>JAJJWX010003074.1:0-4800000 GCA_023529315.1 Papaver bracteatum
GATAGTAATCATACCTTTCAATTCATCATTTATTTTGCGAAGAATCGCACAGTCCAGAGAATTATTCTGAAGATGATGATTTTCTTTACGAAGATCCTCGCATTCTGCTTGAGAAGATTTCAAAGATTGGCGAAGCAATTCAATTTCTTTTTCCAAGGATTGACGTGAAGAAGAAATGTCTGGATTAACGAAATTATTCAGAACTTCGCAAAACTCATATTGCGAACGAACATTAGTAGACTTCGCAGTATTGGTCAAAACCTCAGATAACATTCGGAAAGTTGAATAAATTCCATCTCGAATTTCCTGAGGAAGAGGAGAAGAATTTGAAGGAATAAGAGCAAGCTCCAAATTGTCTGGAGAAATAGCACTCAAAGGATTTGGGGACAAGACAGGTTTTTCAAAAGAAGAAGTTGAAGAAATATTTTGCGAGGATTGTTTTTCAAGAGAAGAAGTTGAAGAAATGTTTTGTGAGGGTTGATCTTGAAGAAGTGTTGATAAATTGACACTGATGGGAGATTGAAAGGTAGGTAATGGAGTAGAGGCAGGAGTGTGTGAAGAAGCATTTTCACGAGGAGAAGAGGAAAATTCCTTATCAACTTCAGGAAGGAAATCATCAATCGGAATTAATGGTGTGGGTTTAGTTATTCGAGATCTCTTACTCGGGTTTGGTTTTTCGTCAACCTGCGAATCAAAATGTAGATTAAAAACTGAGGAAACAATATATTGTTCAGGAAAGAAGGAAAAGTATTTTAACTACCTTTTGATTCTCAGATTTTCTTCTTCGTGGATTAAGGCTTGGATTCTTTAGTTGAGATTTCATCTGAGGAGTTATTTTGCTGAAATAAACAAAAATCATATAACAAATTATACAGAAATCAAAGAGGAGAACAAATGAAATACACAGAGATAGAAGGAAATTACCTTGGAGAACTCATGAAGATATAGTAGAAGAAAAAATTGCAGAGAAAAAAGTAATAGAGAGTATGAGTAGAAGATAGAATTGAGGAAATAAGAAGAAGAAAAGGAAGAGAATATAAAGGAGTTATATAAGGGAATGACTAGAAAAGAACGGTTACAAAAGACGTGTCAAAATTTTAAAAGACTAAGTAACGGTTATGTTCTCACGATCATTTCTTCTTCGTATAATTGACATGAGAAGAGGCAAGATGTCGGTACTGAATATCGCAGGATAATAGTTCACGAGTATCGTAATAAATAAAGGAGAAAAGAATTATAAAATGATACGATGATAGAAGCAGCGCAGAGAAATATGAAGTTTTGCGAAGATGGAATAATGTTGCGAGCATGAGTTGCAATACTTCGCAACTCATATACAGCTGTATAAGTTTTACTATAAATAGGAGTTCAAATGTAAAATTCGAGAGGTTCTTTTAGTGAGTGTTAGAAAATATCTTAGGAAAGAGAATAGAGAAAGTTGTAACTATTCTTGTTCCATTTAGATACTTCTTTGTAATCAATTGAGAACATTAATAAGAAAATTGTTATTCATCATCAAGAACTTCTTGAGTTTTTACTAATTCTACTGAGGGTGTAGTTGTAGGTTATTCTGCAACTACAACACGAATTGAGTGAGTGGTTGTTCTCTAAATTATCAAATTCTTGTATTTGAGAAGAAAATGATGTACAAATAGGGCAATTGTTGTGTAAGAAATTATCGGAGTTTAGTTGGATCAATTTCTAGGTTAATATAATTTTTGTTTTGATCATCATGTTCTAAGTTCACCTGCTAGGGTTTATATGAAGCCCTAGTTTGCTACTTGTTATTCATGTTAATGATAGTAACTCTGTTGTGCTTAAATGTTCATATTGAAATTCAATCTTAGGGCTCAACACTTTACTTTCACAGTGTATGTAAGGCATCCATTGTAGTTAGAACAATCCTGTGTTGTTGAACTGCAACTTACCTCGAAAGAATTTTTTGCAAGGAAAAAAGGTGAAAGTAAATTTCCACTTCGGACAAATCTTCCCTCTAAACACAGGTGCAAAACCAAATTTTCACTGTAAAAAAGGAGAAAATAGATTTTGTTGTAAAAGAAATTTCCACTCAAATTTCCTGACCCGCGGAGGAGAGCAGAGGGTCCCACTTTAGGTTTGGCTATGTGCCTGCCGGTTTTCTCTCTCGGTTTTCACCCGTATCACATGAAGAAAAAGAAATTTCTACTCAAATTTTTCAAAACAAGGTAACTAGTGGAAAAAGAAGTTTCCACTAAAATATTGTCTCATTAATAGATGAGTTATCTCACAACTAAAGAGGGTATTTTTAAAGTTTTAATTGATTATTGTTACTATAAGAAATATATGTTGGGAAAATTGGTACCCGAGCGCAACAGAAATCAGGATCACAAAGGGAATTGGTGATTTGAACAAAATATGGAGAAAGAACAAGAGAGACAGAAGATAATAAAGCGCACACACAACTACAACACAAGAATACGAGATATACATGGTTCACCTTTACAGGATACATACATCCACAGCCAAAACCACCAGAAATATGTACATTGAATCAAAAAACATTACACGCTCTTTCCACAACCCAAGAAACGACCAAAGAGTTAAACAAGACATATTGTTGAAACAATTGCTGAAAATAGCCTGCAAAACAATCATAAAACCAAACAAAAAAAATTGTTATGGCTTAGTCACGACCAAGTCGCTATATTTAAGACATTTCACGTCTCTGCCCAAGATTGTGCAAGCAATTTTTCCATGTCGCGTCGTCCCCAGGATAAAACAGCCGAGTTCAAATTCTTACACAATCACTCTGGAACGATGAGAGGATGTGAAACTTTTACACTTCATTCTTGCTCAGAAACTCTCTTAGAAAAACCAAGGATGATTGCACCCGTGTTTTTCTTTATGAAAAAATCATTTTTCTTTTAAACTCAAAAGACATAAAAAATGAAAAGCTCTCACCCTAGAGAAAAAAAGTTTCAACAACTCTAAAAATTATTTTAGATGAAGGGGAAGGGGTTTTTTCTAGTACCAAAATAGATGAAGGTTTCCATAATTTTCACACTTTCTTCCTAATTTGACCCTGCATTGGAATCAACCACTAGAAACAAGGAACAAAAAACTTGGAGATTTAAATATTTTAACAATTATTATTAAGGGATATATATGGAAAAAATTAATCTCTTTCTATTTTCTTAATCTACGCGAAAACACCTACCCCTTCATCTAATATAGGACGGAGTGAGTATGATTTTTCTAGTCAAGGTTTCAATAGAGTTTAATGAGAAATTATTAAAGTGCAATTAACACCATTAACAACATTATTAAAGTATAAAACGATCATAATCAATTATAACAAAAATTAGTTTTCATTTAAGAAGAATTTTATTGTTAGTTTGTTACCAAAAATATTTTAATTGGGAAATAAATTTATGTTTTAATTATATATTCCCAACACATACCCGAGAGAACCATCGAAGAAACCATAAAAAAATTAAAAAAAACCTCTCTTGCATATAGCCGATTTTTGTTTTAGGATTCTGACGAAGTCTATATATATGTGTGTGTGGTCAGGGGTATTGGAGTCTCACGTTCCAAGTTTTTCAGTCTGCTTATCTTTTCTCTTCTCGTAAAAGATTATCTTAGCTTCTTGCAACAGCTTATTGATTTATCATGTCGACTTCAAAGATGGTAACCTTGAAGAGTTCTGATGGAGAACACTTTGTGGTTGAAGAATCTATTGCTCTTCATTCTCAGACCATTAAGCATATGATCGAAGATGGTTGTGCTGATAACGGAATACCTTTACCCATTGTAACAAGCAAGATTTTGGCTAAAGTTATTGAATACTGCAGGATACATGACGATCATGTCGATGAAAAAGAGAAAGAAGAGCTCAAGAACTGGGATGCTGAGTTTGTTAAGGTTGATCAACCTATATTGTTCGATCTTATTTTGGCTGCAAATTTTCTGAATATTAAGAATTTGTTGGATTTTACTTGCCAGACAGTTGCTGATATGATCAAGGGCAAGACCCCAGAGGTGATCTGTAAGATATTCAACATCGAGAAGGACTTCACCCTTGAGGAAGAGAACGAGGTCAGGAGGGAGAACCAGTGGGCTTTCACCATTGGTAACTGTTAGTTAATGTCAAGTTTACATTTGCACTTGAAATAGTATGTTAGTTCATGTGAAGACTATATTTAGCACATATGTTAGTTCATGTGAAGACTATATTTAGGACCTGAAATAATGTAAGAAGTACGTGAAACATAATGTTCTGCCTATCTCTAATACTATAGTAATATTAGTTTATCGAAATATCGCGATGTAAACTAATTTATTAGATACTAATCTTTAGTGGAAGCATTTTTCAGATTTAATTATAACTGATGGTGTAACCGATCAGGGGATATCAGGTAGAAATTTTTCATAGGTTTCTCAACAGTCAACTCTAATGTCATACCGATCAAAAAAAACGAAAATGCTTCCCCTGCCCCACTCGTGTACCCCACTCATGTCCACCATCAGGTGTCATGTAAGTAGGGGTTTGATGCCACATAAAGGCCCCCCTGCTAATCCCAATCCAAGGGACTAAAATTCGACACTTAATGTGGGAAATGGGTGTTACATCGTGCACAAATAATATTGTGGTTCACAAATAAAAAATCACGTGGAATATCGTGCAAAGGGCAGTTTTCACTTTAAAAACCATATTAGTATTATAGTGTTATTCTTTTTTTTCTAATACAAAATCAGGTTTTGCATCCTTTGTAAATGCAAATTAACTAAATTCTAGGGAAAATTGGTAATTTGCACGAAAATCGACTTTAATCTTAGTCTATTCGTTGTAGGTATCCAAACGATTAAACGAGACGGGACTAGACCCCTTCCAAGAAAGCCTCTATTCACTATGATGCTAGAATCATTCCCCTATTTACCGTTAATATTGTGACACATATTGTCCAAATTTTGGACTACCCTAGTTGGACTAGCTGTAGCAAGGTCGGTATTTTACTAATTCTTTCTTTGGACTCCCTCCTGAACTATGCACGATTTTTACGTCCCGAACGAGGAGTCGGCGAAATAAATCGGCCAACAATGCTCTCGTGAAAGACTGACCCAGTTGTTATTGGGCTTGTGAATAGCATATTGCAGGGAACAATTAATCTTCACCTTTGTTTTTCCAAAAAGGCAAAAACTCTTCGGGAGGGAGTCGGACCACTGAGTCACTGACGTATTACTCCTCTTGGTGGCTCTCTTCCACTGAGATAATGATTCTTTTGAGATGACTTTTACATTTATTCTATATATGAAGTAATTTGTAGACACATATCACATCTTCTCCACCATACTTAAACTTTTCTTTCTATTTGTAGTTGCAAGAAATCCTACACTACACCCTTGTTAAGAATTTATGATAATCAACTCAAATTTGAAGATTATAACGACAATTTACTCTTTAATTTTCAGAAATGTTACAAGGAATGTAGGAACTCAAGAATACAACCTTTATCTTGGATTTTCTATCTCCTCAAGACCCTCTCAACTCTCAAAAATACATCATCCCTCTCGGAATCTAGTGGAACCCTTTATATAGGGAATTACATAATGGATGACAGCTAGGTTTTCCTTTTCTTTCGGATTTGTAGGATCAAAATATTATCACAGCAATATTGTTGCGAAATAAACAACAGTTTTGCGACACATCAATGATATTTTGCGATCCATATCAAAGTGACGTAAGGAATGACATATCAGATGAAAACGACAGAAACATGAGTAAAGTGTGACATTTCTGTGACAGATCAATAAAACCTGCGAATGGTTAAGGAGGTGCTAACTGCGATTTATCGCAAGAACTCAGATCCGAAATTAAAGGGAGTCTTAGCTGTAAATGAGCTGTAATCCACTATGTAAATACCTATATAAAGGGAATGAATAGTTCCAGAGGAGAGAGATGAATTTTTGAATGCTAAGAAAGTTTTTAGGAGAGAGAAAAATCTTATTAAGTGAATTGTATTCTTGTTTATTGTAATTATTTTAAGATCATATCAATAAAAGGTACTTAATCTTCAAATTGTGTCATAAAATCTTGAGTTGGGTGTAGTGTAGGAATTCCTGCAACTACATTTTGGTGCTAGAAACAGGGATGAATAGTTGAAAATCATAGCAAAAGTTAGGTAAAAGAAATAAATTATTCAAGAGTTATAAGAATATCAAGAAAATTGGTGGAAGAAAAGATGGTTGAAGTCAAAAATAATCAAAAGAAATTGGAGTGTGACGTAATAACAAAGATGATGATAGATAAGTTCCATGAAGATATTAGAGGAAGGATACACAAGCGAGATTTTGAAGGAAAGAAAATCATGTTGGAAGATGAGGCATCACCGCTAAAAGATTGGGAAAAACAGAAGATCACATTCACGGCAGCAGAAATTCCGAAAGAAAATTTAAGTCATACATCTCCATTGGTAATCACAGTGTCTGTTGTACCAACAAGACAAGAGAAATCAATAAAATCTACAAAAGAGTGGGCTGTGAATAGGACTCTGGTGGACGGAGGAAGTTCTGTGGATATAATGTTTTATCACACATTCAAGAAAATGGGATACAAAGATGAAGAAATGCTTATTCCAACATATCATATTCATGGATTTGGAAAATCTCTAACAAAACCTAAAGGTGAAATTGTAGTGCGAATTCCGCTGGGGGAAATAGAGACGCAGATAACTTTGTGCGTGGTGGACGTGAAATCACCATATAATATGCTGCTGGGAAGACCGTGGATACATGCAATCAAAGATGTATCATCAACTCTACATCAATGCATAAAATTTCCTATGCCTAGCGGAATTGGTGAGATTAGAGGAGACGCAGATTATGCAGCGTTGTGTTTTAATGAAGTAAAGAATTGTGAAAATCAGATTGATTCGAAAAACAATGCAGAAAAATGAGGAGAGAAGAAAGGAAAGAAGAAGAATTCAAGATTTACATGATAAGATCAGAAGAAGGAAAAGCGATATTTAACGATGTATCGCAAGAAAGTGATGAACCAGTGGAGATAATAAAAACACCAACACCAATGGGAGAACATGAAGCCAGTTATATTGCAGCAGAACCCACAAAAGAAGTAAATGTTGGCAGTGAAGAAGACCCAAAAATTCTGAAAATTGGAACTAAGATGGATGTGGAGGAAGAAGAGCAAATCAAACCTTTACGAGAATATAGAGACATTTTTGCGTGGAATATGGACGAGATGCCTGGAATAGATCCATCTATTGCGTGCCATAGATTGGAGATCAACAAAAATGTCAGACCATTCAAACAAAGAATAAGAAAGATTGCGATCACATATCATGCCAATATAGAAGAATAATTGCAGAAGATGTTAGACGCAGGAATTATAAGGCAAGCAAAATATCCAGAATGGATCGCCAACATTGTAGTAGTTCCCAAGAAAAACAAGGGGATAAGAATTTGCATAGATATTACTGATCTAAATAAAGCATGTCCCAAAGATAGTTTTCCTCTACCAGATATTCCGCAGCTGGTGGAATCTGCCGCAGGAAATGATCGAATATCTTCGTTAGATGGATACAAGGGCTATAATCAAATCCCACTTGCAGAAGAAGATCAAGAACATACTGAATTCTTTGCTCCCAGAGGATTATATTGTTACACAAAGATGCCTTTTGGGTTACGAAATGCAGGAGCAACTTATCAAAGGATGGTGGAAAAGGTGTTCGCAAAATGGATACATAAAACTTTAGGGGTATATGTAGATGATATGTTGGTAAAAAGCAAAGAAGCTAAAAATCATGTGCAGGATTTAAGGGAAATTTTTGATCAGATGCGGCTTTTTAATATCAAGGTGAATCCTGAGAAATGTACCTTCAGAGTATCATCTGGGAAATTCTTGGGATATATTGTATCAAAGGAAGGAATACAAGTTGATCCTGAAAAGGTGCAAGCAATTAGAGATATGCCAACTCCAGCAACAATAAAAGATGTGCAAAGATTGAATGGACTATTAGCCTCATTAGGCAGATTCATTTCGCGGTCATCAGATAAATGAAATCATTTCTTCAACATACTAAAGAAGGGAAAAAAATTTAAATGGACAGATGAATGTGAGAAAGCTTTTCAAGGAATTAAGGAATATTTGATGAATGTATCCATTTTACGTATATTGAACTAGGAGAAGAATTGTTGATGTACCTTATGACAACTCAACATGCTTTAAGCATAAAGATACTTTTGCGAAATGACGCAGGAGTTGAAAAACCAATTTACTACATCAGCAAAACATTCAATTATGTGGAGAAAAATTATTCAAAGATTGAAAAGCTAATTCTGGCATTAGTTTATGCGGCATCTAAACTTCGCATATATTTCCAAGCACATAAAATCAAAGTACTAACAAAAGTACCAATTGAGTTAGTAATGAAAAATTCAAAAAGATCAGGCAGAGTTGAAAGATAGAACGCACAAGTGGGGCATTTTGAAATCCAATATGCAATTCTATCCTCGCCAAAATCTCAAATTGTCGCAGATTTTCTCGCAGAATTTCCTTTGGAGGATGATGAAGCTGTAGAAGAGATTATGGATATAGAAGAAGAATACGGGGATCCAAGAGACCTTTTAACAGAGCCAAATAGGTGGGAGATATTAGTAGATGGATCATCCAACGGATAAGGAAATGGAGTGGGAGTCGTTTTTATTTCACCAAAAGGTGCAAAAATGGCATTTGCATTCCTATTAGAATTTGAATCTACAAATAATGAAACAGAATATGAGGCTGTTGTGCATGCTCTAAGATTTGCAATAGAGATGAAGGTAGAGAATGCAAGAATTACCAGTGATTCGCAATTGATTATTCGCCAAATCGAAGGAGAATATGCAACTAATGATATAACTTTGAAAAAATATAAGAAACTGGTTGAAGAATTATTTGCGAAAATTCCAAAACTCAAGTGGAGGCATATTTCAAGAAGAGATAATAGGCTCGTAGATGATTTTGCGTTTATATCAAGTATGATGGTAGATCCAACTGCGATAAATATAAAAATACAAACACTTATAGCACCGTCAATTAATAAAGAAGAGGAAGAGGAAGCTGAGGAAATGGTAGTAGAAAATAATGGCGAAGAATCAAGTCGAATTATCGCAGATTGGCGTGCGAAAATTCACGCATATCTATCAAGGGGAGAGGTACCAAGAAACAGATTAGAAGCACATAAATTAAAAAGTAGAGCAACAAATTACGAGTTAAGAGATGGGATATTATATCGAAAATCTTTAAATGGGCCTTCCCTCAGATGTTTGACACAAGAAGAAGGAAAACAAATACTAAAAATGTTACATAGTGGGGACGCTGTTAATCACAGCGGTGGAAGATCTTTAGCATACATAACTAAAATGCAAGGTTATTATTGGCCATATATGCATGAAGACGCAAAAAAATTATCAAGAAGTTGCGAAGAATGTCAGCGATTTGCAAAAAGAATACATGCACCTGGAGAAACATTAACATCCTAAAAAAATGTTTGGCCATTCGAAAAGTGGGGTTTAGATATTGTGGGACCATTTGTACCAGGAACGGGGCAAAAGAGATATTTAATTGTCGCAACAGATTACTTCACAAAATGGGAAGAAGTTAAAGCGGTACAGCATATTCGTGATAAGGACATTTTTACATTTATATTTGAAAACATCATTTGCAGATTCGGAATTCCTGCACAGTTGGTGTCAGATAATGGAAAACAATTTGAAAGACAAAATATAGAGATGCTACTTAACGCATTCAAGATAAAGTGCGGAAAATCGACTCATTTGTACCCACAAGCTAATGGTCAAGCTGAGGAAACTAACAAAACAATCGCAGATATCCTCAAAAAGAAGTTAGAAGGGCATCATAGAACATGGTGTCAACAAGTCCATAATGCAGTTTGGGCTTATAATACTACACGAAGAGAAGCAACTGGGGTATCACCTTTTTGTTTAACATATGGAGTTGAGGCAGTATTACCAATAGAAGTTGTTATTCCTACAACAAAAATAGAATCTTGGGAAAAGAATCTTAGTGCTGGTATGATTCTAGACAAACTTGATGAAGTAGAAGAGAAGAGAGAAAAAGCATTACAACATATGGAGAACTACCATCGCAGATTAGCTCGTGAATATAATAAGCGAGTAAAGAAACGTGAATTCCAAGTTGGAGATCTAGTTCTGCGAGAAACACCAGAATATCAGCGAGAAAATGGAGGGAAATTGGCGAAAAAATGGGACGAGCCATATATTATCAAAGAAATAATTGGAACTGGAGCGTATAAGTTAATGGATCCAGAAGGAAGAGACATGGGTCAAAGATTGGGAAGACCATGGAATAGACAATATCTAAGAAAATATTATCAATAAAGGTTTGAAAGACTAAGATGATTGGATTATACACAAGAAATTGCGAGAGAATAAAAGAAATAATTCGCAAGAACAAAATTGGCAAAATACAAAGAAATTCTTCGCAAAAACTTGCGAGATAATTAAGAATTTTAAATGCAAATGCATAAGACGGGCGCAAATCGCTTTTTAAAAAAAAATATGAAAATGGGACGATCCTTTATGGCGTACACATTAGTTCGCGGATTCTATTCCGTAAGAGCCAACGTCCTTAATGTACGTCATAAGGGGGGTATCTCTTTGCATGACTATGGGAAAGGCTATACTGCTGCTGGAACCTAGTCATGGAGATTTTGGGTTATAAAAAATCCATCCAGGAGGGATAACTTGGATTCCCAACTATATAAGGTTATACCCTGGTTGGGCGCCCGAGAGTTTCTCCTAAGGAATGCAAAGTATGATCAAGGCGCCGAGGTACACGGTTGAGCTGTGGGTGCCCGGGACGGATGAACCTACCCTGGACATCCATGGAAAGTTTTGACTTACGATGTGTTCGGCCCAAAGAAAACCCCACTAGGGTGTAGTCTCGTAACTATAATCCATATAGGCATAAAGGATAAGAGGCTACGAAAACAACTGGTTGTTTCTAGAACCGGATGGGAGGATCTAGTCTTGTATGGCAGAAGTACGTCTCCTTGAAGGGGCAACCAGGGGGAGAGATAAGGGCGATACCCTCTATTAGGGATCTGTGTATAAAAAAAGACGACAATGTCATGGGACTTTATATTCGCAAGAGTATTTAGGCCTGTCATATTGTCGCGTGACACAGACAACAATGTCATGGGACTTTATATTTGCAAGAATATTTAGACCCGTCATATTGCCGCATTAAAGGCCAAAAAACCTAATAAGAAATGTTAAGATGAGATCAATGGGTTTTTGCGATAAGAACAAAAGACGAGATAAATGAAACCAATAATAAGAGGATATAAATCGCAAAAACGTCCTGCGATTTCATCGAAAAGACGCCAATGTCATAAGTCTTAAAAAGCAAAGAGAGTTTAATCTCGCAAGATGGCGTAGACTTATCATATTGTCGCAGAGATCAAAATAAATGATAATACAAGATCAATGGATTATTACATGTAGAAGTAATAATGTCCTGCGATCTTGTCGCATAAAAGTGGCATAATAAGACCTTTAACTAGGAAGGCGAAATAAGACCACAAGAGAGATTATATTTGCGAAGCATATAACAGATTTTTCGCAGCATTATTTGCGATAATTCATTCATAATATTGCAGATTGATAACAAGAGGCAAGTATATGGGATTTCTTACGATGGTAGTATATTACATACTTCACAAGGAAGATTATGAGGGGAAGATATGTATGGAGGTTATAAAATAATATTTCATTAATCTTCCTTGAGAAGAATCAAGATAGTAAAAAGGAGATAATCAAGTTACAAGAATTTGTGAAGATTAGATTCAGATTAATAAAAATATATAATCAGAAGAAGATGATGGAGTTATAAAAACTGCAATGTTTCGCAAAAGAAGCATGAAAAAGAAAGATTCATAAATTACAATCATTCGTAGGACAAGGAAAAGAACAAGATATTTCGCAAAAAGATAAAACTTCAAAGAGTATTCTTCCCTAATTTTATCATTCTTGTTCGCAACTATTATCTTCACCAGCAACATCTCTTTCATTTTGGGTTTTTCCATCACCAGCGATTGTTTTGGGAGGAGGATTCTGTTCTTCTGCTTCTTTATGAGGATTTTCTTCCTCTTCTCCATCATTAACGGTTGCCTTTTGAGAAGGATTTTGTTCTTCTGCATCATTGAGAGGGTTTTCTTCTTCTTCTATCTCTTTAGATGGGTTTTGTTCATCTTCAGAAAAATCTTCTTCATTACTTGAATAATTTAAATCTTCATCTATGAGACGAGGAACTTCGTTGTTATCTATCTCCAAGGGTTTGATCTTCATAGGAGGTAAAGAATGAGAGAATAGGACATTGTTTACAAGAACCTCAGCGCCTAAATGAGCCTTGCGAAGGCAATTCTTTTCCCGATTTCTGATCTCTATATCTTTGAAGTATTCAAGATAGTCAAATCTTCTTAATGCTCTGTTGCGGGAGTTTGAAAGCGCGGTATTCTTTTTGCGAAGTTTGGCCAACTTCATAGACAAATCAGAAATTAAAGCTTGAAGACGCTTCTCAGATTCTGCGAAAGAAAAATCGCATATTAAATGGAATTCTCGCAAGAAATAAGATGGGAAAATACAATGAAATAATTAATAGACGAGGCAGTCAAAATTACTACCTTCCTTTTGCGAGGATAAAGTTTGAATTATGTTAAGGAAGCAATTCTTCCATTGATTCATGGTATCATCGAAAGTATCACCAACTTTACCTTTCAAACGAGATTTTATACTTTTTTCTTTAGAAAGAAGATAAGCATTTTCTTCTTTTAAGGAGGAATGAGAGTTCTTCAATAGAGCATAGTCATCTTTGAGACTGTTGACTTTTACGCTTAGAGCTAATCTACCTTTTATAAGTTTCTCTTGTTCAGCGGCAGATGATTCGGTTATCTTTTTAAGCTCATCTTTCAATACACGAAGAGATTGCTTCTGGTTGTTACACAACTTTTGAAGATTACTCAATTGTTGCGAATAAACCGTTGTTTTATTCATAAAGCTACGTTTCTCTTGAGATAGGGTTTTGTTTTCATCTAATAAAGATTCCACCTTCAAATTAGTCTGATTTAGCGAATACAAAAGTTGAGTGGATTCACTACTTAGGAGATCTCGTTCACAAATTAGCTGATTATTCTCATTCTTGAGATTATTTATCTCGTCAATTGAATATGTGTAAAGAATATTCAATCTATCAAATTGATTCTTCCAAGACTCTTTCCCAATGCGGGCCTCATCAGCAATTGTTTCCCATTCAAGTATCTTTCATTAAATGGTTATGTTTTGAAGTTAAATATGTGTCAACAAATAAATAAAGAAAAATTGAGTACATAGAAAACAAAGAATCATTGAGGCAAAAATAGAAGCAAGAAAGTTATACCTTTCAGATTATCATTTCTGCTGCGAAGATTTTCGCAGTCCAATTCAGAATTGCGAAATTTATGATCGAGAAGTTCGCATTCTAAAGTTTTTTCCTGAAGATTCTTCTTCAAGGTTTCAATTTCACTTTCTAAAGCAGTTAGCTTAGATGAAGAACCGCAGGATCCGAGATGCTTGCTTAGAATCATATAAATATCCTGTCTCGCAGGATCTGTAGAAGATTTCATAGCATCCTTTAAAACTTCAGATAATATTTGAAAAGCAGCTTCAACCCCTGTTGCTATTTCTTGAGAAGAAGGAAGAGAAGTAGAAGAAGAGGTTTTGGCGACAATAACTTGAAGATTAGAATCATTCGCGGTAGTAGGAGTGGAAGAAGGAACTTGGTTAGTCGCAGTTACAGTCTCATTCACCGCAACATCCATCATCGCAACTTCATTCACCACAGCTTCATTCACCATAGTTTCATTAACCGCAGCTTCATTTACCACAGTTTCATTAATCGCATGATCATTGGCTGCTGATTCATTCACTTTAATTCCAGATATCAAAGATTCATCCATCGCAACTTTTAAAATATTGATGGAAATATTAACATCAATAGTTTCATTTGGAATTGGCGAAGAAATAGTATTGGTGTTAATATTAGAATTTAAGCGAGGAGAAGGAGAAGATTTATCTTGCGGCGGAACAGGGTCTACAGGCAAGAAATCAAGAATATCCACTTCATCTGGAAGAGCTTTAATTTGACGAGAACGCTTAAGAGGTCTAGAAATATTTTCTTCACCCTGCGAATAATAATGTAGATAAGAAACAGAGGCAACAATATTGTTATTTCAAGGAAATAAATGTTTCTTACTACCTTATCATTCTCAGATCCTTTCGTCTTTCCAACACGCCTTTTTTGAGGAACTTTAGGGTTAGGGTTTTTGACAGTAATCTTAATCTGAGAAGTAGTGTTACTGAAAAGGATAATATAAAATAGGGGGATTACAAAGAAAATCAGGCGATAGAAATGATGAAACATGAACAAAATAAGGTTCCAAATAAGAACTTACCTTTGAGTCTCCATTAGAGCAGCAGCAGGAAGGATATTAAGAAAGAAAAAGTTGCAGACGAAAAAGAAAGAAGTTGAAGAAAAGAGAGAAGGTGAAAGAAAATCTTTCCTCGAATGGGACATCTATTTATAGATGAAGGATGGGTAACCGGGTTAATCGGTAAAAAAGTAAAGATTGACACGTGTCAACGGAAAAGCGTAAAACAGGGAACTTTGTCGAGTAAAAAATAAGGAGTTGCGGCAAATCAAGAAGACTTAAATTCTCATAATATTTATCTTCTTCGCAGAAAAGATATGAGAAGAGGCAAGATGTAGGATCAGAATATTGTCACAACAATATTGTTGCCAAATAAACAACAGTTCTGCGACACATCAATGATATTTTGTGATCCATCTCAAAGTGACGTAAGGAATGACATATCAGATGAAAACGACAGAAACATGAGTAAAGTGTGACATTTCTGCGACAGATTAATAAAACCTGCGAATGGTTAAGGCGGTGCTAACTGCGATTTATCGCAAGAACTCATATCCGAAACTAAAGGGAATCTTAGCTGTAAATGAGCTGTAATCCACTATGTAAATACCTATATAAAGGGAATGAATAGTTCCAGAGGAGATAGATGAATTTTTGAATGCTAAGAAAGTTTTTAGGAGAGAGAAAAATCTTATTAAGTGAATTGTATTCTTGTTTACTGTAATTCTTTTAAGATCATATCAATAAAAGGTACTTAATCTTCAAATTGTGTCATAAAATCTTGAGTTGGGTGTAGTGTAGGAATTCCTGCAACTACAGGATTTGTTCTGCGATTGTATCGCGATAGTTATAATGTTCATTCTCGCAAGCTTTGTGACCATCGCAGGTTAAACATGCTCTTTTCATGTTTCTTCAATCGTCATCCATTACGTCATTCTTTATCCTATTCTGTGACACTCGTCAAGCGTTGTTAAAGAACTCTCGATGTTCTCACAGAAGTGTTATTATTCGCTGGAATACCGTTGTAGCGATATTATGGTCCCACATCTTGCCTCTTCTCATGTCTTCTTCGCAAAGTGGAGAGGATATGATCATTTGCAATTATTTATAGTGCTCGCATCTTCTTTTATTTCCATTTTCTTCTCGACATGGCTTCGTTATTTTAGCTTAACCGCCTACACATGTTTTAGATTCTTATTTTTACTGACACGTTTCTACTCAACTGGTCATCCCATTTTGCCTATAAAAGGAAGGATTAGGTTACAAAACTAATTTTATTCTTTTACTTTTCTATCTCCTTCATCTGTTTATTTTGTTTTCCGTCTGCAGCTTTTCTCCTTCTTCATATTCTCCTGCTACTGTTCTAATGGAGTCATCAAGGTATGTTTCTTAATTATGATATTTGTTTGAACCAATTTTTACTCATATCTTCTAATCTTATCTATTTGATTATTCATAATTATCATATTATGTTTTCTCTCCAGTGGAACTGCTCCTAATGCCCAGTCTGTAATTCAAAACCCTAATTCTCGCAAAAGGCCAACTGAAAAGAAGAAGAAGAATTCTGCGAGTGATAAGGTAGTAAGAAACACGTTCTTATTTCTTAATAACAATATTGTTTCCTCTGTTTCTTATCTAAGTTATTATTCGCAGAATGACAAGAATATCGCTAGACCTCCCAAAAGGTCTCGCCAAATTAAAACTCTTGAGGATGATTTCATCATTCCCCCGTTGAAATCTGCGAGAGCTATTCCCACACCTTCGCAAGTGGAACCTCCTTCTTCTGTTTGCGAGAACATTGTTGCTAGCATCCCTTTCTCCATTGCCCCTTTTTCAAATGATATTTCTAAAACCGCTGTTAATGAAATTCCCTCCAGTCCTTTATTACCTTCCACTGTTACTTTTCCAAATACTCCTCCTTCTGATGATACAACTATTACAAAAAATTCAAATCTTCAACTCGCCATCATTACCACTTCACTTTCTACACCTATTCCCTTACCCAAAGAAATACCAGTAGGGGTTGATGATGCTTTTGAAGTTTTATCTAATATTTTAGATGATGCTAGAAAATCATGTACTGATCATTTCAAGCATGTTGTTTGCGATACCTTAATCAAATATTTTGGTCCTGACCGCACTGTCTCGCGATCATCCTTAGAAGATGAGATTGAGGCTCTAAAGAGGGACCTTCAAAACAAAACTTCAGAATGTGATATTCTTAATCATAAGCTTCGCAACTCTTCACTTGATTGCGAGAATCTTCGCAGAAGGAATAACGAGCTAAAAGGTATACTTTTCTGCCTCTATTTTTTTGTTTTTCTGTTCTAACAAGTTTTCATCTTCTCTGTACTTAAGCTTCTTTCTTAAATTCTTGGCTTGTATATTTAGTTTTAAATTAGAGTCGATTCATTGAAAGACTTAAATTTGAATATATCGCTGAAGAAGCTCGTGCTGTAAAAGATTCTTGGATGGATCAATTTAATAGACTAGGTAATCTCTACACGTATTCAATTGATCAAATATATAATCTCACTAATGAGAATAATCAATTATCACAGAGCTAACATTTATTAAATAGCAAGATTACTCGCCTCTCATACTTGTTAATCAAAGCTAATTTGGCGACAGAATCTTTATCAGATGAAAATAGAACTTTATCTCAAGAAAAACACAAATTTTCAAGCTTGATGGAGATTTCCTCGCAACAATTGAGTAATCTCCAAAGAATATGTGACAATCAAGAGCAATCTCTGCGTTCTCTTAAGGATGAACTCAAGGAAGTAACTGAATCATCTGCCGCTGAGATGGATAAACTTATCAAGGGGAGATTAACTCTTAGTTTAAAGGCCAACAAACTTCAAGAATAATATTCTGAATTAAAAGAATCTTATTCTTTATTGGCAAAAGAAAATTCATATCTCCATTCCAAAGAAGAAAAAATAAAATCTCGCTTGAAGGGTATAGTTGGGGATAAGTTTGACGATGCCATGAATCAATGGGAGAATTGTTGTTTAACATTAATTCAAAATTTAACTTCACAAAAAGAAGGTAGTCATTTGACTACCTCACTTGTTCGTTTTTCTGTTAAATTTCTATGTTATATTCCTTGCGAGTTCTTCATTTGAATATTTTCTTGTTATTTTTGTTACTCGCAGAATCTAAAAGAAATCTTAACTCTACCATTTCTGATCTGACTGAAAAACTGGATAAAGCTCGCAAAGAAAACAAGATTCTCACTTCTGATCTTGTAAAATTTCGCGACCATGCAGAGAGAAGATTTGATTACCTAGAATACTTCAAGAATATAGAGATTAGAAACCGTGACAGAGGTTTCCTTCGCACGGTTCATCTTAGTGCTGAAGTTCTTGTGAATGAGATTCTAATTTCTCAATCTCTCCCCAGTGTATCTATTCTTCCTCTAGAAGTTGATGATGATGAAGTTCCTCTTCCCATGGATAAGGAGTTAGAATTTGCCAATGGTGAAGAAGATACTTCTCAAGAAGACCCAACGGAAGAAGAAGAAAGTCCTCCTAAAGAAGTAGCTACAGGTGGTGAAGCAATTGTAGATAATGAAGGAGAAACTCGCAATGAGAAGAATGTTGGTGAAGCTAACAATTCTGACATAAATAATGAATCTGGCGAGCCCAACACTGAAGCTTGAATTTCATTTTCGTTTTCTTTTTCTTCTCCTTTCTTGCGAGCAATGTAACTTTTTGCAACTTTTAGAATTCAACTTCTACTTTTGCTATTTTGTATATTCTTAAGGAAGATAATGAGATTTTATTTATCCACTCCCCTTCTTGCCCTTCATTATCTTTCTTGAAATGGTGAATTATTTCCTGTATCTTATTTTTTGCGAGATGTATGGCTATTCCTCTTGCAAAAGTAAGAATATATCTGCGATGTAATGAATACTACTACGATATTCTGAAAAATTCTGAAGGAATCTGTCTTCTCATATATTCTCCTGCGATGAACAAATCTTTCATGCATTCTTAAATAGAATAGTTAATGTTTAAGATTATTCTGTTGGTCTTATTTTGCCTTCCTAGTTAAAGGTCTTGTAGTTGCAGGATTTCCCACAACACACCCCTTGTAATATCTTGATAATAATCTTTTAATATAAACTAATTTGATATTTAAAATTCTAAAAATTGTAAATGGACACACGGATTTTTACATGGTTCGATCAATTTGATCTACATCCATGATTCTCTACTATGATTGTTAAAGTTTACATTTGATAATCTCCATTAATGGAGTTCTAAATCTAGTTTTGGGGAAGAAGATGATAAAGAAAAATATCTTTTCTCTCTCTAAAAATCTCTCTGAAAAATCTTTCTCTCTCCTCAAGACTCTCTCCACCCTAAAAAAATACATCATCCCCTTTTTTCAATCTATTAGATCTCTATTTATAGGAAATTACATAATGGGCGACAACTAAGTTGTCCTCTAATTTTGGATCTATCTTGCGATCCTCTCGTGAACTTTATAACCATCGTGAAACACACACATTCTTCTCATGTTTCTTCAGTCATCAACTTCGTCATTATTTTGTGACGCTCGTGAAATGTTGTTGAAGAGTTTTCAATGACGCTCGCAGAAGTGTCATTAATCTCTCGTGAATATAATTGTGGCGATATTCTAGTCCTACATCTTGCCTCTTTTTTCTTGAATATTGCTTGAAAAGTAATCTTTAAGAAAAAATCTGTTGTTGTAGTAGTCTTTGATTTTTGTTGATGAAGGAATGAGCGAAAGAATACTGGATTTGAAAAGTATATACTTGCCTCTATTCTTTTGCGAAGTTCCATATGTTTGTTAAGTAAATAAGAAGTATTAACTCTTGAAGTGCTCGTGAAGTATGAAGTATCCCTGAAGAAATATAAGAAGTACTCAATCTTCAAAATATAAGAAGTATCCGTCCTTTAATGAAAATCATAAGTATTGCCTCTGTTCTCGTGAAATTATTACTTCATTTTTGGTGAAAATCTTAGTCCATTTTGGAAATGATTCTTGCGAGAAGATAAAGAACATAAAATGTTTTCTTGGTAATCCATAGCTGCCTCTGTTCTTTATCTATGAAGGAAGAATCCCTGAAAAAATGTGAAATGAACGAATTGCCTCTGCCTCATTTGATAAAATGGTCATATTTTGCGAAATAATCATTTCTCCTGCGAATTTCTGGAATAGTCTGCAATATGCTGAATTAGTCTAAAAATTTATGAATATTTCTGCGAATTTTTGAACATTTCTGCGAGATTCTGAAATAATGATGTGAATAGTGGCAATGAATAGTGGTGAAATTGTGAATAGTGACGAAATTGTGAATAGTAACGAGATTGCGAATAATGCTACGAGATTGTAGACGTTCCTCTTGATAGACTCTGAATAATACTTCTGAGAAACTTTGGATAGTATTTCTGAGAGATTCTAAATAGTACTTGCTTTCTCTCTTGCGATGAGAAAATCTTTCCTGCATTCTTACAAGAAAATAATTAATGTTTGAGATTATTCTATTGGTCTTATTTTGCCTTCCTGGTTAAAGGTCTTATTTCGCCAATTTTTCTTTCTGCGACAAAATCGAAGGACGTCTTTACATTTGCATGTATTGACCCATTGATCTTGCCTTATCTTTTCTCTCGAGGCTTTTTGGCCTGTTATGCGACAATATGACAAGTCTAAGTTCTCTTACGAGATCAAAGTCTCATGACATTGCCGTCTTGCGATGAAATCGCAGGACGTCTTTACACTTTCATGTAAAAACCCATTGATCTCATCTTAACTTTTTCTCTTTTGGATTTTTGCCTCTGTATAATTTACGTCACGCAACAATATGACAGGCTTAAATGATCTTGCGATCATAAAGCCCCATGACATTGCCGTCTTAAGACACTTATCAGCTCCCTAATGGAGGGTTCCGCCCTTATCTTCCCCCTGGTTGCCCCTTCAAGGAGGGCACATCGGCCATACAAGACTAGCTCCTCCCATCCATATTTTCCAACAACCAGCTGTTTTCGCAGCCTCTTGTCATTTATGCCTATATGGCTTATAGTTACAAGACTGCACCCTAAGTGGGGTTTTCTTCAGGCCAAGTGCATCATAGCCAAGACTTACCAAAGATGGCCAGGGTAGGTTCGTCCGTCCCGGGCACCCTTGGCTAAACCGTGTACCTCGCTGCCTTAGTCATACTCTGCACTTCTTGGAAGAGATCCTCGGTCGTCCAACCATGGTATAACCTTATAAAGATGGAAATCCAAGATCTCTCTCCCGGATAGGTTTTATTTAACCCCAACATCTGCATGACTCAGGTTCCAGTAGCGGTATAACCTTATCGCTGAATCATGTAAAGAGATACCCCCCTTATAACGTGCTTGCAGGTCTTACATTTTCCTCTTACGAAATTGTATTCGCGAACTAAGGTGCACGCCATAAAGGTTTGTCCCATTCTCTTAATCTCTGCGAAATTATATTCGCGTTTCTTCATTCTTTCATTTCTGTCAATTCTTTATATAATCTTGAATAATCTCACGATTACACTCGCAGCTCTGATAAAATTTGTTTTGCTCATTTCTGTGAGTTGAAATATTCTTTAAAATCTTAGAAATAATTTTTGAAATCTTGCGATTTTATCGCATTTGTTAAAACCAAAAATCTCTTTATGTAAAAGAAATATTCTAGAGAAATCTTTTAAATCTTCTTTGAAATCTTGCGATTGTATCGCATATTTTGGTAATTTGAAATCTTAGAAATTTTGGCGATAATTTCGTTTTTTGTAACCTTAGAAATCTTAGAAATTTTTTGCGATAATTCCATTTTCTGTAATCTTTTGAAATCTTTGAAATTTTTTGCGATGATCTCATTTTTTATAAATTTTTGAAATTTTTGAAATGTTGCGATTGTATCGCTGTTTGTCAATCAAATCAAAAAATCTTTGAAATATTTTGAAATCTTTGAAATTTTAGAAATCTTGTGATTATATCGCTTTTGGTAAAATTAAATCAAATTTTTTGAAATCTTATGAAATATTAAAAATCTTAGAAATGTTCTTTGAAATATTGTGATAGTATCAAAAAATTTCATTTTCTGTAAGTAAAATATTCAAGGAAATGGTACTTAGCTTTTTTGCGATTTTCTGTTGCTGACGTCTCTCACGAAGTATATGATCTGCTTGTGAACTGAGAAGAAATGAAAAATAAACTCTTAACCTGCCGCTTGCATACTCTTGCACCATACCAATTGTTCTAACCCTCTCTTGTGAAATATCTCTGCGAAATAATCATCAACTCTCTTCTCCTGTTTGAAAAATTCTTGTGTGAAGTTGACTTTTTTCTCTTGCTAATAAGGGCTGGCAATCTTTGTTAGTTGTTAACTTCGCAGAAATGTTAATCTTCAAGGACATCATAGACTCTTCGTTTTCTGGCATTTTGTGGTTTATTTCATCTTTATTTTCTCCACTTAACTGTTGGTATCTGTTCATCGCCATTCTTCTTTGGTGATTAATTATTTCTTTTCGTGGCCTATGTTTTCATAGGAGATTTTGTATCTTCGCAAAACTTCCTACTTTTCCTTTATCTTTGCAAGGTGCTCGCTAAATTAAAACAACATAATGCAAGGATGAAAGTACCGCACAACTATCTTGGTTTGGAATCTTTCCTAAAGACTAAGATAGCTGGTTACTTGCTACATTTTTCGACAGACAAAAGATAGGGGGGTTTTCCTGAAGTCGTTTGTCTTATCCTTAACAAACAAAAGTAACCAACTATCTTTGTTTGCGATTATATCATTATTATCCAACTATCTTAGTTTGTTTATCATTAAGTTGGTTTCTTACTGGTAGTTCTTCATAAAATTCCAAGGATGTGTTTCCAACTATCTCGCTACAAATTGCTTTTGCTTCCACGTATGTTGACAAAAGTACCACTACTTCCCATTTTACGAAATGATTTTCATAAAATAGTTTGCAAATACCGCACAACGGTAAACAAATGCTCCCACCGGATCTGTGAATGTCTTGCTGGTTGTTGCTACAATAATGTACTTGCTTCATTCTTTTTCACTGGAATTGTGATCCATGAGCGTATTGGCTGAAACGTCATTTCTTCATTTGGCGATGGTCTTCAAATTTTGTCTTTGTATATATTTCTTTTTTTTCGATATGCTTTTAATCCACTTCGTCACGCTATCCATTTTTTCACAATTAATTGGTAACTCACCCCAACTTATTACTTCTTTGCAGCTTTACAATCTGTTCATATGAACCATCTAATTAATTAGTCATGGATATGAGGAAGAAATCTGTCTTGTTTTCCTTAGTCATCGAAATTGTTCTTTTCTCCTAAATGGGTTCATTTTGAAGTGATGTTGGTCCGTCTAAGTAGTGACTCCATTTCCCAAATTTGGTGTATCTCTCTGGCTACTGCGGAGATATCTTTGCTACTAAATTTTCTCTACTGCGATTATACTTCTTTCTACCGCATCTTCTTCATCTCTCTTTCTTTCTTGCTATTAGTTGTTGAAGATACTCATCTTTAATAACATTTCATGGAACCTCTCTAATGATCTTTCGTTGCTACTATGATTGTGTTTGCTCCAACTATTATTGTTGCTCGCTGGTTAACTAGCAAATCACTTCATACTTAACAGCTGGATGTTCGCAAAATTATTCATCCATTTTCAACAATTTAGAAAATGAAAATTACTCTCCTTTTATTTTATGAATTTTTCGCCACTAATTTTGCAGGGGGGCGTTCTTAGCGGAATATCTGCGAACACCAATAATGAGTTTTGCATTGGTTCCTGCGAAGTTTTGCACTAAAATGTAAACGATTAGTAAACACTAAAAATACTAAAAGTACATTTTTTTTAGATGAAATTAGAAAAGAGAAGAGATTTTGTCATGTAGAATTATTTGTTGATGTAACTTCTTTTGATTTCTTTGCGATTGTTGATGAAGCACTTGGTGAATAAATTATTAATCTTCTTCCTGTATCCACTGTGCTATCTTTGTCCTTTCATTTCCGTTGGATTCTTAAGTTTCTTGTTAAAATGTTGGTGTTGGTGGATGCATCTTATCGCAAAAGAGAAATTTTGCTTGAGCTTTTGATTCCTTCATTTTTAACTTCAATCACAAAAATCATGTTCACATTAGTTGTCAAAATTATGATTAAATTCAAGTTATATGGACGTAAATTTATGATCAAAACTCTTTTGAATTCGTAATATCAACTAAAAATCAACTTTTGTGAAAAACAAAGATTAATAATCTAAAATTCAAAATTTTCCAGATCCAAAAAATGAAACAAAGAATAACAAAAGTGAGAAGAAATTTGTCCTTTTTGATGATTTGTTGACACAGTTTTGCTGATATTTTCTTCATCCGCCATTTAACATATCTCCTTCTCTCTATTTGCTGTATAATCATGATCTTTTGTTGTAGTTTTCCGTATTTGATCTTGAAACTTTTAGATCCAGTGAAATCTAATTCTAATGATAATCAATTTCTTTGAATCTTCTTCAATCGTCCCCTTAGTCGGCGCCAAAATGTAGTTGCAGGATTTCCCACAACACACCCCTTGTAATATCTTGATAATAATCTTTTAATCTAAACTAATTTGATATTTAAAATTCTCAAAAAATTGTAAATGGACACACGGATTTTTACATGGTTTGATCAATTTGATCTACATCCATGATTCTCTACTTTGATTGTTAAAGTTTACATTTGATAATCTCCATTAATGGAGTTCTAAATCTAGTTTTGGGGAAGAAGATGATAAAGAAAAATATCTTTTCTCTCTCTAAAAATCTCTCTGAAAAATCTTTCTCTATCCTCAAGACTCTCTCCACCCTAAAAAATACATCATCCCCTTTTTTCAATCTATTAGATCTCTATTTATAGGAAATTACATAATGGGTGACAACTAAGTTTTCCTCTAATTTCGGATCTATCTTGCGATCCTCTCGTGAACTTTGTAACCATCGTGAAACACACACGTTCTTCTCATGTTTCTTCAGTCGTCAACTTTGTCATTATTTTGTGACGCTCGTGAAATGTTGTTGAAGAGTTTTCAATGACGCTCGCAGAAGTGTCATTAATCTCTCGTGAATATAATTGTGGCGATATTCTGGTCCTATAGGTCTTATTTTGCCAAATTTTCTCTGTCTGCGACAAAATCGTTGGATTTCTTAACATTTGCATGTAAAGACCCTTTGATCTTGTCTTATCCATATATATATATATATTTTTTTTTTTTGCGACTATATGATAAGTTTAAGTTCTTTTGTGAGAACTAAACCTTATGACATTGTCGTCTTACGATTAAATCGCATGACGTCTTTACACTTTCATGTACAAACCCATTGATCTCATCTTAATTTTTCTCTTATGGATTGCTTCCTCTGTATAATTTTTGTCACGCGACAATATGACAGGCCTAAATGTTCTTGCGATCATAAAGCCCTGTGACATTGCCATCTTTAGACACTTATCAACTACCTAATGGAGGGTGCCTCCCTTATCTTCCCCTTGGTTTCCCCTTCAAGGAGGGAACATCGGCCATACAAGACTAGCTCCTCCCATCCGGATTGTAGTTGCAGAATATCCTACAACTACACTCTCAGTAGAATTAGTAAAACTTAAGAAGTTCATGATGATGAATAACAATTTTCTTATTAATGCTCTCAATTGATTACAAGAAATATCTAAATGGAACTAGAATAGTTACAAGTTTCTCTATTCTCTTTCCTAAAATATTTTCTCACACTCACTAAAAGAACCTCTAGAATTTTACATTTGAACTACTATTTATAGGGAAATCTATACAACTGTATATAAGCTGCGAAGTATCGCAACTTATATTCGCAAATCTATTTCATGTTCGCAAATTCTTCACACTTCTTCCGTGTTTCTTCTATTATCGCATTATCTTGCGATATTTTCCTCTTATGTTCGTAAACTAATATCTTGCGATATTCGGTACCTACATCTTGCCTCTTCTCATGTCAGTTCTGCAAAGAAGAAATGTCATGAGAATCATTATTCTCGTAAATTTAATATAGTTATCACCATCCGTTAGATTCGCAACACGTATTTTCTCTTTCATTTTGACAAGTTTCTTCGTAACCGTTCTTCTCAACTGTTCATGTCTAATCGCATTAATGAGTTTCTATATTCATCAAACTCTCGCTTCTTTATAAATACTGTCTTTAACTCTTCTTTTTATTCTTTTATCATGTTCATCTTCCTCATCACATCTGCTTCTGCAATTTCTTCTCTCTTTTATATCTTTTCTTTTCTATTTTCTATCCTTCATCTAATGGCTCCAAAGAAGAAATCTATAGAACAACTTAATGCAGAGTTTGCTGATAGAGACCTCGTTCTTTCTGAAATTGATGGTCACAATAATAAATCCTCTCTCTGTATGGAACTCTTTACTGATCTCCACTGGGATGATCGGAAAATTTTAGTTTCACGAGGTCAAATCCTTGCAGGCCTTCCCCTTCCTCTTTGTGATGTCAATCTTCCTATTTTCTACGAAATTATTTCCCACCAAAATTTCTCACGAGCCATTTACCAATTAACTGGTGATTGCATTCGTATTCTCGTTGAATTCGCAAATCGTGCTGCTTTTGGAAAATCTTTGTATCCAATCGAACGTAGGAAGCCTGTATTTAGAGATGTGGAGATTATTGCTAAGAATTACACGGTTGAGAATTTCTTTAAGAATTACACACTAATTCCTGCGAGGAGAGAAGATAAACGTTGGGGCGTTCGTCTTCATCGTAGATCTGATGTCGCAGAAGATGATCTTCTTATGAATGATATTGATTATGCTTCTGGGAACAATCATACTCCTCGTCGCTCTCATGATGAAGATTGGTATAACTATCCTCTTGCATTATCGGGTTCTTATATCTCTGGAATAGTAGACCTTCCTGCGAACCTTCGTGATCGTAACTATCAACCTTGGGTGTTTTCTTGGCCTAACAGAGATAAAGATGTATCTATCTTCATCCCATTATCTACTCTGTTATTTTTCTTCCTTTGCTAATCCTTTTGCAATATTTCCTAGGTGAATGAACTCAAAGAAAGTTATCTTAAAACTGGGAAATCCAGTACTCGTGAGGCTTTCAACTTATTTTCAAATGAGGTAAGAAAAATTCTTATACATTTTAAACAATATATTGTTGCCTCTGTTTCTTATCCTTATTTGAATTTGTAGGTTCTCCATGATATCCCTGAGGCTGTTGTGAATGATAACAAGAATTCAATCTCTTCTGAGGTGATAACTTCAAGACAAAGAACACTTCGTTCTGCGAAGAATACCCAAATTTCTGGTGACAAAGAAAATGTTCTTCGCAAAGGAAAAAGGAAACTTGAGGATATTGTTTCTAAGGAGAAGAAGAGGAAAATAGTCCCAGTCAGTGCTTACTCCAATGTGAACTCCTCTAGCAAGAATATTAACGAAGAACAAAGTGATGAAAATGATAAGCTTCCTGAGAAGGATCTTAGTTCCAATTCTGATACTATTTCTGATAGGGATCATGATGAAGATGATGATTATGATGATGAAGAAGATGAAGACTATAGCAATGCGAAAACTTTTGAGTCTGCAATGATTCAATTATCTGAGGCTTTTCTACACTCTTCTCGAGGATTAGGAAACTCTTCTACTGCGAATGCTCATAAACTTATTGCGAAGGCTTGTAAAGTTCCTACTGTACTTAACAATAATTCCCTCAATGGAATTTCAATATTCGTCTCTCCCGCTTCATTATACTCTTTGGGGAGTATGGTAAGTTCCTTTTATATCCCTTGTTGATTTCCCTTGTTTCATTGATTTCTAATCCTTTTTATTTGCTTACGTTGGGAGAGTCAGTTGCGCAGTTGCTTCAGACTGGGAAAGACGTCATAATATTGTTGAGAAGAAAACTTTAAATCGTTGTAAGAAGTTGGAGGTTGAGAATTTAAAATTTCGTCAGAAAATAGAGGATTTGAATATTGATAATGCGGAATTGAAATCCCACTGCGAACATGATCCAAAATCTGCGAGTATCACAGCTGGAGGTTCTTCCCTTCTTGAGGAGAATAATCAATTGAAGCTTGAAAATACTTCTCTTCGTAATGATAAGAAGCAATTAGAAGGTAAGTTCGTGTACTATGATTACTTTAACTTCCGTAATTTGCTAACCAATTCCTTAATTTCTTCCCTTACTCTTTATTCTCTTATCCTGTAGTTACAGCAGAAAATTATGCGAAGATGAATGATGATCTGAAAACTATTCTTGCCGCACGTAACCAGAAGATTCGTGATTTAAAATCTCAACTTCAAATTTCTCGGGATAATCATAGTTTAAATATCAAACGTTTCCGAGATAAGATGACTCACAAGATTTGTGAAGACAACCAAATTCCTCTCAAGAAGTATCAGACACTTCTTTCTGAAGAAATTCCCAATGATACCCCATATTTAGAAATTTCTGATAGTGAAGCTGAAGATGATATCTCCGAAGAAGAAAAAGAAGATCGTTTTGATGAAGATAAATCATCTTCAAAATAGTTTTATTCTTTTTTGTATATTTGCTTCAGTTCTTTCGTCTTGTTTACTTGAGTACTGCACTTTTAATCAATCAACAATTTCCTTTTGAAATTTAATTAGTACCATGTCTTAATTTTGCGATGATGAATTGATGTTTAACTGAATGCTTCCCTCTGTTTGCATGACTTGATCATATGGAGAGAAATAATATATTTTGAAGATCTAACTTAGTATTCCTTTCCCCCTTATTATTGCTCTTCAGGTGATCAATCCTTATTTTAAGTATCTAGAATATCTGCCTCAGTTTAAGTTGCGAAGCTTCAAATTTTGCGAAGTATATATGGAATCTTCCCCTTGAAGTATAAGAATTATGAATCCTCCTTGAATTATAAATCATCCTTGAAGAAGTATTATGTAATATCCTTGAAGAAGTATAAGAAGTATATAAAATATACGAAGTATCAAAAAATATTTACTCCTTGATTGCGAAGTATAGGAAATATAAGAAATACAAGAAGTATTTAACCTTTGATTGTGGAATATGAGAAGTATAAGAAGTATTCGATCTTTGAATAAGTATAAGAAATATCCAATTCACGTAACATGAAATATCCGTCCTTGATTGCGAATATATAAAGAACTCTTGATCAAATTGATATATGTCGTTGTTGGAAATATAAAGAATCTCCAATATAATTGATTTCCTTGATTGCTGTGGTCTTATCATGCCTTCCTAAGTAAAGGTCTTATTTTGCCACCTCTTTTGTGATAATATTTTTGTTCTTGCGATAATATGACGAGTCTGAACATTCTTGCGAATATACAACCTCGTGACATTATCGTCTTGCGATGAAACCGCAGGACGTTATCACACTTTCATGTAATAACCCATTGATCTCATCTTAACTTCATTGTATGTAATTCTGCAAATATATATATATATATATATATATTTTTTTTTTTTATTTTTTATTATTCGCAGAAATATGATTATTGCGCAAATATGACAAGCCTTTATGTTCTTGCGAACAAGAAGCCTCATGACATTTGTGTCTTATAGCACGTATCAGCTCCCTAATGGAGGGTGCTGCCCTTTATCTTCCCCTTGGTTGCCCCTTCAAGGAAGCGTACATCGACCATACAAGGTTAGCTCTTCCCATCCGGTTTTGAAAACAACCAGCTTTTGATCGCAACCTCTTATCCTTTTTGCCTATAGGGATTATAGTTACGAGGTTTCACCCTATGGGGTATCTTTGGGCCAAGTGCATCATTTTCCAAGACTTGTCAAGAATGGCAGATGTGCTTCAAACCCATCCGGCACTCTTGACTCAACCGTGTACCTCGGCTCCTTGATCGTTTTCTACACTTCTTGAGAAAGACAGTATGCCTTAGTCGCTCAACCTATATCCTGGTACATCGCAAGATTAGGTTGAGAATCCAAGGTGTCTAACCCAGATAGGTACCCCGCTTTTGGGTTATACCCCGTAATGTCCATGTACTCAGGTTCCTTGGTGGTGTTCTGGTTTCCCTGAGCCATGCTTATAGGTACCCCCTTAAATGACGTACTTTAGGACGTTGCCTCTTACAAAATGTTGCTTCGCGAACTAGGGTGTACGCCACAAAGGTTTTCCTGTGTAAAATTTCTGCGGCTTTCTTTCTTTTTTGAAAGCTAATCACAGTTTGCGGTCTTTTGTTCGCAAATATCTTTTGCATCTTTCTTCAATGAAAGCTAATCGCAAAATAAAATAAAATTTGTATTCGTAAAAATACTCCACAAATATTTCATGTTGCGAAATACCTCATTTCATTTTCATGTTTTTTCAAAATGCATTTTATTATACGCTGTGAAGAAATGTACTGATTACCTTCGTAAATCATACCTATTCTTTACCTTCGTAAATTTCTTGTATGCTCAATCATTGTAACTTCATTCCTTCATGACTTAATCTTCATCCATTAAATTTTCACTTCTCTTTGCAGCCTTTGCTCTTTTTCTCCAACTTTCCTTCTCAACAGTTTTTTCCTTCGCAAACTTCTACTTCAGTATCGTAACATTTCTTCCCTTCTGCCCAATCACCCTTGATAACTCCAATACCTTTAGGATTAGGAAATTTTATGCATTGATGAAAAGTTGAAGCTACGCCTAAAATCCCGTGAAGCCAAGGTCTCCCTATCAAAGCATTATACGGTGATTCAACATCAACAACGCAAAATAAGATTTTAGTTCGCATTCCCCCTAATGGAATTCGCATGCTTATTTATCCTTTAGGTTTATTGGTAGTTCCATTAAAGTCATAAATCTTGTAAGTAGAAGGTATTAGATCTGCGTCCTTTCCCCCCATGATTTTGTAAGAAGGATAGAAGAGAATATTGAAAGAGCTTCCTGTATCAATTAAGATTCTATTAAGACCAAATGATTCCTCATATGTATCATCCTCACTTTCTTCCATATTCAGAAAAATTTCCAATCTCACTACCAATGGATTATCATGTATTTCGCAACCTTCTGGAATTTCTGTAGCTTCAAAAGAGATTTCACGCTTCTGCCAATCTTCGAGTCGTGAAATTTTTGCGATGTTCATTATTTCTCTTCCTTCACCATCTCTCGCATATACCCTACTTAACACATTATCATGAAAATCTTCTATGGTTTTATATGAGTGAACTATAGAATTGCAGAAAATATTTCTTGCTTTTGGTCCCACTTCAATGTATAAGATTTCTTTTCCCTTTTCTTGTGTTGTATTCACCATGCGAGTTTCCATTGGGGATTGTGGTAATTGTTGCGATTGTGCTTGCTTGAGTAAAAAGTGATCCAGTTTGCCTTGATCAATCATTCGCAAGATAATCCTTTTGATATTATTACAACTATTTGTAGAGTGCCCATGAAAATGATGGTACAAGCAAAATTCATGACTTCTTGGACCCATTGGTGGTTCCTTTCCCATATTCCATGGAGTTGGTATATTCTCCATCAAGATAACTGCCTGCCATATCTTTTCTACACTTGTATTCAAAGGTGGCATCTTTATTTCTTCTCTTATCATTCTTTGACCTCCTTGACCATTGTTATAATTTTGTCTATGATTCCCTTGTCCAAAATAATTTTGCCTTTGTCCCCCATAATTTTCTTGCTGCTGATCTAATCTTGGGATCTGGTTATTTCCTCCTCGGCTGTAGAAATTCCTTTCTCTATCATACTCTTCTTGATCTTTACTTCCCATTGCTACCATTTTTGGATGGATATTGTTGGTTTTCTTCTCTTCTGATATCTGCGAAGATGTTTGCGAGGATGTCTGCGAAGTACCTGATACGACATTGATTATTTTAGGAAGTAAGTTTGCTCCTGTATCTTGATTTTTGGTGGTTACCACTGGATATGACTCCATATTGTTTTGCTTTTCTTCTAATGTAATGTACTCCTCTTGCAATTCTCGCAATTCTGTCATCATAATTGAATTTTTTCTTCTGAAGATTTGAACATATAACTGTTCAGTTGCGAACATCGCATTTATGAAATACAAAATCAGGTATCTCTCATCCACACGTCCTGCCATATCACTGCACATAGTTTTCCATCTTCTTACCAAATGCTTCAAACTTTCACCAATTCTTTACTTTAAACCAAACACATCTTCAATTCCAAGTCGCGAGGAATGATTCGTGATATATGCTCCTAAGAAAGTTACTTGTAAATGATTAAATGATGTAATAGTGTTCTTGGGAAGTCCTTCGAACCATTTTAGAGCTTCTCCTGTTAAACTTGATGCGAAGTACTTGCATAATACAGCATCATGATTCTCCCATTGTAGCATGCATCTTACATATGCTTTAATGTGCTTAATAGCACATGAAGTCCCGTCAAAGATGTTGGTTAATGTAGGAATATTGCACTTTGGTGGAATCCCTCCCAACTGTACCTCTCTAGAAAAAGGAGTCCTCGCAGCTTCTTCTATTGCTTCATCTAATTGCCTTCTATATCCTCCTCCTCTACTGCTTATCATTCCTATCATTTCCGCTAATTCTCGAAATATTCGTGCATTTTCTTCAGAATTCTCCTCCATTGGCCTCTTCAACGCAGCTTCTCTTCTTCTACGTTCTTGCATCTCTTCTCTTGCGATTCTTCGCATTCTATCATACTCTTCATTAATGTTTTCATTTGCATGATTTTGCAAATATCTCCTTTACAAATTGTCACAATTGTTTTGTTGGAGAGCATTTTGAAATTCTTGTTTTCCATTTCTGTTCTCCTCATCCTTCTCATATGAATATCTGGAATTTATTCTTCTTCTTCATTTCTCCTTCTTCTGTGATTTATTTCTTCCTAGTTTGCCTGAACTCTGATTCGAAGATTTGGTTCGTTCCTTGTTATTTCTTCTCGTTGATTCCCAATCTTCCTTCGAATTCTATCACTCCCAAGATTTTGATTATTGCGAGCTTGTTCACGTCTTCTTACTCCATCTTCATAATTGTTTTGATGCATAGCTTGTTGTCTCTCAATTTCTTCCACGAGTTGTCGCTCTTCCTCTCGATTTTCTTCACCATTCTGATTATTTTCCCTTGGAAATGGTTCTGTTCATAAATTCTCCACATTTTGTTCCTGATTTGGCACTAGAATGAAACGATTCTCTCGATTTCTTTCAACTTGATTCTGTGCTTGTTCTTGCATCTCATTTTCACTATTGATTGTTGGAGAATTTTGTCCTTCTCTTCCTGGTCTAGCATTTGATCTCACAACACTTTGAGATTTCCTCCTTTGTAACATCTCATTTTACCTTCTCAATTCTTGATTCTGTCTTGTTAGATTGGCACGTTCTTCAGCTTCAAACCTTCGTTCTTCTTGAATTTCTTATCTCAATGTTTCTAAAATCTCCCTTTCTCTTTCATGAGTTGTTCCTCCCATCAATCTCCCATTTTCTCTAATTTTTGGTTCTCTGTATATTTCTGCTGGTGTATCAGTTCTCCAAGTGTGTATACTCACTCGATCATGATCTTCTGTTTGTTGAGTTTGATTTCTTCGGTTGTTCCATCTCCTACTAGGTTCTCCTGTTACATTTGCTTTTCCACCTGCGAGCCTTGCATTTCTTCTTACTGCAGTCAATGGTTCTGATGTATTTCTTCTTCTAGCCATTTCAGATTTTCAAAACTCCTTAGAATTTTTGCTAGAACAATCTTCAAATCCCTGTTTCTAGCGCCAATTATGTAGTTGCAGAATATCCTACAACTACACCCTCAGTAGAATTAGTAAAACTTAAGAAGTTCATGATGATGAATAACAATTTTTTATTAATGCTCTCAATTGATTACAAGAAATATCTAAATGGAACTAGAATAGTTACAACTTTCTCTATTATCTTTCCTAAAATATTTTCTCACACTCACTAAAAGAACCTCTCGAATTTTACATTTGAACTACTATTTATAGGGAAATCTATACAACTGTATATAAGCTGCGAAGTATCGCAACTTATATTCGCAAATCTATTTCATGTTCGCAAATTCTTCACACTTCTTCCGTGTTTCTTCTATTATCGCATTATCTTGAGATATTTTCCTCTTATGTTCGTAAACTAATTTCTTGCGATATTCGGTACCTACACGGATTTTCCAACAACCAGTTGTTTTCGCAGCCTCTTGTCCTTTATGCCTATATGGATTATAGTTACAAGACTGCACCCTAAATGGGGTTTTCTTTGGGCCGAGTGCATCATAGCCAAGACTTTCCAAGGATGGCCAGGGTAGTTTCGTACGCCCCGGGCACCCTTGACTCAACCGTGTACCTCGGCGCCTTGGTCATACTCTGCACCCCTTAGAAGAGATCCTTAGTCGTCCATCCAGGGTATAACCTTATATAGTTGGAAATCCAAGGTCTCTCTCATGGATAGGTTTTCTTTAACCCCAACATCTGCATGACTCAGGTTCTAGGAGCGGTATAACCTTATCCCTGAGTCATGTAAAGAGATACCCCCTTATATGACGCACTATTAGGTCTTACATTTTCCTCTTGCGAAATTTTATTCACGAACTAGGGTGCATGCCATAAAGGTTCGTCCCATTCTATTAATCTCTGCGAAATTTTATTCGTCTTTTTTGCGATTTGCTCGCAGTTCTCAATTGTAAAGAAGAATTTACTATATGTTTCACCATACAACATACCAGCTTCTCTAATCTCGCAGAAGTTTTTATTGATAATACCTTTTCAGAAATAATCTATTCCATGGTATATCAAGTCTTTGACCAACATCTCTCCCTTCAGGGTCCATTAATTTGTACGCCCTAGTTTCAACTATCTCTTTAATGATGTACGGCCCATCCCATTTTCTCGCCAATTTTCTACCATTTTCTCGCTGATAACTTGGTGTTTTTCGCAGCACTAGATCGCCTGGTTTGAATTTACGTTCTTTAACACGTTTGTTGTACTCGCGAGCTAATCTTCGTTGATAATTTTCCATATGTTGTAAAGTTTTTTCCCTCTTCTCTTCTAATTCATCTAATTTATTTAAAATCATGCTAGCACTTAGATTTCTTTCCCATGCTTCTCTTTTTGTTGTAGGAATAGCAACTTTTGTTGGTAACACAGCTTCAACCCCATATGTTAGACAAAAATGTAACATTCCAGTTGCTTCTCGTCTAGTTGTATTGTAAGCCCATATTGCATTATGCACTTGCTCGCACCATGCCCTGGGTATCCTTCTAGCTTCTTTTTTAAGATGTCTGATGTAGGACCAAAATATCTCTACAACACTTCTCTGTGAGATTAACAACACTTCCCAGCGAGCATCACCGCAAGCTTTTTAATAACACTTTGCGACTGTCACAAAAAGCAGTCAAAAGAGTGACGTAATAGCTGACGATTGAGGAAGACATGAGAAAATCGTTTTTGTCACACGATGGTTACAAAGCGTGCGAAAACCAACATTGAAACTCTCGCGATGTAATCGCAAAATAGATCCGAAATAAGAGTAAAACTTAGTTGTCATCCATTTTGTCATTTCCTATATAAAGGGTTCTAATAGATTCAGAGAGGGGATGATGATGTATTTTTGAGAGTTGGGAAAGTCTTGAGGAGAGAGAAACTACAAGAGAAAAGTTGTATTCTTGAGTTCTTATATTCCCTGTAAACATTTCTGAAAATCAAATAATAAAGTGTCGTTCTTAATCTTCAAATTTGAGTTGGTTATTACAAATTCTTAACAAGGGTGTAGTGTAGGATTTCCTGCAACTACATTTTGGCGCCCGAAATAGGGAGAATCAAGCTATGAAATCTCTAATTACAACTTGAAGATTTGAAGAAATTGTTAGAGTTGAAGAAATGGCTAGAAAAATAAGAAATACATCAAAACCACCAACAACTGTAAGGAGGAGTAAAAGACTTGCAGGTGGAGAAACAAATGAATTAGGAGAATCTTTAAGGATAATAATAAGAATAAATAGAACAAGGATTGAAGGAGAAAATCAAATTCCACAACCGAATCAACAAACACCGATACAAGATATAAATGTGGATTATGATAGAGTGAGTGTGCATACTTGGAGATCGGATTCGATGGAAGATGTAGAAGATCAAAAATTAAGAGACGGAAGAAGAGAAGAAAGAAATCAAGGAGTGGTTGAAGGATTAATTCATGGAGAAGGCGAAGATGAAACAACAAATGATTTAAGACAAAGAATACAAGAGAAAAGAAGATTAGAGACGGAAGAACGTGCAAATTTAACAAGACAAAATCATGAGTTGAGAATGGAGAATTTGAGATTACAAAGTAGAAGATCAAGAAGTACTGTTATATCTAATTCATGGTCATTTAGATAATATCCAAGACGAATTCCCCAATGAGAAATGCTATAGAAAATACTCGAGAAGAAAGAAAAAATCCAAATGAAGAGCAACGTCATAGAGAAGAGGAGGTAATTGAAGATCTCTATGATCCGCGTGGTGAAACTATGGAAGATAGACGCAATAATAGAAATCAAGAGGATGGAAATAATCAAAATGGTGAAGAAAATCGAGAAGAAGGTAGAAGAATATTACATGGGCGAGAAATTCAAAGAATCGAAGAATAATTGAGGATGAAATTGAGAGGCATTATGCTGAACAAGCACGCTTAGCTTGCGAAAGAGAAAGGTTAAGAGAATAAGTAGAGGAACAAGAATTTCAAGAAGCACTACGACAGGATAACCATGAAAATTGAGAAAGGAGACGTACACAAAATCGCCACAATGATAATATTCAGGAGGAGTATGGTAGAATACAGAGGAGAATAGAAAGACAGCGAAGAGAAATGATAAGAAATGAAGAAATACGCAAAGAAGAAAATAGCCAGCGTAATCAGCTGCTATTTCAAGAAGAAGGTGAAGAAGAAGATCGCAGAAGAAGGAATGAAGATGTAGATGAAGATACACAAAATCTCGTAAGACAAGAAGTACATGAACGCAGGAGAAGGGAAGCTGCATTGAAAAGACCGATGGAACCAAATTCAGCTGCGAATGAGCAAATCTTAAGATAATTAGCAGAGATGAGGGGAATAATAAATAACAGAAGAGAAGGAGGTAGAAGGAAACTTGATAAAGATATTGAAGAAGCTGCGAGAACTCCATTCACTCAAGAAGTACAGTTAAGAGTAATACCTCCAAAGTGCAACTTACCAACATTAACCAGCATTTTTGATGGAACTACCTGTGCCGTACAACATGTTAAGGCTTATGTTAGATGTATTCTACAATGGGAAAACCATGATGCTGTATTATGCAAATATTTTGCATCCAGCTTAACCGGCGAGGCGCTAAAATGGTTTGAGGGATTTCCAAAAATTACTATAACTTCTTTTGATCATTTGCAAGCTATATTTCTGGGAGCATATATAAGCAACAATTCATCGCGTCCAGGTATTGAAGATGTATTTGGGTTAAAGCAGAGGGTTAGCGAGAGTCTGAAACATTTAACCATAAGATGGAAGACAATGTGCAGCGAGATGGTAGGAAGAGTAGACGAGAGATATCTTATCTTATCTTTTATCAATGCAATGTTCGCGACCAATCTGCTGTACATACAAATTTTCAAAATCAAGAATACAATCACTATGACAGAGCTGCGGGAATTACAGGAGGAATACATTGCTTTGGAGGAAAAACAAAATGGGATGGAATCATATCCAATCGCGAATACCAGTTCAGTAGAAGCAAATAGGAGTTTACTTCCTAAAATGATTAATAATGTGGCGAGCAGCTCGCAATCACAACAAGAGAAAGTGGAAATTGATAACCAGCAGAAGTTGGTAGCTATGGGCAGTCGAGATCAAGAAGAATATGAAAGGGAGAAGAATTATTACAATCGTGGTAGATATAGTAATATTCAAAGGCTTGATCAGCCGCAAGAAACTTATGGTGGACAGAGGCAAAATAACTTTAGAGGGCAAGGTAATCAAAAGATAATATGGGAAGAAATTAAGATACCACCTCTAAATGCTAGTATAGAAAAAATCTGGGAAGCTATCATTTTGATGGAAAATATACCATCCCCATGGAATATGGGAAAGGAGCCGCATCCAAATAATCGAAGTCAAGAATTTTGTCCTTACCATCACTTTCATGGTGACACAATAAATGATTGCAGGAATGTAAAGAGAATAATTTTAAGGATGATTAACCAAGGAAAGATAAACCACTTTTTAGTAGGACATCCACAATCTCAGCGATTGCCTCCAGCACCAGAAATTCGCAGGGTAAATACTGTAAAGGGAGCAGAAACATTCGTAATAGAAGTTGGGGCTAAAACAAAGAATTTTTTTTGTAATTCCATTGTACATTCACACAGAACTATTGAGGATTTCCATGATAATGTTCTAAGTAGAGTCTTCGCGAGAGACACAGATGGAAGAGAGATAATGAATATTGCGAGAGCCTCGCCATTAGAAGAATGGCAAAAGCAAACTATATCTTTCACTGCACAAGAAGTACCAGAGCCTGGCGAGCAGCATGATAACCCATTGGTGGTAAGGTTAGAGATAAATCCAAAGCAAGTAGAAGAAGAAGATAAAGAAAATGATGATGAAAATAAAGATTCTTGGGCCATCAATAAAGTTCTAATAGACACAGGCAGTTCAGTCGACATCTTATTCCATCATACCTACAAAACCCTGGGTGGAAGAGACGAAGATCTAACACCATCAACGTATAAAATATATGGCTTTAATGGAACAGCTAACAAACCAAAAGGGGAAATTGCAATGTGGATTCCATTAAAGGGAATATGTTCAAAGATATTATTTTGTGTTGTGGATATTGAATCACCTTATAATGCCCTGATGGGTCGACCTTGGCTACATGGGATATTAGGTGTAGCATCTACTTTTCACCAGTGTATTAAATTTCCTCATCCTAATGGTGTTGGAGTTATTAAGGTAGATTGGGGAGAAAGCAATAAATGTTATGAGATTGATATAAAATCTTGCGAGGAAAGAGCTGAGAAGAATAGCAATTGGGAGTACAATATCAAGCAACGACAAAGATGTGAAAGATTGATGATTGATACAATAGAGCAGCGAGAGGAAGTTGATGGCGAGCGTCTCGCGGATAAAGAAAAAACAGCAAAATGTAACAGAAAAGCAGAACCAGAAAATAGTAAGTAGAAATATAAAATGATGAAATTTAAAGAAGCTTACGCATGATTTGTTTGAAGAAAATGCAATTGAAAAGAGTACTTTGTTTGAAAGAATTGCAAAATTTGACAAGAAGATCAAAGAAATCAAATTTTATCAGAGTTATAATACTCGCGAGAAGCGCGAATAAAATTTCGCAGAGATTAATAGAATGGGACGAACCTTTATGGAGTGCACCTTAGTTCGCGGATATAATTTCGCAAGAGGCAAATGTAAGACCTAATAGTGCGTCATATAAGGGGGTATCTCTTTACATGACTCAGGGATAAGGTTATACCGCTGTTGGAACCTGAGTCATGCAGATGTTGGGGTTAAAGAAAACCTATCCAGGAGAGAGATCTTGGATTTCCAATTATATAAGGTTATACCCTGGTTGGATGACTGAGAATCTCTTCTAAGAAGTGAAAATTATAACCAAGGCTCCGAGGTACACGGTTGAGCCAAGGGTGCCCGGGGCGTACGAAACTACCATGGCCATTATTGGTAAGTCTTGGCTATGATGCACTTGGCCTGAAGAAAACTCCACTTAGGGTGCAGTCTTGTAACTATAAGCCATATATGCATAAAGGACAAGAGGCTGCGAAAACAATTGGTTGTTAGTAAATCCGGATGGGAGGAGCTAGTCTTGTATGGCCGATGTGCCCTCCTTGAAGGGGAAATCAGTGGGAAGATAAGGGCGGCACCCTCCATTAGGGAGTTGATAAGTGTCTAAAGACGGCAATGTCATGTGGCTTTATGATCGCAATAACATTTAGGCCTGTCATATTGTCGCGTGACAAAAATTATACAGAGGCAACAAGCCAAACGAGAAAAGTTAAGATGATATCAATGGGTTTTTACATGAAAGTGTAAAGACGTCCTGCGATTTCATCGCAAGACGACAATGTCATAAGGTTTAATTCTTGCAATAGAGTTTATACTTATCATATTGTCGCAGAGATGTTGAAAAAATGTTAATAAGACAAGATCAATGGGTCAATACATGCAAATGTAAAGACGTCCTGCGATCGTAGAAAGAAAAAATGTGGCAAAATAAGACCTTTAATTAGGAAGGCATAATAAGACCATAAGATTATTGCGATAATGCTCGCAGAATTTATGAGATTTGCTAGTGATAGATCATAAAGGTATGCAATTGTTTCTAGCGATAACATCGCCGATATTGAGACAAATTTAATTTACTTTACAACTAATATCTAATCTCTACTCAATTTTTTCATATTGCAGATGAATAATAGAGGCAAGTATGGGAATGCATAGAATAATGAAATTATTATAAAGAAAATATATGAGAAAGAAGATTCCTTCAAGATTTTACAGAAACATTATTTACAGATCAGGATTTTTAGCGGAAGATATTGCAAGAAATATTTATTACATCACAGATCCAATTCTATAATCGCAGACACATGAAATAATTCACCATCGCAAGAAAGATTATGAAGGGAAAGTAGAGGAGTGGATAAACAAAAATCTCATTATCTTTCTTAAAACATTCAAAATAGCAAAAGTAAAAGTTAGATTCTAACGTTGCAAAAGGTTACATTGATCGCAAGGAATAAGAAGGAAAAGAAAAGCAAAAATAAAATTTAAACTTCAGCGTTGGTCTCGCCAGATTCATTATTTTTGCCAGCATGATCAGCCTCACCAACATTCCTATCTTTGCGAGTCTCTCCTTTATTATTTACAGTTGCTTCACCACCTGTAGTTACTTTTCTAGGAGGACTTTTTTCTTTTGGGTCTTCCTGAGAAAAATCTTCTTCACTATCTTCTTCACCGTTGGCATATTCTAATTCCTTATCCATGGGAAGAGGAACTTCATCATCATCAACTTCTATAGGAGGGACAGATACATTAGCGAGAGATTGAGAAATTAGAATCTTGTTCACGATAACTTCAGCACTAACGTGAACCTTGCGAAGGAAACCTCTGTCACGATTTCTAATCTCTATATTTTTGAAGTATTCGAGATAATCAAGTCTTCTCTCTGCCACATCGCGATATTTTACAAGATCAGAAGTGAGAACCCTGTTTTCTTTGCGATTTTTGTCCAATTTATCAGTCAAATCAGAGATAGTAGAGTGAAGGCTTCTTTCAGATTCTGCGAGCAACAGAAATGGCAAAAGATTATTCAGACAAAGATCTCGCAAGAAATGTAACATAAAATTTGACAAAAAAACAAAAAATCAGCAAGTAAGGAAGTCAAATGACTACCTTCTTTTTTAGAAGTTAAATTTTGAATTAATGAACAACAATTCTCCCATTGATTCATGGCATCGTTAAACGTATCCCCAACTATACCCTTCAGGCGAGATTTTATGTTTTCTTCTTTGGAATGGAGATATGAATTTTCTTTTGCCAATAAAGAATAAGATTCTTTTAATTGGGAGTATTGATCTTGAAGCTTGCTGGCCTTTAAACTAAGAGTTAACCAACCCTTGATGAGTTTATCCTTCTCAGCTTACTTCCTTGAGTTCATCCTTAAGAGAACGTAGAGATTGCTCTTGATTATCACATATTCTTTGGATATTACTCAATTGTTGAGAGGAAATCACCATCAAGCTTGAAAATTTATGTTTTTCTTGAGATAAAGTTCTATTTTCATCTGATAAAGATTCCGTCGCCAAATTAGCTTTGATTAACAACTATGATAGGCGAGTAACCTCGCTATTTAATAAATGTTGGCTCTGTGATAATTGATTATTCTCATTAGTGAGATTATCTATTTGATCAACTGAATATGTGTAGAGACTATCTAGTCTATTAAACTGATCCATCCAAGAATCTTTTTCAGCACGAGCTTCTTCATCGATAGATTCAAATTTAAGTCTTTCAATGAATCGACTCTGATTTAAAACTAAATATGCAAGCCAAGAATTTAAGAAAGAAACTTAAGTATAGAGAAGATGAAAATTTACTAGAACAGGAAAACAAAAAGACAGAGGCAAGAAGATTATACCTTTCAGCTCCTTATTTTTGTCGCGAAGATTCTCGCAGTCAAGAGAAGAGTTGCGAAGCTGTTGGTGAAGAACATCACATTCTGAAGTCTTAACGTGAAGGTCTCTCTTTAAAACTTCAATTTCATTTTCTAAAGACGCTCGCGAGACAGTGCCATCGGAACCAAAATATTTGGTTAAAGTATCGCAAACAATATGTTTGAGAGGATCAGTAGAAGATTTTCTAGCATCATCTAAAATGCTAGATAGAACTTCAAAAGCAACATCTCCCCAAATTGATGTTTCTTTAGATGAAGGAAGAGGTGTAGAGGAAGAAGTATTAAGAATGGCGAGTTGGAGATTTGGGTTATTTTTAATGGTGGAATCATCAGAGGGAGGGGTGTTTGTAAAAGTAACAGTTGAAGGTTGCAAAGGACTGGAGGGAATATTATTAACAACAACTGTGGGTGTTTTATTTAACAAAGGGTCAGGGATGTTAACAGCGATATTCTTGCAAACAGAAGAATGAAGATCTGATTGCAAGGAAATGGGAGTAGCTCTCGCAGACGTTAACTCGGGAATGATGAAATCAGCCTCAAGAGTTTTGTTTTGGAGAGATCTTTTAGGAGGTCTAGCGATACGCTCGTCATTCTGCGAATAATAACTTAGATAAGAAACAGAGGCAACAATATTGTTATTAAGAGATAAAATGTGTTTCTTACTACCTTATTACTCGCAGAAGTCTTCGTCGTCTTTTCAGTCGGTCTTTTACGAGAGTTAGGGTTTTGAATTACAGACTGGGTGTTAGAGATGGTTCCGCTAAATAGAAAACATAATAAGAATTATGAAGAATCAAATAAATAAAATTGAAGAACATAAGTAAAAATTAGTTCAAACAGATAAAGTAACTGGAACGCATACCTTGACGAATCCATTAGAACAGTAGCAGAAGAATATGAAGAAGAAGAAAAGTTACAGACGGAAAGAAAAATAAACAGATAGAAAAGTAAAGGAAGAAAATTAATTCAGTAACCAAACCCTACCTTTTAATGGAAAAAAGGGGATGACCTGTTGGATGAAGACGTGACAGTAAAAAGAAGGATTACAACACGTGTAGGCGGTTAAGATAAATCAACGGAATCTTGGGAAAGAAATCTAAGTGATGGAATGATTTTAAATAAATTGGATGAATTAGAAGAAAAAAGAGAAAAGACTTTACAACATATGGAAAATTACTAGCGAAGATTAGCTCGCGAGTACAACAAACGTGTTAAGAAACGTGGGTTTCAACCTGGCGATTTAGTGCTGCGAGAAATACCAAGTTATCAGCGAGAAAATGGTGGAAAGATGGCGAGAAAATGGGATGGACCGTACATCATTAAAGTGATAGTTGGAACCGGGGCATACAAACTAATGGATCCTGAAGGAAGAGATGTTGGTCAAAGACTTGGCAGACCATGGAATAGACTATTTCTGAAAAGGTATTATCAATGACAACTTCTGCGAGATAAGATATAATGGTACGTTGTATGATATCAAAGCAAAACAAGAGCTGCGAGCATAATCGCAAGAAAGGTTTATAGAATGAGACGAACCTTTATGGCGTGCACCCTAGTTCGCAAATAAAATTTCGCAAGAGGAAAATGTAAGACCTAATAGTGCGTCATATAAGGGGGTATCTCTTTACATGACTCAGGGATAAGGTTATACCGCTGCTGGAACCTCAGTCATGAAGATGTCGGGGTTAAAGAAAACCTATCCAGGAGAGGGATCTTGGATTTCCAACTATATAAGGTTATACCATGGTTGGACGACTAAGAACCTCTTCTAAGGAGTGCAGAGTATGACCAAGGCGCCGAGGTACACGGTTGAGTCAAGGGTGCCTGGGGCGTACGAAACTACCCTGGCCATCCTTGGAAAGTCTTGGCTATGATGCACTCGGCCCGAAGAAAACCCCACTTAGGGTGCAGTCTTGTAATTATAAACCATATATGCATAAAGGAAAAGAAGCTGCGAAAATAACTGGTTGTTGGCAAATCTGGATGGGAGGAGCTAGTCTTGTATGACCTATGTGCCCTCCTTGAAGGGGCAACCAGGAGGAAGATAAGGGCAACACCCTCTATTAGGGAGCTGATAAGTGTCTATAGACGACAATGTCATGGGGCTTTATGATTGCAAGAACATTTAGACCTGTCATATTATCGCGTGACGAAAATTATACAAAGGAAACAAGCCAAAAGAGAAAAGTTAAGATGAGATCAATGGGTTTTTACATGAAAGTGTAAAGACGTCCTGCGATTTCATCGCAAAACGACAATGTCATAGGACTTCGTTCTCGCAAGAGAATATAGACCTGTCATTTTGTCGCAGAAAATTAGAAGAAACAAAGATAAGGCAAGATCAATGGGTTTTTACATACAAATGTAAATACGTACTGCGATTTTGTCGCAGAAAGAAAAGTTTGGCAAAATAAGACGTTTAACTAGGAGGGTATGATCAGGGTATGATCACAGCGATAGCAGATGCGCAATTTGCGGAAGAACAGTAAACTTGCAGAGAAATTATGCAGAGTAAAAAGAAGAAAGTAAAAAGAGGAAAAGAAAAGAATAAAAGGAGTATTTATAGAAGAATAAATTTCTCGAGAAGATGAATGCAATAAATGCAAATAAGAGACATGAACGGTCAGATTGCAGCGGTTAGGAAAGACATGTCAAAGATTTATTGAAAGAAAGAATGCATGAAAACAACTGGCGAAGGATACAGAAACGTGTCAGAACAGAGATCAATGAGAAAACATAAGTAGTTGCAGCATTTAGTTCTCGTGATCTTCTCTTCTTCGCAGAAAAGACATGAGAAGAGGCAAGATATAGGACCAGAATATCGCTACAACACTTCTCTGCGAGATTAACAACACTTCCCAGCGAGCATCACCGCAATATTTTTAACAACACTTTGCGAGTGTCACAAAAGCAGTCAAAAGAGTGACGTAATAGCTGACGATTGAGGAAGACATGAGAAAAGCGTCTTTGTCCCGCGATGGTTACAAAAAGTGCGAAAACCAACATTAAAACTCTCACGATGTAATCGCAAAATAGATCCGAAATAAGAGGAAAACTTAGTTGCCATCCATTTTGTCATTTCTTATATAAAGGGTTCTAATAGATTCAGAGAGGGGATGATGATGTATTTTTGAGAGTTGAGAAAGTCTTGAGGAGAGATAAACTACAAGATAAAAGTTGTATTCTTGAGTTCTTACATTTCCTGTAAACATTTCTGAAAATCAAATAATAAAGTGTCGTTCTTAATCTTCAAATTTGAGTTGGTTATTACAAATTCTTAACAAGGGTGTAGTATAGGATTTCCTGCAACTACATCTGCGATTGTCTTATTGGTTTCCTCAGCCTAACCATTTGCTTGTGGGTATAAAGGAGTATATTTTCCACATTTTATCTTAAATGCATTGAGTAGCAATTCTATATTTTGCCCTTCAAATTGCTTTCCATTATCAGACACCAACTGTGCTGGAATCCCAAATCTGCAAATTATATTTTCAAATATAAATGTAAAAATATCTTTATCGCGGATATGTTGTACTGCTTTTACTTCTCCCCACTTTTTGAAATAATCTGTTGCAACAATTAGATATATTCTTTGTCCAGAACCAGGCACAAATGGTCCCATAATATCTAATCCACATTTCCCAAATGGTGCTCCTGGTGCATGTATCTTCTTTCCATATCGTTGTCAATCTTCGCAACGTCTTGAGAGTTGCTTTGCATCTTCATGCATATATGTCCAGTAATAGCCTTGCATTTTTGTTATATATGCCAAAGATCTTCCTCCACTATGATTACCAGCATCTCCACTATGCAACATCTTTAACACCTTTTGTCCTTCTTCCCTCGTCAAACATCTTAGCGATGGTCCACTAAAAGATCTACGATATAATACTCCATCTCTTAGCTCATAGTTGGTTGCCTTGCTTTTTAATTTATGTGCCTCTAATCGATTTCTTGGAATTTCTCCTCTCGCCAAGTATGCATGAAGATATGCTCGCCAATCTACAACGTTGCTCTTTGATTCTTCCTCGCCAGCTTCTACCATAATCACATCTGTCTCTTCTTCTTCCTTATTTATCGATGGTAATAAAAGTGTTTGAATTTTTATGCATCTCGCAGCTGGATTTATCATCATGCTGGATATGAAAGCAAAAGCATCTGCGAGTCTATTATCTTTCCTTGATATGTGTCTCCATTATATTTTTGGAATTCTCGCAGACAATTCTTCAACTAGTCTTTTGTATTTTCTCAAGGATGGTTCATTTGTTGTGTATTCTCCTTTTATTTGGCGAATAACCAATTGCAAATCGCTGGTAATTCTAGCATTTTCTAACTTCATTTCGATCGCAAATTTTAAAGCATGAATCACGGCCTCATATTCTGTCTCATTATTAGTGGATGTAAATTCCAATCTAAATGAAAAAGCTATTTTTTCTCCCTCTGGAGAAATAAAAACAACTCCAATCCCATTTCCCTCTCCATTTGATGATCCATCAACTAATATCTCCCATCTATTGGGTTCTGTTAATAGCTCTTTTGGATCTCCATGTTCCTCTTCTACATCCATCATCTCTTCCACAGCTTCATCATCTTCTAAAGGAAATTCAGCTAAGAAATCTTCTATAACTTGTGACTTTGGCGAAGATAGAATTTCATATTGAATATCAAAGTGTCCTACTTGTGCATTCCATCTCTCAACTCTACCTGATCTTTTTGAATTTTTCATTACTGATTCAATTGGTACTTTTGTTAACACTTTGACCTTATGTGATTGAAAGTTGCATGTACCAATGCTAGAATTAACTTCTCAATTTTTGAGTAATTTCTTTCTGCAGAATTAAATGTTTTGCTGATATAATAAATTGGCTTCTCTACCCCTGCATCTACTCGCAGCAATACTGCACTTAGCGCGTATGTGGTTGTCTCTAGATAAATCAATGGTTCTTCTCCTGGTTCAGCTTTTTGTAAAATGGATATGTTCATTAAGTGTTCTTTAATTCCTTGGAAAGACTTTTCACATTCATCTGTCCACTTGAATTTTGTTCCCTTCTTAAGTATATCGAAAAAATTTCTGCACTTGTCTGAAGATCGCGAGATGAATCTTCCTAGCGAGGCTAAGAGTCCATTTAGCTTTTGCACATCTTTAACCATCACGGGCGTTGGAATATCGCGAATCGCTTGCACTTTTTCTGGATCAACGTGTATTCCTTCTTTTGATACAATATACCCCAAAATTTGTAGCCGAAGTTACTCCAAAAGTACACTTATCAGGATTCACTTTGATATTAAATTGTCGCATTTGATCAAAAATCTCTTTCAAATCTTGCACATGATTCTCAGCTTCTTTACTTTTAATTAGCATATCATCTACATACACTTCTAATGTTTTGTGGATCCACTTTGCAAACACCTTCTCCACCATTCTCTGATATGTTGCACTAGCATTTCGTAAGCCAAAGGGCATCTTTGTATAGCAATATAATCCTATTGGAGCAAAAAATGCGGTATGCTCTTGATCTTCTTCAGCGAGAGGAATTTGATTATATCCTTTATATCCATCCAATGAAGATATTCTTGCATTTCCCGCTGCTGATTCAACCATTTGAGGGATATCTGGTAATGGAAAACTATCTTTAGGACAAGCTTTGTTTAAATCAGTAAAGTCTATGCAAATTCTTATCCCTTTGTTCTTTTTTGGGACCACCACCATATTTGCAATCCACTCTGGATATTTTGCTTGCCTTATAATTCCTGCATCAAGCATTTTCTGTAGCTCTTCTTCTATTTGGGAATGGTATGTTGTTGCGATTTTCCTTATTCTTTGTTTAAATGGTCTTACATCTTTGTTGATTTCTAACTTATGACATGCTATTGAGGGATCTATCCCTGGCATTTCATCTATGTTCCACGCGAAGATGTCTTTATATTCTCGCAAAATATTTATAGTTCGTTCTTCCTCCTCTGCCTCCATTTTAGTCCCAATTCTTAATATTTTAGGCTCTTCTTCACTTCCAATATTTACTTCCTTTGTTGGTTCTGCTGCAGTGTAACTGGCTTCAGGTTCTCCCATTGGTGTTGGTGTTTTCTTAACTCTCGCGAGTTCATCTCCTTCTTGCGAGATTTCACCAGGTATTCATTTTCCTTCTTTTGCTCTTATCATGTAAACTTTAAATTCTTCTTCCTTCTTTGTTTCTCTCGCCAATTGTCTACGAGTTTTCCGCAGATTTGGACGCTCTTCACAATTTCTCACTTCAATTTGGTAACACAGCTTCGCAAAATCTGTATCTCCTCTAATTTTTCCAATTCCACTGGGCATAGGGAATTTGATGCATTGATGCAATGTTGATGCTACAGCCTTGATTGCATGTATCCATGGTCTTCCTAATATAATGTTATACGGTGATTCCACGTCTACCACACATAATGTTACTTGTGTTTCAATCTCTCCTAGCGGAATTCGTACCACTATTTCACCTTTAGGTTTTGTTAAAGATTTTCCAAAGCCATGAATATGATATGTTGAACAAGACATTTCTTCATCCTTATATCCTATTTTCTTAAAAGTATGATAAAATATTATATCTACAGAACTTCCTGCATCCACCAAAGTTCTATTCATAGCCCACTCTTCTACAGATCTTATTGATTCTTCCTTTCTCATTGGTATAGTGGATACCGTGATTACCAAAGGAGATGTATGACTTAAATTTACTTCTGATACTTCTGCTGCTGTAAATGTGATCTTCTTCTTTTCCCAATCTTTCAATGATGATATTTTCCCTACCATCATAATTTTCCTTCCTTCGAAATCCCGTTTATGTATCTTTCCCTTAATATTTTCACGAAATCTATCAATCATTGTTCTTGTTACCATTTCATGCTCCAATTTTCTACAATCCTCTTTGATTCTGATCATTCTTCCTTCAATTATTTCACCGATTTACTTAATGATTTTCTTAATCTTGAACAAGTCTTATCTTCTTCTTCACTTTTTCTGTGATTTTCGTTAATTCAATCCCTGTTTCGGGCACCAAAATGTAGTTGCAGGAAATCCTACACTACACCCTTGTTAAGAATTTATGATAATCAACTCAAATTTGAAGATTAAAACGACACTTTACTCTTTAATTTTCAGAAATGTTACAAGGAATATAAGAACTCAAGAATACAACCTTTCTCTTGGAGTTTCTCTCTCCTTAAGACTCTCTCAACTCTCAAAAATACATCATCCCTCTCTGAATCTAGTGGAACCCTTTATATAGGGAATTACATAATGGATGACAGCTAGGTTTTCCTTTTCTTTCGGATTTATTCTGCGATTGTATCGCGATAGTTATAATGTTCATTCTCGCAAGATTTGTGACCATCGCAGGTTAAACATGCTCTTTTCATGTTTCTTCAATCGTCAGCCATTACGTCATTCTTTATCCTATTCTGTGACACTCGTCAAGCATTGTTAAAGAACTCGCGATGTTCTCATAGAAGTGTTGTTATTCGCTGGAATACCGTTGTAGCGATATTCTGGTCCTACACTATTAATATACATGCCTACTTTTGTGTACCGAACTCATATCTCTAAAACGAATTATACACGTACGTATGCCATTCCGTATTACTGTCGTATCACGAACCGTTGACCGGATTTTTGACCGAATTTGACTTTCAAAAATCCGTATAATACCCGTACATATCCCGTACCATGCGTCTCCCGTACCCCGAATCGCTAACTAGGGCTATAGCAAGGTGTCTATATTGACGAGATATTACGCATCCACAAGCTAAAAGATGTTAATTAATCAATATGTATAAAATATGTTGTAATAATCAAAAAAATTACTTCTTTTTCTCAAATAATTATCCATAAGTATTTTGTTTGATCATAAATTTGAGGAGGGATCCCCTCACACTTTTATTATCACACTATCTCACACGTTCGGCATCATTTTTGTGAATAAAAACCAAACCGTAATGGATTTAAACAATTGGAAATTGTTGGTCATAACCGTATTTAAACCATTTAAATTTTTGGTCGATCCATAACTATAATCAAAAACATACAATGTATCTATAAACCCTAATTAACCTAATAACAACTAAATATATGTTACAATTTCATTTTAATATATATAAAAAACTTTTTAATTTTCTTATTAGTAATTATTAATTTATACTCCCTCCGTCCCACTATTAGATGACCTGGTTGAAGTTTGCACGTATTAAGTCAAAGAATGAAATGAGTGTTTTTAAGTATTTTTTACAACTATAACCTTATGGATAATAACTTGTAAAATTTAGAAATCATTTAGTATCTCTCAAACTATACCATAGATTTTCGTGAACTTTGTATCATTGAAAATCATTTTAAAACACCTACGAAACTAATAGCGCAGGAAACAAACCTTTTTTTTTATAAAGGGACATTTTATAAAGTACCCCTATTTTGAAATGTGCACTTCAAAAGTACCCCCGTTTTTTACGAATTTTCTAAAGTACCCAGTTTTATTCAAAAGGAAAATTCCATCCATTTAAATGCTAGGTGGCAGTTATCTTTCTAATTTAAAGTCCTATTTACCCCTGAACTACATCTCCTTGGTAGAGAGGATAAATGATTCGACGAACCTGAAAGAGGGTGTAATGATCCTGAACTAGGCTCAATGAACCTGAAAGTGGTGTAACGACCCTGAACCAGACTCAACTAACAGTAAAAATATTGTAGAAGATTGATTCTCCACCAACAGAAAACCCCAAAACACTTTGGAATGATAAACCTTTCGGGGAATGATGAAACGAACCTGAAAATGATAACACGATCCTGAACCGAGCTCGAAAAATTGGAAAAATGATGTAGAAGGTAAACGTACTAACAAGTAAAGGGTAAAGAAGTAAACTTTAAAGAAAGTAAACTAGTTATGATGGAAAACTAAACAGTTGGGGCACTTTAGAAAATTTGTAAAAAACGGGGGTAACAAAAAAACGAGGTCAATAAAACGGGGGTACTTTATAAATTCTCCTAGGTCCACAACAACATGAGAGGTGGAGCCAGCTATTAAAATTGCGGGGGGTTAAAAAAGATTTTACAGTAATATATGGACTATAATGGACTAAATATAAAGTATTAAGTGGGCTAAATTGAAAATATAGGATAAACATAAGGGTATTTTAACGATTTTGCTGATTTTAGGGGGGGCTAGATCCAGGGTTAGTCAAACCTTGGCTCCGCCCGCATCCCAATCCAATCAGTGGAGGATCCACCGTGAAGCAAGGGTGTGCAATTGCTAGTTTGCTACCCGGGGAAATTAAGGGGAGACCAAAAAAAAAAATCTCATTGTCAGGCCCATAATTAATTTTGGATTCCGTGACACCCATAATATTTCTGTCACACCCATAATTATCCAAAATTATTAAAACATGTCTGCATGATGGTTTATGCATCCGCATGACGTTTTATGCATACTGGTTTTTCAGGGATATAATTGGCAACGCAACTTGGATATAACATATCTAAAAATCCGCGCCTTGGAATTTTACAAATTTTATATCGTTGGAAATATTTTTAAGAGAGCTACGCAACGAGTACAAACAACAATATCAAATTTTTGTTTTTTACGAAAATATTGGAGGTGATCTTCATTTTAGGAATTGACTATATAACCATTATGCAGCCACCAAAAACGATGCATAACATTATGCAGACGCATACCGAATTATGCAACCATTTTCTCGATTGCATAACAAATTATGCATCTATAACAAGTTATGTGACCATTGTTTTGGTTGATTTTAGTGCGTACATAAAAAATTGATGCATATCAGGTTATGCATCTATTTTCTCGACGCATAAAAGATTGTGCAACAATTTTCTCGACGCATAATGCATTATGCAGTCATATTTTCGGATGCATAATAGGTTATGCATCCATTTTGACGATTGCATAACATGTTATGTAGATATTATTGTAGGTGCATGACAAGTTATGCAGTCTTAATTTTTGTTGGTTTCAATACTAAGAAAAAAGTGGATGCATAACGTGTTATGCAACCATTCTCTTGACTGCATAACAAGTTATGCAAAACAAAAAAGGCTGCATAACTTGTCATGTACCTACAATAATAGCTGCATAATGTGTTATGCAACCATTTTCGGTACTGCATAACAAGTTATGCAACCATTTTCGGTACTGCATAACAAGTTATGCAACAAATTTTGTATATGCATAACAAGTTATGCATCCATTTTCATAATTTCCTAACAAATTATTCAACTAATATGACCAACACCAGCATCACTTATACATCCTACCAATACTATAACCTCAACCAATAAAAAGAAGTTTCAACACTACATGCAACAATAGGTTCTTGACGAGCTAGAAAACATCCAGACGTGTGAATGAAGTTGTGGGGTTAGTTATAAACATGAAGTCATTTACAAGAGGCGTCTAGTCTAGTCAGTCAAAAGTAGTAGTGGTGATGTATTACGGTACTGCAAGTGACGGATAATGATGACGCATTATAGAGTTACAGGCCAAGTCAGTGTTCAGCCGTAATGGCGCATTGCAAAGCCATAATAGTTGCAACGCAAGCCATAATAGCAGTATACTGTGTAGATTGTAAAGTGTCAAGAATGGCATAACCCTACAGGGCCAATGAAGCGCAAGATTGGCGCTATATTGTAAATACATTTGGATAAGTGATGAAGCTTATTGGACGACACAATAAGGCTTCATTGAGGAAAGGCAAGACATGGCCAAAGTTGACAGATGCAACATGCGATGTTGTCATATATGCATATCCATGGAATTGAGTTGTCCCAAACTCAAGGATGATGCAAGAAGAGTGGAATAGACTAAGAGTTAGTCTATGCATTGGTTCAAGGCAGAGCCAAAGTCTAAACAGTGCAAACAACTTGGTAATGCAAGAGTTGCATTGCTATTGTCAAGCTAATTGGTGAAGTGAAGCATATATGACGCATGAGTAACTAGAGTGAGCTTAGGGAGCTGGCCTCGATGATGGAAGATTAAGAATTATCCATGCATGAGTTTAGAGTAATAAGCATGCATGGCCAAGAGGTCTGAACGTTGGATCAAGGCAGAATCTAGTATGGCGCAACAAGTGGTGCAATACGGCTCAAGTGACGGTTAGGAGTTGGTTATTGGCTTTGCGAGCATGCCAATGAAGCAAGACAAGTTGGAACGGTTATAAAGTGATTTTATAACCATATTAAAGTATTCATAACCACCAAGAATAGATGTGGCATCTGTTGGCTTGACAATACAAAAGGTGGCGGTTGAAAAGCATGCTGACGGTTATAGAAACTACCTGATGGGACATATGGCTGTTCCATGCGTGTGCAAGTGTTGTGCACGGTTTGGCCATTGTAACCACTGTATAAATAGTCCTAAGGAGTAGGAAAAATCAGTAGGCTACATAGGATAGATTTAGTCTCAAGTTTGGGAGAGTTAGGCATTCACCAAGAGGGTGAATGGCCTGTTTTTGGTCCATGTGATGGACGAGTTTTGTAATCTTCCTTTGATACAATAAAATGGGTTAATTGTGTCATGTCTTTGTGTTCATTGTGTTGCTGGTTTGTGTGAGAATCGTTGAAGTGCATGGAAAAACCTCTTATGCTATGGGGGCATGAAGAGTTAGAGAGAAAGAAGAAAAGAATTTTGTTGCGTATTGCCTTATGAGTAAAGGCAGATGCATACTTTGATGCAAGTGTGCAAGGCTGAGTACTTGTGGGTGAAGTTGATTCACTGAACCATATAGTATTTCCGGTCATGTCCCATGAAAAATTTAGGCGATTAAATGGGCATGTGACATGATGCAATGTGACTGAAACTAGTAGAAAAAAATAACAACTACCTCAAAAGTTTTTCATCTCTCTGCAACTCTTTCTCTTCCAATCTCAATCGTCTAAGGAAACAAGTTATGCTGAAAATACATGGATGGACATGAGTAGAACAGGACAAGAGTACCTGCGTGGCAAGTTCTCTGGTCGGGAAAATGACAACCACCCCAGTTCCATTATGCGAACTGAACTTTTTCTTATTAAACAATTCAACGGCTGGTATCAATAAAGCTAGGATCTTCCCAGAACCCGCCTTTGCAATTCCAAGAACATTCTCTCGTTTCAGAAGGTGTGGAATAGCTCTAGCTTGAACCTGCAATTTTAATCAAGATACATTAGTTCCTCCTCCATAGAGGTTTACATTCATTAACAAATAATGTCCTTGCATTGTATATCCCATATACATATTAGTCCCAAATGTACCCCATAAAACAATTTACAAATTGTATCCCATAAAAAATGCTACACGCATTCATTAGAACTTCGATTAAAAAATTCAACCAAGCCTACATTAAAGCGATCGACTACTGATGCTTAACAAACACTTCTTTGATGAACTACATTCGCACAAACTCCTTTCCAAAGATGATTCTATTATCCGGAAACGATTTATTGTCTCTTGCTTTAATTAACAGGAGCAACCAAAACCCATTCTATCCCTAAAGTTCGAAATCCAACTACTAGCCATTACAGATTCATCTCTTTTCCGTCAAAATATCTTCTCGCACCCTAAATCACCCAATACTAATTCTCTTTTCCAAATCCACTGTTATTGTTTCCGTTGAATTTTCCGTTGAATTTTCTTTTACAAACATCAACATCATCTTCTTCTTCTTCTCCTGGAACTCAAACAAACACAACACCATCACCTTCGTCTCCAACTAATCAATTTAACAAGCTTCCTAAGAACAACTCACAAGATTTAACTCAATTCTATGAACTGAATTCGGCGGAGGAAGAACAGAAGAAGAAGATAAGAAGAACGAAGAGAGAAGAAAGAAAAGAGAAAACAAAATTTTATAATTATGGGTTTGAGAATAATTTTTCCCCAAAAAATGGGTGCGAGCCTTCAGTTTTCTGTCCATAGGTTTCTCAGTAGAAAAATATGTGAGAATGCGTCTCGCTGTAGTTTTCACTTGCTACCCCTTGCTTCCAAAATTCTCCACTAACATCCTTAGTTTTCCAAGCCCAAGAAATTGATGCGCCCCCTAACGCCCAACTTACTGCCTAAAAAAATATGAGTTCTTTATTCAGGTCCATTATTCCAGGTCCATTTTTCTATATCGAGGAAACACACAAAAACTCAATTATCTCTCTTGTATATATCTTCTTTACAGAAATTTCTATAATGCAATTACTTGAGTCTGGTAAATTTGATGAGATTTGAGCTATTGTTGTCTTTCTTCCACAACTGCAGGTACAATGGAATTTTCTTTTTGTAGTATTATTCTCTTTGCTACCCCTATTTTGAAATCCTGGATTCGCCGCTGAATCCAATTGTCTCAAGTTCGTCGTAAAGAAAAAGACCAAAGCATTACTCAACCACTGTGCTAGACGTTTGTTGGTGTCATGGTTGGGTATACAAAATATATATTGCATTTTAGATCATAAATCATGCCCTACACAGGTAAAACATAGTATTTTGTTGATTAATGCGTGCCGTATTAACCATACCGAACTCATACTAGTAAAATGAATTATACACATACGTATCCAGTTTCGTAATACTGCCGAATCACGAACCATTAACCGGATTTTTGACCGAATTTGATTTTTACGAATCTGTATAATACTCGTACGTTTGCCGTTCTGAACGTATGCCGTATCCCGAATTACTAACTAGGATCTAGCCATGAGGTAGCGGCACGGTTACATTCTAGTATCCAACATAAGTTCCAAAACCGAATCGTAGATTTCTAGTATTCAACATAAGATCCTAAAAATAAAATAAAAATAATAAACTTGTAGACCTACAGACTCTATAGTCTTCTCTAGTCTCTAGATGACAGTAGAACCAGGCCATTTTCGGAAAATATGTGGGTTAGAAATCCATCATCACACGTCAAGGATTTGGCCCCACTAGGGTCTCTTGTCTATTATGTATTCTCTACTCTTTAGATGACAAGGAAAGACAAAAAACTCTATTAGATTTCGTGGTCGTAGTCTCCCCCTGTAATCATCAGAAAAGACGTTTGTTTTCCCCATCTTTTTGTCGAGTTTCGTTAGTACCCTATGAATGTGCTCTACTTCCTAGAAGCAGCTTTTGATTTTTTAATTGTTAAACTAAACGAAATCGCTAAACGTAGACTGGTAATACTTGCTTATGGATTGCTTCGATTGCAAGTGTTTTTCACCTCTATTTCGAGTTGGGTGCAGAGTTCGACTATAAAATAGAACTTCTCTCCCTCGCAAGTGAGTGAAACATTTTGTTGTCACCTTGGCTTCTCAAATATAATCCGGAAGACTTAAATAGGGTATCCCAGGTCGAGACTCGACACTCGAGAGTAGAAAATAGGGGAAAGCAAACATCTTTTCACATGGACCAGTAAATAGGGTATTATAGGTCGAGACTCGACACTCGAGAGTAGAAAATAGGGGAAAGCAAACATCTCTTCATATGGACCAGTAAGCCTGGGGTTTGAGGGCAGAGAGAGAACGAAAACTAAAACTCTAGAACTAGGAAAACTGTTATTGTCCAAATATGGGACAATGAATCTGGACCTTTAATCATTCCCCTCTTCACCCCACTACTAATCCCGATGCTATAATCATTACACTCTCAACCATTAAGATTGTGCCACCTCATGTCCAAGATTTGGACCATCCCATGTGTCCTAGCTGTAGACGTTGTGCTTGGAAAAGCAGACTGGATGGAAAAGCAGTCATCTCATCATGTCTCATTCTCGCCTTGTCTAGTACTGTAATGAGTAGAGTAAATGAGACATAACAACTAAACTCTGCTCTCTACTCGAAGTTATAAAGCATTTTCGGGAATCACTGGACCCTACTAATTTACTACTCCATATTTATCAGAAAAAAAAGTCTCGGCAGACCGAGATCAAAAAAATTTCATTTTCCCTTAGAGCTAGCACTATGGAGAGGGATATCCCTTCCCTATTCCTCTCCATCCCTCACTTTACGCGTACTGAGTATTTGTATATTTTTCTGGTTTTACCGCAGAGCCACGGTTAGCTTCCGGACCGGTTAGTGTATAATTAGTTTTAACTGGGTCGGGGCATAATCTAAGCCATCCGAGCCGTCCTTTATCCATCACAAACACCACCTTTCCTTAGAACATTGATTATAGGTTTTCCATATGTTTACCTTTTTATAATTCAGCGCGATTAATTCGAAGAAACCTAACCGCATTATACTCCACTAGATTTTGTGCCCACGCTACGCACCGGGCGGACCCAAAAATCATCAAGAAAACCATCAGAGGTGTTACGAAGTTTATTTGTCTTGTATGGTAAAGAAAATAGAGAATCTATAATTTAAGACAATCTTTCGCATTGTTATCTTGATATACCCCTGAGAACGGAAAAAAAAAACTAATATAACCAAAAACATATTAGGAAAATTTAGTTCATGATTTTTTTCAAACCATATATACATGGTCAAGATTAAAAAAGAAAAAAAAAACAACTTGGTATAAAAACCAATATATGGATTTGTTCAAAAGATTTTTAGATAATGATTTTGGTATAAAAATTCGGAAATTGGTAAAAGAATTTTTACGTTTAGTTTTTTTATCTTTTTAGTTTAACATTTTTTGGTATGAAAATTAAAACATGGAAATATTTTCAGTATAAAATCATTCTTTTATGGAAATTCGAATATTCTAAAACCTTTCTTTCCCTATTAATAATATTTTGACGTAATGTCCTTGCTTGACGGTGTTACTTAACGTCCAGTTAAGTATTTGGTGTAAGCCCGTTGTAATTTTTTTATTAGGTGTAAATCAACACATAAGTCTTGTACACCCAAGTTTCTGTAGTAGCAGGATTTCCCATACTACACCCCTATTAAGATCCTATAAAAATATAAGTGAAACTAGTTGAAGATTAAAGAATTAAATGACACTTTTATTATTTAGATCTCAGAAATGTTTACAGAAAATATTCAAACTCAGAATTACAAATTTCTTTTCTGGAGTTTCTCTCTCCTCAAGATTTTCTCAACTCTAAAAAATACATCATCCTCATATGGACTTACTTGAACCCTTTATATAGGAAATTACATAGTGGGTGACAGCTAAGTTTTCCCCTTCTTTCGGATATATTCTGCGATCTCATCGTGGTATTTTCAATATTAATCTTCGCCATCTTTTGTAATCCTTGTGAAACAACACTCTCATAACATGTCTCTTCAATCGTCAGCTATTATGATGCTTCCCCGTGACGCTCGCCAAATGTTGCTGAAGAATCCTCACGACACTCTCGTGAATAATGTCATTTATACTTATAGGAATATTTGACCTTCTCGTGAAAGCGTTGTTCTTATCATGAGAATATCGTTGTGGCGATATTCGGGTAATACATCTTGCCTCTTCTCACATCTTTTCTGCGAAGAAGAAAAGATCGTGAGAATAAATTGCCGTAGTCTCCTATCTTTTCACCGCCATCTTTATTCTGACACATCTCTAAACCTTTCACAAGCTGTCTTCATATAATTTTATCATCCATATATTTTTCGACACGTCATCTTAAACCGCTGTAATTTGACCATTCACGTCTTTTCATTGTATTAACTATATTTATTTTCTCGAGAAACTTCTTCTGCTATAAATACCTTCTCTCATTCTTCTCTTTTTCTTTCTTCTCATTCTCTTTCCTTCTCCTTCTCTGCAAATTTCATTGCTTTCCCGCAAATCGCGCATCTACTATATTTCGCCATTTTTTTTCAATCTCCTTTCATTTCCATTCTCTCAAAATGGTTGCTGCTGGTGACAAAAATCTTATTGCTTTCAATTTGATGCAAGAAAAACTTAAAAATCAAGGATTTGACTTATCTTTAATCCCAGATCAAAGTCCCAAATATGTTCTTTCTCTTGAATTATTTTCTAACTTCCAGTGTTCTTGAAAAAATTATAGTTTCGTTAGGCCAACTTGAAGCTGGTCTTCCACTTCCTCTCTACAACCCTGAACTTCCACTCTTTTACCAAATAATTTCTGATAAGAGATTTTCACGAGCGGTGTATCAACTTGGCGGGATTGTATTAGATTATTACTTGGAATATGCCTCTCGTGGTGCCGGCAAAGGATCCCAATATTCGAAGAACATAAAAGTCTTAAATATAAACATATTCCGATTATCCTGCAAAGTATACTGTAGATAACTTCTTTCAAAATTACCATTACTCCCCATGGTAAGGGATAGTACTTGTTGGGGTGTCCGTTTGCATAAAAAGAAGGTCACTTTCTTGAAAATGCTCTTATGCAAGATATTGATTTTCATACCAATACAAATGATGGCCCTCGTCATTCTAATGACGATAAGTGGTTTATTTTTCCCTTATGCCTTAAAGGTCCTTATATATCTGGTTCTTTCCAACTTCCTGCGAATCTCTCTCACTATGAACCATGGACTTTCAACTGGCCTGATAGGTTTTCCGATGTATATTCTCTCATCTTCTTATGCTATTATTATTTTTTCCCTCACACTCTCGCTAACTTTTCCGTTATCTTGTAGGTTGCCAAAATGAAGCTTAATTACTAGAAATATAGGAAACCCAACACTCTTCTAGCTCTTAGATCTTTCACAGATGAAGTAAGAAATATTCCTTTATTAATTAACAATATATTGTTGCCCCTATTTCTTATATTTATCTATGTTTATAGGTAATTGAAGAATTACCACCTCTAGATCCAAAACCTAAGGAGAAACCTTCAACTAATCGTAAAGGGAAATCTACTGTTTCAAGTGAAGGAAGACGCTCTGCCCCTCGTGATAAAGAACCCAGCGAGCCTCCTTTGAAGAAAAATAAAACTCAGCATTCTTCTTCTCAACATACCCAATTGGATTCAATCATTATTAATAAATCTAATGATGAATTTATCGAAGAATTTGACGATATTAGAGAAGTTCCCTCTGTGAAAAATTCTTCTCCCTCTGATTCTTCTATGGCCCAACTGTCCATAATTTTTGGCGATTCTTCTCGTGGAACTGCGAATGAGTATAGTGATGAGACTCTTAATGGGCTAGCTCAAGCGCTCATCAAAGTGTGCGATGCTCCAATCTTATCTGATAATAATTTTCTTCGTGGAATTTCTGGAACTCTAACTCCAAGCTTCTTAAATGCACTTGGTATTCTGGTATGTTTTCTTAATTGTTTCTTAAATCGCCAGATTTCTTTCATCAAATTTTTTGTACTTATAAAACTCTGTTGCAGGTTGGGAGAGCTTCTTTTGCTGCTGCTGCTGGTTTAGATTATAAATGTTCTTCATTTAAGAAAAAGGTTGTTAACCTTCACCAAGATAAAGAGAAACTAGAGGCTGAAATTGCTGAGCTTCGCGAGAAAAATAAACTGTTGGAAACTGAAGCTTCAGTTGATAAACAAAAGATTTTGGATCTTAACAATGCCAACAAACAACTTTATGGTATGATTTACTTTTTCTTTCTTTTAGATTTTTTATTTTTCTTTTATATAGATTATCCAAGCAATCATTTTTGCATATGTTTATGGTCTAACTGATGAGGCTACGTTCCTTCAAACCTTTCCCGAACCTGTAGATGATAATACTCTTCTTGCTCGCCTTAATAACTCCTTAAGTAATTTTTTGATTTAACAAATTAAATCCCTCTCTATATAGGAACTTAAATTTAAGTTTAATCTCCTGACCATTGAACACAGACACACTTTAGGATTATCTAATAAATTTAAGCGTCTTTATCATGAATCAAAAGAAGTGATCAATGGATTAAGAAGTAGAAATAGTGATCTTGTTGACGAGAAAGATCAAGCAATTAGAAATGGTAGCGAAACTCTAGCAGATTTCCATAAAATTCTTCTCGAAGTTCAAATGGAAAGAGATAAAATCTTCTGCGAAAATAAAGATCTTCTTGCAAGAGAAACTCAAGTTCGTTCTCGCCTTCTTATTACTAGCGATGATGAGTTTTCTTAGGCAGCACAGGTTCTTGATAATGCTAGGAATAATTTAGGTATAGATGCTAGTCTTTATGCTGATCAATCGGCCTTAATTAGGGACTTGATTTCTGAGAAAGAAGGTTGTTAACCACTCTATTCTATTAACCTTTTGCTTTTTATTATTCTTTCTTATAATTTCTATCTTAACGGTGCCTTATTCTCGCAGATTCTGAAGAAAGGATGAGAGAACTAGAAGATATTAATCACCAACTCGCGAACGATCTTACTGCTCGCAACAATAAATACTCGCGATTGAAAGCTCAATTTGAGATTACTTCTACAAATTTTAATAGAACCCTCCTCATCACTCGTAATGATACCACTAAGCAGGTTTGTGACGACCATGGAATTCCTCATTCTTTGTATCCTGATCTTGCAAAGGCAATACCATCAATAATTCCAGATCTTGGTGTCTCTGATTCTGATGAAGATTTTGATGAAAGTGAAGAAGAGAATAATGACGAAGGAACAAATTCTGGCGATGATGAAGAACCCATCAAAGATAATGAAGAACAGAAATCCGGTGAAAAAGAAGAATCTGATAAAGATAACAATGTTGATAAATGAAACAATGTATCTGTCTGACTTCTTTCTTTTATGTAATCAATCGCAAGTTTCTTCAATTTGCTGCAACTTTCTTTAATTTAATGTGTAAATTTCTTTGCCCCTTTATCTGTATGAATGAAAGAACATCCTCTTTTTTGCAAATATAACTTGGTTAATATAGTTTGCATCTACTAATTATCTGCGCTTTAATATCCATATAAATTTCTCATATGGTGATGAATAATAATCTTTATCATTCTATTCATTCCCATACTTGCCTCTATTATTCATCTGCAATATGAGAAAGTTAATAAACGAATATTTTGGCGAATTTCATAATTTCTGCGATATTGTCGCAAACCTTGATATTTTTGCGATCTTATGGTCTTATCATGCCTTCCTACTTAAAGGTATTACTTTGCCATAGTATTCTCTCCGCGACAAGATCGCAGGACATCTTTACATTTTCATGTATTGACCCATTGATCTTGTCTTATCTGCATTTCTTTATTGTATTGCGACAATATGACGAGCCTAAGTTTTCTCACGAAAACAAAGCCTCGTGACATTGCCGTCTTGCGATGAAATCGCAGGACGTCTTCACATTTGCATGTAAAAACCCCTTGACCTCATCTTAACTTTTTTCTCTTATGGCTTTTTGCCTCTGTATAATTTATGCGACAATATGACAGGCCTAAATGATCTTGCGATCTTAAACCCCATGACATTGCCATCTTAAGACACTTATCAGCTCCCTAATGGAGGGTGCCGCCCTTATCTTCCCCCTGGTTGCCCCTTCAAGGAGGGCACATCGGCCATACAAGACTAGCTCCTCACATCCAGATTTACCAACAACTAGTTATTTTCGCAGCCTCTTGTCCTTTATGCCTATATGGATTATAGTTACAAGACTGCACCCTAGGTGGGGTTTTCTTCAGGCCAAGTGTATTGTAGCCAAGACTTACCAAAGATGGCCAGGGTATGTTCGTCCGTCCCGGGCATCCTTGGCTAAACCGTGTACCTCGGCGCCTTGATCATACTCTGCACTTCTTGGAAGAGACTCTCAGTCGTCCAACCAGGGTATAACCTTATAAAGCTGGAAATCCAAGATCTCTCTCCCGGATAGGTTTTCTTTAACCCCTACGTCGTATGACTCAGTTCAAAGAGCGGTATAACCTTATCCCTGAATCATATAAAGAGATACCCCCTTTATGACGTGTTTGTAGGTCTTACATTTGCCTCTTACGAAATTGTATTCGCGAACTAAGGTGCACGCCATAAAGGTTTGTCCCATTCTCTTAATCTCTGCGAAATTATATTCGCGTTTCTTAAAATTTCTTGCGAGTTTCAAATCTCAATTATTTTTTTATTTTATTTTTTCAACTTTTCAATTTCATTTTCTTCACTCAAACAGAAAAAACAACTTTACCTTTCCACTTCTAGTGATCTGCTCGTCATATTTCATCTTTCTATCACTTTATTCTTTATATCTTCCTTATCATCTGTTCTTTTACTTAGTGTTTTTCCGCAAGTTGCTTGTCATTTCTTCCTTTTATGCTTTTTATACTTGTACCTTTGCTGCGTTTTATTATTTGCTTGATATCTGCGAGGGACTCGTTAGTTACTTCTTCATGCTTTTCTATTGAATCAACCATTAATTTGTCACTTCTCTGTTGTTGCTTAATTATGTATTTCCAATTGTTGTTCTTCCCTGCTCTTTCTTCACAAGACTTGATATCTATCTCATAAAATTTCTTACTTTCTCCCCAATCTCCTTTAATTACTCCAACACCATTTGGATGAGGGAATTTAATGCGCTGATGAAAGGTAGATGCAACACCCAATATCCTGTGTAACCAAGGTCGACCAATCAAGGCGTTATATGGTGATTCAATATCGACAACACAGAATAAAATCTTAGAAGTCATTCCTCTTAACGGAATCCTCATTGTGATCTCCCCTTTAGGCTTGTTGGCAGTTCCATTAAAACCATAGATTCTGTATGTTGATGGTATCAAATATTCATCTTTCCCACCCATGGTTCTGTAGGTGTGGTAGAACAGGATATCTACGGAACTGCCAGTATCAATTAGGATTCTATTAATGGCCCAAGACTCTTCCATTTCGTTATTGTTTTCTTTACCTTCTTCTTCTTCTTCTTCTTCTGCTTGTTCTGGTTTTATTTCCAACCTTACCACCAATGGGTTATCATGCAGCTCGCCAAGCTCTAGTATTTCTTGTGCTGTAAAAGAAAGGATTTGTTTCTGCCACTCTTCTAATGGCGAGATTCTCGCTATATTCATTATTTGTTTTCCATCCATATCTCTGGCAAAGACTCTAGTTAAGACATTATCGTGGAAATCTTCGATGGTTCTGAAAGAATGCACAATAGAATTACAAAATAAATTCTTTGCTTTAGTTCCAACCTCTATAACAAAATTTTCTGCTCCTTTTACATTAGTCATTCTGCGATCGTTTGGTGGTGGTGGCAATTATTGCGATTGTTGATGCCCTTTTAGGAAATGATTTAGCTTCCCCTGATCGATCATTCTTAAAATTATTCTTTTTACATTTCTGCAATTATTTATCGAATGCCCATGAAAATGATGATAAGGACAGAATTCTTGATTACGAGTGTTAGGATGTGGTTCCTTCCCCATGTTCCATGGCGAGGGTATATTTTCCATTAAAATGATAGCTTCCCAGATTTTTTCTACACTAGCATTCAAGGGTGGCATCTTAATCTCCTCCCATATGGTTCTCATGCTCCCCTGATTTATGAAATTATTTTGCTTTTGTCCACCATAAGTTTCTTGGGGTTGGTCAAGCCTTTGGATTTGACTATTTCCTCCACGATTGTAATAATTCTTCTCTCTTTCAAATTCTTCTTGATCACGACTTCCCATAGCCACTAGCTTTTGTTTGTCATTATTCGCCACTTTCTCTGCTTGAACTTGCGAGGTGTTCGCCACGTTATTAATCATTTTGGGAAGAAAACTTCCATTAGCCACTACAGAACTGGTGTTTGCAATTGGGTATGACTCCATTTCGTTTTGTTTTTCTTCCAAAGAAATGTACTCTTCTTGTAGTTCTCTTAGTTCAGTCATTGTGATGGTGTTTTTGATTCTGAAAATTTGTATGTAGAGCAAATTGGTCGCAAACATTGCATTAATGAAGGATAAAATAAGATATCTCTCATCTACTCTTCCCGCCATCTCACTACACATTGTCTTCCATCTTATGGTTAGATGTTTTAGACTCTCGCCAATTCTCTGTTTTAATCCAAACACATCTTCGATATCTGGTCGTGAAGAGTTGTTGCTTATGTATGCACCCAAAAATGTAGCTTGTAAGTGATCAAAAGAAGTAATAGTATTTTTCGGCAATCCCTCAAACCATTTTAGCGCCTCGCCAGTCAAACTGGATGCAAAGTACTTTCATAAAACATCATCATGATTCTCCCACTGCAGCATACACCTAACATAAGATTTAACATGTTGAATATCACAAGTAGTCCCATCGAAAATACTGTTTAGTGCTGGAAAATTGCGTTTTGGAGGAATTCCTCTTAGTTGTACTTCCTGTGTGAAGGGAGTTCTAGCTGCTTCTTCGATTGCTTCATCAAGTTGCCTTCTTCCACCTTCTCTTCTATTATTTATCATCCCTCTCATTTCTGCTAATTCTCTCAAAATTTGCTCATTTGCAGTTGGGCTTTGTTCTATTGGCCTTTTTAACGCACTTTCTCTTCTCCTGCGATTTTCCTCTTCATTTCTATCTAAAATTCGCAGTTGTTTTTGTCTCCTAATTTCTTCTCCTCCAACTTATTCATTTCTCACCAATTCTCTTTGTTGTCTTTCTATCCTTCTCTGTATTTTGTCATATTCTTCCCGAATATTGCCATTTTCACGATTTTGTGTACGTCTTCTTTCTCGATTATCATGATTGTTTTGCCTTATTTCCTCTTGAAACTCCTGTTCTTCCATTTCTGCCCTCAGCCTTTCTCTCTCGCAAGCTAGACGTGCCTGTTCAGCATAATGTCTCTCTATTTCATTCTCAATAATTCTTTGATTTATGACGTGCTCGCGTCCATGTAATATTCTTCTACCTTCTTCGTGATTTTTTTCACCATCTTGATTATCTTCATTTCTTTGATTTTCAATATTTCGTCTTCCATTTAAAGTTTCCCCCCGTGGATTGTTATAATCATTATTTACTCTCTCTTCTCCCTGGCATTGCCCTCTATTTGGATTTTGCGTTTCTTCTTGTACATTTTCTCCATCATTTCTTATGAGGGAATTTCGCCTTGGTATTTCTCTAAATGACCTTGAACTTGATCTAATTGTACTTCTTGATCTTCTTCTTTGTAACCTTAAGTTCTCCATTCTCAACTCATGATTTTGTCTTGTTAAATTTGCACGTTCCACCGCCTCTAACCTTCTTTCTTCTTGTATTCTTTGCCCTAATTCCTCTGCTGTTTCATCTTCATCTTGATGAATCGACCCTTCTTCTACCTCCTGATTTCTTCCTACTCCATTTTCTTCTCTTAATTGTCGATTTGTTTCTTCTCTCATTGACTCTGATCTCCATGTATGCACGCTTACTCTATCATAATCCACTCTTCCATTTTGTACCGATGTTGATTGGTTTGGTTGTTGAATTGAATTTTCCCTTTCATTCCTTGTTCTATTCCTCCTAGTTCTTATCCTTGAAGATTCTCCTAATACACTTGTTTCTTCACCTGCAAGTCTTTTACTTCTTCTCACTATTGTTGGTGGTTCTGATGTATTTTTTCTCCTTCTTCCAGCCATTTCTTCAATTTCTCCAAATCTTCAAATTGTAATTAGAGATTTTGGATCTTGAGTCCCCTTAGTCGGCGCCAAAATGTAGTAGCAGGATTTCCCACACTACACCCCTATTAAGATCCTATAAAAATCTAAGTGAAACTAGTTGAAGATTAAAGAATTAAACGACACTTTTATTATTTAGATCTCGTAAATGTTTACGTAAAATATTCAAACTCGTAATTACAACTTTCTTTTCTGGAGTTTCTCTCTCCTCAAGATTTTCTCAACTCTAAAAAATACATCATCCTCATCTGGACTTACTTGAACCCTTTATATAGGAAATTACATAGTGGGTGACAGCTAAGTTTTCCCCTTCTTTCGGATATATTCTGCGATCTCATCGTAGTATTTGCAATATTAATCTTCGCCAACTTTTGTAATTCTCGTGAAACAACACTCTCATAACATGTCTCTTCAATCGTCAGCTATTATGATGCTTCCCCGTGACGCTCGCCAAATGTTCTTTGAAGAATCCTCACGACACTCTCGTGAATAATGTCATTTATACTTATAGGAATATTTGACCTTCTCGTGAAAGCGTTGTTATTATCATGAGAATATCGTTGTGGCGATATTCTGGTACTACAGTTTCTACTTACGTTTTTAGTATTTGGCCGTTAAAATCAGGGGGCTTCGACCAATAACGTTCTCTACTAAAGGGGTGCTTTAAAAAAAAAATCTTCGACCAATAACGTCACGACACTTGTCTTCTCCAGAATTGGTGTAGTTGAAAGATTTTATCTAATTTAATTTGAGGTGGTGCCATGCTCACCGTGCAACGTGGGAGCTCATATGACTTAGCCTTTTAAAGGAGGAGTGATAAACAAAAACTGATTTGGAATAATAACAAACTTTATTAATATACGAAACCCATAAATAAGGAAAAATGCTTTTCTTTCCTTTTTGCGGAATTTATTATTGATATAGAACCGTGAAGATATCTTATGAAGTCTAACCATATCAGGAAAACCAACGATCCGATGGACATCCATATACTTTTATACTCTATAAAACATATAACCAAGCGATCCGAGCCGCCCGATAGCGAAATCGATGGTTTTAATTGTCCACATACACAAAGGGGATTTCTTTTTATAATATATATATATATATATATATATATATGTAAATATGTAAATATATTTTCAGAAATACAAATTATAATAACAGAACTACGTAGAACAGGCTGTCTTTTGCACCACATTTCACGTGATCAATCTTCATGTGAAGAATATAAACTAACATAATAGTTCATGTGAAGAATATAAACTGCACATCACAACTAAAGTAATATATGTCAACTTGATGGTGTTTGTCAGATAAATTCTTAGTACCCATTTTTTGTATTGATGGACGATGCTGTTTTGATCTTTCAGTTTCTTGACTTGCTGCAAACCAACAGCTCTATTGTAGACTTGAAACACTCGAATTCCTTGTTATCACGGTTTTCCATAGATCCCTATGGTTTACAATGAATTCAAGAATCTGAAAGATCAAATGGAAATTTCTCCAGGGTTTTAAGTGTTCATCCGTCATTAACTTCTTCAAGTCACTTGCAACACGTACCGCACAATGGTCCAACATAACGCTTATAGTAATATTTGGTATTTGAGTTGATCTTTTTGGCCTAAATCAAACAACAGTGTAAAAGTGATAAATGCCGGGTACTTTCATAAATTCAACAAAATTCTTAACAATATGTGAAACAACCAATGAGAAACTTTCTCAATCCTCCATGTGAAACTATAAGGTGAAGTGAGGTTGTGGCCGAGGTTAACTTCATGCCTATTGAAGAAATTAGTAAAACAATTACTTCGTTAAAACATCATTCTTAACTAGATATCCTGACTTCCGATTATCCTGGATATCTTTGCAAATATCCAACCAATGGTGTCTCTTGAAGAAAGCCTGTGGGAAAACGACATGCTCGTATGATGATAGAGGGACCGAAAGTTCTTGCCTATAACGTTTATAATATACTGTCAGTATAGTATACAATAAAGACGCTATTTATTACACTGTGTTCCACCATTTTTATAATAAAAACGCTGTTGATTACACTGTGTTTCACCACTTTTAGAATGTTGTGAGTGGAAACTTATTTTTTCACCCATGTAAGGTGAATATTTGTATTTCCACATTTACTCAATCATTTTAATTAATAGAGGTTAGGAAATTTCAGAACAAATTCAAAGACTAGCTCTAGCTATATACAATTACACCTGGAGAGGCAAGGAAAACACTCTAGGGGGAATTGCTGGAAAGAAAAGAGTTTAGGGGATTTGATCTGTAAACCAAAAAAGAATGAGTGATTTAAAAAAAAATAAAAAAAAATCAATTACTACAAGCCGTAAAATAAACCTGGAAACCGTAAAAGAATGAGTGTTTTCTCTACATCATATATGTTATCTGGAAAATATAATATATAGTTATACAACGAATACGTAACTAACGAACTTTGTTAAACGGAGTGACTATCTACATTAAGTAATAAATCTACACATTAGGAAAGATGAAGCTTAGTAAAAACCCAATGGAGAGGCAAGTCATTAAAGAACATCAGAAGTAAGGTGATTCAGGTAATCCAAAATATCTAATAAAGACAAACAACAGTCGGAAAGGAAAACAAGAATATGCTTGATAGAAGCTCCATTAAAAAATTAAACTTGGTGATAAGCTAAACTGAAATACTGAGCCTTCCCAGAGAGCTATTGTACCTGTGCTTGTACGAATTTCCCAGTTCTAGTTCCATTCCTTACAAATTACACAAATAAAGATAAAATGTTTATAAGATGTACTTTAGAAAAGATAATTTCAAGATCAGAAAATAATAAGATATTTAGCAAGTAAAATTCTAGGATAAAAAATGAAGCTAACCCCAAAATCATGAATAGGTAGCACCCTCCCAAAAATCTATGGATATTGATACAAGTATCTCCACGGAGAAAAAAAAACCAAGAATTTACAAAACATGTAAAAAGGAAGGTCATGATAGTCAAAACTGCAAACTAATGTAATAAAGCTGCAATCTCTTACGGTCTTGATAAAAAAGGAACTTTTGCTGATGAGGATCTTTGATCTTGGTGGGGGTACTTTAGATGTTTCGATAATCAACATAGAAGAGAAATGTTTGAAATCAAGGCTACAAGCGGAGCGGAGATTCACATCTTGGAGGAGAGGATTTCAATAGCAGAATAGCTAATCACTGATTAACCATCCATCTATTGAAATTCTCTCCCCCAATATAATGTGTATCCCCAACTGTAGACCGGACTTCAAACATTGGCCTCTCATTTTCACCAGCAACGACCTCCTCCCTCTGTTCTTTCACCCATTTTAATGAATTGCATAGACAAGTGACGAAAACGAGGAAACTTCAGATGAAATTTGTAGTTGTAGGAATTCCCACAACACACCCCTTATAATATCTTGATAATAATTCCTAGATCTACATATAAAATGGTATTAAAATTTCTAAAATTATAAACGGACACCAAGATTTTTTACATGGTTCGATCATTCGATCTACATCCATGGTTCTTCACTATGATTGTTATAATTTACATTTGATTTTACATTGATAATCTCCATTAATGAAGTTCTAAATGTAGTTTTGGGGAAGAAGATGATAAAGAAAAATATATTATCTCTCCTAAAATCTCTCTGCAAAATATCTCTCTCCTCTAAAATTGTGTTCCCCCCATTTTCTCTCTCCTGCTCTTCTCTTTATATAGGTATCTTTATAGTGGGTGACAGCTCACGTTCAACCTATCTTTCCCATTTTTTTAGGATTTTGGCTATGCTCCTTGCTGGCTCTGCTATCGTGCTCGCGAGACTCTTTTATAACCACAAAATCTTAATTTCCTGCCTTGCTCTCGCGAATTCCGGCCTTGTGCTCGTGAATATTCTCTTTGACTACAAAATCTTCATATTTTTCTTATTTTTTATGTTGTCGTTGTTTATTACGTCATTCTTTGAATTATTTTGTGGCGTTCGTGAAATGTTGTTGAAGAGTTTTCGGTGACGCTCGCAGAAGTGTTGTTAATCTCTCGTGAACATAATTTTGGCGATATTCTGTACTACATCTTGCCTCATTTTTCTTGAATATTGCTTGAAAAGTAATCTTTAAGAAAAAATCTGTTGTTGTAATAGTCTTTGATTTTTGTTGATGAAGGAATGAGCGAAAGAATACTGGATTTGAAAAGTATATACTTGCCTCTATTCTTTTGCGAAGTTCCATATCTTTGTTAAATAAATAAGAAGTATTTACTCTTGAAGTGCTCGTGAAGTATGAAGTATCCCTGAAGAAATATAATAAGTACTCAATCTTCAAGAAGTATCCGTTCTTTAATGAAAATCATAAGTATTGCCTCAGTTCTCGTGAAATTATTACTTCATTTTTGGTGAAAATCCTAGTCCATTTTGGAAATGATTCTTGCGAGAAGATAAAGAACATAAAATGTTTTCTTGGTAATCCATAGTTGCCTCTGTTCTTTATCTACGAAGGAAGGATCTCTGAGAAAATGTTAAATGAACGAATTGCCTCTGCCTCATTTGACAAAATGATCATATTCTGCGAAATAATCACTTCTCCTGCAAAATTATGGAATGGTCTGCAATATGCTGAATTAATCTTAAAATTTATGAATGTTTCTGCGAGGCTCTAAATGTTTCCACGAGATTCTGAAATAATGCTTTGAATAGTGCTGCGATGAATAGTGATTATGAATAGTGTCGAGATTGTGAATAATGCTACGAGATTGTAGACATTCCTCTTGAGAGACTGTGAATAATACTTCTGAGAAACTCTGAATAGTATTTCTGAGAGATTTTGAATAGTACTTGCTTTCTCTTTTGCGATGAACAAATCTTTCCTGCATTCTTACAAGAAAATAATTAATGTTTGAGATTATTCTAAAGGTCTTATTTCGCCAATTTTTCTTTCTGCGACAAAATCGCAGGACGTCTTTACATTTGCATGTATTGACCCATTGATCTTGCCTTATAATTTCTTAGTATTATAGCCTCTTCAGGATATTTGTCACGCGACAATATGACAGGTCTAAATATTCTTGCGAACGTAAAGTCCCGTGACATTGCCGTCTTACGATGAAATCGCAGGACGTCTTTACACTTTCATGCAAAAACCCATTGATCTCATCTTAACTTTTTCTCTTTTGGATTTTTTCCTCTGTATAATTTACATCACGCGACAATATGACAGGCCTAAATGATCTTGCGATCATAGAGCCCCATGACATTGCCGTCTTAAGACACTTATCAGCTCCCTAATGGAGGGTGCCTCCATTATCTTCCCCCTGGTTGCCCCTTCAATGAGGGCACATCGGCCATACAAGACTAGCTCCTCCCATCCAGATTTACCAACAACCAGTTGTTTTCGCAGCCTCTTGTCCTTTATGCCTATATGGCTTATAGTTACAAGACTGCACCCTAAGTGGGGTTTTCTTCAGTCCAAGTGCATCATATCCAAGACTTACCAAAGATGGCCAGGGTAGGTTCGTCCGTCCCGGGCACCCTTGGCTAAACAGTGTACCTCGGCGCCTTGGTCATACTCTGCACTTCTTGGAAGAGATCCTCGGTCGTCCAACCAGGGTATAACCTTATAAAGCTGGAAATCCAAGATCTCTCTCCCGGATAGGTTTTCTTTAACCCCAACATATGCATGACTCAGGTTCCAACAGTGGTATAACCTTATCGCTGAATCATATAAAGAGATACCCCCCTTATAATGTGCTTGTAGGTCTTACATTTGCCTCTTACGAAATTGTATTCGCGAACTAGGGTGCACGCCATAAAGGTTTGTCCCATTCTTTAAATCTCTGCGAAATTGTATTCGCGTTTCTTCATTCTTTCATTTCTTTCAATTCTTTATATAATCTTGAATAATCTCGCGATTACACTCGCATCTCTGATAAATATTTATTTTGCTCATTTCTGTGAGTTGAAATATTCTTTAAAATCTTTTGAAATCTTAGAAATATTCTTTGAAATCTTGCGATTTTATCGCATTTGTTAAACCAAAAATCTCTTTCTGTAAAAGAAATATTCTAGAGAAATCTTTGAAATCTTCTTTGAAATCTTGCGATTGTATTGCGTATTTTTGAAATTTGAAATCTTAGAATTTTTTGCAATAATTTCATTTTCTGTAATCTTTGAAATTTTTTGCGATCTTTAAATTTTTTGCGATGATCTCATTTTTTAGAATTTTTTGAAATCTTGCGATTGTTTCGTTGTTTGTCAATCAAATCAAAAATCTTTGAAATATTTTGAAATTTTAGAAATCTGGCGATTAAATCGCTTTTGGCAAATTGAATCAAAAGTTTTTGAAATTTTTTGAAACATTATAAATCTTAGAAATGTTTTTTGAAATCTGACGATAATCTAAAATTTTCATTTTCTGTAGGTAAAATATTCAAGGAAGTGGTACTTAGCTTTCTTGCGATTTTCTGTTGTTGCCGCTTCTCGCGAAGTATTTAGTTTGCTTGCAAAATTGGCATCCCTGAAATATATAAATCTCGCAAATAGAATTGTAATTATCGCATCAACAAAAAGAAGTATATTGGAGAAATGAGACTTGAACCCTTGATCTGCCCCTTTCTTCTTTTTTCTTGTTCCTGCAAGTATTTGGGAAGAAAGTCTCCGCAAAGTGAAAAAAGAAAATCTTTCCTTTTGGCGATGTTGCTCGCAACTCTTGAATTGCACAAGTAGAATAATTGCGTTCTAACAAATATGGCTGCGTCTTTCTTTCCGTGATTATGGTTGTCACGAGTTGTATCAATCCCATCTAACTTCCGATGTTGTAATATCCTAGCATAGATTAAGTTGATAAAAGAGACCATTGGAACTTTGAATTCGTTCTTGAATTGGGAGGGATTTTCTGACGATTCTTGATGTTTTCTTTCATCTGCAAAACTTTTTCCCTGCTAATTTCTTTACCTACCAATTTCTCCACGTTGTCTGGTACGTCCCTGTTACTTATTATCAAAATGAAAATGAAGATCAAAATATCTTTGCGGTAAATGTATATTGTTTGCTTTAGACCCCTGGCTGTAGTGACATTTTTTTTACTCTTTTTATTGGTGACGTGGTTGTGGGAGTCTGTCCACCATTTATTTTTGTTTTTCTTATTTATGTCCATCCTTAATCTCCACCTTTCTTTGCTGATAATGTTTCCATTTGTTTTAGTCGACATGCAACGATGCCCAGTGATGCAATTGACGAATGATGTTTTTTTTTTTTTTTGAAATCACACGAGTTTTTCATTTAGCGAAGCTGCTCGCCTGATGTTGTTCTGTTGCTCCCGTTTATTTTCCCGGTCTTTCCTTTGCACATATTTGGAAATCATCACCAGTATATTCTTTTTCGCTATGTTCTCATCCCTTCGTTTCTCTAAGGATTTGTTAGACTCCCTCCATAAGTTGTGAGTTGTCTCACTACGTAAGTCAATTTTCTTCGTTGGAATGACCTTTCTTTTACCGGTGATGATTTCCAACTAGCTATTGTTGTTGTCTGCTAAAACTGCCCTTCTTTTTGTTAGTTGTTGCAGATAATCCTTCATATACTTGCTCCTGACAGTTTTAAAGAAGCTTTGATATTTGCTTGTTCGTCACATATAGAACTTTGAAAACTTCTGCGAATTGTTAACTTTTCATGCGATAGTTATCCCTTAATATCCCACGAGCTGCTCGTGACTTCTGCTCCTTTGTTCTTTGAATTGCTTCACGTAAACAATGATTTGATAAGTCTCTCTTCGCTGTTGGATTGAGTTTTCTTCATGCTCTTTGTTGCTAATCGATATGATATGCCATCCTTAGGAAATGCGGTTGTCTTCGCTTGTAGAAGGATCTTTATCTTCGCAAATCTTTCGCGAAATTTTATTATTGGAGTTGTTGCAGTTCTTCGCCAAAACCCCTGTTGTAGTGAACTTCTTTTATAGCTCTCCCCCTCTGTTTGATGTCTTACAGATCTGATTACAGTGGTATCGTGATACTCTCACCAATATTCTTTCCTGTTTATGATTCTTTTTAATAGAACTAATTGCTCTCATCATTCGTCACAAGCTATACCTTGGCACAGTTTTCATCTCTTTTAGTTGTTTTGTTCGTGATATCCATTTCACTCGTTAATTGGTTGTACTAGGATTCTCTTATTTCTGCAATTTGTTTTAAATACTCATTATTTTATTTTTCACTGAGAGCCTAGGACTATGCTTATTTTGCTTCTGCTGACCGTGTCTTGTTCGTCAAAGTTGGTGACGAAATGAAAATTTTGAGTATTACGTCTCTTCTTCGTTACTTCCTTGTCTTGTACGTTGAGAGAACCTTGTTTTATTCCTTGTCTTGTCTTGTGGGTCTGCTGCACACATCATGTTCTTGGTGTCCCACATCATGAAGAAGTGAAGATGAGGAAAGGGAATGAGATTCGCTGCCAGCTCACGCAAATCTGAGTTCAGATTTCAAAAGTCCTGATATTCATCTCCAACTTGAGTTTGTAAGTACTAAGTACGTAATCAAGTACTATGTATTACATTTTGTACGTTTACTATTTTCTCGCTGTTTTTGCACTATCGCCAGTTTACATTTAGTACGTACTTAAAATGACATGCACCAGTTTACTATGTTTTTGATTTTACTATTTTGCCGCTCGTTATTTTCTCGCTGTTTATTTGCTCGCCAGTTTACATTTTCTCGTTGTTTTTGCACTATCGCTGTTTTTGCACTATCTGGTACGTAATTTTCACTTGCATCTTCTTTTGCAATTTGTAATGGCTGTTTCCAAGTGACATGCTGCTCGCCAATAATTTGCGTCAACACTGCACCCTTTCGCTTTGCTCGTCAGTACATAAATCACTCAAAAGTTGTTATCTTCGCTGGATTATTGTAGATGCTATTTCACCGTTTCACTGCCGGTTTGACGTTAATGCCTCCCTTCGTTATCGTACCAAACTAATTTTACTAATTTAATGAATTCATCTTCTTATCCCTTCTGTTGCTTCGCAAATAATAATTGTTTAACATCTTTACGAATTGGACTACTCATCTCTTCTTGCGAAGAATACACTTTTGAGTAGTTTCTTGATGATTCAACTTCTTTCTCCTTGTTATTGGATTTCTCTGAATTTTTGATGAACTTTTGATGTTGTTTGCTGTAGATGGAATTTCGGTGAAAATTCCCTATTTGTTCTCATATCTTAAAGATCCAGAAAAGAAAACTGCATATCGTAGTCATCTTTACCAAATTTCTCTTGAATCAACCAGTCGACCCCGTCCCTGAATGTAAAATTCTTCCCAAAAATGTAAAATTCTTTCTGAAACTTCAATTTTTGCCCCCCTGATTTTTATAAACCCACACCTTAATAATTAATTTCTTTGATTCTTCTTCAATCTAACAAATATTCCCCCTTGAAACATGAAAGACATAAATTGTTGATGATGTTTATTCCCTGAAAGTGTAATTTCTTCCATGAAAATCTCTTGAACCGATCAAATTACAGGAAGAATAAATCCTTTATTCCTCCCCTTAGTAGGCGCCAAAATGTAGTTGCAGGAATTCCCACAACACACCCCTTATAATATCTTGATAATAATTCCTAGATCTACATATAAAATGGTAGTAAAATTTCTAAAATTATAAACGGAAACCAAGATTTTTTACATGGTTCGATCATTCGATCTACATCCATGGTTCTTCACTATGATTGTTATAATTTACATTTGATTTTACATTGATAATCTCCATTAATGAAGTTCTAAATGTAGTTTTTGGGAAGAAGATGATAAAGAAAAATATATTCTCTCTCCTAAAATCTCTCTGCAAAATATCTCTCTCCTCTAAAATTGTGTCCCCCCCCCCCCTTTTCTCTCTCCTGCTCTTCTCTTTATATAGGTATCTTCATAGTGGGTGTGACTCACGTTCAACCTATCTTTCCCATTTTTTTTAGGATTTTGGCTATGCTCCTTGCTGGCTCTGCTATCGTGCTCGCGAGACTCTTTTATAACCACAAAATCTTCATTTCCTGCCTTGCTCTCGCGAATTCCGGCCTTGTGCTCGTGAATATTCTCTTTGACTACAAAATCTTCATATTTTTCTTATGTTTTATGTTGTCGTTGTTTATTACGTCATTCTTTGAATTATTTTGTGGCGTTCGTGAAATGTTGTTGAAGAGTTTTCGGTGACGCTCGCAGAAGTGTCATTAATCTCTCGTGAACATAATTGTGGCGATATTCTGGTACTACAGAATTTTTTTAGAGATGAAGTTGTTATTTAAAGGGATTTTCAGGGAATCATTTTCGGTGAGAGAGAGTGGTTTACTGCAAAAATAGTTGATTTTGTCAACTGAGATAGACGAAGTGGTGTTTTCAAGAAAAAGGAAAGAAAACGAAGAGACATGGGAGAGTTAATACTGAACCAATTTGACTAGACCAGCTTAACGACCAACCCACTTGGGAGTTAATAACAATGGAGGGTAAATGATCTGACGATCCCGGAAACGGAAGGATTGATTTCATTGCTTTAATAATGTAGTAATGTCGATCCTTGCAGTCTGGTGCAATTTTTGGGATTCTGGAAGGAACTTTAGTTAGTCTCCTACAAATTGATTGCATTTTATCACGGTTTTTATGGAGGTCCATTAAGAATGGTTAATTTCCAAAACAAAAATAATCAATTTCGAAAACAAGAAATTTGAACCAAAACCCAGATGTGGTTTAGATTTCAAAAAGTCTGCAAGGAGTCAAGAACCGTCAAATGGATGGAAAAGCTTAAAAAAAAAAAAAATTGGATTGAGGAATAGGGAAGTGGAAAAGAGAAAATTGAATAACATTAAAGTTTTAATAGAATAAGAGAAGAATAATCAATTTCTTATGAACATGTATAAGAAGGTGTAAACCCTAGTGGTTCTAAACAAACCGATAAAAAAACCACTCTAAAACCGAGGTATTCCAAAGATACCCTTAAAAGGGTAATATTGAACCATTTTTAGGGTGTGGTGGATCCCAATTTGAATGCCCTGGGACCCAGTAGAAATATATTTTGTTAGAGGCGTTTTTAGAGTTGTTTTTGGGCACAGTTCATTAAGAATTTTTGTAATATTAAAGGGTAAATGATCGGACGATCCTGGGAACGGAGGAATTGAATTGGAAAACTCTAGAACAAATGTTCAACGATCGGATTTGATCAACGAAGATTCTCCAGGGAAATGTATTTTTTATACCTTGTTAAATTGGGACCTATGCAAATTAATTGGGGCCTATAATCGGTTTACTCGATACACATGTATAAACCGATTCCTAACACTGCAAAACAAGATTCGGTATATAAGAATGCTCTTGTAAACCGATTCAAACAAAAAATCCATAAGCCCCAATTAAGTGGCATATGCCCCAATTAAGTGGCATATGCCCCAATTTAGGAAGGTTTTTATATTTTTAGCACTAGATTTCCGAAATGTATACTCTGAAGGGAAATGTATTTTTCTAAACAAACAAGAAGCACAGTAGAACAAACAATGATCGGATTTCCGAAATGTATTTTTTGTATATTTAGCACTAGATTTTTTTATGGTGAAATGTATTTTTTTGCACTGCCTGTGTAGATGTAATATGTTTTTTTGCAGTTCAGAATGAAATTCACATGTACAACACCCCGTTAGCACAATATTTCTGATGATAGCACTTTAAAGTTTTAAATAAATTGATGTTCATTCTCCTTTTAAAGTTTTTTCCATAATAAAATCCTAATATCACAGCTTATTTAACGAGTCTCAATTCCATTTCGGAGAATAGATTCATAATTTGCCGCATCGTTGAATGGTATTAACTTAGAATAGGACGATAATTTGATTTTTCATACAAGAACTAGTTGATAGTTCTAATTTTTACGTGAGACAAAAAAAGGTGAAAATTTGATCATTCACCTTGTCAACAGGTGATAATATAAATTTTCACATGGAACTAGCTGATAATATGGATTTTCACATGAGCTATCAAGTTTGTATCACAATTAGGGTATCCATAAACTATGAAAAATACAAGTATCCCAAACCATAAAAATATATGGAATTCTAGGTTAGCTAACCGTTAAACATTGAAAATTTATTATATCTTATATCGGAATCAACTTTACACTCAAGTAATTATATCTTATACCGGAATACGGTCAAATTGGATGATGTACTATTTAAAACCCACAATCACACCTTGGTATCCCCTTCGTCGCTCCTACAGTAGAAATTAAGCAATCTAGAATATTGCTTGTGTTTCAGTTTCTCTACTTAGTTATGTCTAATTGATGGTGCCTAAATGTAAGCATTGAGGACTTCAGCACAAAAGATTTCAACTCATGTTATATCGGAATACGGTCAAATGGGATGATGTAGTGTTTACAACCCACAATCGCACTTTGGTATCCCCTTCACCGCACTGATATTACGCCTTTTACACGCCTATTCAAAATGGGGAGGTTTTCTTTTGTACATACGCCTATTCAAAATGGGGCGGTTTTTAGTCGGTGTACATACGCCTATTCAAAATGTAAGTGTAAGTACTGAATATCGCAAGATAATAGGTCACGAGTATCGTAATAAATAAAGGAGAAAAGAATTATAAAATGTTACGATGATAGAAGAAACGCGGAGAAATATGAAGTTTTTGCGAGGATGGAGTAATTGTGCGAGCATGAGTTGCGATACTTCGTAACTCATGAACAACTGTATAAATTTTACTATAAATAGGAGTTCAAATGTAAAATTCGAGAGGTTCTTTTAGTGAGTGTTAGAAAATATTTGAGGAAAGAGAATAGAGAAAGTTGTAACTATTCTAATTCCATTTAGATACTTCTTTGTGATCAATTGAGAACATTAATAAGAAAATTGTTATTCATCATCAAGAACTTCTTGAGTTTTTACTAATTCTATTGAGGGTGTAGTTGTAGGTTATTCGCAACTACATAATTGGCGCTAGAAACAGGATTGAAAGAATTCCTTTACGGAAAAATGACAAGAAGAAGAAACACATCGAGAACCATTAATCAAGTAAGGAGAAGTGTAAGATTAGCAGGAGGAGAAGCAAATATAACAGGAGAGAACCTAGTAGAAGAAGGAGTAATCGAAGAAATCAAGCTCAACAAGTAGAAGATCATGATCAAGTAAGTATACACACTTGGAGAACTAATACACCGAGAAGAAGAAGATAGAGAACCACAAATCGGAGAAAATGGAAGGTTGATGGGAGGAACAATTCTTGAAAGAGAAAGGAGATGCTAGAAACATTGAGACAAGGAATCCAAAAAGAACGAATGATCAAGTCAAGAACGTGCTAAATTGACAAGACAAAATCAAGAATTGAGAATGGAAAATGAGATGTTACTAAGGAGGAAATCTCAAAGTGTTGCAAGATCAAATGTTAGAATAGAAAGAGAAGGACAAAATTCACCAATAATCAATAATGAAAATGATATGCAAGAACAAACGCAGAATCAAGGTGATAGAAATCAAGAAAATCGTTTCATTTTAATACCAAACCGCGAACAAAATATGGAGAATTTACGAACAAGACCAAATCATAAAGAAAACAATCAGAATCGAGAGGAAGAACAACAACTTATGGAAGAAACTGAGAGACAACAAGCAATATATCAAAATAATCACGAGAATGGAGTAAGAAGACATGAAGAAGTTCGTAACAAACAAAATGTTGAATATGAAAAAATTAAGAGAAGAATTGTAAATCAACAAACAGAAGTGGAAAGGAATGAACCAAATTCTCGAATCGAGTACAAGTAAATCAAGAAGAAATAAGTCACGAAGAAGGAGAAATGAAGAAGAAGAAATTTCGATATTCGCATGAGAAGAATGAGAAGAATAGAAAGGGAAGAACAAGAATTCCAAGATGCTTTACAACTGAACAATTATGATAATTTAGAAAGAAGATATTTGCAGAATTATGCGAATGAAAACATTAATGAAGAATATGATAGAATGCGAAGGATCGCAGGGGAGGAAGTGCAAGAACGTAGAAGAAGAGAAGCTGCATTAAAAAGACCAATGGATGAGAATTCTGAGGCAAATGCACGAATCTTTCGAGAATTAGCAGAAATGAGAGGGATGATAAACAATAGAAGAGGAGGAGATATGAGGCAATTAGATGAAGCAATAGAAGAAGCTGCGAGGACTCCATTTGCTAGAGAAGTATAGATGGGAGGAATTCCACCAAAATGTAACTTGCCCACACTTACGGTATATTTTGGTGGGACTTCATGTGCTATTCAGCACATTAAAGCATACATAAGATGCATGTTACAATGGGAGAATCATGATGCTGTGTTATGCAAGTACTTCAGCATCAAGTTTAACGAGGGGAAGCTCTAAAATGGTTGAAGGACTCCCTAAGAACACTATTACGTCATTTAATCATTTGCAAGCGTTTTTCTTGGAGCATATATCACAAATCACTCTTCACGGCTTGGTATTGAAGATGTATTTGGTTTAAAACAAAGAGTGGGTGAAAGTTTGAAGCATTTGGTAAGACGATGGAAGACTATGTGCAGTGATATGGCAGGGCGTGTATATGAGAGATACTTGATTCTGTCCTTCATAAATGCGATGTTAAGAATCGAACAATTATATGTTCAAATCTTCAGAAGAAAGAATTCCATAATGATGACAGAATTACGAGAATTGCAAGAAGAATACATTACACTAGAAGAAAAGCAAAACAATATGGAGTCATATCCAATAACAAATACTAACAATCAAGAGGGAGGAGCAAATTTACTTCCCAAAATAATCAATGTAGTAGGGGTACTTCGCAAACATCCTCACAAACTTCTTCGCAAATTTGAAGAGAAGAAAATCAATGATAGCCAGCCAAAGATGGTAGCAATGGGCAGTAGAGATCAAGAAGAATATGATAGAGAGAAGAATTTCTATAATCGGATAGGAAATAACCAAATTCCAAGATTAGATCAACAACAAGAAAATTATGGTGGACAAAGGAAAAATTATTTTGGACAAGGAAACCAGAGACAGAATTATAACAACGGTCAAGGAGGTCAAAGAATGGTAAGGGAAGAGATAAAATTGCCACCTTTGAATACAAGTATAGAAAAGATATGGCAAGCAATTATCCTGGTAGAGAATATACCAACTCCATGGAATATGGGAAAGGAACCACCAATGGGTCCAAGAAGTCATGAATTTTGTTCATATCATCATTTTCATGGACATTCTACAAATAATTGCCATAATATCAAGAGGATAATTTTGCGAATGATTGATCAAGGAAAACTAAATCAATTTTTACTTAAGCGAGACACGATCGCAACAATTACCACAGCTCCGACCATAACTCGCAGGGAGAACACGACAAAAGAAAAGGGAGAAGAAATCCTACATATAGAAGTGGGGTCAAAAGCAAGGAATGTTTTCTGTAATTCCATTGTTCATTCATATAAAACCATAGAGGATTTTCATGATAATGTGTTAAGTAGGGTATATGCGAGGGATGGTGAAGGAAAGGAAGTAATGAACATCGCAAAGATTTCACGACTTGAAGATTGGCAAAAACGTGAAATTTCTTTTGAAGCCACTAAAATTCCAGAAGGTTGTGAAGTACATGATAATCCATTGGTGGTAAGACTGGCATTCTACATGAATATGGAGGAGAACGAAGATGATATGGAGGAAGAGTCAATTGGTCTTAATAGGATTTTGATTGATATTGGAAGTTCTGTCAATATCCTCTTCTATTCTGCTTACAAAACTATGGGGGAAAAGATGCAGATTTAATACCTTCTACTTACAGAATTTATGGTTTTAATGGAACTGCTAACAATCCCAAAGGATAAGTGAGCATGCGAATTCCATTAAGTGGAATGCGAACTGAAATTCTGTTTTGTGTTGTTGATGTTGAATCACCATATAATTCTTTGATAGGAAGGCCATGGCTTCACGGAATTCTAGGCGTAGCTTCCACTCTACATCAGTGCATAAAATTCCCTCATATGAAGGGTATTGGAATTATCAAGGGTGATTGGGCTGAGGGAAAGAAATGTTACGATACAGAAGTAGAAGTTTGCGAAGGAAAAACTGCTGATAAGGAAAATTGGAGAAAAAGAGCAAAGGTTGTGAAAAGAAGTGAAAATTTAATGGCAGAAGATTAAGGTAAAAGAGAATAAAGTTACGATGATAATAATACAAGAAATTTACGATAATAAGGGATTGTGATTTGCGAGGGAAAAAGAAGCTTATCAGTATGTTTGCTCGTGAAAATGAGGTATGTGGCAAAACAAAATTTTTATTTCATGATAAAATTTTACGAATATTGTTTGCTCGCAGGAAGTTAGGAAAAAAGTACAAATTTTCAAAATTTATATTCCAATTAAAATTTCATTAATTTGCGAATAAAAGACCATAACTGTGATCAGCCTCCAAAAAAAGAAAGAGAGCCGCAGAAAATTTTATACAGGCAAACCTTTGTGGCGTACACCCTAGTTCGCGAAGCTATAATTCGTAAGAGGCAAAGTCCTAAAGTACGTCATTTAAGGGGGTACCTATAACGTGGCTAATGGTAACCGGAACACCACCAAGGGCCCTTAGTACATGGTAAAAATTTTGGGGTACAACCCAATAATGGGGTACCTATCCGGGTTAGACACCTTGGATTCTCACCTAATCTAACGACATTACGCAATATAAAATGCGGTGTAAGAAGATTTAGGCTGGGCGACTAAGGCATACTTGTCTTTCCCAAGAAGTCGTGAAAACGATCAAGGCGCCGAGGTACACGGTTGAGTCAAGAGTGCCGGGTGAGGTTGAACCACATCTGCCATTTTTGACAAGTCTTGGCAAATGATGCACTTGGCCCAAAGATACCCCATAGGGTGCAACCTCATAACTATAAGCCCTATAGGCAAAAAGGATAAGAGGTTGCGATCAAAAGCTGGTTGTTGGAAGAACCGGATGGGAAGATCTAACCTTGTATGGTCGATGTACGCTTCCTTGAAGGGGCAATCAGGGGGAAGATAAAGGGCAGCACCCTCCATTAGGGAGCTGATAAGTGCTATAAGACGCAAATGTCACGAGGCTTCTTGTTTGCGAAAACATAAAGGCTTGTCATATTTGTGCAACAAATGAAGTTCTGCGAGCCTTCTAAAAAAAAAAAAAAAAAAAAGAAAGAAAGAAAGAAAGAAAAGAATAAAGAACTCGCAGAACATAATAAAGTTAAGATGAGATCAATGGGTCGCTACATGAAAGTGTAGAGACGTCCTGCGATTTCATCGCAAGACGGAAATGTCATGGGGCTTCATGTTCGCAAGAATATTTAGGCCTGTCATATTGTCGCAACAATTCCTGAAGAGGCTAAAATACTATACAAAGAAGTTAAGATGAGATCAATGGGTTTTTGCATGAAAGTGTAAGAACGTCCTGCGATTTCATCGCAAGACGATAATGTCACGAGGTTGTATGTTCGCAAGAATGTTCAGACTTGTCATATTATTATCGCAAATAATTAATACAAAAGAGGTGGCAAAATAAGACCTTTACTTAGGAAGGCATGATAAGACCACAGAAATTAATGAAATTTATTGCATCAATATCACTAAAGAAATTATTCAGTGAATATACATTATGAAGATTGGAAAAGAAGACAACTTCGTCAATATCATTGAAGAAATTTTACAAGAATATACATCAAGAAATTTTAAAAAGAAGACAACTTTGTCAATATCATTGAAGAATCTTTACAAGAAGACCTATCAAAGAAGAAAACATCATTGAAGAATTTTAATGAAGACTTAACAAAAGATGCGATTTTGATAACAATCAAATACAGATAAGTTCATATTCGTAAATATTTACGAGAATTACATACTTCTTATACTTCTCCATATATTGAATACTTCCCCAAAAAGTTGAATACTTCTTATAATTCTTCAAGAATATCTCGTATTTATTATACTTCTTCAACGGATATTTAATTTTGCGAAGGTTAAGTACTTATTATACTTCTTCATACAATGAGTAATAATTTTCTATACTTCTTCATATATTGGGAAATTCTTCATAAATTGAATGCTTCTAATACTTCTTATACTTCTTATACTTCTTAAGGGTATTTCATATTTTATATACTTCATACTTTCTATACTTCAAGGGGAGATTTATTTACTTCGCAACATTCCGTAAAAAGCAAAAGGCTTATATTCCTTATACTTTGAAGGGAAGATTTCTTATTCATAATCACAATAAGAAGAAAATTCGTAAGATAAATTCAGAAGGATATTCTAATACTTCCAGTGATAGTTTATCATTTGAAGAGAAATAATAAGGGGAAAGGGAATACTAAGCTAAGTCTTTAAGATATATTATTTCTCTCCACATGATCAAGTTATGCGAATAAGGGAAATAAACATCAAAGAAAGATTAATTCAAATTAAGCTTTGAAAAATAAATTGATGGATTGATTAAAAGCATAATCAAGAAGAAAGTGTTGTATGGAAAAGTTACAGAACAGATATACAAAAAAAAAGAAAAAAGAATGAAGTTATTCTTCAGGCGATCTGTTCCCATCAAAATGATCTTCTTCTTCAACTTCACTATCATCTTCAACTTCACTTTCAGAAATTTCCAGATATGGAGTATCTTCAGAATTTCTTGAGAAAGGAGTGTATGGTACTTCTTGAGAGGAATTTCATTATCTTCGCAAATCTTGCGAGTCATCTTAGCTCGAAAACGCTTGACATATAAACTATGGTTATCTTTGGGAAATTAGAAGATGAGATCTCAAGTCGTAAATTTTCTTATTACGATTAACAAGGAGAGTTTCAGATTATTATTTATCTTCGCAAGATTTTTGCAGCAAGAAAAGAAATTAAGGGATTGGTTAGCAAATTATGAAGGAAAAGTAACCAAAATAATTATCATCGCAAGGAATTTACCTTCTAGTTGCTTCTTATCATCACGAAGAGAAGAAATTTCAAGCTTTAATTGATTATTCTCCTCAAGAAGAGAAGAATTATCAATTGCGATGCTCTCAGATTGTGAATTATCTTCGTGAAGAGATATTAACTGCGTTATCAATATTTAGATCTTCTATTTTCTGACGAAGACTTGAATTCTCAACCTCTAACTTCTTACAACGATTTAAAGTTTTCTTCTCAAAGCAATAGAATGACGTCTTTCCCAATCGAAAGCATTTGCACAACTAACTCTTCCAACCTAAACAAGAAAAAAGGGGTTAGAAATCAATAAAGTAAGGAAATAAACAAGGAATAGAGAAGAAACTTACCATGCTGCCTAAAGCATATAATGAAGCAGGAGAGACGAATCTTGAAATTCCTTTGAGGGAATTATTATCAATAACGGTAGGAACTTTACAAGCCTTCGCAATAAGTTTGCGAGCATTCGCTGTGGGAGAATTCCCTAATCCACGAGAAGAATGGAGGAAAGCCTCAGAAATGCTAACCATTGCTGAGGCAAAAGTTCTCGGGATGCTATAATCTTCATTCCCACCTTCATCGACATTATCATCATCTCCTTTATCGAGAAGGGTATCGAATTAGAACTAAAGTCCTTCTCAGAAATTTATTATCTTCATCACCAAGATCTTCCTCAATGTCCTTATCATAGGAAATTACATTGGAAGGGGATTTGGTTGAGAGTATCTTCTTTTTCTTTCTCTCATAAACAATATCTTGAAGTTTTCTTTTCCTTTGCGAAGAGCATCATCTTGATTTATCGTAGAAGCTTGAGAGACCTTCGCGTAACGAAGAGTTTGTTGCCTCGCAGTAAGCCTTTTAGAAGAAGTGGAACTTTTATTTTCACTCGCAGCAATCTCAGGAAGAAGTGGAACCTGTGAATTCAAATGAGGATAAGAAACAGAGGCAACAATATATTGTTTATAAAAATACAAGAGTGTTTCTTATCTCATTTGAAATTAAAGGGTAACAAAAAGATAAGAAAGTGGAAATACATACATTCTAAAAACCCAAGGTTGATAATAGCGGTTCTGAAGATTCGCAGGAAGTTCTACTATCCGAAGAATATAAGAACATGATAACATTAAAGGGTACTTATACCAATCTTCATCATTAGAACGATGAGGTGTCTTATTATTTCTGAAGCATAATCAATATCGTGCATGAGAAGATCATCTGCTGCGATATTGGCTTTACGATGAATATGAACACCCCAACGATTATCTTCTTTTCTCGCAGGAATTGGTGTGTAATTTTTAAAGAAACCCTCAACTGTATAATTCGCAGCAACAATTTCTATATTCTCAAACCAGGTTTTCTAAGATCAGTTGAATATAAAGATTTCCCAAAAGTAAAGACGATTTGCGAATTCAACTAAGAGGCGAATGAAATCACCAATCAATTGATAAATGGCACAAGAAAAATTGGGGTGGGAAATAATTTCGTAGAATAAAGGAAAGTTAACATCATAAAGAGGAAGAGGAAGACTGCGAGGATTTGACCTCGTGAGATTAAAACTTTCTGATCATCCCAAACATAATTGGTAAAGAGCTTCACACAGAGAGAGAAGACTTATTATCATAACCTTCAATCTCAGAAAGAATAAGGTCTCTATCAGCAAGTTCCGCATTAAGCTGTTCAATAGTTTTCTTCTTTAGTGCCATTGAATATAAAAGGGAAAATAGGAAAAATAGAAGAGGTTATAGAGGCAGAAGCAGTGAAGAAGATGAGTAAGAGAATAAAAAGCAAAAACAAAGGATAATATTTATAAGAGAGTTTGATGAAGATAAAAACTCATTAATACGAGTAAGCGTGAATGGTTGAAAATAACGGTTACGAAGGAACGTGTCAGAAAGATGAGGTAAAAGTAAAAAGACGTGTTGCGAATCTGAAGGGTGGTAATAACTACACTAAAATTACGAGAATAGGGATTCCCATGACATTTCTTCTTCAAAGAATTAACATGAGAAGAGGCAAGATGTAAGTACTGAATATCGCAAGATAATAGGTCACGAGTATCGTAATAAATAAAGGAGAAAAGAATTATAAAATGTTACGATGATAGAAGAAACGCGGAGAAATATGAAGTTTTGCGAGGATGGAGTAATTGTGCGAGCATGAGTTGCGATACTTCGTAACTCATGAACAGCTATATAAATTTTACTATAAATAGGAGTTCAAATGTAAAATTCGAGAGGTTCTTTTAGTGAGTGTTAGAAAATATTTGAGGAAAGAGAATAGAGAAAGTTGTAACTATTCTAATTCCATTTAGATACTTCTTTGTGATCAATTGAGAACATTAATAAGAAAATTGTTATTCATCATCAAGAACTTCTTGAGTTTTTACTAATTCTATTGAGGGTGTAGTTGTAGGTTATTCTGCAACTACAGTAAGCATTGTGTTGTGTGATTTGATTATAACCGTCCAGCAACTCATGTCAGAATATAACCATTCAGCAATTCAAATCCATGTGTTTCAGGGATTTCTCAACGTAAATGTTGTAGCGGTATAATGTCATCATATGTCCCAAGATGATCAATATTCATCATATATTTCAGTATAAATGGGACTCAGTGTTTTCCTCTTTGGATGTTTTTAGTTAATCGAAGACTAACAGAGATACAACTGTTTATTTTGAACACAATTATCCAACGAGGAGTATTATTATTTTCTTTTAAAACATCCATTCACATAAGTGGTTTACGTCACTCTAAAATGCATGTACCAATCAAGATGTGTCTCTTCAAGGGCTGGTTCTTGACGAAATTCCACAGAGTTACAAGATGATGTGCGACAGTTGAGATAATGAGGTGCGGTGAAGTTGCGACTCCAGTACATCATTTTGCTTAATGAGTAGCATTATTTGAAAATTCGTGATCCCAACAAGTGACGTATATTTGCAAGTTTTATAATAAAAACGGTTACAAGTTATGCCGCGAATTTAACCTACAACTGGTGTCAAATTTTGGTATCAAAATCCAGGGCCTATAGGAAAATTGTAAAACTTTGTAGTTACCAACCTTCATTTTCAAAAATTAGTAATTAGCCCACTTTTATTTATGATTAAATAAACTTTGTTGTTGAAACACAAATTATTTTTAGCCCAAGATCTTGTATAAAACATAGAATTTCCTTTTTCATATCCATTTACATTCGCTTTTTTATTTTAATGCTACAGTTGTCTATTTATCTGGTATGTTACAGGTAAATTCCAGTTAACCATTATATATGTAATGGCATGTGGGATAGCATTTGTCTATACATAAACGTTTACATGCAAAGATAATTTTGTATTTGATAGAGGACTGAATATCATAGGTGAATTAAGTAAATAAAGTGCAAATTGTAGTTTGCACCACATTTAACGTGATTAATTGTTTGTGCACCATATTTTAAAGTGTAAAAGACATAATACAAGTGCGGCGAAGGAGATATTAACGTGCGATTACGGTTTGTAAACACCACATCATACCTTTGAAACCTTTTGTGCTGGGGGAATGTCTATTTCTAGATAAAGAGATACATCTAGATCTATGCATAATATTCCTGAGCTTTGATCGGCTCTTTTAGAAACCATTAAACTCTAAGTTCAAAGAATTTTAAGATATCGAGGAGAATTGTAAATTCCAAATCAAGAAGGAATTTTAGGATGTCGACCTTTGCTCATCTTCTTCGTTTTTCTTTCCTTCCTTCACGCGTTTGTGAAAGGGGGTTTATTTTTCTCGGTTATTATCAAATACTAGATTTGAGCCCGTGCTACGCATCGGGCATATTTTTTATTTTAATTTGGTGTGCGCGGGGCTTCGCTCTGCCCCGTGGAAATATATTTGGTGTGTGCAGGGATTTGCATTTTTTATTTGGTGTGCGAGGGGCTTTGCCCCGCCCAGTGGCGATGTATTTTTTTTTTATTTGGTGTAGCGGGACAAATACATTAAATAGGTGGAGAATATGTGCAGATTTTATTTATTTTTTCCTTTTCACTTGGTGTGCGCGGGATTTCGCTTTGCCCCATGGCAATGCATTTTTGATTTGGTGTGCGCGGGGTTTCACCCGCCCCGTGGCAATGCGTTTAGATTTGTTGAGCACGGGGCTTCACCCCGCCCCGTGGCGATGTATTATTGATTTGGTGTGGCGGGGCAAATACATTAAATATGTGGTTATTTTTTCCTTTTAACTTGAAGTGCGCAGGGCTTCGCCCTGCCCCGTGCTAATGCATTTTTGATTTGGTGTGTGTTGGGCTTCACCCCACCCGTTGAGATGCATTTTTTATTTGGTGTGCGCGGGTCATCGCCCCGTCCGTGGCGATGTATTTTTTATTTGGTGTGGTGGTGAAAATACATTAAATAGGTGATGAATATGTGCATGTTTTATTTATTTTCGGAGAAAATATGTAGATTTTCTTCCCCTTTATATATTAATATGGAAAAAAGAATTCTAATACATTAGTTACTCGATTTCCAAGTTGAATTTGGACTTCCATAAAATTCCAAACACAAAATTCCAAACACTGTAAGTTAGGCTTTCCTTTTAAGTTTGTAATTTTTAAACCAATCATACGTTGCCAAGTGTCCTCACATAAATATTGCCATGTTATGAATTCCAAATTGAATTTGGTTTTCTTTTTTCTTAAGTTTTTTCTATTCTTTTTAAATTCAAACTAATCATACGTTGCCAAGTGTCCTCACCTAAATATTGTCATGTCATTAATTCATCTCTCAGCTATCGCACAATAATCTGGTTAGGGAATATGTCATAATCACTTCACGTCCCTCTATCACTTCACCTCCCTCCATCACTTCAATCCCCGACCACCTATGAGCATAGCTACCTTCTCAGCCTCCTAGTTTCCCTCTCTCTCCATCTTATCATCTCCCTTATCAAATACAGTAACCCTTGAAGCTATGATTGATAGAGATAAGACTAGGGTTTCTTCTTCGCTGTAGAACATCAAATCAAGGAGATGTAAAGTTGAATTGCAGAAGGGGTTCGCCGGAAAATTCCGAAAATGCTACTCGTCCCCCACAAAAATCCCTCAAATTTGTCCCCCACCTCACATAACACTAAATAGTGGACCCCATGCGTTTCTCCGGCACTTAAATTTGGGGGATTTCTGTGGGGGATGAGTAGCACTTCGGGGAAAACACGTTTTGGGTGAGTGGGTATCCTCCCATTATCAAAATAAACAGGTTTTTAAATTTATTTTTTCGAAGGATAATAATAAGAACGGTCCCTAGCTCAGTGGGTCATCCTCGTAACCCAAAGTTTCATGTTCATGCCTTCTATAGAAGGTCCCAGGTTCAAGACCCCAATGGCGAAATATTGCAGGAATTAACAAGGAAAGTAGTGTTAGTTTCCCCCCTTATGACACAATTTAAGCCCCACATCCGCTTCGTCTCCCTTGGACAGAAGATCCCAGGTTCAAGCCCCCAATGGCGTAATATTGTAGGAATTAACATGGAAGGTAGTGATAATGTTCCCCATGTGACACAATCCCACCCACTCATCTGCTTCGGCTCCCTTAGATAGGTTACCCATGAGGCTCGCTGGAGTGTTGATGCCCGTAATCCCGGGATTTAACTGATACCAACCGTTCTTTTGCGGATGGATGCCCGGACCGTTCGTTAATGGGTTGGATGCGGATGGATGCCCGGACCCAACTCTTATTAGTTTATATTAATAAAATCACTAGTGGAGCCCAATTTGTTTATTTGGCTTTGTTTCCCTGAAAATGATTTATCCACTTCGAAGTGCAGTACCGTGTGAGAGAGGGTGGGGCCTACTCATGCCTCACACCCTATCCCAATGCAGAGAGGGTGACTTTTCTGCCGTTGGATCCCTCTCGGTGCACCACTTCGAAGTGGATGTATCAAAGTCCTTGTATCCCATAGTGGAGAATTCAGTTTGTTCATCCACGTGGATGAACAAATGTTTGAGTTTGTTCATTCCCATAGGAAATGCTCTAAGTGCTACACCAGGGTCGTCTCTTTTTTTTTTTAACGATTTTTTAGAATGGACCTATTAATGTAATTTACTTAAAGAAAGATACTCCCTCTGTCCATTTTTATCTCTCCTAATTACTACTCTTATTTGTACTCGTTATGTAGATAATTGAAAGAGCTTTTCAAATATATGAGTTTCAAAAAAATCCAGTGTATATTTTAAAAAATATTTAATTTTTAAAAAATTTGATCTATTTTTAAAACAATGGTATTTATGTAAATATATAAAAAATAGGGACAACTAAGTAATTTAGGGGGTCTCCTACCGAAAATAGCTCTTTTTTTTATATTAGTATAAGATGTGAGAGTGGGTGAAAGCTTGGGGGAGCAATCCGGGGGCACTTAGCATTTTCGGTCTAAACCTGTATAAAAACCTATGAAAAACCTCTAAAATTTACATTTTCCCTAAAAATTCAATTGGATACTAAAAAACAATGAGAAAAAGTGTGATACTAAGTAGTAGTCATAGTAGAAACAACAGCAGCAAGAAGGTCAGATAGGAAAAACAACCAAATCTATGTTCAATTTGTGATCTTGGAAGCCATGAATCAAAGATTTGTCCTTGGTTGTTGTAGGACCAGAATATCGCCACAATTATATTCACGAGAGATTAACGACACTTCAGCGAGCATCACCGCAATATCTTTAACTACACTTTGTGAGTGTAACAAAAGCAGTCAAAAGAGTGACGTAATAACTGACGATTGAAGAAAACATGAGAAAAGCATGTTTGTCCCGCGATGGTTACAAAGCTTGCGAGAATGAACATCGTAACTATCGCGGTACAATCGCAGAACCAATCTGAAATAAAAGGAAAACTTAGTTGTCATCCACTATGTAACTACCCTATAAATATAGACCCAATATGTCCAGAAAAGGAGGATGCATTTTTGAGAGTTGAGAAAGTATGGAGGAGAGAGAAACTTCAAGAGAATAGTTGTAATCTTGAATCCTTACATTTCCTGTAAACATTTCTGAAAATCAAATGATAAAGTGTCGTTCTTAATCTTCAAGTTTGAGTTAGTTATTACAAATTCTTAACAAGGGTGTAGTGTAGGATTTCCTGCAACTACATTTTGGCGCTAGAAACACTACCTACTTGTCAAATTTAAGAAGATTCAAAGAAATTGGCTATCATTAGAATTGGATCTCACTGGATTTAAAAACTTCAAGATCAAATATAGAAGCTACAACGAAAACTCATGATTATACAACAAATAGAGAGAAGGAGATATATTAAGAGGAAAATTTGAAGAAATGACCAGCAAAAATTATGTCAACAAATCATCAAAAAGGACAAATTTCTTCTCACTTTTCTTCTTCTTTGTTTCATTTTTCGGATCTGAGAATTTCAAAACAAAAACTGAAAAGTAGATTTTTTTTATAAAACCTAAACTTTGCTTTTTGTAGAAATTTGATTTATTGAGGAAGTCTTGAATCTAAAAATGTTTTTGTTACGAATTTGTAGTAACCAAACCTCGTTTTACAAATCTGTTTAATGAATCTTTAAAAATGTCAAATTTCGATATTTTATGTTGATTAGAGATTTACATTTCGTAAGAAAGTTTTCATTCTTCGCAGGGAGAAATCTAATGAATTTGGATCAATTAATTGTTCAAACATGACAAATTCTTTCTTATCTTATTAAATTATATGTTCATAGTATAGATCTGGAAGATTTTGAATTTTAGATTATTAATCATTGTTTTTCACAAAAATTGTTGCTTAGTTGATATTTTGAATTCAAAAGAGTTTTAATCATAAATTTACGTCCATAAACCTTGAATTTAATCATAATTTTGACAACTAATGTGAACATGATTTTTGTGATTGAAGTCAAAGATGAAGGAATCAAAAGATCCAGTGAAATTTCTCTTTTGCGATAAGATACATCCACAAACTTATCAACATACAACGTCAGCGAATAAATGGATTAAACCAACACCAACATTTTAACAGAAAATTTAGATTCCAACGGAGGAAAAAGCACAAAGGACAAAGACAACACAGTGGATAAAAGAAGAAGACTAATGATTTATTCACCAAGTACTCCATCAACAATCGCGAAGAAATCAAATGAAGTTACCAACAAATAATTCTACAAGAAAAAATATCTTCTCTTTTCTAATTTCAAAAAAAAAAAAAAAAACGTACTTTTCAAGTTATGCGATTTTAAAAATAAATAAAATTGATGATTATCCTTGTTTTAAATTTTATGAAGTTGATATAAAACTTGCATCACTCATAGTGATTGCTCGCAGGGAGTGAACTCTCGCAAGAAAGAAAGATAAAATAGCATGGCTAGAAAAGAGAATAGAAAGGGCCAAAGAGAAAGCTTATACAAAGGACAACTAAAAAGAATAAGTCACATGAATCTCGCCACTCTTTCACAAGTTGAAGACAGTACAATTGGTAAAACCAGAAGCATACAAGTTTAAGGTCCCGGGATCAATTCTTGCTCCTCGTAAGTTTATTTTTATTCAGCGAGATTTGCAAGTTAGCCTTTGATTATTTCACAAATAAATCTCGCAAGCAAGAGAACTAGCATAGTTGGTTGGGAAGCTTGAATGCAAACAGCAGGTCGCGGGATCAATTCTTGCTCCTCGCAAGTTTATTTTTATTCAGCGAGATTTTCAAGTTAGCCTTTGATTATTTCGCAGATAAATATCGCAAGCAAGAGAACTAGCACAGTTGGTTGGGAGGCATGAATAAAAGCAGCAGATCACAGGATCAATTCTCACCGTAGCAATATTTTTTCATGATTTTTCTAAAGTTTCCTGACGAGAGGATAATAATAGTAAGATGACGATAGTATAACTTTCTATCGCAAACAGAAGCTAGCACAAATGGTCAATAGCGAAGTTAAGAAGTTCAGTATCGCAGGTTCGAGTCCCTCGCCAAGCATACTTTTTCTTTTACTCATTTTTGAACTTCAAGGAGCGAAGAAATGGAATAATATATCATAACTAGGCCTTTCTTTCGCAAGCAACAAGTAGCCCAAACGGATAGAGAAGGAGTATGCAAACTAGAAGACTTGGGTTCGAATCTCCCTCCTCGCAAATAATTTTTTGCGAGGCAAAGAAAAGAGTTGGTGATTATCTCACCAAGAATGAAGAAAGTTGACGAGAATTTCGCAAGTTAATTTGGCAAGAGAGGGTTAGAACAATTGGTATGGTGCAAGAGGCAGGTCAAGAGTTCATTTCTCATTGTTTCTCATCTCTCAAGCAAACCATATACTTCGCGAGAAACGGCAGCAACAGAAAATCATATAAAAAGCTAAGTACCACTTCCTTGAATATTTTACTTACAAAAAATAAATTTTTTGAATTAAGCGAGGCAATCGCAAGATTTCAAAGAAAATTTCTAAGATTTCTAATATTTTCAAAAATAAATAAATATTAATTTACTAAAAGCGAGGCAATCGCAAGATTTCAAAGAAGATTTCTAACATTTCTAAGATTTCAAAGATTTTTGATTTAATTTACAAAAAATATTCTATTTGCGATACAATCGCAAGATTTCAAAATTTTCAAAATATTACAAAAAATGAAATCATCGCAAAAAATATACAGATCTCCAAAATTTTCAAAGATTTCCAAGATTACAGAAAACGAAATTATCGCAAAAATTTCTAAAATTTCAAAATTTTAAGATTTACAAAGAGCGATACAATCGCAAGATTTCACAGATTTATCTAGAATATTTCTTTTACAGAAAAAGATTTTTGATTTAACAATGCGATACAATCGCAAGATTTCAAAGAATATTTATAAGATTTCAAAAGATTTTAATGAATATTTACTTCAAATATGGTGTTATGAGAATGAAAGAAGAAATGACAGAAATGAAAGAAGAACTCACAGAAATGAGGAAAACAAATTTTTATCAGAGCTGCAAGTGTAATCGCGAGATTATTCAAGATTATATAAAGAATTGACAGAAATGAAAGAAAGAAGAAACGCGAGAATATCGCGAGAAACGCGAATAAAATTTCGCAGAGATTAATAGAATGGGACGAACCTTTATGGCGTGCACCCTAGTTCGTGAATAAAATTTCGCAAGAGGCAAATGTAAGACCTAATAGCGCGTCATATAAGGGGGTATCTCTTGACATGACTCAGGGATAAGGTTATACCGCTGCTGGAACCTGAGTTATGCAGATGTTGGGGTTAAAGAAAACCAATCCAGGAGAGAGACCTTGGATTTCCATCTTTATAAGGTTATACCCTGGTTGGACGACCGAGGATCTCTTCTAAGGAGTGCAAAGTATGACCAAGGCGCCGAGGTACACGGTTGAGTCAAGGGTGCCCGAGGCGTACGAAACTACCCTGGCCATCCTTGGCAAGTCTTGGATATGATGCACTTGGCCCGAAGAAAACCCCATTTAGGGTGCAGTCTTGTAACTATAAGCCATATAGGCATAAAGGACAAGTGGCTGCGAAAACAACTGGTTGTTGGCAAATCCGGATGGGAGGAGCTAGTCTTGTATGGCCGATGTTCCCTCCTTGAAGGGGCAACCATGGGGAATATAAGGGCGGAACCCTCCATTTTAGAGATGATAAGTGTCTAAAGACGGAAATGTCATGGGGCTTTATGATCGCAAGAACATTTAGGCCTGTCATATTGTCGCGTGACGAAAATTATACAGACGCAACAAGCCATAAGAGAAAAAAGATAAGATGAGATCAATGGGTTTTTACATGAAAGTGTAAAAACGTCCTGCGATTTCATCGCAAGACGGCAATGTCATAAGGTTTTGTTCTCGCAAGGGAGCTTAGTCTTGTCATATTGTCGCAGATAAATTGACAAAATGCGGATAAGGCAAGATCAATGGGTTTTTACATGCAAATTTTAAGATATCCTGCGATTTTGTCGCAGATACAAAAGAAAAATTGGCAAAATAAGACCTTTAACTAGGAAGGAAAAATAAGACCAATAGAATAATCTCAAACATTAACTATTTTCTTTTAAGAATGCAGGAAATATTTGTTCATCGCAAGAGAGATAGCAAGTACTATTTAGAATCTCTCAGAAATACTATTCAGAATTTCACAGAAGTATTATTCAGAGTTTCTCAAGAGGATTATCTACAATCTCGCAGCATTATTCATCGCAGCACTATTCACAACCTCGCGTCGATATTTCAGAAACACTATTCATAATTTCGCAGGGTTATTCATAAACTCGCAGACACATTCAGAAACTCGCAGATACATTTAGAATCTTGCAGACACATTCAGAAACTTGCAAACTCATTCAACACATCGCAAACTATTCTAGAATTTCGCAGGAAATGTGATTATTTCGCAGAATATGATTATTTTATCGCATGAGGCAGAGGCAAGAAAAGAATAAATAAACAATTCGTTCATTTAACATTTTCTCAAGGATTCTACCTCCATAGATAAAGAACAGAGGCAACTATGGGTTACCAAGAAAACACTTTATGTTCTTTACCTTCTCGGCAAGAATCATTTCCAAAATGGACAGGGATTTTCACCAAAAATGAAGTAATAATTTCGCATGAACAGAGGCAATACTTATGATTTTCATTCAAGGACAGATACTTCATATATTTTTGGGATTGAGTACTTCTTATATTTGTTCAAGGATACTTCATACTTCGAATACTTCAAGAGTTAATATTTCTTATTTACTTAGCAAAGATATGGAACTTCACAAAAGAATAGAGGCAAGTATGTACTTTTTAAGTCTAGTATTCTTTCGCTCGTTCCTTCATCAACAACAGATTTTTTCTTAAAAATTACTTTTCAAGCAATATTCAAGAAAAAAGAGGCAAGATGTAGGACCAGAATATCGCCAAAATTATATTCACGAGAGATTAACGACACTTCAGCGAGCATCACCGCAAGATCTTCAACTACACTTTGCGAGTGTCACAAAAGCAGTCAAAAGAGTGACGTAATAACTGACGATTGAAGAAAACATGAGAAAAGCATGTTTGTCCTGCGATGGTTACAAAGCTTGCGAGAATGAACATCATAACTATCGCGGTACAATCGCAGAACCAATCTGAAATAAGAGGAAAAATTAGCTGTCATCCACTATGTAACTACCCTATAAATATAGACCCAATATGTCCATAAAAGGAGGATGCATTTTTGAGAGTTGAGAAAGTCTGGAGGAGAGAGAAACTTTAAGAGAATGGTTGTAATATTGAATTCTTACATTTTCTGTAAACATTTCTGAAAATCAAATGATAAAGTGTCGTTCTTAATCTTCAAGTTTGAGTTAGTTATTACAAATTCTTAACAAGGGTGTAGTGTAGGTTTTGCTGCAACTATAGTTGTATTCTAGGTTTAAGCATATACCTTGTAATGGTATAAGACAATTACTTAGATCAAGTAAGACTGAAACCAATGGAAAAATGTTCTTAAAGTGCTCGAATCCTGCCTGTACATACTTTGAATGGTTTGATTTAGCCATTGATGCAGTCAAATGTGCTGAGATCAAGCTACCACTTGAGATATGTTGTTGTTCGTGTGGAGAAGCTGCTCACTCCTTCAACACCTGCCCATTTCACCATCTCCAGTGCTTCAAAACTCACTGCAAATAAATAATGAATCTGCATTTATGTAAGAATGAGCACAACTTCAACATTGCTTACCTAACCTGCACTGATTGTGATGCTTTTAGATGGGTTTCTGATCACCTATTCATTGATTCAAAAACAATTGTGATGCATTCGCGTATCCATGTCGATGATGTATGTAATGATCTTGAAACAAATCTGGTAATGTAATCTGCAACATACTTTAACTAATAATAAAGGGGCATCCACCTATTCGGTACGGGATAGCATTTGTCTTTCTTTTTTCCTACCACTAGGTTGTACCCGTAACCGTGTTGTTATGGTTATGGCTTTACGAAATTACTTTACGAAGAACTTGTGACAATTGTATTGGGATGCGTGCGAAGCCAAGGTTTGACGAACCCTGGCTCTAGCCCCCCCAAAAATCAGCAAAATCGTTAAAATACACTTATGTTTATCCATTATTTTCAATTCAGAATATGTTAATGTGTTTTGCTTTGGTTGGTTTGTTATTTGTCACTAATGGAGACAAAATATAACCATCCAGCAACTCAGGTCAAAATGTTCCAAACATTTCTCACCGTAAACGTTGTAGTGGAATAATGTCATCATATGTCCCACGATGATCAATATTCAGCATTTCTGTGCGAATGAGACTCGGTGGTTTCCTCTAACGATGTTTTTGTTTTTAGTCAATCGAAGACTGACAGAGATTCACCGGATTTTCTTTAGCATGCAATTATCTAGAGGTTGTGATAATGAAATAATGACGATGGTGAAACAAAATTAGTAGGCTTTTAGAATCTTAGGGATTTCAATGTAAACCAAATTGCATAATACTAATGAATAACATCTATTTCTTGAATTGACGGCATACGTCATCATCATTTTCTCACCTTCCTATTTGCTGCATGATTTCAAATTAAGCAATCTGGAATATTGCATGTGTTTCACTTTCTTTGTTTCGTTAACAGTAACTGATGGCGTAACCATTCAGGATTTCAGGTCGATATGTTTTAAAGGCTTCTCAAATATAATGTCATAACGAAAACGTACATCACACCTAAATCACGTTAATGTCCTTCTGGTGTCGCACCATAATTATGACTTTTACACATTGTATAGTTTGGTAAACGAAAAAATTAATTACGTTAAATACAACGCGCACGACAGTTTTCACTTCGCAACCTATACTATTATTTAGTCCTTTTTGACCAATACAAAATCATGTTTGCATCCATTGTAATTGTTTTTATATATCCGTTCTTAATATATTCACGTGAAATAGTTTGGTAAATGAAAAAAATTAAACACGTGAAATACAGTGCACACGATAGTTTTCACTTCGCAGCCTATATTATTATTTAGTCATTTTTGACCATACAAAATCATGTTTGTATCCATTGTAATTGTTTTTATATATCCGTTCTTAGTATACTCAATAACCACGCAGAAGAAACTTATGTTTAAATGTTGCGGTTATCCTAAGCAAACCAATTACCTACGAAAGCTCATTTCTGTCATCTTTTAAGATAAATTTACTAAATGCTAGCTACTCACACAACAAACACCACACGCATTCTCTCGGTGGTCGCTACAACCTCTATTGCCTGAGTGAGGGTAACCTTATCTTCTCACCCTTTTCTTCTTGGAACTTGATAATAAATTCAGCAATTCAGAATATGTCTTTCATTTCAGTTTGTCCCGTTAGTTATTTGTCACTAATAGTGTCTTAATATAACCATTCAGCAATTCAAATTAGAATGTGTCAGAGATTTCTCAGCATAAAATGTTGTAGCGGAATAATGTCATCATATGTCCCAAGATGATCAATATTCAGCATTTCAGTAAAAATGGGACTCGGTGTTTTCCTCTTTGGATGTTTTTGATGTTTTCAGATAATCGAAGACTGACAGAGACACAAATGTTTTTATTTTGAACACAATTATGCATCAGCTGTAATAATAGAAGAATGACGATGGTGAAAATCAATTAGTAAACTGTATAGAATCTGTGGCATAATAACGTAGACCAACATGCATATAATAATTAATTGTTAGTTAATGTGATGTCCAGTTTATATTCTTCACATTAGCTAGTACGTTAGTTCATGTGATGTTTTTGTTTTGCACCAAAAGTTGTGTAACCTATCTCTAATATTATGTCACACATGTGGACTTAGTACAAAAAGAAAGAGATAAGGAAAGAGAATGGAACCTAATAAAATATCTAATAAAAAGAGAGTGAGAAGAACCTAAGAGAGTTCGCATTTCTCCATTAAAACAAAATCATCTCAAACCCTTATTTTAATCACACTAACCTTTCCAACATTAATACAAGAGATTTACCTGATTCCCGTACTAAGCTGAAGCTCGTTGATATTATCATATGTCCCAAGATGATCAAAATATAGCACTTCAGTAGAAATGGATTAGGAGTTTTCCTCGATGGGTAGTCTTTTTCTTTGTCAATTACAAAGGAGATTAATTAGTGATGGTAACGGATGAATTATGACAGTGAAACTAAATAAAGTCAACCGGCCTGAATAATATGAGCAATGCAAGTGATTTATAAACCTCATACTTTGTAGATATTTTTTTAATAGTGAAATGAATGCTTTGGATTCGCACAGTGGCATCACCTCACCGTATCAACCATCGCATAAATATCTCTGGTGCTTGAAATGAGGGCACACCCATCTCCATTTTGTTTCCTTCTTTTTGCTTGGACTTTTGTGAAGCATCATCTCCGGAAAAGACACTTAGCACATCTTGATTCGTATGTATATTTTAGAATGACGGAAACCAACTATGTGAGTAGATGTTCTAATAAAAATATTTACAATCCTCGTTGTTTATGGATATAATATTTTCCACAGAGAAATGATGTTGCTTCGCAATTTATTCTCTCACCGGTAGCTCAAACCTCTGTTTCTTGAAATGAGGGCATACGTCATCATAATTTTCTTACCTTCCTCTGCGCGGCATAATTTGTATGATTTTGTGTTTCACTTTCTTTGTTTAGGTAATTGTATCTCATGGTATATCCTTCTTTTTCTCAAAAAAAAAATGTATCTCATGGTGTAACCCTTCAGGATTTCAGGTCGAGTGTTTCAAAGGTTTCTTAACTCTAATTTCATAACGAAAAAAGTTAAGATGGGATGATGTTGTGGTTTACACACGTAAATCACACAATCGTCCCTCCAGCGTCGCACCTAAATCACGACTTTTACATATTGTATTGTGGTGCACGAATAATTAAATCATGCAATAAGAAACTTTTCACTCTAAAAACTATATTATTATACAGTCCTTCTTTCCCATACAAAATTATGTTTGCATCCTCTGTAAATTCAAATTAACTAGATTCTACTCCCAAAACAAACACCACTCTCATTCTCCCAATGATCGCTTAAACATCTTTTGCCTGAAATGAAGTCATACGTCATCAACCTTTTCTTACCTTCTTCTTCTTGGATCTAGATTAGAAATTAAGCAATTCAGAATATGTTAATGTGTTTCGCTTTGGTTGGTTTTTTATTTGTCAATAATGGAGACAAAATATAACCATCCAGCAACTCAGGTCAAAATGTTCCAAACATTTCTCTCCGTAAACGTTGTAGCGGAATAATGTCATCATATGTCCCACGATGATGAATATTCATCATTTTTGTACGAATGGGACTCAGTGTTTTCTTCCAACGATGTTTTTGTTTTTAGTCAATCGGAGACTGACAGAGATTCAACGGATATTCTTTAGCATGCAATTATCTAGAGGTTGTGATAATGGAATAATGACGATGGTGAAACAAAATTAGTAGGCTTTTAGAATCTTGGGGATATCAACGTAAACCAACTTGCATAATACTAATTAATAACATCTATTTCTTGAATTGACGGCATACGTCATCATCATTTTCTCACCTTCCTCTTCGCTGCATGATTTCAAATTAAGCAATCTGGAATATTGCATGTTTTTCACTTTCTTTGTTTCGTTAACAGTAACTGATGGCGTAACCATTCAGGATTTCAGGTCGATATGTTTTAAAGGTTTCTCAAATATAATGTCATAACGAAAACGTACATCGAAACCTAAATCGCGCTAACGTCCTTCTGGTGTCGCACCATAATTATGACTTTTACACATTGTATAGTTTGGTAAACGAAAAAATTAATCACGTTAAATACAATGCACACGACAGATTTCACTTCGCAACCTATACTATTATTTAGTCCTTTTTTACCATACAAAATCATGTTTCCATCCATTGTAATTGTTTTTATATATCCGTTCTTAATATATTCACGTGAAATAGTTTGGTAAACGAAAAAATTAATCACGTGAAATACAGTGCACACGACAGTTTTCACTTCGCAGCCTATACTATTATTTAGTCCTTTTTGACCATACAAAATCAGTATTGCATCCATTGTAATTGTTTGTATATATCCGTTCATAATATATGCAATGACCACGCAGAAGAAACTTAGGTTTAAATGTTGAGGTTATCCTAAGCAAAAGAATTACCTAGGAAAGCTCATTTCTGTCATCTTTTGAAATGAATTTACTAAATGCTAGATACTCACACAACAAACACCACACGCATTCTCTTCTTGGTCGCTACAACCTCTGTTGCCTGAGATGAGGGTAACCTTATATTCTCACCCTTTTCTTCTTGGAACTTGATAATAAATTCAGAAATTAGAATATGTTTTTCATTTCAGTTTGGCCCGTTAGTTACTTGTCACTAATAGTGTCTTAATATAACCATTCAGCAATTCAAATCAGAATGTTTCAGAGATTTCTCAGCGTAAATTTTGATGCGGAATAATGTCATCATATGTCCCAAGATGATCAATATTCAACATTTCAGTAAAAATGGGACTCGGTGTTTTCCTCATTGGATGTTTTTAGATAATCGAAGACTGACAGAGACACAAATGTTTTTATTTTGAACACAATTATGCATCAGCTGTAATAATAGAAGAATGACGATGGTGAAACTAAATTAGTAAACTGTATAGAATCTGGGGCATAATAACGTAAACCAACATGCATATAATAATTAATTGTTAGTTAATATGATGTGCAGTTTATATTCTTCACATGAGCTAGTACGTTAGTTCATGTGATGTTTCTGTTTTGCACCAAAAGTTGTGTAACCTATATCTAATATTAGGTCACACATGTGGACTTAGTGCGAAAAGAAAGAGATTAGGAAAGAGAATGGAACCTAATAAAATATCTAATAGAAAGAGAGTGAGAAGAACCTAAGAGAGTTCCCACTTATCTATTAAAACAAAATAATCTCAAACCCTTATTTTAATCACACTAACCTTTCCAACATTAATACAAGAGATTGACCTGATTCCCGTACTAAGCTGAAGATCATTGATGTTATCATATGTCCCAAGATGATCAAAATATAGCACTTCAGTAGAAATGGATTAGGAGTTTTCCTCGATGGGTAGTCTTTTTCTTGGTCAATTGCAAAGGAGATTAATTAGTGATGGTAACAGATGAATTATGACGTTGAAACTAAATAAAGTCAACCGGCCTGAATAATATGAGCAATGCAAGTGATTTATAAACCTCATACTTTGTAGATATCTTTTTTAATAGTGAAATGAATGCTTTGGATTCGCCCAGTGGAAGCACCTCACCCTATCAACCATCGCACAAATATCTCCGGTGCTTGAAATGAGGGCACACCCATCTCCATTTTGTTGCCTTCTTTTTCCTTGGAATTTTGTGAAGCAGCAGCTCCGGAAAAGACACTTGGCACATCTAGATTCGTATGTATATTTTAGAATGACGGAAATCACCTATGTGAGTAGATGTTCTAATAAAAATAATTACAATCCTTGTTGTTTATGTATATAATCCTTTCCACAGAGAAATGACGTTGTTTCGCAATTTATTCTCTCACCGGTCGCTCAAACCTCTGTTTCTTGAAATAAGGGCATACATCATCATCATTTTCTTACCTTCCTATGCGCGGCATGATTTGTATGATTTTGTGTTTCACTTTCTTTGTTTAGGTAAATGTATCTCATGGTATATCCTTCTTTTTCTCAAAAAAAAAGAAAAATGTATCTCATGGTGTAACCCTTCAGGATTTCAGGTCGAGTGTTTCAAAGGTTTCTCAACTCTAATGTCATAACGAAAAAAGTTAAGGTGGGATGATGTTGTGGTTGACAGACGTAAATCGCACACTCATTGTAGTTGCAGGATTTCCTACACTACACCCTTGTCAAGAATCTATGAAAATTAAGTCATAATCGAGAATGAACAACAATAATTTTATTAATTCACTTTCAGGAAGAGTTACAAGAAATATCAAAACTCAGAAGTACAACTTTCTTTCTATAGTTTCTCTCTACTCAAAGTTCTCTCAACTCTCAAAATTACATCATCCTTTTCTGGATTTAGTCGAACCCTTTATATAGGAAAATACATAGTGGAAGACAGCTAAGATTTCTCCTTAATTCGGATCTACTCTGCGATCTCATCGCCAACTTTGTAACCATCGTGAAGCAGACTTATTCTTCTCATATATCTTCAGTCGTTGCCGTTATATCACTCTTTTGTGACACTCGCCAACTGTCGTTGAAGAATCTTGCGACGTTCTCGTCAAAGTGTTGTTAATACTTGTAGAAATGTTTAGGTTTCTCACAGAAGTGTCGTTTCCATCGTGGGAATATCCTTGTGGAGATATTCTGGTCCTACATCTTGCCTCTTCTCATGTCTTTTCTACGAAGAAGATAAGATATGAGAACTTTCAACTCTTCATGATGCTCGCAACTTCTTTCTTTACAAGTTTTATTCTCGACAAACCTCCGTTTATTTAGTTTAATCGCCTACACGTGTTGTAGATCTTCTTTAACACGTGTCCTCTTAATGGGTCCTACTGCTCTTGTCTATAAAAGGTGGAGCTGAGTTACGAAAATAATTTTCTCTTTTTACTTCTTCATCTTCTTTATTTGTTTATTTCTCTTTCCGTCTGCAACTTTTCTTTATCTTTATATTCACCTGCTACTATTATAATGGAAACATCAAGGTATGTATTTCGATTATATTATCTATTTGAATTACTTTTTCATTTCTGTTCTTCGATCTTCCTTATTTAATTCATTATAATGCTTGTCATGTTTTCCTTTAGAGGAGTTATCCCAATCGCCCATTCTGAAACTCCAAACCCTAACTCCCTCAAGAAGCTTGTTGAGAAGATGAGGGAGAAGGATTCTGCGAATGATAAGGTAGTAAGAAACACATTTTATCTTAATAACAATATTGTTGCCTCTGTTTCTTATCTAAATTATTATTTGCAGAATGACGAGAACACCGCTAGACCTCATAAAAAATCCCGTCGCAATAAAACTTTTGAAGATGATATCATTATTCCTGAGTTATCATCTAGGAGATTTATCATCACACCTTTATAATCTAATCCTCCTTCTTCTATCTGCGAGAACCTCGCTATCAATACCCCCCTTCCTTCAGAAAATTTGACAAATCAACTCCCTATAAATGTTGTGGCTGAAACTCCTTCTAGTCCAATATTACCCTCAACCGTCACTTTCCCAAAAACTCCTCCTCCTCATAATGCATATATCGCAGATGATTCAAATCATCAAGTTGCTATCATTGCTACTTAATCCTCTGCATCTCTTCCTCCATCAAATGAAACCTTTGCTGGAGTTGATAGTTCTTTTAGAATTTTATCTAATATTTTAGATAACGCTAGAAAGTCTTCCACTGATTCTCTTCAATATGAAGCTTTCGAGACTTTACTCAAGTATTTTGGCTATGATAATTCTGCTTCACGAGCATCCTTGGAATATGAAGTTGAAGCTCTAAGGAAAAGCCTTCAAGTTCAAACTTCTGAGTGTAACACTCTGAATCATATGCTTCACAATTCTTCACTTGAGTGCGAGAATCTTCGCAGACATAATGACGAGCTGAAAGGTATAGTTTTCCTTCCTCTATATTTTTGTCTCTCCATTCTAATAATTTCTCGTCTTCCTTATTTTTTACACTCCATTCCTTTTAAATGTTTGGTTTATTTATTTATCTTCAAATCGGAATCGATTAATGAAGATATTTGAATTAGAATCAATCATTTGAAGAATCTCATTTGAAAAAGAGTCTTGGATGGACCAACATAGTAGATTAGATAATCTTTATACTTACTCAATTGATCACATAAATAATCTTACTAATGAGAATAATCAACTGTCACAAAGCCAAAATTTATTGTGTTGAGAAGTTGCTCGCATTTCATATTTGTTATTTAAGACTGATTTAGCGATGAAATCTTTATCATATGAGAATAAAACTCTATCCCAAGAAAAACATAAATTTTCAAGTTTGATGGTGGCTTCCTCGCAACAATTAGATAATCTTCAAAGAATTTGTGATAACCAAGAGCAATCTCTTCGCTCCCTTAAAGATGAACTAAAGGAAGTAACTGATTCATCTGCTGCCGAGAAGGATAAAATTATCAAGGGTAGATTAACTCTTAGTTTAAAGGCTAATGAACTTAAAGATTAGTATTCCCAATTAGAGAAATCTCATTCTTTACTAGCAAAAGAAAACCTTTATCTTCGCACCAAAGAAGAAAACATGAAATCTCGTCTGAAGGGTATGGTTGGCGATAAATTTGACGATGCTATGAATCAGTGGGAGAATTGTTTCTTTGCACTAATCCAAAATTTAACCTCTCAAAAAGAAGGTAGTCAGTTGACTGCCTCAATTGTTGATTTTTCTGACAAATTTCTATGTTTTTCTTCTCGTGAGATCTTCATTTGAATATTTCCTGGTCATTTTTGGTATTTACAGAATCTGAAAGAAGCCATCTCGCTACTATTATTGATCTTACTGAAAAATTAGATAAGGTTCGCAAAGAAAACAAGACTCTCATTTCCGATTGTTTGGACGTTCGCGATAAGGCAGAAAGAAGGCTTGATTATCTTGAGTACTTCAAGAATATGGAGATTAGAAACCGTGATAGAGGCTTTCTTCGCAAAGTTCATCTTTCTGTCGAAGTTCTGTTGAATAAGATTCTGATCTCCCATTCTCTCCCTCCTGAATCTGTTCTTCCTCTGAAAGTTGAGGATGACGAAATTTCCCATTCCTATGGATAAAGATTTAGAAGATACACCTACTGAAGGAGAAGAAGGAGCTGAAGAAGATAACCCAAAAGAAGATGAAGGCTCTCCTAGAGAAGAATAAATTCAAAAAGAAAAGGATACTGGCGATACTGAAAAGAATGATGGCGATACTGATAAATCTGCTGGTGAGAATGATAAATCTTCTGGCGAGAATAATAAATCTGGCGAGAAAAATACTGATGAGCCTGTCGCTGAAGTTTGAATTTCATTTTTGATTTCTTTTCCTGCTTCTTTTTTGCGAGGAATGTAACTTGGATGAATTTTTTAACTTTTCCTATTGTCTGTGTTGAATCTTCTCAAGGAAGATATTAAGATTTTATTTGCTCATTCCTCTTCTTGCCCTCTAATATCTTTCTTGAGATGGTGAATTATATGATGTTGAATAGATATTTTCTGAAGTAATCTGCCTCCTGCGATGAATAGATATTTCCTGCATTCTCAAATAAAATAATTAATGTTCAATATTAATCTGTTGGTCTTATTATGCCTTCCTAGTTAAAGGTCTTATTTTGCCAACCTTTAATATTTTTCTGCGACAAGATCGCAGGACGTCTTTACATTTACATGTATTGACCCATTGATCTTGTCTTATCAGTACTTTTCAATATCTCTGCGACAATATGACAAGTCTAGGTTCTCTCGCGAAAACAAAGCCTCGTGACATTGTCGTCTTGCGATGAAATCGCAGTACGTCTTTACACTTTCATGCAAAAACCCATTGATCTCATCTTAATATTTTCTCTTTAGGCTTTTTTACTTTGTATAATTTTTGTCACGCGACAATATGACATGCCTAAATGATCTTGCGATCATGAAGACCCATGACATTGCCGTCTTAAGACACTTATCAGCTCCCTAATGGAGGGTGCCGCCCTTATCTCCCCCCTGGTTTCCCCTTCAAGGAGAGCACATCGGCCATACAAGACTATCTCCCCCCATCCGGATTTGCCAACAACCAGTTGTTTTCGCAGCCTCTTGTCCTTTATGCCTATATGGCTTATAGTTACAAGACTGCACCCTAAGTGGGGTTTTCTTCAGGCCAAGTGCATTGTATCCAAGACTTACCAAGGATGGCAAGAGAGTTTCGTACGCTCAGGGCACCCTTGGCTCAACCGTGTACCTCGGTGCCTTGGTCATACTATGCACTTCTTGGAAGAGATTCTCGGTCGTCCAACCAGGGTATAACCTTATATAGCTGGAAATCCAAGATCTCTCTCCCGGATAGGTTTTCTTTAACCCCAACATCTGCATGACTCAGGTTCCAGAAGCGGTATAACCTTATCGCTAAGTCATGTCAAGAGATACCCCCTCCTATGACGTTCTATTAGGTCTTATATTTGCCTCTTACAAAATTTTATTCACGAACTATGGTGCACGCCATAAAGGTTCATCCCATTCTTATGTATCTGCGAAATTTTATTCGCTGTTCTCGCGAGTTTTGTGACTCTGATAGAATTTCATAATTTTGAAAATCTTGCGATTCTTTCAAGCAGAATATTCTGTTCAAATACATATTTTTTCAAACAAATCATTCATAGAGTTCTCTAAAGTTTATCATTTTACCTCTCTACTTACTATTTTCTGATTCTGCTTTTCTGCTACGTTTTACCGTTGTTTATTTTTATGCGAGACGCTCTCCATCAGCTTTCACATCCTCTTTCCGCTCTATTGCATCAATCATTAACCTTTCACATCTCTGTTGTTGTTTGATCTTGTACTTCCAACTTCTATTCTTCTCTGCTCTTTTTTCGCAAGATTTCATATCAATTTCATAACATTTCTTGCTTTCTCCCCAATCTCCTTTAATAACTCCTACACCTTTAGGATGAGGAAATTTAATACACTGGTGATAAGTGGAAGCTACACCCAATATCCCATGTAACCAAGGTCATCCTATCAAGGCATTGTAAGGTGATTCGATGTCCACAACACAGAATAAGATTTTTGAAGATATTCCTTTTAACGGTATCTGCATTTCAATTTCCCCCTTTGGTTTGTTAGTTGTACCGTTAAATCCATAGATTTTATACGTTGATGGTATCAAATCTTCATCTTTTCCGCCCATATTTCTATAGGTATGATAGAATAAGATATCAACCGAACTCCCGGTATCTATTAAGACTCTGCTGATGGCCCAAGAGTCTTCAATTTTACCATCGTTCTCTTCATCTTCTTCTTGCATTTGTTTTGGTTTTATCTCTAATAGTACCACCAATGGGTTGTCATGTTGCTTGCCAAGTTCTGGTATATCTTGTGCGGTGAAAGATAGAGTTTGTTTCTGCCATTCTTCTAATGGCGAGGTTCTCGCTATATTCATTATCTCTTTTCCATCTGTGTTCCTCGCGAAGACTCTGCTTAAAACATTATCATGGAAATATTCTATAGTTATGAAAGAATGTACAATGGAATTACAAGACAAATTCCTTGCTTTAGCCCCAACTTCTATCACGAATGTTTCTGCTCCTTTTACAACATTCACTCTGCGAGTTTCTGGTGCTGGAGGCAATCGCTGAGATTGTGGGTGTCCTACTAAAAAGTGATTTAGCTTTCCTTTTTCGATCATCCTTAAAATTATTCTCTTTACATTCCTGCAGTCATTTACTGTGTGGCCATGAAAATGATGGTAAGGACAAAATTCTTGACTGCGATTGTTAGGATGTGGTTCTTTTCCCATGTTCCATGGGGATGGTATATTTTCCATTAAAATGATAGCTTCCCAGATTTTTTCTATGCTAGTATTGAGTGGAGGCATCTTAATTTCTTCCCATATGATCTTCTGATTCCCTTGACTTCTAAAATTGTTTTTCCTCTGTCCGCCATAAGTTTCTTGCGGCTGATCAAGTCTTTGAATCTTATTATTTTCACTGCGATTGTAGTAATTCTTATCTCTTTCATATTCTTCTTGATCTCTACTACCCATCGCTACCAATTTCTGCTGGTTATCAATCTCTACTTTTCCTTGCTGCACTTGTGAGCTGCTTGCTACATTGTTTATTATTATAGGAAGTAAACTCCCATTTGCTGCTCCGGAATTGGTGTTCGCGATGGGATATGATTCCATATCATTTTGTTTCTCCTCCAAAGCAATTTATTCTTCCTGTAGTTCTCGCAGTTCAGTCATAGTGATTGTATTCTTGACTCTGAAAATTTGTATGTACAGTAGATTGGTCGCGGACATTGCATTGATAAAAGACAAGATAAGATATCTCTCGTCAACTCTTCCTGCCATCTCGATGCACATTGTCTTCCATCTTATGGTTAAATGTTTCAGACTCTTGCCAATTCTCTGTTTTAACCCAAACACATCTTCAATACCTGGCCGCGATGAATTGTTGCTGATATATGCTCCTAAAAATGTAGCTTGTAAATGATCAAAAGAAGTTATGGTATTTTTTGGTAATCCTTCGAACCATTTCAATGCCTCGCCAGTTAGGATGGATGCAAAATATTTGCATAACACAGCATCATGATTCTCCCACTGTAGCATACATCTAACATAATCCTTGACGTGTTGAACAACACAAGTAGTTCCATCAAAAATGCTGGTTAATGCTGGTAAATTGCATTTTGGAGGTATCCCTCTTAACTGTACTTCATGATTAAATGGAGTTCTCACAACTTATTCAATAGCTTCATCAAGTTGTCTCCTACCTCCTTCTCTTCTATTATTTATTATTCCACGCATTTCTGCTAATTCTCTCAGTATTTTCTCATTCTCAATTGAGTTTTGCTCCATTGGCCTTTTTAATGCTGCTTCCCTTCTTCTGCGCTCTTGCCTTTCTTGTCTTGCGAGATTTTGTGTATCTTCTTCTTCATCATCATTTCGTCTTTCTCTGCGAATTTCTTTTTCATCTTCCTCTTGACATCGTAACTGCCTATCTTCTTCTCTACGAATTTCTTCATTTCTCCTCATTTATCTTCACTGTTTCTCTATTCTCCTCTGTATCCTATCATACTCCTCCTGAATATTACCATTGTAGAGATTTTGTGTACGTCTTCTTTCTCGATTTTCATGATTATTTTATCGCATCGCTTCTCGAAATTCACGTTCTTCTACTTCTGCCCTTAATCTTTCCCTCTCGTGAGCTAGACGTGCTTGTTCAACGTAATGATTCTCAATTTCTTCTTTAATCATTCTTTGATTCTCTCGCCCATGTAATATTCTCCTACCTTCATCGGGATTTTCTTCTTCAATTTGATTGTTTCTTCCCTCTTGATTTCTATTGCCGCGCGGATTATAGCGATTACCAATTATCTCTCCTTCTCTATTTTGCACTTCTCCTCGAGTATTTTCTCTAACATTTCTTATAGGGGAATTTTGCCTTGGTTCTTCTCTGAATGATCTTGAATTTGACCTAACAGTACTTCTTGATCTCCTTCTTTGTAACCTCAAATTCTCCATTCTTAGCTCATGATTTTGTCTTGTTAAATTTGCACGCTCTTCTGCCACTAATCTTATTTCTTCATGTATTCTTTGTCTCAAATCATCTACTATTCCGCGTTCTTCATGAATTAATCCTCCAACCATTTCTTGATTTCTTTCTTCTTCTTCCTCATTTCTCAATCGTCGATTTTCTACTTATTCTATTGAATCTGACCTCCAAGTGTGCACGCTCACTCTATCATAATCCGCATCCCTATCTTGCGTTTGTGCTTGTTGATTCGGCTGTTGAATTGAACTTTCTGCTTCATTTCTTGTTCTATTTCTTCCTGATCTTATCCTTAAAGATTCTTCTAATTCACTTGTTCCTTCACCTGCAAGTCTTTTAATTCTCCTCACAGTTGTTGGTGGTTCTGATGTGTTTCTTCTTCTTCTAGCCATTTCATCAATTCCAATAATTTCTTCAAATTTTCAAGTTGTAATTATAGATTTCTTAGCTTGATTCTCCCTGTTTCGGGCGCCAAAATGTAGTTGCAGGATTTCCCAAACTACACCCTTGTCAAGAATCTATGAAAATTAAGTCATAATCGAGAATGAACAACAACAATTTTATTAATTCACTTTCAGGAAGATTTACAAGAAATATCAAAACTCAGAAGTACAACTTTCTTTCTGGAGTTTCTCCCTCCTCAAAATTCTCTCAACTCTCAAAAGTACATCATCCTTTTCTGGATTTAGTCGAACCCTTTATATAGGAAAATACATAGTGGAAGACAGCTAAGATTTCCCCTTAATTCGGATCTACTCTGCGATCTCATCGCCATAACTTTAGTCTTCACCATCGCCAAATTTGTAACCATCGTGAAGCAGACTTATTCTTCTCATATATCTTCAGTCGTTGACCATTATATCACTCTTTTGTGACACTCGCCAACTGTCGTTGAAGAATCTTGCGACGTTCTTGTCAAAGTGTTGTTAATACTTGTAGAAATGTTTAAGTTTCTCGCAGAAGTGTCGTTTCCATCGTGAGAATATCGTTGTGGAGATATTCTGGTCCTACACTCGTCCCTCCAACGTCGCACCTAAATCATGACTTTTACACACTGTATTGTGTGGTGCACGAATAATTAAATAGTGCAAAGGAAACTTTTTACTCTAAAAACTATATTATTATACAGTCCTTCTTTCCCATACAAAATTATGTTTGCATCCTCTGTAAATCCAAATTAACAAGATTCTACTCCCACAACAAACACCACTCTCATTCTCGCAATGATCGCTTAAACATCTTTTGCCTAGAATGAGGTCATACGTCATCAACCTTTTCTTACCTTCTTCTTCTTGGATCTAGATTAGAAATTAAGAAATTCAGAATATGTTAATGTGTTTCACTTTGGTTGGTTTGTTATTTGTCACTAATGGAGACATCCATCCAGCAACTCAGGTCAAAATGTTCCAAACATTTCTCACTGTAAACGTTGTAGCGGAATAATGTCATCATATGTCCCACGATGATCAATATTCAACATTTCTGTGCGAATGGGACTCGGTGTTTTCCTATAACAATGTTTTTGTTTTTAGTCAATCGGAGACTGACAGAGATTCAACGGATTTTCTTTAGCATGCAATTATCTAGAGGTTGTGATAATGGAATAATGACGATGGTGAAACAAAATTAGTAGGCTTTTAGAATTTGGGGATATCAACGTAAGCCAACTTGCATAATACTAATTAATAACATCTATTTCTTGAATTGACGGCATACTCCATCATCATTTTCTCACCTTCCTCTTTGCTGCATGATTTGAAATTAAGCAATCTGGAATATTGCATGTGTTTCACTTTCTTTGTTTCGTTAACAGTAACTGATGGCGTAACCATTCAGGATTTCAGGTCGATATGTTTTAAAGGCTTCTCAAATATAATGTCACAACGAAAACATACATCACACCTAAATCGCGCTAGCGTCCTTCTGGTGTCGCACCATAATTATGAATTTTACACATTGTATAGTTTAGTAAACGAAAAAATTAATCACGTTAAATACAGTGCACACGACAGTTTTCACTTCGCAGCCTATACTATTATTTAGTCCTTTTTGACCATACAAAATCATGTTTGCATCCATTGTAATTGTTTGTATATATCTGTTCTTAATATATTCAATGCCCACGCAGAAGAAACTTAGGTTTAAATGTTGAGGTTATCTTAAGCAAAAGAATTACCTACGAAACCTCATTTCTATCATCTTTTGAAATAAATTTACTAAATGCTAGCTACTCACACAACAAAAACCACACGCATTCTCTCGGTGGTCGCTACAACCTCTGTTGCCTGAGATGAGGGTAACCTTATCTTCTCACCCTTTTCTTCTTGGAACTTGATAATAAATTCAGCAATTCAGAATATGTCTTTCATTTCAGTTTGGCCCGTTAGTTACTTGTCACTAATAGTGTCTTAATATAACCATTCAACAATTCAAATCAGAATGTTTCAGAGACTTCTCAGCGTAAATGTTGATGCGAAATAACGTCATCATGTGTCCCAAGATGATCAATATTCAGCATTTTAGTAAAAATTGGACTCGGTGTTTTCCTCATTGGATTTTTTTGATGTTTTTAGATAATCGAATACTGACAGAGACACAAATGTTTTTATTTTGAACACAATTATGCATCAGCTGTAATAATAGAAGAATGACGATGGTGAAACTCAATTAGTAAACTGTATAGAATCAGGGGCATAATAACGTAAACCAACATGCATATAATAATTAATTGTTAGTTAATATGATGTGCAGTTTATACTCTTCACATGAGCTAGTACGTTAGTTCATGTGATGTTTCTGTTTTGCACCAAAAGTTGTGTAACCTATATCTAATATTAGGTCACACATGTGGACTTAGTGCAAAAAGAAAGAGATTAGGAAAGAGAATCGAACCTAATAAAATATCTAATACAAAAAGAGTGAGAAGAAACTAAGAGAGTTCCCACTTCTCCATTAAAACAAAATAATCTCAAACCCTTATTTTAATCACACTAACCTTTCCAACATTAATACAAGAGATTGACCTGATTCCCGTACTAAGGTGAAGCTCGTTGATGTTATCATATGTCCCAAGATGATCAAAATATAGCACTTCAGTAGAAATGGAATAGGAGTTTTCCTCGATGGGTAGTCTTTTTCTTGGTCAATTGCAAATGAGATTAATTAGTGATGGTAACGGATGAATTATGACGGTGAAACTAAATAAAGTCAACCGGCCTGAATAATATGAGCAATGCAAGCGAATTATAAACCTCATACTTTGTATATATCTTTTTTAATAGTGAAATGAATGCTTTGGATTCGCACAGTGGCAACACCTCACCCTATCAACCATCGCACAAATATCTCCGGTGCTTGAAATGAGGGCACACCCATCTCCATTTTGTTTTCTTCTTTTTCCATGGAATTTTTTGAAGCAGTAGCTCCAGAAAAGACACTTGTAACATCTTGATTCGTATGTATATTTTAGAATGACGGAAACCACCTATGTGAGTAGATGTTCTAATAATAATAATTACAATCCTCGTTGTTTATGTATATAATCTTTTCCACAGAGAAATGATGTTGTTTCGCAATTTATTCTCTCACCGGTCGCTCAAACCTTTGTTTCTTGAAATGAGGGCATACATCATCATTATTTTCTTACCTTCCTATGCGCGGCATGATTTGTATGATTTTGTGTTTCACTTTCTTTGTTTATGTAAATGTATCTCATGGTATATCCTTCTTTTTCTCAAAAAAAAAAAATATGTATCTCATGGTGTAACCCTTCAGGATTTTAGGTCGAGTGTTTCAAAGGTTTCTCAACTCTAATGTCATAACGAAAAAAGTTAAGGTGGGATGATGTTGTGGTTGACAGACGTAAATCGCACACTCGTCTCTCCAGCATCGCACCTAAATCACGACTTTTACACACTGTATTGTGTGGTGCACAAATAATTAAATCGTGCAAAGGAAACTTTTCAATCTAAAAACTATATTATTATACAGTCCTTCTTTCCCATATAAAATTATATTTGCATCCTCTGTAAATCCAAATTAACTAGATTCTACTCCCACAACAAACACCACTCTCATTCTCGCAATGATCGCTTAAACATCTTTTGCCTGGAATGAGGTCACACATCATCAACCTTTTCTTACCTTCTTCTTCTTGGATCTAGATTAGAAATTAAGCAATTCAGAATATGTTAATGTGTTTCGCTTTGGTTGGTTTGTTATTTGTCACTAATGGAGACAACCATCCAGCAAATCAGTTCATAATATTCCAAACATTTCTCACCGTAAACGTTGTAGCGGAATAATGTCATCATATGTCCCACGATGATCAATATTCAGCATTTCTGAGCGAATGGGACTCGGTGTTTTCCTCTAACGATGTTTTTGTTTTTAGTCAATCGGAGACTGACAGAGTTTCAACGGATTTTATTTAGCATGCAATTATCTAGAGGTTGTGATAATGGAATAATGACGATGGTGAAACAAAATTATTAGGCTTTTTGAATTTGGGGATATCAACGTAAGCCAACTTGCATAATACTAATTAATAACATCTATTTTTGAATTGATGGCATACACCATCATCATTTTCTCACCTTCCTCTTCGCTGCATGATTTGAAATTAAGCAATCTGGAATATTTCATGTGTTTCACTTTCTTTGTTTCGTTAACAGTAACTGATGGCGTAACCATTCAGGATTTCAGGTCGATATGTTTTAAAGGCTTCTCAAATATAATGTCACAACGAAAACGTACATCACACCTAAATCGCGCTAGCGTCCTTCTGGTGTTGCACCATAATTATGACTTTTACACATTGTATAGTTTAGTAAACGAAAAAATTAATCACTTGAAATACAGTGCACACGACAGTTTTCACTTCGCAGCCTATACTATTATTTAGTCCTTTTTGACCATACAAAATCATGTTTGCATCCATTGTAATTGTTTGTATATATCTATTCTTAATATATTCAATGCCCACGCAGAAGAAACTTAGGTTTAAATTTTGAGGTTATCTTAAGCAAAAGAATTACCTACGAAACCTCATTTCTATCATCTTTTGAAATAAATTTACTAAATGCTAGCTACTCACACAACATACACCACACGCATTCTCTCGGTGGTCGCTACAACCTCTGTTTCCTGAGATGAGGGTAACCTTATCTTCTCACCCTTTTCTTCTTGGAACTTGATAATAAATTTAGCAATTCAGAATATGTCTTTCATTTCAGTTTGGCCCGTTAGTTACTTGTCACTAATAATGTCTTAATATAACCATTCAGCAATTCAAATCAGAATGTTTCAGAGATTTCTCAGCGTAAATTTTGATGCGAAATAATGTCATCATATGTCCCAAGATGATCAATATTCAGCATTTTAGTAAAAATGGGACTCGGTGTTTTCCTCATTGGATGTTTTTGATGTTTTTAGATAATCGAAGACTGACAGAGACACAAATGTTTTTATTTTGAACACAATTATGCATCAGCCGTATTAATAGAAGAATGACGATGGTGAAACTCAATTAGTAAACTGTATAGAATCTGTGGCATAATAACGTAGACCAACATGCATATAATAATTAATTGTTAGTTAATGTGATGTGCAGTTTATATTCTTCGCATGAGCTAGTACGTTAGTTCATGTGATGTTTTTGTTTTGCACCAAAAGTCGTGTAACCTATCTCTAATATTATGTCACACATGTGTACTTAGTGCAAAAAGAAAGAGATTAGGAAAGTGAATGGAACCTAATAAAATATCTAATAGAAAGAGAGTGAGAAGAACCTAAGAGAGTTCCCACTTCTCCATTAAAAAAATAATAATCTCAAACCCTTATTTTAATCACACTAACCTTTCCAACATTAATACAAGAGATTGACCTGATTCCCGTACTAAGCTGAAGCTCGTTGATGTTGTCATATGTCCCAAGATGATCAAAATATAGCACTTCAGTAGAAATAGATTAGATGTTTTCCTCTATGGGTAGTCTTTTTCTTGGTCAATTGCAAAGGAGATTAATTAGTGATGGTAACGGATGAATTATGACGGTGAAACTAAATAAAGTCAACCGGCCTGAATAATATGAGCAATGCAAGTGATTTATAAACCTCATACTTTGTAGATTTTTTTAAATAGTGAAATGAATGCTTTAGATTCGCACAGTGGCAGCACCTCACCCTATCAACCATCACACAAATATCTCTGGTGCTTGAAATGAGGGCACACCCATCTCCATTTTGTTGCCTTCTTTTTCCTTGGAATTTTGTGAAGCAGTAGCTCCATAAAAGACAATTGGCACATCTTGATTCGTATGTATATTTTAGAATGACGAAAACCACCTATGTGAGTAGATTTTCTAATAAAAATAATTACAATCCTCGTTGTTTATGGATATAATCTTTTCCACAGAGAAATGATGTTGTTTCGCAATTTATTCTCTCACCGGTCGCTCAAACCTTTGTTTCTTGAAATGAGGGCATACATCATCATCATTTTATTACCTTCCCCTGCGAGGCATGATTTGTATGATTTTGTGTTTCACTTTCTTTGTTTAGGTAAATGTATCTCATGGTATATCCTTTTTTTTTTCAAAAAAAAAAAAAAGTATCTCATGGTGTAATCCTTCAGGATTTCAGGTCGAGTGTTTCAAAGGTTTCTCAACTCTAATGTCATAACGAAAAAAGTTAAGGTGGGATGATGTTGTGGTTGACAGACGTAAATCGAACACTCGTCCCTCCAGCGTCACACCTAAATCACGACTTTTACACACTGTATTGTGTGGTGCTCGAATAATTAAATCGTGCAATGGAAACTTTTCACTCTAAAAACTATATTATTATACAGTCCTTCTTTCCCATACAAAATTATGTTTGCATCCTCTGTAAATCCAAATTAACTAGATTCTACTCCCACAACAAACACCACTCTCATTCTCGCAATGATCGCTTAAACATCTTTTGCCTGGAATGAGGTCATATGTCATCAACCTTTTCTTACCTTCTTCTTCTTGGATCTAGATTAGAAATTAAGCAATTCAGAATATGTTAATGTGTTTCGCTTTGGTTGGTTTGTTATTTGTCACTAATGGAGACAGCCATCTAGCAACTCAGGTTAAAATGTTCCAACATTTCTCACCGTAAACGTTGTAGCAAAATAATGTCATCATATGTCCCACGATGATCAATATTCAGCATTTCTGTGCGAATGATACTCGGTGTTTTCCTCTAACGATGTTTTTGTTTTTAGTGAATCGGAGACTGATAGAGATTCAACGGATTTTCATTAGCATGAAATTATCTAGAAGTTGTGATAATGGAATAATGACGATGGTGAAACAAAATTAGTAGGATTTTAGAATTTGGGGATATCAACGTAAGCCAACTTGCATAATACTAATTAATAACATCTATATCTTGAATTGACGGCATACGCCATCATCATTTTCTCACCTTCCTCTTCGCTGCATGACTTCAAATTAAGAAATCTGGAATATTGCATGTGTTTCACTTTCTTTGTTTCGTTAACAGTAACTGACGGCGTAACCATTCAGGATTTCAGGTCGATATGTTTTAAAGGATTCTCAAATATAATGTCATAACGAAAACGTACATCACACCTAAATCACGCTAACGTCCTTCTGGTGTCGCACCATAATTATGAATTTTACACATTGTATAGTTTGGTAAACGAAAAAATTAATCACGTGAAATACAGTGCACACGACAGTTTTCACTTCGCAACCTATACTATTATTTAGTCCTTTTTGACCATACAAAATCATGTTTGCATCCATTGTAATTTTTTATATATATCCGTTCTTAATAGGGACGGGCCTAGCAAGGGGCTAACCCGGGCTATAGCCCGTCCCTAGTTTTGCTAAATAATTTTTGAAGTATTCGTATTAGGCTTAGTTTTGGTGTTATAGCCCTGTACTGCATTGAGTTAGCCCAGTCCTGAATAGATACGTGTGAGTGCACTGGGTGGGAGTTAATAATGGATACATGTATACTGTATGAACTATATACTGTCCCCCTCCACCTTCATTCGAAGCCGAAAGCACTCCTTTTCTCTTCCCATAAAATAAGACTTATTTTTCCTTACTGCAAGGGTTAATAACGTTTGGTGCCAGCATAATAAAGAAAAAGAATGTTAGAGAGCGCGGTTGCGCCCATGGTTTTGTACATCCAAGCTAATGTGGTTATATTTGAGAATTTATGATAATTAGAGTCACTACATTGTATTTTTGTTGTCGTCTCGTCTCATTGTCATGTTCTCAACGTCACAATCATAATATGATGTAAATACTAAATACTATAGTATGAATGAGACCTTGTTATTTTTGCTAGTAATTTAGTCTTACAACATATGACATTCAGACATAATACAACATTTCATTGGAAGGACCATGAGCAACCAAAATGGTGAATTTGGGTAACTGATATTAAGATCTTGGTCTACTCCGTAGTCATAGTGGACATTTTAATCCAGGCGTTTTGCAGTGCAGTTTTGAACAGTAACCCCATTACGTAAGAATGTAAGATGTTCACAAGCTCCAATATGAAGTTGTCATTTTATGCCATGTTTTCAGACTACCATATCATACTTTGGTACGTTGAACTCTAACTAAACTATCTCAGTATCAGCAGATTGGGACTTGTTTACAAGCTCCAATATGAATGTTTCTTCTTCTTATCTCTGATTTAGGTATCTTCTTATATATTGTCAACGCTAATAATTTACATCTCCTAGCTAAATTATATTAAATGAAAACTAAATTATTGTTTTCCAAAGCTTCTTCAACGACACCATAACAACTATTTGTTTGGATTATTGGGTCTAAATAGTTTTTCTTATGCTTGGGATGAAACCCATATCGCATTGTAAATTAGCATTACTAATGTGATTCTGTGAATGGAACTACAGAAATAATCCTTTGCTACTTTGTAAAACATTTCCTCGATCACCTAATATTCGTCTATTTCTAGATACATTGTATATGTAAATCGTCAGAGTATTAACTTTCTGTAACTTTGAAGTTCTTCTTCATAACAACCTCAACTGTCTTTCGTCAATAGTTTTGCTATGCTTCGCCTCTTGAACCTTGTCTGGTTGGAATGTCAAAATGGTAGTTTTGTTTGAGATTATTATTGCCGCCTATCATGGTGCAGTACCATAAACTACCAAGTATCCTTGTAAGATCATCTTTCTGTGAGTTGAGATTTTGACAAATGTCATTATGCATTTAACACTATGGGGTATTTACAATTTTCTGTTGTTGTTTTGGGTTTTCACTATCGGGCATTTTTTGTTAACAAGTGGTAGTGTATAATTTAGAACGCTCGATTGGGTGATATTTTACTGTTCATTCCGGCATGGTTTTTCAATGCCAGAAATTAAAACCGACATGATTTTTCTATGCCGGCATGAATAATAAAATATTCCTCAATTAGTTTCAATACCCCCCAACTAATCCTTCTTAATTTAAGATATCAATTAATCCTATTGAGGTTACAATGTCGCTCGACCATCATCGTCCACCAGATAAGAAGTTATCTCCTATAACAATTTTTTTTTCCATAAATTTAGCCCTACCTTACAGTAATTCTTGGGTCCGTCCTTGGTTCTTAATATATTCACGTGAAATAGTTTGGTAAACGAAAAAATTAATCACGTGAAATACAGTGCACACGACAGTTTTCACTTCGCAGCCTATACTATTATTTAGTCCTTTTTGACCATACAAATCATGTTTGCATCCATTGTAATTGTTTTTATATATCCATTCTTAATATATTCAATGACCACGCAGAAGAAACTTAGGTTTAAATATTGAGGTTATCCTAAGCAAAACAATTACCTACGAAAGCTCATTTCTGTCATCTTTTGAAATAAATTTACTAAATGCTAGCTACTCACACAACAAACACCACACGCATTCTTTCGGTGGTCGCTATAACCTCTATTGCCTGAGATGAGGGTAACCTTATCTTCTCACCCTTTTCTTCTTGGAACTTGATAATAAATTCAGTAATTCAGAATATGCCTTTCATTTCAGTTTGGCCCGTTAGTTACTTGTCACTAATAGTGTCTTAATATAACCATTCAGCAATTCAAATCAGAATGTTTCAGAGATTTCTCAGCGTAAAATGTTGATGCAGAATAATGTCATCATATGTCCCAAGATGATCAATATTCAGCATTTTAGTAAAAATGGGACTCGGTGTTTTCCTCATTGGATGTTTTTGATGTTTTTAGATAATCGAAGACTGACAGAGACACAAATGTTTTTATTTTGAATACAATTATGCGTCAGCTGTAATAATAGAAGAATGACGATGGTGAAACTCAATTAGTAAACTGTATAGAATCTGGGGCATAATAACGTAAACCAACATGCATATTATAATTAATTGTTAGTTAATGTGATGTGCAGTTTATATTCTTCACATGAGCTAGTACGTTAGTTCATGTGATGTTTCTGTTTTGCACCAAAAGTTGCACAAAAGATTTCAACTCATGTTATATCGGAATACTGTAAAATGGGATGATACAAATTGATCCCGTTAAATGATGGTGTCTAAATATAAGCATTGAGGACTTTGATATATCATTCGTCGCACTGGTATTACGTCTTTTACACTTAAAAATATGGTGATCAAACAATTGATCCTGTTAAATATGGTGCATAATACAAATTTCACCGGATATAATTTTGTGTTTAGTAACGTGAATCAACATGTATAATAACATAGATTTATATGATTCATGTATTGAGCATAAATGAGATGGTTTAATCATCATCCGCATATTTTGTACTTAGGTTTCTCTGGTTGCTCCAAATCTATTTCATTCACTACTGATTTCATGATCATCATCATCATCACATTATTTCTGTTCAAGTCCTGATCCTATCAACTTCTTCCTCCGGCATTGGGGTCTTGCCTTTTGATAGTTTTGAAGCCCTTTATCTCTGAACTTCGTTTCAAGCTTTTTTTTTCTCTTCTCTTGGCTTAATTTTCTCTCTGGAGAATGAATATATTCTCTTTAACTTCTCACACCTATTCTTCTATTCCCAAGAAACGCATACAGCGGTTAAATCCAGAGAAAATTGGCTTAACCTACTCTAGATAGTAATAGTTGGGTAATAATAATACCCTACTAAAATGTCATGTCCTTTCAGACGTACTTCATGACGTAATGGTTATACCCATTAGATTTTGTTTCCTTTTAAATAAGAATCCAGTTGTAGGCTAAATTTGCGACATAATAACTTATAGCCGTTTTTGAGATGTAATCTGCAAACATACATCACTTGTTGGTACCACGAATTTTCAAATTATGCATGCTCAGTAAGGACGCGACTATTCGCTAACAAGTGTATTGGATGTCTATATAAGCTTTACGCGTATCTGTTTGTAGAATTCTACAAAAAGTAACTTCTAAATGCTTGTAATTTATTTATTTTTGATCATGTTTCATCAGTAAAAGTGATGGATATGTTGTCGGAATTAGTAACTTCCGATATACTACAACGCCTCCAAACTGCAGAAAGCGTTTTAGCAAGAAAATATGTATGCAAAGAGTGGAATACTGTCCTTGGGAACAGAAGAATTGGACTCCTTTTTGGTGTCTCATAAAGAATGGGGAATGATACTTAACTCTTCTATACAGAACAAATTAACGAGGAAGATTTACTCCTGATCCTAATAGCCAACAATAACGGGGGCCCGTTTGACGGAAACTATGATTGGAATAAGTTGCACCCAATAGTTAGATCTTGCAAAGGTCTGGTATTATTTTATGTTTCACACCATGGCATACAAGATCTTGTACATATTATGAATCCAACAACGGATGAGCACCTCCATCTGCCACAATTATGCATCCCAATTGCACGAGACCAAGGGTGGTATGCACAATACAACGTAATTGGGGTTTTTAATTACTGTGAACATACCAATGAGTATAAGGTAGTTCACATTCACATGGATGGTAAAGGTCAAGTACACGCGCTAGGAGACGAGAGGGGATGGAGGAACATAATAAGGGAGATTCCTTATACTTTTCATAGTTCAGGTGTGTTTGCACATGGTTGTATTTTCTGGAAGGATTGTCGTCTGCAGGATACTTGCATAGTTTCTTTCGATTTGGACACCGAAACGTTCCATGAACATTCGTTACCCCCGCCTCATATTCCTGGGAGTAAATTTTGGGTAGATTCTTGGCCCTCACTTAGGATGGTCATGTTCGGAGTCCGCCTTTTTTTTTTTACTACATCCATCTGGTGTCTGATGAGCCCCGAATAGATTTCTGGACACCTATTTCCGAAAAAAATATTCATATATGGGCGCCTGGCCGGGAATGAGATTGGAATCATCAGATGGGCATTTTCTTGGAAGAGGATAGGGATGAATGGTGGCCGCCGACGTATAAACCGATAGCCTATGGAAATAACAAGGACCTCCTATTTTGGCAGAATAGGCGTTTGTTGCGTTACAATACACTCACCAAAACTAGGACGGAAATTTGTGGGAAACTACCGTGGGAAACATGGGTTGCAATTATTCCTCACATGAGGAGCGCTGTCTCGTTGAAGAATTTCGGTGGACAATTCCACTAACACATTCCTTAGGTTATCTATGTAGCTTTTTTTATTTTTTTGCTGTTATTTTGTGTCCTTTGCACGGTTTTTCACGTGATTAATTATTCATGCACCAGAATATTTAGTTATTCTTTTTATATGTTGATTTGAATAAAGAAAGACCCAACTTGAAAGAGTGGAAGAAATTGCTCTAATTTTTCGAATGCTTTCCAAACTAATTATGTCTTTAACATTTAGGATTTATCTGAATACAGTGGACCTTACAAATTTAAAGCAATGTATATACACTTCGAGAGTAAAATAGGAAGAAAGTGTCCAGTTTCTTCCCCGTTGTCCTTAAATATATTTATAACGGATATAAAAACAATTGCAATGGATGCAATCATGATTTTGTGTGGTCAAAAAGTACTAAATAATAGTATTGGTTTTAAAGTAAAAACTATCGTCTGCACTATATTTCACGTGATTAGTACTTGTATGCAAAGAGTGGAATTCTGTCCTTGCAAACAAAAGAATTGGACTCCTTTTCGGTTTCACTCAAAAAGTGAGATAAGAAAAAGTTACACATCTCTTCTTCAGAGAAAAAATTGAGGAGGAAGATTACTACACGATGATGGGATATTTCTATCAGATGTTATTTCGAAACAATGGTACCTGGAATATTATCCAATCCTATTATGAAAATATGTCACACCCAATCGTTGGATCTTGTAATGGTCTGGTATGTTTTGTAATGGTTTGGTATGTTTCTATGTTTCACACCACGGCATACAAGATCCTATTTATATTATGAATCCAACAACGTGTGAGCACCTCCATGTGCCACTAATATGCGATCCAACACCAACGCCACAAATTAGTTGGGATTCACGATACGTCGTAGGGGGTTTCAGCTACTGTGAACATACCGGTGAATACAAAGTAGTTTTAATTCAAGTGGGCAGTAAAGTGGACGTACACACACTAGGAGACAACAAGTGCATTGTCTTGGATGGGTATTCAAATATATTTTGGCCACCTTAGAAGCTGATAGCCTTTGGAAAGAACAACGACATCCTATTGCAAAACAACTACTGTTTAGAGCGCTATAATGAATTCACCAGAACTTTGATAGAAATTTCGGAGACAAGGTATGGTACTGCTGCATCCAGCAATAGTGATGAAGAAGATGATGTTGAGGAAGAAGGTTTTGGAAGCGACGATGAAAATGAAGATAAGGATTCTTATTAGAGTTCTCCAGAGATTCAGAAAGATCGAGAATTTGTGCATAGTTTCAAGCTTAAATATGATTAACAAGTTTTTCTCCAGAGGTTCTTATGTCTGATATTCTTGTTGCTGGTAAGAAGCATCTTGTTCTTGTGTGAAGTTCATATAATTCGGACGGTCCAAGTAGTTGTTTTCATTTTGTTGTCTTGATGAAATATATCAGTGTAGTTATAGTAAATGTGGGTGTTTTTATTTTTAGGAGTTTGAAAAGGGTGTTAATGGATATTTTGAATGCAATGCTTTAAATGCTAGCAACCGAGAGTACTGTAAATGCTGATCTCGGTTGTAATGAATTGGGTCTTTTCTGTAGATAGTGTTGAAGGTAGATTCAATCAGAAGAGAATTTAATTTTGCAGGATGTTGTAGCATTGCAGGAGAAAAAAACTTGGGAGAACATGCAGAAAATGCATATAATTTTCAGGATTTAATATAGTTTGAAGGTAGTTACCCGGTTACCCTTCTAAAAATTTTCTTCGATCAACCAATCAAAATCGAGGGTTTTGTCCACCTACATATTTACTCTTTTATCTAAAAAAATACCACTGAATACGCGACACATGTGCGATTCATTTGCGAAATGTCAGTAATTTTCCTTGCAAAAAGTAGCACTGAATGTGCGACTCCAGTGAGATTGATTAACGACACTTAAAATAATGTGCGGCCCCGAGCCGAACGGCTCTTAACTTAATAGCACAAGTTTTGCGACTAGTATATGATGGATGTGCTACACATGAACGACGTAGGGCCCAAATCCGTTTAAGCCGACTAAACGCCGACATGCTCTTAACTTAATAGCACCATATTTGCGTTACCCTAGTGATGTGTGTATGACATATGTGCGACGAATTTTAATGGCTTGATTAAGGAAAATTAAAAGCTAATGGTTACTTTTTCTGGTTCACATTAGTGATTCTACTGTTTGAATAAGAAGTAAATCTAATTGAAACAATATCCTATTGAAGTCTCAAGAATAGAGATTTGAAATCAGTTACACAAGATACTGTTTTTTAGATTGACATGAATCATCATAACTAATCAATTTTAAACTTCCATATACCATTCAGTTAATCGCCTGAAATACAAACTTGATAATGATAGTTGATCCACCATCAATGGGAATCCTAAGTAGTCATTTAACAAACGAACCCCATAGAAACGATGTAAATTCTGATCAGAACCTTAAAGGACCATCAGGATTTTCCATCATGAGTCTAATTAAAACTCTTTTACTGGAAACCCTGAATCACAAACTTACCAGCCTAATCAATACTCTTTCATTACAACAACCATATATTTTATCGATCAAACATCCAAATCAATCATGCACCAGATCCTATTTTTCGAAATGTGTGACCCCAGTCCGAGGATATGTTAGGTAATCTATATTTTGTTGGGGCGAGTTAGTCAAATAATAAAATGGAATGCTATTATGTTAAGTTGTGGTATTTTGTGTTTCCTAAACTTTTATTGTGGTACCAACCATCATTGGCCCTTACAAATTGCTTAATCTCTCACTTGGATACAAAAAACAGAGGCAAATATGGGAATATATGATTAATTTTTATCATGAGAAAGTATTTTTTGACTCCGCATGATAGATTTACGCAGATTTATACATAGATTGAAAAAGTTAATTATATATTGATTGATTATATCGCAAGAAAGAGTTGTTTTACTAACACATGCAGGAAGGAAGAGAAATTCGCAGCAAAAAGATAGGAAGATTAAAGAACGAATATACAAGTTTTACAAGTTTTATATTCAGCAAAGCAGAATTACTTCTTGGTTGATTCATTTTCCTCTTTATCAGATTTTTCTATATTATTAGATCCTTCATCTTCAGATTCTTCTTCATCTTCATCAGCTTCACTATCAGAAATCACTAAAGAAGGAACATTTTCTTCAATACAAGGGTAATTAGAGAGAGGAATGTCGTGATTATTGCATATTGACCTGATAGTATTATTGCGATAATAAAGAGCATCATTCTTAAAGTTGGTAATAGTTATATTCAGTTGATTCTTCAATCTTAAGCCCTTATCATTGCGAGAAGAAAGGGAGTTCGCGAGAGTTCATTTTTCATTTTCTAATTCTTCAATTCTTTGACGGATTATCTTTTCAGAATCTGCAAATGTATAATAATGAATCAGTAATTTGATGAAAATTTGTGAAAGACAAAGAGTAAGTAGGAAAGAATAGTTGACAACCTTCTCTCTCAGAAAGCAAATCTTTAATCAAGGCTGTTTGGTCAGCGTGAAGACTAACATTTACACCCAGATTACTTCTAGCATCATCTAATACTTTCGCAGCCCAAGCGAATTCATCATCATTATGTATAAGAAGATGGGAGAGAACTTGGGTTTCCCTCTCAACAAAAGTTGAATTCTCGCAGATAAGCCGATCTCTCTCAATTTGAGTTTCGAGAAGAGTCTTGTGGAATTCCGCTAAATATTGAACACCTTGTTTAGTAATACGATCCTTTTCATCAATAAGCTTACTGTATTTGGATCTAGATTTACCAATCTCCTCTTTGGAATCAACATAAAAACGCTTATACTTATTGTCTAGCCCTAAACTGGATCTGTGTTCAATCTATAAAAAGCGAAATTTTGATCTATGTTCATCTATGGAGAGGGAAGTAATTCGGTCATTAGAAAAACTATTTAAAGATTTATTTAGACGTTCAAGAAGGGTATCATTATCTATATAATTGGGAAAAGAACGAAGGATCACAGGTTTATCAGATAAACCATAAATGTTTGCAAGAGTGATTGATCAAATAAGATGAAGTAAAAGGATAAGAGCACAAAAGAAATAGGGAAAAATTTCATACCATAAAGTTGATCATTCGCAGATTAAAGGTTAGCAATTTTATATTGCGAAGAGGAGTGTTCAATTCCCAATCGCTTGTTTTCCTCGCGGAGGTTGGCAGATTTAGATTTTGACTGCTCGCGAAGGTTGGTAGATTCAGATTTTAGCTTTTCGTTCTCCCTGCGAAGATCAACATTTTTCTTTAAGAGAGTTGATCGTCTCTTATCCAAATCTGAAGAAACTGCGAAAGCAGCTCTACCAACCTATAAAAAACAAAAGGAGGAATTACAAGGACATATATATAGTTGAAATTTTTAAAATCAAGAAGAATCAAAGAGATAAGAACATACCAGAGCACCAAGGGAGTTTAAAAGGCTGGGAAATACTGATTTAGAAACTCCATAAAATGAATCATTGTTGGTCAGCAGGGGTGCATCGCAGATATTTACGAGAGCTTGGCAAGGATTATTAAGAGCCTCACTATCATCTCCAATGCCATGCAATGAATCTGAGAATATGTTGGATAGTAGAGCCATAGAAAACTCAGGTTGAGAAGTTTCATTCGCAGAAGAAATGTCATCATTACCATCATCATCACTATCATCAACATTATCCTTAGTAGAACTTTCGCCAGATTGAGAATTTGAAGGGGAATGAGAACAAGTTTTTCTTTTCTTTGAAGGAGGAGCAGAAGATTTCTCCTTGCGAGTAACATCTTTACTGGATTTCTCTTTGCGAGGAGAACTTTTGCCTTTACCTTTATTAGTGGTCTTCGCAATTTCAATAGGTTCTATATCAGTGATAACCTATACCAAAAATAAAGATAAGAAACAAAGAGAATGGAGGCAACAATATATTATTAAAAATTCTGAAAGAGAATTTCTTACCTCATCTGTGATAGAATGAAGAGAAGATAAAATGATGGGTTTCCCAGTATTGCTATAATTCTTCTTTAATATCTCAATCTCAAAATTTTGTAAACATGTGAAGATATAAAGGTAATCAGCAAAAAAAGATAAAGAGTACAAAAGATAATAATTCAAGAGGAGTTCAGAAATATACCTCTAAATCTCTATCAGGCCAATAGAATTCCCAAGGATTATACTCTGTGAGGTTCGCAGGTAAAGCAAGAGTGCCAGAAATATATGGACCTTCCAGGATTAAGGGGAAAATATGCCATCTATCATCATTAGAGTGACGTGGGCATGAATTATTACCAGGATTCCAGTCAATGTCTTGCATCAAGATATTTTCAGCAGCAACATTACTTTTCTTGTTTAAACGAACTCCCCAACAAGTGATATCTCTCTTCATGGAAATTATCTCATAATTCGCAATAAAGTTTTCCACGGTATACTTCGCAAGAACAACTGCAATGTCTTTGAATTTAGGGTTTCTGGCGTCATCAGAGTAAAGAGATTTTTTACCTGCACCACGAGTGGCAAACTCATGCATTAGACGAATGCAATCACCACTTAGTTGATATACAACTCGCGATAATTTCTTATGAGAAAGTATCTCGTAAAACAAGGGAAGTTCAGGATCATATAGAGGAATGGGAAGGCTGGCGAGAAGTTGACCCAGCGATATTATGATCTTACTCTGATGGGATTGATGATCAGAAAATAACTTTGTAGTGAGTTCAGATTTAGCGTCTTGACCCGGGATAGTGGATAAAGTAAAACCCTTACTTTGAAGTTTCTTCTGAACTTTTTCAAAAGAAATTTCGTTTCTGCGACCAGCGGGAGCCATATTTAAAGAATGAGGATGAAGTTTGGAAGAAAGAAAAGATTGAAAAGTTACAGTAGCAGAAGCGCAAATTACAGATGAATAGTAAAATTACAGAGATATTGGGAAGAAGATAAAAAGAGGAAAAAAGGAGAATGTAAGGGATTTTTATAGAGAGGGAAAGTTCTCAAAAAGATAAACGCAATTAATGCGAGGAGACACGTGAATGGTTGAAAAATTGCGGTTGAAAAAGACGTGTCAAGAATTGGATGGAAGAAAAGATACGTGTGATATATTATGCGAAAATTATAAAAATATATGTCAGAAGTATTATTTATAGTCTCGCAAATATGTCGGAATTTCGTAGAAATATTATTAAAGTTTTTTGAGAAACATTATTTCGCAGAAATAGCTACAACCTCGCAGAATATGTAAGAGATTCGCAGAGTATGGTTATTTTGCAAAGTTAAAGACATCATTAAAGGATTATATTACCCTGAGGCAGAGGCAAGATAAGGGTGAAGAAATCACTAACTCACTTTCTCAAAGATTCTACTCTTATAAGATAAAGAATAGATGCTAGTATGGATTATGAAGAAAACATTATATATTCTTTATCATCTCGGCAAGAATCATTTCCAAAGTGGACAAGTTAAAGTGATAATTTCGAAAGAGTAGAAGCAATATTATAGAACTTCGCAAAAGAATAGAGGCAAGTACGTACTTTTCAAGTCCAAATATTCTTTCACTCGTTCCTTCAACAGCTACAACAAGGAAGATTTTTCCTTAAAATCGATTTTCAAGCAATATTCAAGGAAAAAGAGGCAAGATGTAGGATCAGAATATCGCAGCAAGAACATTCTTGCGAAGTTTTCATTAAAGACACCGACGAGCGTCGCAGAAAAGATTAAAAGAACGACGCAACAAATAACGATGGTAGAAACATGAAGAAAACTTAAAGATCCTGCGAATATTAGAGTGTTTGCGAGATTAACATTATTGCACTCGTGAAGATATCGCAAGTTAAATCTTTAATTAAGGGATAGCTTAGCTGTCATCCATTATGTAATGCCCTATATATAAGGGATGAGTAATCTTGAGAGGAAAAAAAATGAAAATTCTCTAGGGTTTTGGCCGGCTAGCTCCGGTTTTTTCTCTAACCTATTTTCTTTTGCGTTCTTAGTTTTCTAGGGTTTGGCGTCAATTCATGGCGTCAAATCAACCAAAACCACCAGATCTTAATAATCAAACTCAAACATTACATTCACGGGGACGATTTAATCAACCCCCAAACAGATTTAGATCAAAATCATACGTTCCAAAAAATAGAAACCCTAATTCTAATGTTTTGGAAAAACCGATTGAAGATAATTTGAAGAAACCGATTGAGGGTTCTTCTAACCCTAATCAAATTGAAGAAAGCCGATCATATGCCTCATTCCTTAGGAGGCGCAACCATGTATTGTCCAAAATTGATGCTGATTCTCTATCACATCCACCAGTTCATACAAAACATGGTGATGTTATTATTAGAATTCCGAAAGCAACACATACAAGAATTATTGAAGTTTGGAAATATAGTTTAGTTGGGCGTTTGGATTTCAAAACCCTAAATTTTGAGGAGGTTAAACGTGATTTATTAAATCAATGGAAGCTAACCGGCGTGGTACAGTTTATCCCATGGATTCGTGGTTATTTTGTTATCAAGTTAGACAATGAAGATGATCGTAAGAGGGTAAGCTATGATGGTCCGTGGAAAGTAAAGCAACAGCCGCTAAAAATCCAGCCATGGACACCTATGTTTAATCCAGATGTTGACAAGGTTACAAGAGCAGCGGTATGTGTTTGTTTTACAAATCTTCCGTGGGAATTTTGGGATGAGGAGACGTTGTTTAGGTTGGCTAGGGGACTTGGAAAGCCTGTTGATGTTGATCTGAGAACCCTATGTCATGAATATGGTTACTTTGCTGCGGTGTTGATTGATATTGATTTTTCAAAACCATTAGGTAATATTGTGGTTAATGATGAAGATGCTACTGAAGGTTTCTATGTTGACTATGAAATTTTAAACCAGCCGAGCTTTTGTGACTATTGCAAATCAATTGGTCATGAAATCAAGGATTGTAGAATTAAACTAAGGAAGGATTTGGAGGAGCAAGAGAGATTTGAGAAAGATCCAGAGATTAAGAAAAAGCTTAGGGATCAAATCCATGAATTGAGAAATTTTTGGAGGTTACGCAAGTATACCAAGCTAAAGGAAGATGATGATAAGCCCCCTAAGGATGATGATAAACCTTCCCCTAAGGATGGTGATGGGAGTAAGCCTACAAAACTTACTCCGAAAGTCCCATTGACTGAGTTGTTTGCTGGTGCGCATACTTACTTTACTACTCCGAAAGCAAGTGCAGCTCAATTACCCCGTTCAAATAGCATGCCAAACTTAGCTAATGAGGTTCCATTAGGTCTTATAGATAAAAACGTAGATGCTACTGAGTTTTATTCATTGCCTCGAGATATTGAGAACGATAGTGGTACCGATAATGAGGATAATGAGGAGTTGGATGCTATTAAGGAGTTGGAAGAACTAAAGAAAAGAGCTACGGAACTTGACAAGTCAGCCGAGATGGCTGCAATTGAGCGGGATGCTGCAAGTGCGAAGGTTAATCGCTTGCACTTGCTGGCCTTGGAGAAGAGAAAGGCAAAAGAGTTAGAGGTGCGCAAGAGGGAAGCTCAGGCGCGTAAGTCAGCTGAGGTGGAGGCGCGTAGGGCCAAGGATGTGGAGATGCGCAAGGAAAAGAAAACTGTGGTGCCGGCTAATGTGGGAGTGGCTTCTATTATTGAGGCAACTGCTAAAAATAGAGAGGATGCGAATATTGAGATGGTTGCTACTTCTGGGCGTATTGAAACTGCGGGTGGAGACTTGCCAATCGCGGATCCAGTTTTAGAACAAGTAGTGGGCGATGGCTTTAGCCCGGCTACTAGAACTTCTCGAAGATCTTCACCTATCAAACCGGTTGATGAGTTGGTGACATCAAACATGTTTGATACTGGGACTGACGATATTGAGTCTGTGGAGGAAGAGGTTTACACGGAGGTACCTCTTACTTATGTGGCTACTTCTTCTGTGATTGCTACAACACCAGTGGAAGAGGAAACTAAAAAATTGGATTGGAGTGCGGTGCAAGAACAAGAAGAGCGGATGAGAAAGGAGATAGCAGCTAAGAAGAAGTTGGACGCGGATGTTAGGAAACTGGCGGCAAGGAAGACTAAGCCAAAAGAAATTGCGGTACAAACTATCAGTACAAGAGGAAGAAGCAAAACTAGAAATGGAAAGGGTTCGGCAAGCCCTCCTAAAAAAGGGGTTGAATAATGCGGGTCTTTTATTGGAATGCTCAGGGCTTGGCTAAGGATGGTGCAATGGCCAAGCTGGAGGAGCTTTATCACTTGCATAATCCTGACATCATTTGTATTGCAGAGCCGCAGGTTTTATGCAATCCACGTTTTGTTAGGAAATTGAGATTATTGGATTTTTCGGAGGATGTCATTACTAACGAGGTAAATCAGGAGAAAGGAAATCTTTGGGTTTTATGGAGGAATTCTCTTACAAGACCTATGGTTTTGTCTTCTTCTAAGCAAGCCATTACCTTAGATTTTGATGGAGTTTATATTTCGGCGGTGCATGCTTCTTATGCGCCCATGGTAAGGAAAAACTTGTGGCATCAACTGGGTTTAGGAGTCATTTCTATTCCGTGGTTGGTGCTGGGCGATTTCAATTGTGTTTTGCGCGTGGAGGAGAAAAAATGAGGTAAGCCAATGTTAGATTTTTTGATGCATGAATTTCGTAATTGGATTTCTGACAATGGCATGGTTGAAGCGGACTCCCTTGGGAAGAAATACACTTGGTGTAATTCTCGAAAGGGTAATAAGCATATTGTTTCTAAGCATGATAGGGCTATTGTTAATGAAGCTTGGTGTGACAGATTCCCAAACTGGAGATGCAAGGCGCTTCTTAGAATCTGTTCGGATCACTCTCCTCTTATTGGGTTTGCTGTTGACAGCCCGAGGCCGAGAAGAGCTCCTTTCAAATTTCAAAAGATGTGGCTTAGTCATCCTACATTTATGAACTTGGTTGAGGAGGTTTGGAATACTTATCTAGCTGGGGCGCCTCCTTTTGTTTTTATGGCTAAATTGAAGAGGTTGAAAGAAGCCTTGAAAACTTGGAATTTAGAGGTATTTGGAGATATTAAATTTCGGTTGAAGCAAGCTGAGGCCACTTTGGAGACTGAGTCGGATCTTCTTGACTATGAGCCTCGTGTTGAGGCCCAATTTATTAAGGTGGCGGAGGCCAAGAGGGTTGTTGATGATGAGCGGAATAACCTGGCTACCATGCTAAAACTGAAGGCGAGAGTCAATTGGTTGGAGGATGGTGATCAGAACACGCGTTTTTTCCACAATAGCATTCGCATGAGGAGGAGTCAGAACACAATCTCGGAGATTAAAGTTTCATATAACTCTACTTTGTTTTTGCAGGATGATATTAATGATTTTATTGTCAATCATTACCGTGACAAGTTCAATGGTGGCGGGGTTATAATAGATCCGAAGCTATTTGATATTCAGCATCAGCGCATTACTGAGGAGGAGAGGAGATATATGGATGCGGTTCCAACTATTGATGAAGTTAAGGAAGCTGTTTTTGATTTAGGCGCGGATTCTGCTCCTGGCCCAGACGGTTTTACAGGTTCCTTCTATAGACAGTGTTGGAGCATTATTTCAGGAGATCTTTTTAAGGCCATTACTAACTGTTGGACTATGCGCAAAATTCCAAATGACATTAATTCTAGTTTCATTGTTTTGATTCCTAAGAATGGCAAATCTGATGCTATTAAGGATTATAGGCCGATTGGTTTAAGCAATTTTTTCTTCAAGATCATTACGAAGATTATGGCTACCAGATTGGGTACGGTTCTAAACAAGTTGATTTCTGAAGAACAGGTGGCCTTCATGAAGGGTCGCAATATTCATGAAAATATAGCTTTGGCGTCAGAGATGATCAATGAGTTGAGCATTAAAAGGAAGCATGGTAACGTGGGTTTAAAGCTTGACATTGCTCAGGCTTTTGACACAGTTAGTTGGGACTTTATTCTTGAAGTTTTTCGGCAATATGGTTTCTCGGAGGATTGGTGCAATTGGGTTCTCAGTATCCTTCATTCTGCCCGAATCTCGGTAATGATTAATGGTAGCCCGGAGGGTTTCTTTAGCATTACAAGAGGTTTGAGACAAGGTGATCCTCTTTCTCCTTTAATTTTTGTACTTATTGAGGATGTTTTGAGTCCTAACATTACAAAGTTGTTTGATTCGAAAAGAATGCAACCTATGGTTTGCAAGAAGAATGTGGCCCCTACGCACTTGCTCTTTGCGGATGATATTCTTATTTTCTGCAAGGGTAATTTGCAAAGTTTAAGCAGCTTGAAGGAGATACTAGCTATGTATCAATTGGCTTCAGGCCAAAGTGTTAGCTATGCCAAAAGCAAATTCTATTTTGGTGGGGATATAAGCTCTCGGGCGGTGGCAATTAAAAATTACTTGGGCATGGAGAGAGCTTCTTTTCCTGACAAGTATTTGGGAGTTCAACTGAAGCCGGGAATTGTTCGTCATGCACATGTCCTTGAAGTGGTGGATAAGATTATGGACAAGCTTGCTGGTTGGAAAGGTAATCTCTTATCTTTTCAAGCTAGGTTGGTTCTTATAAAATCTGTTATTTCTAGCTATGTTATACATTCAATGGATGTTTATAAATGGCCGTGTAATATGATTAAGCAAGCGGAGAAGGCCATTAGAAATTTTCTTTGGTCGGGTGATGCGGAAAAATGTAAGTATTTCACGGTTAAATATGATGCTATATGTTGTCCTAAGCGTGAAGGTGGTCTAGGTTTGAGGAAGTTGAATGACGTTAATAGGGCTATGCTCATGAAGTTATGGATTTCTATTCGTGATTCAAACAAGACTTGGGCAAGATTCTTACGAGCGAATTTCTTTAAACTGAATGGTACTTAAATTGATTACAAGTTGGGTTCTTCGGTTTTTCCTGGAGTGCGTTTGGTATACAATTTTGTTCAAAAACATACACGTTCAATTATAGGCAATGGTGATAATACTTCCTTATTCTTTGATAGTTGGTGTGGTGATTTTTCAATTGCGAAGAGGCTTGGAATCTTTACTACAGGACGGAATGAATTTAAAACAAAGGTGAGTGATATAATTGTTGATGGTGCATGGTCAATCCCGCAGGTTACGAGAGATTTGATGATCTGTTGCAATATTGACGTGGATAACTTGCCAGTCATTGCTGGGGGGGATGATTACAAGATTTGGGATTTGAATAAAAAAGGTGTCTTCTCGGTCAAATCGGCCAAGGAGGCCATTCGAGTGCGTGCGGCAATTGAGCCACATGCTGTTCTATTTACTCGTAATATTGTGCACCCAACTTTGAGTGTACAATATTGGAAGCTGTGGGAAAATCAGTGTTGTGCTACGGAGGATAATGTAATCAAGCAAACGAAGAGGTCTATGCCTACTATTTGTCGCATTTGTAGGAGGGATGGCGAGTCTATGCGTCATATTACTTGGCAGTGTAGGTTTGCAAGACGTATTTGGGCCTGGGCAGCGGACATCTTTAATATGCAACCAATGGAGGATCTCGTTGATTCTTATAAGGTTGCAAAGGGTCGTAGTAGGATGATTAAGGATTTGTGGCTTGTTGCTCATCTTGAAATTTCCACGGAACTTTGGAAGTTGAGGAATAGAATATATTTTGATGAGGCGAAGGTGAATTGGCTTGGTTTCAAAGGCCGAGTTTACCAATTAATTCATGACAATTTGATCCGTATGAAGGGCTATATGTACAACAAAGAAGATGACTTGCGGATTTTGAAATACTTCAAAGTGGCACATAGGGCTTCAAGGATTTCTACTCCTTTGGAGGTTGTTTGGTGGCCTCCAAACCAGGGCGAGATAATGATTTGTTGTGATGGCGCGTCGCTTGGCAACCCGGGGTAGGCTGGTTGTGGCGTAACCTTTCGTGGTTCAGGCGCGGAGGTTTTGGGCAGTTTGTTGGTAGGCCTTGGTTGGAAAACCAACTATTACGCTGAAGTTTGTGCAATTATTTATGGTGCGATGTGTGCTAGAAGATGGAATATCAAGCATCTTTGTGTTCGTTCGGATTCTAAGAGTTGCATACAAGCTTTTCAAGAGGGACAACTTCCTTGGCAGCTGATGCCAAAATGGAGAATGGCAAGTTCTTTCTATGATAATATTAGATATGTGCATAGCTATAGAGAGGTTAATTTCTCAGCTGATGCCTCGGCCAAACAAGCATGTTTGTTGGCCGAGGATACCTTTGAGTTTTATGAGGGTAGACCAGTGTCCACAAAAATTTATGAGTGGCCTGGAGAGGTTTATTATCGTTTCACATAAGTCTTATACTATTGATGGCCTCACGGCTATGCATTAGTAAGGCTTATTCCCTGTACAGTTTTTTCGTTTTTTAATTTTATTGACCGAGTAAAAAAAAGAGTAATCTTGAGAGGAGAGAGATAATTTTTAGAGTGTTGAGAAATTCTTGAGGAGAGAGAAAATTCTTGTGAGCGATTGTATTCTTGATTTCTTCCATTTCTTGTAACATTTCTGAGAATTAATCAATAAAAGTGTTGTTCTTAATCAACAAATATGTGTTGATAATTGTGGATTCTTATGTGGGGTGTAGTGTAGGAATTCCTGCAACTACACTTGAGATAGCAACGCATGCGAGTTTGACCGAGCAATGCTCTAACACTATGTAGACGATATGGTCATGAAAAGAGAAGAACCAGAATAACACATACAATAATTTTCTTAAAACTTTTACTGTCCTTAGAAAGTACAACATGAAGATCAATCCTTCAAAATGTGCTTTTGGGGTCAAGAATAGGAAATTCTCGGGCTTCATGGTCACTTGAAAGGGGATAAAGGTTGATCTGCTGAAGACCAGCGCAATTATAGATATAAAACCTCCAACCTACAAAAAAAGAGATACAACAGTTGGCAGTTAAATTGAAGCACTGAATAGATTTATTTCAAGACTATCATACAAGTGCAGACCACTGTTCAGGTTACTTCTCAAGCATCTATGCTTCCAGTCAGGCAAGTGCAGACAATGTAGCTCTTGATAATATTAAAATTTAACCCGTCCTCCCTCATATATTATCAAACCCAGTCAAAGGTGAAGATCTCTATCTCTATATTACAACCACTCTAAGTGCAGTAAGTGTAGTAATATTAAGAGTGAAAACAATAAGGAGAAGCCAATCTACTTTATCTGCAAGTCACTGAGAACACCAGAGTCAAGATACACTATATAGAAAAGGTGATATTTGATATTTATTTCTCATCAATAAAACTAAGACTAAACTTCTTGAGTTGGAGGATAATAGTGGTCACAGAGTACCTTGTTGAAAAAATTTTGTCCAAAGAAACAAAAATGGGAAGAGTTACAAAGTGGAGAGTCCACCTGAATCAGTTCAACATCGGATAGAAAAATAGGAAAGCTATAAAGGCACATGTTGTAGATGATTTCTTAGATAATTTCCCAGTTGAGGACCCAGACTTTTATCTAGTGTTTAGCGAAGATCACCCAGAGATGCGTGTAGAACATTATAATGTATCAGATTGTGAAGATTCATCACTTGACACACCTGAAGTGTGGAAATTTTTTGTTGATGGAGCATCAAACAGAAAGATGGAGCAGTCATAGTCACACGAGAAAACAACTTCATCGAATTTCATATGCATCGCCTTTTAGTCCAACAAATAATCAGGCAAAATTTGAAGCACTGCTCCAGAGAGTACTAGCTACAAAGATTTTACAGCTAAAAGATTTATACTTTTCATTGACACTCAGCTGACTACAAAGCATATAGAAGGTCAATTGAAACAAGAGATGTTTCGGTGGTGAAATACAAGAGGAAAATTTATACTCTAATATCCAACTTAAAATAAGTGAGTATCAAAAAAGATACCAAGAAATCAAATGAGACATAAAAATGTGTTGGCTATCCTGGGTTCAGTCATACGTGGAGCTGGTCAAAAGACAATAAAGATTGGAATCCTTGAAAGGTCAGATATCAATGAATCAGACACAGATGGTGCAGTGACTCAAAACTCCAACGTAACCTTAGCTGAAGTAGAAGGAACCTGGATGAAGGGTATTTTTAGCTACCTTGAGTCCAAAACATTACCATATGACTCGCGAAAGGCAAGAAAGATTAAAATCAAAGCATCTGGATATCATCTCCTAGATAGGTGACATGTAAAGGAAGACATACTTGGGACAACTACTCAATGTGTGACAGAAAAGCAAGGAGAACAAATCCTATCTGAAATACACTCAGGAACTGTGGTAACCATGCTGGAAAAGATCTTTAGCTGAAAAGGAAAGATCCCAGGTCTATTTATGGCCACACAAGAAAGAAGTTGTTGAGGATATCAAAAGGAAATGCGATAAATGCAAAAGGTATGATTAATCGATACCAAATTTAAAAGTTTCATATTTCATTCCTGCAAGCATTTAAAGGTGCAAAACAATTGCTGAAAATACAAGTACCATAATATGACAAAGCAAGTCAGAAATTTTACAAAAAAAATGGCCTTTTAGAAACCTTGACAGTCCAAGCTAAAATTTTCATATTTTTCATAAAGGAAAAAATTAAAAGAAAAAAGTTTTGAATAAGTTAGAGAATGAATTTCTTAATACCTGAGAGACAGGTTTTCTTTGTTGTCCATGAGTAGTGATTGCTTCTTCCAGGCTAGTATTATCCATCTCCATTTATTTTATGTTGTGAACATGAATAGTCGAGTCATTATTTTTGTTGGTTAACATAGAAGGGATGACATGGATATTATGAGGGTTGTTGTAGGGTTCATTGGTTAACTCAGAGTTTCTCATCCTTTTGTTATGCCTAGTGTTTTCATCACCATCTTCTTCGTCATCAACCTTTGAATATCATCCCCAACAACAGTTTTTTCCTCATTCATTGAAACTACATTTCCTTCTACACCATGTTCTGGCTGATGTTTAACATATTCCTCAATAGTTAATCTGTCTAGATAAAGCTTGTAAGCAATAGTCTCACAGTTGTCTTCATTGTGATCAATAACAAACATTTTGGGCATATGTTATGAGGTTGCAACTCCCAATAATATCTGATCCAGACTTGATCATTAGCAATTGTATTCCACTACGCCCCTCTGATCATGGGGAAGTTTAAGTCAATCTGAACTCTCGTAGTAATGTCAGATCCACACCTTGGACGACAGTTCTTTGGACTAGTAGAGATCTTTTTCCAAAAAAACTCTATAGATACATCCACAATAGAGACATTCATATGTTCAAGTTTGAGTTTTTTTTGAACGTTACAGTGATTCCCGAACAAGAAACTCATGCTCCTATGGACGTTTACTGGTATCATACTTTTGAATAGCAAAAATGGCACCATTAATGATCCAATGACCCCTTTCTATGACATTGTTTTGCTCATCTTCATTATTCAACTTAACAACAAAGAGATTGTGACCCATAACCTTCATCTCCTTATTTTTTTAATCTCCTTGTAGTATGGTAAAAACTGATTCTTCTGAAAATGGTAAATTGGGTGTGACGATGAGAAACGAGTCTAAACCCTAAACAAATGTACTGCACATGAATACTTTAGATTCGAGAGATCAATCTGTACAATTATGGACTAAACCAAGAAATGGTCATTCCAGTCTTGCTTCGGTCACAAAATGAAGGAGAAGAGTTGATCTTATGGAGGGAAGCATAGAAAGTATTGAGATTAGAATGATGAAAACTGTAAGCTATAGTTGTTTATGACTTGTTTCAGAAAAATGGAATTTGCTTGTAAAATGGAAGTTGTAAGTTCTATGTATTCTCTAAATATTTATGATAACGATTCCTGTTGTTGTTTTATAGATAAAATCTATTTATAGTAAGTCATAATAAACACCCTGATCTCGTAGGAAGTGGAAGCAGTTGAGTAATGGAGAAGTGGAGATCCTGTAAAAATGGTGAGAACTATGTCCCTATTGTGAAGGGGGGACTGGTCTGTTTTACATCCACTACTTCTCTGCTGCCATCAACTGTCCGCCTTTCCTAACACTTTCTCACAATGAGCGTGTTGCATGCCGCACTTTGTAAACCGCCAGACTAATACCCTGACGAACATCCCCCAGTTTGTGGAATGTTTGATGTCTCGAGTGTTTTTTGTAGAAAATATGGAGCAAGTTACATAAAGAATGTAACAAGTCATTCATGGTAGTTGTTGAGTGGGTCTTTCATGCAAGACCTAATTATTTCGACCAATCACGCGCAAGCTAGGCGACAGGTGGTCCTAAGTGACAAGTCAAGTCATATGAATGAGACTTGTCGTGAGTCAGCGCTCAAAAAATAACATATGGTGCTTTTCGGTTAAATAAATAATTAAACAATTAAATTATTTATGAAATCGATATTCATAAAATATGGTTTGTAATCGATGCATGAAAAACATCGCTTTTAAGCAAGCAACTCAAAAATAATTTATATGATTTCAATAGTGTTGTTGTAGTAAATAAGGTTCGAACTCTAAGACTTGTGAAGATTAAATTTAAATAAAATAAATATATACAAAAATAATATAAAAAAGCGAGAGTTACTGGGACTAGGATTTCACCGAATTCATATCATAAGGTTTAATTATTTATTCTTCAGCAATTATAGCTCAATAAATAAAAACATGGACTTTTATTTTTGCCAAAGTAAATTCTCAAAATATTAGTTATAAATCGTAAGCATGGGACATCAAACATTAAGCAAGCATGACCCATCAAATAAAATAATATCTAATTAATTCAAATCATAAATCAATTTAAAATAAGTGCAAAAGTCATTGTAGTTGCAGGATTTCCCACACTACACCCTTGTCAAGAATCTATGAAAACTATGTCATAATTGTGGATGAACAACAACACTTTTATTAATTCACTTTCAGGATGATTTACAGGAAATATCAAAACTCAGAAATACAACTTTCTTTCTGGAGTTTCTCTCTCCTCAAAATTCTCTCAGCTCTCAAAAATGCATCATCCTTTTCTGTATCTATCGTGCTCTTTATATAGGGATTCACATAATGGATGACAGCTAATTTTTCCTTCTATCTCGGATTCACTTTGCGATCTTATCGCAATCGTTACAATATTTCTGTATCGCAAGCATGTTGATCATCGCAGGATCAATCATGTTCTTCTTTTATTTCTTCCATCGTCAATTTTTTTTAGTTAAGATCCAGTTTTAGTATTTTATCGATCTTTATGATTAGTAGTCATTAATTCAGGTATTTCAATGGATCCTGGTCTGAGAAACGCCTGTTCTGATGATTACCGATCAGAAAAAGAAAATCTCAATAAAGTTGAAAGTTCAATTAAAGTTCCATCGATAGATCTCCCTGATGATTTATTTGAAGAATGCTTAAATCCATGGAATTTTTCTTTAATTGGAAGGTTAGATTTACAAAAAACTAAGTTTGTTGATGCTTCAATTATTTTAAGACAGCAATGGAAACTAAAAGGTGAATGCAAACTTATCCCACTTGGAAGATGTTTTTTCACCATTAAACTAGATAATGAATATGATCAACAAATTATCAAATCTGGTCAATGGGAAGTTAATAATCAGGTTTTACAATTAAGGAAATGGGTTTCCAATTTTCGACCATCAAATATTCGTACTTCTAAGGCTCAGGTTTGGGTTAGGTTTTCTGGATTGGGTTTGGAATTTTGGAAGAAGCAGATATTATTCACTATTTTCAAAGAAATTGGTACTCCAATCAAGATAGATACTGCTACTGAGAATTTTGAAGCTGGTTATTATGCTAATGTTCTTGTTGAGGTGGATTTTGCTCAGCAGATTCCAGAAATTTTTTGGATTAATACTAAATATGGTGGTTTCTTTCAGAATTTATCAATTCATTTCTATCCTAAGTTTGGTCATCATTGCAAGATAATTGGGCATTTAACTTCAAAATGCAGGATTGAGCAGAATAAACATCAAGCTACTAAAAGAGCAGAACAAGATCATGTTCAACAAACACCTAAAGGAATAAAAGAAGTTCATACTCCTTTGGATATCTGTGATAGATCAAAGACTATTTCAACAGAGAATCTCAATTCACCAACACAAGGTTCTTTTGTCAAAAGTATTTTAACTCCATTGCATCCTCAAGATAGCCCAATTAGCTCAGTGGGTGGAAGATTTAATGCCTTGAATTCAATAGTGGAGAATGATATAGAGGAAGAAGTGCAAGATCCTCCAATTGCATCAGTAGTATTAGAAGTTCCACAAATTCTAAAGATTGTTGAAAAAAATAACATGGAGAATAGTAATGTTAAGTTAGTAAACAGCTCAGCCTCACCACACTCAGTAACATCCTGGGCCAATGTGGTGGAGAAAAAAATGGTCACAAATAATACTGCTGCTTCTACAAGTAATTCTGACAAATCAAAGGTGAGTACTACTTCTACAATAAATAATAAGTACAATTTCAGGAAAAATCCTGGTAAAGGGGGTACCAGAAACCCCCCTTCTAAATAATGAAGATAATATTTTGGAATATCAGGGGCCTAAGAAGGGTAAGGGCTAAGGAAAAACTTTGGTCCCTTGTAAATCAGTTCAATCCATCCTTAGTTTGGGTGGCTGAACCTAAAATAAAATGTAGTGCTTCTTTTTGTAATAAATTGAACCTACCAGGAATGCAGATCATGGTAGCTCACAATTCAAATGAAGGGAATAAAGGTAACATTTGGCTTTTTTGGAATAAGAGTTTATCTCAACCTCAAGTTGTTTCAGTTTCAAATCAGATGATAACTGTTAGTGTTGGTAATGTTTTAGTTTCTAGTGTTCATGCTAAGGTTAAAGTTGTTCAAAGAAGAAGTTTATGGTCAGATATGGATATTATCAGTACATTGAATAAACCTTGGATTGTGTTAGGAGATTTTAATGCAGTCTTAAGTTAGGATGAAAAAATTGGAGGTAGATCTCCTAACAGGTGTGCAATGTTGGAATTTAGTGATTGTTTGTATAACTGTGAACTTATACAGGCTCCTAAAAGTGGATTACAATATTCATGGTCAAATGGTCAACTTGGTAGTAGAAGAATCTTATGTAACTTAGATAGAGTGGTTTTCAATCACAAATGGCTTCAATTGTTTGGTTATTGGGGATATAAAGTTGGGTTAAGGATTGTCTCAGATCATGCTCCTATTTTGGGTGGTTGTGTTAATATTCCAAAACCAAAAAATGTACCAAGGAAATTTCAGAAAATGTGGCTTAGTCATCCTGATTTTTTGCAAGTTGTTGCAACATGTTGGAACAAGCATGTAGAAGGTGACCCTGCTTATAGATTTTTATATAAATTGAAAGAATTAAAAAGAGTTTTGAATGATTGGAATTGGAAAGTCTTTGGAGATGTGAATGTAAAGATTTAGGAAGCAGAAGAGAAAGTCAAAGCTGCAATGCTATTGTCAGATAATGAACCTTTTAATACAGGACTTTTGGATCAACTTGTTAGTGCTCAAAATGATCATGCTAGCAGAGAGGCACAAATCAATACCTTGTTGAGGCAGAATGCTCGAGTTAAATGGGTCACTGAAGGTTTAGCTAATACAAACTATTTTCATACAAAAATGAAGCTTAGAACTTCTAGAAATATGATAATTGAATTAGAAAATGAAGATGGAAATGTAATTGTTGACCAAAAACTAGTTGCAGAATCTTTGGTTCAACACTTTCAAAACAAATTCAGGTTCAATAATGTTTCAATAGTGGAGGAGTTTTTGGATGCTGTTTCAAATGTTATAACTGTAGAAGATCAAGATAAACTAGATGCCATTCCTGAGGTTGATGAAATCAAGAACATTGTTTTTAATATTGATCCTGATAGTGCACCTGGACCTGATGGTTACTCAGGTATTTTCTATAGAAGTTGCTGGGATATTATTCAAAATGATCTAGTAGATGCTATTAAATTTTGTTGGAGAAGGAAATTTATCCCTAAGGGCTTGAACTCAAGTTTCTTATTTCTGCTTCCAAAGACTCAAGGTGCAAAAACTGCTAGTCAATTTAGACCAATAGGTTTGAGTAATGTCATTTTCAAGATATTTACAAAGATAATCACAACAAGAATGAGTCTTCTTATGGAAAAATTAGTTTCTCCTCAGCAAGTGGCATATATAAAAGGCAGGAGTATTCATGAACAAGTTATGCTTGCCTCAGAATTGGTAAATGAAATGAAATTCAAAAGAAGATGAGGAAATGTGGGTATTAAACTAGATATATCCCAGGCCTATGACACAGTCAGCTGGGAATTCTTAATTAAAGTGTTACAAAAATATGGTTTCTCTTAAGATTGGTGTGATTGGTTGATAACACTGTTTGAATCTGCTAGAATATCTGTATTGGTAAATGGAGGGCCATGTGGTTTCTTTTCAGTTGGAAGGGGTTTGAAGCAAGGTGATACTTTATCATCCATTTTATTTGTGCTAATGGAAGATGTGCTGAGTAGAAATATCTCTGCTTTGGTTGCCAAAGGTAAAATCCAACCCATGGTGATTAAAAAAGGCATACATCCAACACATTTATTTTTTGCAGATGATGTTTTCCTGTTCTGCAATGGAGCTAAGAAGAGAATATCAAGTTTTCTAAAACTGTTAGATGATTATCAAGCTAGTTCAGGTCAGATTATTAACAAGTCAAAGAGTAAATGCTTTATTGACGGAGCTTCTAATCTCAGAAAATAGATTATTTGTGAGCAAGTGAATATGGAATTATCCAAATTCCCTGATAAGTATTTGGGAGTACTTCTTGCACCTGGAAAGATAACTTCTTCTATGGTCTGGCCAATAGTGGAAATGCTACAAAGCAAGTTGGCAGCTTGGTCAGGTAAGATGCTTTCTTTCCATGACAGATTGATTTTGGTTAAACATGTACTGTGTAGTGTACCCATTTACAACATGTCAATATATAATTGGCCATCCTCAGTAATCAAAATATGTGAGAAGATAATTAGGAATTTTTTATGGACTGGTGATAGTGAGAATAGAAAATTCAAAATTCTAGCTTGGAGAAAAGTATGTACAACTTTTGCTGAAGGGGGGCTTGGAATTAGAAGACTAGAAGTAGTTAATAAATCACTTCTAATGAAAATGATGTGGAGAATCTTAAACTCTAAAGATGAATGGGAACAATTCTTTCATGCCAAATTTCAAGATAAAATGGGACAATGGACAACTAATTGGAGACAATCATTTGTATGGAAAGGTTTAAAATGGGCCTGGGATTACTTAAAGGAATATGTAAGGTGGTGTATTGGAAATGGGAGGAATATATCTGTTTGGTATGATAATTGGTATGGTCAAGTTCCATTAATCTCTTCAATAGTAATGACTGATTTTGTTAAGGCAAACCTTGGAATGAAAGTGAATATGTTGCTACAGGGAGATAAATGGGTCATTCCACCTGAGATGCAATCTTTTATCTCTGAAAATAAATTACCTGATGTTGGTGGTGGATAAGATTTCAGAATTTGGGCTGTTGATAGTAGTGGGACCTTCATCACAAGAGCTGCAGTAGAAAAAATAAGAAACAAAGAACCTGTTGTTTATTGGTCCAAATATATTTGGAAACCATTTTTATATCCAGGGATTGCAAGTAATGTTTGGAAGCTATTACATGATGTGTATGTGGATGATGTAGTTATGAAGGACAGGGGTTTTGAGATGGTCTCAATGTGTAATATTTGTCTAGCAGAGCAAGACAGTATGCATCATACACTATGGAGTTGCAATTTCAGTGTTAAAATATGGTCATGGCTTAATGAAATATTTGGATTTCAAAATCCATTATCTTTTGAAGACATCTGTAAGGCTGCTAAGAATAAAAGCCCCCTGGTGAAGGAAATATGGTTAACTGCAGCATGTGCTACTATGAAGGAGTTGTGGTTTCAAAGGAATGAGAAGTTTTTTAATGAAGTTAAACCAAATATCAATAGCTTTAAATGCAGAATCTATCATCTGGTGTATGAAGGTGGTTTCAGAATAAAAAGCAACAGGTGGAGTCAAAACTATGATAGTCAGGTAATTTCTTTTTTTCATTTGGGAGAAAGAAGAATCAAATATACTAAGATCATTGAATGTTTCTGGAAACCTCCACCTCCTGGATATACACTCTTCTGTTGTGATGGTGCATCCTTTGGAAATCCAGGGAATGCTGGTTTTGGAGTGATTGTCAGAGATTGTGAATGTCAGGTAGTAGCTACACTTTCAGGAGGTATTGGGGTTGCAACTAATTTTATTGCGGAAATCTTTGCAATTCTGTGTGCATTGGAAATGGCAGTGTTATTGAGGAAAAGGAAGGTAATGCTTCAATCAGATTCACTATCTGTTCTTAATCTCTTTAAGAACAAATCTGTTCCATGGTTTGTAAGGAATAGATATATTAAGGTGCTTAAAGAAATAGATGATATTCAGTTAGAACATAACTTCAGAGAAGTTAACTTCTCAGCTGATGATTTAGCTAAAAGGGGAGCAATACTTGGTGCTGGTGAAAGAAATTTACATATGGGAAGACCTGCTTTCCTTAGAAGAATTGAACTGCCAAATGTGGCTTATTACAGGTTTTGTTGAAATTTTTTGTTGTTTGTTTTTTTGGTACTTTTAAAGTCAGTCCTGTAATACTTTATTAGGCTTTGCCTTATTTTTAATAAAAATGTGATTAAGCAAAAAAAAAAAAAAAAAAAAAAAAAAAACTTTTAGTTGTTTTGTAACGCTCATGAAATGTCGTTGAAGAATTGTCAATGGTTCTCGCAGAAATGTTGTTAATATCACGGGAATAGTGTTGTAGCGATATTCTGGTACTACATCTTGCCTCTTCTCATGTCTTTTCTGCGAAGAAGAGAAGATATGAGAATCTAAAATGCCATAATTGCTTATCTTTTCAGATTTCTTCGTCCTTGCCAGTTGTTTTCACGATTCTTTTCTTCTAATAAATTTTTGACACGTCTTCTGTAACCACTGCGATCTGACCACCCACGTCTCTTCTTTGCATTAATTTCCTTCATCTTCTTCGAGAAATTTCTTCTTCTATAAATACTCTTCTCATTCCTCTCCTTTTTCTCTTTTACTTTCTTCTTTCTTCTCTCCGTATTCTCTCTGCAATTTTTACTGTTCTTCCGCGAATTGCGCTTCTATAATAACTGTGATTTATTCCTTCTTTTCAACTTTTTCTTTCATTCCCATACTCAAAAATGGTTGCTGCTGGTGCTAAAAATTTGAAGGCCTTCAATAGAATGCGCGAGAAACTCAGAATTAAAGGTTTTAACTTATTCTATGATTCCAGATCAAGATTCCAAATCAGAACTTTCCCTTAAACTATTTACCGATGACCAATGTTCTCGCGAGAAAATCATAATATCGCTAGGAAAACTTGAAGCTGGTCTTCCCATCCCTCTTTATGATCTTGAGCTTCCGCTGTTTTATCAAATAATTTCTGACGAGAGATTCTCATGAGCAATATACCAATTGGGTGGGGATTGCATCAGATTACTACTTGAATATGCTTCTCGTGGCGCTAGTAAAGGAACTCGCTACCCCAAGGCTCCAAAGAATCCTTTGTTCAAAGATGTCCCCATTGTTTCTTGCGATTATACTGTGGACAACTTTTTTGTAAACTATAGAATTGTCCCTATGAAGAGGGATAGTACATGTTGGGGTGTTCGTTTGAAGAAAGATAAGGTCACTAGTGACAATGCTCTTATGATGGATATTGACTTTCATACACCTACTAACCAAGGTCCTCGTCATTCTAGCGACGATAAGTGGTTCATCTTCCCATTAAGTCTTGAAGGTCCTTATATATCTGGTTCTTGCGAACTTCCCACGAATCTCGCAGAATATCAACCCTGGGTCTTCAGCTGGCCTGAAAGATCTAAAGAAGTATATTCTCTCAACTTTTCATGTTATTATTATTTATTGTCTTCTTTATATTCTCGCTAACTTTTTTGATTTTCTCAGATTGATAGAATAAAACTCAGCTATCAAACTCTTAGGAAACCAGCATTCTCTTGGCTCCGAGATCTTTTACCGATGAAGTAAGAAATATTTCTTCATAAATTTTAACAATATATTGTTGCCCCTATTTCTTATCTTCATCTGTGCTTGCATGAAATCGAAGAATTAGAACCACTGCCTCCTCCAAAAATCAAGGAGAAATCTCCAAAGGAACCATCTGGGAAATCTATAAAGGAGAAGCCTACTATTTCTTCTAGGGGAAGATCTTCTGCCCCTCGCAATGATGAATCTAGCGATCCTCCGCTAAGGAAATTAAAAACTCAACCTTCTTATTCTTCAACTCCTCAAATAATTCCAGAGAATCCCAGCGTTGTTCTTGATAAGGATATTGACGAGGAGTTTAATGTTGGCGGTTTTCGTTCAATAAGAAATTCCTCTTCTTCTGATTCTTCAATGACTCATCTATATAGGATTTTTAATGATATCTCCCACAACATGACTTCTAATGACGAGGATGAAATGATTGAAAATATATCCCAAGACCTTGCTCAAGTTTGCGATGCTCCTATTTTAGTGGATAATGATTCTCTCCAAGGAATCTCAAGATCGCTGACTCCCAGTCTCTTCAATTCTCTTGGTGCCTTGGTATGTTTTCATTTCTTCAATTTGTTCATATTTTCTCTATCGCTAGATTTTAATTTATTTATTTTCTTCGCAGGTTAGAAGAGCTTCTTTTGCTGTTTCTTCTGACTTAGATAAAAGATGCGTCAATGCTGAAGAAAAAGCAGCTAAAGTTCGCCAAGATAAGGAAAGACTAGAGTCTGAAAATATAGAGCTTCGCAAGAAGAATAAACAATTGGAGACAGAAGCTTCTGTTAATAAGCAAAATATCATTAATCTTGATAGAGCTAACCAACAACTCTATGGTATGACTGATTTCCCATCTCTCTTAATTCCTTTTATTTTATCGCGGCTTATTCAATCAATCACTTTTAACTTGCAGATATTTATGGTCTTACTGATGAGGCTATAATCTTTCAAACTTTCCCTGAACCTGTAGATGATCATACTCTTCTTACTAGTCTTAATAATTCCTTAAGTAATTTCTCAGATGATAAGATTAACTCCCTACCCATAGACGAACATAGATCCAAGTTTAATCTCTTAAAACTTGAACACAGATTCAATTTAGGCTTGACTGACAAATATAGGCGCCTTTATTTTGATTCAAAGAAAGAAATAGATAAATTAAGGCAGAAGAATAGCGATCTTATTGACGAGAAGGATCTTGCCATAAAAAGGGATCTAAAACCTTAGCAGATTTTCATAAAACTCTCCTTGACGTTCAAATGGTCAGAGATAAACTTATCTGCGAGAATGAAGATCTTCTTGCGAGGGAGACTCAAATTCGATCTCGTCTCCTCATTAATAGCGATGATGAGTTTGCTTGGGCTGCGAAGGTTCTTGACAATGCCAGAAATGATTTAGGTGTAAATGTTAGCCTTCAAGTTGAACAGGCGGCTCTAATTAGAGATATGATTTCTAACAGAGAAGGTTATTAGCTAATCTTCTTCTCGCTAATTTCTTGTTTTTATTATTATTCTTCATAAAATTTCTAACTTGTTGCCATATTCTTGTAGAAGCTGAGAAAGGCTATCTTGAAAGAATCAAGGAGCTTGAAGAGGAGAAGGATCAACTCGCAAATACTCTTGCTGCTCGCAATAATAAATATTCACAGTTGAAGAAGCAATTTGGCATCACTACCGTGAATTTCAATAGATCTCTCATTGTTGTTCGCAATCATTCTGTTAATTTGGTTTGCAATGACCATGGGATTTCTTCTTCTATATATCCTGACCTTGCAAAAGAAATACCCGAAGTGATTCCAAATCTCGACATCTCTGATAGTGAGGCTGAGAATTCTGACGAGGAATAAAATGATAATAATGATGATGAAGGTGAAAAATCTGGCGAAGAAGAAGATTATGATGACAATGATGAAAGGGAAAAATCTAACGATGAAGAGGAGTCTCATAAAGAAGATGGCGATGGATCTAACTAGTTCTTACTTTTCCTTCTCTTTTTTCTGTAACATTGCCGTTAGTTTCTCTAAATTTGTAAATTTCTTTTGCCTCTTTACTTCTACCTGTAAGAATTAGAAAACAGCTCTTTTTCTGCAAGTTAATCAATCAATATAACTATTATTCTTTTAATTATCTGCGTGCCTGTTTCTATGCAATTTTTATATGATAGATGAATAATAATTTCATCGTTCTCATACATTCCCATACTTGCCTCTATTATTCATCTGCAATATAAAAATTGATTAAAATATTAAACAAAAATTTAAAATTTGCCTTATTATTGGCGATCTTTCCGTCAATAATAATTGTGTGAAATCGCAAATCTCGTAACATCTGCGAGTATTATCGTAGTAATCTTGTGGTCTTATTGTGCCTTCCTAATTAAAGGTCTTAATTTGCCACGCTCTTTCTTTCTGCGACAAAATCGCAGGACGTCTTTACATTTGCATGTATTGACCCATTGATCTTGTCTTATATTTATATCTTGATTGTATTGCGACAATATGACAAGTCTAAGCTCTCTCGCGAGATCAAAGCCTCGTGACATTGTCGTCTTGCGATGAAATTGCAGGACGTCTTTACATTTTCATGTAAAAACCCATTGATCTCATCTTAACGTTGCTCTCGTGGCTTGTTGCCTCTGCATCATTTACGTCACGCGATAATATGACAGGCCTAAATGTTCTTGCGATCATAAAGCCCCATGAAATTGATGTCTTAAGACACTTATCATCTCCCTAATGGAGGGTGCCGCCCTTATCTTCCCCCTGGTTTCCCCTTCAAGGAGGGTACATCGGCCATACAAGACTATCTCCTCCCATCCACATTTACCAAAAACATCTTTGATAATTCATTGCTCAAAAGGTGTTTTTATTGAAGAATTATAATAAAACAGAGATTCGTAACGCTTTGTGGATGTTATAAAATCTATTGTCACAATTGAATAACTGTTACAAAAAAGAGATGACAGGCCTGTTAAAACATTGATCTATTATTCGTCTTCTTCTTCACCTGAAAGTGAAGCAATGGCTTCAGCCACTTTATCCGGCCTCAGATCTTTGCTAGCCCCTAACTCTCCATGTTCCTTTATGTGATCCCAAAAGCGTATATATACCCATTTGGACCGAGAATAAATCCCTAAAACTCCATATAATCTCAGAAATCAATCAAACATATTTTCTTTTACTCCCATGCAAGATACGAGATTTTTTATCTCTTTCATATCTTTGCTCGTGAAAATCTTCAACTGACACACTCCAAATTGACTGAAACACGTTCCAGAATGAGTAGACAACGCTGTAGACTTGTTCATTTCTCCAAGAATAGCTAGAAATCCCAAGAATCTCTTTATGCATACACGAACTCCCCTATATTCGTCCCACCGTGATTATATCCCAATTTATTCGACCCTGATGGACTTACCAGTCCCGTGTAAGTGTAACAGGACCAATATAACATACTTTAGCGATTAAATCTTCCTAGAAAATTTCTAAATCAAATACAATAGTCTCTGGTTTTTAAAGTTCCATGTTTTATCGTGTGTCCATATATAGCTTGATTCTGTCGATTCCAAAGCTCATAACTTCTTTGGTTAGTTATAACAGGCCCATAGTAATCGAAATCCATGAAAAAGTCACCAAAAATCACGTCAAATCATGCCCTGAAAGTCACGCAGCTTTGTTCTTCCTTTTCCTGCCTTTTTTTATTTTCAAACGAAGAAGGTGAAGTGCCCCCTAACCAAAATGCTGGCGCCTTTAGCATATGGGGTGCTCTAAGGTTCCCCTTAACCAACATGAGAGTCCGAATAACATGTGTCCTCCGGGTGCTTTTATCAACATTTCGATTCGATTTCTCCCAAAATGTTTATTTGCCAAAAATACCTTCAAACAGGTTTATTAGTGATAAAATAAGTCTCAGCTAATGTATTTATGGGTGAAATATGTCGCACTTACGTTGTTATCAATAATCGATGCATGTAAAGCACCACTGTATGGAGCCCGCTCGAGTCAGTCGCGGACCTCACAGTCTTAAAATATGCATGACTGGCTGTCTTTAAGCAGCTGCCATGAGCTGTTCGAGTAGGTTGGGAATGGGGTGATCGGTCCTCATAGGAGAGGAGTGATATTACGACACCTTATTAGTCGCCCCAAATTGGATCTAAGCCGGTCAGTTTGGCCGGCTAAGTTGGACGGCCGTGATTATTTTAAGACTGCCATGGGCTGTCTGGACCTAATTAAGATATTTTTTTAAACCGCTCGACTAGCCTACTTTGGCTAGCAATTGTGAAGCATGTAGTCTAGGAGAGATCTGATTAGATGATATAATAGAGGGCCCATCGGTGAGTATCATGGAGATTGCTGGGTCGCGCCAAGGGGAAGCCAAGCTTGTCAAATCGATCGGCCAAGTCGTGTGGTCGTGATCGTTCCGCGACTGACTTGGAAAGTCTAGATTAATTTTCTCATACATGAAGCAGCTTGACTAGCCTACTTTGGCTAACAATTTGGAGTAGAAGCAGGCAAGTTAGAAGCGATATGATTGGTCATGGAAATAGGTGGGCGGCAGATTGTCATACTAGTACCTTCTTTACCGAGTTTGCAAGAGCTAGGGTTATCTAATGGATCTTGCCAAGTCGTGTGGTCATGATTAGTTTGCGACTAACTTGGGCAGTCAATATATATTTTCTTAAGAAATTAAACGCATCGACCAGCGTACTTCTATCTAATTAAATGGTAATCTTTCCCTATCGGAGATATAATATCAAGCCAATTATTTAATTGAACTCGTACGATAGAAAATGGCAAGATCAGATCGCTTAACTACAAGAGAAGTAGTTTCGTCTGGCTTCGCAATCCCAATAAAGTCTTTAAGTCGCTAATCGACAGGGTCTCGAGAAGAAATCTATGATTAAAGGATAATCGACTCTAGCAAACCAACTAGTATCACACAGAAGGTGTGGGGATTAGTTTTTTCCAGTTGCTAGATGTCTCCTTATATATTTTTAAAATCAGGGTTTGCAATCCAAGTTACCTTGGTAACAAAGCATTCAATATTCACCGTTATATGAAAACCCCGATTTATCCAAGATAATATCTTTCAACCGTTAGATCGAAACTTAGCTTGTCACACACACAAATGAAATGTATTTCATTTAGGTGTGAGTAACCATACCTAAACGTGTACATTAGTTGGTTCACAAATGGTTGACCAATGGTTAGCCATATGAGTACCTTCATATCAACCGTATTCATCTTCTCATAACTAGTTCAAATGACTCATAAGAACTAGTTCAAGAGTTGTTCAATTACAAGGAAATCTTATGTACTACAACACAACCGAAGAAAAATAAGTTTGATTCACTTGAATCAATTCATGAACAATATATCCACGGTCTACAAAGGTTGCATTCCTTATTGTTTAAGTTCATGAACAACGGATTTGAGAAATAACCAGATTGGGTACCCGTACGGGTATGCGTACCTTAGCTACCGGAATTGGGTTTGAATACCCAGCAGAAATCTCGGATGAAAACTTTTGTTAGTACGCGTACCTAAGGTGACTGTTTTGTAAGTTTGTAAACTCCAAACTCAACAGAAATTCACGGTCGTGAATCTTCCGCCAGTACGCGTACCTAACCTGTCTCCTTCACCAATACCGCATGCACACATATGCTCGCACTTGGTTTCCGGTACATGGACTTATACACTAATGTGCGAACACACTATATATGTTTATATCCATAGGTGGTTACATAATCTCAACTCTACATTTCAATCATTGAAACATTCTTCTATAATGTTAATAGTCGTTAGACATAAAGAATTGACTGCCGTCATCAAAGCCATTTTCAAAATTAAAACGTCATCATGACTTTTGTCACGGGTAAATATGAAAGGTGGTTAAAGCGAAAGCTTACCAACACATATTTTGAGAAAAAGATAGGCGAGTAAACTTAGCTCGAAATAGAAAATGTTTATGTATGAAAACTATCATACTTATACGACTGTTGTCTCAAGAGTAGAAGATAGATAGACTTTTGAGTGCTAGATAAGTTCAAGTGTCCACATACCTTTTTGGTCGGATGAAGTTCCACCGGTTCCTAGAGTAGTTCTTCGTCTTCGTAAGATAATCACCATGGAATCTGGAGCTCAACTATACTTAACTATCCTAGACCGAGACTTAGTCATAAGTAAACTAGAAATCAAGACATATAGTTTTGATCACTAATATTGACAAACATGCTTGATATAGCAACGCATGCGAGTTTGAGGAGGCGTCGAATCTCACAAAAATAAATTTCTCTACTTCTATTTAACTAGCAAGTAGTATAGTGTAAGTAGGATCGTCCCAAGGGAGGTATGAAGTCTAAGTTGTTATGCAAATACTCTTAGCAAGAATGATTGTGTTGTAAAAATCCTGAAAATTGCAATTTGTATTCAAATATGAGATGGAATTGATTAAAGGTTCATTCTAGACCACGGAATACAAACCAAATTGATATATAGCCAAGTTCTTTGCATTATCTCGTAACTAACAACCCTAGAATAATTAGTACGCTCAACTATTCTGTTACTATCTCCTAAGCTCACTGGATACGGAAGCGCTCGACTACCGGTTCCTACTTGCCAAGTTTCCTAGAGGTACGCTTACTAGGTGTGACTTAACAAATGCTCTAAGTTCTGTGAGATAAGGTTGCTCCTAGTGATGAACTCAAAAGCATGAATCACCTACTAGTGTTGATTTCTACATATGGGTACTTAACAACGTCCCATCATCAATACCCACATATTGCTACTTGTGTTTATCTTTTCTAGACAATTACGGGTCGAAGAAAATCTAAACTAGCAAATAGATTAAGAATTAATGATTCAATTTTGAACTTAAACCCTTAACAAATAATCCATAGACAATATTAGAATAGTAGAAAATCAATCAATAACATAAATAAATGTAATAGAATAAGTTATTTCATATCAAATATAGATTCATATTTCGGGCTTCGAAATCGCCCTTAATCAAAGAGAGTTTTAGCTACTCATAATAATGGAGTTCATCATCAAATATAATAAATGAAATAGTGAAGATGAAAATTAACATGGAAGCAAACCCTAGTTCCCGCTCTCTGCAAAACTCCAAGTAGAATAGAAAATACGTGATACTAAAGTTGTAGAAAACTTTCCCTTTTGTAGCCTTTTTCTCCTTCCAAAACTAGGTCATATCCTCAAAAGTCCAAAACATAGAAGTCCACCATAAGCCCATATAATTCATGTGTGAGAGTAGCCCAGTAGAAATCTTTGCCAAAAACGAGTCACCGGAAAACTGGGGTTTTCGCCGGAATTTGGCCAGAACTTGGCCGTCGGCGCCGGAATCCGGTCGCCGGTCAATCACTGAGTCAGGCTCTAGTCGGATCTGAGTTGTAATCTAACTCAGTTGAGTCAGTGCTAGTCATTTGACTTGGCTCTAGGCCAAAGCCATAAACCTTGCACAGGACATAACCAATATTGTACCATCTCTACACTTCACAGCTGCAACTCCTATTAATCTCTCTTACCGACATCGCTGCGAATATAACTTTTCGTCGCCAACAAATTGTCATTTGAGCTCTCTTCGTGTCACCACTGTTAACACCAACTGTTGCTTCCACTGCAATTGCATGGCTCATCACAACATCACCTGCACTTCCATTCTCTATATCACACTTCAGAACCCATGAACATACAGCACTGCCATTGTTCACTTGCAACTTCATTACAACTGCGATCAAATACCTGGCAGTAACATCCCAGCTACAAAATACAACACATTCAGCTCCTGCTTTGCTTCTCCTGCTATGCTCCATTAAATCCATCCATTTGCAATGCACTTCACCATCAAACCACTTGTTGTTGTCTCCATTTACAGCTGCAATTCAGTTTCAGATCATCTCCATTGCAGCATAATTGCAATCCCATTTAGCTGATCTGCAATCACGGCCATCACCTAGCATCACCTCCATTCCAGCTGCTTTCTTTCATGCTCAAGTATCTATCAAAACCCATGGCAAACACCCTCAGAAACTGCATTCAGTCCCTGCAGCTGCTTCATTCTTCATCTGTGGCCCATTCCTAACTGCAACTTCAGTCAGCTACCAGTCACAGCAAACGCCCATGGCTTAACCAGCAGCTCATACCACCAGCCATTCACCAGCAGACCTTGACATCAACCAAACCAAATACCATGTTTACAGCAGCAATACAAACACTCCATCCCTGGCTCACAATATCAAACCACAAGCCATCAAATCCCCAGACCATCGATGCCTTGCTCGAAGAAATTTAGTTTCGGTACTCCGACGACAGAGTCGCAGACCCCCTATTTAACGAACAAGTTCAGTTTCACAACTCCCCATCGCAATCCATCAGCTCCATTTCGATCTCAACTTCCCATTTAATGAAACCCTAATTCAGATGCACATCAAACAAACTCAACACTCTACCATATTCGCATTCGAAGACAACCCATCTACTGATTCATTCCTCTTTATCTCTTCTTCGTTTCAAATCATTTTCTCCTTCATTTGAAATACCAACAGCTCAAACTTAATCTGAACATCATCAGATCCCCTTTCACTGAGTTGGATCATGCAAATTCTTAAAACCCTGGTAATCAAATCAATCTCAAGCATCAGCATAAATAATTTCATACTCAAATTGATTCAAACTCTCATTTTCCATCTTTCCGTCTCTTTGTGCACACATATTTTCTCAATTTCAGGTAGAATTCAATTCTAAGAGAAAAAACAATATATCTTGAATTTAGGGCTAAGTAATGAGTAAAATTACTACAGGCGCCCAACAATTGATATAGGCCACCAACAAACAGCTACTGAGCAAAGCTCAGCCGGCTGCCCTCTCTATCCTTGGCATGACTCCCATTAGCACTCGCCTTTGAACGCTTTCGCCCTCCTTGCTCCAAATGAATGCTTTCGCCCAACAATATCCCTAAAAAATCATTTGCACATGAGATGAGACTTCTGCCCTGTTTCTTCTTCTTTAGTTCCAAGTGACTCCGAAGTACGTAATTATTCAAAAGCAAACATAAGATACATAATCTTTAAGAAAACTAAGCAAAGAAAGCATAAACAGTAGATAAATATATAGGTGTTTTAGACACCTATCAAATTCCCCCACACTTAGACTTTGCTAGTCCTCGAGCAAATCAAACAAAATAATTCTAAAATATACATACAACTCCGTCTCGTCGAGGCTACGATCACTTTAAGCATAAATAACAAGCCTTTAAACCCCTAGGTGTCCCTAGTGGATGAGTTTTAGTCTCGTGAAGGTTTACAAGAGGTCTGCCTACAAAACCTATATTTCCAACTCCGTTTATTTGTGACAAATCAATGAACAAATCCAAAATGACTACAGGAGGAGGTACCTTGAGCAAATTCAATTCATATATAAGTGCATAAAGTTTTTCTTATAAAGTCGAACAAACCACAATACTCGGAATCTGACTAACCACAATCACAATGAAAAGATTAATAATATGGATATAGATGTAGATGTTGGATAATGTTCACAAGTGATCGATGTATCCCATATTTGTCTAAAGGTCACCGCCAAAATGAACCTATGCATCCTATCGGATTGAGCTACTGGTCAATTCTAGTGTCAACACACTGGCATATACAAGGGAACCAGTGGTCAACAAACTTATTTCTACATCAACTCACTGGCATATACAAGGGAACCAGGAGTGACTTTATTCAACAATAATAATATCTTTTCTTTTCTTTTTCTTTATCACAATTTTTTTTTTAGACGGCATGATTAGATATTTTGGATCCAAGCGCATGCTTCTTGTCAGTAAGTACGTGATAGTTGCCTTGGATCCTTAATTCCATGCTTGTTTAGGCGACAGAGACAGGGACTACGTTTCACACATACTGCTATTCCCAAGTGTCATTTTTATTCCGTTTGGTCTAATTGGTCGGTCTCTTTTTTTTCTTTCTTTTTTTTTCTTTTTATTTTTCTTTGCAACTCAATCACTCTATTTCATCCTAGCAGTAATAACAAGTCGATGTTTAGTGACCCACCAAAACACTTAGAGAACAATAGATAAATATGGAAAAATAAAAATAGAATGTGATATGGTGATATTCCGAGATATGGTAACAACTAACATATAATTTATAATTTCTGAGCTATGTTCGTCTTTTCAATTAATAGGTTCCTCAACTCCTGCAATCACAATGGTTCCATCCACTAATAGTGTCATCCTAAGGGCATAAATTTCTAGATTTCGGAGTTCAAAAAGCACAATTTTTTCTTTGTTTTTCTATTTTTATGATTTTTTTTTTCTTTTTCTAAAGGCATAAAACAAACTATACAAACATATAAATGCTCCCCCACACTTAATCTTTACATTGTCCTCAATGTAAAATTGAATCGTCCAAAGAAAGTTCAAGGTGGGAAATTCCGCAAATGATATGCAAAAATAAGAAAATAAAGATAAAATGCTGAAAAATAAAAAGATAAAGGTAAAGATATAAAACCGGTGGGTTGCCTCCCACTTAGCGCTTGGTTTAACGTCGTCAGCCCAATGTTCAGCTCGCTTGCATTCTTAGCCAGCGTCAGACTCCTCCACAGCAAAACATGAATGCACATCACTAGGGTATCTCATCACCTCAAAGATGTTGAAGCGAATGACCTCTCCATCAAATTCCATTGTCAAGGTACCTTCAAATACATCTATCTTTGTTCTAGCGGTTCTCATAAATGGTCTACCCAACAGTAAATGTGTAGACGAGGATGAGTTTTCATCACTCATATCGAGAACATAGAAGTCGATAGGAAATATAAGCTCATTGACCTGCACCAAGACATTTTCAACAACCCCTTTCAGGTAGACATTAGATCTATCAGCAAGTTGAATAACTATGCTGGTACTTTTGAGAGGACCAAGATTTAAAGATTCATAAATTGAAGCAGGCATGACACTAATAGATGCTCCTAAATCTAGCAAAGCTTTTGTAAACCTTGTTTTACCAATTGTGCAAGGTATAGTAAAACTACCGAGGTCTTTTAATTTAGGTGGGAGTTTCTTTTGAAGATATGCCGAAGCACTCTCCCCCACACTCATTACCTCATTACCGGTCAGTTTGTGCTTGTTAGTGCATAATTCCTTCAAGAACTTTGCCCAGCGCGGAACCCGCCTTATCGCCTCAATGAGTGGAATGTTCACTTCGATTTTCTTGAAAATTTCCCAAATCTCTTTGTCCAACGTCTCCTTATTTGATTTTGCAAACCTGCTAGAAAAAGGTGGAGGAGTAACATAAGTAGAAACAAGAGGTTTAGAGTTAGAATGTGTCACCGAATCATCCTTTTTAGGGACTGTTTCATCCACTTCTTTTTCTAAATCACGTTCATTGACCTCCGGTGATGTTACCGATTTCTCTACTTGCTTTCCACTTCGTAGTTCAATAGCCTTGACAGTCTCTTTATGATTCAATGCTTGTGAATAAAGTTTTCCAGCTGCTTGTGCTTCCAATTTTCTCACGGTAGTAGCTAGTTGACCCATTTGTGTTTGTATGTCCTTTATATCCATCTACGTCTTTTTCTTATCTTGCGTCATTATGTTGAGAATAAGATTCAACTTGTCATCCATACTCATGCCTTGAGCTTCTTGTTGCGGCTTTTGCAAGAAATGGTATCCACCTTGTTGATTGAAAGGTGTGGAAACTGCAGCTTGCTTGTTGGCGTAGCTGAAATTGGGATGATCTCGCCAACCTGCATTGTATGTGTTAGAGTACGAATCATACCTTGGCCTTTGCTGATTCTGGTATATAACACTTTCTTGCTCAACATCTTCGGTGTATGATGATGATGGTATGACAGCCGTTGCTATTTGATGCATCATCCTCTCCATGTTTCCCATCCTCTGTTCCATGTGTGAAGAATTGCCAACTTCATTCACCTTCCTTACTGCTGATTCATATCGAGTGTAGAATTGTTGAGTGTTCGCAGCCATATTCTCCAACAAACTTGTAGCTTCCGCAATGGTCTTGTTGGTAAGTGCACCACCACTTGCGGCATCGATCAAATTTCTATCATTAGAAAGCAACCCCTCGTAGAAATATTGAATCACAAGTTGATCTCTGATTTGGTGGTGTGGGCAGCTAGCTAGAAGCTTCTTGTAGCGCTCCCAATACTCATAGAGAGTCTCTCCCAACATTTTCCTAACACCACAAATCTCCTTGCGAATCACAGCTGCTTTTGATGCTGGAAAGTACTTCTCAAGGAACAATTTCTTCATCCCATTCCATGTGGTTATGCTTCCGGCGGGTAAGCAAAAGAACCATTCTCCGCAAAGCATCTAAAAGGGAAAAAGGAAAAGTTGTCATCATAGCCATATCTGCATCTGCAGTTGCTTGCTTCATACTAGTTACAACATGATGAAATTGTTGTAAGTGACGATTAGGATCTTCTCCCGCTAAACCTCTGAATTTGGGCAGCAAGTTGATCAATTGCGGCTTCAACTCAATTTTTCCATTCAGCTGAATACATAAAGGTTGCTGGTCAAGGTTTGGAGAAGTGAGATCCTTGAGTGTTCTTGGAGCAGGCGGTCGAGCTCCCATTGTGTTATCTTCCTCTTGGTCTGAGTCCGAGAATTCACTTAGTGTAGAACTAGGAGGAAGTGGAGTATTGACTGCTCGAATGAAATCTCTAAGTAAAGTGCCCGAACGAAGACGTATACCAATAGGACTTGGTCTGCCCTCTCCATGCTTTCACCAAAGAAATCGTACCTAAAAATCAGATTCTTAAAGATTGAATAAGTAAACTGAAATTTTAACCAAAAGAAAAAATAAAAAAAACCAAAAATAAACAATAACAACTAAACTCGCCACTTCCTCCCCGGAAACGGCGCCAATTTTGACGAGGTGTCGAATCTCGCAAAAATAAATTTTTCTACTTCTCTTTAACTAGCAAGTAGTATAGTGTAAGTAGGATCGTCCCAAGGGAGGTATGAAGTCTAAGTTGTTATGCAAATACTCTTAGCAAGAATGATTGTGTTGTAAAAATCCTGAAAATTGAAATTTGTATTCAAATATGAGATAGAATTGATTAAAGGTTCATTCTAGACCACGGAATACAAACCAAATTGATATATATCCAAGTTCTTTGCTTTATCTCGTTACTAACAACCCTAAAATAATTAATACTCTCAACTATTCCGTTACTATCTCCTAAGCTCACCGGATACGGAAGCGTTCGACTAACGGTTCCTACTTGCCAAGTTTCCTAGAGGTACGCTTACTAGGTGTGACTTAAACAAATGATGTAAGTTCTGTGAGATAAGGTTGCTCCGAGTGATGAACTCAAAAGCATGAATCACCTACTAGTGTTGATTTCTACATATGGGTACTTAACAACGTCCCATCATCAATACCCACATATTGCTACTTGTGTTTATCTTCTCTAGACAATTACGGGTCGAAGAAAATCTAAACTAGAAAACAGATTAAGAATTAATGATTCAATTTCGAACTTAAACCCTTAACAAATAATCCATAGACAATATTAGAATAGTAGAAAATCAATCAATAACATAAATAAATGCAATATAATAAGTTATTTCATATCAAATATAGATTCATATTTCGGTCTTCGAAATCGCCCTTAATCAAAGAGAGTTTTAGCTACTCATAATAATGGAGTTCATCATCAAATATAATAAATGAAATAATGAAGATGAATATTAACAGGGAAGCAAACCCTAGTTCCCGCTCTCTGCAAAACTCCAAGTAGAATAGAAAATACGTGATACTAAAGTTGTAGAAAACTTTCCCTTTTGTAGCCTTTTTCTCCTTCCAAAACTAGGTCATATCCTTAAAAGTCCAAAACATAGAAGTCCACCATAAGCCCATATAATTCATGTGAGAGAGTAGCCTAGTAGAAATCTCTGCCAAAAACGAGTCACCGGAAAACTGGGGTTTTGGCCGGAACTTGGCCGTCGGCGCCGGAATCCGGTCGCCGGTCAATCACTGAGTCATGCTCTAGTCGGATCTGAGTCGTAATCTAACTCAGTTGAGTCAGTGCTAGTCATTTGACTTGGCTCTAAGCAAAAGCCATCAACCTTGCATAGGACATAACCAATATTGTACCATCTCTACACTTCACAGCTGCAACTCCTATTAATCTCTCTTACCGACATCGCTGCGAATATTACTTTTCGTCGCCAACAAACTGTCATTTGAGCTCTCTTCGCGTCACCACTGTTAACACCAACTGTTGCTTCCACTGCAATTGCATGGCTCATTACAGAATCACCTGCACTTCCATTCTCTATATCACACTTCAGAACCCATGAACATACATCACTGCCATTGTTCACTTGCAACTTCATTACAACTGCGATCAAATCCCTGGCAGTAACATCCCAGCTACAAAATACAACACATTCAGCTCCTGCTTTGCTTCTCCTGCTATGCTCCATTAAATCCATCCATCTGCAATGCACTTCACCATCAAACCACTTGTTGTTGTCTCCATTTACAGCTGCAATTCAGGTTCAGATCATCTCCATTGCAGCATAACTGCAATCCCATTTAGCTGATCTGCAATCACGACCATCACCTAGCATCACCTCCATTCTAGATGCTTTCTTTCATGCTCAAGTATCTATCAAAACCCAAGGAAAACACCCTCATAAACTGCATTTAGTCCCTGCAGCTGCTTCATTCTTCATCTGTGGCCCATTCCTAACTGCAACTTCAGTCAGCTCCCAGTCAAAGCAAACTCCCATGGCTTAACCAGCAACTCATACCACCAGTCATTCACCAGCAGACCTTGACATCAACCAAACCAAATACCCTATTTACAGCAGCAATACAAATACTCCATCCATGGCTCACAATATCAAACCACAAGCCATCAAATCCCCAGACCATCGATGCCTTGATCAGTAAATTCAGTTTCGGTACTCCGACGACAGAGTCGCAGACCCCCTATTTAACGAACAAGTTCAGTTTCACAACTCCCCATCGCAATCCATCAGCTCCATTTCGATCTCAAATTTCCATTTAATGAAACCCTAATTCAGATGCACATCAAACAAACTCAACACTCCACCATATTCGCGTTCGAAGACAACCCATCTACTGATTCATTCCTCTTTATCTCTTCTTCGATTCAAATCATTTTCTACTTCATTTGAAATACCAATAGCTCAAACTTAATCTGAACATCATCAGATCCTCTTTCACTGAGTTGGATCATGCAAATTCTTAAAACCCTGGTAATTAAATCAATCTCAAGTATCAGCAGAAATAATTTCCTACTCAAATTGATTCAAACTCTCACTTTCCATCTTTCCGTCTCTTTGTGCACACATCTTTTCTCAATTTCAGGTACAATTCAATGCTAAGAGAAAAAACAATATCTCTTGAATTTAGGGCTAAGTAATGAGTAAAATTACTACAGGCGCCCAACAATTGATACAGGCCACCAACAAACAGCTACTGGGAAAAGCTCAGCCGGCTGCCCTCTCTATCCTTGGCATGACTCCCATTAGCACTCGCCTTTGAACGCTTTCGCCCTCCTTGCTCCAAATTAATGCTTTCGCCCAACAATAGCCCTCCAAAAGCATTTGCACATGAGATGAGACTTTTGCCCTGTTTCTTCTTCTTTAGTTCCAAGTGACTCCGAAGTACCTAATTATTCAAAAGCAAACATAAGATACATAATATTTAAGAAAACTAAGCAAAGAAAGCAAAAACAATAGATAAATATATAGGTGTTTTAGACACCTATCAGAGTTCGACCGAGCAATGCTCTAATAATCTTCCCCTTTGTCAATTTCAGTGAAAAAACTATCAATACATATGGATTACAAAATAGATAAAACTTTGTAGCTTCTCATCCACATGATTGATTTCCTTGGTGCTTCAACATTACTCGAAAACTTCGCCTTTTCCAAGTACTCCCATGATTCCATAGATGTTCAATTCAGCATCATATTTTTTGAAGTCATGTAGCCATAACAATGAGAAAACAAAAGCTCTCGATCATTTTTATACAGTGTCATAGTATTAATACACAATATCAAAGTTCTTATATCACAACTTCGATAACAATACTATGGTGATATGTATCACTCCCCCTTAGTCAGTACTTTCGTCTCAACCCGAAAACCACTCCCCCTTACATAATGTCCGAAAACCATATGTATTTGTAGTGTGAACTACATATTAATTCTCCCCCTTTTTGTCAATAAAATTGGCAAAGGTACGAAAACGGGATCCTAATGAAATTTTCACGGAGACGCTTCAAGACCAAAGAAAATGATATATCAACTTGTTTAGATGCAATCATAAATCCAAAGCTAAATGCATTCATCAAGGAGTTTATAAAGATACAAGATAACCCCTAAAAATTCCACAGCCGCATTCCCCACAAAGATATGGAAATTAAGAGCAAGTTTAAAAGAACTCTCTCCCATTAGATGTCATTCCCGAGAGAACAACAAGAGCGACCTAACTTTTACGAGAAAATAAGGATTTTATTGGACACCAAAAACCATAAAAAATGATTTTACATATCCAAAATTCTCAATTAAACTAACCACAAGAGAACTCATGATCAATTTAATCGGAATACACAATAAAATTAAACACAAAAGTGATCAATTTAATTGAACATGCTCGACATAAGAGAACTTACGGTGCTACGACTTTGTTAACCATAAAAGAATGATTAAACTCAATCGTTTTATGCTCAACACAAGAAAACTTATGGAGCATTGCAGTAAACTTAAAATTATGATAAGTGTATTCCGAATTAGGACAACAACATAGGAATTGTTTGCAAATTAGGACAACAACACTGGAATTGTTTGCAAATTAGGAAAACAACACATGAATTATGATAAGCGTATTCCGAATTAAACTCAATCGTTAGGAATTGTTTGAAAATTAGGATAACAACACAGGATACTCCAAATTATGATACACTTAGACTGTGATACATTTTGTGAGTTTATAAATAGTTCGCAAACTGTTGGACTATGCTCATATGTCTAAAGGATGCTCATCTGTTTATGTTTGCTGATCACGTTACCATTTTATATGTTAATGTTATGGACTTGAAGCTGGAGATGAGATATACATGTACTGTATCTCTGACCTATTGACATATATTTGTTATGCTTATTGTGTTATTGCAGGTGCCAATTTATCCAAGTCAAAAGTTAATTGATCATAAAAAACACATCTTACTAAGACGAGTCTTTAAATCAATGACCTGTGGCGTAAAGGTAACGCATTTGACTTCATGTCATAAGGGTACGTGTTTGATTCACGTCAGGTCCAATTGTCGCTATTCAATCGTGTCCTACGAATAGTTGAAGTCCTATGAATAGTTAAAAGTGTTGTTTCTATTTTAGTTGAGATACTCACTGTTTAGTTCGTTATCTGGGTACTTCATATGTAATTTGTTGTAGATCCTCGCAATATTGAACGAGAATCTAGATTGTCGTTAAAGAAGTTGTCTGCTTCTTTGGTTGCAGAAAAGGTATAATTTTGGGTGATTTTTATTTCACCCGTATGAGGTTTCCATTTTGCATTACGATAGAGGGAAACATAACACTAAAATTTGTGAAGGATCCATGGAAGAATGTTGGTGTGGTATATATTGACAACGAAAAATGGAGGTAATGGTAATGTTTGTAATATCTGCAAGTGTAGTGGGAGCGGAATTGTCATGCGGGTTATAGTTTCTCTTCATGTTCAGTTGGTTTAATAGTGATCGATGTCGTATGCGTCAAAAATAAATTACACTTTCTTACTACTCAAAATATAAATATAGCAAGGGCAAGAAAGGATTGATCCCACATAGAGGACTAGGTTGTCAAGTTGTTTCGGTTTCCTATAAATAACACGGGGGATTTTCTGATTTTTATAAAGTAAAAGTAAAATAAAAGCAAAGAAAGAAATAAGCAAACAAATCAAATATAAGAGATATTGGTTAAGGATTCATCTTCATTCACAGACATGTTCTTGTCATAATAATTAGAATTGATATTTTATGTAGTTGCAGAATAATCTACAACTACACCCTCAATAGAATTAGTAAAAACTCAAGAAGTTCTTGATGGTGAATGATAAATTTCTTATTAATTCTCTTAGTTGATTACATAGAATTATCAAAATGAAACTAGAATAGTTACAACTTTTTCTATTCTCTTTCCTAAGATAATTTCTTACACTCATTAAAAGAACCCCCCTGAATTTTACATTTGAACTCCTATTTATAGTAAAACTTATACAGCTGTATATGAATTGCGAAGTATCGCAATTCATCCTCGCAAAATTATTTCATCCTCGCAAAACTTCATATTTCCCCGCACTACTTCTATCATCGTATCCTTTTATAACTCTTTCCTCCTTTATTTATTACAATACTCTTGAACTATTATCTTGCGATATTCAATACCTACATTTTGCCTCTTCTCATGTCAATTCTACGAAGAAGAAATGTCATGAGAATCTCTATTCTCGTAAATTTAGTGTAGTTATTACCACCCATCAAGTTCGCAACACGTCTTTTTACTTTTCCCTTACCTTTTTGACACGTTTCTTCGTAACCGTTATTTTCAACCGTTCACGCTTACTCGTATTAATGAGTTTCTATCTTCATCAAACTCTCTCTATTTATAAATATTATCCTTTGTTTTTGCTTTTTATTCTCTTATCTTATTCATCTTCTTCACCACTTATGCCTCTGCAATCTCTTTTATCTTTTTTCCTTTCTATTTTCCATCTTATATTCAATGGCACCAAAGAAGAAAACTATTGAACAGATTAATGCGGAACTTGCTGATAGGGACCTCATTCTCTCTGAGATTGAAGGTTATGATAATAAATCTTCTCTCGTGTGAAGCTCTTTACCAACTATGTTTGGGATGATCAGAAAATTTTAATCTCACGAGGTCAAATCCTCGCAGGTCTTCCTCTTCCTCTTTATGATGTTAACTTTCCTCTATTCTATGAAATTATCTCCCACCCCAATTTTTCTTGTGCCATTTACCAATTGACTGGTGATTGTATTCGCCTCTTAGTTGAATTCGCAAATCGTGCCGCTTTTGGGAAATCTTTATATTCAGTTGATCTTAGGAAACCTGGATTTGAAAATATGAAAATTGTTGCTGCGAATTATACAGTTGAGGGTTTATTCAAAAATTACACACTAATTCCTGCGAGGAAAGAAGATAATCGTTGGGGTGTTCGTCTTCATCGTAAAGCTAATATCGCAGCAGATGATCTTCTCATGCACGATATTGATTATGCCTCAGAAATAATAAGACACCTCGTCGTTCTAATGATGAAGATTGGTATAAGTACCCTTTAATATTATCGGGTTCTTATATTTTGGGATAGTAGAACTTCTGCGAACCTTCAGAATCGCCATTATAAACCTTGGGTTTATAGAAATGTATGTACTTCCATCTCCTTATCTTTTTGTTACCTTTTAATTTCAAATGAGGTAAGAAACACTCTTGTATTTTTCTAAACAATATATTGTTGCCTCTGTTTCTTATCCTTATTTGAATTTGCAGGTTCCACTTCTTCCCGAGATTGCTGCGAGTGAAAATAAGAGTTCTACTTCTTCTAAAAGGTTTACTGCAAGACAACAAACTCTTCGTTCTGCGAAGGTTACCCAAGCTTCTGGTAGTCAAGACGATGCTCTTCGCAAAGGGAAAAGGAAACTTCAAGATGTTGTTTACGAGAGGAAGAAAAAGACGAAACTCTCATCCAAGTCTCATTCCAATGTAATCTCTTCTAATGAGAATATTGAGGAAGATCTTGGTGATGAAGATGATAAATTTCCTGAGAATGACTTTAGTTCTAATTCCGATACCCTTTCTGACGAACGAGATGATGATAATGATGTTTATGAAGGTGAAAATGAAGATTTCAATATCCCAGAAACTTTTGCCTCAGCAATGGTTAGCATATCTGAGGCTTTCCTCCATTCTTATCGTGGATTAGGAAATTCTCCTACAGCGAAATCTCGCAAACATATTGCGAAGGCTTGTAAAGTTTCTACTGTAATTGATAATAACTCCCTCAAAGGCATTTCAAGATTCGTCTCTTCTGCTTCATTATATGCTTTAGGTAGCATGGTAAGTTTCTTCTCTATTCCTTGTTTATTTCCCTTATTTTGTTGATTTCTAACCCTTTTTTTTTCTTGTTTAGGTTGGAAGAGTTAGTTGTGCAATTGCTTCGATTGGGAAAGACGTCATTCTATCTTTGAGAAGAAAACTTTGAATCGTTGTAAGAAGTTAGAGGTTGAAAATTCAAATCTCCGTCAGAAAGTAGAGGATTTAAGTATTGATAACGCAGAATTAACATCCCGTCATTTAAGATAACTCGCAATCTGCGAGCATTGCAATTGATAATTCTTCTCTTCTTGAGGAGAATAATCAATTAAAGCTTGAAAATTCTTCTCTTCGTAATGATAAGAAGCAATTAGAAGGTAAATTCTTTGCGATGGTAATTATTTTGATTACTTTTCCTTCGTAATTTTCTAACCAATTCCTTAATTTCTCTCCTTGCTGCAGAAAATTATGCGAAGATGAATGACGATCTGGAAATTACCCTTGCTAACCGTAATAAGAAAATTTCTGATTTGAGATTTCAGCTTCTAATTTCCCAGCATAACCATAGTTTATATGTCAAGTGTTTTCGAGCTAAGATGACTCGCAAGATTTGCGAAGATAATGAAATTCCTCTCAAGAAGTACCATACGCTCCTTTCCGAAGAAATTCCTGAAGATACTCCATATCTAGAAATCTCTGATAGTGAAGTTGAAGATGATAGTGAAGTTGAAGAAGAAGATCATTTTGATGGGAATAGATCGCCTGAAAAATGACTTCACTCTTTTTTGTATATCTATTCTGTAACTTCACTTTTTTTTGCGTGTCTGTTCTGTTTCTTTTCAATGCAACACTTTCTTCTTGATTGCACTTTTAATTAATCCAACAATTTCTTTTTCAAAGCTTAATTTGAATTAATCCTTCTTTGATTGATTGTTTCCCTTATTCTCATAAATTGATCATGTGGAGAGAAATAATATATCTTAAAGACTTAGCTTAGTATTCCCCTTCCCCTTATTATTGCTCTTCAAATGATCAACTATCGCTGGAAGTATTAGAATATCCTTCTCAATTTATCTTACAAAATTTCGTCTTATTGTGATTATGAATAAAAAGTCCTCCGTTTGAAGTATAAGAAATATAAGCCTTTTTCCTTTTGCGGAATGTTGCGAAGTAAATAATAAATCTCCCCTTGAAGTATAGGAAGTATGAAGTATACGAAATATGAAATACCCTTAAGAAGTATAAGAAGTATAAAATATCTTTGAAGAAGTAGTAGCAGTATTCAATTCATGAAGAATTGGCCAATATATGAAGAAGTATAAGAATTATTACTCACTGTATGAAGAAGTATAATAAGTACTTAACCTTCGCAAAATTAAATATCCGTTGAAGAAGTATAATAAATATGATATATTCTTGAAGAAGTATAAATAGTATTGAATTTGTGGAGAAATATTCAATATATGGAGAAGTATAAGAAGTATGTAATTCTCGTAAAATTTTACGAGTATGAACTTATCTGTATTTGATTGCTATCAAAATCGCATCTTTTATTAAGTCTTCGTGAAAATTCTTCAATGATGTTATCTTATTTGATAGGACTTTTTGTAAAAATTCTTCAATGATATTGATGAAGCTGTCTTCTCTTCAAAACTTCATGATGTATATTCTTGTAAAATTTCTTCAATGATATCGACGAAGTTGTCTTCTTTTCAGATCTTCATAATGTATATTCTTGTATAATTTCTTCAATGATTTTGATGTAATGAATTTCATTAATTTATGTGGTCTTATCATGCCTTCCTAAGTAAAGGTCTTATTTTGCCACCTCTTTTGTAGTAAATTTTTGTATTTGCGATAATATGACAAGTCTGAACATTCTTGCGAACATACAACCTCGTGACATTATCGTCTTGCGATGAAATCGCAGGACGTTTTTACACTTTCATGTAATAACCCATTGATCTCATCTTAACTTCTTTGTTTCATTTCATGAGTTCTTTTTGTATGTTTTCCTTCTCTCTTTTTTTTTTTTTTTTTTTTAGAATGCTCGCAGAACTTCATTTGTTGCACAAATATGACAAGCCTTTATGTTTTCGCAAACAAGAAGCCTCGTGACATTTGCGTCTTATAGCACATATCAGCTCCCTAATGGAGGGTGCTGACCTTTATCTTCCCCCTGGTTGCCCCTTCAAGGAAGCGTACATCGACCATACAAGGTTAGCTCTTCCCATCCGGTTCTGCCAACAACCAGCTTTTGATCGCAACCTCTTATCTTTTTGCCTATAGGGCTTATAGTTACGAGGTTGCACCCTATGGGGTATCTTTGGGCCAAGTGCATCATTTGCCAAGACTTGTCAAAAATGGCAGATGTGGTTCAACCTCACCCGGCACTCTTGACTCAACCGTGTACCTCGGCGCCTTGATCGTTTTCTGCATTTCTTGGGAAAGACAGTATGCCTTAGTCGCCCAACCTAAATCCTCTTACACCGCATTTTATATTGCGTAATGTCGCTAGATTAGGTGAGAATCCAAGGTGTCTAACCCGGATAGGTACCCCATTATTGGGTTGTACCCCTAAATTTTTACCATGTACTAAGGGCCCTTGGTGGTGTTCCGGTTACCCTTAGCCACGTTTATAGGTACCCCCTTAAATGACGTACTTTAGGACTTTGCCTCTTACGAAATATATCTTCGCGAACTAGGGTGTACGCCACAAAGGTTTGCATGTATAAAATTTTATGCGGCTCTCTTTCTTTTTTGGAGGCTGATCACAGATTGCGGTCTTTTATTCGCAAATTAATGAAAGTTTAATCGGAATATAAATTTTGAAATTCGTAACTTTTCCCAATTTCCTGCGATCAAACAATATTCGTAAAATTTATCACGAAATAAAAAATTTTGTTTTGCAACATACCTCATTTCCACGAGCAAACATACTGATTACCTTCTTGTTTTATTATTTTCCTTCTTCTTTCTTCGCAAATCACAACCCATTATTATTATCGTAAATTTCTTGTATGATTATCATCGTAATTTTATTCTCTTTTGCCTTAATCCTCCGCCATTAAATTTTCACTTCTTTTCACAGCCTTTGCTCTTTTTCTCCAATTTTCCTTCTCAGTAGTTTTTCCTTCGCAAACTTCTACTTCTGTATCGTAACATTTTTTTCCCTCAGCCCAATCACCCTTGATAGTTCCAATACCCTTCATATGAGGAAACTTTATGCACTGATGTAGAGTGGAAGCTACGCCTAGAATTCCATGAAGCCATGGTCTTCCTATCAAAGCATTATATGGTGATTCGACATCAACAACGCAGAACAGAATTTCAGTTCGCATTCCACTTAATGGAATTCGCATGCTCACTTCTCCTTTGGGCTTGTTAGCAGTTCCATTAAAACCATAAATTCGGTAAGTAGAAGGTATTAAATCTGCATCTTTTCCCCCCATAGTTTTGTAAGCAGAATAAAAGAGGATATTGACAGAACTTCACGTATCAATCAAAATCCTATTAAGACCAATAGATTCTTCCTCCATATCATCTTCATTTTCTTTCATATTCATGTAGATTGCTAATCTTACTACCAATGGATTATCATGTGTTTCACAACCTTCTGGAATTTCAGTGACTTCAAAAGAAATTTCACGTTTCTGCCAATCTTCAAGTCGTGAAATTTTTGCGATGTTCATTACTTCCTTTCCTTCACCATCCCTCGCATATACCCTGCTTAACACATTATCATGAAAATCCTCTATGGTTTTATATGAATGAACAATGGAATTACAGAAAACATTCCTTGCTTTTGATCCCACTTTTATATGTAGGGTTTCTTCTCCCTTTTCTTGTGATGTGTTCTCCCTGCGAGTTATGGCTGGAGCCTGTGGTAATTGTTGCGACTGTGTCTGCTTAAGTAAAAATTGATTTAGTTTTCCTTGATCAATCATTTGCAAGATTATCCTCTTGATATTATGGCAATTATTTGTAGAATGTCCATGAAAATGATGATATGAACAAAATTCATGACTTCTTGGACCTATTGGTGGTTCCTTTCCCATGTTCCATGGAGTTGGTATATGCTCTACCAGGATAATTTCTTGCCATATCTTTTCTACACTTGTATTCAAAGGTGGCAACTTTATCTCTTCCCTTACTATTCTTTGACCTCCTTGACCGTTGTTATAATTTTGTCTTTGGTTCCCTTGTCCAAAATAATTTTGCCTTTGTCCCCCATAATTTTCTTGTTGTTGATCTAATCTTGGAATTTGGTTATTTCCTATTCGATTATAGAAATTCCCCTCTCTATCATACTCTTCTTGATCTCTACTACCCATTGCTACCATTTTTGGCTGGCTATCATTGATTTTCTTCTCTTCTGAAATTTGCGAAGAAGTTTGTGAGGATGTTTGCGAAGTACCTGCTACTACATTGATTATTTTGGGAAGTAAATTTGCTCTTCCATCTTGATTGCTAGTGTTTGCTACTGGATATGATTCCATACTGTTTTGCTTTTCCTCTAGTGTAATGTATTCTTCTTGCAATTCTCGTAACTCTGTCATCATTATGGAATTCTTTCTTCTGAAGATTTGAACATATAACTGTTCAGTTGCGAACATCGCATTTATGAATGACAGAATCAAGTATCTCTCATCCACGCGCCCTGCCATATCACTGCACATAGTCTTACATCGTCTTACCAAATGCTTCAAACTTTCACCCACTCTTTATTTTAAACCAAATACATCTTCAATACCAAGCCGTGAAGAGTGATTTGTGATATATGCTCCAAGGAAAGTTGCTTGCAAATGACTGAATGACGTAATAGTGTTCTTAGGGAGTCCTTCGAACCACTTTAAAGCTTCCCCTGTTAAACTCGATGCGAAGTACTTGCATAACACAGCATCATGATTCTCCCATTGTAACATGCATCTTATGTATGCTTTAATGTGTTGAATAGCACATGAAGTCCCATCAAAGATACTGGTAAGTGTGGGAAAATTGCATTTTGGTGGAATTCCTTCCAATTGTACTTCTCTAGAAAATGGAGTCCTCGCAGCTTCTTCTATTGCTTCATCTAATTGCCTTCTATCTCCTCCTCTTCTATTGTTTATCATCCCTCTCATTTCTTCTAATTCTCGAAAGATCCGTGCATTTGCCTCTCATTTCTGAGAATTCTCATCCATTGGTCTTTTTAATGCAGCTTCTCTTCTTCTACGTTCTTGCGCTTCCTCCCTTGCGATCCTTCGCATTCTATCATATTCTTCATTAATGTTTTCATTTGCATAATTTTGCAAATATCTTCTTTCTAAATTATCATAATTGTTCAGTCGCAGAGCATCTTGGAATTCTTGTTCTTCCCTTTCTATTCTTCTCATTCTTCTCATGCGAATATCAGGAATTTCTTCTTCTTCATTTCTCCTCCTTCTGTGATTTATTTCTTCTTGATTTTCTTGTACTCTGATTCGAGAGTTTGGTTCATTCCTCTCCACTTCTGTTTGTTGATTTACAATTCTTCTCTTAATTCTTTCATACTCAACATTTTGTTTGTTACGAGCCTCTTCATATCTTCTTACTCCATTCTCGTGATTGTTTTAATGTACTGCTTGTTGTCTCTCAGTTTCTTCCATAAGTTGTTGTTCTTCCTCTCGATTCTGATTGTTTTCTCTAGGATTTGGCCTTGTTCGTAAATTCTCCATGTTTTGTTCGTGGTTTGGTATTAAAATGAAACGATTCTCTTGATTTCTTTCACCTTGATTCTGCGCTTGTTCTTGCATATTATTTTTATTATTGATTATCGGTGAATTTTTTCCTTCTCTTTCTGTTCTAACATTTGATCTTGTAACACTTTGAGATTTCCTTCTTTGTAGCATCTCATTTTCCATCCTCAATTCTTGATTTTGTCTTGTTAAATTGGCACATTCTTCAGCTTCGATCATTCGTTCTTTTTGGATTCATTGTCTCAATGTTTCTAACATCTCCCTTTCTCTTTCAAGAATTGTTCCTCCCATCAACCTCCTATTTTCTCTGATTTGTGGTTCTCTATCTTCTTCTTCTGGTGTATCAGTTCTCCAAGTGTGTATACTCACTCGATCATGATCTATTATTTGTTGAGCTTGATTTCTTCGATTACTCCTTCTCCTACTAGGTTCTCCTATTATATTTGCTTCTCCTCTTGCGAGTCTTACACTTCTTCTTACTTCAATTAATGGTTCTGATGTGTTTCTTCTTCTTGTCATTTTTCTGGTACAGGAATTCTTCAAATCTCTGTTTCTAGCGCCAATTATGTAGTTGCAGAATAATCTACAACTACACCCTCAATAGAATTAGTAAAAACTCAAGAAGTTCTTGATGGTGAATGATAACTTTCTTATTAATTCTCTTAGTTGATTACATAGAATTATCAAAATGAAACTAGAATAGTTACAACTTTTTCTATTCTCTTTCCTAAGATAATTTCTTACACTCATTAAAAGAACCCCCTGAATTTTACATTTGAACTCCTATTTATAGTAAAACTTATACAGTTGTATATGAATTGCGAAGTATCGCAATTCATCCTCGCAAAACTTCATATTTCCCCGCACTACTTCTATCATCGTATCATTTTATAACTCTTTCCTCCTTTATTTATTACAATACTCTTGAACTATTATCTTGCGATATTCAGTACCTACATTTTAATCTCAACTTTTATCAAAATCCCTAGGATACCTTGATCGCAAGAATATCCCGCTAATCTCCTTTTGTCATCAACAAACACATTAAAATATGCGAGTATGAGTTCTATCTAAATGAAAAACCTAACATGTAAAAGCACTAATCAAGTTTAATTCCCTAGATGCATTAAGTTTTATGAAATCAGGCCAATCAAAGCAATTGAACGTGGAAAGCGCACTAATCCAATTTAACAAAGGTCACGATTCACATATGATCATAAGAATATATCACTACAAACTATAATCATATTTATGCTACTTGTATTTAAGGATTATCACTTTTACGTATAATAAACCCTAAACTAGCAATAGATGTGATTAGAAGTTCTACCAATTTGCAACTTGACAAAACAATCAATCAAATCATGTTATAATACGTCAATCATATAACTATTTTTTCAGAGAATCGTAAACGATAAATATGAGACAAAACTAATATATTGAATCAAAGAATCATATTATGTGAAATCTAATTATTCCATAACCAAAAGAAAACTAAGTACTCATGCTCAAGGAGTTCATAACAAGAAGAAAAAGAAATTTTATCATATTGCAAACCCTAGAAACAAAGTGGAAGATGAGATAATATATTGGATTAGAGAAAAGTATTCCCTTTTATATTATGTTTCTCAATTTCCATAAAGGATACTCCTTCCAAAATTGGGTTTAGTCTTCAAAGTCCATTATATGAAAATCCACCAAGCCCACAAGTGAGAAAAAACCGTGTAGAAAATCTGTCCCAAAAACGCTCGCCGGAAAACTGGGGTTTTCACCGGAAGTTGGCCAGAAAATCATCTCAGGTGACCCGAAGTCTCGTCGCCGGCCACTGGAGTCAACTAACAATCCACCATTAAGTATAACGGTCAATACTAACGATCACTAACGGCGTTAACTGAGTCAGGATGAGTCAGAGCCGAGTCAGCTGGCTAACTCGGCTGACTAGTTTTGTCCAAGGCTGTTGCAACCATTGCGCTTCAGCCATGATGGATGTTCTCTGTTCCAGCTGCACTGCACATCTCTTTGCCTTGCAATTTCAACACCAGCTCCATGTGCCAACAATTCAAACTTCATTCACAGCTTCATAATCATTACAGCTAGCACCACACAGCACCAACAATCCATGATCTTCTCATTCATACACAAGCTCAGCTAACCACCAGATTCACTCCAACTGTAGTTGCAGAATAACCTACAACTACACCCTCAATAGAATTAGTAAAAACTCAAGAAGTTCTTGATGGTGAATGATAACTTTCTTATTAATTCTCTTAGTTGATTACATAGAATTATCAAAATGGAACTAGAATAGTTACAACTTTTTCTATTCTCTTTCCTAAGATAATTTCTTACACTCATTAAAAGAACCTCTCGAATTTTACATTTGAACTCCTATTTATAGTAAAACTTATGCTCTTTGTATATAAATTGCGAAGTATCGCAACTCATACTCGCAAAATTATTCCATCCTCGCAAAACTTCATATTTCTCCGCGCTACTTCTATCATCGTATCATTTTATAACTCTTTTCTCCTTTATTTATTACGATACTCGTGAACTATTATCTTGCGATATTCAGTACCTACATCTTGCCTCTTCTCATGTCAATTCTACGAAGAATAAATGATCGTGAGAACATAACCGTTACTTAGTCTTTTAGAATTTGGACACGTCTTTTGTAACCGTCCTTTTCTAGTTATTCCCTTATATAACTCCTTTATATTCTCTTCCTTTTATTCTTCTTACTTCTACAATTTTATCTTTTGTTCATACTCTCCATTACTGTTTTCTCTGCAATTTTTTTCTTCTATTATATCTTCATGAGTTCTCCAAGGTAATTTCCTTCTATCTCCGCGCATTTCATTTGTTCTCCTCTTTAATTTCTGTATAATTTGTTATCTGGTTTTGGTTTATTTCAGCAAAATAACTCCTCAGATGAAACCTCAACTAAAAAATCCAAGCCCTAATCCACGAAGAAGAAAATCTGAGAATCAAAAGGTAGTTAAAATACTTTGCCTTCTTTCCTGAACAATATATTGTTGCCTCAGTTTTTAATCTACATTTTGATTCGCAGGTTGGCGAAAAACCAAACCATGGTAAGAGATCTCGAGTAACTAAACCCACACTATTAATTCCGATTGATGATTTCCTTCCTGAAGTTGACAAGGAATTTTCCTCTCCTCCTCGTGAAAATGCTTCTTCACACCTCCTGCCTCTACTCCATTACCTACCTTTCAATCTCCCATCAGTGTCAATTTATCAACACTTCTTCAAGATCAACCCTCGCAAAATATTTCTTCAACTTATTATCTTGAAAAACAACCCTCGCAAAATATTTCTTCAACTTCTTCTCTTGAAAAACCTATCTTGTCCCCAAATCCTTTGAATGCTATTTATCCAAACAATTTGCAGCTTGCTCTTATTCCTTCAAATTCTTCTCCTCTTCCTCAGGAAATTCGATATGGAATTTATTCAACTTTCCGAATGTTATCTGAGGTTTTGACCAATACTGCGAAGTCTACTAATGTTCGTTCGCAATATGAGTTTTGCGAAGTTCTAAATAATATCGTCAATCCAGACATTTCTTCTTCATGTCAATCCTTGGAAAATGAAATTGAATTGCTTCGCCAATCTTTGAAATCTTCTCAAGCAGAATGCGAGGATCTCCGTAAAGAAAATTATCATCTTCAAAATGATTCTCTCGATCATGCGATTCTTCGCAAAAGAAATGATGAATTGAAAGGTATGATTGCTTATCTTCATATTTTCCCTTTTATTTACTTATATTCTTCATATGCTTGAAACATCCATTAAAACCCATTCCCCTTTATAGAATCCATCCAGAAATGTAGAAGATTGGTATTTCACCATGAATCAGATGCAACAGAATATCGAACCAAGCATGAAAGCCTCTCAAACCAATTCTCCCATTTATCTAATCTCTACTCGTGTGCTCTTGACAACTCTGACGCTCTTTTTCAAGAGAATACTCAACTAATATATGATCGAAATTTTTTGAATGATGACATATCTCAACTTTTTTCGTCCTTAACTAAAGATGATTTGAGAATAGAAACCTTATTATAAGAGAACAAAACCTTATCAGAAGAGAAATGTTCGTTTTTGAATACAATGATTGTTTCTTCGCAAGAATTAAAGACTCTTAAGAATAAATGTTGCGATCAAGAAAATCTTCTTTCTTTGTTAAAAGGTGAACTTGAGGAATTAAAGAAGTCTTCAGATGCTGAAAGAAATTCTTTTGTTATTGAGAAGAATTCCCTTATTAATAAGAATATAGTCTTGAGTGCTAAGAAGAATCAACTTGAAGAAGATTATTCGTCATTAAAAAGTCTTAATGCCAAACTTGCGAAGGATAAAAATTTTCTTCTTTCTAAAGATCAAAAGCTTCAATATCGACTTAAAGGATTAGTTGGTGATGTTTTTGATAATGCGATGAATCAGATGAAGAACTGTTGTCTATCTTTAGCTCAATCTCTTACTTCGCAAAGAGAAGGTAGTCATTAAAATTTGACTGCCTCTGGTATATCTTTAAATTTCGTTATACTCGCAAATTTTATCCTTTGAATTTTGTTTTATTTGCAGAATCTGAGAACAACCTTCGTAATGCGAAAGCTAGATTAGAAGCCTCCTGTTCCGAGCTTCGTAAGAAAAATGCTTTGCTTTCTACCCGCTTAATCAACTCTCGTGACCGTGCTACTCGGAGATTCAACTATCTTGCTTATTCCAAAGATATCGAAGATACCAACCATCAAAAAGCTATACTTCGTGAAAGTCATCTGAAAGCTCAAGTCTTTGCGAATAACATTCTCTTATCAAGAGCCTTGCCTCCTGTGAAAATTACTCCTCTGAAAATATCTGACGATGAAGTTGCTCGTGAGCCTGATAGTGATTTCGATTATGAGAGTGATGATGAAGATCTTGATGACGAGAAAGAATCTATTCCTCAAGGAGATGTTCCTGTTGCATATTCTTCAAAGGATGATATCTCGCAAAAGTCGAAGGCTGCTAATGACCCTACTCATCTTAAAGATCTAGCACAGAGTGTTGATGAAGCATGATAACATTCTTTTTTCAATTTATCATTGACTCTCCTGTCCTCCTTTCTTTTGAATTCCTTACTTTAGTTACTGTTGGTTTTCTTTTTGCAAACAATTCTGTTTTTTAAGAAGTACATCTGATATTTTGCGAAGATGATTTAACCTTTCTTAAGAAGTATATCTGATATTTTGCGAAGATAATTTAACCTTTCTTTAATTAAATGTTTTCCTTATTTTGCCCCATTTGATCATATGAAGAGAAATAATATGTAACTCACAGATAAAGCTTAGTATCTCCTTTTCCCCCTATTATTTCTCTTTAAATGATTAAACGTTGTTGGAAGTATTAGAATATCTGCCTCAATTTATCTTACGAAGTTTCAACTTGTTACGATTGTAAATAAGAAATCCTCCCTTTTAAGTATAAGAAATAAAATATATGAAATATCCTTAATAAGTATACTACATATACAATACCTTTGAATAAGTATTAGAAGTACTAAATCCGTCAAATAAAAAGATATAAGAAGTATTAGAAATACTCGATCTACCAAATGAAGAGATATAAGAAGTATTAGAAGTACTCAATTCACCAAATGAGGAGATATAAGAAGTATTAGAAGTACTCAATTCACCAAATGAGGAGATATAAGAAGTATTCAATCTGTGAATAATTATGTAACATATGACGAAGTATAATGATTATTTAACCTTCACCAAATGAAATATCCGTTGAAGAAGTATAATAAATATGAGATATTCTTGAAGAATTATAATAAGTATTCGACCTTTGGAGAAATATTCAATATATGGAGAAGTATAAGAAGTATGTAATTCTCGTAAACTTTTACGAATATGAACTTATCTGTATTTGATTGCTATCAAAATCGCATCTTTTGTTAAGTCTTCGTTAAAATTCTTCAATGATGTTGTCTTCTTTGATAGGACTTCTTGAAAAAAATTCTTCAATGATATTGACAAAGCTGTCTTCTCTTCAAAACTTCATAATGTATATTCTTGTAAAATTTCTTCAATGATATCGACGAAGCTGTCTTCTTTTCAGATCTTCATAATGTATATACTTGTATAATTTCTTCAATGATTTTGATGTAATGAATTTTATTAATTTCTGTGGTCTTATCATGCCTTCCTAAGTAAAGGTATTATTTTGCCACCTCTTTTGTAGTAAATTTTTGTATTTGCGATAATATGACAAGCCTGAACATTCTTGCCAACATACAACCTCGTGACATTATCGTCTTGCGATGAAATCGCAGGACGTTTTTACACTTTCATGTAATAACCCATTGATCTCATCTTAACTTCTTTGTTTCATTCTGCGAGTTCTTTTTGTATGTTTTCCTTCTCTTTTTTTTTTTTTTTTTTTTTTAGAATGCTCGCAGAACTTCATTTGTTGCACAAATATGACAAGCCTTTATGTTTTCGCAAACAAGAAGCCTCGTGACATTTGCGTCTTATAGCACGTATCAGCTCCCTAATGGAGGGTGCTGACCTTTATCTTCCCCCTGGTTGCCCCTTCAAGGAAGCGTACATCGACCATACAAGGTTAGCTCTTCCCATCCGGTTCTGCCAACAACCAGCTTTTGATCGCAACCTCTTATCCTTTTTTCCTATAGGGCTTATAGTTACGAGGTTGCACCCTATGGGGTATCTTTGGGCCAAGTGCATCATTTGCCAAGACTTGTCAAAAATGGCAGATGTGGTTCAACCTCACCCGGCACTCTTGACTCAACCGTGTACCTCGGCGCCTTGATCGCTTTCTGCACTTCTTGGGAAAGACAGTATGCCTTAGTCGCCCAACCTAAATCCTCTTACACCGCATTTTATATTGCGTAATGTCGCTAGATTAGGTGAGAATCCAAGGTATCTAATCCGGATAGGTACCCCATTATTGGGTTGTACCCCTAAATTTTTACCATGTACTAAGGGACCTTGGTGGTGTTATGGTTACCCTTAGCCACGTTTATAGGTACCCCCTTAAATGACGTACTTTAGGACTTTGCCTCTTACGAAATATAGCTTCGCGAACTAGGGTGTACACCACAAAGGTTTGCCTGTATTAAAATTTTATGCGGCTCTCTTTCGTTTTTGGAGGCTGATCACAGATTGTGGTCTTTTATTCGCAAATTAATGAAAGTTTAATCGCAATATAAATTTTGAAACTCGTAACTTTTCCCAATTTCCTGCGAGCAAAAAATATTCGTAAAAATTTTCATGAGTTTTATGGATAATACCTTTTCAAATATAGTCTGTTCCAAGGTCTACCAAGCCTCAAACCCATGTCTCTCCCTTCTGGATCCACCAGCCGATAAGCTCCGCTTCCTACAACTTCTTTAATAACATATGGTCCATCCCATTTTGGTGCTAATTTTCCTCCATTTTCTTTTTGATATGGAGGTGTTTCGCGCATGACCAAATCACCCGGTTTATATTCACGTTAAATGACTCTCTTGTTGTATTCTCGAGCTAATCGTTCCTGATAAATATTCATATGGTGCAACACCTTTTCTATTTTTTCTTCCAAATCATCCAATTCACTTAATATTACTCCCGCACTTAAATTTCTTTCCCAAGCTTCTTTCTTTGTTGTCGGAATTACAACCTCTGTGGGTAATACTGCTAGACAATAAGGAGACATTCCAGTTGCTTCTCTTCTAGTTGTATTGTATGCCCAAACTGCGCTAGGTACTTGCTCGCACCATCCTTTGAGATTTCCTTCTAATTTCTTTTTGATTGTATCTGCGATTGTTTTATTTGTTGCTTCTGCCTGTCCATTAGCTTGTGGATATAACGGGGTTGACTTCCCACATTTTATCCTAAAAGCACTGAGTAACATCTCTATGTTCTGCCCCTCAAATTGTTTTCCATTATCGATACTAGTTGTCTTTGGAACCCGTACCTGCAAATGAGGTTCTCAAATATGAATGTAAAAACATCTTTATCACGAATATGTTGTACGCTTTTACTTCGCGATCTTCGTGAAATAATCTGTTGCAACTATCAAGTATCGCCTTTGTCCAGATCCAGGTATAAATGGTCCAACAATATCCAACCCCCATTTACCAAAAGGCCAACAGCTTGTTGAAGAAGTTAATGTGGCCCCTGGTGCATGAATTCTTTTACCATGTCGTTGACATTCCTTGCATATTCGTACGAACAATTTTGCGTCTGTATGCATATAAGGCCAGTAATATCCTTGTATCTTTGCTCTATATGCTAGAGATCTTCCCCCACTATGATTGCCAGCTTCTCCTCCATGTAACATCTTCAATATTTTTTCTCCTTCTTCGCGAGTTAAGCACCTGAGAGGTGGTCCATTGAAAGATTTTCTATATAAAATTCCTTCTCGCAACTCATAGTTTGTTGCACGACTCTTTAATTTATGTGCTTCTAGTCTGTTCCTGGATATTTCTCCTGTTGCGAGATATGCATGAATTTCTTTTCTCCAATCTGCGATGGTGTTTGATAACTCCCTTTCTACTTCCATCGCAACAGATTCCTCAATTTCTTTCTCTTTGTCCACTGATGGGTGTTGAATTGTCTGTATTTGGATATTTCTTGTATTTGGATTTATCATCATGCTTGGAATAAATGCAAAAGCATCTGCGAGATGGTTATATTTTCTAGATATATGTCTCCATTTTAATTTTGGTATCTTCGCAGATAATTCCTCAACGAGTTTCTTGTATTTCTTCAAAGAAGATTCATTTGTGGTATATTCCCCTTTAATTTGAAAAATCACTAACTGCGAATCACTTGTTATCCTTATACTTTCAAGCTTCTTTTCTATTGTGATTTTTAATGCATGCACTACAGCTTCGTACTCTGTTTCATTGTTCGTGGATGCAAATTCTAGTCTGAATGAGAATGATGTTCTTTCTCCTTCTGGTGAAATCAACACGACTCCAATTCCATTTCCCTCACTATTGGATGATCCGTCCACTAGAATTTCCCATCTATCTGGTTCTGTTAATAAGTCTTTTGGATTTCCAAATTCTTCTTCAACATCCATCATTTCCTCTACTGCTTCATCTTCTTCCAAAGGAAATTCTGCCAAAAAATCTGCGACGACTTGTGATTTTTGCGATGACAATACTTCGTATTTTATCTTGTAATGGTTTACTTGTGCATTCCACCTTTCTATTCTTCCTGACCTTTTTGTGTTCTTCATGATTGATTCAATTGGGACTTTGGTTACCACTTTTATCACATGTGCTTGAAAGTATATTCGTAACTTGAATGATGCATAAACCAGGGATAAGATTAACTTCTCCATTTTAGAATAATTCTTCTCTGCTGCATTAAAGGTTTTACTAATGTAGTAAATGGGCCTTTATACTCCTCTCTGCTCGCAATGTAACTCGCACTTAGAGCATATGGAGTTGTTGCGAGGTATACTAATAATTCTTCATCTCTCTCTGGTTTCTGTAGTATAGATGTATTTGCGAGGTATTCTTTGATTCCTTGAAAAGATTTTTCACATTCCTCAGTCCACTTGAATTTTGCTCCCTTCTTAAGTATGTTGAAAAAATGCTTGCACTTATCTGACATTCGCGAAATAAATCTTCCAAGTGAAGCCAAGAGTCCATTTAGCTTTTGTACTTCTTTTACCGTTGCAGGTGTTGGCATGTCACGAACTGCTTGGACCTTTTCTGGATCAACTTGTATTCCCTCCTTTGATACTATGTATCCCAAGAACTTTCCAGACGAAACCCCAATTATACATTTCTCAGGATTTAATTTGATGTTGAACTTTCTCATTTGCTCAAATATTTCCTTCAAATCTTGCACATGATCTTTAGCTTCCTTGCTTTTTATCAACATATCATCTACATATACCTCCAAAGTTTTATGTATCCACTTCGCGAACACTTTTTCAACCATACGTTGATATGTAGCACCCGCATTCCGCAAACCAAATGGCATCTTCACATAACAATACAAACCCCTTGGAGCAAAAAAGGCAGTATGTTCTTGATCTTTCTTGCGAGTGATATTTGATTATACCCTTTATATCCATCAAGTGAAGTGACTCTATCATGACCTGCAGTTGATTCCACCATTTGTGGTATATCTGGTAATGGAAAACTGTCTTTGGGACATGCCTTGTTTAGATCAGTGAAATCTATGCAAATTCTTATTCCTTTATTCTTTTTCGGAACAATGACCATATTCGCAATCCATTCTGGATATTTTGCTTCCCTTATGATCCCTGTATCCAACATATTTTGTAATTCTTCTTCTATATGTACATGATAATTTTGTGATATCTTCCTTATTCTTTGTTTGAATGGTCTTACATTTTTATCTATGTTCAATCTATGACACTCCACTGATGGATCAATTCCTGGTATCTCATATACACTTCCTGCGAAGATATCTTTATATTCTCGCAAAAGATCAATAGTTCTTTTTTCTTCTTCTTCATCCATCTTAGTTCCAATTCGCAAGAATAAAGGATCCTCTTTCCTTCCGATATTTATTTCTTTAGTTGGTTCAGCTGCAACATAGCTTGGACTTTGCTCCCCCATAGGTGTTGGTTCTTTGATTATTTTTGCTGGTTCCCCTTCTTTTTCTGGAATCTCATTTGGTATACCTCTCCCTTCCTTTGCTCTTATTGTATACACTCGGAATTCTTCTTCTTTTTTTGTTTCCTTCGCAAGTTTCCTACGAAGCTGTTTCTTTCTTGCTCTTCCTCCGCATTGCGTTACTTCAATTTGATAACAAAATTTTGCACTATCAAGATCTCCTTTTATTTCTTGTATTCCATTTGGTGTAGGAAATTTGATTCTCTGATGTAATGTTGAAGCAACAGCTTTGATCGCATGAATCCACGGCCTTCCTATCAGCATGTTATATGGAGATTCCATATCTATCACACACAATATTACATGTGTTTCGATTTCTCCTAGTAATATTCGCAGCGCGATTTCCCCTTTAGATTTTGTTGTAGATTTTCCTAATCCATGAATAAGACATTTTGAATTTGTGATTTCTTCATCTTTAATCCCCATCCCCTTAAGTGCATGATAGAATATGATATTAACAGAACTCCCTGTATCAACCAAAATTCGGTTTAATTTCCATTTTTCTACAGCTTTCTTATCTTCTAGCATGATCGTAATTGTGATCACCAATGGTGAAGTGTGGTTCAAGTCTTCATTTGGAATTTCTGCTGCTGAAAATGTGATTTTTCGCTTTTCCCATTCTTCTAAAGTTGTTATCTTTTCTTCCTCCATGATCTTTCTTCCTCTACAATCTCGCTTGTATATTTTTCCCTTCATATTACTATGAAATTCATCAATCATTGTCTTTGTGATCATATTACATTCTTCTTTTTTACAATCTCCATCTACTGACTTCATTTGATCTTCAAATTTTCCACAATTCCCTCAAATTTAGGCTACCACAATTCTCAAGTCCTGTTTCTAGCGCCAATTATGTAGTTGCAGAATAACCTACAACTACACCCTCAATAGAATTAGTCAAAACTCAAGAAGTTCTTGATGGTGAATGATAACTTTCTTATTAATTCTCTTAGTTGATTACATAGAATTATCAAAATGGAACTAGAATAGTTACAACTTTTTCTATTCTCTTTCCTAAGATAATTTCTTACACTCATTAAAAGAACCTCTCGAATTTTACATTTGAACTCCTATTTATAGTAAAACTTATGCAGCTGTATATGAATTGCGAAGTATCGCAACTCATACTCGCAAAATTATTCCATCCTCGCAAAACTTCATATTTCTCCGCGCTACTTCTATCATCGTATCATTTTATAACTCTTTTCTCCTTTATTTATTACGATACTCGTGAACTATTATCTTGCGATATTCAGTACCTACACCAACCACCACCATACGGCATAGCTCCTCCTTTGTTGTTGTATCATCTTGTATCACCATCAGCCTAAGCCCTCTCATTACCACTGATTCAAACCAATTCAGACTCCACATACACACCTGCAATTGATTATCAAGGCAGCATATTCAAGCCACCAAAACTGTATCATTTCCTTGTAACCTAACTGCAACTCTTTTGTTCTCATCTCAGTTCCCATTTAATGGAAACATAGCTAGCTGACTGCAATATATAAACTCCCTATAACTTCATAACCTGCAATCAAAGGTATAGATCCATAATCTCCAGACCCAGTTCGCCATTCCTTGTACCACCTTGAGTCAGTTCACCCTAGAAACCCAAATACCAACCTTCCTCAACTGTTGGTTCTAACTGCATTGCCTCATTACTTCCACTGGATCTTACTTCCACAACCTGAACCATCCTCCATCCTATGCATACATCTAAAACTGAAGCTGCACATCTACCACAATCACCTCTGCACTTCCATTTCTAATTGCATCTCAAACACATCCCTGTAATCATACATACTGCCCTTGCTTTGAGTCTAGCTGCAATTCCACCAAAGACATCCCTGTAATCAGTAGTTACCATCTGTTACCATCGTCACTTAACGGAAGAAAATAGCATCTTGGCAGCTCCGCCTTCTTCCCAGAAACCACCAGCACTGCTCCATACCCATTTTCTCTCTCTTTTGATGGCAGTGACTTCATAAACTATCTTCACTTTTTTCTTCAGTTGCAGAACCAACCACAAACCCATCCAACAACAGCACACTGAACTTCCCTGTAATTCTCAGCATACCACCACCATTCACAATTCCTTCCTTAATAAACATAGTACCATCACCTGCAATTGCAACTTTGATTCTGCAACATTTCTTGTTGTTTCTCCCTAAGTCTCTCATCAAACCCAACCTTTACAGCAACACCAAACCACAGACCTCTGGCAGCAACAGACTTGTTTGAATCAGCCACAAAGAAGCAACCAATTCGATCTACAGCCACAAACCCATTTATGATTCCTCATCAATTTCATCTCCCATATACAAGACCCATCTCTATTTCGATTCATTTGAACTCAGAGAGCAGTAGAAACTCCATGAATCAACCCAAACGAATCTCAATCCACCAAATACCACTTCTCAATCAATGGCAGAATCATCACTGTATATTTCTCCAATTCAATCTCTTTTAATTCATCACTTTACTTCAATTAGTTGTATCCAGGTCATCTTCAACCTCTTATTCTTCTCGATCCGTGGCTTAACGGAAACAACTTCATTTCAGTTCTAGGATTTAATCTCACGGCAATAGCAGCCGCTATGTTGTTCTTTCTCAATTTCAGAGAAACGGAAATGTGATGAATGAGAGGAAAGTTCTCTCATGTAGGGTTGTGGGTTAGATTTGGTACACCCCAGGGATAATTCCACCCCCAGACTGGGTCCTTATAATAGGTGGTCACTTCCTATAGGGGCTAACCAAGTTGGCAGTCCCTTAACCTCATCTGGTTTATCTTTATTGCTCCTCCAAAAAAGATTTGCCCCTTAAGTTCGGATCGACTCCGGATAGTGTTCGCCCATGAAATGACGACTTTGTCCTTTTCGCTCTAAATAAGTAGTTTCTCCTTTTTTTTTATCCAAACCCTAGTTAGTAATTCTCCGAATCATTCCCGAATGATTCGCGAACGTATCCGAACTGATCGAATCCGAATGATACTTCCGAACTATTTGAACTCCGAACCTAGTTCCCGGATTATATGGACCTCACGAATGATTCGCGAACGTATCCGAACTACCGAATCCGAATGATATTTCCGAACTAGATCTCCTATAGGTAACTCTCTCACCAGAGTTCAGTTGATTGGTTTTTGTTTGATTTTGTATATACTTTATAATTAAATACAATTATTCAGTTAATATTTTTTATTGGTAGTTGTTTAACCAGTGCTTTATGTGTTGATTTTTTTTTAAAGTCTATAAACTCGTTTTTTAATACATTTATGCGATTAAATTGTTACTTCTTGTTAAATAATCACGCTAAATATTTTTTTCCATCTTATAAATGATATACAAATAAAATTAGTCTCGTAATAAGGACATAATACTTATCAATTTATCATATATGTAAGACGAATTTTAAGTGTCGAACTCACATTTATAAAACGAATATCCACGTACGTATGACGTTTCGAACTACTGTCCGAACAACAAATCGTTGATCGGATTTTTGACCGAATCCGATATACCCGAATCCTTATAATTCCCATACGTATGCCGTCCCGAACTACTACCCGTACCCAGAATTGCTAACTAGGCTCCAAACGACTCCAAAGCACCTAATAACTCAAATTCACACATAAGATACATAATTCACACGAAAAATAGCGAAGAAAGCATAAATACTAAATATAAAATAAGGTGTTTTAGACACCTATCAAATTCCCCCATACTTAGACTTTGCTAGTCCTCGAGAAAATCAAACAAAACAATTATAAAACATACATCGAGGCTACAGTTACTCTTAGCTAAATAACAAGCCTTTAAACCCCTAGGTGTCCCTAGTGGACGAGTTATAGCCTCGTGAAGTTTTACAAGAGGTCTACCTACAAAACCTATATTTCCAACTCCAGCTACATGTGATAAATCTATGAACGAATCCAAAATGGCTATTAGAGGAGGTACCTTGCGCAAATTCAATTTAATATATATGTAAATTAGGCTCTAATTAGATAGTCGAACAAACCACAATACTCGGAATCTAACAAACTACAATCACAATGATAAGATTAAGAAGATGGATATAGAGGTAGATGTTTGCGAATGTTAACAAGTGATCGGTGTTTCCCATATCTGTCTGAAGGTCACTGCCAAGATGAACCTATGCATCCTATTGGATTGATCTACTGGTTTGAATTCTAGTGTCAACACACTAGCATATACAAGGGAACCAGTAGTCAACAATCTTAATTCTACATCAACTCAACCGGCATATACAAGGGAACTAGGAGTCGACTTTATTCAACACAATAATATATATATATATATATATATATTATTTTTTTCACTTTTTTTTTGAGACAGCATGATTGGATCTTTTGGATCCAAGCGCATGCTTCTTGTCAGCAGATTACATGATAATTCCCTTGGATCCTGCATTCCACGCTTGTTTAGGCGACGGAGACATGGAGAACACACACATATTGCTATCCAAGTGTCTTTTTTATTCCGATTGGTCTAATTGGTCGGTCTTTTTTTTTTTTAGCAACTCAATTACTCTATTTCATCCTAGCAGTAATAACAATTTGATGTTTAGTGACCCACCAAATCACTTAGATAAAAATAGATAAATATGGAAAAATAAAAATAGAACGTGATATGGTGATATTCCGAGATATGGTAACAACTATCATATTATTTCTAACATTCGAATAATTCTATCCTTTTAGTTAATGGGTTCCTCAACTCCTCCAGCCAAGATGGTTCCATCCATTTAGATTGATAGTGTCATCCTAAAGGCACATGTTTCTAGGTTTCGGAGTTTATAAAGCAATTTTTTATTTTTATATTCTATTTTTTTTAATATTTGAACATACAAGGGAAAACTAACAAGACTAAAAACTCTATATGAGAACACTCCCCCACACTTAAACTTTACATTGTCCTCAATGTAAATTGAATCGTCCAAAGAAAGTCAAGGTGGGAAATCCATAACATGATATATATACACAATAAGAAAATAAAATGCATGATAAAAACTCATTACTCCAACTCATAGCTATTTCGGAACAATAGAGGAGAAACACTAAACAAGCTATTTAGTTGGCATTTAATCCCAACTCAGCCAATATATATACCTCGCCGCCAAGAAAAAATTCCATATACTTAGAAAGGCTAGTGTTTATTCTAGATTGTTCAAAAATCTCTAAAAGTTGGAGTTTTGATATGAAAATATCCAAAATAAGAACATAAAGATAAAAGACTTAAAACAAATAAAAAGATAGAGATAGATACACAAAACCAGTGGGTTGCCTCCCATTAGCGCTTGGTTTAAAGTCGTCAGCCCGACTTGCAAGACGAATTCCCCATACACCAATAATCGAAAAAGTTGGGGATCCACCCATAACACCTGTTTTGCAAACACTAGCTTCGCACAAATATTAGTAATATAAAACAGAAACGAAGCTATTAACCGATAAAAGCTTCCCCCACACTTATTCTTGTCCACACTTGAAAATGCATAAAGAATATAGAAGTCGGGTACTTCCACGGTTTCTTGTTCCAAAACCTGCATAGTATGAGAATCAAATATTTCCAATGGAGGATATCGAGAAACAAAGTCATTTAACAATGTTTTCGAAGCACATACATTCAAACTAATAAGAGGTAAAGGAGAAGAAACAATATGCAAAGGGTTAGACAAACCTCGCACAATCTCTTGTAGCACGGAATCCTCTTCATCCTTGAAAAACTCAAGTGAATTATTCACCTCTTGTATATCATGGTCCTCTATCAAACCTTGCAACCATTATTCGTCCGTCTCTGCCTTAATCAAAATCTCGACATCAACATCATCATTACAATCATATGCAAGATCAATTGGGTCTTCCACAATATTGGTCATAACGGTTTCATTCTCAACATACTCCCCTTCATTAGAAGGAACATACTCCACTGCGGATTCATTTTCAGACTAACCATAATTAGAATCGTCGTCGGTTTCCCAACCTTTATCACGACGTCGTTTGAGTTTCATATGGATGGTCCTACTAATTTCATCGACAATCTCTTTCGAGGCTCCATCATCTTCCAACTTGTATAATTTATGTGCAAGTTTCCTGACGTTCACACGCTTACCACCGTTGACTACACTAGGTTCTCTTTCCCATGACTCTTCCCTTTGAATGGGTGAATGATCATAACTACGATCTGGAGTCGGGTAAGAAGAAGTGTTACCGAAATTGGTTTGTGCGACGTTCTCTCTATTACGATCAAGTTGGTCTAGCCTTTGTTGCATATCTTGCAATCCATTCATAATCTGCATACAACTCGAATGAAGCCAATTAGAAGTAGAATTATCCCACCTTGGTGCTTGACTTACATACCCACTACAAGGTTGTTGTTGGTATGTATGAAAATCACCATAAGGTTCTCTAGGATATGCATCGTAGCCAATAAATTGGTTTTGATTACATTCCAAAGTTGGTGGAAAATTTTCATAGTGTTGAGGAGGTTGAAAATCATATCCATTGCTCCAATATGCTCCTTCCATAATAAGTACCTAAAACAAGAGTTCTCAAAAATATGTCAAAACCAGAAAATAAGAAAAACTAAAAACTAAACTAAAAACAAAAATAAGAAACCAAAAACAAGTGACAACTGCTGCCTCCCCGGCAACGGCGCCAAAATTTGATCGTTGTCGTATGCGTCAAAAATAAATTACACTTTCTTACTACTCAAAATATAAATATAGCAAGGGCAAGAAAGGATCGATCCCACAGAGATGACTAGGTTGTCAAGTTGTTTCGGTTTCCTATAAATAACATGGGGGATTTTCTGATTTTTATAAAGTAAAAGTAAAATAAAAGCAAAGAAATAAATAAGCAAACAAATCAAATAGAAAATATATTGGTTAAGGATTCATCTTCATTCACAAACATGTTCTTGTCATAATAATTAGAATTGATATTTTAATCTCAACTTTTATCAAAAGCCCTAGGATACATTGATCGCAAGAATATCCTGCTAATCTCCTTTTGTCATCAACAAACACATTAAAAGATGCGAGTATGAGTTCTATCTAAGAGAACAACCTAACGTGTAAAAGCACTAATCAAGTTTAATTCCCTAGATGCATTAAGTTTTATGAAATCAGGCCAATCAAAGCAATTGAACATGGAAAGCACGCTAATCCAATTTAACAAAGGTCACGATTCACATATGATCATAAGAATATATCACTACAAACTATAATCATATTTATGCTACTTGTATTCAAGGATTATCACTTTTATGTATGAAAAACCCTAAACTAGCAATAGATGTGATTAGAAGTTCTACCAATTTGCAACTTGACAAAAAAAATCAATCAAATCATGTTATAATACGTCAATCATATAACTATATTTTCAGATAATCGTAAACGATATATATGAGACAAAACTAATATATTGAATCAAAGAATCATATTATGTGAAATCCAATTATTCCATAACCAAAAGAAAACTAAGTACTCATGCTCAAGGAGTTCATAACAATAAGAAAAAGAAATTATATCATATTGCAAACCCTAGAAACAAAGTGGAAGATGAGATAAGATATTGGATTAGAGAAAAGTATTCTATTTTATATTATGTTTCTCAATTTCCATAAAGGATACTCCTTCCAAAATTAGGTTTAGTTTTCAAAGTCAATTAGATGAAAATCCACCAAGCCCACAAGTGAGAAAAACCCGTGTAGAAAATCTGTCCCAAAAACGCTCGCCGGAAGTTGGCCGGAAAATCATCTCAGGTGACCCGAAGTATCATCGCCGGCCACTGTAGTCAACTAACAGTCCACCATTAAGTATAACGGTCAATACTAACGATCACTAACGGCGTTAACTGAGTCAGGATGAGTCAGAACCGAGTCAGTTGGCTAACTCGGGTGACTGGTTTTGTCCAAGGCTGTTGCAACCATTGCGCTTCCGCCATGATGGATGTTCTCTGTTCCAGCTGCACTGCACATCTCTTTGCCTTGCAATTTCAACACCAGCTCCATGTGCCAACAATTCAAACTTCATTCACAGCTTCATAATCATTGCAGCTAGCACCACACAGCACCAACAATCCATGATCTTCTCATTCATACACAAGCTCAGCTAACCACCAGATTCACTCCAACCACCACCAGACGACATAGCTCCTCCTTTGTTGTTGCATCATCTTGTATCACCATCAGCCTAAGCCCTATCATTACCACTGATTCAAACCAATTCAGACTCCACATACACACCTGCAATTGCTCATCAAGGCAGCATATTCAAGCCACCAAAACTGCATCATTTCCTTATAACCTAACTGCAACTCTTTTGTTCTCATCTCAGTTCCCATTCAATGGAAACATAGCTAGCTGACTGCAATATATAAACTCCCTGTAACTTCATAACCTGCAATAAAAGTTACAGTTCCATAATCTCCAAACCCAGTTCGCCATTCCTTGTACCACCTTGAGTCAGTTCACCATAGAAACCCAAATACCAACCTTCCTCCATTGTTGGTTCTAACTGCATTGCCTCATTGCTCCCATTGGATCATACTGCCACAACCTGAGCCATCCTCCATCATATGCATACATCTAAAACTGAAGCTGCACATTTACCACAATCACCTCTGCACTTCCATTTCCAATTGCAGCCCAAGCACCTCCCTGTAATCATACATACTGCCCTTGCTTTGAGTCTAGCTGCAATTCCACCAAAGAAATTTCCTAATTTGCACTGTAACAGCGCAAAACAACACCAGTAGTTACCATCTGTTACCATCATCACTCAACGGCAGGAAATAACATCTTGCCAGCTCCGCCTTCTTCCCCGAAACCACCAGAACTGCTCCATACCCATTTGCTCTCTCTTTTGATGGCAGTGACTTCATAAACTAGCTTCACTTTGTTCTTCAGTTGCAGAACCAACCACAAACCCATCCAACAACAGCACACTGAACTTCCCTGTAATTCCCAGCATACCACCACCATTCACAATTCCTTCCTTAACAAACACAGTACCATCACCTGCAATTGAAACTTTGATTCTGCAACATTTATTGTTCTTTCTCCATGAGTCTCTCATCAAACCCAACCTTTACAGCAACACCAAACCACAGACCTCTGGTAGCAACAAACTTGTTTGAATCAGCCACAAAGCAGCAACCAATTCGATCTACAGCCACAAACCCATTTCTGATTCCTCATTAATTTTATCTCCCATATACAAGACCCATCTCTATTTCGATTCATTTGAACTCAGAGAGCAGTAGCAACTCCATGAATCAAACCCAAACCAATCTCAATCCACCAAATATCACTTCTCAATCGATGGCAGAATCATCTCTGTATATTTCTCCAATTCAATCTCTTTTAATTCATCACTTTACGTCAATTAGTTGCATCCAGGGCATCTTCAACCTATTGTTCTTCTCGATCTGTGGCTTAACAGAAACAACTTCATTTCAGTTCTCGGATTCAATATCACGATAATAGCATCCGTTGTGCTGTTCTTTCTCAATTTCAGAAAGGTGGTCACTTCCGATAGGGGCTAACCAAGTTGGCAGTCCCTTAACCTCATCTGGTTTATCTTTATTGCTCCTCCAAAACAGAGTTGCCCCTTAAGCTCGGCTCTACTCCGGATAGTGTTCGCCCATAAAATGACGACTTTGTCCTTTTCGCTCTAAATGAGTAGTTTCTCCTTCTTTTGATCCAAACGACTCCAAAGCACCTAATAACTCAAATTCACACATAAGATACATAATTCACATGAAAAATAGCAAAGAAAGCATAAATACTAAATATAAAATAAGGTGTTTTAGACACCTATCAAATAGTGACCAATACTAAAATTTAATATATAGACACTTATAATAAATTCATGTGGGATGCTTCTGGCAACACTTGCAAATATGTTCGTTATGTGAGATCCAACTAATTAAACACGCTATTGTGAGACGACTAACTAACACACTATAATATGACACGACCAACTAAATATTTTGGCACTATATCCGCTTTAAAATTTTCTCCACCGCCGGGGCCGTAGGTCCCGGCTTTCCGGTTACTATGATCCAACTAATTAAACACTCTACTGTGACCCGACTAACTAACACACTATAATATGATACGACCAACTAAATATTTTGGCACTGTATTTGCTTTTAAATGTTCTCCACCGCGGGGGGCGTAGGTCCCAGCTTTTCGGCTACTATGATCCAACTAATTAAACACTCTACTGTGAGCCGATTAACTAACACAATATAATATGACACGACCAACTATATATTTGGGAACTATATCTTCTTTTAAATATTCTACATCGCCGGGGCCGTAGGTCCCGGCTTTCCGGCTACTATGATCCAACTAATTAAGCTCTCTATTGTGAGCCGACTAACTAACACACTATAATATGACACGACCAACTAAATATTTGGGCACTATAACTGCTTTTAAATTTTTTTCCACCGCCGGGGCCGTAGGCCCCGGCTTTCCGTCTACTATGACCCAACTAAATCTACTGTGACCTGACTAACTAACTAACACAATATAATATGACACTACCAACTAAATATTTGGGCACTATATCTGTTTTTAAATTTTCTCCACCGCCGGGGCTGTAGGCCCCGGCTATCCGGCTACTATGGTCCAACTAATTAAACACACAATTATGACCCGATTAACTAGCACACTATAATATGACACGGCCAACTAAATATTGGGACCGGTCTGCTATGACCCGACTAACTAAGTAAGCTCCCGACTATTATAGACAGGACCAACTAACACACTAATTTTAACATGGGCACATCTTCCTTTAAATTTTCTCCCCTTGCGGTTACTATGATCCAACTAATTAAACACGCTACAGTGACCCGACTAACTAACACACGATAATATGACATGATCAACTAAATATCGGGATCGACTAATTAAATATGCTCCCGACTCGCTAAACATGCTCCCGACTATTATAGACATGACTAACTAATACACTAATTTAAATGTTGGCACTACTTCTGCCTTTAAAATTTCTCCACCGGCTACTATGATCCAACTAATTAAACACGGTACTATGACTCGACTAACTAACACATTATAATATGATACGACCAACTAAATATTGGGACCGTTCTTTTATGACCACAGACTATAATTGCACGAAAAGATAATGATCGACAGCCCAAACAAATGAACAATAAACAAAACTCTAAAAAGGTTGAGGGATTTGTCTTAATATTTTCAGTTAACGTTCAATTCTATTATTATTTAGCATCTTTAATTAATATAAACTTTATATCTAAGCTTAGAACAACTTTTCAAAAATCGACGAGAGGTTGAGCGCCGGCCGCAGGCCAACGTGATACCTAGTCTATATTATAAGGAAAAAGGGTGTCTGTCTATGGGTCAATTAGGGCCCTTGATTTCAGTCATCCAATGGTCTCAATTGATAATTAGTGGTTTGATTTTGAGTCAAAGGTGACCATTGATTGTTAGTATCTTATTATTTTCGATGTTAGAGATTATGTGCGGCCCGGCAAATCCTAAAATAACTACTTAACCTATAAACGGTTTAGGAGTTAGGGGTACTTAGAATTGTTGGCCACCAAAGTCCTCTTAATCATTATCGGGATATTTAATTATATTGCGCTCGATCAATGCCATTGGCATTAACCTTCCGAACACACTGTCAATGGAAAGAGGTGACCATCAATTTTTTTAATCCCTATTTTTGAATACCTAGACATGATTAGCCATGGTTTAATCTTTTTTTGCGTTTGCTGTGATCAGATTTGCTCTAGAACTACATATGGTTCATCAAAATCTAGAACCAAACGTGACGGCCGTCATAGGTGTACTCTACAAAATTGGAGGACCTGATTTGTTCCTGACAGAGGTATTTATTCTTTGATAATTAGCTCAAGTTATTGAGCAGAAGTTGCAGAACTAATACATTTTGCATATTGATTCATTTACTTGGAAAATGTAGCTAGGATGTTTCTGAAAACACATCCAACCCAATCCATCATTAAGAACCCTTATCAGCTCCCAACAGCAAGAACTTCTCAAACAAATTTTCCAAGAATCCTTTCGGGCGTCATAAAATTTGGATTAGACAAACGGTTTGGGCGTAATAACATTTGGAAATTGCGTTCTTATCTAGGAAATGTAATGAAATTTTGGCATAAGAATTGGAATAGATCATTGTTACAATTTATTCCAAGTGGTGCACGCTTATGTAGCATAAGAAAATTGGCACTAGATCATTGTTAAAATTTATTCTTCACTTATTTGTATTTTGGTTTTCTAGACAGGTTAACAATCCATGAATGTGTCTAGGAAATCTACTAAACAGGGAAACTACCGGTCACCTATTACGAAAATTGCTGGCATTCACAAATATATAGTCACCTTTGCAAAGATATAGTTTGCCAATATTCCAATCTTTGATGGCTATATAGGTAAGTGTTGTATGATTTTAAGAAATCATTGATTGTTTACTTAAGATTTTTGCTTTGCTTATTAAAATGTAAAGGGAATTGATTTAGAGATGAAAATGAAGTTGCCGATGCTCCAACTCAAATACGTCGAAAAACCACCCTGAGATACCACAATTGTGTAAGAAATTTTTTTGGAGATTATATTGGGTTTCATACAGTTTCCTTGCCGCCTCCAAATGTGTGGTGCCACTGCCAAGCAAATTTACATGGCATTATGCATGTATTGGAGTTTTCTCCCCAGAAATGTCGTGTGCAAAGAAGTTCTATTTTCGTCTGAGGATAGATGGAAGGCTTGCCCTTGATTATTTTTGAGTTAGTATTTTGTTTACTTTTTTTCTTAGCAACATGTTTTTTTTTTTCAAATAACATTTTCTTTTCTTTTTGGTGTTCTTAAGTAGCGTGGCTATTTAATTGTGCAACTGCCAACAAAATAAAAGCACGCACATATCGCCGACGAAACCTTCTGAATCAATATGCAATTGACTATGGATCGTAAAGTAAAGAAATATTTCAAGACTCATGATATGCAATGTACAAGACCCAATAATTCATCCAAGGTTGCATATTGTCTAGCCCCGTATTTACAAAGACAATTCCGGGGAGTCCTCCTACGTTAAAATAAAGATGAATCCTACGGCCGTAACTAAAACATATATCATTTTCTATGTATAAGTTGATTTTCATTTAATACTATGTATTACAAAGACGTGTCCTATGTTTCAACTAAGAAAATTTCACAAAAAGTTTGAGCCCGGCCGTAGGCCAGGGTGATACCTAGTTTCTTCTTTAAGAAGATGTTGTATTTGTCTCTGGGACAAAGGTGTTCATCGGATTCGACGATCCTGGGGCTGGGAGTATGGGTTGGCGAAAGATACATCCATCCGTCCATTGGGATGACCAGATGAGATCATGTGGCCATGATTGATGGATACGCGAGAGTACACCGGGACCGTGGATCCTCGAGAGTAATTTTGGGCCACCAATTTCGTCATCCCACGGAAAACACTTTCTTTTTTATCCTTCTTTTAGGATTCGAGCACAGCTGAAAACATTTTCTATCTTTCTCTCTTTAGCCTCGCTCGAGTGATTTCGAAAACAAGAACACAGATTTATGTAATTTTTGTTTAGATTTTTAAATCTTTGTAGTTCGATTGTTATGATGCAGCGCTTCGAAGAGTTCTAAATATTTATTCTCCGAAGATAATCTACAGAAAACATATGTTGTATCAAACCCTAATTTTTCAATTTATTGTTATTTTGAGTTATGGGGTTCCTCCTCTTCATGGTGCTCGGTTCAAGTAAGATCAGTGTCGCTCCTCCTCTTGTTCAAATCAATCATCGCTTCTTTTTATTGATTTCAGTTGAACTTGAAGGGTTTTGCTTGGTAAGAAAATATTTTGGTAAAAGAAATTAATTTTTGTCATGATTCAAGAAATTAAAACCTAGGGTTTCATATATTTTGGGTTAAATTTCGGGTTTCTTTTCAATATAGTGTTTAATTTAAACAATTGAGTTAGTTTGATTGATGGTTGTTGTGTTATCTTGATAAGAAATACATTATATATTTAATGTATTTGTTAATTAATATTTTGTTTGGGGTTTCAATCTCAGGACATTGAGAAGTGATGAATCAAATCTTGGGTTTTCCCTTCATGCCTCTGTTCTCTGCCTAAAACATAGCTGACTCATGAATATGATAAATGAGTAAGAAGTAATTTATCAAAAATTGGTGATGGGATGTTCTAGCTGAGGATGTGGGAAGTCGAAAAGAGTATCTTATTGTCTCAAATATTCACAATTGGTTGCTGGGAAAGGTCTTTCTGTTTCTATCAATCAGTTGCAGGTATTTACAATCAAAGCTTTAATCTTTTCAGATAGTTTTTTTTTATGGATTTTAAAAAGCCGGGTCTAACAACCTCACCCAATATTTTGATTAGCAATCTGTATGGACAACTCCAAGTTGTTTTCTAGAGAATCAACTAGACTCAATCAATAGAAAATACTCAAGGAGTTATTATCTCAATATCTCAATTTGATTTACTCAAGCAAATACAATTCGCGAGTCTTAATTAAAGAGAGATAACTTGGATGGTACCAAAGACCAATATCCAAGTGTCAATAAATTTAAATCAACAACCAATAAGGTCGGATATTCTAATTGATTGAAAAACGCACAACCTATATTATTTCAATTATACAAAAAAATATAATGCGGAAAAAAAATAACACAGACACCATAATTTTGTTAACGAAGAAACCACAAATGCAGAAAAACCTCGGGACCTAGTTCAGATTAAACATACACTGTATTAAGTCGCTACAGAAACTAGCCTACTCCAAATTAACTTCGGTCTGGACAGTAGTTGAACCCCAATCAATCTCACACTGATCCAAGGTACAGTTATGCTCCTACGCCTCTAATCCCAGCAGGATACTGCGCACTTGATTCCCTTAGATGATCTCACCCACAACCAAGATATTCTACGACCCAAAGTCGTAGACTTTAGCAAACAAATTTGTCTCACACAGAAAAGTCTACAAGATAGATAAATTCGTCTCCCACGAATAAAACTATGAGTTTTGTTCCGTCTTTTGATAAATCAAGGTGAACAGGAACCAATCAATAAAACCAGACTTATATTCCCGAAGAATAGCTCAGTTTTATCAATCACCTCACAATAGTCTTAATCGACGCAGCGAAAAAAGATATTGTGGAATCACAAACGATGAGACGAAGATGTTTGTGATTACTTTTATATCTTGCCTATAGGAGATAGAAATATCAAGCCAATTATTACAATTGTACTCGTACGATAGAAACAACAAGATATGATCACACAACTACAAGAAAAGTAGTATCGGTCTGGCTTCACAATCCCAATGAAGTCTTTAAGTCGTTAACCTGTTTTTAGAAGAAGAAACCAAAGGTTAAAGGAGAATCGACTCTAGATTATCAAACTAGTATCACACAGAATGTGTGGAGATTAGGTTTCCCAATTGCTACAATTCTCCTTTATGTAGTCTTTCAAATCAGGGTTTGCAATCAATGTTAGCTTAGTAACAAAGCATTCAATATTCACTGTTAGATGAAAACCTGATTAGATACAAGCTAATATCTCTCAACCATTAGATCGAAAACTTAGCTTGTGATACACACATGTACTTGACGATTTTGGGTTTGTGTAACCGTACACAAATGTGTACAATAGTTGGTTCAATGACTTTCATATCAACCATATTCTTCTTCACTATAACTAGTCCAAATGACTCAAATGAACTAGTTAAAGAGTTGTTCAATTGCTATGAGATCTTATGTACTACACAAGACACAATTGAAGCAAAAAAGATGTGATTCACTCGAATCGATTCATGAACTATAAATCCACGGTTTGCAATAGTATTCCTTAGATAATTTAAATAAGTTCACGAACATCGTTTTTAGACACAACCACTCAAGTTCGCGGACTGGGTTCGCGGACTTAAGTAATCGGTTGGAGTTCACAAACTCTAGCAGAAATTCTCAGGTTCGGGAACTTCCGCCAGTTCGCGGACTAAAACCGAGCTACAACTCCAGCAGAAATTCTCGGGTTCGAGAACTACGCACGTTCGCGGACTGGGTTGACTGCTCAAGTTCCGGTTTTCACTTGATCAACAAAGTTCGCAAACTTCGGTTCAAGTGCTAAGGACTTATACATATATGTGTTACCACAACAATGTTTATATCCCCCAGTGGTTATATTGTCTAAACTCCCATTTCAATCATTGAAACATTCTCAAAGGACGTCATATAGTTGTTATTTACAAACTAGTTTTCATCAGAGCAATTTCCAAAGTGATTGAAACATAACATGACTTTCGTCACTAGGCAAAGATAAACTTGGCTAAAGCAAAATCTTTACCAACATACATTTTGAGAAATAGATAAGCGAGATATACTCAGCTCGAAATGTCACATGTGTATATCTTTAGTCTATATAGTAAAATGACTTTCATATCAAGATAGGAGATAGAGTAGATAAACTTTTGAGTGATAGATAAGTTCAAGTCTCCACATACCTTTTAGTCGATGAAGATCCACTGGTTCCTTGAGTAGTCCTTCGTCTTGTATGATGATTGCCATGGAGTTCTTGAGATCAACTACACTTTATATCCTAGTCCGAGACCTTAGCTATAGTAGACTAGAAATCAAGACTTTATAGTTTTGATCACTAACATTGACAACCATGCTTGAGATAGCAACGCATGCGATTTCGACCGAGCAATTCTCTAACAGAGTTGATATATTTTCCATTCTCTGCATTGATGACCAATTAATAAAATAAGGGATCAGAGATGTTTCTAATAAAAGTAACACTTTGGTATTACTAATGGATTTAAAATTAGGGGAACGTTGAGATCTCATAATCACTTCCACGTTTTTTTAAAGATGGTTCGGAGAAGCAAGATATTTTGTTGACGCTAACTTTCTCTGTCTAACTTAGGCGGCGGAGACATCTGAATCGAGGTGGAAAGGCATTCACTCTGTCTACATATTCCTTAGTATGTTCAAACCTGGAGTATAAGGTTAGTCAACATACCAGCATCAGTTTCTACTCCGTGGCTTAATGGAATGTCGTATCTGATTGGTCACAGTTCTAGGATGGTTCGATTCCTACCTGTGTTGTATTTTACAGTTATTTTAATAATATTGAGGTTGAGGTATTTCAATTGAACCATCTTATTTTGAAGGCCTTATTATATGCAGAATTATTTTGTTTTATTGGAAAGCCCTTCGGGATAGACCCTCTTTGGAGACTGTTGTTGAATGTATGTTCACAAAGTATTTACAAGAGAGAATCTTCTTTGCTTATTGCTTATAAGATTAAACCTGAAGTGTAAGGTTTAGTCAACATACCAGCATCAATTTTTTCTCAATGGCTTTATATGGATGCCAATCTATTGGCAACATTCCATGTGGTTCGAACGGTGGATCAACTATATTAGTAGTTGCGAACTTGGTAACAATATATTTAGGGCAAGAAAGCATGGATCTATCCTTCCCCCTCGAGTCATAAATGAGTCATGGGGATGAATCCTACTGTTGGATTCACAAGTCTAGCTGGGGTCCTTCAAAGTAGTATAAAAGTACTGAGAAATAACCTTAAGGTAATCATGACCCAACATTTAGTTCTGATGACTACATGAAATAATACCAGGTAAGCTTTTTATACTTCTGAAATTGATTTTTTCCTTGGTTTTGGTATTACCCAGTTGGGTATATAGATATGCTAGATGAGTTGATTGATTATTTGTGAACCAGGCAGTTCATGTTGATGCACAATATGCGAACCACATTATGACGAAGTATGAAGCAGCAAAAACAAGGTTTCTCTTTAAATTGATTTTTTTTTCTTTTTTTTCTTATTGATCTTTGATTAATCTTCTTAGTTTTATGCATGATGTTTTAAGAACAACAAAAACAAGGTATTTTAAGTAGAGGTACAAGCAGAAATCATATGTTGGAATTTCATATATAGGGAATTCCAATTTACTTGGTATCTTTAAGTAAGATTTAGGGTTATAAAATTCAGTACCTTCACTAACTGGTTTATCTTTATTTAGTCAAGTACTTAAACCATTTTACATGTAGCTTTTGAAAGCTATAGGTAGAAAATCGTCAGCATTTAGTCAAGTTGTAGGTTTTGAACAACGTCATTATGTTTTAATTTTCATGCTCAATTTGTGTTCCTTGAGATACACTGAATTCAGAATATGTGAAACATTGGTGGGATATCACTCCATTACCTTCTGAATTCTAAATTATGTTTTCTATTCAATAGCATTACTAGGTAAATCTATATATTTTTTGTGGACGTCAATAGAACTCTCATAATAACAATCGTTTTCAGCTGAATGATATATTAGTGCTTCTTAAGGATGCTGCTTATGATCTGCTGGACATGTGTACTGGATGTTCAACTCTCAAACTATCTAAATTTCAAAGACTGGTTGTGCCTCTTGCATATATTTCAACTTATTGCTTTGTCTTGTGTTTCCATTGAATTCGAGTTTGATAGGTTTAATCCTTTAAAGTAAAGTATTGTAATTAGAACAAACCAAGTTTGCTGCCATCAATCATATTAATGGTTTTTTTTGAGAATTTGTGAATGTTTAGAAACGAATTCCTTTTCTGAGTTGGTGATTAATTTGTTTGCTCTTATAGGTGCTTCTGAGTTCAAGTCAACAAGGCAAATATTGATTCCATCAAGTGCAGCAAGCTGAGCTATTCCTGAACCCATCTTCTTCCCTCCACCACCTAATCCAACAAATTTGTTATTCAACATCTTAAATTGCCAATTATTCTATATTTTACGAACAAGAAGAGTACCTACAGTGTCTTCAAAATCAACATCTCAAAATGCATTTTAACTGTTTGTTAAAATGCCTAAAGACCAGATTAGCTGCAACTATTGTTTTTCAATGAACTGAGTTGTTACTGGCAGTTAACCATGGTACGTTAGTTGTTTACCAATAGTTAGAAGATGGTTTTTAGGAAATTTGGGTTTGTCTCCAATTTCAATTTTAAAACTGTATCAATTATTTGTTTAGACAGACATTGATTTTAAAATTGTTTGGTTGTTGATTTGCAGTTTTGTTCTATTCAGGAAGAAGTTTCAGCCAGAGATGTGTTGATTATTTCAACTTTCTTGGCTCGATCTTACATGCCCAAACAATGTTATCACTTGGATTTATATGTTTTTGTAGCTCGAACTAACGGGAGGAAGTTGAAGCATTTATAAGACAACTGGATGGTTATTTATTCAGTAGGTGAGAGCCATATGTAGGACAGTTCATATGGACGAGCAATTGTTTTTTTCAAAGATCCGTAGGACCAGATGTTCAATTGTAAGTGCTTTTCTATTCTAACCTTTTCTTCTAGGAAGGTGCTTAATTATTAATATATGACATTTCTTTGATCAATAACATGAAAAAGGCTACTGGAATGATTTGAAGAAAAAACAACCAGGATTGCATGATCACAATTGGATTTTTTAGTGTTTGTGCTTTTTCTCCATGGACTAACTTATGCGCAATGTCTCCATGTCGGTGGAAATAAGTATTTTTTTTGGAAACTGCTTTTGGGGTAAATAAGTAGAAATAAATTTGGGATTTTTCGGTGGAAATAAGCACAAATACTCATGATATGTACTTTGAGGATTGTAGCTTGATAACCTTTGATTATGTGTTGTAATGGTTCTCATATTTAATTTTTATGCTTATAAGCACAAGATAAGATTACTAACTGCAAATTTGGTACTGAGAATCAATTTGGTTTTTATTGCCTGAAATCTCTGATATTTTTATTGTTCTAAAGTAGTCATGTCATCTAGAATAGAATGGTTGAATACTAAATGTTTTTTTGTTGGGCATATTTTTTGAAGTTGGCGAATGTGATGGGTACTCTGAAACTGAATCAGAAGATGGAAGTATGGGACGTTTCTCCTGCGTTAGACCTATCAAGGACAAATCCTGCTGGTGCATAATTCATCTCTTAAATCCTTAATTGGTTGTTATTTTACTTGAATATGGGTTTGTTTATATTTGTTTTTTTGTTGATATACAGTATTTTTTTTTTTTGGTTGATTTTTGGTAAGGCTTTTGTGAAGATTATGGGTCTGGATCAAATGCTGGAAAGATATACCAGTCAGAAGCTGAACGTCGTATTGCATCAAAACAAGCAGCACAAAGTGAATCTTGCATTGCCAAGGCTCACGTATTAGAACCGACATAACTAATTGATGCCACTAATAGTTTCAATCCAGAACGTGTTTCAGGTGAAGGAAGATTGGGACGTGTATATAAGGGTGTTCTCGAAGACGGACAGGTGCAGTTTGGGATTGTGGTACAAATCTCTTTGCTTTTGTTAATAGTAAATCTGAAAAGTGCTCTTGCAATCTGGTATATAACTATAATTTTCATTTTACTCAATCAGTTACATTAAACATTTACGGGTGGGATACGATGACATCTATTTGATACTTGGCGAGAGATTTTCAGGAGCATGGATTAACACAGGGACTGTCGACTATTCTGAAGGCTGATTCATTTTAAATTCAGGTGCGAGAGTTCGCATAAAAAAGACTAATATCATGACATCCTATCTTCTCATGATACTGGATTGTTTTTATCTTATTACTTTGTTTGGACAGGAGTTTTCATGCATCTTCAAATTCCTTCAAAAATATATTTTTTCGTCATTTCTTGGTAGTGTTGCTTTGTCTAGCAAATTTCTTAATGAAGATTAAATGAACCGACTTCGTCTATGCAAAATATATGTTTTGCCATCTTCTGGGATATTCTCAAGGTCCAGTTAATTACGATGTTGGATCAAGTTAAATGTCATTGCAAAGTTTAGGAAACGTATCTATCGATTATTTTCTTTTCCTCCTATATAGTATTACATAATTACCTAAATGGCTAACTGTATATGTTACTATTTTATTTATTTTATTTTATTTTCTTTACATATTGGTCAAGGGCTATTAGTGATATAACGTGAAGATTTTGTGACTTAGTTTTTTCTGATGTCCAGGTCATACTAATGCTAGATTATCATGTTTTTGATCCAATAGGTTTCCTCAATGGAGCTAAATATATATTTCCAAGCAGCAGCATGGGAGGTTTTTTTGTGGAGCTACTAATTGAGTATGTTGTAGATTATGTCTCTATTAATTTTGGTTGACCTAAAAATTCAAAACGCAGTTGTAGTTTATCTGCACTTTTCTCATTTTATGATTTATGTATTTTTGGTCGGTATTATAGTGTTCAATGGTAAACTTTGATCTTTTGGCCACCGTTCGTAGTGACACGGAATAATTCAAAAAATAAATACGTTAACTAACTTGCGGGCTAAATCACTCATATTTTTAGCCAATCACGACTAATTTTCAGTTAATTACTTATATTTGGTTGGATATAATATGATATTACCAACTAAATATGTGGGTACAAACAAAATATGCTCCCAACTATTATAGACGGAACCGATTAACACACTAATTTTAATGTGGGTGTTATATCTTTAAATTTTCACCGCCGCCGGAGCCGTAGGCCCCGACAAAGGAAACATGCTCCCAACTATTATAGACAGGATTAACTAGCACACTAATTTAAATATGGGAATGACTTCTACCTTTAAAATTTATCCACCACTGGGGCCGTAGGCCCCGACCCCTTCCGGCTACTATGATCCAACTAATTAAACACGCTATTGTGACCCGTCTAACTAACACAATATAATATGACACGGCCAACTAAATAATGTGGGAACCACATCAACCTTTAAATTTTCTCCACCGACGGGGCCATAGGCCCCGGATACTTCCTGCTACTATAATCCAACTAATTAAACAGTCTACTATGACTCGACTAACTAACACACTATAATATGACACAACAAACTGAATATTGGGACCGTTCTATTATGACCCGACAAAGTAAACATGTTCTCGACTATTATAAACATGACTAACTAACACACTAATTCAAATGTGGGAACGGATTTTTCCTTTAAAATTTCTCCACCGCTGGGGCCGTAGGCCCCGTCCCCTTCCGACTACTATGATCCAACTAATTAAACACTCTACTGTGACCCGACTGATTAACACAATATAATATGACATAGACAACTGAATATTGGGAGCATTCTGCTATGACCCGACTATTATAGATAGGAATAACTAACAAACTAATTTAAATGTGGGAATTAAAATTTCTCCACCGTTGGGGCCGTAGGCCCCTTCCGGCTACTATGATCCAACTAATTAAATACGCTACTGTGATCCGACTAACTAACACAATATAATATGACACATCCAACTAAATAATGTGGGCACCACACCAACCTTTAAATTTTCTCCACCACCGGGGCCTACCGGCTACTATGATCCAACTAATTAAACACGCTACCGTGATCCGACTAACTAACACACTATAATATGACACGACCAACTGAATATTGGGACCGTTCTGCTATGACCCGACAAAGTAAACATGCTCTCGACTATTATAAACATGACTAACTAACACACTAATTTAAATGTGGGAACGACTGTTGCCTATAAAATTTCTCTACCGCCGGGTCCGTAGGCCCCGACCCCTTCCCGCTACTATGATCCAACTAATTAAACACGGTAAAGTGACCCGACTAACTAAAACACTATAATATGACACGACCAACTAAATATTGGGACCATCCTACTATGACCACAGACTATAATTGCATGGAAAGATACTGATCGACTGACCAAACAAATGAACAATATACAAAACTTAAGTAAATGTCTATATTTGATTTTTTCAAAAATCGACGAAAGGTTGAGCGTCGGCCGTAGGCCAGCGCGATACCTAGTATCTTCTTTAAGAAAATGTGGTCCTTGTGTCGAGGACAAAGGTGACCGTGGGTTCAACGATCCTGTGGCCTTGATATATCGTTGGCGAGGGATATTTCTGTTCGCAGGATCTTGACATATAATTTTTTGGACGGTGTGGATGATGTCCTGGCCCGGCCAAAGTTTCCCTAATCTAACGCGACTGCGATGAATCACCTAGGGTTTTATCTAACGGAGGTATTTTGATATTTTCGTTTTTTTACTCTGATTTTGTAATCGAAAATCTTGCCTTTTTCTTATTTCTGGGATCCTATTATTAACTGAATATGCAATCTATTGGTTGATTATATTTTTGCCTTAGCGATTTTACACAAAATAGAAAAACTTAATTGGGATTGTTATGCGTCATTAATCTGATTGTTTACAGCTTTTGATTATTCGGCTAAAATAAATTATTGGTCATAAAGAGATAACCAGGACCATCAATTGAAAGCCTGAAACATTACCAGTTTGGTTTAAGGTAATGGGTTCTGGTGTGTGTGCTTTGAGACTTGCAGGGACTGAATTCGGAATTTCAACTGTTGGTGATGGCTGAGCAGATACGGGTAAGTAGAAGTTGATGTTGTGTGTTAATCTTGAATATGATTTGAATCTGAGTTGGAGTTGACAGTAGGATGATTTTTTTCCAGGCTTATGTTTGTCCCATCAGCATATTATGATCTCAAGAAATCTCTAACCCAATATACATTGTCACCAACAAAATTAGTGTGACATTCAATTCTACACTGATTCCATTCAACAATGGCCAGATCAATACATAATTTTTGAAATGCTATGTCGGAGTGACGCGAGATTTGTAATGGATGGTGTATAATATGAGATGCGTGAATTTTATAATTGGGAATTGTGTGTGCCTATGGATGTAGCAAAATCAGTATGTAGGATAAAATACAAGATCAATTTATTGGACGAAATGCTATGTCGGAGTCATGCAAGGTGTGTAATGGATGGTGTATAATATGAGATGCGTGAATTTTCTAATTGGGAATTGTGTGTGCCTATGGATGTAGCAAAATCAGTATGTAGGATAAAATATAAGATCCATTTATTGGACGAAATACCATGTCGGAGTGACGCAAGGTGTGTAATGAATGGTGTATAATATGAGATGTGTGAATTTTCTAATTGGGAATTGTGTGTGCCTCTGGATGTAGTAAAATCAGTATGTAAGATGAAATACAAGATCTATTTATTGGATGAAATGCTATGCCGGAGTGACGCGAGGTGTGTAATGGATGGTGTATAATATGAGATGCATGAATTTTCTAATTGGGAATTATGTGTGCATCTGGATGTAGAAAAATCAGTATGTAGGATAAAATACAAGATCCATTTATTGGACCAAAAGTGAAATTCAATTTTTTTGCTGCATGGTGTTGGCACATTCAGTTATGCTCAACTCGACAGAGGGAGAAACTGCTGCTTCTAGCTGAATTTGGTTAGCATTTGTACATCTGTGTTTGTTTGTAGTGAAAAACATATCATGTTAGATGTATTAACGCTAACCCAAATCAAGCTAGGAAAACTAATATTATGATGTTGCTCGGCCATCTTCAACTTCAAGTAAGGTACAATCATGTTTTTTATGTGGCAGTCATGACAAGCTATCAAACTTAAAGTTTTACAGGACATTATGCTACTGATAACTACAATAGGAAATAGAAGATAAAACTCAAGAGAGATATTACGGTTGTTCCACCCGAGAAAGACGATGACAAAGAAAAAGATGGTGGTGGTGAAAAGGGAAAGGTAGTGGTGTTGGAGGTGAGAAGAAAGGGAGAGGATGGAAGCTGGGAAGAATGGTTGTGAATTAAAGAAGGCTACTCTTGATGGAAGTAAGATGGTATGCCGATGCTTATCGGGTAAGATAAGTTGGCTAACACATGCCAACAGATGTTTGTTAACAATCATTTTGTGGTTTAGTATTTGCAAGTATGTTATATCCATTGAATTTGATTAAGGCAACACACAGACAATTCCATTGTTCGGAGATATATCTTAGCTTAGGTATGGGTGTGCATATACTTTAACTATTTCGATACTATTGCCATGAGATAGTCTTTAATATGATTTCTTATATTGTGACCAGAATACGTGCAATATGAAAGTAGCTCTTGTAAGGAACCTCAAGCTCGTCAACGTTATTAGACTGGTCAAGTCTCGATTTAGCCGAAAATAACTCGATTAGCTAACACGAACATTAATTAATAGGAATTAATCTAACTAAGATCTAGTTACAAAACTAGTACCAGCAGTTAAATCTCGAAAAGTTATACGAAATGGACTACTCGAACGTGTTAATCTGATATCGGATGAAGAAGAAAACATCAAGCCTATTTGAAGGGTAAAATTGTCATTTTCGGGAAAATGCTTTTGGATACAACAAGGACACGATGTGGCTTTCCCTTATCAGATTATTGGGTACCTTTAGCTTTTGGTCGATCTTATCAACCCAAATTGAGAGGATAACTCTCATTATATTTTCTTCTTCTTCTTCTCTTTCTCTTTTCTTTTCTTCTCCTGTTCTTCCTTATATGTCGAATTCGAGAGATCAAATGAGAGATTTTTGAATAGTGGAAGGTAGAACAGATCATGGGTTAGCTGTTAGTGGTATTTTTGTTGTCCGTTGATGATTAAGACTCGAAGGAGTAGGTAAAATGGAAGTTATGGTTTCTGAGATTAAAGTTATGAAGGAATTGATTAATTGAAAGAGGATTTGAGTAGTTGATGATGAAGAAAAATGGTGGTTGATATTTAATTGAAGTCTGGAATTGATTCAGTGATGAATTAGAGAGTTAAGGTTTTCTGTTCTTCCCCAAATTAAGAACTAGGGTTTCATAAGAATTTCAAAGAAGAATTCGAAGATGAAATTGATGTTATGGAAGGATGGGTTTAGTCTGAATTAGAGTTCGAAGTTAAAGAATAACTTGAAATCAGTAGTTAGGGTTCGGTTCTGTTTTAATGAAGATTTGGGAATTGGATTAAGATTAGTTGAGAACTGTTGGTGATGATGGGAATGTTTTGGTGTTGGATGAAATAATTTGGTGGGATGTTATAGCCTTGAGAAGAATTGCAGAATCCGGTTAAGCATGAACATGGATTGAATTATATTTACTGGAATGGATTCATCTTGAGGTAACTGTTCTTCACAGTGAATTTAGTAAAGCTATTTGAATTCTGTTTTGAAGTTGTATGCTTATTACTTAAACTCAAATTGAGTTAGTTATGATGGATAATTGGCTTGTAGATGAAAGAATTGTATGAGATGTATGAATTGTAGATTGGTGGTGTTGGTGGCTAGAGAATAGGGATGTTGTTTATGTATATGAAGTTTTATGTATTATGGGATGGTAAGAATAAATGAGATGTCGCGGGAATTATTTGTTTGGTGAGGTGATTTTGATATGGTTATGAAACTGAGAATGAGCCAAGATGTGTATTTGATGTTGTAATGGTAGTGTGGTTGAAGCTATAGGGGATATGGATGATGGAGGTTTAAGAGCTTGATTGCAGGTGCAAGGAGAATGAAATAGAGACGGGATTGTTATTGAACTGAGTTTCAGGTAGAAGATATAATGATGTTATGTTTACAAGGTGGTTTTGGACTGAAAGAGAAGTAGTGGTGGTGAGTATGAGAGTCTTAGATGGTAATAGGAGTTACTGAAATGGAGAAGATGTGTTGAATGACATATATAATATATTTGAAATGGAGTTGTTGTTGAAGAAGAAATGGTTAAGGTTTGAAACTGATGATGTCACATGCAATTGGAGATTGAATTAGTGATGGTGTTGGTTCTGTTGTTGTTGAGTGTTGACGCATTGAACTGAAATGCAAGTCTGAACTAAGATTATTACAGGAATGATTGTGTCATGTTGGTGGTGATGATATGAAATGAGTTTGAGTAAAGCTGTGAGAGTTTGTAATTGAGTTGTTCAACTGAAGATTGGTGATTACAGAGTTGTAGTTTGTGCTTGTTGTAAAGCTTGGAACTGCTAAACTGCAGGTAGGCTATAGTTGTAATTGTAAATTGATTTTGAAGTTCATTTAGAAAGAATGAATATATTGTTAATGAAATGATTTCTGGAATAGAAGTATGCATGTTAGTTATCCCAGTCAGATGTCAGACTAAATTATTTAGCTGACTCAGTTAGTCTGACTGAGTTGAGTCGTTGTGACTCACTGGTTTCCCTGTTTTGACCTGAGTTGAATCAGTAGACCCGACCTTGACTCGTTGACCGAGTTAACCTTTGACTAGACCTTGGACTTTGACCAGACTTGACCATAGACTTGACTTGATCGCGAATAAAATTTCGCAAGAGGCAAATGTAAGACCTAATAGTGTGTCATATAAGGGGGTATCTCTTGACATGATTCATGGGTAAGGTTATACCGCTGCTGGATTCTGAGTCATGCAGATGTTGGGGTTAAAGAAAACCTATCCGGGAGAGAGATCTTGGATTTCCAATTATATAAGGTTATACCCTGGTTGGAAGACCGAGAATCTTTTCCAAGAAGTGCAAAGTATGACCAAGGCGCCGAGGTACACGGTTGAGCCAAGAGTGCCCGGGGCGTACGAAACTCCCTTGCCATTCTTGGTAAGTCTTGGCTATGATGCACTTGGACTGAAGAAAACCCCATTTAGGGTGCAGTCTTGTAACTATAAGACATATAGGCATAAAGGATAAGAGGCTGCGAGAACAGCTGGTTGTTGGTAAATTTGGATGGGAGGCGCTATCTTGTATGGCCGATGTGCCCTCCTTGAAGGGGCAACCAGGGGGAATATAAGGGCGGCACCCTCCATTATGGAGCTGATAAGTGTCTTAAGACGGCAATGTCATGGGGCTTTATGATCGCAAGAACATTTAGGCCTGTCATATTGTCGCGTGACGTAAATTATACAGAGGCAATAAGCAAAAAAATAAAAAGTTAAGATGAGATCAATGGGTTTTTACATGAAAATATAAAGACGTCCTGCGATTTCATCGCAAGACGACAATGTCACAAGGTTAAATTCTTGCAAGAGAGTTTATACTTATCATATTGTCGTAGAGATTTTGAAAGAACATGGATAAGACAACATCAAAGGGACTTTACATGCAAATGTTAAGAAATCCTGCGATTTTGTCGCCAACAGAAAAAGTTTGGCAAAATAAGACCTTTAACTAGGAAGGCAAAATAAAACCAAAAGAATAATCTTACCAATTAACTATTTTATTTTAAGATTGCATGAAATATTCATTCATCGCAGAACAATATATAAGAAGGAAAATTCTTAACATCGCAGATTCCTTCAGAATTTTTCAGAACATCGCAGCAGTATTCATTGCATCGCAGATATATTCATGCTTTTGCGAATAATGAAACAACACAATTCCCTAAAGAAGATACAAAAAATAATTCACCATTTCAAGAAAGATAATGAAGGGCAAGTAGGGAATGGAGAAGTAATATTTCATTATCTTCCTTGAAAATACCCAAAGTAAACTAAGTTAAAAGTTAAATTTTAAAAGTTTCAAAAGTTACATCGTTCGCAAGAAAGAAGAAGGAAAAGAAAGCAAAAAATAAAATTCAAGTTTCAGCGATGGCCTCGCCAGATTCATTAGTCTTGCTCGTCAGATTTACTTTTTCCAGAGTTATCAACTTCATCAGCATCCTTTTCACCACGAGTCTCTTCTTCTTTTGATTCTTCATCAGCGATTACTTCGCCACTTGCAGTTACTTCTTTGGGAGGACTTCTTTCTTCTTCTTCACCATCTTCTTGGGTGGTATTTTCTTCATCATTAGTAAACTCTAAATCTTCATCCATGGGAAGAGGAATTTCATCATCATCAACCTTTAGAGGAGGAACAAATACAGGAGGGAGAGAATGGGAGACCAGAATCTCTTTCACAAGAACTTCAGCACTGAGGTGGACCTTGCGAAGGAAACCTCTATCACGATTCCTAATCTCAATATTTTTAAAGTACTAGAGATAATCAAGTCTTCTTTATGCTTTGTCGCGGGCTTCAAGATAATTGGAAAGAAGAGACTTGTTCCCTTTGCAAACTTTATCCAATTTGTTGGTAAGATCAGCAATGGTAGAATGAAGACTTCTTTCATATTTTGCGAGTGACAAAAGTGATAAAAGATCATTTAGTCAAAGATTTTGCAAGAAATATAACACAAAATTTAACAGAAAGGTCAACAAGAGAGGCAGTCAATTGACTACCTTCTTTCTGCGAGGTTAAGTTTTGAATTAACGTAAATAAATAGTTTTCCCATTGATTCATAGCGTCATCGAATTTATCGCCAACCACACCCTTCAGACGATATTTCATGTTTTCTTCTCTAGTGCGTAGATACAAGTTTTCCATTGCTAGTAAAGAATGAGATTCCTTCAATTGAGAGCACTGGTCTTGAAGCTCGCTGGCCTTCAAACTAAGAGTTAACCTACCTTTGATAAGTTTATCCTTCTCAGCAGCGTATGATTCAGTTACCTCATTGAGCTCATTTTTAAGGGAACGAAGAGATTGCTCTTGATTATCGCATATCCTTTGTAGATTACTCAATTGCTGTGAAGAAATCGCCATCAAACTTGAAAATCTATGTTTCTCTTGGGATAAAGTTCTATTTTCATCTGATAAAGATTCTACCACCAGGTTAGACTTGGTTAACGAATATGAGAGACGAGAAATCTCGTTACTTAATAAACTTTGACTTCGCGATAATTGGTTATTCTCATTAGTAAGATTATCTATTTGATCAATCGAATATGTATGGAGATTATCTAATCTATTATACTGGTCCATCCAAGAATCTCTTTCGAAACGAGCTTCGTCAGCAATAGATTTAAATTTAAGTCTCTCCATGAAACGAGTCCGATTTGAAACTAATATATGACTCAAGAATTTAAGAAAAAGACTTGAGTACAGAAGATATAAAAGCAAAACATAAAAACAAAAGAGCATAGGCAGGAAAAATGTACCTTTCAGCTCGTCATTTTTTCTGCGAAGATTATCGCAGTCTAGAGAAGAGTTGCGGAGCATATGATTCAAAGTATCGCATTCAGAAGTTTTGACTTGAAGGCTTCTCCTCGGAGCTTCAACCTCATTTTCCATAGACGCTCGTGAAGCATTACAATCAGATCCAAAATACTTGAGTAGAGTCTCGCAAGCTTCATATTAGAGGAGATCAGTAGAAGACTTTCTAGCATTTTCTAAGATGTTGGACAAGATTTTAAAAGCAACATCAACATCTGCAAAAGTTTCATTTAATGAAGGAAGGGGTGTAGAAGGTGAAGTAGTAACAAGAGCAAGTTGAAGATTTGAATCGTTTGCGATGGTTGAGTTGTCATAGGAGGGGTATTTGGAAAAACAACAGTTGAAGGCAATAGAGGACTATAAGGAGTCTCAGTTACATCAATTTTAGAATCTTGATTCGCCAAAGGGTCAGAAGAAGTAGAAGTATGGGCAGTGATATCCTCGCAGACAAAAGAAGAATGATTTGGTTGCGACAATGTGGGAGTAGTCCTCGCGGATGTTAGCGTGGGAATAGTGAGATTATCCCCAAGAGTCTTAAAGTGGAGAGATCTCTTGGGAGGTTTAACAGGGTTCTCGTCATTCTGCGAATAATAATTCAGATAAGAAACAGAGGCAACAATATTGTTATTAAAAAATAGAGGGTGTTTCTTACTACCTTATCATTCGCAGAAATCCTCTTTTTCTTCTCAGCTGGCCTTTTGCGAATATTAGGGTTTTGAGTTGTGGATTGTGTGTTAGAGATAGTTCCACTAAAAAAAAAGATATAACATGGAAGTTATGAAGAATCAAATAAGAAAGGTTGGAGAATATAAGTAAAAATTGGTTTAAATAAATATCATAAGTCAATAAATATACCTTGATGACTCCATTAAAACAGTAGCAGGAGAATATGAAGAAGAAGAAAAGTTGCAGACGGAAGACGAAGTAAATAGATGAAGAAGATAAAGAAACGGGAGAGGAAAATTAGTTCTGAAATTTAACTCTACCTTTTATAGGCAAAAAGTAGTTGACCTATTGAGGAAAGACGTGTCAGTAAAAAGAGGAATTCACAACACGTGTAGGCGGTAAGGCTAGATTAATGGAATCTTGTCGAGAAGAAAATATAAGAGGGAAAGAAGTTGCGAGTATAATAAAGAGTATTGGTTCTCATGATCTTCTCTTCTTCGCAGAAAAGACATGAGAAGAGGCAAGATGTAGGACCAGAATCTCGCTACAACGCTATTTTTGCGATATTAACAACACTTTTGTGAGCGTCACAAAAGACACTTTAGCAGCGTTTCGTGAGCGTCACAGAACATCCAGAAGAAAGACATAAAAGCTGACAATGGAAGAGGTACAAGAAGATTATGGTTATCCTGCGATGGTCGTCATTCTTGCGAAAGAGAACATTGTAGCGATCGCGATGAGATCGCAGAATAGATCCGAAATAGGAGGGAAACTTAGCTTTCATCCACTATGTAAATCCCTATATAAAGGGTTCATTAGGTTCAGAAGAGGATGATGTCTTTTTGAGAGTTGATAAGGTTTTGAAGAGAGAGAAACTCTAGAAAGAAATTTGTACTTCTGAGTTCTTATGTCTTTTGTAAAGAATTCTAAAAAGTTAGAATAATAAAAAAGTGTCGTTATTCATTTTCAAATATAATTCAATTTCTGTAGATTTTTTATCTAGGGTGTAGTGTGGGAATTCCTGCAACTACATTTTGGCGCCCGAAACAGGGATTGAATTAACAAAAATTGAAGAGAAAGTGAAAAAGAAGATAAGAATTGTTCAAGATTAAGGAAATCATTAAGTAAATCGGTGAGATAATTGAAGGGAGAATGATCATAATCAAAGAGGATTGTAGAAAATTGGAGTGTGATATGGTAACAAGAACAATGATTTATAGATTTCATGAAAATATTAAGGGGAAGATACACAAATGGGATTCTGAAGGAAGGAAAATTATGACGGTGGAAAAAATATCACCATTGAAAGATTGGGAAAAGCAAGAAATCACGTTTACAGCAGCCGAAATACCAGAAGAAAATCTAAGTCATACATCTCCATTGGTAGTCACAGTATCCACTATACCAATGAGAAAGGAGAGATCAATAAAATCTGTAGAAGAATGGGCTATGAACAGAACTTTGGTGGATGCAGGAAGTTCTGTAGACATGATATTTTATCATACTTTCAAGAAAATGGGATATAAGTGTAGTACCAGAATATCGCTACAACGCTATTCCCGCGATATTAACAACATTTCTACGAGGAGCCCAAACGTTTCTACAAGTATTAACAACGCTTTGACGAGATTGTCGCAAGATTCTTCAACAACATTTGGCGAGTGTCATAAAAGAGTGATGTAACGATTAATGATTAAAGATATAAGAAGAATAAGTCTGCTTCACGATGGTTATAAAGTTGGCGATGGTGAAGACTGAAGTTATGGCGATGAGATCGCAAAGTAGATCCGAATTAGGGAGAAATCTTAGCTGTCTTCCACTATGTAAATCCCTATATAAAGGGCACAATAAATCCAGAAAAGGATGATGTATTTTTGAGAGCTGAGAGAATTTTGAGGAGAGAGAAACTCCAGAAAGAAAGTTGTACTTCTGAGTTTTTATCTTTCTTGTAAATCTTCTTGAAAGTGAATTAATAAAAGTGTTGTCGTTTATTCACAATTATGACTTAGTTTTCATAGATTCTTGACAAGGGTGTAGTGTGGGAAATCCTGCAACTACAATAAGGATGAAGAAATGTCTTATTCAACATATCATGTTCATGGCTTTGGAAAGTCTTTAACAAAACCTAAAGGCGAGATAATGGTACGAATTCCACTAGGGGAGATTGAAACACAAGTAACGTTATGTGTGGTAGATGTGGAATCACCGTATAACATGATATTAGGAAGACCATGGATGCACGCAATCAAGGCTGTAGCATCAATGTTGCATCAATGCATTAAGTTTCCTACACCCAGTGGAATTGGAGAAATTAGAGGAGATACAGATTTTGCAAAATTGTGTTGCCAAATTGAAGTAAGAAATTGTGAAGGACGTCCAAAGCTGCCAAAGGCTCACAGAAAATTGGCGAGAGAAACAAAGAAGGAAGAAGAATTTAAAGTTTACATGATAAGAGCAAAAGAAGGAAAAGGAATACCCAGTGAAATCCCACAAGAAGGAGATGAACTCGCGAGAATTATGAAAACACCAACACCAATGGGAGAACTTGAAGCCAGTTATATTGTAGCAGAACCAACAAAGGAAATAAATATTGGGAGTAAAGAAGAGCCTAAAATGCTGAAAATTGGGACTAGAATGGAGGCGGATGAGGAAGAAAGAACTATAAATCTCTTGCGAGAGTATGCAGATATCTTCGCGTGGAGCATGGATGAGATGCCATGGATAGATCCGTCAATAGCATGTCATAAATTAGAAATCAACAAAAACATAAGACCATTTAAGCAAAGAATAAGGAAGATCGCAACAACATATCATTCTCAAATAGAAGAAGAATTACAGAAGATGCTCGACGCAGGAATTATAAGGAAATAAAAATATCCATAGTGGATTGCAAACATGGTAGTGGTCCCAAAGAAGAATAAGGGGATAAGAATTTGTATAGATTTCACTGATTTAAACAAGGCTTGTCCTAAAGATAGTTTTCCATTACCAGATATCCCACAGATGGTTGAATCAGCAGCAGGAAATGCTAGAATATCATCGTTGGATGGATATAAAGGATATAATCAAATCCCTCTCGCTGAAGAAGATCAAAAACATACCGCATTTTCTGCTCCAAGAGGATTATATTGTTATACAAGGATGCCATTTGGCTTACGAAATGCTGGTGCAACGTATCAAAGAATGGTGGAGAAGGTGTTTGCAAAGTGGATCCACAAAACATTAGAAGTGTATGTAGATGATATGCTGATCAAAAGCAAAGAAGCTGAGAATCATGTGCAAGATTTGAAAGAGATTTTCGATCAAATGCGACAATTCAATATTAAAGTGAATCCCGATAAGTGTACTTTTGGAGTAACTTCAGGGAAATTTTTTGGGTATATTGTATCAAAAGAAGGAATACAAGTTGATCTATAAAAGGTACAAGCAATTTGCGAGATGCCAACACCTGCGATGGTAAAAGATGTGCAAAAATTAAATAGACTCTTAGCCTCGCTAGGAAGATTCATCTTGCGATCTTCAGACAAGTGCAAACATTTTTTCGATATACTCAAGAAGGGAACAAAATTCAAGTGGACAGATGAATGTGAAAAAGCTTTTCAAGGAATAAAAGAACATTTAACGAACATAACTATTTTACAGAAAGCTGAACCGGGAGAAGAATTATTGATTTATCTTGCAACAACCACATATGCGCTAAGTGTTGTGTTGCTGCGAGTAGATACAGGGGTAGAAAAACCAATTTATTACATCAGTAAAACATTCAATTCTGCAGAGAGAAATTATTCAAAGATTGAGAAACTAATTCTAGCATTGGTACATGCAACTTTCAAACTTCGCATCTATTTTCAAGCACATAAGGTCAAAGTGTTAACGAAAGTGCCAATTGAGTCAGTAATGAAAAATTCAAAGAGATCAGGCATAGTTGAGATATGGAATGCACAAGTAGGACACTTTGATATTCAATATGAAATTTTATCCTCGCCAAAATCACAAGTCATCGCAGAGTTCTTAGCTGAATTTCCTTTAGAAGATGATGAAGCTGTGGAAGAGATGATGGATGTAGAAGAGGAATATGGAGATCCAAAAGAGCTATTAACAGAACCCAACAGATGGGAAATATTAGTGGATGGATCATCCAATGGAGAAGGAAAAGGAATTGGAGTTGTTTTCATATCGCCATAAGGAGAAAAACAACTTTTTCATTTAGACTAGAATTTGCATCAACTAATAATGAGACAGAGTATGAGGCTGTGATCCATGCTTTAAAATTTGCGATAGAAATGAATTTGGAAAATGCGAGAATCACCAGCGATTCACAATTGGTTATTCGCCAGATAAAAGGAGAATACACAACAAATGAACCATCCTTGAGAAAGTACAAAAGACTTGTTGAAGAATTATCTGCGAGAATTCCAAAAATAAAATGGAGACATATATCAAGGAAAGATAACATAATTGCAGATGCTTTCGCTTTCATATCTAGTATGATGACAAATCCATTGTCAAGGTGCATAAAAATTCAAACACTTTCATTTCCATTGATAAACAAAGAAGAAGAAGATACAGATGTAATGATGGTAGAAACTGGCTAGGGAGAGCCAACGAGCAATATCACAGATTGGCGAGAAGATCTTCATGCATACTTGTCGAGAGGAGAAATTACAAGAAATCGATTAGAAGCACACAAGTTGAAAAGTAGGGCAACCAATTATGAGCTAAGAGATGGAGTGTTATATCGCAGATCTTTTAATGGACCGTCGCTAAGATGTTTGATGAGGGAAGAAGGACAAAAAGTATTAAAGATGTTACATAGTGGTGATGCTGGTAATCACAGTGGAGGAAGATCTTTAGCATATAAAACAAAAATGCAAGGTTATTACTGGCTGTATATGCATGAGGATGCAAAGCAACTCTCAAGGCGTTGCGAGGATTGCCAGCGATACGGAAAAAAGATACATGTACCATGGGAACCATTATCATCCTCAACAAGTGTATGGCCTTTTGGAAAATGGGGATTAGATATTGTGGGACCATTTGTACCTGGATCTGGACAAAGAAGATATTTAATTATCGCAACAGATTATTTCACAAAGTAGGGAGAAGTAAAGGCATTACAACATATTCGCGATAAAGATATTTTTACATTCATCTTTGAAAATATAATTTGCAGATTTGGAATTCCAGCACAATTGGTATCTGATAATGGAAAACAATTTGAAGGAAAGAACATAGAATTATTACTCAATGCATTCAAGATAAAATGTGGAAAATATACTCCTTTGTACCCACAAGCAAATGGTCAGGCTGAGGCAACTAATAAAACAATCGCAGACATCTTGAAAAAGAAGTTAGAAGGATACCACAGAGCATGGTGCGATCAAGTGCATAATGCAATATGGGCTTACAACACAACTAGACCAGAAGAAACTGGAATGTCACCATTTTGTTTGACGTATGGGGTTGAAGCTGTATTACCAACAGAAGTTGTTATACCTACAACAAAAATATAAGCATGGGAATGAAATTTAAGTGCTGGTATGATACTGAATAAGTTGGATGAATTAGAAGAAAAAAGAGAACAAACTCTACAACATATGTAGAATTACCAGCGCAGGTTAGCTCGAGAGTACAACAAATGTGTTAAGAAACGTGAATTCTAACCTGGCGATTTAGTATTGCGAGAAACACCCAGTTATCAGCGAGAAAGTGGTGGAAAATTGGCAATAAAATGGGATGGACCATACATCATTAAAGAGATAGTTAGAACTGGGGCATACAAATTAATGGATCCTGAAGGAAGAGACGTTGGTCAAAAACTCGATAGACCATGGAATAGATTATTTCTGAAGAGGTATTATCAATGAAACCTTCTGCGAGATAAGAAATACTAGTATGTTATATGATGAAACAGGTAATAAATTCTTCTATCTCCATTACAACTGAAAAGTCCTTCCGATAACAAAGCACAACAAGAGCAGCGAGCATCATCGCAAGAAAAGCGAATACAAATTTCGTAGAGATTAATAGAACGGGACTAACCTTTATGGCGTGCACCTAGTCCGCGAATAAAATTTCGCAAGAGGCAAATGTAAGACCTAATAGTGCATCATATAAGGGGGTATCTCTTGACATGATTCATGGGTAAGGTTATACCGCTGCTGGATTCTGAGTCATGCAGATGTTGGGGTTAAAGAAAACCTATCCGGGAGAGAGATCTTGGATTTCCAATTATATAAGGTTATACCCTGGTTGGAAGACCGAGAATCTTTTCCAAGAAGTGCAAAGTATGACCAAGGCGCCCGAGGTACACGGTTGAGCCAAGAGTGCCCGGGGCGTACGAAACTCCCTTGCCATTCTTGGTAAGTCTTGGCTATGATGCACTTGGCCAGAAGAAAACCCCATTTAGGGTGCAGTCTTGTAACTATAAGCCATATAGGCATTGTAGTTGCAGAATAACCTACAACTACACCCTAAGTAGAATTTGTAAAACTTAAGAAGTTCTTGATGATGAATGACAATTTTCTTATTAATTCTCTCAATTGATTACAAAGATGTATCTAAATGGAACTAGAATAGTTACAACTTTCTCTATTCTCTTTCCTAAGATATTTTCTAACACTCATTCAAAGAACCCCTTTAATTTTACATTTGAACTCCTATTTATAGTAAAATTTGTACAACTGTATATGTGTTGCGAAATATTGCAACATATCTTCGCAAGATTATTTTATGCTCGCAAATCTTTCATACTTCCTCGTGCTTCCTTTATCATCGCATTATTTCTTGACACTTCTTCTTATAGTCGTTACTATATTCGCACCCCTTAATCTTGCGATATTCGGTACCTACATCTTGCCTCTTCTCATGTCATTTCTGCGAAGAAGTAATGATCGTGAGAATATAACCGTTACTTATACCTCTTATTTGGACACGTCTTTTGTAACCGTTCTTTTCTAACTATTTCCTTATATATAATCTCCTTCTATTCCCTTCCTTATCTTTCTCTCACTTTCCCTTTTCACTTCTGTAACTTCATCTTCTTATTACACTTTCAGTTATCATTCTTCCCTTTTCACTTCTGTAACTTTATCTTCTTATTACACTTTCAGTTATCATTTTATCTTCTTGTTTTACCTCATCATGAGTTCTCCAAGGTAATTTTCTTCTATCTCTCGCGTCTTTCACTTGTTTTATCTCTTTGATTTCCGACTAATTTATTATTTGATTTTGATTTGTTTCAGCAAAATTATTCCTCAGGAGAAACCTTCAACCAAAAACTCAAGTCCTAATCTCCGAAGAAGAAAACCCGAGAATCAAAATGTAGTTAAAATACTCTGTTTTCCTTTTTAATCAATATATTGTTGCCTCAGTTTTTAATCTACCTTTTGATTAGTAGGTTGGTGAAAAATAAAAACCCAATAAGAGATCTCGAGTAACTAAACCCATACCATTAATTTCAATCGATGACTTCCTTCCTGAGGTTGATGAAGAATTTACCTCTCCCCCTCGTGAAAATACTTCTTCGCAAACTCCTGCCTCTAATCCATTACCCAGTTTTCAATCTCCCACCAATGTCAATTTATCAACACTTCTTCGAGATCAACCTTCGCAAGATACTTCCTCAACTTCGTCTCCCAAAAAGCCTATTTTCACCCCTAATACATTGAATGTTGTTGCTCCAAGAAACTTACAACTTGTTCTATCAAATTCTTCTCCTCTTTCTCAAGAAGCTCGAGATGGAATTTATTCAATTTATTAAAGGAAATTCCTCACATGCTTGAAACATCCATTTAAACCCATTCCCCTTTATAGAATCTATCCATAAATGTAGAAAGTTGGTACTTCATCATGAATCAGACGCACAAGAATCTCAAGACAAACATGCAAGTCTTTTGAATCAATTCTCCCACTTGTCTAATCTTCATTCATGTGCTCTTGATAATTTTGATGCCCTTTTCCAAGAGAATACTCAATTAATTTATGATCAGAAATTTTTGAATGATGAAATATTTCAGCTCAATTCTTCTTTAACTAAATCCGATTTAAGGGTAGAATCCCTAGTAGAAGAGAATGAAATCTTATCAAAAGATCGATGTATGTACTTGAATACAATGAATGCTTCTTCGCAACAATTAAATATTCTTCAGAGTAAATGTTGCGATCAAGAAAATCTCCTTTATTTGTTAAAAGGTGAACTTGAGTAATTGAAAAGGTCTTCAGATGCTGAAAGAAGTTCATTTGCTGCCGAGAAGAAATTCCTTCTTAATAAGAATATGATATTAAGCACTAACAGAAATAAACTTAAAGAAGATTACTCTCAACTAGAAAGTCTTAATGCCAAATTTGCGAAGGATAAAATTTATCTTCTTTCTAAAGATCAAAAGCTTCAATCTATACTTAAAGGATTAGTTGGCGATGGTTTTGACAATGCGATGGATCAGATGAAGAGTTGTTGTCTATCTTTATCTCAATTTCTTTCTTCACAAAGAGAAGGTAGTCATTAAAATTTGACTACCTTTGGTATACCTTTCAATTTTGTTACACTCGCAAAACTAATTCTTTAAATTTTGTTTCACTCGCAGAATCTGAAAACAACCTCCGCAGTGCTAAAGTTGGACTAGAAGCCTCTTGTTCTGAGCTTCGCAAGAAGAAAAACGCTCTGCTTTCTACTCGTTTGATCAACTCTCGTGATCGTGCCACTCGAAGATTCAATTATCTTTCTTACGCCAAAGATATCGAAGATACCAACCATCAGAAGGCTATACTTCGTGAAAGTCATCTGAAAGCTCAAGTCTTTGCGAATAACATTCTCTTATCAAGGTCCTTGCCTCCCGTGAAAATTACTCCTCTGAAAATATCTGATGATGAGGTTGCTCGTGATCCTGATAGTGATTTTGATTACGAGAGTGACGATGAAGGAATTGATTTGGAAAAATAATCTATCCCTCAAGGAGATGTTCCTGTTGATGGTCCTACCCCTCCTAAAGATCCAGTACAAAACGTTGATGAGGAGCTTTAAGCATGATGGATTATTCTACTGTTATTCTTCTTTTTAACAACTTTTCCTTTCTTTTGAATTCTTTCTCTTGGTTACTGTTGATTCTCTTTTCTACGAACGATCCTGCTTACTGCTTGTTTTCTTTAAGAAGTATACTTTGTACTTTGCGATACTACTTTGATCTTTCTTTAAATCTGCATGACTTGATCATATGAAGAGAAATACTATGTCTTGAAGACTTAACTTAGTATTCCCTTTCCCCTTATTATTGCACTTCAGATGATCAATTATTGTTGTAGATATTAATATACCTTCCTCAGTCTAAGTTGCGAAGATTCAATTTTTTGCGAATTAAATAATAAATTTCCCCTTTGAAGCATAAGAAGTATGAAATCTCCGTGAAGAATTACGAAACATCCTTTAAAAGGTATAAGAAGTATGAAATACTCTTAAATAATTATAAGAAGTATGAAACATCCTTAAAAAGGTATACAAAGTATGAAACACCCTTGAAGAAGTATAAAAAATATTCACTCTACGAAGAAACATTCACTCTATGAAGTATAAGAAGTATTGAATCTCTGAAAAAGTATAAGAAGTATTGAATCTTTGAAGAAGTATAAGAAGTATTCAATCCTTATAAAATTTAATGAATACGAAATATCCGTCTTTGATTGCGAACACAATTGCCTCTATGATTATGAACTCTTTATATATATTCTTGTAAAAATCAATTCCAAGAATATTGATGGAATTGATTTCATTAGTTGCTGTGGTCTTAACATGCCTTCCTAAGTAAAGGTCTTATTTTTCCACCTCTTTCGTGGTAATATTTTTGCGATAATATGACAAGTTTGAACATTCTTATGAATATACAACCTCGTGACATTATCGTCTTGCGATGACATCGCAGGACGTTATCACACTTTCATGTAATAACCCATTGATGTCATCTTAACTTTATTTATGTAATTCTGCGAGTATGTATACATACATATATATATATATATATATATATATATTTTTTAGTTTATATAATATTATTTATTTGCACAAATATGACAAGCCTTTATGTTCTTGCGAACAATAAGCCTCATGACATTTGCGTCTTATAGCACGTGTCAGCTCCCTAATGGAGGGTGCTGCCCTTTATCTTCCCCTTGGTTGCCCCTTCAAGGAAGCGTACATCGACCATACAAGGTTATCTCTTCCCATCTGGTTTTGCAAACAACCAGATTTTGATCGCAACCTCTTATCCTTTTTGCCTATAGGGATTATAGTTACGAGGTTGCACCATATGGGGTATCTTTGGGCCAAGTGCATCATTTGCCAAGACTTGTCAAGAATGGCAGATGTGCTTCAAACCCATCTGGCACTCTTGAATCAACCGTGTACCTCGGTGCCTTGATCGTTTTCTACACTTCTTGAGAAAGACAGTATGCCCTAGTCCCCCAACCTATATCCTGGTACTTCGCAAGATTAGGTTGAGAATCCAAGGTGTCTAACCCGGATAGGTACCCCGCTTTTGGGTTGTACCCCGTAATGTCCATGTACTCAGGTTCCTTGGTGGTGTTCCGGTTTCCCTGATCCATGCTTATAGGTACCCCCTTAAATGACGTACTTTAGGACTTTTCCTCTTACGAAATGTTGCTTCGCGAACTAAGGTGTACGCCACAAAGGTTTGCCTGTGTAAAATTTCTGCGGCTCTCTTTCTTTTTTGAAAGCTAATCACAGTTTGCAGTCTTTTGTTCGTAAATAATTTTTGTGTATTTCTTTAATGAAAGCTAATCGCAATAAGAATTTTAAAAATTCGTAATTTTGTTAAGCTTCGTGCGAGCAAACCATATTCGCAAAATGTTTCATGAGGTTTATGGATAATACCTTTTTAAATACAATCTATTCCAGGGTTGACCAAGTCTTAAACCCATGTCTCTCCCTTCTGGATCCATCAGTCGATAAGCTCCACTTCCCACGACCTCTTTGATGACATATGGTTCATCCCATTTTGGCGCTAATTTTCCTCCATTTTCTTTCTGGTATGGAGGTGTTTCTCGCATAACCAAATCCCCTGGCTTGAACTCACGTTCGATAACTCTCTTATTATATTCTCGAGCTAATCTTTCTTGATAAACTTTCATATATCGCAACACCTTTTCTCTTTTTTCTTCTAAATCATCCAATTCACTTAATATCACCCATGCGCTTAAATTTCTTTCCCAGGCTTCTTTCTTTGTAGTCGGAATTATAACCTCTGTTGGCAATACAGCTTCTACTCCATATGTTAAGCAATAAGGAGACATTCCAGTTGCTTCTATTCTAGTTGTATTGTATGCCCAAACTGCGCTAGGTACTTGTTCGCACCACCCTTTGAGATGTCCTTCTAATTTCTTTTTGATCGTGTCTGCGATTGTTTTATTTGTTGCCTCTGCATGTCCATTAGCTTATGGATATAATGGAGTTGATTTCCCATATTTTATCCTAAAAGCACTAAGTAACATCTCTATATTCTGCCCTTCAAATTATTTCCCATTGTCAGATACTAATTGTGCTGGAACTCCATACCTACAAATGATATTCTCGAATATGAATGTAAAAACATCATTATCAAGAATATGTTGTACTGCTTTTACTTCTGCGAGTTTCGTGAAATAATCTGTTGCGACTATTAAAAATCTTCTCTGCCCTGATCCAGGTAAGAATGGGCCAACAATGTCCAATCCCCATTTCCCAAAAGGCCAGCAGCTTGTTGAAGAGGTTAACGTTTCTCCTGGTGCGTGAGTTCTTTTCCCATGTCGTTGGCATTCTTTACATCGTCTTACCAACAATTTTGCGTCTGTGTGCATATAAGGCCAGTAATATCCTTGTATTTTTGCCCTGTATGCCAGAGATCTTCCCCCACTATGATTTCTAGCTTCTCCTACGTGTAACATCTTCAATATTTTTTCTCCTTCTTCACTAGTTAAACATTTTAGAGGTGGTCCACTGAAAGATTTTCTGTATAAAATCCCTTCTCGTAGTTCATAATTTGTTGCACGACTCTTTAATTTATGTGCTTCTAGTCTGTTTCAAGGTACTTCTCCTGTTGCGAGATATGCATGAATTTCCTTTCTCCAATCTGCGATGTTTTCTGCGATGTTATCTAGTAGTTCCTTTTCTACTTCCATCGCAATTACTTCTTCAATTTCTTCTTCCTCTTTATTTATTGATGGGTGTTGAATTGTTTGGATTTTGATATTTCTTGCATTAGGGTTTGTCATCATACTTGGAATGAATGCTAAAGCATCTGCGAGTCGATTGTATTTCCTTGTGATATGCCTCCATTTTAACTTTGGTATCTTCGCAGATAATTCATCAACGAGTTTCTTGTATTTCTTCAAGGAAAACTCATTCATGGTATATTCCCCTTTAATTTGACAAATTACCAACTGAGAATCACTTGTTATTCTTATACTTTCAAGCTTCTTTTCTATTGCGATCTTCAATGCATGCACTGACTTCAGTACTCTGTTTCATTATTCGTAGATGCAAATTCCAGTCTGAATGAAAATGATGTTCTTTCTCCTTCTGGTGAAATGAACACAACTCCTACTCCATTCCCATCACTGTTGGATGATCCATCTACTAAAATTTCCCATATATTTGGTTCTGTTAACAAATCTTTTGGGTTCCCAAATTCTTCTTCAACATCCATCATCTCTTCTACTGCCTCGTCTTCTTCCAAAGGAAATTCTGCCAAAAAATCTGCGACAACTTGTGATTTTTGCAATGATAATACTTCATACTTTATCTTGTAATGGTTTATTTGTACATTCCACCTTTCTATTCTTCCTGATCTTTTTGTGTTCTTCATAACTGACTCAATTAGAACTTTGGTAACCACTTTTATCACATGTGCTTTAAAGTATATTCGTAATTTGAATGATGCATAAACCAGAGCTAAGATTAACTTCTCCATTTTAGAATAATTCCTCTCTGCTATATTAAAAGTTTTGTTGATGTAGTAAATGGGCCTTTCTACTCCTGCGTCCGTTCGCAACAAAACTGCAGCGTATTGAGTTGTTGCGAGGTATACCAATAATTCTTCATCTTTCTATTGTTTCTGTAATATGGATGTATTCGTGAGATACTCCTTGATCCCTTGAAAAGCTTTTTCACATTCATCAATCCACCTGAATTTTGCTCCCTTCTTAAGTATGTTGAAGAAATGTTTGTACTTATCTGACATTCGCGAAATAAACCTTCCAAGTGAAGCTAATAGTCCATTCAACTTTTGCACTTCTTTTACTGTTGCAGGTGTTGGCATGTCACGAACTGCTTGTACCTTTTCTGGATCAACTTGTATTCCCTCCTTTGATACTATGTATCCCAAGAATTTTCCTGACGCAACTCCAATTATACATTTTTCAGGATTTAATTTGATGTTGAATTTTCTCATTTGTTCAAATATTTACTTCAAGTCCCGCACATGGTCTTTGGATTCTTTACTTTTTATCAACATATCGTCTACATACACCTCTAAGGTTTTATGTATCCATTTTTCGAACACCTTTTTAACCATTCGTTGATAAGTAGCACCCGCATTTCGTAAACCAAATGGCATCTTCACATAGCAATATAAACCTCTTGGAGCAAAAAATGTAGTATGTTCTTGGTCTTCTTCTGCGAGTGATATTTGATTGTATCCTTTATACCCATCAAGTGAAGTGACTCTGTCATGTCATGCAGCTGATTCCACCATTTGTGGTATATCTGGCAATAGAAAACTATCTTTTGGACAGGCTTTGTTTAGATCAGTGAAATCTATGCAAATTCTTATCCCTTTATTCTTCTTCAGAACAATGACCATATTCGCAATCCATTCTGGATATTTTGCTTCTCTTATGATTCCTGCATCCAACATCTTTTGCAATTCTTCTTCTATTTGTGTATGGTAATTTTGTGAGATCTTTCTTATTCTTTGTTTAAATGGTCTCACACTTTTATCTATGTTTAATCTATGACACGCCGCTGATGGATCAATTCCTGGTATTTCATCTACACTTCCTGCGAATATATCTTTGTATTCTCGTAAAAGATAAATAGTTCTTTTTCTTCTTCTTCGTCCATCTTAGTTCCAATTCGCAAGATTAAAGGCTCCTCTTTACTTCCAATATTTATTTCTTTGGTTGGTTCTGCTGCGACATAACTAGGACTTTGCTCTCCCATAGGTATTGGCTCTTTGATTACTTTCATTGGATCTCCTTCTTTTTCTGGAATCTCACTTGGTATTCCTCTTCCTTCTTTTGCTCTTATTGTGTACACCCTGAACTCTTCTTCCTTTTTTTCTTCTCTCGCAAGTTTTCTGCGGAACTGTTTCTTTCTGGATCTTCCTCCACACTGTTTTACTTCAGTCTGATAACAAAATTTTGCACTATCAATATCTCCTTTTATCTCTTGTATTCCGCTTGGTGTAGGAAACTTGATTGATTGATGTAATGTCGAAACAACAGCTTTAATCGCATGAATCCATGTTCTTCCTATCAGCATATTATATGGAGATTCCATATATATTACACATAAAACTATGTGTGTTTCAATTTCTCCCAGCGATACTCGTAACATTATTTCCCCTTTGGATTTTGTTGCAGATTTTCCCAATCCATGGATAAGATATTCTGAATTTGTAATTTCTTCATCTTTGATCCCCATTCCCTTAAGTGCGTGATAGAATATAATATCAACAGAACTTCCTGTATCAATCAAAACTCGGTTTAATTTCTATTTTTCTATAGATTTTGTAGCTTTCTTCTCTTCTCGCATGATCGGGATTGTGACTACTAATGGTGAAGTGTGGTTCAAGTCTTCATTTGGAATTTCTGCTACTGAAAACGTGATTTTCTGCTTTTTCCATTCTTTCAAAGTTGTTACCTTCTCCACCTCCATGATCTTTCTCCCTCTACAATCTCGTTTGTGTATTTTTCCCTTTATGTTGTTATGAAATTCATCAATCATTGTCTTTGTGATCATATTACATTCTTCTTTTTTACAACCTTCATCTGCTGATTCCATTTGATCTTCAAATTTCCAAAATTCCTTCAAATTTCTGCTATGATGATCAAGATACCCCCTCCCTGTTTCTAGCGCCAATTATGTAGTTGCAGAATAACCTACAACTACACCCTCAGTAGAATTTGTAAAACTTAAGAAGTTCTTGATGATGAATGACAATTTTCTTATTAATTCTCTCAATTGATTACAAAGATGTATCTAAATGGAACGAGAATAGTTACAACTTTCTATATTCTCTTTCCTAAGATATTTTCTAACACCCATTCAAAGAACCCCTTTAATTTTACATTTGAACTCTTATTTATAGTAAAACTTGTACAACTGTATATGTGTTGCGAAATATCGCAACATATCTTCGCAAGATTATTTTATGCTCGCAAATCTTTCATACTTCCCCGTGCTTCCTTTATCATCACATTGTTTCTTGACACTTCTTCTTATAGTCGTTACTATATTCGCACCCCTTAATCTTGAGATATTCGGTACCTACAGGCATAAAGGATAAGAGGCTGCGAAAACAGCTGGTTGTTGGTAAATCTGGATGGGATGAGCTATATTGTATGGCCGATGTTCCCTCCTTGAAGGGGCAACCAGGGGGAAGATAAGGGCGGCACCCTCCATTAGGGAGCTGATAAGTGTCATAAGACGGCAATGTCATAGGGCTTTATGATCGCAAGAACATTTAGGCTTGTCATATTGTCGCGTGACGTAAATTATACAGAGGCAATAAGCCAAAAGATAAAAAGCTAAGATGAGATCAATGGGTTTTTACATGAAAATGTAAAGACGTCCTCCGATTTCATCGCAAGACGACAATGTCATAAGGTTAAATTCTTGCAAGAGAGTTTACACTTATCATATTGTTGCAGAGATTTTGAAAGAACATGGATAAGACAAGATCAAAGGGACTTTACATGCAAATGTTAAGAAATCCTGCGATTTTGTCGCCAATAGAAAAAGTTTGGCAAAATAAGACCTTTAACTAGGAAGGCAAAATAAGACCAAAAGAATAATCTTACCAATTAACTATTCTATTTTAAGATTGCAGGAAATATTCATTCATCGCAGAACAATATATAAGAATGCAAATTCTTAACATCGCAGATTCCTTCAGAATTTTTTAGAACATCGCAGCAGTATTCATTGCATCGCAGATATATTCATGCTTTTGCGAATAATGAAATAACACAATTCCCTAAAGAAGATACAAAAAATAATTCACCATTTCAAGAAAGATAATAAAGGGAAAGTAGGGGAATGGAGAAGTAAGATTTTATTATCTTCCTTGAAAATACCCAAAGTAAACTAAGTTAAAAGTTAAATTCTAAAAGTTTCAAAAGTTACATCGTTCGCAAGAAAGAAAAAGGAAAAGAAAGCAAAAAAAATAAAATTCAAGTTTCAGCGATGGCCTCACCAGATTCATTATTCTTGCTCGTAAGATTTACTTTTTCCAGAGTTATCAACTTCATCAGCATCCTTTTCACCACGAGTCTCTTCTTCTTTTGATTCTTCATCAGCGATTACTTCTCCACTTGCAGTTACTTCTTTGGGAGGACTTCTTTCTTCTTCTTCACCATCTTCTTGGGTGGTATTTTCTTCATCATTAGTAAACTCTAAATCTTCATCCATGGGAAGAGGAATTTCATCATCATCAACCTTTAGAGGAGGAACAAATACAGGAGGGAGAGAATGGGAGACCAGAATCTCTTTCACAAGAACTTCAGCACTGAGGTGGACCTTGCGAAGGAAACCTCTATCACGATTCCTAATCTCAATATTTTTAAAGTACTCGAGATAATCAAGTCTTTTTTCTTCTTTGTCGCGGGCTTCAAGATAATTGGAAAGAAGAGACTTGTTCTCTTTGCGAACTTTATCCAATTTGTTGGTAAGATCAGCAATGGTAGAATGAAGACTTCTTTCAGATTTTCCAAGTGACAAAAGTGATAAAAGATCATTTAGTCAAAGATTTTGCAAGAAATATAACACAAAATTTAACAGAAAGGTCAACAAGAGAGGCAGTCAATTGACTACCTTCTTTCTGCGAGGTTAAGTTTTGAATTAACGTAAATAAATAGTTTTCCCATTGATTCATAGCGTCATCGAATTTATCGCCAACCACACCCTTCAGACGAGATTTCATGTTTTCTTATCTAGTGCGTAGATACAAGTTTTCCTTTTCTAGTAAAGAATGAGATTCCTTCAATTGAGAGCACTGTTCTTGAAGCTCGCTGGCCTTCAAACTAAGAGTTAACCTACCTTTGATAAGTTTATCCTTCTCAGCAGCGGATGATTCAGTTACCTCCTTGAGATCATTTTTAAGGGAACGAAGAGATTGCTCTTGATTATCGCATATCCTTTGTAGATTACTCAATTGCTGTGAAGAAATCGCCATCAAACTTGAAAATCTATGTTTCTCTTGGGATAAAGTTCTATTTTCATCTGTTAGAGATTCTACCGCCAGGTTAGACTTGGTTTATGAATATGAGAGACGAGAAATCTCGTTACTTAATAAACTTTGACTTCACGATAATTGGTTATTCTCATTAGTAAGATTATCTATTTGATCAATCGAATATGTATGGAGATTATCTAATCTATTATACTGGTCCATCTAAGAATCTCTTTCGAAATTAGCTTCGTCAGCAATATATTCAAATTTAAGTCTCTCCATGAAACGAGTCCGATTTGAAACTAATATATGAATAAAGAATTTAAGAAAAAGACTTGAGTACAGAAGATATAAAAGCAAAACAGAAAAACAAAAGAGCAGAGGCAGGAAAAATGTACCTTTCAGCTCGTCATTTTTTCTGCGAAGATTCTCGCAGTCTAGAGAAGAGTTGCGGAGCATATGATTCAAAGTATCGCATTCAGAAGTTTTGACTTGAAGGCTTCTCCTCAAAGCTTCAACATCATTTTCCATAGACGCTCGTGAAGCATTACAATTAGAGCCAAAATACTTGAGTAGAGTCTCGCAAGCTTCATATTGGAGGGGATCAGTAGAAGACTTTCTAGCATTGTCTAAGATGTTGGACAAGATTTTAAAAGCAACATCAACACCTGCAAAAGTTTTATTTAATGAAGGAAGGGGTGTAGAAGGTGAAGTAGTAACAATAGCAAGTTGACGATTTGAATCGTTTGCGATGGTTGAGTTGTCATAGGAGGGGTATTTGGAAAAACAACAGTTGAAGGAAATAGAGGACTATGAGGAGTCTCAGTTACTGTAATTTTAGAAGCTTGATTCGCCAAAGGGTCAGAAGAAGTAGAAGTATGGGCAGTGATATCCTCGCAGACAAAAGAAGAATGATTTGGTTGCGACAATGTGGGAGTAGTCCTCGCGGATGTTAGCATGGGAATAGTGAGATTATCCCCAAGAGTCTTAAAGTGGCGAGATCTCTTGGGAGGTTTAACAGGGTTCTCGTCATTCTGCGAATAATAATTCAGATAAGAAACAGAGGCAACAATATTGTTATTATAAAATAGAGGGTGTTTCTTACTACCTAATCATTCGCAGAACTCCTCTTCTTCTTCTCAGCTGGCCTTTTGCGAATATTAGGGTTTTGAGTTGTGGATTGTGTGTTAGAGATAGTTCCGCTGAAAAGAAGATATATCATGGAAGTTATGAAGAATCAAATAATAAAGGTTGGAGAATATAAGTAAAAATTGGTTTAAATAAATATCATAAGTCAAGAAATATACCTTGATGACTCCATTAAAACAGTAGCAAGAGAATATGAAGAAGAAGAAAAGTTGCAAACGGAAGACGAAGTAAATAGATGAAGAAGATAAAGAAACGGAAGAGGAAAATTAGTTCTGAAATTTAACTCTACCTTTTATAGGCAAAAAGTAGTTGACCTATTGAGGAAAGACGTGTCAGTAAAAAGAGGAATTCACAACACGTGTAGGCGGTAAGGCTAGATTAACGAAATCTTGTCGAGAAGAAAATATAAGAGGGAAAGAAGTTGCGAGTATAATAAAGAGTATTGGTTCTCATGATCTTCTCTTCTTCGCAGAAAAGACATGAGAAGAGGCAAGATGTAAGACCAGAATCTGGCTACAACGCTATTTTTGCGATATTAACAACACTTTTGTAAGCGTCACAAAATACTATTTAGCAGCGTTTCGCGAGCGTCACAGAACATCCAGAAGAAAGACATAAAAGCTGACAATGGAAGAGGTACAAGAAGATTATGTTTATCCTGAGATGGTCGTCATTCTTGCGAAAGAGAACATTGTAGCGATCGGGATGAGATCGCAGAATAGATCCGAAATAGGAGGGAAACTTAGCTGTCATCCACTATGTAAATCCCTATATAAAGGGTTCGTTAGGTTCAGAAGAGGATGATGTCTTTTTGAGAGTTGATAAAGTTTTGAGGAGAGAGAAACTCTAGAAAGAAATTTGTACTTCTGAGTTCTTATGTCTTTTGTAAAGAATTCTAAAAAGTTAGAATAATAAAAAAGTGTCTTTATTCATCTTCAAATATAATTCAGTTTCTGTAGATTCTTATCTAGGGTGTAGTGTGGGAATTCCTGCAACTACAATAATAATTAATCTTAAAAGTATGAACAAGTACATAATCCAATAGAAAAATAGTGAGATTAATACAATTGATAAATCTTGAAAGTTACATAAAATTTATTGAATACCTTGATTTATACATAGAAATCAACAATTTATAATCACATAAATGTTAATAATACTTTTGGAACTAAATAAAAATTGAAAGAGTAGTGAATAATAGTTCAACCATCAATGTTAATAACAAAAATATTATAATAGTAATCATAAAGCATAATAAATGTGATAATTTTGATAAGTAATGTTAGCATTTCTTAATTAGTATTATATTGAACTTGAACTTAACTAAAATCACACTAAAGATATATAATGATAGAAATAATAATTATGATTAATATAACTATGGAAAATTATTTACGCATATCTACGATTAAGTTTTGTAAATTAAACTAATAACAAACTATCTTTAATCTAACAAATAATCTAGGAGATCTCTAAAATGAAACAAATATACATGAAATATTAATAATAATATTTTGATGCTTAGTATAATAATGGAATTAAAAGAAAATAAATTCGTACATTAATAAGACACTTCACATTATTAGCAATTCTAAAGACTATGAGGATATATTATAAATTTTGTGTATACTCAAATTTAAATTGTATTAAATTACCAACGCCAATATTTAACAAGATATATAATATACGAATTCAATCTGAACCAATAATAAATAAATAACTATTATATCAACCTTTACATGAATGTAGAATTATATTTAAAAGATTAAGGTTTAATGTATCATCCAGACTATCAACTTAAGATAATGAAAGTAATAATACAATTGATAATAGTATTCGATTAATCAAATTAGCTAGTAGGAAATCTATAGTAAGTAATATTAAGAAAAAATTATATTTGGTATTACACTAAAGCTAAAATGACTGAATATTATAAATTGACGTAAAATTCAAATTTGAATTTCTCATATTGACAAAATAAAATAAATAATTCAGATAACTAAATTGCTTAAAATAATGCGAACTATTCATATGTTTTATGAAATAACATTTATCAGAATTATACCAGTTACAATAAAAGTTTAAAGATTAAGTAATCATAATAAATTAATAGTTAGTTAATCTAGCACTGGAGAATAGTGAAGGTTGTGTTTTCTCTGGTTGTAAGAAGGCATTGTTGGGATTGTCCAACCTTGACAAGGCAACTGCATTCAGAGATGACTGATCATAGAAGTATAATTTAAATCTTTATAGAATCGATAGTTTCAATCTTACTTAGAAAGATTTGTAGGATTCTTCCTTGAAGCTAGAGACAGATATCTTATAAAATAGAAATTAGTTTAAGAAACTTAGACTTTCTTATTTGAAAGAATCTAAATCAGTGTAGTTGAACCTAGAGCTACAAATTTTAGTTGTAGAAGCCACATAGGTTTGTGCTTTGTTTCTTGTTGTTTACGCTTAGATAAGAGGTGGAATTATTCTATAAGGTGGGGAGTTTATGAATACCAGAAGGATGGTTTGATTTTCGAGGATGAAATATCTAAGGTAGGGCGAATGTAAGGAACCTCAAGCTCGTCAACGTTATTAGACCGGTCAAGTCTCGATTTAACCGATAATAACTCGATTATCTAACACGAACATTAATTAATAGGAATTAATTTAACTATGATCTAGTTACGAAACTAGCACCATCAGTTAAATCTCTAAAAGTTATACGAAATGGACTACTCGAACGTGTGAATCTGATATCGGATGAAGAAGAAAACATCAAGACTATTTGAAGGGTAAAATTGTCATTTTTGGGAAAATGCTTTTGGATACAACAAGGACACGATGTGTCTTTCCCTTATCAGATTCTTGGGTTCCTTTAGCTTTTGGTCGATCTTATCAACCCAAATCGAGAGGATAACTCTCATTATATTTTCTTCTTCTTCTTCTTCTTCTCTTTCTCTTTTCGTTTCTTCTCCTGTTCTTCCTTCTCTGTCGAATTCGAGAGATCAAATGAGAGATTTTTGAATAGTATAAGGTAGAACAGATCATGGGTTAGCTATTAGTGGTGTTTTTGTTGTCCGTTTATGATCCAGACTCGAAGGAGGAAGTAAAATGGAAGTTAGGGTTTCTGAGATTTAAGTTATGGAGGAATTGATTAATTGAAAGAAGATTTGAGTAGTTGATGATGAAGAACAAAGGGGGTTGATGTTTAATTGAAGTCTGGAATTGATTCAGTGATGAATTAGAGAGTTAAGGTTTTCTGTTCTTCCCCAAATTAAGAACTAAGGTTTCATAAGAAGTTCAAAGAAGAATTCGAAGATGAAATTGATGTTATGGAAGGATGTTTAAGGATGGGTTTAGTTTGAATTAGAGTTCGAAGTTAAAGAATAACTTGAAATTAGTAGTTAGGGTTCGGTTCTGTTTTAATAAAGATTTTGGAATTGGATTAAGATTAGTTGAGAACTGTTGGTGATGATGGGAATGTTTTGGTGTTGGATGAAATAATTTGGTGGGATGTTGTTGCCTTGAGAAGAATTGCAGAATCCAGTTAAGCATGAACATGGATTGAATTATATTTACTGGAATGGATTCATCTTGAGGTAACTGTTCTTCACAGTGAATTTAGTAAAGCTATTTGAATAATGTTTTGAAGTTGTATGCTTATTACTTGAACTCAAAGTTGAGTTAGTTATGATGGATAATTGTCTTGTATATGAAAGAATTGTATGAATTGTAGATTGGTGGTGTTGGTGGCTAGAGAATAGGGATGTTGTTTGTGTATATAAAGTTGTATGTATTGTGGAATGGTATGAATAAATGAGATTTCGCGAGAAGTATTTGTTTGGTGAGGTGATTTTGATATGGTTATGAAACTGAGAATGAGCCAAGATGTGTATTTGAAGTTGTAATGGTAGTGTGGTTGAAGCTACATGGGATATGAGTGGATGATGGAGGTTTAGGAGCTTGATTGCAGGTGCAAGGAGAATGAAATAGAGACGGAATTGTTATTAAAATGAGTTGCAGGTAGAAGAGATACTGATGTTGTGTTTACAAGGTGGTTTTGGACTGAAATGTGTGCCGACACAATATCAGTATTCTATGGCTAGGGCGATCCACCGCAATTGTAGTTGCAGAATAACCTACAACTACACCCTCAATAGAATTAGTAAAAACTCAAGAAGTTCTTGATGATGAATAACAATTTTCTTATTAATGTTCTCCATTGATTACAAAGAAGTATCTAAATGGAATTAGAATAGTTACAACTTTCTCTATTCTCTTTCCTAAGATATTTTCTAACACTAACTAAAAGAACCTCTCAAATTTTATATTTGAACTCCTATTTATAGTAAAACTTATACAGCTGTACATGAGTTACGAAGTATCGCAAATCATGTTCGCAAAATTACTTCATCCTCGCAAAACTTCATATTTCTCCGCGCTTCTTCTATCCTCGTATCATTTTATAATTATTTTCTCCTGATACTCGTGAACTATTATCTTGCGATATTCAGTACCTACATCTTGCCTCTTCTCATGTCAATTCTACGAAGAAGAAATGATCGTGAGAACATAACCGTTACTTAGTCTTTTAAAATTTTGACACGTCTTTTGTAACCGTTCTTTTTTAGTTATTCCCTTATATAACTCCTTTATATTCTCTTCCTTTTCTTTTTCTTATTTCCGCAATTCTATCTTCTACTCATACTCTCTATCACTATTTTCTCTGCAATTTTTTCTTCTACTGTATCTTCATGAGTTCTCCAAGGTAATTTCCTTCTATCTCTGCGTATTTCATTTGTTCTCCTCTTTAATTTCTGTATAATTTGTTATCTAATTTTGGTTTATTTCAGCAAAATAACTTCTCAGATGAAATCCCAACTAAAGAATCCAAGCCTTAATCCACGAAGAAGAAAATCTGAGAATCAAAAGGTAGTTAAAATACTCTGCCTTCTTTCCTGAACAATATATTGTTTCCTCAGTTTTTAATCTACATTTTGATTCGCAGGTTGACGAAAAATCAAATCCAAGTAAGAGATCTCGAATAACTAAACCCACACCATTAATTCCGATTGATGATTTCCTTCCTGAAGTTGATAAGGAATTTTCCTCTCCTCCTCGTGAAAATGCTTCTTCACATACCCCTGCCTCTACTCCATTACCTACTTTTCAATCTCCTATCAGTGTCAATTTATCAACACTTCTTCAAGATCAACCCTCTCAAAACATTTCTTCAACTTCTTCTTTTAAAAAAAAACCCTCGCAAAATATTTCTTCAACTTCTTCTTTTGAAAAACCTGTCTTGTCCCCAAATCCTTTGAGTGCTATTTCTCCAGACAATTTGCAACTTGCTCTTATTCCTTCAAATTCTTCTCCTCTTCCTCAAGAAATTCGAGATGGAATTTATTCAACTTTCCGAATGTTATCTGAGGTTTTGACCAATACTGCGAAGTCTACTAATGTTCGTTCGCAATATGAATTTTGCGAAGTTCTGAATAATTTCGTCAATCCAGACATTTCTTCTTCACGTCAATCCTTGGAAAAAGAAATTGAATTGCTTCGCCAATCTTTGAAAGCTTCTCAGGCAGAATGCGAGGATCTTCGTAAAGAAAATCATCATCTTCAGAATAATTCTCTGGACTGTGCGATTCTTCGCAAAAGAAATGATGAATTGAAAGGTATGATTACTATCTTCATATTTTCTCTTTTATTTACTTATATTCTTCATATGCTTGAAACATCCATTAAAACCCATTCCCCTTTATATAATCCATCCAGAAATGTAGAAGATTGGTACTTCACCATGAATCAGATGCAACAGAATATCGAACCAAGCATGAAAGCCTCTCAAACCAATTCTCCCATTTATGTAATCTTTACTCGTGTGCTCTTGACAACTCTGATGCTCTTTTTCAAGAGAATACTCAATTAATATATGATCGAAATTTTTTGAATGATGACATATCTCAACTTTTTTCTTCCTTAACCAAAGCTAATTTGGGAATAGAAACCTTATTAGAAGAGAACAAAACCTTATCAGAAGAGAAATGTTCGTTTTTGAATACAATGATTGTTTCTTCGCAAGAATTAAAGACTCTTCAGAATAAATGTTGCGATCAAGAAAATCTTCTTTCTTTGTTGAAAGGTGAACTTGAGGAATTAAAGAAGTCTTCAGATGCTGAAAGAAATTCTTTTGTTATTGAGAAGAATTCCCTTATTAATAAGAATATAGTCTTGTATGCTAAGAAGAATCAACTTGAAGAAGATTACTCTTCATTAAAAAGTCTTAATGCCAAACTTGCGAAGGATAAAAATTTTCTCCTTTGTAAAGATCAAAAGCTTCAATCTCGACTTAAAGGATTAGTTGGTGATGGTTTTGATAATGCGATGAATCAGATGAAGAACTGTTGTCTATCTTTAACTCAATCTCTTACTTCGCAAAGAGAAAGTAGTCATTAAAATTTGACTGCCTCTGGTATATATTTAAATTTCGTTATACTCGCAAATTTTATTCTTTGAACTTTGTTTTATTTGCAGAATCTGAGAACCACCTTCGTAATGCAAAAGCTGGATTAGAAGCCTCCTGTTCCGAGCTTCGTAAGAAGAATACTTTGCTTTCTACTCGCTTGATCAACTCTCGTGACCGTGCTACTCGGAGATTTAATTATCTTGCTTATTCCAAAGATATCGAAGATACCAATCATCAAAAAGCTATAATTCGTTAAAGTCATCTGAAAGCTCAAGTCTTTACGAATAACATTCTCTTATCAAGAGGCTTGCCTCCTGTGAAGATTACTCCTCTGAAGATATCTGACGATGAAGTTGCTCGTGAGCCTGATAGTGATTTCAATTATGAGAGTGATGATGAAGATCTTGATGATGAGAAAGAATCTATTCCTCAAGGAGATGTCCCTGTTGCGTATTCTTCCAAGGATGATATCTCGCAAAAGTCGAAGGCTGCTAATGACCCTACTGATCTTAAAGATCCAGCACAGAGTGTTAATGAAGCATGATAATATTTCTTTTTCAATTTATCATTGACTCTCCTGTCTTTCTTTCTTTTGAATTCCTTCCCTTAGTTACTGTTAGTTTCCTTTTTGCGAACAATTCTATTTTTTGAGAAGTACATCTGATATTTTGCGAAGATGATTTATCCTTTTTTCTGATATTTTGCGAAGATAATTTAACCTTTCTTTGATTAAATTTGCCCCATTTGATCATATGAAGAGAAATAATATATAACTCACAGATAAAGCTTAGTATATCCTTTTCCCCCTATTATTTCTCTTTAAATGATTAAACATTGTTTGAAGTATTAAAATATCTTCCTCACTTTATCTTACGAAGTTTCAACTTGTTACGATTGTAGATAAAAAATCGTCCCTTTTAAATATAAAAAGTAAAATATATGAAACATCCTTAATAAGTATACTACATATACAATACCTTTGTAGAAGTATTAGAAGTACCCAATCCATCAAATGAAGAGATATAAGAAATATTAGAAGTATTCAATTCACCATATGAATTATTAGAAGTACTCAATTCCCTTTTACGTATTAGAAGTACTCGATCCACCAAATGAAGAGATATAAGAAGTATTAGAAGTACTCAACTCATCAAATAAAGAAATATAAGAAGTACTCAATTCACCAACTGAAGAAATATAAGAAGTATTCGATCTGTGAATAATTATGTAACATATGACGAAGTATAATGATTATTTAACCTTCACCAAATGAAATATCCATTAAAGAAGTATAATAAATATGAGATATTCTTGAAGAATTATAAGAAGTATTCAATCTTTTGGAGAAATATTCAATATATGGAGAAGTCTAAGAAGTATGCAATTCTCGTAAACTTTTACGAATATGAACTTATCCATATTTGTTTGTTATCAAAATCGCATCTTTTGTTAAGTCTTCCTTAAAATTCTTCAATGATGTTGTCTTCTTTGATAGGACTTCTTGTAAAAAATTCTTCAATGATATTGACAGAGCTGTCTTCTCTTCAAAATTTCTTGATGTATATTCTTGTAAAATTTCTTCAATAATATTGACGAAGTTGTCTTCTTTTCAGATCTTCATAATGTATATTCTTGTATAATTTCTTCAATAATGTTGATGCAATAAATTTCATTAATTTCTGTGGTCTTATCATGCCTTCCTAAGTAAAGGTCTTATTTTGCCACCTCTTTTGTATTAATTATTTGCGATAATATGACAAGTCTGAACATTCTTGCGAACATACAACCTCGTGACATTATCGTCTTGCGATGAAATCGTAGGACGTTCTTACACTTTCATGCAAAAACCCATTGATCTCATCTTAACTTCTTTGTATAATATTTTAGAGTCTTTAGGAATTGTTGCGACAATATGACAGGCCTAAATATTCTTGCGAACATAAAGCCCCATGACATTTCCGTCTTGCGATGAAATCGCAGGACGTCTCTACACTTTCATGTAGTGACCCATTGATCTCATCTTAACTTCTTTATTATGTTCTGCGAGTTCTTTATTCTCTTCTTTCTTTCTCCTCTTTTTTTTTTTTTTTTTTTTTTTAGAAGGCTCGCAGAACTTCATTTGTTGCACAAATATGACAAGCCTTTATGTTTTCGCAAACAAGAAGCCTCGTGACATTTGCGTCTTATAGCACTTATCATCTCCCTAATGGAGGGTGCTGCCCTTTATCTTCCCCTTGATTTCCCCTTCAAGGAAGCGTACATCGACCATACAAGGTTAGCTCTTCCCATCCGGTTCTGCCAACAACTAGCTTTTGATCGCAACCTCTTATCCTTTTTGCCTATAGGGCTTATAGTTACGAGGTTGCACCCTACGGGGTATCTTTGGGCCAAGTGCATCATTTGCCAAGACTTGTCAAAAATGACAGATGTGGTTCAACCTCACCCGGCACTCTTGACTCAACCGTGTACCTCGGCGCCTTGATCGTTTTCTGCACTTCTTGGGAAAGACAGTATGCCTTAGTCGCCCAGTCTAAATCCTCTTACACCGCATTTTATATTGCGTAATGTCGTTAGATTAGGTGAGAATCCAAGGTGTCTAACCCGGATAGGTACCCCATTATTGGGTTGTACCCCAAAAATTTTACCATGTACTAAGGGCCCTTGGTGGTGTTCCGGTTACCCTTAGCCACGTTATAGGTACCCCCTTAAATGACGTACTTTAGGACTTTGCCTCATTTAAATATAGCTTCGCTTAACTAGGGTGTACGCCACAAAGGTTTGCCTGTATAAAATTTTTTCCGGCTCTCTTTCTTTTTTGGAGGCTGATCACAGATTGCGGTCTTTTATTCGCAAATTAATGAAATTTTAATCGGAATATAAATTTTGAAAATTCGTAACTTTTCCCAATTTCCTGCGAGCAAACAATATTCGTAAAAAATTTCATGAGTTTTATGGATAATACCTTTTCAAATATAGTCTGTTCCAAGGTCTACCAAGCCTCAAACCCATGTATCTCCCTTCTGGATCCATCAGTCGATAAGCTCCGCTTCCTACAACTTCTTTAATAACATATGGTCCATCCCATTTTGGTTCTAATTTCCCTCCATTTTCTTTTTGATATCGAGGTGTTTCTCGCATGACCAAATCACCTGGATTATATTCACGTTCAATGACCCTCTTGTTGTATTCTCGAGCTAATCGTTCCTGATAAATCCTCATATGGTGCAACACCTTTTCTCTTTTTTCTTCCAAATCATCCAATTCTCTTAATATTACTCCCGCACTTAAATTTCTTTCCCAAGCTTCTTTCTTTGTTGTCGGAATTACAACCTCTGTGGGTAATCATCGCTTCTACTCCATATGTTAGACAATAAGGAGACATTCCAGTTGCTTCTCTTCTAGTTGTATTGTATGCCCAAACTGCGCTAGGTACTTGCTCGCACCACCCTTTGAGATGTCCTTCTAATTTCTTTTTGATTGTATCTGCGATTGTTTTATTTGTTGCTTCAGCTTGTCCATTAGCTTGTGGATATAACGGGGTTGACTTCCCACATTTTATTCTAAAAGCAATCGAGTAACATCTCTATATTCTGCCCCTCAAATTGTTTTCCATTATCAGATACTAGTTGTGCTGGAACCCCGTACCTGCAAATGAGGTTCTCAAATATAAACGTAAAAACATCTTTATCACGAATATGATGTACTGCTTTTACTTCTGCGAGCTTCGTGAAATAATCTGTTGCAACTATCAAGTACCGCCTTTGTCCAGATCCAGGTATAAATGGTCCAACAATATCCAAACCCCATTTACCAACAGGCCAGCAGCTTGTTGAAGAAGTTAATGTAGCCCCTGGTGCATGAATTCTTTTACCATGTCGTTGGCATTCCTTGCATCTTCGTACGAACAATTTTGCGTCTGTATGCATATAAGGCCCGCAAGAATATCCTTGTATCTTTGCTCTATATGCTAGAGATATTCCCCCACTATGATTTCCAGCTTCTCCTCCATGTAACATCTTCAATATCTTTTCTCCTTCTTCGCGAGTTAAGCACCTGAGAGGTGGTCCATTGAAAGATTTTCTATATAAAATTCCTTCTCGCAACTCATAGTTTATTGCACGACTCTTTAATTTATGTGCTTCTAGTCTGTTCCTGGATATTTCTCCTGTTGCGAGGTATGCATGAATTTCTTTTCTCCAATCTGCGATGTTGTTTGATAACTCTCTTTCTACTTCCATCGCAACAGCTTCTTCAATTTCTTTCTCTTTGTGCACTGATGGGTGTTGAATTGTTTGTATTTGGATATTTCTTGTATTTGGATTTGTCATCATGCTTGGAATAAATGCAAAAGCATCTGCTAGACGGTTATATTTTCTTCATATATGTCTCCATTTTAATTTTGGTATCTTCGCAGATAATTCCTCAACGAGTTTCTTGTATTTCTTCAAAGAAGATTCATTTGTGGTATATTCCCCTTTAATTTGACAAATCACTAATTGCGAATCACTTGTTATCCTTATACTTTCAAGCTTCTTTTCTATTGCGATCTTTAATGCATGCACTACAACTTCGTACTCTGTTTCATTGTTCGTGGATGCAAATACTAGTCTGAATGAGAATGCTGTTCTTTCTCCTTCTGGTGAAATCAACACGACTCCAATTCCATTTCCCTCACTATTGGATGATCCATCCACTAGAATTTCCCATCTATCAGGCTCTGTTAACAAGTCTTTTGGATTTCCAAATTCTTCTTCAACATCCATCATTTCCTCTACTGCTTCATCTTATTCCAAAGGAAATTCTGCCAAAAAATCTGCGACGACTTGTGATTTTTGCGATGACAACACTTCATATTTTATCTTGTAATGGTTTACTTGTGCATTCCACCTTTCTATTCTTCCTGACCTTTTTGTGTTCTTCATGACTGATTCAATTGGGACTTTGGTTACCACTTTTATTACATGTGCTTGAAAGTATATTCGTAACTTGAATGATGCATAAACCAGGGCTAAGATTAACTTCTCCATTTTAGAATAGTTCTTTTCTGCTGCATTAAAGGTTTTACTAATGTAGTAAATGGGCCTTTCTACTCCTGCGTCTGTTTCAATGAACCGCACTTAGAGCATATGGAGTTGTTGCGAGGTATACCAATAATTCTTCGTTTTTCTCTGGTTTCTGTAGTATAGATGTATTTGCGAGGTATTCTTTGATTCCTTTAAAAGATTTTTCACATTCATCAGTCCATTTGAATTTTGCTCCCTTCTTAAGTATGTTGAAAAAATGCTTGCACTTATCTGACATTCGCGAAATAAATCTTCCAAGTGAAGCCAAGAGTCCATTTAGTTTTTGTACTTCTTTTACTGTTGCAGGTGTTGGCATGCCATGAACTGCTTGGACCTTTTCTGGATCAACTTGTATTCCCTCCTTTGATACTATGTATCCCAAGAACTTTCCAGATGAAACTCCAATAATACATTTCTCAGGATTTAATTTGATGTTGAACTTTCTCATTTGCTCAAATATTTCCTTCAAATCTTGCACATGGTCTTTAGCTTCCTTGATTTTTATCAACATATCATCTACATATACCTCCAAAGTTTTATGTATCCACTTCGCGAACACTTTTTCAACCATACGCTGATATGTAGCACCCGCATTCCGTAAACCAAATGGCATCTTCACATAACAATACAAACCCCTTGGAGCAAAGAAGGCAAGATGTTCTTGATCTTCTTCTCATGAGTGATATTTGATTATACCCTTTATATCCATCAAGTGAAGTGACTCTGTCATGACCTGCAGCTGATTCCACCATTTGTGGTATATCTGGTAATGGAAAACTGTCTTTGGGACATGCCTTGTTTAGATCAGTGAAATCTATGCAAATTCTTATTCCTTTATTCTTTTTCGGAACAATGACCATATTCGCAATCCATTCAGGATATTTTGCTTCCCTTATGATCCCTGCATCCAACATCTTTTGTAATTCTTCTTCTATTTGTACATGATAATTTTGTGATATCTTCCTTATTCTTTGTTTGAATGGTCTTACATTTTTATCTATGTTCAATCTATGACACGCCATTGATGGATCAATTCCTGGTATCTCATCTACACTTCCTGCGAAGATATCTTTATATTCTCTCAAAAGATCAGTAGTCCTTTCTTCTTCTTCTTCATCCATCTTAGTTCCAATTCGTAAGAATAAAGGCTCCTCTTTACTTCCAATATTTATTTCTTTAGTTGGTTCAGCTGCAACATAGCTTGGACTTTGCTCCCCCATAGGTGTTGTCTCTTTGATTATTTTTGCTGGTTCCCCTTCTTTTTCTGGAATTTCATTTGGTATACCTCTTCCTTCCTTTTCTCTTATTGTATACACTCGGAATTCTTCTTCTTTTCTTGTTTCCTTCGCAAGTTTCCTACGAAGTTGTTTCTTTCTTGCTCTTCCTCCGCATTTTGTTACTTCAATTTGATAACAAAATTTTGCACTATCAAGATCTCCTTTAATTTCTTGTATTCCATTTTGTGTAGGAAATTTGATTTTCTGATGTAATGTTGAAGCAACAGCTTTGATCGCATGAATCCACGGCCTTCCTATCAGCATGTTATATGGAGATTCCATATCCATCACACACAAGATTACATGTGTTTCGATTTCTCCTAGTAATATTCGCAGCACGATTTCTCCTTTAGATTTTGTTGTAGATTTTCCTAATCCATGAATAAGACACTTTGAATTTATGATTTCTTCATCTTTAATTCCCATCCCCTTAAGTGCATGATAGAATATAATATTAACAGAACTCCCTGTATCAACCAAAATTCGGTTTAATTTCCATTTTTATTCAGCTTTCTTATCTTCTAACATGATTGGCAGTGTGATCACCAATGGTGAAGTGTGGTTCAAGTCTTCATTTGGAATTTCTGTTACTGAAAATGTGATTTTCTGCTTTTCCCATTCTTCTAAAGTTGTTATCTTTTTTTCCTCCATGATCTTTCTTCCTCTACAATCTCGTTTGTATATTTTTCCCTTCATATTACTATGAAATTCATCAATCATTGTCTCTGTGATCATATTACATTCTTCTTTTTTGCAATCTCCATCTACTGACTTCATTTGATCTTCAAATTTTCCACAATTCCCTCAAATTTAGGCTACCACAATTCTCAAGTCCCTGTTTCTAGCGCCAATTATGTAGTTGCAGAATAACCTACAACTACACCCTCAATAGAATTAGTAAAAACTCAAGAAGTTCTTGATGATGAATAACAATTTTCTTATTAATGTTCTCCATTGATTACAAAGAAGTATCTAAATGGAATTAGAATAGTTACAACTTTCTCTATTCTCTTTCCTAAGATATTTTCTAACACTAACTAAAAGAACCTCTCAAATTTTACATTTGAACTCCTATTTATAGTAAAACTTATACATCTGTACATGAGTTACGAAGTATCGCAAATCATCTTCGCAAAATTACTTCATCCTCGCAAAACTTCATATTTCTCCGCGCTTCTTCTATCCTCGTATCATTTTATAATTCTTTTCTCCTGATACTCGTGAACTATTATCTTGCGATATTCAGTACCTACAACAATATTATTCTTCCCTTATGTGCGGCAACACACATCTCATACATGGATGTTTACTGTTATTTATGAATGTCTTTGAAGAAGTTTATATGTTACGTTTTATTGTCTTTCCTTGTATTACTGATTTTCGATAAAACATGCATTGTCTTCGAATCATATAAATGATTACTTGAAAGCTCGTTGTTATTTCTACTGGGCACCCCTTTTAAGAATGATGTGCTCACCCATTCCTACTTTCAGTTTCAGAGACAGATCAAGATGTGCATGTGACGATGACAGCTTCGAAGAATTATTTACGTTAGTTAGTTAGCTTCTGCTATATTTATTATGTGGTTGTATTCCATTTGTAAATCAACTCACTATTGAATATATATCATTTGAGAGAAGTTCTTGTATATGTATTTCAGAGTGGGGCTAGTTTTTGGGTTAAGTTTTGTAGTAGATTTTTCTTAATTGAATGCTTAAGTGTTTGGTAATTTAGATTCGTTAGTGCCTCTTTATTTAGTTAAATTCTTGGTTTAGTCAGCTGCTAGCTTAGGGGGCGCTACAGCACTAATCGAAACGGCGTATGACAACCTGATATGGTTCGTTTTTGAGAGGAAATTGGCATGGTAGGATTTTCTATATTAGTAAAAAAATGGTTAAAAACAAACCAAAAATCCTAAGGGTTTTTTTTTTTTTTTTTTTTTTTTTTATAGTTCCCTTCACTTTGTTGTTATTTATGTATAGGTTACTCTTTTAGTTTGATTCAATCTTTTTTTTTTATTATTGTTGAGATTCAGAGATTGAATATCTTCATTGCTCAACAAATTTTCTATTTACCTCGACAAACATTCAATTTTCTTGCTCTAGAAAACGAGGTTACCAGAAAAAACAATACCATCTATTTATACAGGTATATAGTCGGTTGATCAGTTAATTGGTCTTCGAGTCTGAATTTTCAATCAGACAATAACAATAAAGTAAGTTTTCATCCTCCGGAACTAACCCAATTTCACTGTCAGTAACACCACAATGTAACTTGATGGCCCATAATTTAAAACTCTATATTTAGTTTTTTATTACCCAATAGTTAAATTGTACATGAGGTGGCGTTGTAACTTACTTGCAAACATGAGTCCCAGCAGTTATCATCTTTGCATGCTTCAATGGCAATCTCTTTTGGTCTGCAAGGGATTAAAAACAGCAAGACACTCGGCAATAGAAGAGAATAAACATACCAAAAACATGAAGTAGTATTTTATTAATTTTGGAAGTCTAAGATTTGGCTTAATATCAGATTCTTGGGTGGTCAGTGTAGGACCAGAATATCGCCATGATATTACTCTTGCGAGATTAACAACACTTCTGCGAACATCATCGCGACATTTCACGAGTGTCACAGAATGATTTGAAGAATGACGTAATAGCTGACGAATGAAGAAACACGGGAAGAGCATGATTATCTTGCGATGTTCACGACACTTGCGATAATGGACATCATAACTACTGCGATAATTTCGCGGGTCAGGTCCGAAATTAAAGGATAAATTAGTTGTCATCCACTATATAACTATCCTATATAAAGAGATCCAGTATATTTAGAGAGGGGATGCTGTATTTTGGAGTGTTGAGAAAGTCTTGAGGAGACAGAAAATTCAAGAGAGAGGTTGTATTCTTGATTTCTTTCGTTTCTTGTAAATATTTCTGAGAATCAAATAATAAAGTGTTGTTTTTAATCTTCAAGTATGTCTTAATTACAGTAAATTCTTATCAAGTGTGTAGTGTAGGATTTCCTGCAACTACATTTTGGCGCCCGAAACAGGGATTGAATTGTTGATTTCCTGAAGAAAAAGATAAGAATTGACAATGTGATTGAGAAGAATTTGGAGTAGATAGTGAAGGATTTTTACGCAATTTCCAACAACTCTTGAAGATTAATGGCTAGAAGAAGAAATACATCAGAACCACCAACAACTGTAAGGAGGAGTAAAAGACTTGCAGGAGGTGATGTAGGAGCGGAATATCACAGCAAATGATAACTTACGAATATTGTGGAGAGAAAATACATTTTGCGAGCAAAGAATATTTTGCGAGCAAGAAGGACATTTTGCGAGCAAAGGAAACCACGAAGGTTCGCAAGATAATCTTCAAATCCTAAATGGCGGGACAACACAACGGTCATCTATTGTAAAATCATATAAATAGCCATTTAGGCATGAGAAAAAAGAGAGATCTTTTTAGTAGGAGATGATAATTTTATGAGGAGAGAGAAATTTTTAGAGAGATTTTATTTTATTTATCATCTTCTTCCCCAAAATTCTAGAGCTCCAAATATTCATTAATGGAGTCTCAATTGTAAAATCATATAATCACATACAATCACTAGTGAAGCACCATGGATGTAGATCACATTGATCGAACCACGTAAAAATCTTTGTGTCTCTTTATAATTTTAGTACCTTAATTCTTAGTTTCATATCAAATTAATTAGGTTTAGGAATCATTTTAATGGATTCTAATGAGGGTGTAGTTGTGAGATAATCCGCAACTACATTTTTGGCGCTAGAAACAGGGAGAGAGAGAAAAAGATTTATCCTTCCTGTAACTTGTTGGTTCAAGAAAGTTCAAAGAAATTAGATATTATTGGTGATGAAATTACGGCAAATCTCGTCATTTGAATAAGACAAAAAAGAGGAAGATGCATAATGCTCGTTTAAAAAAGAAAAGAAAAGGAGATCAAAGAAACTTTTACCAGCAGCAGATTGAGAAGAAAAATCATTCCCCTAAAACTCATCTATTACTTTCTTAAATTTTTAGATCTGGTCATTTATAAAGAAAATTTTGAAAACACTTTGTAAAAACTTTAGTTGCTCTTTCGCAAAAATCTGATTTAATGTCCAAGATTTTGATTTAAAACGAATTTTGATTATAAATTTGTCTTCAATGAATCATGTTTTGCGAGCTTATTAGCTGAATTTCAACAATACTTGGGATTGAAAATTTTCAGTTGATTTGGAAATTTTTCTGTGAACAAAGTTAAAGAAATTTTTGATGACAATTTCCATTCTCCACAAAACTACACTTTGGCATGAACCTTCCTAAATTTCTACTTGAATCAATCTTTCATTCACAGCCTTTGCATTACTTATTAAGTAAGATTGAAAATATTTCCAAGCACAATGTGATCTTCATTACTTTGCCACTAGACCCAATGGGGATCAAGAAATACAATGAAGTATTACGGTAAAGATAGATTAATTCAATTTCAAACGAGTTGACAAGTCTAGATAAATGAAACAAGCTAACATGTAGTTCTACGCAAAGAGTGGAGATGAAAAAATTAACTGGAGAAAATAGAATTAGTTTCGAACAAACATAAACTTGCGAAGTTATCAGTTCCTTTACGTTTTTGATGCTACATTTTTCAAGTTATCTATTCTTTCGCAAGTTTACGTCTCTGTGTCTTTTGCAGCCATGCTCGATGATGAGTTGATTATTAATCTGTGTCATTTTCGCAAGTTTATGAAAGGAGCCTTATTTCGCAAGTTAATGCTCATCATCACCAGTTTACTTTACAAGTGAAGGAGTCAGCCAGTCTAGAACCAAAATAAAACAAAGAAGTATTGGTTTGAGCAAACACCAACAAATCAGGGAGGATTCATCTAGCTAAAGACCACCAGCAACGTGAGTAGCAGCGAATGAATAAGGGAATTTCTACGTCTATCATCAGCCGGTTGACTCTTTCATGACTACACCGATTGTCATCAGCCAAAAACCAACACAACGAAGCAATAGATAACTTCAACAACACAGTCTGGCTTTGTCAGGAATACGAGTATAAGAAAGAATGAGTTTATATTTGTACGAATGTAAACTTGCGAAATAAACACCTGGAACAACTCATATTCTCGCAAACAAGAACAGCTAATAAAAGGAGATTAAATAAGACAATCAGCAAACCATCCAAGTTGCTTTAAAGATTTGAGATACACCATGGAGAAGTAAATAGTACAGTTAGAACGGGAAGAGCAGCAAAATAAGGAAAGATGTGATGATTTCATTCACCTCACAAACAACAAATCAGTTCGCATCCTACAACTACATTTTTACGAATATTAAAAATTCGTAATAATTCAATTCCAATTTCGTATATGAGCATACAGTAACTTCCAATACAATGGCAACCCGATTCAATTCATACAGTATGGAAAAGCGTCAGTTCAGCGAGAAGGAATCGATTCCAGCCAACAGCAAGGTGATAATCAAAACAACCAAGGACTATTTGCGATCATCCAACAAACATTCACAACAGCCCAACAAACCAATCTATGTCGAAGAGGCATCATCCAGTTCATAACAAAGAAGAGAAGCCAGCAAAATAAAGCAAATTAATTTGCGATGAAAATTAATTTGCGATGAAAATTAATTTGCGATGAAAATTAATTTGCGAAGTAAATTTACAAAAAAGATTCATTTCAGAGAAGTAATACAATTCAAGGCAAGTCAATTCAAGATTGAAATTATCAACAAGAAGCATAACTACTATAACCAGAAGATTAAATCGAATTCCTCAAAACTCTCAAGAGCATCAAGTTTTAGTGGATCTATGAATTCCAAGGGAAAATATGGAAGTTAACAAAGAGGGAATCAATTCAATACCTGCGAAGTTAATAGATCATGCGAACTTGATAATTTCTGCGAAGAAGAGTGGGGTAAAATAAAATCAAAGAAGGTAATATCATTAAGATAAGAATGAGGAGCTTGTACGTATCCAGTTACTGAACTCTATCTCACCAGCAACTGTTTAGCTATTGACAACAACCAATTTCAATTTGCATAAATTCCAGCCACAACACTTTCACTTCCAGCTCAACCATCTCAGAACCTAGCTCCATACACCCAAGACAGATCCAGTTCAAACCAGTAGCTCTTAATTTGTCATTGAAAATTGTCGAGATCTGGAAACTTCACAAACGAAATCATAGTTGCTAGATTGAGATGATTAAAAATCCATTTAACCCTTTGAGTTTGAGCATTGCAACAAAACCCATTTTTTCTTCGTCCATGTACTTCACATTCAAGCCAACATCTTCAATTAACCAATTTCAGATCGCATACAAACCCCATTCATGGATTTCATTCTTAAATCCAAATATTTATTCGAATCTATGGCAGGAACATCAAATACCTTCGTAAATAATAATAATAATAATATTTACGAAGTCAATTTTGAGAAATCAGTGGTGCGCAATTGCTTAATCGATGGGCAAATTTCAATCGAAGATGCTGGATGTACATAAGCTTTGGGACTGAATTCAAGTTAGGGATTGGGGATGTAAAGACAGTGAAGAAGCAAGAGTAATGGGAAAAGTTATTAAGCTGCAGAAAAGTTGCGAAGCATAATACTTCATGCGAATATAATCTCTTTTTATGGGAAAATGAATATGTTCAATAAAGAGACCGTAAGATTACAAGGGAGAAAACAGAAACCAGCACTGATGGTCAGCAAGGAAGAGTATGAGTTAGAGGACTCACATTCGAGTCTCCATATTCGCATAAAATTTTTGGCACTTCGCAAACGTTTGTCATGCGAATATTCGCAACACCAACACTTCTACTCTTTGCACTTCGCAAATATTTACCTTGCGAACCTTCGCAGCATGAATTTATATCGTAAATATTTCCTTCGTAGATGTTAACTTCGTACAAATGTTTACTTCGCAGATGTTCGTCTACTTCGTGTAAATCATTACTTCGCAGATGATCGTTTACTTTGTGCAAATTATTACTTCGCAAGATTTTTGGATATTTCGCAAGAAGAAAGTGGGAGATTATTACACAAGAAATGACAAGTCATATACTTCGCAAGAGACAACAACAAGCCGTAAAAAGGTAAGTACCATTTCCTTGAATACTTTATTTACTAAAGACAAAAGAATTTTGATTTAATTTACTAAAACCGATATACTCGCAAAAATTCTACAATTTCTAAGATTTCAAAATATTTCAAAGATTTTTTAGGTTGGTGAAAAACGACACAATCGCAAGATTCAAAAATGACTTCATCACAAAAATGTAAAGATATCAAATATTTTTCAAAGACTTCAAAATTACAAAAAACAGAGAAAATTAAATTCCTATATTTCTATAAAACAATTTTGATTCATACTTCTCATACTTTTTATACTAAAGATTTTATGAAAACATTCAACATTTTATGTGCATGAAACATTTACGATGGGTTTTTACGAATACAAAGAATTTTGATTCTACTTATAAAAAGGCGAAAAAATACCGCTAAAAATCAATTGCGATTAATTTGCGAATAAAAGACCGCAATCTGTGATCAGCCTCCAAAAAAGAAAGAGAGCCGCAGAAAATTTTATACAGGCAAACCTTTGTGGCGTACAACCTAGTTCGCGAAGCTATATTTCGTAAGAGGCAAAGTCCTAAAGTACGTCATTTAAGGGGGTACCTATAAACGTGGCTAAGGGTAACCGGAACACCACCAAGGACCCTTAGTACATGGTAAAAATTTAGGGGTACAACCCAATAATGGGGTACCTATCCGGTTTAGACACCTTGGATTCTCACCTAATCTAGCGACATTACGCAATATAAAATGCGGTGTAAGAGGATTTAGGTTGGGCGACTAAGGCATACTGTCTTTCCCAAGAAGTGCAGAAAACGATCAAGGCGCCGAGGTACACGGTTGAGTCAAGAGTGCCTGGTGAGGTTGAACCACATCTTCCATTTTTGACAAGTCTTGGCAAATGATGCACTTGGCCCAAAGATACCCCATAGGGTGCAACCTCGTAACTATAAGCCCTATAGGCAAAAAGGATAAGAGGTTGCGATCAAAAGCTGGTTGTTGGCAGAACCGGATGGGAAGAGCTAACCTTGTATGGTCGATGTACGCTTCCTTGAAGGGGCAACCAGGGGGAAGATAAATGGCAGCACCCTCCATTAGGGAGCTGATACGTGCTATAAGACGCAAATGTCACGAGGCTTCTTGTTTGCGAAAACATAAAGGCTTGTCATATTTGTGCAACAATTGAACTTCTGCGAGCCTTCTAAAAAAAAAAAAAAAAAAAAAAAAAGGGAAAGAGAAAGAAAAGAAAAAAGAACTCGCAGAACATAACAATGAAGATAAGATGAGATCAATGGGATTTTGCATGAAAGTGTAAAGACATCCTGCGATTTCATCGCAAGACGATAATGTCACGAGGTTGTATATTCGCAAGAATGTTCAGACTTGTCATATTATCGCAAATACAAAATATTATCACAAAAGAGGTGGCAAAATAAGACCTTTACTTAGGAAGGCATGATAAGACCACAACAATTAATTCCATCAGTATCATTGAAGAATTTTGAAGAGAATATATATCATGAAGACAATACCATTGAAGAAACAAAGAAGACAATCCCATTGAAGAAACAAAGAAGACAATCCCATTGAATAATTTTCACGAAGAAGAAGCGATTTCATTCGCGATCAAAGACGAATATATATAAGAAAATACATAAATAAACTTGCGAAGATAGTTATATGAATGGAAGCAACTCAAAGTTATATCAATTTTACTACGGCAAAATGAGCTAAGTAACAGAAACTTGAAATATGCATTATAATAGATAAGTATTCACATCATACTCGCATCATTCAAGCATTATATTTGCATCATAAATGCATTGCATAAACATTTCATGGCATAAGCATCGCATACATATTTCATAACATAATCATTACATAAATATTATATTCGCACAAGTATTGTACAAAATTTTACAGGAAAATACCACGAAACTTCGCAGAAAAGTTCATAATTCGCAGGACTATTCATAGTTCGTAACACTATATTCGTAACACTATATTCGCAACACTATGTTCGTAACACTATATTCGCAACAGTAGGATTCATTAGGATTCGCAACAGTATGATTCGCAACAAGTATGATTCGCAACAGCACTATTCACAAGCACTATTCGCAAGACTATTGAAGTTGAAATGCGATAAAAACTCAGAATTCGTAGAAATATTCAGAAGATAACAGGGTTACCACTTGAGGCAGAGGCAACATAACAATAGAGATGCAATTTAATTATTCAACATTTTCTCATGAATTCTCTTTCGAAGATAAAGAACAGAGGCAACTATGGATACCCAAGAAAATATTTGATGTTCTTTATCTTCTCAGCAAGAATCCTCACCAAAAGTGGAATAATAATTTCACATGAACAGAGGCAATATTTATCACTCTCTTAAGGATACTTCATACTTATTATATATTTCGAGGATTAAGTACTTCTTATACTTCTTCAAGGATATTTTATATTTCTTATACTTCATACTTCTTCAAGATACTTCACATACTTCATACTTCGCCAGATGATACTTCTAATTACTTCTTAAAGCTTCAGAACTTCGCAAAAGAATAGAGGCAAGTATATACTTTTTGAGTTTGATATTCTTTCGCTCGTTCCTTCATCAACAAAGATCAAAGACTACTACAACGGATTTTTTCTTAAAGATCGCTCTTCAAGCAATATTCAAGAAAAAAGAGGCAAGATGTAGGAGCGGAATATCACAGCAAATGATAACTTACGAATATTGTGGAGAGAAAATACATTTTGCGAGCAAAGAATATTTTGCGAGCAAGAAGGACATTTTGCGAGCAAAGGAAACCACGAAGGTTCACAAGATAATCTTCAAATCCGAAATGGCGGGACAACACAACGGTCATCTATTGTAAAATCATATAAATAGCCATTTAGGCATGAGAAAAAAGAGAGATCTTTTTAGTAGGAGATGATAATTTTATGAGGAGAGAGAAATTTTTAGAGAGATTTTATTTTCTTTATCATCTTCTTCCCCAAAATTCTAGAGCTCCAAATATTCATTAATGGAGTCTCAATTGTAAAATCATATAATCACATACAGTCACTAGTGAAGCACCGTGGATGTAGATCACATTGATCGAACCACGTAAAAATATTTGTGTCTCTTTATAATTTTAGTACCTTAATTCTTAGTTTCATATCAAATTAATTAGGTTTAGGAATCATTTTAATGGATTCTAATGAGGGTGTAGTTGTGAGATAATCCGCAACTACAGGTGAGACAAGTGAAATAGGAGAATCTTCAAGGTTCAGAACAAGAATAAATAGAACAAGGAATGAAGGAGAAAATCAAATTCAATATCTGAATCAACAAACACCAATACAAGATTAAGATGTGGATTATGACAGAGTGAGTGTGCATACTTGGCGATCGGATTCGATGGAAGAAGCAGAAGATCGACAATTAAGAAATGAAAGAAGAGAAGAAATAAACCGAGAAGTAAATGGAGGATTAGTACATGGAGATGATTGAAATGAAACAATAGAGGTTTTAAGACAAAGAATACAAGAGGAAAGGAGGTTAGAGGCGGAAGAACGTGTGAATCTAACAAGACAAAATCATGAGTTAAGAATGGAGAATTTGAGATTACAAAGAAGGAGATCAAGAAGTACTTCTAGATCAAGTTCAAGATCATTTAGAAAAGAATAAAGGCTAAATTCCCCTATGAGAAATGCTGGAGCAAATATCCGAGAGGAAATGCAAAATCCAAATGAAGAGCAACATCATGATTAATGATCGCTACGTTCCACAAGGTGAAACTGTGAATGATAGACATGATAATAGAAATCAAGAGCATGGAAATAACCAAGATTGTGAAGAAAATCGAGAAGAAGGTAGAAGAATATTACATGGGAGAGAAATCCAAAGAAATCAAAGAATCATTGAGGAGGAAATTGAGAGGCATTATGCTGAACAAGCACGTCTAGCTTGCGAGAGAGAAATATTAAGAGCAGAAGTGGAAGAACAAGAGTTTCAATAAGCAATACGGCAGAATAATCATGACAATCGAGAAAGGAGACGCATACAAAATCGCCATAGCAATAATATCAATGATGAATATGACAGAATACAGAGGAGAATAGACAGACAACGAAGAGAAATGATGAGGAATGAAGAAATTCGCAGAGAAGAAATTGGAAGGCATAATTAGTTGCGAATTCAAGAAGGAGCTAAAGAGGAAAATCGTAGGAGAAAGCAGAATGAAGATGCTGAAGAAGAAGCACAAAATCTCGCAGGACAAGAAAGACACGAGCGCAGAAGAAGAGAAGCTGCACTGAAAAGACCAATTGAGAAAAATTTAGCTGGGAATGAACAAATTTTAAGAGAGTTAGCAGAAATGAGGGGAATATTGAATAACAGAAGAGAAGGAGGCAGAAGGAAACTTGATGAAGCCATTGAAGAAGCTGCGAGAACTCCATTCACTGAAGAAGTACAATTAGGAGGAATCCCTCCAAAATGCAATTTACTAGCATTAACCGGTATCTTCGATGGGACTACCTGTGTTGTTCAACATGTCAAGGCTTATGTTAGGTGTATGCTACAATAGGAAAACCATGATGCTGTGTTACGCAAATACTTTGCATCTAGTTTAACTGGCAAGGCGTTAAAATGGTTCGAGGGCTTACCTAAAAACACAATAACCTCTTTCGACCATTTGCAAGCTACATTTATAGGAGCATATATAAGCAAAAATTCTTCTCGGCCATGTATTGAAGATGTGTTTGGGTTAAAACAGAGGATTTGCGAGAGTCTGAAACACCTAACCATAAGATACAAGACAATGTGCAGTGAAATGGCAGGAAGAGTGGATGAGAGATACCTCATTTTATCTTTCATTAATGCAATGTTCGCAACCAATCTGTTGTACATACAAATTTTCAGAATAAAAATACCATCACAATGACTGAGCTGCGAGAGCTACAAGAAGAATACATTGCTTTAGAGGAAAAACAAAATGAGATGGAATCTTATCCAGTCGCAAACACCAGATCGATAGCGGCAAATGGAAGTTTACTTCCTAAAATGATTAATAATGTGGCGAGCACCTCGCAGACACAACAAGAGAAAGTGGTGATTGAAAACCAACAAAAATTAGTAGCCATGGGAAGTCGAGATCAAGAGGAGTATGAAAGAGAGAAGAATTATTACAATCGCGGTGGAAATAATAAATTTCAAAGACTTGATCAGCCGCAAGAGACTTATGGTGGTCAGTGGCAAAATAATTTCAGAGGACAAGGGAATCAAAGAGTAATATGAGAAGAAATTAAGATGCCACCCCTGAATGCTAGCATAGAAAAAATTTGGGAAGCTATCATTCTGATGGAAAATATACCATCACCCTGGAACATGGGAAAAAAGCCACATCAAAATAATCGAAATCAGGAATTTTGTCCTTATCATCATTTTCATGGACATTCAATAAACGATTGCAGAAATGTAAAAAGAATAATTTTGAGGATGATTGATCAGGGAAAGTTAAATCGTTTTCTAATAGGACATCCGCAAACTCAACAGTTACCACCAGCACCAGATATTCGCAGAGTAAATGTTGTAAAAGGAGCAGAAACATTTGTGATATAGGTTGGACCCAAGGCGAAGAATTTGTTCTGTAGCTCCATCATACATTCATACAAGACTATTGAGGATTTCCATGACAATGTTCTGAGCAGAGTCTTCGCGAGAGATATAGATGGAAGAGAGATATGAATATTGCGAGAATCTCTCCATTAGAGGAGTGGCAAAAGAAAACTATTTCTTTCACTGCGCAAGAAGTACCAGAACCTGGAGAGATGCATGACAACCCACTGGTGGTAAGGTTAGAAATAAATCCAAAACAAATAGAAGATGAAGAAAATAATGATGGTGAAACTGAGGATTCCTGGGCCATTAATAGATTTCTAATAGATACTGGAAGCTCAGTTGATATCTTATTTTATCATACTTACAAAACCATAGGTGGAAAAGACGAGGATCTGATACCATCAACCTATAAAATCTATGGTTTCAACGGCACTGCCAACAAGCCCAAAGGGGAAATTACAATGCGAATTCCATTGAAGGGGTTATCTTCTAAGATTTTATTCTGCGTTGTGGATATTGAATCACCTTATAATTCCTTGATTGGTCGACCTTGGCTATATGGGATATTAGGTGTGGCGTCAACTTTCCACCAATGTATTAAATTTCCTCACCCAAATGGTGTTGGAGTAATAAAGGGAGATTGGGTTGATGGGAAGAAATGCTATGAAATTGACATGGGATCTTGTGAAGAAAGGACAGCGAGAAATAGAAATTGGAAACACAACATGAAGCAAAAACAAAGAGGTGATAAGCTGATGGTTGATACAATAGAGCGACGAGAGGAAGGAATACTGCGAAATCAACATGAGTTGCAAACTGTAAATGGCGAGCATCTCGCAGATGGAAAGAAAATAACAAAACGCAACAAAAGGTCAGAAGCAGAAAGTAGTAAGTAGAAAGGTAAAATGATGAAATTTAAGAAATTTATGAATGATTTGTTTCAAAAGAATATTTCATTCAAATAAAAAAAAATGAAATTGAGAAGTTATGCAAGATTTGAAATGCAAATAAAGAGAAGATTAAAGAAACGAAATTTCATCAGAGTTGCAATACTCGCAAGAAACGCGAATAAAATTTCGCAGAGACAAAAGAATAGGACAAACATATATGGCGTACACCCTAATTCGCGGATATAACTATGCAAGTGGCAAATGTAAGACCTAAAGTACGTCATATAAGGGGGTATCTCTTTGCGTGGATCATGGATAAGGTTATACCGCTGCTGGAACCTGAGTCACGGAGACTGGGGTCCATCTCTTTGAGATACCTATCCAGGAGAGATACTTTGGATTTACAACTATATAAGGTTATACCCTAGTTGGACGACCGAGGGTCTCTTCTAAGGGGTGCAGAGTATGACCAAGGTGCCGAGGTACACGGTTGAGCCAAGATTTCCCGGGATGGACGAACCTACACTGGCCATTTTTGGTAAGTCTTGGCTATGATGCACTCAGCCTCAAGAAAACCCCACTTAGGGTGCAGTCTCGTAACTATAAGCCATATATGCATAAAGGATAAGAGGCTGCGAAAACAATTGGTTATTGTCAAGACCGGATGGGAGGATCTAGTCTTGTATGGCCGATGTTCCCTCCTTGAAGGGGCAACCAGGGGGAGTAGGGGCGGCACCCTCCATTAGGGAGCTGATAAGTGTCTTAAGACAACAATGTCATGGGGCTTTATGTTCGCAAGAACATTTATACCTGTCATATTATCGCATGACAAATACAGAGGCAACAAGCCATAATAAAAATTTAAGATGAGATCAACGGGTTTTTACATGCAAGTGTAAAAAATTCCTGCGATTTCATCGCAAGACGACAATGTCATGGGGCTTTGTTCTTGCAAGGAACTTAGACTTGTCATATTATCGCAGACATTTGACAACATATGTATAAGGAAAGATCAATGGGTCTTTACATGCGAATATAAATACGTCCTGCAATTTTGTCGCAGAAAGAAACATGGAGAAATAAGACCTTTAATTAGGAAGGAAAACTAAGACCATAAGAGATTAACACATGACTGCGAGATTATGGTTGGGATTTTTGCACAATTTTATTAAGAATCTAATATGCTCAAACTTTTATATTGCAGAAGAATAACATAGGCAAGTATAGGCAAGAATAACATAGGCAAGTTCTGGCATTACATAAGAAATAATTCTCATGATCTTTCCTTCTTCGCAGAAAAGACATGAGAAGAGGCAAGATTTAGGACCAGAATATCGCCATGATATTACACTTGCGAGATTAACAACACTTCTGCGAACATCATCGTTACACTTCACGAGTGTCACGGAATGATTTGAAGAATGACGTAATAGCTTACGAATGAAGAAACACGGGAAGAGCGTGATTATCCTGCGATGGTCACGACGCTTGCGAGAATGGATATTATAACTATTGCGATAATATCGCGGGTCAGATCCGAAATTAAAGGACAGATTAGCTGTCATACACTATGTAACTATCCTATATAAAGAGATCCAATAGATTCAGAGAGGGGATGATGTATTTTGGAGTGTTGAGAAAGTCTTGAGGAGAGAGAAAATTCAAGAGAGCGGTTGTATTCTTGATTTCTTTCGTTTCTTGTAAACATTTCTGAGAATCAAATAATAAAGTGTTGTTTTTAATCTTCAAGTATGTCTTAATTACAGTAAATTCTTATCAAGAGTGTAGTGTAGGATTTCCTGCAACTACAGTCAGGTATACTATTCACCCTTCCCTTACTAAACACTACTAAGTGATTTTCCTTAATGACTTTAACTTAAATTTATAAATTAATAAAAAAATCAAAGCACAATTTCAGAACCGTAAGATATGAGAGAGATTTTCCCAAACAAAAGTTTACAACGAATTCCCCCAAAAAAGCCTATACGTAGGGATGGGTCCGTGCATGGTTATGCCTTCACGATTAATGGGTAAAGCCTAAACAACGGGTAAAGTTTATTTACAAATAGTACCGGCCATATCCGACTATTATGATCCAACTAATTGAACACTCTAATGTGACCCGACTAACTAACACATTATAATATAACATGACCAACTAAATATTTGGACATTATATCTGCTTTTAAATTTTATTCATCGTGGGGGCCCACGACTACTAAGATCCAACTAATTAAACACTCTACTGTGACCCAACTAACTAACACACTATAATATGATACGACCAACTAAATATTTGGGCACTATATCTGTTTTTAAATTTTCACCACCGCGGTCCCGGCTTTCCGGCTACTGTGATCCAACTAATTAAACACTCTATTGAGCCGACTAACTAACATGATATAGTATGACACCACGAACTAAATATTTGGGAACCATATTTGCTTTTATTTTTCTCCACCGTCGGGACCGTAGGTCCCGGTTTTCCGGCTTCTATGATCCAACTAATCAAACACTCAATTGTGATCCGGCTAATGAGCACAAATATAGTATGACACAACGAACTAAAAATTTGGGAACTATATATACCCTTAAAATTTCTCCACCGCCAGGGCCGCAAGTCCCGGCTTTTCGGCTACTATGATCCAACTAATTAAACACTCTACTGTGATCCGACTAACTAACACACTATAATATGATACGACTAACTACATATTTTGGCACTATATCTTCTTATAAATTTTCTCCACCGCCGGAGCCACATGTCCCGTCTATCCGGCTACTATGATCCAACTAATTAAACATTGTATTGTGAGCCAACTAACTAACACAATATAGTATGACACGACCAACTAAATATTTGGGCACTATATCTACTTTTAAATTTTCTCCACCACCGGGACCGTAGGTCCCGGATTTTCGGCTACTATGATCCAACTAATTAAAGCTGACTAACTAACACACTATAATATGGTACGACCAACTAAATATTTGGGCACTACACCTGCATTTAAATTCTCTCCACTGCCGGGGCCGTATGCCCGGGCCCCCTATCCGGATACTTGGGTCCAACTAATTAAAAACACTATTGTGGCCCGACTAACTAACACACTATAATATGGTAAGACCAACTAAATATTTGGGCACTACACTTGCCTTTAAATTTTCTCCACCGCCGGGGCCGTAGGCCCCGGACCCATACCCGATGTAAGTACTGAATATCGCAAGATAATAGGTCACGAGTATCGTAAGAAATAAAGGAGAAAATAATTATAAAATGTTACGATGATAGAAGAAACGCGGAGAAATATGAAGTTTTGCGAGGATGGAGTAATTGTGCGAGCATGAGTTGCGATACTTCGTAACTCATGAACAGCTGTATAAATTTTACTATAAATAGGAGTTCAAATGTAAAATTCGAGAGGTTCTTTTAGTGAGTGTTAGAAAATATTTGAGGAAAGAGAATAGAGAAAGTTGTAACTATTCTAATTCCATTTAGATACTTCTTTGTGATCAATTGAGAACATTAATAAGAAAATTGTTATTCATCATCAAGAACTTCTTGAGTTTTTACTAATTCTATTGAGGGTGTAGTTGTAGGTTATTCGGCAACTACATAATTGGCGCTAGAAACAGGGATTGAAATAATTCCTGTACCAGAAAAATGACAAGAAGAAGAAACACATCAGAACCATTAACTGAAGTAAGGAGAAGTGTAAGATTAGCAGGAGGAGAAGCAAATATAACAGGAGAACCTAGTAGAAGAAGGAGTAATCGAAGAAATCAAGCTCAACAAGTAGAAGATCATGATCAAGTAAGTATACACACTTGGAGAACTAATACACCAGAAGAAGAAGATAGAGAACCACAAATCAGAGAAAATGGAAGGTTGATGGAAGGAACAATTCTTGAAAGAGAAAGGGAGATGCTAGAAACATTGAGACAAGGAATCCAAAAAGAACGAATGATCGAAGCTGAAGAACGTGCTAAATTGACAAGACAAAATCAAGAATTGAGAATGGAAAACGAGATGTTACAAAGGAGGAAATCTCAAAGTGTTGCAAGATCAAATGTTAGAATAGAAAGAGAAGGACAAAATTCACCAATAATCAATAATGAAAATGATATGCAAGAACAAACGCAGAATCAAGGTGATAGAAATCAAGAAAATCGTTTCATTTTAATACCAAACCGCGAACCAAATATGGAAAATTTACGAACAAGACCAAATCATAAAGAAAACAATCAGAATCGAGAGGAAGAACAGCAACTTATGGAAGAAACTGAGAGACAACAAGCAATACATCAAAATAATCACGAGAATGGAGTAAGAAGACATGAAGAAGTTCGTAACAAACAAAATGTTGAATATGAAAAAATTAAGAGAAGAATTGTAAATCAACAAACAGAAGTGGAAAGGAATGAACCAAATTCTCGAATCAGAGTACAAGTAAATCAAGAAGAAATAAGTCACAGAAGAAGGAGAAATGAAGAAGAAGAAATTCCTGATATTCGCATGAGAAGAATGAGAAGAATAGAAAGGGAAGAACAAGAATTCCAAGATGCTTTACAACTGAACAATTATGATAATTTAGAAAGAAGATATTTGCAGAATTATGCGAATGAAAACATTAATGAAGAATATGATAGAATGCGAAGGATCGCAGGGGAGGAAGTGCAAGAACGTAGAAGAAGAGAAGCTGCATTAAAAAGACCAATGGATGAGAATTCTGAAGCAAATGCACGAATCTTTCGAGAATTAGCAGAAATGAGAGGGATGATAAACAATAGAAGAGGAGGAGATAGGAGGCAATTAGATGAATCAATAGAAGAAGCTGCGAGGACTCCATTTTCTAGAGAAGTACATATGGGAGGAATTCCACCAAAATATAACTTGCCCACACTTACCAGTATTTTTGATGGGACTTCATGTGCTATTCAGCACATTAAAGCATACATAAGATGCATGTTACAATGGGAGAATCATGATGTTGTGTTATGCAAGTACTTCGCATCAAGTTTAACAGGGGAAGCTCTAAAGTGGTTCGAAGGACTCCCTAAGAACACTATTACGTCATTTAATCATTTGCAAGCAGTTTTTCTTGGAGCATATATCACAAATCACTCTTCAAGGCTTGGTATTGAAGATGTATTTGGTTTAAAAAAAAGAGTGGGTGAAAGTTTGAAGCATTTGGTAAGACGATGGAAGACTATGTGCAGTGATATGGCAGGGCGTGTAGATGAGAGATACTTGATTCTCGTCCTTCATAAATGCGATGTTCGCAGAATCGAACAATTATATGTTCAAATCTTGAAGAAAGAATTCCATAATGATGACAGAATTACGAGAATTGCAAGAAGAATACATTACACTAGAAGAAAAGCAAAACAATATGGAGTCATATCCAAGAACAAATACTAACAATCAAGAGGAGGAGCAAATTTACTTCCCAAAATAATCAATGTAGTAGCAGGTACTTCGCAAACATCCTCACAAACTTCTTCGCAAATTTCAGAAGAGAAGAAAATCAATGATAGCCAGCCAAAGATGGTAGAAATGGGCAGTAGAGATCAAGAAGAATATGATAGAGAGAAGAATTTCTATAATCGGATAGGAAATAACCAAATTCCAAGATTAGATCAACAACAAGAAAATTATGGGGGACAAAGGCAAAATTATTTTGGACAAGGAAACCAGAGACAGAATTATAACAACGGTCAAGGAGGTCAAAGAATGGTAAGGGAAGAGATAAAATTGCCACCTTTGAATACAAGTATAGAAAAGATATGGCAAGCAATTATCCTGGTAGAGAATGTACCAACTCCATGGAATATGGGAAAGGAACCACCAATGGGTCCAAGAAGTCATGAATTTTGTTCATATCATCATTTTCATGGACATTCTACAAATAATTGCCATAATATCAAGAGGATAATTTTGCGAATGATTGATCAAGGAAAACTAAATCAATTTTTACTTAAGCAGCACACGATCGCAACAATTACCACAGGCTCCAGCCATAACTCGCAGGAAGAACACGACAAAAGAAAAGGGAGAAGAAATCCTACATATAGAAGTGGGGTCAAAAGCAAGGAATGTTTTATGTAATTCCATTGTTCATTCATATAAAACCATAGAGGATTTTCATGATAATGTGTTAAGTAGGGTATATGCGAGGGATGGTGAAGGAAAGGAAGTAATGAACATCGCAAAGATTTCACGACTTGAAGATTGGCAAAAACGTGAAATTTCTTTTGAAGCCACTGAAATTCCAGAAGGTTGTGAAGTACATGATAATCCATTGGTGGTAAGACTGGCAATCTACATGAATATGGAGGAGAACGAAGATGATATGGAGGAAGAGTCAATTGGTCTTAATAGGATTTTGATTGATACGGGAAGTTCTGTCAATATCCTCTTCTATTCTGCTTACAAAACTATGGGGGGAAAAGATGCAGATTTAATACCTTCTACTTACAGAATTTATGGTTTTAATGGAACTGCTAACAAGCCCAAAGGAGAAGTGAGCATGCGAATTCCATTAAGTGGAATGCGAACTGAAATTCTGTTTTGTGTTGTTGATGTTGAATCACCATATAATGCTTTGATAGGAAGGCCATGGCTTCACGGAATTCTAGGCGTAGATTCCACTCTACATCAGTGCATAAAATTCCCTCATATGAAGGGTATTGGAATTATCAAGGGTGATTGGGCTGAGGGAAAGAAATGTTACGATACGAAGTAGAAGTTTTGAAGGAAAACTGCTGAGAAGGAAAATTGGAGAAAAAGAGCAAAGGTTGTGAAAAGAAGTGAAAATTTAATGGCAGAAGATTAAGGAAAAAGAGAATAAAGTTACGATGATAATAATACAAGAAATTTACGATAAAAAGGGATTGTGATTTGCGAGGAAAAAAGAAGCTTATCAGTATGTTTGCTCGTGAAAATGAGGTATGTGGCAAAACAAAAATTTTATTTCATGATAAAATTTTACGAATATTGTTTGCTCGCAGGAAATTAGGAAAAAGGTACAAATTTTCAAAATTTATATTCCAATTAAAATTTCATTAATTTGCTAATAAAAGACCGCAATCTGTGATCAGCCTCCAAAAAAGAAAGAGAGCCGCAGAAAATTTTATACAGGCAAACCTTTGTGGCGTACACCCTAGTTCGCGAAGCTATAATTCGTAAGAGGCAAAGTCCTAAAGTACGTCATTTAAGGGGGTACCTATAACGTGGCTAAGGGTAACCGGAACACCACCAAGGGCCCTTAGTACATGGTAAAAATTTTGGGGTACAACCCAATAATGGGGTATCTATCCGGGTTAGACACCTTGGATTCTCACCTAATCTAACGACATTACACAATATAAAATGCGGTGTAAGAAGATTTAGGCTGGGCGACTAAGGCATACTGTCTTTCCCAAGAATTGCAGAAAACGATCAAGGCGCCGAGGTACACGGTTGAGTCAAGAGTGCCTGGTGAGGTTGAACCACATCTTCCATTTTTGACAAGTCTTGGCAAATGATGCACTTGGCCCAAAGATACCCCATAGGGTGCAACCTCGTAACTATAAGCCCTATAGGCAAAAAGGATAAGAGGTTGCGATCAAAAGTCTGGTTGTTGCGTAACCGGATGGGAAGAGCTAACCTTGTATGGTCGATGTACGCTTCCTTGAAGGGGCAATCAGGGGGAAGATAAAGGGCAGCACCCTCCATTAGGGAGCTGATAAGTGCTATAAGACGCAAATGTCACGAGGCTTCTTGTTTGCGAAAACATAAAGGCTTGTCATATTTGTGCAACAAATGAAATTCTGCGAGCCTTCTAAAAAAAAAAAAAAAAAAAAAAAGAGAAAGAAATAAAGAAAGAAAAGAATAAAGAACTCGCAGAACATAATAAAGTTAAGATGAGATCAATGGGTCACTACATGAAAGTGTAGAGACGTCCTGCGATTTCATCGCAAGACGGCAATGTCATGGGGCTTCATGTTCGCAAGAATATTTAGGCCTGTCATATTGTCGAAACAATTCCTGAAGAGGCTAAAATACTATACAAAGAAGTTAAGATGAGATCAATGGGTTTTTGCATGAAAGTGTAAGAACGTCCTGCGATTTCATTGCAAGACGATAATGTCACGAGGTTGTATGTTCGCAAGAATGTTCAGACTTGTCATATTATCGCAAATAATTAATACAAAAGAGGTGGCAAAATAAGACCTTTACTTAGGAAGGCATGATAAGACCACAGAAATTAATGAAATTTATTGCATCAATATCACTAAAGAAATTATTCAGTGAATATACATTATGAAGATTGGAAAAGAAGACAACTTCGTCAATATCATTGAAGAAATTTTACAAGAATATACATCAAGAAATTTTAAAAAGAAGACAACTTTGTCAATATCATTGAAGAATCTTTACAAGAAGACCTATCAAAGAAGAAAACATCATTGAAGAATTTTAATGAAGACTTAACAAAAGATGCGATTTTGATAACAATCAAATACAGATAAGTTCATATTCGTAAATATTTACGAGAATTACATACTTCTTATACTTCTCCATATATTGAATACTTCCCCAAAAAGTTGAATACTTCTTATAATTCTTCAAGAATATCTCGTATTTATTATACTTCTTCAACGGATATTTAATTTTGCGAAGGTTAAGTACTTATTATACTTCTTCATACAATGAGTAATAATTTTCTATACTTCTTCATATATTGGGCAATTCTTCATAAATTGAATGCTTCTAATACTTCTTATACTTCTTATACTTCTTAAGGGTATTTCATATTTTATATACTTCATACTTTCTATACTTCAAGGGGAGATTTATTATTTACTTCGCAACATTCCGTAAAAAACAAAAGGCTTATATTCCTTATACTTTGAAGGGAAGATTTCTTATTCATAATCACAATAAGAAGAAAATTCGTAAGATAAATTCAGAAGGATATTCTAATACTTCCAGTGATAGTTGATCATTTGAAGAGAAATAATAAGGGGAAAGGGAATACTAAGCTAAGTCTTTAAGATATATTATTTCTCTCCACATGATCAAGTTATGCGAATAAGGGAAATAAACATCAAAGAAATATTAATTCAAATTAAGCTTTGAAAAATAAATTGATGGATTGATTAAAAACATAATCAAGAAGAAAGTGTTGTATGGAAAAGTTACAGAACAGATATACAAAAAAAAAAAAGAATGAAGTTATTCTTCAGGCGATCTGTTCCCATCAAAATGATCTTCTTCTTCAACTTCACTATCATCTTCAACTTCACTTTCAGAAATTTCCAGATATGGAGTATCTTCAGGAATTTCTTCAGAAAGGAGTGTATGGTACTTCTTGAGAGGAATTTCATTATCTTCGCAAATCTTGCGAGTCATCTTAGCTCGAAAACGCTTGACATATAAACTATGGTTATCTTTGGGAAATTAAGTTTTGAGATCTCAAGTCAGAAATTTTCTTATTACGATTAACAAGGAGAGTTTCCAGATTATTATTTATCTTCGCAAGATTTTCTGCAGCAAGAAAAGAAATTAAGGGATTGGTTAGAAAATTATGAAGGAAAAGTAACCAAAATAATTATCATCGCAAGGAATTTACCTTCTAGTTGCTTCTTATCATCACGAAGAGAAGAAATTTCAAGCTTTAATTGATTATTCTCCTCAAGAAGAGAAGAATTATCAATTGCGATGCTCGCAGATTGTGAATTATCTTCATGACGAGATATTAACTCTGCGTTATCAATATTTAGATCTTCTATTTTCTGACGAAGACTTGAATTCTCAACCTCTAACTTCTTACAATGATTTAAAGTTTTCTTCTCAGCAATAGAATGATGCCTTTCCCAATCAGAAGCAGCTGCACAACTAACTCTTCCAACCTAAACAAGAAAAAAGGGGTTAGAAATCAATAAAGTAAGGAAATAAACAAGGAATAGAGAAGAAACTTACCATCTTTGCCTAAAGCATATAATGAAGCGGAGAGAGACGAATCTTGAAATTCCTTTGAGGGAATTATTATCAATAACGGTAGGAACTTTACAAGCCTTCGCAATAAGTTTGCGAGCATTCGCTGTGGGAGAATTCCCTAATCCACGAGAAGAATGGAGGAAAGCCTCAGAAATGCTAACCATTGCTGAGGCAAAAGTTTCTGGGATGCTATAATCTTCATTCCCACCTTCATCGACATTATCATCATCTCCTTTGTCAGAAAGGGTATCAGAATTAGAACTAAAGTCCTTCTCAGGAAATTTATTATCTTCATCACCAAGATCTTCCTCAATGTCCTTATCATAGGAAATTACATTGGAATGGGATTTGGTTGAGAGTATCTTCTTTTTCTTTCTCTCATAAACAATATCTTGAAGTTTTCTTTTTCCTTTGCGAAGAGCATCATCTTGACTGTCAGAAGCTTGAGAGACCTTCGCAGAACGAAGAGTTTGTTGCCTCGCAGTAAGCCTTTTAGAAGAAGTGGAACTTTTATTTTCACTCGCAGCAATCTCAGGAAGAAGTGGAACCTGTGAATTCAAATGAGAATAAGAAACAGAGGCAACAATATATTGTTTATAAAAATACAAGAGTGTTTCTTATCTCATTTGAAATTAAAGGGTAACAAAAAGATAAGAAAGTGGAAATACATACATTTCTAAAAACCCAAGGTTGATAATAGCGTGATTCGAAGATTCGCAGAAGTTCTACTATCCCGTAATATAAGAACTCGATAACATTAAAGGGTACTTATACCAATCTTCATCATTAGAACGACGAGGCGTCTTATTATTTCTGAAGCATAATCAATATCGTGCATGAGAAGATCATCTCTGCGATATTGGCTTTACGATGAAGACGAACACCCCAACGATTATCTTCTTTTCTCGCAGGAATTGGTGTGTAATTTTTGAAGAAACCTCAATCTGTATAATTTGCAAGCAACAATTTCTATATTCTAAAACCCAGGTTTTCTAAGATCAATTTGAATATAAAGATTTCCCAAAAGCAAAGACGATTTGCGAATTCAACTAAGAGGCGAATGCAATCACCAGTCAATTGATAAATGGCACAAGAAAAATTGGGGTGGGAAATAATTTCATAGAATAAAGGAAAGTTAACATCATAAAGAGGAAGAGGAAGACCTGCGAGGATTTGACCTCGTGAGATTAAAACTTTCTGATCATCCCAAACATAATTGGTAAAGAGCTTCACACATAGAGAAGACTTATTATCATAACCTTCAATCTCAGAAAGAATAAGGTCTCTATCATCAAGTTCCGCATTAAGCTGTTCAATAGTTTTCTTCTTTGGTGCCATTGAATATAAAAGGGAAAATAGGAAAAATAGAAGAGGTTGCAGAGGCGACGAGTGAAGAAGATGAGTAAGAGAATAAAAAGCAAAAACAAAGGATAATATTTATAAGAGAGTTTGATGAAGATAAAAACTCATTAATACGAGTAAGCGTGAACGGTTGAAAAGAACGGTTACGAAGGAACGTGTCAGAAAGATGAGGGAAAAGTAAAAAGACGTGTTGCGAATCTAAAGGGTGGTAATAACTACACTAAAATTATGAGAATAGGGATTCTCATGACATTTCTTCTTCAAAGAATTGACATGAGAAGAGGCAAGATGTAAGTACTGAATATCGCAAGATAATAGGTCACGAGTATCGTAAGAAATAAAGGAGAAAAGAATTATAAAATGTTACGATGATAGAAGAAACGCGGAGAAATATGAAGTTTTGCGAGGATGGAGTAATTGTGCGAGCATGAGTTGCGATACTTCGTAACTCATGAACAATTTTGTATAAATTTTACTATAAATAGGAGTTCAAATGTAAAATTCGAGAGGTTCTTTTAGTGAGTGTTAAAAAATATTTGAGGAAAGAGAATAGAGAAAGTTGTAACTATTCTAATTCCATTTAGATACTTCTTTGTGATCAATTGAGAACATTAATAAGAAAATTGTTATTCATCATCAAGAACTTCTTGAGTTTTTACTAATTCTATTGAGGGTGTAGTTGTAGGTTATTCGGAAACTACACCCGGATATTAGAGTCCAACTAATTAAAAACGCTATTGTGACCCGACTAACTAACACACTATAATATGGTACGACCAACTAAATATTTGGGCACTACACCTGCCTTTAAATTTTCTCCACTGCCAGGGCCTACGGCCCCAGCCCCTTACCCGGATATTAGGGTCCAACTAATTAAAAACGCTATTGTGACCCGACTAACTAACATACTATAATATGGTACGACCAACTAAATATTTGGGCACTACTCATGTCTTTGAATTTTCTCGACCGCTGGGTCCATAGGCCCCGACTCCCTATCCGGATACTATGGTCCAACTAATTAAAAACGCTACTGTGACTCGAATAACTACCACACTATAATATGACACGACCAAATAAATATTTTGACCGTCTGTTATGACCGACCAAATAAGTGAACAATAAACAGAACTCTAAAAAGGTTCAATTCTATTATTATTTAGTATCTTTAATTAATATAAGCTTAGAACAACTTTTTGAGAATCGACGAGAGGTTGAGCGTCGGCCGTAGGCCGACGTGATGCCTAGTCTCTTTGTTAAGGAAAAGTGGTCCTTGTGTCCGGGACAAAGGTGTTCGTCGGATTCGACGATCGTGGGGCCTGGATATATCGTCGGCGAGGGATATATCCGTTCGTCCGTTATTGACTTATAATTTTCTGGTCGGCTTGGATTATTTCGTGGCCCGACCAATTTTAAAACATGGGATTGTGTAAACACTAAAACTACCACGCCCTCCTCTTTCTCTTTTTCTTCGTTGTTAAATTCTTCTCCTTCCAATTTCTTAATTGCCCAGATACGATTCCATGTATAACAAAAAGAATCCTTCTTCCCCAACCAGTATTCCACGCAGAACACCCTCTTCTAAATCACTAATTATCTAAAACGAAAATCTGTTTCGCAAGGTATATTCCGTTTCTTCTTTTCTATAATTGGGGATTTCGTCAAAGTTTATATTTCATATCTCATACACCGTTTAACAGTAATTGGGGATTTCTGGAGCTACGCTGTAATTGGGGATTTTTGAATTTGATTCAAATCAGTTGAAGTGCCATAATTCGAAGGTTGGATTCTCTGATTTCCTATGTTTTCAATTTACTTTTAGGGTTTGTAACCTAATTTGGGTTTATTGATTGATGCATGTGCAATCCAGGTTCAAGGAAATTATAAGAAAATCTTCCAATAGTAATGATTCAAACCCTAGCTTTTTAATATAGTTTTGGTTTGGTTTTAGTTATCGATTTGTTTAATTTAATTTCGTTCGTAATTACGAACAATAATTTAGATAAATTTCCTTTCCTCATAAAGGTTGAATTATCGATTTTGAAAATTTACACGACTTTAACTAAATTCATTTCTCCCAGTATCGCCCAGTATTACTCTCTTACCCTGGAATTTTATTTTTTGTGTGTCGTTTTTTTTGCGTTCCTTGCTACTCTTTTGTAAGTCCTGATAACAGTTTGTTGATTCTTTTTCAGGTTTTTTTGCTTTGTGCTTTACAAGGTAATGTTGAATCACATGGGTGAGGATGGAGAGGAATAATGGGTTCGTGTTTCCGAGTTGGAACTTTGTCTAAAAATCAGGGAAGATAGAGTTTACTGCCATTGGAGATGTGAGTTGTTGCCGATGGATAGAAGGAATTGAAGAGATGTTTTAGAGATATATGAAATATGGGTTTGTGTTGAATATGAAATTATTGTTGGGAAGGAGAGACAAATGGCTTAGCTTATATATCAAAGTCAAGTGCTAGATCCCCGGCCAGTTCTCCCTAGCTTTATGCAGCTGCAAGCCATGGTTTTTTGATTGAAAAGCGGATGAAGTAAAGAATACTTCGACAAATATGATGAAGAAAAATCCTCATCATGAGGTAATTTCTAAGATGAAGGTATTATTTCTGACAATTATTCAATTAGTTCATTATCTGAATGTGCTAGATTGCTTTCAGTTTTGTGGATATATACCTAATGTTCGTTGTTGCTATCGTTCTATATTTGCCAATTTAGGCAAAAATAAATCCGTAGAGTTTTTTATATATCGAACTCTTTAATCTTCTTTTCGTGAATTTCCGGCGCAATCAAAACCGGTAATTCCAATCTGGATTTTTGGTTTAGGGTTCAGTTGTATTCGATTTGCGTTTGGTATTTTTTGATGGTTTAATTATAAGGTTTGCTTATGGAATATAACATCGTTTAATCTCGAAAGTTATGTTCATGGGAGACCCAGATGGATTTGGAGTTTAAGCTTCCCCATGATCTAGCACGGTAAGAATTCCTTATAGACATATGAGTTTCCGATAAAAAAAAAGACATACGAACTGCAATTTTTTTCTTCTAATTTGATTATATTATCAACTTTCTCTTAAGCACGAAGCTGCCTGAATTTTCTTTTAGCAGGCTTTATATAATCAGTCGCTGTGTTTTTATATATAAAATTGTCTGTATTTCTTGCTGAATTGTTTTTCAAGATTTTTTCCTCTCAACTTAATTCATTAACGATTTCCTAGCTTGCGATTCGCATAAGAAAATCCTCTTCTTCTATTGTTGACAAAGAAAAATTATCAATATAAGAAACAGACATCCACACGGTTGCAACATCAGCATCATCATAATGGCTATTAGAGTATGGTTGCGTATTAAACATTTTACTTTCTATTGTGTTCTTATGCAATGCCAGGTATCATAGAAAAAATTTAATGGCACAACGAATGAGGTATTAAGCTCAAGCTTCGGGGATTTTCGTAGGACTAAGTTGGATTTCAGTTATGGTTGAAAATGATAACCCCATTAGTTTTCTATTAGGGTGCAAAAATTAGATGATTTTACATGATTACCTCAAACCGCTTGGTCCAAACGTCAATGTGTTTTGGTTTAGTGCACATTAATGATCATTAGCTCTATGTAATGTTTTCTTTTCTGCAGATGCACATGGGAATAGAGCCGGCCAGGTATGTGAAAAGCTTTAAGGTCAAGTGTTGAGATTGTTTAGTGTTGTTGTACAACTTTTTAGGTAATTTAATCCTCTTTTTGAGGATTCATTCTTGGTTTTGATATCAATTAAGAATTGGTGTTTTTATGAAAGTATTTTCGGGAGGATCATGTTCATGACCCTGTTCTAATATCTGAACCCAGTTTTTTCGATTTTGCATCCATAAACACTCACTTGACTGTTGTTATTGCTATATATTGTTGTTATAAATCCTAATGATCTTGCTGATGATGATGGGTTTGTTTTGGCATAGAATTCTGTGTAGGGAAATCAATTCGGAGCAAGAGTTATAAGAATTCTGGGTTACTGTTTGGCGGACAGAATACAGAAGAAATATGGTATTGGCAGGGTAAATGGTTCGATATAGAGGACGATATCGTTCCTGCTCTTGAGAAAGGTATCTATCTGTTTTAATGGTCAATGGTTCTCTTTGTTGTTGTTGTTGTTGTTGTTTCTGTAGTGGATTATTTTATTTAGGGTTGTGATTTCAGACCGGGTAGAGAATAAAGATATGGGGAAAGAATGAACTGTGATGTGCAATCATCACCTTCATCACCAGTTCACTGTTTATCGGAATGAGGATGGAAATTAACAACTCAGATGGTGATTGTTAGATCTGGGTTTGACTGGGTTCAATTTGAGGTGGAAATTTGAGATAGTAGTGAACTGGTGATGAAGGTGACGATTGCTCAGTTTGCACTCCCATGTTGTAGGTGTTAGGAATTGCGTGCTCACTTCTTGGCTGAGATTTTCAAAACTTTCATTTTTTTGTTGGTTTGTTGGTTTTGATGGCTGTAACAGACATGAAGAAGATTTAGTAAGGATGAAATGTATTGTCTTGATTTTCTATGTGGTTGTTTAATCGAGTCAGATGGGATTGCTGAGTTAAATCTGCAATGGGTTCATGTTGAGAATTGAAGAAAGATTCCAGTGACAGTTGGTGTAAGTGGTGTTCAGATGGGTTCGTTGTAAGTATTGATTCGATGAAGAAAGAAGATATGAGCTATCACGTTAAAGGTAGTCTTTTGGTTGTCATTCTTGCCATTGATCCAGTACTATGCTGATGATATTTGTTTGTGTCCTTTTCAATATTATGCATTGCAGTTCTTAATTTGTTTGTTAGTTTTGGTAGTTGGGTACTTTATTATATGGTGATGTTGTGTTCTGAAGCTGGCATTCAAACCTAGCAAAATCAAACCATTTCATTAACCAAGCTGGCATTAATCCATAAGTGACTGAAGGTGCTGAAGTTCAAAGGTGTTCCTCACGTTGTGATGCTGCACACTTGCAGGTGATGTAAGAGTTTGCTGGGGATGGTAGTAAAGGAATGGTTTGATTTCGCCACATGAGAAATGCATGGAATGGGGAATGGATAGTTATGTATCAAAGCCTTTTGAAGAAGAGAAACTTGACTCAGCATTCAAATTAATGTTCCTCTTTCAAATGATTGTCTTCTTAGTAATGAAATTTGAACCCTATTTTGTTGAGTCCTTAAATTTCTAACTAATACCATTTCTGAAATATTATAGGAAAATTATGGAATTTCTAAAGCAAACCAAATATCTAAGAAGTCAGATTATCTAAATAGGTATTCGTTATCTTCAGCTTTTTTGTTAAATTGTTGTTTGTGAACTAATGGTTTGGTTTCAAAATTTTCTAATGCGGAGAAGAGTCTTTTGAGTCTGGAGATATCGTCATGTCTATTTCAAAAGTTACCCCGAGTATTATGAATATCTTATCAGTATTTTATGTCTGTCTACAGTTATTTATCAATATCTAGGAAGCATCTAACCCCTCCTTGACAACACTTCGAAAGATTGTTGAAGTTAATCATATTCCTATGGTCAGTGGAAGTTGTTTGGCGCATGATTGTGTCTCATTATGGAGGTAAAAGCGTGAATCTGTTTCCTATGTAAAGATTTCCTTATTATATACGTGCATCCTTTTTGTTTGCTTCCCCTGTAAGTACTTATGCTGGCATCAGCAGGTCTGGCTTATCTTTTAATTCTTCTTAGATAATGTATAAAAGCTTATCATGATATATTGTAGATGGAGGTTTTTGGGAAAGTAGACAACTGCGTACAACGCAATATCCACTATTGGCTTGGGATTATGCTATTAGGGAAGTATGTCTGCATGAAGCAGGGGATCAGGTAAATATTCTTCTTGCTGTGTATTCATTTATGCATACGAAATCATTTTCACTTGAGCGTCAATATATTAAATCCAGGGAATTGTACTTGTTGTCTTAGCTCAAAAGGAAGAGCACGTGGTTCTCCACCATGTAGTTGTGGGTTCAACTCCCGCAGATGGCATTGTTGTTAATGTGTTTAGGGTAAAATATTTTCAAGCATGTTTGGCATTGTCGAACCTTGCAGATTTAAGTGGCCATCCCGTATGCAAAACTAAGGAGTGATAGGAGAGAGCTGTTTTGGTTTTTGTTCACTGCAGTTTGTAGTTAACCCATGAGGGAAACAAATCTTCACCCAAGTTGTGCCATACTATTGTAAGATACTCACAATCTAAAAGAAAGCTCCAATCGGCAACAAAACAAGAGGTTTGAAAGTCTTTGCGCCAGAATGCAAACGTTTCAGAAGAATTGTTAATTTTTATTCGTTGTGTTTCTACTTTGAAACTAATTTTGTTGCATTGATATTCAGGAAATGGTATATAGACCGAGTTGATCAAACTACGTCCGGTTGGGAAATTAATATATGGAGTCATATATCCAAGGTTGGAAAACTGAGCACGGTGCACTCATTTCCCAACTACACATTCTCTATAAGAGGTTTGCAATTGTCGTCTGTATTAAATTCCACATGTTGACTACCTTTGTATCATTTTCAAGATCGAATCCAGTATCAGTCAGTTGTATGGTATGCAGATTTTCAAATAAAATGGAAAGGAAAAAAAAATATGTGCAGTATTTCCCATTCCCTCCTTTGGTTATAGCAAAATAATTGTTGTCTGTGTCAATTTGGTTTGTTCAGTACAAAAGTTTCTGAGGGGAAATAAGGTGTAACATGTAATGTATTGGAGTAAAATCAAGATCAAACGATAGACTGAAATGAGGAACGTAGAGAGACATCCTTATTTTGTAGCTACCAATTTTTTTTTTTTTTGAAGGTATTTTGTAGCTACCATCAAGGGAAGATGTTTATAGTCTAAAGCTTCAAAAGCATCCTTACAAGGTCCGAATAACTTTGCAGCGGAAAGCCTCTTAAGTAAGTGCCTTTCGGCTTGCCACCATGCAAACACTCTCAATTGCAGCTTATGGACAGAAACCAAGTGAATAATACTAGCAGGAAAATTATGAAATAGAGTTGTACGTTGGATTAAAACCACTTGGAATGCTTAAATCTTTGACCATTTGTAGTTGGTCGCTGCCATTCATGCCTATAGCCAGCTTTAGGATGATGAAACCACTTGGAATTCTTAGATCTTTGACCATTCCCAGCCATGTTGAATGACTTTTATGTGCAATACGCTCTGGAACAAATAATTAAACGGACAAGTAGTGTATCAGCTAACAATAATTCCTCATTGGGGGGAAAATACAACGGATTAATGCTAATTTTTTTTGTTTTCTATTAGTTTTTAGAAATTATGTGGAGAAAACTTTGTTGGGCAGTCTTCCGTGGTATTTTTGCATAGGTGTAGACGTGTAGTTGTATGAATATAGAGATTCAATTCTGTCATGGATATTTATTCCTACTTCTAATGCAGCCTGCAGGTTTGTACATGACACAATACTAGCGTTCGTGAGCATATTTATATGATCCAACTAATAAACATTAGATATTTATTCCAACTAAATATTTATATGTGTCTTTAAATATGATCGAACTAATAAACATTAGATATTTATTCCAACTAAATATTCATACGTGTCTTTAAATTTTCTCCATCGCCGAGATCGTAGGCCCGACCCTATCCGGCTATTATGATCCAACTAATTAAACACGCTACTATGATCCAACTGACACGACCAATTAAATATCGGGACCGTTCTGCTATGACCCCAATACGACTAATTAAATAAGCTATGGACTATTATAGATAGGACCAACTAATTCACTAATTTTAATATGGGTACATCTTCCTTTAAATTTTATCCACCGCCGGCTACTATTGTCCAACTAATGAAACACGCTACTAATATCCAAATAATTAAACACACTACAATGACCCGACTAACTAACACACTATAATATGAAACGACCAACTAAATATTAGGACCGTTATGCTATGACCCGACTAACTAAATATGCTCCCGACTATTATAGACAGGACCAACTAACACACTAATTTAATTTAAATGTAGGCACTACATCTGCCTTTAAATTTTCTCGACCTCCGGGGCCGTAGGACCCGGCCCCCTCCGGCCACTATGATCGAACTAATTAAATACGCTATAGTGTCCCGACTAACCAACACACTTTAATATGACACGACCAACTAAATATTGGGACCGTTCTGATATGACCCGACTAACTAAATATGCTCCTGGCTATTATAGACATGACCAACTAATGTACTAATTTAAATGTGGGGACTACATTTGCCTTTTAATTTTCTCGACCGCCGGGGCTATAGGACCCGGCCCCCTCCGGCTACTATGATCCAACTAATTAAACACGCTACAATGACCCGACTAACTAATACACTATAATATGACACGACCAACTAAATATTGAGACCGTTCTGCTATGACCCGACTAACTAAATATGCTCCTGAATATTATAGACATGACCAACTAACTAAATATGCTCCCGTCTATTATAGACAGGACCAACTAACACACTAATTTAAATTTGGGAACTCTATCAGCCTTTAAATTTTCTCGACCGCTGGGGCCATAGGACCCGGGCCCCTCCGACTATTATGATCCAACTAATTAAATACGCTACAGTGTCATGAGTAAACAATACACTATAATATGACACGACCAACTAAATATAATGACTCATGGAACTATGACTATTACTTGATTCCAAATCACTTCATTAGGGCAGTCATGAATAAGTCCCCATTATCCACATACCATTCTGCTATGACCCGACTAACTAAATAGTAAATATGCTCCTGACTATTGTAAACAGAACTAACTAATGCACTAATTTAAATGTGGGCACTACATTTGCCTTTCAATTTTCTCGATCGGGCCATATGACCCGGCCCCCTCCGGCTACTATGATCCAACTAATTAAACACGCTAAAGTAACCCGACTAACTAATACACTATAATATGACACGACCAATTAAATATCGGGACTGTTCTACTATGACCCGACTAACTAAATATGCTCCTGAATATTATAGACAGATCAACTAACGCACTAATTTAAATGTGGGCACTACATCTGTCGACTATTATGATCTAACAAATTAAACACGCTACAGTGTCCCGACTAACTAACACATTATAATATGACACGACCAACTAAATATTGAGACCGTTCTGCTATGACTAGACTAACTAACTAAATATTCTCCTAACTATTTAGGACAACTTTTCCAAAATCGCCAAGAGGTTGAGCGCCGGCCGCAGGCCGTATGACAACTTTTCTTAACCTTACTATATCTGCTTTTAAATTTTGTCCACCGCCAGGGCCGTAGGTCCCGGCTTTCTGGCTATTATGATCCAACTAATTAAACACTCAATTGTGAGCCGGCTAATGAACACAATATAATATGACATGACCAACTAAATATTTGGGCACTATATTTTCTTTTAAATTTTCTCCACCGCCGGGGCCGTAGGTCCCGACTTTCCGGCTACTATGACCCAACTAATTAAACACTCTATTGTGAGTCGACTAACTAACGCACTATAATATGACACGACCAACTAAATATTTGGGCACTATATCTACTTTTAAATTTTCTCCACCGCCGGGGCCGTAGGTCCCGGCTTTCCGGCTACTATGATCCAACTAATTAAACACTCTACTGTGACCCGACTAACTAACACACTATAATATGATACTACCAACTAAATATTTGGGGCACTATATCTTCTTTTAAATTTTCTCCACCGCGGTCCCGGCTTTCCGGCTACTATGATCCAACTAATTAAACACTCTATTGTGAGCCGACTAACTAACACTATATAATATGACACGACCAACTAAATATTTAGCCACGATATCTGCTTTTAAATTTTATCAACCGTCGGGGCCATAGGTCCCGGCTTTCCGGCTATTATGATCCAACTAATTAAACACTATATTATGAGCCGACTAACTAAAACACTATAATATGACACGACCAATTAAATATTGAGACCGTTCTACTATGACCCGAATAACTAAATATTCCCCCGAATATTATAGACATGATCAACTAACGCACTAATTTAAATGTGGACACTACATATTCCTTTAAATTTCTCGACCGCCGACGCCTTAGGACCCAGACTCCTCCTTCTATTATGATCCAACTAATTAAACACGCTATAATGTCCCCACTAACCAACACATTATAATATGACATGACCAACTAAATATTGAGATCGTTCCGCTATGACTCGACTAACTAACTAAATATGCTCTTGACTATTTATGACAACTATTCCAAAATCGACAAGAGGTTGAGCACCGGCCGCAGACCGACGTGATACCTAGTAATTTATTAAGAAAAAGTGGTCCTTGTGTCCAGGACAAAGGTGTTCGTCGGATTAGGCGATCGTGCGACCTGGATATATCGTCGGCGAGGGATATATTTGTTCGTCCGTTATTGACTTATAATTTTCTGGACGGCTTGGATTATTCCGTGGCCCGACCAATTTTAAAACACGGGATTGTGTAAACACTAAAACTACCACGTCCTCCTCTTTCTCTTTTTCTTCGTTGTTAAGTTCTTCTCCGTCCAATTTCTTAATTACCCAAGATACGACTCCATGTATAACAAAAAGAATCCTTCTTACCCAACCAGTATTCCGCGCAGAAAACCCTCTTCTAAATCACTGATTATCTAAAACGAAAATCTGTTTCGCAAGGTATATTCTGTTTCTTCTTTTCTGTAATTGGGGATTTCGTCAAAGTCTCTATTTCATATCTCATACACCGTTTAACAATAATTGGGGATTTCTGGAGCTGCGGTGTAATTGGGGATTTTTGAATTTATTCAAATCAGTTGAAGTGCCATAATTCGAAGGTTGGGTTCTCTGATTTCCTATATTTTCAATTTACTTTTAGGTTTGTAACCTAATTTCGGTTTATTTACTGATAATAGCATCTGCAATCCAGGTTCAAGGAAATTATTAGAAAATCTTCCAATAGTAATGATTCAAACCCTAGCTTTTTAATATAGTTTTGGTTTCGTTTTAGTTATCGATTTGTTTAATTTAATTTCGTTCGTAATTACGAACAATAATTTAGATAAATTTCTTTTCCTCATAAAGGTTGAATTATAGATTTTGAAAATTTACACGACTTTAACTAAATTCATTTCTCCCAGTATCTCCCAGTATTACTCTCTTACCCTGGAATTTTATTTTTTGTGTGTCGTCTTTTTTGCATTCCTTGCTCCTCTTTTGTAAGTCCTGATAACAGTTTGTTGATTCTTTTTCAGGTTTTTTACTTTGTTCTTTACAAGGTAATGCTGAATCACATGGGTGAGGATGGAGAGGAATAATGGGTTCGTGTTTTCGAGTTGGAATTTTGTCGAAAAATCAGGGAAGATGTGAGTTGTTGCTGATGGATAGAAGGAATATAAGAGATGTTTTAGAGATCTATGAAATTTGGGTTTGTGTTGAATATGAAATTGTTGCTGGGAAGGAGATACAAATGGCTTAGCTTATATATCGATCCCCTGCCAGTTCTCCATATCTTTATGCAGCTGCAAGCCATGGTTTTTTGATTGAAAAGTGGACAAAGTAAAGAATACTTCGACAAATACGATGAAGAAAATTCCTCATCATGAGGTAATTTCTAAGATGAAGGTACTATTTCTGACAATCATTCAATTAGTTCATTATCTGAATGTGCTAGATTGCTTTCAGTTTTGTGGATATATACCTAATGTTCGTTGTTGCTATATTTGCCAATTTAGGCTAAAATAAAATCAGTAGAGTTTTTTATATATCGAACTCTTTAATCTTCTTTTCGTGAATTTCCGGCGCAATCAAAACCGGTAATTCCAATCTGGATTTTTGGTTTAGGGTTCAGTTGTATTCGATTTGCGTTTGGTATTTTTTGATGGTTCAATTATAAGGTTTGCTGATGGAATATGACATGTTTAATGTCGACAGTTATGTTCATGGGAGACCCAGATGGATTTGGAGTTGAAGCTTCCCTATGATCTGGCACGGTAAGAATTCATCATACACATATGAGTTTCCGATAAAACAAAAATACATACGAAATGCAATTTTTTTTCTTCTAATTTGATTGTATTATCAACTTTCTCTTAAGCACGAAGCTGCCTGAATTTTCTTTTAGGAGGCTTTATATAATCAGTCGATGTGTTTTTATATATAAAGTTGTATGTATTTCTTGTTGAATTTTTTTTCAAGATTTTCTCCTCTCAACTTAATTCATTAACGATTTCCTAGCTTGCGATTCACATAAGAAAACCCTCTTCTTCTATTTTACAAAGAAGGGCTGTTAACAAAGCAAAATTATCAATATAAGAAACAGACATCCACACGGTTGCAACATCAGCATCATCATAATGGCTATTAGAGTATGGTTGCGTATTAAACATTTTACTTTCTATTGTGTTCTTATGTAATGCCAGGTATCATAGAAAAAAATTAATGGCACAACGAATGAGGTATTCAGCTCAAGCTTCGGCGACAAGAGAGAGAATGGTGCTAACTGCAAATCGAACTACAAGAAGGAGGCTTTCATCCATAGACGTCACCCTCATGATTGACAAAAATTAGCACTCAAGAGATCAAAAAAAGTGCTGAAATTGGTGTGAAGTTGGGTAGCTCACCATTCTACCCGGAATTAACGTACGGTGACACACACTCAAAAGAAGCTCTTTAGTCATGGAAGAATTTCTGGTCGGTGCCTTGGTTGATATGAAAATGGGTAGTCTTTACTAATGATTGATCATCAACTATAATAATGTATTTCTCTCTGCTCCTAATTTGCATCACCGGCATGATTAAATCCATTATTTAACATTCCAATTCGTAAGAAATCCGAACGTAGTTCCCTAACACTTCCAAGTTCAGTTATGTCGGTCAGAATTCTCTATGTAAACATACCTATAAGGATGCTAGTGACTCTAAAATCTCTACAAGTTGAAGGTTTTATGCAAAATTTTTGAAAATTGACTCAAAAAGGCTAAAAACTCTATATGTAAAACATCCAAACACTCCCCCGCCTTTGAACCTTACATTATCCTCAATGTAATTGAATCCTCCTTGCAAAGTCAAGGTGGGAAATCCTAATATGATATGGAACAAGAAAGATAAATAAAAAAAAAAAAAAACAAAAGGATAAGAGATACAAAACAGGTGGGTTGCCTCCCACTTAGCACTTGTTTTAAAGTCGACGGCCCGACTTAACTTTTTGCAAGATTCATTCCCCATATATTAACAATCTGAAAATTTGGGGATCCACCCATAACACCTGTTTTGCAAACAATATCTCCATATAAATATTAGTAATATAAAACATAAACGAAGATATTAATCGATAAAAGCTTCCCCCACACTTGGAAGTGTATAAATAATATATGAGTCGGGTACTTCCACGGTGTCTTGTTCCAAACCCTGCATAGTATGATAATCAAGTTTCTCTAATGGAGGATATCTAGAAACAAAATCATTCAACAATATTCTCAAAGCACATACATTCAAACCATTAAGAGGTAAAGTAGAAAAATCAATATGCAAAGGGTTAGATAAACCTCGCACAATCTCTTATAGCACGAAATTCTCTTCATCCTTGAAAAATTCAAGTGAACTATTCACCTCTTGTATATCATGGTCCTCTATCAAACCTTGTAACCATTCTTCATCTGTTTCTTCCTTAACCAAAGTCTCGACATTAACATCATCGTTACAATCATTCACAAGTTCAATTGTGTCTTCCACAATATTGGTCATATTGGTTTCATTCTCAACATACTCCTCTTCATTAGACTCAAACCTTGTTGCAAAGTTCTGTAAAACACTAGTTTCATCATACTCATGTACCTTTTGAATAGGTGCTTGATCATCTTCGTTGAGTCATAGCCAAAGGTTGGTCCTTTTCATCATAAAGATCAAGAGTTGAGTCAACTACACCAACGTCATCAAATATCTCCAAAGGTTGGTCCTTTTCAACACAATCATCTTCGTCTTCATTTTCAGACTCACCGAAATCAGAATCGTCGTCGATTTCCCAACCTTTATCACGACGTCGTTTAAGTTCCATATGAATGGTCCTACTAATTTCATCGACAAGCTCTTCCGAGGCTCCATCATCTTCCAACTTGTATAATTTCTGTGCAAATTTCCTGACGTTCACACGCTTACCACCATTGACTACAATAGGATATCTTTTCCATGACTCTTCCCTTTGAATGGGTGAATGATCATAACTATGATCTGGAGTCGGGTAAGAAAAAGTGTTACAGAAATTGGTTTGTGCGACGTTCTCTCTATTACGACCAAGTTGGTCTAGCCTTTGTTGCATGTCTTGCAATCCATTCATGATCTGCATACAACTAGAATGAAGCCAATTAGCAGTAGAATTATCCCACATAGGTGCTTTACTTACATACCCACTACAAGGTTGTTGTTGGTATGTATGAAAATCACCATAAGGTTCTCTAGGATATGCATCATAGCCAATAAATTGGTTTTGATTGTAACCCAAAGTTGGTGGGCAATTGTCAAAGTGTTGAGGAGGTTGAAAGCCGTATCCATTGCTCCAATATGCTCCTTCCATAATAAGTACCTGAAACAAGAGTTCTCAAAACTATGACAAAACCAGAAAATAAGAAAAACTAAAAACAAAACAAAAAACAAAAATAAGAAACCAAAAACAAGTGACAATCGCTGCCTCCCCGGCAACGGAGACAAAATTTGATCGTTGTCGTAGGCGTCAAAAATAAATTACACTTTCTTACTAATCAAAATATAAATATATAAAGGGCAAGAAAGGATCTTTCCCACAGAGAGGACTAGGTTGTCAAGATGTTTTGGTTTCCTCTAAATAACACGGGGTATTTTCTGATTAAAGTAAAAGTAAAATAAAAGAAAGCAAAGAAAAGTAAACAAATCAAGCAAGGAAAAATATTGGTTAAGGATTCATCTTCATTCACTAACATATTCTTGTCATAATAATTAGAATTGATATTTTAATCTCAACTTTTATCAAATGCCCTAGGATACCTTGATCGCAAGACTATCCCGCTAATTCCCTCTTATTATCAACAAACAATTAAAAGATGCGAGTATGAGTTCTATCTAAGAGAACAACCTAACGTGTAAAAGCACTAATCAAGTTTAATTCCCTAGATGCATTAAGTTCTATGAAATAAGGCCAATCAAAGCAATCAAATGTGGACGCACTAATCCTATTTAACAAAGGTTATGGTTCACATATGATCATAAGGATGCATCACTACAAGCTATAACCATATTCATGCTACTTGTAATCAGGAATCTATCAATTTTACGTATAACAAACCCTAATCTAGCAATAGAGATGAAAACAAACTCAACCGATTCGCGACTCGATCAAACAAGCATTCAAATCATCTAACAATATAAACGATGAATCATAAACGATAATATGGAGAAAAAACTAATTTATCATATCAAAAAGCATATTATGTGAAATCCAATTATTCCATAACCAATAATAAAATTAAGTACTCATGCTCAAGGAGTTCATAACAAGATGAAAGAGAAAACCTATCATGTTTCTAAACCTTAGAACAAAAGTAGAGGAAGAGATAATAGGTTTTGAGAAAAGTCTTCTCTTTTATATGTTTCTCAATTTCCATAAAGGATACTCCTTCCAATATTAGGTCTTCTCAAAACCCATCTTCAATTGGTCCACCAATCCCATGTGTGAGAAAAACCCATGTAAAATTATGTCCAAAAAAAACGTTGCCAGAAAACTGGGTTTTTAGCCAGAATTTTACCGAATCCGGCACCGGAAAGGCATCTCAGGTGACCCGAATTTATTCTCCGTCGACGGAATATTCCGTCACGGTGCCGTTAAAGTTAACCATTGACCTAACGGTCTCTAACAGTCGACTGGGTCAAAGAGGAGGAGTCAGTCACTGAGTTAGCTGTCTTACTGAGGATCTTACTCGGCTGACTCACCGAGTTGGGACGGTCATCGAGCTCGCGGTGTCAACTCACCAAAATGTACTGCCGGCCGAGTTTCGGCTATTTATAAGACTTTCTCAGGCCAAGTTCAGGCCATTTTTCTTCCCTGTAACAAACCTAAACATTCATCTATTCATTCAGGCATTCATTCTTGCACACTGTTGCATTCTAGCTGCACCTGCAACATCAACTTAGCACCCATCTCAATATCCGGAAACAGACTCTTCAACACCAATGTCTCGGCTATTGCTTCAACACCAACAATCAGAACCCATTTCTTTGTCTTGATTCGAACAGTAACAGAAACCCTCTTCGAAATCTACCACAGCAGCTTCTAATTCTTACACATAACCACAAACCCATTTCTTTTCAGCAGCATTCTTCTTTAATTCCCTTTCTCTGTAAAATTCTGTTCAAACCCTTTAATCCTTCAGTTCATCTAATCAATTCCAGACGGCAATAAATCTTCACAGCAAACCCCCACATAAAACCCATTCTGCATCCATTTACAGCATCATCATCTCTCGCTGCCAGATTCAATCTTGAATCAAACCCTAATTTCATCCTCTACAACAGCACCATCAACAAATCCCGATCTCTCCTTCTCAATCTCTTGATTTCTCTCATTTTTGATTTGCTTCATCTCGGTTTCACAACAGCAGCAGTGACTACTTTCTATCTTTCTCAATTTTAGGGAAGTGCGTGAATGAAAAGAATGAGAGAATTCTCTCAATTCTAGGGATGCATAATATGTTATGCATCCATTATGGTGGTTTGCATAATGGCTATGCATTTAATTTTTATAAATTGTGCCTAAAAAGTAAACACCTCTGAATTTTTCGTAAAAACTCTAAAATTGATATTGTTGTTTGTACTCATTGTGTAGATCTCATTAACACCTTTCCTACGAGATAACATTTATAAATTCCAAGATACGGATTTTTAGATATGTTATGTTCTAGCCTGCTTGCCAATTATACCCTTGACAAAATAGAATAAATTATAACAATTGGTCTATACCACCCATTTCCAATTTTTTTATCAAACTGCACAATTGCGTTAGTCTACATTTTACAAAAGAGTGGCCATAAAATGGTTCATTCAGGCCTTTCGTCCCCTTCGGTCGGTGGGCTTAATTAAAGTTTAAACAAGATCATCATAAAAACAATAAAGATTTCACATTAATGTCATGTCTTAGTACGTAAGTCAGTGCATAAAAATCGGTCTCTTACAAGGCAACAAGTCATTGTCCAAAGAGAGAGAGGCCAAAGAAAGATGATTTGTTATTTTATCTTCGCGAGTAATCAGTTCATGATCATGAAAATGGATACCATATTTTCTCAAGCCTCCACAAATGGAAGTAACTCGAGCAATGACCCGTAACACATCAGGATCTCTAAACTACAGACTACAGACATTGTGAACTATGTATATTGCGACTGTGCATGTGTGTGAAGGCATTGGAAGAAAAGAGTGACAATAAGAAATCAACAACCTAAAAATACCACATCATCTCTCACTTCACGTCGAAAGTTGCGGTAACCTCCCCTCCCATTGGTCGGTGAACAGCCGATAAGCAAGTTATACTTTCTATATTTCGTGGCCGTTAATTTTTAACAGAATATGAAATCTTGACCTTCGGATTAGCCGCAAAATCTACAAATATCTTTTGGGGAGGGCCCGAACAATTTTTTTTTTTTGGAAAAAAAATCGAGAATTTCCATGTTATAAGAAAATCAACATAGATAAGTTTTTAGGAGATTCTTTCATGAGCTATTAATGGAAAATAAATCTTAGAAGATCAACCCAAATAAGTTTTTATGGAATTTTTTTATCGGCAATTAAGATCGGGCAATTCTATAATTGGCAGTTAATGCTATGGAAACAGAAAAGGAAGTTTCGTGGTTAGATAAATATATATATGGGCTACGCAGTTAATGCTAAGGAGGGTATCAAGCAATAATTAAATAAGCTATGGACTATTATAGATAAGACCAACTAATACACTAATTTTAATATGGGTACATCTTCCTTTAAATTTTATCCACCGCCGGCTACTATTGTCCAACTAATGAAACACGCTACTAATATCCAAATAATTAAACACACTACAATGAACCGACTAACTAACTCACTATAATATGAAACGACCAACTAAATATTAGGACCGTTATGCTATGACCCGACTAACTAAATATGCTCCCGACTATTATAGACAGGACCAACTAACACACTAATTTAATTTAAATGTAGGCACTACATCTGCCTTTAAATTTTCTCGACCTCCGGGGCCGTAGGACCCGGCCCCCTCCGGCCACTATGATCGAACTAATTAAATACGCTATAGTGTCCCGACTAACCAACACACTTTAATATGACACGATCAACTAAATATTGTGATCGTTCTGATATGACCCGACTAACTAAATATGCTCCTGGATATTATACACATGACCAACTAATGTACTAATTTAAATGTGGGGACTACATTTGCCTTTTAATTTTCTCGACCGCCGGGGCCGTAGGACCCGGCCCCCTCCGGCTACTATGATCCAACTAATTAAACACGCTACAATGACCCGACTAACTAATACACTATAATATGACATGACCAATTAAATATTAGGACCGTTCTACTATGACCAGACTAACTAAATATGTTGTCGACCATTATAGACATGATCAACTAATGCACTAATTTAAATGTGGGCTACATCTTCCTTCAAATTTTCTCGACCACCGGGGCCGTAGGACCCGGCCCCCTCCGGATATTATGATCCAACTAATTAAACACGCTACAGTGTCCTGACTAACTAACACATTATAATATGACACGACCAACTAAATATTGAGACCGTTCTGCTATGACCCGACTAACTAAATATGCTCCTGAATATTATAGACAGGACCAACTAACTAAATATGCTCCCGTCTATTATAGACAGGACCAACTAACACACTAATTTAAATGTGGGAACTCTATCTGCCTTTAAATTTTCTCGACCGCTGGGGCCGTAGGACCCGGGCCCCTCCGACTATTATGATCCAACTAATTAAATACGCTACAGTGTCCTGAGTAAACAATACACTATAATATGACACGACCAACTAAATATTGGGACTCATGGAACTATGACTATTACTCGATTCCAAATCACTTCATTAGGGCAGTCATGAATAAGTCCCCATTATCCACATATCATTCTGCTATAAACCGACTAACTAAATAGTAAATATGCTCCTGACTATTATAAACAGGACTAACTAATGCACTAATTTAAATGTGGGCACTACATTTGCCTTTCAATTTTCTCGATCGGGCCGTATGACCCGGCCCCCTCCGGCTACTATGATCCAACTAATTAAACACGCTAAAGTAACCCGACTAACTAATACACTATAATATGACACGACCAATTAAATATCGAGACTGTTCTACTATGACCCGACTAACTAAATATGCTCCTGAATATTATAGACAGATCAACTAACACACTAATTTAAATGTGGGCACTACATCTGCCGGCTATTATGATCTAACAAATTAAACACGCTATAGTGTCCCGACTAACTAACACATTATAATATGACACGACCAACTAAAAATTGAGACCGTTCTGCTATGACTAGACTAACTAACTAAATATGCTCCTGACTATTTAGGACAACTTTTCCAAAATCGCCAAGAGGTTGAGCGCCGTCCACAGGCCGTATGACAACATTTCTTAACCTTACTATATCTGCTTTTAAATTTTGTCCACCGCCAGGGCCGTAGGTCCCGGCTTTCTGGCTATTATGATCCAACTAATTAAACACTCAATTGTGAGCCGGCTAATGAACACAATATAATATGACATGACCAACTAAATATTTGGGCACTATATTTTCTTTTAAATTTTCTCCACCGCCGGTGCCATAGGTCCCGACTTTCCGGCTACTATGACCCAACTAATTAAACACTCTATTGTGAGCCGACTAACTAACGCACTATAATATGACACGACCAACTAAATATCTGGGCACTATATCTACTTTTAAATTTTCTCCACCGCCGGGGCCGTAAGTCCCGGCTTTCCGACTACTATGATCCAACTAATAAAACACTTTATTGTGAGCCGACTAACTAATACACTATAATATGACACGACCAATTAAATATTGAGACCGTTCTACTATGACCCGACTAACTAAATATTCCCCCGAATATTATAGACAGGATCAACTAACGCACTAATTTAAATGTGGAAACTACATCTTCCTTTAAATTTCTCGACCGCCGACGCCGTAGGACCCAGACTCCTCCTGCTATTATGATCCAACTAATTAAACACGCTATAATGTCCCCACTAACCAACACATTATAATATGACACGACCAACTAAATATTGAGATCGTTCTGCTATGACTCGACTAACTAACTAAATATGCTCTTGACTATTTAGGACAACTTTTCCAAAATCGACAAGAGGTTGAGCGCCGGCCTGCGGGCGGTGTGATACCTAGTCTATATTATAAAAAGAAGTGGTGTGTGTGTAAACTGATAAATCCGGCCATCGATTTCGTCATTCTGCGCCAGGGATCGTGAGTTTGGTGAGGGATATTTTCGTGCGTCGGATTCTCTGGTTTTCCTGATTTTGTCACGGCACCTTTAGTAACATAGTTTCTTAATGCCGGCACAAATTGTGTAGGGAACATTCTTTGTATAACTTTTTTTATGTAAATATACCAAAGTTAACTGGATTTCCTAATTCAAGTTTCCGGTATATTTGTGCACGTCTATATAAGAAGCCTTCCACCAAGTTCAACAGAATCACGACTTTGTTTTAACAGACCCTTTTCTCGGGCGAAGGAATAATGCTCGAATAAATCTAAGGTATCTTTTAAAAATTTAAAAATTTTGATCGTTTGGAATTTTATTGATTTTCTATCAAATAATAAGGGTTTTAATTTGTTTGGCTTTAATTACGGTTTCTCTAGCTAGCAAGGTTGGATTACTTCACACGCAATCATCAGGATGCCTCTGTAAAGGTTCCGATGGGTGTTTCTTTGTTTCTTACATTGTTCAAATGTAAAAACCTCTCTCTACAACAACTTTCCATTGCAGCCAAGATTCATACCGATATACAACATTCCAATGGGTTTAGTTTCGAAGAGAATGTGAACAGGGAAGAAGAAAATGTTGATGACATCAATTGTGGATGATTTGAGGGGTGTAGTCAAATTCGGTTAAGGTTAGGGGATTAAAGAAGTGGGAATCTTGGGTTGAGTCGAACCTGAAGTTGGCAGTGTGTTGTATTGGGTGAGATTTAGGTCGAATTGCAGCACATGAAAACATGAAATGATGAAAGAGAAGATTGATGGGACATTGAGTGTGCTGATGAAGGAGAAGGTTGATGGCCACTATGAGCTTTAGCAGAATTGGAGTTATGTGTTATTATCATTCTCAAATTTGCAGGAATTTAAGAGCTAGGAAGGTGCCAACAACAAAAATTAAAGCATGTCAGGTCTTGATCAATGGAATTATACATCTCAAAATCTACATGAGTATTATAGCGCAACACTTTATTATTAGGCATTTAAATGATGAGATGCAACATAAAACACTCCTGCAGATAAAAATTTGAAAGCTTAAATGACTACGAAATTTTTCCAGCATCTAGCATGACGAAATGATAAGCTTTTTCAAACAACAGAGCCATAATATGAAATTCTAAATGGACACAGATCTTCTACACATATACAAACGAAAGTAACTTCCACCAGAAGAAATATTCTTTCAGTGTTTCACTCTCAAAAATGGAAACAAGAAAAAAGTTTGTAAATGGAATACAAAGTAAAAGTCACATGTGATAAACGAGCGTCTGCTGCATTAGGACGTGCTATGATTCTGTGAGAGACAACCGGGAGCTACGATGGTGAGACAAATACGAAGACGTTTCCAAATACAACTATGTTACTTGCAGAATAAACAAAAGCTAACTTGATTTCGTTTATAGAACTAATACCAAAGTTATCAAGATTGCCTAATATAAAAAGTTTTGGGTAATCAAGTTTTTGTACCAGCTGTATAATCGGTTTCCTGATGTATATTGTCATCATGGAAGAACAAGCTTTGAAGTCACTTCTTGATTAAAGTATCAGTATGGGAATTTGAGAAACTTTGGTTTGCATGTCTTGGTTATATCATAATCATCATTGGTTGTTCATAGTTTAGTGGGTGTTGAGATTATTAGTCTCACATTGTTATGGCATCTAAGATAAGGAGTCTCTCCAATCATTGCCAATTGGTTTTGAGTTGGATGCCTGTATTCTAACATGGTATCAGAGCAGGCTGTTTGCGATAAGTCAATTGACCGCACCTTTACTCTACGTCACCCGATTTAATTATCCACGTGTTAGACCCAACGAGGCTACACGTGAGGGCGCGTGTTGAGATTATTAGTCCTACATTATCTGGGAATATAAGATCCTGCGGTTTATAATCCCTTAGGGCCTATCCACTCATTGCCAATAGGTTTTGAGTTGGAATCCCAAAAATCTAACATGGTATTAGAGAAGGCTATTTGCGACGAGTCATTTTACCGTGCCTTTACTCCGCGTCACCCGGTTTATTGTCCAGTCAACGTGTTAGACCCAACGAGGCTACATGTGAGGGGGCATGTTGAGATTATTAGTCCCACATTGTTTGGGCATTTAAGATAAGGGGTCTCTACACTCATTGTCAATTGGTTTTGAGTTGGATGCCCGTATTCTAACAGTGGGTGTTAATGATCGCTGTCGTAGGTGTCAAAAATAAATTACACTTTCTTACTACTCAAAATATAAATATAGCAAGGGCAAGAAAGGATCGTTCCCACAGAGAGGACTAGGTTGTCAAGATGTTTTGGTTTCCTATAGGTAACACGGGGGATTTCTGATTTTTATAAAGTAAAAGTAAAATAAAAGCAAACAAATAAAAGTAAAGAAATCAAGCAAGGAAAAATATTGGTTAAGGATTCATCTTCATTCACTAACATATTCTTGTCATAATAATTAGAATTGATATTTTAATCTCAACTTTTATCAAAATCCCTAGGATACCTTGATCGCAAGACTATCCCGCTAATTCCCTCTTATCATCAACAAACACATTAAAAGATGCGAGTATGAGTTCTATCTAAGATAACAACCTAATGTGTAAAAGCATTAATCAAGTTTAATTCCCTAGATGCATTAAGTTCTATGAAATCAGGCCAATCAAAGCAATCAAACGTGGACGCACTAATCCGATTTAACAAAGGTTATGGTTCACATATGATCATAAGGATGCATCACTACAAGCTATAACCATATTCATGCTACTTGTAATAAAGAATCTATCAATTTTACGTATAACAAACCCTAATCTATCATTAGAGATGAAAACAAACTCAACCGATTCGCGAATCGATCAAACAAGCATTCAAATCATCTAACAATATAAACGATGAATCATAAACGATAATATGAAGACAAAACTAATTTATCATATCAAAAAGCATATTATGTGAAATCCAATTATTCCATAACCAATAATAAAATTAAGTACTCATGCTCAAGGAGTTCATAACAAGAAGAAATAGAAAACATATCATGTTTCTAAACCCTATAACAAAAGTAGAGGAAGAGATAATAGGTTTTGAGAAAAGTCTTCTCTTTTGTATGTTTCTCAATTTCCATTAAGGATACTCCTTCCAATATTAGGTCTTCTCAAAACCCATCTTCAATTGGTCCACCAAACCCATGTGTGAGAGAAAAAAAAACGCCGCCAGAAAACTGGGTTTTTAGCCGGAATTTTACCGGAAAGGCATCTCAGGTGACTCGAATTTCTTCTCCGTCGACGGAATATTCTGTCACGGTGCCGTTAAAGTTAACCGTTGATCTAACGGTATCTAACAGTCGACTGGGTCAAAGAGGAGGAGTCAGTCACTGAGTTAGCTGTCTTACTGAGGATCTTACTCAGGCCAAGTTCAGGCCATCGAGCTCACTGTGTCAACTCACCAAAATGTACTGCCGGCCGAGTTTCGGCTATTTATAGGACTTTCTCAGGCCAAGTTCAGGCCATTTTTCTTCCCTGTAACAAACCTAAACATTCATCTATTCATTCAGGCATTCATTCTTGCACACTGTTGCATTCTAGCTGCACCTGCAACATCAACTCAGCACCCATCTCAATATCCGGCAACAGACTCTTCAACACCAATGTATCGGCTATTGCTTCAACACCAACAATCAGAACCCATTTCTTCGTCTTGATTCGAACAGTAACAGAAACCCTCTTCGAAATCAACCACAACAGCTTCTAATTCTTATACATAACCATAAACCCATTTCTTTTTAGCAACATTCTTCTTTAATTCCCCATCTCTGTAAAATTCTGTTCAAACCCTTTAATCCTTCAGTTCATCTAATCAATTCCAGACGGCAATAAATCTTCACAGCAAACCCCCACATAAAACCCAATATGCATCCATTTACAGCATCATTATCTCTCGCTTCTAGATTCAATCTTGAATCAAACCCTAATTTCATCCTCTACAGCAGCACCATCAACAACTCCCGATCTCTCCTTATCAATCTCTTGATTTCTCTCATTTTTGATCTGCTTCATCTCAGTTTCACAACAGCAGCAGGGAATACTTTCTATCTTTCTCAATTTCAGGGAAGTGCGTGAATGAAAAGAATTAGAGAATTCTCTCAATTCTATGGTTAGGTATAGTAAGGTGGTGCTTAGGATTCCGACACCCCTAGTTTAGGACAACATCCACCCCAGATTGAGTGCCTATAATAAATGGTCACTTCTGATAAGGGCTATCCAGCTGGCAGCCCCTTAGTCTGTCTTTAGTTCTCTTCCAAAAGAGTTTCCCTTAACATTGACTGGTCTCCAGATAGTGTTCTCCCCTGAAATGACATATTTGCCCTTTTTGCTCAAATTGGGTGATTTCTTCTTCTTTTCCTCCGTGCAACTCCAGAGTACCTAATAACTCAAAAACATGCGTAAAATACATAATTCACAAGAAAAATAGCAGAGAAAGCATAAACAATAGATAATAAATAGGATGTATTCTACACCCTATCAAATTCCCCCACACTTAAACTTTGCTAGTCCTCGAGCAAATCAAACAAAACAAATACATACAACTCCGTGTCGTCGAGGCTACGGTTAATTTTAGCATAAATAACAAGCCTTTAAACCCCTAGGTGTCCCTAGTGGATGAGTTATAGTCTCGTGAGGGCTTACTAGAGATATACCCACAAAACCTACTCCAACTTCAAAGCGTTCCAGCGTCCTAAGCATCCCAAGAGCTATGAGGACATAGAGTTTCTGCATGCTAGTAATAAGAAGTTAGAATTACCAAAGAACATATTCATTCTTAAATCTTGATTGAGAAATAACCACACCATAATGAGAGAATGCGTGTTTGAGAAACGATCAATAAGCATTTCGCCTCAACTTCTGCCCCACCAAACAGGATTTTATGATATTGCACTCAAAAAGACGGTTTTTTTATGGGTCTCACATGTGTGAAGGTAGGAATGAAGAGAGAATTCCTGCAACACGTTGAATGGTGGGAAGGACAACTTCCGAAATATTTTAAAAACCCACATATTTTAATTTTGAAAAACCATTTCTCTGACGATCTCTAAGAAAGGAAATCAACCACTATTATCGAGGATGAGATTACTTACTCACCTTCTCATCCGATTGCCAATTATGAGAGCACCACTCTCATGGCATCCAATAGAAACGTCTTCCGCTCCTCGTCTCTCTCTTCTTGGTCTTGGTCTTGGTCTTCGGCTTCAAATATTAATGATAAATTCTTGAACTTCGTAAATCCTTGACAATTTGTAACCTTTTTCCTTAAAATCCTTGTCGCTTGAAACTTCCCTATAGATTTTCCTTCCCCGCGGCTTATAAAAACACAAACAAAAACAATAATAAATATTTCTCTTGTCTCATTTTTTTTTTTTTTTTTTTTTTTGAGACAAGAGAAACAAAATACAAAACAAAGTGAAAAATAAAACAACCATGGCCGTGGAAAAGTACTTTACCGCATGATTCTTCACAACTTGTATCGTCTTGAAATCATAAACTTCAATAATTCTCACCTTTAGATTTTCTTTGCTCTTGTAAATAAGTCTTCATACTTGGATATATATAATTATGCTCATTGTATTGTAAGTCTTCAACATATATGTAAAAATCTGCTCATTGTACGTTGCTTTACTTGAATATGAAATTTGCTCTTTTCTTGTCCCATTGTTGCTTGCAAACCTTGAACGTCTTCAAATTTCCTTGTAGATTTTGATGTCGCTCCTTGTTGATGATTATGGTGTTTCTATGGACCCATTGTTGTTGAGAGAGAGAATGGTGCTAACTGCAAATCGAACTACAAGAAGGAGGCTTTCATCCATAGACGTCACCCTCATGATTGACAAAAATTAGCACTCAAGAGGTCAAAAATAGTGCTGAAATTGGGTAGCTCACCATTCTACCCGGAATTAACGTACGGTGACACACACTCAAAAGAAGCTCTTTAGTCATGGAAGAATTTCTGGTCGGTTCCTTGGTTGATATGAAAATGGGTAGTCTCCACTAATGATTGATCATCAACTCTAATAATGCATTTCTATCTGCTCCTAATTTGCATCACCGGCATGATTAAATCCATTATTTAACATTCCAATTCGTAAGAAATCCGAACGTAGTTCCCTAACACTTCCAAGTTCAGTTATGTCGGTCATAATTCTCTATGTAAACATACCTAGAAGGATGCTAGTGACTCTAAAATCTCTACAAGTTGAAGGTTTTATGCAAAGTTTTTGAAAAATCGACTCAAAAAGGCTAAAAACTTTATATGTAAAACATCCAAACACTCCCCCGCACTTGAACCTTACATTGTCCTCAATGTAATTGAATCCTCCTAGCAAAGTCAAGGTGGGAAATCCTAATATGATATGGAACAAGAAAGATAAATAAATGAAAATAAAAATAAAATAAAAAGCAAAAGGATAAGAGATACAAAACAGGTGGGTTGCCTCCCACTTAACACTTGTTTTAAAGTCGACGGCCCGACTTAACTTCTTGCAAGATTCATTCCCCATATATTAACAATCTGAAAATTTGGGGATCCACCCATAACACCTGTTTTGAAAACAATATCTCCATACAAATATTAGTAATATAAAACATAAACGAAGATATTAATCGATAAAAGCTTCCCCCACACTTGGAGGTGTATAAATAATATATGTGTCGGGTACTTCCACGGTGTCTTGTTCCAAACCCTGCATAGTATGATAATCAAGTTTCTCTAATGGAGGATATCGAGAAACAAAATCATTCAACAATATTCTCGAAGCACATACATTCAAACCATTAAGAGGTAAAGTAGAAAAATCAATATGCAAAGGGTTAGATAAACCTCGCACAATCTCTTATAGCACGAAATCCTCTTCATCCTTGAAAAATTCAAGTGAACTATTCACCTCTTGTATATCATGGTTCTCTATCAAACCTTGTAACCATTCTTCATCTGTTTCTTCCTTAACCAAAGTCTCGACATTAACATCATCGTTACAATCATTCACAAGTTCAATTGTGTCTTCCACAATATTGGTCATATTGGTTTCATTCTCAACATACTCCTCTTCATTAGACTCAAACCTTGTTCCAAAGTTCTGTAAAACACTAGTTTCATCATACTCATGTACCTTTTGAATAGGTGCTTGATCATCTTCGTTGAGTCATAGCCAAAGGTTGGTCCTTTTCATCATAAAGATCAAGAGTTGAGTCAACTACACTAACGTCATCAAATATCTCCAAAGGTTGGTCCTTTTCAACACAATCATCTTCGTCTTCATTTTCAGACTCACCGAAATCAGAATCGTCGTCGATTTCCCAACCTTTATCACGACGTCGTTTAAGTTCCATATGAATGGTCCTACTAATTTCATCGACAAGCTCTTCCGAGGCTCCATCATATTCCAACTTGTATAATTTCTGTGCAAATTTCCTGAGGTTCACACGCTTACCACCATTGACTACAATAGGTTATATTTCCCATGACTCTTCCCTTTGAATGGGTGAATGATCATAACTATGATCTGGAGTCGGGTAAGAAAAAGTGTTGCAGAAATTGGTTTGTGCGACGTTCTCTCTATTACGACCAAGTTGGTCTAGCCTTTGTTGCATGTCTTGCAATCCATTCATGATCTGCATACAACTCGAATGAATCCAATTAGTAGTAGAATTATCCCACATAGGTTCTTTACTTACATACCCACTACAAGGTTGTTGTTGGTATGTATGAAAATCACCATAAGGTTCTCTAGGATATGCATCATAGCCAATAAATTGGTTTTGATTGTAACCCAAAGTTGGTGGGCAATTGTCAAAGTGTTGAGGAGGTTGAAAGCCGTATCCATTGCTCCAATATGCTCCTTCCATAATAAGTACCTGAAACAAGAGTTCTCAAAACTATGTCAAAACCAGAAAATAAGAAAAACTAAAAACAAAACAAAAAACAAAAATAAGAAACCAAAAACAAGTGACAATCGCTGGCTCCCCGGCAACGGAGACAAAATTTGATCGCTGTCGTAGGCGTCAAAAATAAATTACACTTTCTTACTACTCAAAATATAAATATAGAAAGGGCAAGAAAGGATCTTTCCCACAGAGAGGACTAGGTTGTCAAGATGTTTTGGTTTCCTATAAATAACACGGGGTATTTTCTGATTAAAGTAAAAGTAAAATAAAAGCAAAAAAAGAAAAGTAAACAAATCAAGCAAGGAAAAATATTGGTTAATGATTCATCTTCATTCACTAACATATTCTTGTCATAATAATTAGAATTGATATTTTAATCTCAACTTTTATCAAAAGCCCTAGGATACCTTGATCGCAAGACTATCCCGCTAATTCCCTCTTATTATCAACAAACACATTAAAAGATGCGAGTATGAGTTCTATCTAAGAGAACAACCTAACGTGTAAAAGCACTAATCAAGTTTAATTCCCTAGATGCATTAAGTTCTATGAAATCAGGCCAATCAAAGCAATCAAACGTGGACGCACTAATCCTATTTAACAAAGGTTATGGTTCACATATGATCATAAGGATGCATCACTACAAGCTATAACCATATTCATGCTACTTGTAATCAGGAATCTATCAATTTTATGTATAACAAACCCTAATCTAGCAATAGAGATGAAAACAAACTTAACCGATTCGCGACTCGATCAAACAAGCATTCAAATCATCTAACAATATAAACGATGAATCATAAACGATAATATGGAGACAAAACTAATTTATCATATCAAAAAGCATATTATGTGAAATCCAATATTCCATAACCAATAATAAAATTAAGTACTCATGCTCAAGGATTTCATAACAAAAAGAAAGAGAAAACCTATCATGTTTCTAAACCCTAGAACAAAAGTAGAGGAAGAGATAATAGGTTTTGAGAAAAGTCTTCTCTTTTATATGTTTCTCAATTTCCATAAAGGATACTCCTTCCAATATTAGGTCTTCTCAAAACCCATCTTCAATTGGTCCACCAAGCCCATGTGTGAGAAAAACCCATGTAAAATTATGTCCAAAAAAAACGTCGCCAGAAAACTGGGTTTTTAGCCAGAATTTTACCGAATCCGGCACCGAAAAGGCATCTCAGGTGACCCGAATTTCTTCTCCGTCGACGGAATATTTTTTCACAGTGCCGTTAAAGTTAACCGTTGACCTAACGGTTTCTAACAGTCGACTGGGTCAAATTGGAGGAGTCAGTCACTGAGTTAGCTGTCTTACTGAGGATCTTACTCGGCTGACTCACCGAGTTGGGACGGTCATCGAGCTCACTGTGTCAACTCACCAAAATGTACTGCCGGCCGAGTTTCGTCTATTTATAGGACTTTCTCAGGCCAAGTTCAGTCCATTTCTCTTCCTTGTAACAAACCTAAACATTCATCTATTCATTCAGGCATTCATTCTTGCACACTGTTGCATTCTAGATGCACCTACAACATCAACTTAGCACCCATCTCAATATCCGGCAACATGCTCTTCAACACCAATGTCTCGGCTATTGCTTCAACACCAACAATCAGAACCCATTTCTTCATCTTGATTCGAACAGTAACAGAAACCCTCATCGAAATCTACCACATCAGCTTCTAATTCTTATACATAACCACAAACCCATTTCTTTTCAGCAGCATTCTTCTTTAATTCCCTATATCTGTAAAATTCTGTTCAAACCCTTTAATCCTTCAATTCATCTAATCAATTCCAGACGGCAATAAATCTTCACATCAAACCCCCACATAAAACCCATTCTGCATCCATTTACAGCATCATCATCTCTCACGTGATTCAATCTTGAATCAAACCCTAATTTCATCCTCTACAGCAGCACCATCAACAACTCCCGATCTCTCCTTCTCAATCTCTTGATTTCTCTCATTTTTGATTTGCTTCATCTCGGTTTCACAACAGCAGCAGTGACTACTTTCTATCTTTCTCAATTTCAGGGAAGTGCGTGAATGAAAAGAATGAGAGAATTCTCTCAATTCTAGGGATGTATAATATGTTATGCATCCATTATGGTGGTTTGCATAATGGCTATGCATTTAATTTTTATAAATTGTGCCTAAAAAGTAAACACCTCTGAATTTTTCGTAAAAACTCTAAAATTGATATTGCTGTTTGTACTCATTGTGTAGATCTCATTAACACCTTTCCTACGAGATAACATTTATAAATTCCAAGATACGGATTTTTAGATATGTTATGTTCTAGCCTGCTTGCCAATTATACCCTTGACAAAATAGAATAAATTATAACAATTGGTCTAAAAGGAAAGGCTATTTTAGGAATCAAAAGATACCACCCATTTCCAATTTTTTTATCAAAAAGCACAATTGCGTTAGTCTACATTTTACAAAAGAGTGGCCATAAAAGGGTTCATTCAGGCCTTTCGTCCCCTTCGGTCGGTGGGCTTAATTAAAGTTTAAACAAGATCATCATAAAAACAATAAAGATTTCACATTAATGTCATGTCTTAGTACGTAAGTCAGTGCATAAAAATCGGTCTCTTACAAGGAAACAAGTCATTGTCCAAAGAGAGAGAGGCCAAAGAAAGATGATTTGTTATTTTATCTTCGCGAGTAATCAGTTCATGATCATGAAAAGGGCTACCATATTTTCTCAAGCCTCCACAAACGGAAGTAACTCGAGCAATGACCCGTAACACATCAGGATCTCTAAACTACAGACTACAGACATTGTGAACTATGTATATTGCGACTGTGCATGTGTGTGAAGGCATTGGAAGAAAATAGTGACAATAAGAAATCAACAACCTAAAAATACCACAACATCTCTCACTTCACGTCGAAAGTTGCGGTAACCTCCCCTCTCATTGGTTGGTGAACAGCCGATAAGCAAGTTATACTTTCTACATTTCGTGGCCGTTAATTTTTAACAGAATATGAAATCTTGACCTTCGGATTAGCCGCAAAATCTACAAATATCTTTTGGGGAGGGCCCGAACATTTTTTTTTTTTTTGGAAAAAAAATCGAGAATTTCCATGTTATAAGAAAATCAACATAGATAAGTTGTTAGGAGATTCTTTCATGAGCTATTAATGGAAAATAAATCTTAGAAGATCAACCCAAATAAGATTTTATGGAATTTTTTTATCGGCAATTAAGATCGGGCAATTCTATAATTGGCAGTTAATGCTATGGAAACAGAAAAGGAAGTTTCGTGGTTAGATAAATATATATATATGGGCTACGCAGTTAATGCTAAGGAGGGTATCAAGCAATAATTAAATAAGCTATGGACTATTATAGATAGGACCAACTAATACACTAATTTTAATATGGGTACATCTTCCTTTAAATTTTATCCACCGCCGGCTACTATTGTCCAACTAATGAAACACGCTACTAATATCCAAATAATTAAACACACTACAATGACCCGACTAACACACTATTGTCCAACTATAATAGACAGGACCAACTAAATATGCTCTTGACTATTTAGGACAACTTTTCCAAAATCGACTGCGGCTGGCGTGATACCTAGTAATTTATTAAGAAAAAGTGGTCCTTGTGTCCAGGACAAAGGTGTTCGTCGGATTAGGCGATCGTGCGGCCTGGATATCCGTTCGTCCGTTATTGACTTATAATTTTCTGGACGGCTTGGATTATTCCGTGGCCCGACCAATTTTAAAACACGGGATTGTGTAAACACTAAAACTACCACGTCCTCCTGTTTCTCTTTTTCTTCATTGTTAAATTCTTCTCCGTCCAATTTCTTAATTACCCAAGATACGACTCCATGTATAACAAAAAGAATCCTTCTTCCCCAACCAGTATTCCGCGCAGAAAACCCTCTTCTAAATCACTGATTATCTAAAACAAAAATCTGTTTCGCAAGGTATATTCTATTTCTTCTTTTCTGTAATTGGGGATTTCGTCAAAGTCTCTATTTCATATCTCATACACCGTTTAACAATAATTGGGGATTTCTGGAGCTGCGCTGTAATTGGGGATTTTTGAATTTGATTCAAATCAGTTGAAGTGCCATAATTCGAAGGTTGGGTTCTCTGATTTCCTATATTTTCAATTTACTTTTAGGTTTGTAACCTAATTTCGGTTTATTGACTGATAATAGCATCTGCAATCCAGGTTCAAGTAAATTATTAGAAAATCTTCCAATAGTAATGATTCAAACCCTAGCTTTTTAATATAGTTTTGGTTTCGTTTTAGTTATCGATTTGTTTAATTTAATTTCGTTCGTAATTACGAACAATAATTTAGATAAATTTCTTTACCTCATAAAGGTTGAATTATAGATTTTGAAAATTTACACGACTTTAACTAAATTCATTTCTCCCAGTATTACTCTCTTACCCTGGAATTTTATTTTGTGTGTGTCGTCTTTTTTGCATTCCTTGCTCCTCTTTTGTAAGTCCTGATAACAGTTTGTTGATTCTTTTTCAGGTTTTTTACTTTGTGCTTTACAAGGTAATGCTGAATCACATGGGTGAGGATGGAGAGGAATAATAGGTTCGTGTTTCCGAGTTGGAATTTTGTCGAAAAATCAGGGAAGATGTGAGTTGTTGCTGATGGATAGAAGGAATTGAAGAGATGTTTTAGAGATCTATGAAATTTGGGTTTGTGTTGAATATGAAATTGTTTCTGGGAAGGAGATACAAATGTCTTAGCTTATATATCGATCCCCTGCCAGTTCTCCATAGATTTATGCAGCTGCAAGCCATGGTTTTTTGATTGAAAAGCGGACAAAGTAAATAATACTTCGACAAATACGATGAAGAAAATTCCTCATCATGAGGTAATTTCTAAGATGAAGGTACTATTTCTGACAATCATTCAATTAGTTCATTATCTGAATGTGCTAGATTGCTTTCAGTTTTGTGGATATATACCTAATGTTCGTTGTTGCTATATTTGCCAATTTAGGCTAAAATAAAATCAGTATAGTTTTTTATATATCGAACTCTTTAATCTTCTTTTCGTGAATTTCCGGCGCAATCAAAACCGGTAATTCCAATATGGATTTTTGGTTTAGGGTTCAGTTGTATTCGATTTGCGTTTGGTATTTTTTGATGGTTCAATTATAAGGTTTGCTGATGGAATATGACATGTTTAATGTCAACAGTTATGTTCATGGGAGACCCAGATGGATTTGGAGTTGAAGCTTCCCCATGATCTGGCACGGTAAGAATTCATCATACACATATGAGTTTCCGATAAAACAAAAAGACATACGAAATGCAATTTATTTTTCTTCTAATTTGATTGTATTATCAACTTTCTCTTAAGCACGAAGCTGCCTGAATTTTCTTTTAGCAGGCTTTATATAATCAGTCGATGTGTTTTTATATATACAGTTGTCTGTATTTCTTGCTGAATTTTTTTTCAAGATTTTCTCCTCTCAACTTAATTCATTAACGATTTCCTAGCTTGCGATTCACATAAGAAAATCCTCTTCTTCTATTTTACAAAGAAGGGCTGTTAACAAAGCAAAATTATCAATATAAGAAACAGACATCCACACGGTTGCAACATCAGCATCATCATAATGGCTATTAGAGTATGGTTGAGTATTAAACATTTTACTTTCTATTGTGTTCTTATACAATGCCAGGTATCATAGAAAAAAATTAATGGCACAACGAATGAGGTATTCAGCTCAAGCTTCGGCGACAAGAGGCATTAAACAAGGTATGCAAAATTATGAAGCTCATGTAAATCAAAATAAGCATCGAGGCAGTTCAATTCCGATGTTGATAAATTAATAACGGTTAGCCGTAAACATACGTAAGCAACAGTGACATGATGGAAAGTCCAGTGATGCCAAACTCCCATGCCCATTCCAGCGTCCCAATCTATTGTTAAGAAGATACATCGATTTAGTATATACTGGCATATGACCTAGAGATACCAACATGTGCGAAGACTAAAGTTGGCTGGAGTCCATCAACTTAAGAAGAAATAATGGCGGCATCTGCGATTGGATATTTCTTATGGATGGGGGTGAATGTCCTGAAGCCTAAAGAATATGAGAATTGAAAGCGGATCCATAGAATAAGGAACTTGCAGATAGATTACTAAAGGTATATCTCTTTAGCCAATTAATAATTGTAGGTGAATATTTCAGTTTTAGGATTTGGTCGTCTAAAGGTTTGGCAGAACATACTGTGTTAGTGTAGGTTGGTCATACCCAAGAACGAATATACTATGTTATGTTTCTGCCACATGCTACCTAAACCAAAAATAATAACACACATAATACTCAATATTAGTATCATAGAATTTTCATGCGACTTCATATTGAGAATGTATTGGATGGAATCATGATATTTTAAGTTTAGGTTCTTTTATTCTGTAGAATTTTAAAGGCTACATCAAGAATAGAATGGTATACAACATATTCGAGTAAACCCTGAATGAGTCTCTTCACAACATCAACCTCCAGTCGAGTCTGTTTGCCAGAGGTTGTGATCAGGTTCAGTTGATGTGGTCTATTGGAGTCAAGTTCTTGAGCTGATTTTCAGCTGTAAAAAGTGATGCTGCAACTGTTCGTGTTGATAGTAGCAAAGTGTTGTTTACAAGGGACCAAGTGCAGTTTGAAAGACAAGCCAGAAGACTGGATTTTGGTCAAGTTTTTATGTAATCAGTTAGGCATAGGAACTGGTGCTTTTCCATGGTTCAATGGTCGCGTTTGGAAATTAACAACCATTAATGTATGTTTCGAAATATAATTGTCATGACAAAGGATTACATTGATTTATATTTTATTAATTCTGCAGGCGAGGTCTGTGGCCTAGAGTTGAAGGTGGGAGAAGCAAAGGCAGAGTGACAGGGAAAAACAACAGCATGTGGAGCGGGAAGAAAGGTATAAGTTTGAACAACAGGTAGTTTATGAATATAGAATGGTTGACATACATATACGACGGGTAGTCTAGGATTGGTCAGCTAACTCTGTTCATCCAATGCAGTAGTTGTAGTTAATAGAAATATAGAGAATTTCAAATTGTATTCAACCTTACATGCTGGGGACTGAGATATCAGTTAACTTGAATTTGACAATCATTGCAGGCTAGGGAGAATGATTGTATTAGGCTTGAAAAAGAATACAACGAACGTATTTTGTGACAATAGTTAGCGCAAGAGAAGGTTAGTGGGAACAGTTAGCGTGTTTCATATACATTAACGTATATGTTTGATGATAGTGTTTGATATACATCAACAGTTGCATTAATATTCAATCATCTTTATGCAACTGCTGCCTTCTTCTTATCCTATTTTCCTACCTGCGAGATTTAATGGTTATTGAGATTACTGTTCTTTGTTTGTAAACGTACTCATTCCAGGATAGGGAGGATGAGTGTATTAGGCTTGAAAAAGAATACAATGACCGTGTTTTACGACAACAGTTAGCGCAAGAACAAGTTAATTTTTATGCCACTGCTGTCTTTCTTCTTATCTTATTTTCATACCTGAGAGATTTTACTTTTCTTTGTTTGTAAAGGTACTCATTGCAGGCTAGGGCGGATGAGTGTAATAGGCTTGAAAAAGAATAAAATGATCATGTTTTACGACAACAGTTAGCGCAAGAACGGGTTAGTAGGCCACGGATCTTCACTTGGCCAGTTACCGTGTTTGATGTACATTAACAGTTGCATTGATACTCATTGCAGGTTAGGGAGGAGGAGTGTATTAGGATGGAAAGAGGAGAACGGACAGAAGATCAGTTCATAGCAGAAAGGAAAAGATTAGGTTTTGTTCTCTAAATTAACGTGTCTGTATAGATGAATATGTGGTTTGTATTTAAGTATGATTATATTTTGGCTTCGGTTTTCAGCTTCGTAGAGTGGAGGGTCAATGCAGGCATCGTGGACTATGCCTTCCCCATCTGCATATCCAATTTCATAGGTTGTGTTACGAGTCCATATGACTAATCTCTCCAAGGATCTTAAAGGTAGTTTCTTATATACTTAGATGTAGATGAACACTTAAGTCAAGTGCATATAGTGTCTATGTTGGGTCCGTATGTGGAACTTTAAAGCATAGTGATATGTGTAACAACTATAAACAAGGGGCAAAACTTTATAGCTTAGTATATGGTTTAGCACCTAATTATCACACAAGCATGCTAAGATCTTAGAGTTTCACTGTTTTGCCATGAACACAACCAAAGAGCATTGTAGTAATAATACCTCCACGTTATATGGTCGGCCTCGGCCCAAACGTTTGCAATCTCTCTATTTTAATTTTTAGCTTGGGGGTAGATCCCTTCAAATTGGTATATACTAATGAGTTATTCCATTTTTGGTTGCAGGGTTATGTGATTACTGAGATTACTGAAGATGGAAAGCATAATAATGTGTCAACTGCGAGGTTCTAAAGATTTAGGACCAACATTTCTATATAAAATGTCGTGTTTAGCCCATCCATATCCACGTGATGCTCTAGCTTGCAAAATGAACTTTTTGTTTGATGTATTTTGGAGGACCAAAGTATGATGATGTATTTCTAGCTTGCTACTGGACTTTCTATCTGTTGTGTTTGAAAAAATAGTTGATAAACAGTTAATAGATCATGTGCCTCAGCTGGTTAGATAAACGATGCACTTGCCTTTATGTTAACGTTTTTCTTTTTTTTGATCCAATTAGTGCCGGTTCTGCTTCTTTTCCCATGTATGAAATAGTTGTAGAATAGTGAATGAGATCTGACAGTTTTTTGAGTATGAATTTTGTCTAAAAGATTGATCATGGGGGATGGGTACATATTTAATTTTTAAATTTTAACTTATAATTGATGATTTTGGAAATTATACTTCATTCTTTGCGTGTACCTATGTAATAATTTAACTGAGATTATTGCAGAAACCACCATCGAGATATGGAGTGGTCGGGGCCCTTAGACACGACTACAATAGCACGAGTGGGTTCAAGATGCAGGACTAATATATTGATGCAGTTAGGAAGAATATCCTCTCGGATTCATAGGTAATCCCTTGCTGTATACAACCACCATTCTATATTAAGAAATGGGATATTAATATTAATATTTAAATTGATTAGTCTTTTGTAAATATATTGAGCCACTATAGATGCTTTTCTTATATAGCTTAGGTTGTCAATCTACTTTCATTATATATAGGTATTACTTGACTGCATTTCTTATTTTTACACAATAGAAGGATGCAATCAAATTTAACTTCTTTCTTAGCTCAATTTGGTAGAGCACATGGTTTTTAACCATGTAGTTGTGGGTTCGACTCCCATAGATGGCATAGCAATGTACTTTTGTAGAAAGCTAGCATTGCTCTAAAAGCAGCTATCACTGCGACCATTTCATCTACCTCTTCAAAGAGGTGAACTTTCAACCATGTTGGCAGTGGTAACCAAAGACGGGGATAACTATTACTTAACAAACTAAAATGTATTCAGTAAACAATGTTACCGGATGCCGGCACTGTGTACATTTTTCGTTGTATGCTCATATAAGACTTTTGTTAAAACTATTTTCGTCCTTATTGACATGTTGTATTTGGGTGCAGTGTGCATCCATGGAAAATTAAAAGCATTTATTCAATTAGCAAATAAGGACACTTTACAAGTAGTAGCAAAGGAGAAGACCATTATCCTATGTAGTAAGGATGGTCATGTTTTGACACCCAATGGTACTGCAACACTAATCTAGAGGACAGTATACCGTAAGTGCCTTTTTCTATTTTGATTTTTAATCGTAATAGCAAAGGAGAAGACCATTATCATATGCAGTAATGGTGGTCATGTTTTGACACACAATGTGGGAAGAAATTTAACCTGGTATATTATGGTAAATAGGCAGCACTTGCAAATTGGGAGGAAGTTGGTCTACTCTCGGTTTGGTTCTTGATTATTTCGTGAGGAAATTGTTCGATTTAGTACCATGAATTTTGGATGATTAGATTGTATCTACCCAATGTAATTACTATTGTTGTTGAGGTAAAGATTGGTCAAGCCCTTGCTATAAGATTTTAAATTTATGGTCCCGACTACTATGATCCGACCAATCATAATTATTGGTCGCTTGGAACGGGTCCTCGATTCATGCTTTTGGAGGAAGAATTCGGTGGTCTATTGACTGACTCAATTTAAGGTAAAGTGACAATAACCATTATCTCTATTTTTTTCTTTATTTCCTTCACCAAAAGTTCTGTGATTCGTTTTTCTTAAACACGTCTAATTGTATTACAACCACCAGGTTCTTTTTAGCATTTGGTATGATTTTGATTTTTGAATAAACATGAGCAAAATTTTACTCACTATTAGTAAATATGCAATAAATGATAATACAATAATAGACTCCATTGACAATGCTTTGGCATTGCATAAAGATGATAGTAACATGTTATGGACCATATGAATTAAAGTTATTATCAAAGGTTATAGTTTGGATAACCTATTGAGTTAATTTTTGGTTCCATTACAGGTGAATGGCTACACAATGAAATCAGCTGATCCATGTTATCGGAGATTTTTTCCCATGTCAAGCTCACTCAGGCAAAGTGGTCGTAGTTAACCAAGGTACCCTTATGCCCTGGATATATATTGTTTGTTTACAAATTTGAATATGATATGAGGAAAAAGTCAAGGCCCAAGTGGTTTGGACAAAAAAGTTTGTCTTACGTTTGCGCATATGTAAAACTAACTAATTTATCTTTGGTTATTCTTTTCTTAAACAAATTTCAGGTAATAAAGATCAGGTTATAGTGCTGACACGTGGATCTCCTATGAAAGTAATGCACCCTAGAAGAAAGGAAATTTTTGTGCAAGAAGACTGCATCGGAAACTCAGGTAACTAAAGGTTTGTCCTTAGGCAGATGTATCTTAACCATTACATATTTCAGTTTTGGCTTTAGCAATCGACAAGACATTACCATGTATGGCTTTGAGACATTAGAAATCTTTATTGAAATGGGAAACCACCTAATTAGAATACTTTAAATTTCCCCACCGCCGGGGCCATAGGCCCCGACTTTCCGGCTACTATGATCAAACTAAATAAACACGCTAGTATGACCCGATTAACTAACACACTATAATATGGTACGACTAACTAAATATGTGGGCACTATATATGCTTTTAAATTTTCTCCACCGCCGGGGCCGTAGGCCCCGGCTTTCCGTCTACTATGATCAAACTAATGAAACAGGCTATTGTGACCCGATTAACTAACACACGATTATAATATGATATGACTAACTAAATATGTTGGTACTATATCTGCTTTTAAATTTCCTCCACCGTCGGGGCCGTAATTCCCGGATTTCAAGCTACTATGATCAAACTAATTAAACACGCTACTGTGACCCGACTAAATAACACACTATAATATTACACGACCAACTAAATATTGGGAACGTTTTGCTATGACTCGACTAACTAAATATGCTCCCGACTATTATAGAAAGACTAAAATTCTATGGGAATATACCGACCGACCAAACAATGAACAAAACTCCTCTAAAAAGGTTAAGCCTCGGCCGAACATGAAAAATCGATAAGAGGTTAGAACAACTTTTCGAAAATCGAGGGATATATCCGTACGTCCAATCTTGACATATAATTTTTTGGGCGGCGTAGATAATGCCGTGGCCCGACCATGATTTCCCTAACCTAACGTGACCGGTCGCCGCACCAAAACTTTCCTCAGCCAATGAACCAAAAATACCCGACAAACGCTTTCCTTACCTGAACTCTTTTGCTTTGGGTTTCCTAAATCATTAATAATTCATGCTATTAATAAAGAACATTTTATTGATTTAATCTATTCTTCTCACTAAAGGTTTCTGATCTCGAGTTCCAGCAGACCCTGGCAAACCCTATATTTGTACATGGTTAGATACAACACATCTTCACTGCCGGCGACCTTATTAGTAAAAGGAAAATCAAGTTGGTAAAGAAGATACGGATTTGAAGAGCTCAGAAAATTAATCGATGCGAACCAAAACATGCCAAAGATGAAAAAAGATCAAAACTGGAAATTAAATAAGCATCGGAAGTTGGCAAGTTTACGCTATAAATTTCTTGAGTATTGGTTTGATGTTGCTGCAGTTGAACGATTGCTCGGTGATTGAGTTTGACTGGCAGAGATTATGATGGGCATCGATGGAGGATTGGTGATTAACGGAGATGACTCTAAATCGCCGGGAATACGGATACCCAGGATTTCCAGGACATGAGATCCGACTAGAGGTCGGTGTACCCGTTCTGTTGTTAGTAGGCATGGGCTGCGAAGAACTCGGTAAAGGTTGTATGCTTTTTGATTGGGGGATTGGACCACCGTGATTCAAGCTCAGGAGCTGACTAGCAAAGAGGCTGTGTGGATGGTTTGTTTGATGAGGGTACGTAAATACTATTAAATCTGGCAATGTATCTCAACTGATCTTGAGCCAATGGAAATTTACGGTGAGAAGGGCACGACGTCTGTATAACGTGGATACTGAAAAGTTTTCTCCCGTCCAATTTGTACAATGCCATAGGAAAAGAACCCATGGAGATTGTCATTATAATGATGGTCGTTATGATGAACAGGGACGATGAAGACAATGGATTTGGAGCTGAGGACTCAATCTTGGCAGTCAGGATGGTGATGATGAGCATATGGAGTTGGTGCTATGGTGTTGATTGATGGAGGTAGAAGGAGAATAGAACAAAGTTGTTTTATGTGAATGATTATCGAAGATGGTAGTGTCGCTGCTGTTGTGATCGGTGGAAAGATAGAATGATATATGTTTCCATTAATGTATCGGTGATGCAGCAGAGCAATTGCTGCCATTGGTTGATCATTTTGCTGGTGGGTAACTCGAGTAGGAAATCAGATCGGTGATGGAGATTCCTGCGTACTTCCGGATTTGAAATAAATCTCAATATATATTCGCCCGTCGGTCTGTCCATTCACGCAAGAGAATTGTCTTACGTAAGAGAAAAAACACGACAACGTTACCCTTTCATCACACTTTCTCTTTCTGTCGGTGCAAATAATGTTATTCAATACACGCATAATGGGTTAAACCAATAGCCAGCATAACTTCAAGCTCTAAGCTTTGAATTTCAAAAGGACAAATGGAATTAAATTAATTTTTTTTCCTATGCATGCTGATGTAAGATATCGTTGATACGTATCTTCACGGCCATATTTAGCATGTACGTCCCATTACACTAGCTTCAATCAACGGCAACAGCCCATGTGTACAATAAGCACTCAAAGGAAATTTCCCCTTTCATTTGCACTAACATTAACCTAGCCATTAATCCTAAATACGGTTGTAACTTCCGTCTTATTCGGATACTATGATCCAACTAATTAAACACGTTACTGTGACCTAACTAAATAAGTGGACCTTATATTTGTCTTCAAATTTTTTCCATGGCCTGGACCGTAGACCTCGGCCTTATCCGGCTATTTATGATCCAACTAATTAAACACGCTACTGTGATCCGACTAACTATCAAACTATGATATGAGACGACCAACTAAATATTTGGATACAACACCTTCCTTTAAATTTTGGCCCCGGCCCCCTATCCAGCTACTATGGTCCAACTAATTAAAAACGCTACTGTGACCCGATTAACTACCACAATATAATATGATACGACCAACTAAATATTTGGGCACCACACCTGTTTTTAAATTTTCTCCACCGCCGGAGCCATAGGCACTGGCTCCCTATCCAGCTACTATGGTCCAACTGATTAAAAACGCTATTGCGACACGACTAACTAACACACTATAATATGGTACGACCAACTAAATATTTGGGCAGTACACCTGCCTTTAAATTTTCTCCACTCCCGGGGCCGTAGGCCCCGACCCCCTGTCCGGATATTAGGGTCCAACTAATTAAAAATGCTACTGTGACCAGAATAACTAACACACTATAATTTGGTACGACCAACTAAATATTTGGGCACTACACCTGCCTTTAAATTTTCTCCACCGCCGGGGAGGTAGGCCCCGACTCCCTATCCGGATACTAGGGTCCAACTAATTAAAAACGCTACTATGACCATACTAACTAACACACTATAATTTGGTATGGCCAACTAAATATTTGGGCACTACACCTGCCTTTAAATTTTCTCGACCGTCGAGGCCGTAGGCCCCGACTCCCTATCCGGATATTTGGGTTCAACTAATTAAAAACGCTACTGTGACAAGACTAACTAACACACTATGATTTGTTATGACCAACTAAATATTTGGGCACTACACCTGCCTTTAAATTTTGGCCCCGGCCCCCTATCCAACTACTATGGTCCAACTAATTAAAAACGCTATTGTGACCCGACTAACTACCACAATATAATATGATACGGCCAACTAAATATTTGGGTACCACACCTGTTTTTAAATTTTCTCCACCGCCAGGGCGATAGGCCTCGGCTCCCTATCCAGCTACTACGGTCCAACTGATTAAAAACGCTATTGTGACACGACTAACTAACACATTATAATATGGTACGACCAACTAAATATTTTGGCACTACGCCTGCCTTTAAATTTTCTCCACCGCCGGGGCCGTAGGCCCCGGCCCCCTATCTGGATATTAGGGTCCAACTAATTAAAAATGCTACTGTGACCAGAATAACTAACACACTATAATTTGGTACGACCAACTAAATATTTGGGCACTACACCTTCCTTTAAATTTTCTTCACCGCCGGGGCAGTAGGCCCTGGCCCCCTATCCGGATACTAGGGTCCAACTAATTAAAAACGCTACTATGACCAGACTAACTAACACATTATAATTTGGTACGACCAACTAAATATTTGGGCACTACACCTGCCTTTAAATTTTCTCGACCGCCGGGGCCGTAGGCCCCGACCCCCTATCCGGATACTAGGGTCCAACTAATTAAAAACGCTACAAGGACCAGACTAACTAACACACTATAATTTGGTACGACCAACTAAATATTTGGGCACTACACCTGACTTTAAATTTTCTCGACCAGCGGGGCCGTAGGCCCCGGACCCCTATCTGGATACTAGGGTCCAACTAATTAAAAACGCTACTATGACCTGACTAACTAACACGCTATAATATGGTACGACCAACTAAATATTTGGGTACTATACCTGCCTTTACATTTTCTCCACCGTCGGGGCCGTAGGCCCCGATTCCCTATCCGGATATTAGGGTCCAACTAATTAAAAATGATACTGTGACCAGACTAACTAACACACTATAATTTGTTACGACCAACTAAATATTTGGGCACTACACCTGCCTTTAAATTTTCTCGGCTCCCTGTCCGGATATTATGGTCCAACTAATTAAACATTCTATTAGGGGGGATATTTTGATATTTTCGTAAAACGACAAATATACCAAACAAATGAACAATAAATAAAACTCTAAAATGGTTGAGCCCCAATCGAACATGGAAAATACAAGAGGTTAGGTCAACTTTTCGAAATCTAGTCTATATTATAAAAAGAAGTGGTGTGTGTGTAAACTGATAAATCTAGTCTATATTATAAAAAGAAGTGGTGTGTGTGTAAACTGATAAATCCGGCCATCGATTTCGTCATTTTGCGCCAGGGATCGTGAGTTTGGTGAGGGATATTTCCGTGCGTCGGATTCTATGGTTTTCCTGATTTTGTCACGGCACCTTTAGTAACATAGTTTCTTAATGCCAGCACAAATTGTGTAGGGAACATTCTTTGTATAACTTTTTTTCCGTAAATATACCAAAGTTAACTGGATTTCCTAATTCAAGTTTCCGGTATATTTGTGCACGTCTATATAAGAAGCCTTCCACCATGTTCAACAGAAGCACGACTTTGTTTTAACAGACCCTTTTTTCGGGCGAAGGAATAATACTTGAATAAATCTAAGGTATCTTTTAAAAATTTAAAATTTTTGATCGTTTGGAATTTTATTGATTTTCTATCAAATAATAAGGGTTTTAATTTGTTTGGATTTAATTTGTTTGGCTTTAATTACGGTTTCTCTAGCTAGCAAGGTTGGATTACTTCACACGCAATCATCAGGATGCCTCTGTAAAGGTTCCGATGGGTTTTTCTCTGTTTCTTACACTGTTCAGATGTAAAAACCTCTCTCTACAACAACCTTCCATTGCAGCCAAGATTCATACCGATATACAACATTCCAATGGGTTTAGTTTCGAAGAGAATGTGAACAGGGAAGAAGAAAATGTTGATGACATCAATTGTGGCTGATTCGAGGGGTGTAGTCAAATTCGGTTAAGGTTAGGAGATTATAGAAGTGGGAATCTTGGGTTGAGTCGAACCTGAAGTTGGCAGTGTGCTGTATTGGGTGAGATTTAGGTCGAATTGCAGCACATGAAAACATGAAATGATGAAAGAGAAGATTGATGGGCCATTGAGTGTGCTGATGAAGGAGAAGGTTGATGGCCACTATGAGCTTTAGCAGAAGTGGAGTTATGTGTTATTATCATTCTCAAATTTGCAGGAATTTAAGAGCTAGGAAGGTGCCAACAACGAAAATTAAAGCATGTCAGGTCTTGATCAGTGGAATTATACATCTCAAAATCTACATGAGTATTATAGCGCAACACTTTATTATTAGGCATTTAAATGATGAGAAACAACATAAAACACTCCTGCATATAAAAATTTGAAAGCTTAAATGACTACGAAATTTTTCCAGCATCTAGCATAACGAAATGATAAGCTTTTTTAAACAACAGAGCCATAATATGAACATCTAAATGGACACAGATATTCTACACATATACAAACGAAAGTAACTTCCACCGGAAGAAAGCTTCTTTCAGTGTTTCACTCGTAAAAATGGAAAGAAGAAAAAAGTTTGTAAATGGAATACAAAGTAAAAGTCACATGTGATAAACGAGTGTCTGCTGCATTAGGACGTGCTATGATTCTGTGAGAGACAACCGGGAGCTACGATGGTGAGACAAATACGAAGACTTTTCCAAATACAACTATGTTACTTGCAGAATAAACAAAAGCTAACTTGATTTCTTTTATAGAACTAATACCAAAGTTATCAAGATTTCCTAATATAAAAAGTTCTGGGTAATCAAGTTTTTGTACCAGCTATATAACAAACCTTAGCCATGACAACAGAAGAACTTAGCTTTTTAATCGGTTTCCTGATGTATATTGTCATCATGGAAGAACAAGCTTTGCAGTCACTTCTTGATTGAAGTATCAGTATGGGAATTTGAGAAACTTTGGTTTGCATGTCTTGGTTATATCATAATCATCATTGGTTGTTCATAGTTTAGTGGGTGTTGAGATTATTAGTATCACATTGTTTGGGCATCTAAGATAAGGAGTCTCTCCACTCATTGCCAATTGGTTTTGAGTTGGATGCCCGTATTCTAACATGGTATCAGAGAAGGCTGTTTGCGACAAGTCAATTGACCGCGCCTTTACTCTACGTCACCCGATTTAATTATCCAAGTGTTAGACCCAACGAGGCTACACGTGAGGGGGCGTGTTGAGATTATTAGTCCTACATTATCTGGGCATATAAGATCCTGCGGTTTATAATCCCTTAGGGCCTCTCCACTCATTTCCAATTGGTTTTGAGTTGGAATCCTAAAAATATAACATGGTATTAGAGCAGGCTATTTGCGACGAGTCATTTGACCGCGCCTTTACTCCGTGTCACCCTGTTTATTGTCCAGTCAACGTGTTAGACCCAACGAAGCTACACGTGAGGGGGCATGTTGAGATTATTAGTCCCACATTGTTTGGGCATCTAAGATAAGGGGTCTCTCCACTCATTGTCAATTGGTTTTGAGTTGGATGCCCGTATTCTAACAGTGGGTGTTAATGATCGTTGTCGTAGGCATCAAAAATAAATTACACTTTCTTAATACTCAAAATATAAATATAGCAAGGGCAAGAAAGGATCGTTCCCACAGAGAGGACTAGGTTGTCAAGATGTTTTGGTTTCCTATAAGTAACACGGGGGGATTTCTGATTTTTATAAAGTAAAAGTAAAATAAAAGCAAACAAATAAAAGTAAACAAATCAAGCAAGGAAAAATATTGGTTAAGGATTCATCTTCATTCACTAACATATTCTTGTCATAATAATTAGAATTGATATTTTAATCTCAACTTTTATCAAAATCCCTAGGATACCTTGATCGCAAGACTATCCCGCTAATTCCCTCTTATCATCAACAAACACATTAAAAGATGCGAGTATGAGTTCTATCTAAGAGAACAACCTAACGTGTAAAACCACTAATCAAGTTTAATTCCCTAGATGCATTAAGTTCTATGAAATCAGGCCAATCAAAGCAATCAAACGTGGACGCACTAATCCTATTTAACAAAGTTTATGGTTCACATATGATCATAAGGATGCATCACTACAAGCTATAACCATATTCATGCTACTTGTAATCAGGAATCTATCAATTTTATGTATAACAAACCCTAATCTAGCAATAGAGATGAAAACAAACTTAACCGATTCGCGACTCGATCAAACAAGCATTCAAATCATCTAACAATATAAACGATGAATCATAAACGATAATATGGAGACAAAACTAATTTATCATATCAAAAAGCATATTATGTGAAATCCAATTATTCCATAACCAATAATAAAATTAAGTACTCATGCTCAAGGAGTTCATAACAAGAAGAAAGAGAAAACCTATCATGTTTCTAAACCCTAGAACAAAAGTAGAGGAAGAGATAATAGGTTTTGAGAAAAGTCTTCTCTTTTATATGTTTCTCAATTTCCATAAAGGATACTCCTTCCAATATTAGGTCTTCTCAAAACCCATCTTCAATTGGTCCACCAAGCCCATGTGTGAGAAAAACCCATGTAAAATTATGTCCAAAAAAAACGCCGCCAGAAAACTGGGTTTTTAGCCAGAATTTTACCGGAATTCGGCACCGGAAAGGCATCTCAGGTGACCCGAATTTCTTCTCCGTCACGGTGCCGTTAAAGTTAACCGTTGACCTAACAGTCTCTAACAGTCGACTGGGTCAAAGAGGAGGAGTCAGTCACTGAGTTAGATGTCTTACTGAGGATCTTACTCGGCTGACTTACCGAGTTGGGACGGTCATCGAGCTCACTGTGTCAACTCACCAAAATATACTGCCGGCCGAGTTTCGGCTATTTATAGGACTTTCTAAGGCCAAGTTCAGGCCATTTTTCTTCCCTGTAACAAACCTAAACATTCATCTATTCATTCAGGCATTCATTCTTGCACACTGTTGCATTCTAGCTGCACCTGCAACATCAACTCAACACCCATCTCAATATCCGGCAACAGACTCTTCAACACCAATGTATCGGCTATTGCTTCAACAACAACAATCAGAACCCATTTCTTCATCTTGATTCGAACAGTAACAGAAACCCTCTTCGAAATCAACCACAACAGCTTCTAATTCTTATACATAACAATAAACCCATTTCTTTTTAGTAACATTCTTCTTTAATTCCCTATCTCTGTAAAATTCTGTTCAAACCCTTTAATCCTTCAGTTCATCTAATCAATTCCAGATGGCAATAAATCTTCACATCAAACCCCCACATAAAACCCATTCTGCATCCATTTACAGCATCATCATCTCTCGCTGCCAGATTCAATCTTGAATCAAACCTTAATTTCATCCTCTAAAGCAGCACCATCAACAACTCCCGATCTCTCCTTCTCAATCTCTTGATTTCTCTCATTTTTGATCTGCTTCATCTCGGTTTCACAACAGCAGCAGTGACTACTTTCTATCTTTCTCAATTTCATGGAAGTGCGTGAATGAAAAGAATGAGAGAATTCTCTCAATTCTAGGGTTAGGTATAGTAAGGTGGTGCTTAGGATTCCGACACCCCTAGTTTAGGACAACATCCACCCCAGATTGAGTGCCTATAATAAATGGTCACTTCTGATAAGGGCTATCCAGCTGGCAGCCCCTTAGTCTGTCTTTAGTGCTCTTCCAAAAGAGTTTCCCCTTAACATTGACTGGGCTCCAGATAGTGTTCTCCCCTGAAATGACAGATTTGCCCTTTTTGCTCAAATTGGGTGATTTCTTCTTCTTTTCCTCTGTGCGACTCCAGAGTACCTAATAACTCAAAAACATGCGTAAAATACATAATTCACAAGAAAAATAGCAGAGAAAGCATAAACAATAGATAATAAATATGATGTATTCTACACCCTATCAAATTCCCCCACACTTGGACTTTGCTAGTCCTCGAGCAAATCAAACAAAACAAATGTAGTTGCAGAATAACCTACAACTACACCCTCAATAGAATTAGTAAAAACTCAAGAAGTTCTTGATGATGAATAACAATTTTCTTATTAATCTTCTCAATTGATTACAACGAAGTATCTAAATGGAATTAGAATAGTTACAACTTTCTCTATTCTCTTTCCTAAGATATTTTCTAACACTCATCAAAAGAACCTCATGAATTTTACATTTGAACTCCTATTTATAGTAAAACTTATACAGCTGTACATGAGTTACGAAGTATCGCAACTCATACTCGCAAAATTACTCCATCCTCTCAAAACTTCATATTTCTACGCGCTTCTTCTTTCATCGTAACATTTTATAATTCTTTTCTCCTTTATTTATTACGATACTCGTGAACTATTATCTTGCGATATTCAGTACTTACATCTTGCCTCTACTCATGTCAATTCTACGAAGAAGAAATGATCATGAGAACATAACCGTTACTTAGTCTTTTGAAATTTTGACACGTCTTTTGTAACCGTTCTTTTTTAGTTATTCCCTTATATAACTCCTTTATATTCTCTTCCTTTTCTTTTTCTTATTTCCGCAATTCTATCTTCTACTCATACTCTCTATCACTATTTTCTCTCGCAATTTTTTCTTCTTTGTATCTTCATGAGTTCTCCAAGGTAATTTCCTTCTATCTCTGCGTATTTCATTTGTTCTCCTCTTTAATTTCGTATAATTTGTTATCTCGATTTTAGTTTATTTCAGCAAAATAACTTCTCGGATGAAATCTCAACTAAAGAATCAAGCCTTAATCCACGAAGAAGAAAATATGAGAATCAAAAGGTAGTTAAAATACTCTTCCTTCTTTCCCCGAACAATATATTGTTGCCTCAGTTTTTAATCTACATTTTGATTCGCCGGTTGACGAAAAATCAAATCCAAGTAAGAGATCTCGAATAACTAAACCCACACCATTAATTCCGATTGATGATTTCCTTCCGAAGTTGATAAGGAATTTTCCTCTCCTCCTCGTGAAAATGCTTCTTCACATACTCCCCGCATCTACTCCATTACCTGCTTTTCAATCTCCTATCAATGTCAATTTATCAACACTTCTTCAAGACCAACCCTCTCAAAATATTTCTTCAACTTCTTCTTTTGAAAAACAACCCTCGCAAAATATTTCTTCAACTTCTTCTTTAGAAACACCTGTCTTGTCCCCAAATCCTTTGAGTGCTATTTCTCCAGACAATTTGCAACTTGCTCTTATTCCTTCAAATTCTTCTCCTCTTCCTCAAGAAATTCGAGATGGAATTTATTCAACTTTCCGAATGTTATCTGAGGTTTTGACCAATACTGCGAAGTCTACTAATGTTCGTTCGCAATATGAATTTTTGCGAAGTTCGAATAATTTTGTCAATCCAGACATTTCTTCTTCACGTCAATCCTTGGAAAAAGAAATTGAATTGCTTCGCCAATCTTTGAAAGCTTCTCAAGCAGAATGCGAGGATCTTCGTAAAGAAAATCATCATCTTGAGAATTATTCTGGACTGTGCGATTCTTCGCAAAAGAAATGATGAATTGAAAGGTATGATTACTATCTTCATATTTTCTCTTTTATTTACTTATATTCTTCATATGCTTGAAACATCCATTAAAACCCATTCCCCTTTATAGAATCCATCCGAAATGTAGAAGATTGGTACTTCACCATGAATCGGATGCAAAGAATATCGAACCAAGCATGAAAGCCTCTCAAACCAATTCTCCCATTTATCTAATCTTTACTCGTGTGCTCTTGACAACTCTGATGCTCTTTTTCAAGAGAATACTCAATTAATATATGATCGAAAATTTTTGAATGATGACATATCTCAACTTTTTTCTTCCTTAACCAAAGCTAATTTGAGAATAGAAACCTTATTAGAAGAGAACAAAACCTTATCAGAAGAGAAATGTTCGTTTTTGAATACAATGATTGTTTCTTCGCAAGAATTAAAGACTCTTCAGAATAAATGTTGCGATCAAGAAAATCTTCTTTCTTTGTTGAAAGGTGAACTTGAGGAATTAAAGAAGTCTTCAGATGCTGAAAGAAATTCTTTTGTTATTGAGAAGAATTCCCTTATTAATAAGAATATAGTCTTATGTGCTAAGAAGAATCAACTTCAAGAAGATTACTCGTCATTAAAAAGTTTTAATGCCAAACTTGCGAAGGATAAAAAATTTCTACTTTCTAAAGATCAAAAGCTTCAATCTCGACTTAAAGGATTAGTTGGTGATGGTTTTGATAATGCGATGAATCAGATGAAGAACTGTTGTCTATATTTAACTCAATCTCTTACTTCGCAAAGAGAAGGTAGTCATTAAAATTTGACTGCCTCTGGTATATCTTTAAATTTCGTTATACTCGCAAATTTTATTCTTTGAACTTTGTTTTATTTGCAGAATCTGAGAACCACCTTCGTAATGCAAAAGTTGGATTAGAAGCCTCCTGTTCTGAGCTTCGTAAGAAGAATGTTTTGCTTTCTACTCGCTTAATCAACTCTCGTGACCGTGCTACTCGGAGATTCAATTATCTTGCTTATTCCAAAGATATCGAAGATACCAATCATCAAAAAGCTATACTTCGTGAAAGTCATCTGAAAGCTCAAGTCTTCGCGAATAACATTCTCTTATCAAGAGGCTTGCCTCCTGTGAAGATTACTCCTCTGAAGATATCTGACGATGAAGTTGCTCGTGAGCCTGATAGTGATTTCGATTATGAGAGTGATGATGAAGATCTTGATGATGAGAAAGAATCTATTCCTCAAGGAGATGTCCCTGTTGCGTATTCTTCCAAGGATGATATCTCGCAAAAGTCGAAGGCTGCTAATGACCCTACTTATCTTAAAGATCCGGCACAGATTGTTGATGAATCATGATAACATTCCTTTTTCAATTTATCATTGACTCTCCTGTCTTTCTTTCTTTTGAATTCCTTTCCTTAGCTACTGTTGGTTTTCTTTTTACGAACAATTCTATTTTTTGAGAAGTACATCTGATATTTTGCGAAGATGATTTATCCTTTCTTTCTGATATTTTGCGAAGATAATTTAACCTTTCTTTGATTAAATTTGCCCCATTTGATCATATGAAGAGAAATAATATATAACTCACAGATAAAGCTTAGTATATCCTTTTCCCCCTATTATTTCTCTTTAAATGATTAAACATTGTTTGAAGTATTAAAATATCTGCCTCAATTTATCTTACGAAGTTTCAACTTGTTACGATTGTAGATAAAAAATCATCCCTTTTAAGCATAAAAAGTAAAATATATGAAATATCCTTAATAAGTATACTACATATATAACACCTTTGTAGAAGTATTAGAAGTACCAAATCCATCAAATGAAGAGATATAAGAAGTATTAAACTCACCAAATGAATTATTAGAAGTACTCAATTCCCTTTTACATATTAGAAGTACTCGATCCACCAAATGAAGAGATATAAGAAGTATTAGAAGTACTCAACTCATCAAATAAAGAAATATAAGAAGTATTAGAAGTACTCAATTCACCAACTGAAGAAATATAAGAAGTATTCGATCTGTGAATAATTATGTAACATATGATGAAGTATAATGATTATTTAACCTTTACCAAATGAAATATCCATTAAAGAAGTATAATAAATATGAGATATTCTTGAAGAATTATAAGAAGTATTCAATCTTTTGGAGAAATATTCAATATATGGAGAAGTATAAGAAGTATGCAATTCTCGTAAATTTTTACGAATATGAACTTATCCATATTTGTTTGCTATCAAAATCGCATCTTTTGTTAAGTCTTCCTTAAAATTCTCCAATGATGTTGTCTTCTTTGATAGGACTTCTTGTAAAAATTCTTCAATGATATTGACAGAGCTGTCTTCTCTTCAAGATTTCTTGATGTATATTCTTGTAAAATTTCTTCAATGATATTGACGAAGTTGTCTTCTTTTCAGATCTTCATAATGTATATTCTTGTATAATTTCTTCAATGATGTTGATGCAATAAATTTCATTAATTTCTGTGGTCTTATCATGCCTTCCTAAGTAAAGGTATTATTTTGCCACCTCTTTGGTATTAATTATTTGCGATAATATGACAAGTCTGAACATTCTTGCGAACATACAACCTCGTGACATTATCGTCTTGCGATGAAATCGCAGGACGTTCTTACACTTTCATGCAAAAACCCATTGATCTCATCTTAACTTCTTTGTATAGTATTTTAGCCTCTTCAGGAATTGTTGCGACAATATGACATGCCTAAATATTCTTGCGAACATAAAGCCCCATGACATTGTCGTCTTGCGATGAAATCGCAGGACGTCTCCACACTTTCATGTGGTGACCCATTGATCTCATCTTAACTTCTTTATTATGTTCTGCGAGTTCTTTATTCTTTTCTTTCTTTCTTTCTTTCTTTCTTTCTTTCTTTCTTTCTTTCTTATCTTTTTTTTTTTTTTTAAAAGGCTCGCAGAACTTCATTTGTTGCACAAATATGACAAGCCTTTATGTTTTCGCAAACAAGAAGCCTCGTGACATTTGCGTCTTATAGCACGTATCAGCTCCCTAATGGAGGGTGCTGCCCTTTATCTTCCCCCTGATTGCCCCTTCAAGGAAGTGTACATCGACCATACAAGGTTAGCTCTTCCCATCCGGTTCTTCCAACAACCAGCTTTTGATCGCAACCTATTATCCTTTTTGCCTATAGGGCTTATAGTTACGAGGTTGCACCCTATGGGGTATCTTTGGGCCAAGTGCATCATTTGCCAAGACTTGTCAAAAATGGCAGATGTGGTTCAACCTCACCCGGCACTCTTGACTCAACCGTGTACCTCGGCGCCTTGATCGTTTTCTGCACTTCTTGGGAAAGACAAGTATGCCTTAGTAATTGACCTAAATCCTCTTACACCGCATTTTATATTGCGTAATGTCGTTAGATTAGGTGAGAATCCAAGGTGTCTAACCCGGATAGGTACCCCATTATTGGGTTGTACCCCAAAATTTTTACCATGTACTAAGGGCCCTTGGTGGTGTTCCGGTTAACCTTAGCCACGTTATAGGTACCCCCTTAAATGACGTACTTTAGGACTTCGCCTCTTACGAATTATAGCTTCGCAAACTAGGGTGTACGCCACAAAGGTTTGCCTGTATAAAATTTTCTGCGGCTCTCTTTCTTTTTTGGAGGATGATCACAGATTGCCGTCTTTTATTCGCAAATTAATGAAATTTTAATCGGAATATAAATTTTGAAAATTCGTAACTTTTCCCAATTTCCTGCGAGCAAACAATATTCGTAAAAAATTTCATGAGTTTTATGGATAATACCTTTTCAAATATAGTCTGTTCCAAGGTCTACCAAGCCTCAAACCCATGTCTCTCCCTTCTGGATCCATCAGCCGATAAGCTCCGCTTCCTACAACTTCTTTAATAACATATGGTCCATCCCATTTTGGTGCTAATTTCCCTCCATTTTCTTTTTGATATCGAGGTGTTTCTCGCATGACCAAATCACCTGGTTTATATTCACGTTCAATGACTCTCTTGTTGTATTCTCGAGCTAATCGTTCCTGATAAATCCTCATATGGTGCAACACCTTTTCTATTTTTTCTTCCAAATCATCCAATTCTCTTAATATTACTCCCGCACTTAAATTTCTTTCCCAAGCTTCTTTCTTTGTTGTCGGAATTACAACCTCTGTGGGTAATACTGCTTATACTCCATATGTTAGACAATGGAGACATTCTAGTTGTATTGTATGCCCAAACTGCGCTAGGTACTTGCTCGCACCATCCTTTGAGATGTCCTTTTAATTTCTTTTTGATTGTATCTGCGATTGTTTTATTTGTTGCTTCAGTTTGTCCATTAGCTTGTGGATATAACGGGGATGACTTCCCACATTTTATTCTAAAAGCACTGAGTAACATCTCTATATTCTTCCCCTCAAATTGTTTTCCATTATCAGATACTAGTTGTCTTTGGAACCCCGTACCTGCAAATGAGGTTCTCAAATATAAACGTAAAAACATCTTTATCACGAATATCTTTGATCGCTTTTACTTCTGCGAGCTTCGTGAAATAATCTGTTGCAACTATCAAGTATCGCCTTTGTCCAGATCCAGGTATAAATGGTCCAACAATATCCAACCCCCATTTACCAAAAGGCCAGCAGCTTGTTGAAGAAGTTAATGTATCCCATGGTGCATGAATTCTTTTACCATGTCGTTGGCATTCCTTGCATCTTCGTACGAACAATTTTGCATCTGTATGCATATAAGGCCAGTAATATCCTTGTATCTTTGCTCTATATGCTAGAGATCTTCCCCCACTATGATTGCCAGCTTCTCCTCCATGTAACATCTTCAATATCTTTTCTCCTTCTTCGCGAGTTAAGCACCTGAGAGGTGGTCCATTGAAAGATTTTCTGTATAAAATTCCTTCTCGCAACTCATAGTTTGTTGCACGACTCTTTAATTTATGTGCTTCTAGTCTGTTCCTGGATATTTCTCCTGTTGCGAGGTATGCATGAATTTCTTTTCTCCAATCTGCGATGTTGTTTGATAACTCTCTTTCTACTTCCATCGCAACAACTTCCTCCATTTCTTTCTCTTTGTCCACTGATGGGTGTTGAATTGCCTGTATTTGGATATTTCTTGTATTTGGATTTGTTATCATGCTTGGAATAAATGCAAAAGCATCTGTGAGACGATTATATTTTCTTGATATATGTCTCCATTTTAATTTTGGTATCTTCGCAGATAATTCCTCAATGAGTTTCTTGTATTTCTTCAAAGAAGATTCATTTGTGGTATATTCCCCTTTAATTTGACAAATTACTAATTGCGAATCACTTGTTATCCTTATACTTTCAAGCTTCTTTTCTATTGCGATCTTTAATGCATGCACTACAGCTTCGTACTCTGTTTCATTGTTCGTGGATGCAAATTCTAGTCTGAATGAGAATGTTGTTCTTTCTCCTTCTAGTGAAATCAACACGACTCCAATTCCATTTTCCTCACTATTGGATGATCCATCCACCAGAATTTCCCATCTATCAGGCTCTGTTAACAAGTCTTTTGGATTTCCAAATTCTTCTTCAACATCCATCATTTCCTCTACTGCTTCATCTTCTTCCAAAGGAAATTCTGCCAAAAAATCTGCGACGACTTGTGATTTTTGCGATGACAACACTTCGTATTTTATCTTGTAATGGTTTACTTGTGCATTCCACCTTTCTATTCTTCCTGACATTTTTGTGTTCTTCATGACTGATTCAATTGGGACTTTGGTTACCACTTTTATTACATGTGCTTGAAAGTATATTCGTAACTTGAATGATGCATAAACCAGGGCTAAGATTAACTTCTCCATTTTAGAATAATTCTTTTCTGCTGCATTAAAGGTTTTACTAATGTAGTAAATGGGCCTTTCTACTCCTGCGTCTGCTCGCAGAAGAACTGCACTTAGAGCATATGGAGTTGTTGCGAGGTATACCAATAATTCTTCGTTTTTCTCTGGTTTCTGTAGTATAGATGTATTTGCGAGGTATTCTTTGATTCCTTGAAAAGATTTTTCACATTCATCAGTCCATTTGAATTTTGCTCCCTTCTTAAGTATGTTGAAAAAATGCTTGCACTTATCTGACATTCACGAAATAAATCTTCCAAGTGAAGCCAAGAGTCCATTTTGCTTTTGTACTTCTTTTATTGTTGCAGGTGTTGGCATGTCACGAACTGCTTGGACCTTTTCTGGATCAACTTGTATTCCATCATTTGATACTATGTATCCCAAGAACTTTCCAGATGAAACCCCAATAATACATTTCTCAGGATTTAATTTGATGTTGAACTTTCTCATTTGCTCAAATATTTCCTTCAAATCTTGCACATGGTCTTTAGCTTCCTTGCTTTTTATCAACATATCATCTACATATACCTCCAAAGTTTTATGTATCCACTTCGCGAACACTTTTTCAACCATACGTTGATATGTAGCACCCGCATTCCGTAAACCAAATGGCATCTTCACATAACAATACAAACCCCTTGGAGCAAAGAAGGCAGTATGTTCTTGATCTTCTTCTGCGAGTGATATTTGATTATACCCCTTATATCCATCAAGTGAAGTGACTCTGTCATGACCTGCAGCTGATTCCACCATTTGTGGTATATCTGGTAATGGAAAACTGTCTTTGGGACATGCCTTGTTTAGATCAGTGAAATCTATGCAAATTCTTATTCCTTTATTCTTTTTCGGAACAATGACCATATTCGCAATCCATTCTGGATATTTTTCTTCCCTTATGATCCCTGCATCCAACATCTTTTGTAATTCTTCTTCTATCTGTACATGATAATTTTGTGATATCTTCCTTATTCTTTGTTTGAATGGTCTTACATTTTTATCTATGTTCAATCTATGACATGCCACTGATGGATCAATTCTGGTATCTCATCTACACTTCTACTTGAAGATATCTTTATATTCTCGCAAAAGATCAGTAGTCCTTTTTTCTTCTTCTTCATCCATCTTAGTTCCAATTCGTAAGAATAAAGGCTCCTCTTTACTTCCAATATTTATTTCTTTAGTTGGTTCAGCTGCCACATAGCTTGGACTTTGCTCCCCCATAGGTGTTGGCACTTTAATTATTTTTGCTGGTTCCCCTTCTTTTTCTGGAATTTCATTTGGTATACCTCTCCCTTCCTTTGCTCTTATTGTATACACTCGGAATTCTTCTTCTTTTCTTGTTTCCTTTGCAAGTTTCCTACGAAGTTGTTTCTTTCTTGCTCTTCCTCCGCATTGTGTTACTTCAATTTGATAACAAAATTTTGCACTATCAAGATCTCCTTTAATTTCTTGTATTCCATTTGGTGTAGGAAATTTGATTTTCTGATGTAATGTTGAAGCAACATCTTTGATCGCATGAATCCACGGCCTTCCTATCAGCATGTTATATGGAGATTCCATATCTATCACACACAAGATTACATGTGTTTCGATTTCTCCTAGTAATATTCGCAGCACGATTTCTCCTTTAGATTTTGTTGTATATTTTCCTAATCCATGAATAAGACACTTTGAATTTATGATTTCTTCATCTTTAATTCCCATCCCCTTAAGTGCATGATAGAATATAATATTAACAGAACTCCCTGTATCAACCAAAATTCGGTTTAATTTCCATTTTTCTTCAGCTTTCTTATCTTCTAGCATGATTGGCAGTGTGATCATCAATGGTGAAGTGTGGTTCAAGTCTTCATTTGGAATTTCTGTTACTAAAAATGTGATTTTTTGTTTTTCCCATTCTTCTAAAGTTGTTATCTTTTCTTCCTCCATGATCTTTCTTCCTCTACAATCTCGCTTGTATATTTTTCTCTTCATATTACTATGAAATTCATCAATCATTGTCTTTGTGATCATATTACATTCTTCTTTTTTTACATACAACTCCGTGTCGTCGAGGCTACAGTTAATTTTAGCATAAATAACAAGCCTTTGAACCCCTAGGTGTCCCTAGTGGACGAGTTATCGTCTCGTGAGGGCTTACTAGAGATATACCCATAAAACCTACTCCAACTTCAAAGCGTCCCAGCGTCCTAAGCATCCCAAGAGCTATGAGGACATAGAGTTTCTGCATGCTAGTAATAAAAAGTTAGAAATACCAAAGAACATATTCATTCTTAAATCTTGATTGAGAAATAACCACACCATAATGAGAGAATGCGTATTTGAGAAACGATCAATAAGCATTTCGCCTCAACTTCTGCCTCACCAAACAGGATTTTATGATATTGCACTCAAAAAGACGGTTTTTTTATGGGTCTCACATGTGTGCAGGTAGGAATGAAGAGAGAATTCCTGCAACACGTTGAATGGTGGGAAGGACAACTTCCGAAATATTTTAAAAACCCACATATTTTAATTTTGAAAAACCATTTCTCTGACGATCTTTAAGAAAGGAAATGAACCATTATTATCGAGGATGAGATTACTTACTCACCTTCACATCCGATTGCTAATTATGAGAGCACCACTCTCACGTCATCCAATAGAAATGTCTTCCGCTACTCGTCTTTATCTTCTTGGTCTTTGTCTTCGACTTCAACTATTGATGATAAATTCTTGAACTTCGTAAATCCTTGACAATTTGTAACCTTTTTCCTTAAAATCCTTGTCGCTTGAAACTTCCTTATAGATTTCCCTTCCCCACGGCTTATAAAAGCACAAACAAAAACAATAATAAATATTTCTGTTGTCTCTTTTATTTTTTTTATTTTTTTTGATACAAGAGAAACAAAATACAAAACAAAGTGAAAAATAAAACAACCATGGTCGTGGAAAAGTACTTTACCGCTTGATTCTTCACAACTTGTATCGTCTTGAAATCATAAACTTCAATAATTCTCACCTTTAGATTTTCTTTACTCTTGTAAATAAGTATTCATACTTGAATATATATAATTATGCTCATTGTATTGTAAGTCTTCAACATATATGTAAAAATCTGCTCATTGTACGTTGCTTTACTTGAATATGAAATTTGCTCTTTTCTTGTCCCATTGTTGCTTGCAAACCTTGAACGTCTTCAACTTTCCTTGTAGATTTTGATGTCGCTCCTTGTTAATGATTATGGTGTTTCTATGGACCCATTGTTGTTGAGAGAGAGAATGGTGCTAACTGAAAATCGAACTACAGGAAGGAGGCTTTCATCCATAGATGTCACCCTCATGATTGAAAAAAATTAGCACTCAAGAGATCAAAAATAGTGCTGAAATTGGTGTGAAGTTAGGTAGCTCACCATTCTACCCGGAATTAACGTACGGTGACACACACTCAAAAGAAGCTCTTTAGTCATGGAAGAATTTCTGGTCGGTGCCTTGGTTGATACGAAAATGGGTAGTCTCCACTAATGATTGATCATCAACTCTAATAATGCATTTCTCTTTGCTCCTAATTTTCATCACCGGAATGATTAAATCCATTATTTAACATTCCAATTCGTAAGAAATCCGAACGTAGTTCCCTAACACTTCCAAGTTCAGTTATGTCGGTCAGAATTCTCTATGTAAACATACCTAGAAGGATGCTAGTGACTCTAAAATCTCTACAAGTTGAAGGTTTTATGCAAAAAATTTGAAAAATCGACTCAAAAAGGCTAAAAACTCTATATGCAAAACATCCAAACACTCCCCTGCACCTGAACCTTACATTGTCCTCAATGTAATTGAATCCTCCTAGCAAAGTAAAGGTGGGAAATACTAATATGATATGGAACAAGAAAGATAAATAAACAAAAATAAAAATAAAAGCAAAAGCAAAAGGATAAGGGATACAAAACAGGTGGGTTGCCTCCCACTTAGCACTTGTTTTAAAGTCGACGGCCCGACTTAACTTCTTGCAAGATTCATTCCCCATATATTAACAATCTGAAAATTTGGGGATCCACCCATAACACCTGTTTTGCAAACAATATCTCCATACAAATATTAGTAATATAAAACATAAACGAAGCTATTAATCGATAAAAGCTTCCCCCACACTTGGAAGTGTATAAATAATATATGAGTCGGGTACTTCCACGGTGTCTTGTTCCAAAACCTGCATAGTATGAGAATCAAGTTTCTCTAATGGAGGATATCGAGAAACAAAATCATTTAACAATATTCTCGAAGCACATACATTCAAACCATTAAGAGGTAAAGGAGAAAAATCAATATGCAAAGGGTTAGATAAACCTCGCACAATCTCTTGTAGCACGGAATCCTCTTCATCCTTGAAAAATTCAAGTGAACTATTCACTTCTTGTATATCATGGTCCTCTATCAAACCTTGTAACCATTCTTCATCCGTTTCTGCCTTAACCAAAGTCTCGACATTAACATCATCATTACAATCATTCACAAGTTCAATTGTGTTCCACAATATTGATCATACCGGTTTCATTCTCAACATACTCCTCTTCATTAGACTCAAACCTTGTTGCAAAGTTCTGTAAAATACTAGTTTCATCATACTCATGTACCTTTTGAATAGGTGCTTGATCATCTTCGTTGAGTCATAGCCAAAGGTTGGTCCTTTTCATCATAAAGATCAAGAGTTGAGTCAACTACACTAACGTCATCAAATATCTCCAAAGGTTGGTCCTTTTCAACACAATCATCTTCGTCTTCATTTTCAGACTCACCGAAATCAAAATCGTCGTCGATTTCCCAACCTTTATCACGACGTCGTTTAAGTTCCATATGAATGGTCCTACTAATTTCATCGACAAGCTCTTCCGAGGCTCTATAATCTTCCAACTTGTATAATTTCTGTGCAAATTTCCTGACATTCACACGCTTACCACCATTGACTACAATAGGTTCTCTTTACCATGACTCTTCCCTTTGAATGGGTGAATGATCATAACTATGATCTGGAGTCGGGTAAGAAAAAGTGTTGCAGAAATTGGTTTGTGCGACGTTCTCTCTATTACGACCAAGTTGGTATAGCCTTTGTTGCATGTCTTGCAATCCATTCATGATCTGCATACAACTCGAATGAAGCCAATTAGCAGTAGAATTATCCCACATAGGTGCTTGACTTACATACCCACTACAAGGTTGTTGTTAGTATGTATGAAAATCACCATAAGGTTCTCTAGGATATGCATCATAGCCAATAAATTGGTTTTGATTGTAACCCAAAGTTGGTGGGCAATTGTCAAAGTGTTGAGGAGGTTGAAAGCCGTATCCATTGCTCCAATATGCTCCTTCCATAATAAGTACCTGAAACAAGAGTTGTCAAAACTATGTCAAAACCAGAAAATAAGAAAAACTAAAAACTAAAAACAAAACAAAAAACAAAAATAAGAAACCAAAAACAAGTGACAATCGCTGCCTCCCCGGCAACGGCGACAAAATTTGATCGTTGTCGTAGGCGTCAAAAATAAATTACACTTTCTTACTACTCAAAATATAAATATAGCAAGGGCAAGAAAGGATCTTTCCCACAGAGAGGACTAGGTTGTCAAGATGTTTTGGTTTCCTATAAATAACACGGGGGATTTTCTGATTTTTATCAAGTAAAAGTAAAATAAAAGCAAACAAAGAAAAGTAAACAAATCAAGCAAGGAAAAATATTGGTTAAGGATTCATCTTCATTCACTAACATATTCTTGTCATAATAATTAGAATTGATATTTTAATCTCAACTTTTATCAAAAGCCCTAGGATACCTTGATCGCAAGACTATCCCGCTAATTCCCTCTTATTATAAACAAACACATTAAAAGATGCGAGTATGAGTTATATCTAAGAGAACAACCTAACGTATAAAAGCACTAATCAAGTTTAATTCCCTAGATGCATTAAGTTCTATGAAATCAGGCCAATCAAAGCAATCAAACGTGGACGCACTAATCCTATTTAACAAAGTTTATGGTTCACATATGATCATAAGGATGCATCACTACAAGATATAACCATATTCATGCTACTTGTAATCAGGAATCTATCAATTTTACGTATAACAAACCCTAATATAGCAATAGAGATGAAAACAAACTCAACCGATTCGCGACTTGATCAAACAAGCATTCAAATCATCTAATAATATAAACGATGAATCATAAACGATAATATGGAGACAAAACTAATTTATCATATCAAAAAGCATATTATGTGAAATCCAATTATTCCATAACCAATAATAAAATTAAGTACTCATGCTCAAGGAGTTCATAACAAGAAGAAAGAGAAAACCTATCATGTTTCTAAACCCTAGAACAAAAGTAGAGGAAGAGATAATAGGTTTTGAGAAAAGTCTTCTCTTTTATATGTTTCTCAATTTCCATAAAGGATACTCCTTCCAATATTAGGTCTTCTCAAAACCCATCTTCAATTGGTCCACCAAGCCCATGTGTGAGAAAAACCCATGTAAAATTATGTCCAAAAAAAACGCCGCCAGAAAACTGGGTTTTTAGCCAGAATTTTACCGGAATTCGGCACCGAAAAGGCATCTCAGGTGACCCGAATTTCTTCTCCGTCGACGGAATATTTTGTCACGGTGCCGTTAAAGTTAACCGTTAACCTAATGGTCTCTAACAGTCGACTAGGTCAAAGAGGAGGATTCAGTCACTGAGTTAGCTGTCTTACGGAGGATCTTACTCGGCTGACTCACCGAGTTGGGACGGTCATCGAGCTCACTGTGTTAACTCACCAAAATGTACTGCCGGCTGAGTTTCGGCTATTTATAGGACTTTCTCAGGCCAAGTTCAGGCCATTTTTCTTCCTTGTAACAAACCTAAACATTCATCTATTCATTCAGGCATTCATTCTTGCACACTGTTGCATTCTAGCTGCACCTGCAACATCAAATCATCACCCATCTCAATATCCGGTAACAGACTCTTCAACACCAATGTCTCGGCTATTGATTCAACACCAACAATCAGAACCCATTTCTTTGTCTTGATTCGAACAATGAATAAAACCCTCTTGAAATCTACCACAGTGACTTCTAATTCTTATACATAACCACAAACCCATTTCTTTTCAGCAGCATTCTTCTTTAATTCCCTTTCTCTGTAAAATTCTGTTCAAACCCTTTAATCCTTCAGTTCATCTAATCAATTCCAGATGGCAATAAATCTTTACAGAAAACCCCCACATAAAACCCATTCTGCATCCATTTACAGCAACATCATCTCTCGCTGCCAGATTCAATCTTGAATCAAACCCTAATTTCATCCTCTACAGCAGCACCATCAACAACTCCCGATCTCTCCTTCTCAATCTCTTGATTTCTCTCATTTTTTATCTGCTTCATCTCGGTTTCACAACAGCAGCAGTGACTACTTTCTATCTTTCTCAATTTCAGGGAAGTGCGTGAATGAAAAGAATGAGAGAATTCTCTCAATTCTAGGGATGCATATTGTGTTATGCATCCATTATGGTGGTTTTCATAATGGATATGCATTTAATTTTTATAAATTGTGCCTAAAAAGTAAACACCTCCGAATTTTTCGTAAAAACTCTAAAATTGATATTGTTGTTTGTACTCATTGTGTAGATCTCATTAACACCTTTCCTACAAGATAACATTTATAAATTCCAAGATACGGATTTTTAGATATGTTATGTTCTAGCCTGCTTGCCAATTATACCCTTGACAAAATAGAATAAATTATAACAATTGGACTAAAAGGAAAGGGTATTTTAGGAATCAAAAGATACCACCCATTTCCATTTTTTTATCAAACTGCATAATTGCGTTAGTCTACATTTTACAAAAGAGTGGCCATAAAAGGGTTCATTTAGGCCTTTCGTCCCCTTCGGTCGGTGGGCTTAATTAAAGTTTAAACAAGATCATCATAGAAACAATAAAGATTTCACATTAATGTCATGTCTTAGTACGTAAGTCAGTGCATAAAAATCGGTCTCTTACAAGGCAACAAGTCATTTTCCAAAGAGAGATAGGCCAAAGAAAGATGATTTGTTATTTTATCTTCGCGAGTAATCAGTTCATGATCGTGAAAAGGGCTACCATATTTTCTCAAGCCTCCACAAACGGAAGTAACTCGAGAAATGACCCGTAACACATCAGGATCTCTAAACTACAGACTACAGACATTGTGAACTATGTATATTGCGACTGTGCATGTGTGTGAATGCATTGGAAGAAAAGAGTGACAATAAGAAATCAACAACCTAAAAACCCCATGCCATCTCTCACTTCACGTCGAAAGTTGCGGTAACCTCCCCTCCCATTGGTCGGTGAACAGCCGATAAGCAAGTTATACTTCCTACATTTCATGGCCGTTAATTTTTAACAGAATATGAAATCTTGACCTTCGGATTAGCCGCAAAATCTACAAATATCTTTTGGGGAGGTCCCGAACATTTTTTTTTTTTTTGGAAAAAAATCGAGAATTTCCATGTTATAAGAAAATCAACATAGATAAGTTTTTAGGAGATTCTTTCATGAGCTATTAATGGAAAATAAATCTTAGAAGATCAACCCAAATAAGTCTTTATGGAATTTTTTTATCGGCAATTAAGATCGGGCAATTCTATAATTGGCAGTTAATGCTATGGAAACAGAAAAGGAAGTTTCATGGTTAGAGAAATATATATATAGGCTACGCAGTTAATGCTACGGAGGGTATCAAGCAACTGATTTATTTTTTATTTTAAGAATCAGGTTGATATTCATACGTTTAATGTGCGAGGAGGAACATCATGTATCAATGGAGATTCAGGGACAAGGTTAGTGGGTATTTGTGTTTTGGTTGTTTGGTGAATCTGCGATTTGATATTCGATTTTATTGGTTATTGATGGTTCTGTTGATCGTTTTGTTGTTTCTTTGTTAACTTGCAGTGGTTAATAACAAGGCTACGGTGAAAGTTTATTCACCGTTCATCCATCTCGAACCAAACAAGGAAGCTAATGAAGTTGGTATTGAAGGTGCAGAAAGATTACGAAGGGATGTGTACTGTATTATTTATTTTGGGTATGTTATGTGGGTGAATAGTTTTACAAAGATTGACAAGCTTAATGATGACCCAAAAACATTCCCAGGAGAAGTTTTCGAATTTCTGGCATTAGGACATGTTGCTAGCAGGAATAATGATACTACATATTATATAGGTCTGTTGTTGGTTTGTCATTCAGTTGGTTTTAAAATGAAAGAGATAAAAAGAAGCATGTGGTAAATATCAAAATAAAAGACAAACCTAATCTCTATATGCTCATGTGGATAATATGAATTATTTGTTTTATATAGCTGTCGCTGGAAAACTTACGTCTGTCTCTAACGTTGTGAGCAAGACTGCTGGTGATGGTGAAGTCTTGATGCGAGCAATACTACTTGAGAATGGAAGGTAAGATGCACCTTTGAATTTTTGTGTTTTGTTTTTTAAAAATAAAAATCTGTATAGTCTTATGATTGTAAAGATATTTTTTGTACCAGGGGAGATGCAGTTACAGTGACAATAATCACCTACCATTCCTGTTAAATTTATTTTCACAAAGACTCCTAAGTTAATGCCGATATTAGGTTGTTGATTCCTAATATAAGTATCAATGATTCCGTATATGATAAATAAAAGTATTTTTTTTTCTGCACCTCTTGGCTTCTGTCACATTTACATTCAAAAATCTTATCGATTACCATAAAATGTGCAGAAAATCTTTGGGAAATTGGATAATTTTCGTATTTTGATTTTTTTATGCCAAATCTTAATATATCAAAAATGGGAATAAATGCCATTAAAATGGTGAAAATACTTGGTCTTATTAGTTTCCATATATTTTACGGGAATAAATACCAAAAATAATGGTGAAAATACTTGGTCTTATTAGTTTCCATATTTTGGTTCTTATATACCAAAATAGGTTGAATCTTCTGTATTTATATTATCGCTATTAATGGTTTGGTATATAATTCATGGCTTCTGTCTCAACTCAGAACCCTAATTAGACTTACTACAAGTCTACAGTAACATAGTTGTACTAGTCCTTTCGTGGTTGGTTGATAGTTTTCTCTTATTAGTTTATTTGATTGATTTCTCCTTTAATGGATTTGTTTTGATTTGTGTTGCATCTTATTTGATTCGTCGTTATCTCTTCTCAAAAATCAAAATGATACTGTATTATTTGAAGATTTTGTGTCTCTCATCTCTATTTGTTTCAATCCGCCTTATTTAGTTTTCCATTCTTTTTCACCGATTTCAAATTCCTCTTAATTGATATTCATCAGGTGTTCACTACTTTTATGAATAGATCCGGTAATACTATAGGTAAACATATTGTGTTCTTATTTATCTTTTTGATTTTGTTTATACTGATTAGGCTTTTTGGATTTCATTGTTATTTTTCTTAGTGTTTTTTACATTTTGTGGCTTCAATATTTTAGACAGATTTCCAGTTATTTTCAATCTAATGGTTATATTGGTCGTTTCAAGTGTTGGGACATATTTTTCGCACATAGCCATATGAATGCAGACAATTTATTTCATACTTTGGATAGCATTGCCGGATTTGATATTATGTAAACTTGGGTGAATATGGGGTGTGGTGGCAATGCTGTGTGTCAGGATTGTTCTTGATGTGTTGCTGGAAAAATCAGAGGTGGAGATTTGGTATCCTTTTTTGTGTTTTGATATTCCACTTTTTGGTTTGTTGTTATATTGGTTAATTATTTTCTGCTGATCTTAGTGTACTACTCTTGCAAGTATTGGGTTTCTAATCCCCGAGCAATCAGTCAGTAGATTATACCCAAATAATCTTCATTTTCGCAGGCATGGAGTGAATTTATTAGAATATTTTATATAGTTTATTCGGTGATTGATGCACTTTCGCCGGTACAAATGGATAGAGCCTAAGATGAGTGTGGTCGGTGCATATATGGAGTGTAAGTACAACAACTTGATAAGATCTAAGGTAAATGTAGTAGGTGCATAGGTTGGTATAGGTATCACTTCTTCGCATCATTTTTCCATGTTAATAATTATGTTAGAGTTATAAAATGATTCCGTAGTTTTGTTAATTTGCATTCTAACCATTTTTCGGCTTTGTTTGTTTTTTGCAGTGTCGGCGGCATGGCATAAAAATGATGTACTTTGTGTTTTCTATTTTGATTGGACAAGTAGGAATTTTCTCCTTCTTTACACATATAGAATACGAGGCATATATTATGGATCAGGTATATCTCATTCAGAAGTGTGCATGTCATTATCTTGGATTTGAAAATTATCATGTGCATGTGTACTTGCTATAGGTGGAGTTCAAGTAGTTCGAGGAATTTAGATGAACATATATTCCATTCGATGAAGTAATTACTGAGGTGAGTAGTACATTATTCATCATCTTGAAATCAACAACCTAAAATTTCAACTACATATCCCACTCCACGTTGATGAGAGTTGTGCTTACCTTCCCTCATGTTGGCGGGTGAAAATGAAACCCTCGCTCCTGATTGGATGAAAGAGGTAGGTCAAACTATCCGATATATATATATATATATTGCTGTTCTTCATGTATTAAGAAATTTGGTGAGTTGGTGAGTGATAATCATAAAACTGTATTACAGGTGTGCAGAAAATTTACCCTCCAAGGGTAAACCAATGTGAACCAATGCATTTTAGGACATCACTATGTCTGCTCTCCGGTTACCCACTCATTGTGTACATAATCTTCTCATGATCAAGGTATATATTAATATTTAAAATTTCAGTTCGTTAGTTTGGAGTTTAATCAGAAACTATTCAATAATTACATTTTTTGTCATATTTTTGTACAAGTTTACAACTTCCTCAAATTAAGTCTATTTATATTTTCGGATGTGCTATGTCAAAATTATGTTTGTCTACATTGCACAATGAGGTTGTGATTGGTTTGGAGATAAAAGCATAAGATAATCTGCATTTGCACAATGAGGTTGTGATTGGTTTGGAGATAACATCATAAGTAATCTGCATGGAAAAATATGAGTGTACTGTGAAATGCACTAACTGCTAAAGAACGGATATATATAATGCACTAATTTCTGTCATAAATTTAGGGCCATGCTTTCCCTTCATATTGAGAATTCGGTAGGATTCTTTTGCGTACTTACTCCGATTGGTTTACATTTCTGCACTCTTCAATTGCCACTGGTGTAGAAAGAGACAGTGGTGGCACCGCCTCATACATTTGGTATACTTTATTTCTTGATAATCTTATAGTTCATTTCATGGCTTTTCCGTCATATTGTTTGGTTGTTTTTGAGTTTTGTAGACATATTTTTTTGAGTTAATGTTATGCCGAATCAATTGCACTATTAGAGGAATTGCAACGTAAGTTTTGGAGAAATGAATCAAATGATTGAATTTTTAGTGCTATTTTGCATCAAATAGAGAGTGTGTGAGGTGTTCATGATAACCCCCTTAGTGTAGCTTTGGTGTCTTAGGAGTAATGGAGCCTAAACCTCTCAATGTGTGCTACTTAAAGAGGTACGTTCATTTTTTGTTCCCAACTAATTAATAGATAATGAGTATGATGGGTGTAGTTGACAGCATGACTCCTATATTTAGTAGAGATTCTCTGAAAGATGCACATATGCTTCAAAATATAGGTTGAAACTTGGCTATTGTGGATGATATCAAGATTTGATTTATAAGTTTATTAAATTTAGTTGATTGATCATATCTACTTCATTTTTGTGTTGACCATTTTATTGATATTTAAATGATGATATATGAACAAAAGAATATTTCGGTGTATTAATACCTTACGATCTTTGACATATGCTGCATTTGAGGGGAGATAATCGACTTGCCTCCATCTAGCATATTTATATAGATCTTTATATACACTGCAATCTTTTTTTCTTTTTTTTTTTCTTTTTTAAGTGTAAGGTTAAGATTGCAAGATATATCATCATAAGAGATATATCTGCAAGGTTAAGATTGAAGTGTAAGGTTAACACTGCAAGAAAGATCTTATTATACACTGCAAGATAACTGTAATACCACATTTCTGTTGGTCCCTGGGTGTATGGACATAAGAGAGCAGTGTCGGTGACTGTCATATAGTAAAAATACAAACTTTTCTGTGGCGGAGATCTTTTATTCACCTTTAGAATTATGAGTACCCACATAATAAAATGTTATCAAATGTATAACTAACATATAGCTAACTTGTGAGAATTGAACAATGTATAGTTGCTTCACTTAAAAAATAAAAAATCTACTACGATAGTCTCCAATGACCAATGAGCTCCATTCGATTGATCATTGAAATTCATGTGGTATATAAAGATTCTTTCATTAAAATCAAATCTGATCTAGGTTAAGCCAGTGGATCAGCAGTCTTAGATAAAATTGTATATTAATGGATTGTTTTATAGGTAGATCACCAGTTGATACCTTTAAAGAAATTTCAAAGGTGGATCTCTATCTATAAGAAATGATTCATTCACTGGATTATTTTATCAGTAGACTGATTTTGCGGTCAAGAAAGACATGGCAAGGCCGAGGCGTGTCAAAGCAATGTGTAGAAGAAAAAAATTTATCGATTGGTATATTAGATGCAGTTAAATTTCTTGAACCCCATTGAAGAAAAAAAAAATGAATTTTGATTGTCGGATGAATTAAGTCGGATATGCTTAACAAATAAAAAAGGTACATATACAAAATAAAATTAATAGACAACAACCCCTTTATAGCAGTGATAGAGAAATCAGGAAACTGAAGAAAAAAAACTAATCAAAATTTAAAAAAAAATATTACAGTAAAAACTTCCATATATTAATAGCCTTGGGACTTCACAAAACTATTAATATATGGAGTATATCAACAAAAACAATGATCGACAAGAACCTTTAAACATGCTCGATAACTTGGAAATATTTTGGCTTCAACAAGAAGGTGCACATAGTAACGAGGTCTTACGCATATGCAAACCAGAAGATGCGACAACAATCCAAAAAAATTACATCATTTTCTCACACAACTATGGATACATATTTTTCTTTATCTTAAATTTCGATGTAACAAGATCTATTTCCCAATTATGGCTATTATATTAATATATGGAGGTAAACTCCTTATGGTGGGACCAAAAAAATCTATTAATATCAAAATATGAAGTTTATTACTATTTATAATTGGTCCAAGTTGGGACTATGATTTTTTATTAATATATAGAGTTTATTAATATATGGAGTTTTTACTGTAAAACCATAGTCAGGAACAAATGGGTCATTAAATCCCATTATATTGCATAATAATGAACAAACCTTACGGATTTTTTTAATAGAAGAGCATCATCCATATTGTGAGATCAAATAATAACTTATTTTTAATACTTATAAATAATCGGATATATTATTTGATTGAAAAAACTTAAACTATTATAATTTTTCTTCATCAAGCGGCATGTTTTATCAACGTTATGACGAGAAGAAGTCTAAATGTCGAACGCCCATTTCTTCCAGCCAACACACAGGAGGTGGAGGACACCACCACCTCTTCCCATTAATCATCCATCAATTTACCTTGAATTTAAGCTATGATATCAATTATTAATAGAGAACACATTCATCGAGAACGAACAACAAGATTTTTCGACATTTCTTTTAGGTTTGTTCTTTATTAGGTTTCATAATCTCAGATGGTCTGAATCATATCATAACACGGGTTGGAGATTGAGGCCAATTCATCATGATTGATGTTTTGTTAATTATTTTTCATTTTTACTTATGGTCCATAATATTTACCTACGTGACTGGGTGTAATGAAAATATAAATCGGAATCATGATATTGTTTTTGAATAACATGAAAATTGTAAAAAAGAAAATGCTATTACGGATACTCTATCTTAGTTCTATTTACCGAGCTTCTTAAATGCTAAAATGATCTCATTTACAGTTTGTAAAGTGTAAAATCAATTGACTTGAAAATGTGCCTGGCAAACATGGATCAACATTGGGATCCTACACACTGATTCAACATGTCCGTGTGGTGTTAGTTTGGAACTATGAAATAGTAGGAAGGATATCAAGAAGCCTGACTCTTTGCTTTTACTTTTCCTCCTGATAGTTTGAATCGGAAAATAATTGAACTGTTTTAAGTTTTAATCGTATGACAAATTGACTCAGTTGACATCACCTAAATATAAATTAGAGTAAAAATATTATATGCTAAATGGTTTAAGATTTGATGGACTATATGCTCATTGCTCATATATAGTATTGAGATTATCACATTATTCGCGACCATCCATTTATTTGGTCACAGTATTTTTTTTTTGACATTCAACATATTTCAATTCATTCAAATCAAAATAGTGATTATATGTTCACTTACAAAAATAACAAAAACATCAAAATACAATATAATCAAGACCCTAATACAAATAACGACATCAATTACAAGTAGATCACGAAGAGAAATCGCAATAAACTGCAAAGATATCTAATTTCTTTTTATGTATAAGGGAGAGATTATGGTATATTCGGAAATGATTTTCGACTATTTAATCCGATTGTAGTCTTCTTCGATTAGAGATGCTTCTAAAACAAAGGAGTAATTTTCCCATGAATTTGTCGATCCACACAAACACAAATGCTGACTGAAAGCGACGTAGTGATGAACCGTCGATGTTTTTGAATAGAGATAAGGAAGCCATGAACCATCTATTAAAATTTTAAGAACCGCCCCACAACTACGAAGAAAAATCACCCAAAATGGGCGAAGAAATATGTCAAAAGGCACCATAAACGATTTAACAACATCTTATTCATTACCTACTACCAAAAACTTTGAAAGAAAAATGAATCCTTGCTCAGATTTGGTTCTTTGGAGCCAGATCTGAGCATGGAAGCTCAAAGGTTTTTTTATTTTTTTTGATATGTTGTAGAATTATTAATATTAAGAAAATAAAGAACATAATTTGTTTTATTAGTGGAATTAATCAAGTATTCTGCGAAGGGTAAACTGGAGCATATTTCACCAATATTGTCTTCTTATTTATTTTTATATGTTTTGTTTTAAAAAATATGATTTGCTCTGTTTTCACTTTTTGTATGAAAGGCAAGGTTGCAAGGGGAATCCAAATACTACTTTCAATTAGCAAATCATTTAACATATGTACTCAAGCTAAGAGGAATTTAGTTCTAACTTCAAGAAGTGCTTCAATCTGACTTGATAAGAGATGTATCCCCTTATACACTGTATTGAGCAATATTAACGTATGTACTCAATCTAATGTTTCTCGACATATCGAAGTGAATTGTTAAATATTTTCATCTAGCTTTGAAATGTAACCAATTAATAGATGTACATGAAAGCTTAACGTAGAGTTCCATTTTATTTTGTAGCTTTGCTTTGCAGCTACTAAGGTCAAAAGGTCATCCAACCCACTCTTACAAGGGATTACCTTAGAAGGATCTATGTTAGACCTTCTTGAATGGTATGTAATATCTCATGTATCTTTGATAGTCTTTACTCACATATAAAAATTACATTTAATGTTTCATGTGGTCTTTGTTTTTGTTTTGATTCATAAGCGTAATTTTGTATAATATTTTACTTAATGTTTTCTTTCAAACTGGGTATTTCATTTTGTAGTAGTATGGACAAAATCTGGAACACTGGACTCCAAATATGATTTATCTCCACAAATTTTCAGTGTAGGATGTTCATGAAGTATATTGGATGATTTCTAAGATTTTTAAAGTTATGGCATATTTCTTGGACAATATTTAAGATAACAATTTTTGCAATGTAGAAGAGAGAATCTGGTGAATCGTCTCCAAGTAGCATGGCTCTAAGCCAGAATTTGCACCATTAGCGTGCCCACTAACATATGATTTGGTAATTTGGTTTTACATTGAATGATAAAATAAAATTTCATAAACTAAGATAAATATACAACAGTAAAAGCATACATATTACCTGTCGTGTCCTAGCTCATATTCACCCACTTCTCTTTGAAAAGCTTACATATCACAAATTTTCTAAGTAAAATCCGATTTATCATAATAATCTATTTTTGTTGACTTTAACATTTTTGGTACGTATAATTGGATATTTAACGGTTGCCCGGGAAGTGTTGTAGTTCAAATCAGAGTTTAGAAGACTTGATCTCAAATAAAATGAGTTATCGACAAATCTTACCAGTTTGATTTGTCGATAACTCAGTTTTCGTAAAAATACTATCCAAGAATATGATATTAAAGATGAAACACTAAGTAAAGAATAAACTGGGAATATTGTACATATTTTAAGATTTATATTATAATCTTACTTATGTACTATGAAATAAGTATGTTAAAGATGTTGGCATCTTAATAAATATTTCCACATGATAGCTTAGTAAATCATTGTGATTGAATCAGGCGTTACTAAATTGGCACAGTTGTGTCCTAATTTCGATTCTGGCTTCTTTAGTGGTATAATTGGTATATGACTTCGAATACATCCATACACAATGGTTTGATATTGCTAGAATGAATGCTCATCCACAAAACAATTAATAATTTTTGTAATTATATATGTTTAAGCAGCAATACTACAAATGTCATCTCATAATAACATACCAATCGAGCATGAATTCAGCAAAGGGAAGATATGTATTTGTTTTTGTTTCTATTTTAAAAATTACAATGAAACTGAGTGGAACTTGATAGACTTTGGCATTTTAGTTAATAAAACATTACTATAAGTAGACTTAACTAACGAAGTCCTGCATGATTCCGACTCCGCCTTCTTTACTTGAATTGATGTCAGATATCATCTAATTTTTGAATCATTTATTTGTTTACACGAGGTATACATCTTTGTGAGTCAACTTACACTTCATCATGTGAAAGAGGTGGGATAGTTTATGCCACATGCCTACTTCATGACCAATTAGCATGGATTTTTGGTATTTTTGAAAATGGTATATGAATAAAAAAAAAAAAATTTATGTGGATTATTTTCAAGTTATTCAATTTCTATGAGTTCAGCTTGCGATATTGCATATGTTTTTTTTTTCATTCAAAAAGTTGGTTTGTAAGGCTATAAAATCATATTCAATATTTTCAGAAAGATATGAAGATGAAAACTTGAAGATCCTTGAGAGCGAGAAGCATGCTGAGATTAGATGGTTGGCGATAGATGATCTCATGGGTTTCAAAATTTTGAATTTATTTTTTGTTTTCCAAGTCATAAGAATCTCTTTCTCATCAGCTTTTGATCAAGTCCCATACGAGCCAAAGAGTGTTTCTGATCGGATCCCGTATCATCTTCTAATAATGGTTATTTGTATTCTTGAATCGACTCTCTAAAGGCCTAAACCCTAGGTAGCTTACAACTCGATAACATTAATTATTATTATTTTTGTTATGCATCCGTTACTTGCTATTTTCTATTAGGAATTTTAATTTTCACAATTTTCTGAATCCAAATAGAGATTTCTTTAAAACTAAGATTTTTTTGAAATCAAATGGTGTAAACTAAATACTCATATAATGATTTTTACATTGTTCATTAGGTCGGTCCTGAATCCATATGTAGGGTATCAATTTATCTCCAAAGAAGACAGTCATAAGATTAATACGAGCGTATTAAAGACTTTGTACGGGAGACTCACACATATCTTGGGGTTGGCAATATGGTTCGGGATGAGCATGGAAGGGATTGAGCTTATACTATTAAATTTCGCTCAACACTTTAGATCTACCAAACTCACCTCCATTTAAGCTAGACCTCAAGATTGGTTAAGTGATCTAATATAAGTTTAGCATTGAGCAGAATTTGTTCTAACTTGGTCTTGGGTTTCTTTCACTTATTAAGGTATTATACCATATTTCTCTATAAATATCAATATAAAAGTTTCGGACATGTATTTTACCAATCTTTTTCCAATTGGTTAAGAAATGAGATGATGGTAATTCTGGGTTATCTGCCCTTCGCGACACACTATGCTTGCAAGTATGCATTTTAATGAGCTATGGTAAACACCTTTTCCACTAGCTATTTGTTCCGTGCGTATTTTCAAGTAAGAGTATATTCATTTTCAACATTTTAATAAATATCAAAGCACATTCAGAATCTTTCATAACATCGCAATGCCGAATTGAAAGAAAACCGGCAGCTAAAAGGCATAAATTTGATATAGAAAAACTGAGTTGAGTCGAACATGTTTAAAAATATTTCTGGACATTATTCAAAGATGAGTGATATTTAAGTAAATAGATAGATATAAATCAAGAAGAAAATTTCCAACAAAATAATAATCTATTATTTGAAAAAATATATATCAAGCACACTTATGGAGACCTAACCATGCAGTTCTAGGGACCAAAAAAAAAGATATCGCCATTTTCACTTCTTCTTTTTTATGTTGTTGATTTACTCTGTTACGCATGTACTTTGGCAACAAAATTGGTATTGTAACTATTGTTTACGCAAATGTCTTCGACTGCTTCTTGGGGATTCCCAAACAAAGACTATGCATTTTTTGCTGGCCTGAACTGAAGCAAGTACAAAAAGAATAGTTAACGAATCATTCTTTAATTAATTGGATTCTCTGCTAGCCTGAACTCAAGGCTACTTAATTGTATGATAAAAGAATCAAGATTTTCATTGGATTTTTTTGGGTATGTTAGTATAAATAGTGCTTTTAGGGTATAATACTATAATTCATACTCTTCTTTTCGATACATGATCACCAAGTAAGGATATATGAAATGCCTGCAGGCATAGAGATATTTGACAAACAGTGTGCATCTGTGAATTCTGCATTTTAGGATTGTTGGTTAATGATTTCAATGGCACAACGAATGCTTTAAAATTGGATTTGAAACTTTAAAAGGTTGGTAAATCTGTTGTGCTCATTTGTGGTGGACCCTTCATTCAATTCATGATGTTCACCTTTTTTTTCCTTTCTTTTTTAGGCCGAACGAGTTATATATCAAGTGATTTTATTGTAATATATCGATGTCTACTTAACAATTTTAAATAATAATGTATTCATATTATTTTTTCTTTACAGAGCATATAGCCATGTATTAGTGAAAGATCAAACTCCATCATTCCGTCCTCATAAGCATGTGCAAGGACTCAGAGTTAAAATGAAGCAGAAAATTATCAAGTGTAGATGCATGCATGCACATTGTCGTTTTCATGGTTATTAATAAGGTTTGTTTTTTTTTACGAAATTTCAACATCTTCTGCTTAACGTATATGATCTCTGTACATATATTTGGCCTCTTTTTGATGGGGTTCTTCCATGAAGGTGGCCATGTTCACATAATTTTCCTTAGGTTTTGAACCATTCATTAAACGTCATTCGATTTTGTTCCGATGTATAGTTTACGGAGTTTCTTTTTGTCTGGTCATAATTAAAAGATTAATCTTTCAGTCAAGTTCGAGGTCTACTCTGAAAGATGAATCTATAAGTTGGAGAGGATAATGACATTTTAGAATCTTACCTTTTTTATTCTTAAACTATTTTTTTGGATCTAGAGAAACGATTCTTAAACTATCATGGTTTCTAACACCACAAAGAGAAAATTATACGTGTAGGATATATGGAATAGAAAGAGCGTTAGTGATATGCCATCGTTGATTGTGTCGAATGAACATAATAATAAAGTGGAAGAGAGTAGAAAAAGAGATCTTGACATGCCACTGTTGGTCGAGATTAATTGATAATAAAGTGTATACACATATATACTTATGGATATCTTATCTTATACTAATATAAAGAAAAAAGGTAATTGTTTGGTAAAGCCTCAAATTTGGTCCGGACGTCCCTGGAAAATACTAACCTACCCTTCACTTAAAAATCCAATTTCGATAATACGCGTTATTTTCCGGACTACTGAGGGTAGTTTGATAAAGAGTTTTTATTCTCTTTTTATTTGTTCGTCCCAAAACACAAAATTTGCTGTGATTTTTCGTTCCCAGTTCAGATTCAAACTTCTGGGAATCATCATTCCCAGTTCAGATTCTAACTTCTGGGAATCAAAGATGAATATCAAGGGCAGTAATATAACAAAGGCTTTCGTAAACTCCCCAGATTGTTTCATTTGATTTGCATTACAAATTAGGGGTTTCTTCCACCTAATTTCGTTACTAAATTAGGATTTAAGCTTTAATCAATCAGCCATTAACTCGACGAAATATCTTGAGTAAGTGTCAGAACCTCTTTATTTTTCTTCCTCTTCGTTTCACTCCCAACTTTGTTTCCCTCAGACGAGAATCCACGAAGACGATGGAGAAAGCTAAAGATCAATCAATCCATTAACTCGACAAAACCTCTCAGAGTAAGTATCAGAACAACAATCTGAATTGGTTGCTTGGATTCAATTTGGTATGTTGCACTATTACCAGATTTAGGGCTAATTGAATTTAGGGAAAACTTAAATTCAAATTGGTTTTAGGTTTAATTTGGTGTGTTGCACTATTACCAGATTTACGGCTAACTGAATTTAGGGCAAACTTAAATTCAAATTGGTTTTAGGTTTTTATGTTGAATTTTTGTTTCACTTTTGCAAATTGTGAAAATTAATGTTAAACTTAAATTAGGTTAGGTTTAAAATTTAATTTGGTTGGGTTCTTACACTGAATTTTGATTTGGCTGTTACAAATTATGATAATGGTCAAATTGGTTTACATTCTGTGCAACTAAAGTTTATGGCACAAATTAATTGAGAGGTAGTAGTGCATGGGATTCCTGGAAATTTCCAGATAGTGATATATTTCTTGCCAGATGATAATTATCGACTATTTCTAGAGTCACATTTCTTTCCATGGGTCTGTGTTTATGCAAGATATGGTTACTGTACTGTATTTTAACTGCCAAATATGTAGTATGGGTACTTCATTGAGGAAATGAAATGTCAAATTGTATTAATATGTGTAATTTCTATCAAGGAAAGAATACATCAGGGTGAACTTTGTGTATCGCGACTTTTCTTATACCCCCATAATAGTTAGGTTAATGTCTATGAATACAAAAAACGTAGAACCTCATCTTATTTTGAACAGGATGCACATTGGAAACATTTCTTTTTCCCTTGGGAAAGCCTCCATCACAACTCTTCCCTCTACGTTTTAAACAAAATTGACTCTTATTTTGCAATGTTTATATGTTTGAATTAACTAGACAGCGTATTTGTGCTACTTCGGACTGCCAATGTTTTAGTCTGTTTAGTTAATTCAAACTTATGATGGTTGCAGGTATGTGCAGGGAAATATGCTGTCTGGAATTACTCATTCAATCCATCTCCTAAAAACGAACTTGGTTTTTACGTAGGTTTCCCATTTCTCCTGTATGCATTAACTTTTTTCTGTGGCATACAATCATTAGAAAGGATTTTGTAAAGCTGGTCGTAGACGTGCACCATGCCTTTACGCCTTAGTAATAGTGCGTCAATTGTTAGTCTACTTGCTTAAAATCTTTATATGCACATTGATATGTTATTATTGGCTTAATTCTGTAGAGAAACCTTGGAATAGAGCATATTTGAGTTTTGTGCCTTCCGTTGTGGTTGTTATGGCATGCATACGTGATTTCATTCTCGAGAATGTGGTTGTGGTCAACTGAAAGAACTTGATTTCGACCCATCATATATAAATAAATGATAAACAAATTCCAAACATTACCCTAAGCAAGTATGTGGTGATGTGAACCGAGGATGTCGAATAGTTTGACTGTTAGCAGCCAGGGGACAGAAATACATTTGAGAAACCATGGCTTGCATGGCTTTCGAACTTTGTTTCATTTTCATGTTTTCTCGACACTGAAGTGTCCTAATCTTGATATATGTTGAATTGCAAATCGATGAAACTTGGTGTAAAAGGTTGACTCCATAGTCAATACCGGACCCACGGTGTAAGACCAGACATTTTGGTGGTTAAGATCAACGTAGATGTGGAGGTTTCTGTATGTGCTCCCGTCGTGTAAACAAGAGTAAGACAAAAAACTGACGTATATAACGTAGGCCATTGTAGTTTTCAGCTTAAACCAAGTAGGCAGGTACCTTATTAATGGCTAAAGGCACCATTACAAAGAAAAAGGGTACGTACACAAAAAATGTTGTGTATAAAGAAGTTTTTCTGTCTTAGAAAAATACGAGTTACAAATACAAATTATTGATGTAAAAGGACGTTTATGATTGGAAAATTATTATTAAATAAAAAAATCAAGTTTAGTTGTGATAACTTTTGCACATTAATATGAAATGAGTTTTCACCGCTTGACATTGACCATTGACCAAGTGTTAATTTGACCATTGATTACTCCACAAAAATAATAGAATAATGAAACGAATGTACCGGCAGGCGCATCGCGCATGCGTGCTATACTAGTAGATAATAATTAAAGGAAGTATTTATCTGTGAATTCATTACTTTTTAAACATATTTTTTTATTTTTTGTTTGATCGGTAAATTAAAGATTTTATAGATGAAGGATTAAAGTACATGAAATATGTTTTCTAAACCAAAATGAATCAACCAAAAAGAAAAGGAAGAAACAGGATGTAACCCCAAGCACAGACCAAAACAAGTAGTCACAAGAAAAACACCACAAAGCACCGAATCAACCTAAACCTGACAATGCAAAGCCTCATTCCAATAACAAAATCAAATCAGGAAAGTTGAAAAATATCTTATTTCCATCTAATTGTGAATTGCGGGATGGTGATTCCATTAAAGACACCGTGCCTATATAACCATTTAGCCACTGTAAACTTCAATTGCTCAATAATTCCTTTCACCTCCTTACTCTTATCTTAAAAGGCTCTTAAATTACACTCCTTCCAAATATACCAAACAATTGTAGACGGTAAAGCTTTAAGAACCAAAGCTTTCCGAGAAGAATTTCTAATCCTAGGCCAAGAACTCAACAAACTAACTAAATCCGGAGGCGTCGCCCATACCATAAAGAATTTTTTGGCGAAATAGCACCATATTTCCCAAGATATTTTACAATGGATTAGCAAGTGATTCACTGATTCTTTATCCTGCACACATAGAAAACATATTATTATTTGCCAATAGATTAGTGTCAAACTTTATATAACAAAAAAACGAAGTTGTGAATTTTTTAAATTGCACGGGTTTCATTACAATTGTTAATCAATTGAATCGTACGTACGTTAGTTATACGTCACAATTTGTAATTGGAGCCTCCATTGGGATGGTTGCAGGGTACAACCATGTTTCCGTGAGAAGGTATATGTTTCTAATGTCAATTTAGACAAGACCTAGACAAATTAAAATATATTACTTACTTTATAACTTTCATAATTTAATAGTTTTCCAAGAATGATGCCACGATGAATAGGCCGGTGATTTATCATATGGAAAAGTTTAAAAAAATATCCAACTCGAATACGTTTGAACAAAATTTTGTATACCCTAGTGGAAATCAGCAGTTTTGCGACCGACAAAGCAAGTCATTTAACTGGTATCTATGACTTGCTTTATCGGTCAAAGAAAGGGTCGCTGTTTGAGCGTCTTTTTCAACTATGACGTGTCTTCGGGGGTCGTTGAAAATCTTATATCAACGACTGATTTTAACGGTCAATATTTATGACTGACTTCAATCAGTCATAGATATAAATCTTAATATAAAAAAAAAAGATTCAGATTGGATGTCTGGCCTGACTGAAATTGACTAAATCTGAAATCAAACACAAATGAAACTCAAATGGGAATCAAATGAAAACCAAATTCAAATGAAACTCAAATTAGAATTCAAATGAGAATCAAATAAAACCCAGATTCAAATCAAATTAAACTTGCACACAAATAATCATTCAATTTAACATTCATTGATTCATTGGTTTCAAATTACACAAAGGATTAAAATTTGTAGTTCTGACCAGTGTAATCTGTAGTTCTATGATTCGACTACAAAACGATGAACTAAAAAACTATTTATTAAACAACAAAATTATAAACTCCGATGATGATGAAGAAATTATTCCTACTTCATAATGGTGTACCTGCATAGCAAAAGCCATCAGCTGATTAATGTTGGGAGGTCACAATACTCAAGAAAATGCTTATAAAAACAATAACCATGCCATGCACATGAGAGGACAATGATATATACAGGTGGGTATCCTAACCAATATGATGTCAATCTCTTTACCTTCCTCTGTCTAATATCGACACAACGACACAAACGTAACTAGTTCATTAATTCACGACCTTGACATATCTCGAGCACAATATACATAATGGGTTATACATGGAATCCTAATGTAAGAACGGTAACAAGTATTGCAGGTAAGATTGCAGAGAGGCCCCAAGATGAATAACCAAAATAACTCAATAGTTTTGTTCTCCCTACTGATAAACCAGTTGCTATTAGTGCAATGATTGAGAAAAGCATGAGGAAACAAATACTTATTGATGAACCCATTACTACCAGAAATATCACAACAGGTGTTTAAACAATAAGCACCAGCAGGCTCACAAACCACCATGTACCAATACCAACAAAATAGAGAAAAACAGCACCATTGGACCTACATTAACAACTCGACTAAAGAGAATTCAAAAACCATCCCATGATAATGTAGTGTATACCTTATCAAAGGTAATATTCACAAAAGTGATCAAGTTAATTAGACTTTTATTGTTTTTTAACGGTGGGTATGTTAAGAACAGAAGCCTTCCCTTAGTTTCATATCTAAAGTTTCTATTAAAGAGTATCCAAATTTCATGGCCCAAATGTATTAATATCACAATTCAATTCAAGAGGATAGAAAAGAATAATCATTGCAGAAAGCACTACTAAGCATGTTGTGCATATAATCTGTAAGGTGCAATCACTTGCAACTAATTTCGGTAACTGAAAGTGAAGAACAAACCAGTAAGGCTTACAGCGGCGGTCAGATTTTAAGAACCATGAAGATGTCAATAGAATATCTGTTGCACAAACCAAGTGGATTCAATTAAACTTTGGAAAAAAAATACATAAATGATGCTTACAGGTACTGGCTAGAGAAAAAAACACTACCAAGCAATGATGACTTAAAATTCTCACCCAATAAATCTAAAAATGCATCAAAACTATTGTCCATAATGAAGCAAGAAGAAAACAAATAATCCACTATTATCAGAAGACACGTTGCCACATGAATGGCAGTAATGATAGAAGTCTCTATCTAAGTTGCATATAACATTTACAATGCAAAAATGCAGCAATGTAGATCTCAATGTTATCCACAACTTTCAAAAACAGCAGGCACAAAAAACAACATTCGCATCCTAAATTAATAACCACCCACAACTCTCTAAAATAGAAGCCTTCAAATTCTAACCCAAACACCAGGTAGACCCCCAAAAATGTAAACCATATAACTTCATTACCACCCAGTCCTGAACCACACCTGGGCAGAAGGCACATCAAGGTACAGATGTATTCGCGTCGAAGAACTTGAATGTAAATAACCGGATAGATAATTCATAGAAGAAGAATAAAACAAATATAGCTTAAGTGAACCTACTTTCTTTCTCAGACGGATTTTTCGTGCATTCTCACGATGTTGAGCAACTTTGTGAACAGCCTGCAAATATTATAGAGAAATTAAGTTATTATCAATCTATCAGAATTTTTCTTAAAAAAGAAAATTGACATAGTAACAGAAATGTACTTGCTAAATCATGTACATGATAAAAAAAAATTAGTTTTTAACTATGGTTGTAATGCATCTTCCTCCCAACATAGATACAACAGTGGAAGATGCTATGTATGACACTACCTAAGTACTGGTGACTGCACTTCAAACCCATGCTTTGTGGAAAGAAAAGCTCTAGAGAAATGCAAGATGACTTATTGGACTCAATGGTTTCCAAAAAAAAAAAAAAAACTTCTTACTTCGGTATCAATATCATAGACCATAGGCACTTTTGGGTGGGCTAAATTTTTTTTCTTTCCAACAGATGAATCATGAAATAAAAAAAAACGATAGTGATAAGGGAGAGTGCAATTCCTGCTACAACAGAACTTGAGTATCTGATTTTCCCCATCTCTAACCTCATTCTAACATCAGTAGATGATGTAACATACAATATAGGAATACAAGACGAAATGAATACTTGACTACCGCTGCCACAGTGTGCGAGAAAATCTACCTGATCAGCAACGCCACCAAATCAAATACTTGGTTAGCAAATTATAGGAACCCACAAGGGTTATAAAAGTGCCCAACAGAAGAAAAAAAAACATGATAAAAGACCATCAAGTTATTCACGAAAAAGCTTACGTTAGAGGTAAGTGAAGATTACAAGGTTTTATGCTATACGGGAAGTTAATTGTTCAAATTTGAATATAGTACATAGATTATCATCGCATTGCTAAAAAATAAAGATAACAATCCATTATGATTGCTGTAACTTTTAGCTCAATTAAGAGGGAAATGTTTAACTCAATTTTTCATTAACAAAAAAAGGAAAAAGATTACAACGGAGCAACTTTTTCCCCAAACAAAATGTAATTATCTTTGATATCGATTAAAAGTTCCTTTCGAACAGATGGTTCTCATATTTAACTTGAAAGTACATAGTGACACGGTTTGTAGATGTTGTCTTTTGCATAGAAAATATACATCCAATTGAGTGCTACGTTCTTCTTAATTCACTTTTATAAAGTAATTAACTTCAGTAAGAATCTTCAAAAAGTGAATACATGATAAACTGAAAATATATAAAACAAAACAATGAACCGTTGATATATATTAATGCAGCAAAACACATCATTGATTAATTCAGTATGGATACATAGAACAAACTACAACATAAATGAGATTTTAGATGTCTAAGACTCACAAAAGAAAACGTACAAGATAAAAAGGTGAAAGAAAAGATAACCTTGTGGAGAGTTGATAAATCCAACGTAAAAAAATAGTGTAAAAAGTATAGCCGGCTGATGCTCCCTGCAGCTGCAATATCAAAACAAAAAGGCAAATTCATCAAAGAGTTGTCCACTTAAAATTACTGAAGTGAAGTCGACAACTACTTCTTTGGGTTCAGGTATACAAATTAATCTATGAAACAATTAACGTACTAAGATTGATGAGACTTGAAAAAGCCAAAAAAAATTCATTAGTACAATTCATCGAACACTTAACTTACAAATGTTATTGAAAGTTGAATGAAATAAATTCCGATTCATTAAAAATTCCTAACATTTTTAGATTTCCAAGATTGAGCATCACAAGGAATTCTTCAAGCTTCCAACTAGAATAATTATAAGAGTACAAATGTTGATGCTTGGGCTAATCAAAATTCTTACCTGGGCTAATTTTATTTTCTTAAAGAATTAAGATTGCCTAAATAAACTTTTACTCATTTTGGGGTGGGAAACAGCCTGGGTAAGCCACCCCTACTACCGTCCCTGAGAAAAACGTATGAATCAAAACAATGATAAGAAAAAAATAGGTTCATCAAGAGATTAAAAAAGATGAATAACAATATCTAATGCTATGTACTTAAATTGAAAACTAAACATCAATAGTCAGCATCTTAGGAAGGGAACTTACATTGAAATTGTGTTGAAGCCTATCAAATAACAAGGCCTAAAAACACTTGAAATAGACTGATTTTGAAAAAGCCCTAAGACTGATAATTGATATCCACACCAAATGACTAACTTTTACAAAAAATAAAAATCAAAACAAATAAAAGTGGTGGAGAATTTATACCTGATGTTTGAGAAATCCAGCTGAGATTGATAATTGGTCTTCTAATTAATAACTCCTACAACAGAAATCAAAACAGATTTACATTTCTAACAGACAAAATCAACGAGAACAAAGATAGAAAATGAGGAATTACCTTACATTTTCAACGTCTTAGTAACCCAAGTTGCATCAAACGAAACCCTAACGGACAATTAACAAATCAAAAAGATGAAAAATAAAATGATTGAATAAAAATGGTTCTGACATTAGATCGAAGAAAATGGTTTGACATAGAAAATTATCATATCAATGGATTTTTAAGATAACTAACAGATCTGGGTAGATGAAGGAGAATTTTTTTTTTTTTAATTTGGAGGCTCTCGGCTGAGAGAAGAGAGATGAGGGAATGGAAGAGAAGAGAAGAGGCCGAAAAGAATCAGGAATGAAAAGTGATTTTTGTGAGGTGATAAAAACAAGAGATAAGGTTCTCTTTTTCTTTCCTAAATCGTGACCGTAGAAAGTGTGGGACCCAGGAAATCTAACCACAGCAAGATCGATGAATCAACTAGGTAGAGCGGTCGTGGTGTCGGTTCATGAATCGGGACATATCCGTAATTAAAAAGTTTATGGAACGACCGTTATTAGCACTCTGGGATGTGCTCCGAAAATTTATCACAATTATGACCGTCTTGACCGGTCCACATTCCGTTGACCGTTAATGAGGGTCGGGGCTATGGGTCATTTTAACCCCCATTTACACTAGCGATATAACAATAAATAAAGATTGAATATAGAAATGAATAAAAATTTGGTTAATTCTTTTAGTTACTGTTATCAAGGATGTAGTGATCAGACATGCGTCTGGAGTTGGTTTTATTTTATGGTTTAAGTATTTGTAAAATGTTTGATAGGTAACTTTAAACACTCATATTTTCGTCATATCCGAATCTTTTCAAACTGTGCATATATAGCTGGATTATCAGAGGGCATCAAATTTTCTTACCCATTAAAATCAATCATACTAATCAAGAATTTTTTACAAATTTTAGATGCATCTTGGTGATGGGGCGAAGCCCCACCTCACCATATTAAAATTTTCCATTGGACCGGTGCGTGGCACTGGTCTCATACTACACTTAAGTAGTAATTCAAACACCACCAACAAATATGTAATGCTTACAAGGTGTTACACAAAACTGGATTCAACATAGTACTGTTACATTGGTCTACTTTTAAAGTTATCTTTGTAGTAACATTGCACGCACACTTATTGCATTTCACCTTTTCTTTTTATCTTCTCTTAAAAATTTCATTTCACATGCATGGTAGTCAATATCGTTTGTATCGGACGATATTATAGGTTTTTATCGTGTATCGGTAAAAACCTTTACGATATCTAAAATATCGGCGATACAAGGACTAAACGATAAAAACGTTCATATAGGCCGGTACGAACCGATATATCGGGTCTACTGATACACTAATAATATCGGTAAGGGTAATTTGGTAAAATAAATTATTTAGATATGAAAATTTGTAAACAAAATCATTCCTCCTAATCCTCTTCTTCTTTTGTACCCTTTAATTTGTACCGTGAAGCTTTTGATCTTGAGAATTAATGCATCATATGACACCAATTTTTATAGATTGAAACATTTATAATTTTATTCTTAATGATGTATCTCCTGTAAAAACAGATATTATCTTTTGTATCGGTGTATCAGCCCCGGCCGATACGTTACCGATACGCGATACTAACTACTTTTTTCACAGGTTTGCATGTGATATATATGTCTTCCAAAACTTTTACAAATAAAGTAGCTGGACTGGACAATTTATCAAAAATTGTTCGAAAAATATCTAACATATTTAACCACGGGAGCTGGGCGAAGCACGGGTTACATACTAGTCTCTAATATCTAAATTAGTTAATCCCACCAGCCCGGTGCGTAGCACGGGTTACATACTAGTCTCTAAAGGCAATCCTGCTATGGTGCTAGCTATCCCTTCCCTATCCCTCAAATAAAGGGAAGGGATGGCACACGAAAGGCAATCCTGCTATGGTGCTTTGCTATCCCTTCCCTACACTATACACGTACTCAGCCCGCCTATGAATAGTGCCTCACGGGTACTCAGTACGAGTATTTTTCAACTCGTTAACTTGACTAAATACGCGTACTCAGTACCCGTTTGATAGGTTTAAGTTCACAGAACCGCAGCAGACGGCCATTTTTTCTTTTCTTCCTCTTCTTCTCTATTTTTCTCCTCCTCTTCTCCCTATCGATTTGAAGACCTTCCCATACGATTTTGGAGATAAAATTCATTGGGTTTGTTCATTAGTATCCAGTGAAGCGTTTTCCTTTATCAATTTATTGTTTCATCCACATAATCATCCAAGGTGAGTTATTTAAAATTTAGGGTTTTATTTTTTTTAATTTGATTTTAATCGAATTTGAGATGTTGGGTTTTTTTAATGCATCATTGAATGTTGTTTCGTAGTTTTGGACATTGTTGATTGATTTAATGATTTTTTTTTTGATTTTTTGAGAATTAGGTGTTGTGTATGAATGAATTTTGATATGTATAAGATAGTGTAATTGATGATTTGGGATTGTAGAATGATTAAGAGCATATGTATTATGTATATGACACATTGGTGGCAAATTGATGAATGTTTTGGTATTGAAGAATGATTAAATGTATATGGATATGGTATTATGTTTGATGATTTTTTATTTTAGTAGACAATGTGGCTAATATGTAAAATACATGATTTATGATCGTTGTTTGAATATGTAAAATACATGATTTATGATTGTTTTGTGATGATTTTTGTGTACATGTGTGCCGTAGATGACCAATGTTGATTTTGGACGAATTATGGAAGAGAGATTGCCGGTTTCTTCAACGAAACATAGTGATCATAAATTAAAAATTCTTGATACGTCTAATGTTAGGATGACTTCGTTGAGACCATAAGTCAAATTTATGAAGTGTGTACCTCAATTTCTAGGTTTCCTAATGCTAAAGTGATTGTAGACAACTGTGGGTTCGGTTCAGTTTTCCAAGTACAATATCCAAAACTACCAGACAACTGCCTTACTATCGGAATATTTGAAAGGTGGTGGCATACCACTAATACATTTCACTTCCCTAGTTTTGAAATAGGGTTTACCCCATTAGACTTCACTCAAATTACCGGAATTCCAATCGGTCGAGGAGATCCCATATCATTGGACTCAATTAGTATGGAGCAAATACATGAAATTTCTCCCCAGACCATAGACTGTTTGCTCCCATATGTTGAGGCGAGACCTACTACTAGAATAAAAAAAGGCGCGAACCACGTTATCGTTACTGGAGTAAAAGAAGTAATTAGAGATGAAGAAATAGTCCCCTTGAGACAGAAACTTGTGGATAGATGCAACGGGATCAAGAATATTATAATTAAATCGTTTCTTGAACATAGATTCGTGCTGGATAACGATGTAATAATGCAGGAGCATATGGCATGATGGTTTTTGATTTGGGTTATTGTGAATGTCTTGTTCCCAAACAAAAACAGTGTTGTTGAGGTTAAATGGCTTCGTATAATAAGGGATTTAAGTGTGCTGAGGCATTATGATTGGGGTTCGGCGGTGTATGCATATATGCTAAGGGGCCTGAGTACCGGAGTCACGAGCAACGCTCCTGAATTGCAGTTTTTCTCGTATCCTTTGATGGTAAAAATCTCTACCCTCTCGTAATCTTACTTTCCTTTTTATTTAATTTTGTTACCACTATATTTTTATAGTTGTTAATAACAACGTTTAATTTTGCAGCCATGGTTTTGGGCTTATTTCCGATGTCTATTTCCCTATACAAAAGCTGAAAGTGAAAATATGGATCTGTGGCCAGCTGGTAGGTTATATGATGGATCCCAACGAGAAACGAAAAAATGCGGTCAGAGAGATTCAGGTACCCATTCTATGACTATTGTTCGTAACCAAATTGATAACTTTGCATTCGATTCCGTATACTGGTCGCCATGGGAGGAGAGTCAATGAAGAAGTAAACCCGAGGTGGAAGAGGCTAAACGAATCTCAGTAACACGTAGAGTTTTTTACGATCCATTTGGTCACAGCGTCCTGTACCTGGGCTAACGATTTCTTAAACAAGTTCTTGGATTGACCGTAATGCCGTGCAACCCTCCTAATTCAATAGTAGACATCAACAATGCATATTTGTACACGTACCAGAATCTTAATAGCCTGCATTTTGATGAAGTATCCGATCGAAAGTATAAGTTATGGTGGAAGGAGAGGTCAATAGGGAAGTATAGGGGTGTAATTGTACATGAAGCAAACCTGGATTTGTATGGCACCCAAGATAACGATGCGTATGTATGCCAACCAGCCCCGCAACGCCAAAGCACATACACAAAATAGTTGGTTCCTGTCGACCGTCATCTCTTCCCATATCCACCAAGCCAAACGACGGCTAAGATATGTGGCCCCGACTTTCAAGCGATTGAGGTACCGGTTGGAATGGAGTATTTGGGAATGTTTCCTAAATCCAACTATGATGTCAGCTTGGGTACACGTATGAGTATAATATAACCTTTAATTCCAATATATTTGACTTGTGAAAATGAATTATACTAACGTCCTTCCTTGTTGTTTATAGGAGATGTGGTGCGATGCTTATGTGGATATGGAACAAAGATACAAGGCTACACATCAACAATATTACGACTATACAGCGGAGCTGCAACACCAAATCAAATACGGTGAAGCACCCCGTGTGAGATTTGTGAAACCGTATGAAGCCCCATATACATGTGAGTCATCTAGCCAAGGCCAGTCTCTGGAATCGGGCCCGTCGACCAGTTCTTTTGTTCCAAATAGTCAAGAAGAACCTTACTTAGGTCAAAATCCGTCTGAGCAATTCAACCAAAGTACAACTACGTACCAACATCAAGGTGGTGGAAATTTTCCATGGTTTGATTTGTAAAACGGGATAGTATTTAAATTTCTTAACATAACTGTTTTATTTTATAATATAATGGCTACTTAAGACTTTCCTAACTTTGTTCCATATTTTTCAATGATAATTTTACTGTATAACGTCATTATTTCACAATATAACGGCTAATTTTACTGTATAATGCATTTTTTTATTATTATTCAAATTCCTCTCATCATAACTCTATAAATATCAAATCACTTTCCAATATAAAACCTATCCCAACTATTTATCATACCTAAGTTTTATAAAAATGGTAAGATTCAGCAAAGAAGAAGATGTTGCTCTTATGCAAGCATGGATTGAAGCAACCAACAAAATTCTTAACTCAATTCAGGCGTCAGGCAACCAATTCTAGAAGAATGTTTTTGAAAATTTTGATAACATATCCGGAAATCCAAATGCTAGACACAGGGGAGGTCTTAGAGCTAGGTGGAGCAAGATGAACGAGGGGATCATAATTTTTGTGACTATTCAGGCTGATGTTAACATACGCAACCCTGGAATGGCATATGAAGAAAGGGTAAATAAGATTTACAGAATTCTTTCACTTTTAAGTAAATAAATATACTTAAGCTAATATTAATTTATGAAATTTCAGATAAGTGCTGCTCGTTTAGGCTATCTTAACCAGACAGGCGACAATTTTCCTCATGATGAATGTTATCAGTTTTTAAAAGCGGTTTAGGATACTTACAATCCAGACCAAATGTAGCATATGTGTTTTAGCATCAGATGTTAATCAAGTCTTCGGAACAACAATCCTGAAGAATGATTGTGTTTGAATGTTCTATCTTATATTTATGTAATTTTCGGTTTTTCTATGTGTGTTGCAGCATCAGATGTTAATCAAGTCTTCGGAACAACAATCCTGAAGAATGATTGTGTTTGAATGTTTTATCTTTCATTTATGTAATTTTTCATTTTCATGTGTGTGCTTCAGCATCAGAAATAGATGTGTTCGTATTTAAAATCCATGTTTGTTGTTGTAATAACTTAACTTTATTCAAAATATCGTAATTAAAATTAACTACACTACCGGAACTAAAATACAACATTACTTAAAATAAAATACAATTAAACTTATCTATTACAAATTGAAATGAAATAAAATACGACATTACTTATTAAAACGTATAAACATTTAAGCTAGGCTATTAAAAATGGAACGGATTATCTTGTTGGCTCTGCATCTGCTTGGCCAGTATGGCATTCTGTTGATATTCAAAGTACTTTTTTGCCTTTGGAGTCATCTGCTCGAGATCCAATAGCATTATTTCCCTTTCTTCTTTCATTTGAGATGCGTGAATTTGTTGTTGAGTTGTCTCTAACAACCTTTCCATAATTTGGTTTTGTTGTAGCTGACGAGGTGGGATAATCGATCGGGATTGTTTTAGATAATCAACAAGTTTACTGCCCGCGTCACTCATCTGAGAGTCTTGCGAGGATGGTGTGCCGGGTTTATTTTTCGCAACCCGCTTTTTAAGAATTGGCGCTTGTTTCCCTGCTCTTGAAATGCGTTTATCTCCTGTAAATCCACCAGACGATGTTCCAGGTATAGTCATTGGGCTCGTAGTAGGGGTAGATCCTGATGCAAAAGGGATACCGCTAGGGATATTATTTTGAAATGGATTTTCAACGAACTGCCTTGATTGTGGATTTTGGGAACTAGAGGGTGGAGAATTAAACATATTAGAGAAATTTGCATTCATTTGAGATGAAGGAGGATTAAAATCTTGTTCCATATCTTCAGTTACACCGACTGGTACAATTGGAACATCTTTAAGCATATCATACTCAACATCTCGTTCGAAAGCTTTTCTGTATATCTCAACATATAAGCTTTTCGCAAGTAAGATCTACATCAATGTAAAGATACCGTAAATAAGATATCAGTAAATTATAATGTTTACAAACAACATATACCAAAACTATAATAAAAATATTTAAATAACATACCTGATTAATTGAGTCAATGCCTGGATTAGCGACTGTAGCTCTTGCAACACAACCGGAAAAGTTATCCACTTCACTCTTGATTTTGCTAAACCGATTACGAACGCTTTTCAAAGTACGACCGTATCGATTTCCACCACAAGCTTCGACAAATTTATTAAAAAGCACCTCCCAAAACAGTTCCTTGTCTTCATAACTGTTATAACCAACAACAAGGTACTGAGTAATAAGGTGATGATTTTCCAAAACACTAAATCTCGTTCTTTGTTTCCTTTTTTGGCTTTGAGTCTCATCCATTAATAAGAAAAACAAAATTTAAAAATATTACTTAAACAAATATAAAATTGGAATGATTTTAGTGAAGAAATCAATTGATGTAGGAAGAAGAAATTGATTTGGTGTGGTTTGAGTAGAGAATTAGATTGGTATTTATAGGGGATTTTGAAAAAATGGTCGTTGGGATCCGACGGCATACAAAATAGAGCCGTTATTAGTGATGGATGGTTAGGATCGGGTGTGAGAGAGGTGTTAACGAAAAAGGTCAAACAAATATTATTTGCCGAAACGGGAACTGAGTACACGTACAAAAAGCTACGCGTACTCAGTACCCGTGTGATTTCCCTACTCGTGTAGGGATATGGAAGACCATAGTGGTTGCATTTTTGGGTTTTTGAGGGAAATGGAGGGATAGGGAAGGGATAACCCCTCCCATAGTGCTAGCTCTAATAATGCTCTCGCGAACAAACCTATCTCTTCGACAATAACAGTAAGAGAGAGATTACGGAGTGGCTTACCAGCGAGTCTCATGAGTAACCTAGCCTACATTAATTCAACGACATACTACTACTTGTTGATTTTTTTATTTTATTTTTTGTATATATTAGATAAATATTATTACATGAAACTAGTTGGAAGCCTAACAAGCTAACTCCAACGACATACTACTACATTAATTGAACAGGTTGTTGTGCTAACCTACCAGCGAGCCTCATGGGTAACCTAGCCAAGGAAGCCGAAACGGCGGGAGGGGGGCTAAGATTATGTCACAAGGGGGGCAAACTAACACTACCTTCCATGTTAATTCCTGCAATATTACGTCATTGGGGACTCAAACCAGGGACCTCCTGGAGTGCATTAAACTTTGGGAAACGGGGATGACCAGCTGAGCTATGGGCCCGTTCAATGACCACGGAGTTTCCTTGGAATAAGTTAAATGACCATTTGGATATCTGCAAGCATCATAGTAGAGGCCAGTGTGTCGCAGCTAAACAAAAAGTCTTGCACCAAGCAAGCTGCTTACAAGTCGGTTCTATCAAGTCTGGGTCTAAAAGGCGTCCTGGGGCCAAGTTTATCATTATTATTTAAGAACAAAAACAAAATTCTGAATTATTATAAGAAACCAAGGTGGTTCTTATACTTGAGCCCAGAGGTTCAACTAATTTGTGGATGCTTGGCGTTGTTCGTGCATGGTTAATCGCTCTTTATAGCTGACATTTGCCCCCTTCACATGTCGGCGTAATATAATTCTATGCCTAAACATTTTAAGACAAAGAAAACCATTCCTTAATACCAATGAAACAACAAATCCGAGGATTGCAGTAGTAAAGAAACCTGATGTTTACTAAAAATTTAATAAATACAAGAATATTTTCAAGCTGTAACGATTAGAATATCTGAAGGTTTGTTTGAAGAGTAAAGTACCTAGAATGGCAACTAGAAACACCCAGCCAATCATCTCAAGCTCAAATCTAGATCATCTTCGTCGTCCATATCATGTTCACTTGATGGCCTGATTCTCCTTATATCTCTGGGTGTATTTCTCCCACCACCTTTCTTCGGTTTTCCCCTGCAGAATGATTCTCGTGTTTAGCATTAATCAGCACATTTGTACAAAAAAGCTGTGACACTAACATCTTTCTTCTTATATATACAAAAAGAAATATTTCCTGCAAATTGAAACAATAAAACCCAATAAGAGCACACCATAAGGCGGATGGGCGGATGGAAACTTAGTCAACCAACTCCACATCCTTCTAACGTTTCCAATATTAAACATATGAAGTGCCAAGTCAATTGTCTATAGTTACGTTGTGTTCCACCGAAGGAACAACAAAGGCAACCTTACGTTTACAAGAAAAGAAGGATTTCTCTGGACAACCAAATCACATGAAAACATGAATTTGTATCCCCAAAAGTTCAATTGAAACAACCACAAGAGAACCCATGGTTAGTTCAATGGAAAAAATACAACCAAATTAATCACAAGAAAACTTACGATTAATTCAATTGAAGTACACAACTAACTTCCAACAGGATTTTAAGAGAATTAAACATTGTAATTAAATGTCTCAAGAGAAGATACTAGAACACAGTGTTCCAACATTTTATTTTATTTTGAGATCCGGACAATAGAATAAAACGTTTGGCTACATTAAGAGAATGTACTTACTGTCCATTTGCACCAGCGCCCTTTGACCGGCCTAGACCAAAATCTGACCTTCCATCTGCCACAAACACAAAAACGTGAGAAGAAAAGTCAGACCATTCCCACAAACTATAATGCTTAAATCACAGGTATTATGGGCTCACCATCTCGTCCAACCATATGTTCTTCAACCTGCAAACAAATAACCCATGGCGTTAAATATACAGACAGCAATGCTGGGTCCCAATATTTTGTACTTTACCTACTGAAGCAACGCGAATTGATATCTTGTGAAATAGCTCACTCTGGAAGCGAGTTTCACTAATAAGCAAGCATAGGCTGGAGAAGAAAGATAAATGTCTGAAAGAAAAATCTAACATATGCCAAGTGAACAATTTTTTGTTATTGGTACGTGGTCTGTTTATCAAATAAAAAATTAAGATTTCATTTCTTTGATCCCCTTATGTACTTTGGTCTTTAGTTTGCGAGCTTAATTTAATAAACCATGCCTAAACAGTGCGCCAACGATATGCAGCTTGCTACAACTTCTGGCCCCCCTTGATCATAAGGTCTAAGTGGTTGCAAGCATATTACTATATGGCGCCATAGATATACTGCTCTCCTCAGGTGCTCATTGAACATGACATCATATAGTGCATTTTCTGAAATCTTGGTAACAATTCCATCAGATTTATCCAGGAGGCCTCAGACCCTACTTCTTATGACTTCCAATTCTCGATCCCAGTCAGGTGACCAACCAGGGACGAAGGCACTTCCTTTATAAAAAGGAAGGCCGAAGCAGAATTTTCTTTCTTAAAACGACTTAGACTTTCCAAATCCACCTATATAAATCTTGGAACCCAAATGGAAAAAATTTACAAATAAATGTTTTACTGTCTCTAATGTAGTGCCGAGAGGTTCATATTGTTCCTCAAGGCATTCCAGGATCTAGCATCAGAAACAGAAAACTACACATTCAACGGAAGCTAATGCACATAGAACACATAAGACACATAGATTTAACGAGGTTCAGCAATGTGCCTACATCCACGGGCAGCAGAAATTCACTTTATTCATATATCAGAGAATACACAACACAATTGACATTCAACACCCCTTCTTCTTCTTCTTCTTCTTCTTCTTCTTCTTCTTGACATTCTCAACTCACCTTCAACTCTCTCCCAACTCTCCCAGCCCTAAAGCTATAAGAGGATCTACATCTTTCTAATGGAGAGATAACTTCTATTCGTTGTGAGGAGATAGATGTCTACAACCTAAGGGTTTAGACAAGATTGATGTAGTAGATGTAGATACATATAACCTAAAGGTTAGGCCTTTATTTATAGGCTTACAATAGGGTGATACTTGGAAACCAAAGTTCTACTTTAGTTAGGAAACCAAGCTTTACTTCAAATTAGGTAACCTAAACTAGCTAAGAATAGGAAACTCTTGTTTAGATAGAAGTCTAAACATAATTCTAAAAATCAGTCAAAACTGATTTAGGAAATCACACTGATGTTTCCTAAAATCGAGCCAATATCCAACAATTCTCCACCTTGGCAAGATTTCTAGGACAACTTCAACTTCACTATTCTCTGATTTCTCCACCTTGGCATGAAATCTCAACATTCACCTTCCACGCCTTCATATTCTACTTCCTTCAATCACCCGGAGGTGCCAATCATCCGTAGATACTTCAATTCCACTTAAGGATTTCAATACTTCACTCACCCGTAGGTGCCAATCATCCGAAGATCTTTCACTTCCATAAAAAGACTTCAATACTTCACTCACCCGTAGGTGCCAACCATCCGAAGATGTTTCACTTCCATGAAAGGACTTCAATACTTCAATCATCTAGTGATGCTTTCATACTTCAATCATCCTAAGATATTGCACTGGTACAACTTCCAAAATCCTTGTGTAAGGTTCAAATGTGTCAACTGACACGAACACATCATATGGTGTTTATCCCTTTTAAGGATGCAATGTGCTTCAACATGTGCTTCACAAATTCAATCCCATAACAGCTGCAACTGTGTCTAAAGACACCGATACACCAAAACAATGTAGCAAACTCAAAAGACATGATTAAGTCCGGGAAGGCCTTACCCGAATTCCACCACTTCTTTTGCTGCTTTGCAAATTTCTCAGCAAATCCAATTATATATGAATTCTTGACGCGTCTTCAGCTTCATAGATTTTCACATGCACATATTCATCAAACTTGCAAGATTCAAATCTTTGCACATTTGCCTCAACTTGTAGGATATAATCTTTGACTTCAACTCACCACTTCACTTGTCAAATTTGAGCTCTTCCTCCATCCTACTTCTTCAAATTCCAACACTTCGTCTTTCAACACGGAGTTCAATATTTCATCACATGCAAATGTATGGTGTACCCCCATACCGACGAAGTTCTCTTCAAAAGATGAAATAATTCATACCTTACAAAGATGTAATTTTTGTAAGTTTCCAAAACATATGTGTGAACACATTCCAGTATACCATGTGGTGATTATTCATGATATTTTCATATCTTCGAAACTGGAACTTTCTACTCCAAGCTTGATTCTTTCTCCACCTTCACACAATGTTCGCAAAATCCTAAACTGCATGATTTTGTTCTTCAACTTCATGCCTTAACTGCATGAATTAGTGTTCAACCGTATTAGATTGCGCACTATCTAACACTTCTATTTCCATATTCAACAATACATATTTCCATTCTTCAATACTTTTATCATTGCAACTGCATTGAAAATCTTCTTCAATACTCCACCGTTTAAACAATTTTAAACCCCACAAAGTCAAATGGATCTAATGATTTCAGATTCTTCTTCAAACTTCGGTACACACCGAACAACTTAAAACTTCTCGAGTTGTACCTAAGTACTTCAAACGAATGCTTAATATCTTCAACTTCAAACTCCAACTCTTAAAAATCAGAAAAGCATTCAAGCACTCAAAATTTTACACCATCACTAGATCTGCATTTTTCAACATTCACGTCTGAATTTGAAACTTCTTTCCTTGTTTTCCAATGCCTTTCCTTACGACAAAAGGAAATTCAATTCACATACCGCATTCTTCAAATAGTTTTGCGATTTCTTCGCTTAACTATATGCTTCACATGTAGTATTGTACCTTACAGTTTTGAAGTGCCACAATGATATCTTGTTCCTTGCAACCGAGTTTTCACCTCAAAAAACCGGAAACATATCTTCACGACCTATCTGTTTTTCCACCACGGTCTTGCACTTTTTCAACTTGATGACTTCAAAAGGTAAACACCTTCATTCTCAGCCAAATATCATCAAAACAACAAAGGTAACAAACCACCTAGCTCCTCTTTCAAAAAAGAGTAAATCAAAGAGGTGCCTGCAAACATCCAAGTGGATGATTCAAAATGTACCATATTTGCGGTGTTCAACGGTACGAAAAAAATCTGCTCCTACATTGCTGTGGAAACAACAAAGTTTGCAGAAATACCATGCTCATAAGCTTATACAAGTAAGCTTCAAACTCAACACATTCAGAAAAGCCTTTTCTTCAACCATATGCCCAAGGCGCATATGCCAAAAACTGTGTTGACCTCATTTTCAACAGTTTCTCTTCAAAATAGAACAAGAAACTACAGCTCCACCACACAATATCTCCATATAGGAAATCCAATTTACCGAGTCTCTTCAATCCATCATCAACAATTCAATATGCTTATAGCCAGCTGCTTCAAACAATTCTTCCTGAAATCAAACTCTTCACCCAGAATTTATCAACCTTCCACTAGTGCCCTCGCAACACTAAGACATTCAAACGATTGATAATTCTCACACGATACCTACTAATAGGTTTCTCCAATCCTCGCTACACCATGCAACTGAGGCAAACTTGAGTTTAACTTCTTCTTCAGTTCCTTCGACTACGTCGAGGATAACATGATCGAACTAATGACAACCAGCAACATTCACAATTGTTCCCCTTGGTACTTCGAACAATTCTAAGGATCATGAGGAAATTCAATTTTGCATCTTTACCTCTTTCAACATACAAACCATTCAACTTGTACTTCAAACACGACACTTTTGTTTCCTTGCAACTTGGCTTGCAAAACAAGCACATACAAACGGAAAACCAAGGTATTCCCAAATAGTCCACAAAAGTCCGAGACAAGCGAGGTAAAGACCAAAAACAACCAAACACCTTTCTCAAACTAGTTAATAAGGTTATGGAATTACTTATTCGATGCTATGCAAAATACATAGGGTTTATGCTTCAAGAAGTATACCAACGTCAACTCCTCCCTTCAAGTAGAGCTTCAACTTTCTAATCAACAATCAACGAATGTGAAACACTTGAAATACATTCGTGTATGAGTAATTGATACTTCAAACTGTGCTTGTCAAATTAGAAAATCCACCTCTTCAACTTGATGCAATTCAAACGATCTTGTCTCCAAGATTCTTCACATGAGGCTACACAATGCCGACATTACTTGATTCTACAACATGCCTATTGATGCATCTTCTTCTAGGCTTTTACTTCAATCTCTGAGTATGTCTTCTTCCACAAATCCACTGCTAATTCAATACACCACGTTTTCTGACGGAACTGTTACAACCTTGCACCATAGTTCTAAAACTGTCACCAATCTTTACCACAAGTTTTAGGAACTATCACGGTTCTTCACCACAGTTTACAGAACTGTAACGAATCTTCCACCACAAATTTCAGTCAAGAAAACCGCCATCTTGTCTTTGTGTTCTTCTTCAAATTTGACATCTTCTTTGATATCTTCACATACCGTTTCTGACCCAATTCAAACGAGCAAACCCTAGATTTCAAGAACCTAAACCTGGCTCTGATACCAGTTTGTAGTGCCGAGAGGTTCATATTGTTCCTCAAGGCATTCCAGGATCTAGCATCAGAAACAGAAAACTACACATTCAACGGAAGCTAATGCACATAGAACACATAAGACACAGATATTTAACGTGGTTCGGCAATGTGCCTACATCCACGGGCAGCAGAAATTCACTTTATTCATATATCAGAGAATACACAACACAATTGACATTCATCGCCCCTTCTTCGTCTTCTTCTTCTTCTTGACATTCTCAACTCACCTTCAACTCTCTCCCAACTCTCCCTGCCCTAAAGCTATAAGAGGATCTACATCTTTCTAATGTAGAGATAACTTCTATTCGTTGTGAGGAGATAGATGTCTACAACCTAAGGGTTTAGACAAGATTGATGTAGCTGATGTAGATACATATAACCTAAAGGTTAGGCCTTTATTTATAGGCTTACAATAGGGTGATACTTGGAAACCAAAGTTCTACTTTAGTTAGGAAACCAAGCTTTACTTCAAATTAGGTAATCTAAACTAGCTAAGAATAGAAAACTCTTGTTTAGATAGAAGTCTAAACATAATTCTAAAAATCAGTCAAAACTGATTTAAGAAATCACACTGATGTTTCCTAAAATCGAGCCAATATCCAACATCTAAGACTTTAAGTCAGCAGCTTAAGTTCAAAAGTCCTTTGTGATGAAAATCAGTTTTGGGTTTCAAAATTGGCTGGTCAATACCGACAAAGGAAGGTTAGTCATTGTTTCAGGACTTTTATTCTTCTTTCCTACAGACATCTGCATGTCTGGCCTACTGCAAAACTTCAGTATCAATTTCCATAAGCTAAGCTAGAGTCTGGTTTTTGTGTTTTATCAATGATACAGTGTATCGCCGCATCGAATTAATCGACTAAGGCAGAGTATTAAAACACAAGGCTCAAGCAGATAACGGTAACACTATAAGAAAATTTCAATACTTAAGTAAATTTGAAATAAATACTTACAGCTGGTGATGTAACAGATGATAGCGAGAACAGCCGATCCTCAGGCTGGAACTTCCTGGAGCGCTTTAGACTGCAGTCCCAATTCTACACAACTATATTACTTATGTTTAATAAAACTACGGTTCTCGAAAATCATGAAGAGATTACCACATTCAATAAAAGCTATATCACAAAATAAAATACGTAGCAAAGACACATATTGATATGATAATCATGGTACAAAGTTGTGTGCAATTTTGTAAACGGTTTTAGGCTTACACCAAATATATTTGTTGGGTTAAAAAGAAAACAATGCTGCAACATGCAGAACTGCAGGCTGTTCATATAGCCCTATTCTGGATAGTTCTTTGGTCCCAGAAAAAATTACAGAAATAAATATTTACCAACAACAAGCTATTTCAGAAGAAAAACATTAACGCCTGTAAGCAGAGAAACAGAGAGGGTCAAGTTTTCTGATCACTGCATGTGCATCATCCATACGTACTTATGTGGCATGTGGGGGAAAATACAGCGCCCTGCGAATCAACCATTCCAGAAACCTTCTACATAGGAGTATATTAGAGACTCGAGGTTTAATTAATTTAGGTTGAAATACGAAGCCAACTTCGTTTCTGTTCAGTATGTTATTTCTTCCACTATTCATGATTTCAACTGTCTGACTGTTAAGGTACTAACAACTAAGGTCTAGTTTTTTTCTAATAAGAACTAAGGTATAGTTGATAGTTTCATAGGCTAGTCTGGAAATGTTGCATACATTCCAACGCGAAAAATCCAGAATGCTCTAGTCACCCCTGCTAATGAATGATTACCAGCATCTTCATTAGCTAGCTTATCACTATTTACACATCAAATAGAGTAATATGACTGCCTTAAATACGAAGGCAGTAATATCCATCTAATATGCGCAGATATCTAGGCCTTGTTTCTTAATAATATTGGGCCATACACACAACTTCTCTTTCAGTATCATGAATCACAAGTTTACAATCATTGCAAATATCCAGTAAATGAACATACCAGCATTATTATGAATAAAATTATCTTTTTCATAAATTTAACTTAGGGTCGATAAGCAATGTGGTAACCATTAAGAACACTGACAGTCAAATCCAAAAAGGTGTTAAGATTTTATATCACTTGATCTCTTTGACCCCATGGCCATGAAAAATGAAATTATCAATCTCAGCATCCCACATTTTCCCCCACAAAAGGCTAACGTTACAAGAAACTCAAGCCTATTTACACTAATATGCAAAAGCGTCCCTCCGTCGCCTATTAAAAATAAAATAATAAACAGGTTGAAATTTCGTAATCAATCTCTAATTTTCTTGTGGAGAAACATAAGTCCTTAACTATGCAGATTGAGGACCTGTATTAAAATTAGGAAAGCATTTAAGATACACACAAATATTTATTTCTTCGTAATCACACGATTCGCACCACCAAAATTATAAAAATCCCCCATCGATGATAGCGTTAAAGTGAAACAACTAGTCGAAAAAAGTAAAAGATACGTACTTTGTGGTGCTCTTAGTTGAAGATAGGAACCCTTCAAAACCTTTCAGTACATTGCCACCCTGACTTGAGTCTTGCAGATAGCTTGTTTCCAGCTCATACACCTATAGAGAAAGTATGGATCAAGGAATGAGTTACCACCAAAAATCATTATTTTGAATGACCTATGTGTAGGTTCAATCAAGCTAAGCCAGGCAGATTTCTATCTCCTTAAGAAGCCTAAGAACTAGGAAGTGTGAAAACTGTAAGGGCGTCGTCTTGAAGAGAGAATGGAAAAGGAGAAATGCAATGCTGGGTTGAAGTTGTTAGAGCACAATTGAACTTAGGTATCTGGGAAACCGGGTTTAGTTATCCACATATAATGGAACAATGAACAGAACCTTGAAGATGAGATAGGCAAATGACTATTTGAGAACAGCATAGCTGTCATCTGAAATATAAGCACCTAAACAAAAGATTCAACCATACTCTACATAAGATGTCATAACACAAAAATATAACTTCTGCCAACTTATTAACTTGAGAAATCTAATTGCTGGTCATGGGAATTGATTAAACCACTATTTCACAAGCAATGAAAGATTTAATTAAGCTTTTAAGTTTTGACACCTAATAAACTAAATGAAACGCTTCCCTCCAGTACCCAAAAACACATTCATGAGACCAAAGAAAATCAAATGAGTTGACAAACTCTTGATAGGGCATAGCAGGAGAACTAAAAGGCAATTGAGTATTGATTTTAAAAACATCAAGGACACAAGATCACTTTGTGAATATGTGGATTCTGGTATTTGTTCCTTCATCAATCATCTTCCTCACAAGTAAAGTAGGTTTTATTTCGTTATCATTTTTTGATACAAAAGCTAGTATTTAAGAAGTCGGTGGCTTAACAGAAAGGCCTGTCGCGCAGCCAACACTTCCCTAGTCTATTATATCAATCATTCAAGGAGACAACTAACTTAAAGTGGTATCAATACTGATTGCTCAGCAATTTAATCACATGCACAACTGTGAGAATGTAAAACAAGCAAACAAAAAAAGAACAACGGAACAAAATGAAGAACATCAGACAACATAATCTCAAGGTTCGCATGTACACTAACTAATTGTACCAGATTAACCTAATTATTGATCAACCAATTGGCGTGAAATTGAAAATTACGTACAGTCATGCCTTATAAAAGCTATAATATATTCCAAATTCAAACCCGTTAATTGAAAGAATAAAAAAACCTGCTTCTCGATGCTTCTTAGCTCTTCTTGAAGTTTCTCTCTTTTACTCATCAGAGATGTCAGGACTTGTGAAGGATTCGACGAGCTTCTCTGTCCTGAAGACACACAAAAACAAGTTCAAACCTGTACTTGAAAAACAAACGTCATGAATTGGGGTTTTCATTAGGAAGTACCTTCAGTCTCCATGATGTTTGAATCTTAGAAATAAAAATTAGGGTAAAAGAGAAACGTAAAAGGGGCTAATTTGATAGATGGGATTATATGCGGGAAGAAATGTTTTCCTTTGTTAGGTTTAGGGGGTGTTTGGATTCTTTGGATGCACTCTCAGAAATAAGGATGGAAAGTTTTTTTTTTTTTTTTTGAAAGAGGGTTCAGTATTATTAATCAACATCGAACTCTCAGAAATAAGGATGGAAAGTTAAGAAAACATCGACTTAGAGAAGTTATGATACCGGTCCCCTTCACAGGGCTTTAGAGCCAGCCACTGTCATTGGTAGAAGAAATGAAAACGAAATGAAAAATAGATTGCCTAGTTGGAAAAACCTACTAGTATTTTCAGGGGCCACCCAAAAGGAATTAGGGGTCAACAATAAGACAAAATAGGGTCAGCCAAACGTAAATTGCAGCTAGTCCTTATCTCGCGTATTTCGTAATGGCAAAATTGTCCTCCCACAATCGGTAGTAAAGTGCGTTACTTTAACCTCCGAATGTATTCAGTTTTCGAATTTTAGCATTACCATAATCGGTTGTAAATTTAACTTCCGAATGTATATTGGCCCCAAAATGAGATTTTGTCAAAATCCTAAAATTTTCGAACTTTGGTACTACCATAATCGGTAATAAAGTGTGTTACTTTAACCTCCGAATATACTCAATTTTCGAATTTTAGCACTACCGTAATCAATAGTAAATTTAACTTTCGAATGTATATTGGCCCCAAAATGAGATTTTGCCAAAATCCTAAAATTTTCGAACTTTGGTATCATCATAATCGGTAGTAAAGTGTGTTACTTTAACCTCCGAATATACTCAATTTTCGAATTTTAGCACTACCATAATCGGCAGTAAATTTAACTTTCGAATGTATATTGGGCCCAAAATGTGATTTTGCCAAAATCCTAAAATTTTCGAACTTTGATACTACCATAATCGGTAGTAAAGTGTGTTACTTTAACCCCGAATATACTCAATTTTAGAATTTTAGCACTACCTTATTCGGTAGTAAATTTAACTTTCGAATGTATATTGGCCCCAAAATGAGATTTTGCCAAAATCCTAAATTTTTTGAACTGTACTACCATAATCGGTAGTAAATTGTGTTACTTTAACCTCTGAATATACTCAATTTTCAACTTTTAGTACTACCATAATCGGTAGTAAACTGTGTTAATAAGTGATGCTTATTATCTACGGATTGTGTCCATGGCCCAAATTCAAATTTTCGAAACTTAATAAAATTTCGAAATTTTATAATTTCACAATCGGTAGTTAATGGTGTTCATTATCTATCAATTGTGCGTCACTTTTAGTACAGAGAAATTGAATTTTTTGAATCAAGAATAATCGGTAGATAACGATCAATTTATATACCTACCGATTATGGTTGATGTTCTTAAGAAACGAAGAACATCAACCATAATCGGTAGGTAAAGTAGATTATTATCTACCGATTATGTTTCTGCTAGTGTAAATTCAAGAACATCAACCATAATTGGTAGGTAAAATAGATTGCTATCTACCGATTATGTTTATGCTACTGTAAATCCAAGAAAATTTCGGATCAAATTTTTGATTTCAAGTAATCAAATCCTAATTTTGAATCACAACTACTATCATCTATTCGTTTTGTTTGTTGAACTCCTTTTTTTTTTTTTGATGTTCTAAGTTTCAACTTTAAGGTTAATGAATTTTGGGTTTTAATTTTAAACAATCAATCATAACATTTGTTTGGTCGACGATCTTTGTTTTCAATCAAAATTAAAATGATGAAAAAAAAATCCAATGGGTAGAAAAGAGAAGAAGAAGAGGAATGATATGATTATGAAAATAAAGGATATAGGTTTAGATTTAGTATAAAGGTGAAGGACAATATAGACAATTTGCTATTTTTAAGACACCCCTTAACCCTTTTTAATGGATGGGAATAAAAAGGTGGCCCATAATTCCTTTTGAGTGGCCCCTAAAAATGCTAGGTTGGAAAAGTTCCGAACTTATGAATAATGCCAGGAAAAAAGTGGTAAGTAAGAATGCAATTGCATCCTGGGATGTCTACCAAAATAATTGTTGTAAGATACTGGTAAAGATCTGTAACGACGTAATAAAATTCCAGAGAGATTATTGGAGGGGGGAATGGCTAAATGAATAAGGTAAGAAAAGAGAATACTTTAAAAACTGAAACTTTATAACAAAATCTCTTGAGAAAGGGGGTAAGGAATAGAAAAATGTTAAAAATAATAATTATGAATCTCTTTCTGGCTAATAGCGTATGTAGTCTTGTAAGTGTGCAAGTTGTGTAAGTATGGTCAAGTTGTAAATATGCTACAACACGTATGCGTCTAAGAGAGTTGAGAGAAGTCAAGTATATAAATTGAGTCTGTCCAGTGATGAAAATAATCTTTGTAATAATTCATTTGAATATCAAAACCGTGAGTGATGTAGACATTAGGATTTCCTATGTTATTCTGGTATCATCGAGGGGAAAGCCTCACGGCATCGATCCTTGGCGATTTCCTAAAATTGCATTACCACCACCATTAGTCTCATCTTATGCTACTACTGATCTTGTTTTCCTGAAGATTCATTGAGGTTTTGGTAGAAATTAGGGTTTTTCATTTTGATACATGCTACGTGAATATTTTGAATCAAACATGATTCTCATATCTGAAATTTGGTTTTTCTAGTATATGCTTTTGATGATTATGGAGTACAATCTACAATTCAATTGGTTCATGACTTCAATTTAGATTTCGGTTGGTTCTGTTTCCTCAATCTCAACTGGTAAATTGAATATATGCTGGTAATCTCTTGATTACTTCAAATCTGATTTCATGTGTTCAATTTTATTATCATTTCTCAACAACATTCAATTTCCTCTTCATATTTTTTTTTTCACCATAATTAGATTCATCTAATTTCTTAATCAAGATTTAATATTCTTGATTCCTGGTGCTATTTGAGTCTATTGTCTACTTAGAGTTGTTTAACTCAATAGATTTAGTAGAAGGTTGTGATCGTGTGGGTGAATTTTTGCTGCACACTAACGTCGTGCTTTAATTGCATCTTATTCATACTGGCTGACTCAATACTTCGAGATAGTGCTCACTTGCGTCGTGTTGAAAATCTTGCGTGGTTTTCAATGGTGGAGCTGAGAGTGCACAGTTGAATTTAGATTTAGTTTGGTACTGATTTAGGGGTTGAAGTTCTTTTGTTGAGTCCTCATTCAATTGTGAATATAGCTTGTGATCCTTTATCTTTTACTTTCTTGATTGTTATTGTTTTAGGGTAAAAACTAGTTCTTCTGTTTTTGGTGATTTTTGGGTGTATTGATGAGAAACGAATCTAAACCCTAAACAAATGCACTGCACGGGAGTACTTTAGATTCGAGAGATCAATCTGTACAATTCTGGCCTAAACCAATAAATGGTTGTTCCAGACTTGCTTCGGTTACTAAGTGAAGGAGAAGGGTTGATCTTAGGGAGTGAAGCGAAGAAGGTGTTGAGATCAAAATATTGAATTATGAAGGTTTGGATACTTATAACTTGTATCAGAATATGGAACTGGCTTGCATAATGTAAGCTATCAGTTCTGGATGTTTTCTAAATACTGTGTTAACAACACTTGTTCCCTTGTTGAAATAGGTTGAAAACCTATTTATACAATTCATTTGAGCGCGCCCCCTGACCTCATAGGAAGTGGAGGAGGTTAGGTAGTGGAGCAATTGAGTAGTGTAAGAGGTGGTGATCATTTTGTGGTCACACCTTCACCCATTACTTCATCATCGTTAAACGTTTATCCTTTCTTGACACGTTCTTTTTATGAGCGCATTGCATGCCGCACGTTGTAAACCGCTAGACCAATACCCCAGTAAGTATCCCCCAGTTTGTGACATGTCTCATGTCTCGAGTAAGTGGGTCAAGTCATGGGACTTGCCACAAAAAATAGCATATGGTGCTATTGGGTTAAACAACTAAGTTGTTTATGAGGCCGACATAAAATATCGTATATATTTGATGTGCGCAAAGCATCGTTTTTAAGCAGCTCAAAATAATCGATGTGTATAAAGTATCGCTGTTTAGAGCTCGATTAAACAAGTCATGGATTGAGCGTCTTAAACAGATAGCATGTACGGCCACCTTTGGGTGATCGTTTGAGGGCTGTATGGACAAGCCGTCACTTGGTCGATCACTGCTTGTGGAATATAGGAGGCCGGTGATCATGGTGTCACCCTCTTGGCCATCTAGGATCTAATTTAAGCCGTCCGACCAAGCTAGCAAAGTTGGTCGGGCAAGATGATTTGCGGCAGTTGAACTCTTCCACTGATTATATTTTTAGGGTTTGAAAACCGTGTAACCCACCACCCTTTGGGTGTGCGTTTCGAGGCATCGATTCCTGATTTGTATAGGCCGGCCGGTCACGTGTAAATGTGGGTCGACGGTGGTCACGTTAACACCTTTGGGACCACTTGAATCTATATCTACACAGCCCGTTTAGGCTGTCGAAGATGGATGGTTGAGATCAATTTACGACAAAAGTGTGTTGTCGTAAACCAAATTAGGGTTTTGAAACAGCCGTGACTTCTATAGTTTGATCGAGTAATTCGATGCATCATTGACTTCCCATGGGTAAGTCGATCAAATAGGAATAACGTTGGGCCGGTGGTGAACTCGTGCGCACCTCCTTGATTGTCCAAAACGCGATCTAAGCCATCCAATTAGGCTATCTAAGTTGGATGGCCATGATCAATTGAAGACACTAATACACTTTCGCGACCCAAATTAGGGTTTAAAAGCATCGCGTCTGCCATAGTTTGGTCAAGTGATTCATTTCCCTATGGACTTGCCGTGGACAGACCGATAGAGTAGGGGGGAGGCTAGGCCGCAGGTGTGCATGCTGGAACTTCCTTAATCACTCGTAGAAAGATCCAAGTCATCCAACCAGACTGGCGAAGTTGGACGGTCGTGATACTTTCTTAGACTATTTTGAACAGTCTAGCTCATTCGAGATTCTTTTAATCAGCGCAACTACCCTATTTAGGGTTGGCGTTTGACAATGTTGGAAGGGTTTAGACAAATTCCGGTCTGTCGGAGCACTAGTGGGCATGTCGGCGGTCAATGTGGTGATTACCTCGTTCTACCAGGAGTAGTCTAGGCTTGTTGAAATGTGCGGCCAAATTGTGTGGTCATGATCGTTTATGAGACTGATATTGACAGTATAGATTTTTCTTAAGGAAATTAAACATGTTCGATCGAGCTGTCTTTAATTAAAAGTGCATCGATACTAGATTATCTTTATCAGAGAATGATGTAGCATGTGCGGGTATTTTCATGCATATTTCAATACTGGAATTTCGGGAGATTCATGTTACTCTGCTGAGAGTGAACACTTAATCGTCATGTCATGTCAATAATGAGAGCTCGTTTGAGAACATAGCATATGTAAATACTAGGAAAATCATGCATTAATTAATAATGTTGGTATATATAGAAATCACTGAATATTTGGGATTGCTACTACGCGCACCATTCTGAGTGAATTTCATATATATTGAATTGCCCAATGAGCGAGGAGGTTTTTTGCACTCGTCACTTTTAAAGATAGCTTTACCCCTTGCAGGGTGATAGTGCATTAAATACAGGTTTTACAATTTTAGCCTTGAACTAAAACCCACCATCATCATTAAGTCACATGCTTAGCACGTAATGATAATGTCGTTGCGGGGTAAGCACTAGATGGTGACAAATAAAGATAAAACTTATGATACAAAGTTAGATGTTACCTGGAGAGATGGGTCGTCCTGTCCTTGGAACATGTCACGTTCAAGAGGCGTCCAGGTAAGCGTTCCCCTAGCATGGTGTCGGTTGGCCCCAGGTAGATTAGGCATACGGTTGGTTGGGATCTCAAACTATTCATGACGATATCATAATCCTCGACTCTGATGTGGACGACCCCTATCATGAGGAATATCCTTAAAAGGTTGTTGAAGCAATTTATGAAAAGATGTTGAAGCATCTCCCAAGGAGAACGTTGACGTAGCTTCCGAAAAGCGTGTTGAAGCGGCTTCTGGAGAGGATGTTGAAGCATCTCCTGGAGAGGACTCTAGTGAAGGTGCCCTTGGCCATGGCGTTGATGACACTTCATTGAAGTCTTTGTTTCATGCGGCTGGAGCCAGGGCTTGATCGAATAATAATCCCTCATTCATGCTGCTCTTATCACTGGGTATTGCGCCACCATCTCAATGTTGAAGCAGACTGCTTTTTGGGATATCTTCAAGGACTTCGTTCCAAGCGACATCTTTTGAACCGTCTTCTAAATCCTGGATGGTTGTATGGAATGAGATGCGATGAGCAGTCCCCAGTTACACTTAAGATTCTATATGTGAAAATATCTTGGACTTGTACTTTGGAGTCTTTGATGCACATGTATGTCTTCATGTTGAGAAATTTTTGCGGCTCGTAAAGCTTCAAAAGTGATGATGCTTATATTAGCAATAAACCAGTTGAGGGACGTGAAGGCATCTTGTGCTAGCAGTCCCCAGGTGTAATTATCCCGAGCTTATTTTCTCTTGGAAGACGTACTTTCACTTGCCGGTAAGGTGGTTGACGAATTAATGAAGGAGGCAATCTTTTGGATTCGTCATTTGTTGATCAATGGGCAGGAGTCGCTCTTGATAGATCTGTATTGTATCCAAACTTTTGGAAGTCCATGTACCCATTCCAGAGGAAATTGGAAATTTAGAAACACCGAATATGACTTTGTCGACGATGTGGTTGTTGACAGACACGTATTTGTGTCTTTATTACTGACGATAATATATATTGTTGGTTCTTATACTTGTACTATAGTTTTGGTTTTTATTTTGTTTTTATAGCACATGAATAAAAATGGTTCTGGCGAGTAAAACGACTAAATTTGGGCTTTTGTGCAAAGAAATATGGACGATAAGGAAAAATGGACCGGACCTAACTCGGTTAAATGGGCATGAATGAATTTCCAAAATGGACGGGACACTGGACTTGAGTGAAATTAATAGCGGGCGATGTGGAGAAGTATTCTTCATTTGTCAAGAAAGCAAACACAAAGAAGAATGAATTTTTCAGTATTTACCATAAATGGATATTGTCACGTGCAGCCATTCACAAGAAACGGGAAGAAGTGAGGTGGCCTTATACCATTCGAAATAATTTTTGGTTCTAATGATTTAAATAAATATTACAAATTATAATAAGACTTATTTTGGCCCACGAAAACTTGTAGTTATGAAAATCTTAGATATTTGTCATTATAAATTCGGTTACACTTATAATCAATTGAAATAATAATTTCTGGAAAAAAATGCCAGATAAATTATTTTATTTTGGCCTAAAATAATATTTTTTTTGTCGATCCCCAAATATTGGTGATCTTTGATACTGTTTTATGTTTTATTCAGACCATTATGTTCAATCTTCATCGATATTTGCAACCATTTCCGGATGAAGATATAATGCCAGTCTGCACGTTTTCCATATTCGCTATCCGCAACACCAAATCAGAAGTTGAGAAGCTGGAGGTGAATCATGATAATAAAGAAGGATTTGGTGATAGTGATGGGTCAGTAATTGAAGGTTTGGATAACGATGCTAAAACGTGTTGTTATGGAGGAAAAGACAATCAAGATCAAGAAGATAACAAAATAAACTTAGTAGATGCAGAGGAGAAAGGTAACCATCCAAAAAGTCGAGATTTATGAAAAGATTGAGGTTTCAGTGTCGGTATAGCTTTCATAAGGAATGTGATTCCAAGCTAGATAGTTATCTCATTTGATAGGATAGGAAGAATGCAATCTTGCGAGTCTACATGTCCTAGCTAGGTCAATTATAAGCTTTAAAATAACATTTCCTTTTTCACTAAAATTAAAATTAGGCTTATGATAAAATAAGAACATGCAATTGGGGGATACATAAACTAATTGGGGGAGATTTCATTGTAGCTACCGGCATGGTTTTTCTATGCTGACAATCCATCGACCATGCAGACATCATTGAAAAACCATGCCGGCAACTACAGTAAAAATATCCCCCAATTAGTTTATATATCCCCCAATTAATTGTTCTAAAATAACATTTCCATTTTCACTAAAATTAAAATTAGGCCTATGATTGAAGTGAAAACTTTTGGTGATTCATTATTTGGATATAGATTATTATTTTTTTGTTATTTTAGGAGAAAAAAAAAGGTCAAATAATTTATTTATTTTTTTGTATTTTTAACAAAATATTCTTTGTTCTTTAAAGGTTAGTGAAGGACGGTAATCTATAACATAATGAAATAAAAAATTTACATGTTGTAACCACAAATGTTCTAATGTTATTTATTCTTTATAGGTTGATGAAGGTGGGATAATTCGATTTTAAAAAGATATGAGTCAATTATTTTATTTTTTTTAAATGAACAAAAAAAAATTATTTGTAAGGATTTTATTTACACATTAATTTTCTTAATGAACTAATTATGAGGGTTAGCAATGCATATATCCATAACTGATGGAGGTTACAAATCCTACATCCATCGGATGTCTTTATCTGGGATGGTCGGATACAACGTCTATCTCTCAAAATGTTATCCGACCGGTCAACACTCAAAACCACTTCTGTTTTGTATTATAGTTAATTAATAATAGAAATATCAAGTTAATTGGTGTGATACATATGCACCATAAATGTGGATATATACGAAGAAAAATAATACCAAAAATACATATGCCTACAACAACCTAAAAAAAAGTTTCACCCTTTACACCGTAGACGGAAGGAATCCATGGAAATGAAAAACAAAACTTGGACCATTATCCGTGGATGATGAACATTTTACCATTGTCTGTTAATATTTTATTCTCAATTGCAATGAACTGGACAAATGTACAAAACAAAACTAAAAATGCTTATAAAATATAAATGATGAAATAATAAAAAAAACACTACCCATGCAAATTTTGAACCAACCATTTGCTTTGAACACGTTTTCGTTCACAATTGTGCTTCGGTTAAGCTCGCAATGAATTTGAAAAACAACATTAGTTAGTGGACGGGCAACATCATTTCAACCATTAGTTTTCAAAATTTCAACAAAAGAACAGATTTGGATACGTGAATATTTGGGTAATGTGGCATAAACTCGTACATTTTTTTTTATCCAAAAATCTGCCTCTACTTCAAGTGAGAGCTACCGACAATGATAAAAATAAAAACAGGTTAATCGTTAACGTGGAGAGATGATGCAAGTACAAAGTATTCATTCCCTAAAAAAGGTTCACCTGATTACGGTTAAGCAAAATAAAAATCTATGAATGGAGGTAAACTGAATATATTCTCCAACTAATCTGGCACAAATTTTTTCAAGTAAAAGAAAATCTGTTGGAATAGGCGGATTTTTGCTGGAGACTTCTTCGTAAGCTACCTTGTGTAATAGATGTGATACTTCCTAAAAGCTCAACGTGTTTTACAGCATCCACTTTAAAAATTTGGGAAGCTAAACGAAGATTGAGCAACCAAATTCATAAGCGAGATTAAAACTTGATTGGTTATTACATTTCTCTTACCTTTTTAGAGCATCCACTCTAAAAATTTGGGAAGCTAAATGAAGATTGAACAACCAAATTCATACGCGAGATTGAAACATGATTAGATATTACATTTCTCTTACCTTTTGGAAAATCAGTGATGCTCAGTTCAACTTTATATAGGCTTCTCTTTATTGGCAATGGTTTTTCTATATCGTTTTTTACAGGGTAATTGATGACACTACTAAAAGAGGATATTGGGAATGTGTAACCGATGGTGGACTAATGAAGGTAAATAAATAATAATTTGTAACTGTTAGATAATGGTAATTTGTAACCGTTAAGCTTTAAATAATGGCGATATTATTACCATTTCGAACGTTCTTTATGTGAGGAAACTATAAATGATATTATTACCATTTGGAACGTTCTTTATGTGAGCAAACTATAAATGTTCATCCATACGTAAAAACACACAGTAATGGTTTGATCGTGACCGTCCTTTATGTACCTAAACTATCTATCTAAACACACATATTAATAATTTAATCATGGCCGTCCTTTATGTATCCAAACTATAGATGACCGTCCAATGAGAAAAACACCATTGTCCCTTATAATATAGATACCAAGATTTTCTTACCTTAATACAGTATAACCCCTATAATTTAATCCGCGAAAAATTAATAATCACGATAAATTAATTAATTTTTCCGGTCCCGAGTCGGGACCAACGTGCTAAATTAATAATTCGCAAAATTTATAAAATAATAAATTTTTTTAGCTTTCTATAGGTCCCTTCGAATATATAAATTAATAACTCTCCAATTTATATAAATTTAGTTTTACATTTATGCTAATTTGGTAAGGAATGATTCAATTGTGACTTGGTTTTTATTAATATTGAGTCACATTGAATTTCATTTTGGATTTTTTTTAACATTAGAAGAGTTTTTGGTGTTGTCGTTTCTTTATGCAATAAAAACATATTCAATATCTTTGCAGCTTTGATAGCTTCTTTACGGGAAGGTGGATTTGCAACTATAGTTTCATCTTTGACTTCCATATCATCACTTCCGTTTTTTCCCATGACACTTTCAATTATTTCTTCGTCAGTCAAAAAATCTGAAATAATATCCTTTTGTGGGCAGTTTAAAAGAAATTCAACATCCACTCCACTGTGATAATTCAATCCATTGATTAAATTTTGCAATTCACTAGTTCCTTTATTATCTAACGCTTCACTTGGATTCTTTGATACGGTGTCATCCATTGAACGAATCTTACAATGACGAAAACAATTAGCAATGGAATAAGGTATATTGATTCATTTGGTTGATTATTTTTTTTAGAACTAAAAAATAGTTTGATAAACTAATTAATATATAATTTAATAATTATTAATTTATGCGATTATTTAATATCGCGATAAATTGATAAATTTTGCCAGTCCCAACGCTATTATTTTATAAGGGTTATACTGTAGTATGTCGTGCACTTTCGTCACAACAATACATGTGAAGACCAAATGTAGAGATGATATAAAATGTCAAAGGTGGACGGGACGTGGCAGACATTCATTGGTTTTATGTAACATCAAACACAGGGCGCATTTTTATTGGGTGAGTGATGGGGAGAGAAAAGTTGAAAGAAGAAACTAGTGTTCGTTACAAGCCTATATAAGATGTCAAACAGAAAGAATTTGAGGGGAGGGGAGTTTGGACGGCCAACAGCCGACACTACTGTTTTTACATTGTTTTGGTTTCGTTTTTGTAATGGAAAACTAGCTCTTTCTATTGGGGCTAAGGAGGAAGCCAATAAATCGTGTAAGAAATTCTAGTACTCTTTGAATAAATATTCTTTTGGAGCTTAAATATTTTAATTAATCTCTCTTCTTATTTAGCTTCATAATAATTGTTTTGGGTAGTTTAGCTATCGATCTTTTATAAGCGAATGAGATTATACCGTTTTGGTTTACAACATAAGTTGTTATTTTGTTTTAACTGTAATATTTTCCGAGACATGCGATTGGGTTCAAAACTGTCTTGAGTAACATTACGAGTATTTTTTAGAGAGGAGTGATTATTTTACATTATTGATTTGGTGGAATCCGAAGCCCTAGGTTTTCTCCCATTAATCATCTTAGCAAATTTTCTTTAGTACGTTTCTTAGTTAGTCTCAAAACCAAATCTTTATAAAAGTCCAAGCAACGAATCTTTACTTACCACAACTTAAAACTACATCAGTTTTTGGCGCCGCCGACGCGGACTTGTATATAGGTTAGTTTTTAGATTTACTTTTGTAAATATTTTGCTAGTTTGTTTTTTTTTTTTGTTTTTTTTTGTTTTTATAAAATAATAATTGATTATTAATAATCAAACTTTTACAAAGTTTTTGGTTGGCATCTGAGCGACTAGCTGGGCACCAACCCCTTTTTGAATAGCAACACCCAACCCATGAAAAATAAAACTACCTAGACCACTACCAGCATCATGACTAACTAAACAGTTCTTCAAACACTTGAAAAAACATACAGTATCTTCATTGAGTTCCCCTAAGGTAGTGAAGGCTAAAACACCCAAACCATAACCATGCGAAGCACATTCCTTCAAATATTTAGCACGTTTACGCGCAATTGCTTTAAAAATAGTCTGGCCTGGGACGAAAGACCGAACTCCATCACCAGTAAAGGGTGATACCCCTGTAACATCCATACACACATCTTGTCCGTTTTCCCAGTTGAGAACAAGGATGTCATCTGGGCGTAAATCCTTGTATGTCTCTGATGAAAAACCCAGAGAAACTTCTTTGCGTGCATGAACACCAGCTTTGAAGCAAATATTCGCAATTACATCACGAACTAAATCGTGGCGGAACTTCATGCCAACGTCCTTAGCACAATGTAGCGCATGATCACCAAAAATATCCATAGGCCTATTACAGCAAGAGCACAAGCCATCTTCAATAAACAAAGGGATACCGAGGCGATAGCAAACAACCGCTCTAAACTGTCTGGGGCCAAGGCACTGATTCAAACCACTGATACGGACTGCCAAATCTTAGTTAGTCTCAAAACCAAATCTTTATAAAAGTCCGAGCAACGAATCTTTACTTACCACAACTTAAAACTACATCAGTTTTTGGCGCCGCCGACGCGGACTTGTATATAGGTTAGGTTTTAGATTTACTTTTGTAAATATTTTGCTAGTTTTTTATTTTTATTTTTATTTATAAAATAATAATTGATTATTAATAATTAAACTTTTACAAAGTTTTGGTTGGCATCCGAGCGACTAGCTGGGAACCAACCCCTTTTTGAATAACAACACCTAACCTATGAAAAATAAAACTACCTAGACCACTACCAGCATCATGACTAACTAAACAGTTCTTCAAACGCTTGAAAAAACATACAGTATCTTCACTGAGTTCCCCTAAGGTAGTGAAGGCTAAAACACCCAAACCATAACCATGCGAAGCACATTCCTTCAAATATTTAGCACGTTTACGCGCAATTGCTTTAGAAATAGTCTGGCCTGGGACGAAAGACCGAACTCCATCACCAATAAAGGGTGAGACCCCTGTAACATCCATACACACATCTTGTCCGTTTTCCCAGTTGAGAACAAGGATGTCAGCAGGGCGTAAATACTTGTCTGTCTCTGATGAAAAACCTAGAGAAACTTCTTCGCGTGCATGAAAACCAGCTTTGAAGCAAATATTCGCAATTACATCACGAACTAAATCGTGGCGGAACTTCAGCCCAACGTCCTTAGCACAATGTAGCGCATGATCACCAAAAATATCCATAGGCCTATTACAACAAGAGCACAAGCCATCTTCAACAAATAAAGGGATACCTAGGCGATAGCAAACAACCGCTCTGAACTGTCTGGGGCCAAGGCACTGATTTAAACCATTGATAGGGACTACCAAAAGGTAATCCTGAGCATGTTTGATCTAGTTGCATAGGCCTATTACAACATGTTTTATTAGATTTTACTCTTTGGGTATATTCTATTTTTGGTATGCAGGATATTTGGGATTTAAATTTGAAATAAAATTTGTGCACCAAACAGGTAAGTATCCAAGATTTTGTTTTAATTTTAAATTTGTTTCCTTCTGTAAATATATATTTTAGGAAATATTCTGATTCTTTAGATAATTTATTTGTTTTTACATAATTAGATTAGATTAGGTTTCTTTATTTATTTTTATTTGTAAATATTTTATTTTATTATATTTCTTTATTTTTCTTTATTTTTATTAAAAAAAAGCACGTTGCACACACCAATTGCATCTTCAGACAACCGAGTTTAGGAAAACCCGTGGAAAAGTACGCTGAACCCTTGCGTTGGGCTTTATGAGAGTTACCAGCCGAAATTCCACAAACCTTAGCCCAGTACCGTTGACCAGTCTTTGACTGTAGGTATATTCAGCTTAAGGTAACCTGAGCCTACCAATTTTAGTCGACCCTGCATTTGCATGTGCACAGAAAATGTCGAGTTGGTATTATAAAGACCAATATTATGATTATTCGACTGAGTATCAAAATGGAAAATATCCGTACTATGATCGAAGTGTGGATAGTACTTGGGACCACTACCGACCTTTTGAAGGTTATGGTTCTTACCATGGTGATCCCAATTACTATCCGTACGTCCACCAATCATACAAATGGGCGAATGAGAAATATTATAATAAAAAAATGAGAGTTCTCCATCTTTAGAGAATTTAATCAAACAATTGGCACCAGTTCCTGATGAATATAGAACTCTTTCCATAGAATATGCACTCAAACAATATGAATTAACAAGTCTTTCTTTACAGGAAACACTTAAGAAGTTGAATAAAACTATATGTGAATCTGAAATAAGAATGAATAAACTTTGTGAGACTCTTAATAAGAAGGAGAACCAAAATGCACCTAAGGCTATTGCTCATAATGAACTTGAATTCCAAAATAGTGTTTTCAATCTTACCCTTGATAATACATATAATTATTCACTTAATTTATAGGATGAGGTTAGATCAGAAAACATTGAATGTTTAGAAAAGGTTCAACCATCCTCGTATTTTTATGATGATGAGGATAGTGTCAATGAAGTATATGAAATATATAATAATAGTGATGAAGAAATTGTTACACGAATTGAGCCTTATGATTGTAATGTTATTTCTAGTTCAAATCCTAATAATGTTGATACCATTGTTTTAGATGGTGTAGTATATCATTGTGATTATGAAGCTAATGATGGCTTAGAGGAGAGAGTTTATCTTGAGACTAGTGTTTTAGAGTCTAGTGATTCGAAAACAATAGTCCCTTCTGAGGATTATAGAAATGTAGAACCACACTATTTCAATCTAGAAGAAATAAAAGACCATTTCCCTAAATTTGATAATTTAGAAATTAAGGAAATTGTGACTAGTTTATCCAAGGATATTGGCAACTCTAGGTTTGGGGGTAAATATCAGTATCCCCGTGGTTTAACCTTGACTCTTGTGAAGGCCCCTAACTTGGGACTTAACGTATGTGCCTCTACCATCTTAAGAGACTATCTTCATGCATGTTTTCCTGAACCTAGTTATGTCCAAAAGGAAACTCAGTTAATAGAAACCCATCCTCTGGTTGATGTGGTTTACCCACTCTATGATACCCAGATTGATTTTGTTTTCCCACCAAATATGTTTCAACCAATTGTGGGAACGTATAAGTTTCAGATGTGTCAATTATTAAGTTTTGAGACTAAACCTAATTATTTTAGGAAAATAGAATTGACACATTTGCTTAAGAATGACCACCACTCTCATTATGGTCAACTGTGTAAGTCAAATCTGATTGACTTAGAGGATTCTCAATTATTCAGGTTATTATTGTGTGCTTCTAAATTTTTCCAAACCTTAGAACCTGATATTTCGGATCTTACTTATGAGGAGGTAGAGCCCATGGAAATATTTTATTTAGACCCCTTTATAGAACCTGAACTTGAACCACAACTAGATGTAGTTGTCTTAAATGGGAAACTAGGCAAGGGTGTGCTATGTTTATTCTTGGTTTGTTGAAGTTTCCTTTAATCTGTGTTAACACTTTTTGATGCAGATGATCCACAATTGTTCCGGTTATTGCTTTATGATATGAGGTAATTAATTATATCTTATGTCTGGCTGAAGACGTTAAACTTAGCACTTTTTTGGGAGGTAACCCATGCTCATGCAACATGGTAATATCTTTTCTTAACTCTTTTGCTTCAAATGGTAACAGTTTCTCCTTGTTCATGCTTTCAATTTTATCTTTAGAACATTGAGGACAATGTTAGATTTAAGTTTGGGGGTATGGGAGAAACTTTTTAATTGCAATAATTAAACTCCGGAGCCTAGAAATTTATGTTTATTAAGTACAACACTAACCAATCTAAGTGGATGGAAGCATCTTGGTTGTAGGAGTTGAGGAACCAATCTGATTAGATGGAAACATCTAAAGAGTTTATTCATAAAAGCACAGAGCTCAGGTGTTAGAATAACATGATAGTTTCACCGTATCTCAGAATCATATTTTCTGTTTTTAAATTTTTGCACAATTTTTATGTTGATATTTGTTGGGTTGAAATAGGGTGATTGAGTTACTAAAAAAGAAAAAAGAAAAAAAAAGACCAGACCAGACCAGTTAGACCAAACGGAATAAAATAACACTTGGATAGCAATATGTGTGTGTTTTCCGTGTCTCCGTCGCCTAAACAAGCGTGGAATGCAGGATCCATGGAAACTATCATGTAATCTGCTGACAAGAAGCATGCGCTTGGATCCATAAGATCAAATCATACAATTAATATATATATATTATTTTGCAATAAAATAGACCGTTGGTTCCCTTGTATATGCCAGTTGAGTTGATCTAGAATTAGGATTATCGACCACTGGTTCCCTTGTATATGCCAGCTGTGTTGATATTAGTCCAGACCAGTATCTCAATCCATTAGGTCATAGGATTCATCTTTGCATTGACGTTCATTCACAACCATCTATTTCTATTTCCATCTTCTTAATCTAATCATGTGATTTGTTTGATTCCGGATATTGATGTTCATATTGCGACTATCTGAGCAGAGCTTTGTCACTTATATATGAATTTTAGTATGTGAGTACAAACTCATATACAGTAATTGGAATTTCGCATCAGGGTACTTCCTCCTGTAATGATGAGAGTATGCCAACCAATGAGGTTATTTAGTGCCTTCTAAGGTTCTGCGTAGATAGATAGGGTCTGGAGTGTAAAGGTTTTGTGGGTATATGATACTATAGACATGCAAATTTTATAGGGCCTACAAAGATAATAATTTTTTATGGTCTTATCTATTGTATAATAAGGCGCTCTTAGTTCAATTTGGTAGGACGTGGGTCCCCAAAACCCGATGTCGTAGGTTCAAATCCTACAGAGCGTGATTTTGTTCTCGAATTACAATGAAATAACTCCACCAACTTAAACAGAAACCTTAATTTGGCCTCCTGTGAACTCTTGTAAGCCCTCCCGGGACTATAACTCGTCTGATAGGGGCACATATGGGTTCAACGGATTATTGCATACGCTAAATGTAATCGCGATGCCTGCAAAAGTGAGTTAGGATTTTATTAGTTTTGATCGGGACTAGCAAAATATAGTTTTGGGGGTATTTGTGTCTTTATTACTCACGATAATATATATTGTTGGTTTTTATATTTGTACTAATTTTGGTTTTTATAACACATGAATAAAAAGGGCTCTGGCGAGTAAAACGGCTAAATTTGGGCTTTTGTGCAAAGAAATGTGGACGATGAGGAAAAATGGACCGGACCTATGATGCGTGTCGTAACCACAACAAATTAATTAATATATTTCCCACTAATTAACTGGTAATATAGCGGTAGTAAGAGATCGTTCCCACGAAGAGCAGTGTAATTGATATGTTATTTAGTTCAGCAAAATAATAAAAGACAAGAGGGATTGGTTTGATTATAATTAAAATAATAATAAACAATAAGATGAAAATATGAAAATATGATTAGGAGTCATTCGCCGTTACCAAATGTTGACTTGCATAGTATACTCGTTTACCTTTCGTAAGAATCATATATCACCAACCGTAGAATAGCAGCTAGCTCAGTGATATCCCCAAAACTCCTTTTACCACGGATACAAAAGCTCTCCAATATCAGATTCTATCCAACCGAACCACCAAGTAGTATCTCACTCAAGGTGTAATCCAACTGAATGCTTTAGGCTTTGTGAATTAGGTTGATCCCAGTAGTTAAACTCTTAGCTCAAGGTTCACTTGCTGATGTTGTCTTCACTCGCAATTGCTCCACATAATCCCTTTGCAAGGTCTCACGATTTCTTCTTGTATAGAGAGTTGTTTGATTATTACACTTATCTCCCAACTTCTACTAGCATTAGAATGATCAAAAGATTAATCCAATTGTACACTTGAATAATCTAGAAACCAATCATAAACCCTAAATATAGAAAAGACAATCGATAATATGATAAAAACTTCGAATAAACTTGTATAATAATTAAGCTTCACGCCCAGAACTTTGAATTCATCCTAATCAAATAAAATTTAGCCTCTCATATTACACCGTTTCATGGTTTCCCCCTAAAGGGGTAAACCCTATAATATTAATGAAGCACAAAAGTGTTTTATGAGATGTATATATATATGAGATATGATTATAGGTTAAGAAGTGTCTCTTAAACAGGTATCCAAGTTGTAGAAGCCACGTGCACCGAATCCCGTGTCAAAGGTTTCCAAATCTCATCGAATTCCAACACTAAGTCACGGCCAAGCCTGAAGTCGTGAACAGAATGCTAACCGAGTTCACGTAAATCACTAAGAAGCCCAACCCAATAATCATTAACCTCTAAATGGCCTGTCAGTTCTGTGAAACTGGCAGGGTAAATTTTATTCCTCCAATTTCACGGCCAACTTCTCTAAACTTACGGCCAGGTTATTCAGTCTGTATGTTCTCCTGGAACTTTCAACTCTTTTCTTCTCTTAATTTACGGCCAAGACTTTCTGGCCGTAACTTCTACTCCGTCTCATCACTTCCAAGCATCTCTCCTAACTCTCGTTGCTGCCAAGATACAAACTTTCTCTCTCGATCAACTATCAACACTCAATAGCAGCAACACTGCCTGCTTACCTGAGTTTGTTTCATCGACGTTATTCAATTAACTTACCACTGTCAGTCACCATTGCCTTGAACTTCTTGAGCTGAACTCCATAAACTACCATGGCAGCAACCCATCAATCACCGGTGATAACCTCAGACAACAACTCCATCGCTGCTACTATCTGCAGCTCCAACTCCTTATCGTTCTCACTTCCATTAATCACCTGCTGCAGCGATCAATATTCCTTTCCATTTTATCCCTCGAGATCTTCCATTCTCTCTTCACGTAACTGCCTTCAATCATCCACCACCGGAATCCTTCCAGGGATCACTTTATCACCAGTCACGACTCCATAACCACTGCCAATCTCGAGTTCAATGTCAATCTTCATTACTACCGAGCTCTTCTCAGCTTTCCAGACTCGGTTCAGAAAACAATTCCCATGCATACTGCTAACCAGCTCCATTGCTTCTCATTCTCCTCGAACTCAATCTCAAATGATTTCGAGCTCCAACTTCAGTACAACCAAACTCCATCGTCATCTCTGCCAATAAATGGAAGCAACAACTTAGACTCAAGCTTTGCATATCCGATCAATCCATCCGTAGCTAACTCTGTTCCCAGGTCTATGTTTAACCCGAAACTCTTCTTTTAGTTCCCTCATTGCTGTAAGTACTGAATATCGCAAGATAATAGTTCACGAGTATCGTAATAAATAAAGGAGAAAAGAGATATAAAATGATACGATGATAGAAGTAGCGCGGGGAAATATGAAGTTTTGCGAGGATGAAGTAATTTTGCGAGTATGAATTGCGATACTTCGCAATTCATATACAGCTGTATAAGTTTTACTATAAATAGGAGTTCAAATGTAAAATTCGAGAGGTTCTTTTAGTGAGTGTTATAAAATATCTTAGGAAAGAGAATAGATAAAGTTGTAACTATTCTAGTTCCATTTAGATACTTCTTTGTAATCAATTGAGAACATTAATAAGAAAATTGTTATTCATCATCAAGAACTTCTTGAGTTTTTACTAATTCTATTGAGGGTGTAGTTGTAGGTTATTCTGCAACTACATAATTGGCGCTAGAAACAGGGATTTGAAGAATTCCTGTACCAGAAAAAAATGACAAGAAGAAGAAACACATCAGAACCATTAACTGAAGTAAGAAGAAGTGTAAGATTAGCAGGAGGAGAAGCAAATATAACAGGAGAACCTAGTAGGAGAAGGAGTAATCGAAGAAATCAAGCTCAACAAATAGGAGATCATGATCAAGTGAGTATACACACTTGGAGAACTAATACACCAGAAGAAGAAGATAGAGAACCACAAATCAGAGAAAATGGGAGGTTGATGGGAGGAACAATTCTTGAAAGAGAAAGGGAGATGTTAGAAACATTGAGACAAGGAATCCAAAAAGAACGAATGATCGAAGCTGAAGAACGTGCCAAATTAACAAGACAAAATCAAGAATTGAGGATGGAAAATGAGATGTTACAAAGGAGGAAATCTCAAAGTGTTGCAAGATCAAATGTTAGAACAGAAAGAAAAGGACAAAATTCACCGATAATCAATAATGACAATAATATGCAAGAACAAGAGCAGAATCAAGGTGAAAGAAATCAAGAGAATCGTTTCATTTTAATACCAAACCATGAACAAAGCATGGAGAATTTACGAACAAGACCAAATCCTAGAGAAAACAATCAGAATCGAGAGGAAGAACAACAACTTATGGAAGAAACTGAGAGACAACAAGCAATACATCAAAACAATCACGAGAATGGAGTAAGAAGACATGAAGAAGTTCGTAACAAACAAAATGTTGAGTATGAAAGAATTAAGAGAAGAATTGTAAATCAACAAACAGAAGTGGAAAGGAATGAACCCAATCCTCGAATCAGAGTACAAGTAAATCAAGAAGAAATAAGTCACAGAAGAAGGATAAATGAAGAAGAAGAAATTCCCGATATTCGCATGAGAAGAATGAGAAGAATAGAAAGGGAAGAACAAGAATTCCAAGATGCTCTACAACTGAACAATCATGATAATTTAGAAAGAAGATATTTGCAAAATTATGCAAATGAAAACATTAATGAAGAATATGATAGAATGCGAAGGATCGCAAGGGAGGAAGCGCAAGAACGTACAAGAAGAGAAGCTGCATTAAAAAGACCAATGGATGAGAATTCTGAGGCAAATGCACGAATCTTTCGAGAATTAGCATAAATGAGAGAGATGATAAACAATAGAAGAGGAGGAGATAGAAGGCAATTAGATGAAGCAATAGAAGAAGCTGCGAGGACTCCATTTGATAGAGAAGTACAATTGGGAGGAATTCCACCAAAATGCAATTTGCCCACACTTACCAGTATCTTTGATGGGACTTCATGTGCTATTCAGCACATTAAAGCATACATAAGATGCATGTTACAATAGGAGAATCATGATGCTGTGTTATGCAAGTACTTCGCATCAAGTTTAACAGGGGAAGCTTTAAAGTGGTTCGAAGGACTCCCTAAGAACACTATTACATCATTCAGTCATTTTCAAGCAACTTTCCTCGGAGCATATATCACAAATCACTCTTCACGGCTAGGTATTGAAGATGTATTTGGTTTAAAACAAAGAGTGGGTGAAAGTTTGAAGCATTTGGTAAGAAGATGGAAGACTATGTGCAGTGATATGGCAGGGCGTGTGGATGAGAGATGCTTGATTCTGTCCTTCATAAATGCGATGTTCGCGACTGAACAATTGTATGTTCAAATATTCAGAAGAAAGAATTCCATAATTATGACAGAGTTACGAGAATTGCAAGAAGAATACATTACATTAGAGGAAAAGCAAAACAGTATGGAGTCATATCCAGTAGCAAACACTAGCAATCAAGAGGGAGGAGCAAATTTACTTCCCAAAATAATCAATGTAGTAGCAGGTACTTCGCAAACATCCTCACAAACTTCTTCGCAAATTTCAGAAGAGAAGAAAATCAATGATAGCCAGCCAAAGATGGTAGCAATGGGCAGTAGAGATCAAGAAGAGTATGATAGAGAGAATAATTTCTATAATCGAATAGGAAATAACCAAATTCCAAGACTAGATCAACAACAAGAAAATTATGGGGGACAAAGGCAAAATTATTTTGGACAAGGAAACCAGAGACAAAATTATAACAACGGTCAAGGAGGTCAAAGAATAGTAAGGGAAGAGATAAAGTTGCCACCTTTGAATACAAGTGTAGAAAATATATGGCAAGCAATTATCCTGGTGGAGAATATACCAACTCCATGGAACATGGGAAAGGAACCACCAATGGGTCCAAGAATTCATAAATTTTGTTCATATCATCATTTTCATGGACATTCTACAAATAATTGCCATAATATCAAGAGGATAATCTTGCGAATGATTGATCAAGGAAAACTAAATCAATTTTTACTTAAGCAGACACAGTCGCAACAATTACCACAGGCTCCAGCCATAACTCGCAGGGAGAACACAACAAAAGAAAGGGGAGAAGAAATCCTACATATAGAAGTGGGATCAAAAGCAAGGAATGTTTTCTGTAATTCCATTGTTCATTCATATAAAACCATAGAGGATTTTCATGATAATGTGTTAAGCAGGGTATATGCGAGGGATGGTGAAGGAAAGGAAGTAATGAATATCGCAAAAATTTCACGACTTGAAGATTGGCAGAAACGTGAAATTTCTTTTGAAGCCACTGAAATTCCAGAAGGTTGTGAAGCACATGATAATCCATTGGTAGTAAGATTAGAAATCTACATGAATATGGAAGAAAACGAAGATGATATGGAGGAAGAATCGATTGGTCTTAATAGGATTCTAATTGATACGGGAAGTTCTGTCAATATCCTCTTCTATTCTGCTTACAAAACTATGGGGGGAAAAGATGCAGATTTAATACCTTCTACTTATAGAATTTATGGTTTTAATGGAACTGCCAACAAGCTCAAAGGAGAAGTGAGCATGCGAATTCCATTGAGTGGAATGCAAACTGAAATTATGTTCTGCGTTGTTGATGTCGAATCACCATATAATGCTTTGATAGGAAGACCATGTCTTCATGGAATTCTAGGCGTAGCTTCCACTCTACATCAGTGCATAAAATTTCCTCATATGAAGGGTATTGGAATTATCAAGGGTGATTGGGCTGAGGGAAAGAAATGTTACGATACAGAAGTAGAAGTTTGCGAAGGAAAAACCGCCGAGAAGGAAAATTGGAGAAAAAGAGCAAAGAAATTTGTGAAAAGAAGTGAAAATTTAATGGCAGAGGATTAAGGAAAAAGAGGATAAAGTTACGATGATAATCATACAAGAAATTTACGATGATAATAAGGGATTGTGATTTGCGAAGAAAGAAGAAGGAAAATAATAAAACAAGAAGGTAATCAGTATGTTTACTCGTGGAAATAAGGTATGTGGTAAAACAAAAATTTTATTTCGTGATAAATTTTACGAATATTGTTTGCTCGCAGGAAATTGGGAAAAGTTACGAATTTCAGAATTTATATTCCGATTAAAATTTCATTAATTTGCGAATAAAAGACCGCAATCTGTGATCAGCCTCCAAAAAAAGAAAGAGAGCCACATAAAATTTTATACAGGAAAACCTTTGTGGCGTACACCCTAGTTCGCGAAGCTATATTTCGTAAGAGGCAGAGTCCTAAAGTACGTCATTTAATGGGGTACCTATAACGTGGCTAAGGGTAACCGGAACACCACCAAGGGCCCTTAGTACATGGTAAAATTTTTGGGGTACAACCCAATAATGGGGTACCTATCCGGGTTAGACACCTTGGATTCTCACCTAATCTAGCGACATTACGCAATATAAAATGCGGTGTAAGAAGATTTAGGTTGGGCGACTAAGGCATACTGTCTTTCCCAAGAAGTGCAGAAAACGATCAAGGCGCCGAGGTACACGGTTGAGTCAAGAGTGTCGGGTGAGGTTGAACCACATCTGCCATTTTTGACAAGTCTTGGCAAATGATGCACTTGGCCCAAAGATACCCCATAGGGTGCAACCTCGTAACTATAAGCCCTATAGGCAAAAAGGATAAGAGGTTGCGATCAAAAGCTGGTTGTTGGCAGAACCGGATGGGAAGAGATAACCTTGTATGGTCTATGTACGCTTCCTTGAAGGGGAAATCAGGGGGAAGATAAATGGCAGCACCCTCCATTAGGGAGCTGATACGTGCTATAAGACGCAAATGTCACGAGGCTTCTTGTTTGCGAAAACATAAAGGCTTGTCATATTTGTGCAACAAATGAAGTTCTGCGAGCCTTCTAAAAAAAAAAAAAAAAAAAGAAGAAGAAGAAGAAAGAAAGAAAAGAATAAAGAATTCGCAGAATGTAATAAAGAAGTTAAGATGAGATCAATGGGTCACTACATGAAAGTGTAGAGACGTCCTGCGATTTCATCGCAAGACGGCAATGTCATGGGGCTTTATGTTCGCAAGAATATTTAGGCCTGTCATATTGTCGCAACAATTCCTGAAGAGGCTAAAATACTATACAAAGAAGTTAAGATGAGATCAATGGGTTTTTGCATGAAAGTGTAAGAACGTCCTGCGATTTCATCGCAAGACGATAATGTCACAAGGTTGTATATTCGCAAGAATGTTCAGACTTGTCATATTATCGCAAATACAAAAATTTACTACAAAAGAGGTGGCAAAATAAGACATTTACTTAGGAAGGCATGATAAGACCACATAAATTAATGAAATTCATTGCATTAACATCATTGAAGAAATTATACAAGAATATACATTATGAAGATCTGAAAAGAAGACAACTTCGTCAATATCATTGAAGAAATTTTACAAGAATATACATCAAGAAATTTTGAAGAGAAGACAGCTCTGTCAATATCATTGAAGAATTTTTACAAGAAGTCCTATCAAATAAGACAACATCATTGAAGAATTTTAATGAAGACTTAACAAAAGATGCGATTTTGATAGCAATCAAATACAGATAAGTTCATATTCGTAAAAGTTTACGAGAATTGCATACTTCTTATACTTCTCCATATATTGAATATTTCTCCAAAAGATTGAATACCTCTTATGATTCTTCAAGAATATCTCATATTTATTATACTTCTTTAATGGATATTTCATTTGGTGAAGGTTAAATAATCATTATACTTCGTCATATGTTACATAATTATTCACAGATCGAATACTTCTTATATTTCTTCAGTTGGTGAATTGAGTACTTCTAATACTTCTTATATTTCTTCATTTGGTGAATTGAGTACTTCTAATACTTCTTATATCTCTTCATTTGGTGGATTGAGTACTTCTAATACGTAAAAGGGAATTAAGTACTTCTAATACTTCATTTGGTGAATTGAGTACTTCTAATACTTCTTATATCTCTTCATTTGACGGATTTGATACTTCTAATACTGCTTCAAAGGTATTGTATATGTAGTATACTTATTAAGGATATTTCATATATTTTACTTTTTATACTTAAAAGGGACGATTTCTTATTTACAATCGTAACAAGTTGAAACTTCGTAAGATAAATTGAGGCAGATATTTTAATACTTCAAACAATATTTAATCATTTAAAGAGAAATAATAGGGGGAAAAGGAGATACTAAGCTTTATCTATGAGTTATATATTATTTCTCTTCATATGATCAAATGGGGCAAATTTAATCAAAGAAAGGTTAAATTATCTTCGCAAAATATCAGAAAGAAAGGATAAATCATCTTCGCAAAATATCAGATATACTTCTCAAAAAATAGAATTGTTCGCAAAAAGAAAACCAACAGTAACTAAGGGAAGGAATTCAAAAGAAAGAAAGACAGGAGAGTCAATGATAAATTGAAAAAGGAATGTTATCATGCTTCATCAACACTCTGTGCCGGATCTTTAAGATCAGTAGGGTCATTAGCAGCCTTCGACTTTTGCGAGATATCATCCTTGGAAGAATATGCAACATGGACATCTCCTTGAGGAATAGATTCTTTCTCATCATCAAGATCTTCATCATCACTCTCATAATCGAAATCACTATCAGGCTCACGAGCAACTTTATCGTCAGATATCTTCAGAGGAGTAATTTTCACAGGAGGCAAGCCTCTTGATAAGAGAATGTTATTCGTAAAGACTTGAGCTTTCAGATGACTTTCACGAAGTATAGCTTTTTGATGATTGGTATCTTCGATATCTTTGGAATAAGCAAGATAGTTGAATCTCCGAGTAGCACGGTCACGAGAGTTGATTAAGCGGGTAGAAAGCAAAGAATTCTTCTTATGAAGCTCGGAACAGGAGGCTTCTAATCCATCTTTCACATTACGAAGGTTTTTCTCAGATTCTGCAAATAAAACAAAGTTCAAAGAATAAAATTTGCGAGTATAACGAAATTTAAAGATATACCAGAGGCAGTCAAATTTTAATGACTACCTTCTCTTTGCGAAGTAAGAGATTGAGTTAAAGATAGACAACAGTTCTTCATCTAATTCATCGCATTATCAAAACCATCACCAACTAATCCTTTAAGTCAAGATTGAAGCTTTTGATCTTTAGAAAGGAGAAAATTCTTATCCTTCGCAAGTTTGACATTAAGACTTTTTAATGACGAATAATCTTCTTCAAGTTTATTCTTCTTAGCACTCAAGACTATGTTCTTATTAATAAGGGAATTCTTCTCAATAACAAAAGAATTTCTTTCAGCATCTGAAGACTTCTTTAATTCCTCAAGTTCACCTTTCAACAGAGAAAGAAGATTTTATTGATCGCAACATTTATTCTGAAGAGTTTTTAATTCTTGCGAAGAAACAATCATTCTATTCAAAAACGAACATTTCTCTTATGATAAGGTTTTGTTCTCTTCTAATACGGTTTCTATTCTCAAATTAGCTTTAGTTAAGGAAGAAAAAAGTTGAGATATATCATCATTCAAAAAATTTCGATCATATATTAGTTGAGTATTCTCTTGAAAAAGAGCGTCAGAGTTATCAAGAGCACACGAGTAAAGATTAGATAAATGGGAGAATTGGTTTGAGAGGCTTTCATGCTTGGTTCGATATTCTGTTGCATCTGATTCATGGTGAAGTACCAATCTTCTACATTTCTGGATGGATTCTATAAAGGGGAATGGGTTTTAATGGATGTTTCAAACATATGAATAATATAAGTAAATAGAAGGGAAAATATGAAGATAGTAATCATACCTTTCAATTCATCATTTCTTTTGCGAAGTATCGCACAGTCGAGAGAATTATTCTGAAGATGATGATTTTTTTTACGGAGATCCTCGCATTCTGCTTGAGAAGATTTCAAAGATTGACGAAGCAATTCAATTTCTTTTTCCAAGGATTGACGTGAAGAAGAAATGTCTGGATTGACGAAATTATTCAGAACTTCGCAAAACTCATATTGCGAACGAACATTAGTAGACTTCGCAGCATTGGTCAAAACCTCAGATAACATTCGGAAAGTTGAATAAATTCCATCTCGAATTTCCTGAGGAAGAGGAGAAGAATTTGAAGGAATAAGAGCAAGCTGCAAATTGTCTGTAGAAATAGCACTCAAAGGATTTGGAGACAAGACAGGTTTTTCAAAAGAAGAAGTTGAAGAAATATTTTGCAAGGGATGTTTTTCAGGAGAAGAAGTTGAAGAAATGTTTTGTGAGGGTTGATCTTGAAGAAGTGTTGATAAATTTACACTGATGGGAGATTGAAAGGTAGGTAATGGAGTAGAGGTAGGAGTGTGTGAAGAAGCATTTTCACGAGGAGGAGAGGAAAATTCCTTATCAACTTCAGGAAGGAAATCATCAATCGGAATTAATGGTGTGGGTTTAGTTATTCGAGATCTCTTACTTGGATTTGGTTTTTCGTCAACCTGCGAATCAAAATGTAGATTAAAAACTGAGGCAACAATATATTGTTCAGGAAAGAAGGCAGAGTATTTTAACTACCTTTTGATTCTCAGATTTTCTTCTTCGTGGATTAAGGCTTGGATTCTTTAGTTGAGATTTCATCCGAGAAGTTATTTTATTTGAAATAAACCAAAATCAGATAACAAATTATACAGAAATTAAAGAGGAGAACAAATGAAATACGCAGAGATAGAAGGAAATTACCTTGGAGAACTCATGAAGATATAGTAGAAGAAAAAATTGCAGAGAAAACAGTAATAGAGAGTATGAGTAGAATATAGAATTGCGGAAATAAGAAGAAGAAAAGGAAGAGAATATAAAGGAGTTATATAAGGGAATGACTAAAAAAGAACGGTTACAAAAGACGTGTCAAAATTTTAAAAGACTAAGTAACGGTTATGTTCTCACGATCATTTCTTCTTCGTAGAATTGACATGAGAAGAGGCAAGATGTAAGTACTGAATATCGCAAGATAATAGTTCACGAGTATCGTAATAAATAAAGGAGAAAAGAGATATAAAATGATACGATGATAGAAGTAGCGGGGAAATATGAAGTTTTGCGAGGATGAAGTAATTTTGCGAGTATGAATTGCGATACTTCGCAATTCATATACAACTGTATAAGTTTTACTATAAATAGGAGTTCAAATGTAAAATTCGAGAGGTTCTTTTAGTGAGTGTTAGAAAATATCTTAGGAAAGAGAATAGAGAAAGTTGTAACTATTCTAGTTCCATTTAGATACTTCTTTGTAATCAATTGAGAACATTAATAAGAAAATTGTTATTCATCATCAAGAACTTCTTGAGTTTTTACTAATTCTATTGAGGGTGTAGTTGTAGGTTATTCTGCAACTACAATTGCCACTGTCAAGATCCAGCTCGATCATCAACCACTGCTCACTGTTATCACCGGTTTAACTGCCGAGAATCACCAACACCATTGATAACGGCAGCAGCATTTTCTTCCCATCTTTCAATCTCGAGTTTAATCGACAGTCACAACAGCTCTAGAGTCTAAGCTCATCATCTTCGTCACCTGCCAATGGTAGTTACCTAATTCAGTTCCCTGAACTGATCGTGAAGTGTGTTGAAAAATAAAGGGGTGTGCCCCGAGTAAAATAGCTGGGTGCTTTTAGTAATCTCATTCAACTGTCAATCTTAGAAAACTGACAGTGTAATTTTCTGCATCATTCTTGCTTCGCGCATAACTTCTTCGTATGGCATCTGATCGAATCCATTCTTTCGCCATTGGCTTCGTCTTTTCGTTCTCTTCGAGATGATATCAAGAACTCCTTGATTTGAATGAGTTACACTTGGTCTTTGTCCCTTCTCCGCCTTCGGCTAACTTCTTTTATTGCATAATTAAGTGCCAATTCGCTTATTTTGGATGATTCACCTAGCAAAACACAAATAAACATAAACAAACGTAATATACAATAATTTTGCAAGAAACTAAGCAATTACTAGCATGGATTCGGCACTAAATATATGCAAAATATGCACTTAACAACCTAACTCGGTTAAATGGGCATGAATGAATTTCCAAAATGGACGTGACACTGGACTTGAGTAAAATTAATAGCGGGCGATGTGGAGAAGTATTCTTCATTTGTCAAGAAAGCAAACACAAAGAAGAATGAATCTTTTATTTACCATAAATGGAGATTGTCACATGCAGCCATTCACAAGAAACGGGAAGAAATAAGGTGGTCTTATACCATTCGTTTGTATACCAAGATTTTCTTACCTTAATAGTCTGTCATGCACTTTCGTCACAACAATACATGTGAAGACCAAATGTAGAGATGATATAAAATGTCAAAGGTGGACGGGACGTGGCAGACATTCATTGGTTTTATGTAACATCAAACACATGGCGCATTTCTATTGGGTGATTGATGGGGAGAGAAAAGTTGAAAGAAGAAACTAGTGTTCGTTACAAGCCTATATAAGATGTCAAGCAGAAAGAGTTTGAGGGGAGGGGAGTTTGGACAACCAAGAGCCGACACTACTGTTTTTACATTGTTTTGGTTTCGTTTTTGTAATGGAAAACTAGCTCTTTCTATTGGGGCTAAGGAGGAAGCCAATAAATCGTGTAATAAATTCTAGTACTCTTTGAATAAATATTCTTTTGGAGCTTAAATATTTTAATTAATCTCTCTTCTTATTTAGCTTCAAAACAATTGTTTTGGGTAGTTTAGTTATCGATCTTTTATAAGCGAATGAGATTACACCGTTTTGGTTTACAACATAAGTTGTTATTTTGTTTTAACTGTAATATTTTTCGAGACATGCGATTGGGTTCAAAACTGTCTTGAGTAGCGTTATGAGTATTTTTTAGAGAGGAGTGATTATTTTACATTATTGATTTGGTGGAATCCTAAGCCCTAGGTTTTCTCCCACTAATCATCTTAGCAAATTTTCTTTAGTACGTTTCTTAGTTAGTCTAAAAACCAAATCTTTATAAAAGTCCAAGCAACGAATCTTTACTTACCATAACTTAAAACTACATCAGTGGTTGATGCGCAGCTTCGTGCAAGCCTTGGGTAGGCGTTACTGAGTTCTGAGTAGGTGATGTGGTAGACCTCATGCAGTTGGTCTGTGTGGATCGCTGAGGTGTTGAAGCGGCTTCTGGGGCGAACGTTGAAGCGGCTTCTGGAGCGAATGTTGAAGCGGATCCTAGAGAGAGCGTTGAAGCGACTTCTTCTTGAGAGAGCGTTGAAGCGGATTTTTCTTTAGTTTGATTTTCCCTTGTGAATTACATGCTTCTTGATTGACCATCCCTCTTTTGTTGAAGAAGTCCTTGACTGACGGCGAAGGAATTTCATGCTGAGTCTCAGTCCCCAAGTGTTATTTATATTGTTCTATATTGTATTATCGGTGGGTTTACCATAATAAACATATCGCCATCTCACCTCCGTGACTCTACTACTTCTCCATGGAAAAATAAAATATGCAGAAGTTCAGATTACCTCTGTCCATAGTGGTTGTTTCTATGGTTAAGCTCGGGTTGATATCAACAAATGAGTAACAACGGTTTTTGGCAGCGGCTGTGATCAGAAGAGACTGGCAGGGAGAGGCATGGTAGATATTTGCACGAACTTGATAGTCTTCATATAATGGTAGAGATCGTCTCGTTATTGGAGGGAGAAGGAATCAATAGCTTCCTTGATGTTTCTTCATGAAATGGAAAAGAGGGAGACAGTCCCCCGCCCATGAGTATATATTGAGCTTTCAACTTGATAGATGCTGACACGCTGGGTCTCTGAAGAAATAATTTAGGAAAGAGTTGGAGTTGGGTACGTCTTTGCGTATACGTTGCGTTCCATAGACGTCCAGGCATATCGATGATTTTTGACAATACGTTTGCTCTCTTGATTATTTACTCATCTTTGGACATCCTGGAATCATAATGATAGCGTGCTTGCGTCTTTCTAAATTCATCATCTTTGAGATGGATAGTGCTGAGCAGTCCCCAACTACACTCATTTGTCTTTATCATCTTTGAATCATGACTTTGAGGAGTGAGGAAGTTCATTCATGCAAATGACTTAACTAATAGGTTCTGTAAATATGATGAAACTCTTGACATGGAGAGTATGTATGTACTTCTTAAGTCCCGTGTACAATCTCCTTTAATAACACAACTACTTTTTCTACGGGAGACAAAATTTTGAAAGCGTATCTCATTGATGTTGTTATCTTCGAGCCAGATATGGAATATCTTGGACGTTATTTTGTTGTGGCGGTCGTGCAAGTGGTACTGGAATTGGAGTTGGAGGTTTTGGACGCGCAGGATGTTGTATCTCGGTGGTTTTCCTTTTGCTGCTTCAATGAAACTGCTTAAAGAAGGCTGAAGGTTGTATTGTATGTTGGTGGTATATATGCTTCTACAAATATCATGAAGCTCTTCATTCCTGGCAGGCCTGGTTCTTTATAACAGGGCAGGTGCCGTTGTAGCCGAGCGTTTAACATCTTCACGAAGTTCATAGAATGTCTGAAATTGCAGATTCTTCATCTTAGCATGATAGATGGGTACCATCCTATTAATGCATAATTTCATAAATCATTGTTCAATCATTTTGAACTTCTTGACATAATCATTTGGATGCTCATTGTTTCATTGGAACATTCTCCCAAAATTTGAAAAGGTGATTTGCTCGGATACGAAGAAATACTTCTTGTATAAAGCTCTTACCATCTCAGACCAGTTGGATATGTTGTTTGGTGCAATGTTATTGTACCAGGTGTACGCTCACCCAGTAATTGACTTTGATAACTCTTTCAGGCGGAGGATATGATTGTATTTGTGCTCTCCTAATGACTACAGAAAACAAAAGATGTGTCCACGGGCATTACCAGTTCCGTCATAAAGGGAAAATTGATGGGAAGAGTATCCTATCAGAAGAGGAACTCTTTGCACATCAGGAGGATAAGGAGGCTGATGTTGGTGCAGGTCTATCGGATTTTCCTTGCCTCGATGCTGGAGAAGTTGTTCTAGATCCTCACGCGTGATGAAATTGGACGGATGATTCCTTTCCCTTGAGCGCTTAGGCGCATCACTAATTTCTTCATCTATGAATGCACGCCATGTTGAAGTGCTTGCGCCAAAAGTGTTGAAAGTACTCCTCATTGGTTTTATGTACTGGCTATTATGGTAGTCGCTCCATCAACGTCTTGAGGAAAGTGAGTACCTCTTTCTGGGTTATAGCCATGTCCGTCTGAGCCTTAGCTAGAACTTCTCGTCTTTCCATTAAATCAACAATGGTGATGGGGGGTTGGCCTCCTCTGGATCCTCCAATCTCTCATCCTGATGGGGGAGCGGCAGTAGCTCTAGTAACGACCGGGACGTTACGAAGCGTCTCGCTGTTGTCCGGGTTGACATAATAGGCGAACCCTTTATGATGATTTGAAGATGGGTCAAGCCTCCTTTGTTGTTGTAGATGTACGAATTTTCGGAACTACGCCATGTTCTGGATCTACATGTTTTGTTGATGAAGTGGTAGCGGATATTCCTGACTTTAAATTGGTAGCAGTGGTGGAATAGAGATAGACCTTTTCTTTTGTGATATCTGCAGGTGTCTGCCTAGAACTCCAATGGTGTTGAGATTGGTTGTCGACTACCTCCATATTGCAGCAATAGCTACGCGAATCTTCACTTTGTCTTTCTAGGTGTGGACTCTTTGAGGCATTTCTGGCTTGCTCCATACAACACTTGTGGTGTTTGCAGAAAAGGCGGTTGCTTCATCTGAATCTCCAGAGAAGCCGTTGCGTTCTTCTAAGTAGTAGTCACGTCTTCTTATGTCTCCAAGCGGCTTTCTGGTCCTTACATCTGGGATATTTACTGGTGCTCAACTATCCAAGGCATTACCAATAGCATTGCTTGAAAAAACAATTTTATGAAGCTTCTTAGCGAATGGAACACCGGAATTGAAATTGGTTGTTGAACCTAAATTATATTTAATTATTGAATTGGATCTAAGATCCACCCTTTTGAAATTGAGAAAACTGAAGTGAATATTAAAATATTTATTTTACAACCGAGAGATCAATCTCCCACTGTGGTCGCCAGTTGTTTGAGGGTAAAAACTGGTTCTTCTGTTTTTGGTGATTTTTGGGTGTTGTTAGAGCACTGCTCGGTCAAACTCGCATGTGTTGCTATCTCAAGCATGTTTTTCAATCTTAGTGATCAAAACTATAAAGTATTGATTCTAAGGTCTCGGACTAGGATAGAAAGAGCTTCATGGCGATCATCATACAAGACGAAGGACTACTCAAGGAACCAGTGGATCTTCATCGACTAAAAGGTATGTGAAGACTTGAACTTATCTATCACTCAAAAGTCTATGTACTTTATCTCCTATCTTGAGAAAAAATTCATTTTATCTATATAGACTAAAGATATGCACATGTGACATTTCGAGCTGAGTATATCTTGCTTATCTATTTCTCGAAATGGGTGTTGGTAAAGCTTTCTCTTTATCCAAGTTCATCTTTGCCTAGTGACGAAAGTCATGTTATGTTTCAATCATTTTGGAAATCGCTCTGATGAAAAATAGTTTGTGAATAACAACTATATAACCCCCTCTGAGAATGTTTCAATGATTGAAATGGGAGTTTAAACTATATAACCATTGGGGGATATAAACATTGTTGTGGCAACACATATATGTATAAGTCCTTAACACTTGAACCGAAGTTTGCGAACTTTGTTGATCAAGTGGAACCAGAATGTGAGCAGCAACTCAGTCCGCGAACCCAGTCCACGAACTGGCGTAAGTTCTCGAACCTGAGAATATATGCTAAAGTTGAAGCTCATGTGCAATCCGCGAACTGACGGAAGTTCTCATCCCGAGAAATTCTTCTAGAGTTTATTAACTTCAACCGGTTAGCTTGAGTCCGCGAACTCAGTCCGTGAACTCAAGAGGTTATGTCTGAAAACGTTGTTCGTGAACTTATCTTAAATTACTAAGGAATGCTTTTGCAAACCGTGGATTTATAGTTCATGAATTGATTCGAGTGAATCACATCGTTTTTGATTCAATTGTGTCTCTTGTAGTACTTGAGATCTCATAGCAATTGAACAACTCTCTAACTAGTTCATTTGAGTCATTTGGACTAGTTATGGTAAAGAAGAATATGGTGGATATGAAAGTTATCATTTGGCTAACCATTTGGTTGACTAATATTGAACCAACCATTGTACACGTTTGGGTACGGCTACACGAACTCAAAACATCAAGTACATTTTGTATGGCAAGCTAAGTTTTCGATCTAACGGTTGAGAGATATTAGCTTGTATCTAATCAGGTTTTCATCTAACGGTAAATATTGAATGCTTTGTTACTAAGCTAACATTGATTGCAAACCCTGATTTGAAAGACTATATAAGGGATAACTCGTGCTACTGGAAAAACTAATCCCCACACACTTTTCTTGTGTGATACTAGTTTTCTCCAAGCTAGACTCGATCAACATTGATTGCAAACCATGATTTGAAAGACTATATAAGGGATAATTCGTGCTACTGGAAAAACTGATCCCCACACACTTTTCTTGTGTGATACTAGTTTTCTCCAAGCTAGAGTCGATCTCCATTAACCCTTGAGTTTTCTCTTTAAATTCGGGTTAACGACTTAAAGACTTAATTGGGATTGTGAAGCCAGACCGATACTACTTTTCTTGTAGTTGTCTGATCTGATCTTGCTATTTCTATCATACGAGTACAATTGTAATAATTGGCTTGAGATTTCTATCTCCGATAGGCAAGATAAAAGTAGTCACAAACATCTTTGTCTCATTGTTTGTGATTCCTCAATAATCTTTTTCGCTGCGTCGATTAAGTTTATTGTGAAGTGATTGATGAAACTGAGCTTCTCTTCGGGAATATAAGTCTGGTTTTATCGATTGGTTCCTGTTCACCTTGATTTTTCAAAGGACGGAACAAAACTCATAGGTTTATTCGTGAGAGACGAATTTATCTATTATCTGTAGACTTTTCTGTGTGAGACAGATTTGTTTGCTAAAGTCTTCGACTTTGGGTCGTAGCAACTCTTGGTTTTGGGTGAGATCAGCTACGGGAATCAAGTGCGCAGTATCCTACTAGGATCAGAGGCGTAGGAGCATAATTGTACCTTGGATCAGTGTGAGTTTGGTTGGTATTCAACTACAGTCTAGACCGAAGTTAATTTGGAGTATGCTAGTGTCTATAGCGGCTTAATACAGTATATGTTTAATCTGGACTAGGTCCCGGGGGTTTTCTGTATTTGCGGTTTCCTCGTTAACAAAATTCTGGTGTCTGTGTTATTTTTATTCTGCATTATATTTTGTTATATAATTGAAATAATACAGGTTGTGCGTTATTCAAACGATTAGAATATCCGACCTTATTGGTTGTTGATTTAAATCGATTGACACTTGGATATTGGTCTTTGGTACCATCCAAGTTACCTATCTTTGTTTAGGCTCGCGAATCATATTTGCTTAAGTAAATCAAATCGAGAGATTAATATAATAACTCCTTGAGTATTTTCTATTGATTGAGTCTTCTTGATTCTCTAGAAAACAACTCGGAGTTGTCCATACAGATTGCTAATCAAAATATTGGATGAGGTTGTTAGACCCCCGCATTTTCAATTGGTATCAGAGCAGGTAAACACGTTAAAGACCTTACAAGTCTGTGTTTGTAGCGATCTGACTCAATGGACAAGAGTAGTATCTCTGATAACGCAACACCAATACAAAGGCATTCAGGTAAAGCTCAAAGACTTGAAGCTTCTGAGAAAAACTCTGTCGACTGTCCTATGACTGAATCTACATTTGATTGGGAAAAAACTCTTGATGAGAAATTAGATGACCTTTCAGATGAAAGTGATTCAGAAGAAGGACCGAGTATTGACGAGGAAGTCTCACAATATATCAAGCTGTTTGATCATGAGCTAAATAAAAAAGGGTCAACAGCCTGCCTAAGTAAGTATATGGCTCCTCTTTGTCAAGAAAACAGAAAATTGAGAAAACTCTTTAAAGGATATGATGGTGGGTACAATCTCCTAAAATCTATCGTTAAAGATCGTGAAGAAGATATTCGTACGAAAAGGTTTGAATGTGACAATCTTCTCCGAAATCTCTATGTGTTGAAAGAAAGACTTGCAGATACTGAAGAAAAGTATGACTCTCAACAGAAATGTTTTCATGACAAAGAACTCAGACTTATTACTAAAGAAAAGTCATTGGAGACTGACCTTGCAGCTGCTCGCGATAAAGTAAAATCACTAGAAGGGAGTCTAAAAAGATTCAATACTATCTCTATAAAATTGACTTCTATGATTGGATCATGTAAAGGACATCGTGATACACGTGGTCTAGGCTATAAAGGAATAGACACTCCAAAAACAAGTAAGATCAATTTTGTCAAAGCTGTTAATAATTATTCATGTGAAAAAACGTTTGCAGCTTGCAATGTGCCTAAGGACGAAGGGACTTCTCCCAAATTTGCTCATAAGAGAACAATTAAGAGTAATTTCTTTAACTGCTATTACTTCAGAAATAAAGGACATCCTGAGCGCAAATATCGTTTACGTTTGAAAAATATAAAACTTCATGACGTTCTTATATGGGTGTCCAAGGAAGTGATTAAACGTGTTTCTCATATTATTGAAGGAACATTCAACAATCAAGGAAACTACCTTGACAAGTCATCTATTAGTCATGACTTTGGAACACAGAATGTGAACCCGGGTAGAAGGAAGAATGGAAAAAGGGAAAACAACCCTGAAAGGAGAAAAAGGCACAGGAGAAAGAAAAAAAGATCAAGTTCCATGTCTCCCTCTGAAGAAGGCCGTGAATCCAAGAATTTTGTCCCAGATTTTCTTCACATAAATAATCGAGTCTCAGAACTTAAGACAATTATAAACAGATTCAAACGGGGCGTCTCCAAAACATGGGAAGTGGCCAACTCATGTACTCCTGATTCCTCTTCTAGTTCTTCATATTTGTTGAATAACTCGTCTATATGTTGCTCTAAAGAATAAGCCAACTATGATGAGCAAAGTGCTCATCCTAAAACACCATGACTATTTTTTGAAGCATCCTTCTTTTTGGAATAAGAAGGATGCTCTGTGCTCTTAAGAAAGTGTCTTGAGAAAGCTGTCAATGGTGTATGTGTTGTTTCTTATCTTAAAGATTTATTTCGAGCCTCTTTCGAAGTATGCTCTATTGTGTTTTACAAAGATTTCCTTGTTGTTTTTTTCCCTCTTCTTCTTGTTTGGTTCTCCACGTTTTGGTCATCTATGACCGCTTGTGCATGGTCTCTAAAACCGCACGGAAGTTCTTGTGCCTAGGGTTTTATATGAACCCCCTTATATATGTCATCTATTGACACTTTATTCTATAAGGATAAAAAGATTCTACTGAATTCTTGGCACAATGGAGAGAAGCAACAAGGAAGTGATTATAGAGGAGAAGGCTATTGAGTTTCATGAAGATCTTATTTTCATAATCTGTCATCAAGCTATTGATCATGAAAACAACCTACCAGTTCAGATATCTTCACAATTGGTAGGAAATCTTCTTCGTGATTTTGAAGTCGTCCGTGAACAACTCGGAATAGCTTCAAGGAATCTTGAGTTTCTAAAGGATGAAATGAAGAAAATATCTGATGAACTTATTGTTGTTCAATCTTTAGTTACAAATCAAGTTCAGCCTATCTAGTAAATCTTCTATGTTTCTGTTATATTTAGAAGAATAACTAGTGTTTTGGAATAACAATGATTGTGACTACACATAGCTATATCCAATGATTTCATCTTCTTGTTTTTAGATTTATTGGTTTAAATTCTAAGTTGTTTTGGATGATGATGGTTGCAGTATTAATCTTTATGGTTTTATATATTGCAATATTTTGATGGGATTTGTATGTTTACGTCCGTGAACTTGATTGTCCCATATTTTGTCAAAAGTAAAGTCGTTCACATATTGGTATGCAAATATTGATAAAGGAATGAATGGACTTTTGGAAAAACACAAAAGTTAAGCCTATATTGTCAATCTTTGATGTAAGATAGGTTAAAATCTTTTGTGATTCAAGGATAAAGTTTATTGTGTCACTTTGTGATGGAAAAATAGAATAGGTCCTTATTTTTGTTATCCACAGTATAGAGCTTAATTGTTCCATATTATTATGTATTACCGTGAAGGTTCCATTGTGTATCTCATGTTGAGCACGATACAACTAAGTCGATTTCTTATTGGCATGGTTGGTTGTTCCATGAGATGCTATATGTTGAGCATTAAGAACTAATTTAATCAACTTGTGTGGTTATTTAGTTTATATTCCATGAGTTCTCTCATGTTGAGTACATGTACGGTTAAGGTTGTCATTTCCTATGATAATCTTAGTCGGGGTTCCATAATCTCTTATGTTGAGCCCAAATGAACTAAATCAATATTCTTGTGTGGTTATTTAGTTAGCACTCCATAGATTTTTCTCATGTCGAGTGTGGACAATTGAATTGATTAACTTGTGATTAGTTTAATTGTGTAATCCGGTTAGAGTATTTATGAGTTATCTTGTGAATAATCTAATTGATGAATTAAGTCTCCATAAGTTTACTTGTGTTGAGCATATTTAGTCAAATTAATCATGGTTCGCTTTGGTTAATATGATTGAATATTCTAGATTCCAAATTCATACTTGTATGTAATTTGTTGATTCTAAAGAAATCCTTATTTTCTTTTGAAAATAAGGTCGCTCTTGTTGTTCCCTTGGGAATGACATCTAATGGGGGAGAGTTCTTTTGAACTTGCGCTTAATTTCCAAATCTTTGTGGGGAGTGCGGCTGTGGAATTTTTAGGGGTTATCTTGTATCTTTATAAACTCCTTGATGAATGCATTTAGCCTCGCTTTATGATTGCATCTAAACAAGATGATAGAACACTTACCTTTGGTCATGAAATATCTCTTACGAAAATTTCATTAGGATCCCGTTATTGTACCTTTGGCAATTTTATTGAGAAAAAGGGGGAGAATTAATTGTAGTTCAAACTACAAATACATATGGTTCTTCGGATCATTATGTAAGGGGGAGTGGTTTCCATGTGAGATGGAGCATTGACTAAGGGGGAGTGAAGTATCACCATAATATTGTTGTTGAAGTTGTGATGTAATTGGACTTTGACGCCGTGTAATAATACTATGACACTGTATAACAATGATTGAGAACCAATGCTTTTCTCATTGTTATAGCTACGGATTTTCAACAACGATGATACTAAACTTACAACCTTTGGGATCATTGGACTACTTGGAAGTGACGAATATTTCGAGTATTGTTGAAGATTAGGCATGTGGAATAGGAGCTATAAAGTTTATTTATGTATTTTTTGTATTCCATATGTAATAATAGTTTTTCCACTAAAATTGACAAAGGGGGAGATTGTTAGCGCATTGCTCGGTCAAACTCGCGTGCGTTGCTATCTCAAGCATGTTTGTCAATCTTAGTGATCAAAACTATAAAGTCTTGATTCCTAGTCTACTATAGCTAAGGTCTCGGACTAGGATAGAAAGTGTAGTTGAGCTCAAGAACTCCATGGCGATCATCATACAAGATGAAGGACTACTCAAGGAACCAGTGGATCTTCATCGACTAAAAGGTATGTGGATACTTGAACTTATCTATCACTCAAAAGTCTATCTACTCTATCTCCTATCTTGAGACAAAATTCGTTTTATCTATATAGACTAAAGATATGCACATGTGACATTTCGAGCTGAGTATATCTCGCTTATCTATTTCTCGAAATGGGTGTTGGTAAAGCTTTCGCTTTAGCCAAGTTCATCTTTGCCTAGTGACAAAAGTCATGTTATGTTTCAATCATTTTGGAAATCCCTCTGACGAAAAATAGTTTGTGAATAACAACTATATAACGCCCTCTGAGAATGTTTCAATGATTGAAATGAGAGTTTAGACTATATAACCATTGGGGGATATAAACATTGTTGTGGCAACATATATATGTATAAGTCCTTAACACTTGAACCGAAGTTTGCGAACTTTGTTGATCAAGTGGAACCAGAACGTGAGCAGCAACTCAGTCCGCGAACTGGCATAAGTTCTCAAACCCGAGAATATCTGCTGAAGTTGAAGCTCAGGTACAGTCCGCGAACTAACAGAAGTTCTCATCCCGAGAAATTTTGCTAGAGTTTATTAACTTCAACCGGTTAGCTTGAGTCCGCAAACTCAAGTGGTTATGTCTGAAAACGGTGTTCGTGAACTTATCTTAAATTACTAAGGAATGCTTTTGTAAACCGTGGCTTTAAGGTTCATGAATTGATTCGAGTGAATCACATCGCTTTTTATTCAATTGTGTCTCTTGTAGTACTTGAGATCTCATAGCAATTGAACAACTCTCTAACTAGTTCATTTGAGTCATTTGGACTAGTTATGGTGAAGAGGAATGTGGTTGACATGAAAGTTATCATTTGGCTAACCATTTGGTTGACTAATATTGAACCAACCATTGTACACGTTTGGGTACGGTTACACAAACCCCAAAATTCAAGTACATGTATGTATGGCAAGCTAAGTTTTCGATCTAATGGTTGAGAGATATTAGCTTGTATCTAATCAGGTTTTCATCTAACGGTGAATATTGAATGCTTTGTTACTAATCTAACATTGATTGCAAACCATGATTTGAAAGACTATATAAGGGAGAACTCTTGCTATTGGAAAAACTAATCCCCATACACTTTTCTTGTGTGATACTAGTTTTCTTCAAGCTAGAGTCGATCTCCATTAACCCTTGAGTTTTCTCTCTAAATTCGGGTTAACGAATTAAAGACTTCATTGGGATTGTGAAGCCAGACCGATACTACTTTTCTTGTAGTTGTGTGATCTGATCTTGCTATTTCTATCGTACGAGTACAATTTTAATAATTGGCTTGAGATTTCTATCACCGATAGGCAAGATAAAAGTAGTCACAAACATCTTTGTCTCATTGTTTGTGATTCCTCAATAATCTTCTTCGCTGCGTCGATTAAGTTTATTGTGAGGTGATTGATGAAACTTTGCTTCTCTTCGGGAATATATGTCTGGTTTTATCGATTGGTTCATGTTCACTTTGATTTATAAAAAGACGGAACAAAAATCATAGGTTTATTCGTGAGAGACGAATTTATCTATTATCTGTAGACTTTTCTGTGTGAGACAGATTTGTTTGCTAAAGTCTTCGACTTTGGGTCGTAGCAACTCTTTGTTATGGGTGAGATAATCTAAGGGAATCAAGTGTGCAGTATCCTGCTGGGATCAGAGGCGTAGGAGCATAACTGTACCTTGGATCAGTGTGAGATTGGTTGGGGTTCAACTACAGTCCAGACCGAAGTTAATTTGGAGTAGGCTAGTGTATGTAGCATCTTAATACAGTGTATGTTTAATCTGGACTAGGTCCCAGGGTTTTTCTGCATTTGCGGTTTCCTCGTTAACAAAATTTTGGTGTATGTGTTATTTCTATTCCGCATTATATTTTATTATGCAATTGAAATAATACAGGTTGCGCATTGTTCAATCGATTAGAATATCCGACCTTATTGGTTGTTGATTTAAATCGATTGACACTTGGATATTGGTCTTTGGTACCATCCAAGTTATCTCTCTTTGTTTAGGCTCGCGAATCATATTTGCTTGAGTAAATCAAATCGAGATATTGAGATAAGAACTCCTTGAGTATTTTCTATTGATTGAGTCTTGTTGATTCTCTAGAAAACAACTCGGAGTTATCCATACAGATTGATAATCGAAATATTGGGTGAGGTTGTTAGACCCCCGCATTTTTAGGTGTGTTGATGAGAAATAAATCTAAACCCTAAACAAATGCACTGCACGGGAGTACTTTAGATTTGAGAGATCAATCTGTACAATTCTGGCCTAAACCAAGAAATGGTCGTTCTAGACTTTCTTCGGTCACAAAGTGAAGGAGAAGGGTTGATCTTAGGGAGGGAAGCGAAGAAGGAAGTTGAGATCAAATATTGAATTATGAGGGTTTGGCTATTTATGACTTGTATCAGAATATGGAATTGGCTTGCATAATGTAAGCTATCAGTTCTGGATGTTTTCTGAATACCGTGTTAACAACACTTGTTCCCTTGTTGAAATAGGTTGAAAACCTATTTATACAAGTCATTTGAGCGCGCCCCCTGACCTCATAAGAAGTGGAAGAGGTTAGGTAGAGAATTAATGGAGTTTTGTAAGAGGTGGTGATCATTGCGTGGTCACACCTTCTCCCATTACTTCATCATCGTTAACCGTCCATCCTTTCCTGACACGTTCTTGTAATGGGCGCATTGCACGCCGTACGTTGTAAACCTCCAGAATAATACCCCAGTAAGTATCCCCTGATTTGTGACATGTCTGATGTCTCGAGTAAGTGGGTCAAGTCATGGGACTTGCCGCAAATAATAGAATATGGTTCTATTGGGTTAAACAACTAAGTTGTTTATAAGGCCGACATAAAATATCGTATGTATTTGTTGTGCGCAAAGCATCATTTTTAAGCAGTTCAAAATAATCGATGTGTATGAAGCATCGCTGTTTAGAGCTCGATTAAACAAGTCGCGGATTGAGCGTCTTAAACAGATAGCATGTCCGGCCACCTTTGGGTAATCATTTGAGGGTTGTATGGACAAGCCGTCACTTGGTCGATCACTGCTTGTGGAATAGAGGTGGCCAGTGATCATGGTGTCACCCTCCTGGCCATCTAGGATCTAATCTAAGCCCTCCTACCAAGCTAGCAAAGTTGGTTGGGCAAGATGATTTGCGGCAGTTGAACGCTTCCACTGATTATATTTTAAGGGTTTGAAAACCGTGTGACCCACCACCATTTGGGCGTGCATTTCGAGGCATCGATCCCTGGTTTGTATAGGCCGGCCGCTCACGTGTAAAGATGGGTCGAAGGTGGTCACATTAACACCTTTGGGACCACTTGATTCTAGATCTACACCACCCATTTAGGCTGGCGAAGATGGATGGTTGTGATCAATTTACGACAGAAGTATGTTGCCGTAAACCAAATTAGGGTTTTGAAACAGCCGTGACTTCTATAGTTTGATCGAGTAATTCGATGCATCATTGACTTCCCATGGGTAAGTCGATCAAATAGGAATAACATTGTGCCGGTGGTGAACTCGTGTGCACCTCCCTGATTGTCCAAAACGCGATCTAATCCATCCAAATAGGCTAGCTAAGTTGGATGGACATGATCAATTTAAGACACTAATACACTTCTGTGACCCCAATTAGGGTTTAAAAGCATCGCGTCTGCCATAATTTGGGCAAACGGTTCATTTCCCTATGGACTTGACGTGGACAGACCGATCAAGTAGGGGAAGGCTGGGACGCGGGTGTGCATGCTGGCACTTCCTTAATCACTCGTAGAAATATCCAAGTTGTCTAAGCATACTGGTAAAGTTATACGATCGTGATACTTTCTAAGAATGTTTTGAACAGTTTAGATCGTTCGAGCTTTTTTTAATCAGCGCAATTGGCGTTTGACAACGCTGGAAGGGTTTAGACAAAGTCCAGCCTGTCGGAGCACTAGTGGGCCTGCCGGCGGTCAATGTGGTGATTACCTCGTTCTACCAAGAGTAGTCTAGGCTTGCTGAAACGTGCGGCCAAATTGTGTGGTAATGATCGTTTCTGAGACTGATATTGACAGTCTAGATTTTCCTTAAGGAAATTAAACATGTTCGATCGAGATATCTTTAATTAAAAGTGCATCTATACGAGATTATCTTTGTCAGAGAGTGATGTAGCATGTGCGGGTATTTTCATGCATATCTCAATACTGACATTTCGGGAGATTCATGCTACTCTGCTGAGAGTGAACACTTAATCGTCATGTTATGTCAATAATGAGAGTTCGGCTGAGAACATGGCATATGTAAATACTAGGAAAATCATGCATTAATTAATAATGCTGGTATAAATAAAAATCACAGAAAATTTGGGATTGCTACTACGCGCACCATTCTGAATGAATTTCATATATATTGAAATGCTCAAAGAGCGAGGAGGTTTTTTGCGCTCGTCACTTTTAAAGATGGCTTTACCCCTTGCAGCGTGATAGCGCATTAAATACAGGTTTTACAATTTTAGCCTTGAACTAAAACCCACCATCAATAACTATTTTGAGTGAATGAATAATACGATGTCCAGCTGAACATGTTGTGACTACATCATTAAAATAAATTGAAAGATTGAATAAGTGTCTATTAGTCTTGAAAACACAGGGGTACCAAAATACACCACCACTTTTTCTTAGGAAATCTGTATGGACAAACACAATACAACTCCGAGATTTAAACTCAATCAAGGAATAGTATCTAGAGTTATATCTCTCTCTCTTGCGATTAGAACGTTTATATAAATAAGTCCGTGAACCTAATCACAAAGAGATTACTTGGACGGTACCAAAGACCAATTTTCCAAGAATCAATCTAGTCATATCCAACAAACTAGGTCGGATGTATCTACTAAGATTGATCAACGTACAACCTGTGATATTTTAATTATAAACATGAATAATATAATGCGAAAAATAAATAACACAGACACTAGAATTTTTATTAACGGGAAAATCGCAAATGCAGAAAAACCCCAGGACCTAGTCCAGATTGAACACCAAACTGTATTAAGCCACTAAAGATACTCGCTACCAATTAACTTCAGGCTGGAATGTAGTTGAGCCCTAAAAGGTATCCCACCGGTTAAGGTACAATCATACTCCTTACGCCTCTTGAATCCCATCAAGACTCCGCACAATTGATACCCTTAGATGATGTCACACCAACTAAGAGTTGCTTCAACTTAATTGCAGACTTTAAACCAAATCTGCTCCCCCCCCCCCCCCCCACACACCACACAGATTAAGCCTATATATTGATTTCTTTTTACACTCATATAACTTGATCAAAGGTGTGGAAATCGATAGCAATAGACAAGGTCCAGCTAACATCAAAATCCGGACTTATGCAACCCGAAGTGAGCCTAGATTATTATTTACCTCACAAGTATAAAATCTGTGGAATCAACAAATTTTGAAATGAACATAACTTTGATGATTTCTATCTATCTTGATCGATGGAGAAAGCTCAACAAACAATTAAGATCAGGATACTCAAGTTATCAAGGAAAGATAACTGGACCTGGATTCACGAATCCCTATAAAAACTTTGTAGTCGCTAAACCCTTAAAAGGGTTAGGAAGAGGACGACTCTAGATATAACTAGGACACACCAAAAAGTAATTTTGGGATTCAAAGATCCTAGTTGCTTGAAGTTCCCATTTTATAGACATTCAAAGCATAGGTTGTCTTACGTTTAAGCTAAGATAGCTTTGAACCCAAGCAAACAACATCCACCGCTAGATGAATCTTTGAATCTAATTTACATAAGCAAGATATACACTCTATTTAGGTGAGACCATAACCGAACCGTGTACAAACACTATATATGTTCAACATGGATAGCCGAAACTAGCCGATTTGAACTTAAAAGCTTAACCTTTATTTTCATGAACACATAAAACATTAACTCTGAGTCACAAACATGTTATCAAATAAGTCTAGTGTTTAGAGAATTAATCAAATGCTAATTATCTCGTAGAAATAATTTAAACATACTTGAAAATATAATCGAATGGTTAGTAGGTGTACAAGGTACAAATACCATTGTCATTCGTGAGTCGGTTCAGTTATAGTACGCGTACCGGTTTGTAAACTTTTAACCAAAACAAAGTTTCGGAGTTCACATAACTATTTAGATTGCATATGGGTTTGGAAACCTTAAGATTGTCGCCGGTTCCGGAGTTCACAAAACTAAATCTGTTTGCGTACCGGTTTGGAAACGTTGTCGAATTTAGGAACACATAACTATTTTAGTTTGCGTACCGGTTTGGATACTCACCCCCGGTTCCGTAACCACAGTTCAAGAATGGTTTGCATACGAGTATGCATACCGATACTGAAAAGACATGGGTACCCAAATATACCTCAATGTAAAACTTTTCCACCTATAAGTCTTTTTCCGAAAGTGATTATCTATGGACTGAGTCGAGACAAGACAACTAATCAGTTCATGCTTCGTGTGATCATCTATAGATACAAGATCGAGATAATACAATAACGAAGCATGTTTACTTGATAATAGGTTCGGAGTTAACCAAACTCTAGGGATTATCTATCAAATAAAATAGGAATTAACGTTTGTGTATTTTACTTCTAATTATAATAAAACAATTATAATTACGGAAATAGAAAAGTAAAAGACACACCAAGATTTTGTTAACGAGGAAACCGCAAATACAGAAAAACCACGGGACCTAGTCCAGAATTGAATACTCTCGGAATTAAGCCGCTATACAAAATCAAACCAACTTCGTATAGTTGAGACCAAGCAGCTAAAACTATAGTTCACCTAGTTCCCTCAGTATTCCCACGCCTCCAACTTGTAATAAGTTACGTGCTTGGAACAATTCCTTTGGTTCGTATTCTAAACAGTAAAGGAACAAAAAATCTGTTCGCTAACAACTCTTTTCAAACAACGTGATATGAGTTTGACAAAGGCTCTTACGTTTAACCAATAAACTCCTTTGTTGGGTCCTTAGATCAATCTCTCAACAACTACCGAAGTAATTGTTAGACTATGCAATCAATACTATTAACCACAAAGAAGTGTATTGATGCCGATCTACTCAACTAATCAATCCAATCTATCACAAACATAAACCGATTATAGTGGGATCCCTTTCCAATCGACACAAGTATTATGCACACCAAAGATTATGAACCCAAAAAGTCTTATTATCTTCAAATCTTCTTTAATCTTCAATCAATACCTGAACACAATCAACTTGAATCTCTTGTCATCAATCACACATAGAACGGAGTCTGTTAACATTGGATTATCACCAGACGTCTTTAGATCTACAAAGAGTCTAAAGATCCCCATCGAAACTTCGATCTAGTTTGAGTGAATCTTATATCATAAGAGAAGATTCTCAATCATGCAATCAAAGTTCAACAACTGTTAGTCAATCAAATCAATCGAAAACTAATAATAAACCATAATTATCTAGTTTCCCACCAACGGTACTAATAGAGCTTCTCAATCCCAAAGAAGTCAATAAACTGAGCGGTCGTAAGAGATTTCGCCTAATTAGGTTACTTTCCTCTCCGAATAGGAGGCTCCACCAGTAAAAACACAACTAGGTAGTTTTGCTGGCTCTGAGGATTAGTTTGCTCGAAATACAAACTTTAAAATTTATAGACAAGGAAGTTTGGATACCAAGGAATTTCCAAAACTGAATATTCTCAAAGATATGCAATAAACACAAAATCGGTTTTCATAATTCCTGGAAATGCTCTGTCCAAATATTGACCGAAATCCTAATAGAAAAATCTATAATTAGTAAATGCACATTACTAATTATTATTTTCTAAAGATATGCATTTATTTGCTGGAAAATAAATAGCATATAAAAACTAAGAAACCTTAAATAAAAGATTTTCAATTTATTTTGATCCTGGGATTCTCTTTTAGCTATTAAGGAATACCTTTGAACAATTAATGATAAGAGTTATTGCACATGTTCAAATTATGTCGATATCTTTACTTTGCAAGTCCTTTTTCATACTTACAATCTTGGAACGATTTACCACACTTCCAAACAAGTTTAGAATTGGTTCTTCTGAATTCCAAGAACTATGCGAATGATTATCCTATCAAAACACCAATCATGGGTTTCACGGTTCTACCAAAACAAGTTCGGTTCTACCTCCATGTGAGTATTGTGCATAGTCACGCTAGTTACCTAAATTCGGTTGACTAGGTACTAGGATCGGTTCCCTACAACTTATGGTAACTACCTGTATTTGGTTGCACATGTCCATAGGATAGGTTCCCCCATCTACTAAAAACATGTTGCACCTCTTACAAGGATCGATTCCCTCTTGTAAATTTGTTGCACCTCTTACTAGGATCGGTTCACCAATGACTAGATAAAAGTTGCTATTTACAAGGTATCGATCATACCATCTTAAGTGATTACTTAAGATTGGTTTCACTAATAAAAGTCATACCAATACATAAGTCAGGCCTTGTGAATAGTTTTACAAAGATACATAAACAAGTTTATGAGCGGTTATACTAAACATACATATTGGTAATTCAAAATAGATGTGCAATGAATAACAATACCAGTAAGCCTAGAGATTTCCATTTCGATTCACAAAACAAGTTTATGAACTTACTTCCTTTAAACGAATGTAAAACATTGTTTCCTAGGATGAAATCTTCACTCATACCCATACATAATCACAATAGCATTCATATGATCATGTTGATGTCTTATATACAAAGTTTAATGGTTAAGAAATAAACCTCGTATTGTATTCCTTAATACTATGTCTAACTAGAGTATCATACACAGCTTCGCAGTTATGTTTTCAATATGTACGACTTGAAAGATACGTTAGGGAATGAAACAGTTCAAGTTAAATATTACTAACCTCAAGAGGAAGGATGATGTTGTCGTTGTAGCTCCATACTTCTTCACATTCTTCAAGCCTTCATGTAATACTTGTAAGTCTCATATCCTAACACTTTCAAGCTAACATATACGAAGTTGACTCTAGTATATAATCAAGCGACTCTTTAAATGAGTTTTGATTCACTAAAATATGACAACCAAACTTGACATACCAATGCTTGGTGGGTTCAACCGAGCTATGCTCTAACAGATACGGTTCATGAGTTAAACATATTTTCAAAAGATAGATACGGTTCACGAGTTAAACAGATTTTCACATGATGTGCATAAATACTATGAGTATCACAAATATGTAAGTTAATATATATAGCCATTCTGCTACGTGTAAAAGTACATGTAATACAGGTTCAGACATATAACAATTTTCCCAGTTTATAAGACTGATATCATTGTCTTGTATCTGAATCTATAGCAGATCTATATTTCTCTTTAAATCGATTCGAAGCGTTCCCGAATAACATTGATGACACATATCACTGTTCTAGGCTATTTCGAATGATAAAACTTGAATCATGATTTTGATTCCGAACAATAAATTGTCCTTAACCAAAATTCATCAAACATGAACAAATGTTCATTAAGCTTAGTCATTATATTTCGAGAAATCCATTTACTTGATAATTAGTTCTGAGCTCGAAATTACTGTCTACGCATACTAGTCTAATTAGTTATGTGACATCATCTCAAATGAAATAAAAGTGAATATAACTTGAGATATAGGTGGTTCAGTCTTCACTTACCTTTTGTTGATGAAGTTATCCAATAGCTTTGGTTAATCTTCGCCTTCATACGGTAACGTAAGGATGACTGTCGTGATCCACTATTTCCCAACTACATTTCTATCCTAGTTCGAGATTTAACTAATTGTAGACTAGAAATCAAAATATAGTCTTAACAACTAAATTTGACAACAAGCTTGAAATAACAACACTTGTGAGTTCGACCGAGCAATGCTCTGACAAGTTATTGTTATTGGTTAGATTTATTGATTTTTCCAGCTGTGAAGTTCTATGGTTATGCTGGTTTGTGCCAAAAATGTTATACTTCAGGTTGTTCAGTGGCCATCTCAAGTTTCAGATAGTGCCACTACAAAAGTTTTTTTTCCCTTATGAATTGTTGCGTTGCTGTCGCACCAACAATTTTTTGTTTTGCATCCTTCCTTTGTATTTTCTTGTAGTAGGGTAAAAACAAATTCTGCTGGAAATAGTAAATTGGGTGTGCCACCGAGAAACGAATCTAAACCCTAAACAATGTACTGCACAGGAGTACTTTATATTCAAGAAATCAATCTGTAGAATTCTGGCCTAAACCAAGAAATGGTTGTTCTAGTCTTGCTTCGGTCACAAAATGAAGGAGACGTGTAGATATCGAATATCACAAGGCATTAGCTTACGAACATCATGACAAATATAAGAGGAAAGAGTTACAAAACAATACGAAGATAGAGGAAGCACATGGAAGTATGAAGATTTGCGAAGATAGAATAATCGTACGAAGATGTGTTGCGATACTTCGCTGTACAAAGTTCATTATAAATAGGAGTTCAAATGTAAAATTCGAGAGGTTCTTTTGGTGAGTATTAGAAATTATCTTAGGAAAAAGAATAGAGAAAGTTGTAACTATTCTAGTTCCATTTAGATACTTCTTTGTAATCAATTGAGAGAATTAATAAAAAAGTTGTCATTCAACATCAAGAACTTCTCAAGTTTTACTAATTCTACTGAGGGTGTAGTTGTAGGTTATTTGCAACTACATAATTGGCGCTAGAAACAGTGGATTTGAAGGATTCTGTATCGACGGAAAAATGGCAAGAAGAAGAAATATATCAGGAACCATTAACTGCAGTAAGAAGAAGTGTGAGACTCGCAGGAGGAGAAGCAAATATAACAGGAGAACCTAGTAGGAGAGGGAGTAATCGAAGAAATCAAGCTCAACAAACAATAGATCATGATCGAGTGAGTATACACACTTGGAGAACTGATACACCAGCAGAAGAATATAGAGAACCACAAATCAGAGAAAATGGGAGGTTGATGGGAGGAATAATTCTTGAAAGAGAAAGGGAGATGTTAGAAACATTGAGACAAGGAATTCAAGAAGAACGAAGGTTAGAAGCCGAAGAACGTGCTAATCTAACAAGACGGAATCAAGAATTGAGGATGGAGAATAAGATGTTACAAAGGAGGAAATATCAAAGTGTTGCAAGATCAAATGCCAGACCAGAGAGAGAAGGGAATAATTCACCAACAATCAATGATGAAAGTACTATGCAAGGACAAGCACATACTCAAGTTGAAAGAAATCAAGAGAATCGCTTCATTTTAATACCAAACCATGAACAAAACATGGAGAGTTTACGAACTAGGCCAAATCCTAGAGAAAACAATCAGAATGGTGAAGAAAATCAAGAATAAGAGTCAGCTGAGAGACAACAAGCAGTACATCAGAACAATTACGAGAGTGGAGTAAGAAGACGTGAAGAGGCTCGTAACAATCAAAATGTTGAGTATGAAAGAATTCAGAGAAGAATTGGAAATCAACGAACAGAAACAGCGAGGAATGAACCAAATTTTCTAACTAAAATACAGGCAAATCAAGAAGAAATAAATCACAGAAGAAGGAGAAATGAAGAAGAAGAAATTCCCGATATTCGCATGAGAAGGATGAGAAGAATAGAAAGGGAAGAACAAGAATTTCAAGATGCTCTGCAACAAAACAATTGTGATAATTTAGAAAGAACATATTTTCAAAATTGTGCAAATGAAAACATTAATGAAGAATATGATAGAATGCGAAGGATCGCAAGAGAAGAGACGCAAGAACGTAGAAGAAGAGAGGTTGCGCTGAAGAGGCCAATGGATGAGAATTCTGAAGCAAATGCACGGATCTTTCGAGAATTAGCGGAAATGAAGGGGATGATAAGCAATAGAAGAGGATGAGATAAAAGGCAATTACATGAAGCAATAGAAGAAGCTGCGAGGACTCCATTTGCTAGAGAAGTACAATTGGGAGGGATTCCACCAAAATGAAATTTGCCTACACTTACCAGTATCTTTAATGGGACTTCATGTGCTATTCAGCACATTAAAGAATACATAAGATGCATGTTACAATGGGAGAATCATGATGTTGTATTATGCAAGTACTTCTCATCAAGCTTAACAAGGGAAGCTCTAAAGTGGTTCGAAGGACTTCCTAAGAACACTATTACGTCATTTAATCATTTACAAGCAACTTTCCTTGGAGCATATATCACAAATCATTCCTCACGGCTTGGTATTGAAGATGTGTTTGGTTTAAAACAAAGAATTGGTGAAAGTTTGAAGCATTTGGTAAGAAGATGGAAGACTATGTGCAGTGATATGGCAGGGCGCGTGGATGAGAGATACTTGATTATGTCTTTCATAAATGCGATGTTCGCAACTGAACAACTATATGTTCAAATATTTAGAAGAAAGAATTCCATAATGATGACAGAGTTACGAGAATTGCAAGAAGAGTACATTACACTAGAGGAAAAGCAAAACAATATGGAGTCATATCCAGTAGCAAACACTAACAATCAAGACGCAGGAGCAAATTTACTTCCCAAAATAATTAACGTCGTAGCAGGTACTTCGCAGACATCCTCGCAAACTTCTTCGCAAATTTCAGAAGAGAATAAAATCAATAATAGCCAGCCAAAAATAGTAGCAATGGGTAGCAAAGATCAAGAAGAGTATGGTAGAGAGAGGAATTTCTATAATCGAGGAGGAAATAACCAGATCCCAAGATTAGATCAACAACAAGAAAATTATGGGGGACAAAGGCAAAATTATTTTGGACAAGGAAATCAGAAACAAAATTATAACAATGGTCAAGGAAGTCAAAGAATGATAAGGGAAGAAATAAAGTTGCCACCTTTGAATACAAGTGTAGAGAAGATATGGCAGGCAATTATTCTGATAGAACATATACCAACTCCATGGAATATGGGAAAGGAACCACCAATGGGTCCAAGAAGTCATGAATTTTGTTCATATCATCATTTTCATGGACATTCTACAAATAACTGCAATAATATCAAGAGGATAATCTTGCGAATGATTGATCAGGGAAAATTGAATCACTTTTTACTTAAGCAAACACAGTCGCAAAAATTACCACAGGCTCCAGTCATAACTCGCAGGGAGAACACAGCACAAGAAAAGGGAGAAAAAACCCTACATATAGAAGTGGGATCAAAAGCAAGGAATGTTTTCTGTAATTCTATTGTTCACTCATATAAAACCATATAGGATTTTCATGATAGTGTGTTAAGCAGGGTATATGCAAGGGATGGTGAAGGAAAGGAAGTAATGAACATCGCAAAAATTTCACGACTTGAAGATTGGCAGAAACGTGAAATTTCTTTTGAAGCCACTGAAATTCCAGAAGGTTGTGAAGCACATGATAATCCATTGGTAGTAAGATTTGCAATTTGTATGAATATGGAAGAAAGAGAAGATGATATGGAGGAAGAATCAATTGGTCTTAACAAAATTTTGATTGATACGGGAAGTTCTGTCAATATCCTGTTCTATTCTGCTTACAAAACTATGGGGGGAAAAGACGCAGATTTAATACCTTCTACCTACAGGATTTATGGTTTTAATGGAACTGCTAATAAGCCTAAAGGAGAAATAAGCATGCAAATTCCATTAAGTGGAATGCGAACTGAAATTCTGTTTTTCGTTGTTGATGTCGAATCACCGTATACTGCTTTGATAGGAAGACCTTGGCTTCATGGAATTCTGGGCGTAGCTTCCACTCTACATTAGTGCATAAAGTTTCCTCATATGAAGGGTGTTGGAGTAATCAAGGGTGATTGGGATGAAGGAAAGAAATGTTATGACACAGAGGTAGAAGTTTGCGAAGGAAAAATTACTGAAAAGGAAAATTGGAGAAAAAGAGAAAGAGCTGTGAAAAGAAGTGAAAATTTAATGGCAGAAGATTAAAACATGAAAGAATAAAATTACAACGCTAATCATACAGGAAATTTATGATGGTAACAAAGGGTTGTGATTTGCGAAGAAAGAAGAAAGAAGGTAAGGAAACAAGAAGGTAATCAATATGTTTGCTCGTGAAGTATAACTCATGATAAATTTTACGAATATTGTTTGCTCGCAGGAAATTTGCAAAAGTTACGAATTTCAAAATTTTTATTGCGATTAACTTTCATTAAAGAAAGACGCACACATTAACTTGCGAAGAAAAGACCGCAATTTGCGAATAAAAGACCGCAATCTGTGATCAGCTTTCAAAAAAGAAAGAAAGCCGCAGAAACATTACACAGGCAAACCTTCGTGGCGTACAACCTAGTTCGCGAAGCAACATTTGGTAAGAGGCAAAGTCCTAAAGTACGTCATTTAAGGGGGTACCTATAAGCATGGCTCAGGGACACCGGAACACCACCAAGGCACCTGAGTACATGGAACTTTACGGGGTACAACCCAATAACGGGGTACCTATCCGGGTTAGACACCTTGGATTCTCACCTAATCTTGCGACATTATGCAATATTATGCGGTGTAACATGATTTAGGTTGGGCGACTAAGGCATACTGTCTTTCCCAAGAAGTGCAGAAAACGATCAAGGCGCCGAGGTACACGGTTGAGTCAAGAGTGCCGGGTGGTCTTGAAGCACATCTGCCATTTTTGACAAGTCTTGAAAAATGATGCACTTGTCCCAAAGATAACCCATAGGGTGCAACCTCGTAACTATAAGCCCTATAGGCAAAAAGGATAAGAGGTTGCGATCAAAAGTTGGTTGTTTGCAGAACCGGATGGGAAGAGCTAACCTTGTATGGTCGATGTACTCTTCCTTGAAGGGGAAACCAAGGGGAAGATAAATGGCAGCACCCTCCATTAGGGAGCTGATACGTGCTATAAGACGCAAATGTCACGAGGCTTCTTGTTTGAAAAATCATAAAGGCTTGTCATATTTGTGCAACAATTGAATTTCTGCGAGCATTCTAAGAGAGAAACAAAACATACAAAGAGAACTCGCAGAACATAACAAACAAGTTAAGATGAGATCAATGGGTTATTACATGAAAGTGTAAAAACGTCATGCGATTTCATCGCAAGACGACAATGTCACGAGATTGTATATTCGCAAGAATGTTCAAACTTGTCATATTATCGCAAATACAAAAATATTATCAAAAAGAGGTGGCAAAATAAGACCTTTACTTAGGAAGGCATGATAAGACCACAACAATTATTGAAAATTATTCCATCAATATCATTGAAGAATTTTTACAAAAACATATATCATGAAGTTCTGACAAAGAAGACGACTCAAATCAATATCATTGAAGAATTTTTACAAGAATATATATCATGAAGTCCTAACAAAGAAGACAGCCCCATTGAAGAATTTTCACGAAGATATAACAAAAGATGCGATTTTGATCGCAATCAAAAACAGATAGTTCGTACTCATTAAATTTTACGAGAATTACATACTTCTTATACTTCTTCATATATTGAATATTTCTCCACAACTTGAATACTTCTTATAATTCTTCAAGAACGTCTCATATTTATTATACTTCTTCAATGGATATTTCACATTTATCAGATTTTGCGAGGATTAAATACTTCTTATACTCATTCATACATTGAAGAATTCTTCACAGATTAAATACTTCTTATACTTCTTCAAAGATATTTTATACTTCTTATACTTCTTAAGGATATTTCATACTTCGTATTTCTTAGGATATTTCATACCTCGTATTTTTTAGGGAGGATTTCTTAATTGCAACAAGTTGAAGCTTCGCAAATTAAAATTGAGGCAGATATTCTAATACTTCCAGCGATATTTGATCATATGAAGAACAATAATAGGAGGAAAGGGAATACTAAGCTAAGTCTTTAAGATATATTATTTCTCTCCACATGATCAAGTTATGCGAATAAGGGAAACACGCGATCAAAGAAAAATCAATTCATCATCGCAAAATTAAGACATTAATACGAGTTAAGCCTCAAAAAGAAATTGTTGGTTGATCAAAAGTGCAAGAAAGAAGAAAATATTGTACTCAAACAGACAATATGAAAAGAACTAGAACAGATATACAAAAAAGAATGAAGCTATTCTTCGGGGGATTTATTCCCATCAAAATGATCTTCTTTTTCTTCTTAAGAGAGATAATCTTCAACTTCACTATCATAGATTTCCAGATATGGGGTATCTTCAGGAATTTCTTCAGAAAGGAGCGTATGGTACTTCTTGAGAGGAATTTGATTGTCTTCACAAATCTTGCGAGTCATCTTAGCTCGAAAACACTTGACATATAAACCATGGTTGTGCTGGGTAATTAGAAGTTGAGATCTTAAATCGAAATCTTCTTCTTACGATTGGCATGAATAGTTTCAGATCATCATTCATCTTCGCATAATTTTTCTGAAGCAAGGAGAGAAGTTAAGGAATTGGTTAGCAAATTACGAAAGAAAAGTAATTAAAATACTCACCATTACGAAGAATTTACCTTCTAATTGCTTTTTATCATTATGAAGAGAAGAGTTTTCAAGCTTTAGATGAATATTTTCCTCAAGAAGAGAAGAACTATCAGCTGCGGTGCTCGCAGATTGTGGATTATCTTCGTGACGGGATGTTAGTTCGGCGATATCAATACTTAAATCCTCTATTTTCTGACGAAGTTTTGAATTTTCAATCTCCAACTTCTTAAAACGGTTTAAAGTTTTCTTCTCAGCAATGGAATGACGTCTTTCCCAATCTCAAGCAATTGCTGTGACTAACTCTTCCAACCTGAACAAGTAAAAAGGGTTAGAAATTAATGGAATAAGGGAAACAAACAAGGAATAGAAAAGAAACTTACCATACTCCCTAAAGCATATAATGTAGCAAGAGAGACGAATCTTGAAATTCCATCAAGAGAATTGTTATTGAGTACAGTAGGAACTTTGCAAGCCTTCGCAATAAGCTTACGAGCATTCACAGTAGGAGAGTTTCCTAACCCACGAGAAGAATGGAGAAAGGCCTCAGATACACGAACCATTGATGAAGCAAAAGTTTCTGTGTTATTATAATCTTCCTCTTCACCTTCATCATCATCATCATCATCATCATCATCATCATCATCATCATCATCATCATCATCATCATCATCATCATCATCATCTCCGTTATCAGAAAGGGTATCAGAATTAGAATTAAAATCCTTCTCAGGAAATTTATCATCTTCATCACCTTGATCTTCATCAACATTCTCATTAGAAGAGATCACATTGGAATAAGCATTGGTTGAGAGTTTCTTCTTCATCTTCCTCTCATAAACAACATCCTCAAGTTTCCTTTTTTCTTTACGAAGAGCATCATCATCTTGACTACCAGAAGTTTGGGTATCCTTCGCAGAGCGAAGTGTTTTTGGTCTCGCAGTTAACCTTTTGGAAGAACTGGAACTCTTATTCTTACTCGCAACAACCTCAAGAAGATCAGAAAGAACCTTCAAATTCAAATAAGGATAAGAAACAGAGGCAACAATATATTGTTTAAAAAGCATATAAGAGTGTTTCTTACCTCATTTGAAAGTAAATAGAAGAGTAACAAGAAGATAAGGAGATGGAGGTACATACATTTTTATAAACCCAAGGTTGATAATTGCGATCACGAAGGTTCGCAGGAAGATCTACTATCCCATAAATATAAGAGCCCGATAATGTTAAAGGGTAGTTATACCAATCTTCATCAGTAGAACGACGAGGTGTTTTATTATTTCCCGAGGCATAATCAATATCGTGCATAAGAAGGTCATCTGCTGCGATATTAGATTTACGATGAAGACGAACACCCCCAACGTTTATCTTCTTTCCTCGCAGGAATTAATGTGTAATTTTTAAAGAAACCCTCAACTGTATAGTCTGCAACGATAATCTCCATATCTTGAAATCCAGGTTTCCTAAGATTAACTGGATACAAAGATCTTCCAGCAGACACGAGTTGCGAATTCAACCAGAATGCGAATGCAATCACCAGTCAATTGATAAATGACACATGAAAAATTGGGGTGGGAAATAATTTCATAGAATAAAGGGAGATTGACATCATAAAGAGGAAGAGGAAGACCTGCGAGGATTTGACCTCGTGAGATTAAAACTCTCTGATCATTCCAAATAAAATTGGTGAAGATCTTCACACAAAGAGAAGACTTATGTCATAACCATCAATTTCAGAAAGAATGAGGTCCCTATCAGCAAGCTCTGCATTAATTTGTTCAATAGTTTTCTTCTTTGGATCCATTGGATGTAAGATATAAAATAGAAAGGAAAAGAGGTGAAAGAGATAAGAAATTGTAGTAGCAGAAAAAGGAAATAAATTGCAGAGGCAGAAGTGATGAGGAAGACGAATAGGATAAGAGAATAAAAATAAAAAACAAAGGATAATATTTATAAAGAAGAGAGAATTCGATGAAGATAGAAACTCATCAATGCGATTAAACGTGAACGGTTGAAAAGAACGGTTACGAAGAAACGTGTCAAAAAGGTAATGGAAAAGAAAAAAAGACGTGTTGCGAATTTAACAGGTGGTGATAACTATATTAAATTTACGAGAATAGAGGTTCTCATGACATTCCTTCTTCGTAGAATTGACATGAGAAGAGGCAAGATGTAGATATCGAATATCACAAGGCATTAGCTTACGAACATCATGACAAATATAAGAGGAAAGAGTTACAAAATAATACGAAGATAGAGGAAGCACATGGAAGTATGAAGATTTGCGAAGATAGAATAATCGTACGAAGATGTGTTGCGATACTTCGCAACACATATACAGCTGTACAAAGTTCATTATAAATAGGAGTTCAAATGTAAAATTCGAGAGGTTCTTTTGGTGAGTATTAGAAATTATCTTAGGAAAGAGAATAGAGAAAGTTGTAACTATTCTAGTTCCATTAGATACTTCTTTGTAATCAATTGAGAGAATTAATAAAAAAGTTGTCATTCAACATCAAGAACTTTTCAAGTTTTACTAATTCTACTGAGGGTGTAGTTGTAGGTTATTATGCAACTACAAGACGGGTTTATCTTAGGGAGGGAAGCGAAGAAGGTGTTTAGATCAGAATGATGAACTATGAAGGTGTGGTTGTTTTATGACTTGTATCAGAATGTGGAACTTTCTTGCGGAATATAAGCTATAAATTCTTTGTGTTTTATGGATACTTGTGTTAATAACACTATTCTTTTAAATAGATTAAAAATATATTTATACAAGTCATAGCCAAACCCCCTGATCTCATAGGAAGTGGAAAATAGTTGAGTGATGGAGAAGTGGGGATCGTGTAGAATAGTGAAAACCACGTCCCTATTATGAGGAGATGACTGGTTGGTTTTATTCCCACTACTTCTATACCATCACTAATTGTCCGCCTTTCCTGACACTTTCTTATAGTGGGTATGTTGCACATTGCACGATGTAGCCCGCCAGATTAATACCCTGATGAACATCTCCCAGTTTGTGACATGCTTGATGTCTTGAGTATTTTGTAGAAAAATACGTAGCAAGTTTCTGAGTGGGTCTTGATCACAAGACCTAATTATTTCGACCAATCACGCGCAAGCTATGCAGCGGGCAGTCATATGTGACAACTCAAGTCACGAGACTTGTCGTAAAACATAGCAAGAAATGCTCTTAAGTTGAATAATTAAGTTATTTGTTACATCGATATTTGTAAAATATCATTTGTAATTGATGCATATAAAATATCGCTTTTAAGCAAGCAGCTCAAAATAATCAATGCATATGAAGCATCGTTGTATAGATCTTGTCTTGGTTGGTCGCGAAATTTAGTGTCTAAAAATGAACGCGGCCGGGCATCTTTGAGCGGCTTCCAGGAGCCACTTGGATAGGTCGAGGGAAAGTTGATCGGCCCTCTAGGAGGAGGGGCGGCTGGTCATCATTACAACACCTTATTGGTCGCCCAGGATTATATCTAGGCCGCTCAATTTGGCTGGCCAAGTTGGGTGGTCGAGATGATTTGCGGCAGTTATTGGCTATCGTTGAATTCGTTTAATACCCTTGTAGGCAGCATGACTAGCCATCTTTGGGTAGCTTCCAGGAGATATTCGAGCAAGTTGAGGATGGGCCGATCAGTTCCCATAGGAGGGGGTCGGCCAAATCTTGTGGTCGTGATCGCTTTAAGACTGACATGGGCATCATATATTAGATTTATTTAGGAATTAAGTGTGTCGACCAGCCAACTTTAGAGCGATTTGATTGGTCGGTAGGAAAGAGAGACCGACATGCAGAAATATGGGGCGTGGCTGGTCGGCCATGGGCAGCGCCTGCTAGGGAAAAACGGTTGGCCAAGCGGCGTGGCCGCACCCCTTTTTGCTGCTGCCTTTATTTGCCGGAGTTTCCCTTTATTTCTTGTTTTTCAATTTTTGGTAGGATTTTGCTCCTACTAATTCCATGATGGACCAATTTCCTAGTTTTCCTAGGTTTAGCCTCGACCAATAGGGATCGAGATATTGCCCAGAACGCAAAAACCTATTTTTTGCAAATTGATAAAACTAGATTAGGAAAATTGAATTTTACGAGGTGACACAAAATCAATCAATTTTGGTAAATTTTGCGCATTAAAAAAATCACTATTTTTTACCTCAGAGGGCAGCGTAACTTGCATGCTTCTGATTGAGTACTTCCATGCGCATCTTAATCCCGACACTTCGATAAATTCATGCTACTCAGCTGCGAGCGAACATTAATTGTCATGTCATGTCAATATTCAGAGTTCAGCTGGGGAACATAACATAAGAAAAATACTCAGCATGCCATGCATTAGTGAATAATGCAGGTGGGAGATTAATAAAATTTATAAAATACCTGAGTTTTTATTTTTTGCAACCAATACTATTATGAATAAATTTCATATAAGTATAAATTGCTCAATACATATGTAAGCAAAGTGGCATAGGCACTCATCACCTTTAAATGGCTCTATTTCTTTGCAGAACAAAGGCTTATAAATATATGGTTTTATGGTTTTAACCTTGAACTAAAAACCACAATCAACACTTCTACTTTTCCATATTTCATTTGTGGCTTACAAAAGTAACAGTGTTGAGTTTAGAATGTTTGTTGGTTGCTTGTATTCTGATATTGATTTTGGATGACAATTGAACTTAAAAGCCTGACACTTATTGTGATGTTTCAGTAAGTGAACTGGTCCTACTCTACTAGACTATTCTTTAGATGTTTGCTTATCTTCTGCTCCACTTTACTATTACGCTATTTCTGCTCTACCACTGCTGCAATTGTACCACCCACTTCATCAACTGTCAATACTGCTATCATATTTTCTGGAGGCTTCTTACATATGCAAAAACTAGTTCATATTCAACACTTACTACTCATTCTAGTTACCACTTTCAGCTACATTAGTATTGCTGGTCAATTGTATTTGGTATTTTATCTTTCCGTTGGTGTTGCTTTTTTTTACTTATATTTTCACTTTTGACTTGCACCAACTACTGAACCAACTAGATCACCAACCACTCCTGCTAATGTTGGCATGCTTTATTTCTATCATATACTATCTGCATAATTTTGGTCTTATGTTTTATTGTATGCTGCTTTGGTCATTTTCAGAATTGTGCTTATTTTTCACGTCATTTGGTATCGTTGTCTGCAGCTACAACTTCTTGTTCGACCCGCCTACAGCTGGGACAACAAGGGACTTGGACATGAGGTGGCACAATCTTAATGGTTTAGAGGGGAATGATTCTAGCATCGGGATTAGTAGTGGGGTGAAGAGGGGAATGATTAAAGGTTCAAATTTATTGTCCCATATCTGGACAACCTAGTTCTAGAATTTTCCCGTCTCGTTTGTGCTCTGCATGTATTTCATATCTGACAGAAATGCTTCAGTATTGTAAGTATGAAGTCTAAATTTGTGCACCCCCAGGAAACCGGGGTGCACATTCCGGCTGCAGCTATTGGTCCAAATCGCTTCAATTTTTTCTCCTAAAACCACTTGTTTCTCAGTTTTTTTTTCTTTTCTACTGATCACCTTTACCCACTTTTTCCTCTTTCTCTTCCCTTCTTCCCACCATCGCTGCATCATCAATCAGAAAAAAAGAAAAAGAAAAAGGGTTTTAATGATCGATCAACAAAACATAAGATTTGGGGTTTCAGTCTGAATTAAACAAATAAGAAAGGGCTTTTAGTTTTGAAACCAAAATCATTAATATCGTATATCAATTTTATAAGGAAGAACTTTACTGCTGTTGTATCAATTGAATCAATTGAAGAAGAATTGATCATAAAGATTTAAATATTGAACCCCGGTATTAATATTCCCATGGTGTCAACATTGAGCAGTTAATGTTTCCTTAACATATTGAATTCTAAATTACCATTTTTGATCGAATCAAAACTTCTCAAATCCAAATAAGCAGGATCTTTAGCTTGCTATTGCTATTCTAGTAAAATATTTGCCTACAAGTAGATTTTTCCTTTATTTTAGGGTTAAAACTTGAAAGGGTTTTTTTCTCAAACCTTACTGATGCGAATTTTACAGGAAAAATAATCGTTGAACCAAATTCTAACTATGATAAAAAAAAACGGATGAATTGATGGCAATCCAAGCACATGCAAAGAACAAGAAAAGAAAGGTTTGTGTTGATGGAGGTGAGAGATAAGAGTTATTTGGTTTTTGGTACTCAGTTTTTGACCAAAACCTGGGTTTTTGGTACTCAGTTTTTGAACATTTGTCCAGCTTTTGTGTTTGGTCTAAAGACCAACGTTTCGAATATAAAAAGAGAAAGAGGGGTGTCGGACAAATTATTATGTATTCAACGGAAGATTGTTCTAAAGTACCGAGAGATAATAGGAAAATTAAAAGTCAAAATAAAAAGAAATAAAAAAACATAAAAGAGGCAGGCGGTTTTGAAAAATTCTGTCGGCCAATTAAAGAAGCCGAAATGTGTGCCCCGGTTTTGTGGGGTGCACAAATTTGGACTCCTAGGTATACGTGTTATGTAAGTGCAATCTCAAGGTTCTTCTTCAACCCCCCTTGATCTTGCGGGAGGGTAATGGCGTATGTAGTCTTGTAAATGTGCGAGTTGTGTAAGTCTTATGAAGTTGTAAGCGTGTTCCACAACACGTGTGAGTCTAAGAGAGTTGAGAGAAATCAAGTATATAAACTGAGTCTGTCCTATAATGAAAATAATCTTTTTAATCAATTCGTTTGAATGCCAAAATCGTAAGCAACGTATACGTTAGGATTTCATGTGTTACTATATGCCTCTATTCTTAAAGCAAAATTTTACCCTAATGGATATATTTTACCCATAGATTGTACCATCAGATAGAAATTATAGCTGGATTTGGAAAGGTTCGCCTACATGCATTGATCAGGTAAAAAGAAATTATTTTTGGGAACTTGGAATAGAACAAATATTGACATACAGGAGGATTTTTGGATCCCAGACATAAAACTCCCCTGTTATAAACCACTTTTGGAAACCGAAAATATTAAAAAAGTAAGTGATCTTTTACTCCAACAAAGCGATAAGCTTACTAATTTGATAATTGTATAATTAAAAAGATTAAAGAAATTAGTAACGTAAACAAAACAGGAATGTTCACTATACAATCACATTAATTCTTCAGGAATCTCAAATCAAAACTGGAATAATAAATGGAGTATGAATATTACTCCTGAAAACGTGGGTACAAAAATACACCACCAACTTTTTCTTAGGAAATGTAGGAGCAGAATCTCGCAATAACAACGCTCTTGCGAAAACTTTTACCACACATGGCAAGTGTCGTAGATTTATTACAAAAACGACGCAACAAAGGACGACAGACAAAACATGAAGAAAGACGTGAAGATTTTATAGAGAAAGCTCGCAAGAATAAAGGGCAGCTCGCAAGAAATAGAGCAAGAGGAATCCTGCGATACATGGAGAAAGCTTGCGAGAGTATAAAATAGATCCGAAATTAGGGGAAATGTGAGCTGTCATCCACTATGTAATTACCTATATAAAGAAGAGAGCAGGAGAGAGAAAAGGGGGAGATAATTTTTAGGAAGAGAGAGAAAGATATTTTGCAGAGTGAGATTTTTAGAGAGAGAAAATGTATTTTCTTTATCATCTTCTTCCCCAAAACTAGATCTAGAATTCTTCCAATAACTCCATTAATGGAGATTGTAAATGTAAATTGATGTAGCTACAAATTATCATAGTGAAGAACCGTGGATGTAGATCACATTGATCGAACCACGTAAAAAATCTTGGTGTCCATTTATAATTTTAGTATTTTTATCACCATTTTTATATTTAGATCTAGAAATTGTTATCAAGATATGATAAGGGGTGTGTTGTAGGTTTTCCTGCAATTACAGGAAATCTGTATGGACTAAACAAAAATACAATTCCGAGAGTTCAACTTAATGAATCTCAATCAAGAAATCATATGAAGAGAGCTTATATCTCTTTCTCTCATAATTAGAATGTTCAAAGAACCAAGCCCGTGAACCTAATTATGTGTGAGAGTACTTGGACAATTCCAAAGATTAATATCCAAGAATCAATCAAGTCGTATCCAACACATAAGGATGGATATATCTACTTTGATTGATTAACGCATAACCTGTGATATTTGAATTATAAAGATAAACAATATAATGCTGAAAAAGAAATAACACATACACCATAAATTTTGTTAACGAGGAAACCGTAAATGCAAAAAAAAACCCGGGACCTAGTCCATAGTTGAACACCAAACTGTATTAAACTGCTACATACACTAGCCTACTATCAGAACTTCGGACGGGAATATATTTGAGACCGAACTAAACCATCACAACAATTCAGTTACAGTCGCGCTCCTTACACCTCTTGAATCCCAGCAGGACTCTGTGCGAATGATTCTCTTAGTTGACTTCCTTTACAGCCTAAGAGTTGCTTCAACTCAATTGAATACTTTAAACCAATCTTCCTCCCACAGATAAGCCTATATATGATTTCCGTTCTGATCAAAGATCAAGGTGAGGTAGGAAATTGATAGCAATAGACAAAGTCTAGATAACCTCATAACCTGGTCTTATGACTCCCGAATAGCAACCTAGATTATTATTCAACTCACAAGCCGAAACTTGTGTAATCACAAATTCTGAGACTAGATACTTTGTGATTTATATTTATCTTGTTTGAGTGAGAAACTCAACGATCAAAACAAGATCAGTATACTCGAACTATCAAGATAAAGATGGATGGACCTGACTTCATGAATCCCCGGGTGATGATTTAATAGTCGCTAAACCCTAGAAGGGTTTTAAGGAGAGGACGACTCTAGTTTCCAACTAGGACACACAAGAATAGTGTCAGGGATATCCCAGTTATTTGAGGTTCTCCTTATATAGACTTTCAAGACCAAGGTTGCTTTAGCTTTAAGTTAAGGTAGCTTTGGAACCAAGCAATCAATAATCACCGTTAGATGAAAAAATTGACTTGAGATTATCATAACAAAATATGCACTCTAGTTAGGATAAGCCGTAACCGAATCGTGTACAATGACCTGTTCATGTAGGTTGGCCGAAACTAGCCAATTGAAAAATAAGCTTAATCATTTTCATATAACACTTTAAGACTTTTCTTGAATCACACATATGATCAAAAATGCCTAGATAATATTTTTAGAGAGTTGTTCAAATGTCGATTATCTCATAGAAATAATTATGATGCATCTGAAACTATTTGATAGGGTAAGTACGTGTATTGTACCTATTCATAATAATTGTCATAGTACGTGTACCAGGTATAGATCCCCTTAAGACAAAAACAAGTTCAGCAACTCACATATCTTTTATGGTATGCGTACTGAGTATGCATACCTTTCCGGTTTTGAAACCAACAAACCTTTTCCGGTTTGCCTACTAGGTATGCGTACCTTTCCTGGTTCACGATCAACAGAATTTTATGGTATTGATACCAGGTATGTATACCAAAAAATTGTTGCCAAACTATAGTTAAGCCGGTACGTGTAATGGGTATAGGTACTGCAGATCTGGACTTATAACAGGTCTCCCAGTATGTGTAATGGTATGCATACTGTCATGTATCCAGAATTAACAGTAGTTTTATGTCTCTCTAATAATCAATATGAAACATTCCCGAATAACAACAATGACACATATCACTGTTCCAATCTATTTTCAAATGATTAAATCTTGAATCATAATTAGGTTATAAACAATAAATTGTTCTAAACTAAATTCATCAAGGATGAACAAACGTTCTTAAGCTTATATAGTCATATTACGAAAAGATATTCAAGATAAACTTAACTCGAAATTTCTATTATGCATGTGCTTTCTAATTTAGTCATGCGACAATGTATCAAAGATATAAAGGTGAAAACTTCATATGTAGGTGGTTCAGTCTTCACTTACCTTTTGATGTTGAAGTTCTCCAAAACTCATGTTGATCTTCGCCTTCAAATGGTAGAACGCAATGATATCTGAATCTCAACTACACACTTCTATCATAATCCGAGACTAACTAAATGTATACTAGAAATCAAGATACAGTTTTGATAACAATCTTGAGATAACAACACTTGTGAGTTCTACCAAATAATGCTCTAAAAACTCCTTCAGTTTCTTCATTCGGAAAACAACTCACTATGTACTTCCTAATTGTATGAGAGTCACTATTATTATACCAAACATAAATACATCTTGCATCCTCTTTAAGGATGGTCAAGAAATTCTAACCTATCTATTTCATGGAATGCAACTTTGCTATTTAGGTTTCGAAGCATTTTAACTTTGATATGCAGTTTATCACTGTTGATGGTGGTTTTTAGTTAAGGGTGAAAACTGTAAAAATCTGTCTACCTGACCTGGCATCAGAAGTAGTAGACATTGATATGTCTGTATTCCGCAAGGAATTTGAAAAATATATGAAAATATGATGAGTGCCTATGCCTCTCTTCATATTGTATTGAAACTCAAGATCCTACATGAATTATTCACTAGTATAAAGCCTAATGAGTATTTAAGCTCCTAGCTGTATTATTCACTAATGCCGGGGCTGCTGCATAATAAGCTCCTAGATACATTATTCAATAATGTCGGAGCTTGCTGAGTATCCATTCTATGCTATGTTCCCAGATGAACTCTTAATATTGACATGATATGATAATTAATGTTCATTTTCAGTTGGGTATCATGAATTTCCCGAAGTGTCAAGATTAAGATGTACATGAATGTACTAAATCAGAGGCATGAGCTGCGCTGCTCTCCAGGATGAAAATTGGTAATTTTGTATTAACATGCAAAATTCACTAAAAATTTGATTTACTTTGTGCCAACTCACAAAATTCAATTTTTTGACCTAATTATATCAATTTACAAAAATTAGGTTTTTTCCCCAAAACGGAGCCTGCATGATATCTCGATTCTTATTGGTTAATACCAAAACCTAGGGATGTTAGGAAACTAGGATATCATATAGCTAGAAGGATTAAAATCCTACCAAAAAGTTAGAAAATAAGAAAAGGGGAAACTGCGACAAATAAAGGTAGCAGCAAAAAGGGGACGACAGCGCCACTTGGCCGGTCGGTTTTCCCTAGCCGGTGCCCCTCTTTACCGACCGGCCTTACCCCATGTTGCTGTCTGCTAGTCCCTATTCCCAATCCACCAATAATATCGCTTCTGTCCTACCTGTAGTTACTCCAAATTGCTAGCCAAAGTAGGCCAGTCATGCCACTTCTTATATAAGAAAAATAATTTAGACCATCCAAGTCAGTCGCGGAACGATCACGACCACACGACTTGGCCAGTCGATTCGACGAGCTTGGCTACCTCCTGGCGCGACCAAACAAGTTCCATGGTACTCACTGACGGGCCCACTTTTATTTCAGCCAATTAGAACTCTCCTAGACCGCGGGTAGTATTCACAATTTCTAGCCAAAGTAGGCTAGTCGAGCGGCTCAAAAAAGGGATATAGTTTGATTAAAACCATCCATGGTAATCTTAAATCGATCATGGATGTCCAACTTAGCCAACCAATTCTATTTGGGATGACCAATGATAATCCATCATGACTACTGGTCGTCCCTCTTCTACAAGGACCGATCGTCCCATCCACGACCTACTTGAAAAGACGAGTGTACCCAAATATATACCTCAATCAAAAACTTTCAAACCTATAAGTCCTCTTACCGAAAGTGATTGTCTATGGACTGAGTCGAGACAATACAATGAATCGGTATTCACACTTTGTTTGATCGTCTATAGATACGAGATTGAGATAATATAATAATCAAAGTGTGATTACTTGATAATAGGTTCAGACTTAACCAAACTCTATAGGATCACTATCAAGTAATACGGAGTTAACGTTTGTGTAATTTACTTTAAATTATAATAACAAAAATTATAATCGCGGAAAACAAAAGTAAATGACACACAAAAAAATTGTTAACGAGGAAACCGCAAATGCAGAAAAACCCCGGGACCTAGTCCAAAATTGAATACTATCAAAATTAAGCCGCTATACAAAATCACACCAACTTCGTATAGTTGAGACCAAGCCACTAAACCTATAGTTCACCTAGTTTTTTCAGTATCCCTGCGCTTTCGACATTCAATAAGTGCACACACTGGAAAAATTTCTTTAGTTCGTATTCCAAACAATAAAGGAACAACAAATCTGTTCGGTAACAACTCTATTCAATCTCAGTGATATGAGTTAGACAAATGCTCTTCTGTTTAATCCAATAAACTCCTTTGTCGGGTTTAGATCAATCTAATTAACAACTACCAAAGTAATTAAGAATAGATTTTGCAATCAATAATAGGATCTACCAAGATACTAATCAATCAAATCTATGAAAGATAAAACGATTATAGTTGGATCCCATCCGATCAAGTTTTGTGCACACCAAAGATTATTAACCCAAATAAGAAATCTTCTTGGTCTCCAAATCTTCTTAAATCTTCAATAAACACCTGCATACAACAACTTGAATATATTGTGATCAATCATGCACAGAAAGGAGTCTATTAACAATGGATTATCATAAGATATCTTTAGATCTACAAACAATTCTAAAGATCTCGTCGACACTTCGATCTAGTTTGAGTGAATCTTATATCAGAAGAGAAGATTCTCAAGAATAAACAAACAAGGTGCAATCAAAGTTCAACAACCGATAGTCAATCAAATCAAATCAAAAAATAATAATACTGTAATTATCTAGTTTCCCACAAATGGTACTCGTGGAGCTTCTTGATCCCACAGAAGTCTTTAAATGAGCGGTCGTAAGAGATTTCACCTAATTAGGGTACTTTCCTCTCCGAATAGACGGCTCCACCAGTAACAACACAACAAGGTTATTTTGCTGGCTCTTTGGATAGTTTGATCGAAATACAAACTTGGGTATTTATAGACCAAGGAAGTTTGGACACCAAGGAATTTCCAAAACCGAATATTCTCAAGATATGCAATATATTTCCAAATCGGTTTTCATAATTCCTATATAAATGCTCTGTCCAAAAATAAACTAAATCCTACTAGAAAATCTCCAATTAGTAAATGCACATTACCAATTTTTTATTTTCTAGAGATATGCATTTTAATTGTTGGTAATTAAAAGCATATAAAATTAACATCCTTAATTAATAGATTCTCAACTTATTTCGGCCCGAGATTCCCTTGAGTTATTAAGGAATATCTTTGAACAATAAAAGATAAAAGTTACTGAACATGTTCAAAGTATGTCAACATCTTATTTCTTTGTAAATCATTTTTCATATTTACAATCTTGGAACCGATTATACCATACTTCCAAACAAGTTTAGAACTGGTTCATCTGATTTCCAAGAACTATGTGATTGATCAAATATCAATACACTAATCATGGGTTTACGGTTCTACCGAACACAAGGATCGGTTCTACCTTTTTATGGTTACTAGGACCGGTTATATCATTTACCAGGATCGGTTACATCAATTACCAGGACCGGTTACACCAATTATAAGGATCGATTACACACTCTTTTGTGATCGGTCACACCAACTACTAGGATAGGTTACACCAATTACAAATATTGATCATACCATCTTAGGTGATTACTTAGGATCGGTTACACTAATAAAAGTCATACCAATGCATAAGTCAGGCATTATGAATAGTTTTACCAAGATACATAACAAGTTATGATCGGTTCTACTAACTCACACATATTGGTAATCCAAAGATATGCAATGAATAACAATACCAATAAGCCTAGCGATTTCCCTTATGATTCATAAAACAAGTTCATGAATGTACTTCCTTTAAATGAATGTAAACATTGTTTCCTAGGGAGAAATCTTCACCCATACCCATACACATAATCACAATAGCATTCATACGATTATGTCGATGTCTTATATACGAAGTTCAAAATATAAGCGTTATACTTCGTATTCTAATTCCTTAACACTATGTCTACTAGAGTATAATCATTCACAGCTTCGCAGTTATGTTTTCAATATAGCACGACTTAAAATATACGTTGGGAATGAAACAGTTTCAAGTCAAAATATTACTAACCTCAAGAGGAAGGATGATGTCGTCGATGTAGTTTGTTACTGCTTCATATTCTTCAAGTCTTCGAGTAATATTTGATGTCTCATTATCCTAATCTTTCTATCCTAACCTATATGAAGTTTTCTCTAGTACATAATCAAGCGACTCGTAAATTGAGTTTTGATTCACTAAAATATGACAACCAAACTTGACATACCAACTCTTGGTGGGTTCGACTAAGTTATGCTCTAACAATCTCCCCCTTTGTCAATTTTAGTGATAAAACTCTTGCAGTCATATGGATAAAAAATTTACAAAAATTCATTATACATACGCTTGATTCCAAGTTTCAACGGCACAATACCCTTCATATATTCAATCCATAAATGTCATTGTTGACATTTAAATAACAAACCTGATACTGCCCCTAAAGGTAAGATAGGTGTAGGAGCAGAATTTCGCAACAACATTTTCTTAGCGTGCGAGATTCATCCATTTCCTTACCCAGCGAGAATATAGCAAGAGACTGCGAAATTATCAAGAGCCTGCGAGAATGTATCAGATATTGCGAGAAGTAGCAGAACCTGAGAGAACATAGCAAGGGATCCTAATGTAGGGGGAATATGAGCTGTCATCCACTATGTAAACACCTATATAAAGAGGAGAGTATGAGAAAGAAAATGGGGGATAGATATTTTTGTAACACAGATAGAGAGAGACTTTATTTTTCTTTATCATCTTCTTCCCATAAAACTAAATTTAGAGCTCCAAATACTCATTAATGGAGTCTCAATGTAATCCAAATGTAATTTCAATAATCATAGTGAATAACCCTAACCCCGTGGATGTAGATCACATTGATCGAACCACGTAAATCTTGTGTCTTATTTTATAATTTTAGCACTTTAATCTTTATTTTGGTTATGAAATAGATTTAGATCTAGAAATTGTTATCATAATATGATATGGGGTGTGTTGTGGGATTTCCTGCAACTACATTTTTGGCGCTAGAAACAGGGATGATTTATCAGAATTTGAAGATTGTTATGATTAGATAGAATTTGAAGTAGTTGGTGAAGAATTTATGTGGTGATTAACGAATCATTAAAATCAAGAAGATGACGGAGCAAGTCCGCAAATCGATTAAGGGAAATAATTTGTTGGTTCAAGAAGTTTCCATGAAGATTAACTACGGTTTATATTTTTCTAGATCTACAAAGTTTAGGTTCAAAAATTGAAATTTCATGGAAGAATTCACACTTTCAGGGAGTAAACATCATCAACAATTCAAAGACATGAAAAAGAGTAAGAGAAAAGATTAGTTGCTGTGGAGAAATTCGGGGAAGAAAACTAAAATTTCAATGGAAGATTTCTATGTTCAGGAGAAAAAGCAAGAGGCAAATTATTGAAAGAAATTAAGGAAGGACGAAGAGAAGATAAGAGGCAGACACTGCAATTTCTATCCCAAACAGAAATTCGCAAAGATGGTTCAAGGCTGAGCGAATAACAAATAGGTCACGGGTTCGAATTCGCAGAGACACATATTTTTCATTTTCTTCTCATTTTAATTGGAGAATAAAAGAATAAGAAAAAAAGTTATGCGTTAATTTCGCAGAGAGGTTCTTGAACATTTGGTCCATAAAATAGTATGTGAGTTTGTGGTCGCAAGTTCGGAATTCACCTGCGAGCATAGTTTTCTTCTTTTTACAGAGGGCAAAAAAAAGAATGAATAATCTCGCAATATTGTTTCATTATTTCGCAAACAAGAGGCATCACAGTTGGTCATCTGCGAAGTTAATGAGTTCATGGTCGCATGTTCAAATCCCAACCAGCGTGTATTTTTCACATGGATTTTTCGCAAGGGTATTTCGCACAGAATAAAGTAAGTGATTACTTCGCAAATTCATTTCGCAAACAGAAGCCAGCAAAGTTGGCTAGAGGTGAAGGCAATGAGCTTGAGGACGCAGGTTTAATTCCCACTTCCTGCGAATTTTTCGCATCTTTTAGACTACCAGAGGAAGACAAGTTTTAACAACTGTGCGATAATTACGCATAAGAAGAAGCTTGCACAATTGGTCAGGAGGCGTTAATACAAGCAGCAGGTCGCATGATCAATTCTTGCTTCTCGCACATTTATTTTTGATTACGCGAAATTTCGCACGGACTTTGATTATTTCGCAAAGAAGAAAAGTTGACGATTATTTCGCAAATTAATTTTGCAAGAGAGCGTTAGAACAGTTGGTATGGAGCGAGAATACGCAAGAAGCAGGTCAAGGGTTCAAGTCTCAATTCGCACATTTCTTTTTATTGCGCAACATTCAGGAAACTCGCATAAGAGCTAAGTACCCTTCCATAGAACATTTAATTTATAGAAAATAAAAGATTTTTTATTTGATTTACAAAAAGCGGTTCAATCGCACGATTACAAAGATTTCAAAATTACAAAGATTTCAAAATTACAAAAAACTGAGAACAATCAATTTATATATTTCTCTAGAATATTTCTTTTACAAAAAATAAAAGATTTTTGATTTGATTTACAAAACGCGATACAATCGCAGAATTACAAAGATTTCAGAATTACAATGTATTAGAATTTCTCTTGAATATTTACTTTGCTTCAAATAATATGATATTATATTATGAGAATGAAAGAATGAATGAAAGAAATGAAAGAATGAATGAGAGAATAAAGAAATGCGAAAATTTCGCAAGAGATAATCTAAGATCCATAAAAATCTAAGATTTAGAATGGGACGAACCTTTATGACGTGCACCATAGTTCGCGAATGAAATTTCGCAAGAGGCAAATGTAAGACCTAAAGTGCGTCATAGAAGGGGGTATCTGTTGCATGGCTCAGGGATAAGGTTATACCGCTACTGGAACCTGAGTCATGGATATTTGGGGTGAATGAAAGCCCATCCAGGAGAGGCACCTTGGATTCTCAACTTAAGCATACGACTTAAGTTGGGCAACTAAGGTAATAAGGAATCTCCTAAGGAGTGTAGAGTATGATCAAGGCGCCGAGGTACACGGTTGAGCCAAGAGTGCCCGGGGCGTATGAAACTACCCTGGACATTCTTGGAAAGTCTTGAATATGATGCACTCGGCCCGAAGAAAATCCCACTTAGGGTGCAGTCTCGTAACCATAAGCCATATAGGCAAAAGGGATAAGAGGCTGCGAAAACAACTGATTGTTTTCAAGACTGGATGGAAGGAGCTAGTCTTGTATGATAAAAGTACGTCTCCTTGAAGGGGCAACCAGGGGGGAGATAAGGGCGACACCCTCCATTAGGGAGTTGATAGTGTCAAAAAAGACGCAAATGTCACGAGGCTTTATGTTCGCAAGAATGTTTAGGCTTTTCATATTTGTGCAACAGTCCTGAAGAGGAAAAAAATACTAGAGAAAAGATAAGACGAGATCAATGGGTCTATGCATGCAAGTGTATGGATGTCCTGAGATTTTATCGCAAGACGACAATGTCATGGGGCTTTACGTTCGCAAGGATATTTAGGCCTGTCATATTGTCGCATGAAAAATATCCTACAGAGGCAATAATACTAGAAAAAATGATAAGACAAGATCAATGGGTCAATACATGAAAGTGTAAAGACGTCCCGCGGTTTTGTCGAAAAGAAAAAAGAAACGTGGTGAAATAAGACCTTTAACTAGGAAGGCAAAATAAGACCACATAAGAGAGTACACAAATAAACTTGCGAAGATGATTATATGTAAGCAAACAAGCTTGCGAACATGTATAAAGAAATGAAATTGAGATAATGAAAATGACGCACCTTTGATATTTTGATTATATTATATTATGCAATACTAATAGTGCAGGAATAAATAGTGGAGACAATAAAACAATGAGATACAATGAGCTAAAGATGGACAAAGAATAAAATCAAGAAAAATGAGGCACCAGCAAATGAACTTGCGAGAATAATAAATACGCAAAGAGGAATGCATATACTAGAGACAAATCCAGAGAAATGGAGAATAGAGGCAATTTAAATCTACATCAATTTTAGCATGCAAAATGAGGTAAGTAACACAAACATTATCTATACATTGCAATAGATAAACATTCTCATCATACAAGCATCACATTTGCATCATGCAAGCATCGCATAAGCATTTCATGGCATAAACATTTCATAACATAATCATCACATAAGCATTATATTCGCACAAGTACTTTACAAAACTTTATGGAATAATATCGCGGAATTTCGCAGAATGATTCAGAATTTCCGAGAATGTGTCAGAATTTCGCAGAATATGAGATTATTTCGCTCAATTATCTCGCACAATTATAAGCAACTTGAAGAGATTATACTATTGCATGAGCACAAAACATGAGACAGAGGCAAGATAAGAATGAAGAAACAACTCGCTCATTCAACATTTTCTCAAGGATTCTACCCTCATAGATAAAGAACAAAGGCAACTATGGATTACCAAGAAAACATTTTATGTTCTTTATCTTCTCGGCAAGAATCATTTCCAAAGTGGATGTTCACTGATGAATAACAAGAATCCTTACCAAAAATGGAGTAATAATTTCGCATAAATAGAGGCAATACTTACTACTCTCATTCAAGGATAGATACTTCTTATATTTCGAGGATTAAGAACTTCTTATACTTTTTAAAGGATACTTCATACTTCGCATACTTCAAGAGATGATACTTCTTATTTACTTCACAAAGCTCCGGAATTTCACAAAAGAATTGAGGCAAGTACGTACTTTTCAAGTCCAGTATTCTTTCGCTCGTTCCTTCGTCAACAAAGATCAAAGACTACTACAACAACGGATTTTTTCTTAAAGATCGCTCTTCAAGCAATATTCAAGAAAAAAGAGGCAAAATGTAGGAGCAGAATCTCGCAACAACATTTTCTTAGCGTGCGAGATTTATCTATTTCCTTACCCAGCGAGAATATAGCAAGAGCCTGCGAAATTATCAAGAGCCTGCGAGAATGTAGCAGATATTGCGAGAATGTAGCAGAACCTAAGAGAACGTAGCAAGGGATCCTAAAATAGGGGGAATATGAGCTGTCATCCACTATGTAAACACCTATATAAAGAGGAGAGCAGGAGAGAGAAAAGGAGGGATAGATATTTTTGTAACACAGAGAGAGAGAGACTTTATTTTTCTTTATCATCTTCTTCCCCTAAAACTAAATCTAGAGCTCCAAATACTCATTAATGGAGTCTCAATGTAATTTCAATAATCACAGTGAAGAACCCTAACCCCGTGGATGTAGATCACATTGATCGAACCACGTAAATCTTGTGTCTTATTTTATAATTTTAACACTTTAATCTTTATTTTGGTTATGAAATAGATTTAGATCTAGAAATTGTTATCATAATATGATATGGGGTGTGTTGTGGGATTTCCTGCAACTACAATAGGTATATTTTCAATCCGCACATGTTTGTTATTTCCCATTTGTAGTCCAAATAACTACAATCAATTCGTTAGTGTAGATGGTGGATTTTCGACAAAGGCTAAAATCGTAAACCCATAATTATACGAACCTCTGATATAGTAGTCAGGCGTGAGTATTGAGACACGGATCTCTCATCGAATCCTATGACTAAGAATACTTTCTCTCAGAGTACATGTAGATATGTAGTATCACATCTAGGTAACAACATATCTCATGAATACGGAACACTTCAGTAATTATTTCTATATAGTATCACAAGATGGACGGATCCTAGACAGCATGCTCTGCTAGTATAGAGCGATAACGTCTTCAGGATGCAAACAACGAGTTTACCCTGACTATATAAAGGATATGAAGCTCCAGAAAGCTCATATCGGGATATTTAATGCTCCTAGACATCTTGCTATGCTAGTATAGATCCACAAGTTAATTATTCCTAAATTCTTGGATTCATCCATTGAATTTCCGAAATTATTCAAATATTTTCGCAGTATTTCATTACTGCAAACCATGGTTCTTCCCAACAGAATTCCATGGGTTAGTAATAAATATTCAACACACGGGCGTCTGAGTTACCTCCGAGTAAGCCCCGACTCAAATGGTGTAAGTGTACTCAACGATGATGCACTAACAATCACCGCACGAACGAGTATTTAAAAATACGACGAAACGATGAACCTATGCAAAATAGGACGGAAAGTAACAAATAATTAAAAATTAACCAAGGCGCTGGGAGCATGGGCTTACTGACCGGCCGGACGTGTCGTGGTCAATCCCACGCCAGTTGCATATTTTTATCATATTTTTGTTATTTTCTTTGAGTTCATGAAAAACCTTTCATTTGAACAAATATCCTTTGTTTTGAGGAAACTCCTCAGTTTCATGGTGTTTCCTTCACACCAAGGAAATAATATAAAATTAGGGAAAAACATTGTGGGGCGTGACCATTGGCCAACCGACCATGCCTTGGTCCCAGCCGGCCCCACACCTCATGGTTTCTCAAAATTTTATTATTATTTCCCTAATTTCATGAAAACTCCATAATCTCATGATATTTCCTTGATCCCATGAAAAAAATATATAAATTAGGGAAAACCCGTGTGACCGGGACCTAGCCGGCCGGTCAAGCCCTAGCTGGCCCCACACGTCCCATTTTATTATTATTATATTTTTTATGTTTCCTTGGTCCCATGAAATTCCTTGATTTCATGATATTTCCTTCAAATTAGGAAAAATCCTTCAAATCATGATATAATACATAAAATTTGGGAAAATGCACGGGACCGGGCCCTAGCCGGCCAAACATGCTCCAAGTCGGTCCCACACATCCCACATGTCCTTTATTATATTATTGTTATTTTTTATGTTTTCCTCATCTCATGGAAACTCCTTGATTTTCAACAAAACTCTTTAATTTTAACAAAACTCCTTGGTTTTATCGCACATCTGAAAATACCAAAATTCTCAGAAATGAGATACGAACACTTTGGAGACATGATCAAGGTTGGATCTTTGGACCTCAATGAGCCGGTCTCACGTATTTTCACAATTTGACCTAATTTGCGCAATTGCACGTATTAGGTCCAAAACTCTTCCAAAAAACTTGGAACTTCATGGGATGATCATTATTTGATCCCATGACCACCCAGGGACAGTTTCATGACCCCTTGGTCGGTCCTTCACCTCTTCATAATTAATTAGGTTTTATCACCTAAAGCTCAGACGAGCATTTTTCGAATAAATGATTAAACCAGCATTTAATCATTCTTTCATCAACAAACCACCAACTCTTCAAGAGGCCTTGGTATTTGCTCACACGAGCATATGGGAGTTTTATGGTCGACCCACGGTCCCATGAAGCCAATTCTCCTTCATTCCATGGTTAATTCCAAAATAAACCATCTCTCGCTCATCAATTGATCAAATTAGTGTTTCTGAGTCCAAGGATCATAATTCCAGATTCAAACACTAACAATTTTATGACGATCTCATGATCAGTATTCTTATTAATTATGCTCGGTTCAACTACCAGTATTTTAATTAATATTTTATTTTGGTCACGCTACCAATAATTCGTCAGATGAACAACACTTGCTCAGACGAGCAATATTTGCCCAAACCAAGGAAGGAATATTGATTCAACAATTTATCTAATGAGCAACACTTTCTCACCTCAACGTGAGAATTACATCACTGTCTCATCAGACACGTTCAATTCATGAGTTTCAGAACATTTTACAAAATCATGTTCAACTTAGTAAATACATGGACTTAGCGTCCCATGAAATCATGAAGTCAACAACTGACTAAACTAACCACGAGATGTCAATCGTGTCACTTGGGTGGATATAAAATAGGGTTTTGGTATGGCGGTCTACGGCACCTGTGTTCAAACACACGATGGAATGTGAGCAAGTCGTGCAATCAGTTGAAGGAGTTAACAAAGTAGTGGATGGTAAATCAACCAAGTCTCCGCATGATGAGAAACTGGTTTCAAACACGATTTCCACTTCCCCACTCTTTGATTCCATAAACTGTCACACTTCATGGGATCATGGTGTCTATAATTCCAGCAATATAAATAAGTCTCTGAATCATGATAGAAACAACAAGAACAACAACGATCTCACATCTCACAGACAACACGAGATCAACAACTCATCAATTGAGCAATTACTCTCAACTAAGCAGTTTCAATCATTCAGAACTTATCATATTTAGAATTCAGAACACACCTACAATCTTTGATTACAATTGATTCCACACATTTCTCAGCTTCCCTCCTACAAATCGACCCATCCTCACTTGTGACCGAATTTACTCTGAAACGTCCATTGTCTTGGTTTAGGCCGTAGTACTACAGATTGATCTCTCGAATTCAAAGCACTCCCTTCTTAGAATGCGTCCGTGTGAGGTTGAACATTTCGCTCGGTTCAAGGAGTCTCCTCCGTACGGTCGTCTCCTCAATTTCGTAAAAACCAGCAAATCGTTTTCCCCCATCTACAGATTGGCGACCACAGTGGGAGATCATTCTCTCAGTTACAATCTCAATTATCACAAAGATGGTCGGTCTTAAGCCTGCCAATCGGGGTTCAAAACCCGATCCTAATATCGCAAGCTCTAGTGGTACCGCTAACGCCATTCCTCCAAGCACTGATGCTTCAGTGATCACCCCTGCAAGTGACGGCACTAGCGCCATCAACAATCCACTCTTTGGTTGATCTCCTGAAGAAACCAGAGGAAATCAGCCAACCATATTTGATTCCATGAAGATTCAGACTGACGTAGCTACAACACAGAAAGAGTTGTGTGCTTATCTCAAAACTCTCACAGACAAGCTTGTGTATGAATGAACTCAGCCTTAACGCGAGAAAGGAAAAGCTAAAGAAACATCTTCAACTGATGATCCTAAAATCTTTCCAATCCATGCGCAAAGCTGCAGATGACTCTCCAGCAACGGAACCCGCAAGTTTTATCACTCGTGAAGACCTGGAGCAATTTTTGAGGATCGAGGAAAAGACAAGGCATCATCTGTCCATCTTCACCAACCTTCATATCTTGCTTCCATACATAGGATTCCTCTTCCAAAGGTTATACCACTCCAACATTCATTCTTTATGATGGAACATATAATACTCAAAAACATAATTCTCGGTTTCTGGAATTATTGGGCGAACACGAGCACAACATGTCGTCCGTTTGAAGAAATTTTCAAAGTTTCTGACAGGCAGAGCATACATATGGTACAACAACATCGTACCAGTAAGTATCACCAATTTGGGAGAGATGATTAATGCTTTCTACAGAAAATACTTCGTTGTGTAAGAGCAAATCACTCTCTCTTATCTAGGAAGGATATTTCAAAGGAGCAGTGAACATCCTGATGATTATGTGAAATGGTTCACAGTTCAATCCTTGGACTGCCACGACCCAAACATCACATAGCAGCAACTTGTATACTTGTGCATCAATATAATAATTTCGGTCTACAGAGCCTCCCTAGAAACCTCCGGTTCCATAATTTCTCATAACTTCATGAAGTAGCCAAATGATCAGCTACTACTACACCTGCTTTACTGAGCAAAGTCTACAAAGTCAAGAGACCTCGTAGAAGCCGACGCCTGATCAACAAACAACCCAATGTCCAACCTTCCATGAATGTTGTTGCTCAAGGAGGCAAAAGAAAATCTTCTGCTCAAACATAAGACATCCAACATTTCATCCTAGAAAAGCATCACGGAAGGATAACTAATCTTGCTCAAACCTCGACCAGGCATCGAACGGGAAATGATCGGACAGACTTAAACTTCTCTTGTCTCATGAATGAGTGATCGAGTTACTGGAAGTTTGGGTTAAAGATGGTGTGATCAAATTGTCGTTCATCAAGAGAAATCCAACAAAAGAAGAAATGGAGAATCCCAAGAGTACACAAGAATCCTCTCCAGTCAGAACCTTGCGCTCTCTGAATTTAAAGAAGCAGTTCAATCGTTGCTCGAGAAAATCTGTAGACAAGTCTTACTCAACGAAATATGTTCGTCCATATTTCTTCTACAACATACCAACAGGGCGCATTAATCGGACATACGAGCAGAAATATATGGCCTTTACCGTCAGGTCTACGAAACCTGAAAAATTTATACGGGATTACAAATTGCAAATGTGCACGCTTCGTTGATGGACTTATACAACTCCAAATTAAGTGATTATTATATATCGTAATAACTCAGTCTCTTAGCTTCAAAAGTTGGGGTCAAGCATCGAATTCCGACGTCGTGTGAGGTTCCTCTAGCTTCCAGAGCATACTACATGCAAGCAGAAAGTCGTGGACGGGATTCATAACCTCTACAGTCGATCGATGTCCACCAGGTCTTTTCGCTAAGTCCTTCATCAAGGTACCTCCAACTTCTACCACCTAGGTCTTTACATCAATTTTACACCCGGGTCCTCTATTTAAGTCTTTCCAGAAGAGGAGAAAACGAAAAGGAGAGATTTAACAAAATACTGGGGACTGACGGTCCACTGATCATGACGATCAGTTTCTCAGTCCAAGACTCGTGGCACCAGACTCTAATGTGATAATTATTTATCATAAAAGTAATGCTACCACCGGGATGTGAGACCATGGTCATTACATCATCCCATCTCGATAGCAGCCTTAGCTATGGTCCCGTGACCAGGGTTTCATAAGTGATGTTTATACGACTGACAGAAGCAAGATAGCACTGCAAGCACCATGCTCATGTATCAATCAAGGAGTCCTGATCTCAAATGAATCAATGACATTAAAATTCTTCACCAACCGTTCAAGACACAAGCAAATGGTCTAAAGACACAACATGAGTGTTTTACAGCGAACTCGTCGGAGATGATTTTACACTGTCCTGTACAAACCGACAAGATGGGAGCAATTGGTGAAGAATTTCGGGATGGTTCATACACCATTCTCTTCATATGGATGTCTTCTATAGAATATCTAAAATTCACACCAATTGGAGAAATGAGCAAAGAGTTGTAACCAAAACATTGGACCGCATGCTAGCTGAAAATTTTCTGAAGGTCTCCTGGAAGTTTACTGTTTCATCGATTTGGGATCCTAAACATGCTCGGAACCCAAAAATCTTCTCCAACAAAGTTTGGACATTTTTTGGGCATGAGGATACATGGGTATACCGCGAAAATCAGACATCATACGAAGATTCTACAACAATTTCAATGAATACCTAACTTCTGAATTTTCTGATAACGAATTGTGATAAAATTATCCGTTCATCCACATTTGAATCAGGATCAACACCATCAACGCAAATCCTTCCTTCATCGTCAGCCGATAGTCTCACTTGCTGAAGTCGGCGGTGCTTCTGCTGACAAGGGACGACTCACAGATGATCGAGAGATATACAAAGTACCAGCTTTCCAGCGTCTCTGAAAGGTTGATTCATCCCAGGTTGAACATCTGCAAAAGTCTTCATGTTTGACTTGATATTTCTGGAGCGTTCTCCGGAAGATCCAGAAGGGTGGTTGTAACCAGAAGTCATCACTATCTGAGGCAAAATATAGGGAGTCATGGATATATCAATAACAAGCACTCGCTGAAACGGTAACAATCCAACTCTTGCCTATTTATAATTTCACTAGCTATAGTGATTATAACATCAAAATTTCGAAAAACTTGCTCGTCCCTTCAAGTCTGCAAAGACGAGCAAAAATTATTATTCAAAATCATGACTTGATTTTCATCAAACCGTGAACAACCCACGTGAATTTTAACATCCACTGGTTTTTCAAAAATTGGACGGACGTCCATCTTACAATTGTGAAAACTCACATACAGACATTATTTCACCATGTATAATTGTCTACTTTCAACAGTTGTTCAAAATCAAAACATTGATTTTACAAAATACATATATTTAACGTGAAACTCACGTAAATTAAAAAATATATCTATATATTTTGCTCCCTCGCACGAGCATCTGTCTTTGAAGCGAGAGTATATTTTCAAAATTTTGTGAACGCTCACATATCGAAAATAAAAAATTTCATGAAAGCTCATAGACAAAAAATTTATTAACAGACGCACGTCTTTTCAAAAAAAATTTCCTCTCGTACGAGCATTCACCTTTGGAACGAGAGTTTATTCCATTTTGTGAAATCTCACAAAGATAAAATTTTGGTTTTCGTGAAAGCTCATAGACAAAATTTTATATCATTAGACTCAGGTTTATTTTGTTTGTTCCTTAAACTAACGAACAAACGAGCGTCTATTCCTAAAATAAGGATTTATTTTTTGGGCCCGGCCCGCGAATCCTAAATGACCAAGGTCCCATCATCAAGATCAGCGGTTCAACACCAATATATGCTCATTAAACGATACTCTATCATGCCACTGGGATCTTCATTCAAGTCATGGTATTCCCATACTATCGAAATCCGGTAACATCTTAACTTACGACTAAGTTCAATTACTGATATTGTTTATGACAGGAAAATCACCATTCAATGCTGACTGAGGAACATGGATTTCCTCACTAAGCAGGGGACTTAATGTAGATGGTGGATTTTCGACAAAGGCTAAAATTGTAAACTCATAATTATATGAACCTATGATCTAATAGTCAGACGTGAGTATTGAGACACGGATCTCTCATCGAATCCTCTGACTGAGAATACTTTCTCTCAGAGTACATATAGATATGTAGTCTCACGGCTAGGCAACAACATATCTCATGAATACTGAACACTTCAGTAATTATATCTATATAGTATCACAAGATGGACGGCTCCTAGACAGCCTGCTCTGCTAGTATAGAGCGATAACGTCTTCAGGATACAAACAACGAGTTTACCCTGACTAAGTTTACCCTGACTATATAAAGGATATGAAGATCCAGCAAGCTCATATCGGGAAAATTAATGCTCCTAGACATCTTGCTCTGCTAGTATAGAGCCACAAGTTAATTATTCCTAAATTCTTGGATTCATCCATTGAATTTCCGAAAATATTCAAATATTTTCGCAGTATTTCATTACTTCAAACCATGGTTCTTCCCAACAGAATTCCACGGGTTAGTAATAAATATTCAACACACGGGCGTCTGAGCTACCTCCGAGTAAGCCCCGACTCAAATGGTGAAAGTGTACTCAACGACGATGCACTAACAATCACCGCACGAACGAGTATTTCAAAATACGACGAAACGATGAACCTATGCAAAATAGGACGGAAAATAACAAATAATTAAAAATTAACCAAGGTGCTGGGAGCATGGGCCCACTGACCGGCCGGAAGTGCCGTGGTCAATCCCACGCCAATTGCATATTTTTATCATATTTTTGTTATTTTCTTTGGGTTCATGAAAAACCTTTCATTTGAACAAATATCCTTTGTTTTGAGGAAACTCCTCAGTTTCATGGTGTTTCCTTCACACTAAGGAAATAATATAAAATTAGGTAAAAACATTGTGGGGCGTGACACTTGGACAACCGGCCATGCCTTGGTATCAGCCGGCCCCACACCTCATGGTTCCTCATTATTTTATTATTATTTCCCTAATTTCATGAAAACTCCATAATCTCATAATATTTCCTTGATCCCATGAAAAAATAATATAAAATTAGGGATAACCCGTGCGACCAGGCCATAGCCGGCCGGTCAAGCCCTAGCTGGCCCCACACGTCCCATTTTATTATTATTATATTTTTTATGTTTTCTTGGTACCATGAAATTCCTTGATTTCATGATATTCCTTCAAATTATGAAAAATCCTTCAAATCATGAAATAATACATAAAATTAGGGAAAACGCACGGGACCGGGCCCTAGCCGGCCAACCATGCTCCAAGCCAGTCCCACGCATCCCACACGTCCTTTATTTTTTTTTATTATTTTTTATGTTTTCTTCATCTCATGGAAACTCCTTGATTTCAACAAAACTCTTTAATTTTAACAAAACTCCTTGGTTTTATCATATTTCCATAAAATCATGAAAATATTATAAAGATTTGGAAAAACGTGTGGATTGGCTCCCTTGGACGGCCGGCCATGCCTTGGCCATGGCCGGTCCCACACTTCATAATTCCTTCACTCTTTTATTATTTTCCTTCATCTCATGAAGCTTTGACGGTTTTATCAAAAAATCCTGGTTTCTTCATATTTTCTCAAATGATTGCTCAAATGCACATTTGAAAATATCAAAATTCTCAGAACTGAGATACGAACACTTTGGAGACATGATCATTTTATCTTGACCGACCAAGGTTGGTTCTTTGGACCTCAATGATCCAATCTCACGTATTTTCACAATTTGACCTAATTTGCGCAATTGCACGTATTAGGTCCAAAACTTTTCCAAACAACTTGGAACTTCATGGGATGATCATTATTTGATCCCATGACCACATAGGGACAGTTTTGTGACCCCTTGGTCGGTCCTTCACCTCTTCATAATTAATTAGGTTTTATCACCTAAGGCTCAGACGAGCATTTTTCGAATAAATGATCAAACCAACATTTAATCATTCTTTCATCAACAAACCACCAACTCTTCAGGAGGCCTCGGTATTTGCTCACACGAGCATATGGGAGTTTTATGGTCCCATGAAGCCAATTCTCCTTCATTCCATGGTTAATTCCAAAATAAACCATCACTCGGTCATAAATTGATCAAATTAGGGTTTCTGAGTCCAAGGATCATAATTCCATATTCAAATACTAACAATTTTATGACGATCTCATGATCAGTATTCTTATTAATTATGCTCGGTTCAACTACCAGTATTTTAATTAATATTTTATTTTGGTCACGCTACCAATAATTCGTCAGATGAGCAATACTTGCTCAGACGAGCAATATTTGCCCAAACCAAGGAAGGAATATTGATTCAACAATTCATCTAATGAGCAACACTTGCTCACCTCAACGTAAGAATTACATCACTGTCTCAGCAGACACGTTCAATTCATGAGTTTCAGAACATTTTATAAAATCATGTTCAACTCAGTAAATACATGGACTCATCCTACCATGAAATCATGAAGTCAACAACTAACTAAACTAACCACGAGATGTCAATTGTGTCACTTGGGGGGATATCAACTAGGGTTTTTGTCTGGTGGTCTACGACACGTATGTTCAAACACATGATGGAATGTGAGCAAGTCTCCACACTATGAGTAACTGGTTTCAAACACGATTTCCACTTCCCCATTCTTTGATTCCATAAACTGTCACACTTCATGGGATCATGGTGTCTATAATTCCTGCAATATAAATAAGTCTTTGAATCATGATTGAAACAAAAAGAACAACAATGATCTCACATCTAACAGACAACACGAGATCAACAACTCATCAATTGAGCAATTACTCTCAATTGAGCAATTTCAATCATTTAGAACTTATCATATTCAGAATTCAGAACACACCTACAATCTTTGATTACCATTGATTCCACATATTTCTCAGCTTCCCTCCTACAGATCGACCCATCCTCTCTTGTGACCGAATTTACTCTGGAACGGCCATTGTATTGGTTTAGGCCGGAGTACTACAGATTGATCTCTCGAATTCAAAGCACTCCCTTCTTGCAGTGTGTGTGTCTGAGGTTGAACATTTTTCTCGGTTCAAGGAGTCTCCTCCGTATGGTCGTCTCCTCAATTCCGTAAAAACCAGCAAATCGTTTTTCCCCATCTACAGATTGGCGACCACAATGGGATATTATTCTCTCGGTTACAATCTCAATTCTTACAAAGATGGTTGGTATTAGGTCTGCCAATCCGGTTTAAAAACCCTATCCTAATATTACAAGCTCTAGTGGTACCGCTAACGCCATTCCTCCAAGCATTTATGCTCTAGTGATCACCCCTGCAAGTGACGACACTGGCGCCATCGACAATCCACTCTTCGGTTGATCTCCTGAAGAAACCAGAGAAAATCATCTTACCATAGTTGATCTCATGAAGGTTCAGACTTACGTAGATGCATCACAGAAAGAGTTATGTGCTTATCTCAAAACTCTCACACACAAGATTATGTCTGAACGAACTCAGCCTCAACGCGAGAAAGGAAAAGATAAATAAACATCTTCAACTGCTGATCCTGAAATCTCTCCAATCCATGTTGTACATGATGAAGAATTCCGTAAAGCTACAGATGACTCTTCAGCAACGGAACCCGCAAGTTTTATCACTCGTGAAGACCTGGAGCAATTTTTGAGGATCGAGGAAAAGATAAGGCATCATCTGTCCATCTTCACCAACCTTCATATCCTGCTTCCATACATAGGATTCCTCTTCCAAAGGTTATACCACTCCAACATTCATTCTTTATGATGGAATATGCAATACTCAAAAACATATTTCTTGGTTTCTGGAATTATTGGGCGAACACGAGCACTACATGTCGTCCGTCTGAAGGAATTTTCAAAGTCTCTGACAGGAAGAGCATACACCTAGTACAACAATATCGTACCGGGAAGTATCACCAATTGGGGAGAGATCATTAATGCTTTCTACAGAAAATACTTCTTCGTGTAAGAGAAAATCACTCTCTCTGATCTAGGAAGGATATTTCAAAGGAGCAGCGAACATCCTGATGATTATGTGAAATGGTTCACAGTTCAAGCCTTGGATTTCCACGACCCAAACGTCACATAGCAGCAACTTGTAGACTTGTGCATCAACAGAATGATACCGGTCTACAAAGCCTCGCTGGAAACCTCCGGTTCTACACTTTCTCAGAACTTCATGAAGCAGCCAAATGATCAGCTACTACTACACCTGCTTTACTGAGCAAAGTCTACAAAGTCAAGGAACTTCGGAGAAGCCGACGCCTGATCAACACATAATACAATGTCCAAACTTCCATGAAAGTTGTTGCTCAAGGAGGCAAAAGGAAAGCTTCTGCTCAAACATGCGACATCCAATGTTTCATCCTACAAAAGCATCATGGAAGGATAACTAATACTGCACAAACCTCGACCCGGCATCGAACTGGAAATAATCGGACAAACTTAAAATTCTCTCGTCTCATGAAGGAGTGATCAAGTTATTGGAAGTTTGGGTTCAAGATGATGTGATCAAATTGTCGTTCATTAGGAGAGATCCAACAAAATAATAAATGGAGAATCCCAGGAGTACATAAGAATCCTCTCCAGTCAGAACCTTGCGCTCTCTGAATTCAAAGAAGCAACTCAATCGTTGCTCGAGCAAATATGTAGAATTGATCTATCTGCCGAAGGCACAAAGGAGAGACATGTTCACAGCACCGAACCACATCGTGTCAAGAAATTCATTCCGGGAATACTTCTTGAATTTGCAGCCACAGACCAAGATATGTACAACTGGGGACTGCCTACCATAGTCTATCTCAGAAGAAACGAATTTGGAAGAACGTTGATCTATGTTGGCACCGCCATCAACATCATTCCACTGAAAACCCTCAGAGCCCCAGGCATCACTCGACAAGAATCTACTCATGCTCTCATCTCAATCAAAGACCTTGAAGGAGCGCTCGGAAATACTCATGGCTACATCACCCTCAATGTGAACATAAGTCCAACCTGGACAGAAACCAAGTTTCGCATAATCAGGAAGATCCAGGATATGCCATGTCCTTCAGACGAGCATGGATCCACGCTGAAAAGATGGATACTTACAAAGCGCCTTTGGTTACACATCTCTCCAACGAAGAAAGTTCTGATCCAGAATGTTTGACGGGCATTCCATCATCAGAGTACTTTGAGGAATTTCAAACTTTGACGAGGTTGAAGCAAGAACCTGCAAAAAGATGCATAAACATTCATCAAGAGGTTCCGCATTCAGGCAAGTCTCATTCCATGTCTATGTCATTTATTTCCTCACATGCTATCCTAGCATGGGGACTTAATTATGCTAGCAACTCTACAAGATGTTATGAATGGTTGCTTCACCACATTAGTATTTTACCAAGTGGTTGAATCTGACGTTTCTACGAATCAAGCATTGAAACATTTATTACTGAGATGATGTCCAACATGGATAAAAATACTTTGGGAGTTTATCCTGCAAATCCATGTGTTCCACAAAATCATAAGGCTCTGATGTCTGCACAAGTGTCGAATCCCACTACCACAACGAAAGGGATGCTGAATCAACAGAAGAAACTCCAGGGCCGAGATAATCAAACCCCTAAGGCATTTGATGCTTAAGGAGTATACGCTTCAACGCTCAAGCATCTGAGAAGCCATCAAATTGTACTCCCAATCAAAAAGTATAGCTTCAGCACAAATATCTTGACGCTGACACATTGATTCAACACCAACACGATCAAAGTGTTACTAAACTACAATCGATAAGTCTTCATTATCCCATGATAAGACATATGAAGAAGATGCAATATCATTCATACATGGATGACACAAACTCCTTCAATGTACACTAGGTAACCTAAGGCAATTCCGTGAAAGTTCATTAACGATATTTCTATACATCACAAGCCCCCTGCATGATTGAGGAACTTTCTCTCTTCACCAATCACATCCAGTACGAAAATTGTTGATGCTATTTACCGCAACAATGACGACTCACTGACAAAGCTAGTTCGTGGTAAAGTTATGCTTTCAGGAGCATTCAGGTTGAACTCTCAATACACCTTCATCTTACGGATGCTCAACTCATCAACTAGTTTGTGAATGTAAAAGGCTCACTGGAAGAAGGATCAAAGATTATATCTATAATCATGGTTCTATCCTTTTCGGTCTTTGGAGCAACTTCAACTGTGGTATCAACATCAATAATAATCTCTAGGGGAACACCTTCCATGATCTCATCATCGACAAGGATCTCTGGAGCGTGATCATTCATAGTCTCAGCACCAACGACGGTCTCAGGAGCAAAATCCTCAGGGCTTCATCAACTAATCATTCTGAAGTGTTACACATGAAGCGGATTTCTCTAAGAACCAATGATTCATATCAAGGTGTGTAGATCTGATAGCATGCTCACATGAAACTCTTCCCAAAGCTGGCACGAATGGGGGACATAATCCAAAGTCTTCAACAAGATGTTCTCACCACCTCTACAAATGAGATACAACACACTTCAGGTCATGGGTTTGCAAAAACGTACCTGATGAGTGCCAAATATTGCATATTCATACACCTTTTCATTGGCACTTAACTCATCTTTTGCGCTTCAAAATCATATATTATCCCAAATTCTGCATTTTTACCATTTTCAAGAATAAATATTTGTATTAATTAATTTTGTGTTTTTAAGTACTAAATAAAGCTTGGAAGAATTGAGAAGACAAAAGAGAAGAAAGTTGGAAGCGTTGCAACCCGCTCGCACTTCAGTGACAATCTGTTTACAATACATGGGATTAAACAACCCATGATCCAAAACCCATGACCCAAATCCGTATCCACCTCACCCCCATTGGATTCTTTCCAAAATATCCACCTCACCCCCATTGGATTCTTTCCAAAACATCCACCTCACCCCATTGTATTCCATTTCATCCATCAATTAAAGAAAACATGTTTTGTTTAATTGATGAGTGGTTGCTCTCCAAAATTCGAATCCAAAGTGTGAGAGAGTTTTTGTGTATAAATAGAGAGGGTTGTTGTGTTGAAAACTCATCCAAGAATAGCTTGTTCATGTTAGTTTCTTAAATTCAGTTTTGTTGTAATGTTGTTCATGTTCTAATTTAATTTGCTAGGGTTTAAATGAAGCCGTAACTCATTGGTATGCATTCATATCTTGTATCTTGTTCTTGAAAGTTTAGAATTGTTTAAAGATATAATTTAATCCAAGTTTGTCAACATCTTGCTCTCACAATGAATGCCATGTATCCATTGTAATTAGAATATCTCTATGTTGATTATTCTACAACTCATGCTTAACCAAATATTGATCCTCAGATTAGTTGTGCTTTAATTAGACAGTTAATGCTTTGGAGAAATACTTTAGTTGTGATTAAATTATCCATTGGAGAAATACCTTAGATATACGGTAGACTTGAATCTGCTGTGAGGACAAGAATAATATTACAAGTTGAATGCATATCATAAGTTAGTGGTGGATTTGAATACCCTAGTACCCATATTCTCAGTATTTACACCTTGATTTAATTGCGTATTTTAATTCAATATTATTTTCTGTTTAAGTCTTTGCCAATATCTCGTCGTATCGACAAAAGCAAACCCATTTTTGTTACTCTCTGAATCAGTTCTAAGTAAGGATTTAGAATCAACTTCTACACTCTCCAAGTCTCTGTGGTTCGACCTGTGCTTGCCCTGTGTTGCTTGTCGACACTGTGCACTTGCAGTTTATACATAGTAGTAGGTATCTTTTCGAGCCTACCAGTACCAATGGGTGAGGAATGGGACAAGTTTCTTCTACAACATACCAAAAGGGAGCATTAATCTTACATACGAGCTGAAAGATATGGCCTTTACCGCCAGGTCTACGAAACCTGAAAATTTTATACGGGATTACAAATTGCAAATGTGCACGCTTCGTTGGAGGACTTTTATAACTCCAAATTGAGTGATTCTTATATAATGTAATAACTCAATATCTTAGCTTCAAAAGTTGGGGTCAAGCATCGAATTCCGACATCGTGTGAGGTTCCTACAACTTCCAGAGCATACTACATACAAGTAGAAATTCGTGGACGGAATTCATAACCTCTACAGTCGATCGATGTCCACCAGGTATTTTCGCTAAGTCCTTCATCAAGGTACCTCCAACTTCTACCACATAGGTCTTTACATCAATTTTCCACTCGGGTCCTCTATCTAAGTCTTGCCAGAAGAGGAGAAAACGAAAAGGAGAGATTTAACAAAATATTGGGGACTGACGGTCCACTGATCATGACGATCAGTTTCTCAGTCCAAGACTCGTGGAACTAGACTCTCATGTGCTAATTATTCATCATAAAAGTAATGCTACCACCGGGACATGAGACCATGGTCATTACATCATCCCATCTCGAGAGCAGCCTCAGCTATGGTCCTGTGACCAGGTTTCAGAAGTGATGTTTGTATTGTTCATAAATCACCGTATTGTACAAAAGTCAATTTTACTGTAGCAACGCAACTATTCACAGTCAATTTTACAATCAATATTGATATTTTTTTTAAATTTTGCTTTTGCTTTCAAACTTCGAATCCTTAACTACCTCTTTTGAGCTCAACAGGTGCCTGAGTAGCTGTTGTAAGTGCGAAGGAAAGGAAGCGGAAGAAGTTTTTATTTTAAAAAAAAAAGAGTTTATTTTATTTATTTTTAGTTTGTATTAGGATTCCTCTACTCTTGTAATTTTCTTTTTCTTTTGAACTTTATTTATTTTTATTTTTTTGGACTTTGGACTTTGGACTTGGACATTCTATTTTTTTTTAAACCCTACAGAAGGGTAGTATTAAATATCAAACTCTTTGCAGAGAAGGACGGTGATTACAATATCACCTCGGCCCCTCGGGTTTGTTCATGACATAGGATTCGTGGACCGAGTCGACAACAACGGTTCATCCCCCGTATGGTATGGGAGGTAAGCTTGTCGAAACACTCGTGAATCCCCTGTTAGCGAGTTACTGTATTCCTTCGTTTGCATACATGTTGAGGATTTGAATACGGTTGTTTTAATTTCCTAGTAAAGGGCAAGGACTGACCATACAAGATAAGGGTTCGGATTTCATCACCGTTCTCTTCTTGACCGCCTTAGGAAAACAATACATACACGAACCTAAGCTTTGAAATTTGGAATAGAACGAGACCTATAGGGTAACGAGCTTAGTAGGAAAGTCGTTCGAAAAATATTGGTTACTCTTTAAGCATACTTCGAAGTTCATGACGGTTTCTGTAAATTGAATGCGTGACTGCGCCGCCTTGTAATACAGTGAGGCCTTGGGTATCAAAGCTCTAGCATCTTCCCTCGCCTCTATTAAATTTACTTAAACTCGGATTGCTTCCAGAGGAGTTTGCTCAGATTGTAACGAATTCCATTTCGAAGGATTAGAAGCTGGTCTAGAAAACAATCTAAGTGGAGCCATCATGCTTTTTGTTTGCTAGAAATCAGTAGGTTTACTGTGGTGGAGTCATCCTTGTTTGTGATTGCATAGAACTTCCCTTCTAGGTGAATGGTTAACATGCTTTATGTGCTAGCTAGGCTATGATTGTGTCTTTTAGAGACCATACACACCGACTAGTTAGAGTCAGTCAAGAAGAGTTAATTGAAATACATAGTTCTGAGGCAGACAGTCCAGACCCATCCGAAACAATGGGAGAACCAGTAAACCCAGTCCATAGTCTAAAGGACTACATGTACCCAACAAGGGTAAGTCAGCCATCATGCATTGTTTTACCATCTGCTGTTGGTCAGTTTGAACTAAAGTCAAGCACCATGCAAATGTTGCCTAAATTTAGAGGGGTTGATGCTGAAAATCCCTATCATCATATCAGAGATTTTGAAGAAATTTGTGGGACTCTACGCTTCAACCAAATTCCAGAAGAGTCCCTCAAATTAAGATTATTTCCTTTTTCTTTAAAAGATAAGGCCAAGACTTGGCTGTATGCTCAACAACCACAGTCATTTCATACATGGGATGCTCTTACGAAAGAGTTCTTCAAAAAGTTCTTCCCAAACCATAAGACTACGACAATTCGTCAAAGTATGAATAGTTTTGTACAATTAGAGGAGGAAACTTTGGCAAAATATTTGGAGAGATTCAATGAATTATTGCTCCAATTTCCTCACCATGGTTTTGAAAAATGGAGACTTGTGCAAATTTTGTATGAAGGCTTAGATGTCAAGAACCGAACTACAGTTAAGTCCATGTACAATGGTCAATTTATTGAAACAATTGCTGATGAGTCTTGGACTTTCTTAATCGAGGTCAATGAAAAAGACTCAGCAGTGGGAATCTCCCCGTGAACCAACTAGGACTACCCCTGCATCTAGTGTCCATAGAATTGACTCTGACTTCGAAGGAAGTGCAAAGATGGCATCCTTGGCCAGGAGAATAGAAAAGCTAGAACTAGAAAAGAATGGAAAAACTAATATCCCTACTCTCCGTAGTCAAATTGAAATGGACACTTGTGCCGCATGCCATAGTTCATACCATCTAATGGACACTTGTCCAGACCTCCATGCATTTCAAGAGTCTAAAACCGAGCAAGCCAATGTTTTGTACCAAAGGCAAGAGAACAACCCATATTCTCAGACCTACAACCCAGGGTGGAGAAATCACCATAACCTTTCATGGTCTAAGGGACCTGTACAAGGGGGAACATCAAATAATAACCAAGGATACCCTTATCCTAGAAACCCCCAAGTGCAACCACATGTGCAGTACCCTGTAGAGAAAAAGCCTAGCTTCGAAGAAAGTTTCGGTTTGTTGACCCAAAATTTGGTACAACTCCAAAAGACCACAGACCAACGTTTTACAAGTCTAGAACTTAAAATGGGTCAAATTTGTGAAGCATTGAATGAAAGAGACAAAGGAAAACTCCCTAGTCAGCCCCAACAAAATCCAAAAAATGTATATCAAAGAGAAAATTCAACTCGAAATGAGGCCTCACATAATCAAGTAAATGCTGTCACCACTCTTCGTAGTGGTAAAGTTGTTGAAAATAATGTAGGTGTACAACAGTCGAGTGAGTCTACATCAGACTCACCAGTGCATAAAATCCCACAGAAAACACCTAGTGTTGAAAACAATTCTGATCAACATTAGAATTCGCATAATTCTAATGTCTCTACACCATCTCATGTACCTGTTGCTCCATTCCCACAAAGATTAGTGCAACAAAAAGAGAGTATACAGTACAACGAGATTTTAGAAATGTTCAAACGAGTGAACATCAACATCCCATTTCTTGATGCAATCAAGCAAGTCCCTTCTTATGCTAAATTCCTTAAGGATCTGTGCACACAAAAGCGAAAGCTTCATGTGCATAAGCGTGCTTTTCTCACTGAGCAGGTAAGTGCAATCATTCAAAGCAACACACCTCCTAAGTTTAAAGACCCAGGTAGTCCAACTATCACATGCAAAATAGGTGACCAAAAAGTTAAGAAGGAGTTGCTATACTTAAGGGCAAGTGTGAATTTACTACCATATTCAGTATATGTGCAGTTAGGTCTTGGAGAGTTGAAGGCAACACCTATAACTCTGAAATTGGCGGACAGATCCGTCAAAGTGCCATGTGGTGTGGTAGAAGATGTTTTGATTAAGGTTGATAAGTTTTATTTTCCTGTGGACTTCATCGTCTTAGATACTCAACCTGTGCAAAACCCTGACAGTCACATTCCTGTCATTTTGGGACGTCCCTTCTTAGCAACGTCCAATGCAATCATTAACTGCCGTAATGGAGTGTTGAAGTTGTCATTTGGTAATATGACTGTGGAGTTGAATGTTTTCAATACTAGCCAACAACATTTAGATCTTGATGATGATAATGATGTGCATGAAATCAACATAATTGAAAGTTTGATTCAGGATTCGTTGTCTAGTAGCACGTCTGTTGACCCTTTGGATGCTTGTTTGAATAATTTTGACCTGGATTTGTTTGATGATGAATACATAAGTGAAGTGAATAATTTTCTTGAATCCACACCACTTATGGACACGACTAAGTGGAAAGCTAGAGTGGAACCACTTCCACTCTTGGAATCCAAGTATGTTCCCTCTCTTGTTGAGCCACCAAAGCTCGAACTGAAACCATTGCCTGATACTCTTAAATATGCATTTTTGGGACCTTCTAATACTTTGCCTGTAATCATTTCATCTGCCTTAGATACAGAACAAGAAAGTAAACTTTTAGAAGTACTTAAGGAGCATAAAGAAGCCTTAGGATGGACCATCTCGGACCTTAAAGGCATAAGTCCCACTGATTGCATGCATCATATAAACCTTGAGGATAATGCTAAACCATCTAGGGAGATGCAAAGGCGTCTCAATCCTAACATGAAAGAGGTTTTTAAGAGTGAGATTATAAAGCTTCTTGATGCGGGTATCATCTACCCAATATCAGATAGCAAATGGGTTAGCCCCATTCAGGTTGTGCCGAAAAAGTCAGGAGTTACTGTAGTTCAAAACGATAAAGATGAGTTAATCACTACTCGAGTAACCACAGGGTGGCGAGTTTGCATTGATTATATGAAGTTGAATGCATTTACAAGGAAAGATCACTTCCCTCTTCCATTCATAGATCAAATGCTTGAACGATTGTCTGGGCGTAAATTCTATTGTTTCTTGGATGGTTTTTCTGGTTACAACCAGATTCATATTTCACCCGAAGATCAGGAAAAGACTACATTTACATGTCCATTTGGAACGTTTGCCTATCGTCGTATGCCCTTTGGGTTGTGCAACGCACCCGCTACATTTCAGCGTTGTATGATGAGCATTTTTTCTGATATGATAGATAACTTCCTTGAGATCTTTATGGATGATTTCTCTGTGTTTGGATCATCTTTTGATGAATGTTTGAACCATCTCACTCGCGTGCTGATTAGATGTAAAGAGAAATATTTGGTTTTAAATTGGGAGAAATGTCATTTTATGGTGAACTCGGGCATAGTTCTAGGACACATTATCTCTGAAAAAGGCATTGAAGTAGACAAAGCCAAAGTCGACCTCATTCAAAACTTGCCGCAACCTCGCTCTGTGAGGGAGGTTAGATCAATTTTAGGCCATGCTGGTTTCTACCGTAGATTTATTAAAGATTTCAGTAAGATCTCAAGACCACTGTGTAATCTACTCAGTAAAGATGTTGCATTTGTGTTTGATAATGCTTGTGTGCATGCTTGGGAAGAGCTCAAAACTCTTCTAACTTCAGCATTTGTGTTTGATAATGCTTGTTGTTGGAGCTGTCTTAGGTCAGCGAGTTAACAAACACCCCTATGTGATCTACTATGCTAGTAAGACACTGAATGGGGCTCAAATGAATTATTCAACAACCGAAAAAGAGCTACTAGCTGTTTTGTTTGCATTAGATAAGTTTAGATCTTATTTGATAGGATCCAAAATCATCATTTATACTGACCATGCCACATTAAGATATCTTTTATCTAAAAAAGATGCTAAGGCTCGTCTAATTCGATGGATACTCTTGTTACAAGAGTTCCACCTCGAAATTCGAGATAAAAAGGGTCAGAGAATGTTGTTGCTGATCACTTATCTAGGTTGAATGTCGAATCCGCTGATGAATCAGAGATTATTAGGGAATCCTTCCCTGATGAACAACTGATGCTGGTTTCTGAAATGCCATGGTTTGCCGACATCGTGAACTACATTGCTACAGGTAGGATGCCACTTCATTGGTCTAAACAAGACCGGTCTAAATTCTTTGCCGAAGTGAAACATTTCCTATGGGATGACCCATATCTGTTCAAATACTGCCCTGACCAAATCATTAAGAAATGTGTCCCCAATTCTGAACAAAGGGATGTCATCTCTTTTTGTCATGATCAAGCATGTGGAGGACACTTTAGTGCAAAGAAAACTGCTTCAAAGATCTTGCAGAGTGGTTTTTACTGGCCAACATTGTTTAAGGACAGCCATGCCTTCTGTGTTTCTTGTGACCGGTGCCAGAAATTGGGAAGTATATCAAAATGAAACATGATTCCCTTACAACCCATTTTGATTGTTGAGCTATTTGATGTATGGGGCATTGATTTCATGGGTCCATTTCCTAGCTCTGAAGGAAAGTTGTACATTCTTGTTGCTGTTGACTATGTTTCTAAGTGGGTAGAAGCAATTACAACCAAAACTAATGACCACAAGGTGGTACTTTCGTTCTTAAAGGAAAACATATTTTCTCGATTTGGCACCCCTAGAGCTATAATCAGTGACGGTGGTTCACATTTCTGCAATAGGCCTTTTGAGTCCTTAGTTCGCAAGTATAGCATAACTCATAAAGTCGCAACCCCATATCATCCACAGACCAGTGTCCAGGTAGAGGTTTCAAATAGGGAGATTAAGCACATTCTAGAAAAGACGGTCAACCCGTCTAGAAAAGATTGGTATTTAAGATTGAATGATGCTTTATGGGCTTATAGAACAGCATATAAAACCCCTATTGGCATGTCCCCTTACCGACTTGTGTATGGGAAGCCTTGCCATTTACCTGTTGAGCTTGAGCATCGTGCATATTGGGCTATTAAAAAGCTTAACTTCTCTCTTGATAAGGCGGGTACACAACGGAAACTCCAACTCAATGAGTTGGAAGAGCTCAGAAATGATGCTTATTACAGTTCAAAGTTATACAAATATAAAATGAAGGTGTTCCATGACAAACGCATTTTGTGCAAGTCATTCACTCCATGCCAGAAAGTTATATTGTATAACTCACGACTGCACCTTTTTCCAGGAAAATTACGTTCTAGATGGACATGCCCGTTCTTGGTGCGAACAATTTTCCCCCATGGGGCTGTAGAACTAGAAGATGTAGCAACCAAGAATGTCTTCAAGGTCAATGGGAAGAGACTGAAGCCGTTCCTTGAACCAATCCCACCTGAGATTGAAACAACTCATCTGGATGATCCGATCTATGTGGACTGAAAAGTTCACCCCTTGTACATACCACAGATATCTTCTATGCTGGTTGCTTTGGACATACTCTACTGTCTCTGGTTTGGCATCTGGTAATCTCTTTCCTTTGAATCTGTTTTTTTCTCATGGTTTGTTGTGGTTTCTGTTATCTTTTGAAACATTGAGGACAATGTTAGATTTAGGTTTGGGGGAGTATTTGCATATGGCGTTTTGTAGTCTTTTGCATTCTTTTATGACCAGCTGTGGAGCGGGTCTTTTGTAGGATCCTTTGTAGGCTTTTGCATATTTTTGTTTTTGAGTCTTTTGTTGTTATTTTTTATGACCAGCTGTGGAGCGGGTCTTTTGTAGGATCCTTTGTAGTCTTTTGCATTTTTTTTTTGAGTCTTTTGTTGTTATCTTTTATGACCAGCTGTATAGCGGGTCTTTTGTAGGATCTTTTGTAGTCTTTTGCATTTTTTTTGTTGTCTTCTATGACCAGCTGTGGAGCGGGTCTTTTGTAGTGTGTTATCTAATGACCAGCTGTGTAGCGGGTCACTAAAAAAAAATGATGATCAGCTGTGTAGCGGGTCTTAAAAAAAATAAAAATAAATATTATTGGTTACAAATTTTCATGGTTCTACGAAATTCCGAAGTTCATCATCTACAGTTGAAGACCGAAGACGAAGACATTTCTATGGATGCTCTGAAATTGGAGAAGGTTTTGTGGGTACATCTTTGGTAGGCCCTCACGAGACTACAACTCGTCCACTAGGGACACCTAGGGGTTTAAAGGCTTAGTGCATACACTAAATGCATTCGAAAGACCAGCGACAGTGGTATAGTTAGGATTTCTTAAGTTCTGTTTCACTTGAGGACAAGTAAAATTCAGGTTTGGGGGTATTTGATGAGTGCCAAATATTGCATATTCATACACCTTTTCATTGGCACTTAACTCATATTTCGCGCTTCAAAATCATATATTATCCCAAATTCTGCATTTTTACCATTTTCAAGAATAAATATTTGTATTAATTAATTTTGTGTTTTTAAGTACTAAATAAAGCTTGGAAGAATTGAGAAGACAAAAGAGCAGAAAGTTGGAAGCGTTGCAACCCGCTCGCACTTCAGTGAAAACCTGTTTACAATACATGGGATTAAACAACCCATGATCCAAAACCCATGACCCAAATCCGTTTCCACCTCACCCCCATTGGATTCTTTCCAAAACATCCACCTCACCCCATTGTATTCCATTTCATCCATCAATTAAAGAAAACATGTTTTGTTTAATTGATGAGTGGTTGCTCTCCAAAATTCGAATCCAAAGTGTGAGAGAATTTTTGTGTATAAATAGAGAGGGTTGTTGTGTTGAAAACTCATCCAAGAATAGCTTGTTCATGTTAGTTTCTTAAATTCAGTTTTGTTGTAATGTTGTTCATGTTCTAATTTCATTTGCTAGGGTTTAAATGAAGTCGTAACTCATTGGTATGTATTCATATCTTGTATCTTGTTCTTGAAAGTTTAGAATTGTTTAAAGATATAATTTAATCCAAGTTTGTCAACATCTTGCTCTCACAATGAATGCCATGTATCCATTGTAATTAGAATATCTCTATGTTGATTATTCTACAACTCATGCTTAACCAAATATTGATCCTCAGATTAGTTGTGCTTTAATTAGACAGTTAATGCTTTGGAGAAATACTTTAGTTGTGATTAAATTATCCATTGGAGAAACACCTTAGATATACGGTAGACTTGAATCTGCTGTGAGGACAAGAATAATATTACAAGTTGAATGCATATCATAAGTTAGTGGTGGATTTGAATACCCTAGTACCCATATTCTCAGTATTTACACCTTGATTTAATTGCGTATTTTAATTCAATATTATTTTCTATTTAAGTCTTTGCCAATATCTCATCGTATCGACAAAAGCAAACCCCTTTTTGTTACTCTCTGAATCAGTTCTAAGTAAGGATTTAGAATCAACTTCTACACTCTCCAAGTCTCTGTGGTTCGACCTGTGCTTGCCCTGTGTTGCTTGTCAACACTGTGCACTTGCAGTTTATACATAATAGTAGGTATCTTTCCGAGCCTACCAGTACCAATGGGTGAGGAATGGGACAAGTCTCTTGTACAACATACCAAAAGGGAGCATTAGTCTTACATACGAGCTGAAAGATATGGCCTTTACCGTCAGGTCTACGAAACCTGAAAATTTTATACGGGATTACAAATTGCAAATGTGCACGCTTCATTGGAGGACTTTTACAACTCCAAATTGAGTGATTCTTATATAATGTAATAACTCAATCTCTTAGCTTCAAAAGTTGGGGTCAAGCATCGAATTCCGACATCGTGTGAGGTTCCTAAAGCTTCCAGAGCATACTACATACAAGTAGAAATTCGTGGACGGGATTCATAACCTCTACAGTCGATCGATGTCCACCAGGTATTTTCGCTAAGTCCTTCATCAAGGTACCTCCAACTTCTACCACCTAGGTCTTTACATCAATTTTCCACTCGGGTCCTCTATCTAAGTCTTGCCAGAAGAGGAGAAAACGAAAAGGAGAGATTTAACAAAATATTGGGGACTGACGGTCCACTGATCATGACGATCAGTTTCTCAGTCCAAGACTCGTGGAACCAGACTCTCATGTGCTAATTATTCATCATAAAAGTAATGCTACCACCGTGACATGAGACCATGGTCATTACATCATCCCATCTCGAGAGCAGCCTCAGCTATGGTCATGTGACCAGGGTTTCAGAAGTGATGTTTGTACGACTGACAGAAGCAAGATAGCACTGCAAGCACCATGCTCAGGTATCAATCAAGGGAGTCTTGATCTCAAACGAATAAATGATATTAAAATTCTTCACCAACCGTTCAATACACAAGCAAATGGTCTAAAGACACAACATGAGCATTTCACAGCGAACTCGTCGGAGATGATTTTACACTGTCCTGTACAAACAGATGAGGTGGGAGCAATTGGTGAATAATTGGGGGATGGTTCATACACCATTCTCTTCGTATGGATGTCCTCTACAGCATATCCAAAACTCACAGCAATTGGAGGAACGAGCAAAGCATTGTGGCCAAAACATTGGACCACATGCCAGCTGAAAATTTTCTGAAGGTTTCCTGGAAGTTTACTGTTTCGTCGATTTCGGATCCTAAACATGCTCGGAACCCAAAAAGATTATGTATTAAAGTTTGGAAATTTTCTAGGCATGAGGATACATGGGTAGACCACCAAAATCAGACATCGTACGAAGATTCTACAACAATTTCAATGAAGACCTAACTTCTGAATTTTCTAATGACGAATTATGACGAAATTCTTCGTTCATCCACATTTGAATCAGGATCAACACCATCAACGCAAATCCTGCCTCATTTTCTGAAGTCGGCGGTGATTCTGCTGACAAGGGACGATTCACAGATGATCGAGAGACATACAAAGTACCCGCTTTCCAGCGTCTCTTAAAGGTTGATTCCTCCCAGGATGAACATCTGCAAAAGTATTCATGTTTGACATGATATTTCTGGAGCGTTCTCCGGAAGATCCATAAGGATGGTTGTAACCAGAAGTCATCATATCTGAGGCGAAATACAGGGAGTCATGGATATATCAATAACAAGCACGCGCTGAAACGGTAACAATCCAACTCTTGCCTATTTACAATTTCACTAGCTATAGTGATTATAACATCAAAATTTCGAAAACCTTGCTCGTCCCTTCAAATATGCAAAGATGAGCAAAATTTATTATTCAAAATCATGACTTGATTTTCATCAAACCGTGAACAACCCACGTAAATTTTAACATCCACTGGTTTTTCAAAAATTGGACAGACGTCCATCTTACAATTGTGAAAACTCACATACAGACATTATTTCACCATGTATAATTGTCTACTTTCAACAGTTGTTCAAAATCAAAACATTGATTTTACAAAATACATATATTAAACGTGAAACTCACGTAAATTTAAAAATATATCTATATATTTTGCTCCCTCGCACGAGCATCTGTCTTTGAAGTGAGAGTATATTTTCAAAATTTTGTGAACGCTCACATATCGAAAATAAAAAATTTCATGAAAGCTCATAGACAAAAGAATTATTAACAGACGCACGTCTTTTCAAATTTTTTTTTTTCTCTCGTACGAGCATTCACCTTTGGAACGAGAGTTTATTCCATTTTGTGAAATCTCACAAAGATAAAATTTTGGTTTTCGTGAAAGCTCATAGACAAAATTTCATATCATTAGACTCAGGTCTATTTTGTTTGTTCCTTAAACTAACGAACAAACGAGCATTTATTCCTAAAATAAGGATTTCTTTTTTAGGACCGGCATGCGAATCCTAAACGACCAAGGTCCCGTCATCAATATCAGCGGTTCAACACCAATCTATGCTCATTAAACGATACTCTATCATGCCACTGGTATCTTCATTCAAGTCATGGTATGCCCGTACTATCGAAATCCGGTAACATCTTAACTTATGATTAAGTTCAATTACTGATATTTTTTATGACCGGAAAATCACCATTCAATGCCGACTGAGGAACACGGCTTTCCTCACTAAGAAGGGGACTTAATGTAGATGGTGGATTTTCGACAAAGGCTAAAATTATAAACCCATAATTATACGAACCTCTGATCCAGTAGTAAGACGTGAGTATTGAGACACAAATATTTCATCGAATCCTCTGACTGAGAATACTTTCTCTCAGAGTACATGTAGATATGTAGTCTCATGGCTAGGCAATAGAATATCTCATGAATATTGAACACTTCAGTAATTATGTCTATATAGTATCACAAGATGGACGGCTCCTAGACAGCCTGCTCTGCTAGTATAGAGCGATAACGTCTTCAGGATACAAACAACGAGTTTATCCTGACTATATAAAGGATATGAAGCTCCAGCAAGCTCATATCGGGATAATTAATGCTCCTAGACAGCTTGCTCTGCTTGTATAGAGCCACAAGTTAATTATTCCTAAATTCTTGGATTTCCGAAAATATTCAAATATTTTCGCAGTATTTCATTACTGCAAACCATGGTTCTTCCCAGCAGAATTCCATGGGTTAGTAATAAATATTCAACACACGGGTGTCTGAGCTACCTCTGAGTAAGCCCCGACTCAAATGGTGAAAGTGTATTCAACGACGATGCACTAACAAGAACCGCACGAACGAGTATTTAAAAATACGACGAAACGACGAACCTATGCAAAATAGGACGGAAAATAACAAATAATTAAAAATTAACCAAGGCGCTAGGAGCATGGGCCCACTGACCGGCCGGACGTGCCATTGTCAATCCCACGCCAGTTGCATATTTTTATCATATTTTTGTTATTTTCTTTGAGTTCATGAAAAACCTTTCATTTGAACAAATATCCTTTATTTTGAGCGAACTCCTCGGTTTCATGGTGTTGCCTTTACACCAAGGAAATAATATAAAATTAGGGAAAAAATTGTGGGGCGTGACCATTGGCCAACCGGCCATGCCTTGGTCCCAGCCGGCCCACTCCTCATGGTTCCTCAATATTTTATTATTATTTCCCTAAAATCATGAAAACTCCATAATCTTATGATATTTCCTTGATCCCATGAAAAAATAATATAAAATTAGGGAAAACCCGTGTGACCGGGCCCTATCCCTAGCTGGCCCCACACGTCCCATTTTATTATTATTATATTTTTCATGTTTCCTTGGTCCCATGAAATTCCTTGACTTCATGATATTTCCTTCATATTATGAAAAAACCTTCAAATCATGAAATAATACATAAAATTAGGGAAAACGCACGAGACCGGGCCCTAGACGGAAACCATGCTCCAAGCCGGTCCCACACATCCACACGTCCCTTATTTTATTATTATTATTTTTTATGTTTTCCTCATCTCATGGAAACTCCTTGATTTCAAAAAAACTCTTTAATTTTAACAAATCTCCTTGGTTTTATCATATTTCCCTAAAATCATGAAAATGTTATAAAAATTTGGAAAAACGTGTGGATTGGCTCCCTTGGAAGGCCGGCCATGCCTTGGCCATGGCCGGTCCCATACTTCATAATTCCTTCACTCTTTTATTATTTTCCTTCATCTCATGAAGTTTTGACGGTTTTATAAAAAAAACCCTGGTTTCTTCATATTTTCTCAAATGATTGCTCAAATGCACATCAGAAAATACCAAAATTCTCAAAACTGAGATATGAACACTTTGGAGACATGAGCATGTTATTTTTACCGACCAAGGTTGGCTCTTTGTCCCTCAATGTTCCGGTCTCACGTATTTTCATAATTTGACCTAATTTGCGCAATTGCACGTATTAGGTCCAAAACTCTTCCAAACAACTTGGAACTTCATGGGATGATCATTATTTGATCCCATGACCACCCAGGATGGTTTCATGACCCCTTGGTCGGTCCTTCACCTCTTCATAATTAATTAGGTTTTATCATTGTAGTTGCAGAAATTCCCACACTACACCCTACTCAAGAATCTATCAATATTTATGACATAATTTGAAGATTAAGAACACTTTTTCATTAATATGACCTTAAAGAATTACAGAAATCAAGAACACAGAACACTTAACAAGGATTTTTCTCTCTCCTAAAAACTTTCCTCACTCTCTCAAAAATTCATCCTCTCTCTGGAACTATTCACCTCCTTTATATAGGTATTTACATAGTGGATTACATCTCATGACAGCTCATTTACAGCTAAGATTCCCTTCAATTTCGGATCTGAGTTCTTGCGATAAATCGCAGTTGGCACCGCTATATCTTTCGCATGTTTTATTGATATACCGCAAACATGTCACACTTTCTTCGTGTTTCTGTCGTTTTCAGTCATTACGTCATTGTTTAAGTCATCTTCGGATGTGTCGCAGAATATCACTGATGTGCCACGGAGTAATTCGTTTATTATCGATACATCGCAGAACAGTTGTTTATTTCGCAGGAATATTGTTGTGACAATATTCTGCCCCTACATCTTGCCTCTTCTCATATCTTTTCTGCGAAGAAGACAAAGATCATGAGAAATTAAGCTTCTTAATTTGCCGCAACTCCTTATATTTTACCCGACAAAGTTCCCTACTTTACGCTTTTACTATTGACACGCGTCGATCTTTACCGTTTTACCCGGTCACCCATCCTTAATCTATAAATACCATTCCACTCGAGTGTATTTCTTTCTTCTTTCACCTTCTCTTTTTTTCTTTAAAATCTTTTTTTTTTGTCTGCAACTTTTTCTTTCCTGGTATTCTTCCTGCTGCTGCTTTAATGGAGACTCAAAGGTATGTTCTTAATTTCCATATTTTTTGTTATGTTTTCTTTATTGCCCTCTTTTCTTCATAATCCCTATATTCTATTATCTTTTTCAGTAACACCACTTCTCAAACCAAAATTACTATCAGGAACCCTAACCCTAAGGGTTCTCAGAAAAGGAGCGTTGGGAAGACGAAGAGATCTGAGAATGATAAGGTAGTAAGAAACACTTATTCTTTTGAAATAACAATATTGTTGCCTCTGTTTCTTACCTACATTATTATTCGCAGAACGAAGAGAATGTTCCCAAACCTCTTAAGCGTTCGCGTCAAGTTAAAACTCTTTCAGATGAGTGGATATTCTCGAATTTTTACCTGCAAAACCTGTCCCTTCGCAAGATAAATCTTCTTCTTCTCCTTGCGTGAATCTCAATACCCATATTATTTCTTCATCAACCTCTAATGAAGTTATCAATACTAGCATTCCTATCTCTGATAATCCCGACATTTTGGAAACTGCGATAGATGAATCTATGATAGTTGGAAATAAATCTGCGGCAAATGAAGCTGCGGTGAATGTAACCAACGTAAATGAAACAAAAGTTAACGAGGTTGCGGAAAATGAAGTCGTAGATAATGAAACTGTGGTAAACAAAACTGAAATTAAGGAAATTGCGGTGGATCATGACGCGGTGAATGAAACTGTAACTGCGACCACTCAAATTCCTTCTTCCACTCTTACTATCGCCAAAAATTCTTCCTCTACTTCTCTTCCTTCTTCCCAAGAAATAGCAACAGGGGTTGAAGCTGCTTTTCAAATTTTATCTGAAGTTTTGAACGATGCTATGAAATCTTCTTCAGATCCTGCGAGACAAGATGTTTATATGATTCTAAGCAAGCATCTTGGGTCTTGCGGTTCTTCATCTTCGTTAACTGCCTTAGAAGATGAGGTTGAAACTTTGAAGAAGAATCTTCAAGCCAAAACTTTGGAGTGTGAACTTCTCGATCATAAGCTTCATAATTCTGAATTAGACTGTGAAATTCTTCGCAGCAGAAATGATGATCTAAAAGGTATAACTTTCTTGTCTTTGCTTTTGCCTCTGTAAATCTTTACTTTTTATGTACTCCATTTTCCTTTATTTATTTGTTGATGCATATTTAGCTTCAAAACATAACCAATTGATGAAGATACTTGAGTGGGAAATAATTGCTGATGAAGCCCGCACTGGGAAAGAATCTTGGAAGAATCAATTTGACAATTTGAATGTTCTTCATACATATTCAATTGACGAGATAAATAACCTTAAGAATGAGAACAATCAACTAATTCAGGAACGAGATCAACTAATTCATGAACGAGATCGTCTAAATAATGAAGCCTCCCAACTTTTATATTCGCTAAATCAGATTAATTTGAGGGTGGAGTCTTTATCAGATGAAAACAGAGTTTTATCCCAAGAGAAACGTAGTTTTGTGGATATAACAAAGACTTATTCGCAGCAATTAGACAATCTTCAAAAGTTGTGTAAGGACCAAGAGCAGTCCCTTCGCATACTGAAAGATGAACTTAAAAAGAAAACTGAATCATTTGCCGCTGAACAAGAGAAGCTTATAAAAGGCAGATTAGCTCTAAGTGTAAAAGTCAACAATCTCAAAGATGATTGTTCTCGACTGAAGGAAGAAAATGTTTATCTTTGCAATTGTGAAAAAAGTATAAAATCTCGTTTAAAAGGTAAGGTTGGGGATAATTTTGATGATGCCATGAACCGATGGAAGAGTTGCTTCTTTAATATAATTAACACTTTATCTTCACAAAGGGAAGGTAGTCATTTTGACTGCCTCATTTAATAATTATTTCATTATATTTTCTCATCTTATTTTTCGCGAAAATTCCCTCTAATATGCCCTTTTTCTCTCGCAGAATCTGAGAAGCATCTTCAAGCTTCAATTTCTGATCTGTCTATGAGGTTAGCCAAACTTCGCAAAAAGAACACCACGCTTTCCAATTCTCACAACATGGCATTAAGAAGATTTGACTATCTTGAATATTTTAAAGATATAGAGATCAGAAATCGGGAAAATAATTGCCTCCGCAAAGCTCATTTAGGCGCTGAGGTTTTCATAAATAATGTTTTATTCTCTTATTCTTTACCTCCTATGAAGATCAAACCCTTAGAGATAGATGATAATGAAGTTCCTCATCCCATAGATGAAGATCTAAATTATTCAAGTAATGAAGAAGATTTTTCTGAAGACGAACAAAATCCTCCTGAGAACGAAGAAAACCCTCTTAATGAAGCAGAAGAACAAAACCCTCCTCACGAAGAACAAAATCCTCCTCATGAAACAATTGCTGGTGATGGAGAAACTCAAACTGAAAAAGATGATCTTTGGTGAAGATAACAGTGGTGAACAAGAATGATGAAATTTAAATTATCATGTATTTCTGCGAAATATTTCTTGTTCTTCTCTCTGTTTTGCGAATGATTGTAATTTCCAAATTTTTCTTCTTCTTGCTCTTTTTGCGAAACATTGATGTTCTTTGTAACTCAATCACCTGCTCTAATTTATATATTTTTATTAATTCTGAATCCAATCTTCATAAACTTGATTATCTTCCTTTTTTTTTTTTTATTATTTTGATTCTTCTCAAGGGAGATAATGAAATGTTATTTTATAATCCCCATATTCGCCCCTCATAATCTTCCTTGTGAAGTATTTTATTTGTTACCCTTGTAAAAAATTCCATGCTTGCCTTTTGTTACCAATTTGTAGTATTATCGCAAATATTTCTGCGAAAAAAATTGTTATATGCTTCGCAGATATAACTTTTCTTGTGGTCTTATTTCGCCTTCCTAGTTAAAGGTCTTATTATGCCACTTTTATGCGACAAGATCCTAAGACATTCTTACCTTTATACGTAATAATCCGTTGATCTTGCCTTATCATTATTTTATTTTCTGCGACAATATGATAAATCTAATCCATCTTGTGAGAGATTAATTCTCTCTTTGCTTTTTAAGATTTATGACATTGTCGTCTTTGCGATTTATATCCTCTTATTATTGATTTCATTTATCTCATCTTTTGATCTTATCGCAAAAACCCATTGACCTCATCTTAACATTTCTCTTTAGGCTTTTTGGCCAGTCATGCGGCAATATGACGGGCCTAAATATTCTTGCGAATATAAAGTCCCATGACATTGCTGTCTCTGACACGCGACAATATGACGGGCCTAAACATTCTTGCGAATATAAAGTCCCATGACATTGCCGTCTTTTTTGATACACAACTCCCTAATGGAGGGTATCGCCCTTATCTCTCCCCCCGGTTGCCCCTTCAAGGATTATACATCGGCCATACAAGACTAGAATTTTCCCATCCGGTTCTGCCAACAACCAGTTGTTTTCGCAGCCTTGTCCTTTATGCCTTATATGGCTTATAGTTACAAGACTGCACCCTAAGTGGGGTTTTCTTCGGGCCGAACACATCGTAAGCCAAGACTTGCCATGGATGGCCAGGGTAGGTTCATCCATCCCGGGCACCCACAGCTCAACCGCGTACCTCGGCGCCTTGATCATACGTTGCATTCCTTAGGAGAAACTCTCGGGCGCCCAACCAGGGTATAACCTTATATAATTGGGAATCCAAGTTATCTCTCCTGGATGGATTTTCTATAATCCCAATCTCCATGACTAGGTTCCAGCAGCGGTATAGCCTTTCCCATAGCCATGCAAAGAGATACCCCTTTTATAACGCACTTTAAGGACATTGCCTCTTACGGAATAGATTCCGCGAACTAAGGTGTACCCCATAAAAGTTCGTCCCGTTCTTATGATAATTGAAAGTAAAGAGATACCCCCCTTATGACGCACTTTAAGGACATTGCCTCTTACGGAATAGAATCCTCGAACTAGGGTGTACGCCATAAAAGTTCATCCCGTTCTTTATATATTTTTAGGCAATTAGTGCCCATCTTATTTGCATTTAATTTTTTAATTATCTCGCAAATTATTGCGGAAAATAATTTTTATATTCAGCCAGCTTTGTTCTTGTATAATATCTCTTTTATTCTCTCGCAACTTCTTGCGTGTGATCCATTCATTCTAGTCTTTCAAATCTTTACTGATAATATTTTCTTAGATATTGTCTATTCCATGGTCTTCCAAGTCTTTGACCCATGTATCTTCCTTCGGGATCCATTAGTTTATATGCTCTAGTTCCAATTATTTTTTTGATTATATATGGCCCATCCCATTTTTTCACTAATTTTCCTCCATTCTCTCGCTGATATTCTGGTGTTTCTCGCAGAACTAGATCTCCAACTTGGAATTCATGCTTCTTTACTCGTTTATTATATTCACGAGCTAATCTGCGATGGTAGTTCTCCATATGTTGTAATTCCTTTTCCCTCTTCTCTTCTACCTCATCAAGTTTGTCTAGAATCATACCTGCACTAAGATTTTTTTTCCCAATCTTCTCTTTTAGTTGTAGGAATAGCGACTTCTGTTGGTAATACTGCCTCAACCCCATATGTTAAACAAAAAGGTGATACCCCAGTTGCTTCTCTTCGTGTTGTATTATAAGCCCAAACTGCATTATGGACTTGTTGACACCACGTTCTATGATGCCCTTCTAATTTCTTTTTGAGAATATCTGCAATTGTTTTGTTAGTTGCTTCAGCTTGACCATTTGCCTGTGGATATAGAGGAGTTGATTTTCCACACTTTATCTTGAATGCATTAAGTAACATCTCTATATTTTGTCCTTCAAATTGCTTTCCATTATCTGACACTAATTGCTTATTTGGAATTCCAAATCTGCAGATGATATTCTCAAATATAAATGTGAAAATATCTTTATCACGAATATGTTGTATCGCCTTAACTTCCGCCCATTTTGTGAAGTAACATTTGCGACAATTAAGTATCTCTTTTTACTGTTCCGGGCACAAATGGTCCCACAATATCTAAACCCCACTTTCCAAATGGCCAAACATTTTTTGAAGATGTTAACGTTTCACCTGGTGCATGTATTCTTTTTGCAAATCGCTGACATTCCTCGCAACTTCTTGATAAATTCTTTGCATCTTCATGCATATATGGCCAATAATAACCTTGCATTTTCGTTCTGTATGCTAAAGATCTACCGCCGCTGTGATTACCATCATCCCCACTATGTAGCATTTTTAATATATTTTTTTCCTTCTTCTAGTGTCAAACATCTGAGGGAAGGCCCATTTAAAGATTTTCGATACAATACCCCATATCTTAACTCATAATTTGTTGCTCTACTTTTTAATTTATGTACCTCCAATCTTTTCCTTGGTAACTCCCCCCTTGCTAGATATGAGTGAATTTCTGCACGCCAATCTGCGTTAACTCGGCTTGATTCTTCGCCATTATTTTCTACTACCATTGCCTCAGCTTCCTCTTCTTTTTCTTTAACAATTGATGGTGCTATTAATGTTTGTATTTTTATATTTCTCGCAGTCGGATCTACCATCATACTTGATATGAACGCAAAAGCATCTACAAGTCTATTATCTCTTCTTGAAATATGCCTCTATTTGAGTCTTGGTATTTTCGCAGATAATTCTTCTACAAGTTTCTTATATTTTCTCAAAGATAAATCATTAGTTGCATATTCCCCTTCAATTTGGCGAATAACCAATTGTGAATCACTGGTAATTCTTGCATTCTCTACCTTCATTTCTATCGCAAATCTTAAGGCATGTACTACAGCCTCATATTCTGTCTCATTATTGGTAGATTCGAATTCCAATCGAAATGCGAATGCCATTTTTGCACCTTCTGGTGAAATAAAAAAGACTCCAACTCCATTTCCTTATCCATTAGATGATCCATCCACTAATATCTCCCATCTATTTGGTTCTGTTAAAAGATCTCTAGGATCCACATATTCTTCTTCTATATCCATCATATCTTCTACAGCTTCCTCATCCTCCAAAGGAAACTCCGCGAGAAAATCTGCGACAATTTGAGATTTTGGCGAAGATTAAATTGCATATTGGATATCAAAGTGCCCCACTTGTGCATTCTATCTTTCAATTCTGCCTGATCTTTTTGAATTTTTCATTACTGACTCGATTGGTACTTTTGTTAGTACTTTGATTTTATGCGCTTGGAAATATATGCGAAGTTTAGAAGCTGCATAAACTAATGCCAAAATTAATTTTTCAATCTTTGAATAATTTTTCTCCGCAGCATTAAACATTTTGCTGATGTAGTAAATAGGTTTTTCAACTCCTGCGTCATTTTGCAAAAGTACTGCACTTAAAGCATGTGGAGTTGTCGCAAGATATATCAGCAATTCTTCTCCTGGTTCAGCCTTCTGTAATATGGATATATTCATCAAATATTCCTTAACTCCTTGAAAAGCTTTCTCACATTCATCTGTCCATTTAAATTTTGTTCCCTTCTTTAATATGTTGAAGAAATGCTTGCACTTTATCGATGACCGCGAAATGAATCTTCCTAGTGAGGCTAAAAGCCCATTCAATTTTTGCACATCTTTTACTTGTTTCTGGAGTTGGCATATCCCGAATCGCTTGCACCTTTTCAGGGTCAACTTGTATTCCTTCTTTTGATACGATATATCCCAAGAATTTCCCAGATGATACTCCGAAAGTACATTTCTCAGGATTTACTTTAATATTAAAAAGCCGCATCTGGTCAAAAATTTCCCTCAAATCTTGCACATGATGTTTAGCTTCTTTACTTTTTACCAACATATCATCCACATATACCTCTAAAGTTTTATGTATCCATTTTGCGAATACTTTTTCCACCATTCTTTGGTATGTTGCCCCTGCATTTCGTAACCCAAAAGGCATCTTTGTGTAGCAATATAATCCTCTGGGAGCAAAGAATGCAGTATGTTCTTGATCTTCTTCGCCAGTGAATTTGATTATAACCCTTGTATCCATCCAACGAAGATATTCGATCATTTCTGTGGCAGATTCCACCATCTCCATGGATATCTGGTAAGGGAAAACTATCTTTGGGACAAGCTTTATTTAAATCAGTAAAATCGATGCAAATTCTTATCCCTTTGTTTTTCTTGGGAACTACTACCATATTGGCGATCCATTCTGGATACTTCGCTTGCCTTATAATTCCTGCATCAAGCATCTTTTGTAACTCTTCCTCTATCTTGACATGATAAGTAGTTGCAATCTTTCTTATTCTTTGTTTGATTGGTCTCATATTTTTTTTAATCTCCAATCTATGGCACGCAACAGATGGATCTATTCCAGGCATCTCATCCATATTCCACGCAAAAATATCTTTGTATTCTCGCAGAAGATTTACAGTTTGCTCTTCTTCCTCCACATCCATCTTAGTTCCAATTTTCAGCATTTTTGGGTCTTCTTCACTTCCAACATTAACTTGTTTTGTTGGTTCTGCTGCGGTATAACTAGCTTCATTTTCTCCCATTGGTGTTGGTGTCTTTATTATCTCCACTGGTTCATCATCTTCTTGCGATACATCGCTGAATATTCCTTTTCCTTCTTTTGATTTTATCATGTAAATCTTGAATTCTTCTTCTTTCTTTTCTTCTCTCCTTATTTTTCTACGCTGTTTTCGCAAATGAATTTTATTTTCACAATTCCTTACTTCACTTTGGAAACATAACGCCGCATAATCTGCATCTCCTTTAATTTCACCAATTCCACTAGGCATAGGGAATTTTAAACATTGATGTAGAGTTGATGATACAGCCTTGATAGCATGTATCCATGGTCTCCCCAACAGCATGTTATAAGGCGATTTCATATCTATCACACTCAAGGTGACCTGCGTTTCTATTTCCCCCAGTGGAATTCGTACTACAATTTCACCTTTAGGTTTTGATAAAGATTTTCCAAATCCGTGAATATGATATGTTGGACTAAACATTTCTTCATCTTTGTATCCCATTTTCTTGAATGTGTGGTAAAACATTATATCCACAGAACTTCTTGTGTCCACCAGAGTCCTATTCACATCCCATTCTTCTGTAGATCTTACTGATTTCTCTTTTCTTGTTGGTGCAACAGACACTGTGATCACCAATGGAGATGTATGACTTAAATTCTCTTTCGGAATTTCTGCTGCTGTAAATGTAATCTTCTGTTTTTCCAAATCTTTTAGCGGTGATGCTTCATCAACCGTCATGATCTTCTTTCCTTCAAAATCTCGTTTGTGTATCCTTCCTTTAATATCTTCATGGAATTTGTCTATCATCATCTTTGTTATTACATCACACTCCAATTTCTTTTGATTATCTTTGATTTCAATCATCTTCTCTTCCACAAAAAGTATTCTTCCAATTCTTGAATGATTTCTTTCTTTTACCTAGCTTTTACTATGATTTTCAACTCTTCAATCCCTGTTTCTGGGCGCCAAAATGTAGTTGCAGAAATTCCCACACTACACCCTACTCAAGAATCTATCAATATTTATGACATAATTTGAAGATTAAGAACACTTTTTCATTAATATGACCTTAAAGAATTACAAAAATCAAGAACACAGAACACTTAACAAAGATTTTTCTCTCTCCTAAAAACTTTCCTCACTCTCTCAAAAATTCATCCTCTCTCTGGAACTATTTACCTCCTTTATATAGGTATTTACATAGTGGATTACAGCTCATGACAGCTCATTTACAACTAAGATTCCCTTCAATTTCAGATCTGAGTTTTTGCGATAAATCGCAGCTGGCACCGCCTTTATCTTTCGCAGGTTTTATTGATATACCGCAAACATGTCACACTTTCTTCGTGTTTCTATCGTTTTCAGTCATTACGTCATTGTTTAAGTCATCTTCGGATGTGTCGCAGAATATCACTGATGTGCCGCAGAGTAATTCGTTTATTATCGATACATCGCAGAACAGTTGTTTATTTCGCAGGAATATTGTTGTGACAATATTCTGCCCCTACAATCACCTAAGGCTCAGACGAGCATTTTTCGAATAAATGATTAAACCAGCATTTAATCATTCTTTTATCAACAAACCACCAACTCTTCAAGAGGCCTTGGTATTTGCTCACACGAGTATGTTGGAGTTTTATGGTCAACCCACGGTTCCATGAAGCCAATTCTCCTTTATTCCATGGTTAATTCCAAAATAAACCATCACTCGGTCATCAATTGATCAAATTAGGGTTTCTGAGTCCAAGGATCATAATTCCAGATTCAAACACTAACAATTTTATGACGATCTCATGATCAGTATTCTTATTAATTATACTCGGTTCAACTACCAATATTTTAATTAATATTTTATTTTGGTCATGCTACCAATAATTCGTCAGATGAGCAACACTTGATCAGACGAGCAATATTTGCTCAAACCAAGGAAGGAATATTGATTCAACTATTAATATTATACAATTCATCTAATGAGCAACACTTTCTCACCTCAACGTGAGAATTACATCACTGTCTCAGCAGACACATTCAATTCATGAGTTTCAGAACATTTTACAAAATCATGTTCAACTCAGTAAATATATGGACTTATCGTCCCATGAAATCATGAAGTCAACAACTGACTAAACTAACCACGAGATGTCAATCGTGTCACTTGGGTGGATATAAAATAGGTTTTTGGTATGGCGGTCTACGGCACGTGTGTTCAAACACACGATGGAATGTGAGCAAGTCGTGCAATCAGTTGAAGGAGTTAACAAAGTAGTGGATGGTAAATCAACCAAGTCTCCGCACGATGAGCAACTGGTTTCAAACACGATTTCCACTTCCCCACTCTTGGATTCCATAAACTGTCACACTTCATGGGATCATGGTGTCTACAATTCCAGCAATATAAATAAGTCTCTGAATCATGATTGAAACAATAAGAACAACAACGATCTCACATCTCACAGACAACACGAGATCAACAACTCATCAATTGAGCAATTACTCTCAACTGAGCAATTTCAATCATTCAGAACTTATCATATTCAGAATTCAGAACACACCTACAATCTTTGATTACCATTGATTCCACACATTTCTCAGCTTCCCTCCTACAGATCGACCCATCCTCTCTTGTGACCGAATTTACTCTGGAACGGCCATTGTCTTGGTTTAGGCTGAAGTACTACAGATTGATCTCTCGAATTCTAAGCACTCCCTTCTTGCAGTGCATCTGTGTTAGGTTGAACATTTCGCTCGGTTCAAGGAGTCTCCTCCGTATGTTCGTCTCCTCAATTCCGTAAAAACCAGCAAATCATTATTCCCCATCTACCGTTAGATATAATGTTTAAGCACAATTGTCCTTTCCTTAGTGATTACAAATCACTTGTTTACTCCATATATTTCTCCCCCTTTTTGTCACAAAATGACAAAGGTACGAGCAAATACCGTTACCGAATGGATCTTACAATCTAAAAGAATTATACAACCTATAAGAGTTAATCACGAAGGTTTCACATACCACTTTAGATAATCAGTACCAAAACCGAAACTACAAGTAATTTGGTTTTTATATGTTATCAAGGAAACAATTGCCCGAAGCAATTTTCCCTAATAGTTTAACAAATTGACTAAGAAACTTAGTTCCCTTGCTAAACCGATTGCATAAATCCAATCGCTTATTTCGATAAGACCAAAATAAAGATCATAATTAACTTTATTTTTCTCATCAGGCACTAATTATTCAGATAATAACTTAAACCTTTCACTTTAGACAAGACAAATATTGGGTTAGTTAACTAATATTTCTTGTCAAGGCATTCGATTATACTTGAATAACCGAATCCTTTACTTTTGATAAGTCTAACTAAGATCAGAATTAACTTAGTTTCTCTTATCCGGAATCGAATTGGGCTAAACAAATGATCCCGTATTTTTTTAAGCCATAAATAATACATACAAACCAAATAAATTGACTTGCACAATTATTTTCTTAACCGGGAACAATTGAAATAAACATAGACATTAAAGCACCGCAATTGCACCGAAATTTCGTTAATTCTAAAATAATTGATACCAAACAATAAGGAAAGATATCAAACTAGTTTTTCTTAACCGGAAATAATTGAATCACACACACACATACATCCACACATAATGGAATCAACATCAATTGTACCGAATTTTGTTAAGCAGAAGCAAAATATATATGCAATAAACTCAAGCTTTTCTTAAACAGGAAAATAATTAACTAAAAAATTCGTTACCTCAGATTCCGCATCCTCTTCTCCGCATCTTTCTGGGGAGGAATATCATTAAGTGCAAGTTCAAATTAGAACTCTCCCACATTTTGTTGTTATCCTCTCGCAAGAACAAAAGAAAAACAACAATATCAACCTTTACCAGAAAAGATTGAATCGATTTTAACTAATGCATAACAAAAGTTGAAAACCCCGAAACACATATGCTTTTATGTTAAACACAAAGATTCAACATATTGTGAGTTTTTCACATATGAGTTTCAATCGGAACACCTTATGATCCTTTGATAAAGCCTACCAACATAGGCTAGAACTTAATCCCATTAAATCAAAAAGCCACACAAACCATAAGGGTACACACATCATATGAGATCGAATATTAAGGTTAAGAAAATCGAAATCAAATATCCCATACACATAACAATAATATAAAGCATTTAAGCATATGCTATGTAATCGAAAAACTTTCACAAGAAAAATTATAAGATGATAATTATTTTTATTCAACAATAGACCTTACACAATAATTGAAAGAAATAAAAAACTGATGTCTATTTTGTTTCTAATCGCGAGTCTTGTAAAGATCGCTTTCGAATACTGGATTCAAATTCATTTGAGCATTTCCCTATCCAGTAGAAATTTTGTTGATTTCAAACAGTTGAGAATGAAGATCAGCAAGTACTTCTTTTGAATCCTTTATCATCATCTCATGATGTATAATGAAACTTCTAATAGAGAGAATTTGTTTCCGTATAGAGTCTATGAGATTGCGTTGAGAGACATCATGATTTTCGGTCATAACCGATATATAGAGTGCTAAATTATCAACACATGACACTTTTTTTTACCGATTTCTCTTTGAAGCAAGCTAGTATTCTTTCAGACAAGAGGACAATATATAAGAATTTGAGAAAATCAGGGGATGATATAATTTGGTTTATGGAAATCGAATATATTTTTCCCAAAGGTAAAAGATATCGATTAAGAATACAATTATGGAACAGATATGTACATACTGCCCAAATTTATGCCTCCTCACATTCAAAATTTTGGGCAACAAGTGAGGATGCATCTTTCAACACAATCAGTGTATGTTGAGGTGAGGATTAAACTCAACATATCCAATAAATACATCCCTAGGATGATTTATAAATACAATAGGTTATGTTTCTTTATGTTCTTTCTTTCTCTTGTTAATGCAAGAGACTGCAGTTCCTTTTTGAGATCTTATAAACTCATCATCCTTCAAAATCTTTATGCCCTTGCAAAGAGCTTTGATGAACTTGTTTTGTTGGATATTTCCATGGAACACTGCAGTGTGATTATCTTCACATAAAGATTTTAACATATTACCAAAAGACTTACTCTCTGACCCTTTTGGTTTGTCAACAATTTTTTCTTGCTCAGATTTTACCCATTAAGTTTTATCTGACAGGGTTTTCAAAAGTTTTTCAAGTTTTAGACTAAAACTTTGATTTTCCTTGATTCTCCACTCAAGTTTTTCTAAACAATCCTTTAGGAGTTGATCAGACTCACAAGGAATATCACTGTTAGATTTGGAAAGAAGTGCATTATGGCTAGGTATTCCTTCATAGGGCTTGTCCTCTAGAATATTATATAGAGTAGAGATGTATGCCTTATATCACTTCTGAGCTTTTCTGCTGGAACACTTCTTTGCCATATGTCAGGTTTTACGGAATTTGAATCATTCGATTTCTTCATTACCTTTTTTATGACAAAAAGATAATATGTCAGGATTGGAATTATCTTTCAATAAAGCATCCTTAATCTGTTGTGTTAGAAGTACAATTGTTGAGTCAAGCTCATTTTCAACAAGTATTTCATCCTCTTGACAACTTTTCTCAGACTTATTTAAATAAACTTCTTTTGAAGATTGACTTGAAATAGCCGAGGCATCATAACCAATGTTTCGGTTCTTCAGCAGAGTTCTTATGTCAAAGATCTTTAAATTTCTTATAAGACATCTTCGAGAAAGTATATAGAGATCATTGGCTTCTATTATTGCATGTTTCTTAGACTCGTATCTGGATGGTAACTTTAGGATCAGAATATCTCCACAACAATACTCCTACGAGATTTACAGCGACAGTTCTGCGAGCTCTTCAATAACACACTGCGAGTGTCACAAAATGATTGAAAGAATGACGTAGCGGGTGACGGCAACTGAAACATGAGAAAAGTGTGATGATGCCGCGAGGATCACAAACACCTATGAGAATTAACATTAACAACTACTGCGAGAGTATCGCGAGTCAGATCCGAAAATAAAGGACAGCTTAGATGTCTTCCACTATGTAACTACCCTATATAAAGAGAATCAATAGATTCAGAGTGAAAGAGATTAAGTTTGGAGTCATGAGAGAGTTTTGAGGAGAGAGAAAATTCTTGTGAGCGGTTATATTCTTCCATTTCTTGTAACATTTCTGAGAATTAATCAATAAAGTGTTATTCTTAATCTTCAAATATGTGTGGATAATTGTGGATACTGGTAAGGGGTGTAGTGTAGGTTTTCCTGCAACTACATTTTGGCGCCCGAAACAGGGATGAATTGATGACTATTTGAAGAAAAAAGTGAAGATTGACATTGTGATTGGAAGGAATTTGGGATAATTAGCGAAAGATTTTTACGCAATTTTCAATGATTCACTAGGATTAATGGCTAGAAGAAGAATAAATACATCAGAACCACCAACAACCGTAAGGAGGAGTAAAAACTTACAGGTGGATAAACAGATGAAATAGGAGAATATTCAAGGGTAAGAACAAGAATAAATAAAACAAGGGATGATGGAGAAAATCAGGTTCGACAGCCAAATCAGCAAATACTAATGCATAATAGAGCTATGGATTATGATAGAGTAAGCGTGCATACTTGGAGATCAGATTCAATTAAAGAACCAGGAGATCGACAATTAAGAGATGAAAGGCGAGAGGGAAGAAATCAAGAAATAAATGGAGGATTAATACATGGAGATGGCGCAAATGAAGCGTTAGACGTTAAGACAAATAGAACAAGAAGAAAGAAGATTGGAGGCGGAAGAACGCGCAAATCTAACAAGACAAAATCATGAGTGTAGTATCAGGATTTCCCACACTACACCCCTATTAAGATTCTATAGAAATTTAGGAGAAAACTAATTGAAGATTAAAGAATTAACGACACCTTATTATTTAGATCTCAGAAATGTTTACAGAAAATATTCAAACTCAGAAGTACAACTTTATTTCTGGAGTTTCTCTCTCCTCAAAATATTCTCAACTCTAAAAAATACATCCTCCTTTTCTGGACTTACTTGAACCCTTTATATAGGAAATTACATAGTGGGTGACAGCTAAGTTTTCCCCTTCTTTCGGATATATTCTGCGATCTCATCGTGGTATTTGCAATATCAATCTTCGCCAACTTTTGTAATCCTCGTGAAACAACACTCTCATAACATGTCTCTTCAATCGTCAGTTATTATAATGCTTCCCCGTGACGCTCGCCAAATGTCGCTGAAGAATCCTCACGACACTCTCGTGAACAATGTCATTTATACTTATAGGAATATTTGACCTTCTCGTAAAAGCGTTGTTCTTATCACGAGAATATCGTTGTGGCGATATTCTGGTACTACATCTTGCCTCTTCTCATTCTTTTCTGCGAAGAAGACAAGATCGTGAGAATAAATTGCCGTAATTCTCCTATCTTTTCACCTCCATCTTTATTCTGACACGTCTCTAAACCTTTCACCAACTGTCTTCATGTAATTTTATCATCCATATATTTTTCAACACGTCATCTTAAACCGCTGTAATTTGACCATTCACGTCCTTTCATTGTATTAATTATATTTACTTTCTCGAGCAACTTCTTTTGCTATAAATACCTTTTCTCATTCTTCTCTTTTTCTCTCTTTACATTCTCTTTCCTTCTTCCTCTCTGCAAATTTCATTGCTTTCCCGCAAATTGCGCATCTACTATCTTTCGCCATTTTTTCAATCTTCTTTCATTCCCATTCTCTCAAAATGGTTGCTGCTGGTGCTAAAAACCTTATTGCTTTCAATTTGATGCAAGAAAAACTTAAAAACCAAGGATTTGACTTATCTTTAATCCCAGATCAAAGTCCCAAATCTGTTCTTTATCTTGAATTGTTTTCTAACTTCCAGTGTTCTCGTGAAAAAATTATAGTTTCGTTAGGCCAACTTGAAGCTGGTCTTCCACTTCCTCTCTACAACCCTGAACTTCCGCTTTTTTACCAAATAATTTCTGACAAGAGATTTTCACGAGCGGTATACCAACTTGGCGGAGATTGTATTAGATTATTACTGGAATATGCCTCTTGTGGTACTGGCAAAGGATATCGATATTCCGAAGAACATAAAAGTCTTAAATATAAACATGTTCCGATTACCCCTGCAAAGTATACTGTAGATAACTTCTTTCGAAATTACCAGTTACTCCCCATGGTAAGAGATAGTACCTGTTGGGGTGTCCGTTTGCATAAAAGGAAGGTCGCTGCTGAAGATTCTCTTATGCAAGACATTGATTTTCATACCAATACAAATGATGGCCCTCGTCATTCTAATGACGATAAGTGGTTTATATTTCCCTTATGCCTTAAAGGTCCTTATATATCTGGTTCTCTCCAGCTTCCTGCGAATCTCTCTCACTATGAACCATGGACTTTCAACTGGCCTGATAGATCTTCCGATGTATATTCTCTCACATTCTTATGTTATTATTATTTATTCCTTCACACTCTCGCTAACTTTTCTATTATCTTGCAGGTTGCCAAAATGAAGCTTAATTACCAGAACTATAGGAAACCCAGCACTCTTCTAGCTCTTAGATCTTTCACATATGAGAAATATTCCTTTATTAGTTTTAACAATATATTGTTGCCCCTATTTCTTATCTTTATCTGTGTTTGTAGGAAATTGAAGAATTACCACCTTTAGAGCCAAAACCTAAGGAGAAACCTTCAACTAATCGTAGAGGGAAATCTACTATTTCTAGCAAGGGAAGGCGCTCTGCCCCTCATGATAAAGAACCCAGCGAGCCTCCTTTGAAGAAGAATAAAACTCAGCATTCTTCTTATCAACATATCCAAGTGGATTCAATCGTTAGTAATAAATCTAATGATGAATTTATCGAAGAATTTGACGATATTAGAGAAGTTCCCTCTATGAAAAATTCTTCTCCCTATGATTCTTCCATGGACCAACTGTCCATGCTTTTTGGCGATTCCTCTCGTGGAACTGCGAATGAATATGGAGATGAGACTCTTAATGAGCTAGCTCAAGCGCTCGTCAAAGTGTGCGACGCTCCAGTTTTATCTGATAATAACTCTCTTCGTGGAATTTCTAGATCTCTAACTCCAAGTTTCTTAAATGCACTTGGTATTCTGGTACGTTTTCTCTTAATCATTTCTTAACTCGCCAAATTTATCTCATCATTTTTTTTTTGTACTTATAAAACTCCATTGCAGGTTGGGAGAGCTTCTTTTGCTGCTGCTTCTGATTTGGATAACAAATGTACTTTTTTTAAGAAAAAGGCTGTTAACTTTCGCCAAGATAAAAAGAAATTAGAAATTGAAATTGCTGAGCTTCGCAAGAAAAATAAAGTACTGGAAGCGGAAGCTTCAGTCGATAAACAGAAGATTGTTGACCTTGACAATGCCAACAAACAACTTTATGGTATAATTTTACCTTTTCTTTCTTTTAGATTTTTTTTTTTATCATAGCTTATCCAAGCAATCATTTTTGCAGATGTTTATGGTTTAACTGACGAAGCTACATTCCTTCAATCCTTTCCCGAACCTATAGATGATAATACTCTCCTTGCTTGTCTTAATAACTCTTTAAGTAATTTTCTTTGATGAACAAATTAGATCTCTCTCTGTAGAGGAGCTTAGATCCAAGTTTAATCTCCTGACTATTGAACATAGACATAATTTAGGACTATCTAATAAATTTAAACGTCTTTATCATGAATCAAAAGAAGTAATCAATGGATTAAGAGATAGAAATAGTGATCTTGTTGATGAGAAAGATCAGGCAATTAGAAATGGCAGCGAATCTCTAGCAGACTTCCACAAAATTCTTCTCGAAGTTCAAATGGAAAGAGATAAGCTTATCTGCGAGAATAAAAATCTTCTTGCAAGAGAAACTCAAGTTCGTTCTCGCCTTCTTATTACTAGCGATGATGAGTTTTCTTGGGCAGCACATGTTCTTGATAATACTAGGAATAATTTAGGTATAGATGTTATTCTTCATGTTGATCAATCAGCCTTAATTAGGGACTTGATTTCTGAGAAATAAGGTTGTTAACCACTCTACTCTATTAACCTTTTGCTTTTTATTATTCTTTCTTATAACTTCTATCTTAACGGTGCCTTATTTTCGCAGATTCTGAAGACAGATGCCGTGTAAGGATGAGAGAACTAGAAGATATTAATCATCAACTCGCGAACGATCTTACTGCTCGCAACAATAAATACTCGCGATTAAAAGCTCAATTTGGGATTACTTCTACAAATTTTAATAGATCCCTCCTCATTACTCGTAATAATACTACTAGGCAGGTTTGTGATGATCATGGAATTCCTCATTCTTTGTATCCTGATATTGAAAATGCAATACCATCAATGGTTCAAGATCTTGATGTCTCTGATACTGATGAAGATCTTGACGAAGGTGAAGAAGAGAATAATGACGAAGAAACAAATTCTGGCGATGATGAAGAACCCAACAAAGATAATGAAGAAGAGAAATTTGGTGAAGAAGAAGAATCTGATAAAGATAACAATGTTGATAAGTGAAACAATGTATCTGTCTAACTTCTTTCTTTGATGTAATCAATCGCGAGTTTCTTCAATTTGCTGCAACTTTCTTCAATTTAATGTGTAAATTTATTTGCCCCCTTATCTGTATGAATGAAAGAACAACCTCTTTTTGCAATATAACTTGGTCAATATAGTTTGCATCTGCTAATTATCTGTGCCTTAATATCCATATAAATTTCTCATATGGTGATGAATAATAATCTTTACCATTCTATTCATTCTCATACTTGCCTCTATTATTTATCTGCAATATGAGAAAGTTAATAAACCAACATTTTGGCGAATTTCATAATTTCTGTGATGATATCGCAAACCTTGATATTCTTGTGTTATTATTTTTGCGATCTTATGGTCTTATCATGCCTTCCTACTTAAAGGTCTTACTTTGCCATATTATTCTTTCCGCGACAAGATCGCAGGACGTCTTTACACTTTCATGTATTGACCCATTGATCTTGTCTTATCTGCATTTCTTTATTGTATTGCGACAATATGACAAGCCTAAGTTTTCTCGCGAAAACAAAGCCTCGTGACATTGCCGTCTTGCGATGAAATCGCAGGACGTCTTCACATTTGCATGTAAAAACCCCTTGACCTCATCTTAACTTTTTTTTTTCTTATGGCTTTTTGCCTCTGTATAATTTACGCGACAATATGACAGGCCTAAATGATCTGGCGATCTTAGAGACCCATGACATTGCCGTCTTAAGACACTTATCATCTCCCTAATGGAGGGTGTCGCCCTTATCTTCCCCCTGGTTGCCCCTTCAAGGAGGGCACATCGGCCATACAAGACTAGATCCTCCCATCCAAATTTACCACAACCAGTTGTTTTCGCAGCCTCTTGTTACAAGACTGCACCCTAAGTGGGGTTTTCTTCAGGCTAAGTGCATTGTATCCAAGACTTACCAAAGATGGCCAGGGTAGGTTCGTCCGTCCCGGGCATCCTTGGATAAACCATGTACCTCGGCGCCTTGGTCATACTCTGCACTTCTTGGAAGAGAATCTCAGTCGTCCAACCAGGGTATAACCTTATAAAGCTGGAAATCCAAGATCTCTCTCCCGGATAGGTTTTCTTTAACCCCTACATCTGTATGGCTCAGGTTCCAATAGCGGTATAACCTTATCCCTGAATCATATAAAGAGATACCCCCTTTATGACGTGCTTGTAGGTCTTACATTTGCCTCTTACTAAATTGTATTCGCGAACTAAGGTGCACGCCATAAAGGTTTGTCCCATTCTCTTAATCTCTGCGAAATTATATTCGCGTTTCTTAAAATTTCTTGCGAGCTTCAAATCTCAATAATTTCTTTTCTTTTTCTTTTTATAACTTTTCTATTTCATTTTCGTCACTCAAACAGAAAAAATGACTTTACCTTTCTACTTCTAGCAATCTGCTCGTCATATTTCATCTTACTGTCACTTCATTTTTCTCATCTTCCTTATCATCTGTTCTTTTACTTAGTGTTTTCCCGCAAGTTGCTTGTCATTTCCTCCTTTTATGCTCTTTATACCTGTACCTTTGCTGCGTTTTATTATTTTCTTGATATCCGCGAGGGACTCGTTAGTTACTTCTTCATGCTTTTCTATTGAATCAACCATTAATTTGTCACTTCTCCGTAGCTGCTTAATTTTGTACTTCCAATTGTTGTTCTTCCCTGCTCTTTCCTCACAAGACTTGATATCTATCTCATAACATTTCTTACTTTCTCCCCAATCTCCTTTAATTACTCCAACGCCATTTGGATGAGGGAATTTAATGCACTGGTGAAAGGTAGATGCAACACCCAATATCCTGTGTATCCAAGGTCGACCAATCAAGGCGTTATATGGTGATTCAATATCGACAACATAGAATAAAATCTTGGAAGTCATTCCTCTTAACGGAATTCTCATTGTGATCTCCCCTTTAGGCTTGTTGGCAGTTCCATTAAAACCATAGATTTTGTATGTCGATGGTATCAAATCTTCATCTTTCCCACCCATGGTTCTGTAGGTGTGGTAGAACAGGATATCTACGGAACTTCCAGTATCAATTAGGATTCTATCAATGGCCCAAGACTCTTCCATTTCGTTATTGTTTTCTTTACCTTGTTCTTCTTCTTCTTCTGCTTGTTCTGGTTTTATTTCCAACCTTACCACCAATGGGTTATCATGCAGCTCGCCAGGCTCTGGTACTTCTTGTGCTGTAAAAGAAAGGACTTGTTTCTGCCACTCTTCTAATGGCGAGATTCTCGCTATATTCATTATTTCTTTTCCATCCATATCTCTGGCGAAGACTCTACTTAAGACATTATCGTGGAAATCTTCGATGGTTCTGAAAGAATGCACAATAGAATTACAAAATAAATTCTTTGCTTTAGTTCCAACCTCTATAGCAAAAGTTTTTGCTCCTTTTACATTAGTCACTCTGCGATCGTCTGGTGGTGGTGGCAATTGTTGCGATTGTTGATTCCCTTTTAGAAAATGATTTAGCTTCCCCTGATCGATCATTCTTAAGATTATTCTTTTTACATTTCTGCAATTATTTATCGAATGCCCATGAAAATAATGATAAGGATAGAATTCTTGATTACGAGTGTTAGGATGTGGTTCCTTCCCCATGTTCCATGGCGAGGGTATATTTTCCATTAAAATGATAGCTTCCCAGATTTTTTCTACACTAGCATTCAAGGGTGGCATCTTAATCTCCTCCCATATGGTTCTCATGCTCCCCTATTTGAAATTATTTTGCTTTTGTCCACCATAAGTTTCTTGGGGTTGGTCAAGCCTTTGGATTTGACTATTTCCTCCACGATTGTAATAATTCTTCTCTCTTTCAAATTCTTCTTGATCACGACTTCCCATAGCCACTAGCTTTTGTTTGTCATTATTCTCCACTTTCTCTGCTTGAACTTGCGAGGTGCTCGCCACGTTATTAATCATTTTGGGAAGCAAACTTCCATTAGCCACTACAGAACTGGTGTTTGCAATTGGGTATGACTCCATTTCGTTTTGTTTTTCTTCCAAAGCAATGTACTCTTCTTGTAGTTCTCTTAGTTCAGTCATTGTGATGGTGTTTTTGATTCTGAAGATTTGTATGTAGAGCAAATTGGTCGCAAACATTGCATTAATGAAGGATAAAATAAAATATCTCTCATCTACTCTTCCTGCCATCTCACTGCACATTGTCTTCCATCTTATGGTAAGATGTTTTAGACTCTCGCAAATTCTCTGTTTTAATCCAAACACATCTTCGATACCTGGTCGTGAAGAGTTGTTGCTTATGTATGCACCTAAAAATATAGCTTGTAAGTGATCAAAAGAAGTAATAGTATTTTTCGGCAATCCCTCAAACTATTTTAGCGCCTCGCCAGTCAAACTGGATGCAAAGTACTTGCATAAAACAGCATCATGATTCTCCCACTGCAGCATACACCTAACATAAGCTTTAACATGTTGAATATCACAAGTAGTCCCATCAAAAATACTGTTTAGTGCTGGCAAATTGCATTTTGGAGGAATTCCTCTTAGTTGTACTTCCTGTGTGAAGGGAGTTCTAGATGCTTCTTCGATTGCTTCATCAAGTTGCCTTCTTCCACCTTCTCTTCTATTATTTATCATTCCTCTCATTTCTGCTAATTCCCTCAAAATTTGCTCATTTGCTGTTGGGCTTTGTTCTATTGGTCTTTTTAACGCACTTTCTCTTCTCCTGCGATTTTCCTCTTCATTTCTATCCGAAATTCGCAATTGATTTTGTCTCCTAATTTCTTCTCCACCAACTTCTTCATTTCTCTCCAATTCTCTTTGTTGTCTTTCTATCCTTCTCTGTATTCTGTCATACTCTTTCCGAACATTTCCATTTTCGATATTTTGTGTACGTCTTCTTTCTCGATTATCATGATTGTTTTTCCTTATTGCTTCTTGAAACTCCTGTTCTTCCATTTCTGCCCTCAGCCTTTCTCTCTCGCAAGCTAGGCGTGCCTGTTCAGCATAATGTCTCTCAATTTCATTCTCAATAATTCTTTGATTTCTGACGTGCTCTCGTCCATGTAATACTCTTCTACCTTCTTCGTGATTTTCTTCACCATCTTGATTACCTTCATTTCTTTGATTTTCAATATTTCGTCTTCCATTTAAAGTTTCTCCTTGTGGATCGTTACAAACATTATTTACTCTCTCTTCTCCCTGACGTTGTCCTCTATTTGGATTTTCAGTTTATTCTTGTACATTTTCTCCATCATTTCTTATGGGAGAATTTTGCCTTGGTATTTCTCTAAATGATCTTGAACTTGATCTAGTAGTAATTCTTGATCTTCTTCTTTGTAACCTTAAATTCTCCATTCTCAACTCATGATTTTGTCTTGTTAAATTTGCACGTTCCACCGCCTCTAATCTTCTTTCTTCCTGTATTCTTTGCCCTAATTCCTCTGCTATTTCATCTTCATCTTGATGAATCGACCCTTCTTCTACCTCCTGATTTCTTCCTACTCCACTTTCTTCTTTTAATTGTCGATTTGTTTCTTCTCCCATTGAATCCGATCTCCATGTATGCACGCTTACTCTATCATAATCCACTCTTCCATTTTGTACCGATGTTGATTGGTTTGGTTGTTGAATTGGATTTTCCCTTTCATTCCTTGTTCTATTCCTCCTAGTTCTCATCCTTGAAGATTCTCCTAATACACTTGTTTCTTCACCTGCAAGTCTTTTACTTCTTTTCACTGTTGTTGGTGGTTCTGATGTATTTCTTCTCCTTCTTCCAGCCATTTCTTCAATTTCTCCAAATATTCAAATTGTAATTAGAGATTTTGAATCTTGATGTCCCCTTAGTCGGCGCCAAAATATAGTAGCAGGATTTCCCACACTACACCCCTATTAAGATTCTATAGAAATTTAGGAGAAAACTAATTGAAGATTAAAGAATTAACGACACCTTATTATTTAGATCTCAGAAATGTTTACAGAAAATATTCAAACTCATAAGTACAACTTTATTTCTAGAGTTTCTCTCTCCTCAAAATATTCTCAACTCTAAAAAATACATCCTCCTTTTCTGGACTTACTTGAACCCTTTATATAGGAAATTACATAGTGGGTGACAGCTAAGTTTTCCCCTTCTTTCGGATATATTCTGCGATCTCATCGTGGTATTTGCAATATTAATCTTCGCCAACTTTTGTAATCTTCGTGAAACAACACTCTCATAACATGTCTCTTCAATCGTCAGTTATTATAATGCTTCCCCGTGACGCTCGCCAAATGTCGCTGAAGAATCCTCACGACGTTCTCGTGAACAATGTCATTTATACTTATAGGAATATTTGACCTTCTCGTAAAAGCGTTGTTCTTATCACGATAATATCGTTGTGGCGATATTCTGGTACTACAATGAGTTAAGAATGGAGAATTTGAGATTACAAAATAGAAGATCAAGAAGTACAGTAAGATCAAATTCACAATCGTTTAGAGAAGAAGCAAGACGAAATCCTCCTGTGAGAAACATTGACGAAAATGTTCAAGATGAAATATAGAATCCAAATGAAGAGCAACATTATGGAGGAGAGGAAATGATTGGAGATCGTTATGTTCCACGCAGTGAAACTTTGGATGGAAGATGTGATAATAGAAATCAAGAGGATGGAAATAATCGAGATGGTGAAGAAAATCGAAAAGAAGGAAGGAGAATATTACAAGAGCGAGAAATTCAAAGAAATCGAAGAATAATAGAGGAAGAAATTGAGAGACATTATGCTGAACAAGCACGTTTATCTTGAAAGAGGGAAAGATTAAGAGAAGAAGTGGAAGAACAAGAAATTCAAGAAGCAGTACGTCAAAATAATCATGATAATCGAGAAGAAGACGCGCACAAAATCGCAACAATAATAACATTAATGAAGAATATGATAGAATACAAAGAAGAATATAGATACAACGGAGATAAATGATGAGAGATGAAGAAGATCGCAGAGGAGACAATGGGAGACATCAGCAATTGCGAATTCAAGAAGAGGGTGAAGAAGAAAATCGCGGGATAAGGTATAATGAAAATACTGAAGAAGAAACACAAATTCTCGCAAGGCAAGAAAGACATGAACGCAGGAGAATGGAAGCTGCATTAAAGAGACCAATGGAGCAAAGTTCAGCTGGGAACGAACAGATTTTAAGAGAATTAGCAGAAATGAGGGGAATGTTAAACTGTAGAAGAGAAGGAGGCATGAGACAACTTGATGAGGCCATTCAAGAAGCAGCAAAAAATCCATTTACTAAAGCAGTACAATTAGGAGGAATACCCCCAAAATGCAATTTACCAGCGTTAACCAGTATTTTTGATGGAACTACATGTGCCATTCAACATATCAAAGCCTATGTTAGGTGTATGCTATAATGGAAGAACCACGATGATGTGTTATGCAAATATTTTGCATCAAGCTTAACTGGCGAGGCGCTAAAGTGGTTTGAAGGTTTACCCAAGAATACCATAACTTATTTTATTCATTTACAGACTACATTCCTGGGGGCATACATAAGTTACAATTCTTCATGACCTGGAATTGAAGATGTATTTGGATTAAAACAGAGGGTTGGTGGGAGTTTGAAGCATTTGACATTAAGGTGGAAAACAATGTGCAGTGAAATGGCTGGTAGAGTGGATGAGAGATACCTCATTTTGTTTTTCATCAATGCTATGTTCGCAACTAATCTAATTTATATTCAAGTCTTCAGAGTCAAAAATACAATCAGAATGACCGAGCTGCGAGAATTACAGGAAGAATACATTGCTTTGGAGAAGAAACAGAATGAGATGGAATCATATCCAATCGCAAACACCAGTTTAATAGCAGCAAATGGAAGCTTACTTCCTAAGATGATTAACAATGTGGCGAGCACCTCGCAAACACAACAAGAGAAAGTAGTGATTGATAGTCAATAGAAGTTAGTAGCTATGGGAAGTCGAGATCAAGAAGAGTTTTAAAGAGAAAGAAATTATTATAATCACAGTGGGAATAATAAAATTCAAAGACTTGATCATCCGCAGGAAACTTATGGCGGTCAAAGACAAAATTATTATAGAGGGAAAGGAAGTCAGAAGATAATATGGGAAGAAATTAAGATGCCACCTCTAAATACTAGCATAGAAAAAATTTGGGAGGCTATCATTTTGATGGAAAATATACCATCACCCTGGAATATGGGAAAAGAGCCACATCCAAATAATTGAAATCAAGAATTTTGTCCTTACCATCATTTTCACGGCCACTCAATAAACGATTGCAGAAATGTAAAAAGGATAATTTTGAGGATGATTGATCAGGGAAAGCTAAATCATTTTTTAATAGGACATCCACAATCTCAGCAATTACCACCGGCACCAGACATTCACAGAGTAAATACCACAAAAGGAGCAGAAACATTTGTGATAGAAGTTGGAGCCAAGGCGAAGAATTTGTTCTGTAATTCCATCATACATTCATACAAGACTATTGAGGATTTCCACGACAACGTTCTAAGTAGAGTTTTCGCGAGAGACATGGATGGAAGAGAAGTAATGAATATTGCGAGAGTCTCGCCATTAGAAGAATGGCAAAACCAAACTATCTCTTTCACAATACAAGAAGTACCAGAGCCTGGTGAGATGCATGACAACCCACTCGTGGTCATATTAGAAATAAATCCAAAACAAATAGAAGAAGAAGATGAAGAAAATAAGGATGGAGAAACTGAAGATTCTTTGGCCATCAACAGAGATTTGATTGACACGGGAAATTCGGTAAATATCTTATTTTATCATATTTACAAAACAATGTGAGGAAGAGATGAGGATCTGATACCATCAACCTATAAGATCTATGGTTTCAATGGCACCGCTAACAAGCCAAAAGGGGAGATTACCATGCGGATTCCACTAAAGGGCCTATCTTCTAAAGTTCAATTTTGTGTTGTTGACATAGAATCGCCATATAACGCCTTAATTGGCCGACCATGGTTACATGGGATTCTAGGGGTAGCGTCAACTTATCACAAGTGCATTAAAAATTTTCATCCTAGTGGTATTAGAGTTATAAAGGGAGATTGGACTGAGGGAAGGAAGTGTCATCAATATGACATGGAATCTTTCGAAGAAAGAGCTGCGAGGAATAGAAATTGGAAGCATAATATCAAGCGGATGCAAAGAAGTGATAAATTAATGGTTGATACAATAGAACGGCAAGAAGATGGGATACTGCAAATTCAACACACACTAAAAGCAATTGATGGCGAGCGCCTCGCAGATAGAGAGAAAATAACAAAACGCAACAAAAAGGCAGAAGCAGAAAGTAGTAAGTAGAAAGGTAAAATTTCTCAAATTATGAAATTTATTAAGAAATGTATGAATGATATTTCGTTTGAATGAAAAAGATGAAATTGAAAAATCATACAAGAGTTGAAATACAAATAAGAGAAGATCAAAGAAAAGAAATTTTATCAGAGTTGCAATACTCGCAAGAAAAATATAAGAACTGGACGAGCCTTTATGGCGTACACCCTAGTTCGCGGATACAACTTCGCAAGAGGCAAATGTAAGACCTAAAGTACGTCATATTAGGGGGTATCTCTTTGTGTGGCTCAGGGATAAGGTTATACCGCTGCTGGAACCCGAGTCACGGAGATTGGGGTTATTGAAAACCCATCCAGGAGAGGTACCTTGGATTTCCAACTATATAAGGTTATACCCTGGTTGGACGAACAAGTGTCTTTCATAAGGAGTGCAGAGTATGATCAAGGCGCCGAGGTACACGGTTGAGTCAAGAGTGCCCGGGGAGTACGAAACTACCCTGGACATTATTGGAAAGTTTTGACTACAATGCATTCGGCCCGAAGAAAACCCCACTTAGGGTGCAGTCTCATAACTATAAGTCATATAGGCATAAAGGATAAGAGGCTGCGAAAACAAATGGTTGTTGTTAAGATCGGATGGGAGGAGCTAGTCTTGTATGGACAATGCGCCCTCCTTGAAGGGGAAACCAGGGGGAAGATAAGGGCGGCACCCTCCATTAGGGAGCTTGTAGTTGCAGGAAATCCTACACTACACCCTTAATAAGATCTTACAGTGATTAACACATATTTGAGTGATTAAAACGACACTTTATTATTTGATTCTCATAAATGTTTACAAATAATGGAAGTAGATTAAAATACAACCGCTCTTTTGTTTCTCTCTCCTCAAGAATTTCTTAACAGTAAAAAAAAATACATCCTCCTCTCTCTGGACATACTGGGTCTCTTTATATAGGGTATTTACATAATGGATGACAGCTAAGCTGTCCTTTAATTTCGGGTTTGGCTTGCGATGTTCTCGCGGTAGTTATAATGTCAATTCTCGCAAGCATTATAACCATCGCAGATCAATCATGCTCTTCTCGTGTTTCTTCAATCGTCAACTATTACGTCATTCTTTGGAGCATTCTTTAAGTTATTTTCATGATGCTCGCAAAGTGTTGTTGAAGAGATCGGGATGATGATCGCAGGAATGTTGTCAATCTCGCAACAATACTATCATGGCGATATTCTGGTCCTACATCTTGCCCCTTCTCATGTCTTCTTCGCAAAGTGGAGGGGATATGAGAATCTCTAATTCTTCATAATGCTCGCAGCTCCCTATCTTTCCATATTTTCTTCTCGACAAAACTCCGTGAATTTAGCTTAACCGTCTACACGTGTTGTAAATTCCTATTTTCACCGACATGTCACTCCTCAACAGGTCATCTCCTTTTGCTTATAAAAGGTAGACTTTGGTTACAAAACTAATTTTCTTCTTTTACTCTTTTATCTTCTTCGTTTCTTCATCCTCTGCAAATTTTTCTGATCTGCAATTTTTCTTCTTCTTTATATCTACCTACTACTGCTTTAATGGAATCTTCAAGGTATGTGTTTTTCTGATGTTACTAAATTCCGTTTTGCTTACTTGAATCATGTTTACTCATATTTTATTAAACTTTTCTATTTGATTGTTCTCCATTATATCTTCTCTTCAGTGGAACTCCCCCTAACACCCAGTCTGCAACTCAAAACCCTAATCTTCTCAAAAAATTAGCTCACAAGAGAAGGAATCTTGCGATTCATAAGGTAGTATGAAATATTTACTTTTTCTTAATAACAATATTGTTGCCTCTGTTTCTTTTTTAAGTTATTATTCGCATGATGATGAAAGTATTGCTAATCCTCACAAAAGATCTCGCCAAGTTAAAACTCTTGAGGCTAACATTACTATTCCCAAGCTGACATATGCGAGAGTTATTCCCACAACCTTGCAAATGGAACCTTCTTCTTATTTTTCCTTCTTCTTGTTTTTGGAATGCTCAAGTAGGGCACTTTGAAATCAAATATGAAGTCCTATCCTCACCAAAATCACAAGTTTTGGCAGATTTTTTAGCAGAATTCCCTCTAGAAGATGATGAAGATGTGGAAGAAATGATGAATATAGAAAAAGAACATGGAGATCCAAAAGATCTATTAAAGAAACCGAACATGTGGGAAATATTGGTGGATGGATCATCAAATGGGGAAGGAAATGGAATTGGAGTGGTCTTTATCTCGCCAGAAGGAGAAAAAATGGCTTTCTCATTCCGTTTGGATTTCACATCCACTAATAATGAGACAAAGTATGAAGCTGTGGTGCATGCTCTAAAGTTTGCCATACAGATGAAGTTGGAGAATGCAAGGATTACCAGTGACTCGCAATTGGTTATTCGCCAGATAAAAGGAGAATACACAACAAATGAACCATCTCTGAAGAAATACAAGAAACTTGTAGAAGAATAGTCTGCGAGAATCCCAAAAATAAAATGGAGACATATATCAAGAAAAGATAATAGACTCGCAGATGCTTTTGCGTTCATATCAAGTATGATGACAAACCCAGCTGCGAGATGCATAAGAATTCAGACACTTGTATCACCTTCAATTAATAAAGAAGAAGAAGAAAAGGCGGATGTAATGATAATAGAAAATGGCATAGAAGAATCAGCCAGCGACATTATCGCAGATTGGAGAACAGAACTTCATGCATACTTGGCGACAGGCGAAACACCAAGAAATAGATTGGAGGCGCACAAATTAAAAAGTCGTGCAACAAATTATGAATTAAGGGATGGGGTATTGTATCGAAAATCTTTTAATGGGCCATTACTTAGATGTTTGACACAGGAAGAAGGAGAAAAAATGTTAAAAATGTTGCACAACGGTGATGCTGGTAATCATAGCGGAGGAAGATCTTTGGCTTATAGAACAAAAATGCAAGGCTATTATTGGCCATATATACATGAAGATGCAAAATAATTATCAAAACGTTGTGAAGATTTCCAGCGATATGGAAAGAGGATACATGCACCAGGGGCACCATTATCATCTTCAAAAAGTGTGTGGCCTTTTGGAAAATGGGGCTTAGATATTGTGGGACCCTTTGTGCTAGGTTCAGGGCAGAAGAGATATTTAATTGTCGCAACAGATTACTTCACAAAATGGGCAGAAGTAAAAGCAGTACAACACATTCGCGATAAGGATATATTTACATTCATCTTTGAAAACATCATCTGCAGATTTGGAATCCCAGCACAGTTGGTTTCTGATAATGGAAAACAATTTGAAGGACAAAACATAGAATTGCTACTCAATGCATTTAAGATAAGATTTGGAAAATCTACTCCTTTATACCCACAAGCTAATGGTCAGGCTGAAGCAACTAATAAGACAATCACTGACATCTTGAAAAAGAAATTAGAAGGGTACCATAGAGCATGGTGTGAACAGGTACATAATGCAGTCAGGGCTTACAACAGAACCAGGAGAGAGGCAACTGGAATGTCACCTTTTTGTTTAACATATGGTGTTGAAGTAGTGCTACCAACAGAAGTTGCTATTCCTACAACAAAAAGAGAGGTTTGGGAGAAGACTCTTAATGCTAGCATGATTCTAAGAGAACTTGATGAATTAGAAGAGAAGAGAGAAAAAGCATTACAACATATGGAAAATTACCAGCGAAGGTTGGCTCGCGAATATAACAAACGAGTTAAGAAACGTGAGTTTCAACCAGGAGATTTAGTTTTGCGAGAAACACCAGAGTACCAGTGAGAACGTGGTGGAAAGCTGGCAAGAAAATGGGATGGACCGTATATCATTAAAGAGATAATTGGAATAGGGGCATATAGGCTGGTAGACCCAGAGGGCAGAGATGTTGGTCAAAGACTTGGTAGGCCATGGAGCATATTATTTTTAAAAAGATATTATCAGTAACAATTTTTTAATAAAAATGGGCAAAACAAATTTTTTACAGTGGCGAGTTTGTTCGCAAGATTATTCAAGATTACATAAGGAATGAAAGATTGCGATATACGCAAAAGAAACAAAGAGCGAGACGAACCTTTATGGCGTACACCCTAGTTCGCGAATACAATTTCCCAAGAGGCAAATGTAAGACCTAAAGTACGTCATATTAGGGGGAATCTCTTTGCGTGACTCAGGGATAAGGTTATACCACTGCTGGAATTTGAGTTATGAAGATGTTGGGGTTGAAGAAAACCTATCTGGGAGAGGTACCTTGGATTTCCAACTATATAAGGTTATACCCTGGTTGGACGACCGAGGGTCTCTTCTAAGGAGTTCAGAGTATGACCAAGGCGCCGAGGTACACAGTTGAGCTAAGGATGCCCGGGATGGACGAACCTACCCTGGCCATTCTTGGTAAGTCTTGGCTATGATGCACTCGGCCTGAAGAAAACCCCACTTAGGGTGCAGTCTTGTAACTATAAGCCATATAGGCATAAATGATAAGAGGCTGCGAAAACAACTAGTTGTTGGTAAATCCGGATGGGAGGATATAGTATTGTATGGCCGATGTGCCCTCCTTGAAGGGGCAACCAGGGGGAAGATAAGGGCGGAACCCTCCATTAGGGAGATGATAAGTGTCTAAAGACGGCAATGTCATGGGGATTTATGCTCGCAAGAGCATTTAAGCCTGTCATATTGTCGCGTGACAAATATTATACAGAGGCAACAAGCCATAAGAGAAACTTAAAATGAGATCAATGGGTTTTTATATGAAAGTATAAAGACGTCATGCGATTTTATCGCAAGATGGCAATGTCATGAGGCTTTGTTCTTGTAAGGGAACTTAGACTTGTCATGTTGTCGCAGAGAAATTGACAAAATATAGATAAGGCAAGATCAATGGGTTTTTGCATACAAATGTAAATACGTCATGCGATTTTGTCGTAGACAGAAAAATTGGCAAAGTAAGACCTTTAACTAGGAAGGAAAGATAAGACCAACAAAATAATCCCAAACATTAACTATTTTCTTTTAAGAATGCAGGAAAGATTTTTCAGAAATGTTATTTAGAATCACGCAACAGGAATATTCATCATATCGCAACGTCATCCATAATTTCGCGATAAATATCGCAACACAATTCGCAAAGGAAGAATGCAAGAAAAAATTGACCATTACAAGAAAGATAATGAAGGGCAAGTAGGGGAATGGATAAATAAAATCTCATTATCTTCCTTGAAGATATTTAACAGAAGTAAAAGTTGAATTCAAAAGTTGCATAAATATTACAATACTTGCACGAAAGAGGAAAAAAGAGAAAACAGAGAGAAAACTCAGGATTCAGTATTGATCTCGCCAGATTCATCATTTTTGTTAGTGTTATTAACTTCACCAACATTATTCTCATTGCGATTGATTCGAGATTCTTCTTCTTCGCCAGCAATTGCTTCATCACCAGTGGTTACTTCTCTAGGAGGACTTTTTCCTTCTTCTGTTTGGTCTTCTTGAGAGATATTTTCTTCGTCACTTGCATATTCTAGATCCTTATCCATAGGAAGAGGAACTTCATCATCATCTACTTCTAGAGGAAGAACAAATACAGGGGGAAGAGATTGGGATATCATAATATCATTCACAAGAACTTCTGCACTGAGATGAACTTTGCGAAGGAAACCTCTGTCGCGATTTCTAATCTCCATATTCTTGAAATATTCACGATAGTCATATCTTATCTCTGCTTGATCGCAAGATTTTACAAGGTCAGAAGTGAGAGTCCCGTTTTCTTTGTGAACTTTAGCCAATTTATCAGTCAAATCAGAAATAGTAAGATGGAGGCTTTTCTCGGTTTCGGCGAGAGAAATAAAAAGTTATTCAGAAAAAGAAAATCATGCAAGAAATATAACAGAGATCAACAATTAAGGCAGTCAAATGACTACCTTCTTTCTGCGAAGTTAAATTATGAATTAATAAGCAACAATTCTCCCATTGGTTCATAGCATCATCAAATTTGTCCCCAACTATACCCTTCAGGCGAGATTTTATATTTTCTTCTTTGGAGAGGAGATACGAGTTTTCCTTTGCTAATAAAGAATAAGATTCTTCTAATTGGGAGTATTGATCTTTAAGCTTACTGGCCTTTAGACTAAGACTTAACCTACCCTTGATAAGTTTATCCTTCTCAGCGGCAGATGATTCAATTACTTCCTTGAGATCATCCTTAAGAGAACGAAGAGATTGCTCTTGATTATCACATATTCTTTGAAGATTACTCAATTGTTCCGAGGAAATCGCCATCAAGCTTGAAAAACTATGTTTTTCTTGAGATAAAGTTCTATTTTCTTGAGAAGGAGGTTCCATTTGCAAGGTTGTGGGAATAACTCTCGCAGATGTCAGTTTGGGAATAGTAATGTTATCCTCAAGAGTTTTAACTTGGCGAGATCTTTTGTGAGGATTAGCAATAATTTCGTCATCCTGCGAATAATAACTTAGATAAGAAAGAGAGGCAACAATATTTTTATTAAGAAAAAGTAAATGTTTCTTACTACCTTATGAATCGCAGGATTCCTTCTCTTGTGAGCTAATTTTTTGAGAAGATTAGGGTTTTGAGTTGCAGACTAGGTGTTAGGGGGAGTTCCGCTGAAGAGAAGATACAATGGATAAGAATCAAATAGAAAAGTTTAATAAAATATGAGTAAACATGATTCAAGTAAGCAAAATGGAATTTAGTAACGTCAGAAAAACACATACCTTGAAGATTCCATTAAAGCAGTAGCAGGTAGATATAAAGAAGAATAAAAATTGCAGATCGGAAAAATTTGCAGAGGATGAAGAAACGAAGAAGATAGAAGAGTAAAAGAAGAAAATTAGTTCTGTAACCAAATTCTACCTTTTATAAGCAAAAGGAGATGGCCTTTTGAGGAGTGACGTGTCGGTGAAAAGAGGAATTTACAACACGTGTAGACGGTTAAGCTAAATTCACGGAGTTTTGTCGATAAGAAAATATGGAAAGATAGGGATCTGCGAGCATTATGAAGAATTAGAGATTCTCATATCCCCTCCACTTCGCGAAGAAGACATGAGAAGAGGCAAGATGTAGGACCAGAATATCGCCATGACAGTATTTTTGCTAAATTAACAACACTCCCGCGATCATCACCACGAGCTCTTCAACAACACTTTGCGAACGTCATGAAATAACTTAAAGAATGCTCCAAAGAATGACGTAATAGCTGACGATTGAAGAAACACGAGAAGAGCATGATTGATCTGCGATGTTTATAACTCTTGCGAGAACGTAGAACATCGCAAGCCAAACCCGAAATTAAAGGACAACTTAACTGTCATCCATTATGTAATTGTAGGTACCGAATATCGCAAGACATTAGCTTACAAACATCGTAATAAATATAATAGGAAAGAGTTACAAAACAATGCGATGATAGAGGAAGCACGGGGAAGTATGAACGATTTGCGAGCATAAAATAATCTTGCGAAGATATGTTGCGATACTTCGCAACACATATACAGTTGTGCAAATTTTACTATAAATAGGAGTTCAAATGTAAAATTCGAGAGGTTCTTTTAATGAGTGTTAGAAAATATCTTAGGAAAGAGAATAGAGAAAGTTGTAACTATTCTAGTTCCATTTAGATACTTATTTATAATCAATTGAGAAAATTGATAAGAAAATTATCATTCATCATCAAGAACTTCTTAAGTTTTACAAATTCTACTGAGGGTGTAGTTGTAGGTTATTCTGCAACTACATAATTGGCGCTAGAAATAGGGACCTGAGGATTGTGATAGCTAAAATTTGAAGGAATTGTGGAAAATTTGAAGATCAAATGGAGTCAGTAGATGGAGATTGCAAAAAAGAAGAATGTAATATGATCACAAAGACAATGATTGATGAATTTCATAATAACATGAAGGGAAAGATATACAAGCGATATTGTAGAGGAAGAAAGATCATGGAGGTGGAGAAAATAACAACTTTGGAAGAATGGGAAAAACAGAAAATCACATTTTCAGTAGCAGAAATTCCAAATGAAGACTTGAACCACACTTCACCATTGGTGGTCACAATTCCGGTCATGCGAGAAGAGAAGAAAGCTGCAAAATCTATAGAAAAATGGAAATTAAACCGAATTTTGATCGATCCAGGGAGTTCTGTTAATATCATATTCTATCATGCACTTAAGGGGATGGGAATTAAAGATGAAGAAATCACAAATTCAAAATGTCTTATTCATGGATTGGGAAAATCTATAACAAAATCCAAAGGGGAAATAGAATTACGAGTATTGCTAGGAGAAACCGAAACACATATAGTCTTATGTGTGATAGATATGGAATCTCCATATAATATGCTGATAGGAAGGTCATGGATTCATGCGATAAAAGCTATTACTTCAACATTACATCAGAAAATAAAATTTCCTACACCAAATGGAATACAGGAAATAAAAGGAGATCTTGATAGTGCAAAATATTTTTATCAGATTGAAGTAAAATAGTGTGGAGGGAGAGCAAGAAAGAAACAGTTTCGTAGAAAACTTGCGAAGGAAGCAAAAAAGGAAGAAGAATTTAGAGTGTATACAATAAGAGCAAAGGAAGGGAGAGGAATACCGAGTGAGATTCCAGAAAAAGAAGGGGAACCAGTAAAAATAATCAAAGAACCAACACCTATGGGGGAGCAAAGTCCCAGCTATGTCGCAGCTGAACCAACCAAAGAAGTAAATATTGGAAGTAAAGAGGAGCCTTTATTCTTGCGAATTGTAACTAAGATGGATGAAGAAGAAGAGAAGAGAACTATTGATCTCTTGCGAGAATATAAAGATATATTCGCAGGAAGTGTAGATGAGATACCAGGAATTGATCCATCAGTGGCGTGTCATAGATTGAACATAGATAAAAACATAAGACCATTCAAACAAAGAATAAGGAAGATCTCATAAAATTATCATGCACAGATAGAAGAAGAATTACAAAAGATGCTGGATGCAGGAATCATAAGGGAAGCAAAATACCCAAAATGGATTGCGAATATGGTCATTGTTCCGAAAAAGAATAAAGGGATAAGAATTTGTATAGATTTTACTGATCTAAACAAAGCCTGCCCCAAAGACAGTTTTCCATTACCAGACATACCAAAAATGGTGGAATTAGCTGCAGGACATGATAGAGTCACTTCACTTGATGGATATAAAGGGTATAATCAAATATCACTCACAGAAGAAGATCAAGAACATACAGCCTTTTTTGCTCCAAGAGGTTTATATTGTTATGTGAAGATGCCTGCAGGACATGATAGAGTCACTTCACTTGATGGATATAAAGGGTTAGTTGCAGAATAACCTACAACTACACCCTCAGTAGAATTAGTAAAACTTGAGAAGTTCTTGATGTTGAATGACAACTTTTTTATTAATTCTCTCAATTGATTACAAAGAAGTATCTAAATGGAACTAGAATAGTTACAACTTTCTCTATTCTCTTTCCTAAGATAATTTCTAATACTCACCAAAAGAACCTCTCGAATTTTACATTTGAACTCCTATTTATAATGAACTTTGTACAGTTGTATATGTGTTGCGAAGTATCGCAACACATCTTCGTACGATTATTCTATCTTCGCAAATCTTCATACTTCCCTGTGCTTCCTCTATCTTCGTATTGTTTTGTAACTCTTTCCTCTTATATTTGTCACGATGTTCGTAAGTTAATGCCTTGTGATATTCGGTACCTACATCTTGCCTCTTCTCATGTCAATTCTGCGAAGAAGAAATGATCGTGAGAACATAACCGTTACTTAGTCTTTTAGAATTTGGACACGTCTTTTGTAACCGTCCTTTTCTAGTTATTCCCTTATATAAACTCTTTTATATTCTCTTCCTTTTCTTCTTCTTATTTTCTCTTTTTTACTTCTGCAATTTTGTCTTCTTATCACACTCTCCATTACCATTTTCTCCTCCTGTTCATATCATCATGAGTTCTCCAAGGTAATTTTCTTCTATCTTCACGTTTTTCACTTGTTTTCCTCTTTGATTTCTGTATAATTTATTGTTTGATTTTGGTTTATTTCAGCAAAACTATTCCTCAGGTGAAATCTCCACCCAGAAATTCAAGCCCTAATCTTCGAAGAAGAAAATCCGAGAATCAAAAGGTAGTTAAAATACTCTGTCTTCTTTTTTGAACAATATATTGTTGCCTCAGTTTTTAATCTACATTTTGATTCGTAGGCTGGTGAAAAATCCAATCCCAACAAGAGATCTCGAGTGATTAAACCCACACCAATAATTTCAATTGATGACTTCCTTCCTGAGATGGATAAGGAATTTCCCTCTCCTCCTCGTGAAAATACTTCTTCGCAAACTCCTGCCTCTACTCCATTACCCAGTTTTCAATCTCCCACCAATGTCAATTTATCAACACTTCTTCAAGATCAACCCTCGCAAAATACTTCTTCAACATCTTCTCTTGAAAAGCCTATCTTGACTCCTAATCCTTTGAGTGCTATTGCTCCAGACAATTTACAACTTGCTCTTATTCCTTCAAATTCTTCTCCTCTTCCTCAAGAAATTCGAGATGGAATTTACTCAACTTTTCGAATGTTATCTGAGGTTTTGAATAATACTGCGAAGTCTACTAATGTTCGTTCGCAATACGAGTTTTGTGAAGCACTAAATAGTTTCATCAATCCTGATATTTCTACTTCACGCCAATCCTTGGAAAAAGAAGTTGAATTGCTTCGCCAATCTCTGAAGTCTTCAAGAGCAGAATGTGAGAATCTCCGCAAAGAGAATTATCAGCTTCAGAATGATTCTCTTGATTGTGCGATCCTTCGCAAAAGGAATGATGAATTGAAAGGTATGATTACTATCTTCATATTTTCCCCTTTTGTTTACTTTTGTTCTTCATATGTTTGAAACACCCATTAAAACCCATTCCCCTTTATAGAATCCATCCAGAAATGTAGAAGATTGGTACTTCGCCATGAATCAGATGCAACAGAATATCAAGCCAAGCATGAAAGCCTCTTGAACCAATTCTCCCATTTATCTAATCTTTATTCGTGTGCTCTTGATAATTTTGATGCCCTTTTTCAAGAGAATACCCAACTGATTTACGACCGAATTTTTTTGAATGATGACATATCTCAACTTACTTCTTCTTTAACTAAAGCCGGCTTGAGAGTAGAAACCTTATTAGAAGAGAACAAAACCTTATCAGAAGAGAAATGCTCGTATTTGAATACAATGATCGTTTCTTCGCAAAAATTAGATACTCTTCAGAATAAATGTTGCGATCAAGAAAATCTTCTTTCTTTGTTAAAAGGTGAACTTGAGGAATTAAAGAAGTCTTCAGATGCAGAGAGAAGTTCTTTTGCCGTTGAGAAGAAGTCCCTTATTAATAAGAATATAATCTTAAGTACTAAGAAGAATCAACTTGAAGAAGATTATTCTGAACTAAAAAGTCTTAATACCAAACTTGCGAAGGATAAAAATTTTCTTCTTTCTAAAGATCAGAAGCTTCAATCTAGACTTAAAGGATTAGTTGGTGATGGTTTTGATAATGCGATGGATCAGATGAAGAATTGTTGTCTATCTTTAGCTCAATCTCTTATTTCTCAAAGAGAAGGTAGTCATTAAAATTTGACTGCCTCTGATGTATCTTTAAATTTTGTTATATTCGCAAATTTGACCCTTTAAATTTTGTTTTACTCGCAGAATCTGAGAACAACCTTCGCAATGCTAAGGCTGGATTAGAAGCCTCCTGTTCTGAGCTTCGTAAGAAAAATGCTTTGCTTTCTACTCGCTTAATCAACTCTCGTGATCGTGCTACTCGGAGATTCAACTATCTTGCTTATTCCAAAGATATCGAAGATACCAACCATCAGAAAGCTATACTTCGTGAAAGTCATCTGAAAGCTCAAGTCTTTGCGAATAACATTCTCTTATCAAGAGCCTTGCCTCCTGTGAAAATTACTCCTCTGAAAATATCTGACGATGAAGTTGTTCGTGAGCCTGATAGTGATTTTGATTATGAGAGTGATGATGAAGGACTTGATGATGAAAAAGAATCTATTCCTCAAGGAGATGTTCCTGTTGCAGATTCTTCAAAGGATGATATTTCGCAAAAGTCGAAAGTTGCTAATGACCCTGCTCATCTTAAAGATCCAGCACAGAGTGTTGATGAAGCATAATAATATTCTTTCTCAAATTATCATTTATTCTCTTGTTCTCCTTTCCTTTGAACTCCTTCTCTCAGCTACTGTTGGTTTTCTTTTTGCAAACAATTATGCCTACTATTTTTGTTCTTTTAAGAAGTACATTTGATATTTTGCGAAGGTGATTTGACCTTTCTTGATTTGACCTTTCTTAAATTGAATGCTTTCCTTATTTGCATCATTTGATCATATGAAGAGAAATAATATAACTCAAAGAATATAGTTTAGTATCTCCTTTCCCCCTATTATTGCTCTTCAGATGATTAAACATTGTTGGAAGTATTAGAATATCTGCCCTAATTCAACTTACGAAGCTTCAGCTTGTTGCGATTGTGAACAAGAAATCCTCCCTTTGAAGTATAAGAAATACGAGGTATGAAATATCCTTAAGAAGTATAAGAAGTATAAAATATCTTTAAAGAAGTATTAGAAGTATTCAATCCGTAAAGAATTATCCAATGTATGAAGAAGTATAAGAATTATTCAATCTATGAAGAATTACTCAATGTATGAAGAAGTATAATAAGTACTTAACCTTCGCAAAATGAAGTATCCGTTGAAGAAGTATAATAAATATGAGACGTTCTTGAAGAATTATAAGAAGTATTCAAGTTGTGGAGAAATATTCAGTATATGAAGAAGTATAAGAAGTATGTAATTCTCGTAAAATTTAATGAATACGAACTATCTGTTTTTGATTGCGAGCAAAATCGCATCTTTTGTTATATCTTCATGAAAATTCTTCAATAGGGCTGTCTTCTTTTTTAGGACTTCATGATTTATATTCTTGTAAAAATTCTTCAATGATATTGACGGAGTTGTCTTCTTTGTCAGAACTTCATGATATATATACTCTTGTAAAAATTCTCCAATGATATTGATGGAATAATTTTCATTAATTGATGTGGTCTTATCATGCCTTCCTAAGTAAAGGTCTTATTTTGCCACCTCTTTTGTGATAATATTTTTGTATTTGCGATAATATGACAAGTTTGAACATTCTTGCGAATATACAACCTCGTGACATTATCATCTTGCGATGAAATCGCAGGACGTTTTTACACTTTCATGTAATAACCCATTGATCTCATCTTAACTTCTTTGTTATGTTCTGCGAGTTCTCTTTGTATATTTTTTTTTTTTTTTTAGAATGCTCGCAGAAATTCAATTGTTGCACAAATATGACAAGCCTTTATGTTTTTGCAAACAAGAAGCCTCGTGACATTTGCGTCTTATAGCACGTATCAGCTCCCTAATGGAGGGTGCTGCCCTTTATCTTCCCCTTGGTTGCCCCTTCAAGGAAGCGTACATCGACCATACAAGGTTAGCTCTTCCCATCCGGTTCTGCAAACAACCAACTTTTGATCGCAACCTCTTATCCTTTTTGCCTATAGGGCTTATAGTTACGAGGTTGCACCCTATGGGGTATCTTTGGGCCAAATGCATCATTTGCCAAGACTTGTCAAAAATGGCAGATGTGCTTCAAGCCCACCCGGCACTCTTGACTCAACCGTGTACCTCGGCGCCTTGATCGTTTTCTGCACTTCTTGGGAAAGACAGTATGCCTTAGTCGCCCAACCTAAATCATGTTACACCGCATAATATTGCGTAATGTCGCAAGATTAGGTGAGAATCCAAGGTGTCTAACCCGGATAGGTACCCCGTTATTGGGTTGTACCCCGTAAAGTTCCATGTACTCAGGTGCCTTGGTGGTGTTCCGGTGTCCCTGAGCCATGCTTATAGGTACCCCCTTAAATGACGTACTTTAGGACTTTGCCTCTTACGAAATGTTGCTTCGCGAACTAGGTTGTACGCCACAAAGGTTTGCCTGTGTAATATTTCTGCGGCTTTCTTTATTTTTTGAAAGATGATCACAGATTGCGGTCTTTTATTCGCAAATTGCGGTCTTTTCTTCGCAAGTTAATGTGTGCGTCTTTCTTTAATGAAAGTTAATCGCAATAAAAATTTTGAAATTCGTAATTTTTGCATATTTCCTGCGAGCAAACAATATTCGTAAAATTTATCATGAGTTTTATGGATAATACCTTTTCAAATACAGTCTATTCCAAGGTCTACCAAGTCTCAAACCCATGTCTCTCCCTTCTGGATCCATCAGCCGATAAGCTCCGCTTCCCACAACCTCTTTGATAACATATGGTCCATCCCATTTTGGTGCTAATTTTCCTCCATTTTCTTTCTGATATGGAGGTGTTTCTCGCATGACCAAATCACCTGGTTGATATTCACGTTCAATGACTCTCTTGTTGTATTCTCGAGCTAATCGTTCCTGATAAATCTTCATATGGTGCAACACCTTTTCTCTTTTTCTTCCAAATCATCCAGTTCACTTAATATTACCCCTGCACTTAAATTTCTTTCCCAAGCTTCTTTCTTTGTTGTCGGAATTACAACCTCTGTTGGTAATACTGCTTCTACTCCATATGTTAAGCAATAAGGAGACATTCCAGTTGCCTCTCTTCTAGTTGTATTGTATGCCCAGACTGCACTAGGTACTTGCTCGCACCACCCTTTGAGATGTCCTTCTAATTTCTTTTTGATTGTATCTGCGATTGTTTTATTTGTTGCCTCTGCCTGTCCATTAGCTTGTGGATATAACGGAGTTGATTTCCCACATTTTATCCTAAAAGCACTTAGTAACATCTCTATATTCTGCCCTTCAAATTGTTTTCCATTATCAGATACTAACTGTGCTGGAACTCCATATCTGCAAATGATGTTCTCAAATATGAACGTAAAAACATCTTTATCACGAATATGTTGTACTGCTTTTACTTCTGCGAGCTTCGTGAAATAATCTGTTGCGACTATCAAATATCGCCTTTGTCCGGATCCAGGCAGAAATGGTCCAACAATATCCAACCCCCATTTCCCAAAAGGCCAGCAGCTTGTTGAAGAAGTTAATGTTGCCCCTGGTGCATGAATTCTTTTACCATGTCGTTGACATTCCTTGCATCTTCGTACGAACAATTTTGCGTCTGTATGCATATAAGGCCAGTAATATCCTTGTATCTTTGCTCTGTACGCTAGAGATCTTCCCCCACTATGATTGCCAGCTTCTCCTCCATGTAACATCTTCAATATTTTTTCTCCTTCTTCACGAGTTAAGCACCCGAGAGGTGGTCCATTGAAAGATTTTCTGTATAAAATTCCTTCTCGTAGCTCATAGTTTGTTGCACGACTCTTTAATTTATGTGCTTCTAGTCTGTTCCTGGATACTTCTCCTGTTGCGAGATATGCATGAATTTCTTTTCTCCAATCTGCGATGTTATTTGGTAATTCTCTTTCTACTTCCATCGCAACTGCCTCCTCAATTTCTTCTTCTTTGTTCACCGATGGGTGTTGAATCGTCTGAATTTTGATATTTCTTGTATTAGGATTTGTCATCATACTTGGAATGAATGCAAAAGCATCTGCGAGTCGATTGTATTTCCTTGTTATATGCCTCCACTTTAATTTTGGTATCTTCGCAGATAATTCAGCAACAAGTTTCTTGTATTTCTTCAAGGAAGACTCATTTGTGGTATATTCCCCTTTAATTTGACAAATTACCAGCTGCGAATCACTTGTTATCCTTATACTTTCAAGCTTCTTTTCTATTGCGATCTTCAATGCGTGCACTACAGCTTCGTACTCTGTTTCATTGTTCGTGGATGCAAATTCTAGTCTGAATGAGAATGTTGTTCTTTCTCCTTCTGGTGAGATCAACACAACTCCAATTCCATTCCCCTCACTGTTGGATGATCCGTCTACTAAAATTTCCCATCTATTTGGTTCTGTTAACAAGTCTTTTGGATTCCCAAACTCTTCTTCAACATCCATCATTTCTTCTACTGCTTCATCTTCTTCCAAAGGAAATTCTGCCAAGAAATCTGCGACGACTTGTGACTTTTGCGATGATAATACTTCGTATTTTATCTTGTAATGGTTTACTTGTGCATTCCACCTTTCTATTCTCCCTGACCTTTTGGTGTTCTTCATAACTGATTCAATTGGCACCTTGGTTACCACTTTTATCACATGTGCTTGGAAGTATATTCGTAACTTGAATGATGCATAAACCAGGGCTAAGATTAACTTCTCCATTTTAGAATAATTTCTCTCTGCTGCGTTAAAAGTTTTACTGATGTAGTAAATGGGCCTTTCTATTCCTGCGTCTGTTCGCAATAGAACTGCACTTAGAGCATATGGAGTTGTTGCGAGGTATACCAATAATTCTTCGTTTTTCTCTGGTTTCTGTAATATGGATGTATTTGTGAGATATTCTTTGATTCCTTGAAAAGCTTTTTCACATTCATCAGTCCACTTGAATTTTGCTCCCTTCTTAAGTATGTTGAAAAAATGTTTGCACTTATCTGACATTCGCGAAATAAATCTTCCGAGTGAAGCCAAGAGTCCATTTAGCTTTTGTACTTCCTTTACTGTTGCAGGTGTTGGCATGTCACGAACTGCTTGTACTTTTTCTGGATCAACTTGTATTCCCTCCTTTGATACTATATATCCCAAGAATTTTCCAGACGCAACTCCAATTATACATTTCTCAGGATTTAATTTGATGTTGAACTTTCTCATTTGTTCAAATATTTCCTTCAAATCTTGCACATGATCTTTGGCTTCTTTGCTTTTTATCAACATATCATCTACATATACTTCCAAAGTTTTATGTATCCACTTTGCGAACACTTTTTCAACCATTCGTTGATATGTAGCACCCGCATTTCGCAAACCAAATGGCATCTTCACATAACAATACAAACCTCTTGGAGCAAAAAAGGAAGTATGTTCTTGATCTTCTTCTGCGAGTGATATTTGATTATACCCTTTATATCCATCAAGTGAAGTGACTCTATCATGTCCTGCAGCTGATTCCACCATTTGTGGTATGTCTGGTAATGGAAAGCTATCTTTGGGGCAGGCTTTGTTTAGATCAGTGAAATCTATACAAATTCTTATCCCTTTATTCTTTTTCGGAACAATGACCATATTCGCAATCCATTCTGGGTATTTTGCTTCCCTTATGATTCCTGCATCCAACATCTTTTGTAATTCTTCTTCTATCTGTGCATGATAACTTTGTGATATCTTCCTTATTCTTTGTTTGAATGGTCTTACGTTTTTATCGATGTTCAATCTATGACACGCCACCGATGGATCAATTCCTGGTATCTCATCTACACTTCCTGCGAATATATCTTTATATTCTCGTAAGAGATCAATAGTTCTCTTTTCTTCTTCTTCATCCATCTTAGTTCCAATTCGCAAGAATAAAGGCTCCTCTTTACTTCCAATATTTACTTCTTTAGTTGGTTCAACTGCAACATAGCTTGGACTTTGCTCCCCCATAGGTGTTGGTTCTTTGATTATTTTTGCTGGTTCCCCTTCTTTTTCTGGAATCTCACTTGGTATTCCTCTCCCTTCCTTTGCTCTTATTGTATACACTCTGAATTCTTCTTCCTTTTTTACCTCCTTCGCAAGTTTTCTACGAAACTGTTTCTTTCTTGCTCTCCCCCCACATTGTTTTACTTCAATCTGATAACAAAATTTTGCACTATCAAGATCTCCTTTTATTTCCTGTATTCCATTTGGTGTAGGAAATTTGATTTTCTGATGTAATGTTGAAGCAACAGCTTTGATCGCATGAATCCACGACCTTCCTATCAGCATATTATATGGAGATTCCATATCTATCACACATAAGACTATATGTGTTTCGATTTCTCCTAGCAATATTCGCAGTGCTATTTCCCCTTTAGATTTTGTTGTAGATTTTCCTAATCCATGAATGAGACATTTTGAATTTGTGATTTCTTCATCTTTAATTCCCATCCCTTTAAGTGCATGATAGAATATGATATTAACAGAACTCCCTGTATCAACCAAGATTCGGTTTAATTTCCATTTTTCTATAGCTTTCTTCTCTTCTCGCATGACTGGAACTGTGATCACCAATGGTGAAGTGTGGTTCAAGTCTTCATTTGAAATTTCTGCTACTGAAAATGTGATTTTCTGTTTTTCCCATTCTTCTAAAGTTGTTATTTTCTCCTCCTCCATGATCTTTCTTCCTCTACAATCTCGCTTGTATATCTTTCCCTTCATGTTATTATGAAATTCATCAATCATTGTCTTTGTGATCATATTACATTCTTCTTTTTTGCAATCTCCATCCACTGACTCCATTTGATCTTCAAATTTTCCACAATTCCTTCAAATTTTGGCTATCACAATCCTCAAGTTCCCTGTTTCTAGCGCCAATTATGTAGTTGCAGAATAACCTACAACTACACCCTCAGTAGAATTAGTAAAACTTGAGAAGTTCTTGATGTTGAATGACAACTTTTTTATTAATTCTCTCAATTGATTACAAAGAAGTATCTAAATGGAACTAGAATAGTTACAACTTTCTCTATTCTCTTTCCTAAGATAATTTCTAATACTCACCAAAAGAACCTCTCGAATTTTACATTTGAACTCCTATTTATAATGAACTTTGTACAGCTGTATATGTGTTTGTTGAAGTATCGCAACACATCTTCGTACGATTATTCTATCTTCGCAAATCTTCATACTTCCCTGTGCTTCCTCTATCTTCGTATTGTTTTGTAACTCTTTCCTCTTATATTTGTCACGATGTTCGTAAGTTAATGCCTTGTGATATTCGGTACCGCACACATTAACTTGCGAAGAAAAGACCGCAATTTGCGAATAAAAGACAGCAATCTGTGATCAGCTTTCAAAAAAGAAAGAAAGCCGCAGAAATATTACACAGGCAAACCTTTTTGGCGTACACCCTAGTTCGCGAAGCAACATTTCGTAAGAGGCAAAGTCCTAAAGTGCGTCATTTAAGGGGGTACCTATAAACATGGCTCAGGGACACCGGAACATCACCAAGGAACCTGAGTACATGGAACTTTACGGGGTACAACCCAATAACGGGGTACCTATCCGGGTTAGACACCTTGGATTCTCAACCTAATATTGCGATGTAACATGATTTAGGTTGGGCAACTAAGGCATACTGTCTTTCTCAAGAAGTGCAGAAAACGATCAAGGCGCCGAGGTACACGGTTGAGTCAAGAGTGCCGGGTGGGCTTGAAGCACATCTGCCATTCTTGACAAGTCTTGGCAAATGATGCACTTGGCCCAAAGATACCCCATAGGGTGCAACCTCGTAACTATAAGCCCTATAGGCAAAAAGGATAAGAGGTTGCGATCAAAAGCTGGTTGTTTGCAGAACCGGATGGGAAGAACTAACCTTGTATGGTCGATGTACGCTTCCTTGAAGGGGCAACCAAGGGGAAGATAAAGGGCAGCACCCTCCATTAGGGAGCTAATACGTGCTATAAGACACAAATGTCACGAGGCTTTTTGTTTGCAAAAACATAAAGGCTTGTCATATTTGTGCAACAACTGAATTTCTGCGAGCATTCTAAAAAAAAAAATAAAAAAAGAAAGAAAGAAAGAAAATATACAGAAAAAGAGAACTCGCAGAACATAACAAAGAAGTTAAGATGAGATCAATGGGTTATTGCATGAAAGTGTAAAAACGTCCTGAGATTTCATCGCAAGACGATAATGTCACGAGGTTATATATTCGCAAGAATGTTCAGACTCGTCATATTATCGCAAATACAAAAATATTATCACAAAAGAGGTGGCAAAATAATACCTTTACTTAGGAAGGCATGATAAGACCACAACAATTAATGAAACTTATTCCATCAGTATCATTGAAGAATTTTTACAAGAATATATATCATGAAGTCCTAATAAAGAAGGCAATTCCATCAATATCATTGAAGAATTTTTACAAGAATATATATCATGAAGTCCTAACAAAGAAGGCAATCCCATCAATATCATTGAAGAATTTTTACAAGAATATATATATCACGAAGACATAACAAAAGATGTGATTTTATTCGCAATCAAAAACAGATAGTTCGTATTCATTAAATTTTACGAGAATTACATACTTCTTATACTTCTTCATATATTGAATATTTCTCCACAATTTGAATACTTCTTATAATTCTTCAAGAACGCCTCATATTTATTATACTTCTTCAACGGATATTTCATGTTTATTAAATTTTGCGAAGGTTAAATACTTGTTATACTTCTTCATACATTGAATAATTCTTCACGGATTGAATAATTCTTATACTTCTTCATATATTGGATAATTCTTCACGGATTGAATACTTCTAATACTTCTTCAAAGATATTTTATACTTCTTATACTTCTTAAGGATATTTCATACCTCGTATTTCTTATATTTCAAAGGCAGGATTTCTTATTCACAATCGCAACAAGCTGAAGCTTCGTAAGTTAAATTGGGGCAGATATTCTAATACTTCCAACAATGTTTAATCATCAGAAGAGCAATAATAGGGGGAAAGGAGATACTAAGCTAAGTATTTAAGCTATATTATTTTTCTTCATATGATCAAATGATGCAAATAAGGAAAGCATTCAATTTATGAAAGGTCAAATCATTTTCGCAAAATATCAAATGTACTTCTTAAAAGAACAAAAACAGTAGGCAGAATTGTTTGTAAAAGGAGAACCAACAGTAGCTAAGAGAAAGAGTTCAAAGGAAAGGAAAACAAGAGAATCAATGATAATTTGAGAAAGAATATTATTATGCTTCATCAACACTCTGTGCTGGGTCTTTAAGATGAGCAGGGTCATTAGCAGCATTCGACTTTTGCAAAATATCATCCTTTGTAGAGTCTGCAACAGGAACATCTCCTTGAGGAATAGATTCTTTTTCATCATCAAGTCCTTAATCATCGCTCTCATAATCAAAATCACTATCAGGATCACGAGCAACTTCATCATCAGATATTTTCAGAGGAGTAATTTTCACAGGAGGCAAGGATCTTGATAGGAGAATGTTATTCACAAACAATTTAGATTTCAGATGACTTTCACGAAGTATAGCTTTCTGATGGTTGGTATCTTTGATATCTTTGATATAAGCAAGATAGTTGAATCTCCGAATGGCACGATCACGAGAGTTGATTAAGCGAGTAGAAAGCAAAGCATTTTTCTTGCGAAGCTTAGAACAGGAGGTTTCTAATCCAGCCTTAGCATTGCGAAGGTTGTTCTCAGATTCTGCGAGTAAAACAAAATTCAAAGAGTCAAATTTGCGAATATTGATAACCATTTAAAGGTACATCAGAGGCAGTCAAATTTTAATGACTACCTTCTCTTTATGAAGTAAGAAATTAAGCTAAAGATAGACAACAATTCTTCATCTGATCCATCGCATTATCAAAACCATCACCAACTAATCCTTTAAGTCTAGATTGAAGCTTTTGATCTTTAGAAAGAAGAAAATTTTTATCCTTCACAAGTTTGGCATTAAGACTTTCTAGTTCAGAGTAATCTTCTTCAAGTTGATTCTTCTTAGTACTTAAGATTATATTCTTATTAAGAAGGGACTTCTTCTCAACGGCAAAAGAACTTCTCTCTGAATCTGAAGACTTCTTTAATTCCTCAAGTTCACCTTTTAACAAAGAAAGAAGATTTTCTTGATCGCAACATTTATTCTGAAGAGTGTTTAATTGTTGCGAAGAAACGGTCATTGTATTCAAATACGAGCATTTCTATTCTGATAAGGTTTCGTTCTCTTCTAATAAGGTTTTTATTCTCATGCCGGCTTTAGTTAAAGAAGAAGTAAGTTGAGATATTTCATCATTCAAAAAATTTCGGTCGTAAATCAGTTGGGTATTCTCTTGAAAAAGGGCATCAAAATTATCAAGAGCACACGAATGAAGATTAGATAAGTGGGGGAATTGGTTCAAGAGGCTTGCATGCTTGGCTTGATATTCTGTTGCATCTGATTCATGGCGAAGTACCAACATTCTACATTTCTGGATGGATTCTATAAAGGGGAATGGGTTTTAACGGGTGTTTCAAACATATGAAGAATATAAGTAAACAAAAGGGGAAAATATGAAGATAATAATCATACCTTTTAATTCATCATTCCTTTTGCGAAGGATCGCACAATCAAGAGAATCATTTTGAAGCTGATGATTCTCTTTACGGAGATTCTCACATTCTGCTCTTGAAGACTTCAGAGATTGGCGAAGCAACTCAACTTCTTTTTCCAAGGATTGACGTGAAATAGATATATCAGGATTGATGAAACTATTTAACGCTTCGCAAGACTCATACTGCGAACGAACATTAGTAGACTTCGCAGTACTATTCAAAACCTCAAATAACATTCGGAAAGTTGAGTAAATTCCATCTCGAATTTCTTGAGGAAGAGGAGAAGAATTTGAAGGAATAAGAGCAAGTTGTAAATTGTTTGGAGCAACCGCACTCAAAGGATTGGGAGTTAAGATAGGTTTTTCAAGAGAAGAGGTTGAAAAAGTATTTTACGAGGGTTGATCCTGAAGAAGTGTTGATAAATTGACATTTGTGGGAGACTGAAAACTGGGTAATGGAGTAGAGGCAGGAGTTTGCGAAGAAGTGCTTTCACGAGGAGGAGAGGGAAATTCCTTATCAACCTTAGGAAGGAAGTCATCAATTGAAATTATTGGTGTGGGTTTAGTCACTCGAGATCTCTTGTTGGGGTTTGATTTTTCACCAACCTACGAATCAAAATATAGATTAAAAACTGAGGCAACAATATATTATTTAAAAAAGAAGACAGAGTATTTTAACTACCTTTTGATTCTCGGATTTTCTTCTTCGAAGATTAGGGCTTGAATTTGTGGTTGGAGGTTTCACCTGAGGAATAGTTTTGCTGAAACAAACCAAAATCAAACAATAAATTATACATAAATCAAAGAGGAAAACAAGTGAAAGACGCGGAAGATAGAAGAAAATTACCTTGGAGAACTCATGATGATATAAACAGGAAGAGAAAATGGTAACGGAGAGTGTGATAAGAAGATAAAATTGCAGAAGTAAAAAGAGAAAGTAAGAAAAAGATAAGGAAGAGAATATAAAAGAGTTTATATAAGGGAATAGCTAGAAAAGGACGGTTACAAAAGACGTGTCCAAATTCTAAAAGAATAAGTAACGGTTATGTTCTCACGATGTAGGTACCGAATATTGCTTATACGATGCAGAATTGACATGAGAAGAGGCAAGATGTAGGTACCGAATATCGCAAGACATTAGCTTACGAACATCGTAATAAATATAAGAGGAAAGAGTTACAAAACAATGCGATGATAGAGGAAGCACGGGGAAGTATGAACGATTTGCGAGCATAAAATAATCTTGCGAAGATATGTTGCGATACTTCGCAACACATATATAGTTGTGCAAATTTTACTATAAATAGGAGTTCAAATGTAAAATTCGAGAGGTTATTTTAATGAGTGTTATAAAATATCTTAGGAAAGAGAATAAAGAAAGTCGTAACTATTCTAGTTCCATTTAGATACTTATTTGTAATCAATTGAGAAAATTAATAAGAAAATTGTCATTCATCATCAAGAACTTCTTAAGTTTTACAAATTCTACTGAGGGTGTAGTTATAGGTTATTCTGCGACTACAATAACTACCCTATATAAAGAGACCCAGTATGTCCAGAGAGAGGAGGATGTATTTTTTTTAGTGTTAAGAAATTCTTGAGGAGAGAGAAACAAAAGAGCGGTTGTATTTTAATCTACTTCCATTATTTGTAAACATTTCAGAGAATCAAATAATAAAGTGTCATTTTAATCACTCAAATATGTGTTAATCACTGTAAGATCTTATCAAGGGTGTAGTGTAGGATTTCCTGCAACTACAGAGCTGATAAATGTCTAAAGACGGCAATGTCATGGGGCTTTATGATCGCAAGAACATTTAGGCATGTCATATTATCGCGTGACAAATATTATACAGAGGCAAAAAGCCATGAGAAAAAGTTAAGATGAGATCAATGGGTTTTTACATGAAAGTGTAAAGAAGTCCTGCGATTTCATCGCAAGACGGCAATGTCATAAGGATTTATTCTCGCAAGGGAGCTTAGACTTGTCATATTGTCGCAGAAAATTGAAAAAATGATGATAAGGCAAGATCAATGGGTTAATACATGTAAGTGTAAAGACGTCTTGCGATTTTGTCGCAGAAAAAAAAAGTGGCTAAATAAGACCTTTAACTAGGAAGGCAAAATAAGACCACAAGAGATCATAAGATTATACAGACATGACCTGCGATATTTACGCAGAAGTTGAGGCAAAGTTGACAAATAGATTTTATTCAACATTAATTTGCTCAATCTTTCATATTGCAGATGAATAACAGAGGCAAGTATGTGAATGAAAAGAATGATAAGATTATTATTCATCTTTATATGGAAGATTTACGCAGATGGATAAAAATTAATAATCATGTTGATTAACCATATTGCAAAAAAGAATTGTTTTATAATTTATACAGATAGAAGCAAAATAAATTTATACATCAAGGAACCTTACAGTAATATCACAAGAAAAAGGAAATAAATGTACAAATATTACAAGGAGATTAAAAAGAGGAAACAAAACTAGTTAGATCCATCATTATCCTTGCTAGATTTTTCTTCTTCTTTGTCTTCACCTTCATCTTCGTTGTATCCTTCATCTTCACCAGATTCTTCAGCTTCACTGTCAGAGATAACAAGATTTGGAGTATTCTTTGGAAATTCTTCCGCGAGGAAAGGATACAAATAGTTAGGAATGTTATGATCATCGCAGACCTTCTTGGCAGAATCATTGCGAACACCAACAAGGAGATTACTAAAATTGGTAGCAGTAATCTTTAATTGGGTCTTCAATTTTGAATATTTCTCATTGCAATCAGCAAGAGTCTTTGCGAGTTGATCCTTATCAGCTTCAAGTTCTCCAATTCTTTCAGAGTATCTCTTCTCAGCTCCTGCAAGTATATAACAACAAGTTGGAAATTTTGCAAAAAACTATAAAAGACAAGAAATTAAAAAGGAAGAACAATTAACAACCTTCTATTTCAGAAATCATGTCTTTAATTAAGACCACTTGTTCAACATGAAGACTAACATCTACACCTAAGTTAGCTCTGGCATTGTCAAGAATATTTGCAGCCCAGGCAAATTCGTCATTATTATTAATAAGAAGACGAGAACGAATTTGGTTTTCTCTTTCAGCAAATTCGTCATCATTATTAATAAGTTAGCTCTGGCGGATAAGTTTATCTCTTTCAATTTGGACTTCAAGAAGGGTTTTATGAAAATTCGCTAAATTTTGAGCTCATTGCCTAGAGATGTGATCTTTTTCATCTATAAGATCACTTTTTTCGGCTATTAGAATCTTGATTTCTTCTTTAGAGATAAGATATTGACGCTTGGATGTATTAGATGCTCTCAAACTAGATCTATGATCAATTGCTAAAAGATGAAATTTGGATCTAAGATTAACTACATAAAGGGATTTAATCTGTTCATTTGAATAGTTGTTTAAGGATTCATTAAGGCGATTGAGGAGAGTATCATCGTCTATTGGATTTGGAAAAGAACGAAGGAATACATCTTCGTCAGAAAGGCCATAAACATCTGCGAAGAAGAAAAATAAGAAAAATTGCAAAGGAATACAAGGTTAAAGAAAAAGAAAAAGATTTCTTACCATAAAGTTGATCATTCGCAGCTTGGAGGCTTGCGACCTTGTCTCGCGAGGAAGAAAGTTCAGTTTCCAATCGCTTGATCTTTTCTTAAAGGTCAGCAGACCCCGATTCCAATTGCCCGCGAAGACTAGCGGACTCATATTCCAACTCCATATTCTTCTTGCGAAGAACAATATTCTTCTTGTGAAAAGATGCGCGCCTCTTCTCCAAGTCTGTGGAAACAGCAAAGGAAGCTCTTCCAGTCTGCGAGGGAACAATGTAAATTAAAACTCGGCGAGGAAATGAATACATAAATGTGATGAAAAAATGAAAACATACCAGAATACCAAGAGAATTTAAGAGACTGGGAGTTATTGATCTTGAGATTCCTTGGAGAGAATCATTATCAACCAATATGGGAGCAATGAAGATCTTGGAAAGAGCCTGGGATACCCCGTTAAGAGCTTAATTTCCATAATAATTTGCGATACCATGTGTAATATCGCCAAAAATGTTAGATAGTTGGGCCATGGAAGATTCAGATTGGGAGGATTCCATTGCGGAAGGGATGTCAGCATCAAAATCATCATCATCATCATTATCATCATGAGAATTTTCTTCATTATATTGGGATGATGAAGGGGAAGTGGCTTGGATCTTTTTTTTCTTCGAGAGAGAACCGGTGGGTGTTTCCTTGCGAGGAGCACCAGATTTCTCCTTGTGAGGAGTGTTAGATTTTTCCTTGCGAGAAGAACCTTTGTTTTTCCCTTTGGTCCTCACAACCACAAACGGTTCTCTTTCTTCAATAACCTGCGAAAACAGATAAATATAAGAAATAGAGGCAACAATATATTGTTAAGAATCATAAAGGAATATTTCTTACTTCATTTGTGAGAGATTTAAGGGATAAAAAGGGGTTGGGCTTCCCAAATTTCTGGTAGTTAATTTTCAGCTTGTTAATCTGGAAAAATTGGAGTAGTCAACGAGAGTATAAAAACATGAGGAAGATAATAATGATAATTATGCAAAAATTTGTGGGAACATACCTCTTTATTCCTTTTAGGCCAGTTGAAAGCCCACGACTGATATTCTGCAAGATTCGCAGGCAATGCATGAGGACCAGAGATGTAAGGACCTTCTAGACATAATGGAAAAATAAACCATTTTTCATCACTGGAGTGACGAGGGCCTTGATTATTACATGTATGCCAATCGATATCTAACATAAAACTTTATCTTCAGCGATGTCATCCTTCTTTTGTAAGCGGACACCCCAACAAGTGTTGTCCTTCTTCATAGGGATTATATCGTAATTTGCGAAGAAGTTCTCCACAGTATACTTCACGGGAACAATTGGAACATCTTTGAATTTAGGATTCTTCGCAGTATCAAGGTAGCGAGATTCTTTACCAGCACCGCGAGTAGCATACTCAAGCATTAAGAGAATGCAATCCCCACTCAACTGATATACCGCCCGCGAGAACTTCACGTGAGAGAGTATCTCATAGAATAAAGGAAGTTTAGGGTCATAAATAGGAATGGGAAGACCAGCTTAAAGCTGGCTTAGTGAGACTATGATCTTCTCATGGTTACATGGAAGATCAGAAAATAATGGAACAGAAAGTTCAGACTTAGGGTTTTGATTGGGAATGGTGGATAAAGTAAAACCTTTGTTTTGAAGTTCTTTTTGAATCTTCTCGAAAGAAATCACATATTTGCGACCGGCTGCAACCATTTTTAGTATGGGAATGAAGATTAAAAGAGTAAAAGATCGAAAGAAAAATTGTAACAGTAGCAGATCCGGAATTTACGGAAGAACAGTGAATTTGCAGAGAGATTATGGAGAGAAGGAAGAAAGAAGTAAAAAGAAGAGTGAAGAAGATATATATAGAAGGTAAAAAATCTCGAGAAGATAAGTGCAATTAATACAAGGAAGAGACGTGAATGGTTGGAACGCAGCGGTTGAAAGGGACGTGTCATAAGTTGAATGGATAAAAAGATACGTGTAACAAACCTGGCGAGGAAAAGATATATGTCAAAAGAACATGAAAAATAGACAGCTGCGGCATTTCAAAAGGTTTTGATTTCTCATGGTCTTTTCCCTTCGTATAAAAGACATGAGAAGAGGAAAGATGTAGGATCTGAATATCGCCACAATAATACTCCTGCAAGATTTACATCGACAGTTCTGCGAGCTCTTCAATAACACACTGCGAGTGTCACAAAACGATTGAAAGAATGACGTAGCGGATGACGACAACTGAAACATGAGAAAAGTGTGATGATGTCGCGAGGATCACAAACACCTGCGAGAATTAACATTAACAACTACTGCGAGAGTATAGTGAGTCAGATCCAAAAATAAAGGACATATTAGCTGTCATCCACTATGTAACTACCATATATAAAGAGAATCAATAGATTCAGAGTGAAAGAGATTAATTTTGGAGTCAGGAGAGAGTTTTAAGGAGAGAGAAAATTCTTGTGAGCGGTTGTATTCTTGATTTCTTCCATTTCTTATAACATTTCTGAGAATTAATCAATAAAGTGTTATTCTTAATCTTCCAATATGTGTGGATAATTGTGGATTCTGGTAAGGGGTGTAGTGTAGATTTTCCTGCAACTACAGTAACGATATGAAAATTTTGTATACTATTTCCTTTTCAGGTATAGCCCTTCCAAAAGAGAAAGAGACATTGATAATCTCAGAAAATTTAGAGTTAAACTCCTCGAAGGTATCGTTATCATCCATTTTCAGGTGTTCTCATTCAAAAGAAAGAGATAAAAGTTGTTCTTGTCTTTCGGAATCATTCCCTTCAAATACAGTCTCAAGAATATCCCATGCTTCCTTAGAAGTTTCACATGACAGAACATGATGTAGAAGATCATGACTTACAGCATGTTATGGCATTTAATCCATCAGAATTCTGCTCTGCAAGAGCTCTTTCTTCATAAGTGTGAAGCGCTAACGTTTTCAGAATATTCTTCTTTCGGACGTTGGTATCCATCTTCGATTAATAGCCAAGTATTAAAATCTCGGGATTGAAGAAAAGTTCTCATAGCAGATTTCCAAAATGAGTAATTTGTCCCATCAAATCTTGGTGGTACGTTAACTGAATCATTCATAAGATTTATTTCTTATAGGTTGGATTGCACCAAACACAGATTGTTAGATCTTTTCGTGTTTTCCTGCTCTGATGCCAATTGAAAATACAAGGGTACCCAAATATACCTCAATATAAAACTTTTCCACCTATAAGTCCTCTTACCGAAGTGATTGTCTATGGACTGAGTCGAGACAATACAACGAATCGGTATTCACACTTTGTATGATCGTCTATGGATACGAGATCGGGACAATATAACAATCAAAGTGTGATTACTTGATAATAGGTTTGGACTTAACCAAACTCTATAGGATCACTATCAAGTAATATAGGGTTAACGTTTGTGTAATTTACTTTAAATTATAATAACAACAATTATAAATGCGAAAAACAAAAGTTAATAACACAACAAGATTTTGTTAACGAGGAAACCGCAAATGCAGAAAAACCCCGGGACCTAGTCCAGAATTGAATACTTTCATAATTAAGCCGCTATACAAAATCACACCAACTTCGTATAGTTTAGACCAAGCAACCAAACCTATAGTTCACCTAGTTTCTTCAGTATCCTTGCGCTTCGACATTCAATAAGTGTATGCACTGGAACAATTCATTTTGTTCGTATTCCAAACAGTAAAGGAACAAAAAATATGTTCGGTAAAAACTTTATTCAATCTCAGTGATATGCGTTAGACAAAGGTTATTCTTGAAAAAGCGGGGGTCCAACAACCACACCCAATATTTCGATTAGCAATCTATATGGACAAACTCCAAGTTACTTTACTAGAGAATCAACTAGACAGTCAGACTCAATCTAGATAAAAATATCTCAATGAGTTATTATCTCAATCTCTCAATTTGATTTACTCAAGCAAATACAATCTGCGAGTCTTAATCAAAGAGAGATAACTTGGATGGTACCAAAGACCAATATCCAAGTGTCAATCAATTTAAATCAACAACCAATAAGGTCGGATATTCTAATGGATTAAACAACGAACTTTCAATTATATAACAAAATATAATGCGGAAAAGAAATAACACAGACACCAGAATTTTGTTAATGAGGAAACCGCAAATGAAGAAAAACCCCGGGACCTAGTCCAGATTAAAGATACACTGTATTAAGCCGCTACAGACACTAGCCTACTCCAAGCTAACTTCGGTATGGACTTTAGTTGAACCCCAATCAATCTTACACTGATCCAAGGTACAGTTATGCTCCTACGCCTCTGATCCCAGCAGGATACTGCGCACATGATTCCCTTAGCTGATCTTACCCACAACCAAGATTTGCTACGACCCAAAGTCGAAGACTTTAATAAACAAATATGTTTCACACAGAAAAGTCTACAAGGATAGATAAATTCGTCTCCCACGAATAAACCTATGAGTTTTGTTCCGTCTTTTGATAAATCAAGGTGAACAGGAACCAATTGATAAAACCATACTTATATTCTCGAAGAACAGCTCAGCTTTATCAATCACCTCACAATAAGCTTAATCGACGCAACTAAGTAGATTATTGAGGAATCACAAACGATGAGACGAAGTGTTTGTGACTATTTTTATATCTTGCCTATCGGAGATATAAATATCAAGCCAATTATTATAATTTTACTTGTACGATAGAAGATGCAAGATCAGATCACACAACTACGATAAAAGTAGTACTGGTCTGGATTCACAATCCCAATGAAGTCTTTAAGTCTTTAACCTGGTTTTAGAAGAAGAAAACCAAAAGTTAAAGGAGAATCGACTCTAGCTTAGTAAAATAGTATCACATAGAATGCGTGGGGATTAGGTTTCCAAATTTCTAGAGTTCTCCGTTATATAGTCTTTCAAATCAGGGTTTGCAATCAATGTTATCTTAGTAACAAAGCATTCAATATTCACCGTTAGATAAAAACCTGATTAGATTAATGATAATATTTATCAACCGTTAGATCGAAAACATAGCTCATTATAGACACTTATAATGCATGTTTCTAAGCTTATGTAACCGTACCCAAACTTGTACATTAGTTGGTTCAACACTAGTTAACCAAATGGTTAGCCGTATGATGACTTTCATATCAACCATATTCTTATTCATCATAACTAGTCCAAATGACTCAAATGAACTAGTTAGAGAGTTGTTCAATTGCTTAGATTTTTATGTACTACACAAGACAAAATTGAAGAAAGAATGATGTGATTCACTCGAATCGATTCATGAACTATAAAGCCATGGTTTGCAATAGCATTCCTTAGTTTATTAAGATAAGTTCAAAAACATCGTTTTTAGACATAACCTACTCAAGTTCGCGGACTGGGTTCGCGGACTTAAGTTCCCGGATGGAGTTCACAAACTCCAGTAGAAATTTTCAGTCGAGAACTTCCGCCAGTTCGCGGATTGAGCTCGCGGACTGAAGCTAACGCACTACGCCGGTTTCACTTGATCAACAAAGTTCGCAAACTTTGATTCAAGCACTAAGGACTTATACATATATGTGTTGCTATATTAATGCTTATATCCTCTAATGGTTATATTATCTAAACTCTCACTTCAATCATTGAAACATTCTCAGAGGGCATTATATAATTGTTATTCACAAACTATTTTTCGTCAGAGCAATTCCCAAAATGATTGAAACATAACATGACTTTCGTCACTAGGTAAAGATGAACTTGGCTAAAGTGAAAGCTTTACCAACACATATTTCGAGAAATATATAAGCGAGATATACTCATCTCGAAATATCATATGTGTATAATCTTAGTTTATATAGTAATACGACTTTTGTCTCAATATAGGAGATACCGTGGATAGACTTTTGAGTGATAGATAAGTTCAAGTCTCCACATACCTTTTAGTTGATGAAGATCCACTGGTTCCTTGAGTAGTCCTTCGTCTTGTATGATGATCTCCATGGAGTTATTGAGCTCAACTACACTTTCTATCCTAGTCCGAGGCCTTATCTATAGTAGACTAGAAATCAAAGACTTTATAGTTTTGATCATTAATATTGAAAAACATGCTTGAGATAGCAACACATGCGAGTTTGACCGAGAAATGCTCTAACAATCTCCCCCTTTGTCAATTTTAGTGGCAAAACTATTAATACATATGGAATACAAAAATATATAAATAAACTTTGTAGGTCCTATTCCACATGTCGTCTAATCTTCAACAATACTCGAAATCTTCGTCACTTCCAAGTAATCCAATGATCCCAAAGGTTTCCATAGCTATAACAACGAGAAAACAAGAGTTATCAATCATTGTTATACAGTGTCATAGTATCATTACACATCGTCAAAGTCCAATTGCATAACAACTTTAACACCAATACTATGGTGATACTTTAATCCCCCTAGTCAATACTCCATCTCACATGGAAACCACTCCCCCTTGCATAATGATCCGAAAACTATATGTATTTGTAGTGTGAACTACATATTAATTCTCCCCCTTTTTGTCAATAAAATTGGCAAATATACAAGAACGGGATCCTAATGAAATTTTCATAAGAGACATTTCATGACCAAAGGTAAATGTATATCATCTTGTTTAGATGCAATCATAAAGCCAAAGCTAAATGCATTCATCAAGGAGTTCATAAAGATACAAGATAACCCCTCTAATATTCCACAGCCGCACTCCCCACAAAGATTTGGCAATTAAGCTAAAGTTCAAAAGAACTCTCCGCCATAAAATGTCATTCCCAAGGGAACAACAAGAGCGACCTTAATTTCAAAATAAAAGAAGGATTTCTTTATACTCAACAAATCACATACAAGTATGAATTTGGAATCCATAAAGAAATATTCAATCATATTAACCAAGGTGAACCAAGATTAATTTGACTAAATATGCTCGACACAAGTAAACTTATGGAGACTTAAGAAACCAATTAGATTAATCACAAGAAAACTCGCAAATAATCTAATTTTCATACACAACCAAACTAATTCCAAAAAGTAATCAATTTAATTGGCCACACTCGACATAAGAAAATATATGGAGCAATGCCTAAGTTAATCACGAATAACCAACCCAGTCAAAGAAATGCTCAAACATAAGACAACTCATGGTGATAACTAAATAACCACACAAGATGATTAATTTAGTTCAACATGTTCAACATAAAGTACCTTACGGAACAACAACTAAGCTAATCACAAAAGCAATCAACTTTTGTTGTTTTAGTGATCAACATAAGATACTTCATGGAACACCATATTATTTACACAAAACTTGTGGATCGTAGAATCGACCTTATACCATGGAATAAGCAAGGATTCATTCTATTTCCATCACCATTTGCACAATGACATACAATAGCCATAATCCTTGAATCACAAAAGATTTTAACCTATCTTATATCAATAATTGACACTATAAGCTTAACTTTTGTGTTTGCTAAAAGTCTATTCATTCTTTTATCAATATTTTCATATCAAGTTACGAAAGACTTTACTTTTGACAAAGTATGGGACAATCAAGTTCACGGACGTAAATGCACATATCCCATAAAAATATTGCAATATAAACTCAAAAAGATTAATACTGCAAAAATCATCTTCCAAACAAGTTTAGAATTTATACCAATAAATCTAAAAATAAGAAGATGAAAACTTTGGACATAGCTACGTGTAATCATAAAAATGGTTATTCCAAAACACTAGTTATTCTTCTAACAAAACAAGAAAAATAGAATTCTCATCAGAAGACTTACTAGTTGTCGTAGATCTTTCTCAGAGCATCTACTAAGAATTCCTTCTCATTATTGAAAAACCCATCGCTTATGGGATCATTCAATTCCTTCAAATATTCAGAAATATCAGTTAACTCACTGAGTTCTCTTCTCAAATCACGCATGGTGTTCTTGGATAGAGACAACATTCGTTCATAGTGAGTTATCCTTTCCAAAGAGGAAATGATTTGATATTTTAAACCTTTTCTCTTGTTGATGAACTCTTTTACTACGCCCCTAAAATTAGCATCAAAAGGACAAATAATAAAGAGGCAGTTAGAGGAAGAACCTTCTCCATTAATTGTAGTCTTCACTTTCTTCACCCTTGAGGAAGAAATCCCTTTACACATATACACATTAGCTGCTTCAACTGTATCCCTGCTTGTGATGCTTCTGGTTACAGGAACCATAAAGTTGTATCTTTTCAAGGAAAGGGGAAGTCTACCAATGATTTAAATAGACTTATCACTACACCAAATCGACTGTTTTGAGACACATGTAGGAGTTTCCTTGATTTTTTGAGACACATATAAGTGTCTCAATTTTGGCGTAGGGAATGTTTTGAGAAGGATTTAGCGACTATTATAAACGTCTCTTAATTAATATATGAGACGCTTATATGTGTCTCATAATTTTTTAGTAAGTGAACCAAATTTATTTATTCATCCCATTTAACGCGATGCAAAAAATAATTGAGCGACACTTATATGCGTCTCAAATAAAAATCAGATTCCAAAAAAAAATATACAAAAACTTATTTCAAGATTTCCTGCACCTGCACATTTGATTTCTTCCACCAGAATACAGGTATCTAGCAAATCCATTCCCTATCATATATGAAACCATTATACAATCAATTCTATTATCACATGTGGATCCATCCATACAATCAATCAATATAATTACATACGTAAGCTGCCTTAATTTTAACAAAGTAAACTATAATTAATCTAGCACCACCTAACATAAAGTTTCCCTTTTCTTCTTCTGAAGATTTTCCAAGTCAATCTGCAAACAGAGACAACAAAAATACAAATAAATTCAAATAAATTCGAAATGAAGAAACAACGAAGAAATATATATAGTCAGATAGGAATAAGGCATACTTAAGAAACTGAGAAGGTCTTTGCTTCTTACAATCCTATTCAACCTTCAAAAATAAATAGATAAATTAAGGGGGGGAATGAAAACTCCACACATTATACCTGGGGATGTGAAAAACATGGAACATGCTCTTAGTGGATACTGCATTAGCCACTGGAGAACAAATACTGAGATTCATAATCTGGTCTGCAAGAATTAAATTAGGAGCGATGTTTCTAGGTCGATGAGATCGTCTATAAATCTCAACCTCAGTTCTCCATTTTCTCATCTACAAACCCACATCTCACATCAAATTTCAGACAAAAATGGAGATACTTGAGAACATATTTTGATTAGCCATTTATACCTCGTACATAAAATTGTTTCTCCCCCCAGACAAGATTCGTTTGGCTTACAAAAATAGTCCATCCAGTAGTAAGTAGATGACAACATGGGTGCCCTGAAAATCCACATTCTATTTGTGTAAGAATTTTTTTTGTAATGGAGAATGTGTTGTACTAATATTAACCAAACTTGAAAATTTACCTCCGCAAATTAGCAAGATCATGAGAAGGTCTTTGCTGCTTATAATCATGAATCACAAAGTACCATCAAGCTCCAACAAAATTTTAAACAAATTTTAAACAAAGAAATTTTATCATAAAGGTTAGATTTGTGTTTATACCATCTCTCTGTTGTGCTCATCAAATACATCCTTTTCCAACACTGTCAAACACCTACAAAACGTTGTTAACTAAAAAACATTACAAAACCATGATGCATCGAGACCAAAATTGTCAATAAATAAGTCTGTAAAAGAGGACAGGAGTGTTACCAGCTCCAAACTTGATAGCATTGAAGATGAGGTTCTTTTTCTCCTGAGAGGTCACTGCACTTGGCATAGCATCCACCTTTAATGTACGAAACACCATTCTCACTCCAACTGTGCTCATCGTCTCCAATTAAATACATGCTATATCGTCCTCTACAAGAGAGTTAAACCAATTAGTTCAGTCACAAGGGATTCAAAACCACAGGTAAACTAAACCACAGGTAAACTAAACCCCACGGATGACAAGGGAATCAAATTCATTATAAGGAGCCATAGATATATTAAGCTAAAAAATATTCTAAGACAGATACAAAAGTACTGATGAAGGAACTAGGTATCCTACGAAATATGGTGGGGGGTTGAAGAAATTAACCATCGTCTTGGTAAATGAATATCAAATTACGAGATGAAACATTGCATCAGATTAATTATAACTTTTACTCTAGCTGAGCAATATTGACAAAGACATGACTGCCAAACATTAAAATATGGTGGACAGTACAGTACCTCTCAAGGAAGAAGCAAGTTAGGGGAACTACAATATGCTTTTCTCAAAGAACCTAAGCGATTCTTCTCAAGATTCTGAAGTCAATGCAATGGAAAAGATAACTTAAATAGACTAGCTGCATGTAAATATTCGACCAAAAAGTGAAACCTTTAAATGCTGCAAGAGGCGTGCATATGTCTTGCAAATCCTGACCTGGACATTAGTATACTTACCAAGAGAATGTTGCTTCTAGCAAGTACTGAGATGCAGTTTCCTTCTCTGTCAAATCCAGACCTGGACATTAGTAAAACATTTGGGCGCTAGGCTCACACTTCGTGGTAACATTGGAGGTCAACATCTTCCCTGGTGATTCCCGCATCTAGAATAAATGGGTTTCCTGAAACGAAATAAAGTAAATGCTTGTTTAAACCATTGGGATGATAAATCCAGGAACAAGCGTACAATTCACAACAGGAAACCACACAACAAACCACACGAAGAGCCGCAAACCAATTCACCACAGCAAACCACATAACATACCACACGAAGGTCTTCTTCATGCTTCTTTCAATTTGTAAAAACTGATCAACATCCCAAATATCAACAACAAACCACACAACAGACCACACGAAGAATGCAGACTACACAGGAATTCATACTGCATTCACACAACACAATTAACAAAATATTATGCTATTTGGGCCAAAAATATAATGTGGCAGTTTATGGATGAGAACAAGTACCAGGTAAATGTGTCTCCTTGTTTTGGTGACAGGAAGAGGGAACTCGATCTCCCAACCTATTCATCCAGGCTTTAGCAAAGCAAGATCAATTTTGTATGTTGAAAGAATGACTTTTGACATATCCTCATGAATCAAAACCATCAAACTGGTTCAAGAGTTGCAATATGGTCCTCTGAATCTCGGGTTTACTACCTGACACATTGTACCTAGTGGAACATAGTTAATAATTAAGAAACAAATAAGAAAAATATTTCTGCAGACACAAGAGTATGATAGAATTGGACCTGAAATCTACCACTCTGAGCACCTCTCCTTCATGATCACTAAGCAGCTGAAGCTAAAAAAAATACAAAGATAAGTAACTATCACCATTTAATAAATATCGAACACCTTTATCAGATTCATACCCATAACCCTTCTTCTCTAAATTAAATATCAAACATATTATAACAAAAGGAAAAATCACAGACCCACAGTGAGTAACCAAATTATACCCCGTGAATGAAAATCAGTTCATAAAAACAAAAATCAAACACACAAAACTAGCAAAATATCGAGAGAAAAAAGCAAACAAATAGGGTTAGAGTTATACCTGAGGATTTGCAGTTGAATCTTCCAAATTTTTTACTTCAATCTTCTCCTACGAGTTTCAAACACAAAAATTAGAAATCAACTAGGGTTTACAAATCAAAGATAAATTTTGATTTCTCTAGAAGGGGTATTTCATACCTGAGGTTAGAGATCTAGGGTTTTTACTTCAACAAATCGAATCTTCTTTAGGGAGTTTCAAGCTAAAAGTAAAAATCGATCTGGTTTACAAAATCTAAGAATCTGATTTGTAAAATAGGGGTTTTCATACCACTTTTTAGGTTTAAAAAATCACAAATCAGTTCGATACTTTTTGCTTAATTTCTGATTTTGGTTTGATTTTTGGTTTCTCTCGATCCGTTTCACTCGATTTCACTGATTTTTTACCCTGTTTTCTTTGAGCAGAGAAGAAGAAAGAAAGAAGTCGAGAAGATATATATAAAAAATAGACACAAAAGGAAGAGATAAAGAGATACGGCTGGGCTAATTAAGACCAAATTTTATTAAAAAATATGCTATAAATTAAATATACTGTTTAATTTAAGATAACCCAAAATAAATTGAACTAAAATGAAATTAAAAATGGAATTAAAATATAAATTGATATAAATTGATATATATATATATGTAGGAAATACCATTTGGTCCTAGAAATAATATATTAGAGAGGGTCTAGTCCAGTTGACCCAGTCAACTGTCTGTTTAGTCCTATTTGGTAATATAAATTATCATTTGGTCCTACGCTGATGTCATGGATGATGTAAATGTCACCATGTAGTGGCAGAAATACCCTTTTGGATAAGGGCCATATATAGTCAAAAGGTGAGAGAGAAAAATCATTTCTCAGATCTACTTTCTCTTTCCTCCCGGTTCTCTCTTTCTTCTCCACCGCTGCAATTTTTCTAGGTTATTTAAATTTTTTATGCTGCTGCAATTGATTACAGAGATCGAGTTACGGAGATTGATTACAAAGATTTGATTTACAATGATGTTGAAGATCAATTTACAGAGATTATGAAGATAAATTCGAAGATTTACAAAGAGATTATGACGGAATCTGCTGATGTTGTTGAAGAGATTATGACGAAATCTCTTGCTGCTGTTGAAGATTCATCTGTTGCTAGAGTTAATGAAGAAGATGATGGATATAATGAAGACGTTGTTGTTGTTGATTTACAGAATTCATTCTATTTGATGATGTTCTTGATTCTTGATTTTTCTGCTGTTGTTTGATTACGATCTTGTTTTTGAATGATTTTGTCTCTGTTGATGATGATGATGAAGAAGAAGATGAAGATCTGCTGCTGTTATGAGCGCTGCTGATGATGAAGAAGATGAAGACGAAGGAGTTCATTTTCCGGAATGAACTGGTTTGAAATGAATATTTGTGATTTTTTTCGTCTTTTTTGTTATTGTTGATGATATAGACGATGAAGATGAGTGATGCTGATGAAGAAGATGAAGATGAGGGAGTTCATTTTCTGGAATGAACTGTTTTTGTATGGAGTTCATTTCTCGGAATGAACTATGTTTTTTTAGGTTTTTGTAGGGAGTTCATATCTCGGAATGAACTCTGTTTTTTTAGGTTATTATATGGAGTTCATTTCACGGAATGAACTCTGTTTTATAGGTTTTTATATGGAGTTCATTTCACGGAATGAACTCTTTTTTTTAGGTTTTTATACGAAGTTCATTTCACGGAATGAACTCTGTTTTTTTAGGTTTTAATACGGAGTTCATTTCACGGAATTAACTCTGTTTTTTAGGGGTTTATATGGAGTTCATTTCTCGGAATGAACTCTGTTTTTTAGGTTTTTATGTGGAGTTCATTTGTCGGAATGAACTCTGTTTTTCTAGGTTTTTATGTGGAGTTCATTTCACGGAATGAACTCTATTTTTTTAGGTTTTTATGTGGAGTCAATTTCACGGAATGAACTCTGTTTTTTTATGTTTTTGTATGGAGTTCATTTCACGGAATGAACTCTGTTTTTTTTTTTATGTTTTTCACGGAATGAATGAACTCTTTTTAGATTTTTTTAGGTTTTTATATGGAGTTCATTTCACGGAATGGAATGAGTTCATTCCTGGGAATGAAGTCTGGTGAAAATTGCAAAAAAAAAAATCTCGCTCCAAACATATGCTACAGTAAAAGTCAATTTTTAGTACTGTATCAAGTGAAAAAACATGTAGTTATTGTAGCACGTGAAAAAAAATTGTCGGGGGAAAGAAAAGGGTATTTTTGTCCATTTAAGTATTTTTATAAATTATGGACCAAACAGTAAAGGCGTTTGACCAAAGGACTAAACATACATGGGCCCACCTAAAAAAGGACCAAACGATAATTTTCCCTATATATATATATATACTAAAAGGTTAAGACACTTTAAAAAAATTTAAGACACTTATAAGAGTGGTTGAAAAATCATAATTAAAGCAACTCATATTTTCAATTTGAGACTCTTATATACGTGGAAGTACTAAAGACACGTATATGTGTCTCGAACCCAAAAATCAATATGTCTCAAAATATGCCATATGGTGTAGTGTATGACCATCAAAAAACCTAGAAGAAAAAGTCTTCTTGAAGTTTAATGATCCATTATCTATATTGTTAGGAGAATATTTTCTTAACAGAAATATATACAAAACTTGAGCCACACAAAAATGCAAAGCCTCACTTTCTCAAGTTAAAGAAGAGGATGTGAACGCCCCTGAAGTTAGATAGGGATGTTATGAGCTAAACGCTCTCCTTGTTTATCACATAGTGATTTTTCAAGGTTTGTTATGTAAGAAAGTTTCTTACCTCTTCTGATTCTGGAAGCATTGTTTTTAAAAGAGCCACGCATATTATCCAGATTCATCTTTTGCATGTTCTTTTGTAGTTTGGCAATTCTTTTGATGTTCCTCTTGAATCTCCAATATGTACTTTGAACATGCCCTGCATTTCCACAAAACAAACAGACTAAAGATTCTTTGTTTTGTTGAGGAACTTTTTGTAGTAGCAGGAATTCCTACACTACACCCCTCACCAGAATTCATAATAATCAACCCATATTTGAAGATTAAGAACAACACTTTTATTTCTCAGAAATGTTACAGGAAATGGAAGAAATCAAGAATACAACCGCTCACAAGAACTTTCTCTCTCCTCAAAACTTTCTCAACACTCAAAAATTGATCTTCCCCTCTCTGAGTCTATTGGCTCTCTTTATATAGGGTAGTTACATAATGGATGACAGCTAAGCTGTCCTTTAATTTCGGATCTGACTCGCGATATTCTCGCAGCAGTTGTAATGCTTATTCTCACAGATGCTGTAATCTTCGCTGGATCGCCATGATCTTATCGCGTTTCTGCTACCATTATCTATTACGTCATTCTTTGAGTCACTCTGTGACGCTCGCAGAGTGTTGTTGAAGAGTTCGCAGAAACGTTGTTTGTAAATTTCGCAAGAGCATTGCTGTGGCGATATTCTGATCCTATATCTTGCCTCTTCTCATGTCTTTTCTGCGAAGGAGAAAAGATCATGAGAATTGAATTCTTTTAAAATGCCACAACTGTTCATCTTTTCACATTCTTCTGTTCTGACACGTTTCTGCATTTTTCGCCAGATTTATTGCACGTATCTTTTCTTACATTCAATTTCTGACACGTCATTCTCAACCGCTGCGCTTCAACCGTTCGCGTCTTTTCTTCGCATTAAATGCATTTATCTTCTCGAGAATTCTTACCTTCTATATATACCCTCTTCATTCCTGTATTTTCTTCTTTTTACTTTCTTCTTCAACCTCTCTGCAATTTCACCGTTCTTCCGCAAGTTCCGCATATGCTACTATTGTAAATTTTCGCTCATCCTTTTGATCTTCTATTATTTCCTTCATTCCCATACTAAGGATGCCTCTAGCTGGTCGTAAAAATCTAATTGCCTTTGAAAAGATGCAAAAGAAGCTTCAAGATAGAGGTTTTACTTTATCTACCATTCCTTATCAAAACCCTAAGGATGAACTCTCCGTTAAATTATTTTCTGATCATCCGTGTAATGGCGAGAAGATCATAGTCTCATTAGGTCATCTTAAGGCTGGCCTTCCCATTCCTCTTTATGACCCCGAACTTCCTTTATTCTACGAAATACTTTCTCATGTGAAGTTCTCGCGTGCTATATATTAGTTGAATGGTAATTGTATTCGTTTGATTCTTGAGTTTGCTACTCGCGGTGCTGTTAAGGAATCTCTTTACCCTCCTGAAGCGAAGAATCCTAAATTCAAAGATGTTCCAATTGTTCTTGCGAAGTATACTGTAGATAATTTCTTCGCGAATTATGAAATAATCCCCATGAGGAAAGATAACACTTGTTGGGGTGTCTGCTTATAGAAAAAGGATGATGTTGCTGAAGAAAATGTTCTTATTTTGTACATTAACTGGCATCCGGGCAACAATTCATCTCCTCTGTAGTTGCAGGAATTCCCACACTACACCCTACTCAAGAATTTATCAATATTTATGACACAATTTGAAGATTAAGGACCTTTTTTACTAATATGATCTTAATAGAATTACAGTAATCAAGAATACAATTCACTTAATAAGATTTTATCTCTCCTAAAAACTTTCTTAGCACTCAAAAATTCATCTCTCTCTCTGGAACTATTCATTTCCTTTATATAGGCATTTACATAGTGGATTACAGCTCATTTACAGCTAAGATCCCCTTTAATTTCGGACATGGGTTCTTGCGATAAATCGAAGTTAGCACCGCCTTAATCATTCGCATATTTTATTGATTCATCGCAGAAATGTCACACTTTTCTTATGTTTCTATCGTTTTCATCTGATATGTCATTCCTTACGTCACTTTGAGATATATCGCAGAATATCATTGATGTATCGCAGAACTGCTGTTTATTTCGCTGGAATATTGTTGTGACAATATTCTGATCCTACATCTTGCCTCTTCTCATATATTTTCTGCGAAGAAGATAAAGATCATGAGAATTTAAATCTCTTGATTTGCCGCAACTCCCACTACACCATATGGCCCATTTTGAGACATATTGATTTTTGGGTTTGAGACACATATATATGTCTTTAGTGCTTCCACTCATATAAGAGTCTCAAATAAAAAATATGAGTAGCTTTAATTCTGATTTTTCAACTACTCTTATAAGTGTCTTAAAATGTGTCTCTACAAAATTTAATAACTTTAATATATATCTAATTAATCATTTCTATTTCATTATAATTCCATTTTATTTCCCTCCAAAACTCCAAACTTTCCCCAAAATTCCCTCCCTTTCCAATTTTCTAAATCTCTCACATTATTTTCCCTCTTAAATTTACCCCTAACATTTATTTCCCCTCAAATTTTCCCTCCAAATCCTTGTCTCACACCAAATTATTTTGGAACATGATTTGCATTTATTCCCACCATTTATTTTAATTCCCACCTTTATTTTGGGTTTTTTTGAAATTTAGATAATATTTAACATTAATAAATATCTGGTCCTTAAAACCACCCGTTGAACTCTCTCTCACTCACTCGTTTTTATCGACTTCTCACTCGAGTTTTTCTTTTTCCTTCAGCTCTCGTTTCTTCTTATCCTTTTGGTCTTCGCAAAACTAATAAGAACCCTAACTTACCAAAATCAAACCAGACATCATATCTGTTTCCACAAATTAGTCCTTGAATCAGTACCAGAGCAGATCTGTTTCCACAAATCGTATCTATATTTCCTTGTTAGAAAAACCTTAAATCACCAGAAATCAATCCTAAGAAATCAGTACTCTGAGCGTAACCTAATCTCAGGTATAAAAATCTATTTTACAGATTTTGACTATTCTGATTTTGTAAACCCTAGAACTTCAATTTTATTCTTGATTTTGAATCAGCAGAAGAAGATTCAAGAACAAAACTAAACGATTCAAGTGCAAAACCTAGAAGATTCAAGTACACGGCTGAGATTCAAGTATAAACTCTCTGTTAGTTTTTTTTTTTTTTTTTTTGGTTTTCATCTTGATTTGAGGTTATTATGCTGAGAATATAAAAAATTGTATGGTATAGATCTTGCAATCTGTGTGTTTGATTTTTGATTTCATAGAGTTTTATAACATGGGTATTTTTAGGATTTCAATTTTACAAAGTATTTTACAGTAATTTTGAGTGGAATCACCACCACACTCCCACACTCGACTTTTGCTATGTGCTCTCGGTCGAAGACCTGAGGATGACAGGGATCATTAAGGAAACAAGAGGCTGGACCTTGCTGGTCCTTTACTTGGAGGCCTCTTCCGAATGGTTTGTGATTTGCAAAATCCTAGGGTTTAGAAATTTAGAAATATGTGTAATTAATTTAATCATGATTGTTTTCCGGAGTGCAGCTCTTCAGGAAGTTGACAAGGGATGTCAAGGCTACGTTCAGAAGGTTCTCTTTACATGGGCATTGCTGAGTTCCAATTCCTTATTTTACGCTCTTTCATTGGTCTTTGTTTATGTTATCTCTTCCTGGGACAGTGTGTTGATAATGGAAAAGATGTTAATTTGCAATTTGCGATAAGAGCTAAAACAATTACGACTGGTCTTAAATACTCCCTTGCTACCGGGAACTGGGGGAAAGCAAATGCAGCTGGTACCAGAGCTGGTGTTTTATAGGTGAGACTACTAATATTGTTGAAGTCCAACCTTTATCATGCAGGTGCATCTTGCTTGATTAAAATTTAATCTGTTATTTTTATTATGCAGGTGCTCAATCGCCTAACGTATGCATCAAATCTCTCCCATTTGCAGAGGTTGAACTCGCCAATAGGGAGTGAAGGTAACCTCCTTATATATTAATACTCTTTAACACACAGATATGAAACGAAAATGTGCGAAGGTGTTGTAAACGTCTAGCCAAGCATAATGTCTATTGTATGTTTTTGACCACATCAGGGAATCTGCCAGGTAATGTAAGGCCTGCAGTTGCGGGTTCTGCTCCTTTCGCCAGGCTGCCAAATAATATGGAGACTCAGATCCATCTCCTTGAGCAAGAATCCTACAGTTCAGTGTTGCGAGCGTTCAAGGATCAATCTGATGCCATGACATAGGTATGTTTTTGTCACTGAAACTTTTTGTCTCGGCTTTCTATCAATGTATTTTATCAATCAGATCTTAACAGTTATATTATGAACTGTATAATTTCCTCATGATAAGGAAAGTTTAATAACAGAGCTTAGAAAAGAATTGAGAGTATCAGATGAGGAGCATAGACTTGATAAAAGCCTTGAGTTCATAAATGTATGGAATCCGAACTTGATATTACCTTCATTAGGACATTAGACCCATGTTTTATCATATACACTATGGTCTTGTGCACGATCTAGCTTGGGTGACTGCCGGACTACTTGTGAGATTCATTTTGATGTATAAGTCATTGTTTGATTTAAATGTATGTATGGATATATCTTTAATTGCTATAACACTAGTGGATGTTGTTAAATGTTGGATTTAAGTTTGGTGATTTAAATTGATTTTTCAATTTGGTGTTGATGAGAATTTGGTTACTCATATCAGATACTTATGAGATTACAGAGATACGATAACTGGAATGAAAGGAGATAAACTCGTTGATTCATGCTGGACTCAAAATTCTTGAAAATGAAAATGGTGAAGTTTTATGGGTAAAGTGCTACTCATGAGAAAATAACTTGAGATTCCAAAGTCTTCTTACACTAAATGAACTGATTTAGTAAATTTTGATAGTTAACTTTTATATAGGATATATGATTCTTACTTAGTTTTCTAGCGGATGGTTGTGTGGTTTGCTGTTGTAAATTGTATGCTTGTTTCTGGGCGAAAGTTGTACTTATGATGCTTATCGTATGACCGAGTTGGAATTATCGTTATAGTTGAACTGCACATGGTAATCTAAAAATATGTTTACAATTTCCTCTTTGATAATGTCTATGTTTACGACCGAGTGAATAAAACTACATTTCTAACGTCATAATATGATATGCTAGGTTGGTGATCAGCATCGAGGATATCTTTAGGAGCTGATGTTGACCAAACTTCACTATGCAGTGGGGGAAGGTAATACATAATCATCTAGTGGAGAAAACACTGGTTCAACCTTGCTCATGGTTTACAGACTGTTAGAACCATGCAATTAGGTACATATTTTTTGGTAGGACTGGATTCTATATTAGAAGAAGCTTAAGTTCTTGGAATGGCTCTTAGGACCCCATGCTTGGACAGGTAGTCGCTATTAGAGCTGTTTTGAGTGTTCTTATTACTTTTGTTTCACAAGAAACGATGTTTCGTTTTCAGTCTCGAGGAATCAGAAGCTCAGTGTGCATTTGTTGAGCTCACAATCATGTGTAAGTTGAAATACTAAAATGCTATTGATATATTTTGGTTCATAGATTACCAAATTGGTAATGTTGCAATCCTTGTTTTTATTGTTAGTTTTGGTTTTGAACTTTGTTTTGTGTTTGGTTTGTTACACAAATGACTTGTGAATGAAATGCTTATCGGGTCTATCGCCAAAGAAGCTGGATCATAGTAAATTCTTGGCACATGGCAGTTCAAAATTTTAGATAAAATTTGAAGACATCATAGAAGGTGCCTCTAAATTTGGTACTTGTCTCCAATCAGAATGTAATTACTTGAATACCTCTATCAAATATTCATGAGCTGTTGCTAGTTATTATTTCTCAATCACATGCTTCAAATGTATTACAAAAATACCGCTGTTAAAGTTTCATGAGCCTTTATTTGTACATAAGAAAGTATTTTTTTTTATAATGAAACCCATTTTTCTTGAATCAGGTCTTTAGATTTTGGAGTATTTATGTTCAGGCATTCATAGAAGCCTTGGAGTCTAATGTATGGAATCTAAACTCAATATCAACTCAATTTTGGACTCTTCCTTATAAATTTATCAAGTCATTGCATCAAATGGTATGGAATCAGGCATGTATTTCTTTTCAGTTGATTCTTGGCAGGTGCCATTTGTCCATGAATCATAATTGTCAATGTTTCTTACAGATTTCCATTGTTTTTTCAGGTATGGAAGCTCATTGCTTGTGCTACTTGTGAGACAACAAGGAACTCAATTTATCATTCTAGAATTCCCATTCTGCCAAGGTTCTAAACTAGATGACTTTCAAGTCTTTGTCATTTAAATTTTCTGTTACTGATTATGTTCAACATCTTTTATTTCTTGATAAGTAACTTGAGTCATTTTCAACATCTTCTCTTGTATTCCAGAATTCATTTTTTTATTTTTTCCTTGAAGATATTAAATGTTAAGACTTCATTTTTGATGGCAGTGTTAATATTTGATTGGGAATGGAATTGCGACTTGTATGGGTGTACAGAAAATTAAAACATGCAGGTGCTGGAAATAATTTTGATTTTGGGAATTCCCAACTGGAAAATTATGATTTTTTTTTAAACCTAATTTTATTTGAGACATATATAAGTGTCTCTTAAATTAATTATAGGTGTCTCTTAAAAATTATTTAACAGACACTTATAAGTGTCGCTTATATTAATTAAGAGACGCTTATAAGCGTCTTTAAATCCGTCTCAAAACGTTCCCTACGCCAAAATTGAGACACTTATATGTGTCTCAAAAAATCAAGGAGACACCCATATATGTCTCAAAACCATCGATTTGGTGTAGTGTCCTTGTCTTTTCACACTTCCTTCACTCTGACACGTCTCTGCATCCATCGCTAGATATTCTACGCGTGTTTCTTCTCTCATTTACTCCTTGACACATCTTTTTTCAACCGTTGAATTCTGACCATTCACGTCTTTTCTTCATTGAATGCATTGATGTTCTCAAGAATCTTCTTCTCTTATAAATATGTTCTTCGCTAATCTCTCCTCTTCTTTTTAATTTCTCTTTTTACTTTTTATCTGCAACTCCACTGTTCTTCATCTTCTTCCGCAAATTCCGGATCTATTACTATTTCAATTTTGTTTCTTTATTCTTCTTCATATTAATCATCATTCTCATACTAAAAAATGGCTCCTGCTAAAAAATTAGGTCAACCTACTTTCCAAAAACACCAACAGAAGCTCCAAACTTTAGGTTTCACACTTTCTGAGATCCCTGGTCAATCTTCAGACTCTGATCTCTCCATTGATCTAGTTTCAGGATTTCATTCTTCCAATGGGAAAATCCTTATTTCGTTAGGTCAACTAGAAGCTGGCCTTCCTATCCCTCTTTATAACCCAGATCTCCCTCTTTTTTATGAAATTATTTCTCACGCTAAATTTTCACGAGCAATCTACCAATTAAGTGGATATTGTATTTGTCTCATTCTCGAATATGCCTCTCGTGGAGCTGGTAAAGGATCTCGCTATCCTGAATCTGTGAAACATCCTGATTTTAAAGATATCCCAATTATTCCAGCGAAATATACCGTAGAGAATTTCTTTGCGAATTATCAAGTGATTCCCATGAAGAAAGAGAGCACGTGTTGGGATGTTCGTTTAAATAAGAATAAAAAGGTTGCGAAGGATAAACTTCTTATGCAAGATATAGACTATCATTCAAGTAAAAACCAAGGTCCACGCTTCTCAAAAGATGATAAGTGGTGCAGATTTCCTCTCCTCCTTGAAGGTCCATATATTTCTGGCACTCTTGATCTTCCTGCGAATCCTGCGGCGTACCGTCCTTGGGTTTTTAACTGGACAGAAAGGAATTCTGAGGTATATCTCGCAAATTTTATCATTATTCGCGGATTTGGATAAATGTATTATTCTTACTGATTATTGAAATATCTTTATCACATTGAAAAAATGAAGCTTAGCTATGCCGATACTGGGAATCCCAATCTCCTACAAATTTTGAAAACCTTCACAGATGAAGTAAGAAACAATCTTCTATAACCTTTAACAATATATTGTTACCCCTGTTTCTTATCTTTATGTGTGATTGTTTTCAAGGAAATACCATTTGTCGCGGCGGTTATAGCCAAAGATAAAGGCAAAAGATTAATAACTCCAAATGAAGGTTCCGGTGCTTCTCCTCGCCGCAATAAAAATCAAACTGCCGATGGTCCTCCAAAGAAAATCCAAAAAACTCAACCACTTCCTTCTTTAAATTCTCCACTCATAGAGACTTCTATTATCGCTGAAAAAGATAATGAAATTGAAAATAATAGTGGAGTTAATAATGATGCCTCCATGGGCACTTCAATACATATTTCTTCCGCAAGAATTAGGTCTGCGATGGGTCTTTCTCAACCTGAGACTCCAATGGATCAATTGTCAAACATTTTTAGAAACCCTATACAAGGTATTGGAGAGGATGATATTACTCGTACTTGCAACTATCTCTCGAAGATCTGCGACGCTTCAATCTTGACTAATAATAAAGATCTTAAAGGAGTCTCAAGATTTATCAACCCAGGTTTTCTTCATGTGCTAGCTTCGTTGGTATGCCCCTTTCCTTTATTTTTCTTGTAGTAAACTTTGCATTTGTCATGAGTATCAAAGATCTTTTACTTATCTTACTCATTTTCTCTTTTCTATCATAGACTGCCAGAGCTTCTTTTTCTATTGCTTCAGAATTAGAAAGTAGATTATCATCATCGCAGAAAAGGCTTACTGATTCACAATCTGAGTCTACGAAACTTTGTGAGAAGAATAAGCAATATGAAGCTGAAATCTCCATTCTTCGCGAAAAATGTAAACAGTTGGAATTAGCTGGAAATACTGAGCTTCTTAATAAGAACAAATCGCTTGAAATAGAAATTCAAGCTCTTCAGCAGAAATTAGTTGACAAGGAGAAATTCTGCAAACAAGTTATTGGTATAAGTCTTTTCCCCTTTTTTTTTTTTTTTTTTTTTTTCTCTCTCGCTATTTTAGCTTATTTGGGCAACCATTTTGCATATGCCTATAATCTTACTGATGAATCCCTCATTCTTAATTCTTTTGATGAACCCATAGATGAAACCACTCTTCTTCAGCGTCTTAATGACGTTTTAAATAACTATTCAGATGAAAAAATTAATACTATGTCTATTGATGAGCTTAAATATCATATCTCCCTTATGAGAATGGATTATAAATCTGTCTTGAGTACATCCAATAGTCTAAAAACTTGCAGAGATGAGTTTAGAAAAAAAATCAAAGTCTTAAAAGCCAAGAAAAGTGAACTTGGGAAGGATAAAGAACGCATTACTCTTCAAGGCGCTGAAGCTCTATTAAAATTCCACAATACCCTTATTGATACTGAACTTGAGAGAGATAGACTTAAGAATGAAAACATTAAACTTCTTAAAAGAGAAGAACAAATCCGTTCCCATCTTCTCATTCAAAGTGATGATGAATTCGCATGGGCTGCAACAATTCTCGATAATGCTAGGAAAAATTTAGCGATAGATGTCAGTCTTCAAACCGAGCAAGCAACCTTGATACAAGAAATGATCCATGAAAGAGAAGGTTATTTATTGCTCCTCTAATATCTTTGTATTTCTTGTAGATTTCTAACAAATTTCTAATTTGTTGTTGTATCATCGCAGAATCTGAAGAAAAATATTCCAAAAGGATAGCAGAACTTGAAGAAGAAAAGAGTGGTCTTGCAAAAAATCTTGTTTCCCGTAATGAAAAAATCTCTAGACTGCAAGAGAAAATAAAGATATCCAACTCAAACTTGCGTAGTAATCTTCTCACCGTTCGCAATAATGCTATTCAGAAAGTTTGCAAAGATAACGATCTTCCTCTTAGTCTATATCCTTGTCTTATGGATAATATCCCAGCCAGTTCTCAAGTACCAGTTATTTCTGACAGTGAGGTTGATGCAGATGAAAGTGAAAGCGAAGATGAGGAAGGAACTAATGATGAAGACGGTGAAGACAAAGATGAAAAATAATGATGGAGATAAATCTCAATAGTTTTCTTTTTTATTTTTGATCTTCTCATATATTTCTCTCTTTCTTTCTTGCGATAATTATCTGCGACAAATTGTAATATTCTGCGAATTATCTGCAGCTCCTGATGTCTTTCAATATATAAATTCTTTTTTGCTTTTATCTGTTTGTCATTAAAAATTCAAGAAATAATTCTTTTTGCAAGATGGTTAATATAATCATTAATCTCCAATTATCTGTATGAATTTATCATATAATGATGAATAACAATATTTACCATTCTATGCATCATTCCCATAATTGCCTCTTGTTATTAATCTGCAATATGATAAATGAATTATCGCAAATAATGCTGCAAAAAATCTGTTATATGCGTCGCATATATAACCTCTCTTGTGGTCTTATTTCTCCTTCCTAGTTAAAGGTCTTATTATGCCACTTTTATCCGACAAGATCGCAGGACATTCTTATTTTTACATGTAATAATCCATTGATCTTGTCTTATCATTTATTTTGATCTCTGCGACAATATGATAACTCTAAGCCATCTTGTGAGATTAATCTCTCTTTGCTTTTTAAGACTTATGACATTGGCGTCTTTGCGATGAAATCGCAGGACGTCTTTGCGATTTATATCCTCTTATCATTGATTTCATTTATCTCATCTTTTGTTCTTATCGCAAAAACCCATTGATCTCATCTTAACATTTCTCTTTAGGCTTTTTGGCATGTCATGCGGCAATATGACGGGCCTAAATATTCTTGCGAATATAAAGTCCCATGACATTGCTGTCTGTGTCACGCGACAATATGACGGGCCTAAATATTCTTGCGAATATAAAGTCCCATGACATTGCCGTCTTTTTTGATACACAACTCCCTAATGGAGGGTATCGCCCTTATCTCTCCCCCTGGTTTCCCCTTCAAGGAGACGTACTTCTGCCATACAAGACTAGCTCCTCCCATCCGGTTCTAGAAACAACCAGTTGTTTTCGTAGTCTCTTATCCTTTATGCCTATATGGCTTATAGTTACAAGACTACACCCTAGTGGGGTTTTCTTCGGGCCGAACACATCGTAAGCCAAGACTTTCCATGGATGGCCAGGGTAGGTTCATCCGTCCAGGGCACCCACATCTCAACCGTGTACCTCGGCGCCTTGATCATACTTTGCATTCCTTAGGAGAAACTCTCGGGCGCCCAACCAGGGTATAACCTTATATAGTTGGGAATCCAAGTTATCTCTCCCGGATGGATTTTCTATAATCCCAAATCTCCATGACTTGGTTCCAGGAGCAGTATAGCCTTTCCCATATCCATGCAAAGAGATACCCCCCTTATGACGCACTTTAAGGATATTACCTCTTACGGAATAGAATCCGCGAACTAAGGTATACGCCATAAAAGTTCGTCCCATTCTTATATGTTTTTAGGCGATTTGCTCCCGTCTTATGCATTTGCATTAAAAATTCTTATATGATTCGAAATCATCATCTTTTTCTTTTAATAAAAAAAAATTCTTATTTTTGAGCAAAGTTTTTCTTTTAATATTTTGTCTGCACACTTCTTGCTGTTCTTGTTTTTCGATTGTTCGCAACATGATTCTGTAACGAATGATTATTCGCAATATCTTGTTGCTTTTTATTTTCTTGCGAGAAATGAAGATTTCAGCTTTTTCCCATCTTTGCGCGATTAACCACCATTGATTCTTTTGGCACAAACTATTCTTGTAATATATCCTTTCCCCGCAACTCTATACTGTCCACCATCAATTTCTCTGCTCTCTGAGTTTGCTTCCTGTTATGTTGCCAATTATGACTTCTGGCATTTTTTTCTTCGCAAGTATTAATGTCAACTTCATAACACTTTTTTCCTTCAAACCAATCACCTTTAATTATCCCAATACCATGAGGATGTGGAAACTTTATGCATTGATGATATGTGGATGCTATGCCCAAGATCCCATGGTGCCATGGTCTTCCAATTAAGGCATTATAAGGAGATTCTATATCCACTACACAGAACTTAATTTTTGAAGATATCTTGTTCAATGGAATTTCCATAGTAATTTCTCCTTTTGGCTTATTTGCAGTGCCATTAAAACCATAGATCTTGTAAGTTGAGGGGATTAACTCATCATCTCTTCCACCCATTGTTCGATAGGTATGATAGAATAAGATGTCTACCGAGCTGCCAGTATCAATTAAAACCCTATTTATTGCCCAAGAATCACTTGCTGCATCACTATCATCTTCTTCTTCTTCTCTGCACTTTGGATTTATCTCTAACTTCACCACCAATGGGTTGTCATGCATCTTCCCTGGCTCTGGTATCTCTTGTGCAGTAAAAGAAATAACTTGTTTTTGCCATTCTTGTAACGGAGAAATCTTCGAAATATTTATCACCTCTCTTCCCTCTATATCCCTTGCAAATACTCTACTTAGCACATTATCATGGAAACCTTCTATTGTTTTCTGCGAATGTACAATTGAATTGCAAAATAGATTTTTTGTTGTTGCTCCTACTTCAATGACAAATGTTTCTGCTTCTTTCGTAACATTGACTCTGCGAATTTCTGGTGCTGGCGGCAATTGCTGAGGTTGTGGATATCTCGCTAGAAAATGATTTAACTTCCCCTGTTCAATCATTCGCAGAATAATTCTCTTTACATTTCTACAATTATTCACAGAATGGCCATGAAAATGATGATAAGGGCAGAATTCTTGATTTTGGTTGTTAGGATGTGGTTCTCTCCCCATGTTCCATGGTGAAGGTATATTCTCCATCAAAATAATCGCTTCCAAAATCTTGTCTATACTGGTATTTAGAGGTGGAAATTTGATGTCTTCCCATATAATCCTCTGACCTCTTTGCTCTCTTGAATAATTCTGCCTCTGTCCACCATAAGTCTCTTGCGGTTGATCAAACCTTGGGACCTTATTATTGTTATTGCGATTATAAAAATTTCCCTCCTTTTCCAATTCCTCCTGATCTCTACTCCCCATTTCTACTACCTTACGTTGATTATCAATCTCCATTTTCTCTCGCTGATTTTGGGAGGTACTTGCCACTGTATTAATCATCTTTGGTAATACACTTCCATTTGTTGCGGCTGAACTTGTGCCTGCGAGCATTGGATATGACTCCATCTCATTTTGTTTTTCCTCCAAAGCGATATATTCTTCTTGAAATTCTCGCAGTTCTATTATAGTGATTGTGTTTTTAACTCTGAATACCTGGATGTATAATAGATTTGTCGCAAACATAGCATTTATGAAGGACAAAATGAGATATCTTTCATCTACTCTTCCTGCCATTTCACCGCACATTGTCCTCCATCTTATCGTTAAGTGCTTTAAACTCTCGACAATTCTCTGCTTCAATCCAAACACATCTTCAATTCCAGGTCGTGTAGAGTTATTGCTTATGTATGCTCCTAAGAAAGTAGTTTGCAAGTGCATGAACGAAGTTATTGTATTCTTGGGGAGACTTTCAAACCACTTCAGTGCTTCGCAAGTTAAACTTGACGCAAAATATTTGCAGAAGACGACATCATGGTTCTCCCATTGTAGCATGCATCGAATATAGGCTTTGATATGTTGGACGGCACATGAAGTCCCATCAAAAATACTGGTCAACACCGGCAAATTGCATTTTGGAGGTATCCCTCCTAACCGTACCTCTTGAGTAAATGGAGTTTTCGCAGCTTCTTCGATTGCCTCATCAAGTTGTCTTCTTCCTCCTTCTCTTATGTTATTTATCATTCCTCTCATTTCTGCTAATTCTCGCAAGATTTGCTCATTCCTGTAAGAATTTTGCTCCATTGGCCTTTTCAACGCAGCTTCTCTTCGTCTGCGTTCATGTCTTTCTTGTCTTGCGATATTTCGTGCTTCTTCTTCAACATCTTGATTTTGCCTTCTTCTGCGATTTTCTTCTTCTTGAATTTGCAAATTAATTTTTCTTTCATTTTCTTCTCTGTGAATTTCCTCATCCCTTATCGTTTCTCTTCGTTGCCTTTCTATGTCTCTGCGAATTCTCTCATATTCCTCATTTAGATTATCATTATTACGATTTTGTTCACGTCATCTTTCTCGATTATCATGATTACTCTGACGCAATGCTGCTTGAATTTCTTGTTCTTCTACTTCGGCTCGCAATCTCTCTCTTTCTCCCACTAAATGTACTTGCTCAATATAATGCCTCCAATATCATCTTCAATTATCCTGCGATTTCTTCGAATCTCTTCATCACGTAACATTCTCCTTATCTCTTCTTGATTTTCTCTCTCATCTTGATTATGTCTAACGTCCAAAGTTTCACCGCGTGGAATATAATGATCATTTATCAAATTCTCGCTAATATTTTGTATAGGATGATTTTGTCTTGTTTCTTCTCTATATGATCTTGAATTTGATCTCATGCTGCTTCTTGATCTTTTGTTTTGCAACCTCAAATTTTCCATTCTTAGTTCATGATTTTGCCTTGTAAGATTTACACGTTCTTCTGCCTCTAATCTTCTTTCTTCCTGTATCCTTTGTCTCAAATTATCTACTACCTCATGTCCTTCATGAATTACTCCTCCATCCACTTCTTGATTTCTTTCCTCTTCTTGATTTTCTGCCTCTTCTATCGAATCCGACCTCCAAGTATGCACACTTACTCTATCATAATCCACATTTCTATCTTGTGCTTGTGTTTGTTGATTCGGTGGTTGAATTGAATTTTCTGCTCCATTTCTCATTCTACTTCTTCCTGATCTGATCCTTAAATATCCTTCCAATTCACCTGTTCCTTTACCTGCAATTCTTTTACTTCTTCTCACTGTTGTTGGTGGTCCTGATGTATTTCTTCTCCTTCTAGCTATTTCTTCAATTCTAACAATTTCTTCAAATCTTCAAGTTGCAATTTGGAATTTCTCAAATTGATTCTCCCTGTTTCTGGGCACCAAAATGTAGTTGCAGGAATTCCCACACTACACCCTACTCAAGAATTTATCAATATTTATGACACAATTTGAAGATTAAGGACCTCTTTTACTAATATGATCTTAATAGAATTACAGTAATCAAGAATACAATTCACTTAATAAGATTTTCTCTCTCCTAAAAACTTTCTTAGCACTCAAAAATTCATCTCTCTCTCTGGAACTATTCATTTCCTTTATATAGGCATTTACATAGTGGATTACAGCTCATGATGACTCATTTACTGACTAAGATCCCCTTTAATTTCGGACCTGGGTTCTTGCGATAAATCGCAGTTAGCACCGCCTTAATCATTCGCAGATTTTATTGATTCATCGCAGAAATGTCACACTTTTCTTATGTTTCTGTCGTTTTCATCTGATATGTCATTCCTTACGTCACTTTGAGATATATCGAAGAATATCATTGATGTATCGCAAAACTGTTGTTTATTTCGCCGGAATATTGTTGTGACAATATTCTGATCCTACATCCTCGTCACTCTAATGATAACAAATGGTGTATCTTCCCATTATTTCTAGGGGATCCCTACATCTCTGGTTCTTACGCTTTGCCTGCGAATCTCGCAGAATACCAACCATGGGTGTTCAGATGGCCTGAAAGGAATACATAGGTATATTCCCGAAATTTTTGTTTAAGTTTCCATTATTATTTTCCTCATGTTTTTATATATACTCTCGCTGATCCCTCCAATTTTTACCAGATTGAAAGACTGAAAGCTAGCTACCAGAAGTTTGGGAAACCCAGTACTTTACCAGCTATTAAATTACTCACAGATGAAGTAAGAAATATTCCTTTATGACTCTTAACAATATATTATTGCCTCTATTTCCTATCTTTATCTGTGTTTGAAGGTTATTGAAGAAATAGAACCTATTCAAGTTGTGAAGACCAAGGGAAAAGACAAAGGTGCTGCTCGCAAGGAGAAATCTGCTACTTCTCGCAAGGAGAAATCTGGTGCTCCTCTTTCAAAGAAAATAAAAATGCAATCCCTATATCCTTCAACTCTTCAGTCCAACGAGAGTTATAGCGATGATGATGATGCTGATATCACTTCTACAAAGTAATTCTCCCAACCCGAGTCTTCTATGTCTCAGCTTTCCAGCATATTTTCTGATACTATGTTAGGGATTGGCGATACTCCTCTTGCTGAAGCTTGCAAATCTATGGCAACTATCTGTGATACCCCTCTCTTGGAGAATAATGAATCACTTCGCGGGGTTTCAAGATCTATATCTCCAAGTTTCTTACATTCACTTAGCGTTCTGGTATGTTCTCATTTCTTCGCAACATCTGTGCATTCTCATTTCCTCGCCATGTTTTTATTTATATCTGTCTTGACAATTTTTGCTATCCTTCGCAGGATGGGAGAGCTTCTTTTGCTGTTTCCTCGGACCTGGAGAGGAGACGTGTAACTTTTGAAAAAAAGAATGATGCTCTTCGCAGGAAAAATGAAAAATTGGAATCTGAATCTGCTAATCTTAGCAAGATGGATGAAGAACTGGAAGCTGAAATTGCTGAACTTCGCAAGAAAAATAAACAGATAGAAATCGATGCTTCGATGACAAGCAAAATATATCTGATCTTGAAAAATCTAACCAGCAACTCTATGGTATGAATTCTTCCCTTTTTCTCTAAATTCTTTTATCCTATTTTAGCTTATTCAAGTGACCATTTTTGCAGATGTTTATGGTCTTACTGATGAGGCTACATTCCTCCGCTCTTTTCCTGAACCTGTAGATGAGGATACCCTTCTTGATCGCCTTAATAATTCTTTAAGTGGCCTTTCATATGATCAAATTAGATCTCTTTCTATAGATGAACTTGGATCCAAATTTCTTCTCTTAAAAATTGAACATAGATTCAACTTAGGTTTAACCAATAAGTTTAAGCACATTTATATTGAATAAAAAGAGGACTCTAATATATTAAGAACCAAGTACAGTAACCTTATTGACGAAAAAGACCTCATTGCTAAAAATGGTGCTCAAGCATTAGCAGATTTCCATACAACTCTTCTAAATATTCAAATTGAAAGGGACAGACTTATCTGCGAGAATAATGCTCTTGTGAATAAGGAAAATCAAGTTCGATCCCATCTTCTCATTAGTAATGATGATGAGTTTTCCTGGGCTGTACAGATTCTTGATAACGCCAGAAATAATTTAGGTGTAGATGTTAGTCTTCAAGCTGATCATTCTACCTTGATTAAGGATATGATCTTTGAAAGAGAAGGTGGTTATTCTTGTTTTTTCCACTAATCCATCTTTTAACTGATTCTCCACTATTTTATTAATATGTTGTCATTTGTTCGCAGCATCTGAAGAAAGTTTTTGCCAAAGAATTGGAGAATTGGAAGAAGAGAAAGGGAAACTTGCAAAACTTCTGTCTTATCGCAACGAGAAATGCTCCAAGTTCAAAAAGCAACTTCAGATTACTCTGGCGAATTTTAGCAATACTCTTGTTGGTGTTCGCAATGATTCTATTAAAATGGTCTGTGATGATCATAAAATTCCCCATTCTTCATATCCTTATCTCGCGAATGAAATTCTAGAAAACGTCCATAATCTTATCATCTCTGATAGCGAAGCTGAAGAGTCTGAAGAAAATTAAGAACTTAATGAAGATGAAGATGAAGAGGGGGACTCTGGCGAAGATCATGAAAGATATGAATAGATTTATCTTCTCTTTAAATCTATTTGTAATATCTGTACATTCATATATTTCTCTTTAAAGATAATGAATTTCTCTAACTTCTAAGGTTCCTTGACGTTATAGATTACTCTTGTTTCTATCTGCATACATTAGAAAACAATTCCTTTTTGCAATATAGTTAATCAATAGGCTTATTAATTTTTAACTATCTGCGTACTTGCCTCTGTTATTCATCTGCAATATAAAAGATAGAGTAAATTAATTTTGAATAAGATCTGTTTGTAAATTTTTTCTTTAATCTCTGCGTAAATATCGCAAGTCTTATCTGCATAATCTCATGATCTCTGTGTAAATTTCGCAGTCATTCAATCTTGATCTCTTGTGGTCTTATTTTGCCTTCCTAGTTAAAGGTCTTATTTAGCCACTTTTTGTGTTGGCGACAAAATCGCAGGACGTCCTTACACTCGCATGTAAAGACCCATTGATATTGCCTTATTCAGGCGTTGTCAATTTCTCTTGCGACAATATGACAGGCCTAAGTTTTCTTGCGAAGACAAAGCCCTATGACATTGCCGTCTTACGATGAAATCGCAGGACGTCTTTACACTTTCATGTAAAAACCCATTGATCTCATCTTATCTTTTTCTCATGGATTTTTGTCTCTGTATAATTGTTGCACAAATATGACAAGCCTAAATATTCTTGCGAACATAAAGCCTCATGACATTTGCGTCTTCAGACACTTATCAGCTCCCTAATGGAGGGTTCCGCCCTTATCATCCCCCTGGTTTTCCCTTCAAGGATGCGTACATAGGCCATACAAGACTAGCTCCTCCCATCCGGTCATAACAACAACCAGATGTTTTTGAAACCTCTTATCCTTTTTTCATATATGGCTTATAGTTACGAGACTGCACCCTAGGTGGGGTTTTCTTCAGGCCGAGAGCATCATAGCCAAGACTTTCCAAGAATATCCAGGGTAGGTTCATCCATCCCGGACACTCTTGGATCAACTGTGTACCTCGGCGCCTTGGTCATACTCTACATTCCTTAGAAGATACCCTCGGTCGTCCAACTGTTAATATATATACATATATATAGTTGGAAATCCAAGGTACCTCTCCTGGATAGGCTTTCATGGGCCCCAAATATCCATGACTCAGGTTCCAGCAGCAGTATAACCTTATCCCTGAGCCATGCAAAGAGATACCCCCTTATATGACGTACTTTAGGTCTTACATTTGCCTCTTGCGAAATTTTATCCGCGAACTAGGGTGTACGCCATAAAGGTTCGTCCCATTCTAATATATCTCTGCAAAATTTTATTTGCGTTTCTGCGAAATTTTCGTGTTTCTTTGATTTTCTCTTTTTGTATTTCAGTTCTTGTACAATTTTTCAATGCTATCCTTTTCATTGAATCAAAACATTCCTTTTGTAACATTCTCTTCAACAAATTATTCATACATCTCTTATATTTTACGATCTGGAAATTTTACCTTTTCTACTTACTATTTTCTGCTTCTGCGTTTTTGTTGCGCTTTGCTACATGTAGTTGCAGGATTTCCCACAACACACCCCTTATAATATCTTGATAATAATCTCTTTATCTAAACTAATTTGATATTGAAAGTATGATTAAAATTCTAAAATTTGTAAATAGACACACGGATTTTTACATGGTTCGATCAATTTGATCTACATCCATGATTCTCTACTATGATTGTTAAAATTTACATTTAATTTTACATTTGATAATCTCCATTAATGGAGTTCTAAATCTAGTTTTGGGGAAGAAGATGATAAAGAAAAATACATTTTCTCTCTCTAAAAATATCTCTGCAAAATATCTCTCTCTCCTTAAGACTCTCTCAACTCTAAAAAAAATACATCATCCCTTCCTGAATCTATTGGATCTCTATTTATAGGAAACTACATAATGGGTGACAACTAAGATGTCCTCTAATTTCGGATATCATTCACGATATTATCGCAGTAGCTATAATATTCCTTCTCGCAAACATTGTAACCATCGCTAGTTAATCATGTTCTTTTTGTGTTTCTTCCATCGTCAACTGTTATGTCATTATTTTGTGACACTCGCAAAGTGTTGTTGGAGAATTCGCTGTGACGCTCGCAAAAATGTTGTTAATCTCGTCAGAATATTGCTGTGGCGATATTCTGATCCTACATCTTACCTCTTTTTTCTTGAATATTGCTTGAAAAGTAATCTTTAAGAAAAAATCTGTTGTTGTAGTAGTCTTTGATCTTTGTTGATGAAGGAACGAGCGAAAGAATACTAGACTTGAAAAGTACGTACTTGCCTCTATTCTTTTGTGAAGTTCCATATCTTTGCTAAGTAAATAAGAAGTATTAACTCTTGAAGTATGCGAAGTATGAAGTATCCTTGAAGAAATATAAGAAGTACCCGTCCTTTAATGAAAGTCATAAGTATTGTCTCTGTTCACGCGAAATTATTACTTCATTTTTGGTGAAAATCCTTGTCCATTTTGGAAATGATTCTTGCCGAGAAGATAAAGAACAAAAAATGTTTTCTTGGTAATCCATAGTTGCCTCTGTTCTTTATCTATGAAGGAAGAATCCCTGAGAAAATGATAAATGAACGAATTGCCTCTGCCTCTTTTAATAAAATAATCATATTCTGCGAAGTAATCAAATTTCCTGCGAAATTCTAGAATAATCTGCGAAATGCTGAATGAGTTTGCAAGATTCTGAATGTTTCTGCGAGATTCTGAAATTGTGACTGAATAGTGCCGCGATGAATAGTGCCGCGAGCTGATGAATAGTTCTGCGAGATTGTAGATAATCATCTTGAGAGACTCTGAATAATACTTCTGAGAAATTCTGAATAGTATTTCTGAGAGATTCTAAATAGTACTTGCTATATCTCTTGCGATGAACAAATCTTTCCTGCATTCTTAAAAGAAAATAGATAAGTTTGAGATTAGTCTATTGGTCTTATTTTGCCTTCCTAGTTAAAGGTCTTATTTTGCCAATTTTTTCTTTTTGCGACAAAATCGCAGGACGTCTTTACATTTGCATGTATTGACCCATTGATCTTGCCTTATCCATTTTTATTTGAATTTTTTGCCACAATATGACAAGTCTAAATCCCCTCGCGAGAATAAAGTCCCATAACATTGTCGTCTTGCGATGAAATCGCAGGACGTCTTTACACTTTCATGTAAAAACCCATTGATCTCATCTTAACATATCTCTTATGGCTTGTTGCCTCTGTATAATTTACGTCACGCGACAATATGACAGGCCTAAATGTTTTTGCGATCATAAATCCCCATGACATTGCCATCTTAAGACACTTATCAGCTCCCTAATGGAGGGTGCCTCCCTTATCTTCCCCCTGGTTGCCCCTTCAAGGAGGGCACATCGGCCATACAAGACTAGCTCCTCCCATCCATATTTACCAACAACTAAATTGTTTTCATGACCTCTTGTCCTTTATTCCTATATGGCTTATAGTTACAAGACTGCACCCTAAGTGGGGTTTTCTTCAGGCCAAGTGCATCATAGCCAAGACTTACCAAGAATGGCAAGGAAGTTTCGTATGCCCTTGGCACCCTTGGCTCAACCGTGTACCTCGGCGCCTTGGTCATACTTTGCACTTCTTGGAAGAGATCCTCGGTCGTCCAACCAGGGTATAACCTTATAAAGCTGGAAATCCAAGATCTCTCTCCGGGATAGGTTTTCTTTAACCCCAACATCTGCATGACTCAGATTCCAGCAGCGGTATAACCTTATCGCTGAGTCGTGTCAAGAGATACCCCCTCATATGACGCGCTATTAGGTCTTACATGTGCCTCTTGCGAGATTGTACTCGCGAACTAGGGTGCACGCCATAAAGGTTCGTCCCATTCTTATGTCTCTGCGAAATTTTATTCGCCTTTCTTGCGATGATGCTCGCATTTCTTCATTCTTTCATTTCTGTCAATTTCTTCTTTCATTTCTCATAATCATATTGGAAGTAAATATTCTTTAAAATCTTTTGAAATCTTAGAAATATTATTTGAAATCTTGCGATTGTATCGCGTTGTTAAATCAAAAATCTTTTTCTGTAAAAGAAATATTCTAGAGAAATCTTGCGATTGTATCGCTCTTTGTAAATCTTAAATTTTGAAAATTTTACAATTTTTTGCGATAATTTCATTTTCTGTAATCTTTGAAATCTTTGAAGTCTTGCGATTGTATCGCTGTTTGTCAATCAAATCAAAAAATCTTTGAAATTTAGTAATCTTGCGATTATATCGCTTTTGCTAAATTAAATCAAATTTTTTGAAAAAAAAATCTTAGAAATGCTCTTTGAAATATTGTGATAGTATCGCTTTTTGTAAAATAAATCAAAAAATTTCATTTTTTGTAAGTACAATATTCAGGGAAGTGTTACTTAGCTTTTTTGCGATTTTTTGTTGCTGACGTCTCTCGTGATGCATTTGATTTGCTTGTGAAATGAGAAAAAATGAGAAATGAATTCTTGATCTTCCTCTTGCACCATATCAATTGTTTTAACCCTCTCTTGCGAAATTCTCGTCAACTTTCTTCATTCTTGGCGAGATAATCATCAACTCTTTTCTTTGTTTCGCAAAAAAAATTCTGCTAGGAGGGAGATTCGAACCTAAGTCTTCTAGTTTGCATACTCCTTCTCTGACCATTTGGGCTACTTGTTGCTTGTGATAGAAAGGCCTAGTTCTGATATATTACTCCATTTCTTCACTCCTTGAAGTTCAAAAATGAGCAAAAAGAAAAAGTATGCTTGGCGAGGGACTCGAACCTGCGATATTGAACTTCTTAGCTTCGCTATTGACCATTTGTGCTAGCTTATGTTTGCGATAGAAGGTTATACTATCGTCATCTTACTATTATTATCCTCTCGTCAGGCAACTTTAGAATAATCGTGAAAATATATTGTTGCGGTGAGACTCGATCCCGCGATCTGTTGCTTGCATTCATGCCTCCCAACCAAGTGTGCTAGTTCTCTTGCTTGCGAGATTTCTATGCGAAATAATCAAAGGTTGACTGGCGAGAAGCAAGAATTGATCCCGCGACCATGAACTCACCATGAACTTCGCAGATCACCAACTGTGCTGCCTCGTGCTTGCAAAATAATGAAACAATCCTGTGATATTATTCATTTTCTCACCCTCTGTAAAAAGAAGAAAATTATGCTCGCAGGAAAATTCGAACCTGTGACCACAAACTCACATATTGTTCTCTGGACCAACTGTTCAAGAACCTCTCTGCGAAGTTAATCGCAGAACATTTTTTCTTATGCTTTTATTCGCCAATGAAAATGAGCAGAAAATGAAAAATATGTGTCTCTGCGAATTTGAACCCGTGACCTCTTGTTTGTTCTTTGAACCCTGAACCATCTGTTCTAGTATTTCTTTGCGACATCCTCGCATAACACTTATTTCTTGTTCTTTTATTTGTCCTTGGCATTTCATCAAAAATATGCGAAAATATCGCAGTTAGGAAGGATTGACCCTGCGACCTTAAACTTGTATGCTTCTGGTTTGACCAACTGTACTGTCTTCAACTTGTGAAAGAGTTGCGAGATTCTCGTAATTTATTCTTTTTAGTTGTCCTTTGTATAAGCTTTCTCTTTGGCCCTTTCTATTCTCTTTTCTAGCCATGCTATTTTATCTTTCTTTCTTGCGAGAGTTCATTTCCTGCGAGTAATCACCATGAGTAATGCAAGTTTTTATATCAACTTCAAAAAATTGAAAACAATGATAATCATCAATTTTATTCTATTTTGGAAATCGCATAACCTAGAAAGTACGATTTTTTTTTAATATGAAATTAGAAAAGAGAAGAGATTTTGTCCTGTAGAATTATTTGTTGGTGTAAGTTCTTTTGATTTCTTCGCGATTGTTGATGAAGTACTTGGTGAATAAATCATTAGTTTGCTTCCTTTTTCCAATGTGTTGTCTTTGTCCTTTGTTCTTTCTCCTCCGTTGGAATCTAAATTTTCTGTTAAAATGTTGGTGTTGATTTAATCCATTTATTCGCTGACGTTGTATGTTGATAAGTTGGTGGATGCATCTTATCGCAAAAGAGAAATTTCACTCGATCTTTTGATTCCTTCATCTTTGACTTCAATCACAAAAATCATGTTCACATTAGTTGTTTATACGATCAAAATTATGATTAAATTCAAGGTTTATGGATGTAAATTTATGATCAAAATTCTTTTGAATTCAAAATATCAACTAAACAACAATTTTTGTGAAAAACAAAGTGTGATAGTTAAAAAATTCAAAATCTCCCAGATCCAGTTTATTAAAATATAATTAAAGAGATAAGAAAGAATTTGTCCTGTTTAAACAATTAATTGATTCCAATTCATTTTATTTCATTCCTATAAAGATTTCTTCGAATCTGCTCCTGCTTCGTAAGTTTTCTGCTTCTTTTTCTCTATATACATTTCTCTTAAATTGTGTTGGATGTTCTTCATCGTTCTTTTCCCAAATTTTCCATATTTCCCCCTGTATCTCATAAATCCAATCGAATGCATCATCAATATTTGCTAATTTCTTTGTATCTTCTTCAATCCAACAAGCAGGTAGTGTTTCTAGCGCCAAAATGTAGTTGCAGGATTTCCTACAACACACCCCTTATAATATCTTGATAATAATCTCTTGATCTAAACTAATTTGATATTGAAAGTATGATTAAAATTCTAAAATTTGTAAATAGACACACGGATTTTTACATGGTTCGATCAATTTGATCTACATCCATGATTCTCTACTATGATCGTTAAAATTTACATTTAATTTTACATTTGATAATCTCCATTAATGGAGTTCTAAATCTAGTTTTTGGGAAGAAGATGATAAAGAAAAATACATTTTCTCTCTCTCTAAAAATATCTCTGCAAAATATCTCTCTCTCCTAAAATTTTCTCTCTCCTTAAGACTCTCTCAACTCTAAAAAAAAATACATCATCCCTTCCTGAATCTATTGGATCTCTATTTATAGGAAACTACATAATGGGTGACAACTAAGATGTCCTCTAATTTAGGATATCATTCACGATATTATCGCAGTAGCTATAATATTCCTTCTCGCAAACATTGTAACCATCGCCAGTTAATCATGTTCTTTTTGTGTTTCTTCCATCGTCAACTGTTATGTTATTATTTTGTGACACTCGCAAAGTGTTGTTGGAGAATTCGCTGTGACGCTCGCAAAAATGTTGTTAATCTCGTCAGAATATTGTTGTGGTGATATTCTGGTCCTACACTACATTTTCCCCATCTGCGAGACGCTCTCCATCTATTGGTTTCAGCATATGTTGACTTCGCAGCATTCCTTCTTCTCGCCGTTCTATTGTATCAACCATCATCTTTTCACTTATTTGCTTTTGTTTGATGTTATGTTTCCAGTTTCTATTCTTGGAAGCCCTTTCCTCGCAAGATTCCATATCAATTTCATAGCACTTTTTTTTCTCTTAGTCCAATCTCCCTTTATAACTCCAACACCGCTGGGATGAGGAAACTTAATGCACTGGTGGAAAGTTGATGCTACACCTAAAATCCCATGCAGCCAAGGTCGGCCAATCAAGTCATTGCAAGGAGATTCAACATCGGCAACACATAATAGAATTTTAGAAGATATTCCCTTCAATGGAATTCGCATTATAATTTCCACTTTGGGATTGTTGGCAGTACCATTAAAACCATAGATCTTATAAGTTGATGGTATTAGATCCTCATTTCTTCCTCCCATGGTTTTGTAAGTATGATAAAATAAGATATCCACTTAGCTTCCCGTGTCAATTAAAACTCTGTTAATGGCCCACGAGTCTTCAGCCTCATCATCCTCATCTTCCTCTTCATCTTCCCTTTGTTTTGGATTTATTTCTAATCTTACCACTAGTGGGTTGTCATGCATCTCGCCAGGCTCAGGTACTTATTGTGCAGTGAAAGAAATTGTCTGCTTTTGCCACTCTTCTAATAGCGAAGCTTTCCCAATATTCATTATTTCTCTCCCATTAGCATCTCTCGCGAAAACTCTGCTTAGAACATTGTCGTGAAAATCTTCTATAGTTTTGTATGAATGTATGATGTAATTACAGAATAGATTCCTCGCTTTTGCCACAATTTCTATCACAAACGTTTCTCCTCCCTTTGTTGTATTCACTCTGCGAATTACTGGTGGTGGCGGTAGTTGCTGAGACTGTGGATGTCCTATTAGAAAATGGTTTAATTTTCCCTGATCAATCATCCTCAAAATTATTCTTTTTACATTCCTGCAATTTTTTATTGAGTGGCCGTGAAAATGATGGTAAGGGAAAAATTCTTGATTTCGATTATTTGGATGTGGCTCTTTTCCCATATTATCTTATGACTTCCTTGCCCTCTATAATAGTTTTGTCTTTGAACATCATAAGCCTCTTGCGGCTGATCAAGCCTTTGAATCTTATTATTTCCACTTCGACTAAAGAATTTTCTTTCCCTTTCGAACTCTTCTTGATCTCTGCTTCCCATAACTACTAATTTCTGTTGATCATCATTCATACTCTTTTCTTGCTTCACCTGCGAAGTGCTCGCTACTGTATTTATTAATATGGGAAGTAGACTTGCGTTTTATGTACCTGAACTGGTGTTCGCAATGGGATATGACTCAATCTCGTTTTGTTTCTCCTCCAATGCAATGTGTTCTTCTTGTAACTATCGCAGCTCCGTCATGGTGATTGTATTTTTTTCTTCTGAAAATTTGTATATACAACAAATTGGTTGTGAACATAGCATTAATGAAAGATAAAATGAGGTATCTCTCATCCACTCTTCCTGCCATCTCACTACACTTTGTCTTCCATCTTATGGTTAGATGTTTCAAACTCTTTCCAACCCTCTGTTTTAACCCAAATACATCTTCAATGCTAGGTCGCGAAGAATTGTTACTTATATATGCTCCCAAAAATATAGTTTGCTTAGCTCCTCGCCTGTTAAGATGGATGCGAAATATTTGCATAATACAACATCATGATTTTCCCATTGTAGCATACACCTAACATAAGCTTTGACATGTTGAATAACACAAGTAGTCCCACCAAAGATACTGGTTAACGTTGGAAAATTGCATTTTGGGGGTATTCCTCCTAATTGTACTTCTTGGGTGAATGTGGTTTTCACAGCTTCTTCAATGGCCTCATCAAGTTGCCTTCTGACTCCCTCTCTTCTGTTATTTAACATTCCCCTCATTTCTTCTAACTCTCTCAAGATCCGTTCATTCCCTGCCGAATTTTTCTCCATTGGTCTTTTCAGTGCAACTTCCCTTTTTCTGCGTTCATGTCTTTCTTGCCTTGCGAGATTTCATGCTTCTTCTTCTTTAGTATCTTCATTCTGCCTTCTCCCGCGATTTTCTTCTTCACCTCCTTCATGAATTTGCAAATGATTATGCCTTTCATTTTCTCTTCTGCGATTTTCTTCATTTCTCATCATTTCTCTTCGCTGTCTTTCCATTCTTCTTTGTATTCTATCATATTCCTCATTGATATTATCATTGTTGCGATTTCTTGCGCGTCTCCTTTCTCGATTATCATGATTATTGTAGGACCAGAATATCGTTGCAACTATGTTCACGCGGGATTCACAACACTTCTGTGAGCATCATCGCAAGCTCTCCAACAACACTTTGCGAGAGTCAGAGAATAATACAAAGAATGACGTAATAGACAACGACAGCATAAAACATGAGAAATATGTGAAGATTTTGTAGTTAGAGAGAATGCTCACGAGCACAAGGCGGGAGCTCGCGAGAGCAAGGCAGGAAATGAAGATTTTGTGGTTATAAAAGAGTCTCGCGAGCACGATAGCAGATCTCGCTAGCACGATAGCAGAGCCTGCAAGGAGCATATCAGAAATCCTAAAAAATGGGAAAGATGAGTTGAATATGAGCTGTCACCCACTATGAAGATACCTATATAAAGAAAAGAGCAGGAGAGAGAAAGGGGGAGAGACAATTTTAGAAGAGAGAGAAATATTTTTGTAGAGAAATATTAGGAGAGAGAATGTATTTTTCTTTAGTAGGAAATACCATTAGGTCCTAGGAATAATATATTAGGATGATTCTAGTCCATTTGACCCAGTCAAATGTCTGTTTGGTCCTATTTGGTACTATAAATTATAGTTTGGTCCTAAAAATTATAGTTTGGTCTGACGCTGATGTCATGGATGATGTAAATGTCACCCTGTAGTGGCAGAAATACCCTTTTGGATAAGGACCATATATATAGTCAAAAGATAAGAGAGATGGAATCATTTTCATATTTACTTTATCTCTATTCTTATTTTCTCTCTCATCTTTTTTTTCTAGATCTGAAAATTAAGATTTTGAAGATGAAGATGAAGAATGATGTTTTGCTGCTCGTGTTAATGAGATGAACTCGTGTTGAAGACGAACAAAATTTGCTGCTGCTGTTATTTGATGATGAACCAAATATGTTGTTGTTGCTCCTGCTCCTGTATCCATGGCGTGTTGATGAAGATGAACTCATGTCGGTGATGATTAATACAAATATTTTTTTGATATGTACACGATGAATACGATGATGATTGCTAGTATTGATATATTTTCTTTTCTTCTTCTCTTTATTTTCTTGATCTGTGATTTTGATATGTAATCAAGAACTGATGCTTTTTGTTTTGAAGATGAAGACGAAGATGAGTTCACCTAATGCTGTTTTATATGGACTTCATTCCTGGAATGAAGTCTGTTTTTTTTAGGTTTTATATGGACTTCATTCCTGGAATGAAGTCTGTTTTTTTAAGGTTTTTATATGGACTTTATTCCTGGAATGAAGTCTGTTTTTTTTAGGTTTTTATATGGATTTCATTCTTGGGAATGAAGCCTATTTTTTTAGCTTTTTGTATGGAGTTCATTCCTGGAATGAAGTCTGTTTTTTTAGCTTTTTGTATGGAGTTCATTCCTGGGAATGAAGTCTGTTTTTTTAGCTTTTTGTATGGACTTCATTCCTGGAATGAAGTATGTTTTTTTAGATTTTTGTATGGAGTTCATTCCTGGGAATGAAGTCTGTTTTTTTTAGCTTTTTGTATGGACTTCATTACTGGGAATGAAGTCTGTTTTTTTTTCACAGAAAAACTGCTACAAAAAAAACACGGAAGGGTATTTTTGTCTGTTTTATATTTTTAAATAATTATGGACCAAACAGTAAAATGCGTTTGACCAAAGGAATAAACAGACATGGGCCCACCTAAAAAAGGACCAAACGATATTTTTCCCTTTTCTTTATCATTTTCTTCCCCAAAACTAGATTTAGAACTCCATTAATGGAGATTATCAATGTAAATCAAATGTAAACTTAAACAATTATAGCGAAGAATCATGGATGTAGATCATATTGATCGAACCATGTAAAAAATCTTGGTGTCCGTTTATAATTTTAGCAATTTTACTACCATTTTTATATGTAGATCTAGAAATTAATATCAAGATATGATAAGGGGTGTGTTGTAGGATTTTCCTCAACTATATTTTGGCTCTAGAAACACTACCTTCTATTTGATAGATTAAAGAAGCTCAAAGAAATTAGCTACCGGGGGAGTTAGAATTCGTGGGATCTAAAAGTTTTGAGAGGAAAAGTGGAAATTTCAATGGAGAAATTGTGTCTTCAAGCAAACACCAACAACACAGTGAGAGAAAGTAAAAGAAAAAGACGAAGATGCAAAGCTACGTCAAAAGGATGAATTTATACATCAACATAGTCTACATCAACTATGAGTTTAAAAAGGACAAATCCCTTACTATTCTATCTTGTTTTATGCTTGATTGTTTATATCAGGAATTTTGGGAAAAATTAATTTGATTATTAAGTTTTGCTCTTCCTGCTTTTTGTCGAAACAAACGTCGATCTGTCCTAGTCCCGAAATAAGCTTTGTTTTTCATAGAAATTTGATTCTCAATTGTAATCTTACATCAAAACGAGTTCTGTTCAAAGATTTGCATAATCCAAATTTAATTTTCCAAACCTATATGATCGTTTAAAAAAAAAAAAAAAAAAAATTACTTGTTATGAGGAGTGTGAAAACGTATGAAAAAATTTTGGCCATGTATGAAGGAGTTGAATTTCAAATTTTTAGATTGTGCAAGTTTGAAGAAGGTGAAGGAGAAGATGGTGATGATGATGAGTTTGATTTATTGGGTTGGTGGAAGAATTTCTCGAATTTGAGCATCAAAAAATTTCGTTCTTTTTAGGTTATGTGATTTTAAAAATAAAATTGATGATTATCCTTGTTTTCAATTTTATGAAGTTGATATAAAACTTGCATTACTCATGGTGATTGCTCGACTTTGGTTGTTTGTGACTTTGGGGAATGAACTCTCGAAAGAAAGAAAGATATAATTTCATGACTAGAAAAGAAAATAGAAAGGGACAAGGAGAAAGCTTATACAAAGGACAACTAAAAAGAATAAGTCATGTGAATCTCGCCACTCTTTCACAAGTTGAAGACAATACAGTTGGTCAAACCAGAAGCATACAAGTTTAAGGTCGCGGGATCGATTCTTCCTAACTGCGATATTTTCGCATATTTTTGATGAAATACTAAGGACAAATAAAAGAACAAGTGATAAGTGTTATGCGAAGATATCGCAAAGAAATATTAGAACAGATGTTTCAAGGTTCAAAGAACAAACAAGAGGTTACGGGTTCGAATTCGCAGAGATTCATTTTTTTCATTTTCTTCTCATTTTTATTGGCGAGTAAAAGAATAAGGAAAAAAGTTCTGCGATAATCTCGCAAAGAGGTTCTTGAATAGATGGTACAGAGAACAATATGGGAGATTGTAGTCACAGGTTCGAATTTTCCTGTAAGCGTAATTTTCTTCTTTTTACAGAGTGTAAAAAAATAGATAATCTCTCAGCATTGTTTCATTATTTCGCAAGCAAGAGGCAGCACAGTTGGTGATCTGTGAAGATTAATGAGTTCATGGTCGCGAGTTCAAGTCCCAACACATGCATAATTTTTCGCAAAATCTTTGATAATTTCGCAGGTATATTTCACACAGAAGAGAGTTCATGATAATTTCGTAGAGAAATCTCGCAAGTAAGAGAACTAGCACAGTTGGTTGAGAGGCTTGAATGAAAGCAGCAGATCGCAGGATCAATTCTTGCTTCTAGCAAGTTTATTTTTGTTATGTGAAATTCGCAAGTCAACCTTTGATTATTTCACAGATAAATTTCGCAAGAAAGAGAACAAGCACAGTTGGTTGGGAGGCATGAATGCACGCAGCAGATCGCGGGATCAATTCTTGCTTCTCGCAAGTTTATTTTTAATTGTCTCTCGAACAGTTAAACTTTAATTACATCGCAAGATCTTTGATTAATTCGCAAGAGAGGGCTAGCATAGTTGGTTTGTTGCGAGAAAATGCAAGAGGCGGGTCAAGGGTTCAAGTCTCATCTCTCACTCTTCTTTTTGCTGCGAGATGTTCAAACAACTCACATAAGATCTAAGTACCCTTTCCTAGAACATTTTACTTACCGCAAGTAAAGATTTTTGATTTAAATTACAAAAAATGACACAATCGCAAGATTTCAAAGATTTTAAAAGATTACAAAAGGTGAAATCATCGCAAAAAATTTATAGATCTCAAAAATTTTCAAAACATTTCAAAAAGCGAAATTATCGCAAAAATTTCTAAGATTTCAAAACATTTCAAAGATTTTTGATTTATTTTACAAAAAGTGATACTATCGCAATATTTCAAAGAACATTTCTAAGATTTCGAAGATTTTTTATTTGACTTACCAAAAATTATCGCAAAAATTTAAAGATCTCTAAATTTTTTGAAGGTTTCAAAGATTACAGAAAATGAAATTATCGCAAAGACTTCTAAGATTTCAAATTTTTTTGATTTAATTTCCAAAAAAGCGATACCCTCGCAAGATTACAAAGACTTCAAACTTACAAAAAACCAAGAACATTCAATTTATATATTTCTCTAGAAAATTTTGTATTCAAAATTTTTTATATTTAAAAACACGATACAATCGCAAGATTTCAAAGATTTCTCTAGAATATTTCTTTTACAGAAAGAGATTTTTGATTTAACAAATGCGATAAAATCGCAAAATTTCAAAGAATATTTCTAAGATTTCAAAAGATTTTAAAGAATATTTACCTCAAATATGATGTTATGAGAATGAATGAAGAAATGATAGAAATGAAAGAATTAACAGAAATGAAAGAATAAAGAAACGTGAAGCTATCGCGAGAAACGCGAATACAATTTCGCAGAGACATAAGAACGGGACGAACCTTTATGGCGTGCACCCTAGTTCGCGGATAAAATTTCGCAAGAGGCAAATGTAAGACCTAATAGTGCGTCATATAAGGGGTATCTCTTTGCGTGACTCGGGGATAAGGTTATACATTTCTTTGGAACTGAGTCATGAAGATGTTGGGGTTAAAGAAAACCTATCCAGGAGAGGTACCTTGGATTTCCAACTATATAAGGTTATACCCTGGTTGGACGACCGAGGGTCTCTTCTAAGAAGTGCAGAGTATGACCAAGGCGCCGAGGTACACGGTTGAGCCAAGAGTGCCCGGGATGGACGAACCTACCCTGGCCATTCTTGGTAAGTCTTGGCTACGATGCACTTGGCCTGAAGAAAACCCCACTTAGGGTGCAGTCTTGTAACCATAAGCCATATAGGCATAAAGGACAAGAGGCTGCGAAAACAACTGGTTGTTGGTAAATCCGGATGGGAGGAGCTAATCTTGTATGGCCGATGTGCCCTCCTTGAAGGGGAAACCAGGGGGAAGATAAGGGTGGCACCCTCCATTAGGGATCTGATAAGTGTCTAAAGATGGCAATGTCATGGGGCTTTATGATCGCAAGAACATTTAGGCCTGTCATATTATCGCGAGACAAAAATTATACAGAGGCAACAAGCCATAAGAGAAAAAGTTAAGATGAGATCAATGGGTTTTTACATGAAAATGTAAAGACGTCCTGCGATTTCATCGCAAGATGACAATATCATGAGGCTTTGATCTCGCGAGGGAACTTAGACTTGTCATATTGTCGCAATACAATCAAAGAATAAAGATAAGGCAAGATCAATGGGTCAATACATGCAAATGTAAAGACGTCCTGTGAGTTTGTCGCAAAAAGAAAAATTGGCAAAATAAGACCTTTAACTAGGAAGGCAAAATAAGACTAATAGAATAATCTCAAACATTAATTATTTTCTTTTAAGAATGCAGGACAGATTTGTTCATCGCAAGAGAGAAAGAAAGTACTATTCAGAATCTTTCAGAAATACTATTCATAATTTCTCAGAAGTATTATTCAGAGTTTCTCAAGAGGATTATCTACAATCTCGCAGCACTATTCATCAGCTCGCAGCACTATTTATAACACTATTTCAGGACCACTATTCATAATTTCGCAGGGTTATTCAGAAACTCGCAGACACATTCAGAAACTCGCAGATACATTTATAATCTTGCAGACACATTCAGAAACTTGCAAACTCATTCAGCACCTCGCAAACTATTCTAGAATTTCGCAGGAAATGTGATTATTTCGCAGAATATGATTATTTTATCGCATGAGGCAGAGGCAAGATAAGAATAAAGAAACAATTCGTTCATTTAACATTTTCTCAAGGATTCTACCTCCATAGATAAAGACAGAGGCAACTGTAGGAGCGGAATATCACAGCAAATAATAACTTACGAAATTGTGGAGAGAAAATACATTTTGCGAGCAAAGAATATTTTGGGAGCAAGAAGGACATTTTGCGAACAAAGAAAACCACGAAGGTTCGCAAGATAATCTTCAAATCCGAAATGGCGGGACAAGTAGTTGTTATCCAATATGTAAAATTATATAAATAGCCATTTAGGCATAAGAAGTAGGACATAATTTGAGACACATTTTGAGAGGGGATAATTTTAGGAGGAGAGAGAAAATTTTAGAGAGGGATTTTATTTTCTTTATCATCTTCTTTCCCAAAAATTCTAGAGCTCCAAATATTCATTAATGGAGTCTCAATTGTAAAATCATGTAATCACATACAATCACTAGTGAAGCATCGTGGATGTAGATCACATTGATCGAACCACGTAAAAATCTTTGTGTCTCTTTATAATTTTAGTACCTTAATTCTTAGTTTCATATCAAATTAATTAGGTTTAGGAATCATTTTAATGGATTCTTATGAGGGTGTAGTTGTGAGATAATCTGCAACTACATAATTGGCGCTAGAAGGAGGGGACTGGCCTGGTTGGTTCAAGAAAGTTAGAAAAATTGGTTACTGTTGGTGATGAATTGTACCGGATTTATGAATTTTGAAGACAAAAATGGAAATTCCATGGAAGAAGATACACTTTTAGGGAGTGAATCAACATCAACAAAAGACAAATCCTCTTTCTTAACTCATTCCTTTTCTGATTACTATTTTCTTTCAGATTTATAGATTTATGAAAGAAAAATGTGAATTTTATTCCTATTATATGATTTTAGTCTTCATATCTTAAGATCTAATGGTTTAAACCAAAAAATTTTAACCAAATTTTTCCAGATTAATGAAGTTATGCGAAGTGATTTCTTACATTTTTCTTCATTGATTTAAACTAGCTGAGGCATGGATTTAACTAATTGATGCTGCGAACTAATGTGATTGATGCGAAGTATCCTCTAAACAAAACTAGACGAATTTTCGAAATAATTTCATTTTCCACGAAACAAGATTTTTTGCTTGCAAAAATTAATTAGATTCATGAATTAATTAGAGATTTCGTAAAAATTTCTCTAAATTTCTCATTGAATTTATTTGTTGTTCACAGCGATGCATGATTAGAGATCTCCCAAAAACAGAATACAGACGTTGAGAATTATCTATGTAAACTTCGCAGGAATAACCAAGGTAAAAGGAAATGTAACTTCAAAAACGCACGGAGCAAATCAAAGACACAGCCATTCAACAAAGGGAGGACTTACTTCACGGTAAAGAATTACTTTGCAGCGAAGGGAGAGATTCTACCCTGCGAAGAGTATTTTTCTTTGTTTACAGTTAATAAAGATTGAAGAAAAACAACTTGCGAAGTAAGGAAATTTACAGCTTGCGAAGAAAAGGCTACAGACCAGCAAAGTCATAAGCAAAGACAAAGACAAAGTTGCCTACTTCAAAGGCAATGAATGTGCGTAACTTGGTGGCATTACTCCCAGCTTCTGGAAATTTTCTTAGCTTTCTATCATCAAAAATCAAATGCAAATGTCGAGCTTCAGAAATACTCACAACCTCATCAGAAAATATTGAGCTTCAGAAATATTGAGCGTTCGTCGGCGCCAACGATAGTTCGTGCAAGAAAATATCAGAGAACTCTCTTTCATTCAATTCACTTCTCATCAAAAGTTCCAAATTCTGAGAACTTTAAAATCCCACAGTTCGCAAGAATCAATAGTTTATGCGAAGAACTATTTCATCTCATGATCGTGTTTGTCTGTTGATCGAACCATCTAGATGCGAACAAAGTCGCACCGGTGAAAGGAAGGAAGAAAGAAACTAATATTGATGCTCGAAAGCCTTATCCAACACAATTTAATAGCGGTGAATGGAGAAGCCAGGGGAGTGCCAAATAATACGTGCTATGCGAAGATATAATGAATGGGAGAGTAAAAATCATCAGTACGATAGGGACATAGAAAGAAAAGAAGAGAAGTTGCCAGAGAAACTAAAACAACGTAGGCAATGTAAAAGAGAAAATCATAAAGAAGCCATCGGTATAACAACCCACTATCATCGCATGAGAAAAAGGGAAAAAACACATCTATCCAACACATCTGAGGTTAAAGACAGGATCATAGTGAGAATGTAGGATCATCTGAGATACGAAATTGACGCAACCACAACAAAAATAAGGTTAAATATGCTCAACAACTAGACATACAACCCAATACTAATGGCTATACACGAACAACATAACTGCAGGATACGTTAACTTGGCCCAGAAACTCTATTGAGTATTGAGTACTATCAGAATTGCGAAGCTTCGCAAAACTCACTCAAACCATTTCTTCGTGGAATAGAATGGCAGAAGACGAAATGAGGACTACTTCGTAAGTTTAATATAGTCATTAACGTACTCAAATAAAGAAGAAACTTTCATCAAATAACTAGTATGAGGAAGAAGCTCAGACATAAAGGGTGATGATTAAAATATCTCAGCAAAGAAAGTTTTCGAATAATTGTTGTGAACAGAATTTTGCCATCTATGCGAATAAAAACTCAGAAGAAGTAACCAACTTGCGAGCAAAAGCGGCCAACTTTGCGAGCATAAAACCGGTAAAGCCAACCAACTCACAAATCAAAGGGGTAGCTCACCAAAGAAGACAACCAGTTGAAACGATACAACCTGCGAAGAACAAGTGAAGGTTGCCCAGGAAGGAAAAATTATTGAGCCAAGGAAAAACTATTGAGCGCAGATTACCCAGGAAGAAGAATGGACGAAAACATAATACACAAAAGGCAGTAACATTAGAATGAGTTATGCAAATCTTATCTCAATTTCACAAAACAAGGGCTAGTACAATTGGTAACAAGCAAAGAGAATGGGTTTGAATATATGGGTTCGAGTCTCTATATTCGCATAAAAGTTTTGCACTCCGCAGATGTTTACTTTGCAAACGTTCGCAACATGAACTTATATCGTAAACATTTACTTTGCAGATTTTTACTTCGTACAAATGTTTACTTCGCAGATGTTTACTTCATGTAAATCATGACTTCGCAGATGTTCGTTTACTTCGTGCAAATTATTACTTCGCAAGATTTTTGGGTATTTCGCAAGAAGAAAGTGGGAGATTATTTCACAAGAAATGACAAGTCATATACTTCACAAGAGATAACAACAAGCCGTAAAAAGGTAAGTACCATTTCCCTGAATATTTTATTTACAAAAGACAAAAGATTTTTTGATTTTATTCCCCAAAAGCGATATACTCGCAAGATCTCTACAATTTCTAAGATTTCAAAACATTTCAAAGATTTTTTAGATTGGTGAAAAGTGATACAATCGCAAGATTCAAAAATGAGTTTATCGCAAAAATTTAACGATCTCAAAATTTTTCAAAGACTTCAAAATTACAAAAAATAGAGAAAATTAAATTCCTATATTTCTATAGAACAATTTTGATTAATACTTCTCATACTTCTTATACTAAACATTTCATGAAAACATTCAACATTTTATGTACATGAAAAATTTACGATGAATTTTTAAAATGCGAAAAAATACCGCCATTTACGATTAACTTGCGAATAAAAGACCGCAATCTGTGATCAGCCTCCAAAAAAGAAAGAGAGCCGCAGAAAATTTTATACAGGCAAACCTTTGTGGCGTACACCCTAGTTCGCGAAGCTATATTTCGTAAGAGGCAAAGTCCTAAAGTACGTCATTTAAGGGGGTACCTATAACGTGGATAAGGGTAACCGGAACACCACCAAGGGCCCTTAGTACATGGTAAAAATTTAGGGGTACAACCCAATAATGGGGTACCTATCCGGGTTAGACACTTTGGATTCTCACCTAATCTAGCGACATTACACAATATAAAATGCGGTGTAAGAGGATTTAGGTTGGGCGACTAAGGCATACTGTCTTTCCCAAGAAGTGCAGAAAACGATCAAGGCGCCGAGGTACACGGTTGAGTCAAGAGTGCCGGGTGAGATTGAACCACATCTGCCATTTTTGACAAGTCTTGGCAAATGATGCACTTGGCCCAAAGATACCCCATAGGGTGCAACCTCGTAACTATAAGCCCTATATGCAAAAAGGATAAGAGGTTGCGATCAAAAGCTGGTTGTTGGCAGAACCGGATGGGAAGAGCTAACCTTGTATGGTCGATGTACGCTTCCTTGAAGGGGAAACCAGGGGGAAGATAAAGGGCATCACCCTCCATTAGGGAGCTGATACGTGCTATAAGACGCAAATGTCACGAGGCTTCTTATTTGCGAAAACATAAAGGCTTGTCATATTTGTGCAACAAATGAAGTTCTGCGAGCATTCTAAAAAAAAAAAAAAAAAAAAAAAAAAAAAAGAAGGGAAACATACAAAAAGAACTCGCAGAACATAGTAAAGAAGTTAAGATGAGATCAATGGGTCACTACATGAAAGTGTAGAGACGTCCTGCGATTTCATCGCAAGACGGCAATGTCATGGGGCTTTATGTTCGCAAGAATATTTAGGCCTATCATATTGTCGCAACACTTCCTGAAGAGGCTAAAATACTATACAAAAAAGATAAGGCAAGATCAATGGGTTTTTGCATGAAAGTGTAAGAACGTCCTGCGATTTTGTCGCTACAAAAGAGGTGGAAAAATAAGACCTTTACTTAGGAAGGCATGATAAGACCACAGCAATTAATGAAATTCATTACAATCATTGAAGAAATTATACAAGAATATACATCATGAAGTTTTGAAGAGAAGACAACTTCGTCAAGATCATTGAAGAATTTTGAAGAGAATATATATCAAAGAAGACAATTCCATCAAGATCATTGAAGAATATTGAAGACAATATATATCAAAGAAGACAATTCCATCAATATCATTGAAGAATTTTTATAAGAATATATATCACGAAGTCATACTAGAAGAGGCGATTTCATTCGCGAAAATACACAAGTAAACTTGCGAAGATGATTATATGAATAGAGGCAACTCAAAGATATATCAATTTTACTGCAGCAAAATGAGCTAAGTAACACAAACATTAACTATGCATTATAATAGATAAGTATTCACATCATACAAGCATCATATTTGCATCATACAAGAATCATATTTGCGTCATACAAGCATCATACTCGCATCATTCAAGCATCATATTTGCATCATAAATGCATTGCATAAACATTTTAAGACATAAGAATCGCATACACATTTCATAACATAATCATTATATAAGTATTATATGCACACAAGTATTGTACAAAATTTTACAGGAAAATACCACGAAACTTCGCAGAAAAGTTCATAATTCGCAGGACTATTCATAGTTCGTAACACTATATTCGTAACACTATATTCGCAACAGTACAATCGCAATAGTACATTCGCAACAGTACATTCGCAACAATACATTCGCAACAATATGATTCGCAACAGTATGTTCGCAACATTATGTTCGCAGCACTATTCACAGCACTATTCAGAAGTTCAGAAATTCGCAGAAAACCCCAGAAATTCACAGAAAAATTAAGCAATTTGCAGAAAAATTCAGAAGTTAGTAGGGTTATCACTTGAGGCAAAGGAAAGATAAGAATAGAGACGCAATTTAATTATTCAACATTTTCTCAAGGATTCTCCTTCATAGATAAAGAACAGAGGCAACTATGGATACTCAAGAAAATATTTGATGTTCTTTATCTTCTCAGCAAGAATCCTCACCAAAAGTGGAATAATAATTTCACATGAACAGAGGCAATATTTATCACTCTCATCAAGGATATTTTATACTTCTTATATAATTCGAAGATTAAATACTTCTTATACTTCTTCAAGGATACTTCATACTTCTTATACTTCAATGGTTGATACTTCTTATTTACTTCGCAACATTCCGGGACTTCGCAAAAGAATAGAGGCAAGTATATACTTTTCAAGACTAGTATTCTTTCGCTCGTTCCTTCATCAACAAAGATCAAAGACTACTCCAACAACCACAACAAGTGATTTTTTCTTAAAGATCGCTCTTCAAGCAATATTCAAGAAAAAAGAGGCAAGCTGTAGGAGTGGAATATCACAGCAAATAATAACTTACGAAATTGTGGAGAGAAAATACATTTTGCGAGCAAGAAGGACATTTTGCGAATATTTTGCGAGAAAAGAAAACCACGAAGGTTCGCAAGATAATCTTCAAATCCGAAATGGCGTGACAAGTAGTTGTTATCCAATATGTAAAATTATATAAATAGCCATTTAGGCATAAGAAGTAGGACATAATTTGAGACACATTTTGAGAGAGGGGATAATTTTAGGAGGAGAGAGAAAATTTTAGAGAGGGATTTTATTTTCTTTATCATCTTCTTCCCCAAAAATTCTAGAGCTCCAAATATTCATTAATGGAGTCTCAATTGTAAAATCATGTAATCACATACAATCACTAGTGAAGCATCGTGGATGTAGATCACATTGATCGAACCACGTAAAAATCTTTGTGTCTCTTTATAATTTTAGTACCTTAATTCTTAGTTTCATATCAAATTAATTAGGTTTAGGAATCATTTTAATGGATTCTTATGAGGGTGTAGTTGTGAGATAATCCGCAACTACAGCAACTATGGATTACCAAGAAAATATTTTATGTTCTTTATCTTCTCGGCAAGAATCATTTCCAAAATGGACAGGGATTTTCACCAAAAATGAAGTAATAATTTCGCATGAACAGAGGCAATACTTATGATTTTCATTCAAGGACGGATACTTATTATATTTTGAGGATTGAGTACTTCTTATATTTCTTCAAGGATACTTCATAGTTCGAATACTTCAAGAGTTAATACTTCTTATTTACTTAGCAAAGATATGGAACTTCACAAAAGAATAGAGGCAAGTACGTACTTTTCGAGTCTAGTATTCTTTCGCTCGTTCCTTCATCAACAAAGATCAAAGACTACTACAACAACAGATTTTTTCTTAAAGATTACTTTTCAAGCAATATTCAAGAAAAAAGAGGCAAGATGTAGGACCAGAATATCGCTACAACTATGTTCACGCGGGATTAACAACACTTCTGCGAGCATCATCGCAAGCTCTTCAAAAACACTTTGCGAGAGTCAGAGAATAATACAAAGAATGACGTAATAGACAACGACATCATAAAACATGAGAAAGATGTGAAGATTTTGTAGTTAGAGAGAATGCTCACGAGCACAAGGCGGGAGCTCGCGAGAGAAAGGCAGGAAATGAATATTTTGTGGTTATAAAAGAGTCTCGCGAGCACGATAGCAGATCTCGCGAGCACGATAGCAGATCTCGCGAGCACGATAGCAGAGCCTGCAAGGAGCATATCAGAAATCCTAAAAAATGGGAAAGATGAGTTGAATGTGAGCTGTCACCCACTATGAAGATACCTATATAAAGAAAAGAGCAGGAGAGAGAAAGGGGGAGAGACAATTTTAGAAGAGAGAGAGAGATATTTTGCAGAGAAATATTAGGAGAGAGAATGTATTTTTCTTTATCATCTTCTTCCCCAAAACTAGATTTAGAACTCCATTAATGGAGATTATCAATGTAAATCTAATGTAAACTTAAACGATTATAGGGAAGAATCATGGATGTAGATCATATTGATCGAACCATGTAAAAAACCTTGGTGTCCGTTTATAATTTTAGCAATTTTACTACCATTTTTATATGTAGATCTAGAAATGAATATCAAGATATGATAAGGGGTGTGTTGTAGGATTTCCTTTAACTACATTTTTTAATAGAAGGACAACTAAAATGTAGTTGCAGGAAATCCCACACTACACCCTTGTTATGATCTTGCTATATTCAACTCACAATTGAAGATTAAAAATGACACTTTATTATTTTGTTCTCAGAAATGTTTACAGAAATGGAAGAATTTAAGATTACAACTATTCTCTTGAAGTTTCTCTCTCCTCAAGACTTTCTTAACTCTCAAAAATACATCATCCTTTTCTGGACATATTGGGTCTATATTTATAGGGTAGTTACATAGTGGATGACAACTAAGTTTTCCTCTTATTTTGGATTAGTTCTGCGATTGTACCGCGATAGTTACAATGTTCATTCTCGCAAGCTTTGTAGCCATCGCGGGACAAACATGCTTTTCTCATGTTTTCTTCAATCGTCAGTTATTATGTCACTCTTTTGACTGCTTTTGTGACACTCACAAAGTGTAGTTGAAGATCTTGCGGTGATGCTCGCTGGGAAGTGTTGTTAATCTCGCAGAGAAGTGTTGTAGCGATATTCTGGTCCTACATCTTGCCTCTTCTCATGTCTTTTCTGCGAAGAAGAGAAGATCATGAGAATTTTTAAAATGCTGCAACTACTTCAGATTTCTCTGTTCTGACACGCTTTTGTATCCTTCGCCAGCTATTTTCACATATTCTCTTTTCTAATAAATTTATGACACGTCCTCTCTAACCGCTGCGATCTGACCATTCATGTCTTTTCTTAGCATTTATTACATTTATCTTCTTCGAGAAATTTCTTATTCTATAAATACTCTTTTCATTCTTTTCTTTTCCTCTTTTACTTTCTTCTTCTATCTCTTCGTAACTTCTCTGCAAGTTTACTGTTCTTCCGTAAATTGCGCATCTGTTATCGATGTGATTCCTTTCTTAGTTTTCAACCTTTTTCTTCATTCCCATACTTAAAAAATGGTTGTTGCTGGTGCTAAAAATTTGGCTTCTTTTGGTGAGATGCGAGAAAAACTCAAAAGTAAAGGTTTTACTTTGTCTACGATTCCAAATCAAAGTCCTAAATCCGAGCTTTCCATCAAATTATTTTCTGATCATCAATGTTCTCGCGAGAAAGTTATAGTATCGCTAGGTCAACTTGACGCTGGTCTTCCAATTCCTCTCTATGACCCGGATCTTCCCTTATTTTATGAAATAATTTCTCACGAGAAATTCTCGCGAGCAGTATATCAACTGGGTGGAGATTGTATTCGATTACTACTTGAATATGCCTCTCGCGGTGCCAATAAAGGATCTCGATACCCTTATGCTGCGAAGAATCCTCAATTCAAAGATGTTCCAATCATTCCTGCGATGTATACTGTGGATAATTTCTTCATCAACTATGACATAATACCCATGAAGAGAGATCGCACTTGCTGGGGCGTCCGTTTTCAAAAGAAAGATAAGGTTCTTTGAAGATAAAGCTCTTATGCTAGATATAGATTGGCATACAAATACTAATCAAGGTCCTCGCCATTCTAGCGATGACAAGTGGTTTATTTTTCCTCTGATTTTAGAGAGCCCGTATATTTCTGGCACTCATTCCTTGCCTGCAAATCTCATGGAATACCAACCATGGGTGTTCTATTGGCCTGAGAAGGATAAATAAGTATGTCTTCCTTAGTTCTTCACATAACAAGTTATTTTTATTATTTTTCTTTGATTTTCATATCTTTAAGCTCTCGCTGATTATGCCTGTTTACTAGATTGAGAGATTGAAGGCCTATTATGAGAAGTTTATGAAATCTGCTACTCGTTCAGCTCTTCAATTACTCACAGATGAAGTAAGAAATATTTTCTTTATAAATCTTAACAATATATTGTTGCCTCTATTTCTTATCTTTATATGTGCTCGCAGGTAATTGAAAAATTAGAACCAATGGAACCACAAACCAAGGTGAAATCTTCTAATGATCGCAAGGGAATAACCAATGCCCCTCCCAAATGGAATACTGCTGCTCCTCGCAGTGATGAATTTGACGATCCTCCCTTAAAGAGAAGAAAAACCCAACTCCCTTCTTCTTCAACTCCTCAACCTATTCCAGAAAATTTAAATGTTGATTTTGATAAGGATAATGATAATGATAATTTCGGAGTTCATAATGATGTTCCTTCCATAAAGGATTCTTCTTCTTATGAGTCTGCAATGGCTCAACTGTCCAAATTTTTTGGCAGTAATACATTTGGTATCACAAATGAGTATGAAGATGAAGTTATTAACGGAATATCCCAGTCTCTCGCCAAAGTTTGCGATGCTCCCATATTAGCTGATAGCGATTCCCTTCGTGGGGTTTTAAGATTACTATCTCCAAGTCTCCTGAATTCGCTTGGTAGCCTGGTATGTTTCTATTTGCTCATCCTTTTTATGTATTTATTGATATTTTTGTCAGATCTTGACTTATATAGTTTTATCGCAGGTTGGAAGAGCTGTTTTTGCTGTTGCTTCTGATTTAGACAATAGGCGTGAATTTTTTCAACAAAAGATTGTTGTTCTTCGCCAAAATAATGAAGAACTAAAATCTGAATTTTCAAATATTCGTGAGAAGAATGAACAAATGGAAGATGAACTTGATAATCTTCGCGAGAAGAATAAAGAACTTGAGAATAATATTCTTCAACAATCGCTCAAAGTATCCAATCTTGATACTGTTAACAAACAACTCTTAGGTATGATATCCTTCTTCTTTTCCTTCATAATTTTATATTTCACTATTCTTTCTTACTTGATTTATCATTCTCGCAGACGTTTATGGTCTCACTGATGAGGCTTTAACCATTCGCTCTTTTCATGAACCGATAGACAATGATACTCTTCTAGAACTTCTTAATAATTCTTTAAAAAACCCTTCCAATATTAATTCCCTTTCTATAGATGAACGCAGATCTAAGTTTCATCTCTTAGAAATTGATTACAGATCTTGTTTAGATATTACCCACAGATTCAAACAGCTTCTCTAGAATTCTAAAATAGAGATCAAAACTTTAAAGGCTAGTAATAATGATCTTTCCAAAGACAAAGATCGTATATATAGACAAGGAGCTGAAGCTTTATCAAATTTCCATAAGACCATTCTTGAAGTTCAAGTTGAAAGGGATAGACTTATCCGCGAGAAAGAGGATTTTGTTGAAAGAGAAAACCAAATTCGCTCCCGTCTTCTTATTTCTAGCGATGATTAATTTTCTTGGGTTGAAATGGTTCTTGATAATGATAGAAATAATTTAGGTGTAAATATTAGTCTTCAAACTGGTCATTCTGCCTTAATTAGAGATATGATTGCAGAAAGAGAAGGTTATCACTCTTATGATTTCACTAATTTATTTTTTAATTGAATCATCCTTATATGTATTAACTTTGTTATAATTTGCTCGCAGCATCCGAAAAGAACTATCGTAAAAGATTTGATGAGCTAGAAGAAGAGAAAAGCCAACTCGCTAGAAATCTATCTTCTCGCGATGAAAAGTATTATAGATTGAAGGAAAAATTGAAAATCTCATCTTGAATTTTAGTAACGCCCTTATCCGTGTTCGTAATAACGCCGTTAAACTAGTCTGTGATGATCATGGTATTCCTCATTCTACATATCCCGATCTCGCAAAGGAAATTCCAGCTGATTCCCCAAATCTAGTTATCTCTGATAGCGAAGCTGGGGAGTCTAGCGAATATGAAGATGACAATAATAATGATAATGAAGAAAAGTCTGGCGAAGAAGAGAAGTTTAATGAAGATGAAGGTAATGATGATAACGATGAAGGAGAGAAATCTGGTAATGAGAAGAAATCTGAAGAATAAAAATCTGATGAAGGTGGTGATGGATCTACTTAGTTCTGTTTCTTCTCTTTATCTTCCTTGTAAATTTTGTACACTTATTTTATGCTTCTCGTAATATTGCTGAAAGTTTCTCCAACTTGATGTGTAAACTTCTTTTGCTTTTATCTGTACGAATTAGAAAATAATTCTTTTTCTGCAACATAATTATTATCCTTTAATTATCTGTATAAATGTATCATATATGCAATTTTGTCATATGATGGATGAATAATAATTTCATCGTTCTATGCATTCCCATACTTGCCTCTATTATTCATCCGCAATATGAAAAAATTGAATAGAGATTAGATATTAGTTGTAAATCAAATTAAATTTTCCTCAATATCGGTGATGTTATCGCTAGAAACAATCGTATAACTTTATGATCTATGCGTAAAATCTCATAAATTCTGCGAGCATTATCGCAATAATCTTATGGTCAAATCATGCCTTCCTAATTAAAGGTCTTATTTTGCCACATTTTTTCTTTCTGCGAAAAAATCGCCGGACGTATTTACATTTGCATGTATTGACCCATTGATCTTTCGTTATCTTTGCTTCTTCGAATTTTCTGCGACAATATGACAGGTCTATATTCTCTTGCGAGAATGAAGTCCTATGACATTGCCGTCTTGTGATGAAATCGCAGGACGTCTTTACTCTTTCATGTAAAAACCCATTGATCTCATCTTAACTTTTCTCTTTTGGCTTGTTTCCTTTATATAATTTTCGTCACGCGACAATATGACAGGCCTAAATGTTCTTGCGATCATAAAGCCCCATGACACTGCCGTCTTAAGACACTTATCATCTCCCTAATAGAGGGTGCTTCCCTTATCTTCCTCCTGGTTGCCCCTTCAAGGAGGGCACATCGGCCATACAAGACTAGCTCCTCCCATCCAGATTTGCCAACAACTAGTTGTTTTCGCAGCCCCTTGTCCTTTATGCCTATATGGCTTATAGTTACAAGACTGCACCCTAAGTGGGGTTTTCTTCAGGCCAAGTGCATCATAGCCAAGACTTACCAAGAATGGCCAGGGTAGTTTCGTACGCCCCGGGAACCCTTGGCTCAACCGTGTACCTCGGCGCCTTGGTCATACTTTTCACTTCTTAGAAGAGATTCTCAGTCGTCCAACCAGGGTATAACCTTATATAGTTGGAAATCCAAGATCTCTCTCCTGGATAGGTTTTCTTTAATCCCAAAATTTGCATGACTCAGGTTCCAGCAGCGGTATAACCTTATCCCTGAGTCATGTAAAGAGATACCCCCTTATATGATGCACTATTAGGTCTTACATTTGCCTCTTGCGAAATTGTATCCGCGAACTAAGGTGCACGCCATAAAGGTTCGTCCCATTTTATTAATCTTTGCGAAATTTTATTCGCGTTTCTCACGAGTATTGTAACTCTGATAAAATTTCATTTCTTTGGTCTTCTTTTAAAATTTTGCAATTCTTTCAAACAGAGTACTCTTTTCAATTGTATTTTCTTCAAACAAATTATGCGTAAGCTTCTTTAAATTTCATCATTTTACCTTTCTACTTACTATTTTTTGGTTCTGCTTTTCTGTTACGTTTTGCTGTTTTTTCTTTTTCTGCGATACGCTCGCCATCAACTTCCTCTCGCTTCTCTATTGTATCAATCATCAATCTTTCACATCTCTATCGTTGCTTGATGTTGTACTTCCAATTGATGTTCTTCTCAGCTCTTTCCTCGTAAGATTTTATATCAATCTCATAATATTTCTTGCTTTCTCCCCAATCTCCCTTAATAACTCCAACACCATTAGGATGAGGAAATTTAATACACTGGTGAAAAGTAGATGCTACACCTAATATCCCATGTATTCAAGGTCGACCAATCAGGGCATTGTAAGGTGATTCAATGTCCACAACACATAACAATATCTTTGAAGATATTCCCTTTAATGGAATCCACATTGTAATTTCCCTTTTTGGTTTGCTAGTTGTTCCATTAAAGCCATAGATTTTATATGTTGATGGTGTTAGATCTTCGTCTCTTCCACCCATGGTTTTGTAGGTATGATAAAATAAGATGTCGACTGAACTGCCTGTGTCTATTAGAACTCTATTGATAGCCCAAGAATCTTCATTTTCATCATCATTTTCTTCATCTTATTCTTCTACTTGCTTTGCTCGCCAGGCTCTGGTACTTCTTGTGCAGTGAAAGAAATAGTTTTCTTTTGCCATTCTTCTAACGGCGAGGCTCTCGCGATATTCATTATCTCTCTTCCATATGTGTCTCTCGCGAAGACTCTGCTTAGAACATTATCATGGAAATCCTCAATAGTTCTGTGTGAATGTACAATGGAATTACAAAACAAATTCTTTGCTTTAGCCCCAACTTCTATTACGAATTTTTCAACTATTTATGTAGTCATTATCTCTTAATTGTGAGTTGAATAGTCTTACCATTTTATGTAGTTGTAGGAAATCCCACACTACATCCTTGTTATGATCTTGCTATATTCAACTCACAATTGAAGATTAAAAACGACACTTTATTATTTTGTTCTCAGAAATGTTTACAGAAATGGAATAATTCAAGATTACAACTATTCTCTTGAAGTTTCTCTCTCCTCAAGACTTTCTTAACTCTCAAAAATACATCATCCTTTTCTGGACATATTGGGTCTATATTTATAGGGTAGTTACATAGTGGATGATAGCTAAGTTTTCCTCTTATTTCGGGTTGGTTCTGCGATTGTACCGCGATAGTTATAATGTTCATTCTCGCAAGCTTTGTAACCATCGCGGGACAAACATGCTTTTCTCATATTTTCTTCAATCGTCAATTATTACGTCACTCTTTTGACTGCTTTTGTGACACTCGCAAAGTGTAGTTGAAGATCTTGCGGTGATGCTCGCTGGGAAGTTTTGTTAATCTCGCAGAGAAGTATTGTAACGATATTCTGGTCCTACATCTTGCCTCTTCTCATGTCTTCTTCGCAAAGTGGAGAGGATATGAGAATCTTCAATTCTTCAAAGTGCTCGCAGCCTCTTTTCTTTCCATATTTTCTTCTCGACATTGCTCCGTTAATTTAGCTTAACCGCCTACACGTGTTGTAAATTCATCTTTTTACTGACACGTCTCTACTCAACAGGTCATTCCCTTTTTCCTATAAAAGGTAGAGTTAGACTTCAAAACTAAATTTCTTCTTTTATTTCTCTATCTTCTTCATCTGTTTATTTTGTCTTTCGTCTGCAACTTTTCTTCTTCTTCATATTCTCCTGCTACGGTTCTAATGGAGTCATCAAGGTATGTTTTCAGAATATAATCTTTATTTGAGTCAATTTTTACTCATATTCTTCGATCTTCTCTATTTGATCCTTCATAACTCCCGTATTATGTCTTCTCTTCAGTGGAACTATCCCTAACACCCAATCCTCAATTCAAAACCCTAATGCTCGCAAAAGGCCAACTGATAAGAAGAAGAGGAGTTCTGCAAATGATAAGGTGGTAAGAAACACTTCCTATTTCTTAATAACAATATTGTTTCCTCTGTTTCTTATCTAAGTGATTATTCGCAGAATGTCGAGAACATCGCTAATCCTCCCAAAAGACCTCGTCAATTTAAAGCTCTTGAGGATGATTTCATCATCCCCATGTTAACATCTGCGAGAGTTACTCCCACACCTTCGCGATTGGATCCTCTTTCTTTTATCTACGAGAATATCGCTATCAACACCTCTATTTCTTTTGATTCTTTGACAAATCAAGCTCCTGAAATTGCTGTGACTGAAACTCCTTCTAGCCCTTTATTGCCTTCAACTGTTGTTTTTCCAAATACTCCTCCTTATGATAATACAACCATCACAAATGACTCAAATCTTCAATTGTCCTCGTTACTACTTTACCCTCTGCATCTCTTCCTCCATCAAATGAAACCTTAGCAGGAATTGATGTTGCTTTTAAAATTTTATCTAACATTTTAGACCATGCTAGAAAATCTTCTACTGACTTTTCCAATATGAAGTTTGTGAGACCTTACTCAAATATTTTGGCTCTGATAGTACTGCTTCATGAGCATCTTTAGAAAGTGAAGTTGAATCTCTAAGAAAAAGCCTTCAAGTCAAAATTTCTGAATGTGATACTCTGAAACATATGCTTCGCAACTCTTCACTTAACTGCGAGAACCTTCGCAGAAAAAATGACGAGCTGAAAGGTATAATTTTCCTGCCTCTACCCTTTTTTTTTTTTTTTTCTGTTTTGCTTTCATATCCTCTGTACTCAAGTCTCCTTCTTAAATTCTTGGTTCATATATTAGTTTCAAATCGGACTCGTTTCATGGAAAGACTTAAATTTGAATCTATTGCTGAAGAAGCTCGTGTTGAAAGAGATTCTTGGATGGACCAGTATAATAGATTAGATAATCTCTACACATATTCGATTGATCAAATAGATAATCTTACTAATGAGAATAATCAATTATCACAAAGTCAAAATTTATTAAGTAACGAGATTACTCGTCTCTCATATTTGTTAACCAAGTCTAACTTGGCGGTAGAATCTTTATCAGATGAAAATATAACTTTATCCCAAGAGAAACATAGATTTTCAAGCTTGATGGCGATTTGTTTGCAGCAATTGAGTAATCTACAAAGAATATGTGATAATCAAGAGCGATCTATTCGTTCCCTTAAAGATGAACTCAAGGAAGTAACTGAATCATCTGCTACTGAGAAGGATAAACTTATTAAGGGTAGATTAACTCTTAGTTTAAAGGACAGCAAGCTTCAAGATCAATACTCCCAATTAAACAAATCTCATTCTTTATTAGCAAAGGAAAACTCGTATCTACACTCCAAAGAAGAAAACATGAAATCTCGTCTGAAGGGTATGGTTGGCGATAAATTTGATGACGCTATGAACCAATGGGAGAACTGTTTGTTTACATTAATCCAAAACTTAACCTCTCAAAAAGAAGGTAGCCAATCGACTTCCTCATTTGTTGATCTTTCTGTCAAATTTTACGTTATGTTTCTTGTGAGATCTTTCTCTGAATAATATTTAATCATTTTTATTGCTCGCAGAATCTGAATGAAGTCTTCATTCTACCATCACTGATCTTACTGATAAGTTGGATAAAGTTCGCAAAGAAAACAGGATTCTTACTTCTGATCTTATAGAAGCTCGCGATAAGGCAGAGAGAAGACTTCATTTTCTCTAGTACTTCAAAAATATAGAGATTATAAATCGTGACAGAGGTTTCCTTCGCAAGGTTCACCTTAGTGCTGAAGTTCTTGTGAACGATATTCTGATATCCCATTCTGTCCCTCCTGTATCTGTTCCTCCTCTAAAAGTTGACGATGATGAAATCCCTATTCCTATGGACAAGGATTTAGAATATGTACCCGTTGAAGAAAATGTTGAAGAAGATAAACCAGAAGAAGAAGAAAAAAGTTCTCCCAGAGACGGAGAAACTCGTAATGAGAAAAATGTCGGTGATGCTGACAATAACAGTAAAAATCCTGAGTCTGGCGAGACCATCGTTGAAGCTTGAATTTCATTTTTATTTTTTTCCTTCTTCTTTCTTGCGAGCAATGTAACTTTTGCAAATTTTAGAATTCAACCTTTAATTTTGTTTACTTTGAATATTCTCAAGTAAGATAATGAGATCTTATTTATTCATTCCCCTACTTTCCCTTCATTAACTTTCTTGAGATGTTGAATTATATCATGTATCTTCTTGCGAAAGTAGGAATAGATCTGCGATGTAATGAATTATTGCGATATTCTGAAAAATTCCGAAGAAAGTTGCCTTCTCATATATTCTCCCGCGAGGAACAAATATTTCCTGCATTCTGAAAATAGTTAATGTTTTTAATATTATTCTATTGGTCTTATTTTGCCTTCCTAGTTAAAGGTCTTATTTTGCCAAACTTTTCTTTCTGCGACAAAATCGCAGGACGTCTTTACATTTGTATGTAAAAACCCATTAATCTTGCCTTATCCTTGTTTCTTCGAATTTTCTGCGATAATATGACAGGTCTATATCCTCTTGCGAGAAAAAATTCCTATGACATTGTCGTCTTGCGATGAAATCGCAGGACGTCTTTACACTTTCATGTAAAAACCCATTGATCTCATCTTAACTTTTCTATTTTAGCTTGTTTCCCTTGTATAACTTTCGTCATGTGACAATATGACAGGCCTAAATGTTCTTGCGATCATAAAGACCCGTGACATTGCCGTCTTTAGACACTTATCAGCTCCCTAATGGAGGGTTCCGCCCTTATCTTCCCCCTGGTTTCCCCTTCAAGGAGGCAACATCGGCCATACAAGACTAGCTCCTCCCATACAGATTTTCCAACAACCAGTTGTTTTCGCAGCCTCTTGTCCTTTATGCCTATATGGCTTATAGTTACAAGACTGCACCCTAAGTGGGGTTTTCTTTGGGCCGAGTGCATCATAGCCAAGACTTGCCAATGATGGCCAGGGTAGTTTCGTACGCCCCGATCACCCTTGACTCAACCGTGTACCTCGGCGCCTTGGTCATACTCTTCACTCCTTAGAAGAGGTTCTTAGTCGTCCAACCAGGGTATAACCTTATATAGTTGGAAATCCAAGATCCCTCTCCTGGATAGGTTTTCTTTAACCCCAACATCTTCATGACTCAGGTTCCAGCAGCGGTATAACCTTATCCCTGAGTCATGTAAAGAGAAATCCCCTTATATGACGCACTATTAGGTCTTACATTTGCCTCTTGCGAAATTTTATTCGCGAACTAGGGTGCACGCCATTAAGGTTCGTCCCATTCTATTAATCTCTGCGAAATTTTTATTCGCCTTTCTTGCGATTATGCTCGCAGCTTTTGCTTTGCTTTGTTATGAGAAGAACCTCTCAGTTGTAACAGAGAAAGAAGAAAAAAAAAATTCGTCATACAACGTACATGTATCTCTTATCTCGCAGAAGTTGTCATTGATAATACCTTTTCAGAAATAGTCTATTCCATGGTCTGTCAAGTATTTGACCAACATCTCTCCCTTCAGGGTCCATTAGTTTGTATGCTCCGGTTCCAACTATCTCTTTAATGATGTATGGTCCATCCCATTTTCTCGCCAACTTTACACCATTATCTCGCTGATAACTTGGTGTTTATCGCAGTAATAAATCGCCAGGTTGAAACCCACGTTTCTTAACACATTTATTGTATTCGCGAGCTAATCTTCGCTGGTAATTTTTCATATGTTGTAAAGTCTTTTCTCTTTTTTCTTCTAATTCATCCAATTTATTTAAAATCATTCCAGCACTTAAATTTCTTTCCCAAGCCTCTCTTTTTGTTGTAGGAATATCTACTTCTGTTGGTAACACAGCTTCAACTCCATACGTCAAACAAAAAGGTGACATTCCAGTAGCTTCCCATCTAGTTGTATTGTAAGCCCATATTGCATTATGCACCTATTCGCACCATGCTCTGTGGTATCATTCTAGCTTCTTTTTTAAGATGTCTGCGATTGTCTTATTAGTTGCTTCAGCTTGACCATTTGGTTGTGGGTATAAAGGAGTAGATTTTCCACACTTTATATTAAATGCATTGAGTAGCAATTCTATATTCTGCCCTTCAAATTGCTTTCCATTATCAGACACCAACTGTGCTGGAATCCCAAATCTGCAAATTATATTCTCAAATATGAATGTAAAAATATCTTTATCGCGGATATGTTGTACTGCCTTTACTTCTCCCCATTTTGTGAAATAATCTGTTGCGACAATTAGATATCTTCTTTGTCCAGAATCAGGCACAAATGGTCCCACAATATCTAACCCCCATTTCCCAAAAGTCCATACACTTGTTGAATATGGTAATGGTGCTCCTAGTGCATGTATCTTCTTTCCATATCGTGGGAAATCTTCGCAATGCCTTGAGAGTTATTTTGCATCTTCATGCATATATGGCCAGTAATAGCCTTGCATTTTTGTTCTATATGCCAAAGATCTTCCTCCATTATGATTACCAGCATCACCACTATGCAACATCTTCAATATTTTTTGTCCTTCCTCCCTCGTCAAACATCTTAGCGATGGTCCACTAAAAGATCTACGATATAATACTCAATCTCTTAGCTCATAATTGGTTGCCCTACTTTTTAATTTATGTGCTTCCAATCGATTTCTTGGGATTTCTCCTCTTTCCAAGTATGCATGAAGATCTGCTCGCCAATCTGTAATGTTGCTCTTTAATTCTTCTTCGCCAACTTCTACCATCATCACATCTTCCTCTTCTTCTTCCTTGTTTATCGCTGGTAATAAAAGTGTTTGAATTTTTATGCATCTCGCAGCTGGATTTGTCATCATACTGGATATGAAAGAAAAAGCATATGCGAGCCTATTATCTTTCCTTAATATGTGTCTCCATTTTATTTTTGGAATTCTCGCAGATAATTCTTCGACTAATCTTTTATACTTTCTCAAAGAGGTTCGTTTGTTGTGTATTCTCCTTTTATCTAGCGAATAACTAACTGTGAATCGCTGGTGATTCTAGCATTTTCCAACTTCATTTCTACTGCAAATTTTAAAGCATGAATCACGGCCTCATATTCTGTCTCATTGTTAGTGGATGCAAATTCCAATCTAAATGAAAAAGATGTTTTTTCTCCTTATGGTGAAATAAAAACAACTCCAATCCCATTTGATGAACCATCCACCAATATCTCCCATCTGTCGGGTTCTATTAATAGCTCTTTTGGATCTCCATGTTCCTCTTCTACATCCATCATCTCTTCCACAACTTCATCATCTTCTAAAGGAAATTCATCTAAGAAGTCCGCGATAACTTGTTACTTTGGCGAGGATAAAACTTCATATTGGATATCAAAGTGTCCTACTTGTGCATTCTATCTCTCAACTCTGCCTGATCTTTTTGAATTTTTCATTATTGATTCAATTGGCACTTTTGTTAACACTTTGACCTTATGTGCTTGAAAGTAGATGCGAATCTCAAAAGTTGCATGCACCAACGCTAGAATTAGTTTCTCAATCTTTGAATAATTTCTCTCTGCAGAATTGAACGTTTTGCTGATGTAATAAATTGGTTTTTTTTACCCCTGCATCTACTCGCAGCAACACAACACTTAGCGCATATGTGGTTGTGCGAGATAAATCAATAGTTCTTCTCCCAGTTCAGCTTTCTGTAAGATAGTTATGTTCATTAAATGTTTTTTTATTCCTTGAAAAGCCTTTTCACATTCATCTGTCCACTTGAATTTTGTTCCCTTCTTGAGTATATCGAAAAAATATTTGCACTTGTCTGAAGATCGCGAGATGAATTTTCCTAGTGAGGCTAAGATTCCATTCAATTTTTGCACATCTTTTACCGTCGCAGGCGTTGGAATATCGCGAATTCCTTGTGCTTTTTTCGGATCAACTTGTATTCCTTCTTTTGATACAATATACCGCAGAAATTTTCCTGAAGTTACTCCAAAAGTACACTTATCGGGATTCACTTTAATATTAAATTGTCGCATTTGATCAAAAATCTCTTTCAAATCTTGCACATGATTCTCAGCTTATTTGCTTTTGATCAGCATATCATCTACATACACTTCTAATGTTTTATGGATCCACATTGCAAACACCTTCTCCACCATTCTTTGATACGTTGCACCAGCATTTCGTAAGCTAAAGGGCATCTTTGTATAACAATATAATCCTCTTGGAGCAAAAAATGCGGTATGTTCTTGATCTTCTTTAGCGAGAGGGATTTGATTATATCATTTATATCCATCCAACGATGATATTCTGGCATTTCCCGCTGCTGATTCAACCATCTGTGGGATATCTGGTAACGAAAAACTATCTTTAGGACAAGCTTTGTTTAAATCAGTAAAATCTATGCAAATTATTATCCCCTTGTTCTTCTTTGGGACCACCACCATATTTGCAATCCACTCTGGATATTTTGCTTGCCTTATAATTCCTGCGTCGAGCATCTTCTGTAATTCTTCTTCTATTTGAGAATGGTATGTTGTTGCGATTTTCCTTATTCTTTGCTTAAATGGTCTTATGTTTTTGTTGATTTCTAATTTATGACATGCTATTGATGGATCTATCCCTGGAATCTCATCCATGCTCCACGCGAAGATATCTTTATATTCTCGCAAGAGATTTATAGTTCTTTCTTCCTCATCTGCCTCCATTCTAGTCCCAATTTTCAGCATTTTAGGCTCTTCTTCACTCCCAATATTTATTTCCTTTGTTGGTTCTGCTGCAATATAACTGGCTTCAGGTTCTCCCATTGGTGTTGGTGTTTTCATAACTCTCGCGAGTTCATTTCCTTCTCGCGAGATTTCGCTGGGTATTCCTTTTCCTTCTTTTGCTCTTATCACGTAAACTTGAAATTCTTCTTCCTTCTTTATTTCTCTCGCCAATTTTCTGCGAGCCTTTCGCAACTTTGGATGTTCTTCACAATTTCTTACTTCAATTTGGTAACACAATTTCGCAAAATCTATGTCTCCTCTAATTTCTCCAATTCCACTGGGTATAGGAAATTTGATGCATTGATGCAATGTTGATGCTATAGCCTTGATTGCGTGTATCCACGGTCTTCCTAATATCATGTTATACGGTGATTCCACGTCTACCACACATAACGTTACTTGTGTTTCAATCTCTCCTAGTGGAATTTGTACCACTATCTCGCCTTTAGGTTTTGTTAAAGATTTTCCAAAGCCATGAACATGATATGTTGAATAAGACATTTCTTCATCCTTATATCCCATTTTCTTAAAAGTATGATAAAATATTATATCTACAGAACTTCCTGCATCCACCAAAGTTCTATTCATAGCCCATTCTTCTACAAATTTTATTGATTCCTCCTTTCTCATTGGTATAGTGGATATTGTGATTACCAATGGAGATGTATGACTTAGATTTTCTTCTGGTATTTCGATCTTTGTAAATGTGATCTCCTGCTTTTCCCAATCTTTCAATGGTGATATTTTTTCCACCGTCATAATTTTCCTTCCTTCAAAATCCCGTTTGTGTATCTTCCCCTTAATATTTTCATGAAATCTATCAATCATTTTCTCGTTACCATACCACACTCCAATTTTCTACAATCCTCTTTGATTCTAACCATCCTTCCTTCAAATATCTCACCGATTTGTTTTATGATTTTCTTAATCTTGAACAATTCTTATCTTCTTCTTCACTTTTTTCTATGATTTCGCTAATTTAGTCCCTGTTTCGGGCTCCAAAATGTAGTTGCAGGAAATCCCACACTACACCCTTGTTATGATCTTGTTATATTCAACTCACAATTGAAGATTAAAAACGACACTTTATTATTTTGTTCTCAGAAATGTTTACAGAAATGGAAGAATTCAAGATTACAACTATTCTCTTGAAGTTTCTCTCTCCACAAGACTTTCTTAACTCTCAAAAATACATCATCCTTTTCTGGACATATTGGGTCTATATTTATAGGGTAGTTACATAGTGGATGACAGCTAAGTTTTCCTCTTATTTCGGGTTGGTTCTGCGATTGTACCGCGATAGTTACAATGTTCATTCTCGCAAGCTTTGTAACCATCACCGGACAAACATGATTTTCTCATGTTTTCTTCAATCGTCAGTTATTACATCACTCTTTTGACTGCTTTTGTGACACTCACAAAGTGTAGTTGAAGATCTTGAGGTGATGCTCGCTGGGAAGTGTTGTTAATCTCGCAGAGAAGTATTGTAGCGATATTCTGGTCCTACATCTGACGTATTGCTTCTTAAAGATCTTGTTCTTCCACTTCTACGCTCAATCTTTCTCTTTCACAAGCTAAATGTGCTTCTTCAGCATAATGCCTCTCAATTTCGTCCTCAATTATTCTTCGGTTTCTTTGAATTTCTCGCTCATGTAATATTCTTCTTCCTTCTTCTCGATTTTCTTCACCATCTTGGTTATTTTCACCCTCTTGATTTCTATTATCACGTCTATCATCCACAGTTGCACCATGTGGAATGTAGCGATCATTAATCATCTCTTCTTCTCCATAATGCTGCTCTTCATTTGGATTTTGCATTTCCTCTCGAATATTCTCACCAGCAATTCTCACAGGGGAATTTCGCCTTGCTTCTCCTCTCAATGACCTTGAACTTGATCTTGTAGTACTTCTTGATGTCCTACTTTGTAATCCTCCATTCTTAACTCGTGATTTTGTCTTGTTAAATTTGCACGTTCCTTTGCCTCTAATCTCCTTTCCTCTTGTATTCTTTGTATTAAAACCTCTATTGCTTCATTTTCATCATCTCCATGAATTAATCCTCCAATCGCTTCTTGATCTCTTCCCTCTCGCCTTCCACTTCTTAATTGTTGATTTTTTGTTTCTTATACTGAATCTGATCGCCAAGTATGCACGCTCACCCTGTCATAATCCACAGTTCTATCTTGTATCGGTGTTTGCTGATTCGGTTGTTGAACTTGATTTTCTCCATTATTTCTTGTTTTTGTTGCTCCTTATTCTTAATCTTGAATATTCTCCTATTTCATTTATCTCTTTTCCAGCAAGTCTTTTACTCCTCCTTACGGTTGTTGGTTGTTCTGATGTATTTCTTCTTCTAGCCATTCCTTCAAATTTAATGTATTACTGTAAATCACGTAAAAATCTTTTCCAATTTCTTCAAATTCTTACAAATCACAATTTCAATATTTGCTCAGAAACATCCCTGTTTCTAGCGCTATTATGTAGTTGCAGGAATTCCTACACTACACCCCTCACCAGAATTCATAATAATCAACACATATTTGAAGATTAAGAACAACACTTTTATTGATAGATTCTCAGAAATATTACAGGAAATGGAAGAAATCAAGAATACAACCGCTCACAAGAACTTTCTCTCTCCTCAAAATTTTCTCAACACTCAAAAATTGATCTTCCCCTCTCTGAGTCTACTGGCTCTCTTTATATAGGGTAGTTACATAATGGATGACAGCTAAGCTATCCTTTAATTTCGGATCTGACTCGTGATATTCTCGCAATAGTTATAATGCTTATTCTCGTAGATGGTGTAATCTTTGCAGGATCGCCATGATCTTCTCGCATTTCTGCTACCATCATGCGTTACGTCATTCTTTGAATCATTCTTTGAGTCACTATGCGACGCTCGCAGAGTGTTTTTGAAGAGCTCGCAGAAACGTTGTTCATAAATTTCTCAAGAGCATTGCTGTGGCGATATTCTGATCATACATCTTGCCTCTTCTCATGTGGGAGAAAAGATCATGAGAATTGAATTCTTTTAAAATGCCGCAGCTGTTCATCTTTTCACATTCTTCTGTTCTGAAACGTTTCTGCATTTTTCGCCAGATTTATTACACGTATCTTTTCTTCCATTCAATTTCTGACACGTCCTTCTCAACCGCTACGCTTCAACTGTTCACGTCTTTTCTACGCAATAAATTCACTTATCTTCTCGCGAATTCTTACCTTCTATATATACCCTCTTCATTCCTCTCTTTTATTCTTTTTACTTTCTTCTTCCTTCTCTCTGAAATTTCACTGTTCTTCCGCAAGTTCCGCATCTGCTACTATTGTAACTTTTCGCTCATCCTTTTAATCTTCAATTCTTTCCTTCATTCCCATACTAAGGATGCCTCCAGCTGGTTGTAAAAATCTAATTGCCTTTTAAAAGATGCAAAAGAAGCTTCAAGATAGAGGTTTTACTTTATCTACCATTCCTGATCAAAAACCTAAGGCTGAACTCTCCGTTAAATTATTTTCTGATCATCCGTGTAATGGCGATAAAATCATAGTCTCATTAGGTCAGCTTGAGGCTGGCCTTCCCATTCCTATTTATGACCCCGAACTTCCTTTATTCTACGAAATACTTTCTCATGCGAAGTTCTCGCGGGCTATATATTAGTTGAATGAGAATTGTATTCGTTTGATGCTTGAGTTTGCTACTCGCGGTGCTGGTAAGGACTTGTGACCAAATAGAAGCAACAAGATTGACAATGTCTGCACACTTGCCTTTGTATCCTAAACCACTAATGTTTCCAAAGGACTTGTGACCAAATATCATTGCTAAAATTTTGTCAGAGCTTCCAGACAATCTTTGTAGATCATCCTTAAGAGTATTAATCTCTTTCTCATTTAGATTAATGGTTCTGGTGAGTTTATTATTAAGATAAACTATCTCAATATTTTTCACCTGGATTAATGATTCTAGTTTCTTCAATGAAACTTTTAATTAAATATTTTCTTGAAGAATCTCTTTATCCAAGAAAATGAAAACCCCTGTGTCGGTCTCATATTCTGAATCAGAACTTGAGTATGTAGATATTTCGGTTGTAACAACTGAGAGTTCATCACATTTATCAAAAGTATTCAACCCATTGACACTTAAAGGTTTTTCTTTCACAGAATCATTAGCAGTGAAGGCACACAGAGGACGTTTATCACGTCTAATGCTCTTTTTAACAAATTCTTTGATCTTTTCTGTGATCAATGGTTTTTTAAACCAGACCTCATCCGTACAACATTTATTAACCCATGAGATAAGATCTTCATTTGTGTTTGACACACCATTTAATGCAACGGTTTGAACAGAATTTTGATCAGGAATTCTTATCTTTCCGAAAGATGAATTTTCAGAAAGAGCATTGAGGTTATTTCCTTCATCGATGGTACATTTCTTAGAAACATGTTTGTTGGTTTTAAAAGTAGTTTCTAAGATATCCCGGGCAACTTTAGAATTAGTGCAAGAAGACACATAGTGCTGAAGGTCTGGGGTAATGGCCTGTCTGATAGCATCTAAGCCTTCATAATTTTGCTTTGCAGCAAGAGTTTCTTCTGGATTATAACTATCAACATCCTTGAGGGTAGATACATCGCCTTCTGTATTAACCTGAGGATCATATCCATTAATAACACATACCCATATTTAAAAATCACAAGCTTGGAGATATATGCTCATAGTAATTTTCCACCACGGGTCGTTTGAACCATCGAAGACTAGTGGTACGTTTATTGAGATATCACTTCTGTCCATCGAGTCATATCGCTAAAAATACAGACTTTTAAGGTCTTGAACGTGTTTTCCTATTCTGATACCAATTGAAAAGGCGGGGTTCTAACAACCACACCCAATATTTCGATTAGCAATCTGTATGGACAAACTCCGAGTTAATTTACTAGACAATCAGACTCAATCTAGATAAAAATATCTCAAGGGGTTATTATCTCAATCTCTCAATTTGATTTACTCAAGAAAATACAATCTGCGAGTCTTAATCAAAGAGAGATAACTTGGATGGTACCAAAGACCAATATCTAAGTGTCAATCAATTTAAATCAACAACCAATAAGGTCGGATATTCTAATTGATTGAACAACGCACAACCTATATTATTTCAATTATATAACAAAATATAATGCGGAAAAGAAATAACACAGACACCGGAATTTTGTTAACGAGGAAACCGAAAATGCAGAAAAACCCCGGGACCTGGTCCAGATTAAACATACACTGTATTAAGACGCTACATACACTAGCCTACTCCAAGCTAACTTCGGTCTGGACTGTAGTTGAAACCCAATCAATCTCACACTGATCCAAGGTATAGTTATGCTCCTACGCCTCTGATCCTAGCAGAATATTGCGCACTTGATTCCCTTAGATGATCTCACCCATAACCAAGAGTTTCTACGATCCAAAGTCGAAGACTTTAATAAACAAATATGTCTCACACAGAAAAGTTTACAGGGATAGATAAATTCGTCTCCCACGAATAAACCTATGAGTTTTGTTCTGAATTTTGATAAATCAAGGTGAACATGAAACAATTGATAAAAATATACTTATATTCCCGAAGAACAACTTAGCTTTATCAATCACCTCACAATAAACTTAATCGACGCAACGAAGAAGATTATTAAGGAATCACAAACGATGAGACAAAGTGTTTGTGACTACTTTTATATCTTGTCTATCGGAGATAGAAATCTCAAGCCAATTATTACAATTGTAATCGTACAAAAGAAGATGCAAGATCAGATCACACAACTACGATAAAAATAGTATCGGTCTAGCTTCACAATACCAATAAAGTCTTTAAGTCGTTAACCTGGATTTAGAAGAAGAAAACCAAAGGTTAAAGGAGAATCGACTCTAGCTTAGCAAACTAGTATCACACGAAATGTGTGGGAATTAGGTTTCCCAGTTGCTAGAGTTCTCCCTCATATAGTCTTTCAAATCAGGGTTTGCAATCAATGTTAGCTTAGTAACAAAGCATTCAATATTTACCGTTAGATGAAAACCTGATTAGATTCAAGCTAATATTTATCAATTGTTAGATCGAAAACATAGCTTGTTATACACACTTGTAATGCACGTTTATAGGCTTGTGTAACCATACCCAAACTTGTACATTAGTTGGTTCAACACTAGTTAACCAAATGGTCATATCAACCACATTCTTCTTCACCATAACTAGTCCAAATGACTCAAATGAACTAGTTAGAGAGTTGTTCAATTGCTTAGATCTTTATGTACTACACAAGAAATAATTAAAGAAAAAACGATGTGATTCAATCGAATCAATTCATGAACTATAAATCCACGCTTTGCAATAGCATTCCTTAGTTTATTAATATAAGTTCACAAATATCATTTTTAGACATAACCTACTCAAGTTCGCAGACTGGGTTCGCGGACTTAAGTTCCCGGATGGAGTTCACAAACTCCAGCAGAAATTCTCGGTCGAGAACTTCTGCCAGTTCGCGGACTAAAGCTCACGCACTACACCGGTTTCACTTGATCAACAAAGTTCGCAAACTTCGGTTCAAGCACTAAGGACTTATACGTATATGTGTTGCCACAACAATGCTTATATCCTCCAATGGTTATATTGTCTACAATCTCATTTCAATCATTGAAACATTCTTAGAGGGCGTTATATAGTTGTTATTCACAAACTATTTTTCATCAGAGCAATTCCCAAAATGATTGAAACATAACATGACTTTCGTCACTAGGTAAAGATGAACTTGGCTAAAGCGAAAGCTTTACCAACACATATTTCGAGAAATAGATAAGCGAGATATTCTCAGCTCGAAATATCATATGTGTATAATCTTAGTCTATATAGTAATACGAATTTTGTCCCAAGATAGGAGATCGAGTATATAGACTTTTGAGTGATAGATAAGTTCAAGTCTCCACATACATTTTAGTCGATGAAGTTCCACTGGTTCGATGAGTAGTCCTTCGTCTTTTATGATGATCGCCATAGAGTTCTTGAGCTCAACTAAAGTTTCTATCCTAGTCCGAGACCTTAGCTATAGTAGACTAGAAATCAAAGACTTTATACTTTTGATCACTAATATTGACAAACATGCTTGAGATAGCAACACATGCGAGTTCGACCGAGCAATGCTCTAACAATTCTGTTTAATCCAATTGTCGAGTTTCGATCAATCTAATTAACAACTACCAAAGTAATTGAGATTAGATGTTGCAATCAATAATAGGATCTACCAATATTAGTAAGCATGTTCTTGTAAAATACAATTTTAGAAAGAATCCAGGGAAAGGGGAACCAAAAATCCCCCAAACAAACAGTGAAGATATTATTTTGGAATATAAGGGTCCTTATGAGATCTAGGGCTCAAGATAAGTTGTGGTATTTAGTTCATCAATTCAGTCCATCTTTAGTTTGGATAGCAGAACCAAAAATATCTTGCAGTGCTTCTTTTTGCAGTAAATTAAATTTTCCTGGAATGCAAAGCATGGCAATACATAGCTCTACTTCTTTAAATATTAAGGGTAACATTTGGTTGTTTTGGAATAGAAGCATTTCAACTCCTCAGGTCATATCTGTTTCAAGTCAAATGATTACAGTAAGTGTGGGTGATTCATTAATCTCTGGAGTTCATGCACATGTTGGTGTCACTCAAAGAAGATTCTTATGGTCAGAAATAGAATTTATCAGTGAATTTCAAAAGCCATGGATTGTTCTAGGTGATTTCAATACAATAACATCAATTGAAAAGAAAGTTGAAGGAAGGGCACCTAATAAAACAACAATGTTAGACTTTTTAAGTTGCTTAAATAACTGTGAGCTTATTCAAGCTCCAAAAACAGGTTTAGATTACTCTTGGTCAAATTGTCAGCAGGGCAAGAAGAGAATATTATGCAACTTGGACAGAGTAGTCTTCAATCAAAAATGGATGAAATTATATAGTGATTGGGGGTATAAGGTTGGATTAAGGATGGTATCAGATCATGCACCATTATTGGGAGGTAGTTCTGATGTGCTAAAACAAAAAAATGTACCTAGAAAATTTAAAAAAATGTGGATACAACACCCAAATTTCCTCAAAGTAGTGGCAGAGTGTTGGTCAACTGAAGTAATTGGTGACCCAACTTTTGTGTTTATGAGTAAACTTAAGAATCTCAAGAAATGTCTAAATGGGTGGAATTGGAAGGTGTTTGGAGATGTTAATGTTAAAATCAAAGAAGCTGAGCATAACGTTAAAGTAGCAATGGAAGAATCTGACAAAAATGCTCTTGATGATAAGGCATATAGCACACTAGTGGAAGCTCAAAATGAATATTCCAGCAGAGAAGTGAAATATAATACCCTTATGAAGCAAAAATCTAGAACTAAATGGATCAAAGATGGAGCAGCTAATACTAGATTCTTTCATACAAATTTGAAGATAAGACAAGCTTTCAATCAAATTAGTGAGCAAGAAGATGCTAAAGGCAATATCATAACTGATCTAGAAAAAAATTCTGCTGAATTAGTTGATTTCTTTGAAAAAAAGATTTGCCCATCAGGAAGTCAAGATTAATGAAGAATTGCAATGTTATCCCACATTCAATAACTGAAGAAGACCAAAGAATGCTTGATGCAATTCCAGATATAGAGGAAATCAAACAAACTATTTTTGAAATGGAACCAGATAGCTCTCCTGGTCCTGATAGCTTCTTAGGTATTTTATATAGAACATGTTGGGATATTATTCATCAAGACATAGTTGCATCTATTCAATTTTGTTGGGCCTGACACTTCATTCATAAGAGTTTAAATTCCAGTTTTTTAGTTCTGCTCCCAAAATGTCAAGGTGCTAAAACAACTTCACAGTTCAGATCCATTGGATTGAGCAACTTCAGTTTCAAAATCATTACCAAATTAATCACAACTAGAATGAGTACTCTAATGAAGAAGCTTGTATCTCCTCAACAAACAACTTACATCAAGGGAAGAAGCATTCATGAACAAGTGCTTTTAGCTTTAGAAATGGTGAATGAGATGAAAAAGAAAAGAAGAGGTGGAAATATTGGCCTAAAGCTTGATATATCTCAAGCATATGATGCAGTCAGCTGGTAATTTTTGATAAAGGTATTGCTTAAATTTGTATTTTCTGAATCTTGGTGCAGATGGTTAATAGCAATTCTTCAATCAACAAAAATCTATGTGTTGGTAAATGGTGGGCCATGTGGATTTTTCTCAGTTGCAAGAGGCTTAAGGCAAGGATATCCACTTTCTCCTCTTATATTCATTATAATGGAAGATGTTATTAGAAGAAACCTAACTTATTTAGTGCAATCTGGAAAAATAACCCCAATGGTGGTGAGAAAAGGTATACATCCTACTTATTTATTTTTTGCAGATGATGTATTTGTGTTCTGTAATTGTAACAAGAGGAGTTTAACAAACTTAATGAACTTATTAGATGTATATCAAGCTAGTTCATGGCAAGTTATTAATAGAACAAAAAGAAAATGTTTTGTTGATCGAGTATCTCATGAGCAAAAGCAAAAAATAAGTGAAAGAGTTCAAATGGAGATTTCTAAATTCCCAGATAAGTATTTAGGAGTTATTTTAGCTCCTGGAAGAGTAACTGTCTTTATGGTATGGCCTATGGTGTAAATGATGCAAAGCAAGATAGCAGCATGGAAGGGGAGATTATTATCTTTTCAAGACAGAATAATTCTAATAAAATCAGTTTTAAGTAGCATTCCTTTATATAATATGGCAATTTACAAATGGCCTGCTTCTGTTATTAAGATATGTGAAAAGATTATCAAATTTTTTTTGTGGTACGGAGATAGTGAAGTTAGAAAGTTCAAGACATTGGCATGGAAAAAAGTATGCACACCTTTTTATGAAGGGGGCCTGGGGTTAAGAAGATTAGAAACTGTTAATAAAGATCTTATCATGAAAATGATGTGGAAAATCTTGAACTCTCAAGAAGAATGGTCCTTGTTCTTTTTAGAAAAATATACTGATAAAATTGGTCAATGGGTCTCAAATTGGAGATAATCAATTGTATGGCCAGGTTTGAAATGGGCTTTAAATGCTCTACAAGAAGATATCAGATGGTGTGTTGGAGATGGGTCAAAAATTTCAGTATGGTTTGATACATGGGTAGGCAATGCTCCACTCATAAATGACATTGGCCAAACTCCATTTGTTAAAAATAATTTGGATATGAAGCTTAAAGATTTATTACATGGTAAAACATGGTGCATTCCTGAAGAGCTTTATTATTATTTTGCTAACACTTCTATGCCTAAAGTTAGTGGGGCAGATGACATAATGGTATGGAATGGAGATGTCAAAGGAAAATGTTTTACTTAAGCAGCTGTGGAAAGAATCAGATTAAAAGAGCCCAAAGTACACTGGCCTTCATTTATATGGAAACCATTTCTTCATCCAAGCATTGCAAGTAATATATGGAAGATCCAACATCAGTTGTATGTGGATGATGAAGTAATTAGGAAAAATGGGTATGACATGGTTTCTAGATGTTGCATATGTGTAGAAGAACAAGATAGCATGCATCACACTCCCTGGCAATATGATTTCAGTATTGAGATATGGAATTGGATCAGTGCAATTTTTGGTTTTAATAAGCCAAATTCTTTCACTGACATCTGCAAAGATGCTCAAAGGAAAAGTCCTCTCAAAAAGGAAGTTTGGATGACTGCAGCATGTGCCATTATGAGGGACTTATGGTTCCAGAAAAATCAAAAACTCTTTGCAGAAGAGTCTCCTTTATTAAGTGAGTTCAAAAATAAAATTTGGAAAACAGTACATGAAGGAGGTTTGAGAATGAAAGGTACAAAATGGGGGCAAGCTTATAATCAAAACATTATTGATTTCTTCTATATGGGCACCATATTTACTAAATACATCTACATTAAGGAGTGCTTTTGGTATTCACCAGAGTATGGCTTTCTGCTAATGTGTTGTGATGGATCTTCACTAGGTAATCCAGGACCAGCATGCTTTGGCATTATTGCTAGAGATCATGAAATTCAAATTTTATGGACACTGTCAGGTGGAATAGGTATTGCAACTATTAGAGCATTTCTCGGCTGAACTCACATGCATTGCTATCTCAAGCATGTTTTCCAATGTTAGTGATCAAAACTATAAAGTATTTATTTCTAGTCTACTATAGCTAAGGTCTCGGACTAGGATAAAAAGTGTAGTTGAGCTCAAGAACTCCATGGAAATCATCATACAAGACAAAGGACTACTCAAGGAACTAGTGGATCTTCATCGACTAAAAGGTATGTGAAGACTTGAACTTATCTATCAATCAAAAGTCTATCTACTCTATCTCCTATCTTGAGACAAAATTCGTATTACTATATAAACTAAGAATATAAACATGTGACATTTCGAGCTGAGTATATCTCGCTTATCTATTTCTCGAAATATGTGTTGGTAAAGATTTCTCTTTATCCAAGTTCATTTGTGCCTAGTGACGAAAGTCATGTTATGTTTCAATCACTTTGGAAATTGCTCTGACGAAAACTAGTTTGTGAATAACAACTATATGACGTCCTCTGAGAATGTTTCAATGGTTGAAATGAGAGTTTAGAAAATATAACCACTGGGGGATATAAACATTGTTGTGGAAAAACATATATGTATAAGTACTTAGCACTTGAACCGAAGTTTGTGAACTTTGTTGATCAAGTAAAAATCGAAACTTGAGCAGTCAACCCAGTCAGCGAACTCTGTCTGCGAACGTGCGTAGTTCTCGAACCCGAGAGTTTTTGCTGGAGTTGTAGCTCAGTTTCAGTCCGCGAACTGACAGAAGTTCTCGAATCCGAGAATTTCTGCTGGAGTTTGTGAACTCCAACCGGTTAACTTGAGTCCACGAACTTGAGTGGTTATGTCTAAAAACGATGTTCGTGAACTTATATAAATTATCTAAGGAATGCTATTGCAAACCGTGGCTTTATAGTTCATGAATTGATTCGAGTGAATCACATCATTTTTGCTTCAATTGTGTCTTGTGCAGTACATAAGATCTCATAGCAATTGAACAACTCTCTAACTAGTTCATTTGAGTCATTTAGACTAGTTATGGTGAAAAAAAATATGGTTGATATGAAAGTTATCATTTGGCTAACCATTTGGTTCACTAATATTGAACCAACTATTGTACACGTTTGGGTACGGTTACACACACCCAAGATCGTCAAGTACATATGTGTATGGAAAGCTAAGTTTTCGATCTAACGGTTGAGAGATATTAGCTTGTATCTAATCAGGTTTTCATCTAACGGTGAATATTGAATGCTTTGTTACTAAGATAATGTAGGATCAGAATATCGCAACAACAACACACTTGCGAAATCTTCATCTACAACATTACGAAGACGTCCTCGAGTGATTTTAGAAATGACATAACATATGACAACATCGTATACATGAGAAAAGTGTGATGATCTAGCGAAATTAAGGATGTTTGCGAAATTAACATTTGTAAGTTTGCGAAATACCGCAAATCAGATCCGAAAATAAAGGTCAACTTAGCTGTCATTCACTATGTAATACGCTATATAAAGAGATGAATAGGTGTAAGAAAGGGAGAGATAATTTTTGGAGTGTTGAGAAAGTTTTGAGGAGAGAGAAAGTCCAAAACAGTGTTGTATTTTTGATTTCACTTCCTTCTTGTAAAATTTCTAGATTCAATTAATAAAAAGTGTTGTTATTAATCTTAAGAAATGTGTTGATTGTTATGAATTCTTTTGAGGGATGTATTGTAGGATTTCCTGGAACTACATAATGGCGCTAGAAACAGGGATTGAAGGTTGAAAATTGCTGGAAAAACAAGATTAAAAGATTGTTATTGAGACTGTTCAAACCAAGAAGATGATGGAACAAATATGCAAACCAATTAAGAAAAAGATAATTAAAATCAATGAAGATAACAGAAGGATGGAGTGTAGCATAATCACAAAAACAATGATTAATAAGTTTCATTAAAATATCAAAGGAAGAATACATAAACGAGATTTTGAAGGAAAGAAGATTAGGACGGTGGAAAAGGTATCACCTTTGAAGGATTGGGAAAAGAAGAAAATTACGTTCACAACAACAGAGATACCAAGAGAAAATTTGAACCACACATCTCCTTTGGTGATCATAGTAACCACACTGAAAAAAGGGGAAATTCGCAAAAAATATGGAAGAATGGGCGGTGAACAGAACTATGGTGGATACGGGAAGTTCGGTGGATATAATTTTTTATCATGCATATAAAGGAATGGGATACAAGGATGAAGAAATGTATTGTTCAACATACCATATCCATGGATTTGGAAAATCAACAACAAAACCTAAAGGAGAAATAGTGGTGCGAATTTCGCTAGAAGAGATTGAAACACAGGTGACGCTATGTGTGGTGGATATGGAACCACCGTATAATATGTTATTGAGAAGACCATGGATACACGTAATTAAAGCCGTAGCGTCGATATTGCATCAATGCATTAAATTTCCTATGACGAGTGGGATTGGTGAAGTTAGAAGGGATGTTGATAATGCGAAATTATGTTATCAGATTGAAGTGAAGCATTATGAAGGACGTGCAAAGAAGCAAAAAATTCGCAGTAAAGTGGCGAAAGAAGCAAGGAAGGAAGAAGAATTTAGGATTTACATGATAAGGGCAGAGGAAGGAAAAGGAATACCCAGTGAAATTTCAGAAGAGGGAAACGAATCTGCGAAGACGATAAAAGAACCAAAACCCATGGGAGAACCTAAAGCCAGTTATACCGCGACAGAACCAACAAAGGAAGTGAATGTTAGAACTAAAGAAGAACCCAAAATGCTAAGAATTGGGACCAAAATGGAGGCAGATGAAGAAGAGAAAACTATTAGTCTTTTGCGAGAATACAAAGATATATTCGCATGGAACATGGATAAGATTCCTGGAATAGATCCGTCTGTGGCGTGTCATAGGTTGGAGATTGAAAAAAATGCAAGAGCCTTCAAACAAAGAATAAGAAAAATCGCGACAACACATCACCCCTAAATAGAAGAAGAGTTACAGAAGATGCTTGATGCATGAATTATAAGACAAGCTAAATACCCAGAGTGGATAGCTAACATGGTTGTGGTTCCAAATAAAAATAAGGGGATAATAATCTGTATAGACTTTACTGATATAGACAAAGCTTGTCCAAAAGACAGTTTCACATTACCAGATATTCCACAAATGGTTAAATCAGCGATGGGAAATGATAGAATATCTTCTTTAGATGAGTATAAAGGCTATAATCAAATTCCTCTCGCTGAAGAAGATCAAGAGCATACTTCTTTTTTCGCTCCAAGAGGGTTATATTGTTATAAAAAAATGCCATTTGGTCTGCGAAATGCTGGTGCAACATATCAAAGGATGATGGAGAAAGTGTTCGCGAAGTGGATACATAAAATATTAGAGGTGTATGTGGATGATATGTTAATAAAAAGTAAAGAAGCTAAATATCACGTACAAGATCTGAAGGAGATTTTTGAGCAGATGCGGCATTTTAACATCAAGATAAATCCAGAGAAGTGTATTTTTGGGGTTGCGTTAGGAATGTTTTTAGGCTATATTGTATCAAAAGAAGGAATACAAGTTGATCCAGAGAAGGTACAAGCAGTTCGCGATATTCCAACACCAGCGATAGTGAAAAATGTACAGAAGTTAAACGGACTATTGGCTTCGCTTGGAAGGTTTATTTCGCGATCTTCAGATAAATGTAAACATTTCTTCAACATACTCAAAAAGGGGACAAAGTTCAGATGGACAGATGAATGTGAGAAAGATTTTCAAGGAATAAAAGAACATCTGATGAATATATCAATTTTACAAAAGGCATAACCAGGAGAAGAACTATTAATCTATCTTGCGACAACTTCACATGCATTAAGTGTTGTGCTATTGCGAATTGACGCAGGAGTTGAAAAATCGATTTACTACATCAGTAAAACATTCAATGCGCCGCAGAGAAAAATTATTCAAAAATCGAAAAACTAATTCTGGTATTAGTTTATGCAACATTTAAACTTCGCATATATTTTCAAGCACACAAAGTGAGGGTGTTGACAAAGGTACCAATTGAATCAGTGATGAAGAATTCAAAAAGGTCAGGCAGGGTGGAGATATGGAATGCATAAGTAGGACATTTAGAAATTAAGTATGAAATATTATCCTCACCAAAGTCACAAATTGTTGCAGAATTCTTAGCAGAATTTCCTCTAGAAGATGATGAAGCAGTGGAGGAAATGATGGACGTGGAGGAAGAATATGGGAACCCAAGAGATCTGTTGACAGAACCTGATAGATGGGAAATATTGGTAGATGGGTCATCAAATGGGGAAGGCAATGGAGTTGGAATTGTCCTGATTTATCCGGAAGGAAACAAAATGGATTTTTCCTTTAGATTAGAGTTCGCATCTACTAATAATGAAACAGAATACGAAGCTGTGGTGCATGCTCTAAAATTCGCAATAGAAACAAAATTGGAGAATATGAGAATTACCAGTGATTCAAAGCTAGTTATTCGCAAAATAAAAGGAGAATACACTACAAATGAACCATCCTTGAAAAAATACAAGAAACTTGACGAAGAATTGTCAGCAAAAATTCCAAAAATAAAGTGGAGACACATATCAAGGAAAGACAATAGACTTGCAGATGCTTATGCTTTCATTTCAAGTATGATGACAGATCCAGCTGTTAAATGCATAAAAATACAGACACTCCTATCACCATCTGTAAACAAAGAAGAAGAGGAAGAAGTAGATGTTATGATAATAGAAGGTGAAGAAGAAGCACAAATACCCAATGCCGAAGATTGGAGAGCAGAACTTCATGCATATTTGGAAAAAGGAGAAACACCAAGAAATAAATTGGAGGCACACAAACTAAAAAGCCGTGCGACAAATTATGAGCTAAGAGATGGGGTGTTGTATAGAAGATCCTTTAATAGACCATCACTCATATGTTTAACACGAAAAGAGGGAGAAGAAATGTTAAAAATGTTACATAGTGGGGATGCTGGAAATCATAGTGGAGGAAGATCCCTGGCATACATAATGAAAATGCAAGGTTATTATTGGCCATATATGTATGAAGATTCGAAACAAATATCAAGGCATTGCGAAGATTGTCAGTGACATGGAAAGAAAATACATGCACTGGAGCACCATTAACATCTTCAACAAGTGTATGGCCCTGTGGTAAGTGGGGTTTAGATATTGTGGGTCCATTTTTACTAGGATCTGGACAAAGGATATATTTAATTGTTGCTACATATTATTTCACAAAATGGGCAGAAGTGAAAGCAGTACAACATATTCGCGATAAATACATCTTCACGTTCATATTTGAAAGTATCATTTGCATATTTGGAATTCTAGCACAATTAGTATCTGATAATGGGTAACAATTTGAGGCGCAGAACATAGAAATGTTACTCAATGTATTTAAGATAAAGTGTGGAAAATCCACCCCTCTATATCCACAGGCTAATGGACAAGCAGAAGCAACAAATAAGATAATTGCAGATATATTGAAGAAGAAATTAGAAGGACATAATAGAGTATGGTGGGAACAGGTGCATAATGCAGTCTGGGCTTACAACACGACTAGGCGAGAAGCTACGGGAATGTCACCTTTTTGTTTAACATATGGAGTTGAAGCTGTGCTACCAACAGAAGTCGTTATTCCTACAACAAAAAGAGAAGTTTGGGAGAAAAACCTTAGTGCAGGAATGATTTTAACCAATATTGATGAATTAGAAGAAAATATAGAAAAAGCACTACAACATATGGAAAATTACATGCCAATAATAGTCCGAGAGTATAATAAACGTGTCAAAAAACGTGAATTTCAACTAGGGGATTTGGTGCTACGAGAAACACCAATATATCAACAAGAAAATGGCAGAAAGATTGCAAGCAAATGGGACGGACCTTATATAATTGAAGAGATATTTGGAACATGGGCGTATAAGTTGATGGACCCAGCGGGTAGAGATGTGGGTCAAAGACTTGGGAGACCATGGAACAGATTATATCTAAAGAAGTATTACCCATAAAAGATTTTTGGAAATGATAGATTGCGAAACAATGTATGATTGAAACAAAAGGAATATTTGCGAAAATCTTATGGAAGAGAAGTTCCAAAATTACAAACATCCAAAACAGAATGACAATGTGCGAAAATTTCGCAGATATTAATGACATATTAGAATGGGCCGAACTTACTATGGCGTGCACCCTAGTTCGCGAGATTAAAATTTAGCAAGAGGAAAATATAAGACCTAAAGTGCGTCATAGAAGGGGGTACCTATTGCATGTCCCAGCGAAAAGGTTACACCGCTACTGGAACCTGAGCCATGGAGATTTGGGGTCAATAAAAACCCATCCAGGAGAGGCACCTTGTATTCTCAACTTAAGCATATTACTTGAGTTGGGCGACTAGGGTAATAAGGACTCTCCTAAGTAGTGCAGAATATGACCAAGGCACCGAGGTACACGGTTGAGGCAAGAGTACCCGGGGCGTCTGGAGCGTACCTTGCCATTCTTGACAAGTCTTGGCTATGATGCACTCGGCCTGAAGAAAACCCCACTTATGGTGCAGTCTCGTAACCATAAGCCATATATGCAAAAGGGATAAGAGGCTACGAAAAAAACTGGTTGTTGTCAAGACTGGATAGGAGGATCTATCCTTGTATGGAATAAGTACGTCTCCTTGAAGGGGAAACCAGGGGGAAGATAAGGGAGGCACCCTCCATTAGGGAGCTGATAAGTATCTTAAGACGCAAATGTCATGAGGCTTTTTACTCACGGGAGTATCAAGGCTTGTCATATTTGTGCAACGATCCTGAAGAGGCAATAATACAAAAGTGAAAGATAAGACGAGATCAATGGGTCAGTACATGAATGTTTAAGGGCGTCCTGCGATTTCTTCGCCAGATGCCAATGTCATAGGGCTTTAGTTTCGCAAGAACTTTAGGCCTGTCATACTGTCGCAACAAAAAATTTAATAAAAAAGAGAGAGTTAAGGCAAAATCAATGGGTTCTTATATGAAAATGTAAGAACGTCCTACGATTTTGTCGCAATAACAAGAGGTGGCAAAATAAGACCTTTAATTAGGAAGGAAAAATAAGACCACGTGAAAAAATAGAAAATTTGTAAACATTAACTATTCTTTATGCAGGAAAAATTTGTTCATCGCAAGAAAGATAATGAGAGGCAAGTATGGGAATGAATAAACCAAATGTCATTATCTTTCTTGCAAGCATACAAAATACTAAAAGAGCAAATGAATCTCAAAGTTGACTGAAATACATCATTCGCAAGAAAAGAAGAAGAAGAAGTAATTCAAGAAATTAAAACTAAAGATCAGACTTCAGTGTTAGTTTTGCTAGAAGGAGATAGTGGACGTTCTTCGCCAGCTTTATCATTTTCGCCAGTATTCTCCTTATTCTGGTATACTCTGACTTCCTCTTCATCTGGGTTATCACCAACATTTGACTCATTTATTTTAGATTCTTCTTCATCTGGGAAATCACCAGCAGTTGTTTCTTTAAGAGGGATTTCTTCCTCATTTGCAAAATCTTCTTGAGAAAAAGCTTCTTCACCACTTTCATAGTCAAAATCGCTATCATCAGGATGAGGAATTTCATCATCATCTACTTCTAAAGGTTCGAATGATACATAAGAAAGAGACTTGGACATCAAGATGTTATTAACCAGAACTTCATCTTTGAGATGGACTTGGCGAAGAAATGCCTTCTGATGGTTTTTATCATGAATATCCTTGAAGTAGGCAATATAATCAAACCTTCTTTCTACTCGGTCATGAGAACGAGCAAAGGAAGAAGCAAGTAATGCATTCTCTTTGCGAATTTTGACATATTTAGACTCCAAGACAGAAATGGAGGAATGAAGATTTTTCTCAGGCTCTGCGAAAAAATAGAATACAAAAAGTTTATTAAGATGAAGAATTCGCAAATAAATATTACACAGAGACTTAACAGAGATAAAAAACGGTTGAGGCAGTCAAATTTTTATGACTACCTTCCTTTTGCGAAACAAGATATTGAGTTAGAGCCAAACAACTATCTTCCCATCGGTCCATTGCATTATCAAATTTATCTCCGACTAAACCTTTCAAGCGAGATTGAAAATTCTTTTCTTTAGAAATAAGTGAGGCATTTTCCTTCGCAAGAGAAGTATATGATTCTTCTAGTTTGGAGTATTGGTCCTTGAGTTGACTTGCCTTTACACTTAAAGCTATTCTACCCCGGATAAGTTCATCCCTCTTAGCAGCAGATGACTCTGTTATTTCTTTAAGTTTACTTCTCAAAGAGCAAAGAGGCTGTTCTTGATCATTACATACTTTTTGACAAATGTTATGTTGCTACGAAGAGATCGCCACTTTCTTGAAAAGAGCTCATTTCTATTGAGATAAGGTATTATTCTCATCTAATAAAGTTTCTATCTCCAAGTTAGCCTTAGTTAAAGAATAAGAGAGGCGAGATATTTCACTACTTAATAAGTTTTGCTTCTGAACTAATTTAGTATTCTCTTTGGTAAGATTATTTATTTGATCGATAGAATATGTATGAAGGTTATATAATTGGTTATATTGATCCATCCAAATATCTCTGTCCACATGGGCTTCTTCAGCAATGGATTCAAATTGATATCTCTCCATTATTCATTTCTGGTTTAAAACTTAAAGGCGAACAAAGGATTTTAAGAAAGTTGAATACAGAAAGAACAAATTTATTGAAAAACATAAGTTAAGGGAAAAGTTAAGAAAGTTGTACCTTGTAGTTCCTTATTCTTCTTGCGAAGGTTATAACAATCTAGCGAGGCATTTTAGAACTTTTGGTTCTCAAGACGAAGATTGCTATATTACAAAGTCTCGGCTTGGAGATTCTCTTTCAAAACTTCAACTTCTTTCTCCAGAGCTATTTGCGAAACATTTTTATCAGAACCAAAATATTTACTCAAAATATCGCAAATGCCAGACTTGATAGGATCAGTAGGAGACTTCTTAACATCATCCAGAACATCAGATAACACTTTAAAGGCAATATCTATTCCTTCCACAGTTTGTTTACAAAAAGGAAGAGATTCAGATGAAGAAGTGGTGATGATAGAAGATGGAGGAATTGAATCATTCTTTGTGATAGATGTATCATTTGAAGGTGAGGTTTGAGGAGGATTAGTAATTGAGATTAAGGAGGAGTCGACTTGAGAAGCATTAACAATAGGAGAAAAGGTGGTTTCATTCGCAGAAGGGTTAATAATAAGGGTTTCATTCACTAGAAGACCAGTCGAAAGGGTGAAATATGAGCCAAAATTTTCGCGAATAGGAAGTAAAGATTCAATTTGCGAAGATATGGCAGGAGATTTTGAAGGGGTAAGTGAAGAAAATGGAACAGAAGTTTCAATGGTCTTAAGATGACGAGATTTCTTGGGGAGGCTTGTTGGCATCTCCATCACCCTGCGAATCACAATCTAGATAAGAAACATAGGAAACAATATTATTATTAAAAGAATAAGCGTTTCTTACTACCTTGCGATTCGCAGACTTTCTTTTGCTTGCAGCGACTTTGGGCTGCGAATATTTGGGAGCATTAGGGTTTTGGACTGAAAATCTGGTATTAGATGTGATTCTGCTGAAACATAAATAGTATGGGAATTACATATAGTTGAATAAAGTCAGATAAGATAACTTCAATAAACAAGATCGGTTTCAGCAAAATCAGAAGAATATCTACCTTGATGACTTCATGAAAGTAGTAGAAGATGAACCTTCAAAAGAAGAAAATTGCAGACGATGAGGCCTTATAGAGAGCGTAGAGATGAGGAAGACGGAGAAATAGAAGAAGAAAATTATCCCAATACTAGATCTCTCCGTAAATAGACAAAAGAATGATGACTGGATGACAATGAACGTGCCGGTAAGTAGAGGATTATTTGACACGTGTAGGCGGTCATACTTAATTCACGAAACTTTGTCGGGAGAAGAATTTAGGAAAATGAACACCTGCGGCATTCTGAAGTACAAATTCTCATGACACTCTCCCCTTCGCAGAGAAGACATGAGAAGAGACAAGATGTAGGATCGAAATATCGCAACAACAGAATACTTGCTGTAGGACCAGAATATCGCTACAATACTTCTCTGCGAGATTAACAACGCTTCTCAGCGAGCATCACCACAAGCTTTTTAACAACACTTTGCGAATGTCACAAAAGAAGTCAAAAGAGTGACGTAATAGCTGACGATTAAAGAAAACATGAGAAAAGCATGTCTGTCCCGTGATGGTTACAAAGTTTTCGAGAATGAACATTGTAACTATCGTGGTACAATTGCAGAACAAATCCGAAATAAGAGGAAAACTTAGCTGTCATTCATTATGTAACTACCCTATAAATAGAGACCCAATATGTCCAGAAAAGGATGATGTATTTTTGAGAGTTGGGAAAGTCTTGAGGATAGAGAAACTTCAATAGAAATGTTGTATTCTTGAATTCTTACATTTCCTGTAAACATTTCTGAAAATCAAATAATAAAGTGTCATTCTTAATCTTCAAATTTGAGTTAGTTATTACAAATTATTAACAAGGGTGTAGTGTAGGATTTCCTGCAACTACATTTTTCTCCTGAAACAGGGAGAATCAAGCTAAGAAATATCTAATTACAACTTTAAGATTTGAAGAAATTGTTAGAGTTGAAGAAATGGCTAGAAGAAGAAGAATTACATCAGAACCACCAACAACTGTAAGGAGGAGTAAAAGACTTGCAGGTGGAGAAACAAATGAATTATGAGAATCTTCAAGGATAAGAACAAGAAGAAATAGAACAAGGATTGAAGAAGAAAATCAAATTCCACAACCAAATAAACAAACACCGATACATGATAGAAATGTGGATTATGATAGGGTGAGCGTGCATACTTGGAGATCGAATTCAATGGAAGAAGAAAAAAATCAACAAATAAGAGATGGAAGAGGAGAAGAAAGAAATCAAATAAGGGTTGAAGGATTAATTCATGGAGAAGGTGAAAATGAAACAGTATGAGATCTAAGACAAATAATACAGGAGGAAAGAAGATTAGAGACGGAAGAACGAGCAAGTTTAACAAGACAAAATCACGAGTTGAGAATGGAGAATTTGAGATTACAAAGTAGAAGATCAAGAAGTACTGTTAGATCAAATTCAAGATCATTAAGAGAAGAATTAAGGAAAAATTCCCCAATAAGAAATGCTAGAGGAAATATCCAAGAGGAAATGCAAAATATAAATGAAGAGCAACGTCATAGAGAAGAAGAGGTAATAGAAAATCGCCATGATCCGCGTGGAGAAAATTTGGATAATAGACTTAATAACAGAAATCAAGAGGGAAGAAACAACCAAAATGATGAAGATAATCCAGAAGAAGGTAGGAGGATATTACATGGGCGAGAGATTCAGAGAAATTGAAGAATAATTGAGGAATAAATTGAGAGACATTATGCTAAACAAGCACGACTAACTTGCGAGAGAGAAAGATTAAGGGCAGAAGTAGAGGAACAAGAGTTTCAAGAGGCAGTACGACAGAATACCCATGAAAATCGAGAAAGGAGACATATACAAAATCGCTATAATGATAATATTCAGGAAGAGTGTGATAGAATACAGAGGAGAATAGAAAGACATCGAAGAGAAATGATAAGAAATGAAGAAATTCGCAGAGAAGAAAATAGACAGCATAATCAGCTGCGATTACAAGAAGGAGGTGAAAGAGAAAATTGCAGAGAAATACATGATGAAGATGATGAAGATGAAGAAGAAGATTCTCTAAATCTCGCAAGACAAGAAAGACAAGAACGTAAAATAAGAGAAACTGCGTTAAAAAGACCAATGGAGCAAAATTCAGCTGAGAATGAGCAAATATTGAGAGAATTAGCAGAAATGCGAGGAATGATAAACAATAGAAGAGAAGGAGGCAGAAGGCAACTTGATGAAGCTATTGAAGAAGCTGCGAGAACTCCATTCACTCAAGAAGTAAAGTTAAGAGGAATACCTCCAAAGTGCAACTTACCAGCATTAACCAGCATTTTTGATGGAACTACCTATGCCGTACAACATGTTAAGGCTTATGTTAGATGTATGCTACAATTGGAAAACCATGATGATGTATTATGCAAATATTTTGCATCTAGCTTAACCGGCGAGGCGCTAAAATGGTTTGAAGGATTGGCAACAAATACTATAACTTCTTTTAATCATTTGCAAGCTACATTTCTGGGAGCATATATAAGAAACAATTCATCGCGGACAGGCATTGAAGATGTATTTGGATTAAAACAGAGGATTGGAGAGAGTTTGAAGCACTTAACCATAAGATGGAAGACAATTTGCAGTGAGATGGCTGGAAGAGTGGATGAAAGATATATCATTTTGTCTTTCATTAATGCAATGTTCGCAACTAATCTGTTGTACATACAAATTTTTAGAATCAAAAATACTATCACAATGACTGAGCTACGAGAACTACAAGAAGAATACATTGCTTTGGAGGAGAAACAAAATGAAATGGAATCCTATCCAATCGCAAACAGCAGCTCAATTGCATCAAATGGAAGTTTACTTCCTAAAATGATTAACAATGTGGCGATCACCAAGCAGGCACAACAATAGAAAGTGTTGATTGATAATCAGCAGAAGTTAGTAGCGATGGGCAGTCGAGATCAAGAAGAGTATGAAAAGGAGAAAATTTTTTACAATCGCGGTGGAAATAATAAGATTCAAAGGCTTGATCAGCCGCAAGAAACTTATGATGGACAAAGGAAAAATAACTTTAGAGGGCAAGGTAATCAGAAGATAGTATGGGAAGAAATCAAGATGCCACCCCTAAATGCTAGTATAGAAAAAATTTGGGAAGCTATCATTTTGATGGAAAATATACCATCCCCATGGAATATGGGAAAAAGGCCGCATCCAAATAACCGGAGTCAATAATTTTGTCCTTACCATCACTTTCATGGTCACACAATAAATGATTGCAGGAATGTAAAGAAAATAATTTTAAGGATGATTGACCAAGGAAAGCTAAACCACTTTTTAGTAGGACATCCACAATCTCAGCAATTACCTCCAGCACCAGAAATTCGCAGGGTAAATACTGTAAAAGGAGAATAAACATTCGTAATAGAAGTTGGGGATAAAGCAAAGAATTTGTTAAGTAATTCCATTGTACATTCACACAGAACTATTGAGGATTTCCATGATAGTGTTCTAAGCAGAGTCTTCGCGAGAGACACGGATGGAAGAGAGATAATGAATATTGCGAGAGCCTCGCCATTAAAAGAATGACAAAAGAAAACTATATCTTTCACTGCACAAGAAGTACCAGAGCCTGACGAGCAGCATGATAACCCATTGGTGGTAAGATTAGATAAATCCAAAGCAAGTAGAAGAAGAAGATGAAGAAAATGATGATGAAAATGAAGATTCTTGGGCTATCAATAGAGTTTTAATAGACACAGGCAGTTCAGTCGACAACTTATTCTATCATACCTACAAAACCATGGGTGGAAGAGACGAAGATCTAACACCATCAACATATAAAATATATGGATTTAATGGAACAGCTAGCAAACCAAAAGGGGAAATTACAATGCGGATTCCATTAAAGGGAATATCTTCAAAGATCTTGTTCTGTGTTGTGGACATTGAATCACCTTATAATGCCCTGATTGGTCGACCTTGGCTACATGGGATATTAGGTGTAGCATCTACTTTTCACCAGTGTATTAAATTTCCTCATCCTAATGGTGTTGGAGTTATTAAGGGAGATTGGGGAGTGTAGTTGCAGGAAATCCTACAACACACCCCTTATCATATCTTGATATTAATTTCTAGATCTAAACTCATTTGATATTAAAATGATGATTAAAATTCTAAAAATTATAAATAGACACATAGAATTTTACATGGTTCGATCAATTTGATCTACATCCATGATTCTTCACTATGATTATTAAAATTTACATTTGATTTTACATTGATAATCTCCATTAATGGAGTTATAAATCTGGTTTTTGGGAAGAAGATGATAAAGAAAAAATACATTCTCTCTCTAAAAATCTCTCTATAAAATATCTCTCTCTCTCTCTCCTAAAATTTTCTCCCCCCCTTTTCTCTCTCCTGCTCTTTTCTTTATATAAGTATCTTTATAGTGGGTGACAGCTTATATTCAACTCTTCTTTCCCATTTTTTAGGATTTCTGCTATGCTCCTTGCAGGCTCTACTATCGTTCTCGCGAGATCTGCTATCGTGCTCGCGAGACTCTTTTGTCGTGCTCGTGAAACTCTTTTGTCATGCTCGCGAGACTCTTTTGCCGTGCTCGCGAGATCTACTATCGTGCTCGCGAGACTCTTTTATAACCACAAAATCTTCATTTCCTTCCTTGCTCTCGCGAGCTCCCGCCTTGTGCTCGCGAGCATTCTCTCTAACTACAAAATCTTCACATCTTTCTCATATTTTATGTTGTCGTTGTCTATTACGTCATTCTTTGTATTATTCTCTGACTCTTGCAAAGTGTTGTTGGAGAGCTTGCGATGATGCTAGCAGAAGTGTTGTTAATCCAGCGTGAATATAGTTGTAGCGATATTCTGGTCCTACATCTTGCCTCTTTTTTCTTGAATATTGCTTGAAAAGTAATCTTTAAGAAAAAATCTGTTGTTGTAGTAGTCTTTGATCTTTGTTGATGAAGGAACGAGCGAAAGAATACTATACTCGAAAAGTACGTACTTGCCTCTATTCTTTTGTGAAGTTCCATATCTTTGCTAAGTAAATAAGAAGTATTAACTCTTGAAGTATTCGAAGTATGAAGTATCCTTGAAGAAATATAAGAAGTACTCAATCCTCAAAATATAAGAAGTATCCGTCCTTGAATGAAAATCATAAGTATTGCCTCTGTTCATGCGAAATTATTACTTCATTTTTGGTGAAAATCCCTGTCCATTTTGGAAATGATTCTTGCCGAGAAGATAAAGTACAAAAAATGTTTTCTTGGTAACCGATAGTTGCCTCTATTCTTTATCTATGGAGGTAGAATCCTTGAGAAAATGTTAAATGAACGAATTGTTTCTTTATTCTTGTCTTGCCTCTGCCTCATGCAATAAAATAATCATATTCTGCTAAATAATCACATTTCCTGCGAAATTCTGGAATAGTTTGCGAGATGCTGAATGAGTTTGCAAATTTCTGAATGTGTCTGGAAGATTTTAAATCTATCTGCGAGTTTCTGAATGATGTTCCTAAAATATCGCCGCGAGATTGTGAATAGTTCTGCGATGAATAGTACTGTGATGAATAGTTCTGCGAAATAGTGCTGCGAGATTGTAGACAATCCTCTTGAGAGACTCTGAATAATATTTCTGAGAAATTCTGAACAATACTTCTGAGAGATTCTAAATAGTATTTCTGAGAGATTCTAAATGGTACTTGCTATCTCTTTTGCGATGAACAAATCTTTCCTGCATTCTTAAAAGAAAAACATTAATGTTTGAGATTATTCTATTGGTCTTATTTTACCTTCCTAGTTAAAGGTCTTATTTTGCCTATTTTTCTTTTGTATCTGCGACAAAATCGCAGGATATCTTCACATTTGCATGTAAAAACCCAATGATCTTGCCTTATCCACGTTTTTTCAACATCTCTGCGACAATATGATAAGTTTAAGCTCCCTTGCGAGAACTACATCTTATGACATTGCCGTCTTGCGATGAAATCGCAGGACGTATTTACACTTTCATGTAAAAACCCATTGATCTCATCTTATCTTTTTTTTCTTATGTCTTGTTGCCTCTGTATAATTTTCGTCACGCGACAATATGACAGACCTAAATATTCTTGCGATCATAAAGCCCCATGACATTGCCGTCTTTAGACACTTATCAGCTCCCTAATGGAGGGTGCCGCCCTTATCTTCCCCCTGGTTGCCACTTCAAGGAGGGCACATCGGCCATACAAGACTAGCTCCTCACATCCGGATTTACCAACAACCAGTTGTTTTCACAGCCTCTTGTCCTTTATGCCTATATGGCTTATAGTTACAAGACTACACCCTAAGTGGGGGTTTCTTCGGGCCGAGTGCATCATAGCCAAGACTTTCCAAGGATGTCCAGGGTAGTTTCGTACGCCCCGAGCACCCTTGACTCAACCGTGTACCTCGGCGCCTTGGTCATACTCTGCACTCCTTAGAAGAGATTCTCAGTCGTCCAACCAGGGTATAACCTTATATAGTTGGAAATATAAGATCTCTCTCCTGGATAGGTTTTCTTTAACCTCAACATCTGCATGACTCAGGTTCCAGCAGCGGTATAACCTTATCCTTGAGTCATGTAAAGAGATACCCCCTTATATGACGCACTATTAGGTCTTATATTTGGCTCTTGCGAAATTTTATTTGCGAACTAGGGTGCACGCCATAAAGGTTCGTCCCATTCTATTAATCTCTGCGAAATTGTATTCGCGTTTCTCGCGATATCTTCGCGTTTCTGTCAATTCTTTCATTTCTTCTTTTATTTCTGTCATTTCTTCTTTTATTCTCATAACATCATATTTGAATTAGATATTCTTTAAAATCTTAGAAATCTTTTTTGAAATCTTGCGATTGTATCGCGTTGTTAAATCAAAAATCTTTTTCTATAAAAGAAATATTCTAGAGAAATCTGTGAAATCTTGTGATTGTATGCTCTTTGTAAATCTTAAAATTTTAGAAATTTTAGCGATAATTTCGTTTTCTGTAATCTTTGAAATTTTGGAAAATTTTTGAGATCTTTTAAATTTTTGCGATGATTTCATTTTTTATAATCTTTAGAAATCTTCTTTGAAATCTTGTGATTGTATCGCTTTTTGGTAAGTCAAAATAAAAAATCTTTGATTTTTTTTTTCTTTTCGAAATCTTGCGATTCCATCAAAAAACTTTTATTTTTTGTAAATAGAATATTCAAGGAAATGGTACTTAGCTTTTATGTGATTTTCTGTTGCTGCCGTCTCTCGTGAAATATTTGATTTGCTTGTGAATTGAGAAAAAATGAGAAATGAAGTCTTGATCTGCTTCTTGCATACTCTCGCATCATACCAACTGTGCTAGCCCTCTCTTGCGATATAATCAAAGACTTTCCGAAGTTAACATCTGTATGTAGTAAGAGAACATCTGTGAAGTATTTATTCGTGTTGTGAACGTTCGCAAGGTAAACACTTGTGAAATTATGAATGATCTGCCTGCGAAATTAACACACACTTGGTGAAGCTTAATCTTCTCTTCACGAAATTAATCCAAAATGTAAAATAAAATAATGAATTTGGGGAGAATCAATCCTGCTTCCTCCAGTACGAAATTAACGTATTCAACCAATTGTGCATGTTGTTGTTTGCGAACGGACGCATCCACACTTTAAATTGGGCAAAATATCTTGTGTGAAATTAAAGCACCGTGGTAAATTCCCATCTTATCTTCATCTTCCCTTCCTCTTCGCAGGATCTATTAAATTCTCTTTACTCCAATTTTGTCTAATTTAACGATTCGATCTTTGTTTCACCCGGTACCGTTGATTTTCTTCCAATGATAATTTATTTACCTCCTAACTTCTTTGTCTTTAATAACTTTTCTTCACTTTAGAGTTTCATGGTTGTTTTATTTGCCTGTAGCATTACTTGCGAAGTCAAATATCATTTTGTTGCTTGCATTCTCTTTGCGAGCAATTACTTCATCCTGATTCAACAATATTCTCTTTACATTCTCGCCGAAATATCATTTACTTCGCTGCTTACAATTACTTCAACAAACTAATTTCTCCTTCATGCTGCCATTTAATTTTTCACCCTGATTCCCTAAAGAAAATAAATGGTTCACATCTTCGCCAATAATCTATTTGGAATTATCAATCTTTGCTAACTACTCTTGAATTACCCTTCTTCGCCAATAGTGTACTTCGCTGTTAACTTCTGAAATTTGTTCGTCAAGAACTCAATGATGCTGCGAATTTCCCCGTGTTGGTAAATTGAGTTCTCTCTGTTGTAATGATGATTCCTTCACCTTCACCTCTTAATAGCGCCTCCACTCACGGGAATTATCTCCAAAATGGACGAACACTCATATTTCCAAAGTTGAGTTTTCTCCGTGTTGACGTCGCGGATGTTTATTGATTCGCCTGCATTCATATTTCATCTCAGTGGACGGAACAGACTTGAATTCTATGATTTTATTCTTAACTACATACTTTAATCATAACTACATATCAATGTATTTTAATCTTCTCTACGTGATGTACTGGAGGTGATAATTTCGCAAGTTGATATTTGCCTTTTTTCTTTTTGCAAGTGGTAGAATTATATTTTTGTCTTTTGCTGTGGTTGAAATTCGCGCTCTAAATTTTTTTCATTTGATGGTGTTCTTCACAGAGCATGCGAGATTCATTTGACCCCATTTATTCACCCTTTCTCTCCTTTGCGTCTTATTCGCTTGTACTTCTTTGTTTTGGTGTACTAGTGCAAACACGGTAACTAATAGCTCTTCGCTAGTTTCTGCTATTGCTTCGCAGGATGGGTTAGAGCTGTCACTTCATACTAGCCTACTTGGTCCCTTCTTTCACTTTGGCAAATAATGGTGATCAATTCCAAGCTGCGAAAATTTAATTTCACGACACTCTTGTCTGCGAATATATCTAATTGGTATCTTCTTTTATTTTAATGATATGTCCTCTTCTTCTGCGAAGATTTCTTTACACTGTCCAGTCTATACTGTGAATATACAATGGATTCAGTTAGCATCAATATGACCTATTTCTACCCTCGCTAATGTTACTTCGCCATATGGAAAATATCCATCTTCGTGAAATCTTTTTTCAAAATTTGCTGGTTATAAAAAAAAAAGAAAAAAAGAATTCCTCCCGTAGTTCTACTCAAAATCACCCAGAACTAGATTATGGAACAAATAATTAAAGAGAGAGAAGGGATTTTGTCCTGTTTGAACTATTTGTTGATGAAGATTCATTGGATTTCAATGTTGTCACTATTTCTTCGTCTCTACTTTATTTCCTTTAACAATTTTCCTTCTTCTCCTGAACATGAAAACTTTCCATTGATACTCTAGTTTTCTTCCACAAATTTCACCACAACAACTAATAATTTCTCTTCTTCTTTTCATGTCTTTGAATTGTTGATGATGTTTACTCCCTGAAAGTGTAACTTCTTCCATGAAATTTCCATTTTTGCTCATGAAACTTTAAGATCTAGAAATATACATGAACAGTATCTAATCTTCACGGAAACTTCTTGAATCAACAAATTACAGGAAGGATAAATCCTTTACTCATCCCTGTTTCTAGCGCCAAAATGTAGTTGCAGGAAATCCTACAACACACCCCTTATCATATCTTGATATTAATTTCTAGATCCTAAACTCTTGATATTAAAATGATGATTAAAATTCTAAAAATTATAAATAGACACATAGAATTTTACATGGTTCGATCAATTTGATCTACATCCATGATTCTTCACTATGATTATTAAAATTTACATTTGATTTTACATTGATAATATCCATTAATGGAGTTCTAAATATGGTTTTTGGGAAGAAGATGATAAAGAAAAAAATACATTCTCTCTCTAAAAATCTCTCTGCAAAACATCTCTCTGCAAAACATCTCTCTCTCTCCCCTAAAATTGTCTCCCCCCCTTTTTCTCTCTCCTGCTCTTTTCTTTATATAGGTATCTTCATAGTGGGTGACAGCTCACATTCAACTCATCTTTCCTATTTTTTAGGATTTCTGATATGCTCCTTGCAGCCTCTGCTATCATGCTCGCGAGATCTGCTATCGTGCTCTCGAGACTCTTTTGTCCTGCTCGCGAGATCTGCTATCGTGCTCGCGAGACTCTTTTATAACCACAAAATCTTCATTTCCTGCCTTGCTCTCGCGAGCTCCCGCCTTGTGCTCGCGATCATTCTCTCTAACTACAAAATCTTCACATCTTTCTCATGTTTTATGTTGTTATTGTCTATTACGTCATTCTTTGTATTATTCTCTAACTCTCACAAAGTGTTGTTGGAGAGCTTGCGATGGTGCTCGCAGAAGTGTTGTTAATCCCGCGTGAATATAGTTGTAGCGATATTCTGCTCCTACAGGGAGAAAGCAAGAAATGTTATGAGATTGATATAAAATCTTGCGAGGAAAGAGCTGAGAAGAATAGCAATTGGAAGTACAACATCAAGCAACGACATAGATGTGAAATATTGATACAATAGAGAAGCGAGAGGAAGTTTATGGCGAGCATATCGCAGAAAAAGAAAAAACATCAAAACGTAACAGAAAAGCAGAACCAGAAAATAGTAAGTAGAAAGGTAAAATGATGAAATTTAAAGAAGCTTACGCATAATTTGTTTGAAGAAAATGCAATTGAAAAGAGTAATCTATTTGAAAGAATTTGCAAAATTTCACAAGAAGATCAAAGAAATGAAATTTTATCAGAGTTACAATACTCGCGAGAAACGCGAATAAAATTTCGCAGAGATTAATAGAATGGGATGAACCTTTATGGCGTGCACCTTAGTTCGCGGATACAATTTCGCAAGAGGCAAATGTAAGACCTAATAGTACGTCATATAAGGGGGTATCTCTTTACATGACTCAGGGATAAGGTTATACCGCTGCTGGAACCTGAGTCATGCAGATGTTGGGGTTAAAGAAAACCTATCCAGGAGAGAGATCTTGGATTTCCAACTATATAAGGTTATACCCTGGTTGGACGACTGAGAATCTCTTTTAAGAAGTGCCAAGTATGACCAAGGCGCCAAGGTACACGGTTGAGCCAAGGGTGCCCGGGGAGTACGAAACTACCCTGGCCATTCTTGGTAAGTCTTGGCTATGATGAACTTGGCCTGAAGAAAACCCCACTTAGGGTGCAGTCTTGTAACTATAAGCCATATAGGCATAAAGGACAAGAGGCTGTGAAAACAATTGGTTATTGGCAAATCTGGATGAGAGGAGCTAGTCTTGTATGGCCGATGTTCCCTCCTTGAAGGTGCAACTAGGGGGAAGATAAGGGCGGAACCCTCCATTAGGGAGCTGATAAGTGTCTAAAGACGGCAATGTCATGGGGATTTATGATCGAAAAAACATTTAGGCATGTCATATTATCACGTGACGTAAATTATACAGAGGCAATAAGCCAAAAGAGAAAAGTTAAGATGAGATCAATGGGTTTTTACATGAAAGTGTAAAGACATCCTGCGATTTCATCGCAAGACGGCAATGTCATAGGACTTTGTTCTCGCAAGAGGATATATACCTGTCATATTGTCGCAGAAAATTCGAAGAAATAAGGATAAGACAAGATCAATGGGTTTTTACATTCAAATATAAAGACGTCCTGCGATTTTTTTCGCAGAAAGAAAAGTTTGGCAAAATAAGACATTTAACTCGGAAGGCAAAATAATACCAACAGAATAATATTAAACATTAACTATTTTCAGAATGTAGGAAATATTTGTTCCTCGCAGGAGAATATATGAGAAGGCAACTTTCTTAGGAATTTTTCAGAATATCGAAAGAGTTCATTACATCGCAGATATATTCTTACTTTTGCAAGAGGTATAATCACACAGTTCGCAAGAAGAAGATACATGAAATAATTCAACATCTCAATAAAGTTAATGAAGGGCAAGTAGGGGAATGAATAAATAAGATCTCATTATCTTCCTTGAGAATATTCAAAGTAAACAAAATTAAAGGTTGAATTCTAAAAGTTGCAAAAGTTACATTGCTCGCAAGAAAGAAGAAGGAAAATAAAGTAAGAATGAAATTCAAGCTTCAGCGATGGTCTCGCCAGACTCAGGATTTTTACCATTATTGTCAGCATCACCAACATTTTTCTCATTACGAGTTTCTCCTTCTCTGGGAGAACTTTTTTCTTCTTCTTCTGGTTTATCTTCTTCAACATCTTCTTCAACATTTTCTTCAACGGGTACATATTCTAAATCCTTGTCCATGGGAAGAGGGATTTCATCATCATCAACTTTTATAGGAAGAACAGATACAGGAGGGAGAGAATGGGATATCAGAATATCGTTCACAAGAACTTCAGCACTAAGGTGAACCTTGCGAAGGAAACCTCTGTTACGATTTCTAATCTCTATATTTTTGAAGTACTAGAGATAATCAAGTCCTCTCTCTGCCTTATCGCGAGATTCTATAAGATCAGAAGTGAGAATCCTATTTTCTTTGCGAACTTTATCCAATTTATCAGTAAGATCAACGATGGTAGAATGAATACTTCTTTCAGATTCTGCGAGCAATAAAAATGATTAAATATTATTCAGACAAAGATCTCGCAAGAAACATAACGTAAAATTTGACAGAAAGATCAACAAATGAGGCAGTCAATTGACTACCTTATTTTTGAGATGTTAAGTTTTGGATTAATGTAAATAAACAGTTCTCCCATTGATTCATAGCTTCATCAAATTTATCGCCAACCATACCCTTCAGACGAGATTTCATGTTTTCTTCTTTGGAGTGTAGATACGAATTTTCCTTTGCTAACAAAGAATGAGATTTCTTTAATTGGGAGTATTGGTCTTGAAGCTCGCTGGCCTTTAAAATAAGAGTTAATCTACCCTTAATAAGCTTATCCTTCTCAGCGGCAGATGATTCAGTTACTTCCTTGAGTTTATCTTTAAGGGAGCGAAGAGATCGCTCTTTATTATCACATATTCTTTGTAGATTACTCAATTGCTGCGAAGAAATTGCCATCAAGATTGAGAATCTATGTTTCTCTTGGGATAAAGTTCTATTTTCATCTGATAAAGATTCTATCGCCAAGTTAGACTTGATTAACAAATATGAGAGACGAGTAACCTCGTTACTTAATAAATTTTGACTTTGCGATAGTTGATTATTCTTATTAGTAAGATTATCTATTTGATCGATCGAATATGTGTAGAGATTATCTAATCTATTATACTGGTCCATCCAAGAATCTCTTTCAACACGAGCTTCTTCAGCAATAGATTCAAATTTAAGTCTTTCCATGAAACGAGTCCGATTTGAAACTAATATATGAACCAAGAATTTAAGAAGGAGACTTGAGTATAGAGGATATGAAAGCAAAACAGAAAAACAAAAGGGTAGAGGCAAGAAAATTGTACCTTTCAGCTCGTCATTTTTTCTGTGAAGGTTCTCGCAGTTAAGTGAAGAGTTGCGAAGCATATGGTTCAGAGTATCACATTCATAAATTTTGACTTGAAGGCTTTTTATTAGAGCTTCAACTTCATTTTATAAAGATGCTCGTGAAGCAGTACTATCAGAGCCAAAATATTTGAGTAAGGTCTCGCAAACTTCATATTGGAGAGAGTCAGTAGAAGATTTTATAGCATCGTCTAAAATGTTAGATAAAATTTTAAAAGCAACATCAACTCCTGCTAAGGTTTCATTTGATGGAGGAAGAGATGCAGAGGGTGAAGTAGTAACGAGGACAAGTTGAATATTTGAGTCATTTGCGATGGTTGTATTATCAGAAGGAGGAGTATTGGGAAAAACAACAGTTGAAGGCAATAAAGGGCTAGAAGGAGTTTCAGTCACAGCAATTTCAGGAGCTTGATTTGTCAAAGAATCAACAGAAATAGAGGTGTTGGCAGCGATATTCTCGTAGATAAAAGAAAGATCATCCAATCGCGAGGGTGTGGGAGTAACTCTCGCAGATGTTAACGTGGGGATGATGAAAGCATCCTCAAGTGCTTTAAATTAACGAGGTCTTTTGGGAGGATTAGCGATGTTCTCGACATTCGGAGAATAATAACTTAGATAAGAAACAGAGGCAACAATATTGTTATTAAGAAATAGGATGTGTTTCTTACCACCTTGTCATTCGCAGAACTTCTCTTCTTCTTATCAGTTGGACTTTTACGACATTAGGGTTTTGAATTGAGGATTGGGTGTTAGAGATAGTTCCACTGAAGAGAAGACATAATACGGGAGTTATGAAGGATCAAATAGAGAAAATTGAAGAATTAATTAAAAAATGAATCAAATAAAGATTATAATAAAAAAAACATACCTTGATGACTCCATTAGAACAGTAGCAGGAGAATATGAAGAAGAAGAAAAGTTGCAGACGGAAGACAAAATAAACAGATGAAGAAGATAGAGAAATTAAAGAAAAAAATTAGTTTTGAAGTCTAACTCTACCTTTTATAGGCAAAAGGGAATGACCTGTTGAGTAGAGACGTGTCAGTAAAAAGATGAATTTACAACACGCGTAGGCGGTTAAGCTAAATTAACGGAGAAATGTCGAGAAGAAAATATGGAAAGAAAAGAGGTTGCGAGCACTTTGAAGAATTGAAGATTCTCATATCCTCTCCAATTTGCGAAGAAGACATGAGAAGAGGCAAGATGTAGGACCAGAATATCACTACAATACTTTTCTGCGAGATTAACAACGCTTCCCAATGAGCATCACCTCAAGCTTTTTAACAACACTTTGCGAATGTCACAAAAGCAGTCAAAAGAGTGGCGTAATAGCTGACGATTGAAGAAAACATGAGAAAAGCATGTCTGTCCCGCGATGGTTACAAAGTTTGCAAGAATGAACATTGTAACTATCGCGGTACAATCGCAGAACAAATCCGAAATAAGAGTAAATCTCAGCTATCATCCATTATGTAACTACCCTATAAATAGAGACCCAATATGTCCAGAAAAGTATGATGTATTTTTGAGAGTTGAGAAAGTCTTGAGGAGAGAGAAACTTCAAGAGAAAAGTTGTATTCTTGAATTCTTACATTTCCTGTAAACATTTCTGAAAATCAAATAATAAAGTGTCGTTCTTAATCTTCAAATTTGAGTTAGTTATTACAAATTCTTAACAAGGGTGTAGTGTAGGATTTCCTGCAACTACACTTGCGAAATCTTCATCTACAACATTGCGAAGTCGTTGCAGAGTGATTTCAGAAATAACATAACAGATAACGACAGCGTATACATGAGAAAAGTGTGATGATCTAGCGAAATTAAAGATGTTTGCGAAATTAACATTTGTAAGCTTGCGAAATACCGCAGATTAGATCCAAAAATAAATGTCAACTTAGTTGTCATCCACTATGTAATACCCTATATAAAGAGATGAATAGGTGTAAGAAAGGGAGAGATAATTTTTGGAGTGTTGAGAAACTTTTGAGGAGAGAGAAAGTCCAAAACAGTTTTGTATTTTTGATTTCACTTCCTTCTTGTAAAATTTCTAGATTCAATTAATAAAAAGTGTCGTTATTAATCTTAAGAAATGTATTGATTGTTATGAATTCTTGTGAGGGATGTATTGTAGGATTTCCTGCAACTACAGCTAACATTGATTGTAAACCCTGATTTGAAAGACTATATAAGGGAGAACTCTAGCAACTGGGAAACCTAATCCCCACATATTCTGTGTGATACTAGTTTGCTAAGATAGAGTCGATTCTCCTTTAACCTTTGGTTTTCCTCTTCTAAAACCAGGTTAATGACTTAAAGACTTCATTGGGATTGTGAAGCCAGACCGATACTACTTTTCTTGTAGTTGTGTGATCTGATCTTGCTATTTATCTATTACTTGTAGACTTTTCTGTGTGAGATAGATTTGTTTGCTAAAGTCTTCGAATTTGGGTCGTAGAAACTCTTGGTTGTGGGTGAGATCATCTAAGGGAATCAAGTGCGCAGTATCCTGCTGGGATCATAGGCGTAGGAGCATAATTGTACCTTAGATCAGTGTGAGATTGATTAGGGTTCAACTACAGTCTAGACTGAAGTTAATTTGGAGTAGGCTAGTGTCTGTAGCGGCTTAATATAGTGTATGTTTAATCTGGATTAGGTCTCGGGGTTTTTCTGCATTTGCGGTTTCCTCGTTAACAAAATTCTGGTGTCTGTGTTACTTCTTTTCCACATTATATTTTGTTATATAATTGAAATAATACAGGTTGTGCGCTGTTCAATCAATTAGAATATCCGACCTTATTGGTTATTGATTTAAATTGATTGACACTTGGATATTGGTCTTTGGTACCATCCAAATTATCTCACTTTGATTAGACTCGCGAATCATGTTTGTTTAAGTAAATCAAATTGAGAGATTGAGATAATAACTCCTTGAGTATTTTCTATTGATTGAGTCGAGTTGTTTTTCTAGAAAAACAACTTGGATTTGTCCATACGAATTTCTAATCGAAATATTGGGTTAGGTTGTAAGACCCCCCGCTTTTTCAATTGGTATCAGAGCAGGCGAACACTTTAAACCTGATAAGTTTGTGTTTGTTCATTCCTTGAAAATTGTCCCATGGGAATTTTTTTTGGAAAATTTGCTCTTGGCATCTGTAACGCACGCCAGAATTTCTTAAAGATTGATCAATAATTATTATGATCAAAACCTCTGGTTTCTCATGATAATCTCGTGTCATCTAAAAAGTAAGGTCTAGATGATATATATCAATCTAAAGAAAAAATTAAGAAGAAGAAGGAGAAGTTGAAGAAAAGTTCATGGCTCTCAAGGATATGGAACCTCACTAGATTAACCATCAATATCTATGATGAGCGCTATCATAATGGATCATTTGATAAATATCTATCCAGAGCATACGAAGACGTTTTTAGATCCTTAGAAAAACTTAATAATGTTAAGTCTAAGAATCACTCCGAAAAGGATTTTGTACATATTAAATCCCTGAATAATATTGTACAACCTAGGAATCGGAAGAATCTTCCTTCTAAGCATATCAAACAAAGGATAGGAAGCTCAGAGTCCCCTAATTACCATCATTATGGTGATTACATTATAAAGATTGTTCACACAGATCAACCAGAAATGTTGCATGAGAATTTCTCTGCACATTATGCCTCTTGATAACCAGTTTGGCACTACCCCATGTGTATATATATTGATATGGGGCAAGAAGTGGTTGAATTAGTGTAATGTTCTCAAACAAAGCTCTTTTTCCTGCATCCATAGTCCCTCACAAAGTGTGTTGTCACAGGATGCATAACTTTGATATGCTAACATCTAAGAAAATCCCTCCTCCTTGTTTGGGTTGCGGTTCGCAAATGGGTCCAAGCCCATCTTTGGTCATATAAAGAAAAAGTTCATGGACTCACCTCTCTTTCTTCACCCGTCCGCGTACGTGAACTTTTAAGATTTTGTGAGTAACCTCCATGGAAGACATTTTGGAGAAACTAAGAGAAGGGGTTTTGAAGATTCACTCCAAGTAAGTAAATTCCTCTTGTTACTTTCAATTTCTTGGATCTTATGATGGATTCTAAGGGCTCAAAAAGAATTCCCAAAGTCTCAAATAGCTCTAGTATGGATCCTCCTTGTGACCAAAATTCTCTTAGGAATAGGTTTGTGGATGATTCATGTGCTAGAATTTTTGATAAGATTTCATCTAAACGTTTTATTTAGAAAAGAAATTGGATTTGTCTAGTGGACATGATGAGGATTTAACTTGTTTCAAAAAGTTTAATCTTGGAAATATCTTTGGTGGTCTTGGTCAAGGTTTTGATTTTTTAACAAGAATTTTCTATGCCAACATTCATGATGTTGATCTTAATAAGATGGAATTAAAATCCATGGTAAATAGAAAAAGGTTTCTTGTTGATAGAGAGTTAATTTCGAAGATTACCAACATACCATTGGGAAACGTGCATCTCCCTAGACCAAGTGATGAACGTCCTTCATGTGATGATATCTCTGTGGGGCTTTGTGGAAAGAAGGTATCTTGGAATCAAGGAAAGTTTCCGACTAATGATCTTAGTATTGCGTTAATGGAAGTTGGAAAACTTGGTATTCCAAATCTCTGTCCCTTCACAATTGAGAATTCTTGGTGGTGCCATGAGTTTGCTGAATTAGTTTATTTCCATGAATCGGGTGTTCAAAGTCTTGATATTTGTGGATTCATTATACATCAAATGGTTTCAATGACTTATCCCATCAATATGTTAGGCTATCCTTGTTTGATTATTCAAATATACCATGATTGTGGTGTTGACTCAATTGGAAATTCCCTTGGGGTACCAAAACCAGTTCGTCCCTGTACCTTAAGGCACATAAGAGAGAATGTATGCAAAAGACAAAGAGATGCTTCTTTGAATAAGCGTGATCCTACCACCTCGAGTTTGTTTCAAAAAATTCATAAGGGAGTGTGTAAAGTCAATTCAATGGTCAAATGCATTCAAGAACAATTGTCAGTGGTTGCAACTAAGTTTCCCGAGCTCAAGGAAGAGTTAAACACAATTCGAGTATCATGGAGTATCTCCGATGAACATGATGAGTAATGTGTTTGTCTAGTAAATCTTCTATTGTTTCTCTTTTGTTTAGAAGAATAACTAGTGTTTTGGAATAGACATTATTGTGATTACACATAGCTATGTCCAATAGTTTTTCATCTTCTTGTTTTTAGATTTTTTGGTTTAAAATTCTAAACTTGTTTGGAAGATGATGGTTGCAGTGTTAATATTTATGGTTTAATATATTGCAATATTTTTATGGGATATGTGTGTTTACGTCCGTGAACTTGATTGTCCCATATTCTGTCAAAAGTAAAGTCGTCCGTGAATTGATATGCAAATATTGATAAAAGGATGAATAGACTTTTGACAAACACAAATGTTAAGCCTATATTGTCAATTATTAATGTAAGATAGGTTAAAATCTTTTGTGATTCAAGGATTATGTCTATTGTGTGTCATTATGAAAATTTTTATGGAAACATAGAATGAATCCTTGTTTATACCACGGTATAAGGTCGATTCTCCGATCCACAAATTTTTGTGTAAATACTGTGTTGTTCCATGAAGTGTCTTATGTTGAGCACTAAAACAACAAAAGTTGATTGCTTTGTGATTAACTTAGTTGTTGTCCCGTAAGGTACTTTATGTTGAACATGATTGGACTAAATCAATCATCTTGTGTGGTTATTTAGTCATCACTCCGTAAGCCTTCTTATGTTGATCATCTCTTTGACTTAGTTGGTTATTCGTGATTAACTTAGTCATTGCTCCATAGAAGTTCTTATGTCGAGTGTGGCCAATTAAATTGATTACTTTTGTAATTAGTTTGGTTGATTATGCCAACTAGATTATTTCCGAGTTTTCTTGTGAATCAATCTAATTGATTTTTTAAGTCTCCATAAGTTTACTTGTGTTAAGCATATTTAGTCAAATTAATTTTGGTTCGCTTTGGTTAATTTGATTGAATATTTCTTGTTGGATTCCAAATTAATACTTGTATGTAATTTGTTGAGTCTAAAGAAAAAACCTTCTTTCCTTTTTGAAATTAAGGTCGCTCTTGTTGTTCCTTAGGGAATGACATATTATGGGGGAGAGTTCTTTTGAACTTGTGCTTAATTGCCAAATCTTTGTGGGGAGTGCGGCTGTAGAATATTAGAGGGGTTATCTTGCGTCTTTATAAACTCCTTGATGAATGCATTTAGCTTCGGCTTTATGATTGCATCTAAACAAGATGATGCACATTTACCTTTGGTCATGAAATATCTCTTACGGAAATTTCATTAGGATCCCGTTCTTGTACCTTTGCCAATTTTATTGACAAAAAGGGGGAGAATTAATATGTAGTTCACACTACAAATACATATGGTTTTCGGATCATTATGTAAGGGGGAGAGGTTTCCATGTGAGATGGAGTATTGACTAAGGGGGAGTGAAGTATCACCATAGTATTGTTGTTGAAGTTGTGATATAATTGGACTTTGACGCTGTGTAATAATACTATGACACTGTATAACAAAGATTGAGAACCGATGCTTTTCTCATTGTTATAGCTACGGATTTTCAACCACGATGATGCTAAACTTACAACCTTTGGGATCATTGGACTACTTGGAAGTGACAAAGATTTCGAGTATTGTTGAAGATTAGACATGTGGAATAGGAGCTACAAAGTTTATTTATATATTTTTTGTATTCCATATGTATTTGTAGTTGCAGGAAATCCTATACTACACCCTTAGTAAGAATTCACAAAGATTAAGACCTAATTTGAAGACAAAGAACAATGTTTTTATTAATTTGATCCAGAAAGAATTATAAGAAATATAAGAAATCAAGAATACAACCGCCTTTTCTAAGTTTTTCTCTCTCCTCAAGACTTTCTCATCACTCAAAAATTATCTCCCTCTCTCAAATCTATTGGTCCTATATATATAGGGTAGTTACATAGTGGATGACAGCTAAGCTGTCCTTTAATTTCGGATCTGTCCAGCGAGACATTCGCAACAGCTATAATATCGACTCTCGCAGGTACTTTAATCCTCGCAAAATCATCACGCACTTTTGGTTATTATCATTCATTACGTTATTTATTAGATCTTCCTGCAACACTTTCATTATGTTGTTAGAGAATCTCGCAGAATAACTCGCAGGAATGTCGTTTATTCTCGCAAGAACAATATAGTGGCGATATTCTGGTCCTACATCTTACTTATTCTCATGTCTTTTCTGCGAAGAAGGAAAGATCATGAGAATAAAAATGCCTCAACTGTTCATATTTCCATTTATTTTTCGCTTTGGCACGTTTCTACATCCTTCGCTAAATTTATCACACGTATTTTTTCTTCCATTCAATTTCTGACACGTCTTTTTCAACCGTTACGTTTCAGCCGTTCACGTCTTCTCTTCGCATTTAATACATTTATCTTCTCGAGATTCTTCTTCTTCTATAAATACTTCCTTCATTCTTTTCTTTCCTTCTTTTTACCTTCTTCTTTCTTCGCTCTGCAAATTTATTGTTCTTCCGTAAATTCCGGATCTGCCACTGTAGTTTTTCTTCCTCTTTTGATCTTCGATTCTTTTTCAACTCTTTTTCTATTCCCATACTAAAAAATTGCCCATGTTAGTCGTATAAATCAAGCTACTTTTGAACTTCATCAACAGAAACTTCAAGGTATAGGTTTTAAATTATCTACCATCCCCAATCAATCTCCTAGATCTGAACTTTCTATCAATTTATTTTCTAATTATCCTTCTTCCAGCGAGAAAGTTATGGTCTCGCTAGGTCAGTTAGAAGCTGGTATTCCTATTCCCCTTTTCAATCATGAACTTCCCTTATTTTATGAAATTCTCTCGCATAAGAATTTTTCGCGAGCAATATATCAGTTGAGTGGAGATTGTATCCGTCTGTTACTTGAGTATGCTACTCGCGGCGCCGGTAAAAAGTTTCTATATCCTAAGACCGCGAAGAATCCCAAATTTAAAGACATTTCAATCATTCCTGAAAATTATTTTGTGGAGAACTTCTTCACAAATTATGAAGTGATCCCCATAAAGAAGGATAGAACTTGTTGGGGTGTCCGTTTACAAAAGAAAGATGGCGTTGCTGACGACAAGATTCTTATGCTGAACATTGACTAGCATCCAGGCAACAAGTCATCCCCTCGCTATTCTAAAGACGATAAATGGTGCAAATTCCCCTTTATGTTAGAGGGTCCTTACATCTCTGGTACTCATAATTTACCTGCGAATCTCGCAGAGTATCGACCATGGATCTTTAATTGGTCTGAAAAAGATTCTGAGGTGTGTTCCCAAATTATTATTATTGTTTTCATATCCTGATATGTATTCTCGCTGATCATTCTAATTTTTCCAAATTAAAAGAATGAAACTTAGCTACCAGAACACTGGGAATCCCAACATTTATTTGGCTCTTAAGTCCTTCACGGATGAAGTAAGAAATACTCTTTACTCATTCTGAACAATATATTGTTGCCTCTATTTCTTACCTTCATTTGTGTTTTTTGAAGGTTATTGAAGAAATTGAACCCATAAAGCCTGCGAAGATTAAAGGGAAAGACAAAAGCAAAGATGGTTCTCGCAAAGAAAAATCTGCTATTCCTCGCGGAGAAAAATCTACTGTTCCTCGCAAGGAAAATTCTACTGCTCCCCCTTCAAAAAAGAGAAGAATTCAAACTCCTGCACCTTGTTATTCTCAATCTAGTGAGAGTTCCGGCGAGAATACTGATGATAATGACAATGATAACGATGCTAGTATTTTAACCGTGAGGGAAAATTTTCAACCTGAGTCTTCTATGACTCAATTATCTCATATATTTGGTAACCCTCGCGGCATTCCTCATGAATTTGGAGATGAAGCTGTTAATGAAACGTGATTAGCTCTCGCAAAGATTTGCGATGCTACCCTGTTAGTTGACAATGACTCTCTTGAAGGAATTTCCAGATCAATGTCTCCCAGTCTTCTGAACTCTCTCAGTATTTTGGTATATTTTTATTCCTTCACTTCTTTCTTTTATTCCAAAATTCTGATTAAATTTGTTTTGACAAACCCAACCATTTCTTCGTAGACTGGTAGAGCTTCTTTTGTCGTTGCCTCAGACTTGGAAAGAAGGTGTGCCATTTTTGAAAAAAAGAGCACTGGTTTTCGCAACCAAAGGGATGAACTAGAGTCTGAGACTATAGTTCTTCGCAAGAGTAAAGCATAACTAGAAGCTGAAGTTGCTGAATTTCGCAAGAAAAATAAGCAATTAGAAATTGATGCTTCAAGTGATAGACAAAATATCTCTAACCTTGAAAAAGCTAATCAGCAACTTTATGGTATGAATTTTTCCTCATTTTCTTTTAATTCTTTTGCCCTATTTTAGCTTATCCAAGTAACCATTTTTGCAGATATTTATAATCTTACTGATGAGGCTACATTCCTCCGATCTTTCCCTGAACCTGTAGATGAGGATACCCTTCTTGCTCACCTTAATAATTCTTTAAGTAATTTCTCAGATGATCAAATTAGATCTCTTTCCCTAGATGAACTTAAATCCAAACTTCATCTCTTGAAAATTGAGCACAGATTCAACTTGAGCTTAACCGATAAATATAAGCGTCTTTATCTTGATTAAAAAGAAGAAACTAATAGATTAAGAAGTAAAAATAGTGATCTTATTGATGAGAAAGATCTTATTGCTAAAAATGGTGCTGAAGCCTTAGCAGATTTTCATAAAATTCTCACCGATGTTAAAATTGAGAGGGATAAACTTATCTGCGAGAATAGAGATCTTCTTGCGAGGGAAAACCAAGTCCGCTCTTGTTTTCTTATTAGTAATGATGAAGAATTTTCCTGGGCTGCGAAAGTTCTTGATAATGCCAGGAATAATATAGGTGTAGATGTTAGTCTTCATACTGAACAAGCATCTTTGATTAAAGATATGATCACTGAAAGAGAAGGTTGTTTATTATTCCTTCTTAATATCTTCTTGTCTCTTATATATTTCTGTCAAATCTTTGATCTGTTATTATATACCCGCAGAATCTGAGAAGAGATATTCTATAAGAATTGAAGAACTTGATGCTGAAAAAGAAAAGATCGCGAAAGATCTTGCTTCTCGCAATAAAAAATGTTCAAGGTTGAAAGAGCAACTAAAAATTTCTACTGCGAATTTTAACAATGCTCTTGTTGTCGTTCGCAATGATAACGTCAAGAAGGTCTGCGATGCTCATAATATTTTTTATTCTTTGTATCCTTTCCTCACGGAAGAAATCCCATCGAACACTCCCAACCTAATTATCTCTGATAGTGAAGCTGAAGAATTTAGTGGAGATGATAATGAAGATGAAGAACAAGAAAAATCTGGTGAAGACGACGATGAATCGAAGTAGTCTTGTTTTCCTCTTCTTGGTCTTTTTTTATAAAATTTGTAAACTTATCTCTTTTTTCTTGCGGATTTTTCCAGTTTTAAATACTCCTTGGTGTATAAATTTCCCTTGCTTCTATCTGTGTACATTAGAAAACAATTTCTTTTTGCAATATGGTTAATATAATCATCAATCTTTAACTATCTACACAGTTTTATCATATAATGATGAATAACAATGTTATTATTTTATGCATTCCCATACTTGCCTCTGTTATTCATCTGCAATATGATGAATTTAGTAGAATAACATCCAGAAATATTGCCATAATCTCGCGGATGTTCTGTGTTTTCTGATAATCTTTAGTGTGGTCTTATTTTTCCTTCCTAATTAAAGGTCTTATCTCGCCACGTTTAATCTTTGCGACAAAATCGTAGGATGTCCTTACATTTACATGTAACAACCCATTGATCTTGCCTTAACTTGATTCTTTCAATATTCTGCGACAATATGACAAGTCTAAGTTCCCTTGCGAGAACAAAGTCTCATGACATTGCCGTCTTGCAATGAAATCGCAGGACGTCTTTACACTTTCATGTAAAACCCCATTGATCTCATCTTAACTTTTTCTCATGGCTTGTTGCCTTTGTAGAATATTTGTCACGCGACAATATGACAGTCCTAAATGTTTTTGCGAATCATAAAGCCCCATGACATTGCTGTCTTAAGACACTTATCAGCTCCCTAATGGAGGGTGCCGCCCTTATCGTCCCCCTGGTTTCCCCTTCAAGGAGACGTACTTCTACCATGCAAGACTAGATCCTCCCATCCAGTCCTAGCAACAACCAGTTGTTATCGCAGCCTCTTATCCTTTATGCATATATGGCTTATAGTTATGAGACTGCACCCTAAGTGGGGTTTTATTCAGGACGAGTGCATCATAGCCAAGACTTGCCAAGAATGTCCAGGGTAGTTTCATACGCCCCGGGTGTAGTTGCAGGAATTCCCACAACACGCCCCTTATAATATCTTGATAATTATCTCTTGATCTAAACTAATTTTGATATTAAAAGTATGACTAAAATTCTAAAAATTGTAAATAGACACACGGATTTTTACATGGTTCGATCAATTTGATCTACATCCATGATTCTCTACTATGCTTGTTAAAGTTTACATTTGATTTTTCATTTGATAATCTCCATTAATGGAATTCTAAGTCTAGTTTTGGGGAAGAAGATGATAAAGAAAAATATATTTTCTCTCTCTAAAAATCTCTCTGAAAAATATTTCTCTCTCCTCAAGACTCTCTCCACTCTAAAAAATACATCCCCCTTTTTATGGACTTACTTGAACCCTTTATATAGGAAATTACATAGTGGGTGACAGCTAAGTTTTCCCCTTCTTTCGGATCTATTTTGCGATCTCATCGCGGTAATTACAATGTTAATATTCGCCAACTTTTGTAATACTTGTGAAACAATACTCTTCTAATATGCCTCTTCAATCGTCAACTTCTTCATTCTTTGAATTATTTTGTGACGCTCGTGAAATGTTGTTGAAGATTTTTCAGTAACGCTCGCAGAAGTGTCATTAATCTCTCGTGAATATAATTGTGGCGATATTCTGATCCTACATCTTGCCTCTTTTTTCTTGAATATTGCTTGAAAAGTAATTTTTAAGAAAAAATCTGTTGTTGTAGCAGTCTTTGATTTTTGTTGATGAAGGAATGAGCGAAAGAATATTGGACTTGAAAAGTATATACTTGCCTCTATTCTTTTGCGAAGTTCTATATCTTTGTTAAGTAAATAAGAATTATTAACTCTTGAAGTACTCGTGAAGTATGAAGTATCCCTGAAGAAATATAAGAAGTACTCGATCTTCAAAAAAAAAAAAGAAGTATCCGTCCTTTAATGAAAATCATAAGTATTGCCTCCGTTCTCGTGAAATTATTGTTTCATTTTTGGTGAAAATCTTAGTCCATTTTGGAAATGATTCTTGCGAGAAGATAAATAACATAAAATGTTTTCTTGGTAATCCATAGCTGCCTCTGTTCTTTATCTATGAAGGAAGAATCCCTGAAAAAATGTTAAATGAACGAATTGCCTCTGCCTCATTTGATAAAATGGTCATATTCTGCAAAATAATCATTTCTCCTGCGAAATTCTGGAATAGTCTGCAATATGCTGAATTAGTCTGAAAATTTATGAATATTTCTGCGAATTTTTGAACATTTCTGCGAGATTCTGAAATAATGATGTGAATAGTGGCGATGAATAGTGGCGAAATTGTGAATAGTGACGAGATTGTGAATAATGCTACGAGATTGTAGACGTTCCTCTTGATAGACTCTGAATAATACTTATGAGAAACTCCAGAAAAGAAAGTTGTAATTCTGAGTTTGAATATTTTCTGTAAACATTTCTGAGATCTAAATAATAAAAGTGTCGTTTAATTCTTTAATCTTCAACTAGTTTCACTTAGATTTTTATAGGATCTTAATAGGGGTGTAGTGTGGGACAAACCTTTATGGCGTGCACCTTAGTTCGCGAATACAATTTCGTATGAGGCAAATGTAAGACCTAAAAGCACGTCATAAAGGGGGTATCTCTTTATATGATTCAGGGATAAGGTTATACCGCTCTTTGGAACTGATTCATACAGACGTAGGGGTTAAAGAAAACCTATCCGGAGAGAGATCTTGGATTTCAGCTTTATAAGGTTATACCCTGGTTGGACGACGAGAGTCTCTTCCAAGAAGTGCGAGTATGATCAAGGCGCCGAGGTACACGGTTTAGCCAAGGATGCCCGGGACGGACGAACCTACCCTGGACATCTCTGGTAAGTCTTGGCTACAATACACTTGGCCTGAAGAAAACCCCACCTAGGGTACAGTCTTGTAACTATAAGCCATATAGGCATAAAAGACAAGAGGCTGCGAAAACAACTGGTTGCTGGTAAATCTGGATGGGAGGAGCTAGTATTGTATGGCCGATGTTCCCTCCTTTAAGGGGCAACCAGGGGGAAGATAAGGGCGGCACCCTCCATTAGGGAGCTGATAAGTGTCTTAATACGGCAATGTCATGGGGATTTAAGATCGCAAGATCATTTAGGCCTGTCATATTGTCGCGTAAATTATACAGAGGCAAAAAGCCATAAGAGAAAAAAGTTGAGATTATTCTATTGGTCTTATTTTGCCTTCCTAGTTAAAGGTCTTATTTCGCCAATTTTTCTTTCTGCGACAAAATCGCAGGACGTCTTTACATTTGCATGTATTGACCCATTGATCTTGCCTTATCTTTTCTCTTAAGGCTTTTTGGCCTGTTATGCGACAATATGACAAGTCAAAGTTCTCTCGCGAGATCAAAGTCTCATGACATTGCCGTCTTGCGATGAAATCGCAGGACATCTTTACACTTTCATGTAAAAACCCCTTGACCTCATCTTAACTTTTTTATCTTATGGATTTTTGCCTATGTATAATTTACGCGACAATATGACATGCCTAAATGATCTTGCGATCTTAAAGCCCCATGACATTGCCGTCTTAAGACACTTATCAGCTCCCTAATGGAGGGTGCCGCCCTTATCTTCCCCCTGGTTGCCCCTTCAAGGAGGGAACATCGGTCATAAAAGACTAGCTCCTCCCATCCAGATTTACCAACAACCAGTTGTTTTCGCAGCCTCTTATCCTTTATGCCTATATGGCTTATAGTTACAAGACTTCACCCTAAGTGGGGTTTTCTTCAGGCCAAGTGCATTGTATCCAAGACTTACCAAAGATGGCCAGGGTAGGTTCGTCCGTCCCGGGCACCCTTGGCTAAAACGTGTACCTCGGCGCCTTGGTCATACTTTGCACTTCTTGGAAGAGATCCTCGGTCGTCCAACCAGGGTATAACCTTATAAAGATGGAAATCCAAGATCTCTCTCCCGGATAGGTTTTCTTTAACCCCAACATCTGCATGACTCAGGTTCCAGTAGTGGTATAACCTTATCGCTGAATCATGTAAAGAGATACCCCCCTTATAACGTGCTTGTAGGTCTTACATTTGCCTCTTACGAAATTGTATTCGCGAACTAGGTTGCACGCCATAAAGGTTTGTCCCATTCTCTTAATCTCTGCGAAATTATATTCGTGTTTCCGGCGATATTTTCGCGTTTCTTCATTCTTTCATTTCTGTCAATTCTTTATATAATCTTGAATAATCTCGCGATTACGCTCGCAGCTCTGATAAAAATTTGTTTTGCTCATTTCTATGAGAAATATTCTTTAAAATCTTTTGAAATCTTTGAAATATTCTTTGAAATCTTGCGATTTTATCGCATTTGTTAAACCAAAAATTTCTTTCTTTAAAAGAAATATTCTAGAGAAATCTTTGTAATCTTCTTTGAAATCTTGCGATTGTATCGCGTATTTTGGAAATTTGAAATCTTAGAAATTTTGGCGATAATTCCATCTTCTATAATCTTTTTAAATATTTGTAATCTCATGGGAGTGTCGCTATTTTGGAAATGAAATCAAATTTTTTTGAAACCTTAGAAATCTTTGCGGTAGTTTCATTTTCTGTAACCTTTGAAATTTTTTTGAAATCTATAAATTTTTTGCGATGATTTCACCTTTTGTAATCTTTGATAATCTTTGAAAATTTTTGCGATCTGTAAATTTTTTGCGATGATCTCATTTTTTATAACCTTTTGAAATTTTTGAAATCTGGCGATTGTATCTCTTTTTTGGTAAGTCAAATAAAAAATCTTAGAAATTTTTGGAATTTTTTTTTTTTGAAATTTATAAATTTTTGCGAATATATCACCATGATCAATCAAATCAAAATTCTTTGAAATCTTTTGAAATTTTAGAAATCTTGCGATTATCCCGCTTTTGGTGAATTGAATCAAAAGTTTTTGATTTTTTTTGAAATATTATATATCTTAAAAATGCTCTTTGAAATCCGGCGATAATATAAATCAAAAATTTTCATTTTATGTAAGTAAAATATTCAAGGAAGTGGTACTTAACTTTTTGGCGATTTGCTGTTGCTGCCAATTCTCACGAAATATTTGATTTGCTCATGAAATGAGAAAGGAACTCTTGATCTGCTTCTTTCATATTCTCGCAACATACCAACTTGCGAAATAATCCTCAACTGTATTCTCTGCTACTATTTGCTTCTAGAATTTCCTGCTCGCGAAATTTTGATGATGCTTTCATATAATAAAAGTTGCTTCATGATGATATCCGTGAACTGTGTTGGGCTTGGTAAATGACCATTTTTGGCAGTTAACGACGATACCATTTTTGTATTACTCTTTCTTTGTTGACCAAGTCAACTTTCTCCCTCGCTGAAATGATATTGCTCTGCTCGTGAATATAATCCAAATGAAGAAACTTCTATCGCAACTCACTCCTAAGCCACAAAATTATTGACGATCACCTCGCAGTTTTAATGGTTATTCAAATTGACTTCGTTATTGCCTTCTCCACTGACGTTATTGATCAAAATATGAATTCTCACAAGGTCACAGAGGATTACAAAGAAAACATATTATTGCTGGTCATTGACTTCGTTAATCTCTCTTCTCATATTTTCTTTAATAAATGTTTTCTTGGTCACGAGCATCACAGAATATGATGTTTATAAGAAGTTATTGTTGGGTTCAAGGAATTATTGACGAGGCAAGGGTTGGGTAAGATTCATGGGGTCTACTGTTCGGTAAGCTTTTTTTTTTGAAACGGGCCCCACTGTTCATTTCTACTCATTTCTCAAGGGAATGTTGAGAAAACAGGATGAACTGCCTACTCTTATGATGATTCTTCTTTCCTCCATGACACTTGTGTGAGTTCGGATCGTAAAAGAGGATATCTTCAGCTGCACCGTACGTATGTACGGCTGCCTACGTACCCATAGCCTCGTCAAAACCAGGGTTGTCTCGTGAGATTTCTATCAAGATACCCCTCTTTTTAGTAGGAGGATTATCCTTTTCTGCAAGAATAGTCAGGCCTAAATTAAATTTGGTGGTCTACTACATGTCTTTTCGCAGAACTACATTTTGCGAAGAAATGTTTTCCTCCCTTTCGTCTTTGTTTCTCTTTTGTCCTTTTCCTCGTAAAACTCCAGCTTTTACTTCTCACTCTTTCTCTTTCAATTTTGGTTCTGGGTGTGAGCTGGTGGGTTATAAACTCCAGACTTCTTTATTTTTTTCGCTGTTGCCTCTCGCCGGATTGGATGCCTTCTTGTTTATATCCTTCTTATTTCCTGTAGTGGATTTTTGACCTTCGCAAGTGAATTTTTGTAGAATTATTTGTTGGTGTAACTTCATTTGATTTCTTCGCGATTGTTGATGAAGTACGTGGTGAATAAATCATTAGTCTTCTTCTTTTATCTACCATGTTGTCTTTGTCCTTTCTCCTTTCTCCTCCGTTGGAATCTTAATTTTCTTGTTAAAATGTTGGTGCTGGTTTAATCCATTTATTCGCTGGAATTTTGATTTCTTCATCTATAGCTTCAATCATAAAAATCATGTTTACATTAGTTGTCAAAATTATGATTAAATTCAAGTTATATGGACGTAAATTTATGATCAAAACTCTTTTGAATTCAAAATATCAATTAAACACCAGTTTTTGTGAAAAACAAAGATTAATAATCTAAAATTCAAAATCTTCCAGATCTATACTATGAACATATAATTTGAAGATAAGTAAGAATTTGTCCTGCCGGGACAATTAATTGATCTAAAGTCATTAGATTTCTCCCTACGAAGAATGAAAACTTTCTTACAAAATGTAAATCTCTAACCAACAGAAAATCTCGAAATTTGACATTTTTAGAAATTCATTAAATAAATTTTTAAAACGAAGTTTGGTTACTACAAATTCGTAGCAAAACATTTTTAGATTCAAGGCTTCCGTATTAAATCAAAAAAAAATTTTATTTTATTTTTTATAAAAAGCAAAGTTTAGATTTTACAAAAAGTATATTTTTCAATTTATGTTTTGAAATTCCCCAATCTAAAAAATGAAACGAAAAATAAGAAAAGTGAGAAGAAATTTGTCCTTTTTGATGATTTGTTGACACAATTTTGCTGATATTTTCTTCATCCGCCACTTAACATATCTCCTTCTCTCTATTTGCTATATAATCATGATCTTTTCGTTGTAGCTTTCCATATTTGATCTTGAAACTTTTTTGATCCAGTGAAATATAATTCTAATGATAGCCAATATCTTTGAATCTTCTTCAATTTAACAAGCACACTTTTCGTCCCCTTAGTCGGCGCCAAAATGTAGTTGCAGGAATTCCCACAACACACCCCTTATAATATATTGATAATTATCTCTTGATCTAAACTAATTTTTATATTAAAAGTATGACTAAAATTCTAAAAATTGTAAATAGACACAAGGATTTTTACATGGTTCGATCAATTTGATCTACATCCATGATTCTCTACTATGCTTGTTAAAGTTTACATTTGATTTTTCATTTGATAATCTCCATTAATGGAATTCTAAGTCTAGTTTTGGGGAAGAAGATGATAAAGAAAAATACATTTTCTCTCTCTAAAAATCTCTCTGAAAAATCTTTCTCTCTCCTCAAGACTCTCTCCACTCTAAAAAATACATCCCCCTTTTTCTGGACTTACTTGAACCCTTTATATAGGAAATTACATAGTGGGTGACATCTAAGTTTTCCCCTTCTTTCGGATCTATTTTGCGATCTCATCGCGGTAATTACAATGTTAATATTCGCCAACTTTTGTAATCCTCGTGAAACAATACTCTTCTAATATGCCTCTTCAATCGTCAACTTCGTCATTCTTTGAATTATTTTGTGACGCTCGTGAAATGTTGTTGAAGATTTTTCAGTAACGCTCGCAGAAGTGTCATTAATCTCTCGTGAATATAATTGTGGCGATATTCTGATCCTACACCGGGAACCCTTGTCTCAACCGTGTACCTCAGAGCATTGGTCATACTCTGCACTCCTTAGGATAGATTCTCGGTCGTCCAACCAGGGTATAACCTTATATAGTAGGAAATCCAAGTTACCTCTCTTGGATAGGTTTTCTATAACCCCAATCTCCATGACTCAGGTTCCAACAGTGGTATAACCTTTCGCTGAATCATGCAAAGAGATGCCCCCTAATATGACGTACTTTAGGTCTTACATTCGTTCCATTCTTGTGTCTCTTTTGCGAATATCGCAATGTCTTATGCTTTTGCATTTAAATTTTTATATGATCTTTCAATGTCATCTTTTTCTTTCAGCAAGAATTACATATCTTGAAAATGAATAAAATTTTCTTCAACAAACTATCCATTTGCCTTCTAAAATTCTAAAATTGAGATTTTTACCTTTTCTACTTACTACTCTCTGCTTCATTTGCGAGGCGCTCGCCAGTCAATTCATTTCTGTATACACAAATCTTACAGCATTTCATCTTCTCGCATTTCTATCGTATCCACCATTAACCTTTCACTTCTTTGATGTTGTTTAACATTGTTTCTCCAGTTTCTGTTCCTCGCAATTCTTTGCTCGCAGGATTCAACGTCCATTTCGTAACATTTCTTCCCTTCAGTCCAATCTCCTTGTATCATTACAACACCATGGGGATGGGGAAATTTAATGCACTGGTGAAAGGTCGATGCCACACCTAGTATCCGTGTAACCAAGGTCGTCCAATCAAAGCATTGTATGGAGATTCTATATCAACCACGCAGAACTGAATTTTAGTAGATATCCCTTTTAATGGAATTTTCATGGTAATCTCCCCTTTGGGTTTGTTTGTTGTTCCATTAAAACCATAAATTTTATATGTTGACGAGATCAAATCTTCATCTCTTCCTCCCATTTTACGATAAGTGTGATAAAACAAAATGTCCACTGAGCTTCCAGTGTCAATCAAAATCCTATCAATAGCCCATGAATCATTTGCTTCATCATATTTATCTTCTTCTTCTTTGTACCTTGGATTTATTTCTAATCTCACTACTAATGGATTATCATGCGTTTTACCTGGCTCAAGTACTTCTTGTGCAGTGAAAGAAATAATCTGCTTCTACCACTCCTCTAATGGAGAGACTCTCGTAATGTTCATTATCTCTCTTCCATCCATGTCTCTCGCAAAGACTCTGCTTAAAACATTGTCATGGAAATCCTCTATTGTTTTATAAGAATGTACAATGGAATTACAGAATAGATTCTTTACTTTAGCCCCCACTTCGATGACAAATGTTTCTTCTCCCTTTGTGATATTTACTCTGCGAGTTTCTGGTGCTGGTGGTAATTGCTGAGGTTGTGTATTTTCTATCAGAAAATGATTTAACTTTTCCTGCTCAATCATCCTCAAAATTATTCTCTTTACATTCCTGCAATCATTTATTGAATGGCCATGGAATGATGATAAGGGCAAAATTCTTGATTTCGGTTATTTGGATGTGGATCTTTTCCCATATTCCAGGGTGATGGTATATTTTCCATTAAAATAATAGCCTCCCAAATTTTATCAATACTAGCATTTAGAGGTGGCATTTTAATTTCTTCCCATATTATCCTCTGGTTTCCTTGCCCTCTAGAATAATTTTTCCTTTGTCCTCCATAAGTTTCCTGAGGCTGCTCAAGTCTTTGGATTTTATTATTTCCACCACGATTGTAATAACTCCTTTCTCATTCAAATTCTTCTTGATCTTGACTTCCCATAGCTACTAATTTCTGCTGATTATCAGTCTCCATCTTCTCTTGTTGTGGCTGCGAGGTACTCGCAACATTGTTGATTATTTTAGGAAGTAAACTCCCGCTCACTGCTATTGAGCTGGTGTTTGCGACTGGATATGATTTCATCTCATTTTGTTTTTTCTCCAAAGCAATGTATTCTTCTTGTAGTTCTCGTAGCTCAGTCATTGTGATGGTATTTTTGATTCTGAAGATTTGTATGTGTAGCAGATTGGTTGCGAACATTGCATTAACGAAAGATAAAATGAGGTATCTCTCATCCACTCTTCCTGCCATTTCACTGCACATTTTCTTCCATCTTATGGTTAGGTGTTTCAGACTCTCTCCAATCCTCTATTTTAACCCAAATACATCTTCAATACCGAGTCGTGAAGAATTGTTGCTTATATATGCTCCCAGAAATATTGCTTGCAAATGGTCGAAAGAAGTTATTGTATTTTTAGGTAAGCCTTCGAACCATTTTAACGCCTCGCCAGTTAAACTAGATGCAAAGTACTTGCATAATACAGCATCATGGTTTTCCCATTGTAGCATACACCTAACATAAGCCTTAAAATGTTGAACAGCACATGTAGTCCCATCGAAGATACTGGTTAATGCTGGTAAATTGAATTTTGGAGGGATTCCCCTTAATTTTACTTCTTGAGTGAATGGAGTTCTCACAGCTTCTTCAATGGCTTCATCGAGTTGTCTCCTGCCTCCTTCTCTTCTATTATTCAATATTCCCCTCATTTCTTCTAATTCTATTAAAATTTGTTCATTTCCTACTGAATTTTGCTCCATCGTATTTTCAGTGCAGCTTCTCTTCTTCTACGTTCATGTCTTTCTTGTCTTGCGAGATTTTGTGTATCTTCATTTGCATCTTCATTCTTCCTTCTTCTGTGATTTTCCTCCTCAACTCCTTCTATATTTCGCAACTGATTATGCCTCCCAATTTCTTCTCTGCGAGTTTATTCATTTCTCATCGCTTCTCTTCGCTGTCTTTCTATTATTCTTTGTATTCTGTCTAATTGTTCATTGATGTTATGGTTGTGGCGATTTTGTGTGCGTCTTCTTTGTCGATTGTCATGATTATTCTGTCGTATTGCTTCTTGAAACTCTTGTTCTTCAATTTATGCTCTTAATATTTCTCTTTCGCAAGCCAGGCGTGCTTGTTCAACATAATATCTCTCAATTTCCTCCTCAATGATTCATTGATTTCTTTGGATTTCTCTCCCATGTAATATTCTTCTTCCTTCTTCTCAATTTTCTTCACCATCTTGGTTATTTCCGCCCTCTTTATTTCTATTATCATGTCTACCATTCACAGTTTCTCCGCGTGGAATGTAGCGATCACGAATCATCTCTTCTTCTCTATGATGTCGCTCTTCATTTGGATTTTGCATTTCCTCTCGGATATTTTCTCCAGTATTTCTCATAAGGGAATTTTTCCTTAGTTCTTCTCTGAATGATCTAGAACTTGATCTAGCAGTACTTCTTGATCTCGTACTTTGCAACCTTAGATTCTCCATTCTTAACTCATGATTCTGTCTTGTTAAATTTGCACGTTCTTCTGCTTCTAATCTCCTTTCCTCTTGTATTCCTTGTCTTAAATCATCTGCTGTTTTATTTTCGCCTTCTCCATGAATTAATCTTTCAACCATTCCTTGATCAATTTCTTCTCTTCTCTTATTTCTTTACTGTCGATCTTCTGCTTCCTCCATCGAATCTGATCGCCAATTATGCATGCTAACTCTATCATAATCCACAATTCTATCTTGTATTGGTGTTTGCTGATTTAGTTATTGAACTTGATTTTCTCCTTCATTCCTTGTTATATTTCTTCTTGTTATTACCCTTGAAGATTCTCCCATTTCATTTGTTTCTCCGCCTGCAAGTCTTTTACTCCTCCTTCCGGTTGTTGATAGTTCTGATGTGTTTCTTCTTCTTCTAGCCATTAATCTTAGTAACTCTGTTGATTGTTGCGTAAGATCTTTCACCAATTATTCCAAATTCCTTCCAATCACAATGTCAATTTTTATCTTTTTCTTCAAATAATCATCAATTCCTCCCTATTTCGGGCGCCTAAATGTAGTTGCAGGAAATCCTACATTACACCCTTAGTAAGAATTCACAAAGACTAAGACCTAATTTGAAGACAAAGAACAATGTTTTTATTAATTTGATCTATAAAGAATTACAGGAAATATAAGAAATTAAGAATACAACAGCCTTTTCTAAGTTTTTCTCTCTCCTCAAGACTTTCTCATCACTCAAAAATTATCTCCCTCTCTCAAATCTATTGGTCCTCTATATATAGGGTAGTTACATAGTGGATGACAGCTAAGCTATCCTTTAATTTCGGATCTGGCCCGCGAGACATTCGCAACAGCTATAATATCAACTCTCGCAAGTACTTTAATCCTTGCAGAATCATCACGCACTTTTGGCTGTTATCATTCATTACGTTATTTATTAGATCTTCCTGCAACACTTTCAGTATGTTGTTAGAGAATCTCGCAGAATAACTCGCAGGAATGTCGTTTATTCTCACAAGAACAATATAGTGGTGTAGATGGTGGATTTTCAACAAGGGCTAAAATCGTAAACTCATGATTATACAGGCCTTTGGTCTAGTAATCGCACATGAGTATTGAGACACGGGTCTCTCATCGAATTCTCAACGGAGAGTACTTTCTCTCAGAGTACATGTAGATATGCAGTCAACGCCTAGACAACGGCATAATCTCATGAATACTGAATACTTTCAGTCATTTATATATAGTATCATGGGATGGACGGCTCTACGGAGCAACATCGTCTTCAGTAACAAACAACGAGTTAAACCTGACTATATAAAGGATATGGCTTACCGGCAAGTCATGTCAGGATAATTAATGCTCCTATTGTAGTCAGTTTATTCTGCTAGGCATAGACCCATGAGGTTAATTATCCCTTCATTGCTCCGATTCCATGGTCGAATCAACGACGATCCCATGGAATGGCAATAAGATTGCTCATATTCCATGGTAAAATCAACGACGATCCCATGGAATGGCAATATCATTGCTCCGATTCCATAGTCGAATCAACGACGATCCCATGGAATGGAAATAAGATTGCTCCGATTCCATGGTCGAATCAACGACGATCCCATGGAATGGCAATATCATTGCTCCGATTCCATGTTCGAATCAACGGCGATCCCATGGAATGGCAATATCATTGCTCCGATTCCATGGTCGAATCAACGGCGATCCCATGGAATGGCAATATCATTGCTCCGATTCCATGGTCGAATCAACGACGATCCCATGGAATGGCAATATCATTGCTCCGATTCCATGGTCAAATCAACGACGATCCCATGGAATGGCAATATCATTGCTCCTATTTCATGGTCGAATCAATGATGATCCCATGGAATGGTAATGACCACCTCATCGTTCTGAGTTCATAGTCGAATCTTCAGCTGATCCTATGAAGTAACAGTAATCATCTATCCACTTTTTTCATAAAAATTCTCTCGATTGATCAAATCTCCTTCTTGAGGAAATTCCTCAGATTCGTGGTACTTCCACGAGTTCGTCAAAAATAATATAAAATTAGGAGAGTGTGTGGGACGTGACCATTGGCCGATCGGCCATGCCTTGGTCCCAGCCGGCCCACACATCACGGTCACTTATTATTTTATTATTATTTTTCTCTAATAATTACCTAATTTCATGTATTTTTATCACATGATTTTATCAAACATGATAAAGTTAGGAAAAATATCATGGGACCGGCCCCTTGAATTCTTCCTGAATTTTACTCTCGGGCTGTTTTCACCGCCCGAACGAGATTAAAACCTAAATATTCCCGCGTAGGGAGACAGGAAATTGTTTTCCGTACATAATGGAGGTACGGACCATCAAAATCCGAGTCCGTATGAGAATTCTAAATATTCTACTAAAGGGCGCTAATTAGGGTTTTAACCTAGCCGGTCCCATGTGTCCATTGTTTTATTATTATTTGGTATTTTGTTTCATGATTTCATGAAAAAACTCTTTAATTTCATGGTATTTTCCTCAAAATTCCTTTAAATCATCAATAATAATAATAAAATAAAATAAATTATGAAAACTTGTGGGACCGGGCCTTGGCCGGCCGGCCATGCCCTAGACGGTCCCACATGCCCTTGTTTTATTTATTTTATTATTAATTATCTTATTTTTTCCTTGATTTCATGGTATTTTTCTCAAAAATTCCTTCAAACTATCAAAAAATACCCAAAATTTATTAAAATTCGTGGGATTGGGCCACGACCGATCGGTCACACCTCCATGGTCCCACACATCCAAATTTTATTATTTTAATATTTTTTTAAAGACCATGAACTCATGGAAACTCCTTCAATTCGTGAAAACTCCCTAAATTTATCAAATTTCTCAAAATTCATGAATCCTTCATAGAATCATCAAAAATATGTAAAACTAAGGAAGAGACACCACGGGACCATGGTCATGACTGGCCGACCGTGCCTTGACCAATGGCAGTCCCATGTCTCTCAATTCCTTATTTTATAAATATTTTCTATCATCTCATGGTGTTTCCCTCAGTTCATCGAAACCCTAATTTTGGCATATTTTCTTGAATGGATGCTCAATTGCACGCCAGAAAATATCAAAATTCTCAGGACTGAGACGCGGACACCTTAGGGACACGAGCACGCTATCTTGACCGACCAATATTAGCTCTTTGTCTCATGGAAGCCGATCCCATCGATTTTCAAAGTTTTGACCTAATTTGCACAATTGCTCGTATTAGGTCCAAGAATCTTCCAAACGCTTTGGATTTTCATGAAATGATCATCAGTCGGTCACGTGACAACCCAGGGCCGGCTCCATGACTCTATGGTCGGTCCATCACTCTGTAATAATTAATTAGGTTTCCACAACTAAGTCTCAGACGAGCATTTTTGAATAATGATTGAACCAACATTTAATCATTCTTTCACCAATAAATCATGAACTCTTCATGAGCTCATCATATTTGCTCACGTGAGAACATGGACACTACATGGTTGATTCACGGTCCCATGTAGCCGCTCCTCATTCGTCCCATGGTTAAAACTTCTGACCGTGAATTGATCATCAATCGGTCAAATTAGGGTTTCTGAGTTCAAGTACCAAGTTTCTAGACTTTAACCTTAATAATTCTACTACGGCCTCATGGTCATGAATTAATATTAATAATTCTACGACGGCCTCATGGTCATGAATTAATATTAATAATTCTACGACGACCTCATGGTCATGAATTAATATTAATAATTCTACGATGACCTCATGGTCATGAATTTTATTAATTATGATAGGTTCAACGACCAACACTTTAATTAATATTCTTGGCACACTGCCAATCATTCATGAGCAACACATTCTCATACAGTCAAATATTCAACAAGTCATCACGAGAGCAACACTTGCTTAGATGATCAATATTTGCTCGTGTTAAGGAATATTGGTTCAACAATCCACCAATATTCAACAATCCATCGAATGAGCAATACTTGCCCACTTCATCGTAAGAATTATACCTCTGTCTCATGAAACGTTCAATTCGTGGGTTTCATAACATCTTGTTCGACTCATCAACTACGTGGACTCATTGTCCCATCAAACCACGAAGTCATCAATTGACTAATAAACCACGAGACGATCAATCGTGTCACTTGGGGGATATCAACTAGGGTTTAGGTCTGGCGGTCTACGGCACGTGTGTTCAAACACACGATGGAATGTGAGCAAGTCGTGTAATTAGTTGAAGGAACTCACGAATTAGTGGGTGGAAAGTCGACCAAGTCTTTACACGTTGGACAACTGGTTTCGAACACGATTTCCACTTCCCCACTTGATTCCATCAACTGTCACACTTCATGGGATCATGGTGTCTACAATTCCAGCAATATAAATAAGTCCCTGAATCAAGATTGAAGATCATCGAAAAAACAGAACGAATACACAGAATACTCAGTGTAAGAATCTCACGTCTCTTCGACAACACGAGATCATCAAACTCATCAATTGAGCAATTTCTTCACAATCGTTCAACTTCAATCATTCAGAACTTATCATATTCAGAATTCACACACCCACAATCCTTGAATCACCATCAATTCCACACATTTCTCAGCTTCCCTCCTACAGATCAACCCATCCTCTCTTGTGATCAAATTTACTCTGGAACGGTCGTTGTCTCGATTTAGGCCGGAGTATTACAGATTGATCTCTCGAATCTAAGCACCCCCTTTGAAGCGGTGCATCTGTGTGAGGATTAACATTTTGCTTGGTTTGAGGAACCTCCTCCGTCCGGTCGTCTCCTCAATCCCTTAAAAACTAGTAGATCATTTTTCCCTATCCACAGATTGGCGACCACAGTGGGAGATCATTCTCTCAGTTGCAATCTCTCATTCTCACAAAATGGTTGGTCTTAGGTCAGGATCGGTCACAAATACTAACGCAAATATCGCTAGCACTAGCAATAATGAAGACATCTCGGAAACTATTCCAGCCACTAACATTGATGGTGGTGACATCACTCCTCCTCATGCCAACGCGGAAAGTCATCCTTTGTTCGGCCGACATCCCGAAGAAATCAGAGGAAATCCACCACCTACCATGGATGATCTCATCAATACACAAGAGGCTCTTGCGAAGAATCAGATGAACATGGCTGCAGCATAACAAAAATTATTGAACTATCTGAAGACTCTCACGGAAAAACTGTCAGAGAAGACTCAAGAAAAAGGGAGAGAAAAGGAAAAGTCCTCAGACGCTGATCTTGAGGTGATTCCAATTCATACAGTGGATGATGACGAAACCGTCAAAGCTGCAGGCGATTCATCAACAAAGGAGTCATCAAACTTCATCACTCGTGAAGACCTGGAGCGTCTTCTGGAGAACCGTGGAAAGGGAAACATATCACATGTCCATCGTCACCAACCTCCTTATCCCTTGGCTACACAGAGGATCCCTCTTCCCAAAGGTTACATTTCTCCAATTTTTACTCTATATGATGGAACTAGCAACGCTCGAGAACATGTTTCCCGTTTCCTCGAAGCCTTGGGAGAACATGAACACAATCATGTTGTTCGTCTCAAAGAATTCTCAAAGTCTTTGAAAGGAAGAGCATACACCTGGTACAACAACATCGCACCAGGGTCCATCAAAAATTGGGAAGAAATGGTCAATGCATTCTACAGGAAATACTTCTTCGCGTTGGAACATGTCACTCTCTCTAATCTTGGGAGAATGTCTCAGAAGACAGGTGAGAACCCCAACGATTACGTGTAGAGGTTTAGAGTCCAAGCCTTGGACTTCCATGATCCAAACTTCACGGAGCAACAACTGGTGGACTTATGCATCAACGGCATGCTCCCGGTCTATAGAGATTTAATGGAGAACCTCCGATTCCAAACTTTCTCAGAGCTCCACGAAGCCGCGAAGAGATCAACAACTACCGCACCCGCTCTTCTGGAAAGACCAAAGTCTACAAGAACTGAGGAGTCAAAAGACCCTCGGGGAAAAATGCGTTTGATTAACAAACAGTATACCCTACAATATTCGACGAACGCTGTCGCAGAAGGAATCAAGCGGAAAGCTGAACCACAACATAAGCAGACAGCCTCCACTCCCTCGAAGGCACACAAAAAAGATAACTCGAAGACCTCTCCCCAACAAACAGACGATCCAGAGGCACTTGATTTTCCTTGTTCCATGGAAGAAGTCAACGAGCTAATCGATATCTGGATTCAAGATGGTGCAATCAAGTTGCCTTTTAACAAAAAGGAACCAACCGAAGAAGCCATGGGAAACCCTAGGAATTGTCGCTTCCATAAATATGTCAGTCATCCCACAAGTGATTGCAAAGTCCTGAAACGCATATTCAGAGAAAAGGTCGAATCAGGCGAACTCAACTTGGGGACTAAGGGAGTACATGGAAACCCTCTTCCAGTCTGAGCTTTCACCATTGGTGGACCCCCCATCAAAGAAGCAGTTCAATCCCTGATTGAACATACCTGCGAGTTGTTGTATCTTTCGAAAGCTCAAAAGAAAGATATGTTTACTGCATTGAACCACACCGTATCCGGCAAACGACTACTAATCCAAGAGGCCACCATCAATCCATCAGCAACAGACAAGGAAATGTACGACTGGGGACTGCTCACCATAGTGCACATAAAAGGGAACGAGTTCAGAAGTGCATTCATTGATATCGGTACTGCTGTCAACATCATCCCTCTCAAGACTCTCAGAGCTGCTGGCATAACTCGACAAGAAGCTACCCATGCTCCAACGACAATCAGAGACCACGAAGGGATCTCCAGAGATGCCTACGGCTACATCATCCTGAAAGTCGAAGAAAATTCGGTCTTCACTGAAACCAAATTATTCATAATCCGAGAGGATCTAGGGTATGATATGATTCTTGGACGCACGTGGATTCATGATGGAAAGGCAATGATGACGACTCCTGCAACGACACGTCCCCGTGAAGAAACTTCTGACCCAGAGGAAGAGGCGGAATATATCTTGCCATTTGAATACCTGGAGGAGGTCAAAGCCTTAACAAAACTTGCACAAGAACCTGAGGAACATCCAAATGTATTCGTTAAGAGGTTCCACGACCAGGAAAGTTTCATCCCCTCTCTCGTGCCTTTACCACCAGTTTTCAAGTATGTCTCCTTAGTACAAGGACTTCATTCCATGAACAACTTAGCAATTACAAAATGCTATGAGTGGATGATTTAGCCACAACAATAATTAACTCAGTAGTTGAGTCCAGAACTTCTCCAAGTCAATCATCCGATCAAGAGATTCATTATGGAGGATATGGCTAAGCATTATGAGAAGTTCCCTCTCCCACACGAGTGTCCATATGTATCACGACTATGGAATTACGTCCCGCAAAGGATTCCGAGTTAACAGAAGATATTCAAAGCACGGGAGACCAAACCCAACAAATTTCATGAAGGAGACCTAGTTCTCAAAGCTGTTCAACGCAATCTTCATTCAGCAAGGACCTCCAACTGGGAAGGACCATTCATGGTCGCTAAATCCATAATCGGAGGATAATACAAGCTGGTCAACACAGATGGCGGAACCCTACCAGTAATTCAGGAGAAATGGTTTAAGGCGTTTGTTTGAAAACATGGGCATTTTGAGGTATCAGGCGTTTGAGCATCCATGACGTCTAGACTTGGCATTTAGAATTTTCAATGTATTTCAATTCCTCCAAAATGTTTGCAATACTTGCAATCAGTATTTGAATTCAACAATTTATCAAAATTCAACTCGTGTTTCTTAAAAGAAAATCTCTATCAAATCCCAAAATCTTCAAAAAAAGACATCTACCAATCCAAAACCAAAATATCAAAACCCATGTAAAACCTCGCATCTCTCGGAAGTTTAGAAGTTCAAGAGATCATAGAAAATAAATCAGAAAAAATTAGCAAAGAAAGATTTTTCCGCCTCTGCATCCTTCAAAGCCTGCAAATCTGCCATCTCCTTGTTCATCTCTTCGGTCAACCTTGAAATTTTCTTTTCCTTCTCCGTCACATCAACATTTGGGAAGGGTATGTTATTCTCACACGAGTCCTTAATTGCATCCATTTGCTTACGGAGCCACTTCAAGTTGAAACCAAGCCTCTCAGAGTTACCCAAGTTGAACTCCCAATCAAAGAGTACATCTTGAGTAATGGCACGTCTAGGCATACTATATATATCATTCACAACACGCAAGAGTGCACTTACTTGTATGGTCAATGCATAAGCGCGCCCAGGGATCCTCTCAATGATGATATGACCAAACTTCCGCCATATGGTCTCATACAATTCTTCATATCCAATGGGAACACCGAATCTGCCAACTAATTCGTGACCTGGGAGTGAAGCATCGAACGGAGGATCAAAAGCAATTCCCGCAGTAGGATATTCATGCACCACTATACGGTTTTCAGGAACGACTTCTACCAAGGCAACAGCTCTTTCAGTATTCTCTACAGGGATCCTGGGTTCTTCTATTTCTGAAGTAGCAACAATTTAGGATTCCATGACTTCATCAATAACTTTCTCTTGACTTCGAGTCTCAGGAATGGTCATCTCCTCATCAACGATCGCAGGTCCGTTCGAGTTTTCCTCGTTGATTTATATATCCTCAACTTCGGTATTTAGCACCTAATACGAAGATTACATGGGGTTAGAGTCATGAAAGCTTGAAACCAAAAAAGGAAACATGAAATACAACGTACAAGAAATCCAAAATTTTCAAGATTCATCATTTTATGTTCAAGGCATCGGAAAATAGCGTAGAAGTCATGAAAACACGTTTTACGATAACTACGTCTGAAGAAACTATGCACTTCTCTGTACTAAAAGATGAACTGGGAGAAATTTACAATGAATCTGAGGATAGGTCATATACCGTTCTCTTCAAATGGATGTCCTCTATAACATGTTAAAATTTCATGACGATCCAATGAACAAGCAAGAATATGTGGCAAACAAATCAACTGATGCGCAATCTGAAAAAGTTCTGGAAGTCTCCTGGAAGTTTACTATTTCGCCTTTTCAGGCTCTAAACGCGCTCAGAACTTAAAAATCTTCTTTGCTAAAGCTGTGAAATTTTCTGGGCTTGAATTTTCACATGCAGATCATCGAAATACGGTTCCATATGAAGATTCTATGGCGTTTCTAACAAAAGCTGGGTTCTGAATTTTCTGACGACGGAGTTCGACTGAGATTTTCACATATTCACATGGGTCCTCATTCATTTATTCACAAGTCAGCAATTTTATACTTCTATGAATAATATACGGGATATATACTTACTTGAGAAGTCTCCGAAGAGTTCAAGGGTTTGGAATTGTCCACATCAACGACGAGAGGAACATCACTTCCATCCAATGCCGAATCTTGGGAATTGCCTCCATTCCCAGAGGACGGTTGAGTTCCATAGTTCTTCGTCCCCATGACGATATCCTCATGTATACCACCTTCACAATCAGTATTTTCATCTATGAAGCACCACATTTGAACATGAGAAGAGATACTTACAGCTTCTTCATCACTCAAATCAGCAATCGCCCGTTCAGTAGCAGAAAATTGAAGACCTCCAAGACTTGATGGAGTAAAATTCTACAACGAATTAACAACATTGGCTTCATGATTCTAATGTTAATAGCAATAAAAGTCACGGTGAGAAATATTGGGAGCTCACCAAAGAATGAACCGGGGACTTCATGGTATTAGGTAACATCCTATAACTTTTGTTCCTTCCTTCTCCGCCGTGAACAACTTCTTCAATATCCGATAAATCTACACCGATTTGAGGTCGTACATTACGGCCATCCTGTGGTGGAATTCAGTAATATAATCAAGATATAGTTCTCATATTTTCATGAAGATTATATAGAGAAACATACCTGAGAGCATCCAGGAGACAATTTTCGTTTATCACCAGAAAGATACTTCAATCTTGGACGACTGGAAATCAGCTCAGCTGAAGGAAGATCCTTCAATGGAGGTCTGACAAATCTTACAAAGCCACGTAAATTCCCAAGTTGTTGGTCCCAGAATTTTACATAACCTGGGGTTACATAGGCGAATCTATCAGAGCCAGGAAACCAGTAATTACTCCCATCCACATGAGTATGATCCAGGTGAGTCCTGAGCCACTCAACTGATGGTTTCCTTCTCCGTACGGTTGGAACGCACTGATCCATACCCATTTTTTGAGCCGCCCTATCAATATTATACTCCTCCACCGAAAGATCTCCAAATGTGGCTGATAGAAAATGTTCAGGGGTGCAACTCAACATGAAAGATCTCTCGCCATCACTCAGATCCGCGCCATATATCAAACTCATACTTTCTCCAGTATTGAAAGTGATCAGCTGAGAAATATAATAGGGGACTGACACCCACGGGTGGAAATTAAACTCGTATTCTTCATCTAACACATCAATAAAGCATGTTTTAGAACGAGGCTGCTTTGTGGACCAACGCATGATCCTAGGATTATCTTTCTCGGGAAAAGTATGACGCGCATCAGTACTCGGTCCTTGTAGAACATTACGTGGAATAGGTGCATAGTTCTTAAAGTATTCCCATATCCAAGCTTGAAGAAACATCGTGTTGGCATAACACTCAATCTTTATAAAGTCGTTCGACATGCTGGAGTCTATGATCAAAGAGTCTAAGTTGTAATACAAGGAGCCTAAGAACAAACTTCCTATCAGAAGTTTCTCACCTTGAGCCATCTTAATAGCGAAGGGAATGACAAAAGGCTTCAACAAGTTTCCACTGTCTTCAAAAATGTCCCTAGACAACCATAAACATAAAAAAGCAGCAATGGGTAACATACCGTCGATGGGTTTATCAGAAATCTTGTCTTTGGAAAACCAGTGTGTTAACCATGAAGCATAACATCCTTTACTGCCAGCCTTGTTAGCTTTCTCCATCGCAGCCGTCAAGGCATGAGAAACGGCGGTCTCCTCGTCTGAAAGATACCCAGGGAGATTTCCTGTGATTGGAAGATGCATCAGAGCTGCCACGTCTTCCAAGGTGATGGTGAATTATCCCCATCTACATATGAAAGTATGCGTGGGAATGCACCAACGAGCCAACAAAGCCACAATGCCGCTTGCGTCATGAAAAATTAACAACTCTCCGGAAGCTTGGACAGCTCTCGTCACCTGCGCTTGGTCAAGCATAGATCTCACATGAGGAAAACCCAGCATATGCCTCGCCCAGCCAGCAAATTTCTCCAAAGGTCGTCGAGAAAGCTTAAACTCTATGATCGATGGGGCGAATATCCCACGTTCAAGGAAAAATCGAATCTTTGTCTTGGGAGTTACCAATTTCTTCTGAGTAACAGTTCTAGGATTTATCAAAAGACGATACGTTGGAGACCTCAATTGAACAGCTCCTGGAGTGTCTTCTTTGAAGAATGCATCATCTATGTTTGGAATATTCTTAATCCCAGGGGTTTCGTTTTCATCTCCCCCAACAAAAGTTTCATCCGTACATGTCTCATCTCTAGAGATATCACCATCAATGCACATCTCTTCCCTCGAGGCGTCGTCAGCTTGAGAATTAGTCATCTTTGCTGAGTAGCTGAAAAGGTTCAATGAGCATTCTACTTCAGTATACTGTCTATACATGAATCGAGGAAATACAGCAATAACGGTAACTCTTAACTCTTACCTTTTACTTCCACTAACAATAGTGATAGTAATGCTAGAGTTAACACTAAAATCGTTCGTCTCTTCGAAAACTGCAAAAAAATGAACGAAACTTTATTAATCTCCGAAACTGATTTTTCAAAAAATCACGAGCGCAATATTCATAATGTGAACATTCACACAACTGACATATGAAGTTAACAACAATAAAATATTTCATCATAAATATATTAGTTATCTTCGAAGGTTTCTCAAAACCCACATCTTGATTTTTCGGAGAAAACAATAATTAATGCAACTTGCATTCATGAACTCTCAAGGATTTTCATCTAATGGAAACAAATTCATGCAAATAAAATATATCATCATATTTTTCATAATATGTGCCACGGATGCACGTATTTATTTTAAAAAAAAAAACTATTTTTCCTTCGTATCGTCGTTAGGTGTCTTTAAAACGAAGGTTTATTTCATAATATTGTGAACACTCAAAATCCATGCACATGATAAAATTTTGTATTTACATGAAAACTCATAAAAAAAAAATTTATCACTGGACGCAAGTCCATCATACATATTTTCCTTCGTGTCGTTGTTATTTTCTCTAAAACGAGGGTTTATGACGATTTCATGAAAATTCGCATCTCTTATGATAAAACCTTGGTACACATGAGAGATCATACACTAAAAAATCTCTCAAAAATCGGGGATTATAGTTAGTCTTTGAAACTAACAATCGAACGAACATACGTTTTCAAAAACGAGGGTTTTTCATAAAGCTCACACTAATTATATACACATGTGTATAATGAATATGATCAATTCATGAAACAACTCATGGAATCAGCAAACATCAAAAAAAAAAAATCATGCTTACCTGGTCGGCGCCGGCCGGAACTGGTCGGACGACGATCAAACGGCGCCGGCGATCGGTGGTAGCTGCTCCGACGAAAATTTTCCTCCTCTCCTGTACGTGAGTATGAAGATGATGAAGAGATCAAAGAGCTGGTCGTGAAAAAAAAAAAGGGGAATTGACCCCTTTTTATAATTTTAAAACCTAATTCCACTAGGATTTCCTTATTTGGGCCCGGCCCGCAGATCCTAACCGACCACGGGCTCATCGTCCAAATCAGCAGTTCAACACCAATTTATGCTCACCAAATGGCTCTCTAACCATGACAACGAAGCCTTCGTCAAGTCGTGGCTCTCTCATGCCCTCAAAATACGGTAATGTCTCAACTTACGACTAAGTTCAATTACTAGTATAATTTCTGGCCTGAAAATCACCATTTAATGCTGATTGAGGAACACGGCTTTCCTCAGTAAGCATGGGACTTAATGTAGATGGTGGATTTTCAACAAGGGATAAAATCGTAAACTCATGATTATACGGGCCTTTGGTCCTGCAATCACACATGAGTATTGAGACACGGGTCTCTCATCGAATTTTCAACGGAGAGTACTTTCTCTCAGAGTACATGTAGATATGCAGTCAACGCCTAGACAACGTCATAATCTCATAAATACTAAATAATTTCAGTCATTTCTATGTAGTATCATGGGATGGACGGCTCTACGGAGCAACATCGTTTTCAGGAACAAACAACGAGTTTAACCTGACTATATAAAGGATATGGATTACCGGCAAGTCATGTCAGGATAATTAATGCTCCTATTGTAGTCAGTTTATTCTACTAGGCATAGACCCATGAGGTTAATTATCCCTTCATTGCTCCGATTCCATGGTCGAATCAACGACGATCCCATGGAATGGCAATAAGATTGCTCCTATTCCATGGTCGAATCAACGATGATCCCATGGAATGGAAATATCATTGCTCCGATTCCATGGTCGAATCAACGACGATCCCATGGAATGGCAATAAGATTGCTCCGATTCCATGGTCGAATCAACGACGATCCCATGGAATGGCAATATCATTTCTCCGATTCCATGGTCGAATCAACGACGATCCCATGGAATGGCAATATCATTGCTCCGATTCCATGGTCGAATTAACGACGATCCCATGGAATGGCAATATCATTGCTCTGATTCCATGGTCGAATCAACGACGATCCCATGGAATGGAAATATCATTGCTCCGATTCCATGGTCGAATCAACGGCGATCCCATGGAATGGCAATATCATTGCTCCGATTCCATGGTCAAATCAATGACGATCCCAAGGAATGGCAATATCATTGCTCCGATTCCATGGTAGAATCAACGACGATCCCATGGAATGGAAATATCATTGCTCCTATTCCATGGTCGAATTAATGACGATCCCATGGAATGGAAATGACCACCTCATCGTTCTGAGTTCATAATCGAATCTTCAGCTGATCCTATGAAGTAACAGTAATCATCTATCCACTTTTTTCATAAAAATTCTCTCGATTGATCAAATCTCCTTCTTGAGGAAATTCCTCAGATTCGTGGTACTTCCACGAGTCCGTCAAAAATAATATAAAATTAGGAGAGTGTGTGGGACGTGACCATTGGCCGATCGGCCATTCCTTGGTCCCAGCCGGCCCATACCTCACGGTCCCTTATTATTTTATAATTATTTTTCTCTAAAAGTTACCTAATTTCATGTATTTTTATCACATGATTTTATCAAACATGATAAAGTTAGGAAAAATAACATGGGACCGGCCCCTTGAATTCTTCCTGAATTTTACTCTCGGGCTGTTTTCACCGCCCGAACGAGATTAAAACCTAAATATTCCCGCGTAGGGAGACAGGAAATTGTTTTCCGTACATAATGGAGGTACGGACCATCAAAATCCGAGTCCGTATGAGAATTCTAAATCGATTCTACTAAAGGGCGCTAATTAGGGTTTTAACCTAGCCGGTCCCATGTGTCCATTGTTTTATTATTATTTGGTATTTTGTTTCATGATTTCATGAAAAAACTCTTTAATTTCATGGTATTTTCCTCAAAATTCCTTTAAATCATCAATAATAATAATAAAATAAAATAAATTATGAAAACTTGTGGGACCGGGCCTTGCCCTGCCGGCCATGCCCTAGACGGTCCCACATGCCCTTGTTTTATTTATTTTATTATTAATTATCTTATTTTTTCCTTGATTTCATGGTATTTTACTCAAAAATTCCTTCAAACTATCAAAAAATACCCAAAATTTATTAAAATTCGTGGGATTGGGCCACGACCGATCGGTCACACCTCCATGGTCCCACACAGCCAAATTTTATTATTTTAATATTTTTTTAAAGACCATGAACTCATGGAAACTCCTTCAATTCGTGAAAACTCCCTAAATTTATCAAATTTCTCAAAATTCATGAATCCTTCATAGAATCATCAAAAATATGTAAAACTAAGGAAGAGACACCACGGGACCATGGTCATGACTGGCCGACCGTGCCTTGACCAACGGCAGTCCCATGTCTCTCAATTCCTTATTTTATAAATATTTTCTATCATCTCATGGTGTTTCCCTCAGTTCATCGAAACCCTAATTTTGGCATATTTTCTTGAATGGATGCTCAATTGCACGCCAGAAAATATCAAAATTCTCAGGACTGAGACGCGGGCACCTTAGGGACACGAGCACGCTATCTTGACCGACCAATATTAGCTCTTTGTCTCACGGAAGCCGATCCCATCGATTTTCACAGTTTTGACCTAATTTGCACAATTGCTCGTATTAGGTCCAAGAATCTTCCAAACGCTTTGGATTTTCATGAAATGATCATCAGTCGGTCACGTGAAAACCCAGGGCCGGGTCCATGACTCTATGGTTTTTCCATCACTCTGTAATAATTAATTAGGTTTCCACAACTAAGTCTCAGACGAGCATTTTTGAATAATGATTGAACCAACATTTAATCATTCTTTCACCAATAAATCATGAACTCTTCATGAGCTCATCATATTTTCTCACGTGAGAACATGGACACTACATGGTTGATTCACGGTCCCATGTAGCCGCTCCTCATTCGTCCCATGGTTAAAACTTCTGACCATGAATTGATCATCAATCGGTCAAATTAGGGTTTCTGAGTTCAAGGACCATGTTTCCAGACTTTAACCTTAATAATTCTACTACGGCCTCATGGTCATGAATTAATATTAATAATTCTACGACGTCCTCATGGTCATGAATTAATATTAATAATTCTACGACGACCTCATGGTCATGAATTGATATTAATAATTCTACGATGACCTCATGGTCATGAATTATATTAATTATGCTAGGTTCAACGACCAGCACTTTAATTAATATTCTTGGCACACTGCCAATCATTCATGAGAAACACATGCTCAGACAATCAAATATTCAACAAGTCATCACGAGAGCAACACTTGCTTGGATGATCAATATTGGCTCGTGTTAAGGAATATTGGTTCAAAAATCCAAAAATATTCAACAATCCATCGAATGAGCAATACTTGCCCACTTCATCGTAAGAATTATACCTCTGTCTCATGACACGTTCAATTCGTGGGTTTCAGAACATCTTGTTGGACATACCAATTTAAAATGTCGGGGTCTAACAACCTCACCCAATATTTCGATTAGCAATCTATATGGACAACTTCGAGTTGTTTTATAGAGAATCAACAAGACTCAATCAATAGAAAATATCTCAAGAAGTTATTATCTCAATCTCTCGATTTGATTTACTCAAGAAAATATGATTAGCCTAATCAAAGAGAGATAACTTGGATGGTACCAAAGACCAATATCCAAGTGTCAATCGATTTAAATCAACAACCAATAAGGTCGGATATTCTAATCGATTGAAAAACGCACAACCTATATTATTTAAATTATATAACAAAATATAATGTGGAATAGAAATAACACAGACACCAGAATTTTGTTAATGAGGAAACCGCAAATGCAGAAAAACTCTGGGATCTAGTCCAGATTAAACATACACTGTATTAATCCGCTACAGACACTAGCCTACTCCAAATTAACTTCGGTCTGGACTGTAGTTGAACTCCAACCAATCTCACACTGATCCAAGGTACAGTTATGCTCCTACGCCTCTGATCCCAGTAGGATATTGCACACTTGATTCCCTTAGCTGATCTCACCCACAACCAAGAGTTGCTACGACCCAAAGTCGAAGACTTTAGCAAACAAATCTGTCTCACACAGAAAAATATACAGGTAATAGATAAATTCGTCTCCCACGAATAAACCTATGAGTTTTGTTCCGTATTTTGATAAATCAAGGTGAAGAGAAACCTATCGATAAAACCAGACTTATATTCCCGAAGAACAGCTCAGTTTCATCAATTACCTCATAATAAACTTAATCGACGCAGCGAAGAAGATTATTGAGGAATCACAAACAATTAGACGAAGATGTTTGTGACTACTTTTATCTTTCCTATCGGAGATAGAAATCTCAAGCTAATTATTACAATTGTACTCGTACTTTAGAAATAGCAAGATCAGATCACATAACTACAAGAAAACTAGTATTGGTCTGGCTTTACAATCCCAATGAAGTCTTTAAGTCGTTAACCGAATTTAGAGAGAAAACTCAAGGGTTAATGGAGATCGACTCTAGCTTAGAGAAAACTAGTATCACACAAGAAAAGTGTGTGGGGATTAGTTTTTCCAATGGTTAGAGTTCTCCCTTATATATTCTTTCAAATCAGGGTTTGCAATCAATGTTAGCTTAGTAACAAAGCATTCAATATTCACTGTTAGATGAAAACCTGATTAGATACAAGATAATATCTCTCAACCGTTAGATCAAAAACTTAGCTTGCTATACAAACATGTACTTGACGTTTTGAGTTCGTGTAACCGTACCCCAAACATGTACAATGGTTGGTTCAATATTAGTCAACCAAATGGTTAGCCAAATGATAACTTTCATATCAACCATATTTTTCTTCACCATAACTAGTCCAAATGACTCAAATGAACTAGTTAGATAGTTGTTCAATTGCTATGAGATCTCAAGTACTACAAGAGACACAATTGAATCAAAAAAAATGTGATTCACTCGAATCATTTCATAAACTATAAATCCACGGTTTGCAAAAGCATTCCTTAGTAATTGAAGATAAGTTCATGAACACCATTTTCAGACATAACCTCTTGAGTTCGCGGACTCAAGCTAACCGGTTTAAGTTAATAAACTCCAGCAGAATTTCTCGAGATGAGAACTTCCGTCAGTTAGCGGACTGGATTCGCGGACTGCACCTGAGATTCAACTTCAATAGATATTCTCGGGTTCGAGAACTTCCGCCAGTTCGCGGACTGAGTTGTTGCTCACGTTCCGGTTCCACTTGATCAATAAAGTTCACAAACTTCGGTTCAAGTGTTAAGGACTTATATATATATATATATGTGTGTTTCCACAACAATGTTTATATCCCACAATGGTTATATAGTCTAAACTCTCATTTCAATCACTGAAACATTCTCAGAGGGCGTTATATAGTTGTTATTCACAAACTATTTTTCGTCAGAGCGATTTCCAAAGTGATTGAAACATAACATGACTTTTGTCACTAGGCAAAGATGAACTTGGCTAAAGCGAAAGCTTTACCAACACATATTTCGAGAAATAGATAAGTGAGATATACTCAACTCGAAATACCACATATGTATAATCTTAGTCTATATAGTAAAACGACTTTTGTCTCAAGATAGGAGATAAAGTAGATAGACTTTTGAGTGATAAATAAGTTCAAGTCTCCACATACCTTTTAGTCAATGAAGATCCTCTGGTTCCTTGAGTAGTCATTCGTCTTGTATGATGATCGTCATGGAGTTCTTGAGCTCAATTACACTTTCTATCCTAGTCCTAGACCTTAGCTATAGTAGACTAGAAATCAAGACTTTATAGTTTTGATCACTAAGATTGACAAACATGCTTGAGATAGCAACGCATGCAAGTTTGACCGAGCAGTGCTCTAACACCAACTATTGTATACGTTTGGGTACGGTTACACATACCCAAAATCGTCAAGTACATGTGTGTATGGCAAGCTAAGTTTTTGATCTAATGGTTGAGAAATATTATCTTGTATCTAGTCTGGTTTTCATCTAACGGTGAATATTGAATGCTTTGTTAATAAGATAACATTGATTGCAAACCCTGATTTGAAAGACTATATAAAGGAGAACTCTAGCAATTGGGAAACCTAATCCCCACACATTCTGTGTGATACTAGTTTGCTAAGCTAGAGTTGAATCTCCTTTAACCTTTATTTTTCTTCTTCAAAAACCAGGTTAACAACTTAAAGACTTCATTGGGATTGTGAAGCCAGACCGATACTACTTTTCTTGTAGTTGTGTGATATGATCTTGCTATTTCTATCGTACGAGTATAATTGTAATAATTATCTTGAGATTTCTATCTCCGATAGGCAAGATATAAAAGTAATCATAAACATCTTCGTCTCATCGTTTGTGATTCCACAATATCTTTTTTCGCTGCGTCGATTAAGACCATTGTGAGGTGATTGATAAAACTGAGCTGTTCTTCGGGAATATAAGTCTGGTTTTATTGATTGGTTCCTTTTCACCTTGATTTATCAAAAGATGGAACAAAAATCATAGGTTTATTTGTGGGAGACAAATTTATTTATCTTGTAGACTTTTCTGTGTGAGATAGATTTGTTTGCTAAAGTCTTCGAATTTGGGTCGTAGCAACTCTTGGTTGTAGGTGAGATCAGCTAAGGGAATCAAGTACGCAGTATCCTACTAGGATCATAGGCATAGGAGCATAACTGTACCTTGGATCAGTGTGATATTGATTGTGGTTCAACTACAGTCCAGACAGAAGTTAATTTGGAGTAGTCTAGGATCTGTAGCGGCTTAATACAATGTATGTTTAATCTGGACTAGGTCCTGGGGTTTTTTTGCATTTGCGGTTTCCTCGTTAACAAAATTCTGGTGTCTGTGTTATTTCTTTTCCGCATTATATTTTGTTATATAATTGAAATAATACAGTTTGTGCGTTGTTCAATCAATTAGAATATCTGGCCTTATTGGTTGTTGATTTAAATTGATTGACACTTGAATATTGGTCTTTGGTACCATCCAAATTATCTCTCTTTGATTAGACTCGCGAATCACATTTGTTTGAGTAAATCAAATTGAGAGATTGAGATAATAACTCCTTGAGTATTTTTTATTGATTGAGTCTAGTTGATTCTCTAGAAAAACAACTCGGAGTTGTCCATACAGATTGCTAATCGAAATATTGGGTGAGGTTGTTAGACCCCCGCTTTTTCAGCAACTAACTATCTAGCTGAAGTTTTTTGCAGTGTTATGTGCATTAGAATGGGCTTCCTTTTTTTCTGCAACAAAATTAGTCATCAGATCAGACTCCCAATCTGTGATTAATGATTGCTTGAATAACTGCATTCCCTGGGAACTCAAGACAAGATGGATTAATGCTGTTCAGGAGATGGAATGTGTTATTTTTCAGCATACTTGTAGTTGCAGGAATTCCCACACTACACCCTATTCAAGAATCTATCAATATTTATGACATAACTTGAAGATTAAGAACACTTTTTCATTAATATGATCTTATGGAATTACAGAAATCAAGAACACAAAACACTTAACAAAGATTTTCTCTCTCCTAAAAACTTTCCTAACACTCAAAAATTCATCCTATTCTCTGGAACTACTCATCTTCTTTATATAGGTATTTACATAGTGGATTACAGCTCATTTACAGTTAAGATTCCCTTCAATTTCGGATCTGAGTTCTTGCGATAAATCGCAGCTGGCACCGCCTTTATCTTTCGCAGGTTTTATTGATATATCGAAAACATGTCACACTTTCTTCGTGTTTCTGTCATTACGTCATTGTTTAAGTCATATTTAGATGTGTCGCAGAATATTACTGATGTGTCGCAGAGTAATTCATTTATTATCGATATATCGCAGAACAGTCGTTTATTTCTCAGGAATATTGTTGTGACAATATTCTGATCCTACATATTGCCTCTTCTCATATCTTTTCTGCGAAGAAGATAAAGATCATGAGAATTTAAATTTCTTGATTTGCCGCAACTCATGTTTTTCAAGAATATTAATACATCTTGTCTTTTCATATTTCCTTTATTCTGACACGTCTCTATATCCATCGCTAAATATTCTACACATGTTTTTTCCTCCATTTATCCATTGACACGTATTCTTCCAACCTTTGAGTTCTGACCATTCATGTCATTTCTTCATTGAATGCACATTGATATTCTCGATAATTTTCTTCTCTTATAAATATCATCTTTTTTAATCCCTCTTCTTCTTTTTACTTTCGCTTTTCTTCTCTGCAACTTCACTATTCATCGTCTCCTTCCGCAAATTCCGGATCTCAATTATTCTTTTAGTTTTTCTTCTTTTATCTTCTTTGTTTTAATCATCGTTCCCATACGAAGAAATGGCTCCTGCTAAAAAATTAGGTCAACCCACTTTGAAAAAACACCAGCAGAAGCTTCAATCCTTAGGTTTCACACTTTCTGAGATCCCTGATCAATCTTCAGACTCTGATCTCTCCATTGATCTTGTTTCAAGATTTCCTTCTTCTAATGAGAAAATCCTTGTTTCGCTAGGTCAATTAGAAGCTGTCCTTCCTATTCCTATTTATGACCCAGATCTCTCTCTTTTTTATGAGATTATTTCTCATGCTAAACTTTCGCGAGCAATTTGCCAACTAAGTGGAGATTGTATTCGCCTCATTCTTGAATATACTTCCCGTGGAGCTGGTAAAGGATCCCTTTATCCTGATGATGCGAAACATCCTGATTATGAAAAAATCCCAATTATTCCAGCGAAATATACCGTGGAGAACTTCTTTGCGAATTATCAAGTGATTCCTATGAAGAAAGAAAGCATGTGTTAGGCTATTCGTTTGAATAAGGATAAAAAGGTTGCGAAGGATAAAATTCTTATGCAAGACATAGACTATCATTCCACAAAAAACAATCTTCCACGCTTCTCTAAGGATGATAAATGGTGTATATTTCCTCTCCTCCTTGAAGGTCCATATATTTCTGGTACTCTTAACCTCCCTGCGAATCCTGCATATCTTGCGGCTTATCGCCCTTGGATTTTTAATTGGCCTAAAAATAATTCTGAGGTATATCTCGCGAAGTTAATCATTATTCACAAATTCAGATAAATATACTATTCTTACTAGTTATTGAATTATTTGTTATCAGATTGGAAAAATGAAGGCTAGCTACATCAGTACTGGGAATCCCAATCTCCTGAAAATTTTGAAAACCTTCACAGATGAAGTAAGAAACATTCTCTTATAACTTTTAACAATATATTGTTGCCCCTGTTTCTTATCTTCATGTGTGGTTGTTTTCTAGGAAATATCATTTGTCGCAGTAGTTGAAGTCAAGGATAAAGGCAAAAAAGTAATAACTCCAAATGAGAGTTCTGGCACTTCTCCTCATCGCAATGAGAATCAAACTGCTGAGAGTCCTCCAAAAGAGAGAAGAAAAACTCAAACACTTAAAGACATTTCTTCTGTCGCTGAAAAAGATAATGAGGTTGAAGAGAACGGAAGAATTAATAATGATGCTACCATGGGCACCTCTTCATTACGTTTTTCCTCCGCAAGAGTTAGATCTGCGATGGGTCTTTCTCAACCTGAGACTCCTATGGATCAATTGTCAAATATCTTTAGAAATCCTATGCAAGGTATTGGTGATGACGATATTGCTCACGCTTGCAATTATCTCTCAAAAATCTGCGATGCTTCCATATTAACCAATAATAAAGATCTTAAAGGAGTCTCGAGATTTATCAATCCAGATTTTCTTCATGCACTAGCTTCATTGGTATGCCCCTTTACACTTGTCATGAATTTCGAAGATCTTCTTTTTACCCTTACTTATTTTCTCTTATCTGCCACAGACTGCTAGAGCTTCTTTTTCCGTTGCTTCGGAATTAGAAAATAGATTATCATTATCACAAAGAAGGCTTACTGATTCACAATCTGAGTCTGCAAAACTTCATGAAAAGAATAAGCAATACGAAGATGAAATATCCATTCTTCGCGAAAAATGTAAACAATTGGAAGTATCTGGGAATACTGAGCTCCTTAACAAGAATAAATCGCTTGAAGTATATGTTGAAGCTCTTCAACAAAATCTAGCTGACAAGGAGAAGTTCTGCAAACAAATTATTGGTATGATTTATTTTATTTTATTTTTACTTTCTTCTTTCTTGCTATTTTAGCTTATTTAAACAACCATTTTGCAGATGCCTATAACCTTACTGATGAAGCCCTTATTCTTAATTGTTTTGATGAACCCATAGATGAATCCATTATTCTTCAGCATCTTAATGACGCTTTAAATAATTATTCCGATGAAAAAATTAATGCTCTATCTATCGATGAACTTAGATTTCACATTTCCCTTATAAGAATGGATTATAGATCTACTTTGAGTATATCCAATAGTTTTAAGACTTGTAGAGATGAATTTGGAAAAAGAATCAAAACCTTGAAAGCCCAAAATAAGGAACTTGAGAAGGAGAAAGAACGCATTACTCTTCAAGGCGCTGAAGCTCTATCAAAGTTCCGTAATGCCCTTATTGACACTGAACTTGAGAGAGATAGACTTAAGGATGAAAATATTAAACTTCTTAATAGAGAAAAACAGATCCGTTCCCATCTTCTCATTCAAAATGATGATGAATTCGCATGGGCTGCGACAATTCTCGATAATGTTAGGAAAAATTTAGCAATAGATGTCAGTCTTCACACCGAACAGGCAACCTTGGTACAAGAAATGATTCATTAAAGAGAAGGTTATTTATTGCTCCTCTAACATCTTTATATTTTTTGTAAATTCTTGATAAATTTCTAACTTGTTATTGTGTTATCGCAGAATCTGAAGAAAAACATGCTAGAAGGATCGCAGAACTTGAAGAAGAAAAAAGTGGTCTTGCGAATAATCTTGCTTCCCGCAATGATAAGATCACTAGACTGCGAAAGAAGATAAAAATATCTAACTCCAATTTGCGTAGTAATCTTCTCATTGTTTGCAATAATGCTATTGAGAAAGTCTGCAATGATAATAACCTCTCTCTTAGCCTATATCCCTGCCTCTTGGAAAATATCCCAGCCAGATCTGAAGTACCAGTTATTTCTGACAGTGAGGCTGATATAGATGAGAATGAAAGCGAAGATGTCGAAGAAACTGATGATGAAGATAATGAAGACAAAGATGAAGATAATGGTGAAGATAAATCTCAATAATTTTGCTTCTTCTTTTTGATCTTCATCTGTATTTTTCTCTTCCTTTCTTGCGATAATTATCTTTGGCAAATTGTATCATCCTTTCCACAAGATACTTGTAACTCCTGATGTTCTTAAATATATATAAATTCCCTTTTTGCTTATATCCATCCGTTACTTATATGAATTTATCATATAATGATGAATAACAATATTTATCATTCTTATACATCGTTCCCATACTTGCCTCTTGTTATTAATCTGCAATATGATAAATGAATTATCGCAAATATTTCTGCGAACAATTTATTATATGTTTCTCAGACATATCTTTTCTTGTGGTCTTATTTCTCCTTCCTAGTTAAAGCTCTTATTATGCCACCTTTATGCGACAAGATCCCAGGATATTCTTACCTTATATGTAATAATCCATTGATCTTGCCTTATCATTATTTTATTTTCTGCGACAATATGATAAATCTAAGCCATCTTGTGAGAAATTAATTCTCTCTTTGCTTTTTAAGATTTATGACATTGTCGTCTTTGCGATTTATATCCTCTTATTATTGATTTCATTTATCTCATCTTTTGATCTTATCGCAAAAACCCATTGACCTCATCTTAACATTTCTCTTTAGGATTTTTGGCCAGTCATGCGGCAATATGACGGGCCTAAATATTCTTGCGAATATAAAGTCCCATGACATTGTTGTCTCTGTCACGCGACAATATGATGGGCCTAAACATTCTTGCGAATATAAAGTCCCATGACATTGCCGTCTTTTTTGATACACAGCTCCCTAATGGAGGGTATCGCCCTTATCTCTCCCCCCGGTTGCCCCTTCAAGGATTATACATCGGCCATACAAGACTAGCACTTTCCCATCCGGTTCTGCCAACAACCAGTTGTTTTCGCAGCCTTGTCCTTTATGCCTTATATGGCTTATAGTTACAAGACTGCACCCTAAGTGGGGTTTTCTTCGGGCCGAACACATCGTAAGCCAAGACTTGCCATGGATGTCCAGGGTAGGTTCATCCATCCAGGGCACCCACAGCTCAACCGTGTACCTCGGCGCCTTGATCATACGTTGCATTCCTTAGGAGAAACTCTCGGGCGCCCAACCAGGGTATAACCTTATATAGTTGGGAATCCAAGTTATCTCTCCTGGATGGATTTTCTATAATCCCAATATCCATGACTTGGTTCCAGCAGCGGTATAGCCTTTCCCATATCCATGCAAAGAGATACCCCCTTATGACGCACTTTAAGGACATTGCCTCTTACGGAATAGAATCCGCGAACTAAGGTGTATGCCATAAAAGTTCGTCCCGTTCTTATGATAATTGAAAGTAAAGAAGATACCCCCCTTATGACGCACTTTAATGACATTGCCTCTTACGGAATAGAATCCGCAAACTAAGGTGTACGACATAAAAGTTCGTCCCGTTCTTATATGTTTTTAGGAGATTTGCGCCCGTCTTATGCATTTGCATTAAAAATTCTTATATGATTAGAAATCACCATCTCTTTCTTTTTAATAGAAAAATTTCTCATTTTTGAGCAGAATTTTTCTTTTAATATTCGAAATCATCTTGTTTTTTAATTGTTCGCAAAATGATATTGATGTACTTCTTTTCTTCTGTGACGAATGATTATTCGCAACTTCATCGTTTTGTGCTCCTGCGAAAAATGAATATTTCAAATTTTCCCCATTTTTGTATGATTAATCGCCATTGAATGTTTTGAGACAAACTATTCTTGAAGTATACCCTTTCCCCACAATTCTATATTGTCCACCATCAATTTCTCAGCTCTCTGATTTTGCTTCCTGTTATGTTTCCAATTACGATTTCGAGCATTCCTTTCTTCGCAAGTATTAATGTCAACTTCATAACACTTTTTGCCTTCAAACCAATCACCTTTAATTATCCCAATACCATGAGGATGTGGAAATTTTATGCATTTATGATATGTTGATGCTATGCCCAAGATCCCATGGAGCCATGGCCTTCCAATTAAGGCATTGTAAGGAGATTCTATATCCACTACACAAAACTTGATTTTTGAAGATATCTTGTTCAATGGAACTTCCATAGTAATTTCTCCTTTTAGCTTGTTTGCGGTGCCATTAAAACCATAGATCTTGTAAGTTGAAGGGATTAGCTCATCATCTCTTCCACCCATTGTGCGATAAGTATGATAAAACAAAATGTCCACCGAGCTACCAGTGTCAATTAGAACTTTATCTATTTCCCAGGAATCACTTGCTGCATCATCATCATCATCTTCTTCTCCTCTATATTTTGGATTTATCTCTAATTTCACCACCAATGGATTGTCATGCATCTTCCCAGGCTCTGGTATCTCTTCTGCAGTAAAAGAGATAACTTGTTTATGCCATTCTTCTAACGGATAAATCTTCGCAATATTCATCACCTCTCTTCCCTCTATATCCCTTGCAAATACTCTGCTTAGCACATTATCATGGAAATCCTCTATCGTTTTTTGTGAATGTACAATTGAATTGCAAAATAGATTTTTTGATGTAGCTCCTACTTCAATGAAAAATGTTTATGCTTCTTTCGCAACATTAACTCTGCGAATTTCTGGTGCTTGCGGAAATTGCTGCGGTTGTAAATATCTTGCTAAAAAATGATTTAATTTTTCTTGTTCGATCATTCACAAAATGATTCTTTTCACATTCCTACAATTATTCACAGAATGACCATGAAAATGATGATAAGGACAAAATTCTTGATTGTGATTGTTGGTATGTGGTTCCTTCCCCATGTTCCAGGGTGAGGGTATGTTCTCCATTAAAATAATCGCTTCCCAAATCTTATCTATACCAGTATTTAAAGGAGGCAATTTGATATCTTCCCACATATTCCTCTGACCTCTTTGCTCTCTTGAATAATTCTGCCTCTGTCCACCATAAGTTTCCTGCGGTTGATCAAACCGTGGGACCTTATTATTGTTATTGCGATTATAAAAATTTCTCTCTTTTTCTAATTCCTCTTGATCTCTACTCCCCATTGCTACTATCTTAAGTTGATTATCAGTCTCCATTTTCTCTCGCGGATTTTGGGAAGTACTTGCTACTGTATTAATCATCCTTGGTAACAAACTTCCATTTGCTGCGGCTAAACTTGTGCCTACAAGAGTTGGATAAGATTCCATTTCATTTTGTTTTTCCTCTAAAGCAATATATTCCTCTTGCAATTCTCGCAACTCTGTCATAGTGATTGTGTTTTTGACTCTGAAGACCTGGATGTATAATAGATTTGTCGCAAACATAGCATTTATGAAGGAAAAAATGAGATATCTTTCATCTACTCTTCCTGCCATTTCACTACACATTGTCCTCCACTTTATGGTTAAGTGCTTCAAACTCTCACCAACTCTCTGTTTTAATCCAAACACATCTTCAATTCCAGGTCGCGCAGAATTATTGCTGATGTAGGCTCCTAAGAAAGTGGTTTGCAAGTGCATAAATGAAGTTATTGTATTCTTGGGAAGACTTTCGAACCACTTCAATGCTTCGCCAGTTAAACTTGACGCAAACTATTTGCACAAAACGACATCATGGTTCTCCCATTGTAGCATACATCGAATATAAGCTTTGATATGTTGGACATCACACGTATTTCCATCAAATATACTGGTCAACACCGGTAAATTACATTTTGGAGGTATCCCTCCTAATTGTACCTCTTGAGTAAATGGAGTTTTCGCAGCCTCTTCGAATGCCTCATCAAGTTGTCTTCTTCCTCATTCTCTTCTGTTATTTATCATTCCTCTCATTTCTGCCAATTCTTGCAAGATTTGTTCATTCCTATCAGAATTTTTCTCAATTGGTCTTTTCAACGCAGCTTCTCTTCGTCTGCATTCATGCCTTTCTCATCTTGCAATATTTATCGCTTCTTCCTCAACATCTTGGTTTTGCCTTCTTCTGCGAATTTCTTCTTCTTGCAAGTTAATTTGTCTTCATTCTCTTCTCCATGAATTTCCTCATCCCTTACTGTTTCTCTTCGTTGCCTTTCTATGTCTCTGCGAATTCTCTCATATTCCTCATTGAGATTATCATTATTATGATTTTGCGCACGTCGTCTTTCTCGATTGTCATGATTATTCTGATGCAACGCTGCTTGAATTTCTTGCTCTTCTACTTCTGCTCGCAATCTCTCTCTTTCTCCTGCTAAACGTACTTGCTCAATATAATGTATCTCAATATCATCTTCGATAATCCTGCGATTTCTTTGAATCTCTTCATCACGTAACATTCTCCTTCTCTCTTCTTGATTTTCTCCTTCTATATGATTATGTCTAATGTCTAAAGTTTCATCGCGTGGAGCATAACGATCATTTATCAAATTTTCCTCAATATTTTGTATATGAAGATTTTTCCTTGCTTCTTCTCTATATGATCTTGAATTTGATCTCATGCTGCTTCTTGATCTTCTATTTTGTAACCTCAAATTTTCCATTCTTAATTCATGATTTTGCCTTGTAAGATTAGCACGTTCTTCTGCCTCTAATCTTCTTTCTTCATGTATCCTTTGTCTCAAATCATCTTCCACTTCACGTCCTTCATGAATTAATCCTCCCTCCATTTCTTGATTTCTTTCCTCTTCTTGACTTTCCGCCTCTTCTATCGAATCCGACCTCCACGTATGCACACTTACTCTATCATGATCCATATTTCTATCTTGTGCTCGTATTTGTTGATTTGGTGGTTGGATTGAATTTTATGCTCCATTTCTCATTCTACTTCTTCATGATCTATTCCTTAAAGATCCTTCTAATTCACCTGTTCCTTCCCCTGCAATTCTTTTACTTCTTCTCACCGTTGTTGGTGGTTCCGATGTATTTCTCCTCCTTCTAACCATTTCTCTTCAATTCTAATAATTTCTTCAAATCTTCAAACTGCAATTTGAAATTTCTCAAGCTTGATTCTCCCTGTTTCTGGGCGCCAAAATATAGTTGCAGTAATTCCCACACTACACCCTATTCAAGAATCTATCAATATTTATGACATAACTTGAAGATTAAGAACACTTTTTCATTAATATGATCTTATGGAATTACAGAAATCAAGAACACAAAACACTTAACAAAGATTTTCTCTCTCCTAAAAACTTTCCTAACACTAGGGCTGAACATGGTTACCGGTTAACCGCGAAACCGAACCAAACCAAACCAATAAGGATAAAACCGAACCGAACCATTTACTAATGGTTTGGTTTGGTTTCTAAATTTTAAAAACCGAGCTAATGGTTTCGGTTTTGGTTTGATGAAGAAACCGAACCATTAACCAATGGTTAACCGACTATTGAAAAAAAAAAAAATTAATTAAATTTTCATTAGAGATGTCATTGTATAGCCTACCACTAGTTAAATCTTTTTTGATCTCTAGATTTAGAGTAATCCTTAACTACTCTTGATATTCTTTCTATTTATTTTTTGTTTGTAATTTTTTGTAAACCAATACTATTTTTTTTTGTAAATTTGTGTAAATTTTTTTTTGGTTTGACATAATTATTGGTTAACCAAAAACCACTGGGAAAAACCGAAACCGATTGGAACCATTGGTTTTTGGAACCAATGGTTAATGGATTGGTTTGGTTTCAATTTTTTGGAAAACCGATAGTATTGGTTTGGTTTCGGTTTTGGCTTGAAACCGAACCAAACCGAACCATGTACACCCCTACCTAACACTCAAAAATTCATCCTATTCTCTGGAACTACTCATCTTCTTTATATAGGTATTTACATAGTGGATTACAGCTCATGACAGCTCATTTACAGTTAAGATTCCCTTCAATTTCGGATCTGAGTTCTTGCGATAAATCGCAGCTGGCACCGCCTTTATCTTTTGGATGTTTTATTGATATATCGCAAACATGTCACACTTTCTTCGTGTTTCTGTCATTACGTCATTGTTTAAGTCATCTTTAGATGTGTCGCAGAATATTACTGATGTGTCGCAGAGTAATTCGTTTATTATCGATATATCGCAGAACAGTCGTTTATTTCTCAGGAATATTGTTGTGACAATATTCTGATCCTACAATACTTATAGAGAAGCAAACTTTAGTACAGATGATCTAGCAAAGAAAGGGGCAAAACTTAAATCTGGAGAAAGAATTATTCACATTGGTAGGCCAAACTTCATGAAAAGAGTTGAAATGCCAAGACAATAAATGTCGCGTAAGCAGCCTATACCCGGCAAGCATCCAAGGATACCAGTACCCTGAGGATTATACTTCTCAAAATTTCAATACATATGATAGACAGGGGAATGCGCGAGAGCACCTTAGCCGATTCCTGTCAGCAATGAATGATAAATCCCCCGATGGAATATTATTCCTAAAAGAATTCCCAAAATCACTCACATGCACGTCGTTCTCTTGGTATGATAACTTAACAGCCGAAAGCGTGGACTCCTGGTCAGCTATGTCCACAGTTTTTCTCGGGATATTTTAATATGCTAAGAGGAATATCACGACGATATACTTGAGAAAGAGCGGACAACGGATGGGAGAAGAAATAGGAAAGTACATCCTACGCTTTCGGCGTTTTGCACTGGACTGTCATGAAGACATCAATGAGGATACGCTTGTTCAAATTTGTGTACGAGGAATGACTCCGGATTTCAAAGGAAGCCTGATCAATTTCAATACTTTCATTGAGCTGGAAGAAGTGGCCGAGAGGATTTTCGATTGCATAGAAGAAACACCTGTGGACTCTTCCTGGCACTATACATTTAATACCGTAACGGGAACATCACGCAACGTAAGACCCAATACTAACATGGGAGACCAATCTCAAACTATTGGGATCCATGGAAGAAGAGGATGGGCTAGACGAGACTCAAATCCACTACCACCCATACCATGAAGCAGGAAACGCGCAATCGAATTACTGAATCATCGGGTCATGAGAAGAGAGATCCAATTTCCTCCAACAGTGGTAGATGTAAACAATATGGACCAAAATATTCGAAGGAAAGCGCACCTCTGGAGAGCTCGAGGCAGATAGGTAGGCAATTGAGAGCGACCCCTTTCTCCACCATTAAATCAAAAGGAGATGAAGGATTAGGGTATGAAAGGTGAATTAGAAATTATAAACAGTCCCCCCTTGCTTTCACGGTAAGAATAAAATTATTTTTGGAATTCTTGTGCAATATGATGAAAGGTCACAGGAATGCAAAAGACGCCTGATCAACTGACAAATTTACAAAAGGATACGGGTATGCCAAAGGCGCCTGAATAGATGGAAAATCTATAGAAGGTCATTGGAATGCTAAAGGCACCTGAACAACTGAAAAATTTATATAAGGTCATTGGAATGCCAAAGGTTCCTGAACAACTGGCAAATTTACAAAAGGCTACGGGCACGCCAAAGGCGCCCGAACAGCTGACAAATCTACAAAAGGTCACAGGAATGCCAAAGGCGCCTGATCGACTAATTTTTTTTATAAAAAGCAATAGGAATGCCAAAGGCGCCTGAATAGATGATGAATATACAAAAGGTCTTTTGAATGCCAAAGGCGCCTGATTGACTGACAAATTTACAAAAGGCTATGGGTACGCCAAAGGCGCCCGAACAGCTGATAAATCTACAAAAGGTCATAGGAATGCCGCGCCTGATCGACTGACAAATTTACAAAAGTCTATAGGAATGCCAAAGGCGCCAAAACAGCTGACGAATCTACAAAAGGTCACAGGTGTTTATGGGTAAAAACTGTTTCTGCTGGTTTTGGTAATTTGGGTGTATGGATGAGAAACAAATCTAAACCTAAAATAAATGCACTGCACATGAGTACTTTAGATTCGATAGATCAATGATAGGTGTAGAATACACCTAATTTACTATCTAGAGTTTATGTTTTCTTTGCTATTTTTCTAGTAAATTATGTATTTTACGCGTGTTTTTGAGTTATTAGGTACTCTGGAGTCGCACGGAGGAAAAGAATAAGAAATCACCAAATTTGGGAAAAAAGGGCAAAACTGTCATTTTCCAGGAAAACACTATCGGGAGACGAGCCACGGTTAAAGGGAAAATCTCTCAGAGAAGTATTAAATACAGCCAGCCCACGGTTAAAGGGCAACCCTCTTTTGGAGGAGTACTAAAACCAGGCCCAGTCAAGGTTAAGGGGGGTTGTTATCAGGGTATCCCTTATCATCTACTAGTGGGTGTATTTATCGGGTCCTATCTGTGGGGTGTACCTACCATATCGCCCCAACCCTAAACCTAAGAGGAATTTCTTCCCCAAATAATTTTGGGATGAAACCGAGAGCAGCTGCTGCTAAAATTGAGATCGAGAAATAGATCGATTAGAGAGACAAGGTGGGAATTGGTGGTTGTTCATATGAGTCTGTGAAGTAAAGGAGATGGTGGCGGTCTTTGATGGTGTTAGAATTAATGGAAATTAGGGTTCTGGTGTTGTTAGAAGCTGTTGTTTGAAGAACACAGAGAGGATGAAAGTAAAGGTGGTCTGAGATGGATTGAATTGTTGATTCAGGGTGAAGAAGAACAAGATTCAAATAATAGGTACTGATCAGCTGATATTGGATGATGGAGGCGTTGATTATTCCGGTGATGGAAGATGCCGGTGAATGCTGCGAAGATTAGGGGTTTGCTAGGATGGCAGAGATCGTGAGGCTAAACGAGAAATTGGGTTGCTGTTAGTTCTGATTTTGACAGAGTTCATGATGGTGGTTGTTCTGGTGAGGGTTTGAGGTTGAGAAGAAAATGAATGAATCCTAGAATTATTGAGATTGAACTGACGAATTGAGATGAGTATATTAATGCTTTAGAAGAATGGGTTCTATGTTGGTGGAAGTCTGGGATTCAGGGATGGTCAAAGACAGAAGGGTATGCTGCAAAATTACATGGGAATGGTGGTTTTGGTATTGAGATGTGCAGAAGTTAGCATTGGTGATAATTAGAAGCTGCTGTTGTTTACCTGGAAGGTCTTGGTGGTATGAACTGATAATTATGGCAGTGAATATGACATGGTAGTGGTGCTTGAACTGATGACCAGTTAGAGTTGCTTGAGTCTCTGGTAGATGTGTTATGTGCATTTTAAATTGATGAATTGATGGTGATGCCACAGTAACAGGAACTAATGGGTATTGGTGGTGGTTGTAGCTCAAGCTGCAAGCTCATGGTGATGAATCTGGTGCTAAGAAGAGTCTGCAATGGGAGCTGGTTATGGAATTGAATTGGCAGCAAAGAAGGAGAAGGGCAGAATAGGAATCAGAAGCAGCTCAAGATTGCATAAATGGTAAGCTAATGGGTTCTGGTGGCCTATGCAGCTAAAGGAATTGATTGTGTGGATGTAATGAATCGATGAGGGTTTCTTGAGTGATCTTTGAATTAACTGTTGCCAGTGAATGAGCTGCAAGGAATGATGTTGATGCCAAGATTGACTCAATGGAATATGGTAGGTTTGCAGTGGTGGTTGTGATAATGTGAATTACAAAAGAACAGTAGCTAGCTGGTAGTGCACAAAAAGGATTTGAGAGATGAAATTGCAGCTGTGGGTGGTAATTTAGGTATGAGATGAATGGCTGGTGCTGGTGGGGTGTGTGCATGATGCAACACCAAATGAGAAGCATAATGGAACTGCAGGTGGTTGCGAATGGGTCTTGGTGGTGTCTGTGTGATGACTGAGAAGATAAATTAAACAGGGAAAGGTGTTTGCAGAGAAGAGTAATGTTGCAGGGAAGGAACCACAGCCATCATGGCTGAACATGGAGTGCAATGCTGGTATAACACAGCCATCATGGCTGGCACAGCTCATGCATGTACAATGGCCAAAACCAGTCAGCTAAGTTAGCTCGCTGACTGGGTTCTGACTCAGTGATTCTCCTTGACCCGCTGACTAACAGTTGACTGACGGTTGACTCCTTTGACCGTTAGTCTTAACGGTTGACTAACGGAATATACCTTGACCGGAGGAGAATTTTCAGGTAGCCGACGGCGACGGATTCCGGCCGACTTCCGGCCAAAAACACAGTTTTCCGGCGAGCAAAAATGCAGAATTTTGGATGGACTTCTCTCATGTGTGTGAAGACTTAGAATTGGGAATTGGACGAAAACTTGGAAGTTTTGGAGAATTGGACTAGAATTTGGAATATGGCTCAATTTGGGAAAGTGGTATTCTTTTGGAATGAGGATTCTTTTCCTACATAGACATGGAGAGTATTGAAGCCTATAAATAGAGGAGTTCTCTACAACTTTTTACACACACATCTACTTTGGAGAAGGAGTTAAAGTGCACAAGGATTGGAGGAAGGAGCAACCATCATCTTTGCAATAAGTTTTTCTTTCTTCCTTTATTATTATTATTGTGTGAACTCCAAATTATGAGTAGCTAATTTTCTTATTGATTGAGGATGAATTCCTAGTTCTTAATATTTGATTTGAGTTTTGTTTCAATTCTACTTTGAAGTTTTTCATATGATTATCGATTGTTTTTACTAATATTAGTGTTTATGTTTGATTGATAGGTCGTTTGGGTGGCCAACTAAATTGATTTGTTAATTAATCTAAAGCTAGTGAAAGTTAGGGGATAAGTAATCGTTTCTTGACTATTTACATAAGTAGAAAACACAAGACCTTGCGGAGGGATTCCGTGGAGAAATTGTGTGTGAAAGCAACGTTAGCAAGTGGACCTTGATCTAAGAGTTTAACTACTAATATCAACCTAATAAATTCATGAATCTTAATGCGTTTAACTAAATTACATCTTGGGTGATCTACTACTAGGTGGTTTGGTGAATAGAATCCGGTAGGCGAGAACTTACGTATCCGGTGAAATTAGGGATTTTGGGGTTAGCACTGATCTAGCTGCTATACCTACGGTTGGTGATAATCTATGACTAATAACAAGTGGAAAAGAACATAACTTTAATCATTGTTTTGCAGCGAAGAATGATTCCTTGATCTATTTTCTCTCATTGATTTCAACTTACACTTTTAATTACTTTGTTTAATTCTTTTGCTTTATAAATTTTACAACCAATACCCCCCTTTTTGTGACAATTTTACAACTAGAATCCCTTGCTCCTCGTGGGATCGACCTTGACTACCCTATATTACTCTTTAATTAGGTAGTAAAGTATTAATTAATTTGTTGTGGTTACGACACGCGTACAAATTTTGGCGCCGTTTCCGGGGAGCAACGAGCGATTTTAGTTGTTTTTATTTTTCTTTTTGCTTTATTCTTGCTTTGTTAGATTCTATACCGTATCTAACTTAGTTTTGTGAACCTTGCTGTAGGTACTATATCTTTGGTGAATGCTTCAAGGGGGAAGACCGAGTCCAATTAGAATACGTCTTCGATCCGGAAATCAACTAAGAGACTTCATTCGAGCGGTTAACACTCCGCTTCCTCGTTCTACATCAAGTGAATTCGCAGATTCGGATATTGAAGAAGAAGCAATGGGTGATCGTACACTCAAGGACCTAGCTTCTCACAAGCTCGATACACAACAATGGTGTATCCAAACTAACTCAACTTTCGAGATCAAGCCGGGGTTGATTAGAGAATTACCAAAGTTCCATGGCATGGTGAATGAGGATCCAAACAAACATCTTATGGACTTCAACGCCATAGTCACGGCCATGCTTCCACCAAATACTAATGCGGATGGAGCAATGTTGAAAGCATTTCCGTTCTTTTTGGCGGGCAATGCTAAGGAATGGTTATACTATTTGCCTTCCGGAAGTATCACAACATGGAATGGGATGAAGAAACTTTTCCTCGAGAGATATTTTCCCGCATCAAAGGCTACTCAAATTCGCAAAGAAATTTGTGGGATAAAGCAACATGTGGGAGAGTCATTATATGAATGTTGGGATCGATACAAGAGATTGGTGGCAAGTTGTCCACACCATCAATTTAGTGACTCCATGATAATTCAATATTTCTATGAAGGTCTCCAAACAAGTGATAGATATCTTCTTGACGCCTCCGGTGGTGGTGCACTAGTGAACAAGACGGTGGCCGAAGCTACCGAATTGATTGAAAGTATGGCGGCAAACTCGCAACAATTCTATGCAAGAGGTGATTCAATGGTTAAGTTGGTGCATGAGGTTAGTGACTCGTCTTCACAATCCGATCAACGGTTAAACAACATAGAGAGGGTAGTGCAACAATTGGCCGCGGTAATTATTCCGGATGATGAAACCGAACAAGCAAATACTTTATATCCAAATCCAAGGCCAAGGTACGATCCATATTCCAATACTTACAATCCCGGTTGGAAGGATCATCCCAACTTTATCTATGCAAACAAGCAAGCGGCGGCTCCTAATCCATATGCGCAACAAGGTGGTTTCCAACAACAACGTTTCAAGGAGAAAGATTCTTCAAATAATAACAAGTTGAATGTGATAATGCAAAGCATGCAAGGTCTCACTTCTATGTTACAATAAACCCAACAAAAGACTGATTCGGCAATCAAGGATTTACAAACTCAAATGGGACAATTGGCGACCGATATGAACTTAATGAAAGCTCAAGCATCCACAAAGCTTCCTTCGCAACCCATTGTGAATCCAAGAGAGAATGTTAATGCGGTTACCTTAAGAAGTGGAAGACAAGTGGAGAGTCCAACTCGTCATGAAGAAGCTAGTGAATAGGTAGTCAAAGACAAGGAGGATGCCGTACCAAAGGAGAATTCAACACCAACCACCCAATCCAAGGAACCGGTTCCTACTTTCACTACTCCACCTCCTTTTCCTAGTCGTTTTGCTAAGTCCAAGAAGGAAGCTCAAGATAAGGCACTCATGGATATCTTCAAGAAGATAGAGATCAACATTCCATTCATAGAGGCCATAAGGACAATGCCAAGGTATGCTAAGTTCATGAAGGAGTTATTCACTAAGAAGGATAGGTTGCTTGATAATGAAATTACTAAAGTTGGCGAGAGTGTGTCGGCTATGCTTTTGAAGAAGATGCCTACAAAGTGCATGGATCCCGGTGGTTTCACGGTGCCAATTACTATTGGTAAGAAAAGGTTTAAACATGCTTTACTTGATTTGGGAGCTTCCATTAGTGTGATGTCGGCCGATATTTATGAATCCTTGAATCTTGGACCGTTGAAAGAGACATGAGTTATTATCCAACTAGCAAACAAGTCTAACATCTATCCAAAGGGGCTTGTAGAAGACGTTCTAGTGCAAGTGAATGAGTTAATTTTTCCGGTGGATTTCTTTGTGGTGGATATGGACAACAATGAGAATCGTTCGTCTACTTCTCTAATTCTTGGGAGGCCATTTATGAAGACCGCAAAGACGAAGATTGATGTTGATAAGGGTAGACTCACTATGGAATTCGACAAGGAAGTAATACACTTCAACATATTTGAAGCCATGTGCTACCCAAGTGATGTGCATTCCGCTTACTCCATTGATATGGTTGGTTCATTAGCACAACAAATGGTGGAATTGAATCGAGAGGACGAACTTGATGTGGTGTTGCAAAAGAGCATTGAATTGGACGTCCACGGCTTGCCTAAATTGGATGTTGAAATTTCCACGGAATTGGTGGAGACATGTGGTGCCTTGACGGCATTACAAGAAGCTAAGGGTAATGTTTCCTATATTTCTTTACCCGTGAATGATGGATTACTTGTACCATCTATTGTGAAGGCGCCTAAACTAGAATTGAAGCCACTTTCGGATCATTTGAAGTATGCATTTTTGGGAGATGGAGATGAGCTTCCGGTGATTATTTCAAAGAACCTCACACCGGTACAAGAAGACCGTTTGCTTAGAGTCTTGAAAGAGCACAAAACGGCTATTGGGTGGACAATTGCGGATATCAAGGGCATTAGTCCATCCATATGCATGCATAGGATTCTAATGGAAGAGAACGTGAAGCCGGTACATGATGCTCAACGTAGGCTTAATCCTCCCATGATGGAGGTTGTGAATAAAAAGATACTTAAATTGCTAAGTGCGGGGGTGATCTACCCAATTTTCGATAGCAAATGGGTTAGTCCGGTACAAGTGGTTCCAAAGAAGTCCGGTGTTACGGTTGTTCGAAATCAAGACGATGAACTTGTTCCCACAAGAGTTCAAACCGGTTGGAGAGTGTGCATTGATTATAGAAAGCTTAATTCCGCAACCCGAAAGGATCACTTTCCTTTACCTTTCATTGATCAAATGTTGGAACGGTTAGCGGGGCATTCTTATTATTGCTTCTTGGATGGTTATTCGGGATACAATCAACTTGTTATTGCACCGGAGGACCAAGAGAAGACCACTTTTACTTGTCCGTTTGGAACGTTTGCGTATAGACGGATGCCGTTTGGTCTTTGCAATGCACCGGCTACTTTCCAAAGATGCATGGTAAGCATATTCTCGGATTACGTGGAGCGCATTATTGAGGTATTTATGGACGACTTTAGTGTTTATGGCAATTCTTTTGATATTTGTTTAGACAACCTTGAACTAGTTCTTAAACGATGCATAGACACTAACCTTGTTCTCAATTGGGATAAATGTCATTTTATGGTAAACCATGGCATAGTACTTGGTCACATTGTGTCCTCTCAAGGGCTCGAAGTGGACCAGTCAAAGATAGATTTAATAAGAAACTTACAATATCCCACTTCGGTGAGGGAAGTTCGTTCTTTTCTTGGTCGTGCAGGTTTCTATAGGCGGTTTATCAAGGATTTCTCCAAAATCTCCATGCCGATGTGCAAGTTACTACAAAAGGAGGTACCTTTTGACTTCAACAAGGAATGCAAGGATGCTTTTTACAAATTGAAAGCAATGTTGACAAGTGCGCCGATTATCAAGTCACCGGATTGGAATCTTCCATTTGAACTAATGTGTGATGCTAGTGATTATGCGGTTGGAGCCGTTTTGGGTCAAAGAGTGGACAAGTTGTCCCATGTTATCTATTATGCATCTAGGACCCTCAATGATGCACAAATCAACTATTCTACCACGGAAAAAGAGTTATTGGCTATTATGTTTGCATTAGAAAAGTTCCGCTCATACTTGGTGGGTACAAAGGTTATTGTGTATTCCGACCATGCGGCACTTAGATACTTAATAAAGAAGAAAGAAGCTAAGACAAGACTAATCCGGTGGATCCTACTACTACAAGAGTTCGACATAGAAATTCGAGTTAAGAAAGGTGTGGAGAATACCGTTGCGGATAATCTTAGTAGACTTGTTATGTCTCAAGAAGAACTTCCATTACAAGACCGCTTTCCGGACGAACAACTTTTCTCATTGGAAGAATCAACACCTTGGTATGCGGATATAGTGAATTATTTGGTGACTAGGAAGGTACCTAGCACAATGTCCAACTTCCAAAAGATGAAGCTTAAGAAGATAGCGAAGCAATATGTGTGGGATGAACCATACTTATGGAAATATGGCGTTGATCAAATCATACGAAGGTGCGTACCTAACTCCGAATTTCAATCTATTCTCTCCTTTTGTCATACTTATGCATGTGGTGGCCACTTTGGTTCTAAACGTACCGCTCTCAAGGTTCTTGAAAGTGGATTTTATTGGACTACCTTGTTTGAAGATTCATATGTTTTTTGTAAATCGTGTGATAGATGTCAAAGGACGGGCAATCTAGGTGCTCAAAATCAAATGCCACTCACACCAATTCTCTCCATAGAGATTTTTGATGTGTGGGGTATCGATTTTATGGGCCCTTTTGTCAATTCGAATGGAAATTTCTATATACTTCTTGCCGTAGATTATGTTTCTAAATGGGTGGAGGCTAGAGCCACCAAAACTAATGATTCTCAAGTTGTTTGTGATTTTGTAAGAGAAAACATATTCACTAGGCACGGCACACCAAGAGTGGTGATAAGCGATGGAGGCTCGCATTTCAAGAAGTCTTTTCACGCTCTCCTCAAGAAGTACAACATAACACACAAGATTGGTACGCCTTACCATCCACAAACTAGTGGACAAGTTGAAATTTCAAACCGTGAAATCAAGTCCATTCTTGAGAAAACGGTGAACACAACAAGGAAAGATTGGAGCTTTAAGCTCAATGATGCACTTTGGGCGTATAGAACGGCGTACAAAACACCGATTGGTATGTCTCCATATAGGTTGGTTTATGGCAAATCTTGTCATCTTCCGGTTGAACTTGAACATAAGGCTTATTGGGCGATAAAGAAATTCAACATGGAGTATGATGAAGTGGGGAAACAAAGAAAGTTACAACTAAATGATCTAGAGGAGATACGTAATGATGCTTACGAGAGTGCCCGGATTTACAAGGAAAAGACTAAGCTTTTTCATGACAAGATGATTTCTCGGAAAAGTTTTGTTGTGGGGCAAAAAGTCCTTTTATTTCATTCTCGCCTTAAACTATTTCCTGGAAAATTAAGGTCCCGTTGGATTGGACCATATGTTGTTACTAATGTTTTTCCTAATGGTGCAGTTGAAATTACTAGTCTTAGAGACAACTCGGTTTCCAAAGTCAACAGCCATAGATTGAAGCCATACTATGAGAACATCGCCTATGTGAATGTGGATGAACTTCCATTTGAAGATTTTCTCCCTCTAGAGGAGTAATGTGAAGCAAGAGCTATGTCGGGCCGTCGACTTTAAAACAAGCGCTAAGTGGGAGGCAAACCACTGGTTTTGTATCTCTTATCCTTTTGTTTTTATTGGCTTTTTGTTTTGTGTGTTTACTTTTCTTGTTTCATATCATATTAGGATTTCCCACCTTGACTTTACTAGGAGGATTCAATTACATTGAGGACAATGTAAGGTTTAAGTGTGGGGGAGTGTCTAAGCATATATTTTGCATAAAAAAATAAAAAAATAAAAAAAATTTGTATAAAACTTTCAACTTTTAGAGATTTTAGAGTCACTAGCATACTTCTAGGTATGATTACATAGAGAATTCTGACCGACATAATTGAACTTGGAAATGTTAGGGAACTACGTTTGATTTCTTGCTTGTTAGAGTGTTAAATAATGGATTTAATCATGCCGGTGATGCAAATTTGGTGCAGGGAGAAGTGCGTTATTAGAGTTGCTGATCAATCATTAGTGGAGACTACCAATTTTCATATCATGAGAGTCACCGACCAGAAATTCTTCCTTTACTAAAGAGCTTCTTTTGAGTGTGTGTCACCGTACGTTAATTCCGGGTAGAATGGTGAGCTACCCAATTTCACACCAATTTCATCACTATTTTGATCTCTTGAATGCTAATCTTTGTCAATCATGAGGGTGACGTCTATAGATGAAAGCTTCCTTCTTGTAGTTAGATTTGCAGTTAGCACCATTCTCTCTCGACAAAAACGGGTCCATAGAAACACCATAATCATCAACAACAAGGAGCGACATCAAAATCTACAAGGAAAGTTGAAAAGGTTCAAGGTTTGAAAGCAACAATGGAACAAGAAAAAGAGTAAATTTTTCTATCCAAGTAAAGCAACATACAATGAGCGGATTTTACATACAAGTTGAAGACTTAAAATACAATGAGGTAATTCTATATCCAAGTATTAAGACTTATTTTCAAGAGCGAAGAAAGTAAAAGGTGAGAATTATTGAAGTTTATGATTTCAAGGAGATACAAGTTGTGAAGAATCAAGCGAAAAAGTACTTTTCCACAGCCATGGTTTATTTTATTTTTCACTTTGTTTTGTATTTTGTTTCTCTTGTCTAAAGAAATGAAAAAAAAAAAAAAAAAAAAAAAGAAAGAAAAAAAATATATATATATATATGAGACAAGAGAAATATCTATTATTGTTTTGCCGTGGGGAAGGAAAATTTATAAGTAAGTTTCAAGTGACAAGGATTTTGAGGAAAAAGGTTACAAATTGTTAAGGATTTATGAAGTTCAAGTGTTTATCATCAATAGTTGAAGCCGATGACCAAGAAGATGAAGACGAGGAGCGGAAGACGTTTCTATTGGATTCCGTGAGAGTGGTGTTATCATAATTGGCAATTGGATGTGAAGGTAAGTAAGTAATCTCATCCTCGATATAAGTGGTTGATTTCCTTTCTTAGAGATCGTTAGAAAAATGGTTTTTCAAAATGTTAAAAGATGTGGGTTTTTCAAAATTTCGGAAGTTATCCTTCCCACCATTCAACGAGTTGCAGGAATTCTATCTTCATTCCTACCTGCACACATGTGAGACCCATAAAAAAAAGCCGTCTTTTTGAGTGCAATTATCATAAAACCCTTTTGGTGAGGCAGAAATCGAGGCGAAATGCTTATTGATCGTTTCTCAAACACGTGTTCTCTCATTATGGTGTGGTTATTTCTCACTCAACATTTAAGAATGAGAATATGTTCTTTAGTATTTCTAACTTCTTATTACTAGCATGCAGAAACTCTATGTCTTCATAACTCTTAGGATGCTTAGGATGCTGGAACACTTTGAAATTGTAAGTTTTGGTTTGATTTGCTCGAGGACTAGCAAAGTCTAAGTGTGGGGGAATTTGATAGGTGTAGAATACACCTAATTTACTATCTAGAGATTATGCTTTCTTTGCTATTTTTCTAGTAAATTATGTATTTTACGCGTGTTTTTGAGTTATTAGGTACTTTGGAGTCGCACGGAGGAAAAGAAGAAGAAATCACCAAATTTGGGCAAAAAGGGAAAAACTGTCATTTTCCAGGAAAACACTATCGGGAGACGAGCCACGGTTAAAGGGCAAATCTCTCAGAGAAGTATTAAATACAGCCAGCCCACGGTTAAAGGGCAACCCTCTTTTGGAGGAGTACTAAAACCAGGCCCAGTCAAGGTTAAGGGGGGTTGTTATCAGGGTATCCCTTATCATCTACTAGTGGGTGTATTTATCGGGTCCTATCTGTGGGGTGTACCTACCATATCGCCCCAACCCTAAACCTAAGAGTCATTTCTTCCCCAAATCATTTTGGGGTGAAACCGAAAGCAGCTGCTGCTAAAATTGAGATCGAGAAATAGATCGATTAGAGAGACAAGGTGGGAATTGGTGGTTGTTCATATGAGTCTGTGAAGTAAAGGAGATGGTGGTGGTCTTTGATGGTGTTATAATTAATGGAAATTAGGGTTCTGGTGCTGTTGGAAGCTGTTGTTTGAAGAACACAGAGAGGATGAAAGTAAAGGTGGTCTGAGATGGATTGAATTGTTGATTCAGGGTGAAGAAGAACAAGATTCAAATAATGGGTACTGAGCAGCTGATATTGGATGATGGAGGCGTTGATTATTCTGGTGATGGAAGATGCCGGTGAATGCTTCGAAGATTAGGGGTTTGCTAGGATGGCATAGATCGTGAGGCTAAACGAGAAATTGGGTTGCTGTTAGTTCTGATTTTGACAGAGTTCATGATGGTGGTTGTTCTGGTGAGGGTTTGAGGTTGAGAATCAAATGAATGAATCCTAGAATTGTTGAGATTGAACTGACAAATTGAGATGAGTATATTAATGCTTTAGAAGAATGGGTTCTGTGTTGGTGGAAGTCTGGGATTCAGGGATGGTCAAAGATAGAAGGGTATGCTGCAACATTACATGGGAATGGTGGTTTTGGTATTGAGATGTGCAGAAGTTAGCAGTGGTGATAATTAGAAGCTGCTGTTGTTTACCTGGAAGGTCTTGGTGGTATGAACTGATAATTATGGCAGTGAATATTACATGGTAGTGGTGCTTGAACTGATGACCAGTTAGAGTTGCTTGAGTCTCTGGTAGCTGTGTTATGTGCATTTTAAATTGATGAATTGATGGTGATGCCACAGTAACAAGAACTAATGGGTATTGGTGGTGGTTGTATCTCAAGCTGCAAGCTCATGGTGATGAATCTGGTGCTAAGAAGAGTCTGCAATGGGAGCTGGTTATGGAATTGAATTGGCAGCAAAGAAGGAGAAGGGAAGAAAGCATCTCAAGATTGCAGAAATGGTGAGCTAATGGGTTCTGGTGGCCTATGCAGCTAAAGGAATTGATTGTGTGGATGTAATGAATCGATGGGGGTTTGCTGAGCTGATGCTGTTAACTATTGCCAGTGAATGAGATGCAAGGAATGATGTTGATGCCAAGATTGACTCAATGGAATATGGCAGGTTTGCAGTGGTGGTTGTGATAATGTGAATTACAAAAGAACAGTAGCTAGCTGGTAGTGCACAAAAAGGATTTGGGAGATGAAATTGCAGCTGTGGGTGGTAATTTTGGTATGAGATGAATGGCTGGTTCTGGTGGGGTGTGTGCATGATGCAACACCAAATGAGAAGCATAGTGGAACTGCAGGTGGTTGCGAATGGGTCTTGGTGGTGTCTGTGTGATGACTGAGAAGATAAATTAAACAGGGAAAGGTGGTTGCAGAGAAGAGTAATGTTGCAGGGAAGGAACCACAACCATCATGGCTGAACATGGAATGCAATGCTGGTATAGCACAGCCATCATGGCTGGCACAGCTCATTCCTGTGAAATGGCCAAAACCAGTCAGCTGAGTTAGCTCGCTGACTGAGTTCTGACTCAGTGATTCTCCTTGACCCGCTGACTAATAGTTGACTCCTTTGACCGTTAGTCTTAACGGTCGACCAACGGAATATACCTTGACCGGAGGAGAATTTTCAGGTAGCCGGCGGCGACGGATTCCGGCCGACTTCCGGCTAAAAACACAGTTTTCCGGCGAGCAAAAATGCAGAATTTTGGATGGACTTCTCTCATGTGTGTGAAGACTTAGAATTGGGAATTGGACGAAAACTTGGATGTTTTGGAGAATTGGACTAGAATTTGGAATATGGCTCAATTTGGGAAAGTGGTATTCTTTTGGAATGAGGATTCTTTTCCTACATAGAAATGGAGAGTATTGAAGCCTATAAATAGAGGAGTTCTCTACAACTTTTTACACACACATCTACTTTGGAGAAGGAGTTAAAGTGCACAAGGATTGGAGGAAGGAGCAACCATCATCTTTGCAATAAGTTTTTCTTTCTTCCTTTATTATTATTATTGTGTGAACTCCAAATTATGAGTAGCTAATTTTCTTATTGATTGAGGATGAATTCCTAGTTCTTAATATTTGATTTGAGTTTTGTTTCAATTCTACTTTGAAGTTTTTCATATGATTATCGATTGTTTTTACTAATATTAGTGTTTATGTTTGATTGATAGGTCGTTTGGGTGGCCAACTAAATTGATTTGTTAATTAATCTAAAGCTAGTGAAAGTTAGGGGATAAGTAATCGTTTCTTGACTATTTACATAAGTAGAAAACACAAGACCTTGCGGAGGGATTCCGTGGAACAATTGTGTGTGAAATAAACGTTAGCAAGTGGACCTTGATCTAAGAGTTTAACTACTAATATCAACCTAATAAATTCATGAATCTTAATGCGTTTAACTAAATTACATCTTGGGTGATCTACTACTAGGTGGTTTGGTGAATAGAATCTGGTAGGCGAGAACTTCCGTATCCGGTGAAATTAGGGATTTTGGGGTTAGCACTGATCTAGATGCTATACCTACGGCTGGTGATAATCTATGACTAATAACAAGTGGAAAAGAACATAACTTTAATCATTGTTTTGCAGCGAAGAAGGATTCCTTGATCTATTTTCTCTCATTGATTTCAACTTACACTTTTAATTACTTTGTTTAATTCTTTTGCTTTATAAATTTTACAACCAATACCCCCCTTTTTGTGACAATTTTACAACTAGAATCTCTTGCTCCTCGTGGGATCGACCTTGAATACCCTATATTACTCTTTAATTAGGTAGTAAAGTATTAATTAATTTGTTGTGGTTACGACACGCGTACAATCAATTTGTTCAATCCTGGCCTAAAACAAGAAATGGCCATTCCAGTCTTGCTTCAATCACAAAGTGAAGGAGAAAGGTTGGTCTTAGGGAGGGAAGCAAAGAAGGTGTTGAGACCAGAATGGTTAATTCTGAAGGTGTGGCTATTTTATGACTTATATCAGAATATGGAACTGGCTTGCGGAATGTAAGCTATCAGTTCTTTGATATTTTATGGATACCGTGTTATTGTTCTCCCAAAAACTTGTTGTTTTGTGGAAAATAGGTAAAACCTATTTATATAAGTCATATTGAACGCACCCTGGTCTCATAGAAAGTGGGAATGATGGAGTGATGGAGAAGTGGGATCATGCGTTAATGCCAGAAACCCCGTTCCAACTATGAAGGAGACGGGTTAGTTTACACCCACTACTTCTTGCCGCCACTAACTCCCTTGCTTTATGACACTTTCTTATAATGGGTGTGTTGCACGCCGCACGCTGTAAACCGCCAGACCAATACCCTGATGAGTATCCCCAGTTCGTGATATGTTAGATGTCTCGAGTGTTTTTGTGGAAAACGTGTAGCAAGTCAAAGTCAAGAGACTTGATGTAGGAAAATAACATGTGATGCTATTAGGATTGTCTTGGATGGTCGTCTAAGACTTGGCACAGACCTGTTAATTCTGTGGTGAATTTGAACGGCTGAGATTGCAACTCATGAGAAATTGTGGCCATGGATTATGGACACATTCTGTTGGCGTCTGATGGTAGCACAGTGGCATCTTTTGGCACATTCCAATGGCGTGGTGGCATATAGCAGCATGTCGGTGGAATAGTGGCGTATGGCGTAGCCATGACGACTATTTTGGCATATTGGTGTTGGACCCAAATATGGCTCCGGCAACATTGGCCGTGTTGTTACATCAAACTTAAAGCCTTTGGAGAATTACTTGATCTAGTTGGCACGACAACTTTAGCTAAATTAGGGTTTGGTTATTGAAACCCTAATTAGCATGTGTGGTATGGCTGCAAATGGTGGCATTTTATGCAATCGGTGCCATGGCCACATTAAAGGAATTATGACAGGCCATAATATGGGAATAGCCACAGGCACAAGGATGTCCACGGGTGGTCATAGCATGACGCTATTTTTTGGGTTTGTCGGATCCCACATGGCTTATGGCATGTTGTAGGGCCAAAGTGGCGTAATTGGGCCAGGATTGGAAATTAGGGCTTCGACTAATGTCATAAGGAAGAGCCGTGTTTGGAATACCCTAATTAGAATGTGTTATGGTGTTTGGCCATGAAAAATAAGTAGGTTAGCACGTTGGCGTGTTATTTATGGTATATTGCCATGTTCGACATGCTTCTGTGGAAAAATGGCACATTTGGCATGCCAATTAGCGCATTGGCGCAACTTTGGAAAGCCAATTTGGTATTGGCATAACTTTGCCTATTTTAATACTGTGGCAAGTTTAGAGCGACCTGATTGGTCGAAAAAGAGGGGCCCAGCCAGACGCGGGCGTTGCCACACTTCTGGTGTGCGTGTGGCGGGTTTAGAGCGACCTGATTGGTCGACTGGAAATTCGGGTCGGTCGAGCGACATAAGGCATGGATACTTGCAAGTGGCGCCGGTTGGCCTATGGCATGGCCACCTTTCCTTTGTTACTGCTCCTATTCTGCGGCTCCTTTTATTCATTGTTTTCTGATTTTGGGTAGGATTTTTCTACTACTAATCCATAGCGGATTAATTACCTAGTTCGTCTAGGCTTAATTTCGACATGCAAGGTCTAATATATTGTGTGGGGCGCAAAAACCTAATTTTTACAAATTAGTCAGCATGATATTTGAATCTTGTGAATTACCACAAAATTAATTGAATTGTATGTGTTGACACAGAGTTCTTTAAGTTCATTGACGGAGAGAAGTATGCTTTCCGATTGAATACATTATGCAATGACCTTATCCTTGATACTTGGAAATTCGTGCTACTCTGCTACAAGTGAACACAAATTGTCATGCCATATCAACATTAAGGGTTCATCCGGGGAACATAGCATAGCAATCATTCGAAGAAACTTATATTAACTAAATAATACAGGCAAGGTGCCAAAATTTACAGAATATCTGGGATTGTTGCTACATGCACCATTCTGGATAAATTTCATGTGAATATATTGAGTTGCTCAATAAATGCGCTAGTGGAGAGGTTGAAAACTCATCACTTTTACATGGATCCATTTCTTTGTAGAGTGACGGCACATTTAATGTAAGGTTTTACAAATTTATCCATGTACTAAAAACCACAATTAGCAACAGGATTGCCAAAGGCGCGCCTGATCGACTGACAAATTTACAAAAGGCTATAGGAATGCCAAAGGCTCCTAAACAACTGACGAATCAACAAAAGGCCTTGGAAATTCCAAAAGCGCCTGATCGACTGACAAATTTACAAAAGTCTACGGGTACGCGAAAGGTGCCCGAGCAACTGACAAATCTACAAAAGGTCACAGGAATGCCGAAGGCGCCTGATCGACTGACAAATTTACAAAAGTCTATAGGAATACCAAAGGCGCCTAAATAGTTGACGAATCTACAAAAGGTCTCGGGAATACCAAAGGCGCCAGATCGACTGAAATTTTAAAAAAGGCTACGGGTATGCCAAAGACGCCTGAATAGTTGACGAATCTACAAAAGGTCACGAGAATGCCAAAGGCTCCTGATCGACTGACCAATTTACAAAAGGTCATATGAACGCCGATGGTGCCCGATAGGCCGACAAACCTACAAAAGTTCATGACAACGCCAAAGGTGCCCGATCGACAGATAAATCTACAAAAGTCTAAGGGAATGCTAAGGGCACTTGGTCAGTGGATAGACCTACAACTATGAAGTGCCAAAAGGGGGTAAGCGCATTCCACCAACGAACGCCCACTTCATCGCTTCTTTCTGAAAAAATTAAAAGGGAGTAGGCTCATTTATCCAATGCCTTCTCATCCTACCGCTTCCTTCTGATAAAAAATAAAGGGGAGTAGGCGCGTTTATCCAACTCCTGCTCATTCAACCGCTTCCTTCTGATAAAAAATAAAGGGGGAGCGGGCACCCAGCCAACGACATATTCATAAAAAGATAAAGAACGAAAACGGAAAAGAGGGGATAACAAGTGAGCCATAAAAATTCCTACCCAACTTCACACCTCTCAACAACAAGAGAGGAGAATTATAAATAGCTGAAGCTACATGGAACCAGGAATAACGAAAACACTAATAACAAATTAATAATTAATCAAGCACCATAAAGATATCCCATAATAAAAAAAAACAAAATAAATAAACAAAAAGTTTGATAAAGGAAGATGAAGGGAAATCTAACGTAAAGAAGAAGCGCTTTAAGCAAATTAGAGTCTAGCCAACTCCTGTCGCTTCTTCTCAAGCTCAGTGTGAACTGTCGTTTCTGCGGTCTCAACTCGTATCACCTAGTCATTATCCACTCCAACCTTGGCAAACAATAGATTAGGCACTTCCTTCTTGATGGAAGTTGTCTCCGAGTGCTCTTTCAGCTCCCTCTCTAGCTGAGAGATCTGACTCACAATCCGACCACGACGGTCATTATAGCCCTTCACCTTCGCCAATAACTCCTCCAACCACGCTATCGGGAACTTAATGTTGAGCACATATTACAAAACAGTTTCCTAGACACGCATCGTCGATGCATCAACAAGGTCATCCCCTACGCGCGTAAGATGGTCGGCGATCTCCAAAAACATTCTTAGTCATATAGTACAAAATGCGAACGTTCAGAAGACCCACCTTCGCCATGTGACCACCCCCACGTTCGAAGATGTCTCTATAAGTATCAGCGAAAATGGTCGGAACCCAAAAGCCGTGGACAAGGGTGTGAATGCCAGGATCTACTCCATCCTCAACGACACCCACCACCAAAAGGAAACGAAGCTACGCATTTTCAGGGTCCTCTGACACAACATGGATGGTTGGTATATCAGAAACATGAACATCAGTCTGCTTATCCGAGGGGGCAGGTGAACCATTACCGTCCATCTTAGTGCGTTTGGAAGACCCATCGCCGCTGTGGACTATGCGCCGCATGCCGTCCATATCAGGATTAATAACCTATTTAAGCTTTTTGCCCATATCCTAGCACCAATGATTTCAGAAAAATAAAATGTAATGGTAAATGAAAGAAGAAAAAAAAAGTGAACCAACCTCAGGGATCGATGAATCTGGCGGAATATCAGTGGGTTTAGGGCGAGATGTGGAAGTGCTAAAAGACGACTCAGAGTCACTAGTGGATCCTGACAAACGAGAGATGAGCACCATTGCAAAACAACTTAGATTTATAATAAAAAAAAGGAGAGAGGGATAAGGAGAGAGGAAAGAAGAATAATAAGAACGAATACACTTATTAAATAGGGGGCTACCTATGGGATCATTAACGGTTAATGCCACGTTGGATGAGGACCCACCAAAAACTGACCACCTGGACCCAGAGGGGCTCATTAATTACAAAACGGCAGTAGGAGACACCGGAGGTTCGCCCCTAACACGAATGGTTTCATCCCGAAGAGGAGGAACTGACGATATATGAAGGCGTGGAGACATCCAACTAGTCCCTTTGGGAAGGCTAACCCCCATATCCATCAACCGATCCACAAATAAAGGAGTCAGACTGATATTTGTACCCACATGAGGCTGTGACGTGCTTTTTCGATGGCCCTACTGAGGCTGCGACGCGCTCCTTCGATGGACCTTCTAAGGCTGAAAGGACGTGGTATTAGTAGAAGAACAAGGGTGTGGAGCAGACGACTGGGCCACATCTCGCCTAGCTTTTTTCCTAAGGCTCCTCTCAGTCCGGTCACACTCGGGCATGTTCAGGTACTCTTTCATCACGTAATAAGGGGGATTCCACCCCACGTGATTGGATTGGGGAGCTTCCTGAGAAAGTAATTCTCGTCGCTCACTTCATAAAAATAAGGGAAGGGGAAGCATAATAATAACAAACATGCAAAGAAAAAGAAACAAATACCTGTGGTGCCAAAGGACTAGTAGGTGGTCTTACATCTATCCACGGAGGCTTACGGTCGGAAAATGACCCTTTCTACGGCTTCTCAGGCTCATGAGCCTCAGGAGGATCCCAAGAAGTCACTAAAGGCTCTAAGGGGTGACCTTTATTAGCTGGAACGATGCGGTGCTCAGCATCTACAACATCATCAAGTTTAATTCGGCCAAATGCATGGAGTGCTTGAAGGTTTATAACAGATAGGTCATGGGGAGGAGATGATTCGCGTAGAAGAAAATTCAAAGATCGACGTCTTAAGAAATCATGGTACTCTTGGGACCTTTAAGTAACCTCCAAAGGGCGCGCGGGGACAAGATGCTTGAATAAAAAGTTGATCCCTCGATCAGACAAATGCGTCGCCCCCTTAAAGGCGTAACGATCAAATATAGCGATGACATCCCCAATGTCAGGGCTTTCCAAAGGAGGAAATCTATAAGGAATCCCTTGATCAAACCCAACTTGGGTGAGTAGGCTTACGATTAATGCAAGCAGGCTCTAGGTGTTTGAATACGTTTCGTATTAACACTTGGTTTCTGTGTTGTGTTCTGTATTAGAAATAGAGAGGAGAACCTATTTATACAAGTCATTTGAGCCTCATTCACGTCTCTCGTAGGAAGTGGAGGAAGTGGAGTGATAGAGTAGTGGAGTTGTATGTTAGTGTCACACGATTAGTCTTGCCCACTTCTCCCATCATCACTAACCTTCCATGTCTTCCTGGCACGTTCTTATGATGGCGCGTTGCAAGATGCACGATGTAAACCGCTAGACCAATACCCCAGTTTGTGACATGATTGATGTCTCGAGTGTGGATCGTGGGACCCACATAAGGTAGCATGTGATGCTAGGTTAAATAACTAAGTTATTTAAAAAGTCGATACTTGTGAAGTATCGAGTGTAATCTATGCAAGTTATGCATCGAATGTATTCAGCATGTATGAAGCATCTCTATTGAGCATCATGCCCTGCATACTTCAAGTGACCGTTTGAAGGATGCATGGGTGAGCCATGCCTTATCCGATCACATTATATGGAGTAGTGGCGGACAATGATCACGGTGATATCTCATTGTCACTTAACTCCCATTCTAGGATATCCGTCCAAGCTAGCGAAGTTGGACGGATGAGATGGCTTGCGACCCTAATATGCGACCGTTGGATTAGGGTTTGGGAGGTATGTAAGCTGCCACTTTCAGCTCGAACGAATTCAAGCTTAGAGAGCGTTTCTAGAGGGATCGATTGGTCTTGCAAGGAGGTGGCACGCTGGTGTTTACGCCCATGCTTGCTTGACTCGCAAAGGTCCAATCTAGACCACTCAATTTGGCCGGAAAAGACGAGTGGTCGAGATTAGATTTCAACAAAAATCCTATGTCGCAAAGGATTTGTTAAGGTAGCGTGACACGCCACTTTTGGGCGCGTATACCTAGGCGCCTGACCAAGGCCGGATTTTTCCGATCGTTCGGAAGTGAAGCCGGACCCACAGTGGTCATGCTAGCATGTTCGGCCTTCCCTGAAGTTTCATCTTTGCCTTCCATTCAAGCCTGCGAAGATGAACGCTTGAGATGATTTTGTAACACATGGATGATGCCGAAAACCCCAATTATGGTTTTGTCGGTCGTGTATCACGCCTTGTTTGGGCGCACAAATTGTGAAGACCAAACATAGTTGGTCTTGACCGATCGGTCAGGTATGCAGGCGGGCCCGTGGTGTTTGTGTGGACATGCTCTGGGCCCTTTGAATCTACATCTACACCCTCCATCTATGCCTGCGAAGATGGATATTTGTGATCAATTTGCGACACATGTAACGTGCCGTAGCCCTAGTTTAGGGTTTCACGTTCATGCTGCTATGGATGGACGGTCTGGTAAGCTATGCTTCCATCTTGGGGAGGCCGACCATGCAGGGCCCACATTAGGTCGGTGGTGAATACTCCAATACCTTCTTGAGAGTTATGGATTCGATCTGGTCCATCCAATCATGTTAGTGAAGTTTCTATGGTCGTGATTGTTTCTAAGACTGATATGGTCAGTCCAGATTCAAATATGCTCAATCGGGCTAGTATAACACACCGAGAGATGATTCTCTTTGTCAAAGAATGGTGTAGACTGTAGGGGTATTTCGTGCATGCCTCATTGTTAGTACTTGAATATTCATGTTACTTTGTTGAGAGGAACAATCAGTCATCATGCCGCACCAACAATAAGAGTTCTGCAGGGAACATCACAGGAAATACAAGGCGTTTTATGCATTAATTGGTAATGCTAAAATTCACAGAATACTTGGGGATTGTTGCTACATGCTCCATTCTAGGTGAATTAATAAAGAGAAGAAGTATTCATCACTTATCAAATAGCCTTATCCTCTGCAGGACGGTTGTATAAAATGTCAGTTTTACAACTTTAGCCCTGAACTAAAATCCACCATCAACAAGTTTGTAAGCACAGTTGTATTTATGCGTAAGCCTATACCCATTCCATTGCAATTGTGCAGCTACTGATAAGTTTAATCTGTCCTGGTCAACAATTCAATAGAATAGTTTCCAAATCTCAGGTGCCTGTGAATACTGTCTACGAAACAAGGAAAGGAAGGACAAGGAGCAGGATAATTGGTGGAATTGCCTAAACCCGGTTTTTGCACCGGTGGTTTGCTCTTCAACTCATTTTTACACTTTTTGTCTATGTGATTAACAAATGATGACTGTATGTCGAATTAATCGCCTTGGTATTGGTGTGCATAAATCTATGATGCTTAAATAGCATGTTTACTTGCTAATTCTGTTGAATTCTATGTGCGTTTAGCCCTGAATCTTGTTATCATTCCTATAAGCATCACATTCATGGTTTGCGCAATACTACTTGTCTGAAGTGCAGCATCACTAAGATGTATGTGCATATTCTAGGGCTAGCCTTCTAACCCTGTATTATCTCCCTTTATTGAGTGCAATTGAGTTGCGCACTTGTGTCTTGGCTGATAAGCATTACATTTTCAACCTGTGAGCATAATTCTGAAAGCTAACCTTTGGTTGTATGAATGTTTTAACATGAATAGCATGCATGCTAGGCTATGATTGTGACCTTTAGAGACCAAACAGACAGACTCATGAATAGCATGCATCCTGTTATTGGATGTAGATGACCGAATATGAAGTTGTTGGATAGGTAAAATATGATAATAACTCACATGTATAATTTCCTAAAATATCTCTTATTAGACCTACAATGATTCATAGATGAGATTATGTAGGCGATGAAGTTGATGCTCAATTAGCCTCGAGGAGGTCAACATTGATGGACCTAGTTCATATGGAATGCCAACTCCAAGGTACTATATTTTCAAAGTATGGTGGTGCATCCTTTTTGTGGCACTACTTAGCTTGTGTGCATTATCGCTGAAGTATGTGCAACACTTTTTTAACTTTCATCTTTCAATGTTTTTCGTACCTTGTTCTTAATATTGTATGTATCCTCACCTAGATCACTTCATTTTGTCATTTTCCAGTCGAGGATGGTTATAATTGATCTTCTTATGTGTAGGGCCATGATGAAGCAGGTCGAATACAAAACTTTCTCCACTTGATCTTTCTCAGAGGATCTTAATCTTGAGACTGACCCATATCCTCTATTGTAGGCTAAGTTTTTCATTAACATCCTTGCAGAACCAGCTGAAGTGGTAGGATTTTAGCACCACCTCTCTAAACAATATTAAAGTTGATATGTCAAAATGTGTTCATAAATAGGTTTTTTCCTTAATATCTTTTTGGTTCGTCTTTCTAGAATTCAGTGTACATACCATAATATACCACAGTTGATACTTAAATCGTACACTATTCATCCATTCAAATTCTGATACTTGGTTGTTGTGTGCATTTATTTCATTTTGTTGGCTTAGGGATAACAAATACACAAGTTTGTCGGATAGTCTGGTGGTGGACGGCACTAGGCACTTGTCACCTTTAAATGGCTCATTTTTCTCTTAAAAAATCATTTATGACTTTACCTTTATACAAACTAGCAAACATATGTCTCTCTTTCTGTATGTATGCGATCATCAGTGGAAGTAATTTATGTTATGTTCTTTATTGGTCTCTTGCAGGTTACAGAATGTTCTGTTCCCAACATCAGATCCATCCCTACCTACGAATCCCACTTACATTCGTTTCCTCATTGGGTTGAAAGCATACTCCCAGATATATCAGTTAAACACGTTTCGTGTTGTTATATTTTGTTTGACTACAACACCAGCTTATGCAGTTTTCTTATATTTCAATACTTGTTAGTTATTATGTAAAGGTTGGATGTTGGAGATGGCAAAGAAGCAAGTCTGTAAAGGTGCCCAAGGAGCACACTTCAACATCAGTGCATCAAATATCTTGGACCGATAATTTTTTCGCTTCTATTTGACATGCAATTAAATTCACATAGTTGGCCTTCTGTTAGAGTCTAAATTTTAATCGTATTTCCGACACGTTTATGATATGAAGACCTGGTTGTTTAGGACATGTACCTGATCATCATGTACAACATAGTACACATATAACTGCAGTGATTAAATTGTAAACTATCAAGTTTTTCTAAGGTTTTATGCTCAGCTTCCTCATAATGTACTATTCTGTTACGGAACTATTTTTTCAACTTATCCAGTCATAAGACTCATATAATAGACTATACTATGTTCTGTGGCCACTGCCAACCATAATGATAAAAACCCATTCTTGTTGCGTTTAAAGAATATGTGCAAGGAGGATGCTAATTGGAACAAGTCTGTGTACATCTGCAGAGTTATTCCTTATCCATAGGTTTTCATGCTCTTACATGCATTACTTTATCATCAGTAGAAATACATAAATGCACAAGTTGATTGACTTATATTTCACTTTGCAGGCTGTAGCAGAGAGTTTACTGGAATGGAGGGGGTATGTGGTACCAGTGATTGGGTAAGTGATACACTTATTCAAGTCTCTATATTTTCAGGTAATATATGAAGTGAATTGTGTGTCTGAATATGTGATTTCTTTCACCGCCAAAATCTTGCATGATTTATGTTCATTTTTTGTTTTAGAATGAAGCTGTTCTGTTCGCTTTTATAGTCACTAATTCTTAGATTATGTGTGTTGTATTGTGAAACCTAAATTGGGATGCTTGAAAAAAAATTCAGAGTTTGAAGAATATCGCCAAGATGATCAGTTTAGTTCTGGAAACAAACTAGCTCAACTACTGAGCTTCACTCATCAAAAATCCCAACACTTAATCGAGTCTCATTGGTCTCTAGTATCTTTCAGGTATAAGAAAATCATTAGAAATAGAGTATATACTCTGAATTCTGAAGCAAATCTTACTCACTGTAAGAGATTGTAACATTCTATTTCTATATGCAATCCTTAGAAGCAAAAACAAACATAGTTGCACCAGCACAATGTAAGAAACAAGAACATTTTTACATATGCAATTCAATCTTTCTTAATGCAACATGTAATCTGTCTTTGATGTCATGAATTCCCTGTTTTTTTATTATATTTGGTTCCCTGTCTTTGTAGAATGTATTTGAGGCAAGGTTTGAAAAACGGCCGTTTTTTCCGGGAAATGTCCGTTATAACGGTCATGCCTACGTAGCGTTGTCGTGAGGCACAATGATACGGTTGGCTAAATAACACCGATAAATAGTAAAAAACGGCATTATTTAGACCCGTTATAACCGTTTTCACGCATGTGATTTCCGGTTTTCTAAAATTGAAATTTCCGTTTTTTTCTTCTAAATAACATTTTAGCACAAGTTTTTTAGACCGTATTTTCCGTTTCCACGCCCGTTATACCCGTTTTTTAGGGGAAAAAAATTTAAGTTGGAGAAATTCTTATGCAAATTTTATTTTCAAACTTACAACTAGAATTTTAAAAATAATACAACGGTATATCGTACCTATATGATCAAACACTTCAAATTTTATAAACTTACAATAAGTAACCTAGTGATAGTAGTTCTTGAAATTTTAAACTTAAACAAACCAACTTGAAGCAGACTTCTTTTTCGACTTATTCAAGTATTGTCTATTTTCTCGATGATTCTTACTTGATTCTCCTCTTCCGCCTCATATTGGTTCTCGTAATTCATTTGGCTGTCGTAATTAACAATATCGGCATCCTCATAACCATAGTCTTCTTCCTTATCATCATTACGATTATCTACTTCATCATTGATATCAATATTGGAATTATACTCTTCATTTATTCCTCGGATATCTTCTTCTGGACGATCGACAGTGTAATGAGAATTGTATATGGGATTTACATTTTCATGACCTTGTGTATTGTCTCCAAATGTTAGATTACCAAAGTCATAAACAAAGTTACTCACCGGCACCCTTTGATATGGGATTTCAACTTCTGGATCATGCCATTCGTACGGTGGAGGGAGAGGTTATGGATTATTAGCCGCTTCCTCTTATAATTCATTTAACCAATGTTCTTCATGAGGTAAAATTGGTGTTTCGTCATCCCCTGATATGCAGTCAAGCATATTTTCATCTGTCAGCATGCTATGAACATCGTGGACATCGATGTTATGTCGCTTTGCTTTACCTTGAACTCTTTGCTACTCTAATCTTATATTGTACAGACAAAATAATTTTGACTTCTTTTTATCAATTTCGCTTATCACCGACAAAGTAATTTTGACTGCTTTTGCATACAGATATGCATTATTAGAAATATTGGGGAATACATTCGATTATTCAAGTGACAACTTGATAATATCAAGTTGATAGTGATAGTATGCGTGTATGAATATTTTCGGTAGACGATAACTACAATGCATTGCTATAAGTCATAAACTCATGGTTATGAATTTTTACAAGATATCCATAAATTTGTATGTAAAAAACCCAAAAAAAAAAAAAGCAAAAAAAAAAAAACGTAGTCACAACGTTATTTAGACCTGTTATATTCGTTTTCACGCATGTGATTACCGTTAGATAGGAAATTTAGATCATAATTTATTTGTTTTTCCTATTTAACCGTTATCACACCTGTTATTAAAAAAAAAAACATCAAAAAAACGCGTTTTATTCCTATATAACGCGTTTTTGGCCCATAATGTGCTCACACCAGTTAAAACGCGTTATAACGCTCACGCCTGGTACCCGTGACCTGAGCCGTTACCAATTTTTCAAATCTTGATTTGAGTTTTAAACCTGTGGGAATGTGTGTGTGAATATAGAGTATGAGAACTATCAGATTGAATTGCTGGATACAAAATGAATCAGGGTTTTGCATGATAAATTGGGGGATATCAGTTATGACTAGGTCAACGGAGACTTGACCTTTTTTGTTGTTGTTGCAAAATAACTAGCAACGGAAAAAATGTGTTGCTAAATCTGAACTAGAACAACTATATCTTGTTCTACTAAAATATATCCTGGAATAACTCTAAAATTAGCAACTGAGTAGCAACAACTTATTTCTGTTTCTATATTTTAATTTCGCAACATCTTATTTCTGTTGCTACTGCCGTTGCTGACCGAAATTAGCAACAGAGCTAGAGTTGTCGCGAAAAAATGCGACATAGTGTTTAGCAACGGCAAAAATCTGTTGCAAGCCCGGTCAGCAACAGATCTAAGATGTTGCTAAACGTTAAATTTGGTGTAGTGATGCCATTAATGCAAGAGTCCACCAATTGTTGTTCAGTCACGTTTGGGTCGTGATAATCCAGCGCCTGAATTCTGTATCTCTTAACATAATCATTCGGATGTTCATTATTTCGTTGGAACATCGTTCCTAAGTCTGAAAAGGTGATTTTCTCAGACACAAAGAAATACTTCTTGTTGAAAGTTGTGACCATCTCACGTCAGTTGGATATGTTGTTTGGCGCAATATTGTTGTACCAGGTATATGCTCTTCCAGTAAGTGACTTTGAAAATTCTTTCACGCAGAGGACATGATTGTACTCGTGTTCACCCAAAGATTCTAGAAATCGATAGATATGTTCACGTGCATTACTAGTGCCATCATATAAGGAGAATTGAGGAGAAGAATATCCCCTCGGGAGAGGAACTCTTTACACATCAAGAGGATATTAAGGTTGATGCTGGTGCATGTCCACCGGGTTTTCTATGTCTCGATTTCGGAGAACTCCTTCCAAATATTCACGCGTGATGAAGTTGGATGGTTGATTCCTCTCCAATGGACGGCCTCTTCATCCACAAGGGTGCGCCCTGCTGAAGTGCTAGCGCTAGGAGTATTAAAAGCACTCCTCATTGGCACTAGTAGGCTTGGTTCCTATGGTAGCCACCCCGTTAACGTCTTGAGAAAGTAAGTACTTCATTTTGAGTTGAAGCCATGTCCGTCTGAGCCTTAGCAAGAAATTCATGTCTTTCCATCAATTCTGCAATGGTAATAGTGGGTTGGCCTCCTCTGGTACCTCCAGTTTCTCGTCCTGATAGTGGAGTGGTGGCAGCTCTGGTGACAACTGGGGACATCACGCTTGAAGAAATATTAGGGGTGGCGGCAACGACTCTGGCTTTAGTTATCAGAGGTGTAACGCCCGAGGGAACGTTTCTTGCGCCGCCGGTGGTTGGTCATGCTGACAGGTGGTAAATTGACGCCACTGGAAGGAACGTTAATACCAAGGACGTTCTCAGCGCTGGTGGCATCAGGGCTTATTGATGATCCAGATCTAATCTCTACCATCTTGAAATTGGAATTGAAAAAATAAAATTAAAAATTGATATTGCAACTGAGAGATTAATCTCCCACTGTGGTCGCCAATTGTTTATGGGTAAAAACTGTTTCTATTGGTTTTGGTAATTTGGGTATGTGGATGAGAAACAAATCTAAACCTAAAACAAATGCGCTTCACGGGAGTACTTTAGATTTGAGAGATCAATCTGTACAATCCTGGCCTAAACCAAGAAATAGCCGATCTAGTCTAGCTTCGGTTAAAAAGTGAATGAGAAAGGTTGGTCTTAGGGAGGGAAGAAAAGAAGGTGTTGATACCAGAATGGTTAATTATGAAGGTGTGGCTATTTTATGACTTATATCAGAATATGGAACTGGCTTGCGGAATGTATGCTATCAGTTATTTTATATTTTCTGGATACTGTGTTGTTATTCTCCCCAAAACTTGTTTTTTGTGGAAAACAGGTGAAACCAATTTATACAAGTCATATTGAACGCACCCTGGTCTCGTATAAAGTGGGAATGATGGAGTGATGAAGAAGTGGGATCATGTGTAAATGCCAGAAACCACATTCCCACTATGAAGGAGATGAGTTAATTTACACTCACTACTTCTTGCCACCACTAACTCCCTTGTTTTCTGACACTTTCTTATAATGGGCGTGTTGCACGTCGCAATCTGTAAACCTCCAGACCAATACCCTGATGAGTATCCCCTAGTTTGTGACATGTTTGATGTCTCAAGTGTTTTTGTGGATAACGGGTAGCAAGTTAAAGTCAAGAGACTTTCCGCTGGAAAATAACATGTGATGTTATTAGGATTGTCTTGGTTGGTCACCTAAGACTCATCACAGGCCTGTCAATTCTATGGCGAATTTGGACGTCTGAGATTGCAACTCATGAGAAAGGGTGGCCATGGATTATGGCCACATTCTGTTGTGATCTGATGGTAGTACAATGGCGTCTTTTGGCACATGCGAATGGCGTGGTGGCATATAGTAGCATGCCAGTGGCATAGTGGTGCCTGGCGTATCTACGACATAGTGGCATCCGGCGTAGCCATGGAGACTATTTTGGCATATTGGTGTTAGACCCAAATATGGCTCCGGAAACATTGGCCATGTTGCTACATCAAACTTAAAGACTTAGGAGAATTACTTGACCTAGTTGGCATGGAAACTTTAACTAAATGAGCATCTAGCATATCAAAACCCTAATTAGCGCATGTGGTATGGCTGCGGCACGGTGGCGTTTTATGCAATCGGTGCCATGGCCACATTAAAGAAATTATGTCAGGCCATAATATGGGAATATCTACAGGCGCAAGGATGGCCACGGATGGTCATAGAATGTCGTCATTTTTAGGGTTTATCGGGTCCCACATGGCTCTTGGCATGTTGTAGTGCCAAAGTGGCGTAATTGGTCAACGACTGGAAATTAAGGTTTTGACTAATGCTATAAGGCAGAGCCGTGTTTGGAATACCCTAATTGGAATGTGTTATGGCGTTTGGCCATGAATAAGAAGTAGGTTAGCACGCTGGCGCGCTATTTATGGTATGTTGCCATGTTCAACATGCTTCTGTGGCAAAGTGGCACGTTTGGCATGTTAGGCATGCCAATTAGCGTATTGGCGCGACTTTGGAAAGCCAATTTGGTATTGGCGCAACTTTGCCTCTTTTAATACTGTGGCAAGTTTAGAACGACCTGATTGGTCGAAAAAGAGGGGGTCGGCCAAATGCGGGCGTGGCCACACTTCTAGTGTGCATGTGGCGGGTTTAGAGCGACCTGATTTGTCGACAGGAAATAAGGGTCGGTCGAGCGACATGAGGCGTGGCCAGTTTCAAGTGGCTCCGGCTGGCCTATGGCATGGCCACCTTTCCTTTGTTACTGCTCATATTCCGCAGCTCCTTTTATTCCTTGTTTTCTGATTTTGGGTAGGATTTTGCACCTACTAATCCATGGAGGATGAATTACCTAGTTATTCTAGGCTTAATTTCGACAGGAAATGTCTAACATATTGCGCTGGGCGCAAAACCCTAATTTTTGAAAATTAGTCAAGGTGATATCTGAATCTTGTGAATTACCAAAAAATTGATTGAATTCTATGTGTTGACACATAGTTCTTTAAGTAAATTTCAAGAGAGCAGTATGCTTTCTGATTGAATATCTTATGCACCTTATCCTTGATACTTGGAAATTCGTCCTACTCTACTGCGAGTGAACACAAATTTTCATGCCATATCAATATTAAGGGTTCAGCCGGGGAACATATCATAGAAAGCATTCAAAGAAACTTATATTAACTGAATAATACAGGCAAGGTGCCAAAATTTACAGAATATCTGGGATTGTTGATACATGCATCATTCTGGATAAATTTCATGTGAATATATTGAGTTGCTCAATAAATGCACCAGTGGAGAGGTTGAACACTCATCACTTTTACATGGATCCGTTTCTTTGTAGAGTGACGGCACATTTAATGTAAGGTTTTACAAATTTAGCCATGTACTAAAAACCACCATCAGCAACAGGATTTCCAAAGGTGCGCCTGATCGACTGAAAATTTTACAAAAGGCTATAGGAATGCCAAATACTCCTAAACAACTGACGAATCTACAAAAGGCCTCGGGAATTCCAAAAGCGCCTGATCGACCGACAAATTTACAAAAGGCTAAGGGTACACGAAAGATGTATTGATCAAGGTTGATAAATTTTATTTCCCTGTGGACTTCATTGTGTTAGATACTTAACCTGTGCAAAATCCTGAATATCATATCCTGTCATCTTAGGACGTCCCTTCTTGGCAACGTCAAATGCTATCATAAATTATCGTAGCGGAATATTGAATTTGTCTTTTGGAAACATGACTATGGAATTGAATGTATTTCATGTTACCCAGATACCTAGGAATTGTGATGATGATGAATTTCATGAGCTTAACATGATTGAGAGTCTGATCCAAGATTCATTGACTGATATCTTATCTGTGGACCCTGTGCAAGCATGCTTATATAACTTTGAATTAGATCTCTTTGTAACTAAGTACATTTGTGAAGTACACTCTTTGCTTGAATCTATGCCACCCATGGATATTTCTAAATGGCAGGATGTTATGGAATCACTTCCACAACCTGATTCTGAACCTGCCCCATCTCTTGTGCAACTGACAAATATACAAAAGGTCACAGGAATGCCGAAGGCGCCTTATCGACTGACAAATTTACAAAAGGCTATAGGAATACCAAAGGCTCCTAAACAGTTGACGAATCTACAAAAGGTCTCGGGAATACCAAAGGCGTCAGATCGACTGAAAATTTTAAAAAGGCTAGGGGTACGCCAAAGGCGCCCGAACAATTGACGAATCTACAAAAGGTCACGAGAATTCCAAAGGCTCCTGATCGACTGACAAATTTACAAAAGGGCATAGGAACGCCGAAGGTGCCCGATAGGCCGACAAACCTACAAAAGTTCATAACAACGCCAAAGGTGCCCGATCGACAGATAAATCTACAAAAGGCCAAGGGAATGCTAAGGGTACTTGGTCAATGGATAGACCTTCAACCATGAAGTGCCAAAAGGGGGTAAGCATGCTCCACAAACGAACACCCACTTCATCGCTTCTTTCTGGAAAAATGGAAAGGGATTAGGCTCATTTATCCAATGCCTGCTCATCCTACCGCTTCCTTCTAATAAAAAAGAAAGGGGGAGCGGGCACTCAGCCAATGACATATTCATAAAAAAAAGAAGGAAAATGGAAAAGAGGGGATAACAAGTGCGTCATAAAAATGCATACCCAACTTCACACCTCCCAACAACACGAGAGGATAATTATAAATAGCTGAAGCTACATGGAACCAGGAATAACGAAAGCACTAATAACAAATTAATAATTAATCAAGCACCATAAAAATAACCCACAATAAAAAAAACAAAACAAATAAACAATAAGTTTGATAAAGGAAGATGAAGGGAAAGCTAACGTAAAGAAAAAGAGCTTTAAGCAAATCAGAGTCTAGCCAACTCCTGTCGCTTCTTCTCAAGCTCAGTGCGAACTGTCGTTTTTGCGGTCTCAGCTCGTATCACCTAATCATTATCCACTCCAGCCTCAACAAGCAACAGATTCGGCACTTCCATCTTGCTGGAAGTTATCTCCGAGCGCTCCTTCAGCTCCCCCTCTAGCTGAGAGATCTGACTCACAATCCGACCGCGACGGTCATTACGGCCCTTCACCTTTGCCAATAACTCCTCCAACCACGCTATCGTGAACTTAATGTTTAGCACAAATTACACATCATTTTCCTAGACACGCATCGTCGATGCATCAACAAGGTCATCCCCTACGCGCGTAAGTTGGTCGGCGATCTCCAAAAAAATTCTTAGTCATATAGTACAAAATGTGAACGTTCAGAAGACCCACCTTCTCCATGTGACCACCCCCACGTTCGACGATGTCTCTATAAGTAGCAACGAAAATGGTCGGAACCCAAAATCCGTGGACAAGGGTGTGAGTGCCAGGATCTACTCTATCCTCGACGACACCCACCACCAAAAGGAAACGAAGCTACACATTTTCAGGGTCCTCTGACACAACATGGATGGTTGGTATATCAGAAACAGGAACATCAGTCTGCTTCTCCGAGGGGGCAGGCGAACCATTACCGTCCATCTTAGTATGTTTGGAAGACCCATCGCTATTGTGGACTATGCGCCGCATGCCGTCCATATCAGGCTTAACAACCTATTTACGCTTTTTTCCCATATCCTAGCGCCAATGATTTCAGAAAAATAAAATGTAATGGTAAATGAAAGAAGAAAAAAAGAGTGAACCAACCTCAGGGATCGATGAATCTGGCGGAATATCAGTGGGTTTAGGGCGAGATGTGGAAGAGCTAGAAGACGACTCAGAGTCACTAGTGGATCCTGACAAACGAGAGATGAGCACCATTGCAAAACAACTTAGATTTATAAAAAAAAAAGGATAGAGGAAGAAGGAGAGAGGAAAGAAGAAAAATAAGAACGAAGACACGTATTAAATAGGGGGCTACCTATGGGATCATTAACGGTTAATGCCACGTTGGATGAGGACCCACCAAAAACTGACCAGCTGGACCCAGAGGGGCTCATTGATTACAAAACAGCAGTAGGAGACACCGGAGGTTCGCCCCTAACACGAATGGTTTCATCCAGAAGAGGAGGAACTAACGATATATGAAGGCGTGGAGACATACAACCAGTCCCTTTGGGAAGGCTAACCCCCATATATGTCAACCGATCCATAAATAAAGGAGTCATACTGCTATTTGTACCCACAGGAGGCTGCGACGTGCTTTTCTGATGGCCCTGCTGAGGCTGCGACGCGCTCCTCCGATGGACCTGCTGAGGCTGAAAGGACATGGTATTAGTAGAAGAACAAGGTTGTGGAGCAGACGACTGGGCCGCATCTCGCCTAGCTTTTTTCCTAAGGCTCCTCTCAGTCCAATCACACTCGGGCATGTTGAGGTACTTTTCCATCACGTAAGAATGGGAATTCCACCCCACGTGATTGGATTGGGGAGCTTCCTGAGAAAGTAATTCTCGTCGCTCACTTCATCAAAATAAGGGAGGGGGAAGCGTAATAATAACAGAAATGCAATGCAAAAGAAACAAATACATGTGGTGCCAAAGGAATAGCAGGTGGTCTTACATATATCCGCGGAAGCTTACGGTCAGAAAACGACCCTTTCTTCGGCTTTGCAGGCTCATGACCCTCAGGAGGATCCAAAGAAGTCACTAAAGGCTCTAAGGGGCGACCTTTTTTGGCTGGAACGAGGTGGTGCTCAGCAGCTACAACATCATAAAGTTTAATTCGGACAGATGCATGGAGTGCTTGAAGGTCTTGAATAGATAGGTCACGGGGAGGAGATGATTCGCGCAGAAGAAAATTCAAAGCTCGACGTCGTAAGAAATCATGGTACTCGTGGGACCTTTAAGTAACCTCCAAAGGGCGCGCGTGGATAGGATGCTTGAATGAAAAGTTGATCCCTCGATCATACAAATGCGTCGCCCCCTTAAATACGTAACGATCAAAACTAGCGACGCCATCCCCAATGTCAGATCTTTCCAAAGTGGGAAATCTATAAGGAATCCCTTGATCAAACCCAACTTGCCGAGCTGCACGATCAGAATTGTAAGACATGGTGATAAACTTTCCAGCATAGAAACCAGGGAGATAATCAGGAAACACGGCCATCGCCGAATCAAAGTATGCCTCCATTAGAAGCTTTGCCGAGTCTAACTCCGTGTCAAAAGGCGCGGTAAAATTATAATGCATTGGACCCGATCGACCGTTTTGATAAGGAAATGGGGTAAAGTCCTTGGCCATGACCAAGTGTTTTCCAACATCTCCCTTGGGTATTTTCCCCTTAATATTCCAAAGAGACATCCTCGGGTAGCCGTAAACAATGGGAACCCTTCTGATCGAACCATCATCTTGCCTAACATCTTCATCACGATGAATCGCCAGCTCATTAGGATCAGGCGTGCATGGAGGAACATGCTCCCAATACCATGATTGCATGAAAGAAGCTGGGATATAGGTTTCAATCTTGTTAGAAGAACCTACAGTCCGAAGGACCTGACAGAACAAGTCTAGATGGCGATACAAGCCACCTAGGAACATCCGCGCGACAGGGAAAGATACGCCGTGAGATAACAACACCGCCATCGGTACGAGTTCACCCTTGATTGTATCTTTGGGACTGTATTCAAACACATCATGACAAAGCTAAAATAAAATAAAAGCGGTCAGCTCCGCGTGGGGTTTTTATCTTTTCGCTTGGGGGGATGAACGTTTCCATAAACTATCCGCGGAGCCCAATACTTTATCCAAAGGGGAAGGAAGCACGACAATTGATTTTAGTAACCCATTCTGGATCAGCCTCTGTCGAAGGGGCTTGCGAGGCATGAATTGCCTCATATGCGCAAATACAGCTAGATAGTAGTCGCTCGCCCGTCGAGCGTGATGTGATTTTTAAGTTGTTTGTAAAAAGTGGTAGTAAAAGTTCATTCAACTCGGGCTTGTAAAGGTTTGATTTAAGAAAACACTAAAAACAAAGAAAATATATTCACAAGATTTGTCACAAATATCAAGAGATTACTCAGACTCAGGATTCCACCAATTCTTATATTCATGTGGTTCAACTATTAATTCTAGACAATTATAGCTTATAAGATAACAAATATTGACTCTTTCTTTGCAAAAAATAGATTTTATAAAGTATTAAATCTAAATCATAAGCATGATGCATCAAAAGTTCTTAGACTAAGCATACACCATCAGACAAAATCACAAATAAAAAAATAAATCATAAATCAATTTAGAATAGTGCAAAAGCCATAAAAGAATTAAATATAATTACCACATGCGTAAAGAATGGCTTCCTCCATTGTCCCAGTGTTGGGTTTTAGATCTTCATGGTGAAAACACGCTCAAAGTAACAATCCATAAATCAGAAAGGTGTTTTATTGAAGAAATATGAGAAGCAGCTCAATCATAACAGTTATAGGTGTTACAGACAGAGTGTTACAAGGAGAGTTGCAGAAAAGGCTGAACACAATTTTTAAAAATCTTTTGTAACTTTTGATGAACAACAATACTTCTTCTGTGTTGTTTGAATAAGACTGCTTCTGCGACTATTTTGCTCTGCTATTTTTTGGTTATCTTCTTCTCCTCCCTGTTGATGATGAACACGTCTATTTATTTTTGCTCTGCAGCTCCTCCAAACCCTCCGTTCGGTCCCCAAAAATCTCGAAAACCTTGATGTGACTCCTTGTCAACCTATATATAGGTAACATGCCTAAAAATACTCGATAACAATCTCCCTTCCTTTCACCAAAAGTTACGGAATTATAGTTTCCTTCTTTATTTATTTTTTTCCGCAACTTCTGTGTTTAATCCAACTCCCCCGTATGCACCAAACTCTCTCCAAATGGTAAAATATAATCCTATCCGTCAATACACTTCCTATGTTTCACGTAATCTCCAAGTCAATCCAAAAATACCGAGTATATCTCATTATCCTGACTTTTTCGAGAATCAAGTAAACTCTCCTTCTTTTTTTTGTTTCTAAAACTCTTACCATTCCTGTCTTGTCGCAACAAGTTAGTATAAATTCATTCCCATGAAAAACTCCAATGAAATATCGCTGAATCCTTGTCCAAAGCCGATCAAAATTCTCGAGTACTTCCTTTCCATGTTTGTCATGAACCGATTGTCCAGCCAAATGTAGTCGATCCAAACACATGTACCAACCCTGTTTGGTCAACTTGAGTCCAGCCCAACACAAATCCGAGATTGAATCTCGTGAGAACTCTGCCAAATTCGAACCCTAAATTATGCCCGTGATCTGTGAACTTATCCCGCCAAAACTCAAAGTTCAAATGAAGAAGATGGGTTCCCCCTATCTGATAATGGAGTCCCTTTAGCAATTGGGGCGGAAATAGTAATTTTTGGGTTACAAATAGCCATGGGGTTACCCCTTATCAGTGGAGTGCCCCTTAGCTAAAATGAGAGTCCAAATAGAAGGTCCTCCGGGTGCCTATAACGCGTCCTCTGGGTTCTTTTAGTAATTTATCTCGGGGGTACAAACACCACTTTTCGAGCCTAATTCGCCGCAAAAGCTTATTTCTCCAAAAACACCTACAAAGACATAAAATAACCAAATAAGTACAAAATCGAGTACTAAAAATATACATAATTGAGATCCAAATAGACACATAAATGCATCTGTCAAAGAGCGTCGAATGAGCCTTCTTCTCTTCAACGAACTTAGCTTTCCCCTTCGCAACAGACGAAGATGCCCTTTTCTTGTCTGAGCCAGTAACCTTCTTATCATCACTTTTCTTAGGCGACACTTGGTCTTTCCGCACCAATTCACGACGAGGCTCGTCCTTAAATTTCAACAAATAAGTACATAGCTCTTTATCCTCGTCGTTCAGTGCTCCATATACAGTTGCTTCGTCATACGAATGACTACCATGGATTGGTAGCCCTGTAATGGCGACTACATCCCTTAGAACGATGGTTACTTCTCCCCATGATATAAAAATAGTATGAACAGGATGATCCCAGCGACAAAAGAGCCGTATTATGTCACGTATACATATCTTTACTTGCCGCTTAAGAGACGAGTTTATATCCTCATTAATTCCCGCCTTACGAAGGGTAGCCACATGAATATGATTGGAGCGTATGTGGGATACCCAATGCGGCCACACCGGATGAGTCTTTGACTTGGACCGAATGTCAATAAGGGGAAGATCATAGTCGCCACGATGAATAGCCATTCGTGGCACCATTTTAAACGCAAAAGCATCCATAGTCACTGACTCAGGTTGCATGAGCCACCAAGGAGCGGAGGGATAAGGTAATACAGGAGGATTTAGAAGGCGAGAAACTAAGACATCGTCAAGAGGGAAAACACGCTTACCTCCTCAGAGCTCCCTTAGTCTCAACGCTCACTTCAGAGTGGGCCCACTTTTAAACTCCGCGATTGTATATGATTTACTATCTGCTGAAGCAGGTAGAAGGACTTCATCCTGTTTCGAGTAGTCGGTCTCTTTGAAGCCTTCGTTCATGGCTCCTTCAGACTCACTAGATTCTTCAGACGAACTACTAACAGATCTACTAGACATGGAAAGTATGTGGATACATTCAAGAGGAAGAAAAGAAGAAGAAAGATGAAGGGGAAACAAACTAACACCCATATATATAGAGAACCTCAGGCACTGAACGTGGTAGTTATGCAGAGGGAATGGCAATCATTAGGAACTGAAATTTGCAAGATGGAAGGCCAAACGTAGCCCATGATCATAGAATCAATAAAAAGGAGGGAATCCTCATCTCAACTTCTTACGAAAGGGAGGGCGCTCAAAAAAGATTCTAATGACTATTGGGTCATTTAAAAATTGACCCAATAGTCAGGGGACTAATATTGATACATGAAAAATGAAACCCCCTTAACGGGCCAGGGGTGCCCCTAAAAGAATAGGTAAACCTAGTATGAGATATGGGGACTAGGCCCAAGTCCAACAAAGAAATACCCTTGAAGAATAAAGGACAAAGGAGGGATTAACAAGTAAAGAGGAAGTTATGTTAAGGAATGGCATTAAAAGTAATTAAGGAGGGTTAGGACATGTGTCATGATAACATAAAAGGATGGACTTTTGGGAAAGTTTATAAAAATAAAGACAATGTATAATGGAAAGCCAACTTTCTCTCTTACTATTCCTAGAAAAGTGAGGTCATTTGGCTTAGCTAGGATGGGTAGGACCAGAACTAAATTCACCCCTCAAAAATTATGAACCCAAATAAGAAATCTTCTTCTTCGTCCTCAAATATTCTTAAATCTTCAATAAACACCTGCACACAACAAATTGAATTGAATCTCTTATCATCAATCACGCACAAAATGGAGTCTGTTAACAATGGATTATCACAAGATGTCTTTAGATCTACAAACAGTTCTAAAGATCCCATCGACACTTCGATCTAGTTTGAGTTAATCTTATATCAGAAGAGAATATTCTCAAGAATAAACAAACCAGGTGCAATCAAAGTTCAACAACCGTTAGTCAATCAAATCGAATCGAAAACTAATAATACTTCAATTATCTAGTTTCCTACCAACGGTACTCGTGGAGCTTCTTTATCCCACATAAATCTTTAAACGAGCGGTCGTAAGAGATTTCGCCTAATTAGGGTACTTTCCTCTCCGAATAGACGGATCCACTAGTAACAACACAATAAGATAATTTTGCTGGCTCTTAGGATAGCTTACTCGAAATGCAAACTTGGGTATTTATAGACCAAGGAAGTTTGGACACCAAGGAATTTCCAAAACCGAATATTTGGAAAGATATGCAATATATTTCCAAATCGGTTTTCATAATTCCTAGAAATGCTCTGTCCAAAAATAACCGAAATCCTACTAGAAAATCTCCAATTAGTAAATGCACATTACCAATTTTTATTTTTTAGAGATATGCATTTTAATTGATGGTAACTAAAAGAATATAAAATTAATAACCTTAGTTAAAAGATTCTCAACTTATTTCGGTCCGGGATCTCCTTGAGTTATTAAGGAATATCTTTGAACAATAAAAGATAAGAGTTATTGAACATGTTCAAAGTACGTCGACATCTTATTTCTTTGTAAATCCTTTTTCATATTTACAATCTTGGAACCGATTATACCACACTTCCAAACAAGTTTAAAACTGGTTCATCTGATTTCCAAAAACTATGTGATTGATCAAATATCAATAAACTAATCATGGGTTTACGGTTCTACCAAACACAAGGATCGTATCCACCTTAACATGGTTACTAGGACCGGTTATATCAGTTACCAGGACCGGTTATATCAATTACCAGGACCGGTCACCATATTCTCATGGTATTACTTGTGATCGGTCACACCAGTTACCAGGATCGACTACACCAATTACCAGAACTGGTTACACCAATTAGAAGGATCGATTACACACTCTTTTGTGATCGGTCACACCAATTACTAGGATCGGTTACACCAATTATTAGGATCAGTTACACCAATTACAAATATCGATCATACCATCTTAGGTGATTACTTAGGATCTGTTACACTAATAAAAGTCATACCAATGCATAAGTCAGGCATTATGACTAGTTTTACCAAGATACATAACAAGTTATGATCGGTTCTTGATTTAAATTAAATGGAGGCGCAGCCTAAAGTATTGGGGTTTGTTGCCAAGAACAAGGAACAAAGATTGATGAATTCTCAATTTGAGAAGACAAAAAGGAGTTGTGAAGGGTTGATTTGTGGACTCAGGGGTTGAGAAGCTCAGGAAAAAAGAATGGGTACTGCAGGTTACTGAGATTGATACCGTGATGACGGTGGAATCGATGAAATAGGGTTCTTGTACTGTGAATCCGAAACTGAGGGTTCGAATGATGCAATGAATTGAAGATGAAATGAAGATGTTGATGTTCAAATCAGAGATGCGAGAAATAAAGGAGAAATTGGTTTTAAATTGAGAAAAAATTGAAATTATTGTTTGAAGATGATTATGAGAGAAATTGGTTTGATTTGAAGATTGAAGAGTGGGTTAGATAGTTGCTGCCGTGAACTAAATGGTATTTTGGGTTGAATCAGGAAGAGATAGCAGCGAGATTGAAGTGGGTTTGTGTTGGTGATGAAGCAAGAACAGGGATGAGGTGCAGCTGCTAATCTTGGATTTGAATCAAGATAAGAGATATTGAGGATTTTCATGGGATGAGTTGTGAAGCTCTGTTGCAGTGAATGAAGCTCTGCTGGTGAAACTGTGCTTGAACTATAGATGTATGTTAGGTGTGCAGGAATTGAAGAGAAATGAGGCCTGAAATTGGATGGGAAAGTCCTATAAATAGCCTAAACTCGGCCGGTTTTCCATTCCGGCGAGTTGACTCGGCACCGGCGATAACCGATCCAGATCAGTGACTAAGACTAACTCAGACGATTCAGCTCTGAGTTAGACGGCTGATTAAGAACTCCGTCTCCCCATTGACCCGCTGACTAACGGTTGACCTCCTTGACCGTTTAATTTAACGGCACCTGAACATAATATTCCCTAACCGGGGGAGAATCTCAGGTATCCGGCGGTGACGGATTCCGGCCTATTTCCGGCCAAAAACACATTTTTTCGGCGGGCCAAAATTGCAGAATTTTGTGAGGATTTCTCTTATGGGATGTGAAGACTTGGACTTGGAATTGGATGAAGAATTTGGTTTGAATATGGAAAGAGAAGATGGGAGATTTGAGAAAGGCTTGGATTTGGAAATTGAAGTGCTAAAGGAAAGGGATTCTATTCCTTGGAAGATATGGAGAGCATTGAAGCCTATAAATAGAGAAGTTCTCTTTTTTTCTATACACACTTAGATACACTTATACACACTTTTGTGCATATCTTTTGCACACCTCTACACACACAACACTTTTCTTTTCTTTATTCTTTGTGTGAACTCCTTAACATGAGTAACTAATTTTATTGATTGAGGATGAATCCCTAGTTCTTAACATGTTTTGAGTTTTGTTTCAAATCTACTTTGAATTTTCACATGATTATCGTTTGTTTTTACTAATAGGAATATTTATACATTCATGATTGATTGATAGATTGTTTAGGTGCGCAACTAAATTGATTTTTTAATTCAATCTAAATCTAGTGAAATTTAGGGGATAAGTAATCGTTTCTTGACTATTTACATAAGTAGAAAACACAAGACCTTGCGGAGGGATTCCGTGGAGCAATTGTGTGTAAAAACAACGTTAGCAAGTGGACCTTGATCTAAGAGTCTAACTACTAATATCAACCTAATAAATTCATAAATCTTAATGCGTTTAACTAAATTACATCTTGAGTGATCTACTACTTGGTGGTTTGGTGAATAGAATCCTGTAGTCGAGAACTTCCGTATCCGGTGATATAAGGGATTTAGGGGTTAGCACTGATCTAGCTGCTATACCTACGGTTGGTGATAATTTGTGACTAATAAAAAGTGGAAAAGAACATAACTTTAATCATTGTTTTGCAGCGAAGAAGGATTCCTTGATCTAATCTCTCTTATTGATTTCCTTTCTCTTTTTAATTGCTTTGTTTATTTATTTTACTTTCTTTTGTTCTTAATATCTAAAACCAAAACCCCCCTTTTTGTGACATTATAAGACAACTAAAACCTCTTGCTCCTCGTGGGAACGATCTTGACTACCCTATATTACTTGTTAATTAGGTAGAAAAATATTAATTAATTTGTTGTGGTTACGACACGCATCAAATTTTGGCGCCGTTGCCGGGGAGCAGCGAGCGATTTTAGTTGTTTTTATTTTTATTTTTTCTTGCTTTGTTAGATTCTATATCCTATCTAACTCAGTTTTTGAGATTTTTTTTTTCAGGTACCGGTGTTCCATGTATGGTGGACAAGAGCAAGCATATTACAACAATCAATACGGTATTCAACCTCAGCATTATGGCAACTTCCAACAATCCTTAGGATACAATCAAAACCAATATTTTGGCAATGATCAATATCCTACGGAACCTTATGGATATTCTCATACATATCAACAACCTTGTAATGGGTATGTAAGTCAAGCACCAAGGTGGGATAAATCTACTTCTAGTTGGATTCATTCAAGTTGTATGCAGATTATCAATGAATTGCAAGACTTGAGACAAATACTAGACCGTGAAAGAAAGAACGCCGCACAAACCAATTTCTGCAACACTTTTTCTTACCCAACTCCGGATCATAGTTATGATCATTCACCCATTAAAAGGGAAGAGTCATGGGAAAGAGAACCTATTGAAGCCAATGGTGGTAAGCGTGTGAACGTCAGTGTAGGAGCAGAATCTCACAACAACAATGCTCTTGCAAATATTTCTACCACACATGGCAAGTGTCGCAAATAATTACAAGAAATGACGAAATATGTGAAGATTTTATCATTACTCGCAAGAATAAGGTGATAGTTCGCAAGAAATATAACAAGAGGGAAAAATCCTGCGAGACATGGAGGAGTTCGAGAGAAATGAAGAAAGTTTGCGAAAGATATTACCGCAGAACTGGTATCCGAAATTAAGGGAAAGCTTAGCTGTAAATGAGCTGTCATGAGCTGTCATCCACTATGTAATTACCTATATAAAGAAGAGAGCAGGAGAGAGAAAGGGGGATAATTTTTAGGAAGAGAGAGAAAGATATTTTGGAGAGAGTTTTTGGAGAGAGAAAATGTATTTTCTTTATCATCTTCTTCCCCAAAACTAGATAATGGAGATTGTAGATGTAAATTAATGTAGTTACAAATTATTATAGTGAAGATCCGTGGATGTAGATCACATTGATCGAACCACGTAAAAATCTTGGTGTTTATTTATAATTTTAGTATTTTTATCACCATTTTTATATTTAGATCTAGGAATTGTTATCAAGATTAGATAAGGGGTGTTGTTGTAGGAAATCCTGCAACTACATTTTGGCGCTAGAAACAGGGACTACAATTTGATAGATTGAATAAGATTCAAAGAAATTAGCTATTGGAAGAGTTATACATCACTGGATCTAAAAAATTAGAGAGGAAAAGTGGAAATTTCAATGGAGAAATTGTTAAAGAAAATGAAAAAGAAAGAGATACGAAAGCTAAACAGGGGCAGATTCGAAGAAATCTTTAAATGAAATGGAACGGCATTAATTTACCGCACAAACAGGACAAATTTTTTTCTTATCTCTTTAATTATATGTTCATAATATAGATCTGGAAGATTTGGAGTTTTAAACTATTAATCTCTTTAATTTTCTTATCGAAATCTCAGATCCGGTGGTTTATGGACAAGTTCTGGGAGAATTTTCTTGCCTACACAGTTCAAAAGGAGTTTTCAAAAGCAATTTTGCTACAATCAGACCATGTTTTACAAAGTCATACAATAAATTTTACAGATTTTTTTTTGCAAAATGTTGAATACTGCGAACGGTCGCTGTTTTATAAATATATCTTATGAAAAAAATTATTGATGAGGTTAAATCCTTAGCCACGTATCATTTTCAGCTAGGGTAAGAAATGGTCTTGTACTGTATTCGTACATCTAATGATGAACTTCATGCGAATAAATTTTTCTTTTGCAATTTCCTTGTTTACCGCAAAAATAATATATTCATTCGCAGCTGGTGCTTTACTTCGCAGAATCAATTTATTCAAAGCAAGCAAAAAGATAAAGAGTACTAAATATCGCAGAGATTTTTAAAAGGTCAATAAACGACAGAAAAAATAAGTAGACCATAGCCGCAGAGACAGCCAGAAGATATCATTTCAGTCAACAGTATAGTGACATCAATCACAGTACAAGATATTATCATTATAATTTTTGCGAGATTTACTGCAAAAACAGAAGCCATCTATGACGGAACAAGAGATTACTTCACCTGGTCGTTATCATCTAAAAATGACGCAGAAAACCTACGGTACAGATTTCAAAGGAGAAAAGCAAAGTAAATTATATAGCAAACAGAAGCTAAGGCTAAAGGATTGTTAGCAGGGAGTACAACCCGTGCTACCTTGGATGGGGAATCCAATTTGGATACGGATACCAATAATCAGTCAACGCCAAAAACCGAGTTCCGTGCTCGTTTGAATGTAATAAAATCAAAGCGTGAAGGCATTTTGGAAGGTGGGACAGATAAAAAGGAGGAAGGTACAAGTTCTAGGTTTAATAAGTCGAGGAATAAAGGGAGGCATGGCAGACATTATGATGACCAAGCCACGCGGGAACATAATGCAATGTTGTAAAGATCTAAATATGTGGAGGTTTGTGAAGACATCAAAGCAAATGATGTATATTCTAAAGTGGGGTCAGTGGAGTATGGCAAGCACTCAACTCAAAGAATAAAGTTCATATAGATCAAGTAAACTTCATAAGATGCGAGAAAAGAATGTCTGCGAAGCTACTTTGACAACTCAAAATAGTGAAACAATCCTTCAGAAATATGAAGCATGACGCAACAATTCACGGAGATTAATTCTGCGAAAAGATACAACGCTGCTAGTATAGGAATAGAAAATTAATTTTGTGAAGAAAACACACAACTCACATCAATTAATTCTTGCGGAGATATTAGTCCTTTCATAGAAGTACGTTTTGAGAAGCTTAATCATTTTAATAGAAGTATCAACATGGTGTCGACAAGCAGTAGAGAAAATGAATAAAAAATGAAGAAACGGTACTAAAGAGAATACATATTCGACTTCTAAAGAGATTAAAGATTAAGGAGAAAACTTCATTTCATAATAGCATCATAACTCAGCAAAGAAGACTAGAAAGAACAAAATGAAGAGATATTTTCAAGCAAATCATATATTCATTTATTTTTTCCGCGGAACTTAAACGTGCTGCGTTGCATTATACACCAAGAGATATTTTCAAAATGAAGAGAACAATTAATAGGTCGCAAATGCTTCCATTGTGAATATTTGCAACAAGAATGAATACTTCGCAAAAATGTTTGCTTCACAAATGATCAGTTTTCTCATTATAAACGTCCAAGCCAAATTCCCTTAAGCCCACTAAAATACACCAAGCTATTTCATGCAATAAATTGAGTAGCGAACAAATACAGTATAATTTCCGTAGGATACATTTATTTCACATACGATAATTCGCCAAGAATGGTTAGAGGCAGGAATTTGGTATTCCATTACTTCGCAAGATCTTTGGTTATTTCGCAAGAAGAAAATGGGAGATTATTTTGCAGACATATTTCGCAAGAAATGGTTAGAACAGTTAGTATGGCGCAACATTATACAAGAGGCAGATCAATAGTTAATTTCACAAGACTTCATTTCTCATTTCTTCTCAATTTTCAAGCAAATCATATATTTCGCAAGAGACAACAGCAAGCCGCAAAAGAAAATTTACTTCAACAATGAAAGAAGAAATTAAAGAATAAAGAAATGCGAAATTATCGCAAGAAACGCGAATAAAATTTCGCAAGAGAGAAATGCAGTTGCATAAGATGGCGGAATTATCGCAAGAAATGAAAGAATAAAGAAATGCGAAATTATCGCAAAAGACGCGAATAAAATTTCGCAAGAGAGAAATGCAAATGCATAAGACGGGCGCAAATCGCCTAAAAACATATAAGAATGGGACGAACCTTTATGGCGTACAACTTAGTTCGCGGATTCTATTCCGTAAGAGGCAATGTCCTTAAAGTGCGTCATAAGGGGGGTATCTCTTTGCATGACTATGGGAAAGGATATACTGCTGCTGGAACCTAGTCATGGAGATTTGGGATTATAGAAAGTCCATCCAGGAGAGATAACTTGGATTCCCAACTTTATAAGGTTATACCCTGGTTGGGCACCCGAGAGTTTCTCCTAAGGAATGCAAAGTATGATCAAGGCGCCGAGGTACACGGTTGAGCTGTGGGTGCCCGGGACGGATGAACCTACCCTGGCCATCCATGGCAAGTATTGGCTTACGATGTGTTCGGCCCGAAGAAAACCCCTCTAGGGTGTAGTCTCGTAACTATAAGCCATATATGCATAAAGGATAAGAGTCTACGAAAACAACTGGTTGTTTCTAGAACCGGATGGGAGGAGCTAGTCTTGTATGGCAGAAGTGTGTCTCCTTGAAGGGGCAACCAGGGGGAGAGATAAGGGCGATACCCTCCATTAGGGAGTTGTGTATCAAAAAAGACAGCAATGTCATGGGACTTTATATTCGCAAGAATATTTAGGCCCGTCATATTGTCGCGTAACAGGCCAAAAAGCCTTTAGAGAAATGTTAAGATGAGATCAATGGATTTTTGCGATAAGACTAATGTTAAGATAAGATCAATGATAAGAGGATATGAGATCAATTTTAAGAGGATATAAATCGCAAAGACGGCAATGTCATAAGTCTTAAAGAGCAAGGAGAAAGATTAATCTCACAAGATGGTTTATACTTATCATATTGTCGCAGAGATCAAAATAAATGATAAGACAATATCAATGGATTATTACATGAAAATGTAAGAATGTCCTGCGATCTTGTCGCAGATAATTGGCAAAATAAGACCTTTAACTAGGAAGGCATAATAAGACCAACATAGAGAACGCAAATAAATTTGCGAAGATGATCATATGTAAGCAAATAAGCTTGTAAAAATGATTATATACTGTAATGAAATTGAGATTACGCACTTTGATATTTTAATTATATTATATTATGTGAGACTAATAGTGCAGGAATAAACAGTGGAGAAAATAACAATGAGATACTATGAGCCAGAAAAATGAGGCACAAGAGAATGAACCTGCGAGAATAAAGAGGAATGCATTCACTAGAGAAAAATACAAAGAAATGGAGAATGGAGGCAATTTAAAGCTACATCACTTTTACCGCGGCGAAATGAGCTAAGTAACACAAACATTAGCTATACATTGCAATAGATAAGTATTCTCATCATACAAGCATCATACTCGCATCATAAAAGCATTGCATAAGCATTTCATGGCATAAGCATCGCATACACATTTCATAACATAATCATTACATAAACATTATATTCGCACAAGTATTTTACAAAATTCTACAGAATAATACCTTGAAATTTCGCAGGACTATTCATATTTTGAGCCACTATTTGCGACACTATTCGTAGGACTATTCATAATTCGCGGCACTGTTTGCGACACTATTATCAGAACTATTCATAATTCGCAGTACTATTTGGGCACTATTCATAATTCGCAGAAATGTTCAGAAATTCCCAGAAATATTTAGAGAGTCGCAGAAATATTCAGAAATTAGCAGGGTTATTCATAATCACGCAGACTCATTCATAAACTCGCAAATTTATCCGGAATTTCAAAGAATGTGATTATTTTCGTAAAGTGATTACCACTTGAGGCAGAGGCAACATAAGAATAAAGAAGCAATTTACTCATTCAATATTTTCTCAAGGATTCTTCTTCATAGATAAAGAACAGAGGCAGCTAGGGATTACCAAGAAAATATTTTATATTCTTTATCTTCTCGGCAAGAATCATTTCCAAAATGGGCAAGAATAGAGGATTGAGTACTTCATACTTCATACTTCGCATACTTCAAAAGATGATACTTCTAATTACTTCAGAACGTCGCAAAATAATAGAGGCAAGTATATACTTTTTAAGTTTGGTATTCTTTCGCTTGTTCCTTCATGAACCAAGATCAAAGACTGCTACAACAACGGATTTTTTCTTAAAAATTGCTCTTCAAGCAATATTCAAGAAAAAAGAGGCAAAATGTAGGAGCAGAATCTCACAACAACAACGCTCTTGCAAAGATTTCTGCCACACATGGCAAGTGTCGCAAATAATTACAAGAAATGACGAAATATGTGAAGATTTTATCATTACTCGCAAGAATAAGGTGATAGTTCGCAAGAAATATAACAAGAGGGAAAAATCATGCGAGACATGGAGGAGTTCGAGAGAAATGAAGAAAGTTTGCGAAAGATATTACCGCAGAACTGGGATCCGAAATTAAGGGAAAGCTTAGCTGTAAATGAGCTGTCATCCACTATGTAATTACCTATATAAAGAAGAGAGCAGGAGAGAGAAAGGGGGATAATTTTTAGGAAGAGAGAGAAAGATATTTTGGAGAGAGTTTTTGGAGAGAGAAAATGTATTTTCTTTATCATCTTCTTCCCCAAAACTAAATCTAGAATTCTTCCAAGAACTCCATTAATGGAGATTGTAGATGTAAATTAATGTAGTTACAAATTATTATAGTGAAGATCCGTGGATGTAGATCACATTGATCGAACCACGTAAAAATCTTGGTGTTTATTTATAATTTTAGTATTTTTATCACCATTTTTATATTTAGATCTAGGAATTTTTATCAAGATTAGATAAGGGGTGTTGTTGTAGGAAATCCTGCAACTACAGTCAGGAAACTTGCACAAAAATTATACAAATTGGAAGATGATGGAGACTCGGAAGAGCTTGTCGCAGAAATTAGTAGGACCATTCATATGGAACTTAAACGGCGTCGGGATAAAGGTGATGAAACCGATGAAGATTCTTATTATGGTGATTCCGATAATGAAGATGATTGTGTTGAAAAGGACCAACCTTTGGAGACTTTTGATGACGCTAGTGTAGATTACTCAAACCTTGATCTTAATAATGATCAATCACCTATTCAAAAGGTAGAGATTGAGGAAGATGCATTTAGTGCTTGGAAAAAATTCCTTAGGGAAAGATATGAGTCCGCGGAAGTGTATGAGCGTTGCAACAATGATAAAGTTATTCCAACTCCGGATCATAATAACGATCCTTCACCTATTCAAAAGGAGGAGATTGGGTATGACTTACCTATTGTTGTAAACGGTGTAACACCCTCACAAGAAGATCTTACAATTTTTACCGACGAAAATCATTTTAGTGAATGGCCCTATTCCGATGATGAGGATGTTGAAGAGGTGATGCTTGATAATGAAACCGAATTGATTGAATTCATGGAAGACCCAATTGAACTTTCCAATGATTTGAATGATTCCAAGACTTTAGTTAAGGTAAAAAATGATGAAGAATGGTTGCAAAGTTTGATAGAGGACCATGATATGCAAGAGGTAAGTAATTCACTCGAATTTTTTAAGGATGGGGAGGATACCGTAATACAAGAAATTGTGCAAGGTTTGTCTAACCCTTTGCATATTAATTCTTCTCCTTTACCTCTTATTGGATTGAATGTATGTGCTTCGAAAGTACTTTTGAATGACTTTGTTTCTCGATATCCACCATTGGAAACACTTGATTCTAACACTATGCAGGTTTGCCAAGAGTAATACATAAAAATTCCCAAATTCTATGTTCTTTATACACTTCCGGGTGTGGACAAGAATAAGTGTGGGGGAAATTTCTATCGAGCAATAACTTTACTATTCTTTTCTTGTGCTAACATTTGTATGAAGCTATTGTTTGCAAAACAGGTAAATTTTCCGATTGTTAGTATATGGGGAGTGAATCTTACAAGAGACAAGTCGGGCCGTCGACTTTAAAACAAGCGCTAAATGGAGAGGCAACCCATAGGTTTTGTATCTCTTAACCTTTTGCTTTTTGTTTTGTTTGTTTGTTTTTCTTGTTCCATATCATATTAGGATTTCCCACCTTGACTTTACTAGGACGATTCAATTACATTGAGGACAATGTAAGGTTTAAGTGTGGGGGAGTGGTTAAGCATATTTAAAAAAAAAAAAAATTGCATAAAACTTCCAACTTTTAGAGATTTTAGAGTCACTAGCATACTTCTAGGTATGTTTACATAGAGAATTATGACCGACATAATTGAACTTGGAAGTGTTAGGGAACTACATTCGATTTCTTGCTTGTTAGAGTGTTAAATAATGGATTTAATCATGCCGGTGATGCAAATTAGGAGCAGAGAAGAATGCATTATTAGAGTTGCTGATCAATCATTAGTGGAGACTACCCGTTTTTATATCATGTGAGGCACCGACCAGAATTTTTCCATTTGACTAAAAAGCTTCTTTTAAGTGTGTGTCACCGTACGTTAATTCCGGGTAGAATGGTGAGCTACCCAACTTCACACCAATTTTCAGCTCTATTTTTGATCTCTTGAGTGCTAATTTTTGTCAATCATCGTCTATGGATGAAAGCCTCTTTCTTGTAGTTCGATTTGGAGTTAGCACCATTCTCTATCGACAATAACGGGTCCATAGAAACACCATTAACAACAAGGGAGCGACCTCAAAATCTACAAGGAAAAGTTGAAGACGTTTGAGGTTTACAAGCAACGAAACAAGAAAAGAGCAAATTTCAAATCCAAGTAAAGCAACATATAATGAGCAGATTTTTACATACAAGTTGAAGACTTATTTACAAAAGCGAAGAAAATCAAAAGGTAAGAATTATTGAAGTTTATGATTTCGAGGCGATACAAGTTGTGAAGAATCAAGCGGTAAAGTACTTTTCCACTGCCATAATTGTTTTATTTTTCACTTTGATTTGTATTTTGTTTCTCTTGTTTAAAAAAAAAAAAATTGAAAAATTGAAAAAAAAAAAAATTTGAAAAAAAAAATGAGACAAGAGAAATATCTATTATTGTTTTGTTTATTTAATAAGCCGTGGGAAGGAAAATCTATAAGGAAGTTTCAAGCGACAAGGATTTTAAGGAAAAAGGTTACAAATTGTCGAGAATCTACGAAATTCGAAAGTTTATCATCAATAGTTGAAGCCGAAGACCAAGAAGATGAAGACGAGGAGAGGAAGACGTTTCTATTGGATTCCGTGAGAGTGGTGTTATCATAATTGACAATCGGATGTGAAGGTAAGTAAGTAATCTCATCCTTGATAATAGTGGTTGATTTCTTTTCTTAGAGATCGTTAGAAAAAATGGTTTTTCAAAATATTAAAAGATGTGGGTTTTTCAAAATTTCGGAAGTTATTCTTCCCACCATTCAACATGTTGCAGGAATTCTCTCTTCATTCCTACTTGCACACATGTGAGACCTATAAAAAAGCCGTCTTTTTGAGTGCAAATTTCATAAAACCCTTTTTGGTGTGGCAGAAGTCAAGGCAAAATGCTTGAGGCATATCGTAACCACAACAAATTAATTAATATTTTACTACCTAATTAACAATTAATATAGGGTAGTCAAGATCGATCCCATGAGGAGCATGAGATTCTAGTTGTCTTATAATGTCACAAAGGGGGGTATGTTTTAGATAAGTAAAAGAAAATAAAATAAATAAACAAAACAATTAAAAAGATAAGAGAAATCAATAAGAGAGATTAGATCAAGGAATCCTTCTTCGCTGCAAAACAATGATTAAAGTTATGTTCTTTTCCACTTTTTATTAGTCATAGATTATCACCAACCGTAGGTATAGAAGCTAGATCAGTGCTAACCCCAAAATCCCTTATATCACCGGATACGGAAGTTCTCGACTACCGGATTCTATTCACCAAAACACCTAGTAGTAGATCACTCAAGATGTAATTTAGTTAAATGCATTAAGATTTATGAATTTATTAGGTTGATATTAGTAGTTAGACTCTTAGATCAAGGTCCACTTGCTAACGTTGTTTTCACACACAATTTCTCCACGGAATCCCTCCGCAAGGTCTCGTGTTTTCTACTTGTGTAAAGAGTCAAGAAACGATTACTTATCCCATAACTTTCACTAGCTATAGATCAATTAACAAATCAATTTAGTTGCGCATGAATGTATAAACATTCCTAATAGTAAAAACAAACGATAATCATGTGAAAAACTTCAAAGTAGAATTGAAACAAAACTCAAATCATATATTAAGAACTAGGAATTCATCCTCAATCAATAAAATTAGTTACTCATATTAAAGAGTTCACACAAAGAGAAAAGTATTGTGTGTGTAAAAGTGTGCAAAAGATGTGCACAAAAGTGTGTGTAAGTGTATCAATGTGTATGGAAGTGTCTCAATGTGTATAGAAAAGTAGAGAACTTCTCTATTTATAGGCTTCAATGCTCTCCATATCTTCCAAGGAATAGAATCCCTTTCCTTTAGCACTTCAATTTCCAAATCCAAGCCTTTCTCAAATCTCCCATCTTCTCTTTCCAAATCCAAGCTCAATTCTTCATTCAATTCCAAGCCTAAGTCTTCACATCCCATGAGAAAAATATACACAAAATTCTGAAAACTTTAGCTCACCGGAAAACTGGGTTTTTGGCCGGAAATAGGCCGGAATCCGTCACTGTCGTTCACCTGAGATTCTCCCCCGGTTAAAGAATATTCCGTCAGTCCACCGTTAGGACTAACAGTCAACCAGGTCAAACGTTAGTCAGTCGTCAGTCAATTAGTCAAGGGAGGGTGAAGTCAACTTCTGAGTCATGCCTGAGTGATCTTAATCGGCTGAGTCATTGAGTTGAAACGGCTCGTCAGACTCGTCTGGATCGGTCATCGAGATCGCTGAGTCAACTCGCCGGAATAGAAATCCGACCGAGTTTCGGCTATTTACAGGACTTCCCGGCCAATTTCAGGCCTCATTCTTCACCTGCGACACACCTAGGCTTACATCTAGTTCAGTTCAAGCTTCATTCTCCTCCTAGTTTTAACAGCAACAACATTCACCATTCTCTTGTATATGCAATCCCCATAACTCAGTACCCTCTTCTCATATCCTCTGTAAATTCTAGCAGCAACAGACACACCCCTTCTATGATTTCAGAACTTAACAACATCAATACTCTAACCCATTGGTTCTAATGCTAGACCTAAACCCATTTCTTTCTTATTTACAGCAGACAACCACCATCGTAAATCTCTTCTTGTAACATCAACCTCACCAACACAGACCAACTACACATTTCTTTCTTTCCTTCTCTATCTGCTTCACAATTTCTAACAGCGGCCACCAACAACACCAGAAAGTCGAACCCATCTCTCATTATTTGCTAGATCTCAACCATCACTATAATTCAATCTCAGATAGAGAGAATCCATTCTTACCATTACTGATTTCTTCAAAACTCGGATCAAACAAAAATTCAATTCAATCCCAACCTTCCTTGGTTCTTAGTATCAACTTCTCTTCCTTCTGTTGCTTCTAATCTTCAATATCAGGACCAAAACTAACCGACGGAATCATCTCAAACTTCGTTTCTCTTCATTTTTCTCAGCAACAAAATCCATTTCCAATTCAATCTCCCAATTCCATCCTCCCTGTGTTTCTCAGAACAACAACATCTTCGAACCCTAATTCAATTTGAGCTTGTTCTTCAAACATATTCGAATCCATTAGTAGCAAAAACCCATCAGAATTCATCTATCAGATCCCCTTCTCATCATCTTCAAACTCTAATTCTTACATACAGCAACATCATGACCTTGTTTCCCTTCCAATTTCTATTGATTTGTCTCAGAACCATCTTTCTCGGTTTCAATCAAGAATCTTCAATTTCTCGGATATCAGTACAGCAGCAGGATTCGTTAATCTCTTCTTACATTCAACACCAGATTCAAAACAAAAGAGAGATATTTCTCTCGATTTTTAGGGTTATAAAAGTAGGACGTTATTTGCACCCACTGCTGGAATATAGCCATCCATTGATAATTACACCCCTTAATAAATGATAGGGGATACCTAGATGGCAACCCCTTAACCATAACTGGCTGCCTTTTAGTACTCCTCCAAAAAGAGTTTCCCCTTAGCCTTAATTTGGCTCCAGATAGTGCTCGCCCTATGAAATGACAATTCTGCCCTTTGTTGATCCAATTTGGCAATTCCTTCTTCTTTTCCTCCGTGCGACTCCAGAGTACCTAATAACTAAAAAACACACGTAAAATACATAATTCACAAGAAAAATAGCAGAGAAAGCATAAACAATAGATAATAAATAGGATGTATTCTACACCCTATCAAATTCCCCCACACTTAGACTTTGCTAGTCCTCGAGCAAATCAAACTAAAACTTACAACTTCAAAGCGTTCCAGCGTCCCAAGCATCCTAAGAGTTATGAAGACATAAAGTTTCTGCATGCTAGTAATAAGAAGTTAGAAATACTAAAGAACATATTTTCATTCTTAAATGTTGAGTGAGAAATAACCACACCATAATGAGAGAACGCGTGTTTGAGAAACGATCAATAAGCATTTCGCCTCGACTTCTACCTCACCAAAAAGGATTTTATGATAATTGCACTCAAAAAGACGGATTTTTTATGGGTCTCACATGTGTGCAGGTAGGAATGAAGAGAGAATTCCTGCAACACATTGAATGGTGGAAAAAATAACTTCCGAAATTTTAAAAAACCCACATCTTTTAACATTTTGAAAAACCATTTTTCTGACGATCTTTAAGAAAGGAAATCAACCACTATTATCGAGGATGAGATTACTTACTTACCTTCACATCCGATTGCCAATTATGATAACACCACTCTCACATCATCTAATAGAAACGTCTTCCGCTCCTCGTCTTCATCTTCTTGGTCTTCGGCTTCAACTATTTTGGTTTCAACTATTGATGATAAACTTTTGAACTTCATAGATCGTTGACAATTTGTAACCTTTTTCCTTAAAATCCATGTCGCTTGAAACTTCCTTATAGATTTTCCTTCCCCACGGCTTATTAAATAAAAACAAACAAACACAATAATAGATATTTATCTTGTCTCATATTTTTTTTTTTTTCATTTTTTTTTTAGACAAGAGAAACAAAAACAAATCAAAGTGAAAAATAAAACAACCATGGCCGTGGAAAAGTACTTTACCGCTTGATTCTTCACAACTTGTATCGTCTTGAAATCATAAACTTCAATAATTCTCACCTTTTGATTTTCTTCGCTTTTGTAAATAAGTCTTCAACTTGTATGTAAGAATCTTCTCATTGTATGTTGCTTTACTTGGATTTGAAATTTGCTCTTTTCTTGTTTCATTGTTGCTTGCAAACCTTGAACCTTTTCAACTTCCCTTGTAGATTTTGATGTCGCTCCCTTGTTGTTGATGATTATGGTGTTTCTATGGACCCGTTGTTGTCGAGAGAGAGAATGGTGCTAACTGCAAATCGAATTACAAGAAGGAGGCTTTCATCCATAGACGTCACCCTCATGATTGAAAAAAATTAGCACTCAAGAGATCAAAATAGTGCTGAAATTGGTGCGAAGTTGGGTAGCTCACCATTCTACCCGGAATTAACGTATGGTGACACACACTCAAAAGAAGCTCTTTAGTAAAGGAAACATTTTGGTCGGTGCCTCACATGATATGAAAATGGGTAGTCTCCACTAATGATTGATCAGAAACTCTAATAATGCATTCTTCTCTGCTCCTAATTTGCATCACCGGCATGATTAAATCCATTATTTAACACTCTAACAAGCAAGAAATCGAACGTAGTTCCCTAACACTTCCAAGTTCAATTATGTCGGTCAGAATTCTCTATGTAAACATACCTAGAAGCATGCTAGTGACTCTAAAATCTCTAAAAGTTGAAGTTCCTATGCAATTTTTTTTTTTTTTTATGCTTTACCACTCCCCCACACTTAAACCTTACATTGTCCTCAATGTAATTGAATCGTCCAAGTAAAGTCAAGGTGGGAAATCCTAATATGATATGGAACAAGAAAAATAAATAACAAAATAAAAAGCAAAAGGTTAAGAAATACAAAACCTATGGGTTGCCTCCCATTTAGCGCTTGTTTTAAAGTCGACGGCCCGACTTGGCTCTTGTAAGATTCATTCCCCATATACTAACAATCGGAAAATTTGGGGACCCTCCCATAGTACCTGTTTTGCAAAAAATAGCTTCATACAAATATTAGCACAAGAAAATAATAGTAAAGTTATAGCTCGATAGAAATTTCCCCCACACTTATTCTTATCCACAATCAGAAGTGTATAAAGAACATAGAATTTGGGAACTTTCATGGTTTCCTCTTGGCAAACCTGCATAGTGTTAGCATCAAGTGTTTCTAATGGTGGATATCGAGAAACAAAGTCATTCAAAATACTTTCGAAGCACATACATTCAATCCAATAAGAGGTAAAGGAGAAGAATCAATATGCAAAGGGTTAGACAAACCTTGCACAATTTCTTGTATTACGGTATCTTCTTCATTCTTAAAAAATTCAAGTGAATTACTTACCTCTTGCATATCATGGTCCTCCATCAAACCTTGCAACCATTCTTCATCATTTTCTACCTTAACCAAAGTCTCGGCATCATCATAATCATTAGCAAGTTCAATTGGGTCTTCCACAATATCATTCAATCCGGTTTCATTAACGAGCATCACCTCTTCAACATCCTCATCATCGGAATCGGGCCATTCACTAAAATGATTTTCGTCGGTAAAAATTGTAAGATCTTCTTGCGAGGGTGTTACACCGTTTATAACAATAGGCAAGTCACACCCAATCTCCTCCTTTTGAATAGGTGAAGGATCGTTATTATGATCCGGAGTTGGAATAACTTCCTCATTGTTGCAATGCTCATACACTTCCGCGGACTCGTATCTTTCCCTAAGGAATTTTTTCCAAGCACTAAATGCATCTTCCTCAATCTCTACCTTTTGAATAGGTGATTGATCATTATTAAGATCAAGGCTCGAGTAATCTACACTGGCGTCATCAAAAGTTTCCAAAGGTAGGTCCTTTTCAACACAATCATCTTCATTATCGGAATCACCATAATAAGAATCTTCATCGGTTTCATAGATTTTATCCCGACGTCGTTTAAGTTCCATATGAATAGTCCTACTAATTTCTGCGACAAGCTCTTCCGAATCTCCATCATCTTCCAATTTGTATAACTTTTGTGCAAGTTTACGGACATTTACACACTTACCACCGTGTATAGAGTTTCTAGATTATATATCCTTAAAATGTGAAGGAAACACACGATGAAGAGGAGTATATTCCCAACTCTCCGTCTGCACATTACTAGAAAACAATGTATTAGAAGCATAATTATCCGTCCATCCTTGTAATTGTCCACTTACATACCCGTCATAAGGTTGTTGATATGTATGAGAATATCCATAAGGCTCCAAAGTATATTGATCATAGCCAAAAGATTGGTTTTGATTGTATCTTAAGGATGGTTGGAAGTTGCCATGATGTTGAGGTTGAAAACCGTATTGATTGTTGTAATATGCTTGCTCTTGTCCACCATACATGGAAAACCGGTACCTGAAAAACAATTCTAAAAAACTAAGTTATATACGATAAAGAATCCAACAAAGCAAGAATAAAGCAAAAAGTAAAAAGAAAACAACTAAAATCATCCGATGCTCCCGGCAACGACGCCAAAATTTGATGCGTGTCGTAACCACAACAAATTAATTAATATTTTACTACCTAATTAACAAGTAATATAGGGTAGTCAAGATCGATCCCACGAGGAGCACGAGATTCTAGTTGTCTTATAATGTCACAAAGGGGGGTATGTTTTAGATAAGTAAAAGAAAATAAAATAAATAAATAAAATAATTAAAAAGATAAGAGAAATCAATAAGAGAGATTAGATCAAGGAATCCTTCTTCGCTGCAAAACAATGATTAAAGTTATGTTCTTTTCCACTTTTTATTAGTCATAGATTATCACCAACCGTAGGTATAGCAGCTAGATCAGTGCTAACCCCAAAATCCCTTATATCACCGGATACGGAAGTTCTCGACTACCAGATTCTATTCACCAAACCACCTAGTAGTAGATCACTCAAGATGTAATTTAGTTAAATGCATTAAGCTTTATGAATTTATTAGGTTGATATTAGTAGTTAGACTCTTAGATCAAGGTCCACTTGCTAACATTGTTTTCACACACAATTGCTCCACGGAATCCCTCCGCAAGGTCTCGTGTTTTCTACATGTGTAAAGAGTCAAGAAATGATTACTTATCCCCTAACTTTCACCATCTATAGATCAATTAACAAATCAATTTAGTTGCGCACCTAAACAATCTATCAATCAACCATGAATGTATAAACATTCCTAATAGTAAAAACAAACGATAATCATGTGAAAAACTTCAAAGTAGAATTGAAACAAAACTCTAATCATATATTAAAAACTAGGAATTCATCCTCAATCAATAAAATTAGTTACTCATATTAAAGAGTTCACACAAAGAGAAAAGTATTGTGTGTGTAAAAGTGTGCAAAAGATGTGCACAAAAGTGTGTGTAAGTGTATCAATGTGTATGGAAGTGTCTCAATGTGTATACAAAAGTAGAGAACTTCTCTATTTATAGGTTTCAATGCTATCCATATCTTCCAAGGAATAGAATCCCTTTCCTTTAGCACTTCAATTTCCAAATCCAAGCCTTTCTCAAATCTCCCATCTTCTCTTTCCAAATCCAAGCTCAATTCTTCATTCAATTCCAAGCCCAAGTCTTCACATCCCATGAGAGAAATATACACAAAATTCTGAAAACTTTAGCTCGCCGGAAAACTGGTTTTTTTGCCAGAAATAGGCCGGAATCTGTCACCGCCGTTCACTTGAGATTCTCCCCCGGTTAAAGAATATTCCGTCAGTCCACCGTTAGGACTAACAGTCAACCAGGTCAAACGTTAGTCATCCGTCAGTCAATTAGTTAAGGGAGAGCGAAGTCAGCTTCTGAGTCATGACTGAGTGATCTTAATCGGCTGAGTCATTGAGTTGAAACGTCTCGTCGGACTCGTCTGGATCGGTCATCGAGATCGTTGAGTTAACTCACCGGAATAGAAATCCGACCGAGTTTCGGCTATTTACAGAACTTCCCGGCCAATTTCAGGCCTCATTCTTCACCTGCGACACACCTAGGCATACATCTAGTTCATTTCAAGCTTCATTCTCCTGCTAGTTTTAACAGCAACAGCATTCACCATTCTCTTGTATATACAATCCCCATAACTCAGTACCCTCTTCTCATATCCTCTGTAAATTCTAGAAGCAACAGACACACCCCTTCTCTGATTTCAGAACTTAACAGCATCAATACTATAACCCATTGGTTCTAATGCTCGACCTAAACCCATTTTTTTCTTCTTTACAGCAGACAACCACCATCGTAAATCTCTTCTTGTAACATCAACCTCACCAACACAGACCAACTACATATTTATTTCTTTCCTTCTCTATCTGCTTCACAATTTCTAACAGCGGCCACCAACAGCACCAGAAAGTCGAACCCATCTCTCATTATTTGCTAGATCTCAACCATCACTATAATTCAATCTCAGATAGAGAGAATCTATTCTTACCATTACTGATTTCTTCAAAACTCAGATCAAACACAAATTCAATTCAATCCCAACCTTCCTTGGTTCTTAGTATCAACTTCTCTTCCTTCTGTTGCTTCTAATCTTCAATATCAGGACCAAAACTAACCGACGGAATCATCTCGAACTCCGTTTCTCTTCATTTTTCTCAGCAAAAAAATCCATTTCCAATTCAATCTCCCAATTCCATCCTCCTTGTGTTTCTCAGAACAACAACATCTTCGAACCCTAATTCAATTTGAGCTTGTTCTTCAAACATATTCGAATCCATTAGTAGCAAAAACCCATCAGAATTCATCTATCAGATCCCATTCTCATCATCTTCAAACCCTAATTCTTACATACAGAAACAACACGACCTTGTTTCCCTTCTAATTTCTATTGATTTGTCTCAGAACCATCTTTCTCGGTTTCCATCAAGAATCTTCAATTTCTCGGACATTAGTACAACAGCAGAATTCGTTAATCTCTTCTTACATTCAACACCAGATTCAAAACAAAAGAGAGATATTTCTCTCGATTTTTAGGGTTATAAAAGTGGGATGCTATTTGCACCCACTGCTGGAATATAGCCATCCATTGATAATTACACCCCTTAATAAATGATAGGGGATACCTAGATGGCAACCCCTTAATCATAACTGGCTGCCTTTTAGTACTCCTCCAAAAAGAGTTGCCCCTTAGCCTTAATTTGGCTCCAGATAGTGCTCACCCTATGAAATGACAATTCTGCCCTTTGTTGCTCATTTGGCTAATTGCTCACCCTTGAAATGACCTCCGTGTAATTTGGCTGAATATCACAACAAATGATAACTTACGAGATTGTGGAGAGAAAATACATTTCGCGAGCAAAGAATATTTTGCGAGCAAGAAGGACATTTTTCGAGCAAAGGAAACCACGAAGGTTCGCAAGATAATCTTCAAATCCGAAATGGCGGGACAACACAACGGTCATCTATTGTAAAATCATATAAATAGCCATTTAGGCATGAGAGGAAGGGGAGACACATTTTGAGAGAGAGGATAATTTTAGGAGGAGATAGAAAATGTTAGGAGAGATTTATTTTCTTTATCATCTTCTTCCCCAAAAATTCTAGAGCTCCAAATATTCATTAATGGAGTCTCAATTGTAAAATCATGTAATTACATACAATCACTAGTGAAGCATCGTGGATGTAGATCACATTGATCGAACCACGAAAAAATCTTTGTGTCTCTTTATAATTTTAGTACCTTAATTCTTAGTTTCATATCAAATTAATTAGGTTTAGGAATCATTTTAATGAATTATAATGAGGGTGTAGTTGTGAGATAATCCGCAACTACACTCCGTGCGACTCCAGAGTACCTAATAACTCAAAAACACACGTAAAATACATAATTCACAAGAAAAATAGCAGAGAAAGCATAAACAATAGATGATAAATAGGATGTATTCTACACCCTATCAATGCTTATTGATCGTTTCTCAAACACGCATTCTCTCATTATGGTGTGGTTATTTCTCACTCAACATTTAAGAATGAGAATATGTTCTTTAGTATTTCTAACTTCTTATTACTAGCATGCAGAAAATCTATGTCCTCATAGCTCTTTGGATGCTTGGGACGCTGGAAAGATTTGAAGTTGTAAGTTTTAGTTTGATTTGCTCGAGGACTAGCAAAGTCTAAGTGTGGGGGAATTTTATAGGTGTATAATACACCGTATTTACTATCTATAGGGTTTATGCTTTCTTTGTTATTTCTCTTGAAAATTATGTATTTTACGTGTGTTTTTGAGTTATTAGGTACTTGGAGTCGCACGGAGGAAAAGAAGAATAAATGATCCAAATTGAACAAAAATGGCAGGATTATCATTTCACAGGAAAACACTATCGGGAGACGAGCAACGGTTAAAGGGCAATTCTCTCAGAGGAGTATTAAAAACAACCAGCACAGGTTAAGGGGAGGCCAATTTGATAGCTCTTATCCAGAAAATGTGTATGCTCTTAGCACCCAATCTGGGGTGGCTTTTTAGTGGGGAGTCATAATCCCGTCCAACTCCAACCCTAAATTGAGAAGAAGAAATGAAAACAAACAACAACCGCTGCTACTGAAATTAAGAAGTGAGAAAAAGCTGCGCAGCATCCATGAAAGTGAGAGGAAGAACAAGTAAGCTTCTGCCATTGGAGTTACATGGGTTTGATGAGCTCGTTCTTGAGTTAAATTAAATGGAGGCACAGCCTAAAGTATTGGGGTTTGTTTCCAAGAACAAGGAACAAAGATTGATGAATTCTCAATTTGAGAAGACAAAAAGGAGTTGTGAAGGGTTGATTTGTGGACTCAGTGGTTGAGAAGCTCAGGCAAAAATAATGGGTACTGCAAGTTACTAAGATTGATACCGTGATGATGGTGGAATCGATGAAATAGGGTTCTTGTACTGTGAATCCGAAACTAAGGGTTCGAATGATGCAATGAATTTAAGATGAAAGAAGAAATCAAGGTTCGATCTGAAGATGTTGTTGTTCAAATCAGAGATGCAGAAATAGAGGGTTTGGAGATTTGATGGGTTGGTTTTAAATTCAGAGAACAAATTGAAATTATTGTTTGAAGATGATATGAAGATCGAGAGAAATTGGTTTGAGGGTTTCAATTATCTGCATTTGAAGATTCAGTGGGTTAGATAGTTGCTGCCGTGAACTAAATGGTATTTTGGGTTGAATCTGGAAGAGATAGCAGCGAGGTTGAAGTGGGTTTGTGTTGGTGATGAAGCAAGAACAGGGATGAGGTGCTGCTGCTAATCTTGGGTTTGAATCAAGATAAGAGATAGTGAGTATTTTCATGGGATGAGTTGTGAAGCTCTGTTGCAGTGAATGAAGCTCTACTGGTGAAACTGTGCTTGAACTATAGATGTATGTTAGGTGTGCAAGAATTGAAGAGAAATGAGGCCTGAAATTAGCTAGGAAAGTCCTGTAAATAGTCGAAACTCGGCCGGTTTTCCATTCCGGAGATTTGACTCGGCACCGGCGATAACCGATCCAGATCAGTGACTAAGACCGACTCAGACGATTCAGCTCTGAGTTAGACGGCTGATTAAGAACTCACTCTCCCCCTTGACCCGCTGACTGACGGTTGACCTCCTTGAGCGTTTAATTTAACGGCACCTGAACAGAATATTCCATAACCGGGGGAGAATCTCAGGTAACCGGCGGTGACGGATTCCAGCCTATTTCCGGCCAAAAACACAGTTTTCCGGCGGGCCAAAATTGCAGAATTTTGTGAAGATTTCTCTCATGGGATGTGAAGACTTGGACTTGGAATTAGATGAAGAATTTGGTTTGAATATGGAAAGAGAAGATGGGAGATTTGAGAAAGGCTTGGATTTGGAAATTGAAGTGCTAAAGGAAAGGGATTCTATTCCTTGGAAGATATGGAGAGCATTGAAGCCTATAAATTGAGAAGTTCTTTACTTTTCTATACACACTTAGATACACTTATACACACTTTTGTGCATATCTTTTGCACACCTCTACACACACAACACTTTTCTTTTCTTTATTCTTTGTGTGAACTCCTTAACATGAGTAACTAATTTTATTGATTGAGGATGAATTCCTAGTTCTTAACATGTTTTGAGTTTTGTTTCAAATCTACTTTGAATTTTCACATGATTATCGTTTGTTTTTACTAATAGGAATATTTATACATTCATGATTGATTGATAGATTGTTTAGGTGCGCAACTAAATTGATTTGTTAATTCAATCTAAAGCTAGTGAAAGTTAGGGGATAAGTAATCGTTTCTTGAATATTTACATAAGTAGAAAACACAAGACCTTGCGGAGGGATTCCGTGGAGCAATTGTGTGTAAAAACAACGTTAGCAAGTGTACCTTGATCTAAGAGTCTAACTACTAATATCAACCTAATAAATTCATAAATCTTAATGCGTTTAACTAAATTACATCTTGAGTGATCTACTACTTGGTGGTTTGGTGAATAGAATCCGGTAGTCGAGAACTTCCGTATCCGGTGATATAAGAGATTTAGGGGTTAGCATTGATCTAGTTGCTATACCTACGGTTGGTGATAATTTGTGACTAATAAAAAGTGGAAAAGAACAGAACTTTGATCATTGTTTTGCAGCGAAGAAGGATTCCTTGATCTAATCTCTTTTATTGATTTCCTTTCTATTTTTAATTGCTTTGTTTATTTATTTTACTTTCTTTTGTTCTTAATATCTAAAACCAAAACCCCCCTTTTTGTGACATTATAAGACAACTAAAACCTCTTGCTCCTCGTAGGAATGATCTTGACTACCCTATATTACTTGTTAATTAGGTAGTAAAATATTAATTAATTTGTTGTGGTTACGACACGCATCAGTCTTATATACGAAGTTCAAAAGATAAGCGTTATACTTGGTATTCTAATTCCTTAACACTATGTCTTTTAGAGTATAATCATTCACAGCTTCATAGTTATGTTTTCAATATAGCACGACTTGAAAGATACGTTGGGAATGAAACAGTTCAAGTCAAAATATTACTAACCTCAAGAGAAAGGATGATGTCTTCGATGTAACTTGTTACTTCTTCACATTATTTAGGTCTTCGAGTAATAATTGTATGTCTCATTATCTTAATCTTTATAGCCTAACCTATACGAAGTTGTCTCTAGTACATAATCAAGCGACTCTTAAATTGAGTTTTGATTCACTAAAATATGACAACCAAACTTGACATAACAATGCTTGGTGGGTTCAACCGATCTATGCTTTAACACTACTCAAATAACTCCCGGAAACTGCTCAAAGTAGGCTGGTCATTCTCCTTATAAAACCTTACATACATTCAACGGTAATCAACTACTGTCGCAAATCATCTCAACCTCCCAAGTTGACCAACTGATTTTCACCAGCCTAGATCTAGTTTGAGCCAACCAATGAGGTGATATGATGAATACCGGTCATCCATCTCCTATGAGGGCTGATCAACCCATCCCTAGCATACACGAACATCTCTTGTCAGTTGCCCAAAGATAGTCGATCACGTCCCTTTTAAGACCGTAAAATCTGTGACCGACTCAAACAGACTTTGTACAACGATATATGCATCAAATATTTTGAGCTGGTTGTTTAAAAGCGATACTTTACATGTATTAGGGTATTGGTCTAGCGTTTTACAGTGTCCTGCGTGCAAAACGCCCATAAGAGAAAGTACCTGGAATAGCGGATAAATGAAAGGTAAAGGAGTAGTAGGAATACAAACGGTCCAGTCTTCCCATAAACATAAGTGAAAAGCGTGGGTCTAACATCCTCACCCAATATTTCAATTAAAAATCTGTATGGACTAAGTCTAATATACTTTTAATAGAATCAACAAGACAGTCAGACTCAATCTTAATAAAAAGTATATCAGGAGTTAATATCTCTATCTCTCGATTTGATCTATACTCAAGCAAATAGAAATCTGCGAGTCTTTATCAAATACAAGAGATATAAACTTGGATGGTACCAAAGACCAATATCCAAGGATCAATCAATTTCCAATCAACAACCAAATATTGGATTTCACAAATGATCGATACAACGCACAACCTGTGATATTTCAATTATATAACAAAATATAATGCGGAATCGAAATAACACAGACATCATCAATTTTTTTAACGAGGAAACCGCAAATGCAGGAAAAACCCGGGACCTAGTCCAGATTGAACACCACAATGTATTAAGCCGCTACATACACTAGCCTACTACAAACTAACTTCGGTCTGGACTGTAGTTGAACCCTAATCAATATCACACTGATTCAAGGTACAATTGCGCTCCTTACATCTCTGATCCCAGCAGGATACTATGCACTTGATTCCCTTAGCTGATCTCACCCACAACCAAGAGTTGCTATGACCCAAAGTCGAAGACTTTAATAAACAAATCTATATCACACAGAAAAGTCTATGATAATAGATAAATCTGTCTCCCACAGATAAACCTACTAGTTTTATTCCATCTTTTGATAAATTCAAGGTAAACAGGAACTAATCAATAACCCAAACTTATATTCCCAAAGAACATCCTAGAATTATTGATCACCTCACAATAATCTAAATCATATAGTAGCGAAACTAGATATTATGAAATCACAAACGATGAGACGGAGATATTTGTGATATCTTTTTATCTTGCCTTATCGGAGATATAATCTTAAGCCAATTATTCAATTGAACTCGTACGATAGAAAATGGCAAGATCAGATCGCTCAACTACAAGAGAAGTAGTTCGTCTGGCTTCACAATCCCAATGAAGTCTTTAAGTCGTTAATCGACAGGGTCTTGAGATGAAACATACGGTTAAAGGAGATTCGACTCTAGCAAATCAACTAGTATCACACAAGAGGTGTGGGGATTAGTTTTTCTAGTTGCTAGACGTCTCCTTTATATAGTTTTCAAATCAGGGTTTGCAATCTAAGTTACCTTGGTAACAAAGCATTCAATATTCATAGTTAGATGAAAAACCTGATTTATCCAAGCTAATATATTTCAACTGTTAGATCGAAACTTAGCTTGTCACACACACAAATGAAATATATTAATTTAGGTTTGATTAACCGTACCAAAATGTGTACACTTAGTTGGTTCACAAATAGTTAACCAATGGTTAGCCATATGAGCACTTTCATATCAACCATATTCATCTTCTTCATAACTAGTTCAAATGACTCAAAAGATCTAGTTGAAGAGTTATTCAATTGCTTAGATCTTTATATATAGACACAATTAAAACAAAATCGGTTTGATTCACTCGAAAAAATTCATGAACAATATAGCCACGGTTTGCAAAGATTGCATTCCTTTTCCGTGGGTACATGTACGGGTCCACATACCTAAGGTGACTGATTTACTAGTGTTTATGGGTGAAAACTATTCCTGACGGATTTGGTAATTTGGGGTGTGTGGATGAGGAATGAATCTAAACCCTAAACAAATGCACTGTATGATGAGTGCTTTTGATTCGAGAGATCTATCTATATAATTCTGGCATAAACCAAGAAATGGCCGTTCCAGACTTGTTTCGGTTACAAAGTGAAGGAGATGGGGTTGATCTTAGGAAGGGAAGCGAAGAAGGTGTTTAGATTGTGAATGTGTGGGCTTGTTTATGACTTGTAACAGACAGGTAAGCAGGCTTACGAATAATGCAAGCAGGCTATGGGTGTTTGAATACGTCTCGTATTAACACATGGTTTATGTGTTGTCTTGTTTGTTTTGGAAATAGGGAGGAGAATCTATTTATATAACTCATTTGAGCCTTATTCACGTCTCTCATGGGAAGTGGAGGAAGTAGAGTGATGGAGTAGTGGAGTTGTGTGTTAGTGTCACACGATCGATCTTGCCCACTTCTCCTATCATCACTAACCGTCCATGTCTTCCTGACACGTTCTTGTGATAGCGCGTTGCACGTTGTAAACCGCCAGACCAATACCCCAGTATGTATCCTCCAGTTTGTGACATGATTGATGTCTCGAGTTTGTGGATCGTGGGACCCAAAGAAGGTATCATGTAATGCTAGTTAAATAACTAAGTTATTTAGGAAGTTGATACTTGTAAAGTATCGTGTGTATTATATGCATGTTATGCATCGAATGTATTCGGCATATATGAAGCATCGCTGTTGAGCATTATGCCTTGCCTACTTCACGTGAGGGTTTGGAGGCTGCGCTAGCAAATCCTTCCTTGGCCGACCACATGGTGCGGTAGAGTGGCAGACGGTGATCAGGGTGATACCTCACTAGTCGCCTAACTCCTATCCTAGGCCGTCCATCCAGACTGGAAAAGTTGGATGGACAAGATGACTTGCGACCCACATATGCGACCATCAGATTAGGGTTTAGAAGATGCGCGAGTGCACTCTTTCAGCTTGGTCAAATCCAAGCATGGGAGGCATTTCATGGAGGACCGATCAAGCATGTGTGTAGACGACATGCTGATGTCCATGTCCATGCTTCACTTTCCCACGAAGGTTTAATCTAGGCTACTCGAATTTACCAGTGAAGTTTAGTGGCTGAGATCGATTTGCGACAGAAATCATATGCCGCAGAGGATTCCTAATAGGTGTGGTATGCCATCTTAAAGGCACGCAGTTCGAGACAACCAAGCTTGGTCGGTCTCCTCCGTTTGGTCCGGCGTGTAGGTGTCAGGATGGTATTCACGCCTATACCTAACTGTCCCATGGAAACGTGATCTAAGCCACTCAATTTTTCTGGCGAAGTTGAGTGGTCGAGATCAGTTTGTGATTTTGAAAGCGCGACCACACTAGTTTGGGAGTGCGTTTTGGAGAAACTAGGCATGATATTCCTTGGTCGGTCGGGTGAGGGGATAGGTGGTTCCACGGTGATCATGTTGATGCTCACTGGACTTGCTCAGTTGTCTGCTAATCCCTTCATTCGATCAGGAGAAAACGGATGCTCGTGATCGATACCAACCCTAATTAGGGTTTTGGCCAGCCATGCTTCATGCGTTGTTTTCCGCGCACGAATTGGGACAACCAAACATGGTTGGTCCTGACCATTTGTTCATTGTGTAGGCGGGCCCATGGTGATTGTGTTGACATGCTCTGTGCCCTTTGAATTTACATCTACACCTTTCATCTATGCCTGCGAAGATGGATGGTTGAGATCGTTTTGAGACACATGTAATATGCCGCAAACCCTAATTTAGGTTTTCTTGTCCATTCTGCTTGGTTTGGATGGTTTGGAAAGCTATGCCACCCCTTTTGGGAGGCAGGCCATGCTGTGTCCGCGTTGGGTCGGCAGTGAATGCTCCAATACCTGCTTGGGGGTATTGGATTTGATCTGGACCACCAAATCATGCTGGTGAAGTTGGATGATCGTGATCGTTTATAGACTACTATGGACAGTCTAGGCGCTCAATCGGGCTAGTATAACACACCGAGAGTTACATACTCAATCGGGCTAGTATAACACACCGAGAGTTATATGCTCAATCGGGCTAGTATAACACACCGAGAGTTTACATCCTGTACGGGCATTTCGTGCATGCCTCACTGTTGGTACTTGGATATTCATGTTACTCTGCTGTGAGTAATAATCAGTCATCATGCCGCACCAATAATGAGAGTTCTTCTAGGAACAACACAGGAAATACAAGGTGTTCTATGCATTAATCAATAATGCTAAAATTCACAGAATATTCGGGGGATTGTTGCTACATGCTCCATTCTAAGTGAATTAATAAAGTGAAGAAGTATTCATCACTAATAAAATAGTCTCATCCTCTGCAGGATGATTACACAAAAATTGGTTTTACAACTTTAGCCCTGAACTAAAATCTACCATCAACAATAAGTCACCTGCCTAGCACATGATGGTTACACTATTGTGGGGTAGGCATGAGATGGTGACAACGAGATGAATGGAGGTTACCCGGAAAGCCTTGATCATCAGCTATTAATCGCGCATGTGAACGTGTTGTTGCAAGCATGGAGTCTTGAGCAGTACCGGTTTCCTTCTTTGGATGTTTGAATTAAAAGAAGAATCCAATCAAAAGAGGAATCATTGTCCTATAGGGATTCTTCCAATTCTGGTCTATAAAATGGGACGACCCCTTTTCTTTTTCTCACGATTTTTTTTTTCGTTTGGCATCTCCCGTTTCTCACAGCTCCGCAGCAACGCCGCCGTCCGCTGCCATCCAACGCCGGTCATTCACTCGCCCGCGACAAGGTGAGTGCTTCGTGATCCTCTTGTTTTTTTTTTTTTGACGTAAACCCTAGGTTTAGGTAAACTTCTTTTGCTTTTTGAGGAGACCACATTGTTTGTAGATGGAACTTTGCTTCTTCTTTTTTCTTTATTGTCGCATGCAAGACCTAAAGGCTTAGGTTATAGTTTGAAAACCCATGAACGAACTCGTTTGCTCTTCCGCCCATAAACAAAACCGTGCATGCAACCTCGAACAAATATGGGACCTGCCATGCACGCCTGACTAAACGTGGTGCCCACTATGTACGCCTGATCGACCATCCTTGTAACCTTGTCCAACACCGGCTTCTCATGACCTAACACCAGCTTAATTTAACGGTATGACATCATTCTTGCTTGCGTGACCCAATACCTGCTTGGCCGAATCGTGGGCCTCTGATCGAACATGGACATGCTGCATTCCTGGTTCACTCGAATGTGAACGTGAGGTGACACACATATGTATTATTATTTTATTTTTTTATATAACGGCGGACCTGCTTCTCCCTTAACACGAAGTAATGGTTCCTTCTTTCTGCACTTCATTGTAGTTGTTTGAAAATGAACAAAGAGGCTCTTGTTAAGATGTCATCTGGGGATGTCACTGTTGCAAAATTGAGAGGTGTTGATATCTCCAGAGACATGCCGAATATAGATTATGAACTACTCACTTCTCCATTTCCAAGCTTTAGGAAACATCCTAGACATAAGATAATACTGATTTCTAACTCAGAAGGTGAAGAGATTGCTACGTCATCTTCTTCAGCATTCGTAATGAGATTATGTCTTCGAAAAAATGAATATCCTCCTTCTCTTATTGACTTCAAGGTTTTCCACACTCCATTGAGCTCTTATGAGGGATGGATGAGGCCTACGCTGAGCAATGATACAGTAGTTGCAGGAAATACTACAATACACCCCTTATCATATCTTGATATTAATTTCTAGATCTAAACTCATTTGATATTAAAATGATGATTAAAATTCTAAAAATTCTAAATAGACACATAGAATTTTACATGGTTCGATCAATTTGATCTACATCCATCATTCTTCACTATGATTGTTAAAATTTACATTTGATTTTACATTGATAATCTCCATTAATAGAGTTATAAATCTGGTTTTTTGGGAAGAAGATGATAAAGAAAAAATACATTCTCTCTCTAAAAATCTCTCTGCAAAATCTCTCTCTCTCTCCTAAAATTGTCTGCCCCCCTTTCTCTCTCCTGCTATTTTCTTTATATCAGGATTTCTCCCCCCCCCCTTTTTAGGATTTCTGCTATGCTCCTTGCAGGCTCTGCTATCGTGCTCACGAGATATTTTGTCGTGCTCGCGAGACTCTTTTGTCATGCTCGCGAGCATTCTCTCTAACTACAAAATCTTCACATCTTTCTCATGTTTTATGCTATCGTTATCTATTACGTCATTCTTTGTATTATTCTCTGACTCTTCGCAAAGTATTTTTGGAGAGCTTGCGATGATGCTCGCAGAAGTGTTGTTAATCCCGCGTGAATATAGTTGTAGCGATATTCTGGACCTACATCTTGCCTCTTTTTTCTTGAATATTGCTTGAAAAGTAATCTTTAAGAAAAAATCTAGTGTTGTAGTAGTCTTTGATCTTTGTTGATGAAGGAACGAGCGAAAGAATACTAGACTCGAAAAGTACGTACTTGCCTCTATTCTTTTGTGAAGTTCCATATCTTTGCTAAGTAAATAAGAAGTATTAACTCTTGAAGTATTCAAATTATGAAGTATCCTTGAAGAAGTATAAGAAGTACTCAATCCTCAAAATATAAGAAGTATCCGTCCTTGAATGAAAATCATAAGTATTGCCTCTGTTCATGCGAAATTATTACTTCATTTTTGGTGAAAATCCCTGTCCATTTTGGAAAAGATTCTTGCCGAGAAGATAAAGAACATAAAATGTTTTCTTGGTAATCCATAGTTGCCTCTGTTCTTTATCTATGGAGGTAGAATCCTTGAGAAAATGTTAAATGAACGAATTGTTTCTTTATTCTTTTCTTGCCTCTGCCTCATGCGCTGGATGATTCTAAATGTTTCTGCGAGTTTCTGAATGATATTCCTGAAACATCGACGCGAGATTGTGAATAGTGCCGTGAATAGTTCTGCAATGAATAGTGCTGCGAGATTGTAGACAATCCTCTTGAGAGAGTCTGAATAATATTTCTGAGAAATTCTGAAAACTACTTCTGAGAGATTCTGAATAGTATTTCTGAGAGATTCTAAATAGTACTTGCTATCTCTCTTGCGATGAACAAATATTTCATGCATTCTCAAAAGAAAATAATTAATGTTTGAGATTATTCTATTGGTCTTATTTTGCCTTCCTAGTTAAAGGTCTTATTTTGCCAATTTTTCTTTTGTATCTGCGACAAAATCGCAGGATATCTTCACATTTGCATGTAAAAACCCATTGATCTTGCCTTATCCACATTTGTTCAACATCTCTATGACAATATGATAAGTTTAAGCTCCCTTGCGAGAACTACATCTTATGACATTGCCGTCTTGCGATGAAATCGCAGGACGTCTTTACACTTTCATGTAAAAACCCATTGCTCTCATCTTATCTTTTTCTCTTATGGCTTGTTGCCTCTGTATGATTTTCGTCACGCGACAATATGACATGCCTAAATGTTCTTGCGATCATAAAGCCCCATGACATTGTCGTCTTTAGACACTTATCATCTCCCTAATGGAGGGTGCCGCCCTTATCTTCCCCCTGGTTTCCCCTTCAAGGAGGGCACATCGTCCATACAAGACTAGCTCCTCCCATCCGGATTTACCAACAACCAGTTGTTTTCGCAGCCTCTTGTCCTTTATGCCTATAAGGCTTATAGTTACAAGACTGCACCCTAAGTGGGGTTTTCTTCGGGCCGAGTGCATCATAACCAAGACTTTCCAAGGATGGTCAGGGTAGTTTCGTACGCCCCGGGCACCCTTGAATCAACCGTGTACCTCGGCTCCTTGGTCATACTCTACACTCCTTAGAAGAGATTCTCAGTCGTCCAACCAGGGTATAACCTTATATAGTTGGAAATCCAAGATCTCTCTCCTGGATAGGTTTTCTTTAACCTTAACATCTGCATGACTCAGGTTCCAACAGCGGTATAACCTTATCCCTGAGTCATGTAAAGAGATACCCCCTTATATGACGCACTATTAGGTCCTACATTTGCCTCTTGCGAAATTTTATTCGCGAACTAGGGTGCACGCCATAAAGGTTCGTCCTATTCTATTAATCTCTGCGAAATTGTATTCGCGTTTCTCGCGATATTCTCGCGTTTCTTCATTCTTTCATTTCTGTCAATTCTTTCATTTCTGTCATTTCTTCTTTCATTCTCATAGTCATATTTGAAGTAAATAATCTTTAAAATCTTTTGAAATCTTAGAAATCTTCTTTGAAATCTTGCGATTGTATCGCGTTGTTAAATCAAAAAAAAATTCTGTAAAAGTAATATTCTAGAGAAATCTTATTTGAAATCTTGCGATTGTATCGCATTTTTAAATCAAAAAAAAAAAAATTCTATAAAAGAAATATTCTAAAGAAATATATAAATCGAATTTTCTCGGTTTGTTAAAATTTTGAAATCTTTGAAGTCTTGCGATTGTATCGCTTTTTGTAAAATAAATCAAAAATATTTGAAATGTTAGAAATTTTTGCGATAATTTCGCTTTTTGAAATGTTTTAAAATTTTTGAAAATTTTTGAGATCTATAAATTTTTTGCGATGATTTCACCTTTTGTAATCTTTTAAAATCTTTGAAATCTTGCGATTGTGTCATTTTTTGTAATTTAAATCAAAAATCTTTACTTGTGGTAAGTAAAATGTTCTAGGAAAGGGTACTTAGCTCTTATGTGAGTTGTCTGAACGTCTCGCATCAAAAAGAAGAGTGAGAGATGAGACTTGAACCCTTGACATGCCTCTTGCATTTTCTCTCAACAAACCAACTGTGCTAGCCCTCTCTTGCGAATTAATCAAAGATCTTGCGATGTAATCAAAGTTTAACTGTTCGAGAGACAATTATGCAGAAATTTCGCATATTAAAAATAAACTTGCGAGAAGCAAGAATTGATCCCGCGATCTGCTGCGTGCATTCATGCCTCTCAACCAACTGTGCTAGTTCTCTTACTTGCGAGATTTCTCTGCGAAATTATCATGAACTCTCTTCTGTGTGAAATATACCTGCGAAATTATCAAAGATTTCGCGAAAAAATATGCATGTGTTGGGACTTGAACTCGCGACCATGAACTCATTAATCTTCGCAGATCACCAACTGTGCTGCCTCTAGCTTGCGAAATAATGAAACAATGCTGAGAGATTATCTATGTTTTCACCCTCTGTAAAAAGAAGAAAATTATGCTTGCAGGCAAATTCGAACCTGTGACTACAATCTCCCATACTGTTCTCTGGATCATCTGTTCAAGAACCTCTTTGCGAGATTATCGCAGAATTTTTTTCCTTATTCTTTCACTCGCCAATAAAAATGCGAAGAAAATGAAAAATATGAATCTCTGCGAATTCGAACCCGTGACCTCTTATTTGTTCTTTGAACCTTGAACCAGATGTTCTAATATTTCTTTGCGATATCTTCGCATAACACTTATCACTTGTGCTTTTATTTGTCCTTAGTATTTCATCAAAAATATGCGAAAATATCGCAGTTAGGAAGAATCGATCCCGCGACCTTAAACTTGTACGCTTTTGGTTTGACCAACTGTACTGTCTTCAACTTGTGAAAGAGTGGCGAGATTCACATGACTTATTCTTTTTAGTTGTCCTTTGTCTCCTTGTCCCTTTCTATTTTCTTTTCTAGTCATGCAATTTTATCTTTCTTTCTTGCGAGAGTTCATTCCCTGCGAGCAATCACCATGAGTAATGCAAGTTTTATATCAACTTCATAAAATTGAAAACAAGGATAATCATCAATTTTATTTTTAAAATCACATAACCTAAAAAGAATGAAATTTTTTGATGCTCTGAAATTCGAGAAATTTGCACAATCTAAAAATTTGAAATTCGGATGGCCAAAAAAATTTCATACGTTTTTTGTAAATTTTTTTTTTTTTTTTTTAAACGATCATATAGGTTTGGAAAATTAAATTTGTATGATGCAAATCTTTGAACAGAACTCATTTTGATGTAAGATTACAATTGAGAATCGAATTTCTATGAAAAACAAAGCTTATTTCTGACGTTTGTTTCGTGAAGAGCAAAACTTAATAATCAAATTAATTTTTCCCAAAATTCCGGATATAAACAATCAAGCATAAAACAAGATAGAATAGTAAGGGATTTGTCCTTTTTAAATTCATAGTTGATGTGGACTCTGTTGATGTAGAAATTCATCCTTTTGACGTAGCTTTGCATCTTCGTCTTTTTCTTTAACTTTCTTTCACTGTGTTGTTGGTGTTTGCTTGAAGACACAATTTCTCCATTGAAATTTCCACTTTTCGTCTCTAAACTTTTAGATCCCACGAATTCTAACTCTCCCGATAGCTAATTTCTTTGAACTTCTTCAATCTATCAAATAGCAGGTACTGTTTCTAGCGCCAAAATGTAGTTGCAGGAAATCCTACAACACACCCCTTATCATATCTTGATATTAATTTCTAGATCTAAACTCATTTGATATTAAAATGATGATTAAAATTCTAAAAATTATAAATAGACACATAGAATTTTACATGGTTCAATCAATTTGATCTACATCCATGATTCTTCACTATGATTGTTAAAATTTACATTTGATTTTACATTGATAATCTTCATTAATAGAGTTCTAAATCTGGTTTTTTGGGAAGAAGATGATAAAGAAAAAATACATTCTCTCTCTTCAAATTCTCTCTCTCTCTCTCCTAAAATTTTCTCCCCCCTTTCTCTCTCCTGCTATTTTCTTTATATAGGTATCTTCATAGTGGGTGACAGCTCACATTCAACTCATCTTTCCCATTTTTTAAGATTTCTGCTATGCTCCTTGCAGGCTCTGCTATCGTGCTCGCGAGATCTGCTATCGTTCTCACGAGACTCTTTTGTCGTGCTCGCTAGATCTGCTATCGTGCTCGCGAGACTCTTTTGTCATGCTCGCGAGCATTCTCTCTAACTACAAAATCTTCACATCTTTCTCATGTTTTATGCTGTCGTTGTCTATTACGTCATTCTTTGTATTATTCTCCGACTCTTCGCAAAGTGTTGTTGGAGAGCTTGCGATGATGCTCGCAGAAGTGTTGTTAATCCCGCGTGAATATATTTGTAGCGATATTCTGATCCTACAGATACTATCAAGAATAACTTGACCAAGGCACAGATCATTGAAGTTGTTATGGCGTATGCTTCTCTTCAAATTAAGAAAGATACTAAAGGTTTGATTACTTTCATTTCACGATGGTGTCCTTCCACACACACGGCCATTTGTAAATGGGGAGAAATGACTATTACCCTGGAAAGTGTAGCCATGTTGATGAATCTTCTGATTGATGGGAACTTCCACTATACGTTATCTGACGAAGAGAAAGTAACCCTCAAAGCTATATAAAAAGGCTGGAGAGTATGACCAACAGAAAAACGATGTGAAATGCTTATATACTTGGTGGGTGTCTGAGTGGTCTCCTGCAAAACCGAAGTCGGGTCAAAAACTGGATGATGAGCTCAGTGTAGTTGCGTTTCTGTCCTTGTGGCTATCTAGGGATATCTTCGATGATGGTTCCGGGAAGAAGACTATAAGACACGATCTTGTCATGTTTGCCATAAAATTGGAGAAAGGTGTGGTTCTTCCTTTGGGCGCTTTGTTCCTTGGATCACTGTACTCTCATCTGGATGCTTTTGCGGTAGACATGTATGCTTCCAACGGATATAAAAAGGTAGAAACGCACATCCACATCGATTTCCTCCAAGCGTGCATGTGGGAACATTTCAAAGGTATGCTCCTATCCCTGCAACTTCGCTCCCTAGTTTGTATGGTGGTTCAAGGATACTTCGTTGGCAAAACAGGCGTCCAAAACCCGGGTTAAGACTTGTTGATTTTCTTGATAACGTGTATGCCATAGACTTCTGCCCGTGGGGTCCGGTCTATTCTTCAGTGATTCAACCGGAAACTTCTACCATTTCTTCTGACATTATGTTGTACACTGAGGGAAGAAACATGAGTCATGGAGAAGCCATCTACCTTCGAAGTTGTATACCAGGATATATTCCAACTTTCTTCGATGAGCTCCTCTCTACGGTTTCTTACAATATCGACAGAGCCGCTTGCCAAATAGGATTCGACCAGGGTGTTCCCTTCCATAATCCGTGAATGCCTCTGCCAGAACTCGTCCTATCCATTCTCAATGCAGACATCTTCACACCAGAGCAGAGCCTTCCATTTTTTCCCATTGGGAGAAAACCAGTGATAACAGATAATTACAAGGAATTTTGGAGAAAGAAGCTATTAGATTTCCAGGAGTTCTCAGAAGAAATGGAGATATCTCCTCGTGGCATGCCGTCTCCAGAAATCCTGAAGAAGCATAAACGTTTGAAGCTACTTCCGGTTAAACAATCTAGAGTTATTTCTATTGATTACTGCAGTCCCCAGGCCAATAAGCAAGCATGCGGCATCGTGATCCTCAATTCCTCTAATATGCAGGTATTTTAAACATCTTCGATCTTTTGATTTTGTCTTCTCTTAAGTAATCTCCACCAATGATGATTCTTGTTCATGATCAGGGAATTCCGAAAGAAAATGCTTTCGCAAGACTGGCACGTAACCATAGTGAGAAGTCTGGAGACACTGATCTGCATATCGATAAGTCCGGTGATACTGAAACATTTGAAGAAGATAATGAGGATGATGGAGGTTCAGTCCATGATGAAGGAAGCATCTCTGCGCGTAATGAGGAGTCTGATCAGTCTGGCGATCCAGGAGACGAGACTATGAAACATGCCAACCTCTATATTTGGAGGAATGACGATGTAGAAGCTTCTGGAAACACCATATCCGCGATGGTTGTATACGCTACCCCTTCTAAAGAGATCCCCGCGACTTCTGACGCGTTATTCGTGTACTCCAGCGCTGGTGTCATCTTTGAGCCTTCTCTTGACATTCCTTTCAGAGATCATGTGATAGTTGGAAGGTTCAGCGTGCCAGCTAAGTACGAAGAGTTATATACCAAAATATGGAAGAAGTATGGTCACATCGCCACTACCAAGAAGCTTACGAGTTGTCTTGCATTTGTCAAACGTGTCGAAGAAGCTTCATCTTCTATCCACGACATGAGCATTGTGACTAGGTTCACCGCTTCTGAAAAAGTAATCGAAAACTGGGAGTTCTAACCTGACATATTCGTGAAGTATGAGTTCAATGCCTCCTGGTTCTGTGAAGGGCTCGCTAAAATCCAGAAGCTGCAAGCTGAAACGCGTGAAGTCCCTTCTGCAGACAGCATCTCTTCCCAGGAAGAAAAGGTTGAAAGGCTGTCTCATGAGTTGAAGCTGGAACAGGCTGTTCTCCAGAAGATGAAAGCCGCCCATGCCGAGAAAGATGATTTGTTTCTAAAGGACTTCCCTTGAACGGTTTATGCTGTCTATTTATGTTTTTTTTTCTTTCGTTTTTAGGAGTTTTGAGTGACGTGAGGGTTTCCTTTCACAATCTTGATTTTAGGTTTTGAACTGGTAGGTGATTTGGTTTTTGAACCTTTTTATTTTGAGATAGTTCTTTGTGAATGATTTTTTGAGATAGGGATTATTCTGAATGGAATTTGCATTCTGGTTATGAGAAATGTGGCTAATGCAACAATATTTATATGGATTTGTAAATATCGTGCTAGCATGAAAGGAAACAAATATAGCCTATGATCATTGAATCTTTCTCATGCGGGATGCCAAGTCCCCAGTAAACTCTAAAACCATCTTGTAAAAATTGCATGATAAAACTTACTTGCTTTTGGAATTCCATATGTATGAACTTAGACCTCCCCTAGTTCTTACTTCGAGAAATTGCATGCATCAATCTTCGTAGACAAGTGCCAAATCTTCAGAACTAAGATTCTCTTGGAAAATGCACTTCAGGGCATTGCATTCACTAGTGGGATGGTGAAGAAAGCGATGATAGTGATAATATCTCGGATCTATCACCTCCTGATCAGTTGGTTGTCGCCATACCTGAGGCAGTTGGATTTCCCCATCTTGTACCCACATTTCCAATAATTCCAAGACCTTATTCATGGAAAATAGGAAGTGCGGGTATGTTGATCCAGACTTTTCTTTCTTTGATGGACGCTGCTGTGATATCTCTTGAAGACTTTGATATGAAGAACGTTTTGGAGTCGGGACGTGTCCCAACATATACGCGGCCCGCTTGGGTGGCCGCCTCCGGTGAGGTGCTGCTGCTTTCAAATGTCTCGTTTCAACGAGAGCATCATCCTCAGATGGTTGAGTCAGGTATCCCTAGCCTCTGCGCTCATGTGACTCTTGGATGATTTCTCCCTCTTCAGGTGGTTCTTCTTTTGGCTGAAAAGTTGCGTCAGATTGGGAAGCTTTCTGTTCTTCGGCAAGGGTTTTGAGATATAAATCTTCCAGTAGGGTTTCATAGGCTAGCCCCTTTTCTTTGTATGATGAAGCCTGTAGCATTCCTGACACGTCCTTTCCTATGTAGAGTTTCCATGAGCCTCCTTTATTAGACGGATCATGCTGATCATCTCTCTCTGACCTCTTGGTGTGGCCATGTGTTCTTTTTGCGTCCCCATTGGTAGAAGTAAGGCTTCCAAATAAAAATTTAACTGCGTCGTCATTCGTGATGATTCCTGAGTAAGCACTTGCAGAACCTTCTTGTAATTGGAATGTTATATCATTCAAAAGATGGAACGTCTCACTCTACCTTCTAGCGATACTAGCTTGATTTGCTAGGACGTCTTCTGGCATTCTGGCTACGCTCTCCATGAGGTTTGGATCATTCACGGCTTCTGGATAACTCGGCTGGGGAGAATACATCATAAGACAGAAACTGGACTCTGCAATTGAAAGAAATGAACAGATTGATGATTGAAATGGATCTAAGATCTATCCCCTTGAAATTGAAAAAATCAAATCGGGTATTGAAAAGATGAAATTGAGAATTGGAAATTGATATTGCAACCGAGAGATTAATCTCCCACTGTGGTCGCCAATTGTTTATGGGTGAAATCTATTCCTTCCGGATTTGGTAATTTGGGGTGTGTGGATGAGGAATGAATCTAAACCCTAAACAAATGCACTGCACGGTGAGTGCTTTTGATTCGAGAGATCAATTTATACAATTCTAGCCTAAACCAAGAAATGGCCGTTCCAGACTTGTTTCGGTTACAAAGTGAAGGAGATGGGGTTGATCTTAGGGAGGGAAGCGAAGAAGGTGTTGAGATTTTGAAAGTGAAAGCTTGTTTATGACTTGTAACAGACATGTAAGGAGGCTTACGAATAATGCAAGTAGGCTTACGAATAATGCAAGCAGGCTCTGGGTGTTTGAATATGTCTCGTATTAACACTTGGTTTATGTGTTGTCTTGTCTGTTTTGGAAATAGGGAGGAGAACTTATTTATACAAGTCATTTGAGCCTTATTCACGTCTCTCATGGGAAGTGGAGTGATGGAGTAGTGGAGTTGTGTGTTAGTGTCACACGATCGATCTTTCCCACTTCTACTATCACCACTAACCGTTCATGTCTTCCTGACACGTTCTTGTGATGGCGCGTTGCACGATGCAAGATGTAAACCGCTAGACCAATACCCCAGTATGTATCCCCCAGTTTGTGACATGATTAATGTCTCGAGTGTGTGGATATTGGGACCCACAGAAGGTAGCATGTAATGCTAGTTAAATAACTAAGTTATTTAGGAAGTCGATACTTGTAAAGTATCGTGTGTATTATATGCATGTTATGCATCGAATGTATTCGGCATATATCAAGCATCGTTGTCGAGCATTACGCCTTGCCTACTTCACGTGAGGGTTTGGAGGCTGCGCTAGCAAATCTTCCCTTGGACGACCACATGGTGCGGCAGAGTGGCAGACGATGATCACGGTGATACCTCACTAGTCACCTAACTCCTATCCTAGGTTGTCCGTCCAAACTGGCGAAATTGAACGGAAAAGATGACTTGCGACCCACATCTGCGACCGTCATATTAGGGTTTAGAAGATGTGTGAGTGCACTCTTTCATCTTGGTCGAATCCAAGCATGGGATGCGTTTCATTGAGTACTGATCAAGCATGCGTGTAGACGACATGCTGATGTCCATGTCCATGCTTCACTTTCCCACGAAGGTTTGATCTAGGCCACTCGAATTTACCGGTGAAGTTGAGTGGCTGAGATCGATTTGCGAAAGAAATCCTATGTCGCAGTGGATTTCAAAAGGGCGAGGTATGCCATCTTCAAGGCATGCGTTTCGAGATAACCATGATTAGTCGGTCTCGGCCGGTTGGTCCGGCGTGTAGGTGGTAGCCTGGTATTCATGCCTATACCTGACTGTCCCATGGAAACATGATCTAAGCCACTCAATTTGTCTGGAGAAGTTGAGTGGTCGAGATCAGTTTGTGATTTGGAAAGCGCGACCACACTAGTTTAGGCGTGTATTTTGGAGAAACTAGGCATGATATTCCTTGGTCGGTCAGCTGAGGAGATAGGTGGTTCCACGGTGATCATGTTGATCTCACTGGACCTGCTCAGTTATCTCCTAAGCCCTTCATTCGATCAGGAGAAAACGGACGCTAGTGATCGATACAAACCCTAATTAGGGTTTTGGTCGGCCATGCTTCATGCATTGTTTTCCGTGCACGAATTGGGACAACCAAACATTGTTGGTCCTGACTGTTTGTTCATGTGTGTAGGAGGGCCCACGGTGATTATGTTGATATGATCTAGGCCCTTTGAATTTACATCTACACCTTCCATCTATGCCTGCGAAGATGGATGGTTGAGATCATTTTGCGACACATGTAATGTGCCACAAACCCTAATTTATGGTTTCTTGTCCATTCTATTTGGTTTGGATGGTTTGGCAAGCTACGCCACCCCTTTTGGGAGGCCGGCCATGCGGGGACCGCGTTGGGTCGGCAGTGAATGCTCCAATACCTGCTTGGGGGTATTGGATTTGATCTAGACCACCCAATCATGCTGGTGAAGTTGGATGATCGTGATCGTTTCTAGACTGCTATGGACAGTCTAGGCGCTCAATCGGGCTAGTATAACACACCGAGGGTTACATACTCAATCGGGCTAGTATAACACACTGAGAGTTACATGCTCAATCGGGATAGTATAACACACCGAGAGTTTACAGCCTGTACGGGAATTTCGTGCATGCCTCACTGTTGGTACTTGGATATTCATGTTACTTTGCTGCGAGTAACAATCAGTCATCATGCTGCACTAGTAATGAGAGTTCTGCTAGGAACAGCACATGAAATACAAGGCGTTCTATGCATTAATCAATAATGCTAAAATTCACAGAATATTCGGGGGATTGATGCTACATGCTCCATTCTAGGTGAATTAGTAAAGTGAAGAATTATTCATCACTTATAAAATAGTCTCATCCTCTGCAGGATGATTACACAAAAATTGGTTTTACAACTTTAGCCCTGAACTAAAATCCACCATCAACAACTAGTTTGCAAACTACAAACTCAGCAGAAATTCTCGGTTCAAGAACTTCCGCCAGTACGCGCGTAACCAACATGTCTCCTTCACCAATAACTCATGCACACATATGCACGCACTTGGTTTCCGGTTCATGGACTAATACACAAATGTGAGAACAGACTATATATGATTATATCCATAGGTGTTTACGTAATCTCAACTCAACATTTTAATCATTCAAATATTCTTCTATAATGTTATAATAGTCGTTAGACATAAGAATCGACTATCGTCATCAAAGCTATTTTCAAGATTGAAACGTCATCATGAATTTTGTCATGGGTAAAGATGAAAGGTGGTTAAAGAGAAATCTTACCAACACATATTTCGAGAAAATGATAGGCTAGTAAACTCGGCTCAAAATAGCAAATGTGTATGTATGAAAACTATCATACTTATATGACTGTTGTCTCAAGAGTAGGAGATAAATAGACTTTTTAGTGCTAGATAAATTCAAGTCCCCACATACCTTTTTAGTCGGATGAATTTCCACTGGTTCCTTGAGTAGTTCTTCGTCTTCGTAAGATAATCGCCATGGAGTCTGGAGCTCAACTATACTTAACTATCCTAGACAGAGACTTAGTCATAAGTAAACTAGAAATCAAGACGTATAGTTTTGATCACTAATATTGACAAACATGATTGAGATACCAACGCATGCGAGTTCGACCAAGCAATGCTCTAACAATAAGACACGGTTTTCACCATTCACCCATGATCTTCACTATTTCACAACTCTCACTTCCAATGAGATCAGTGTGTTCGACTATGACTTGTATAAATAAATTTTTCCGTCTATTTTAACCAACAACATTGTCTATCAACGCAAGTATTCATAAATCACCCAGGATTCACAGCTTACACTTTGCAACCAAATTCTGCATTCTGATACAAGTCATAAAAACTACAGTTTACAGAGTTCATCATTCTGATCTCAACACTTTCTCTGCTTCCCTCCCTAAGATCAACCCTCCTCCTTCATCTTGTGACCGAAGAAAGACTGGAACATCCATTTCTTGGTTTAGGACAGGATTGTATAGATTGTTCTCTCTAATCTAAAAGTACTCATGTGTTGTACATTTTTTTAGGGTTTAGATTCGTCTCTCATCGACACACCCAATTAACCATTTTCAGCAGAATCAATTTACCCTACTATAAATTAGCGACCACAGTGGGAGATTAATCTCTCGGTTGCAAAATTAATTTCTCAATTTTTATCTCAATTTTCTCAATTACAAAATGGTAGATATTAGGTCTGGATCAGTAACCAATTATTAGATCATAGCTCGGTTGAACTCACCAAGCGTTGGTATTTCAAGTTTGGTTGTCATATTTCAGTGTGTCAAAACTCATCTAAAGTCGCTTGATTATATACTAGAGTTAACTTTTTTTAGGTTAGATGTATGCGTGTCGTAACCACAACAAATTAATTATTGTTTTACTACCTAATTAATAAGTAATATAGGGTAGTCAAGATCGATCCCACGAGGAGCAAGAGATTATTAGTTGTAAAATTGTCACAAAAGGGGGGTATTGGTTGTAAAATTTATAAAGCAAAAGAAATAAACAAAGTAATTAAAAGTGTAAGTTGAAATCAATGAGAGAGAATAGATCAAGGAATCCTTCTTCGCTGCAAAACAATGATTAAAGTTATGTTCTTTTCCACTTTTTATTAGTCATAGATTATCACCAACCATAGGATAGCAGGTTCGCTTAGCTAACCCAAAAATACCTTATTTCACTGAGTAACAGGTCCGCTTAGTTATCAGATTCTATTCAAAAGAACCACCTTGAGATTCACTTACAAGATGTAATTCCCCGAACGCATTAAGATTTATGAACTTAGGTTTATTACTAGTAGTTAGACTCGGTTCGCTTGGTCCACTTTCTAGCGTTGTTTTCACACACAATTGCTCCACGGAATCCCTCCGCAAGGTCTTGTATTTTCTACTTGTGTAAAGAGTCAAGAAACTATTACGTATTCCCTAACTTTCACTAGCTTTAGATTAAATTAACAAATTAATTTAGCATGCACTCCAAACAACCTATCAATCAATCATGAACATTAATATTAGTAAAAACAAACGATAATCATATGAAAAACTTCAAAGTAGAATTGAAACAAAACTCAAACCATATGTTAAGAACTAGGAATTCATCCTCAATCAATAAAAAAATTAGCTACTCATAATTTGGAGTTCACACAATAATAATAATAATTAAGGAAGAAAGAAAAACTTATTGAAAAGATGATGGTTGCTCCTTCCTCCAATCCTTGTGCACTTTAACTCCTTCTCCAAAGTAGATGTGTGTGTAAAAGTTGTAGAGAACTCCTCTATTTATAGGCTTCAATACTCTCCATATCTTTGTAGGAAAAGAATCCACATTCTATAAGAACACCACTTTCCCAATTTGAGCCATAATCCAATTTCAAGTCCAATTCTCCAAAACTTCCAAGTTTTCATCCAATTCCCAATTCTAAGTATTCACACACATGATAGAAGTCCACACAAAATTCTGCATTTTTGGTCACCGGAAAACTGGGTTTTGGCCGGAATTCATCACCGTCGGCAACCTGAAAATTCTCTCCGTCGACGGAATATTCTGTCAGTCCGCCGTTAGGACTAACGGTCAAGATAACGGTCTTCTGTTAGTCAAAGGTCAAAGTCAAGAGGCTAAGTTAGGACGAGTCAGAACTGAGTCAGTTGGCTAACTCGGCTGACTAGTTCTGACCAAGCCACTTGCACAGAGCAAAATTGTTCACGGCCAAGATGGCCGTGCTGCCTTCCCTGCAGTATTCTTTCCTAGCTCAGGTCATTGCCACATTACTTAAGCTTCTTGTATTTCACATCCCTGCACTTGCAATTGCTAGCCACTCCCAAATTCTCAGCTCCCATGACAAAGCACTACCAGATCCATGGCCAACACCAATTTCATTCACTACCAAAACTCCTAGCATACATCTAGGTTAATAGCATTTCATTCTTTTACATTGCAACTGAGTTGCTTCACACAATCACAGACCCTCCATTCCAGAAATACCACCACCAGCAGCCATCTCTTCTCCCCAGTACCACTTGCATCTTCCCTTGCAACCATTGTAGAGCCAAAACAGGCCACAAACTTTCCTAGCCTAGACTGCAACACATTCATAGCTGCAACTTCCACCAACTCATAACCAGTGCTCTTGCACAACTACAACTCAACAGCAGCAGTTGTAACTTCTTTACTGCCAATGCAGCTTCATACCCTTAGTTGCATTATGTCTGGAAACAACCCATTTCATTTCCATATGACCATCTGCAATTGCTTCACATACAAAGCAAATATAACCACCACTGAATCTGTAACTTGTCCACCTGCAACATTAGAACATTCATACCCAGTAACTTCAATTTCTTGCTTGCCTTCTCAAACTTCCACCAGATTCAACCAAAACCCAGTAATGCACCTAAGTTCCCACCATAACCAATACCAATTCAACCTCAATCAACAACAGCATCTCCAAGAACACTACCACAAACCTATTTCATCACAGATCCAAACCCATCTCCTGTAGCTTCTGAAATTCATCATAAAACCCTTAATTTCTTCTCCAGTTCTTCATCCGGGAATCGATTGCAACAGCCTTTCATATCTAATTTGTTGAATCCCCTGACAATCATCCATAGAACCCATCTTAATTTCATCGATCTCCCATCAACAACATCTTTGAACAGCCCTGAATTACCTTCTCAAACCCAAATTCGATCCCCTACAATTTATTCTCGACTCAACAGAAAATTGATTATTAAACTCCACCAGCGTCTTCCAATTTCCAACACCACCACAAACCCTAATTTCGACCTTCATCAGCATCCATTTCTCCTCCATAGCACCATATCCATCGATTGATTGCTGAAACCCGTCTTTATTTCGATTCCGACGCAAACCCATACTCAATATTTTCTTAGCAACATCAATGGCACCAACAACTTCATCGATCTCCCACTTTTCCTCGAGCTTACCGAATCTCACAGCAGCAGCCGCTCACCTCTCTTCTCAGTTTTAGGGACAAATGATTGAGAAGAGAATGTTTCTCAATTTAGGGTTAGGCATAGGGTAGGATGGTACACCCCAGAGATAACAACCACCCCATACTGTGGTGCTTAATAATAGGTGGTCATCTGATAGGGGCTAACCAAGTTGGCCGTCCCTTATCCTCAACCGGCCTTTGTTTAGTACTCCTCCAATTAGAGTTTCCCCTTAACCATTACCGGGCTCCAGATAGTGCTCGCCCTATGAAATGACAAATTTGCCCTTTTTGATCAATTTTGAACGATTTATTCTCCTTTTCCTCCGTGCGACTCCAGAGTACCTAATAACTCAAAAACAAACGTAAAATACATAATTTACAAGAAAAATAGCAAAGAAAGCATAAACTACTAGATAGTAAATATGGTGTATTCTACACCTATCATTAGACTAGAAAGTATAGGAATGTTGAGACATTCAAGTATTACTCTGAAGACCTGGAGAATATGAAGAAGAGGAGAACTACAATGACGACATCATCCTTCCTCTTGAGGTTAGTAATATTGACTTGAACTGTTTCATTCCTAACGTATCTTTCAAGTCGTGCTATATTGAAAACATAACTGCGAAGCTATATATACTGTACATATTATATAATACTCCAGTGATGTGACATGATCATATTTTTATAATCATAGTATTATAGAATTAGACTATGAAGTATAACGCTTATCTTTTGAACTTAGTAGATATGACATTGATATAATCTTGTATATGTTGTTATGATTATCTGTATGGGTTATGGTGAAGATTTCATCCTAGGAAACAATGTTTTACATTTGTGCAAAGGAAGTACATTCATGAACTTGTTTTATGATCGAAGGGAAATCGTTAGGCTTATTGGTACGGATATTCATTATAAATTTTTGGATTACCAATATGTGTAAGATAGTAGAACTGATCATAACTTTGTTATGTATCTTGGTATAACTAATCACAATGCCTGACTTATTATTTGGTATAACTAGTTTTTAGTAATTGGTGTAACTGATCCTAAGTAATCACCATGAGATGGTATGATCTATATTCTTTAATTGGTGTGAGTGATCCTACTAATTGGTGTAAACGATCCTAGTAATTGGTGACCGATCACATAGTATTGTGTAATCGATCCTTGTAATTGGTAACCGGTCCTAGTAATTGGTGTAACCGATCCTGGTAACTAGTGTGACCGATCACAAGCAATACCATGGAATGTGGTAACTTGTGTGACCGATCACAAGTATTTCCATATTGAGGTATAACCGATCCTAGTGATTGGTATAACCGATTGAACCCATGTATGTGATTTTATATTTGATTAATCATGTTAGAGAATTGCTCAGTCGAACTCGCATGCGTTGCTATCTCAAGCATGTTTGTCAATGTTAGTGATCAAAACTATAAAGTCTTGATTTCTAGTCTACTATAGCTAAGGTCTCGGACTAGGATAAAAAGTGTAGTTGAGCTCAAGAACTCCATGACGATCATCATACAATACGAATGACTACTCAAGGAACCAGTGGATCTTCATCGACTAAAAGGTATGCAGAGACTTGAACTTATGTATCACTCAAAAGTTTATCTACTCTATCTCCTATCTTGAGACAAAATTTGTATTACTATATAGACTAAGATTATACACATATGTCATTTCGAGCTGAGTATATCTCGCTTATCTATTTCTCGAAATATGTGTTGGTAAAGCTTTAGCCAAGTTCATCTTTACCTAGTGAAGAAAGTCATGTTATGTTTCAATCATTTTGGAAATCGCTCTGACGAAAAATAGTTTGTTAATGACAACTATATAACGCCCTCTGAGAATGTTTCAATGATTGAAATGAGAGTTTAGAAAATATAACCATTAGAGGATATGAACATTGTTGTGGTAACACATATATGTGTAAGTCCTTATTGCTTGAACCGAAGTTTGCGAACTTTGTTGATCAAGTGAAACCGGAATGTGAGCCGTCAACTCAGTTCGCGAACTCAATCCGCGAACTGGCGTAGTTCTCGAACCCGATAATTTATGCTGGAGTTGTAGCTCAATTTCAGTCTGCGAACTGATGGAAGTTCTCGACTCGAGAATTTCTGCTGGAGTTTGTAAACTCCAACCGGTTAACTTGAGTCCGCGAACCCTGTCCGAGAACTTGAGTAGGTTATGTCTAAAAACGATGTTTGTGAACTTATCTTAATAAACTAAGGAATGCTATTGCAAACCGTGGATTTATAGTTCATGAATCGATTAGAGTGAATCACATCGTTTTTGCTTCAATTATGTCTTGTGTAGTACATGAGATCTCATAACAATTGAACAACTCTCTAACTAGTTCATTTGAGTCATTTGGACTAGTTATGGTGAAAAATATAGTTGATATGACTAACCATTTGGTTAACTAGTGTTGAACCAACTAATGTACAAGTTTGGGTACGGTTACACAAACCCAAAATCGTCAAGTACATCTGTGTATAATAAGCTATGTTTTCGATCTAACGGTTGATAAATATTAGCTTGTATCTAATCAGGTTTTCATCTAACGGTGAATATTGAATGCTTTATTACCAAGCTAACATTGATTGCAAACCATGATTTGAAAGACTATATAAGGGAGAACTCTAGCAACTAGGAAACCTAATCCCCACACATTCTGTGTGATACTAGTTTTCTAATCTAGAGTCGATTCTCCTTTAACCTTTGGTTTTCTTCTTCTAAAATTATGTTAGCGACTTAAAGACTTCATTGGGATTGTGAAGCCAGACCAATACTACTTTTATCATAGTTGTGTGATCTGATCTTGTTGTTTCTATCGTGCGAGTACAATTGTAATAATTGGCTTGAGATTTCTATCTCCGATAGGAAAGATATAAAATTAATCACAAACATCTTCGTCTCATCATTTGTGATTCCACAATATCTTTTTTCGATGCGTCGATTAAGACTATTGTGAGGTGATTGATAAAAATGAGCTGTTCTTCGGGAATATAAGTCTGGTTTTATTGATTGGTTCTTGTTCACCTTGATTTATCAAAATACGGAACAAAACTCACAGGTTTATTCGTGGGAGACAAATTTATCTATCTTGTAGACTTTTCTGTGTGAGATAGATTTGTTTATTAAAGTCTTTGACTTTGGGTCGTAGCAACTCTTGGTTGTGGGTGAGATCATCTAAGGGAATCAAGTGCGCAGTATCCTGCTGGGATCAGAGGCGTAGGAGCATAATTGTACCTTAGATCAGTGTGAGATTAGTTGGGGTTCAACTACAGTCCATACCGAAGTTAATTTGTAGTAGGCTAGTGTCTGTAGCGGCTTAATATAATGTATGTTTAATCTGGAATAGGTCCCGGGGTTTTTTCTGCATTTGCGGTTTCCTCGTTAACAAAATTTTGGTGTCTATGTTATTTCTTTTCCGTATTATATTTTTATATAATTGAAATAATAAAGGTTGTGCGTTGTTCAATAAATTAGAATACCCTACCTTATTAGTTGTTGATTTAAATTGATTGACACTTGGATATTGGTCTTTGGTACCATCCAAGTTATCTCTCTTTGATTAAGACTCGTATATTGTATTTGCTTGAGTAAATAAAATCGAGAGATTGAGATAATAACTCCTTGAGATATTTTCTATTTGATTGAGTCTAATTTATTCTCTAGAAATTAACTCGGAGTTGTCCATACATATTGCTAATCGAAATATTGGGTGTGGTTGTTAGACCCCTGCTTTTTCAATTGGTATCAGAGCAGGCAAACACATTCAAGACCTCACAAGTATGTGTTTGTAGCGATCGGACTCTATGTACAAGAGTAGTATCTCTGATAAATGCATCACCATAAACAAAAGTTCTGTGTCGACTATTATAGATGAAACTCGTATTCAAACTAGACAGATAGATTATGACATGTGTTTCTCTGATTACATTTCAAAAGAGTCTATTTCTCAAAATAAATGGGAAATAGCTGAAGAGAGTGAGTTGATTCTAAATCTTGTTAGAACCCAAGCTGATAGACTCAGTCAGATGAAACAACACGTCAGTGTTCTTCTTGGTATGATAAGAGGCTGCGAATTCAAAGAAAATACTTAAGATCATCCTTCATGTATGACTCTTGATGCAAGCTTTAAAAAGGATGCATCGGAAATAGAACATCTCTTGAGTAAGATCTCTATTCAAGTATGCTCTAAGCAGTCCAATATACCAATTACTTCTGCTACAACTGAAAATGCTCCAGCACCATAAGCAAAAATGGAGTCCCTTCCAATTACAAAAGATATGTTAGTTTCCTCTGATCAAGGAAATTCCACACCATATGGAAGGAAGAAATCTCCTGAAAAGAATATTAAGACTAAACTGCCTAATCACTCATGTGGTCAGAAAGTATGTCTCTTTTGCGAAGCAAAAGGTTCTGTCAGATAAAAGAGAAACTCTAAGTTGAATAAAAATTCTCTTGTTTAACTTCAACACACCTTAGACTTAATCCTCAAATGTGTAACTGACATTCGTATGTCGAAACCAATTGGTTTTCATACGTACCCTGTGTATGTTACCAGGAAGGTCAGTTCAATGAGTTCCTCAAATATTCGAAAGCAGAACAAAAGTCTTAATAAGAATCGTCTGAGGAAAGACCAAACTGTTGTTTTTGAAAATAATGTGTCTCTTGATTTGAGAAAAATTCCAGGAGAAAGAAGGAAGAATGATGATATGAGAAATAAACTGATAAAGATAATTCAAGGCTATAAAGAAATTGTCAACATGTTGTCATCCTCCTCAAGTCAAGACCCTTCTGGTAAGAACTCAAACTATGTCTCATATTTTGATGACAGTAAGTTTTATGATAATTTCTCAAATCAAAAGGAATCACTATCACAATTCAGGAGGAAAAAGAGACTTGATCATAAACACAGTTCCTTGAATGAGCTCAAAGCTCAGACTTGTGCTAATTAATCACAAGTTAGGAACTTGCTCATAAAAATCCTGATGAGCAAGATGTGTAAAAGTCAGGCGTACTTCGTCAATTTGTGTTTTTCCTAGTTGAGCGCTTCTATTATCGTTTATAGCTAAACTAGTGCCAGCAGACAATATTGCCTAAAAAGTATTTGCAATGTCTTCTATTATTTTCCTATTTAATTGTCTTGTGTTATTTTCTTGTGTGGTGCACTGTGTTCGAATATGTAAACGGATTACCGTTTCGAGTTTACAGCTTGGAAAACCTAAAATCTTTTCTTCTAAACAAAACCTTTAAATAGACGACCTATTGAGTTACATATGTCACATACGCATACTCTAGGTTTTTCTGGGCTATCAAGAATGTAGGATCAGAATCTTGCAACAACAATACCCTTACGAAATATCCATTTACAACACATTGCGAAGACTTCCCAAGTTGATTACATAAATGACGTAACAGATGACGGAAGCAGAAACACGAGAAAGATGTGAAGATCTTGCGAGATTTAAGAATATTGCGAAATAAACACTCGTATGCTTGGAAGAGTCTCGCAAGCCAGATCCGAAAATAAAGATTAGATTAGATGTCATCCACTATGTAATATCCTATATAAAGAGTCGAGCAGGCCTAAAGGAGGGGAGATTTTTTTTTTGGAGTGAAGAGAAAGTTTTGGAGAGAGAGAAAGTCCAGTAGTCGTTGTTTTCTTGATTTAATTTCCTTCTTGTAAAATTTGATAAATCAATTAATAAAAAAGTGTGATTGTTGATCTTAAAGATGTGTTAATTATTATAGATTCTTGTGAGCGGTGTATTGTAGGAATTCCTGCAACTACATATTGGTGCTAGAAACAGGGACGTTGAAGATTAAAGACTATTTCAGTGAAAAATGAGGATTGATGTGGTGATTTGAAAGAATTTGAAGAAATTGGTGAAGAATATTATATAATTTTCAACAACTTATTAAAATTGAAAAGATGGACAGAAGAAGAAATACATCATGGCAACCAACAACAATTAGGAGTAAGAGGCTTACTGGAAGAGAAAGAGATGAAATCGGGGAATCTTCTAGATTGAACGCAAAAAACAATTGAGAAAATCAAGTTCAACCACCGATTCAGTGTACATCAGTACAAAATAGAACAAAATAGATTATGACAGAGTGAGTGTACACACTTGGCATACATATTCAATAGAGGAAGCGGATGAAGAGCAACAACTAAGAAATAATAGGCAAGTAGAAAGAGATCGAGGAACAGTTGAAGGAGTGATTCATGGAAATGAAGGAATTAAAACATTAGAGACATTGAGGCAAAGAATACACGAACAAAGGAGATTAGAAGCAGAAGAACGCGGAAATCTGACAAGATAAAATCATGAATTGAGGATGGAAAACGTGAGACTACATAATAGAAGGTCAAGAAGTACTGCAAGATCAAGTTCAAGATAAACTAGAAGAGAGATAAGACGATGTTCGCCTATGGCGAATGTTGGTGAAAATAATCGAGAGGAAATACAAAACATAAATGAAGAACGTCGCGAAATAAGAGAAGTGGATGAAGATCATTATATTTCACATGGCGAACTTCTCCATGATGGACAAAATGACAGGAATCATGGGAATGGGCGACATCAGGAACAAAATAGTCAAGATGGTGAAGAAAATCAAGAGAAAAGGAGGAGAATATTACATGGGAGAGAAATTCAAAGGAATCGACAAGTTATTGAAGATGAAATCGAGAGACATTAGATGAACAAGCACGTCTAGCTTGCGAAATAAAGAGACTGAGAGCAGAAGTGGGGGAACAAGAGCTCCAGGAGGCAATACGTCAGAACAATCATGATAATCGAGAAAGAAGGCGCGAACAAAACCACAATAACAATAATATCAACGAAGAGTATGATATAATACAAAGGAGAGCTGAAAGGCAACAAAGAGAATTTATAAGGAATGAACAAGATAGCAGAGGAGGAGACAAGAGGCATAATCACGTGCGAATTCATGAAAGAGATAAAAGAGAAGGTCGCAGAGGAAGACAAGAAAAAGATAATGAAGAAGAAGCACAAAATTTTGCAAGGCAAAATAGGTAGGAACGCAAGAGAAGAGAAGTATAACTAAAAAGACTAATGGATCAAAATCCAGGTGTAAATGAACAAATCTTAAGAGAATTGGCGGAGATGAGAGGAATGCTAAATAATAAAAAAGAAGGAGGTATGAGACAACTAGACGAAGCCATAGAAGAAGCATCGAAAACACCATTCACACAAGAAGTACACTTGGGAGGAATACCCCCAAAGTGCAATCTGCCTGCATTAACTAACATTTTTGACGGAACAACTTGTGCAATTCAACACATTAAAGCCTATGTGAGATGTATGCTACAATGGGAAAACCATGATATTGTGTTGTGCAAATATTTTGCATCGAGTTTAATGGGAGAAGCACTGAAATGGTTCGAAGGTTTACCAAAGAATATTATAACATCTTTCAATCATTTACAGACCACGTTCTTGGGAGCATACATAAGTAACAATTCCTCGCGACTTGGTATTGAAGACGTATTTGGGTTAAAGCAAAGAATTGGAGAAAGCTTGAAGCATCTAACCATGAGGTGGAAAACAATGTGTAGTCATATGGCAGGCCGTGTAGATGAAATATACCTTATTCTATCATTCATTAATGCAATGTTCGCAACCAATCTGTTATATATTCAAATTTTCAGAATTAAGAATATAATCACAATGACTGAGCTACGAGAATTTCAGGAGGAGTATATTTCTCTTGAGGAAAAACAAAACAAGATAGAATCATACCCAGTTGCGAACAAAAGTTCAAAAGCGGCAAATACAAGCTTATTACCCAAATTGATAAACACTGTGGCGAACTCTTCACAAGTACAACAACAAGAGAAGATGATGGTTGATAGTCAGCAGAAGCTGGTGGCTATGGGAAGTCGTGATCAAAAAGAGTACGAGAGAGAAAGAAACTTCTACAACCATGGTGGAAATAACAAAATTCAAAGACTTGATCAGCCACAAGAGACTTATGGGGGTCAGAGGAAAAACTATCAAAGAGGATAGGGGAGTCATAAGGTGATATGGGAAGAAATCAAAATGCCACCTCTAAATGCAAGTGTGGAAAAAATATGGGAAGCTGTAATTTTGATGGAAAATATACCAACACCATGGAACATGGGGAATGAACCTCCTCCAAGCCATAGAAGTCATGAATTCTGTTTTTTTCATCATTTCCATGGACATTCAACAAATAATTGTAAAAATGTAAAGAGAATCATCCTTAGGATGATATATCAAGGAAAATTAAATCATTTTTTGAGAGGACAACCACAATCTCAACTACTACCACCTCCACTAGAAGCTTGCAGAACAAACACAACAAAAGAAAGAGAAATATTTGTAATAGAAGTTGAGCGAAGGAAAAGAATTTAGTTTGTAACATTATTGTACATTCATACAAAACAATTGAAGACTTAATGATAATGTTCTATGCAGGGTTTTCGCAGGAGATGCTGATGGAAGAGAAATAATGAACATTGCGAAGGTTTCGCCGTTAAAAGAATGGCAAAAACAGACTATTTCCTTCACCGCAGAATAAGTACCTGAGGGTGGAGAAATACATGAAAATCCATTAGTTGTGAGATTAGAGATTAACCCAAAGCCTAGTGATGATGAAGATGATGAAGCTGAGGATACATGGGAAATCAACAGAGTTTCGATTGATACTGGAAGTTCCGTGGATATCCTATTCTATCATGCTTATAAAACTATGGGAGTAAAAGATGAAGATTTAATACCTTCAACCTATAAAATCTATGGTTTTAATGGTACTGCAAACAAACCTAAAGGAGAAATTGCTATGCGGATTCCTTTGAAGGGATTGTCTTCTGAAGTTCAATTCTGTGTTGTTGATGTGGAATCCCCATATAATGCATTAATTGGCATACCTTGGTTACATGGGATTCTAGGTGTAGCGTCAACATTTCATCAGTGCATCAAATTTCCTCATCCCAGTGGTGTTGGCATCATAAAAAGAGATTGGATTGAAGGGAATAAGTGTTATGAAATTGATGTAGAATCATGCGAAGAACGAACTACAAAGAAAGAGAATTGGATACATAACATCAGAGAAAAAAAAAGAAGTGAAAGACTGATGGTAGATGCAATAGAGAAAAAAAAGAAGAAACGTTGCGAAATTAATGCTTGCTGAAAATAAGAAGTGGCGAAAACTTCACAGAAGGCAAGAAAGTTATAGAGAGTACCAAAGATGTAGAGGCGGGAGTCAACAAAGGTAAGAAATTTAAAATGTGAAATGAGAGTAAAATTGAGAGAAGAGAGAAAGATGTTTGATTGATTTGTTGCAAAAATGTTCAAGAATATATTTTATTGAATGACAAAGACAAAATTGAGAAATTACGACAGAGATGAAATGCAAAAGAAGAAACAGAACAATCAGAATGGAAATGCGCGAAAATTTCGCAAGAGACAATCTAAGATTAGAAAGGGGCGATCCTACTATGGCGTACACCCTAGTTCGCGAAATCAAAATTTCTCAAGAGGCAAATGTAAGACCTAAAGTACGTCATAGAAGGGGGTACCTTCCACATGGCTCAGGGAAAAGGTTACATCGCCCCTAGAACCTGAGTCATGGTGATTTGGGGTCAATAAAGCCCATCCAGGAGAGGCGCCTTGGATTCTAACCTTAATTTTATGACTTAGGTTGGGAGACTAAGGTGAGAAGGTCTCTCCTAAGGAGTGTAGAATCTGATCAAGGCGCCGAGGTACACGGTTGATCCAAGAGTGTCTAGGGCGTACCTGGCCATTCTTGGAAAGTCTTGGCTTATGCTGCGCTCGGTCCGAAAAAAAAACCTAATTAGGGTGTAGCCTTGTAACCGTGAGCCATATCGGCGAAGGGATAAAAGGATGCGAAAACAACTGGTTGTTTATATAAACCAGATTGGAGGAGACAACCTTGTATGGTAGAGGTACGCCTCCTTGAAGGGGAAATCAGGGGGATGATAAGGACGGCACCCTTCATTAGGGAGCTGATAAGTGTCTTAAGACGCAAATGTCATGAGGATTTTTACTCACAGGATTATTAAGACTTGTCATATTTTTGCAACAATCCTGAAGAGGCAATAATACAAAACAAAAAGATAAGACGAGATCAATGGGTTACTACATGAAAGTGTAAGAACGTCCTGCGATTTCGTCGCAAGACGGCAATATCATGGGGCTTTAATTTTGCAAAAAAGTTTAGGCCTGTCATATTGTCGCAACGAAATTCCAAGAAATAAGAGAGAGATAAGGCAAGATCAATGGGTTCTCACATGAAATTGTGAAAATGTCCTGCGATTTTGTCGTAATAACAAGAGGTGGCAAAACAAGACCTTTACTTAGGAAGGCAAAATAAGACCGCACCAGAGAACAAGGGAATAACAACTGCGAAATAGAGACATAAATATACCAAAAGATTTCGCACAAATCTTACTTTTTAAAGATAACTTGCTTAATCTTTAATTTGACTACAAATAACAGAGGCAAGTATGGGAATGGATAGAATGAGAGAGTGTTATTTGCTTTCAAATAATAGATTTACGCATAAAATGAAAAATTTATAATTGTATATTGATTAAGTATATTGCAAAAGAGTTTCTTTTCTAACATATGCAGGAAGAAACAAAAGAAAGAAAACTTGTATTGGAAGTTGAAGAAGTTCGCAGCAATAGATTACAAGAGTAGAGGATATACAGATATTACAAAAAGAAAGAAGCAGAGTTATTTCTTGTTTGATTCTTCCTCATCTTCATCAGAACTTTCTTCTTCTTCATCTTCTTCGCTAACATCACTATCATAAATGTCCAGAGGAGGTACATTCTTTGGAACTTCCTCTAAAAGGCAAGGATATGTAGAATGAAGAATGCTGTTGTCATCACATACCTTCTTGATTGTTTGGTTGGGAAAAAGAATAGCTTCATTCTTGAAATTCGCAACATTGATCTTTAATTGACTTTTTAGTCTATAATATTTATCGTTGCGAGAAGAAAGATCCTTTGCGAGTTGCTCTTTTTCAGCTTCAAGGTCTTCAATTCTTCTGCAAAACCTTTCCTCAGCTTCTGCAAACATATAATAATAAATTAACAACTTGGTAGAAATTTATGAAAAACAAACGAGTAACAAGGAATTACAGTTAACAACCTTCTTTGTCAGAAATCATATCTCTAACCAAGGCCGTGTGCTCAGCTTGGAGACTAACAATTACACCTAGATTATTTCGGGCATTATCTAAAACTTGTGCAGCCCAAGCAAACTAATCATCATCATTTATGAGAAGACGATAGCGAACTTGATTCTTTTTTTCAGCAAGCACATCATTTTTGCGGTTAGCCTCATCTCGTTCAACTTGAACCTCAAGAAGAGTCCTATGGAATTTCGCTAAAGCTTGAGTACCTTGGCTGATAATGCGATCTTTTTCATCTATAAGACTACTATTCTTGGCTCTTAATTTACTGATTTCTTCTTTAGAACTAAGGTATAGACGTTTAAACTGGTTGGCTGAACTTAAACCAGATCTATGGTCAATCTCTAAAAGTTGGAGTTTGGATCTAAGTTCGTTTAAAGAAAGAGATTTTATCTTGTCATTGGAAAAGCTATTTAAAGAGTTATTAAGGTATTCAAGAAGGGTATCATTGTCCGTATAATTGGGAAAAGAACGAAGGATTGTAGCCTCATCAGAAAGACCATAAACGTCTGCGAAAATGATAAATCATATGAGGGGAGATAATGGGAAACCGAAGTAAAGGAAAAGAAGAAAAATCCCATGCCGTAAAGTTGGTTATTAGCATTTTAAAGGCTACATATTTTGTTCTGTTGAACAGAAGATTCAACCTCCAATTGTTTGTTCTTTTCGCGAAGGCAAACAGCTTCACCCTCTAATTGCTTGTTCTTCTTCTCCATATTTTCATATCTTCTCGCCCAATCAGAGGCAACATCATAAGAAGCTTTTCCAGACTGCGAAAAAAGGCAAAAAATTGTCAAGACATAGTATAATTTTGAATTTGGAGCTGCGAAGAAACAGAGAAAGGAAAATATACCAGAATGCACAGTGAATTCAGAAAACTTGGGGTCACTGATCTGGAAACCCCACGAAGAGAACTATCACCATCCAACAAAGTTGCATCACAGATGTTCGCGAGAGATTTACATGTGTTATAAAGAGGAACATCTCCTAGCCCTTGCATGGTGTCACAAAAAATGCCAGATAGTTATGCCATAGAAGACTCAGGGGAAGGCTTTTCTCTTGCGAAAGAAATATTATCATCATCATCATTAGAATCTTCATCAGACTGAAGATTTGAAGGAGAGGAAGAATGAACTTTTCTTTTCTTTTAGGGTAGAGTAGCAGACTTCTCCTTACGAGAAACAACTTTACCCTTGCCCTTGTTTTTCGCAACCTTGGACGCTTCTTCTTCAACAACTACAACACCAATCTTCGTCCACGAATGAAGATAAGAAATAGAGGCAATAATATTGTTAAAAATAATAATAAAAAGTATTTCTTACTTCATCCGTGACCGAACTAAGTGCCGCAAGGGTACTTGCTTTCCCAGTCCTATTATAGCTCCTTCTTAGCTTGTTAATCTGATATTTCCACAAGATTAATAGGTATGAAGAGGAATGAAGACTATAAATTGAACAAAAATTTAAGAAATGTACCTCTTACTTAATAGTAATGGAAATGTTGCCGTATTTAACTCCCGAGATAATACACCTCCTCCCTACTACAGAAAGTATTTTGGCAAGCAAATGTGTATGCAAAGAGTGGAATTCTGTCCTTGCAGACCAAATAATTGGACTCCTTTTCGGTTTCACTCAAAAAGTGAGAGCATAAAAAGTTGCGCAACTCTTAAACAAAGAACAAATTGAGGTGGAAGATTACTACACGATGATGGGAGATTTCTATCAGATGTTATTTGGAAACAATGATACCTGGAATATTATTCGATCCTATGATGAAAACATGTCAATCTAATCGTTGGATCTTGTAATGGTCTGGTATGTTTATATGTTTCACACCATGGCATACAATATCCTATTTATATTATGAATCCAACAACGGGTGAGAACCTCGATCTGCCACAAATATGCTATCCAATACCAACGCCACAAATTAGTTTGGATCGATGATTTGTCGTAGGGGGTTATTGTGAACATACCAGTGAATACAAATTATTTCGAATTCAAGTAGAAGGTAAAGTGGATATACACACTCTAGGCGACAACAGGGGATGGAGGAACATCGGAGATTTTCCTTTTACTTTTTGGGATTCATGTGTGTACGCACATGGTTGTATTTTTTGGATAAATCATTATTTTTTATGACAATATTCAGATATATTCAGATAGTATCTTTCAATTTGGAAAATGAGACATTCCGGTCATATTCGCCACCCCCACATCATATTTATGAGAATGATGGTTTCAGTACTTCAAAACTTGGAATGGTCTTGTCTGGAGTTCGCCTTTTATTTTACAACATTCACGATATTTATGATCTCCAGATTGATTTTTGGACACCCATTTCCGATAATGATATTCATTCACGGGCACCAGGTGTAGAATGAAATTGGGAACTTAAGAGGAGAATTGTCTTGGAAGAGCCTTCGAATCTATGGTGGCCGCCTTATAAGCTGATAGCCTTGGTAAAGAACAACGACATCTTATTGCAAAACAATCGTTGTTTGGCACGTTATAATGAACTCACCAGAACTTTGATAGAAATTGCGGAGATAAGGTGGCCGATAAAGGTTAGAGTTATTCCTCACATGAGGAGCACTATCTCGTTGAGGAATTTTGGAGGACAATCTAAAATATGTACTGACGATGTCCATGCGACAAACATATTCCGTGTGTAGTGCTTTTGTTTTTATTTTTGTTTTGATCAGAGTAATGTAGTTTGGTATTCAATATATATACTTTTTAATAGTACTAATTCTCATCTTTTATTTATTTTTTCGTATCTTGTCTGGACTAGAAGTTGTTTTTGAAATTTGAAGAATCGAATTTGGTCTTATTTAGGGTAATAATGGTTGGTATTTTATTTAATGGAGTTAATGCTTTTAAACATATTCCCGACGAATTTAGAAGGGGACTTTGTTTTATGGTGGTCAATTTGGTAGAGGGAGGCATTTCTGTATTCCAGTTATATTTATGGTTATAAATTCTGCGAATCTATAGGGAGACTTTTATGCGTTCATAAAAGTAAATTCGAGAGAGAAAAAGAAAAATGTAAAAAGAAGTGATAATTTGAGATGCAAAAGGTACAAGTGATTGATAGACAAATCAATGATAATATTCTCGAAAATGCACATGAATGAAAAAGATTTTTGAGAAGTCAAAAAAAAAAATGTTGATTACGTGACTAATCAGGATTCTTTTTGTAGACGAATTATAGATTTGAAACTGGTGTTTGACGAATTATAGATTATTTTATTTATTAAGTTTTGTGTGTTCAGAAACTACATCCAATTAAAAAGGAAATTAGATAAAGATCCAATATTCATTCCAATATATATATCTCATTATATATTTTCTTCCATATTTATAGTGATACGGAAATTGAATTTTTTGATGTACTTGTAAGGAGATAAGGAATACCAAACACCTAATTCGCTTAAACTAAAAATGTAGGGGCTAAACGAGAGATACATAAATTAATGTACCATTGTAAATACACTTTTGTATTTTAGGGATAGTTCTTGTTTATTATTATTAACCAATGTTGTTGTAAATATTAAGATGTTGTTGTGATGGGTTTTATAATTCCAGGAAGTAAGCATTACTGAATTGGTGCATAAGTATCTATAATGAGAATCACATATAGCTTATGCAATTCAAATGAAAGCCAGGAAGACAGCTTCCCCTTGATGTATTCTAGTCTTATAGAGTCCATGTAATTTCTGTAGTTGCAGGAAATCCTACACTACACCCTTAGTAAGAATTCAGAAAGATTAAGACATCATTTGAAGATAAAGAATGATATTTTTATTAATTTGATCCAGAAAGAATTACAGGAAATATAAGAAATCAAGAATACAACCTCTTTTTCTAAGTTTTTCTCTCTCCTCAAGACTTTCTCATCACTCAAAAATTATCTCTCTCTCTCAAATCTATTGGTCCTTTATATATAGGGTAGTTACATAGTGGATGACAGCTAAGCTGTCCTTTAATTTCGGATATGGCCCGCGAGATATTCGCAACAACTATAATATCAACTCTCGCAAGTACTTTAATCCTCGCAGAATCATCACTCTCTTCTCGTGTTTTGGCTGTCATCATTCATTACGTCACTTATTAGATCATCCTTCAACACTTTCAGTATGTTGTTAGAGAATCTCGCAGACTAACTCGCAGGAATGTCATTAATTCTCGCAAGAACGATATAGTGGCGATATTCTGGTCCTACATCTTGCCTCTTCTCATGTCTTTTCTACGAAGAAGGAAAGGTGATGAGAATAAAAATGCCTCAACTGTTCATCTTTCCATTTTATTTTCGCTCTGGCACGTTTCTACATCCTTCGCTAGATTTATCACACATATTTTTTCTTCCATTCAATTTCTGACACGTCTTTTTCAACCGTTACGTTTCAGCCGTTCACGTCTTCTCTTCGCATTAAATACATCTATCTTCTCGATATTCTTCTTCTTCTATAAATACTTCCTTCATTCTTTTCTTTCCTTCTTTTTACCTTCTTATTTCTTCGCTTTGCAAATTTATTTTTCTTCCATAAATTCCGGATCTGCTATTGTAGTTTTTCTTCCTCTTTTGATCTTCGATTCTTTTTCAACTCTTTTTCCATTCCCATACTAAAAAATGGCCCATGTTAGTCATATAAATCAAGATACTTTTGAAATCCATCAACAGAAACTTCAAGGTCTAGGTTTTAAATTATTCACCATCCCTAATCAATCTCCTAGATCTGAACTTTCTATCAATTTATTTTCTGATCATCCTTCTTCCAGCGAGAAAATTATGGTCTCGCTAGGTCAGTTAGAAGCTGGTCTTCCCATTCCCCTTTTCAATCCGGAACTTCCCTTATTTTATGAAATTCTCTCGCATAAGAAATTTTCGCGAGCAATATACCAGTTGAGTGGAGATTGTATCCATCTATTACTTGAGTATGCTACTCGCGGCGCCGGTAAAAAATATCTATATCCTGAGACCGCGAAGAATCCTAAATTTAAAGACATTCCAATCATTCCTGAAAATTATACTGTGGAGAACTTCTTCACAAATTATGAAGTGATCCCCATGAAGAAGGATAGAACTTGTTGGGGTGTCCGTCTACAAAAGAAAGATGGCATTGCTGACGACAAGGTTCTTATGATGGACATTGACTGGCATCCAGGCAATAATTCATCCCCTCGCTATTCTAAAGATGATAAATGGTGCAAATTCCCCTTGATGTTAGAGGGTTCTTACATATCTGGTACTCATAATTTACCTGCGAATCTCGCAGAGTATCGACCATGGATCTTTAATTGGTCTGAAAAAGATTCTGAGGTGTGTTCCCAAATTATTATTATTGTTTTCATATCCTGATATGTATTCTCTCTGATCATTCTAATTTTTCCAGATTAAAAGAATGAAACTTAGCTACTAGAACACGGGGAATCCCAACATTTATTTGTCTCTTAAGTCTTTCACGGATGAAGTAAGAAATACTCTTTACTCATTCTGAACAATATATTGTTGCCTCTATTTCTTACCTTCATCTGTGTTTCTTTTTTGAAGGTTATTGAAGAAATTGAACCCATAAAGCCTGCGAAGACTAAAGGGAAAGACAAAAGTAAAGACGGTCCTCGCAAAGAAAAATTTTCTATTCCTCGTGGAGAAAAATATACTGTTCCTCCTAAGGGTAAACCCACTGTTCCTCACAAGGAAAAGTCTAATGATCCCCCTTCAAAAAAGAGAAGAATTCAAATTCCTACACCTTCTTATTATCAATTTAGTGAGAGTTCCGGAGAGAATACTGATGATAATGATAATGATGATGATGTTGGTACTTTTACCGTGAGGGAAAATTTTCAACCTGAGTCTTCTATGACTCAATTATCTCATATATTTGGTGACCCTCGCGGCATTTCTCATGACTTTGGAGATGAATCTGTCAATGAAACGTGCTTAGCTCTCGCAAAGGTTTGCGATGCTACCCTGTTAGTTGACAATGACTCTCTTGAAGGAATTTCTAGATCAATGTCTCCTAGTATTTTGAATTCTCTCAGTATTTTGGTATATTTTTATTCCTTCACTTCATTGTTTTATTCCGAAATTCTGATTATATTTGTTTTGACAAACCTAACCATTTCTTTATAGACTGGTAGAGCTTCTTTTGCCGTTGCCTCATACTTGGAGAGGAGGTGTGCATCTTTTCGTACGAAGAATATCGTTCTTCACAAGAAGAATGTGGATTTGGAATCTGAGTCCGCTAGTCTTCGCGGGAAATTGGAATCTGGGTCAACTGACCTTCAAGAAAAAAATCAAGCAATTGGAAACTGATCTAACTTTCTCGCAAGAAAAGGTTGCAAGCCTCCAAGTTGCGAATGATCATCTTTATGGTAGGAAATCCTTATCTTTCTTTTCACCCTTGTATTCCTTTGCATTTTGTTCTTATTATTCTTCCTCTCAGATGTTTATGGCCTTTCTGACGAAGCTGTATTCCTTCGTTCTTTTCCAAACCCAATAGATGATGATACACTTCTCAATCGCCTTAATGAATCCTTAGTTAGTTATTCAAATGAACAGATTAACTCTCTTTCCGTAGATGATCTTAGATCCAAATTTCATCTTTTAGAAATTGATCATAGATCTAGCTTGAAAGCGGACAATGCATCCAAGCGTTAATATCTTAATTCTAAACAAGAAATCAAGATTCTAAGAGCCCAAAAAAGTGATCTTATAGATGAAAGGGATCGCATATCTAGACAGGGAGCACAAACCTTAGAGTATTTTCATAAAACCCTTCTTGAAGTCCAAATTCATAGAGATAAATTTATCCGCGAGAGAGATGATCTTGTTAAAAGAGAAAACCAAATCTGTTTCCGTCTTCTTATTAATGATGATGATGAATTTTCTTGGGCTGCGAATGTTATTGATAATTCCAGGAATAATCTAGGTGTAGATGTTAGTCTTCATGCTGAACAAGCAGCTTTGATTAAAGATATGATCACTGAAAGAAAATGTTGTTTATTGTTCCTTTTTAATATCTTCTTGTCTCTTATATATTTCTGTCAAATCTCAGATCTGTTATTATATACCCGCAGAATCTGAGAAGAGATATTCTACCAGAGTTGAAGAACTTGATGCTGAAAAAGAAATGCTAGCGAAAGATCTTTCTTCTCGCAATGAAAAATGTTCAAGGTTGAAAGAGCAACTAAAAATTTCTACTGCGAATTTTAACAATGCTCTTGTTGTCGTTCGCAATGATTCCGTCAAGAAGGTCTGCGATGATCATAATATTTCTTATTCTTTGTATCCTTTCCTCACGGAAGAAATCCCAGCGAACACTCCCAACCTAATTATCTCTGATAGTGAAGCTGAAGAATTTAGTGGAGATGATAATGAAGATGAAGAACAAGAAAAATCTGGTGAAGACAACGATGAATCGAAGTAGTCTTGTTTTCCTCTTTTTGGTATTTTTTATAAAATTTGTAAACTTATCTCTTTTTCTTGCGAATTTTTCCAGTTTTAAATACTCCTTGGTGTATAGATTTCCCTTGCTTTTATCTGTGTATATTAGAAAACAATTTATTTTTGCAATATGGTTAATATAATCATCAATCTTTAACTATCTACACAGATTTATCATATAATGATGAATAACAATGTTATTATTTTATGCATTCCCATACTTGCCTCTGTTATTCATCTGCAATATGATGAATTTAGTAGAATAACATCCAGAATTATTGCCATAATCTCGCGGCTATTCTGTGTTTTCTGATAATCTTTAGTGTGGTCTTATTTTGCCTTCCTAATTAAAGGTCTTATCTCTCCACGTTTGATATTTGCGACAAAATCGCAGGACATCCTTACATTTACATGTAACAACCCATTGATCTTGCCTTAACTTGATTCTTTTAATATTCTGCGACAATATGACAAGTCTAAGTTCCCTTTCGAGAACAAAGTCTCATGACATTTCCGTCTTGCGATGAAATCGCAGGACGTCTTTACACTTTCATGTAAAAACCCATTGATCTCATCTTAACTTTTTCTCATGGATTTTTGCCTCTGTAGAATATTTGTCACGCGAAAATATGACATGCCTAAATGTTATTGCGAATCATAAATCCCCATGACATTGCCGTCTTAAGACACTTACCAGCTCCCTAATGGAGGGTGCTGCCCTTATCTTCCCCCTGGTTGCCCCTTCAAGGAGACGTAGTTCTGCCATACAAGACTAAATCATCCCATCCAGTCCTAGTAATAACCTGTTGTTTTCGCAGCCTCTTATCCTTTATGCATATATGGCTTATAGTTACGAGACTGCACCCTAAGTGGGGTTTTCTTCAGGCCGAGTTCATCATAGCTAAGACTTGCCAAGAATGGCCAGGGTAGTTTCATACGCCCCGGGCACCCTTGGCTCAACCGTGTACCTCGGCGCCTTAGTCATACTATGCACTCCTTAGGATATATTCTCGGTCTTCCAACCAGGGTATAACATTATATAGTTGGAAATCCAAGTTACCTCTCCTAGATAGGTTTTCTATAACCCCAATCTCCATGACTCAGGTTCCAGCAGCGGTATAACCTTTCGCTGAATCATGCAAAGAGATGCCCCCTAATATGATGTACTTTAGGTCTTACATTTTCCTCTTGCGAAATTGTATTCGCGAACTAGGGTGTACGCCATAAAGGTTCGTCCCATTCTTGTGTATCTTTTGCGAATATCGCAATGTCTTATGCTTTTGCATTTAAATTCTTATATGATCTTTCAACAAGAAGTACATATCTTGAAAATGAATAAAATTTTCTTCAACAAACTATCCATATGTTTTCTAAAATTCTCAAACTGAGATTTTTACCTTTTCTACTTACTACTCTTTGCTTAATTTGCGAGGCGCTTACAGTCAGTTCATTTCTGCACACACAAATCTTACAACATTTCATCTTCTCGCCTTTCTATCACATCCACCATTAACCTTTCACTTCTTTGATGTTGTTTAACGTTGTTTCTCCAGTTGCTGTTTTTCGTGACTCTTTGCTCGCAGGATTCAACGTCCATTTCATAACATTTCTTCCTTTCAGTCTAATCTCCTTGTATCACTCCAACACCATGGGGATGGGGAAATTTAATGCACTAGTGAAAGTTCGATGCCACACCTAGTATCCCATGTAACCAAGGTCCTCCAATCAAAGCATTGTAAGGAGATTCTATATCAACCACGCAGAACTGAATTTTAGAAGATATCCCTTTTAATGTAATTTTCATGGTAATCTCCCCTTTGGGTTTGTTGGTTGTTCCATTAAAAACATAAATTTTATATGTTGACGGGATCAAATCTTCATCTCTTCCTCCTATTGTATGATAAGTGTGATAAAACAAAATATCCACTGAGCTTCCAGTGTCAATCAAAATTCTATCAATAGCCCATGAATCATTTGCTTCATCATCTTTATCTTCTTCTTCATCCTCTTCTTCTTCTTTGTACCTTGGATTTATTTCTAATCTCACTACTAATGGATTATCATGTGTTTTACCTGGCTCAGGTGCTTCTTGTGCAGTGAAAGAAATAATATGCTTTTGCCACTCCTCTAATGGCGAGACTCTCGCAATGTTCATTATCTCTCTTCCATCTATGTCTCTCGCAAAGAATCTGCTTAGAACATTGTCATGGAAATCCTCTATTGTTTTATAAGAATGTACAATGGAATTACAAAATAGATTCTTTGCTTTAGACCCCACTTAGATGACAAATGTTTCTGCTCCCTTTGCGATATTTACTCTGCGAGTTTCTGGTGCTGGTGGTAATTGCTGAGGTTGTGGATGCCCTGTCATAAAATGATTTAACTTTCCCTGCTCAATCATCCTCAAAATTATTCTCTTTACATTCCTGCAATCATTTATTGAATGGCCATGGAAATGATGATAAGGGCAAAATTCTTGACTTCGGTTATTTGGATGTGGCTCTTTTCCCATATTCCAGGGTGATGGTATATTTTCCATTAAAATAATAGCCACCCAAATTTTATCAATACTAGCATTTATAGGTGGCATTTTAATTTCTTCCCATATTATCCTTTGATTTCCTTGCCCTCTAGAATAATTTTTCCTTTGTCCTCCATAAGTTTCCTGAGGCTGATCAAGTCTTTGGATTTTATTATTTCCACCATGATTGTAATAACTCCTTTCTCTTTCAAATTCTTCTTGGTCTCGACTTCCCATAGCTACTAATTTCTGCTGATTATCAGTCACCATCTTTTCTTGTTGTGGCTGCGAGGTACTCGCCACATTGTTGATTCATACACAAGAAAACGATCATTAAACAAGAAAATTAATCCATTCGACAGTCATTAAGCAAGTCCAACACCATTCAGTCATTAACATTAGAAAAAACCTGAAAATTAATCATAAATCCGAAACATAAATTCCAAAAAAAAAAAAAAAAACAAGATTCAGTCGACCACAATTTCCTGTTAGACCCCTCTTAATTCCAAATTTTCTCTGTACTTTGACGATACCTATTTCTTCAAAATAGTAACTTGTGTAACCATTTTCAAACTTTGTATTATCATTTCCATTAAAGCAACTTAACCAAAAAAAATACACCAGCTATAAGAAAATTGGAATTGGTCGAGTCTTACTTGTTGCATGCTTTCCTCCTTTCCTTTTTCTCCAACAACAACAAAAACTCTTCTGGGTATTCTTCATCTTTTACTTTCTCTATGTTTCTCTTATTTGTCTCGTCATTTTATGCAACTGAATTTTCATGATAAAACTCATTCCACTACACATCCATATTATCATCTTGGTTATTGTTCTGCACACCTACTTCTTCCTCTTCTCTCATCTTCCTTTCCACTTATTTCTTCTTATTTTTATTCAATCTTGCTTCTTGTTACGAAATATAGTACTTAGCGTTATGTAGTTACCCCAATCCATTTCAAATACTGCTAATTTGAACCTCATCCTCACTTATTTTCTCTTCAAGCACCCGTCCTTATCAACTTTTTCCTCTGTCATTGGGGTCTTTCAACCACTCTCTTTTTATGGGTTATTTGGAGCCATTGTTATCTCTGAAACCTTTTTTCTTCTTCTCTTATCTTGGATTAATTTTCTCTCTGATAAATGAATATAATCCCTAATTCCTCTTTTACATTTATTATCATTTTTTTTCTTTTTTCTTCTGATACCTATTCCCAAAAGACACATGCAACTGTTGAATTCAAAGAAATAATAACACCCTACTAAAATGTCATGTCCTTTCAGATATACTTCATGACATAATGGTTATCATTTAGATTTTATTTCCTTTTAAATAAAAATCCAGTTATAGGTTTAAGCTATAACCACTTATAAGATAAAATGTGCAAATATGCGTTACTTGCCCACTCATTAAGGACGCAACCATTCAAATAATGCATGCTCATCAAGGACGCGACCATTCGCCAATAGGTGTATTGGATGTCTATATAAGATTTACTCGTATCTGCTTATAGCATTCTACAATATGAAGAAAATCCTAAATGCTTTTAATTATTTTATTTTTGATAATCTTTCATCAGTATAATAGTGATGGATATGTTGCCGGAATTAACTACCGAGATACTACAGCACCTCCAAACTGCAAAAAGCATTTTAGCAAGCAAATATGTTTCCAAATATTGGAATACTATCCTCGGGGACAAAATAATTGGACTCCTTTTTGGTGTCACACCAAGAATAGGGAAAGAAGTTACTCAAATATTTTATAGAGAGGAAAATTTCATCCCGATCGTAACAACCAACAATCACGACACCCCGAATGATGGAACCCATGATGATTGGACTATGTTGCACCCAATAGTTGGATCTTGAAATGGTCTAGTATGTTTTTATGTTTCACACCATGGCATACAAGATCATGTATATATTATGAATCCAGAAACTGGTGACCACCTCCATTTGCCACAACTATGCATCCCAATTGCACCGGATCAAGTACTTTCGTGGTATCATGTAATTAGGGGTTTCAGCTACTGTTAACGTACCAATGAGTATAAGGTAGTTCGAATTCACATGGATGGTAAAGTTAAAATACACACTCTAGGAGACAAGAAGGGATGGAGGAACATATCATGGGATATTCCTTATATTTTTTGGAGTTCAGGTGTGTACGCTTATGGTTATATTTTTTGGAAGGATTTTTTTCAGTGAGATAGTGGCATAATTTCTTTCAATTTGGACACTGATACATTTCATCAACATTTGCGACCCCCGCATCATATTCCTGGGAGTGAATTCCCATCACTTTGGATGGTTATGTTCGGAGTTCACCTTTTATTTTACTACATCCATGAGGCCTATGATGAGGGGATTAATCATCCCCGGATAGATTTCCGGGCACCCATTTCCAATAAAAATATTCATACATGGGCACCTGACGGGGATGGAATTGGAATCATAAGATAAGCATTTTGTTGGAAAAGGATGAGGATGAAGGGTGGCCGACCTATCACCCGATAGCTTTTGGAAAAAACAAGGACCTCTTATTGTGGCAGAATGGGTGTTTATTGCGTTACAATGCACTCACCAGAAATTGGACAGAAATTTGGGGGACACTACTGTGGGAAACAAGCAAGGTTGCAATTATTCCTCATATGAAGATCACTATCTCGTTGAAGAATTTTGGTGGACAATCAAAAACATGTACTCATGATGTCCATGCCACTAACACATTCCTTGGGTTATCTATGTAGCTTTTTTTTTTTTTTTTTTTTTGGTATTTGGTATTTGGATTTTTTTCTATGTATAATTTATTCCTTGGGTTATCTATATAGATGTTTTTTTCTCTTGTAGTTGTGTGTTTTTTTTTTGGTGTTTGGATTATTTTCAATGTTGAAATGTACAATTTAGTTTGGGTCATTGTTTAACTAGCCAACCTTTGGTTTTTCCCTTTTTTTTTGCGTTACACTTATGGTCCAGCCGTCCGGGCTACCCCAACCGACCTAGGTAATTAGTCGAAAAATAGAAAAATTATTTGGGTATTTCCTAAGAGATCATGATTTATTTTAGTTTGTTATGTTCGGAATGTATATTAGAGTAAAAAGTAAATTAGATAAACATGAAAATATTCATTCCATATCTCATTATATTGCTACAATATCTCATTTTTTAGTAATATGAAAATTGAAATATTCAGTGTAAATACCAAAGAATAGTGATTTAAGATAATGATGGAAAACCTAAAAAATTAAAGTTTTCAAATTACGCCAAACATAGAAAAAAACTAACATAGAGTATTAAGATAAAACTGAGTTCTGCTAAGAAGGACATGAAAATGATTTTTACTAAGAGGGATTGTTGATATGAAATTGATGAGAGGATCCAAAAATGTCCTAGACTGACGCGATCAATCGCCAACAGGTATATTGTTGGATGTTTATATATATAAGCTTTACTCATATTTGCTTATAGCATTCTACAATAAGAAAATCCTAAAAGCTTGTAAAAATATATTTTTTTGATAATCTTTCATCAGTATAATAGTGATGGATATGTTGCCGGAATTAACTACCGAGATACTTCAACGCCTCGAAACTATAGAAAGCGTTTTAGAAAGCAAATGTATATGCAAAGAATGGAATACTATCCTTGGGGACAAAATAATTGGATTTCTTTTTGGTGTCACACCAAGAATGGGGAAAGTTAAAGTTACCCAACTCTTTTATAGAGAGGAAGATTTCATCTCGATCGTAACAACCAACAATCGCGACGCCCCGAATGATGGAACCCATGATGATTGGACTATGTTGCACCCAATAGTTGGATCTTGAAATTGTATGGTATGTTTTTATGTTTCACACCACGGCATACAAGATCCTGTATATATTATGAATCCAGAAACTGGTGACCACCTCCATCTTCCACAACTATGCATCCCAATTGCACCGGATCAAGTACTTTCGTGGTATCCACAATACAACGTAATTTGGGGTTTCAGATACTGTCAACGTACAAAGGAGTACAAGGTAGTTCGAATTCACATGGATGGTAAAGTCCAAATACACACTTTAGGAGATAAAAGGGGATGGAGGAACATAACATGGGAGATTCCTTATACTTTTCGGAGTTCAGGTGTGTACGCACATGGTTATATTTTTTGGATAGATTGTTATCAGCAGGATATTGGCATAATATCTTTCAATTTGGACACTGAGAAGTTCCATCAACATTTTCCACCCCCGCATCATATTCCTTGGAGTGAATTTTGGATTAATACTTACACATCACTTGGGATGGTCATGTTCGGAGTTCGCATTTTATTTTACTACATCCATGAGGGAATTTATCGGCCCCGTATAGATTTTTGGGCTCCCATTTCCGAAGAAAATATTCATACATGGGCACCTGGAGGGGAATGGAATTGGAATTATAAGATAAGCATTTTTTTGGAAGAGGATGAATGGCCGACTCATAACCCGATAGCCTGTGTAAATAACAAGGACCTCTTATTTTGGCAAAATTAGCGTTTATTGGGTTACAATACACTCACGAGAACTTGGACGGAAATTTATGGGGCACTACCGTGGGAAACAAAGGTTGCAATTATTCCTCACAAGAGGAGCGCTGTCTCGATGAAGAATTTTGGTGGACAATCGAAAACGTGTACTCATGATGTCCATGCCACTAACACATTCCTAGGCTTATCTATGTAGCTTTTTTCCTGCAGTTGTGTTCTTTTTCTTTCTTTTTTTGGTATTTGGATTTGTTTCTATACTGAAATTTACAATTTATTCCTTGGGTTATCTATGTTTCTTTTTTTTTCCCTAGTAGTTGAGTTGTTTTTTTGGTGTTTGGATTTTTTTCTATGTTAAAATGTTCAATTTCGTGCATCAACATGATAGTGTTGACGCTAAATGTTGGGTAATTGTTTAACTAGCCAACATTTGGTTTTTTCCTTTTTTTGCATTACACATGTGGTCCATCCGGTCGAGCCACCCCAACCGACCTAGGTAATTAGTTGAAAAGTTGAAAAAATATTTGGGTATTTCCTAAGAGATCATATATTAAATTAAAAAGGAAATTAGATAAATATGAAAATATTCATTCCATATCCCATGAGATCATGATTTATTTTAGTTCGTGACGTTCGTAATGTATATTAGATTAAAAAGGAATTTTGCATTACACCTATGGTCCAGCCGGCCGGGCCACCCCAACCGACCTAGGTAATTAGTTGAAAAGTAGAAAAATTATTTGGGTATTGCCTAAGAGATCGTATATTAAATTAAAAAGGAAATTAGATAAATATGAAAATATTCATTTCATATCTCATGAGATCATGATTTATTTTAGTTTGTTGTGTTCGTAATGTATATTAGATTAAAAATAAAATTAGATAAACATGAAAATATTCATTCCATATCTCATTATATTGCTACAATATTCGGTGTAAATACCAAAGAATATGTGATTTAAGATAATGATGGAAAACCTAAAAAATAAGTGTTTTCCTTAGAAATATATATAAATTACGCCAAGCATAGAAAAAAATTAACATAGAGTATAAAGAGGAAAATGAGTTCTGATAAGAGGGACTGTATAGATGAAACTGAAGAGAGGATCCAAAAATTTCCTCAATTGATGGCTGGTCCTCGTAAATTGAGGATTATCATTACTGTGGGAGAAATAACTATTGTTCCTGGTGTTCCTCTCGACGTTGTAATTAGTTCTGTTTTCAGTAGTGTTGAGAATGATGATGTTCCTATTTATGTTTATATTATTCTTGGTGTTCCTCTGGACGTTGTAATCAGTAGTGTTGAGAATGCTGATGTTCCTGCTTATGCTGATATTCCTACTGTGAATGTTGATGTTCCCGCTTCTATTATTGAAGAAGATCACGATGTTCTGGATATGGCAGATGATCCAAAAGTTAACGAGCATGTAGAACCCGATGAAGCAGAAAATGGAAAATCTAAGAATGACAAGGCGCCCAAGCTTGCTGGTTGGAGTGATCATGTTCACCTCAGCATTCTGAGAAGAACTGTTTGAAGATGGGGGATGGTTCATTTGATATGTTGTTTTTTGATGATATGGTTTGATTTATCTATTTATTTTTGTGGACGCTTTGAAAAAAAAATTCATTTCTTGTTTCGTTTGCTAATTTTGTCATTTAAAAGAAGGTGATGTTTATGAATTATTTTATTATTTAGGTATTGGAATCATGAAATAAATCAGATAATTATTTGCAAGTTCACAGACTTAACATAATGCAATATACTCTTGCAAATTTATTTATTTATTTATGAGGTGTGCATTCTTTAGGAAAAATAAATATAATTAGCTGAAATAACGGAGGAAATGTAGAAAAATACAGTTGTTCCCCCGTGTAAACAATAAGAATCAATTTATCACTTTAGGTCTGATCTTATTATCTCCTTGCCAATACTTTTAATAAAAATACGAGTTTGAACAAATAAAGTGCTATTGAAAGTAAAGTACTGCTATACGACGATGTTAATGATAATGATATCTGCGTGGATTTGGATGGGAATGAGGAACCAAACTAATCTGACAAAGAACCAGACTCATCTAACAAGTTCTTTGATTTTTAAACATGGTTTTTGATGTGTGAACTTATTGTTTATATATTTTTAAATATAAAGCATTTCGTCTGACCATTTTGTTTTCAGTGGTGGTTGTATTTATTTTTTAAGTATTGCACTAGATGCAGGCCTTTTACGCTGATAGATAGGTTGACATTTATGTGATGAATGATTCACGTTGAACTTTTATGTTTTCTGGAAATGATGAACATGAAAATGGATGGGTTTAGTTTATTTATCTTTAGTAGCTTACTGTATGATTAGAATAATACGTTTCCTACATAGGTGCCACTAATAATTCATACGTTTTCTCCGTAAACCAAGAATAATGCAGGAGGAAACCCAACTTAAAATTATTAAGGAAAATATTATTCGAAATAAGAAAGTAATTTTTTTCTATAGCCTCTTCTCGAGTTGGTTAGAGATAGGAAACCAAATTTCAAAAATTTTGGGAAACAATTTTATCATAACTGTCTACGATATATTCTATCATAAAATAAGAAAACTAACCATATTAGTTACACATCAAAAATTTGGAAATAAAAAAAGAAAAACGCCCAAAATATTTTGTTTGGCGGGTGATGAAAATGAATTTTACTGGGCAGGATGATTTCAAAAGGAAAATCAATTCCCGCCTGATGGTTTGGTTAAATTCCAAAAAAGAAAAAGAAATATGAGTTCGATATACTTTTTCAGTTTTTATTACTGGATTCATTCTCTCTATGAAATCATCATTCTACTATTATCTCTAATCTTTACAAGGAACCTACCTCTTCAGAATAGAAAAATTGTTTTTGGTATTATTTCTACAACACATTATCGACTGAATATTAAATTGATGTTAGATTTTTTGTTTGATCTCATGGAATCATATGTAAGATCTTATAGGTTTACTAGTTAAAGCATGATTAGGATTTTCATTCTATTACTTCTTATAGGTTTACTAGTTAAACCATGATTAGGGTTTTTATTCTATTACTATCGAATTTTTACAAGGAATCTACCTCTTTAAACTCGATCTTTGTTGCTGGTAATATTTCTACAACCCATTATCGAATAAATATTAAATTTATTTTAGATTTTTTTTTTAATCTCATGGAATCAGATGTTGGATCTTATAGGTTTACTAGTTAAAGGATGATTAGGGTTTTTATTCAGCTGTATCAAAGAACAAGTTAATGACAATCACGGGTTGTACGATGAGATGTGATTTCATTTTGTTACAACAATAATGTTTTAGGCTTAAGTTACATGCATGAACTATTATAAGATTTAGGTAAGGATATTTCTTTCATGTTACTTAGTTAGGTTTTACTAGTTAGTTAGGTTTTACAAAATAAATAAAAAAACTTACCTATGCTAATTGATTCTAGGGTTTTTGTTATTGTTTTGGTTAGATTTTGATTTAGAGTTAATAACTCTACTTTAATCGACGATGTTGTGTCAATCATATATATATATATATATAAGGCTTCTCAAGATTTAATCATTTGAGTCTTTGTTACTTGGCGAGCCTATAACGTATGCATTTTAAGTTGCCACTTTTAATAATACCATGTTGCTGGTTGGCCAATTTGACGATCATCTTCAATCTAAAAATGGATAATCATTATGTGGTGCTTTAGTGCCCTTGGATTTTGTAACAAAAAATTATATAAGATCGTTTAACCGGTACCTTTCGCTTTGTGGATAACACAATAATCGTGAGGAGATTTTGTGTGTTGCAATGATGTTTTAGCCTCAAGTTACATGCATCAATGAGTTCATGTTTGTTTTATTTACATATAATAGAAAATAGGTGTAACACATGTTGCCTATCCTGTTAGGTTTAGCTATTATTTTCCAAAATAAGCTCAAATTCCTAACTGAGATGCACGTATCTACACAACTTTTGTCATGGGAGAAGATGATGATTACAACGTGGCCACAGAGGATAACCAATGGAGGGAACCAGATGATGAGGTGGATTCTGATAAAGACATGATATAGTTAGATGAGATTCATAGTGACATTATACAATCATATGACGATGATGGTGAAGATTTTATAACCACTGGTAGATTTGAAGAATTAACAAGTAATGTTCGAAATCTTGTACTTACTAGTTTTTACTTAAAAATCACATGGTTTCATATGTTGCATCCATTATTTCCAGAGTCAGACGATTCTGAAAATGATGATCTCGAAGCCACAGAAAAAATATAATTGGAAAACGCTCCAGAAGCATAAAAGCATCCATAACAAGAAGACTCTACAGAAGAGATCAAAAAAGAGAGGGGAATGACAAGAATGTTGAAGCTGCATAAACACTTCTCGAAAGAAAATGCCAAAAAACGGGAAATGAATTTTGACAAAATGTTCCGACCTATTGGTGACCATAGAATTGAATTCAGTAGTTACCTAGGCTATCTGGCCCGTGATATGGTTGGCATAAAACATTTATGTTGGAAGGAAGTCCCTTCAGCAACAAAATAAAATATGTGGGAGTCAATTCTGGTATGCATATGCGGTTATCAATTCATCATTTTTGTCGTCTAACTGTGAGTATGTGATTAACATACATTAGATGTTATTGCAGCTTAATTTTGAGGTGACCCATTATATGAAGGGAGTGGTCATGAAGTGTCTACCTGTTCAACTGCGGGACTTCAGAAGGAAACTGTACAACAATCATGTGAAACCATTTCAGGATAGACCATACAAACTAAGAACTGTCCCTAAAAAGTACAGAACAGTAATGAAACAAGAAAGATGGGACAAGTTTCTTGATCATGTAATGAATTCTCCCAAATTTAAGGTATGGAATACACATTGCTTTTTCTAATTTGTGTTTCTTTCTTATTGTCTATCCCAGCATATTAATGAAATTATTTTTATTTCCTCTGCAAGGAAAATTCGGAGAATGGAAATGAGGCAATATCACAATCCAAGTTCCCACATCGGACGGGACGAGGAGGATACACGGAATTAAAAAAAAAAAGTAAGTATATTATCTAATTTATTATACACTGCACAGTAAAACCGGCCATATCATATACTTCTATTTTGTATGTCGTGTTGTGTGTCTCATATACGCAGAAACTTATAACGGTATAGGGATGTGTCCACTTACACCAATCGGTAATTTTATCACATTAGATGCTTTGGAATTGGTTTTATGTTTTACACAGTTAATATATGTGCGGATGTTAATCCATACTTGTTTCTGTTAACTACTAGGTCCAAAGTGGAGATTTTGCCGAAGAAGATCTTGAAGACCGGTGCTTCATCTGGGCAAAAGCACACAAAGACAAAAAGGGAACTATACCAGACGATTTTGTCTGGGAGAAGGCATCTGAAATTGTAAGAAAATAGAAACTTCCCAGTCCTCATGTTTTTAACCAAAGTAAGTGCAAAGTAAGTGCGCAAGGTTTAAATCAGAATTTAACACATTATTTGAACATGAAGAGACGTGGAATATGTTTCGAGAGGGAAATCGAACGATTGGTCATAACGAGGATGCCCTAACAATTATGATCGGCCCGGATAAGGGTGGGTGTGTCAAGGGGGGTGGCTTCTGAGTGACGGCAACCCTTTACTTTAAAAATGGAAGAAAACCAAGACAAGCCTCGAAACAGAATGATGAACTGTGTGAAGACCTAAAATATAAGGAGAAAGGATTAGAGTTTACTAAAGATGTGTATCAGAGATTAACAGATAACTTGATATCTCGAGGAATGGACATTATGAACATTTTGGGAAACAATATCAGCAAGTCTGTATGAGAAGTAAGTGAACTGAGTTTTGATTATATTGTGTAACTTTTTTAAAAAAATGGCAGGCAGTATCTGATTTTTTCTAACAATATGTTCAACTACGGTCACAGGATGCATCACCTAGCAATGCCTCACATCGATCTAAGAATAAGACAGGTCCAGAATCAGTTAAGCAATTTCCAAAAAAACATGGGAAATCCGGTCCGCAGAAGTCATCTGAAAGCATGAAAGGGTTAGCGAAGCGGGACTCTACTTGTACAAAAACGCTGACCGTTTCTACTGAACCCCGGTGTCTTTAGTATCAAAAAAAAGTCTCCCATTCCTCCATCCAAGTGGGGATATCAGAATGTGCTATTTGAAAAAGAAACTATTGATGCATGGTTTTCCAACGCATTTAAATTTTTAATCTTCCATTTACTATCTCTCACGCGCCATTTGTTTCTGCAGGGCATAGGATGCAAACTTTGGTCTGGAGAAAAGGACAACATTGTTACCATTGGTAGAGCTTACTCTACAAATACGGAATTACTTAAATTGAACTTAGGATTGGTTGGTTTAGTTACATGATACATCATCCGGGGGTAGTGAAGTACTAAATGAAACCATCGAATTACCCTTTGGAAAATATGGGATAAAAACTTTAAAAGATGTTGGTGATGCGGAAATTTTTTGGCCATTAAATCAAACCATCTTGGATCAAAAGGTTGGTTGCCTGGCTTGTTTGCTTTATTAAATCATTGGATATGTTTTTATACAAACTAGTTTTATATATATATCTTGTTTGATATTAGAGACGAATATGCTATCAACTATATGAATCACTGACGTTAGTGTATTTTTTAGAGAACCTTATTGAACGAGATATGTGGTTAGCTATTTGATTATGAGTCAGTTGTGCATTGTGCTTAAATGGTTTCACTGCAAAATGAAGGTACAACTTTCATTTCAATATACTGATGCAGGTAAGTTAACCAAAACATTCCGAGGTTGTGAAATCTCGTATTGCAATATCCGAAGGTATGTGTTTTAAACCAGTGACATGATCTTAAGATCATATGAGTCTGAAATATGCTATCAACTGCTAAATGAATCACGGATGCTAGGGTGTATTTTGGAGAACCTTGTATGTTTGTTACTTATTCAATTCATCATTGTCTTCGCATTCACGGTGAAATTTGGTATATTTATCACCCGAATATGGAATATTACTCTACTGCTGCAGGTATGTCAACAAAATTCGGGGAAAAAAACTCCGGATGTCACATGAAAAGCTCCATCTAATCGAAGCAAATCTGATATCATGACAACTATAACAGTTTATCCGGTATCTATTTTATACATGCATTTCAAATCTCAAATTTGCTTTGAAGTTTTCACTTGAAGATGTTCATATGCCATATATTTCTGCAGGGTAGAAGGTGCTACCTTTTTGACCAGCTGTCTAAAGAAAACGTCCTTGATAGAGGTAGAGCTTTTCTGTTAACAGGAAAACAACAATTACATGGAAACCTAGGGGTGGAGGTTGATTGCCACAAAATCATGATTGAGGAAGTAATAAAAAATAATTTTTGTATACCTATACGATTTGTTGGTATGGAAACATTTGGACAAACTCTTGGAAAAGAGACTCCTTGGCCAAAGTATGGTGTTCAGTTTACCGAGCCTGCTAAGAAGGTTAGTTGATTGGCTTGTTTGATTTGTAAGTCGAATATACATAAACCAATCTATCTAGTTCATATTAATTATGAAGGATATATGAGACACAAATATGATATCAATTATATGAATCACCGATCCAGGTGTAAATTAGAGAACCTAGAAAATTATAAATATGTGAAACTTTCAAAAGTAACTAACTCTTTTAATCTTATGCACAACCCTACCAGTAATTCCCAACCAACTACTTCTTTACGGAAGTCTCCTGCACGTAAAAACCCTTCTGATGGATCTAAGAAGCAGTCTCCTAATCTTATGCAGAACTCTACCAGTAATTCCCAACCAAATCCTTCAATATCTCTAGAGAAGTCGTGCATATCTACGACAGAACCTCTGGCTAAGACATCTAATGGAGTATTTTTTTTTCCTTCGTAAATCTATATTGATAATTCTAGCATCTTCTTTTTATATGATGTCCATATGCTGTATATTTTCGCAGAAAGCAAAATACAACTTTTGGAATGGATCTAGGGGAAACATAGTTGCTAGATGTAGTATTTTACCTACGGTGCCTAACCAGAAAATACATGGAGAAGATCTTCCTAAACAATATTATGTTGTCAATATTCAGGAGGTTATAGTTCCATCGTTGGTGTTAACCGAACCAAGTGGTAACATTAAGTTATTAGGGGAAGCTAAAGATAGTTTTGTGGCATGGCCGAAAGATAACTGTACCATCTCTGATGACAAGGTTAGTTTCTTAGCTCTTTTGCTTTGTTAATCAAGTATATATATTGTTTTACATAAATCGTGTATTCAGTTTGATGAAAAAATAAGTACGAGACAGAAATATATTAACACCTAATGACCTAAATGGAACATGAATGCCAGTGTAAATTAGAAAATTGATCTACTGAATAAATATATTTGGTTACGGATTTTATTATGGGCGTCAGTTGTGAAAAATGGTGCGGCCTTCAGTGAAGTTGGCTTTATTACATCGTTGGAAAAATGACTTTTATCTGTCTCTTGTTGAGAATTCACATGAGAAACGAATTCTCCCTGGATTTAGAATATATATATATATATATATATATATATATAATACATTTAATCTCTTTCTTCAGGAAACTCCACAGCATGGAAAACATCATAAACAACCAGAACCAGTTTTAGAATCTGAGAAGAAATTGGAAAGTAATCTAACAACACCTAGCAGCCTAGCAGATGATAAACGGAATATGGAGCACCTAGCAGTCAATATTGATTCTGGGAGTCCTGCAGCCTCTGAAATGCTTACTGGGAAGACTAAAAAGGCGCAGAGAAGGTTATATATACAAAGTGTAGAACATGCATACCAACAAATAAAATAAGGTTTAGCGCATCGAGAATGTCACAACCTGATCCATTGGATGAAGAGACACCACCATCAAAAAAATTGAATAAAAAATGATGACTTTTGGATAAATGCTCTTTAATATTTTCTTTTGTAAACTGTTAGACCAAAGCTCAATATTTTTTACTGTGTGATTAATAATAATATGATTTTTTGGGATATATGAATTTCAGATGTGTTGATGATGGATTTTAGTTCAGGGCTAGAGTTGTAAAACCAATTTTTTGTGTAACCATCCTGCAGAGGATGAGATTATTTTATAAGTGATGAATACTTCTTCACTTTACTAATTCACATAGAATGGAGCATGTAGAAACAATCCCCCGAATATTCTGTGAATTTTAGCATTATTGATTAATGCATAAAATGCCTTGTATTTCCTGTGTTGTTCCTAGCAGGACTCTTATTGTTGGTGCGGCAAGATGACTGATTATTACTCGCAGCAAAGTAGAATGAATATCCAAGTACCAACAGTGAGGCATGCATGAAATGCCCGTACATGCTATAACTCTCGGTGTGTTATACTAGCCCGATTGAGCATGTAACTCTCGGTATGTTATACTAGCCCGATTGAGCATCTAGTATGTATATAACAGTCTAGAAATGATCACGATCATCCAACTTCACCATAAAGATTGGATGATCCAGATCGAATCCAATACCCCCAAGCAGGTATTGGAACATTCACTGCCGACCCAATGCGGGCCCCGCATGGTCGGCCTCCCCAAAAGGGGTGGCATAACTTTCCAAACCGTCCAAACCAAGCTAAATGGACAAGAAACCCTAAATTAGGGTTTGCGGCACATTACATGTGTCGCAAAACGATCTCAACCATCTATCTTCGCAGGCATAGATGGAGGGTGCAGATGTAGATTCAAAGGGCCCGGAGCATGGCAACACAATCACCGTGGGCCCGTCTACACACATGACCAGTCGGTCAGGACCAACCATGGTTGGTTATCCCAATTTGTGCGCAAAAAACAAAGCATGACGCACGACCATCCAAAACCCTAATTAGGGTTTGTATTGATCACGAGCGTCTGTTTTCTCCAGATCGAATGAAGGGCTTAGGAGACAACTTAGCATGTCCAGTGAGCATCAACATGATCATCGTGGAACCATCTATCTCCTCACCCAACCCAACAAGGCATACCATGCCTGGTTTCTCCAAATCGCACGGCCAAACTAGCGTGGTCAATTTTCCCAAATCACAAACTGATCCCGACCACTCAACTTCGCCAGACAAATTGAGTGGCTTAGATCACGTTTCCATGGGACACTCAGGTATAGGAATGAATATCATCCTACCACCTACACGCCGGACCAATCGTCCGAGACCGACCAATCTTGGTCATCTCGGAAGGCGCACCTTGAAGGAGGCATACTGCTCCCTTTAGGAATCCTTTGCGGCATAGGATTTCTGTCGCAAATCGATCTCAGCCACTCAACTTCACCGGTAAATTTGAGTGTCCTAGATCAAACCTTAGTGGGACAGTGAAGCATGGACATGGACATCAGCATGCCGTCTACAGGCATGTCTGATCGGTCCTCCATGAAACGTCTCCCAGGCTTGGATTCGACCAAGCTGAAGGAGTGCACTCGTGCACCTCCTGAACCCTAATCCAATGGTCGCATATGTGGGTCGCAAGTCATCTTGTCCGTCCAACTTCTCCAGCTTGGACGGACGACCTAGGATAGGAGTTAGGGGACTAGTGAGGTATCACCATGATCACCGTCTGCCACTCTGCCACACCATGTGGTCGGACAAGGGAGGATTTGCTAGCGCAGCCTCCAAACCCTCAAGTGAAGTAGGCAGGGCATAATGCTCAACAACGATGCTTCATATATGCCGAATACATTCGATGCATAACATGCATAGAATACACACGATACTTTACAAGTATCGACTTCCTAAATAACTTAGTTATTTAACTAGCATTACATGATACCTTCTATGGGTCCCACAATCCACACACTCGATACATCAATCATGTCCACACACTCGAGACATTAATCATTACAACGCGCCATCACAAGAACGTGTCAGGAAGACATTGACGGTTAGTGATGATAGGAGAAGTGGGCAAGATTGATCATGTGACAATAACACACAACTCCACTACTCCATCACTCCACTTTCTCCACTTCCCATGAGAGACGTAAATAAGGCTCAAATGACTTGTATAAATAGGTTCTCCTCCCTATTTCCAAAGAAAAACAACACAGAAACCAAGTGTTAATACACAACGTATTCAAACACCCAGAGCCTGCTTGTGTTAATTGTAAGCCTTCTCACTTTTCTGTTACAAGTCATAAACAAGCCTACACCTTCACAATCTCAACACCTTCTTCGCTTCCCTCCCTAAGATCAACCCCATCTCCTTATCTTTGGGACCGAAACAAGTCTGGAATATCCATTTCTTGGTTTAGGCCAGAATTTTATAGATTGATCTCTCGAATCAAAAGCACTCCCGTGCAGTGCATTTGTTTAGGGTTTAGATTCACTTCTCATCCACACACCCCGAATTACCAAAACCAGCAGAAGTAGTTTTTACCCATAAATAATTGGAGACCACAGTGGGAGATTAATCTCTCGGTTGCAAGATCAAATTTTAATTTCATTTCAATCTGTTCAAATTGCAAGATGGCAGAACTTAGATCAACAATCAATTCCGATGGAACCAGCGCCGATAACAATCTTGGTATTACTGTCCCTCTCAGTGGAGATACCGTACAGAATGTGATCAATATACATCTCATGGAGCCGTCTCCTTTACCACTAACACCAGCGGAACTGTGGATATTCCAATAGGCGTGACACATCCTATCACCAGAGCCAGAGAAGCCGTAAATCCCAGCATTTCTTCAAGTGTAACGCCTCCGCTCGTCCCCAGGGCAACCGCTACTCCTCCATCAGGACGAGGGGCTGGAGGAACAAGAGGAGGACAACCCTCTATCACCATGGTGGACTTGATGGAAAGACAAGAAGTTCTTGCTAGAGCCCAAACGGATATGGCTGCGACTCATAAAAAGGTACTTAATTTTCTCAAAACTCTAACCGAATGATTGCCGCAAGGCCCATGACAGCCCCTAGAGCCAACGAGGAACATTTTTGATGCACCCGGGGTAGGCACTTCAATGGCGCAAAACCGCATGGATGAGGAAACTCGTGACACTCCTGAACGCCCAAGAGAAAGATGCCAATCATCCAACTTCATTACGCGTGAGGACCTGGATCGACTCCTCCGAAGCCGGGGAAAAGGAAATATGGCAGACATGCACAAACACCAGCCTCCATACCCTCAAGATGTGCAGCGAATTCCTGTTCCAATGGGCTATATCTCTCCTCAATTCTCCTTTTATGATGGTACGGGCAACGCTCGTGGACATGTATCTCGATTTTTGGAACCTTTAGGAGAACACGAATACAATCATGTTCTCCTCCTGGAAGAGTTCTCGAAGATACTTACCGGAAGAGCATACACTTGGTACAACAGTCTCGCACCTAACTGTATATCCAATTGGAGTGAGATGGTCGACGCCTTCTACAGGAAGTATTTCTTCATGTCAGAGAAGGTTACCTTTTCATATTTTGGAAGAATCTTTCAACGGAGCAACGAACATCCGAACGACTTCGTCAAGAGGTTCAGAACTCAGCCGTTGGACTGTCATGATCTGAATGTCATCGAATGCCAGTTAGTAGAGCTATGCATTAACGAAATGATTCCCATATACCATTATTTGTTAGAGAATCTGGGCTTTCAGACATTTTCGGAGCTTCATGAAGCCGCTAAGCACTCCGCTACGATAGCCCCAGCATTGTTGGAAAGAACTAAGATCGTTCAGAACGAAGATGCACTGAAAATCGAGGAAGCATGCGCCTTATCAACAAGCAATATAATATAGGTCCTTATGTGAGCGTAGTGAGCGAAGGAGGAAAGAGGAAAGCATCAGCAACAGAACAACCGCCCAAGCGTGCAACGTCAGCACATACGACTTTGTCTCGAAAGAGAGCGGACAAAACTCCTATGCAAGAGTCTGGAGACACAGTTCCAAATTTCCCCTTTCCCATGAATAAAGTCATAGAACTCCTGGAAGCATGGATTCAAGATGAGGCGATCAAGTTACCACCTATCAGATGCCCACCGACCGAGATGAGATGATAAATCCCAAATACTGCCGTTACCATAGGTTTGTCCATCACCCGACCAAAGATTGTAACAAGTTAAAGCAAATATTCATAGAAAAGGTGGAAGCAGGAGAACTCCAGTTAGGAAACGAGGGCGTTCACAGGGATCCTCTTCCCATTAGATGTTGCATGATCTCAGGGATTCTGTCCGCAAGACTGTACAGACTATGATGGAGCGTTTGTGTGAAATCTTGTATCTCTCAAAGGGACAATGTCAAGACATGTTCACATCCCTCAACCATGTTGTGTCAGGAAGGTGTTTGTATCCAGAAAAGGAAGCAGTCTTGAAGCCATAGTCTCTTCTTGAAGACACGACCAGAAAAGGGGACTGGGGACTCTTGACCATCACTCGTTTGAAGGATGTTGAGTTCGACATCACATTGATTGATGCGGCCTCCGAGTTCAACATCATCATTGTCAAGACTTTGAGAGCCGCAAGGATTTCAAAGAAAGAAGCTACTCGCAGCCCAACCGTGATTAGGAGCTCAGAAGGATAATTCAGAGACGCCTATGGATACATTGACCTCGAAGTTGAGATCGGTGATACTCTAACACATGCTAAATTTTACATAGTGAAAGAATATCCGAATTATGACATGATCCTAGGATGCATGTGGATACACAACAACAAGGCAGCACTAGGAATGAGTCCTTTGCCGATTTCAGTACCTGAAAGAATCTCCAACAAGTCGTCGAATCCTGAAGACTATTTATCGTCGTATCGACACCTTGCAAATGTGACGCAGCTTCCTGAAGAAAGACCGAATTCATACCTTAAAAGGTTCCGAGCCCATGTAAGTCTCATCGAACAACATTTTTTACAAACAATAAAGCCTCTTCATGTTGAGGCTCGGGGACTTGTTTCAATCAACAACCTAACCGCCACTAAGAGATGTGAGTGGGGTGCTGCTCCTTTCAAATGTTTTGCTAAGAGCTTGGAAGTAGTCAGAGATAACTTGTCCCAGAAACAAGATAATGTGCCAAGTCCAAATACGTTTTAAATTGGAGATATGTTAGCAAAGAGGACCACGTTTCAAGTTGAAAACGTGGAGGTGAGAATGACTGACCAATCTGATTTGTCGGTGACAAAGGAAGATGAACCATATTTGGTAGCAGATGTCATCCTAAGCGGCTACTTCAAGATCATCAACGCTGAAAAGCTTGAGGGCATGAAGATCCACCCACGATGGATTAAACCCTATAGTACCTAGAAACGCTGTGCTACTCTTCCTCTCCATCGTTCTCCGTAATGGTTCCTCCAGCGCTCCTCCAACAATTTCCCTTTCCTTGTTATTTTCTAATTCCTTCAAAAAATGATTGCAATACTTGCATTCATAATTATTAGGGTTCCAATTTCTCGATTAAAGTATTATTTTCTTTAGAAATTTTTACCCCTGGGCATGACACAAAGACCCAGGTTCGACCTGAGTCATCATTATCCACCAGATTAAACCATTATTACCCACCAGATTAAACCAGAGAACCCTAAAGGGAAAACACTTCAAACCTTTCGGGAAAGTTGGAGGAATAGAATGCATGCAAAGGAATAAGGAAAGCATCTTGAACAGTTTGTCCCAGACTACCTCAAGAAGGAGCAGACGAGCTTACAGGAGGGTGCGGACAGGTCCGTGGTATTTCATCACGGTATTACTTCTCTTCTCACAAGGATCATATACAATCATATGAAGGCACAACCACTATGATATAGTCTTAATAAAGGATTTACCACAAAAATAAGAAACTTGTTCAAACAAGGAGAAAAGTTTTCACCAGATCATGGAAAATACTAAGAAGAAAAGAGAATTAACATGAAGGTTCAGTCATCAAGAAGGTCGACTGTGTCTTCTCCACCATTGAAGTCTGCCCCAACTTCATCACGTGCCACTACTGATTCTTCCTCCGGGTCTTCCTCAGCCTCCGCTTCAGGTATTTCTGCAACCACGTTCTCCACGATGTCCCTAGTAGGGGCAGCTTCCATATCTTCCTCAAGAGCCGTTGCAACATTGGAGATCGTGCTGACAACTTTTGGGAGCTCGGTCTAGTCCTTATCAGAATCAAGAATGATCACACCATCGCGGATCGGATATTCACCCATATCTTCCCGTGGAGGTCGTTCATGTTCAACTCTTCTCCTTTTGAGCCGTGCAGCAAATCTCTCAGCTCTTACGCTTACCGGTGGTTGCGACGCTTCCTCAAGCCTCCATTTTTCTTCCCTGTCGATTAAAGTCAGAAGATCACGAACGCATTCTCGAGCGACACGAAGGTACAAAATTAGCATGCCCTGTATAGCGCGATCAGCTTCGAGAAGCGGAATATTAATTTTAGCCATCACCTCCTCGAACGGACCATCAGTCTTGGGTTTATTCACTTCAAAGCTTATTTTAGGAGAGATACTAGAGCAGTCCTTGCCAGTCGCCTCCATTCTGCAAAAAGGATCTATGATTATATTAACAAAAGTCATCACCAAGAAGATCAAGTTATACAATGGATGTGGAGCAATACCTGAACAAAGAAAGAAACAATTCTGCAATGAGAAAACTCAGGATCTTCTTTATATTTCACGAGTTAACAAGATCCCGGAGAAAAGAGGAGTCTTTACTTACCGTCTATAAAGGCTACAAATGCGGGATAACAATCAGTGGATATTTATCGAATATTTGAAGGCAGTCGTTGTGCAATGGGAAGAAACGCATCCAATCCAAGAAACATGCCAAATTCTATCCTGGGGACTTAATCATGATCGACTACGAGCACGTAACGGGCCCATATTCGAACAAAGCAGGCAAGGCTGGAATTAGATTCAAGCAAGGCCGGTATTAGGTCACGTCACCAAATCGCGACAGTCATGCAGGCATTGGTCCATGTTAACAAGCGGGACCAGTCAAGACCACGAAGCCGGTATTCGTGAAATCCACAAGACGGGTATAAGGTCGATGTTTGAGCAAGATGGAACCCACGTTTAATCAAACATGCATAACAATCCCGTATTCATTCACACGTATCATAGCACGCTTTTTCTATATTCATGAGAATCGTGTCTACGAAATTCGAGCCAAGAATGACTTCCTCAAAGAACAAAAGAGGTTTTCCTAAAAATAGGTTTGGCGTAAAAAAAAGGGGGCACGGAAGCACTTACCTTGCTGAAGGAATGCGAACTCCGACGGTGACGGCGGCAACAAACTTCGGCGGTGGTGAAGGCGGCGTGTTCGGCAGCAACAAGAAAAGTGAGCGATGGGAGCTGGAAAAAAAAAGGGAAGTCGGTTTCCCTTTTATAAACAAAAAATTGGAAGAATCCCAATAGGACAAGGATCCCTCTTTTGATTGGATTCCTCTTTTATTTTAAACACCCAAAGAAGGAAACCGGTTCCACTCAGGACTCCATGCTTGCAACAACATGTTCACATGCGCGATTAATAGCGGACGATCAAGTATTTCCGGGTAAGCTCCCCTCATCTCGTTTTCCTCCCATGTATTTGTCACCATCTCATGCCTACCCCACAATAGTGTAACCATCATGTGATAGGCAGGGGACTTAATATTGATGGTGAATTTTAGTTTAGGGCTACAGTTGTAAAACCAATTTTTTGTGTAACTATCCTGCAGAGGATGAGATTATTTTATAAGTGATGAATACTTCTTCACTTTACTAATTCACCTAGAATGGAGCATGTAGCAACAATCCCCCGAATATTCTGTGAATTTTAGCATTATTGATTAATGCATAAAATGCCTTGTATTTCCTGTTCTGTTCCTAGCAAGACTCTTATTGTTGGTGCAGCATGATGGTTGATTGTTACTCGTAGCAGAGTAGCATGAATATCCAAGTACCAACAGTGAGGCATGCACGAAATGCCCGTACATGCTGTAACTCTCGGTGTGTTATACTAGCCCGATTGAGCATGTACCTCTCGGTGTGTTATACTAGCCAGATTGAGCGTCTAGACTGTCCATAGCAGTCTAGAAACGATCACGATCATCCAACTTCACCAGCATGATTGGATGATCCAGATCGAATCCAATACCCCCAAGCAGGTATTGGAATATTCACTGCCGACCCAACGCGAGCCCCGCATGGTCGGCCTCCCTAAAAGGGGTGGCATAGCTTTCCAAACCGTCCAAACCAAGCAGAATGGACAAGAAACCCTAAATTAGGGTTTGCGGCACATTACATGTGTCGCAAAACGATCTCAACCATCCATCTTCGCAGGCATAGATGGAGGGTGCAGATGTAGATTCAAAGGGCCCGGAGCATGGAAACATAATCATCGTGGGACCGTCTACATATATGACTAGTCGGTCAGGACCAACCATGGTTTTTTGTCCCAATTCGTGCGCACAAAACAAAGCATGACGCACGACCATCCAAAACCCTAATTAGGGTTTATATTGATCACGAGCGTCCGTTTTCCCCTGTTCGAATAAAGGGCTTAAGAGACAACTGATCTGGTCCAGTGAGCATCATCATGATCACCATGGAACCATCTATCTCCTTACCCGACCGAACAAGGCATACCAAGCATGGTTTCTCCAAATCACACGCCCAAACTAGCGTGGTCACGCTTCCCAAATCACAAAATGATCTCGACCACTCAACTTCGCCAGACAAATTGAGTGGCTTAGATCATGTTTCCATGGGACAATCAGGTATAGGCGTGAATATTAGCCTACCACCTACACGCCGGACCAATCGTCCGAGACCGACCAAGCTTGGTTGTCTCGGAACGCGCGCCTTGAAGGTGGCATACCGCGCCCTTTAGGAATCCTTTGCGACATAGGATTTCTGTCGCATATCGATCTCAGCCACTCAACTTCACCGGTAAATTTGAGTGGCCTAGATAAAACCTTCGTGGGACAGTGAAGCATGGACATGGACATCAGCATGCGGTCTACACGCATGCCTGATCGGTCCTCCATGAAACGTCTCCCATGCTTGGATTCAACCAAGCTGAAGGAGTGCACTCGCGCACCTCCTAAACCCTAATCCGATGGTCACAAATGTGGGTCCCAAATCATCTTTTCCGTCCAATTTCGCCATCCTAGACGGACATCCTAGGATATGAGTTAGGAGACCAGTGAGGTATCACCGTGATCACCGTATGCCACTCTACCACACCATGTAGTCGGCCAAGGGAGGATTTGCTAGCGCAGCCTCCAAACCCTCATGTGAAGTAGGCAGGGCATAATGCTCAACAACGATGCTTCATATATGCCGAATACATTCTATGCATAACATGCATAGAATACACACGATACTTTACAAGTACCGACTTCCTAAATAACTTAGTTATTTAACTAGCATTATATGCTACCTTCTGTGGGTCCCACGATCCACACACTTGAGACATCAATCATGTCATAAACTGGGGGATAAATACTTGGGTATTGGTCTGGCGGTTTACAGCGTGCAGCGTGCAACGCGCCATCACAAGAACGTGTCAGGAAGACATGGACGGTTAGTGGTGATAGTAGAAGTGGGCAAGATCGATCGTGTGACACTAACACACAACTCCACTACTCCATCACTACACTTTCTCCACTTCCCATGAGAGATGTGAATAAGTCTCAAATGACTTGTATAAATAGGTTCTACTCCCTATTTCCAAAGAACAACAACACATAAACCAAGTGTTAATACACAACGTATTAAAACACTCAGAGCCTGTTTTCGTTAATTGTAAGCCTGCTCACCTTTCTGTTACAAGTCATAAACAAGCCTACACCTTCACAATCTCAACACCTTCTTCGCTTCCCTCTCTAAGATCAACCCCATCTCCTTCACTTTGTGACCGAAACAAGTATGGAACGACCATTTCTTGGTTTAGACCATAATTGTATAGATTGATCTCTCGAATCAAAAGCACTCCCGTACAGTGCATTTTTTTAGGGTTTAGATTCACTTCTCATCCACACACACCAAATTACCAAAACCAGCAGAAGTAGTTTTTACCCATAAACAAGATGAATTTCAAATTTAACTACAATTTATAAAATATAAGATGCGTCATATATGAACGGCTTAGAGGCGTCACATGCTTTAGACACACGATTCGAGATTAATTTGAGTGGCTAAACATAATGTAGGTGTAAATTATCTACAGATCCAGGTGGCAACATCCTAGACCCAGTGCACCCAAATACAAAGAAACGCGAAGTATAGAGCAAAGATTAAAGAGCGCGAGATTTAAGGAAGCCACGTGGATCGGGCGTAATAATGTCGGACAAGACTTGACCTAGACTTCTGATAAAGCTGAGAAGATAAGGTGGGATGGGACAAACGAGGAGCTACAGTCAAACATGCAAGAAAGTGTGGAACACATCGGCTGATCATAAGGGCGACTATTGAGACAGCCGACATCGCGTTAACAGAGGACCATAAGAGATTGGCTCGAACGAAATACAGGCAAGGAGCCAAGATGCATCAACCGCACAAGACGACGTGAGTCGGCCCGATCACAGAACAACTAATTAGATGTAACAGGGTCAACATTCTAACTTCGTTGTATAAACGTTCTCCTATAAATAGCGTGACTTGTATTCTAGAGAGGCAGGTTGTAATTTTTGGGAGAGAAAGGAGAGAGAAACCCGAGTTAGCATTAGAAAGAAGTGAATGAGAAGTAAGTTCATCTTGTAAGGAAATCCCACTAAGAGCAACACCTTTGTAACACCGGGAAGTAATAATATTCATCATTTCACCCCCGTGGACGTAGGTAATCATACCGAACCACGTATATCTTGTGTTCATGGTTGAGTGTTTACTTTCGTTTGAGAAGAGTCGTACATTTCTATCCTTTGGATGTAGTTTGTAGTAAAATGCATCTACATTCTGGCGCCGACTAAGGGGACACGACTAAGATCTCCGGATACCTTTCCATTAAAGTCTTCAGAGACGATCAACAGCTCCTCAATACACGTTAATGTGTTGGAGTAGAATCTACGATGAACTCTGTTGGCCGAAGTAATGGTTGTTTTGAGTCATTTACTGATCATTTAAAGTCATAGTAGTAGCAGCGTCTTCTTAGTGTCTTCAAAATTTTGATCGACAGAGAAACTTCACGAGCTCACCAGCGACTAACAGTTCGGGTTAGAAGCTACGTGGAGAATCTGTTGAAGGGACGACTGTTTGTTCTTGATAATTGTGTGTTTGTTAGCGTTAAGCGAGTTGTTTTTAGCTGCGGTAAGAAGTTGGGTGCTCGGAGTTACCAAAAGTTAGCATTTTAGATGTTTCATCGTGTAATGAACTGTCGACCTTGTATAATTTTTAGCCGACGGTGTAGCGTAAGTCGTCGGAAAGGTCATAATTAAATCTCAAGAAAGTGGAGTTGGTACAAGTTCAAATTAATTCTAGGGGTTACTTTCCGTACTTTCTAAGCATCACGTTCATAAGATCAATGATTTGGAGCATGTAGAACAAAGGACAAACCAACTTAAATGCATAGGTCGAGTACAGAGAGCGACGTCGTACGGAGTGATATTGACGGGGAAGTGAGTACAGCCACAGATTCAGCATAAGACCAAAATAGGGTAGATAAACGGAACCCACCGATAACCAAAGTTGACCCCTGCATAGTGACAGTAGTCGTAGAGTCGAACGTTTCGCCTTTTTTTTGTCTGTGCATTTTGTTAGAAAAATCGGTCGAAATAAGGGGTTCTTTTTCGTATTTTTCTCGACGTAGGGACGGGCGATACTCGGCTTATCACGCGACGTAACTAATGGCTAGCACTTCAGGGACGATAAGGATGTTGAGGAATCGCACGGTCACTAGCGAAAGAAGCATGCGCGCAGGGATAACGGGGCCGAGGCAAGGGAACGATCGACAACCACCGCCCGAGGAATCTCATGCGGCTGCGCGAGAGGATGCCTGTTGTAGACGAGGAAGTAGATTTGGGGCGGGATGATAACACCTTACCTCTGCACCAGATTATACTAACTCATAGAAGAGTCGATCAAGTCGATGGACTCACAGCTTCAGACACCGATGACGATGAGGAAGCACTTGCAACGCGAGCTCAGAGGCAATCGACGAGGCGACAAATTGAACACCAGGAAGCTTTGGGAAGGGAACAAGAGCGTCTTAGGCAGATTCAGTTGGGGCGAGCAATAGAAAGTGACATCGGCCCGACAACCGTTCAAGCTGTCAATCATATAACCAATCCAATACCGCCCCCACCACCCACATCAGCACCATTATAACCTCGGCCACACCAACCCAATGGACATTCCAGTCATGAGAGTACGGGCCCGACGTTGTTGGTCATTTTGGAGAGTCATAGGAGACAAGAAGATGCACTGAGGGAACTCCAGCAACAGAATTTAGCCTTGGAGTATGAGAACTACCAACTGAGGAACCAACGGACCAGATCAAGAGGGTCGTCAAGCCGAGGAACATCGGGTTATCATGGCCGATCCAATCACTTGCCACCCATGATGGGGCGGAGTAACATTAATCAGCCAAATCAGTCAGGTCATCCGCCATTACCTCCGGTTCCCCCAACACAGAGATATGGACCACCCGAGGACTCGTCCACCGATGAAGAAAGGCAAGGAAGGGACGGGCGACAAGATCAGACAACTAAAGCCAAGCTTAAGGAGTTGGAAGCAAAAATCAAGGAACTTTCGGGCGGAAGCGAAGAGGATAAGCTGGCCGAGATTATGAGTAAAGTCGAGAAAACGCCTTTCTCTCAAGAATTAGAAAAAATGCCGCTCCCACCTAAGTGTACTTTACCTTCATTCCCCTCTAGATTTGATGGAACTGGCGATGCGACCGAACACCTTAAGATGTATACCATGTCACTGATCCAATGGAGAAGTAACCCGGTAGTTATGCGTAAATTCTTTCCAGCTAGTTTGGAGGGCGAGGCGCGAGATTGGTATTATTCGCTCGCACCTGGTTCGATCAACGGGTACGATGCGCTAGTCGAGGCATTCCTTGAGACCTATATGCATAACAGTCGACCTCGACCAAGAATGAACAAGCTATTTACCCTCGCCCGAAGATTCAGAGAGCCATTGAGAACCTTGACCGACAGATGGAGGAAACTGTGTACTGAAATTGGGAAGGTACCGGTAGACCAAGCCATCTTTGGGTTTGAAAACGCGTTGGGGAGATCGGACCCCATTTGGATTGCCATGTTTTCTGAAAAACCTAAAACCTTAAAGGAGATGAGAAGAATGCAAGAACACTACATCGCCTTGGAAGAAATTCAGGCCGAATCAAGAGATAGAGGGGTACAAGAAGCCGATCTTCAAGTCGAAGATCTTGAAACTAAAACGGTCACGGACGACCATATCAAAGCGATCGGAAAAAAGATCGGACCCTCCCCGAGGAATAATGAGAAGAGGGAATGGATGGCCAAAGGGAATAAGCCAAAGCAGAAGCCCGATCGTATACCCCACTAAACGCTTCTTTGGAAGAGGTGTTCAAGGAAGTTGAGAAGAGGAGCGACATCAACTACCCAAAGATCGAGGGGGTACAGTTCCAAGAGACCCGAGATCATCCCGAATACCGTCACTACCATCAAGATAGGGGCCATTCCACCAATAACTGTCGAGAGGTGAAAGATATTGTTCAACACCTCATCCGCAATGGATATTTGAGGCGAGATGTCCGCCACCCCTTCGTCCGGAAGCAACACCCGATGCGCCAGTTCATCAAGTCTGCATCGATAGGGCGAACCAATTCGTAAACACCATTTCACATTCGGCTATGCAAAACTACACTCTCGGCCCAGTAATCAGCACTAGGATCCACAAAAGGGATCGTGACGGTAAAGAGATATTCAGCGTATCCAAGTATCTTCCCATGGAACCCTGGATGACAGTTCCCATATCGTTCTCGGCTAAGGATGTCCCAGCAAACGGACAGGCACACAACGATCCACTGGTCATCACACTATTGATTGAAAAGTGGGGAGTAAGAAGGATTCTTGTGGATATAGGAAGTTCAGTCGAGGTGCTGTTTTATGACACGTTCAGAAGAATGAAACTCTCAGACGATATGCTCGTCCCATCCACATACTGTATCTACGGCTTCAACGGCACAGTAACCATCCCGAAGGGTGAAGTAACTTTAAGAGTTTCAGATGGTGGTGGCTACCTCGACACACTAACCACTTTCTGTGTAGTCGACGTCGCTTCACCTTATGAGGCCATTATCGGGCGCCCATGGGTTGCGGGGATAAAGGGCGTAGCATCGGCCTACCATCAAAGGTTAAGGTTCCCGACTTGCAAGGGAATAACGGAAGTTATTGGCGACTCCCAGGCGGCATGACAATGCATGAAAGTTGATATAGAAATAAATGAGCGACGGCGAGCTCGGCAAAGGCAAGAAAAGAATAAAGAAAAGGAAGTGAAGGCAACAAAAGAATTGGAGGAGGCGATTTCTCAAGAGGTCCTGGCATACAAAACGCGAGAACAAGACCCTTTATAGCAATTAAAGGAAGCATCCCCAGTCAGGGAGACCAAATCAAACTTCTCGACAGTCGAGCCAACTAAAGAAGTAAACTTGGGAATGATAGAGGAACCTAAAGTAGTGAGGATCGGGGCATTACTATCGGACGAAGAAACCAGTAAACTCATGATGCTATTAAAAGAAAACCTGGAGGCATTCGCTTGGGAAGTGCATGATTTGGAGGGTATTGACCCAAAGGTCTGCTGTCATCACTTAAAAATTGATCCGAAGTTCAAACCGATTAGACAAAAATGAGGCGATCGCGCAGAATTGCAAGCGGTGGTCGAGGTCGAGCTGAAGAAGTTACAAGAATCCGGAAAAATAAGGAAGTCCCACTACCCGCAGTGGATATCTAACATGGTCGTGGTACCAAAAAAGAAAGGGGGAGTCCGAATATGTATTGATTTCAGCGACTTGAACAAGGCCTTCCCGAAAGATGACTTCCCCTTCCAAAAGATAGATCAATTAGTAGAATCAATAGTGGGATATGAGGTGATGACTTTAATGGACGGATACAACCAAATACCATTGGCGCCCGAGGACCAGGAACACACCTTCTTCTTCACGCCAAGAGGATTGTATAGTTATACCAAGATGCCATTCGGACTTAGGAATGCTGGGTATACGTACCAGAGATTGGTAGGCGATATGTTCGAAGACAAGATTCACGATACCATAAAAGTTTACGTGGATGACATGTTAGTTAAGAGTCGGAAATCAAAAAACCACGTCCGAGACCTTCGAGAGATCTTTCAAACAATGAGGAAACACAAGATGAAGATTAATCCTGCCAAGTGTGACTTCTGGGTCACATCGGGGAAATTCTTAGGCTACATCATCACTCCCAGGGGAATAGAAGCGGATCCCGAAAAGGTACGAGCCGTTCTTGACATGCCATATCCCGCGACGGTGAAAGACGTGCAGAAACTTAACGGTTGCATAGCTGCATTGGGACGATTTGTGTCACGATCATCGGACAAATGCAAGGCTTTTTACGACATCTTGAAGAAAGGAGAAAAATTTTGATGGACGGACGCAAGCGAAGAAGCTTTTCAAAGTATCAAGCTACATCTAGCTAGCCTCCCAGTTCTTCAAAGGCCTGAGCCGTCAGAAATTCTCACTTTATACTTAGGCGCGACACCCTATGCCATAAGTGCGGTATTGGTTAAAACAGAGATGGGCGTGGAAAAGCCGGAATACTTCGCCAGCAAAACTTTAAGTCCGGCCGAGAAGAACTACACTAGAACGGAGCAGATGGTGCTCGCGCTAGCCTTTGCTTCCTCTAAACTACGAACATATTTTCAAGATCATCGAATATGGGTGATCACCAAATCGCCTATCGAAGCGGTCTTGGATAGTGCTGGGCGATCAGGGAGAATCTCAAAGTGGGGAGCCATAATCAAACATTATGATGTGATATACGAGACAAGAACCGCGATCAAAGGACAAGTAGTGGCCGATTTCTTGGCAGACTTCCCCCTCAGTGATGAGGACGAGGTAGAAGATATACCGGGAATGACAGAAGAACAAGAGGGGCCGGCGTACCTGCTAGCCGCTAGTAGCCCAACACGATGGGAAGTATTTGTTGATGGGGCATCTAACAAAGACGGATCGGGTCTCGGGTTGGTGTTCACCACGCCAAAGGGGAGGAAGATTGTGCATTCGTTCAGGTTATAATTCAAGGCAACGAACAACGTCACCGAATATGAGGCGGTGATCCATGCCTTACGGATAATTGTGGAAATGGGGCTGCATGAGGTTCGACTGACTAGTGACTCTCAGCTAGTGATCCGGCAAATTACGGGCCAATACGCTAAACACGATCCGGTGCTGCAAAAATATTGGGAGATCGCCCAATTTTACATCAAGCAAATCCCAGATATTAAATTCCGCCACATCTGCCGAAAGGATAACAAACACTCGGATGCTCTATCATACATCGCCTCACAGTTAGTAGACCCGAGCATTGAAGGGATACGCGTTATGAGGCTACTTAACCCGTCTATCCCCGAAACACCGAAGCACGGATCGAGGTGGCCGTTAACACAGCTGAGAGATACAAAGAAGGCGACTGGAGAAAGCCGATACATCAATACTTAGAGACGGGTGAGCTACCTAAGAGTCGGCCCGAGATGAACAAGATCAAAAGTAAATCGGGCGCCTACGAGTTAAGGGGGGGGGATCTTATATCGGAATTCCTACCTAGGGCCACTCCTACGATGCTTAAGCAGGGAATAAGGCCATATAATCCTACATGAGCTACACTATGGGGCGGCTGGAAATCACAGCTCGGGAAGAAGCTTGTCGGCTAAGGCAAAAACAATGGGCTACTTTTGGATGTATATGAACGAGGATGCAAAGCAAATGGCAAGATCTTGTGAAGAATGTCAGCGTTTCGGGAAGAAAATCCATGCTCCTAGCATACCGTTAAACTCGATCATAAGTCCGTGGCCTTTTGATAAATGGGGAGTGGACATTGTCGGGCCGTTACATGTAGGAATGGGGCAAAGGAAGTATTTGATCGTGGCTACGGATTATTTTACCAAGTGGGTCGAGGCGGCACCACTGAGGCATATTCGAGACAAAGATGTTTTTAAGTTCATTTGGGAACATATCATTTGTCGCTTCGGGGTCCCGTCTCGCCATCGTCTACGATAATGGAAAACAACTACGGGCGAGAACATTGATCTTCTATTTAACACTTACAACATCAGGAAGAGCAAAGCTACCCCGATTTACCCCAGTGCAATGGGAAGGCCGAGATCACTAATAAGACCATCGCCGATAACATGAAGAAGAAACTGGACGGGGAATATGGCAACTGGTGCGAGGAATTATATAACGTCCTATGGGCATACAGAACCACACGGAGGGAAGCTACGGGGTTCTCCCCTTTTATGCTTACCTACGGAACCGAGGCGATTCTACCAACAGAAGCAATGATACCTACCACAAGAACTGAAGCGTGGAGGTGAAACATGTCGTCCGATCTGATCTTGGCTAAACTCGACGACTTGGAAGAAACAAGAGAAATGGCGCTACAAAAAATGGAAAATTATCAAAGGAGGTTACAACGGGAGTACAACAAGCGCGTTCGACCAAGAGAGTTTAATCCGGGCAGCATGTATTGAAATTTCTAGCTGAATGGGAGCGCGACAAAAAAGGCGGAAAACTAGCACCAAAATGGGGCGGGCCATATATAACCGAATCTAAGGCGGGCGAGGGATCGTATCAACTACTGCGACTCGACGGAACAAGAGAGCTCAAACCATGGAACATCCGATTCTGAAACTCTATCATCCTTGACGGGCAATGCGAAAAAAAACGGTAAGCAAACGTGTCTTCTATCTCTGTGAAACCGTGAGGGGTATGGGATAGGGCACAAGCGACTAATGGTCATTCGTACTCGGGGCAATGCCAGTGTGGAAGTTCCGAGGTGACTTACACTCGAATGGTCATTCGTACTCGGGGCAAAGCCAGTGTGGAAGTGCCGAGGTGACTTACACTCGAATGGGCATTCGTACTCGGGGCAATGACAGTGTGGAAGTGCCGAGGTGCCTTACAGTCGCCTGGCTATTCGAACTCGGGGCATTGGAAGTGTGCAAGTGCCGAGGTAGCCTAAGGGTTCTGGTGGTTGGAAACCAGTTCCAAAGGTTGTTTAGACGCGAGGTCTACTCAGCTAGGTGGCCTACTTACATCTGAAAGGTCACCACCATCGCAAGTGGGCGTGTCCACTTGCCCGAGATCGGTTGATCGATAACCACTCGGGACCATCGGGCCTAGAACTAGTATGACTGATACCCTTCCACTGAATCCAAAGAGATAGTGATGAGATACCCCGATCAGGACATGGCATAGGGCCCTATGACCCTCCTTGTTGGGTGTGTTCGACAGAAATGGTTAGAGTTCTAACATATAAAAGCAACAATTGCAGGGCATAACACCAGGAACAAAAGCGAAACAAATAACGTCGTGTGTTAATCAACAAACGGTCGGGGCAACATGCGGAACAAGAAACAAATCGATCGTGTCGTGCAACAACCAACACCCAGAGGAGCAGCATACAAAACGAAAACCACATCGATCGCATGGTACATCAATCAAAAATCGCCAGAATAACATAAGAAACAAAAGCTAAATCGATAACACCAAGAGTCTGATAACAAAGTACGGAAAGCATCGCGCGGACATACGAAATGAAAAGTTTAGCGGAAATGAAACAAACAACATCGGTGACGCAGCACCCCCATTAAAACGAACAAGCGAGGTAGCGGAAATTAAAAAGGGGAGAAGTGTTTAGAGCAATTTACAACCCAATGGAAGGGGCAACATAGTGACGCAGCACCACAAAAAGAAAGCTTAAACCTTGGGAGGAGCCGCACCGGCCTTCCTCTGCGCGACCTCGAGCCGCTTCTTCTCCACCCAGTCTATAATGCCAGCCTAAACTTTCTGATCTAACTCCTCCGCATGGGCGACCCGTTCATCCTCGAGTTGTTGGGTAATCTAGGAAGCGTTTTCCTCAGCCTCAGCTAACTTGAAGCCCAAATCGACCTCGGCTTGTTTCAATCGGCGAACCTCCAGATCAAGCTCCTGTGAACGTTTTTGCGCGGCTACAAAACCACAAATATAGGATGTTATTCATCGGATACAACTTAACATTTTTGCAAGAATAAAGCGCGATCTGGATCTAAAAAATGGCCTCAACACACCGACTGAAGCGACTCTACCGACTTGGACAACTCATCCTCGGTCCTGGACAACTTCATGGTTAATTCGTTATAATGTTGCTCGTTGAACTCGTTACTAGGGCAATACTTCTTATGCTCGGCCCAATCGTTCATTAACCGATTACGCGACGCTTGGAGAACCACAAGCTGCGATCTACTCCACTCTAAATCTCCCATAACTTTATCAAATTCACGCACTCGGCCCAGTAAATCGATGTTAGATCGCTCCACCACATCCTTATCTCTCAATATTCGTCGGCGGTCCTCGTGAAGATCTCGATTCTGTAATTGAAGAGCGTTTACCCTTTGCTCTAAACTCGTGGCTAAAGCAGTTTTTTCGGTAGCAAGACGCTGAGAAGATCCCAAATGAGCCCGTAAATTGTCCATCTCGGAAGGATCATAATCAAACCGGCGATGTCGTTCTAACTCGTCCTCAAGACTTGCAATCTCCTCAGTTTGACGGTATATTTTTTCATCTTTGTTTGCCATTCGTTGACGAAGATTTTCCACAAGGTCTTTCTCAATATCCCATTTTCTCTTCAGAATCCTAAACTCCGAAGTAGCGTCTATACCTATACTAGATACCTCGTCTAATAAGAAGGATACCCGACTCAGGATACTGGCACGATAAACTCAATCAACACAAGTCAAGAAGAATCATATACCTTGAGCATCGGCAAGTTTGATCTCCAGCTCGTTCGCGCGACCCTTCTCATTCTGAAGTTGAAGTTGGAGAGACTCTATCAACTGTTTATCTCGAAGGCGATTGGCAGCATCCAAGCGTACACGGTTCATGATCTAACATAAACAAACGAGTTTGCATCATAAGCGACACTAAGGACAGAAATCAGAAGTGGGGCATTACTATACAGAACCGAGTTGCTCACCACAGTGTCAAGTGTCAAGGCGATGTCGCCATAACAGGGTACAACATTCAACATTTCTTCACCAGTATACTTCCCAAAGTCGGAGGAAGTAAGCGCACCCAAGGAATTCATGATCGGGCCAGAAACAATGAAGCAAGTCTCGGCGCTAGAAGACGATCCCTCAGTAAACCAGGGCACGCAGGGAAGCTCTACCGGAACACTAGTAACAACCTTTTCTACGGCGGGCGTCTCCGAGGGCTCCTGCTGGTCGCCCCCACCTTGTTCACTGACTTTTTCACCCGGCACAGTCTCTCCAAACAACTCATCCTCATCGGAAAGATCAATGAGGGGGCTCGTTTTCGGCGGTGGCTTAGCAATTTCTTTACCTCTACCAGGATTACGCCTAAGCGGAGTAGGGTCGACATCGTCAACGTCATCATCATCGCGCCTCGGGTGTTTCGCACAAGTGTCTCGTCGAACATGTGAAGGCAAAAAACGGGGAAAGTACATGTACTTATAAGGGAATCATTATGTTTGTTACCTTCCCCGGTCTTCCTCAACCCTTGTGCCAACACCTCTTTTCCTAGACCCGATAGTTTTTGTGGAACTGACCTGAGATTTTCAAACAACAACAAATGACTAACTGACGCCCGAAGCTAACAAGATAGAAATCAATAAAAGCGCGTACCTTATCGGCCTTGTCATCATTAACCACCCAGAAAGAATAGGGCTCGGCGGGAAAAGTAGGCGACGGGAAGTCACCATGAAGGATAGGACCTCGGACAAGAAGCGGAACTCGGGGATAGGTCGGATCATTAGAATGTCGGGCTCGCCTGTTGGAACCATGGCCAATAGGATCGGCATCCAGCATCATTCTTTCGACACCCTCGGGCATAGTTTTGACCCGATGAGGACTTGCAGCAAACCCAGCAAGATCGCCCAAGGTCGAAGTACCAGCTCGATAGTTGACAAGGAAATTAGCAACGGTATACTCAGGAGCGTCCTCGGGCTTGTAGGTCGACCACTCGGCAGTAGAAGCATGACCATCGCAGCGATACCTCCACTCGTTCATAATTCGGAAAGTATTGCCAGTCCATTGAGCTAAAGCACGAGAAGGCCGAATCTGGGACAAAATCTCGTAATAAAATGGGCTATCAGGGTTGTATAAGGGAATACAAAGGCCTAGCTCCAGATGACCCAAGGTGATGACCACACAATTAGCCGATTGCTCTTGCTTCTTCATATCGGTTTTCTTCAAACTACCGTTTCGGCCCGAGAGAAGGGTCACTTCGTAATTTTAAAGATCGTACGTCTCCTTCAACTTCTTAATGAACTCTTCATCGGAAAGATCTTTCACCCTTTTCTCGGACCTGCACGAAATAGAAGAAGAGCTATCAGCAAAAATAGATCTCATCGCGCGATCATCATACCTAGAAGGGCTCTCAAGAAAAAACAGAGAAGCAAGGGGGGGAACATCAAACTCGGAAAAAACATCATCAACAGACCTCTTTTCAGCCATGGAAGGAGAAGAATCCATTAACGAAGATAATGCAGAACTCGGTTTTCAACAAAGAAAGATGAGGCGACAGCAGCTACTGTAACGATCGATGAGGAGAAAAGGACGAAAGAAAATCAAGAAATCTAGGGTTTTTTGAGAAGCGTAAGATATGAAGAAACTTGGAAGAAAACCACAGCAGCAGAACAGAAGGGAAGAAAAGAAGAAGGAATAAAGGAGTGGGCTATTTAAAGAAGAAACTTTGTAACCGACGCTAATGGTTACCAGTCATAAAGTGGAAATTATTGGGGCGCTGCATGGCGGGATTAGCGGCATGAGCGAAGACATGGGCGGTTAAGACGATGTTCTTCCACTCGTGCCTCCCACACGGGTGGAAGAAGGGGCATAAATGTAGGTGTAAATTATCTACAGATCCAGGTGGAAACATCCTAGACCCAGTGCACCCAAATACAAAGAAACGCGAAGTATAGAGCAAAGATTAAAGAGCGCGAGATTTAAGGAAGCCACGTGGATCGGGCATAATAATGTCGGACAAGACTTGACCCAGACTTCTAATAAAGATGAAAAGATAAGACGGGATGGGAAAAACGAGGAGCTACAGTCAAACAGGCAAGAAAGTGTGGAACACATCGGCTGATCATAAGGGCGACTATCGATACAGCCGACATCGCGTCAACAGAGGACCATAAGAGATTGGCTCGAACGAAATACAGGCGAGGAGCCAAGATGCATCAACCGCACAAGACGACGTGAGTCGGCCCGATCACGTAACAGCTAATTAGATGTAACAGGGTCAACATTCTAACTTCGTTGTATAAACTTTCTCCTATAAATAGCGGGACTTGTATTCTAGAGAGGCAGGTTGTAATTTTTGGGAGAGAAAGGAGAGAGAAACCTGAGTTAGCATTATAAAGAAGTGAATGAGAAGTAAGTTCATCTTGTAAGGAAATCCCACTAAGAGCAACACCTTTGTAACACCGGGAAGTAATAAGATTCATCATTTCACCCCCGTGGACGTAGGTAATCATACCGAGCCACGTATATCTTGTGTTCATGGTTGAGTGTTTACTTTCGTTTGAGAAGAGTCGTACATTTCTATCCTTTGGATGTAGTTTATAGTAAAATGCATCTACACATAACATATAACCTTGTTAAACAAATATAAATTGGCATGGCTAAACATCGTATATAGCCACGATATATGGCGTGTCAATATGATATCCAATGAACGGCTCACAATGTTACATGTGGACGGTGAAGGATGCATCTAATTTGACGGTCAATATTACATCATCTTAAAAGAGATTCAACGGTTCCTAATACAGCCACGTGGATGAAGGTAATTGTAAATTAGCGTGGCTAAACATCACGTATAGCCACGCTATATGGCGTGTCTATAGGATCTCCAATGAACGGCTCGCAACGTTACATGTGGACGGTGTAGGATGCATCTAATTTAACGGTCAATATTACATCATCTTAAAAGAGATTCAACGGTTCCTAATATAGCCACGTGGATGAAGGTAATTATAAATTGGGGTGGCTAAAGACCACATATATCCACGCTATATGGCGTGTCTATAGGATCTCCAATGAACGGATCACAATGTTACTTGTGGATGGTATTCAACGGTTCCTAATACAACCACGTGGATGAAGGTAATTAAAATTGGCATGTCTAAAACATAATATATATCCATGTTAAACTTATATGGGGAGTGTCTATAGGATATCCAACGAACGACTCACAAAGTTACATGTGGATAGTATTCAACGGTTCGTAATATAGCCACGTGGATGGAGGTAATTGAAATTGGCGTGGCTAAAACATAACATATAGCCACGTTAAACCTATATGAGGCGTGTCAATATGATATCTAATGAATGGCTCACAATGTTACATGTGGATGGTATTCAACGGTTCGTAATACATCCACGTAGATGAAGGTAATTGAAATTGGTGTGGCTAAAACATAAAATATTGCCACATTCAACCTATATGAGGTGTGTCTATAGGATATCTAATGAACGGCTCATAACGTTACATGTGGATGGTATTCAACGGTTCATAATACAGGCACGTGGATGAAGGTAATTGAAATTGGCGTGGCTAAAACATAACATATAGCCACGTTAAACCTATATGAGGTGTGTCTATAGGATAACCAATGGCTATGCCAAAAAGCAATTTGTGTGTCTAAAGTGAACCAAATGGCCATGCCAAAAAGCAATTTGTGTGTCTAAAGTGAACCAAATAGCCATGCCAAAAGTAATTTGTGTGTCTATAGTGAACCAAATAGCCACGCCCAAATAATAAATCGAGTGTCTACAGGGTACCAGTACTTAAGTTTTTGGGACACTATATAGCAAAGCCTATATCACTCTGGCGTGTCTATTTCATGCAGAAATAGACATGCAAGGAAAGCGTGGCTATAAGCTACCTAAAACCGCACCGTCATACCTAAAACCGCGTGAGCAGAAACCACACCAAGTCTAAACCAAATTGGCATGTCTAAACCCCTATGGACATGCCAATTTGGCGTGGAAAAAGGGTCAGTTTGTACTAGTGAGTTCCCGAACTTCAACTGTTGAATCATTACGCATACGCGTATGCATATTAAATTCGTGGACATGGAATACACTTGCAACAGTAGCATACAAGTAAGCATACTGTGTTATATCCAATCAATGTTTAATTGTTCTAACATCCAATTTTAATCATTGAAATATTCTTAGAAGACGAGAATAGCTGTCTCACACAAATTATTATCTTCAAAGCAATTTTCAAGTGATAAAATGATCAATATGAAACATTCAGAGTCTACGTCAAATGATTGTCTCACATAAATCATGTAAGATGTTACTAGGCAATTTTTACATGATCATCTTTTGACTTTCTCCAAGAATAATAGATGAACTTGGTTAAAGCAAAAGTTTACCAACACATATTTCGAGAAATATGTAAATGAGTTAAACTCAGCTCAAAATATCAAATATTTATAAAGTAAAGTCTATATAGCTATACAACTTTTGTATCAATAGGAGATAGAATAGAAATAAACTTGTGAGTGATAGATGAGTTCAAGTCTCCACATACCTTTTGTTGATAAAGTTCCACAAGCTCCCCTTAGTAGTTCTTCGTCTTCAATCGATGAATGTCGTGAAGTCTAAGCTCAACTACACATTCTATCATAATCCGAGACATAGGTATAAGTATACTAGAAATCAAGAATTATAGTTTTCTTCCCGATGGAACGCAGTGCTCTAACAGTAAGGAAGTTCTATTATGCAAACGACTTAAATAATGGGTTGTGCAAATATGATAAGTCTCTTGACATGGAGAGATTCCATGTGTACCTATTCAGTCCCCAGGTGCAATCTCCTCCAGTAATTCAACTACTTCCTCCATGGGAGAGGAAATTATGAAAGCGTCTCCCTTGTTGACGTTTTTGTCGTCGGGCCATATATGGTGTTTGGGCGTGGTTTTCTCATTATAGCAGTTGTGCATGTGATACTGGTGTTAGAGATGGTGTAGGGGATGCACGTGCATGTTGCATCTCTGAAGTGGTGGATTTCCTCTTTTTCCTTCAGTGAAACTGCTTACAGCAGTTCGAGGGTTGTATTGCTCGTTGGTGAACGCGAGTCTCATGAGGCTCTTCATTCCTAGCAGGCCTAGTTCATTCTAGCGAGGCAGGTACTATTATAGCTAAGTGTTTAGCAGCTTCATGGAGTTTAGAGAATCTCTGAAAGCGCAACTTCTCCATCAAAGCACGATAGACAAGCACCATCCTATATATGCATAATTCCACCAATTTTTGTTCAGGCACATTTGGATCATGACAATCTAGTGCCTGAATTATGAATGTCTTTACATAATCATTTGGATGCTCATTGTTTCGTTGAAATATCATTACCAGGTCCGATAGAGTGATTTTCTCAGACACAAATAAATATTTCTTATAGATGGTGTTAACCATCTCACACCAATTTGGCTATGCTGTTTGGTGTAATATTTTTGTACCAGGCGTATGATCTTCCCGTAAGTGATTTTGAGAATTCCAGTATCGTCATATAGGGAGAACTCAGGATAGGAATATCCTCTTGGAAGAGGAATTCTTTGCACTTCCGTATGACAAGGAGGTTGATGTTGGTGAATGCTGGTAGAACCTTCTTTTCCTCGATTTTGAAGGAATCGTTCCAGATATTCTTTTGTGATGAAATTAGATTATTTATTTTTTTCCCCGTTGGACGTTCAGAAATAACACAAGTTTTTTCATCTATAAAGGCTCTCCCAATTGAAGTTCTTGCACTAGGAGTCATAAAAGTGATTGCCTCCTTTTGGGTTGTATCCATGTCCGTCTGAGCTCTATCAAGGACTTCATGCCTATTTATTAAATCATCAATGGTAATCGAAGGTTGATTGTCTCAGATTCTTCCATCATCTTGTCTTGACGGAGGAATGGTAGTAGTTTTGGTGACGGGAGATGTCACACCTGAAGAAGTGCTATGATAGGTGGTAGCACCTCTGGCTCTTATGACATGAGGTGTTAAACCCTTGGAGGTTTTACCAGTGCCAGTGGTATTTGCTGTAGGATATATAACAGTAAGGAGCGTGTTGACAGCGCCGACAGGTGTTGTATTGATGGAAGAAGTAGGAATAATGACGCCATTAGTATTTTCAGTGCCAGTAGCATCAGGATTGGTTACTTATCCAGACCTAAGATCCATCATTTTAAAATTGATAAAATCGATATAAAAACTGAGAAATTGATTTTGCAACTGGGAGATTAATCTCCCACTGTAATCGCCAATTTGTAGTATGGTAAAAACTGATTCTGTTGAAAATGGTAAATTGGGTGCGTCGATGAGAAATGAATCTAAACAGTAACAGGAGTACTTTTATATTCGAGATATCAACCTATACAATCCTGGCCTAAACCAAGAAATGGCCATTCCAGTCTTGCTTCGGCCACAAAATAAAGGAGAAGGGTTGATCTTAGGGAGGGAAGCAGAGAAGATGTTGAGATCATAATGATGAATTCTGTAAAATGTTGTTTTTATGACTTGTATCAGAATGTAGAATTTTTCTTGCAAAGTGTAAGTTGTGAATCCTGGATGGTTTCTGAATACTTATGTTGATAACCAATGTTGTTGGTTGAAATAGATAGAAAAATCTATTTATACAAGTCATAGTAGAAGTGAGAGTTGTGAAGTAGTGAAGATCATGGGTGAATGGTGAAAACCATGTCTTATGGTATACGGGAATACTTGACGGTTTGTACTACCACTACTCCTATACCTATCACTTATCCGCTATTCCAGAAACTTTATCTTAATGCGCATGTTGCATGTCGCACGCTGTAAACCGCCAGACCAATACCCTGATGTACATCCTTCAGTTTGTGACATGTTTGATGTCTCGAGTATTTTTGTATAAAATAGCAATTAGTCGTGACTTGTATGATTTATATTACTAAGGATTCCAGGTAAAAGCCTAGTCATATAATATGATTTACCTGGATGATATCCGTAAGTGGCAAGTCAAATTGTACAAATGAGACTCGTTGTATGGTGCTTTTAGGTTAAATAACTAAATTATTTGTAAAATAGATATTTATAAAATATCTTTTGTAATCGATGCATGTAAGCAAGAAGCTCAAAATAATCGATGCATATGAAATATCATTGTATAAAGCCTGTTAGAATCGGTCATGGATTTTATGGTCTTAAAAGGGACGTGTGCAGCTGCCAGGAGCTATTAGTGTAGGCTAGGGACGGGGTGATCAACCCTCATAGGAGATGGATAGGAACGTGACCATCCCACTTTGAGAAGCTTCCGGGAGATATTCGAGTAGGTCTTGGATGGGACGATCAGTCTTTATAGAAGAGGGATGACTGGTAATCACGATGGATTCTCATTGGTCATCCCAAATCGAATCTAAGCTGGTCAATTTGGCCAGCTAAGTTGGAAAACCATGATCGATTTAAGACTGCTATGGGCGGTCTTTGTAGGTACTGAATATCGCAAGATAATAGTTCACGAGTATCAGGAGAAAAGAATTATAAAATGATACGATGATAGAAGAAGCGCGGAGAAATATGAAGTTTTGCGAGGATGAAGTAATTTTGCGAGTATGAGTTGTGATACTTCGTAACTCATGTAAAGCTGTATAAGTTTTACTATAAATAGGAGTTCAAATGTAAAATTAGAGAGGTTCTTTTAGTGAGTGTTAGAAAATATCTTAGGAAAGAGAATAGAGAAAGTTGTAACTATTCTAGTTCCATTTAGATACTTCTTGGTAATCAATTGAGAACATTAATAAGAAAATTGTTATTCATCATCAAGAACTTCTTGAGTTTTTACTAATTCTATTGAGGGTGTAGTTGTAGGTTATTAGGCAACTACATAATTGGCGCTAGAAACAGGGAACAAGGCATGTCCCAAAGACAGTTTTCCATTACCAGATATACCACAAATGGTGGAATCATAAATTCAAAGTGCATGGAGGTCATGATCTAAAGGAGAGTCACTTCACTTGATGGATATAAAGGGTATAATCAAATATCACTCAAATGGAATGAAATAAAAGAAGAAGATCAAGAACATAACGCCTTCTTTGCTCCAAGGGGTTTGTATTGTTATGTGAAGATGCCATTTGGTTTACTAAAGAAATAAAATGCGGGTGCTACATATCAGCGTATGGTTGAAAAAGTGTTCGCGAAGTGGATACATAAAACTTTGGAGGTATATGTAGATGATATGTTGATAAAAAGCAAGGAAGCTAAAGACCATGTGCAATATTTGAAGGAAATATTTGAGAAAATGAGAAAGTTCAACATCAAATTAAATCCTGAGAAATGTATTATTGGGGTTTCATCTGGAAAGTTCTTTGATACATAATATCAAAGGAGGGAATACAAGTTGATCCAGAAAAGGTCCAAGCAGTTCGTGACATGCCAACACCTGCAACAGTAAAAGAAGTACAAAAGCTAAATGGACTCTTGGCTTCACTTGGAAGATTTATTTCGCGAATGTCAGATAAGTGCAAGCATTTTTTCAACATACTTAAGAAAGGAGAAAAATTCAAATGGACTGATGAATGTGAAAAAGATTTTCAAGGAATCAAAGAATACCTCGCAAATACATCTATACTACAGAAACCGAGAGAAAAACGAAGAATTATTGGTATACCTCGCAACAACTCCACATGCTCTAAGTGCGGTTACATTTGAGCAGACGCTAGAGAGTAGAAAGGCCCATTTACTACATTAGTAAAACCTTTAATACAGCATAGAAGAATTATTCTAAAATGGAGAAGTTAATCTTAGCCCTGGTTTATGCATCATTCAAGTTACGAATATACTTTCAAGCACATGTAATAAAAGTGGTAACCAAAGTCCCAATTGAATCAGTCATGAAGAACACAAAAAGGTCAGGAAGAATAGAAAGGTGGAATGCACAAGTAAACCATTACAAGATAAAATACAAAGTGTTGTCATCGCAAAAATCACAAGTCGTCATGATTTTTTGGCAGAATTTCATTTGGAAGAAGATGAAGCAGTAGAGGAAATGATGGATGTTGAAGAAGAATTTGGAAATCCAAAAGACTTGTTAACAGAGCCTGATAGATGGGAAATTCTAGTGGATGGATCATCCAATAGTGAGGGAAATGGAATTGGGGTCGTGTTGATTTCACCAGAAGGAGAAAGAACAACATTCTCATTCAGACTAGAATTTGCATCCACGAACAATGAAACGGAGTACGAAGCTGTAGTGCATGCATTAAAGATCGCAATAGAAAAGAAGCTTGAAAGTATAAGGATAACAAGTGATTCGCAATTAGTGATTTGTCAAATTAAAGGGGAATATACCACAAATGAATCTTCTTTGAAGAAATACAAGAAACTCATTGAGGAATTATCTGCGAAGATACCAAAATTAAAATGGAGACATATATCAAGAAAATATAACCGTCTCGCAGATGCTTTTGCATTTATTCCAAGCATGATGACAAATCCAAATACAAGAAATATCCAAATACATGCAATTCAACACCCATCAGTGGACAAAGAGAAAGAAATTGAGGAAGTTGTTACGATGGAAGTAGAAAGAGAGTTATCAAACAACATCACAGATTGGAGAAAAGAAATTCATACATACCTCGCAACAGGAGAAATATCCAGGAACAGACTAGAAGCACATAAATTAAAGAGTCGTGCAACAAACTATGAGTTGCGAGAAGGAATTTTATATAGAAAATCTTTCAATGGACCACCTCTCAGGTGCTTAACTCGCGAAGAAGTAGAAAAGATATTGAAGATGTTACATGGAGGAGAAGCTGTCAATCATAGTGGGGATAGATCTCTAGCATATAGAGCAAAGATACAAGGATATTACTGGCCTTATATGCATACAGACGCAAAATTGTTCGTACGAAGATGCAAGGAATGCCAACGACATGGGAAAAGAATTCATGCACCAGGGGATACATTAATTTCTTCAAAAAGCTGCTGGCCTTTTGGTAAATGGGGGTTGGATATTGTTGGACCATTTATACCTGGATCTGGACAAAGGCAATACTTGATAGTTGCAACAGATTATTTCACGAAGCTCGCAGAAGTAAAAGCAGTACATCATATTCGTGATAAAGATGTTTTTACGTTTATATTTGAGAACCTCATTTGCAGGTACGGGGTTCCAGACAACTAGTATCCGATAATGGAAAACAATTTGAGGGGCAGAATATAGAGATGTTACTCAGTGCTTTTAGAATAAAATGTGGGAAGTCAACCCCGTTATATCCACAAGCTAATGGACAAGCAGAAGCAACAAATAAAACAATCTCAGATACAATCAAAAAAAAATTAGAAGGACATCTCAAAGGGTGGTGCGAGCAAGTACCTAGCGCAGTTTGGGAATACAATACAACTAGAAGAGAGGCAACTGGAATGTCTCCTTATTGTCTAACATATGGAGTAGAAGCAGTATTACCCACAGAGGTTGTAATTCCGACAACAAAGAAAGAAGCTTGGGAAATAAATTTAAGTGCGGGAGTAATATTAAGTGAATTGGATGATTTGGAAGAAAAAAGAGAAAAGGTGTTGCACCATATGAAGATTTATCAAGAACGATTAGCTCGAGAATACAACAACAGAGTCATTGAACGTGAATATAAACCAGGTGATTTGGTCATGCGAGAAACACCTAAATATCAAAAAGAAAATGGAGGAAAATTAGCACCAAAATGGGAGGGACCATATGTTATTAAAGAAGTTGTAGGAAGCGGAGCTTATCGGCTGATGGATCCAGAAGGGAGAGACATGGGTTTGAGGCTTGGTAGACCTTGGAACAGACTATATTTGAAAAGGTATTACCCATAAAACTCATGAAAAACTTTACGAATATTGTTTGCTCGCAGGAAATTGGGAAAAGTTATGAATTTCAGAATTTATATTCCGATTAAACTTTCATTAATTTGCGAATAAAAGACCGCAATCTGTGATCAGCCTCCAAAAAAGAAAGAGAGCCACAGAAAATTTTATACAGGCAAACCTTTGTGGCGTACACCCTAGTTCTCGAAGCTATAATTCGTAAGAGGAAAAGTCCTAAAGTACGTCATTTAAGGGGGTACCTATAACGTGGCTAAGGGTAACCGGAACACCACCAAGGGCACTTAGTACATGGTAAAAATTTTGGGGTACAACCCAATAATGGGGTACCTATCCGGGTTATACACCTTGGATTCTCACCTAATCTAACGACATTACGCAATATAAAATGCGGTGTAAGAGGATTTAGGTTGGGCGACTAAGGCATACTGTCTTTCCCAAGAAGTGCAGAAAACGATCAAGGCGCCGAGGTACACGGTTGAGTCAAGAGTGCCGGGTTAGGTTGAACCACATCTTCCATTTTTGACAAGTCTTGGCAAATGATGCACTTGGCCCAAAGATACCCCATAGGGTGCAACCTCGTAACTATAAGCCCTATAGGCAAAAAGGATAAGAGGTTGTGATCAAAAAGTGGTTGTTGCGAACCGGATGGGAAGAGCTAACCTTGTATGGTCGATGTACGCTTCCTTGAAGGGGAAATCAGGGGGAAGATAAAGGGCAGCACCCTCCATTAGGGAGATGATACGTGCTATAAGACGCAAATGTCACGAGGCTTCTTGTTTGCGAAAACATAAAGGCTTGTCATATTTGTGAAACAAATGAAGTTCTGCGAGCCTTCTAAAAAAAAAAAAAAAAAAAAAAAAAGAAAGAAAGAAAGAAAGAAAAGAATAAAGAACTCGCAGAACATAATAAAGAAGTTAAGATGAGATCAATGGGTCACCACATGAAAGTGTGGAGACGTACTGTGATTTCATCGCAAGACGGCAATGTCATGGGGCTTTATGTTCGCAAGAATATTTAGGCCTGTCATATTGTCGCAACAATTCCTGAGGTGGCTAAAATACTATACAAAGAAGTTAAGATGAGATCAATGGGTTTTTTCATGAAAGTGTAAGAACGTCCTGCGATTTCATCGCAAGACGATAATGTCACGAGGTTGTATGTTCGCAAGAATGTTCATACTTGTCATATTATCGCAAATACAAAAATTTACTACAAAAGAGGTGGCAAAATAAGACCTTTACTTAGGAAGGCATGATAAGACCACATATATTAATGAAATTCATTACATTAACATCATTGAAGAAATTATACAAGAATATACATTATGAAGATCTGAAAAGAAGACAACTTCGTCAATATCATTGAAGAAATTTTACAAGAATAAACATCAAGAAATTTTGAAGAGAAGACAGCTCTGTCAATATCATTGAAGAATTTTTACAAGAAGTCCTATCAAAGAAGATAACATCATCGAAGAATTTTAATGAAGACTTAACAAAAGATGCGATTTTGATAGCAATCAAATACAGATAAGATCATATTCGTAAAAATTTACGAGAATTGCATACTTCTTATACTTCTCCATACATTGAATATTTCTCCATTTTGTTGAATACTTCTTATAATTCTTCAAGAATATCTCATATTTATCATACTTCTTTAACGGATATTTCATTTGGTGAAGGTTAAATAATCATTATACTTCGTCATATGTTACGTAATTATTCACAGATTGAGTACTTCTAATACTTCTTATATCTCTTCATTTGGTGAATTGAGTACTTCTAATACTTCTTATATCTCTTCATTTGGTAGATCGAGTACTTCTAATACTTCTTATATCTGTTCATTTGGTGAATTGAGTACTTCTAATACTTCTTATATCTCTTCATTTGGTGGATCGAGTACTTCTAATACTTCTTATATCTCTTCATTTGACGGATTTGGTACTTATAATGCTTCTTCAAAGGTATTGTATATGTAGTATACTTATTAAGGATATGTCATATATTTTACTTTTTATGCTTAAAAGGGACGATTTCTTATTTACAATCGTAACAAGTTGAAACTTCGTAAGATAAATTGAGGCAGATATTTTAATACTTCAAACAATGATTAATCATTTAAAGAGAAATAATAGGGGGAAAAGGAGATATTAAGCTTTATATATGAGTTATATATTATTTCTCTTCATATGATAAAATGGGGCAAATTTAATCAAAGAAAGATTAAATTATCTTCGCAAAATATCAGAAAGAAAGGATGAATCATCTTCGCAAAATATCAGATGTACTTCTCAAAAAATAGAATTGTTCGCAAAAAGAAAACCAACAGTAACTAAGGAAAGGAATTTAAAAGAAAGAAAGACAGGAGAGTTAATGATAAATTGAAAAAGGAATGTTATCATGCTTCATCAACAATCTGTGCCGGATCTTTAAGATCAGTAGGGTCATTAGCATCCTTCGACTTTTGCGAGATATCATCTTTGGAAGAATATGCAACAGGGACATCTCCTTGAGGAATAGATTCTTTCTCATCATCAAGATCTTCATCATCACTCTCATAATCGAAATCACTATCAGGCTCACGAGCAACTTCATCGTCAGAGGAGTGATTTTCACAGAGGCAAGCCTCTTGATAAGAGAATGTTATTCGTAAAGACTTGAGCTTTCAGATGACTTTCACGAAGTATAGCTTTTTGATTATTGGTATCTTCGATATCTTTGGAATAAGCAAGATAGTTGAATCTCCGAGTAGCACGGTCACGAGAGTTGATTAAGCGGGTAGAAAGCAAAGCATTCTTCTTATGAAGCTCGGAACAGGAGGCTTCTAATCCAGCTTTCGCATTACGAAGGTTGTTCTCAGATTCTGCAAATAAAACAAAGTTCAAAGAATAAAATTTGCGAGTATAACGAAATTTAAAGATATACCAGAGGCAGTCAAATTTTAATGACTACCTTCTCTTTGCGAAGTAAGAGATTGAGTTAAAGATAGACAACAGTTTTTCATCTGATTCATCGCATTATCAAAACCATCACCAACTAATCCTTTAAGTCGAGATTGAAGCTTTTGAACTTTAGAAAGGAGAAAATTTTTATCCTTCGCAAGTTTGGCATTAAGACTTTTTAATGACGAATAATCTTCTTCAAGTTGATTCTTCTTAGCACACAAGACTATATTCTTATTAATAAGGTAATTCTTCTCAATAACAAAAGAATTTATTTCAGCATCTGAAGACTTCTTTAATTCCTCAAGTTCACCTTTTAACAAAGAAAGAAGATTTTCTTGATCGCAACATTTATTCTGAAGAGTCTTTAATTCTTGCGAAGAAACAATCATTGTATTAAAAAACGAACACTTCTCTTCTGATAAGGTTTTGTTCTCTTCTAATAAGGTTTCTATTCTCAAATTAGCTTTGGTTAAGGAAGAAAAAAGTTGAGATATGTCATCATTCAAAAAATTTCGATCATATATTAATTGAGTATTCTCTTGAAAAAGAGCATCAGAGTTGTCAAGAGCACACGAGTAAAGATTAGATAAATGGGAGAATTGGTTTGAGAGGCTTTCATGCTTGGTTCGATATTCTGTTGCATCTGATTCATGGTGAAGTACCAATCTTTTACATTTCTGGATGGATTCTATAAAGGGGAATGGGTTTTAATGGATGTTTCAAGCATATGAAGAATATAAGTAAATAAAAGAGAAAATATGAAGATAGTAATCATACCTTTCAATTCATCATTTCTTTTGCGAAGAATCACACAGTCCAGAGAATTATTCTGAAGATGATGATTTTCTTTACGAAGATCCTCGCATTCTGCTTGAGAAGCTTTCAAAGATTGGCAAAGCAATTCAATTTCTTTTTCCAAGGATTGACGTGAATAAGAAATGTCTGGATTGACGAAATTATTCAGAACTTCGCAAAATTCATATTGCGAACGAACATTAGTAGACTTCGCAGTATTGGTCAAAACCTCAGATAACATTCGGAGAGTTGAATAAATTCCATCTCGAATTTCTTGAAGAAGAGGAGAAGAATTTGAAGGAATAAGAGCAAGCTGCAAATTTTCTGGAGAAATAGCACTCAAAGGATTTGGGGACAAGACAGGTTTTTCAAAAGAAGAAGTTGAAGAAATATTTTGCGAGGGTTGTTTTTCAAAAGAAGAAGTTGAAGAAATGTTTTGAGAGGGTTGATCTTGAAGAAGTGTTGATAAATTGACACTGATGGGAGATTGAAAAGTAGGTAATGGAGTAGAGGCAGGAGTATGTGAAGAAGCATTTTCAGGAGGAGGAGAGGAAAATTCCTTATCAACTTCAGGAAGGAAATCATCAATCGGAATTAATGGTGTGGGTTTAGTTATTCGAGATCTCTTACTTGGATTTGATTTTTCGTCAACCTGCGAATCAAAATGTAGATTAAAAACGAGGCAACAATATATTGTTCAGGAAAGAAGGCAGAGTATTTTAACTACCTTTTGATTCTCAGATTTTCTTCTTCGTGGATTAAGGCTTGGATTCTTTAGTTGAGATTTCATCTGAGAAGTTATTTTGCTGAAATAAACCAAAATCAGATAACAAATTATACAGAAATTAAAGAGGAGAACAAATGAAATACGCAGAGATAGAAGGAAATTACCTTGGAGAACTCATGAAGATACAGTAGAAGAAAAAATTACAGAGAAAATAATGATAGAGAGTATGAGTAGAAGATAGAATTGCGGAAATAAGAAAAAGAAAAGGAAGAGAATATAAAGGAGTTATATAAGGGAATAACTAAAAAAGAACGGTTACAAAAGACGTGTCAAAATTTTAAAAGACTAAGTAACGGTTATGTTCTCACGATCATTTCTTCTTCGTAGAATTGACATGATAAGAGGCAAGATGTAGGTACTGAATATCGCAAGATAATAGTTCACGAGTATCAGGAGAAAAGAATTATAAAATGATACGATGATAGAAGAAGCGCGGAGAAATATGAAGTTTTGCGAGGATGAAGTAATTTTGCGAGTATGAGTTGCGATAATTCGTAACTCATGTACAGCTGTATAAGTTTTACTATAAATAGGAGTTCAAATGTAAAATTCGAGAGGTTCTTTTAGTGAGTGTTAGAAAATATCTTAGGAAAGAGAATAGAGAAAGTTGTAACTATTCTAGTTCCATTTAGATACTTCTTGGTAATCAATTGAGAACATTAATAAGAAAATTTTTATTCATCATCAAGAACTTCTTGAGTTTTTACTAATTCTATTGAGGGTGTAGTTGTAGGTTATTCTGCAACTACAGTCTTTATCAAACCAAAGCCCTTTTTTGAGCCGCTCGACTAGCCTACTTTGTCTAGTGTTGATGGTGGATTTTTGACAAAGGCTAAAATCATAAAATAATAACCTTGCATATTCCTGATACAATAATCATACGAATATTGAGACTTGTCTCTGTCATTTAAGCATGAAAACTCATACCACGATGGTCTCTGATTGAGTGTATTTCCTCTTAGATCATCTATAAGAATCTCTGACTAGGTGTATTTCCTCTCAGAGCATATATGAATATGCAGTCTCTCAACTAAGACCACGACATACTTCATTAATACTGAGAAATTTTAGTAATTACTTTTATATAGAATCGAACGATTGGACGGCTCCTAGATAGCTTGCCTGCTAGTATAGAGCGATAACGTCTTCAGGATGTAACAACATTTTCCCTGATTATATAAAATACATGTGTATATAATCTTAAGGATTGGACGGCTCCTAGACAGCTTGCCTGCTAGTATAGAGAGATAACGCCTTCAGGATGCAACAATTTTTCCCTGACTATACATAATAAATATGACGCTTCAACTAGCTCATATCGCTCAATTCTCGAATAATTAATGCCCCTAGACAACGTGCTAGTATAGAGCCATCAATTAATTATTTCTAGTCGCTAGATTCATCAATTGAATTCCTATAAAACATTCAACGTTCTTTATAATATTCCGATTACTTCAATTCATGGATTTTTTAAGTATAATTCCATGGGTTAGTAATAAATATTCAACGTACGGGCATCTGAGCCACCATCGAGTAAGCCCCGAGAAAATGGTACAAGTGTACTCAGCAATAATGCTCTAACGAGCACCTGAACGCACGAACGAGCATTCAAAAATACGAAGGAACGAGGAAACCTATGCAAAATATGGAAGAAAATAATAATAATAAAATATTAATTGAGGCGCCTAAGGATCAAGCCCACCGACTGGCCAGACTTGCCGTCGTGGCCGGTCTCACGCCCCTTCCCATATTTTATTATTTTCCTTGATCTCATGAAAACTCCTTCATTTGAGCAAAACTCCTTAATTTCATCATATTTCCTTCACATCAAGGAAATTATATAAAATTAAAAAAGGTGTCACCGGACCGGGCATGCCCTAGCCGTGGCGGTTCCACACATTGTAATCCCTTATTTTATTATTATTATTATTTCCTTCATCTTATGAAACTCCTCAGTTTCATGATATTTCCTTCACATTAAGGAAATAATATAAAATTAGGAAAGGTATCACGGGACCGGGTTTACTAGCCGGCCGACCATCCCCTAGCCGTGGCCGGTCCCACACCTTGAAATCCTTTTTTTTTATTTTTTATTTCCTTCATCTCATGAAAACTTCTTCATTTGAGAAAACTCCTTTGTTTCAACAAACTCCTTAGTTTCATGATATTTCCCACACATCAAGGAAATAATAAAAAATAAGGAAAGGTATCACGGGACCGAGTTTACTAGTCGTCCGACCATCCCCTAGCCATGTCCGGTCCCACACCTTGTAATCTCTTATTTTATTATTATTATTTCCTTCATCTCATGAAAACTCATTCATTTGAATAAACTCCATAGTTTCATGAGATTTCCTCTGCATCATGGAAATAATATAAATTAGGACAGGTGTCGCGAGACCGGGCATACTATCCGGCCGACCATGCCCTAGCCGTGGCCAATCCCACACTTTGTAATTTTTTATTTTATTATTATTATTATTATTAGTTCCTTCATCTCATGGAAACTCCTTAGTTTCAACAAACTCCTCAGTTTCATGAGATTTCCTCCACATCATGAAAATAATATAAAATTAGGAAAGGTGTCACGGGACCGGGCCTACTAGTCGGCCGACCATGCCCTTGCCATGGCCGGTCCCACACCTTGTAATCCCTTATTTTATTATTATTTCCTTCATCTTATGAAGTTCCTCAGTTTGTACAAAACCCTGATTTCTTCATATTTTCTTAAATTTTGCTCAAACACACACCAGAAAATACCAGAATTCTTTGGACTGAGACACAAACACTATGGTGACATGGGCATGCTATCTTGACCGAACAGGTTAAGCCCTTTGGTTTGCAGGAAGCCGGTCCCACATATTTTCTTTGACCTAATTTGCTCATATTAGGTTCAAACTCTTCCAAAAAACTTGGACTTTCATCAAACGATCCTCAGTCGGTCCCATGACCACCAAGGCCGTTTCCATGACCCCGTGGTCGGTCCCTCACTTCTCCATAATTAGGTTTTATTACCTAACGCTCATATGAGCACTATTTTAATAAATGATTAAGCCAACATTTAATCATCCTTTCACCAACTAGTCTTCAAGGGACTTTGGTATTAACTCACTTTAGCTATCAACATTCATTCGACAATTACACACTTGTCTCAACAGACATGTTCAATTCATGAATCATAGAACATTCGTAAATCATGTTCGACTCAGCAATACAAATATTCATTGTCTCACCAAAGTCAACAAATGACTAACTAAATACATGTCTTCCTTGCAGACTCCACAATCACGAGACATCAATCGTGTCACATGGGGGATATTAACTAGTATTTTGGTCTAGAGGCCTACGACACGTGTGTTCACCCGCGAATGAGAATGTCACTAAGTCGTGCAAGCGGTTTAAGGAGATAACGAAGTAGTGGGTAGACAATCAACCAAGTCTCCGCATAATGACTAACTAGTTTTAACATGATTTCCACTTTCCCACTCCTTGACTCCAGCAACCGTCACACTTACTGGGATCAATGTGTCTACTACTTCTTGCAATATAAATAAGTCTTTGAACCCATGATTAAAAAATAAACAAGAACTCAGCGTCCGAGCAAATACTCTCAACAGAGAAAATTCAATCATCAAAACTTATTGCATTCATGTTGAATACACAACACATTCACAATCCTTGATCATCATTGATCTCACACACTTATCATCTTCCCTCCTACAAATCGACCCATATCTCTTGTGATCGAATTGACTCTATAACGACCATTGTCTTGGTTTAGGCCGGAGTCTTACAGATTGATCTCTCAAATTCAAGGCACTCCTTTTGTAATGCATCTGTTGAAAATGGTTAAAGGAATTTGCTTGGTTCGAGGAGTCTCCTCCACACGGTCGTCTCTTTACTTCCTAGAAAACCAAATTGGCGACCACAGTGGGAGATTATTCTCTCGGTTGCAACTCACAATTTCATCAAAGATGGTCGATTATGGGGTGGTTTCAGAAATATCTAATCTCAATTTATTATCTCCCAGTATTGGCGAATTTCTTCCAACTACTACTAAACTCGGCTGGCCTGGTCAAGCTCCCACAGAGGCTATGAGCACTCAAAGCTCAACCACCATTGTCGATCTGATGAAAATCCTAAATGATGTAGTAATAAATCAAACGGAAATTGTCAAGATACAGAACGAGATGTTCCCCCTTTTGAAAGTTATTACAGATCAGTTATCAAGGGAACCAACATATGATCGCTCTAAAAAGAATGCTACTGGAAATCCTTCATATGTTACCACTGGTATTGATTTCTCTTCTAAGATCCATACCTCTACCAGAGATAATGAAGACAAAGTCCACACCCATGCTAAGAGAAAAAGGATCCACTAATATGGCTTGGACGTTCGTGAAAGCTCGAAACAATTCTCACGAATTCATAAAGAAGCCTTGTCCATTTTAGCACGCTTCAATCAATACTCTTACGAGCAAGGGATAATGCCATTTTATAAATCCCTTTTAGGGGATTTACATTCTCGGATCGTAGCCGAAGCAACTGACCGATCGGCTGCAGCTCTACTTAGCCAATCCGATCCATTCTAGAATAAAGAAGTTTGCAAGGGTATAAGGAAAAATGGGTATTCTTCCAATCCGAAACTCAACCTATATCCTTCCATGAACGTTGTTGCCGAAGGAAGTAAAAGTAAAACTAAGGCACAATAATACATGCATGCTTCTCCAGTATCCCAGGCTCCCACACAAAGGAAGGATAATCAAACCCGAAATGCACAAATGTCAACTCGGCGTCAAAAAAATGACCAGACATACCCAGACTTCCCTTTTCCCATTGAAAAATTAATCGAGTTGCTAGAAGTATGGATCCATGATGGTGCAATCAAATTTCCATATGTCAGGAAAAAGCCGAATGAAGAAAGAATGGAGAATCCTCGTTATTGTCGCTTTCATAGGTTCGTCAATCATCTAACAAGCGACTGTAAGGTTTTGAAGCGCATCTTCAAGAAAAAGGGCGAATCAGGAAAACTTAACCTGGGGACTAAAAGGGTGCATAGGGATCCTCTCTCAGTCAGTACTTTCTCTCTCTGAACAACCTGTCAAAGAAGCGGTTCATGGTCGAACATATATGTGAAATGTTCTATCCGTCGAAGGCACAAAGGAAAGAATGTTCACAATACTGAATCAAGAGAGATGACTATCCATCGTGCAAGGGAGACGACTGTCCATTTTCGGAAATACTCCCTGGGCCTTCAGCCACAGACAAGGAGGTGCACGACCGTGGACTTCTTATCATAGTCGATCTCAAAGGAAACAAATTTGGAAGAACGTTGATCCGCCATCAACATAATTCCACTGAAGACTCTTAGAGCCGCATGCATCACTTGAAAAGAAGCTAATCATGTTCCCATATCAATCAAGAATCATGAAGGAACGCTCAGAGATGCTTATGGCTACATTACTCTCAAGATGAAAATAGGCTCAACCTAGACAGAAGCCAAGTTTTTAATAGTCAAGGAAGATCCAGGATATGACATGAACCTCGGAAAAACATGGATCCATGCTGAAAATATGTCTACTGACAACACGCCTTTGGTTTCACATCTCTCCAACGAAGAAGGTTCGATCTAGGGGATTTGGTGATTGCTCCGTCATCATGGCACTGGGAGGAATTTCTGATGAGGTTGAAACAAGGACCCGCAAAAGGTACATTGACATTTCTCAAAATATTCTGCACTCAGGCAAGTTTCATTCCTCTTGTGTCCATATCATATATTCTCCTACATGATCTCCTTGCATGGGGGACTCAATTCTTCTAACAACTTATCTATTGCAAGACGTCATGAATAGATATCTTCACCACAAAAACATTTTACCAAGTGTTCGCACCTCTTCGAATCGAGCATCTCACTGGAATGTTCATTTTAGAGACGATATGCAATCATGACAAGGAATATTTTGGATGTACTCATGTTCCGCATTCAGGAATGTCCACAACCGAATTATGGAAAAGTGATGACGCCTGTACGAGCATGAAATCTCACACATTGGAGGACTAATGAAGGAAAAGCTGAACCGAAGATATTCAGGGCCAGGACGATCATGCCTAAGATGTTCTCTTAAGGAATCTGGTGTTTTGACCCTCAAGCATATGAAGTTTGAAGCAGGATTTTCTTAATTTATTCGTGTTTTGATCAATCCCTCCAAAACATATGCAATACTTGCATTCAGTAATTGAATCTCTTTCAGCAATCGACATCAGTTTATTTAAATGAAAATTTTTATCAAATCGAGAGAAAATCCCTACAACTGTCAGTCACCTACTTTTCCAAGGCCAACTGAAAATCAATTACCACTCATATATCGGTGCCTTATTCTTAGAAGCCTTTAAATTGTTCTCTCAATCAAAGAGTACATCTGACACCTTTAACTTCAGCACGAGTATTATTAATGACACACTGATTCAACACCAAGACGATCAGCATAGATGACTATAATCGATAAGTCTTCACTATCCCATGAAAAGACTTCTGAAGCAGATGCAACGTCATTCATTCATGGATGGCACAAACTCCTTCAACATATATTTTTCTGTTAAGCAGATGAACACCTCTGGGATGGAGGCAAATTGTTTGCTTTTATTTCTTCATCTCTGAAAGGCATGTCGTCTTTAGTGATGCAAGTTTTGTCTGAAAAGCATGGCAACCTTAGTGATGAAATTGAATAAAAGAAGTGAATATGAGAGGTAAGAGATGTTTGATCGAGAAACTACTAAAAGCACCCAGAAAAGTGTTAAAGGAACCCCCAGAAATGTCCCAAAAGAGTCGCAAAAGGCGCCATGAGGAGTTGATAAAGTCACCCAGGAGTTTTTCACTATATACAGCCTAAAAGTTATCTTTGTACCCCACCAAGTGCTATTCGCACCCCAGGAATTGCTAAATGTACCCCTGATTGCTATCGGCACCCTAGACTTTGATAAGGGGCATCATCTTCTACATTTGAAACCTAAAATTTGGCGGGAAATTTGCTTTGCTTCTGCGGATTTTTCATGAACAGATTTGGACGAGATTTCTTGAGATTCAATGGCAGAATTGGGTTGAGCCAAGCCTGTTAGGGATAAACAGGGATAGTGTAAGAGATATAATCGAGTAGATTGGGATGGATAAATTGTTCACAATAAAACATGGGGAAGAAATTCACGGAGATGGTTTTGAGCTATATTTGGAAGATGAGACGATTCAGTTACCTAATGACAATGTAGTTGACGTATTTGGGAGCTAATAAGGGATCGAATACTCGTATAAGTGGAAGTTATGGATTTACAGGGAAAGTAGGCGAGTATGATCACCATTCCTTCAAAACTTATCTCGGGTTTGGTTTTTGATATTTTTGGAAAGAACGTGGAAATAAGGAGAGAATATATTATGTTCGACTAAGTTGAGAGAGTTTGGGAAGTTTGACAACAAACAGAGCCGCGTAGAGGGATTGTATGAGAAATTCCGTAACTTTTGGGGCAAGAGAAAAAAAAAAATTACACAAGATTTTTCAGGCTTGTGATGTATATATATATTGATGGGACCTAACAGAGGATATACGGGAACTTTGGGATAAGAAATATAGGCTTAGAATCGAGAAAAGAGAGGTTAGAAAAATTCTTCCTGTTGCTGCATATTCAAGAACACGAAGAACAAGGTAAACAGTCGCAGTTTAACACAGAAGTTGTCTATCGTTCTTTTGTTAATAGAGAAAGACTTTCAGCCACTTTGTCGTTTGGTACCGAACTGTTCTACCCAGTTGCTATATATCTTTAGCGACTGGAAATCATTGTAAGCATATTTTTATTATTTTTAATACAATGATTAATCAATTCTTCTTCAATTTTAGATATATGAGTAGCTAAATTTCTTTTCTAGGGTTTTGGAGGATACTATTTTTAATGAGTGTATTTTAGTAATTATTTTCCTTGACAACAAATACTCCAAAATTATGTTTTAATTTTTCTAAAAATTCTCTCTTCTTTACATGCTTCATAATAATTGTTTTAGGTAGTTACTACCGTTCTTTTATAAGCGAAGGAGGATTAGGCCTTAGAATAGTGACGAGAGTCATAAAAAAAGAGCTTGTAACGTTATATTTTATAAAGCATGAGATTGGGTTCGAAACTGTTTTGAGTAAAATAAGAGTATTTTGTCAAAGAAATTGTTATTGAGTTTACAAATATTGGAAGTAGTGGAATCCAAATCCCTAGAATCTTCTCTCCTTGGTTAAAAAAAATCAATTTCAATTAGTTTGTCTTAGTATTTTATTTTAGTAATCAAAGACTAAATCTTTAAAAGAGTCCGATTGAACGACAACCTTCTTACCACTATCAAAACTACATCAGTTTTTGGCACCGCCGACGCGGACTTGCCTTTAGGTTAGGTTTTAGATTTTTTTTTTATTTTCTTTTTAGTTTAATTTTTTTAAAATTTTTTTAAAATTTTTTTAAATTTTCTTTGATTTTACTTGGGTATTTTTCTTGTTTTTATTGTGCATGTAATATTCTATATCTATTGTGGAATTGCCTACCAAAAGAGGTAAGTAACAAAACCCAAATTTTATTATTTTTTAGATTTTATTTCTTTTTGTGTATATTTCCTTTATTTTCTTTTATTTAATTCAAAAATAAATTCAAAAAAAGAAAACACTTGCACACACCAATTGCATTATTCGTCTAGCACCGATTCTAGGAAAACATGTGGTTTAGTACGGTGAACCCTTTGGGCGTTATCATCTGAAACACCACAAACCTCAGACCAGTACCTGTGACCAGTCTTTTACTGTTGGTATATTTTGTAATAGGTAACCCAAGCTTACCTAAATTAGTGAACCCCAGCATTTTCATGTGCACGATTTTCTTGCTTCACTAGTATTTTTTCTTGTGTATGCGACGTTGGAAACGGGTAGGAGATAGACTTGAGGAAAATTACATTTTTAATTTGACACCGACTCGTTACACGGATATTGGTAGTACTTTTATTTTTGCCGAAATGGATAATGAAAAGGATGAAGAGGTTCCACCAACCAAAACTCTTAGGGATCGTTTGAACCCATCAAGAGTAATACGTGAACCTGGGGTTTTTTTACCGGCCACTACCGTTAAGTTTGATATTAAACCTGGGACATTTGGCATGCTGCGTAAATTTAGGGGAATAGAGAATGAAAACCCGTATACCCACGTAAGGGGATTTGAAATGATCTGTCACACAATGAATTACCCAAACGTCACAAAAGATGTGCTTAGGTTGTGTTTGTTTCCTTTTTCCCTAGAAGAGAGAGCCAATGAGTGGTATCATATCATTCCTTCTAAAACAATCACCACCTAGGATGGCCTTGTAGAGGCCTTTGTTAAGAAGTTCTACCCACACCACAAGACTGCTGCAATTAGGCAGTCTATCCAAACCTTTAATCAGAAAATAGGTGAGAGCCTACATGACTACATAAAAATGTTTAATGAATTTTTATACCAATTCCCGCACCATGGCTTTGACAAAGGCCACATGGCCCAAATTTTATATGAGGGCCTTGATAGTGAAACCCGAATGCAGGTAGAAACAATGAGTAGTGGAGAATTTACCCATCAAGACCCATATGAATGTTTTGACAAGCTCGTTGAGTTAGCTGATAAGACTCGTCAATGGGCTTCAATGAGGGAGCCCGAAATAACTAGGAGCCCTATCCATAGGGTCAATAGAGTTGATAATGAGTCAGACATCCTTAGGCGTCTAGAGGCCTTAGAAATGAACCAAAGGTCTACCCATACTATGAGCTATAACAGTGAGCCTAGAACTTATCCATGTACCATTTGTGGTGACCAAAGTCATACTGGACCTCAATGCCCCCTGTTTTACCCAATTGAAACTACTCGTGACCAGGTTATTGTCCTACATGGGGGTATGAACTCTAAATTTGATGGTAGACCCAACTTTGATCCATATTCGAATACGTATAACCCTAGTTAGAGACATAACCCTAATTTTTTGTGGTCTAAAGGTGCCCAACATGGTGGCCCATCTAGCAACCCACCACCAGGTTTTCATAGGAATCAAACTCAATTCCAAGAATCAAGCCCAGTTGATAATAAGTTTACATATTTAGAAGAGTCCCTAAAACTTTTAGCTCAAAGTGTTGTCCAAAGCAACCAAAAGTTCGATGTCTTTGTCCTAATGAGTCAGCGTAACCAGCAAAATAATGCCCAAGCTATTAGTAACTTAGAGACTCAAATAAGTCAACTTTCAAACCGGTTAAATGATATGGAGAACGGGACATTTCCTATCCAAATGACTCCAAATCCTAAAGGAGTTAACCAGGTTAATGGGTCGGGTAGTTCTAAACACAATGAACATGTCAAAGCAGTTATCACCCTTAGGAGTGGTAAAACTCTAGAGAACTCGGTAGAACCACCTAAGGACAGTAGTCTATCTGAAAAGGAGACTGAAGTCGACCAAACTTCGTCTAATGACCTTAATGGTCCTGAGAATGCTAAGAGTCCAAGTGAGGAAGATATCCCTGAGAGAATGTAAATACCACCTGCACCATTTCCTCAAAGACTCGCTAAGAAAAAGCCTATTACATATGTTGAAATCTTAGACATCTTTAAGCAAGTTAAGGTCAACCTTCCCTTCTTAGATGCAATAAAACATGTACCCACTATGTCCAAGTTCCTAAAAGAGATGTGAATCGTCAAGAGAGACGCGAGTGTCCATAAAAAGGAATTTTTAACCCAACAAGTTGGTTCCATAATCTTACAAATGTACCAAGTAAAATTTAAAGATCATGGTTGTCCTACTGTCACATGTGTCATAGGTAAACAATCGATAAACCATGCTCTATTAGATCTTGGGGCTAGTGTGAATCTTTTACCTTTCTCGGTATATGAACAACTTGGACTAGGGGAGACGAAACCAACTAGGATAACGCTACAGTTAGCTGATAGGTCAGTCAAAATCCCACGTGGAATTATTGAAGACGTTTTGGTTCAGGTAGAAAACTTTATCTATCCAGTTGACTTTGTGATTTTAGACACTCAACCTATCTCTAGTCAAGATATCAATATCCCAATAATCTTAGGTAGTCCATTTCTAGCCACTGCGAATGCAGTCATACATTGGCAAATTGGTCTAGTAGATTTTTCCTTTGGGAATCAGAAAATATCTTTGAACCATTTTAAGGCATTACAATCCCCACCGGACCCTGAACACTATGAGTCTATATGCATGATTGATTCTCTAGTTGAGAATACTTTTACCACAAATAGTGTTAGAGATCCTTTAGAGGTCTGCTTGGCCCACTTTGGAGCCTACTATGATAAGGATAATCATTTTTAAGAAGTTAATGCGTTATTAGATTCCGCAGCAGTAATGTATTATGGAAAATGGCAACCTAAACCAGAACCTCTTCCACCGACCATAGATAAACCCCTCCTATCATCAGTTAAGGCACCTACCCTTGAATTAAAGCCGCTACCAGATACACTGAAATATGTATTTCTTGGTGATGAAAATACTCTTCCTGTTATAATTGCCTCTGACTTAGAGCCCGATCAGGAAAGTAGACTAGTTAGTGTTCTTAAAGAGCACAAGGTTGCAATAGGGTGGACTATAGCATATTTGAAAGGAATTAGTCCTGCTGATTGTATGCACCACATCCACCTAGAAGAAGGTGCCAAAACCTCAAGAGAAATGCAGAGACGTTTGAATCCTAATATGAAATAAGTTGTCCGCACTGAGGTGCTCAAGTTGTTAGATGCGGGTATCATATACCCCATATCTGATAGTAAATGGGTATGTCCTGTCCAGGTTATCCCAAAGAAGTATGGGATTACAGTAGTTGCTAATGAGAACAATGAATTGATCCCTACCCATGTTACTACACGGTGGAGAGTTTGTATAGACTACCGTAAGCTGAACTCAGCAACTAGGAAAGACCACTTTCATCTACCATTCATTGACCAGATGTTAGAAAGATTAGCTGGAAGCATCCATTATTTTTTCCTAGATGGATATTGTGGTTATAACCAAATCCTTATAGCCCCGGAAAACCAAGAGAAGAAAACCTCCACATGTCCATTTGGTACTTTTTCTTACAGGAGTATGACTTTTGGGTTGTGTAATACACCCGCAACATTCCAACGTTGCATGCTAAGTATCTTTTCGGACATGGTTGAGCGATTTCTCGAGGTCTTTATGGATGATTTTTCGGTTTTTGGATCCTCTTTCGATGAATGCTTGCACCACCTTACACTAGTTCTAGAACGTTGTAAAGAAAAGAACTTAGTCCTCAATTGGGAAAAGTGTCATTTTATGGTTAAATATGGAATAGTGTTAGGACATGTGGTGTCCTCTAAGGGAATAGAAGTTGATAGAGCCAAGGTTGAACTAATTTCAAAATTAAGACCACCTAAGAATGTAACAGATGTTAGATCTTTCCTTGGCCATGCTGTATTTTATCGTCGTTTCATCAAAGACTTTAGTAAGATTGCATTACCCCTGTCGAACCTACTTTCTAAAGATACTGCCTATGTGTTTGATGAAGCCTGTGTTGCATCTTTTGAGAAGCTAAAATCATTGTTGACTTCTATCCCTATCATCCAACCACCCGATTGGGACCTCCTATTTGAACTCATATGTGATGCGTCCGATTAGGCGGTTGGTGTTGTCCTTGGCAAACGACGTGATAAAGCACCTAGTATGATTTATTATGCTAGTAGGACCCTAAACGATGCACAGTTGAACTATACAACCACTGAGAAAGAAATGTTAGCCATCGTTTTTGCTTTGGAGAAATTTAGACCATATCTCATAGGGTATAAGATCATAGTCTATTATGATCATACCGCACTCAAATATCTACTTTCAAAGAAGGACTCCAAACCTCAGATGATTAGATGGGTATTGTTATTCCAAGAATTTACTCTAGATATTCATGATAATAAAGGGTCTGAAAATGTAGTAGCTGGACATTTATCCCGTATCCTTGATGAGACTAAAGATGATGAGAGAACGATCCATGACACGTTCCCTGATGAACAATTATTTTCCATCTCGTTGTTACCATGGTTTGCAGACATTGTCAATTATTTGGTAACTGATCAAATGCCCGAACATTGGTCTAAACAGGAAAGATCTAAATTATTGTTTGAGGTTAAATACTTTTTCAGGGATGATCCGTACTTATTCAAATACTTCCCTAATCAGATCATCCGTCGTTGTATTCCTGACAACGAAATCTCCAGTGTCCTGACTTTTTGTCATTCTGGAGCTTGTGGGGGTCACTTTAGTTCTACGAAAACAGCTGCTAAGGTTTTGCAATCTGGTCTTCATTGGCCAACTCTGTTTAACGACTCCCACCTATTTTGTCAAAGTTGTGATAGATGTCAAAAGTTAGGAAAGATAACCCGACGTAATATGATGCCACTTAGTCCTATACTAATAATAGAAATATTTGATGTGTGAGGCATAGATTTTATGGGTCCTTTTGTTAATTCTTATGGAAACTTTTACATCTTATTAGTTGTAGACTACGTGTCTAAGTGGGTTGAAGCAATCTCTACCTAGACAAATGATCTCCACGTTCTGATTAAGTTTGTTAGAGATAATATTTGCTCTCGATTTGGTATGCCTAGAGCAATCATTAGTGATGGAGGTTCCCATTTTTGTAATAGGTCTTTCTAGACTCTCATGAAGAAATACTCCATCACCCATAAGGTTTCTACACCTTACCACCCACAAACTTGTGGCCAAGTTAAAGTGTTTAATAGGCAAATTAAACAAATTTTAGAAAAGATCGTAAACCCTACCTAAAAGGATTGGTATTTGCGCTTAATAGAATCATTGTGGGATTACCGAACCACTTTTAAGACTCCACTTGGGATGTCTCCGTATAGACTTGTCTTTGGTAAAGCCTGTCACTTGCCTGTAGAATTAGAACACCGAGCTTATTGGTCCATTAAATGGCTAAACTTTGACCTACCTACCGCTGGTGATAACCGTAGACTGCAACTCAATGAGTTAAAAGAAATTCGTAATGATTCTTACCAGAGTGCAAAAATTTACAAGGAGAAAACAAAAATATTTCATGATAAATCGATTATTCGAAAGACGTTTGAACCAGGTCAAAAGGTTCTCCTTTACAATTCTCGTTTACATCTCTTTCCTAGTAAATTTAGGTCTCGCTGGTCCGGACCATACTTTGTAAAAATTGTTTTTCCTCATGGTGCAGTTGAAGTTGAAAATCCAAATAACGGAGAAACTTTTAAGGTTAACGGTCAACGGTTGAAACCATTCTTGGAGTTACCCAGTCATGTAATTGAAGAATCAGAGGTGAGAGATCCTGTCTACTAGGATTAATTTGAACGAGTCACAACGTCTGGCTGAAGACACTAAACTTAGTGCTTTATGGGATGCAAACCATCCTCTTGTTGTACATTAGTGGAATTTTTGTATTTATTTTTTCTTGTTCCCATGGAAGGATTGCTACGCTTCATCCAGGTACTATCTTTCTGACTTACCTCTTTATTCCTCTTGTTACTTATATTTTTGGTACTGCACTTTAATTTGAAACATTGAGGACAATGTTAGATTTAAGTTTGGGGGTGAGGGAAAAAATTTTAGTTAGTTTTTAATTTATAGAAAAAAAAATAAAAAATTAAGAGCCTAGAAATTTGTGCCAATTTAGGATGACACTAACCAGTCTAAGTGAATAGAAACATCTTGGTTGTAGGAGTTAAGGAACCCAATAACAGAGTCTATTCATAAAAAGACAGAGTTCAGGTGTTACAATGGAATCATCACACTACATTATGTTTTTATTTTATTTTATTTGAATTATATGTTTCTTTAAGTGATTTGGTGGGGCCCAACACATCAAATTGTTACCAATGCTGGATAGAATAGAGTGATTGAGTTACTAAATAATAAATAGACCAGACCAATCAGACCAAACGGAATAAAGTCGATTCAAAATCAAAAAAAAAAAAAAAAAAAAAAGATGACACTTGGATAACAATATGTGTGTGTTTTCCCTGTCTCCGTCGCCTAAACAAGCATGGAATGCAGGATCCATGGGAACTATCATGTAATATACTGACAAGAAGCATGCGCTTGGATCCAAAATATCAAATCATGCAGTCCAAAAAAAAAAAATGAAAAGTGAAAAGTTTATTATTGTGTAATAAAATAATTGACCACTGGTTCCCTTGTATATGCCAGTGAGTTGATCTAGATTTAGGATTATCGACCACCGGTTCCCTTGTATATGCTAAGTTGTGTTGATATTAGTCCAGACCAGTATCTCAATCCATTAGGATTTATAGGTTCATCTTGGAGGAGGCCTTCAGACAGATATGGGAAACACCATTGACCTTAGACAACATTGTTTTGAACTTTCTATCTCTATAATCCATCTTCTTAATTTATTCATTTGTGTGATTCCGATTTTTGATGTCCATAGTGCGACTTTCTGAATAGAACTCTGTCACTTATATGTATATATGAATATGACTTACATCCGGGTACTTTCTCTTGTGATCAATGAAAGTAGGCCAACCAAGGAGACTCTTTAGTATCGTTCCTGAGTTCTTCACAGATATCTAGGGTGTGGAATAAAAGGTTTTGTAGTTAAACCTTCCCGAGACTATAACTCGGCCACTAGAGCCACCTAGGGGTTTAAAGGCTTGTTATATGTGCTAAGTTTGACCGTATCCTCGACGATATGGAGTTGTATGTTGTAAAATTAATTTGCTCGAGGACTAGCAAATTCTAAGTGTGGGGGAAATTGATAGGTGTCTAAAACACCTTGATATTTATCTATTTTTTATGCTTTCTTGGTTATGTATTCTTGTAAATTATGTATTTTATGTTTAATTTTGAGTTTTAGGTACTTTGGAGCAAAACAAGAAGAAACGTCGCTTAAAAGGGCTAAAGTGTCATTTCATGTGCAACTGCTGATGGAGGCAAATTATTTTCTTTTATTTCTTCATCTCTGAAAGGCATGTCGGCTTTGGTGATGCAAGTTTTGTCTGAAAATCATGGCAACCTTAGTGATGAAATTGAAGAAAATAAGTGAATATGAGAGGTAAGAGATGTTTGATCGAGAAACTACTAAAAGCACCAAGAAAAGTGTTAAAGGCACCCCCAGAAATGTCCCAAAAGAGTCGCTAAAGGCGCCCGGAGGAGTTGATAAAGTCACCCAGGAGTTTTTCACTATATACAGCCTAAAAGTTATCTTTGTACCCCATAAAGTGCTATTCGCACCCCCAGGAATTGCTAAATGTACCCCTGATTGCTATCGGCACCCTAGACTTTGATAAGGGGCATCATCTTCTACATTTGAAACCTAAAATTTGGCGGGAAATTTTCTTTCCTTCTGCGGATTTTTCATGAACAGATTTGGACGAGATTTCTTGAGATTCAATGGCGGAATTGGGTTAACACAAGCCTGTAAGGGATAAACAGGGATAGTGTAAGAGATATAATCGAGTAGATTGGGCTAGATAAATTGTTCACGATAAAACAGGGGGAAGAAATTCACGGAGATGGTTTTGATCTATATTTGGAAAATTTGGAAGATGAGATGATTCAGTTACCTAATGACAATGTAGTTGACGTGTTTGGGAGCTAATAAAGGGATCGAATACTCGTATAAGTGGAAGTTATGGCTTTACAGGTAAAGTAGGCGAGTATGATAAACATTCCTTCAAAACTTATCTCAGGTTTGGTTTTTGATATTTTTGGAAAGAACGTGGAAATAAGGAGAGAATATATTCTGTTCGACTTAGTTTTGAGAGAGTTTGGGAAGTTTGACAACCAACAGAGCTGCGTAGAGGGATTGTAGGATAAATCCCGTAACTTTTGGGGCAAGAGAAAAAAAGAAGGTTTACATAAGATTTTTCAGGCATGTGGTGTATATATATACTGATGGGACCTAACAGAGGATATACGAGAACTTTGGGAGAAGAAATATAGGCTTAGAATCGAGAAAAGAGAGGTTAGAAAAATTATTCCTACTGCTGCATATTTAAGAAAACGAAGAACAAGGTACGCCTAGAACAGTCGCAGTTTAACACAGAAGTTGTCTATCGTTCTTTTGTTAATATAGAAATACCTTCAGCCACTTTGATGTTTGGTGCTGAACTGTTCAACCCAGTTGCTATATATCTTTAGCGACTGGAAATCACTGTAAGCAGATTTCTATTATTTTTAATACAATTTCTTCTTCAACTTTCGATCTATGAGTAGATAAATTTCTTTTCTAGGGTTTTGGAGGATGCTATTTTTCATGAGTGAATTTTAGTAATTATTTTCCTTGACAACAAATACTCCAAAATTGTGTTTTAATTTTTCTAAAAATTCTCTCTTCTTTACGTGCTTCATAATAATTGTTTTGGGTAGCTACTACCGTTCTTTTATAAGCGAAGGAGGATTAGGCCTTAGAATAGTGACGAGAGTCATAAAAAAAGAGCTTGTAATGTTATATTTTCCAAAGAATGAGATTGGGTTTGAAACTGTTTTGAGTAAAATAAGGGTATTTTGTCAAAGAAATTGTTATTGAGTTTACAAATATTGGAAGTAGTGGAATCCAAAACCCTAGAATCTTCTCTCCTTGGAAAAAAAATCAATTTCAATTAGTTTGTCTTAGTATTTTCTTTTAGTAATCAAAAACCAAATCTTTAAAAGAGCCCGAGTGAACGACAACCTTCTTACCACTATCAAAACTCTATCACTCATCAATTAGTTAGTGAATGTAAAGGCTCACTGGATGGAAGAGTAAATACTATGTAAATAATCATGGTTCTAGCATTTTCAATCTCTGGAGGTAGTCCGACCATAGTATCGGCATCAATAAGAATTTCTAGGGAAAATTCAATCATGATCCAACATCAACGACGGTCTCGGGAGAAACATCCGTATGACTGGCTTTGTTAGAGCATTGTTCGGTCGAACTCGCATGCGTTGATATCTCAAGCATGTTTGTCAATGTTAGTGATCAAAACTATAAGTCTTGATTTCTAGTCTAATATAGCTAAGGTCTCGGACTAGGATATAAAGTGTAGTTGAGATCAATAACTCCATGACAATTATCATACAAGACGAAGGACTACTCAAGGAACCAGTGGATCTTCATCAACTAAAAGGTATGTGGAGACTTGAACCTATATATCACTCAAAAGTCTATCTACTCTATCTCCTATCTTGAGACAAAAGTCGTATTACTATATTGACTAAGATTATACATATTTGGTATTTCGATCCAAGTATATCTCGCCTATCTATTTATCGAAATATGTGTTGGTAAAGCTTTCGATTTAGCCAATTTCATATTTACCTAGTGACGAAAGTCATGATACGTTTTAATCACTTTGAAAATTTCTCCAAAGAAATATGGTTTGTGAATAATAACTATATAGCGTCCTCTGAGAATGTTTCAATGATTGAAATGAGAGGTTAGAAAATATAACCAATGCAGGATATAAGCATTGTTGTGGAAACACATATGTGTATAATTCCTTATTCCTTGAACCAAAGTTTGCGAACTTTGTTGATCAAGAGAACCGAAGAAGTACGTGAACTTCACTCCGCGAACTGGAGAAGTTCTCGAACCCGAGAAGTTCTGCTTGAGTGTGTGAAATCCACCCGGTAACTTAAGTCCGCGAACCCAGTCCGCGAACTTGAGTAGGTTATGTATAAAAACGATATTTGTAAACTCATCTCTATAAACTAAGGAATGATATTGCAAACCGTGGCTATATATTTCATGAACAGATTCGAGTGACTCAAATAATTTTTGCTTCAATTAGGTCTTGTGTAGTACACAAAGATCTAAGCAATTGAGTCATTTGAACTAGTTATGGTGAAGAAGAATATGGTTGATATGAAAGTTATCATATGGATAACCATTTGGTTAACTATTGTTGAACCAACTAATGCACAAGTTTAGGTATGGTTTTCACAATCCTACAAATGTGTATTACATGTGTGTATAACAAGCTATGTTTTCGATCTAACAGTTGATAAATATTATCTTGAATCTAATCAGGTTTTCATTTAACGGTGAATACTGGATGCTTTGTTACTAAGCTAACATTGATTGCAAACCCTGATTTGGAAGACTATATAAGGGAGAACTCTAGAAACTGGGAAACCTAATCCCCACACCTTACGTGTGATACTAGTTGCATGGCTAGAGTCGATTTTCCTTTAACCTTTGGTTTCTTCTTCTAAACCAGGTTAACGACTTAAAGACTTCATTGGGATTGTGAAGCCAGACCGATACTACTTTTACCGTATTTGTGTGATCATATCTTGTTGTTTTTATCGTACAAGTACAATTATAATAATTGGCTTGAGATTTCTATCTCCAATAGGAAAGATATAAAAGTAGTCAGAAACATCTTCGTCTCATCATTTGTGATTCCACATTATCTTTTTTCGCTGCGTCGATTAAGGATATTGTGAGGTGATTGATAAAGATGAGATGTTCTTCAGGAATATAAGTCTGGTTTTATCAATTGGTTCATCTTCACCTTGATTTATCAAATGATGGAACAAAACTCGTAGGTATATTCATGGGAGACGAATTTATCTATTACCGTAGACTTTTCTGTGTGATACAGATTGGTTTATCAAAGTCTTCGACTTTGGGTCGTAGAAACTTTTAGTTGTGGGTGAGATTATCTAAGGGAATCAAGTACATAGTATCCTGCTTGGATCAGAGGCGTATGAGCATAAATATACCTTAGATCAGCGTGAGATTGATTGGAGTTCAACTACAGTCCAGAACGAAGTTAGCTTGGAGTAGGCTAGTGTATGTAACGGCTTAATATAGTGTATGTTTAATCTGGACTAGGTCCCGGGTTTTTTTTTCTGCATTTGCGTTTTCCTCATTAACAAAATTTTGTTGTCTGTATTATTTCATTTTCCGTATTATATTTTTTATCTTTATAATGGAAATAATACAGGTTGTGCGTTGAAGTTCAATCAATTAGAATATCCAACCTTTGGTTGTTGATTTACATTGATTGACACTTGGATATTGGTCTTTGGTACCATCTAAGTTATTCCTTATATTTGATTAAAGACTCACTGATTTCTATTAGATTGAGTAAATCAAAACAAGAGAGAGATAATAACTCCTTATATTTCTATCTAGATTGAGCCTGACTATCTAGTTGATTCTCTAGAAAGAAACTCGGAGTTTGTCAATATAGATTGCTAAGCGAAATATTGGGTGTGGTTATTAGACCCCCGCTTTTTCAATTGGTATCAGAGCAAGCAAACACGTTCAAGACCTTATAAGTCTGTGTTTGTAACGATCTGACTATATGGAGGAGTTTATCTCAAATAATGTACCAGTTCAGAAATTACCAGATGTTTTTCAAAGCTTAAATTCACCTGAGAGAACTGTCACATCTAGGTCAATATCTAAATATCCTCGTGATGTAAAAATTATTGATATCTGGGAAACATGCCTAGAAGAATAGTTGGATGAACTTTCTGACGAAGGCGACTCAGATATTGATAGAGATGTTGATAAGGAAATCTCAGAGTATGTTATTCTATTGGATTCGTTGAAAAATAAGAAGATTACAACTTCTCATGTCACACGTCTTCTGACTCCCCTCTGTCGAGAAAACAAGAAATTGAGAAGATGTTACGCAGGTGTTTATGTTTCAAATCGTTCTAACGAATCGATCATCAAGGATTCTGAGGAAAACCTAGGTATAAATTTGCTTGAATGTGATAATCTCTATCAAAAGTATTTTTTATTAGAAGAGAAACTTGCATAATCTGAAGGAAGGATTACCTCCCATCAAACAAGTTTTAATGACAGAGAAAGTGCTTGTCTCGTTCGAGAAAAACGTCTTGAGGATGATTTAGCTGTTGCTCTTGATAAAATCAAGATGTTGGAAGATGACTTAAAAAAGTTCAATACTAGTTCAATAAAATTAACCACTATGCTAGGAGAAAGTAAAAATCATCGTGATACACGAGGATTGGGCTATAAGGGAATAGATGCTCCAAGTATTAGCAAAGAGGTAACAGTTGTCAAGGCTAGTGATTCTTCTCAACAAAAGGTTTCTACTGATGGAAAAAGTGAAATACCTTCACTGGAAGTTTAGGTTCAAAAGATCAATGTAGTACCAGAATATCGCCACAACGATATTCTCATGATAAGAACAACGCTTTCACGAGAAGGTCAAATATTCCTATAAGTATAATTGACATTATTCACAAGAGTGTCGTGAGGATTCTTCAGCAACATTTGGCGAGCATCACGGGGAAGCATCACAGTAGTTGACGATTGAAGAGACATGTTATGAAAGTGTTGTTTCACGAGGATTACAAAAGTTGGCGAAGATTAATATTGAAAATACCACGATGAGATCGCAGAATATATACGAAAGAAGGGGAAAACTTAGCTGTCACCCACTATGTAATTTCTTATATAAAGGGTTCAAGTAAGTCCAAATGAGGATGATGTATTTTTTAGAGTTGAGAAAATCTTGAGGAGAGAGAAACTCCAGAAAGGAAAGTTGTAATTCTGAGTTTGAATATTTTCTGTAAACATTTCTGAGATCTAAATAATAAAAGTGTCGTTTAATTCTTTAATCTTCAACTAGTTTCACTTAGATTTTTATAGGATCTTAATAGGGGTGTAGTGTGGGAAATCCTGCTACTACATTTTGGTGCCGACTAAGGGTAATCAAGATCTAAAATCTCTAATTACAATTTGAAGATTTGGAGAAATTGAAGAAATGGATGGAAGAAGGAGAAGAAATACATCAGAACCACCAACAATAGTGAGAAGAAGTAAAATACTTGCAGGTGAAGAAACAAGTGTATTAGGAGAATCTTCAAGGATGAGAATTAGGAGGAATAGAACAAGGAATGAAAGGGAAAATTCAATTAAACAACCAAACCAATCAACATCGGTACAAAATGGAAGAGTGGATTATGATAGAGTAAGCGTGCATACATGGAGATCAGATTCAATGAGAGAAGAAACAAATCGACAATTAAGAGAAGAAAATAGAGTAGGAAGAAATCAGGAGGTAGAAGAAGGGTCGATTCATTAAGATGAAGATGAAACAGCAGAGGAATTAGGGCAAAAAATACAGGAAGAAAGAAGGTTAGAGGCGGTGGAACGTGCAAATTTAACAAGACAAAATCATGAGTTGAGAATGGAGAATTTAAGGTTACAAAGAAGAAGATCAAGAAGTACTACTAGATCAAGTTCAAGATCATTTAGAGAAATACCAAGGAGAAATTCTCCCATAAGAAATAATGGAGAAAATGTACAAGAAGAAACTGAAAATCCAAATAGAGGACAACGTCAGGGAGAAGAGAGAGTAAATAATGATTGTAACGATCCACAAGGAGAAACTTTAAATGGAAGACGAAATATTGAAAATCAAAGAAATGAAGGTAATCAAGATGGTGAAGAAAATCACGAAGAAGGTAGAAGAGTATTACATGGCCGAGAGCACGTCAGAAATCAAAGAATTATTGAGAATGAAATAGAGATACATTATGATGAACAGGCACGCCTAGCTTGCGAGAGAGAAAGACTGAGGGAAGAAATGGAAGAACAGGAGTTTCAAGAAGCAATAAGGCAAAACAATCATGATAATCGAGAAAGAATACGTACACAAAATCGCGAAAATGGCAATATTCGGGAAGAGTATGACAGAATATAGAGAAGGATAGAAAGACAACAAAGAGAATTGGCAAGAAATGAAGAAGTTGGTGGAGAAGAAATTAGGAGACAAAATAAATTGCGAATTTCGGATAGAAATGAAGAGGAAAATCGCAGGAGAAGAGAAAGTGCGTTAAAAAGACCAATAGAAAAAAGCCCAACTGCAAATGAGCAAATTTTGAGGGAATTAGCAGAAATGAGAGGGATGATAAATAATAGAAGAGAATGTGGAAGAAGGCAACTTGATGAAGCAATCGAAGAATCATCTAGAACTCCCTTCACACAGGAAGTACAACTAAGAGGAATTCCTCCAAAATGCAATTTGCCAGCACTAAACAGTATTTTCTATGGGACTACTTGTGCTATTCAACATGTTAAAGCTTATGTTAGGTGTATGCTGCAGTGGGAGAATCATGATGCTATTTTATGCAAGTACGTTGCATCCAGTTTGACTGGCGAGGCGCTAAAATGGTTTGAGGGATTGCCGAAAAATACTATTACTTCTTTTTATCACTTACAAGCTACATTTTTGGGTGCATACATAAGCAACAACTCTTCACGACCAGGTATCGAAGATGTGTTTGGATTAAAACAGAGAATTGGCGAGAGTCTAAAACATCTAACCATAATATGGAAGACAATGTGTAGTGAGATGGCGGGAAGAGTAGATGAGAGATATCTTATTTTATCCTTTATTAATGCAATGTTTGCGACCAATTTGCTCTACATACAAATTTTCAGAATCAAAAACACCATCACAATGACTGAACTAAGAGAACTACAAGAAGAGTACATTTCTTTGGAAGAAAAACAAAACGAAATGGAGTCATACCCAATTGCAAACACCAGTTCTGTAGTGGCTAATGGAAGTTTGCTTCCCAAAATGATTAATAATGTGGCGAGCACCTCGCAAGTTCAAGCAGAGAAAGTGGCGAATAATGACAAACAAAAGCTAGTGGCTATGGGAAGTCGTGATCAAGAAGAATTTGAAAGAGAGAAGAATTATTACAATCGTGGAGGAAATAGTCAAATCCAAAGGCTTGACCAACCTCAAGAAACTTATGGTGGACAAAAGAAAAATAATTTCAGAAATCATGGGAACATGAGAACCATATGGGAGGAGATTAAGATGCCACCCTTGAATGCTAGTGTAGAAAAAATCTGGGAAGCTATCATTTTAATGGAAAATATACCCTCGCCATGGAACATGGGGAAGGAACCACATCCTAACACTCGTAATCAAGAATTCTGTCCTTATCATCATTTTCATGGGCATTCGATAAATAATTGCAGAAATGTAAAAAGAATAATCTTAAGAATGATCGATCAGGGGAAGCTAAATCATTTTCTAAAAGGGCATCAACAATCACAACAATTGCCACCACCACCAGACGATCGCAGAATGACTAATGTAAAAGGAGCAGAAACTTTTGTTATAGAGGTTGGAACTAAAGCAAAGAATTTATTTTGTAATTCTATTGTGCATTCTTTCAGAACCATCGAAGATTTCCACGATAATGTCTTAAGTAGAGTCTTTGCCAGAGATATGGATGGAAAAGAAATAATGAATATAGCGAGAATATCGCCATTAGAAGAGTGGCAGAAGCAAATCCTTTCTTTTACAGCACAAGAAATACCAGAGCCTGGCGAGGTGCATGATAACCCATTGGTGGTAAGGTTGGAAATAAAACCAGAACAAGCAAAACAAGAAGAAGAAGGTAAAGAAAACAATAACGAAATGGAAGAGTCTTGGGCCATTCATAGAATCCTAATTGATACTGGCAGTTCCGTAGATATCCTGTTCTACCACACCTACAGAACCATGGGTGGGAAAGATGAAGATTTGATACCATCAACATACATAATCTATGGTTTTAATGGAACTGCCAACAAGCCTAAAGGGGATATCACAATGAGAATTCCGTTAAGAGGAATGACTTCCAAGATTTTATTCTGTGTTGTCGATATTGAATCACCATATAACTCCTTGATTGGTCGACCTTGGTTACACAGGATATTGGGTGTTGCATCTACCTTTCATCAGTGCATTAAATTCCCTCATCCAAATGGTGTTGGAGTAATTAAAGGAGATTAGGGAGAAAGTAAGAAATGTTATGAGATAGATATCAAGTCTTGTGAAGAAAGAGCAGGGAAGAACAATAATTGGAAATACAGAATTAAGCAACAACAGAGAAGTGACAAATTAATGGTTGATTCAATAGAAAAGCATGAAGAAGTAACTAACGAGTCCCTCGCAGATATCAAGCAAATAATAAAACTCAGCAAAGGTACAGGTATAAAAAGCATAAAAGGAAGAAATGACAAGCAACTTGCGGGAAAACACTAAGTAAAAGAACAGATGATAAGGAAGATGAGACGAATGAAGTGATAGAAAGATGAAATATGATGAGCATATCGCTAGAAGTGGAAAGGTAAAGTTGTTTTTTTTGTTTGAGTGAAGAAAATGAAATTGAAAAGTTAAAAGAAATTGTTGAGATTTGAAACTCGCAAGAAATTTTAAGAAACGCGAATATAATTTCGCAGAGATTAAGAGAACGGGACAAACCTGTATGGCGTGCACCTTAGTTCGTGAATACAATTTCGTAAGAGGAAAATGTAAGACCTACAAGCACGTAATAAAGGGGGTATCTCTTTATATGATTCAGGGATAAGGTTATACCGCTACTGGAACCTGAGTCATACAGATGTAGGGGTTAAAGAAAACCTATCCGGGAGAGAGATCTTAGATTTCCAGCTTTATAAGGTTATACCCTGGTTGGATGACTGAGAGTCTCTTCCAAGAAGTGCAGAGTATAATCAAGGCGCCGAGGTACACGGTTTAGCCAAGGATTCCCGGGACGGACGAACCTACCCTGGCCATATTTGGTAAGTCTTGGCTACAATGCACTTGGCCTGAAGAAAACCCCACCTAGGGTGCAGTCTTGTAACTATAATCCATATAGGCATAAAGGACAAGAGGCTGCGAATACAACTGGTTGTTGGTAAATCTGGATGGGAGGAGCTAGTCTTGTATGGCCGATGTGCCCTCCTTGAAGGGGAAACCAGGGGGAAGATAAGGGCGGCACCCTCCATTAGGGAGATGATAAGTGTCTTAAGACAGCAATGTCATGGGGCTCTAAGATCGCAAGATCATTTAGGCCTGTCATATTGTCGCGTAAATTATACAGAGGCAAAAAGCCATAAGAGAAAAAAGTTAAGATGAGGTCAAGGGGTTTTTACATGCAAATGTGAAGACTTCCTGCGATTTCATCGCAAGACGGCAATGTCACGAGGCTTTGTTTTCGCGAGAAAACTTAGGCTCGTCATATTGTCGCAATACAATAAAGAAATGCAGATAAGACAAGATCAATGGGTCAATACGTGAAAATGTAAAGACGTCCTGTGATCTTGTCGCGAAGAGAATACTATGGAAAAGTAAGACCTTTAAGTAGGAAGGCATGATAAGACCATAAGATCGCAAAAATATCAAGGTTTGCGACAATATCGCAGAAATTATGAAATTCGCCAAAATATTCATTTATTAACTTTCTCATATTGTAGATGAATAATAGAGGCAAGTATGGGAGTGAATAGAATGATAAAGATTATTATTCATCACCATATGATAAATTTATATGGATATTAAAAGCGCAGATAATTAGTAGATGCAAACTATATTGACCAAGTTATATTTGCAAAAAAGAGGATGTTCTTTCATTCATACAGATAAAGGGGCAAAGAAGTTTACACGTTAAATTGAAGAAAGTTGCAGCAAATTGAAGAAACTCGCGATTGATTACATAAAAGAAAGAAGTCAGACAGATACATTGTTTCATTTATCAACATTGTTATTTTTATCAGATTCTTCTTTTTTACCGGATTTCTCTGCTTCATTATCTTTGAGGGGTTCTTCATCATTGCCAGAATTTGTTTCTTCGTCATTATTCTCTTCTTCACTTTCGTCAAAATCTTCATCAGAATCAGAGACACCAAGATCTGGAATTATTGATGGTATTGCCTTTGCAAGATCAGGATACAAAGAATGAGGAATTCCATGGTCGTCACAAACCTGCTTAGTGGTATCATTGCGAGTGATGAGGAGGGATCTATTAAAATTTGCAGAAGTAATCTCAAATTGAGCTTTCAATCGCGAGTATTTATCGTTGCGAGCAGTAAGATCGTTCGCGAGTTGGTGATTAATATCTTCTAGTTCTCTCATCCTTACACGGCATCTATCTTCAGAATCTGCGAGAATAAGGCACCGTTAAGATGGAAGTTTAAAAAAAAAAAAAAAAAAAGAGTTAATAGAATAGAACATGTGCTGCCCAAGATTGATCAGCATGAAGACTAGCATCTATACCTAAATTATTCCTAGCATTATCAAGAACCTGTGCTGCCTAAGAAAACTCATCATCGCTAGTGATAAGAAGGCGAGAACGAACTTGAGTTTCTCTTGCAAGAAGATCTTTATTTTCGCAGAAGAGTTTATCTCTTTCCATTTTAACTTCGAGAAGAATTTTATGGAAATCTGCTAGAGTTTCGCTGCCATTTCTAATTGCTTGATCTTTCTCGTCAACAAGATCACTATTTCTACTTCTTAATCCATTGATCACTTCTTTTGATTCATGATAAAGACGCTTAAATTTATTAGATAATCCTAAAGTGTGCCTGTGTTCAACGGTCAGGAGATTAAACTTAAATTTAAGTTCCTCTATAGAGAGGGATTTAATTTGTTCGTCAGCAAAATTACTTAAGGAGTTATTAAGGCGAGCAAGAAGAGTATTATCATCTACAGGTTCGGGAAAGGTTTGAAGGAACGTAGCATCGTCAGTTAGACCATAAACATCTGCAAAAATGATTGCTTGGATAAGCTATATAAAAGAAAAATAAAAAATCTAAAAGAAAGAGAAAGTAAATCATACCATAAAGTTGTTTGTTGGCATTGTTAAGATCCAAAATCTTCTGTTTATCAACTGAAGCTTTAGTTTCCAACAGTTTATTTTTCTCGCGAAGCTCAGCAATTTCAGCCTCTAGTTTCTCTTTATCTTGGCGAAGGTTAACAAACTTTTTCTTAAATGAAGCACATTTATTATCTAAATCAGCAGCAGCAGCAGCAAAAGAAGCTCTCCCAACCTGCAACAGAGTTTTATAAGTACAAAAAATTTGACGAGAAAAATCTGGCGAATTAAGAAACAATTAAGAAAACATACCAGAATACCAAGTGAATTTAAGAAGCTTGGAGTTAGAGTTCCAGAAATTCCACGAAGAGAATTATTATCAGATAATATTGGAGCATCGCACACTTTGACGAGCGCTTGAGCTAGCCCATTAAGAGTCTCATCACCATACTCATTCGCAGTTCCACGAGAAGAATCTCCAAAAAGCATAGACAGTTGGGCCATGGAAGAATCAGAGGGAGAAGAATTTTTCACAGAGGGAACTTCTCCAATATCGTCAAATTCTTCGATAAATTCATCATTAAATTTATCCAATTGGGTATGTTGAGAAGAAGAATGCTGAGTTTTATTGTTCTTCAAAGGAGGCTCGCTTGGTTCTTTATCACGAGGGGCAGAGCGTCTTCCTTCACTTGAAATAGTAGATTTCCCTTTATGATTAGTTGAAGGTTTCTCCTTAGGTTTTGGCTCTAAAGGTGGTAATTCTTCAATTACCTACAAACACAGATAAAGATAAGAAATAGGGGCAACAATATATTGTTAATTAATAAAGGAATATTTCTTACTTCATCTGTGAAAGATCTAAGAGCTAGAAGAGTGTTGGGTTTCCTATATTTCTGGTAATTAAGCTTCATTTTGGCAACCTACAAGATAACGTAAAAGTTAGCGAGAGTGTGAAGGAAAAAATAATAATAGCATAAGAAGATGAGAGAATATACATCGGAAAACCTATCAGGCCAGTTGAAAGTCAATGGTTCATAGTGAGAGATATTCACAGGAAGTTGGAGAGAACCGGATATATAAGGACCTTTAAGGCATAAGGGAAAAATAAACCACTTATCGTCATTAGAATGACGAGGGCCATCATTTGTATTGGTATGAAAATCAATATCTTGCATAAGAGCATCTTCACCAGTGACCTTCTTTTTATGCAAACGGACACCCCAACAGGTACTATCCCTTACCATGGGGAGTAATTGGTAATTTCGAAAGAAGTTATCTACAGTATACTTTGCAGGGATAATCGGAATATGTTTATATTTAAGACTTTTATGTTCTTCGGAATATTGGGATCCTTTGCCAGCACCACGAGAGGCATATTCCAGTAATAATCTAATACAATCCCCTCCAAGTTGATACACCGCTCGTGAAAATCTCTTATCAGAAATTATTTGGTAAAAGAGTGGAAGTTCAGGGTTGTAGAGTGGAAGTGGAAGACCAGCTTCAAGTTGGCCTAACGAAACTATAATTTTTTCACGAGAACACTGGAAGTTAGAAAATAATTCAAGAGAAAGAACTGATTTGGGACTTTGATCTGGAATTAAAGATAATTCAAATCCTTGATTTTTAAGTTTTTCTTGCATCAAATTGAAAGCAATAAGATTTTTAGCACCAACAGCAACCATTCTGAGAGAATGGAAATGAAAGGAGATTGAAAAAATGGCGAAAGATAGTAGATGCGCGATTTGCGGGAAAGCAATGAAATTTGCAGAGAAGAAGAAGGAAAGAGAATGATAAGAAAGAAAAAGAGAAGAATGAGAGAAGGTATTTATAGCAGAAGAAGTTTCTCGAGAAAATAAATATAGTTAATACAATGAAAGGACGTGAATGGTCAAATTACAGCGGTTTAAGATGACGTGTAGAAAAATATATGGATGATAAAATTATATGAAGACAGCTGGTGAAAGGTTTAGAGACGTGTCAGAATAAAGATGGAGGTGAAAAGATAGGAGATTACGGCAATTTATTCTCACGATCTTTTCTGCTTCGCAGAAAAGATGTGAGAAGAGGCAAGATGTAGTACCAGAATATCGCCACAACGATATTCTCATGATAAGAACAACGCTTTCACGAGAAGGTCAAATATTCCTATAAGTATAATTGACATTATTCACGAGAGTGTCGTGAGGATTCTTCAGCAACATTTGGCGAGCATCACGGGGAAGCATCATAGTAGTTGACGATTGAAGAGACATGTTATGAGAGTGTTGTTTCACGAGGATTAAAAAAGTTGGCGAAGATTAATATTGCAAATACCACGATGAGATCGCAGAATATATCCGAAAGAAGGGGAAAACTTAGCTGTCACCCACTATTTAATTTCCTATATAAAGGGTTCAAGTAAGTCCAGATGAGGATGATTTATTTTTTAGAGTTGAGAAAATCTTGAGGAGAGAGAAACTCCAGAAAGGAAAGTTGTAATTCTGAGTTTGAATATTTTCTGTAAACATTTCTGAGATCTAAATAATAAAAGTGTCGTTTAATTCTTTAATCTTCAACTAGTTTCACTTAGATTTTTATAGGATCTTAATAGGGGTGTAGTGTGGGAAATCCTGCTACTACAAGCAAAGTATATCAACCTCCAAAGTCAGCACACACGGATCGAGGTAAGAACATTCCTTATGTTTGCCACTATTGCGGAAATAAAGGTCACCTGGAAAGGAGATGTCGCTTCCGTATAAGGAATGAGAAATTGCATGATGTTTTTGTTTGGGCATCACAAGAAGTTTTGAAACCACGATCATATGTTAAGACTAATCCCCTAAATATTACAAGTTGTAACTGTCCAACCTTTAGGCAAAGGAATCAATGTTGTGATCAACCTAGATTTGCCTATAAACGTCATATGAAGCCTTTTCACAATCATAATGGTTATCAAAAGGATAAATTCGTAAATACGAAGACAAGATCTGATGCTCCAAATTGGAGAAAGAGTAACTTGCAAAAGAATAATCAATCCAATTCTCTTTCGAGAAATCTAGAATATAGTAATAGGAAGAAGGTTCTGGTTGTTTCTAAACGCACTGAAAAGTGGATACCAAAGAAAGCCAATGATGCTTTTAGTGTGAAAAGGAATGATCTTCCAGAAAATTCCATGACTATGGAGAAGGCAGTATCCATGATGTTGGAACTTAACAAGTTTTTTGGAAAAATGGAATTAGATGTGAAAGGTTCTAAAAGCGATCTCTTTCATGATAATCCAAAGGTCACCTATGATGAGCAATACATTGTTCATCCCAACACAACTTAGTTGTGTTGTAAGTGCATCCTCACCAAGGAATTCCCTGCTATGTATATGGTGAGGGAAGCACAAGAATTGGGCGCACATATTATACTCGGTAAGGATGTATAATTCAATTGGACATTTATAAAAAGGTATGTCTATAAACTTGAGAAATTTTTATGTTTTTATTACTTGTTTGAGTACTTATAATAATCCATGTACCTTGATTATCATTCATTTCCACATATCTTGATCTTTGTTTAAGGTTCTTAAATGTTTAGGTTTGAAAACATTAGTTCAGAATGTTTGGACTTCATGATACGCATATCAAGTATGCATAGCATCATTTAAAACCAAAATCCAGGGGTTTAAGTTTGAAAACCCCGTCTGCATACTGCTCCAGGATACGAAAATTCGTTTGCAAACCCGTATGCATACTTGGCGTCGATACTCGGTAAAGTTGTTTTGGACGTAACTTCTTCGTCCGAAATCGGATTGACCTCATTCTTTTTGCACTATATTCTTATTTAAATTCTCTTAAAAATGGAAATGAGAAAACTTGAATTTGGATGAGTTAAGATTGGTATTTGTCACATCTCTTGTTTTTGAGTATTTTGCTCCGTTTCATTGCACTTGTTCCGCTTCTCTTGAACTTGGGAACTTGGATTCTTGGAGTACTACTCTTCTAAGAAAATATGTATATTTTACAAGAATGTTGTTGGAAAATCTTTTTATACTCCTTTGTTGGCTATTATTGGTGCAAATGCATGCGAAAAAGATTGATTCTACCTTGTAAGGACAAATCATCTTGTATGTGCATTACGAGTTTGTCTTGATGCCTAGGAAACTTCTTATGAGAATTTATTCTTGTTTTTGAGAAGGATTACTAGAGTTTGGAATAGAAATTATTGTGATTTCACATAGCTATGTCCAACATTTTTATCTTGCAATGGTTTTAGATTTATTCTAAAGTTGATTTGGAAGATGATTATTGCAGTATTAATATTTATGGTTTCATATATTGCAATATTGTTATGGGATATGTGTGTTTGTGTCAATGAATTTGTGATAGGTGTCTAGAACACCTATATATTTATCTATTGATTATGCTTTATTTGCTTAGTTTTCTTGTAAAATATGTATCTTATGTTTGCTTTTTAATATTTAGGTACTTTGGAGTCACTTGGAACTAAAGAAGAAGAAACAGGGCAAAAGTCTCATCTCATGTGCAAATGCTTTTGGAGGTGGATTATTTCTCACAATTTGCTTTTATTTCTTCATCTATGTCTGAAAAGAATGTCGGCTTTAGTGATGCAAATTTTCTGTCTGAAAAGCACGACAACTTTAGTGATGACTCTCATTGAAGAGAAGAAGTAGATTTGAGAAGTGAAAGACGGCTGTTGGTGGAAGGCGAAAGAAGATGTTCATTTGGAGCAAGGAGGCCGAAAGCGTTCATCTGCGAGTGCTATGTGGAGCCAGGTCAACATATGAGCTGCCATTTGGTTGGCCCCTATCCTATTTATCGGTGCTTAGAGTCAGTCTGGTCACCCCCTATCTACTTCACCAAAGTGGATATATCCACTCACAAACAAAGACCAAAAAAATCAGAGGATCAATTATTGCCCTTATCATTAGTTCTTCTTTCTTTCACTATACCTAAAACCAAGAGAGGCAGTAAGGAAACATGGCTGGCTGTTCACTGAGATTGAGAAAGGAATTTCATGGATAAACTTAGGTGATGGTGGTGTGTAGGCTGGTGGATTTAGTTTGCAACAAGAGAAACAATGAAGAGATGGAATCTAGTTGCGGTTGAAGATAGTTTCAAACATCAGGGAAGAAGATTTGTTGTTGTTACCATGTTTTAAGGGATGAAGTCCTGTGATGTTTGAATGTTTGGATTCTGTGATTGTTTGGGAAGAATGGGTATTTATGTATGCATTCAATACTGCAGGGAAGGAGATTGAAAGAGCTTGAGAATCAACAGTGAGCTCAATTATGTATCAAGAGCATAACGCACACTAGGTGTTCGAGAGAGGGTTTGAGTGATTGGGTTTGCATCAGGGTTCTTATGCTGTTAGTGGCTCATAAGTTCAGCTGAGAAATGGTGAATGGAGTTACATCTGCTGTTGGTTGTGCAGGTGGACTAGCAGTGAAAGGATCTGATGGCTGGCAGAGGAACTAAACAAAGAATGGAGCAGTTGGAGCTGCAGTGAAGCAATTACAAATGTGGTTATGTGTAAACAGAGAGGAGAAGATGGAAGAAATAATGTGTAGAGAATGCAGGTGGTATGAGGATTGCTGGGAGCTGTAGAGCTGGAGTTGGTTGTGGTCAGATGAGGGAAATGGTTGTATGTCCTAGAGCTAGGTCAAGAAGAGGAGCTGTATGGTTTAGAGTGGAGGCTGTTGCTATTGGTGATGCTTAGCAGCTGGTGGTGGAAATGCAGATGTAGTGGTTCTGGTGGAGCTAATGAATGATGCAGTTGGCGCTTTGAGATGGTTGAGGAGGCTGAACTGAAATTGCAGCCTGTGAACTAAACTTGCAGCTGTGGTGTTAAAGCTGTTGTTGTGGCCATGAATTGGTCTGTTGGTGCAGCTGGTCGCAATGGAAGTGGAATGTGCTACTTCCAGGATAGGGGAGATAGACCTGGTATAGGTGGCTTGCAAAGGCAAGGCTGGAATGGAGCAAAAGTGCAGTTCAATTGGAGTTGGATCGAAGGGGTCTTGGTTGTGGTGGCTTACTGCCGGTGTTGAGATGGACGACTGAATTCAAGTGGAGTTGCCGCCGTATCTGGGACAGCAGGTGGAGCGAGATTCTCAAAGGCTAGGAAGCTGTTGAAGCTGCAACTACATATGGACCTGTGATTTGAATGATAGGTCTGGACCAAGGGGCTGTATACCAAGGGTTGCGAATGGATTAAGCTGAAGCAGGTTCTGTTGGGAGTATTTCAGGCTTGCAGGGAATGGTTTTAGGAAGTACAGGCAAGGTGTGCTGTGCAGTGCATGCCATAGCAGGTACTGGAGATGGCGAGCAGGCATTGCAGTTGGAGCTGCTGTTGTTGCTGTGCTCTAGAATGGATGTTGTATTACAGGTGTCAGACGTGGTCTTTTACAGAAGTGAAAGGAATAATGTTGCTTCCGCAATGATTTTGTTGGGTGACCTGATATGGGAGAGTAAGGGTTCTATAATTGCTGTTGGAAGCTCTTGCAGTTTTGGCTATTGCAATCAACAAGAGCTGTAGAGAGTATGTCAGCTGTGCTGCTGCATTGGCAGAATTGGACACTTGCAGTATACATGCAGGGAGAATATGTTGGCAGTGGTGAAGGTCAAAGCGATGCTCGAACAGGAGATGACGAGCAATTCTGTGATGTTGGCAGTGATGGAATAAACAAGTTTGACATGAAAGAATAGATACAGTTGAACTGATCCGGTGAATGAATATGAGCTATTGATGGAGTTGGTTTTGTTCTACTCAGGTTTTGGCCAATGGAACCAGCCAGTCTAGTTAGCACTCTAACTCATACCTTGACTCACCAAGTTAGACTCTGACTCGGTGTTCAGGTCATCTGAGATATTTGACCGGTGACCGGCGATAAGGCAAGTTCCGCGCTGGGCAAAGTTCTTAAAGTAATTGTGCACTAACAAGCACAAATTGACCGGTAATGAGGTGATGAGTGTGGGGGAAAATGCTTCGGCATATCTTCAAAAGAAACTCCCACCTAAGTTGAAAGATCCCGGTAGTTTCATTATACCATGTACTATTGGGAAAGTCAGGTTTGAGCGTGCTATGCTAGATTTAGGAGCATCCATTAATGTTATGCCTGCCTCCGTTTATGAATCATTGAAACTTGGACCTCTTAAAGATACCGGTATTGTTATACAACTTGCTGATAGGTCTAATTCTTACCCGAAAGGGGTTATTGAAGATGTTTTGGTGCAGGTTAATCAACTCATATTTCCTGTTGATTTCTATGTTCTTGACATGATGGATGAGGATTCACCATCGACTACCCCCTTGTTGTTGGGTAGACCATTCATGAGAACCGCAAGAACCAAGATAGATGTTTTCAAAGGAGCTTTAACCATGGAATTTGATGATGAGATCATAAGTTTCAATATTTTTGAGGCAATGAGATATCCTAGTGACGTGAATTCATGTTTTTCTATTGATATTATTGATACTCTAGCTCAAAAGATGTTTGAATTGAATAGTGATGATGCTTTAAAAAACACCATATTCGAAGGTTTAGGTTATGGGAAATACAAAGACGTTGAAAGTGAATTGTCTATTTGTGATGAGCTTAAAGAGGCTGTTTTATCTCTTAACTCATTACAAGAAGTTCCACCAAAGTATAATACGTCTTATGTTTCTTTGCCTCTTACTAATGAGAAACTTTTACCCTCGATTGTGCAGGCACCCACTCTTGAGTTGAAACCTCTTCCGGATCACCTTAAATACGTATATTTAGGTGACAATGAAGAGTTACCGGTGATCATTGCCAACAACCTCACTTAGGTGCAAGAGGAGAAGCTTATTCGAGTGCTAAGAGAGCACAAGTCTGCCATTGGATGGACCATTGCCGATATCAAAGGAATCAGTCCTTCCACATGTATGTACCGAATACTTCTTGAGGAGGGGGCAAAACCAACAAGAGAAGCTCAACGTCGCTTGAACCCTCCAATGATGGAAGTAGTCAAGAAAGAAATCCTGAAGTTGTTAGATGCTGGGATTATCTATCCCATATTCGATAGAAAATGGGTGAGCCCAATTCAAGTCGTTCCAAAGAAGTCCGGAATCACGGTGGTGAAAAATGAAGATAACGACTTGGTTCCAACTAGAATCCAGACCGGTTGGAGAGTTTGCATTGACTACCGAAAGCTCAACTCTACCACCCGAAAGGATCATTTCCCTTTACCATTCATTGATCAAATGCTTGAAAGGTTGGCTAGACGTGCTTACTATTGCTTCCTTGATGGTTTTTCAGGTTATAACCAGCTTGTAATAGCTCCGGAAGATCAAGAAAAGACGACGTTTACTTGTCCTTTTGGCACTTTTGCGTATAGACGTATGCCATTTGGCTTGTGCAATGCTCCAGCCACTTTTCAACGTTGTATGGTAAGCATATTCTCAGATTATGTGGAAAGCATCATAGAAGTGTTTATGGATGATTTTAGCGTGTATGGTGATTCTTTTGACAAATGCTTAGATAACCTTGCACTTATTCTTAAAATATGCGTAGAAACTAATCTTGTGCTTAATTGGGAAAAATGTCACTTTATGGTCACTCATGGGATTGTGCTAGGCCATGTTGTATCCTCTAAGGGGTTAGAGGTTGACAAGGCTAAGATAGATTTGATTCGGAACTTACAATACCCCACAAATGTGAGGGAGGTTCGCTCTTTTCTTGGTCATGCAGGATTTTATAGGAGATTCATCAAGGATTTCTCCAAGATTGCAATGCCCCTGTGTAGACTTTTGCAAAAAGATGTGACCTTTGATTGTGACAAGGAGTGCAAGGAAGCTTTTGACACCTTGAAAGAGTTGTTGACTACCGCACCAATTATCAAACCACCGGATTGGAGCAAGCCTTTCGAGTTGATGTGCGATGCAAGTGATTACGCCGTTGGAGCCGTGTTGGGACAGCGAGATGGTAAAGTTCCATATGCCATTTATTATGCTTCTCGAACTCTCAACGGGGCGCAAATCAACTACTCCACAACTGAAAAGGAGCTCTTGGATATAGTGTTTGCACTTGAGAAGTTTCGATCCTATTTAGTGGGTACAAAGGTGGTTGTTTTCTCCGACCATGATGCGCTTCGATACTTGCTAACAAAGAAGGATGCTAAGCCAAGGCTCATAAGGTGGATACTTCTTCTTCAAGAGTTCAACATGCAAATTAAGGACAATAAGGGCAGCGAGAATACCGTAGCAGACCATCTAAACAGATTGGTTGTGTCCGAAGAAGCGATTCCTTTGCATGATAGCTTCCCGGATGAGCAACTCTTTGCTGTTGGTGGCACAACTCCATGGTACGCTGATATTGTCAACTTCTTGGTGACGGGTCAAGTACCTAGTTCCATGTCTACATTCCAAAAACACAAACTCAAGAAGATTGCCAAGCAATATATATGGGATGAACCTTATTTGTGGAAGCATTGCTCCGATCAAATGATCCGCAGGTGCGTACTTGAATCCGAGTTCCAATCAATTTTGAATTTTTGTCACTAATATGCTTGTGGTGGCCATTTTGGAGCCAAGAGGACAGCCCTCAAGGTTCTCGAAAGTGGTTTTTATTGGCCTACATTGTTTAAGGATGCATATTTGTTTTTCAAAGCTTGTGATAGGTGTCAAAGGACAGGCAACCTTGGTGCTAGAAACCAAATGCCGCAAACACCAATTCTCGCTGTTGAGATTTTTGATGTTTGGGGTATAGACTTTATGGGGCCTTTTGTGAATTCCAATAGGAAATTTTTTATACTTCTTGTTGTAGATTATGTTTCTAAGTGGGTGGAAGCTAAATCCACTCCCACCAATGATTCTCATGTTGTTTGTGAGTTTGTGAAGGAACATATCTTTTCTAGGTTTGGTACACCTCGAGTGGTGATTAGTGATGGAGGCTCGCACTTCAAGAGATCCTTTCACGCTCTTCTAAAGAAGTACAACATTTCTCATAAATTTGGCACACCGTATCATCCACAAACGAGCGGTCAAGATGAAATTTCCAACCGAGATATTAAGACCATCTTAGAGAAGACGGTGAACGTTACAAGGAAGGATTGGAGTTATAGACTCAATGACGCTTTGTGGGCGTATAGGACAGCTTATAAGACACCCATCGGTATGTCTCCTTTTAGGCTTGTCTATGGCAAACCTTGCCATCTTCCCGTCGAACTTGAACACAAAGCTTATTGGGCTATCAAGGTATGTAATATGGAATTAGATGCAGCTGGTGAACTTAGAAAACTTCAACTCAATGAGTTAGAAGAGATACGAAATGATGCATATGAAAGTTAACACATTTATAAAGAAAAGACCAAGGCTTTCCATGATAAGATGATTTCCCGAAAGAGTTTTGAAGTAGGGCAGAAAGTACTTTTATTCCATACTCGTCTTAAATTGTTTCCGAGTAAACTTAGGTCCAGATGGGTTGGACCATTTGTTGTTACTAATGTGTTTGTGCATGGTGCAGTTGAGATTACTAGTCCCAAAACAGGGCTGGTTTCCAAGGTTAACGGCCATCGCTTGAAACCATACTATGAGCAGTTTGTGGCGGAGAATCAAGATATGATCACATTGAGTGATCCACTCCCTCTGGAGGAGTAATTGGAGCTGAACGTCGGGCTGACGACGTTAAACCAAGAGCTAAGTGGGAGGCAACCCACCGGTTTTGTATCTTTATCCTTTATCTTTTTATTTTTCAGCATTTTATCTTTGTTTTTGCATATCATTTGTGATTTCCCACCTTGAACTTTACTTTGAATGACTAAATTTTACATTGAGGACAATGTAAAGTTTAAGTGTGGGGGAGCATTTATATGTTTGTATAGTTTGTTTTATGCCTTAAAAAAAAAAATCAGAAAAAAATCAGAAAAATAGAAAACAAAGAAAAAATTGTGCTTTTTGAACTCCGAAATCTAGAAATTTATGCCTTTAGGATGACACTATTAGTGGATGGAACCATTGTGATTGCAGGAGTTGAGGAACCCATTAATTAACAAAGACGAACATGGCTCAGAAATTATAAATTATATGTTAGTTGTTACCATATCTCGGAATATCACCATATCACATTCTATTTTTATTTTTCCATATTTATCTATTGTTCTCTAAGTGCTTTGGTGGGTCACTAAAAAATCGAGTTGTTATTACTGCTAGGATGAAATAGAGTGATTGAGTTGCTAAAAGAAAAAAAGAAAAAAAAAAGAGAAAAAAGAAAAAAAAGAAAAAGAAAAAGAGACCGACCAATTAGACCAAACGGAATAAAAATGACACTTGGGAATAGAAGTATGTGTGAAACGTAGTCCCTGTCTCCGTCGCCTAAACAAGCGTGGAATGCAGGATCCAAGGAAACTATCATGTACTTGCTGACAAGAAGCATGTGCTTTGATCCAAAAGATCTAATCATGCCGTCTAAAAAATAAAAATAAAAATAAAAGTGAAAAAAAAAGAAAAGAAAATATTATGATTGTTGAATAAAGTCACTCCTGGTTCCCTTGTATATTCCAGTGTGTTGATGTAGAAATAAGTTTGTTGACCATTGGTTCCCTTGTATATTCCAGTGTGTTGACACTAGAATTGACCAGTAGCTCAATCCAATAGGATAGGTTCATCTTGGTGGTGACCTTCAGACATATATGGGATACATAGATCACTTGTGAATATTCTCCACATCTACCTCTTTATCCATCTTCTTAATCTTTTCATTGTGATTGTGGTTAGTCAGATTCCAAGTATTGTGGTTTGTTCGACTTTCTAAGAAAACTTTATGCACTTATATATGAACTGAATTTGCTCAAGGTATCTCCTCCTGTAGTTATTTTGGATTCGATCATTGATTTGTCACAAATAGACGGAGTTGGAAATATAGGTTTTGTAGGCAGACCTCTTGTAAACCTTCACGAGACTAAAACTCGTCCACTAGGGACACCTAGGGGTTCAAAGGCTTGTTATTTATGCTAAAAGTAACCGTAGCCTCGACGAGACGGAGTTGTATGTATGTTTTAGAATTATTTTGTTTGATTTGATCGAGGACTAGCAAAGTCTAAGTGTGGGGGAATTTGATAGGTGTCTAGAACACCTATATATTTATCTATTGATTATGCTTTCTTTGCTTAGTTTTCTTGTAAAATATGTATCTTATGTTTGCTTTTTAATATTTAGGTACTTTGGAGTCACTTGGAACTAAAGAAGAAGAAACATGGCAAAAGTCTCATCTCATGTGCAAATGATTTTGGAGGTGGATTATTTCTCACAATTTGCTTTTATTTCTTCATCTATGTCTGAAAAGAATGTCGGCTTTAGTGATGCAAATTTTCTGTCTGAAAATCACGACAACTTTAGTGATGACTCTCATTGAAGAGAAGAAGTAGATTTGAGAAGTGAAAGACGGCTGTTGGTGGAAGGCGAAAGAAGATGTTCATTTGGATCAAGGAGGCCGAAAGCGTTCATCCGCGAGTGCTATGTGGAGCCAGGTCAACATAGGAGCTGCCATTTGGTTGGCCCCTATCCTATTTATCGGTGCCTAGAGTCAGTCTGGTCACCCCCTATCTACTTCACCAAAGTGGCTATATCCACTCACAATTCCTACACAAAGACCAAAAAAATCAGAGGAGCAATTATTGCCCTTATCATTAGTTCTTATTTCTTTCTCTATACCTAAAACCAAGAGAGACAGTAAGGAAACATGGCTGGCTGTTCACTGAGATTGAGAAAGTAATTTCAGGGATAAACTTAGGTGATGGTGGTGTGTAGTCTGGTGGATTTAGTTTGCAACAAGAGAAACAATGAAGAGATGGAATCTGGTTGCGGTTGAAGATAGTTTCAAACATCAGGGAAGAAGATTTGTTGTTGTTACCATGTTTTAAGGGATGAAGGCCTGTGATGTTTGAATTTTTGGATTCTGTGATTGTTTGGGAAGAATGGGTATTTATGTATGCATTTAATACTGCAGGGAAGGAGATTGAAAGAGCTTAAGAATCAACAGTGAGCTCAATTATGTATCAAGAGCATAACGCACACTAGGTGTTCGAGAGAGGGTTTGAGTGATTGGGTTTGCATCAGGGTTCTTATGCTGTCAGTGGCTCATAAGTTCAGCTGAGAAATGGTGAATGGAGTTACATCTGCTGTTGGTTGTGCATGTGGACTAGCAGTGAAAGGATCTGATGGCTGGCAGAGGAACTAAACAAAGAATGGAGCAGCTGGAGCTGCAGTGAAGCAATTACAGATGTGGTTCTGTGTAAACAGAGAGGAGAAGATGGAAGAAATAATGTGTAGAGAATGCAGGTGGTATGAGGATTGCTGGGAGCTGTAGAGCTAGAGTTGGTTCTGGTCAGATGATGGCAATGGTTGTATGTCCTAGAGCTAGGTCAAGAAGAGGAGCTGTATGGTTTAGAGTGGAGGCTGTTGCTGTTGGTGATGCTTAGCATCTGGTGGTGGAAATGCAGATGTAGTGGTTCTGGTGGAGCTAATGAATGATGCAGTTGGCGCTTTGAGATAGTTGAGGAGGCTGAACTGAAATTGCAGCCTGTGAACTAAACTTGCAGCTGTGGTGTTAAAGCTGTTGTTGTGGCCATGAATTGGTCTGTTGGTGCAGCTGGTCGCAATGGAAGTGGAATGTTCTACTTCCAGGATAGGGGAGATAGACCTGGTGTAGGTGGCTTGCAAAGGCAAGGCTGGAATGGAGTAAAAGTGCAGTTCAATTGGAGTTGGATCGAAGGGGTCTTGGTTGTGGTGGCTTACTTCCGGTGTTGAGCTGGACGACTGAATTCAAGTGGAGTTTCAACCGTATCTGGGACAGCAGGTGGAGCGATATGCTCAAAGGCTAGGAAGCTGTTGAAGCTGCAACTACAGATGGACCTGTGATTTGAATGATAGGTCTGGACCAAGGGGTTGTATACCAAGGGTTGCGAATGGATTGAGCTGAAGCATGTGCTGTTGGGAGCATTGCAGGCTTGCAGGGAATGGTTTTAGGAAGTACAGGCAGGGTGTGCTGTGCAGTGCAGGCCATAGCAGGTACTGGAGATGGCGAGCAGGCATTGCAGTTGGAGCTTCTTTTGTTGCTGTGCTCGAGAATTGATGTTGTATTGCAGGTGCCATCCGTGGTCTTTGACAGAAGTGAAAGGAATAATGTTGCTTCCGCAATGATTTAGTTGGGTAACCTGATATGGGAGAGTAAGGGTTCTATAATTGCTGTTGGAAGCCCTTGCAGTTTTGGCTATTGCAATCAACAAGAGCTGTAGAGAGTATGTCATTGTCTTCTAACAACTGCATTGGCGAAGTGGACACTAAGTATACATGCAGGGAGAATATCTTTGGCAGTGGTGAAGGTCAAAGCGATGCTCGAACAGGAGATGACGAGCAATTCTGTGATGTTGGCAACGATGGAATAAACAAGTTTGACATGAAAGAATAGATACAGTTGAACTGATCCGGTGAATGAATATGAGCTGTTGATGGAGTTGGTTTTGTTCTGCTCAGGTTTTGGCCAATGGAACCAGTCAGTCTAGTTAGCACTCTAACTCATACCTTGACTCACCAAGTTAGACTCTGACTCGGTGTTCAGGTCATCTGAGATATTTGACCGGTGACCGGCGATTATTCCGACCAAGTTCCGGCGAACTTCCGACACTTATCCCAGTTTTCCGGTGACATGTTCTGGGGCATATTTACTACATGGGTTTCTCTTGTGTTGGCTTGGTGAACACATTGGATGTGGGCTTTTAGGATATGACCTAGTTTGGAGAAAGAAAGCTACAAAAGGGGAGGACTTCTACAACCTTGTTTATCACGTATTTTCTATTCTACTGGGAGTTTTGCAGAGAGCTGGAATTAGGGTTTGCTATTCTTTTATTTTCATCTTCATTATTTCATTTAATATATTTGATGATGAACTCCATTATTATGAGTAACTAAAACTCTCTTTGATTAAGGGCGATTTCGAAGCCCGAAATATGAATCTTCAATTGATATGAAATAACTTGTTCACTTGCATTCATTTATGTTATTGATTGATTTTCTACCATGCTATTATTGTCTATGGATTATTTTTTAAGGGTTTAAGTTCGAAATTGAATCATTAATTCTTAATCTATTTGCTAGTTTAGATTTTTTCGACCCGTAATTGTCTAGAGAAGATAAACACAAGTAGCAATATGTGGGTACTGATGATGGGACTTTGTTAAGTATCCATATGTAGAAATCAACACTAGTAGGTGATTCATGCTTTTGAGTTCATCACTAGGAGCAACCTTATCTCATAGAACTTAGAGCATTTGTTTAAGTCAAACCTAGTAAGCGTACCTCTAGGAAACTTGGCAAGTAGGAACCGGTAGTAGAGCGCTTCCGTATCCGGTGAGCTTAGGAGATAATAACGGAATAGTTGAGCGTACTAATTATTCTAGGGTTGTTAGTAACATGATAATGCAACGAACTTGGATATATATCAATTTGGTTTGAATTTCGTGGTCTTGAATGAACTTTTAATCAATCACATCTCATCTTTGGTTACATTTTACAATTTTCAGATTTTCTACAACACAATCATCTTTGATAAGAGTATTTTCTTAACAACTAGAAACTTCACACCTCCCTTGGGACGATCCTGCTTACATTATACTACTTGCTAGTGTAAAGAGTAGAGAAATATTATTTTTGCGAGATTCGACACCTCGTCAATTTGATTGTCCCATACCTTGTCAAAAGTAAAGGCGTTCATGAGTTGATATGCATACATTGATAAAAGAATGAATTGACTTTTTACAAATACAAAAGTTAAGCCTATTATGTCAATTTTTGATGGAAGATAGGATTTTGTTTTCAAGGATTATGTCTATTGTATGTCATTGTGCAAATGGTGATGGAAAATAGAATGAATCCTTGTGTATTCCTCGGTAATAGATCTTCCATGATCCATATTTTATGTATTACTGTAAGGTTCCATAAGGTGTCTTATGTTGAGCTCAATCGACTGAGTCATTGTTTTGGCATAGTTTTTGTTCCATGAGATACTTTGTGTCGAGTATGAACAATTAAATTGATTACTTTTGTGATTAGTTTAGTTTTGTATTCCGATTAGATCAATTATGGGTTCTCTTGTGATTAATCTAATTGAGCATTTTTAAGTCTCCATAAGTTTACTTGTGTTGAGCATATTTAGTTAAATTAATCACGGGTTCTCTTACGGTTAATTTAATTGAATATTTTTAGATTCAAATTCATACTTGTATGTGATTTGTTATGTCCAAAGAAATCCTTCTTTTCTTTTGAAATTAAGGTCGCTCTTGTTGTTCTTTCGGGAATGGCATATATTATGGGGGAGAGTTCTTAATTGAACTTGTGCTTAATTGCAAAAAATTTGTGGGGAGTTGGGCTGTGGAATATTATAGGGATTATATTGTATCTTTATAGACTCCTTGATGAATGCATTTAGCTTCGGCTTTATGATTACATCTAAATAAGATGATATAATTGTATTATTTCAATTATATAACAAAGTGAAAGGCTCTGCGAATCGGCCGACTCAGTGCTCTGTGAATCGGCGATCAACTCAGTGAAAAAATTTCATTTCCTTCATCGTTTTTCAAGGTATATAATCATTTCTCAGGTGTTCTTACATATTCATTGATGATTGGTGTTACAATATGATGCTCTTTTATCATTAAATATTATTTTCGATCACTATATTAGCTTAAAATCACAAAAAGTGAATAAGGCTTTTTCTTTCGATGGAAGTCCCAGAGGTAGATCTGGTTACTACTGTTGAATAATGTCCATCAATTAATCTTATAGATAATAATTCAGAAGATAGATATGATGTATGGAAATTTTCGTTAATCGGCAGATTGGATTTTTTGAGAATTAAATTTGGGGATGATGTGTCAAATTTGAAAAGTCAATGGAAATTAACTAGTTCATGTAAGATGATCCCTCTAGGAAAAGGATTCTTCACAATCAAATTGGATAATATGGAAGATAAGAACTTAATTAAAGCTGGTAAATGGGAGGTGTCAGATCAAATTTTAAGGGTTAGGAATTGGATGCCTAATTTTAGACCAGAAAATCAGAGAACATCTTTGGCTATGGTATGAGTTCATTATCCTGGTCTTAGTCTTGAATACTAGGATGAAAAAACTCTCTTCACCATTAGTAGAGCAATTGGAACACCAGTAAAGGTTGATGAGGTTACATTGAATTATGAAAATAGTCTATATGAAAGAGTTTTGGTGGAGGTTGATTTAGCAAAGAAATTCCTAATAAACTATGGATTAAAAGCAAATATGGAGGTTTTATGCTAAGTTTTCTACTTACTAAGCTGCGGAATTTTTGTCCAAATTGTCAGATTATTGGTCATACTCGGCCAGAATGCAGAGCAAAGAAGACTTCAAATCAAACTACAGCAAAAAAATAGCAAGTAGGTAGCCAAACTACACCAAATGTGAATAAGAATCCAGTTCAAATTCTGGAAAAATTGGATATATGTGAACTCCCTTGCCTCAAATTAATATTACAGAATAACCAGTTAAAGGCATAATAAGTAGTCTTCCTAGAAATTCAGGTAGGTTTGAAGTCTTACAAAGTATGGATAATTGGGAGCATAATACCAATATGGAAATTTTAAGTCCAGATAAAGTTTTACAGATTGTGGAAGACAATTCTCTTGATACAAGTGTGGTCAAATATATCAATGGAAAGAATGGGGAAGTATCTGAAGAGATAGTGCCTTCTAGTTCTTGGTCCAGAATTATTCAAAAACCAAGTGTGGATGTAAAAACTGACACTCAAAAGACTGCAGAACCAAAGGTAATTACCCAACCAGCACCAGTGAAACATAATCTTAGGAGAAATCAAGGAAAAGGAGGCACGGGCCTCCTTCCTAAATAATGAAAGTTCTTTTTTGGAATTTAAGGGGCCTTAAGAGACCTAGGGCTCAAGAAAAACTTTGGTCTTTAGTAAATCAATTTGATCCTTCTCTAGTTTGGGTTGTAGAACCTAAATTTTTTTGTACTTCTTATTTTTGCAATAAGTTGAATCTACTGGTTATGCATAGTATTGTGATTCACAATTCAGTTTCTAATAAAAAGGGAAATATATGGTTATTCTGGAATAAGACATTACCAACACCAATAGTAGTGTCCATGTCTAGTCAAATGATCACTGTAAGTATGGGAGAATTTTTATTATCAGGGGTTCATGCTCATGTGGGAGTAGTGTTCGCTTGTCAGCCGACACAAATATAATTACACTTTCTTGCTACTCAAAATATAAATATAACAGGGGCAAGAAAGTATCGATCCCACAGAGAGGTCTAGGTTGTCAATATATTTTCGGTTCCTTATATAAAACACCGGGTATTTTTCTGATATTTATAAAGTAAAAGTAAAATAAAAGCAAATAAAGAAATAAGCAAACAAATCAAATAAAAAAGATATTGGTTAAGGATTCATCTTCATTCACTAATATGTTTTCTTCACAATAACTAGAATTGATATTTTAATCTCAACTTTTATCAAAAGCCCTAGAATATCTTGATCGCAAGAATATCCCGCTAATCTCCTTTTGTCATCAACAAACACATTAAAAGATGCGAGTATGAGTTCTATCTAAGAGAAAAACCTAACGTGTAAAAGAACTAATCAAGTTTAATTCCCTAGATGCATTAATATCTATGAAATCAGGCCAATCAAAGCAATTGAACGTGGAAAGCGCACTAATTCAATTTAACAAAGGTTACGGTTCACATATGATTTTAAGGATGCATCACTACAAGCTATAACCATATTCATGCTACTTGTAATCAGGAATCTATCACTTTTACGTATAACAAACCCTAATCTAGCAATAGAGATGAACACAAACTCAACCGATTCGCGACTCGATCAAACAAGCATTTAATTCATGTAACAATAGAAACAGTGAATCCTAAACGATAAAGTATGGAGACAAAACTAATTTATCATATCAAAGAATCATATTATGTGAAATCCAATTATTCCATAACCAATAATAAAATTCTAGAAGAAAGAGAAACCCATTAGATAGAAGAAAGAGAAACAAGAAGAAAGAGAAACCCTATCATGTTTCTAAACCCTAAAACAAAAGTAGAAGATAGATATGTTAGATAAAAGATTAAAGTCCTCTCTTTTATATGTTTCTCAATTTCCATAAAGGATAATCCTTCCAAAATTAGGTTTTGTCTTCAAAGTCCATTAGATAGAAGTCCACCAAGCCCACAAGTGAAAGAAACCCGTGTAGAAATTCTGTCCCAAAAACGCTCTCCGGAAAACTGGGTTTTTGGCCGGAAATTGACTGGAATCCGGCTAGAAAAGTCGCATCCGGTCACCGGATTCTTCTTCTCCGTCGACGGAATATTCCGTCACGGCGCCGTTACAGTTAACCATTGACCTAACAGTCATCGTTAGTCAACCGGGTCAAATAGGAGGAGTCAGGCACAAGTTAGCTGAGTCGGAACTGAGTCATCCGGCTAACTCAGCTGACTGGTCTTGGCCAAGGATTTTTCAGTTGTGCGGTCACGGCCAAGATGGCTATCTTCTGTTGCATCTTCTATAACTTCCCTTGCACTTAATTCCCAGACATAAGGGCTGTATCAGCTCCCAGAAAACCAACTCACAACCAACACTTGCAACAGTCCATCTGAATCCATGGAACTCCTCAATTCCTTCTGCGAAAACTCATATGTTGCTGCTTCTTGCAAACCCTTCACTTCACCATTTCAGTTCCACCAATACCCTGCATCTTAGCAGCACACTCACCACCACTCCTTGGAAATCCACAAGTTCCATTCCTCAGCATCAGCTACTCTTGCACCCACATGAACCTCAATGAAACCATGACTTTCGATTCATGTCTGAATAACAACAACAACATGTTACCTGCACCTGACATTCATCCATTCCCTAACTGCAACACCATTTATCCATAGCCCATACTATCTGACCTGCACTACGCCATATCCACTTGCAGTTGTAAAAGTCATTCAACTCAACCCCTTTTACTGCAATTCCACCACTGCAGCTTCAATTTCTCATCTCCCAGTTGCAAATGTCACACACACAACCATTTCATCTCACCATCTCATTTCCAATTCAGTTGCAACCTAAACTACAGTCAACCCCAGAAATTCCTCACTGTTCCACCAATTCAACTGCCATTCTCATGGACCATTTCCTTCCACTGCCTTCTCCTCTTGAGCTCAAATCAGCATCTCACCCTTCAAACCCACTGAGTTTAGTACCACCAATTCCATCTACCCAAACTCAATAACCATCTTCCTTAGATGCTTACAGGCTTCACCTGCAATGCATTTGTAGCTTTACAGATCCAAACCAAAACCCTTTCTTTACTTGCCTGCAACACCAACACAAATAACATCCAATGCATCATAACCCAACAGAAGCCACAATCTCTGAGCATCGAACCTCTCAAATTCTCAGTCAGTTCCACCAGTTCCCTCACAAGGTCCATAACAGTAACCATTATTCATTGCAGCATCACCAGCATAACCATTTCAGACCACAATGTATGAACCATTCATTTCAAACAAACACCAACCCATGATAGTCCTCCCTGTGTAATTCCTGCTACTTCAACATTCAAAATCCATAAATTAACTGAAACAACAAACCCTAACTCTTCTCCAGCTGATTCAAAGTCATTTATAAAAACAACCCATCTCTTATTCTTCTCTTTTATTTCATAATTCACATCATCAAGATCAAAACCCCTAACCTGAGAACCCAAAACATCGCGAACTCATGGTTCAAGACCCATCTCCTGCAGCTGCAGTTCTCCATTTCTTCATTGTCACAGATTCAATCTCAGTTTCAGTTCTAAGCCTTAATGGCAGCAGCCTCTGCTGATTTTCTCAGTCTCAGGTGTGGGAATGAATGAGATGCAAATTATTGAGGGAAGATTAGGGTTCGGATATATGGTAGGATAGGTACACCCTAAAGTTATTTGCACCCACTCATAATGATAAGGGATACTTGAATGACTACCCCTTAACCACAGATAGATTGCATTTAGTACTCCCCCAAATAGAGTCGCCCCTTAACGCTGGCTCGGCTTCCGATAGTGTTCTCCCCTGGAATGAAAATTCTGCCCTTTTTGCTCAATTTTGGTGATTTCTCCTTCTTTTCGTCCGTACGACTCAAGAGTACCTAATAACTCAAAATCGAACATAAGATACATAATTTCCACGAAAAACAGAAAAGAAAGCATAAATACCAGATATAAAATTAGGTGTTTATCACACCTATCAAGTAGTTCAAAGAAGATTTTTACGGACTAAAATAGAAATAATTAGCGACTTGAAGAAGCCATGGAAAATTATGGGGGACTTCAATGCTATTACAGGTGCAGAAGAAAAAATTGGAGGTAAAGCTCATAATAGAAGATCTATGTTAGATTTCAACAACTGTATTGATGTATGTGAATTACTTCAAGCTCCAAAATTAGGTCAGCAACATTCCTGGTCTAATTGTCAACATGGCAGTAAAAGAATTCTTTGCAATTTGGATAGATCAATGTTTAATCAATTATGGCTACAAAATTATAGGGATTTGGGTTACAAGGTTGGATTAAGAATTGCTTCAGATCATGCTCCATTGTTAGGTGGTAGTTTGAGTATACCAAAGCCAAGAAATTCACCATACAAATTTCAGAAAATGTGGATATCTCATCCCAATTTCATGGGGACAGTTCAAAAGAGTTGGTCAAAATTAGTAGTTGGAGACCCTACTTTTGTATTTCAAACAAAGTTGAAAAAGTTAAAAAAATATACTTAAGGAATGGAATTGGAATATTTTTGGGAATGTTAATGTTCAAGTAAAAGAAGTTGAAGTAAAAGTTCAAGAAGCTATGGATATATAGATAATGATCCTTTTAATGAAGAATAACTGTCCAAGTTGGTGGATGCTCAGAATGTTTTTAATACTAAGGAAGTCTAACTTAAAACAATGTTGAAACAGAAAGCCAGAGTTAACTGGATTAGGGAGGGGGATGCAAATACAAATTTCTTTTATAAGTGAATTGGAGGATGAAGCTGGAAATGTCATTAATGATCAAACAAAGATAACAGGTCCACTTGTAAATCACTTTAAGGAGAAGTTCAAATTTAAGGAAGTAGAAGCAACAAATTAATTTTTAGAGGTAATTCCAAAGAAAATTACTGAAGAAGATCAGAATATGTTGGATTCAATTCCTAATGCAGATGAAATCAAAGACATAATGTTCAGCATGGACCCTAAGAGCTCTCCAGGACCTGATGGATTCTCAGGTTGCTTTTATAAAGGTTGCTGGCAAATCATACAGGAGGATCTGATCCAAGCAATACAATATTGTTGGAGAAGAAAATTCATTCCAAAGGGACTTAATTCAAGTTTTCTTTTTCTTCTTCCAAAGGTGCAGGGAGAAAAAAATCCAAATCATTTTAGGATAATAGGTCTGAGTAATGTGAGTTTCAAGATTATTACCAAGATTGTGGCAGTAAGAATGGGTACTTTGATGGAAAAGCTAGTAGCCCCTCAGCAAGCAGCTTATATAAAAGGTAGATGTATCCAAGGTCAAGTGCTAATTGGTTCTGAAATAGCAAATGAAATGAATAAAAAAAGAAGATGAGGTAATGTTGGACTTAAACTTGACATTTCACAAGCATATGATTCTATCAAGTGCTTCAAAAATTTGGTTTTTCCACGAATTGGTGTGAGTGGATTAATAATATTTTTAAATCTGCAAGAATATCATTGTTGATAAATGGAGGTCCATGTGGTTTCTTTCTAGTGAGTAGGGGTCTTAGGCAGGGTGATCCCCTCTCTCCAATTTTGTTTGTGCTAATGGAGGAAGTGTTAAGAAAAAAGATTACTCATCTTGTAAATGAAGGCAAGATAACTCCAATGGTCATACGAAATAGGATAGGGCCAACTCATCTGTTTTTTTGCGGATGATGTTTTTATGTTTTGCAATGGAGGAAAGAAATGTGTTCAAAATACTCAGAAGTTATTAAATGCATATCAAAAAACCTCTGGGAAAATTATTAACAAAAGTAAGAGTAAGCTGTTTATTGATGGCACAAGTGTCTCAAGGAAAACTTTGATACAAGAAATAATGCAAATGGAGAGAAGTGATTTCCCTAACAAATACTTAGGAGTCATTTTATCAGCTGGCAGAGTGAAAACCTCAACTGTTTGGCCAATGGTGGAGAATATGGAAGTATATAAATGACCCTCATCTGTGATTAAAATTTGTGAAAAAATTATCAGAAACTTTCTTTGGTCAGGTGATGGAGAAGTTAGAAAATTTAAAACTTTGTCCTGGAACAAGGTTTGCACTCTTCTGGATGAAGGTGGTCTAGCTATTCCAGGGCTTGTTGTTCTAAATAGGGCATTGATGATGAAGATGATTTGGAAGATCATGCAATCTAATGAAGAGTGGGCACTTTTCTTCAAATCTAAGTATATGGATAAGAATGGACAATGGAGTCAAAAATGGCAATTATCTACTGTGTGTCCAGGACTTAAATGGGCATGGGAAGTTTTGAGGGAAGACATTAGATAGAACATTGGAACTGGTGAAAACAATTCATTGTGGTATAATGTTTGGACAGGAGATACTCCTATGGTGGATACAATGGCAACTTATCATATTTTCTAAATAACAAGAAGATGAAGCTAGTTGACATCTTAGTTGAAGGTTCATGGAACTTACCAGATGAAATTCAAGTTGTGTTGATGGATCAAAAATTACGTGAAATATTTGGATATGAAGATGAATTAATATGGAATGGAGATATGAAAGGTACATTTACAATGTCAGCAGCAACAAACAAGCTCAGACATAAGGAACCTAAGAAGCATTGGTCCAAAAAGGTATCGAATAATTTTTTACATCCAAGTATAGCTAGCAATATTTGAAAATTGGTGCAAGAAATTTATATTGATGATGCAATTATGGTAAGCAAAGGATATGAGCTACCTTCTAGATGTGTTTGTGAAAAAGATCAGGATAGCATGGACCATTTGCTTTGGAAATGTGCAGTGAGTGTTGAACTATATTGCAATGGATTTCAGAAATATTTGAGTTCAACGCTCCTGAATCTTTTGAAGATGTGTGGAAGTGTGCTAAAAATAAGAGTCCTCTTATACAGGAAATATGGATTACAGACTCTAGTGTTATTCTCAAGGAAATATGGTTCCAAAAAAACAAGAAGTACTTTGAAGAAGTAAAACCTAATGCTCATAACATTCAAAGGAAATTACTCAAATATGTGCAGGAGGGAGGTCTGAGGATGAAAGGGCACAAATGGAGTCAGGCTTGTGATGATAAGATAATAAAAAATTTCAACATGGGATGCAGAAGTATAAAATTCCAGTACATCAAAGCATGTTTCTGGACTCCTCCAACAAATGGCTATGTTCTGTTTTGCTGTGATGGATCTTCATTTGGGAACCCAGGAGCAGCTGGATTTGGAGTGGTCATTAGAGATGAAAATTTCCAAGTAATTGGTACTTTATGTGGTGGCTTGTGTGTTGCAACAAATTACATAGCAGAAAACTATGCAGTATTGTGTGCAGCTGAGTTAGCAATAGAATGGAGCTTAACAAGAATCATAATCTGATCAGATTCCAAAACTGTCTTGCATGGGTTTGACACAGGCAATATATCATGGTTTCTGAAATCAAGATGGAGAATATCCCACACAAGAATTGCTTCCATAAAATTTGAACATTGTTATAGGGAAGTAAACTTTTCTGCAGACACTGTAGCAAAGAGAGGTGCTAGTCTAATAGCAGGTGAAAGACAATTCCATATTGGCAGGCCTAGTTTCTTACCTAGAATTGAAATGCATAATTGTGAGTATTATAGGTTTTGCTTGGAACAATTGAGGTTTTACTTCTGTAATCCAATTTTGTTTTTTGTTCCTTTTTATTTTCATTTGGCCTTGTAATTTGGATCTTTGTTTTGGAATTAATAAAATAATTAATTTAGCAAAAAAAAAAGGAAAAAAAAAAAGATGATATACATTTACCTTTGGTCATGAAATGTCTCGTTTGGAAATTTCATTAGGATCCCGTTCTTGTACCTTTGCCAATTTTATTGACAAAAAGGGGGAGAATTAATATGTAGTTCACACTACAAATACATATGGTTTTTGGATCATTATGTAAGGGGGAGTGGTTTCCATGTGAGATGGAGTATTGACTAAGGGGGAGTGACATATCACCATAGTATTATTGTTGAAGTTGTGATGCAATTGGACTTTGACGCTGTGTAATGATACTATGACACTGTATAACAATGATTGCGAACTCTTCTTTTCTCTTTGTTATAGCTATGTATTTTCAACAACGATGATACTAAACTTATAACCTTTGGGATCATCGGAGTACTGGGAAGTGACGAAGATTTCGAGTATTATTGAAGATTAGACATGTGGAATAGGAGCCACAAAGTTTATTTATATATTTTTTGTGTTCTATATGTATTGATAGTTTTGTCACTAAAATTCACAAAGGTGGAGATTGTTAGAGCATTGCTCGGTCGAACTCGCATGCGTTGCTATCTCAATCATGTTTGTCAATGTTAGTGATCAAAACTATAAGTCATGATTTCTTGTCTACTATATCTAAGGTCTCGTACTAGGATAGAAAGTGTAGTTGAGATCAAGAACTCCATGGAAATCATCATACAAGACGAAGGACTACTCAAGGAACCATTGGATCTTCATCGACTAAAAGGTATGTGGAGACTTGAACTTATCAATCACTCAAAAGTCTATTTACTCTATCTCCTATCTTTAGACAAAAGTCGTATTACTATATAGACTCAGATTATATATATTTGGTATTTCAAGCCGAGTAAATCTCGCTTATATATTTCTCGAAATATGTGTTGGTATAGCTTTCGCTTTAGCCAAGTTCATCTTTACCTAGTGACGAAAGTCATGATATGTTTCAATCACTTTGAAAATTGCTCAGATGAAAAATGGTTTGTGAATAACAACTATATAACGTCCTCTGAGAATATTTCAATGATTGAAATGAGAGTTTAGACAATATAACCAATGGAGGATATAAGCATTGTTGTGGAAACACATATGTGTATAAGTCCTTATTCCTTGAACTAAAGTTGGCGAACTTCGTTGATCAAGAGAACCGGAGAAGTACGTGAAATTTAGTCCCCAAAATCAGTCCGCGAACTGGTGAAGTTCTCGAACCCGAGAATTTCTGCTGGAGTTTGTGAACTCCATCCGGGAACTTAAGTTCGCGAACCTGAGTAGTTTATGTCTAAAAATGATGTTTTTGAATTCATCTCTATAAACTAAGGAATGTTATTGCAAACCGTGGCTATATAGTTCATGAACCGATTCGAGTGAATCAAATCGTTTTTGCTTCAATTGTGTCTTGTGTAGTACATAAATATCTATGCAATTGAACAACTCTCTAACTAGTTCATTTGAGTCATTTGAACTAGTTACGGTGAAGAAGAATATGGTTGATATGAAAGTTATCATATGGATAACCATTTGGTTAACTATTGTTGAACCAACTAATGCACAAGTTTGGGTACCCTTTTCACAAGACTACAAACGTGTATTACATGTGTGTATAACAAGCTATGTTTTCGATCTAACGGTTGATAAATATTAGGTTGAATCTAATCAGGGTTTCATCTAACGGTGAATACTGAATGCTTTGTTACTAAGCTAACATTGATTCCAAACCCTGATTTGAAAGACTATATTAGGGAGAACTCTAGAAACTAGGAAACCTAATCCCCACACCTTATGTGTGATACTAGTTTCATAGCTAGAGTCGATTCTCCTTTAACCTTTGGTTTCTTCTTCTAAACCAGGTTAACGAATTAAAGACTTCATTGGGATTGTGAAGCCAGACCGATATTAATTTTATCGTAGTTGTGTGATCTGATCTTGCTGTTTCTATCGTATGAGTACAATTATAATAATTGGCTTGAGATTTCTATCTCTTATAGGCAAGATATAAAAGTAGTTACAAACATCTTTGTCTCATCGTTTGTGATTCCATATTATCTTTTTTCGCTGCGTCGATTAATACTATTGTGAGGTGATTGATAAAGTTGAGTTGTTCTTCGGGAATATAAGTCTGGTTTTATCAATTGGTTCATGTTCACCTTGATTTATCAAAAGACGGAAAAAAACTCATAGGTATATTCGTGGGAGACAAATTTATCTATTACTGTAGACTTTTTTGTGTGATACAGATTGGTTTATTAAAGTCTTCGACTTTAGGTCATAGCAACTTTTAGTTGTGGGTGAGATCATCTAAGGGTATCAAGTACGTAGTATCCTGCTGGGATCATAGGCGTAGGAGCATAACTGTACGTTGGATCAGTGTGAGATTGATTGGGGTTCAACTATAGTCCAGACCGAAGTTAGCTTGGAGTAGGCTAGTGTCTATAGAGGCTTAATACAGTGTATGTTTAATCTGGACTAGGTCCCGGGGTTTTTCTGCATTTGCGGTTTCCTCGTTAACAAAATCTGGTGCCTGTGTTATTTCATTTACCACATTATATTGTTTATCTTTATAATTGAAATAATACAGTTTGTGCGTTGAAGTTCAATCAATTAGAATATCCAACCTTTGGTTGTTGATTTACATTGATTGACACTTGGATATTGGTCTTTGGTACCATCCAAGTTATTCCTTGTATTTGATTAAAGACTCACTGATTTCTATTAGCTTGAGTAAATAAAAACAAGAGAGAGATAATAACTCCTTGAGATATTTCTATCTAGATTGAGTCTGACTATCTAGTTTATTCTCTAGAAAGAAACCCGGAGTTTATCAATATAGATTTCTAAGCGAAATATTGGGTGTCGTTGTTAGACCCCTACTTTTTCAGGCTTCATCAACTATCCATTCTCGGAAGTGTTACTCAATGGATCAGAACTTTCCAAGCACTAATGATTCATATCAAAATGTGTGGAAATAAAAACATGTTAGCATGAAATTCTTCCCAAAGCTTGCACGACGGACGGGCACACACCAAAGTCTTCTATAGGATGTTATCATCACCTCTACAGATGAGATACAACACACTTCAGGCCATGGATTTACAAAAACGTACCAATGAGTGAGGAATAGGACAATACTTCCTTGACAAAAGATGTTCGTCTATGTCTCTACTACAACATACCAAAAGGGAGCATAAATCGTACATACGAGCTGAAAGATATGGCCTCCACACTCAAGTTCATGAAATCTCAAAATTTACACGGGATTATAAGTTACGAATATGCATGCATTATTGGGTGCCCTAGATATCTCCAAATTAAAGGATTATGTTTGAGTATGATTCCTCAGTCTCATAGCTTCTAAAGTTGGTGTCAAACATCGAATTCCGACATCGTATGAAGTTTCAATGGCTTTCAGAGTGGACGGTGTGCAAGCAGAAATTTCTAGACGGGACTCATGACACTCACTGTCGAACACTCACTGTCGATCGATGTCTACCTGGTCTTTCCCTAAGTCCTTCATCAAGGTACCTCCAACTTTGATTACCTAAGTATTTACATCAAGTTTTTCTACCTAGGTCCTCTATCTAGGTCTTGCCAGAAGAAGGAAAAACGAAAAAGGAGATTTCACAAAATATTGGGGACTCGCAGACCATGACCAGACAATGTCGTGGTCATTCCCAATTTAGACTGATTTTTCAGTCAATTATTGCTTGTTTCTTCTAGCACAATTATAATTTTCAGAGCATGGATAAACAAGCTAAAAAAAACTCATAAGAAGGATCGTTCAGGCGTATGGACGTTCGTACACTTTAGAAAGGAAAGTTTCTTATATTCATGGAGCAAAAATACTGGAACAACATCAACTTGGGCTTCAGTCACTTCAAATGTATTCAAAAGAAACATCTTCACGAACCTGATACACAGAGATGGTTGCATCACCATTTTGGTTCACAAGATTGCTCATGTCTCTATTATCAGTTTCATCACCCTCTATTTCGTCGTTTCAGACATAATGTAACGATTATATGAATTGGAATGCTTCAATTATGGAATACAAAGGGAAACAAAAAAATTGAGAATATAAGTGATAACATCATCAACATCTTTCATCAAGCGCTCAAGACACAAGCAAATGATCTAAAGACGCAAAAAGTGTGTTTTGTAACAAGCGCATCTGAAAGGATTTTACACTGTCCTTCACAAAGAGACAATATGGGAGTAATTGGTGAAGAATATAGGGATGGTTAATATGTCATTCTCTTCGTATGAATGTCGTCTACAACATATCCAAAATTCACAGCAATTGGACGAATTAGAAAAAAGATGTGGCTGAAACATCAAACCCGATGACAGCTGAAAAATTTCTGAAGACTTCTTGGAAGATTACTTTTCCATCGATTTCAACCCTTAAACGAGTTCAAAACTCAAAATTCTTATTTCTTAAAGCTAGGGAATTTCCTGAGTATCGAAAAGTTGCGATAGATCGTTAAAAACGAACACCTTACGAAGATTCTACAACATTTTCAATGAAGACCTAACTTCTGAATTTTCTGATGACGAATTATGACGAAATTTCTCATTCATCCACACGGATCTTCATAAATTAAATCATCAAGTGAATATTTCATGTAGTTATCAAGATGACTCAAGGTGAAGACTTATTTGGATCCTCCACAAGTCATTTGGGTATTCAGAACATCGACGAAAACAATTCCACCGCAGTTGGTGATACATATTGGTGCTTTGAAGACCAACAACTTGGTGGGACGATGATTTTCTCTTTCAAGATACGCCCGTAAGTGCTAAACCGAACAAGGTTGAGCGTTCCACCACCTAAATCAGTGGTGCCACACCAATTTATGATCGTCAAGTGATGCTCTGTCATGCTATTGGGATCTTTATTCAAGCAATAGCACGCTCGTACGTGATATCATTGGAGAAAACTGAAAATCCGGTAACATTCTTTTTACGACTAAGTTCAATTACTTATTTTTTCTACGGCTAAAAATCACCAACAAGTGATGACTGAGGAACATGATTGTTCCTCACTAAGCAGGGGACTTAATGTTGATGATGGATTTAAAAAAAAAAACTAAAATCGTAAAATCATAACCTTGCATATTCCTGATCCGGTAATCAGACGGATATTGAGACTCATGTCTCTCATTTAAGCATGAAACTTCATGCCACGATGGTCTCAGATCATCCATAAGAATCTCTTACTAAGTGTATTGCCTCTCAGATCATCCATAAGAATCTATGACTAAGTGTATTGCCTCTCAGAGCATATATGAATATTCAGTCTCTCAACTAAGAACACGTCATACTTCATTAAAACTGAGCAATTTCAGTAATTACTTTTATATAGAATCGAACGATTGGATGGCTCCTAGACAGCTTTCCTTCTAGTATAAAGCGATAACGTCTTCAGGATGTAACAATATTTTCCATGAATATATAAAAAACATGTTTATAGAATCTTAATGATTGGACGGCTCCTAGACAGCTTGCCTACTAGTATAGAGTGATAACGCCTTCAGGATGCAACAATTTTTTCCCTGACTATACATAACAAATATGACGCTTCAACTGCTCGTATTGCTCAATTATCGAATAATTAATGCTCCTAGACAACGTGCTAGTATAGAGACATCAATTAATTATTTCTAGTCGCTAGATTCATCAATTGAATTCCTAGAAGACATTCTATGTTCTTTATGATATTTCGATTACTTCAATTCATGGCTTTTCCTAGTAAAATTCCATGGGTTACTAATAAATATTCAACGTACGGGCATCTGAGCCACCATCGAGTAAGCCCCAAGAAAATGGTGCAAGTGTACTCAGTAATAATGCACTAACAAGCACCTGAATGCACGAACGAGCATTCAAAAATACGAAGGAACGAGGAAACCTATGCAAAATAGGGAAGAAAATAATAATAATAAAATATTAATTGAGGCACCTAGGGATCAAGCCCATCGGCCGGCCAGACATGCCACCATGGCCGATCTCACGCTTCTTCCCATATTTTATCTTATTTTATTATTTTCCTTGATCTCATGAAAACTCATTCATTTGAGCAAAACTCCTCAATTTCATCATATTTCCTTCATATCAAGGAAATAATATAAAATTAGGAAAGGTGTCACGGTACCGGGCTTACAATCCGGCCGGCCATGCCCTAGTTGTGTCTGGTCCCACACCTTGTCATCCTGTAGGTACTGAATATCGCAGGATAACAGTTCACGAGTATCGTAATAAATAAAGGAGAAAAGAATTATAAAATGATACGATGATAGAAGTAGCGCGGAGAAATATGAATTTTTGCGAGGATGGAATAATGTTGCGAGTATGAGTTGCGATACTTCGCAACTCATATACAGCTGTATAAGTTTTACTATAAATAGGAGTTCAAATGTAAAATTCGAGGGGTTATTTTGGTGAGTGTTAGAAAATATCTTAGGAAAGAGAATAGAGAATGTTGTAACTATTCTTGTTCCATTTAGATACTTCTTTGTAATCAATTGAGAACATTAATAAGAAAATTGTTATTCATCATCAAGAACTTCTTGAGTTTTTACTAATTCTACTGAGGGTGTAGTTGTAGGTTATTCTGCAACTACATAATTGGCGCTAGAAACAGGGATTTGAAGAATTCCTGTACTAGAAAAATGACAAGAAGAAGAAACACATCAGAACCATTAACTGAAGTAAGAAGAAGTGTAAGACTCGCAGGAGGAGAAGCAAATATAACAGGAGAACCTAGTAGGAGAAGGAGTAATCGAAGAAATCAAGCTCAACAAATAAGAGATCATGATCAAGTGAGTATACACACTTGGAGAACTAATACACCAGAAGAAGAAGATAGAGAACCACAAATCAGAGAAAATGGGAGGTTGATGGGAGGAACAATTCTTGAAAGAGAAAGGGAGATGTTAGAAACATTGAGACAAGGAATCCAAAAAGAACGAATGATCGAAGATGAAGAACGTGCCAATTTAACAAGACAAAATTAAGAATTGAGGATGGAAAATGAGATAATACAAAGAAGGAAATCTCAAAGTGTTGCAAGATCAAATGTTAGAACAGAAAGAGAAGGACAAAATTCACCAATAATTAATAATGAAAATAATATACAAGAACAAGCGCAGAATCAAAGTGAAAGAAATCAAGAGAATCGTTTCATTTTAATACCAAACCACGAACAAAATATGGAGAATTTACGAACAAGACCAAATCCTAGAGAAAACAATCAGAATCGAGAGGAAGAACAATAACTTATGGAAGAAACTGAGAGACAACAAGCAGTACATCAAAACAATCACGAGAATGGAGTAAGAAGATATGAAGAGGCTCGTAACAAACAAAATGTTGAGTATGAAAGAATTAAGAGAAGAATTGTAAATCAACAAACAGAAATGGAGAGGAATGAACCAAACTCTAGAATCAGAGTACAATCAAATCAAGAAGAAATAAATCACAGAAGAAGGAGAAATGAAGAAGAAGAAATTCTTGATATTCGCATGAGAAGGATGAGAAGAATAGAAAGAGAAGAACAAGAATTCCAAGATGCTCTGCAACTAAACAATTATGATAATTTGGAAAGAAGATATTTGCAAAATTATGCAAATGAAAACATTAATGAAGAATATGATAGAATGCGAAGGATCGCAAGGGAGGAAGCGCAAGAACGTAGAAGAAGAAAAGCTGCATTAAAAAGACCAATGGATGAGAATTCTGAGGCAAATGCACGAATCTTTCGAGAATTAGCAGAAATGAGAGGGATGATAAACAATAGAAGAGGAGGAGATAGAAGGCAATTAGATGAAGCAATAGAAGAAGCTGCGAGGACTCCATTTGCTAGAGAAGTACAATTGGGAGGAATTCCACCAAAATGCAATTTGCCCACACTTACCAGTATCTTTGATGGGACTTCATGTGCTATTCATCACATTAAAGCATACATAAGATGCATGTTACAATGGGAGAATCATGATGCTGTGTTATGCAAGTATTTCGCATCAAGTTTAACAGGAGAAGCTTTAAAGTGGTTCAAAGGACTCCCTAAGAACACTATTACGTCATTCAGTCATTTGCAAGAAACTTTCCTTGGAGAATATATCACAAATCACTCTTCACGGCTTGGTATTGAAGATGTATTTGGTTTAAAACAAAGAGTGGGTGAAAGTTTGAAGCATTTGGTAAGACGATGGAAGACTATGTGCAGTGATATGGCAGGGCGTGTGGATGAGAGATACTTGATTCTGTCCTTCATAAATGCGATGTTCGCAACTGAACAATTATATGTTCAAATCTTCAAAAGAAAGAATTCCATAATGATGACAGAGTTACGAGAATTGCAAGAAGAATACATTACACTAGAGGAAAATCAAAACAGTATGGAGTCATATCCAGTAGCAAACACTAGCAATCAAGAAGGAGGAGAAAATTTACTTCCCAAAATAATCAATGTAGTAGCAGGTACTTCGCAAACATCCTCACAAACTTCTTCACAAATTTCAGAAGAGAAGAAAATCAATGATAGCCAGCCAAAGATGGTAGCAATGGGAAGTAGAGATCAAGAAGAGTATGATAGAGAGAAGAATTTCTATAATCGAATAGGAAATAACCAAATTCCAAGACTAGATCAACAACAAGAAAATTATGGGGGACAAAGGCAAAATTATTTTGGACAAGGAAACCAGAGACAAAATTATAACAACGGTCAAGGAGGTCAAAGAATGGTAAGGGAAGAGATAAAGTTGCCACCTTTGAATACAAGTGTAGAAAAGATATGGCAAGCAATTATCCTATTAGAGAATATACCAACTCCATGGAACATGGTAAAGGAACCACCAATGGGTCCAAGAAGTCATGAATTTTGTTCATATCATCATTTTCATGGACATTCTACAAATAATTGCCATAATATCCAGAGGATAATCTTGCGAATGATTGATCAAGGAAAACTAAATCAATTTTTACTTAAGCATACACAGTCGCAATAATTACCACAGGCTCCAGCCATAACTCGCAGGGAGAACACAACAAAAGAAAAGGGAGAAGAAATCCTACATATAGAAGTGGGGTCAAAAGCAAGGAATGTTTTCTGTAATTCCATTGTTCATTCATATAAAACCATAGAGGATTTTCATGATAATGTGTTAAGCGGGGGTATATGCGAGGGATGGTGAAGGAAAGGAAGTAATGAACATCGCAAAAAATTTCACGACTTGAAGATTGGCAGAAACGTGAAATTTCTTTTGAAGCCACTGAAATTCCAGAAGGTTGTGAAGCACATGATAATCCATTGGTAGTAAGATTAGCAATCTACATGAATATGGAGGAAAACGAAGATGATATGGAGGAAGAATTAATTGGTCTTAATAGGATTTTGATTGATACGGAAGTTGTCAATATCCTCTTCTATTCTCGCTTACAAAACTATGGGGGAAAAGATGCAGATTTAATACCTTCTACTTACAGAATTTATGGTTTTAATGGAACTGCTAACAAGCCCAAAGGAGAAGTGAGCATGCGAATTCCATTAAGTGGAATGCGAACTGAAATTCTGTTCTGCGTTGTTGATGTCGAATCACCATATAATGATTTGATAGGAAGACCATGGCTTCATGGAATTCTAGGTGTAGCTTCCACTCTACATCAGTGCATAAAGTTTCCTCATATGAAGGGTATTGGAATTATCAAGGGTGATTGGGCTGAGGGAAAGAAATGTTACGATACAGAAGTAGAAGTTTGCGAAGGAAAAACTGTTGAGAAGGAAAATTGGAGAAAAAGAGCAAAGGCTGTGAAAAGAAGTGAAAATTTAATGGCAGAGGATTAAGGAAAAAGAGAATAAAGTTACGATGATAATCATACAAGAAATTTATGATGACAATAAGGGATTGTGATTTGCGAAGAAAGAAGAAGGAAAATAATAAAACAAGAAGGTAATCAGTATATTTGCTCGTGGAAATAAGGTATGTGGCAAAAAAAAAAATTTATTTCGTGATAAATTTTACGAATATTGGTTGCTCGCAGGAAATTGGGAAAAGTTACGAATTTCAGAATTTATATTCCGATTAAAATTTCATTAATTTGCGAATAAAAGACCGCAATCTGTGATCAGCCTCCAAAAAAGAAAGAGAGCCGCACAAAATTTTATACAGGCAAACCTTTGTGACGTACACCCTAGTTCGCGAAGCTATATTTCGTAAGAGGCAAAGTCCTAAAGTACGTCATTTAAGGGGGTACCTATAACGTGTCTAAGGGTAACCGGAACACCACCAAGGGCCCTTAGTACATGGTAAAAATTTTGGGGTACAACCCAATAATTGGGTACCTATCCGGGTTAGACACCTTGGATTCTCACCTAATCTAGAGACATTACGCAATATAAAATGCGGTGTAAGAAGATTTAGGTTGGGCGACTAAGGCATACTGTCTTTCCCAAGAAGTGCAGAAAACGATCAAGGCGCCTAGGTACACGGTTGAGTCAAGAGTGCCGGGTGAGGTTGAACCACATCTGCCATTTTTGACAAGTCTTGGCAAATGATGCACTTGGCCCAAAGATACCCCATAGGGTGCAACCTCGTAACTATAAGCCCTATAGTCAAAAAGGATAAGAGGTTGCGATCAAAAGCTGATTGTTGGCAGAACCGGATGGGAAGAACTAACCTTGTATGGTCGATGTACGCTTCCTTGAAGGGGCAATCAGGGGGAAGATAAATGGCATCACCCTCCATTAGGGAGCTGATACGTGCTATAAGACGCAAATGTCACGAGGCTTCTTGTTTGCGAAAAAATAAAGGCTTGTCATATTTGTGAAACAAATGAAGTTCTTCGAGCCTTCTAAAAAAAAAGAAAAGAAAAAGAAAAGAAAGAAAGAAAGAAAAGAATAAAGAACTCGCAGAACATAATAAATAAGTTAAGATGAGATCAATGGGTCACTACATGAAAGTGTAGAGACGTCCTGCGATTTCATCGCAAGACGGCAATGTCATGGGGCTTTATGTTCGCAAGAATATTTAGGCATGTCATATTGTCGCAACAATTCTTGAAGAGGCTAAAATACTATTCAAAGAAGTTAAGATGAGATCAATGGGTTTTTGCATGAAAGTGTAAGAACGTCCTGCGATTTCATCGCAAGCCGATAATGTCACGAGGTTGTATGTTCGCAAGAATGTTCAGACTTGTCATATTATCGCAAATACAAAAATTTACTACAAAAGAGGTGGCAAAATAAGACCTTTACTTAGGAAGGCATGATAAGACCACATAAATTAATGAAATCCATTGCATCAACATCATTGAAGAAATTATACAAGAATATACATTATGAAGATCTGAAAAGAAGACAACTTCGTCAATATCATTGAAGAAATTTTACAAGAATATACATTAAGAAGTTTTGAAGAGAAGACAACTCTGTCAATATCATTGAAGAATTTTTACAAGAAGTCCTATCAAAGAAGATAACATCATTGAAGAATTCTCATGAAGACTTAACAAAAGATGCGATTTTGATAGTAATCAAATACAGATAAGTTCATACTCATAAAATGTTACGAGAATTAAATACTTCTTATACTTCTCCATATATTGAATATTTTTCTACAAATTCAATACTATTTATACTTCTTCAAGAGTATATCATATTTATTATACTTCTTCAACGGATATTTAATTTTGCGAAGGTTAAGTACTTATTATACTTCTTCATACAATTCTTATACTTCTTCATATATTGGGCAATTCTTCATGAATTGAATACTGCTAATACTTCTTCAAAGATATTTTATACTTCTTATACTTCTTAAGGATATTTCATATTTCGTATACTTCATACTTCTTATACTTCAAGGGGAGATTTATTATTTACCTCGCAACATTCCGCAAAAGGAAAAAGGCTCATATTTCTTATACTTCAAAGGGAGGACTTTTTATTCATAATCACAATCAGACAAAACTTCGTAAGATAAATTTAGAAGGATATTCTAATACTTCCAGCAAGAGTTGATCATCTGAAGAGCAATAATAAGGGGAAAAGGAATACTAAGCTAAGTCTTTAAGATATATTATTTCTCTCCACATGATCAAGTTATGCGAATAAGGGAAACAAACATCAAAGAAAGATTAATTCAAATTAAACTTTGAAAAAGAAATTGTTGGATTGATTCAAAGTGCAATCAAGAAGAAAGTGTTATATTGAAAAGAAACAGAACAGACATACAAAAAAGAGTGAATTTACAAAACAGATATACAAAAAAAGAGTGAAGTTATTTTTCAGGCGATCTATTCCCATCAAAATGATCTTCTTCTTCAACTTCACTATCATTTTCAACTTCACTTTCAGATATTTCCAGATATGGAGTATCTTTAGGAATTTCTTCAGAAAGGAGCGTATGGTACTTCTTGAGAGGAATTTCATTATCTTCGCAAATCTTGCGAGTCATCTTAGCTCGAAAACGCTTGACATATAAACTATGGTTATGCTGGGAAATTATAAGTTGAGATCTCAAGTCAGAAATTTTCTTATTACGATTAGCAAGGAGAGTTTCCAGATCGTTATTCATCTTCGCATAATTTTCTGCAGCAAGGAGAGAAATTAAGGAATTGGTTAGCAAATTATGAAGGAAAAGTAACCAAAATAATTACCATCGCAAAGAATTTACCTTCTAGTTGCTTCTTATCATTACGAAGAGAAGAATTTTCAAGCTTTAATTGATTATTCTCCTCAAGAAGAGAAGAATTATCAATTGCGATGCTCGCAGATTGTGAATTATCTTCGTGACAGGATATTAATTCTGCGTTATCAATATTTAAATCTTCTACTTTCTGACGGAGACTTGAATTTTCAACCTCTAACTTCTTACAACGATTCAAAGTTTTCTTCTCAGCAATAGAATGACGTCTTTCCCAATCGAAGCAAAATTTGCACAACTAACTCTTCCAACCTAAACAAGAAAAAAGGGGTTAGAAATCAACAAAATAAAGGAAATAAACAAGGAATAGAGAACAAACTTACCATGCTACCTAAAGCATATAATGAAGCAGGAGAGACGAATCTTGAAATTCCTTTGAGGGAGTTATTATCAATTACAGTAGGAACTTTACAAGCCTTCGCAATAAGTTTGCGAGCATTCGCTGTAGGAGAATTTCCTAATCCACGAGAAGAATGGAGGAAAGTCTCAGAGATGCTAACCATTGCTGAGGCAAAAGTTTCTGGGATACTATAATCTTCATTTCCACCTTCATCAACATCATTATCATCATCTCCTTTGTCAGAAAGAGTATCGGAATTAGAACTAAATTCCTTCTCAGGAAATTTATCATCTTCATCACCAAGATCTTCCTCAATGTTCTCATTAGAAGAAATTACATTGGAATGAGATTTGGTTGAGAGTATCTTCTTTTTCCTCCTCTCGTAAACAACATCTTGAAGTTTTCTTTTTCCCTTGCGAAGAATATCATCTTGACTACCAGAAGCTTGGGTAACCTTTGCAGAACGAAGAGTTTGTTGTCTTACAGTAAGCCTTTTAGAAGAAGTAGAACTCTTATTTTCACTCGCAGCAATCTCAGGAAGAAGTGGAACCTGCAAATTCAAATAAGGATAAGAAACAGAGGCAACAATATATTGTTTAGAAAAATACAAGAGTGTTTCTTACCTCATTTGAAATTAAAGGGTAACAAAAAGATAAGGAGATGGAAGTACATACATTTCTAAAAACCCAAGGTTGATAATAGCGGTTGCGAAGGTTCGCAGGAAGTTCTACTATCCCAGTAATATAACAACCTGATAATATTAAAGGATACTTATACCAATCTTCATCATTAGAACGACGAGGTGTCTTATTATTTCCTGAAGCATAATCAATATCGTGCATGAGAAGATCATCTGCTGCGATATTAGATTTACGATGAAGACGAACACCCTAACGATTATCTTCTTTCCTCGCATGAATTAGTGTGTAATTTTTGAAGAAACCCTCAACTGTATAATTCGCAGCAAAAATTTCTATATTTTCAAATCCAGGTTTCCTAAGATCAACTGAATACAAAGATTTCCCAAAAGCGGCACGATTTGCGAATTCAACTAAGAGGCGAATACAATCACCAGTCAATTGGTAAATGGCACAAGAAAAATTGGGGTGGGAAATAATTTCGTAGAATAAAGGAAAGTTAACATCATAAAGAGGAAGAGGAAGACCTGCGAGGATTTGACCTCGTGAGATTAAAATTTTCTGATCATCCCAAACATAGTTGGTAAAGAGCTTCACACAGAGAGAAGACTTATTGTCATAACCTTCAATCTCAGAGAGAATAAGGTCTCTATCAGCAAGTTCCGCATTAATTTGTTCAATAGTTTTCTTCTTTGGTGCCATTGAATATAAGAAGGAAAATAGAAAGGAAAAAAGATAAAAGAGATTGCAGAGGCAGAAGTGGTGAAGAAGATGAATAAGGGAATAAAAAGAAAAAACAAAGGATAATATTTATAAGAGAGTTTGATGAAGATAAAAATTCATTAATACGAGTAAGCGTGAACGGTTGAAAAGAACGGTTACGAAGAAACGTGTCAAAAAGATAAGGGAAAAGTAAAAAGACGTGTTGCGAACTTGATGGGTGGTAATAACTACACTAAATTTACGAGAATATGGATTCTCATGACATTTCTTCTTCGTAGAATTGACATGAGAAGAGGAAAGATGTAGGTACTGAATATCGCAGGATAATAGTTCACGAGTATCGTAATAAATAAAGGAGAAAATAATTATAAAATGATACGATGATAGAAGTAGCGCGGAGAAATATGAAGTTTTGCGAGGATGGAATAATGTTGCGAGTATGAGTTGCGATACTTCGCAACTCATATACAGCTGTATAAGTTTTACTATAAATAGGAGTTCAAATGTAAAATTCGAGGGGTTCTTTTGGTGAGTGTTAGAAAATATCTTAGGAAAGAGAATAGAGAAAGTTGTAACTATTCTTGTTCCATTTAGATACTTCTTTGTAATCAATTGAGAACATTAATAAGAAAATTGTTATTCATCATCAAGAACTTCTTGAGTTTTTACTAATTCTACTGAGGGTGTAGTTGTAGGTTATTCTGCAACTACACATCCCTTATTTTGTTATTATTATTTCCTCCATCTTATGAAACTCCTCAGTTTCATGATATTTCCTTCACATCAAGAAAATAACATAAAATTAGGAAAGGTATCACTGGACCGGGCCTACTAGCCGGCCGGCCATACCCTAGTCGTAGTCTGTCCCACACCTTGTAATCCTTTATTTTATTATTATTATTATTTCTTTCATCTTATGAAACTCCTTAGTTTCATGATATTTCCTTAACATCAAGGAAATAATATAAAATTAGTAAAGGTGTCACGGGACCGGGCTTACTATCCGGCCGGCCATGCCCTAGCCGTGGCCGGTTCCACACCTTGTAATCCCTTATTTTATTATTATTATTATTATTATTTCCTTCATCTCATGAAAACTTCTTCATTTGAGAAAACTCCTTCGTTTCAACAAACTCCTTAGTTTCATGATATTTCCCACACATCAAGGAAATAATATATAATTAGGAAAGGTGTTATGGCAACGGGCCTACGAGTCGTGGCCGTTCCCACACCTTGTAATCTCTTATCTTATTATTATTATTTCCTTCATCTCATGAAAACTCCTTTGCTTGAAGAAACTCCTCAGTTTCATGAGAATTTCTCCGCATCATCGAAATAATATAAAATTAGGAAAGGTGTCGCGGGACCGGTCCTACTAGCCGGCCGACCATTCCCTAGACGTGGCCGGTCCCATACCTTGTAATTCCTTATTTTATTATTATTAATATTATTTCCTTCATCTCATGGAAACTCCTCAGTTTCATGAGATTTCCTCCGCATCATGGAAATAATATAAAATTATTAAAGGTGTCACGGGACCGGGCCTACTATCCGGCCGACCATGCCCTAGCCGTGGCCGGTCCCATACCTTGTAATTCCTTATTTTATTATTATTATTATTATTACGTCATTCATTTCATGGAAACTCCTTAGTTTCAACAAACTCCTCAGTTTCATGAGATTTCATTCGCATCATGGAAATAATATAAAATTAGGAAAGGTGTCGCGGGACCGGGCCTACTAGCCGGTCGACCATGCCCTAGCCTTGGCCGGTACCACACCTTGTAATTCCTTATTTTATTATTATTATTACGTCCTTCATTTCATGGAAAGGTGTCGCGGGACCGGGTTTACTAGACGAACGGCCATGCCCTAGCCGTGGATGGTCCCACACCTTGTGATCCCTTATTTTATTATTATTTCCTTCATCTTATGAAGTTCCCCAGATTGAACAAAACCCTGATTTCTTCATATTTTCTCAAATATTGCCCAAATGCACACCATAAAATACAATAATTCTCAGGACTGAGACATGAACACTATGGTGACATGGGCATGCTATCTTGAACGAACAGGGTCAGACTTTTAGCATGTAGGAAGCCAGTCCCACATATTTTCTTTGACCTAATTTGCTCATATTAGGTTCAAACTCTTCCAAATAACTTGGACTTTCATCAAACGATCGTCAGTCGGTCCCATGACCACCAGGGCCGATTCCATGACCCCTTGGTCAGTCCCTCGCTTCTCCATAATTAGGTTTTATTACCTAACACTCAGACGAGCACTATTTTAATAAATGACTAAACCAGCATTTAATCATCCTTTCACCAACTAGTCTTCAAGGGACTTTGGTATTAGATCACTTTAGCTATCAACATTCATTCGAAAATTATACATATGTCTCAACAGACATGTTCAATTCATGAATCATAGAACATTCGTAAATCATGTTCGACTCAGCAATACAAAGACTCATCATCTCATTAAAGTCAACAACTGACTAACTAAATACACGTCTGCCTTGCAGACTTTACAATCACGAGACATCAATCGTGATATTAACTAGGGTTTTGGTCTGGCGGCCTACAACACGTGTGTTCACCCATGATGATAATATGACTAAGTCGTGCAAGCGGTTGAAGGAGTTGACGAAGTAGTGGGTGGACAGTCAACCAAGTCCTCGCACAATGAGTAACTGGTTTTAACACGATTTCCACTTTCCCACTCCTTGACTCCAGTAACCGTCAAACTTACTGGGATTAACGTGTATACTACTTATTTCAATGTAAATAAGTCTCTGAACCCATGTTTAAAAGAAGAAAAACAAGAACTTAGCGTCTGAGCAATTACTCTTAACAGAGAAAATTCAATAATCATAACTTATTTCCCTCACGCATAATACACAACACATTCACCATCTTTGATAATCATTGATCTTAGACACTTCTTATCTTCCCTCCTACAGATCGATCCATCTCTCTTGTGACCGAATTGACTCTGGAACTACCATTGTCTTGGTTTAGGCCGAAGTTTTACAGATTGATCTCTCGAATTCAAAGCAGTCCCTTTGCAGTGCATCTGATTGTAAAAGGTTAAAGAAATTTGCTCGGTTTGAGGAGTCTCCTCCTCACGGTCGTCTCTTCACTTCCTAGAAAACCAGTAAATTATTTTCTCCCATAAAAAACTAGCAATTTTGAATGCTACCCGTGGGCTAGGAGATTTCTGATTAGCTGAATAAAATTAGGCCCATCAGTGAGTACCATGGAACTTGTTTGGTCGTGCCAGGAGGTAGCCAAGCTCGTCGAATCGACCGGCCAAGTCATATGGTCATGATCGTTCCGCGACTGACTTGGATGGTCGAGATTATTTTTCGTATATAAGAAGTGGCGCGACTGGCCTACCTTGGATAGTATTAGAGTATTTCTTAGTCGAACTCGCATACGTTGCTATCTCAAGCATGTTTGTCAATATTAGTGATCAAAACTATACGTTTTGATTTCTAGTATACTTATGACTAAGTCTCGGTCTAGGATAGTTAAGTATAGTTGAGTTCCAGACTCCATGGAGATTATCTTACAAAGACGAAGAACTACTCAAGGAACTAGTGGAACTTCATCCGACCAAAAAGTTATTTAGAGACTTGAACTTATCTAGCACTCAAAAGTATATTTATCTCCTACACTTGAGACAACAGTCGTATAAGTATGATAGTTTTCATATATACACATTTGCTATTTCGAGCCGAGTTTACTCGCCTATATTTTTCTCGAAATATGTGTTGTTAATCTTTCGCTTTAACCACTTTTCATCTTTACCCGTGATGAAAGTCATGATGACGTTTCAATCTTGAAATTAGCTTTGATGATGATAGTCGATTCTTATGTCTAACGACTATTATAGAAGAATGTTTCAATGACTGAAATGTAGAGTTGAGATAACATAACCACCTATGGATATAAGCATAGATAGTGTGTTCACACATTAGTGTATAAATCCATGTACCGGAAACCAAGTGCGTGCATATGTGTGCATGTGGTATTGGTGAAAAAGACAGGTTGGGTACACGTACCCATACGCGTACTAGCAAAAGTTCTTGAACCGAGAATTTCTGCTGAGTTTGTAAACTCAAATCCGATAGCTAAGGTACGCATACCCGTAAGCGTACTCAAGCTGGTTATATTTCTCAAATCGGTTAGCTCATGAACTTAAACAATAAATCGATAAGGAATGCAATCTTTGCAAACCGTGGCTATATTGTTCATGAATTGATTCGAGTGAATCAAACCGATTTTGTTTCAATTATGTCTATGTATAAATATATAAAAAATTGAAAAACTCTTCAACTAGTTCTTTTGAGTCATTTGAACTAGTTGTGAAGAAGATGAATATGGTTGATATGAAAGTGCTCATATGGATAACCATTGGTTAACTATTTGTGAACCAACCAAATGTACACGTTTAGGTTTGGTTACTCAAACCTAAATGAAATAAATTTCATTTGTGTGTGACAAGCTATGTTTCGATATAACGGTTGAAAGATATTAGCTTGGATAAATCAGGTTTTTCATCTAACGGTGAATACTGAATGCTTTGTTACCAAGGTAACTTAAATTGTAAACCCTGGTTTGAAAACTATATACAGGAGATGTCTAGCAACTAGAAAAACTAATCCCCACACCTCCTATGTGATACTAGTTGGTTTGCTAGAGTCGATTCTCCTTTAACCATAGGTTTCTTCTCAAGACCCTGTCGGTTAACGACTTCATTAGGATTGTGTAGCCAGACGAAACTACTTTTCTTGTAGTTGAGCGATCTGATCTTGCCATTTTCTATCGTAAGAGTTCAATTGAATAATTGGCTTGAGATTATATCTCCGATAGGGCAAGATAAAAAGAAATCACAAACATCTTCTTCTCATCGTTTGTGATTCCGTAATATCTAGTTTCGCTACCATACGATTTAGATTATTGTGAGGCGATCAATAATTCTAGGATGTTCTTCGGGAATATAAGTCCGATTTATTGATTAGTTCCTATTCACCTTTATTTTATCAAAAGACGAAATAAAACTCGTAGGCTTATCTGTGGGAGACAGATTTATCTATTATCGTAGACTTTTTCTGTGTGATACAGATTTGTTTATTAAAGTCTTCAACTTTGGGTCATGGAAACTCTTAGTTGTGAGTGAGATCAGCTAAGGGAATCAAGTGAGTAGTATCCTGCTGGGATCAGAGACACAAGGAGTGCAACTGTACCTTCAATCAGTGTGATATTGATTAGGTTTCAACTACAATCTAGACCGAAGTTAGTTTCTAGTAGGTAAGTGTCTGTAGCGGCTTAATACAGTATGGTGTTCAATTTGGACTAGGTCCCAGGGTTTTTCTGCATTTGCGGCTTCCTTGTTAACAAAATTTCTGGTGTCTGTGTTATTTCTATTTTGTATTATATTTTGTTATATAATTGAAATATCACAGATTGTGCGTTGTATCAATCAATTGTGAAATCCAACCTTTGGTTGTTGATTGGAAATTGATTGATTCTTGGATATTAGTCTTTGGTACCATCCAAGTTTATATCTCTTGTATTTGATAAAGACTCGCAGATTTCTATTTGCTTGAGTATAGATCAAATCGAGAGATAGAGATATTAACTCCTTGATATATTTTTTATTAAGATTGAGTCTGACTGTCTAGTTGATTCTATGAAAATTATATTAGAGTTAGTCCATACATATTGCTAATCGAAATATTGGGTGAGGTTGTTAGACCCCCACTTTTTCAGATAGAAATTTGGAGTAGTTGCAGGTAGGCTAGAAGCGATATGATTGGTTGATTAGGAAGAGAGACCCGCGGACAACAACATGGGGTCAGGATGGTCGGTAAAGAGGGGCTTCGGCTAGGAAAACCGACCGGCTAAATGGCGCGGTCGTCCCCTTTTTTTTGCTGCCTTTATTTGTCGCAGTTTCCCCTTTTCTTATTTTTTAACGTTTGGTAGGATTTTAATCCTACTAGCTATATGATAGCCTAGTTTCCTAGCTTGCCTAGGTTTTGGTCTCGACCAATAAGAATCGAGATATCGTGCAGGCTCCGTTTTGGAAAAAAAAAACCTAATTTTTGTAAATTGATAGAATTAGGTCAAAAAATTGAATATTGTGAGTTGCCACAAAATAAATCAATTTTTGGTGAATTTTGCACATTGATACAAAATCACCAATTTTCATCATGGAGAGAAGCGCATCTCACGCCTCTGATTGAGTACCTTCATGCACATCTTAATCCTGACACTTCGGGAAATTCATGCTACCCAACTAAGAAGGAACATTAATTGTCATATCATGTCAATATTAAGAATTTTGCCGGGGAACATAGCATATGATAGATACTCAGCAGGCCCCGAAATTAGTGAATAATGAAGCTAAGAGCTTATTATGCAGCAACCCCGACATTAGTGAATAATGCATCTAGGAGCTTAAATACTCATTAGGCTTTATACTAGTGAACAATTCATTTAGGATCTTGAGTTTTAATACAATATGAAGAGAAGCATATGCACTCATCAGATTTTGATATATTCTTCAAATTTCTTGCGGAATACAAACATATCAAAGTCTACTACTTTTGATGTCGTGGCAGGTAGACAGACTTTTAGAGTTTTCTCTCTAAACTAAAAACCACCATCAATAATATTTTAGTATCAAAACTCATATAAAGTCACTTGATTAAATACTCGAGTCAACTTTGTTTAGGTTAGACTAAAAAGTCTAGGAATGTTGAGACGTACAAGTATTACTCTGAAGACTTGAAGAATGAGAAGAAGTCTACATCATCCTTCCACTTGAGGTTAGTAATACTGACTTGACTTGTTTCCATTCCTAATGTATATTCCAAGTCGTATTATATTGAAAACATAACATGAGAAGCTATATATATATATATATATATATATAATACTCTAGTGGTTAGACTTGGTCATATCATTATGATCAAAGTGTCAAGGAACTTATTAAATTACGACGTATAAACGCTTACCTTTTGGAACTTACGACATCAACATAATCTTTGTATTTAGTTACTTGATTACGTGTAAGATATAGGTATGATTTCACCCTAGGAAATAATGTTTTATAACATTTGTTTAAAGGAAGTACATATATGGACTTATATTGGTCATAATCGAAAGGAAATCATGATTGGCCAGTTCTTTATTGATTATCTTTTGAATGACCAATATAAGAGGATAAGGTATGTAGTAGCAGGAAATCCCACACTACACCCCTCACAAGAATTCATAATAATCAACACATCTTTTACTGTTTAAGAACAACACTTTATTAATTGATTCACAGAAATCTTACAAGAAATGGAAGAAAACAAGAATACAATCGCTCTTTAAACTTTCTCTCTCCTAATAACTTGCTCAACACTCGAAAAATATCTCTCTCTTCCTTACGCTTATTCACCTCCTTATATAGGGATTTACATAGTGGGTGACAGCTAATCTGTCCTTTATTTTAGGATTTGACTTGCGATATTATCGCAAGCTTGTTAGTGATACTTCCTCGCAAACCTCTTCCGTTCGCAAGATTATCACACTTTCTTCATGTTTATACTACCGTCATTTATTATGTCACTTTCCTAACCATTATGCGACATTTGTAATGAGTTGTTAAAATTTCGCACGAGTGTTGTTGTTAACTTCGCAAGACTGTTTCTCCTGCAATATTCTGATCCTACATCTTGCCTCTTCTCATATCTTCTCTGCGAAGGGGAGAAGATCATGAGAATCTTATTTCTTCAGAATTCCGCAACCTCCCATCTTTCCATATTCTTCTATTCTGACACGATCCTGCATTCTTCTCCAAATTTACTACACGTATCCCTTCTTCCATCCAGCTTCTGACATGTCCTTTTCAACCGCTGTATTTAAACAATTCATGTCCAATCTTCGCATTAAATGTGTTTATCTTCTCGAGTATTCTTCTCTCTATATATACTCTTTTCATTCTTCTCTACTCTTCTTTTTTACTTTCTTTCTTATTTTCTCTGCAACTTTCTTCACTGTTCTTCCGCGAATTCCGCTCCTGCTACTGTAATTTTTCTTGATTATTCTTCTTTTCAAGTTTTTACTTTCTTCTCCATTCCCATACTAAAAAATGCCTCCATCCGGTCGTAAGAATGAGATTGCCTTTGAAAAGGCTCAAAAGAAACTTCAAAACAGAGGTTTTACTCTATCTCGCATTCCCGGTCAGAACCCTAAATCTGAGCTTACTGCCAAATTATTTTCTGATCATCCATGAAATCAAGGAAAGATCATAGTCTCGCTAGGTCACCTTGAAGCTGGTCTTCCCATTCCCCTCTATGATCCTGAGCTCCCTTTGTTTTATGAAATTATTTCTCATGCGAAGTTCTCGCGAGATGTGTACCAATTGAGTGGGGGATTGCATTCGTCTAATGCTCGAGTTTGCCACTCGCGGTGCTGGTAAGGAATATCTTTACCCTACTGAAGTTAAGATAACTAAATTTTCTGAAATTGCGATTATACCTGCGAAATATACTGTAGAAAACTTCTTTGTGAATTATGAAGTAATTCCTATGAAGAGAGACAGTACTTGCTGGGGTGTTCGCATACATAAGAGAGATAATATTGCTGATGACGAATTACTCATGCAAGACATTGACTGGAATCCTGGCGATAATTCTACCCCGCATCATTCTAATGATAACAAGTGGTGTGTTTTCCCCTTAATTCTAGAGGGTCCATATATTTCTAGTTCTCATGTCTTACCTGCGAATCTCGCAGAGTTCCAACCCTGGGTATTCAACTGGCCCAAAAAAGATGGAGAGGTACATTTCCACATTTTGCTTGAATCATTATTATTATTTTTCTTATACTCTTACATATGTTCTTGCTAATAACTCCAATATTTTCGCGTAATTGCGAAATTACCAGATTGAGAGGCTGAAAGCAAGCTACAAGAAGTTTTGGAAAGCTAGTACTTTATCAGCTTTTCAATCAATCACAGATGAAGTAAGAAATATTCTTTTAAGATTCTTGACAATATATTGTTGCCTCTATTTATTATCTTTATCTGTGCTTGAAGGCTATTTGTGAGATAGAGGAACCCTCCAAGGTTGCGAAGAGCAAGGGTAAAGGTAAAGGAAAAGGTGCTCCTCGTAAGGAGAATTCTGCTGCTCCTCCTTTAAAGAAATGAAGAGTTCAATCTCCTTATCCCTCAATTCTTCAAGATAGCAAAAGTTCCAGTGACAATAATAATGATGATGATGATGATGATGATAATAGTGACAATGACGATGTCTCTTCTCAACCTGAATCTTCCATGGATCAATTGTCCGGAATTTTTGCTAACACTATGCACGGTATTGGGAATGTTGTTTTTACTAGTACGTGCCAGACCCTCGAAAGAATATGCGATGCTCCTATACTAGTTGATAATGATTCACTTCGTGGAGTTTCGAGATCAGTGACTCCTAGTCTCTTAAATTCACTTAGCACTCTAGTATATTTTCATTTCTTCGCTTCCTCTCCATACTTAAAGTTTTAGTTATGTTTACTTTGGTAACCTTTGCCTTCTCTTCACAGGCTGGAAGGGCTTCTTTCGTTGTTTCCTCAGATTTGGAGAAGAGACGTATAGCTTCTGAAAAGAGGAATACAAATCTTCGCAATAAAAATGAAGAATTAAAATCTGAGTCTGTTGAACTTAGCAAGAATAATGGAGAATTGGAAGATGAAATTGCTGAGTTTCGCAAAAAGAATAAACAGCTAGAAAATGATGTTTCAAGCAACAAACAAAAGATATCTGATCTTGAGAAAGCCAACCAGCAAATTTATGGTAAATGTTTTTTCCTATTTCTCTTAATTCTATTATCCTATTGTTTTAGCTTATTCAAGCAACCATTTTTTCAGATATTTATGGTCTTACTGATGAGGCTACACTCCTCCGTTCTTTTCCTGAACCTATAAATGAGGATACCCTTCTTGGTCGCCTTAATAATTCCTTAAATAGTTATTCAAAAGACAAGATTGAATCTATTTCCATAAATGACCTCAGATCCAAACTTTGTCTTTTAGAAATTCACCATAGGTCTAGTTTGAGTGTATCTAATACATCTAAACGTCGATATCTTAACTCCAAATAAGAAATCAATAGTTTAAGAGCCAAGAATAGTAATCTCATAGACGAAAAAGATCGTATATCTAGACAAGGTGCTCAAACCTTAGAGGAATTCCATAAAATGCTTCTCGAAGTTCAAATTGAAAGAGATAGACTTATTTGCGAGAATAGCGCTCTTGTTGAGAGGGAAAACCAAGTTCGCTCCCGCCTTCTCATTAGTAATGATGATGAATTTTCTTGGGCTGCGAAGATTCTTGATAATGCCAGAAATAACTTAGGTGTAGATGTCAGTCTTCAAGCTGCGCAAATGGCCTTGATTAGAGATATGATTTCTAATAGAGAAGGTTGTTAATCGTTCTTCTTCCTTTAGTTATTTAATTTTTCATAAACTACTATCAGATTGTTGACTTATTGTTATATTTTCGCAGAAGCTTAAGAGAGATATCGCAAAAGAATTGAAGAGGTTGAGAATGAAAAAGCGAGCTCGCAAAAGATTTATCTTCTCGCAACGGTAAGTGCTTAAGGTTGAAGGCTCAACTGAAGATCACTATTACAAATTTTGGGAATGATGCAATTTCTTTCCGCAATGACACCATCAAAGGGATTTGTGATGACAACAATATTCCTCACTCCAAGTATCCTTATCTCTAGACAAAGTTATAGAGAATATTCCTAATTTTGTCATCTCTGATAGTGAAGCTGATGAAGAGATAGAGTCTGAAGAAAATAAAGAGGAGAAATATGATGAAGAATCTGATGGAGAAGAAAATTATGGTGAAGAACTTGATGATGATAATGAAGAATTAAGGAAAAGATAGTTTTCGCTTCCTTATGCTTTCTTGTTCAACTTTTTGTAAAACTTGTATATCTGCTCTTGATCTTTCATTCTTATATACTTGTAATCTATCACTGCGAATTTCTCCAGTCTTCTATACAAGCTCTATTTCTTTTGTTCTTTCCTGTGTGTTAGAAAATTTTTCTCTCTTGCAATATGACTATCCAAAATACAATTAATTTTTATGCGTAAATCTATCATGTGAAAACAAATAACACTTAACTTATTCTATGCATTCCCATACTTGCCTCTGTTATTTGTATTCAGATGAGTGATTGAGCAAGCTGCCTCTGTTTAATAAAATAATTTGCGACAAAATCGCAATTTTCTCTGCATAATATCGCAATCATAAATTGTTAGAAAATCACAATTATTTCTGTATAAACTCGCAATTATAAATTTTAAAATTCTATTCTTTCTTATATTCTGATGTGGTCTTATTTTGCCTTCCTAAGTAAAGGTCTTATTTTGCCATCTTTTTTCTTTTGCGACAAAATCACAGGACGTCTCTACACTTTCATGTAGAAACCCATTGATCTTGCCTTAACTTTTTGTTTTTTTTGTATTTTTGCTGCGACAATATGACATGCCTAAATTTTCTTGCGAAACTAAAGCCCCATGACATTGCCGTCTTGCGACGAAATCGCAAGATGTATTTACACTTGCATGTAATGACCCCTTGATCTCATATTATCTTCTCTTTTGTATTATTGCCTCTTCAGGAATGTTGCACAAATATGACAAGTCTTAATACTCCCGTGAGTAAAAAGTCTCATGAAATTTGCGTCTTAAGACACTTATCAGCTCCCTAATGGAGGGTGCCACCCTTATCTTCCCCCTGGTTTCCCTTTCAAGGAGACGTACATCGTCCATACAAGACTATCTCCTCCCATCCAATCTTAACAACAACCAGTTGTGTTCGCAGCCTCTTATCCCTTTTGCCTATATGGCTTACGGTTACGAGACTGCACCCTAAGTGGTGTTTTCTTCGGGCCGAGTGCATCATAGCCAAGACTTTCCAAGAATGGCCAGGGTAGTTTCATACGCCCCGGGCACTCTTGGTTCAACCTTGTACCTCGATGCCTTGGTCATACTCTGCTCCCCTTAGGAGATCTCTTATTACCTTAGTCTCCCAACTCAAGTCATATGCTCAAGTTTGAGATCTTATTACTTTCATTGACCCCAAATCTCCATGACTCAGGTTCCAGCAGCGGTGTAATCTTATCGCTGAGTCATGTAACAGATACCCCCTTTTATGATGTACTTTAGGTCTTACATTTGCCTCTTGCGAAATTTTATTCGCGAACTAGGGTGTACGCCATAAAGGTTCGTCCCATTCTGGATCTTAAATGATCATTTCTTGCGAAATTTTCTCACATTTTCATTCTGCTTTTGATATCTGCAATTTCACATCCTCTTTTTCATAAATTTTTTGTATCCACTCATTTTATTTTAATCATTAAGGAAAATATATTTTTTGAAATTTTCGTAACAAACCAATTATACATCTTTTTTATTTTCCTAAATATTTCTTTCACTTCACAGTTTATTTTTTTTTACCTTTACTGTTCTCTGCCTTTGCGAGATTATAGGTTACTTTCTGACCTTCTGTGAGATTTTCTCCGCTTGTCGTTTTCAACAAGTTCTGACTTCGCAACATTCCTTATTTTCTTTGTTCTACTTAATCGACCATCAATCTCTCACTTCTTTGTCTTTATTTGATGTTATACTTCCAATTCCCCTTCTTCGCAGCTCTTTCTTCTCAAGATTTTACATCAATTTCATAACACTTATTTCCTTCAACCCAATCTCCCTTCATTACTCCAATGCCACTAGGATGTGGAAACTTAATGCACTGGTGAAAAGTCGATGCCACACCTAAAATCCCATGTAGCCAAGGTCAACCAATTAAGGCATTGTAGGGAGACTCTATATCGACAATACAAAATAGAATCTTGGAAGATATCCCCTTTAATGGAATTCACATTGTGATCTCCCCTTTTGGTTTATTGGCAATGCCATTAAAACCATAAATTTTATAGGTTGAAGGTATTATATCCTCATCTCTGACTCCCATTGTCTTGTAAGTATGATAAAACAGGATATCTATAGAACTCCATGTATCAATTAAAACTCTATTAATTTCCCATGAATCTTCAGCCTCATCATCTTCATCTTATTCTTCATCTTCTCTTTGTTATCTCTAGTCTCACCACCAATGGATTGTCATGCATTTTGCCAGGTTCAAGTACTTCTTGTGTAGTGAAAGAAATAGTCTGATTTTTCCACTCTTCTAATGGCGAAGCTTTCGCAATATTCATTATTTCTGTCCCATCAGCATCTCTTGCAAAAACTCTGCTTAGGACATTATTATGGAAATATTCGATTGTTTTGTATGAATGTACAATAGAGTTACAAAACAAAAATTTTTTCCTTCGCCCAAACTTCTATGACAAATATTTCTCCTCCTTTTGTCGCATTAACTCTGCGAATTCCTGGTGGTGGTGGTAAGAGTTGAGATCGAGGGCCCCCCATTAGAAAATGATTTAGCTTTCCCTGGTCTATCATTTTGAGAATTATTCTCTTTATGCTTCTGCAGTTATTTATAGAATGTCCATGAAAGTGATGATAAGAGCAAAATTATTGGCTCATGTTGTTTGAAAGCGGTTATTTTCCCATGTTCCAGGGTGTTGGTATATTCTCCATTAAAATTTATAGATGGGGAAAAATGATTTGCTAGTTTTTGCGGAATTGAGGACGACCGTGTAGAGGATATTCCTTGAACCGAGCAAAATGTTTAACCTCACACAGATGCACCTCTATAAAGGGGGTGCTTTAAGTTCGAGAGACCAATCTGTAGTACTCCGACCTAAACCAAGACAATGGTCGTTCCAGAGTAAATTCGGTCACAAGAGAGGATGGGTTGATCTGTAGGAGGGAATATGAGAAATGTGTGAGACCAATGATGATCTGAGATTGTAGGTGTGTTATGAATTCAGCGTGAAATGCTCTGAATGATTGAATTTTTCCTGATTGAGAGTAATTTATGTGAGTTCGTGTAGAAAAAAGAGCGCATGTATGAACTTTGGTGAGAAATTGCTCATTCAGACGATCGTTGTTCGAATGTTTGAAAACTCTTCGAATGTTGTTCCTTCAATCAGGATTCAGAGAAATTATATAATACCGGAATTGAAAACACCATGATCCCATGAAGTGTGACAGTTTGCTGGAATCAGAGAGTGGGGAAGTGGGAAATTGTGTTAAACCAATAACTTATCATGTGGAGACTTGGTTAATTTTCCACCCACTATCTTGTAGATTCTTCCAACTGATTGCACGACTTGCTCACATTCTCGTCGTGGATGAACACACGTGCCGTATACCACCAGACCAAAACCCTAGTTAATATCCCCGAAGTGACACGATTTATGTCTCATGGTTAATTTAGTCAGTTGTTGATTTCATGACATCGTGGGACAATGAGTCCACGTATTTGCTGAGTTAAACATGATTTTGTGAAATGTTCTGCAACTCATGAATCGAACGTGTTTGCTGAGACAATGGTGGAATCCTCACGTTGAGGTGAGCGAGTATTGCTCGATAATTTGTTGAATATTGATAGTGGAACCAATATTCCCTGATTTGAGTAAATATTGCTCATCTGAGCAAGTGTTGCTCGTTTGATGAATTATTGGTAGCGTGACCAAAATAAAATATTAATTAAAGCGCTGGTAATTTAACAGAGCATAATTAATAAGAATACTGATCATGAGATCATTGCAAAATTATTAGTGTTTGAATCTGGAATCATAATCCTTGGATTCGGAAACCCTAATTTGATCAATTGATGACCGATTGATGGTTTATTTGAAAATTAACCATGGAATGAAGGAGAACTAGCTTCATGGGACCGTGGATCAACCATGAAATTCTCATATGATCATGTGAGCAAAAAACCAAGATCTCTTTGAAGAGTTGGTGAGTTAATGAAAGAATGATTAAATGTTGGTTTAATCATTTACTGAATTACCGCTGGGTTCAGCATTAGGTGATAAAACCTAATTAATTATTAAAAGGTGAGGACCAACCAAGGGGTCATGAAACCGGACCTGGGTAGTCACGGGATCAAATGATGATCGTTCCGTCAAATTCTGAAATTATTCGGAGAGTTTAGGACCCAAAATGTGCAATTGTGCAAACTAGGTCAAATTGTGAAAACACGTGGGACTGGCTCATTGCGAGCCAAAAATCAAACCTTGGTCGGTCAAGGTAACATGCTTTTGTCGTTGAGACGTCCATGTTTTAGTCTTGAGAATTTTTATATTTTCCGGTGTACGTTTGAGCAACCATTTGATAAAATATGGCAAAATTAGGGTTTTCTGATAAAACCGTCAAAACTTCATCGGATGAAGGAAAATAATGAAAAAGTGAAAATATTATGGAGTTTGGGACCGATCATGGCTGTGGGCAAGGATGGCCGGCCAAGGGAGCCGTCCCACATGTTTTCCATAATTTTTGTAATATGTTTCATGATTTTAAGGAAATATGATAAAACGAAGGAGTTTTTGCTAAAACTAAAGAGTTTTGTTGAAATCAAGGAGTTTCCATGAGATGAAGGAAACATAAAAAATAAAATAAAAAATAAAATAAGGGACGTGTTGACGTGTGGGACCGGCTTGGAGCATGGTTGGCTGGCCAGGGCCCGGGCCCGTGCGTTTTCCCTATTTTATGCATTATTTCATGATTTGAAGGAAATATCATGAAATCAAGGAATTTTCATAGGATTATGAAAATATGAAAAATATGCTAGTAAAAGCGGGACGTGTGAGCCATCTAGGGTTTGGCCGACCGGCCATGGCCCATGCACACGGGTTTCCCTAATTTTTATTATTTTTCATGGGAACAAGGAAATATCATGAGATTAAGGAGTTTTAATGAAATTAGGGAAATAATAATAAAATAATGAGGAACCATGAGGTGTGAGGCCGGTTGGACAATTGTCACGCCCCCATCACGTTTTTCCTAATTTTATATTACTTCCTCCGTGTGAAGGAAGCACCAAGGAATTGAGGAGTTTCCTCAAAACAAAGGATATTCGTTCAAATGAAAGGTTTTCATAAACTCAGAGAAAACAACAAAAATATGATAAAAATATGAAACTGGCGTGGGATTGACCACGGGACGGTCGGCCGGTCAGTGGGTCCATGCTCCCAGCGCCTTGGTCAATTTTATTTATTTGTTAATTTTCATCCTATTTTGCATAGGTTCATCGTTTCATCGTATTTTGAAATACTCGTTCGTGCGGTGGTTGTATCATTGTTGAATACACTTGCACCATTTGAAATGAGGCTTACTCAGAAGGTAGCTCTGATGCCCGTGCGTCGAATATTTATTACTAATCCATGGATTTCTGCTGGGAAGAACCATGATTTGCGTAATGAAATATTTGCGAAAATATTTGAATATTTTCAGAAATTTTGCGGATGAATCCAAGAATTTAGGTTTGATACTAGGCTCGCTCATAGATAATTCTGATACCCGTGCGTCCAATATTTATTACTAACCCATGGATTTCTGCTGGGAAGAACCATGATTTGTGTAATGAAATATTTGCAAAAATATTTGAATATTTTCAAAAATTCTGCAGATGAATCCCAGAATTTAGGTTTGAGACAGGGCTCGCTCAGAGATAATTCTGATACCCGTGCATCCAATATTTATTACTAACCCATGGATTTCTTCTGGGAAGAACCATGGTTTGCGTAATGAAATATTTGCGAAAATATTTGAATATTTTCAGAAATTTTGCGGATGAGTCCAAGAATTTAGGAATAATTAATTCATGACTTTATACTATCAGAGCAAGCCATCTTGGAGCATTAATTATTCTAATATAAGCTTGCTGGAGCTTCATATCCTTTATATTGTCAGGGTAAACTCGTTGTTTGTATCCTGAAGATGTTATCGCTCTATACTAGCAGAGCAAGCTGTCTAGGAGCCGTCCATCCCGTGATACTATATAGAAATAATTACTGAAGTATTTAGTATTCATGAGATATGTCGTTGTCTAGCTGTGAGACTACATATCTACATGTACTCTGAGAGAAAGTAATCTCAATCAGAGAATTCGATGAGAGACCCGTGTCTCAGAATTCACGTCTGACTGCTGAATCAGAGGTTCGTATAATTATGGGTTTACGATTTTAGACTTTTCGAAAATCCACCATCTACATTAAGTCCCCTGCTTAGTGAGGAAAGCCGTGTTCCTCAGTCAGCATTTAATGGTGATTTTCCGGTCGAAACAATACAAGTAATTGAACTCAGTCGTAAGTTAAGATGTTACCGGATTTCGATCGTATGAGTGTACCATGACTTGAAAGATGATTCCAGTAGCATGATATAATGTCTTTTGACGAGCATGAATTGGTGTTGAGCCACTGATTTGGATGACAGGACCTTGGTCGTTTAAGATTTGCGGGTCGGGCCCAATAAGGAAATCCTGAGAAAATTAGGTTTATAAAGTTTGATATAAAAGGAATTGCTCCTTTTTTTTTTTAATTTTCCAACATGACCAGAGCTTCATCACCTCATCACTTTCATGTCATCATCAAGAGGAGAAGAAAAGTTTGCCGGAGCACCACCGTCAGCCGTCGCCGTAGTAACCGTCGACCAATTTCCGGCCGGCGCCGCCAGGTATGCAGCGAACTTTTTTTTCTTTTTCTGATGTTCATGAGTTCTATAGATTCTTCAAATATTTCTCATGATAAAATTATATATCCGTGTATATATGAGGGTGGGTTTCGTCGAAAACCTTCGTTTTTGAAAACGTTTGTTCGTTTGATCGTTAGTTTTTGAAAACTAGTAATAATCCCTGATTTAGGAGTGATTTCCCTTCATATATGAATATGTGGATTCAGTGATGAAACTTTGTTGATGAGCTTTCATGCGATCTAAGGTTTTATCACGAAAAAGTGAATTTTTCACAAAACCGAAGTAAAATCTTCGTTTTAAAGAACAACGATGATGCGGAGAAACGAGTTCTCTTATTTATGCATATATGAACTTGTGTCCAGTGATAAAATTTTGTGTATGAGATTTCATGTAAAACTTTATCGTGTAATGCATGAGTTTTCACAAAATTGAAATAAACCTACGTTTTGAAGACGTATGACGACACGAAGGAAAAGGGTTTTGCAAAACCATGGTAGATTCATGTATTTTTTTTGAACCGTGGAGTGTCCAAAATTTATTTTTATGAGCCCGGATCATGTTGAAAATATTTATTTATTTACGTGAGTAAGTAAATGTTTTGTTTATATACATATATACATATATGCAAATATATATTATTTCTCTAAAATCAAAACTTGAGTTTTGTGTGATGTTGCTTAGAGATAAAAACTATTTGTGATGAAATAATGTTTTAATTTCCATAATTCTATGGTGAATGTTCACACAGTAGAAATATTCATGATTTTATGAAAAATATGAGTTGTTTGTTTTTTGTAGGTTTCGAAGAAATGAGCGATTTTGAAGTATTAACTCTAGCATTACTATCACTATCGTTAGTGAAAGCGTAAAAGGTGAGAGTTAAGAGTTACCATTAGACGCTAGTATTTCCTTGATCCTGGATGATGCGCTGAAGTAGAATGTAATGTGAACTTTTGCAGCTACTTCGTAAATATGACCAGATCCCAAGTTATCGACACTTCAAGAGATGAAATGTGCATTGATGATGACATCTCCAGAGATAAGACATGCATAGATAAAGCTTTTGTTGGTGAAGAAGAAGATGAAAACCCTGGGATCAAGAACATCCCAAACATTGACGACGTATTCTTTGAGGAAGATGCTCCGGGAGCTGAAAAACATTTGAAATCTCCAACGTATCGTCTTCTGATAAATCCCAGGACTGTCACTCAGAAGAAATTCGTGACTCCTAAGACAGTCATCCGGTTTTGCCTTGAGCGAGGAGTCTTCTTTGCATCGATTATAGAATTCAAACTTTCCCGTCGACCTTTGGAGAAGTTTTCTGGATGGGCGAGACATATGTTGGGTTTTCCTCACGTGAGGGCCATGCTCGATCGGGCGCAGGTAACAAGAGTTATTCAGGATTCCGGAGATTTGTTCATTTATCATGACGCAAGAGGTATAGTGGCTCTGCTTACTCGTTGGTGTATTCCTACTCACACCTTCATATGCAGATGGGGAGAGTTTACCGTTACCTTGGAAGACGTTGCAACTTTGATGCATCTCCTAATCACGGGAAATATCCCTGGGGATATTTCAGATGAAGAGACCGCCATTTCTTATGTCTTGACAACTGCAATGGAAGTAGCAAACAAGGCTGGAAGTAAAGGATGCTATTCTCTCTGGTTGATACGCTGGTGGCCCAAAGATGAGGTTTCTGATAAACCTATTGACGATATATTACCCATTGCTGCTTTCTTGTGTTTATGGTTGTCTAGAGATGTCTTCGAAGACAGTGGAAACTTGTTGAAGCCTTTCGTGATCCCCTTTGCTATAAAAATGGCTCAAGGTGAGAAACTTCCGATAGGTAGCTTGTTCTTGGGCTCCTTGTATTACAACATAGATTCTTTGGTTATATATTCCAGTGTGTCGAATAGCTTCATGAAGATTGAATGTTATGATAACACGATGTTTCTTCAAGCCCTGATGTGGGAGCACTTCAAGAATTATGCACCCATTCCACGTAATTTTTTGCAAGGACCCAATACTGACGCTCGCCATATTTTCCCTGAGAGAGACAATGCTAGGATCATGAGTTGGTCCACAAAGCAACCTCGGTCCAAGGCCCACCTTATTGACATGTTGGATGATGAGTCTGAGTTCAATTTTCGTCCATGGGTGTCAGTGCCTTCCTATGTTTCCCAACCGATGACTTTCAATACTTGAGAGAGTACTAGCTTGTCCTCTGGTGCGGATCTGAACGATGGTGAGAGGTCTTTCATGTTGAGTTGCACCCCTGATCATCTGCTGTTAGTCTCGTACGGAGAATTTTCAATGAAAGAGTATAATATTGATAGGGCGACTCGAAAAATGGGTATGGACCAGTGCGTTCCGACTATTCGGAGGAGGAAACCGTCAGCTGAGCAGCTCATGACTCATTTGGACTATACTCATGTGGAAGGAAGTAAATACTGGTTCCCTTGCTCTGATCGATTCGCCTATGTAACTCCAGGTTATGCATCCTCCTGGGATGATCAATTTGAGAAATTACATGAATTTGTGATAGTCGGTCAGCCTCCAGTAAAGGATCATCCCTATGATGAGATTATTTCTATTCGACCAAGATTGAAATATCTCTCTGGTGATAAGCGAAAATCGTCTCCAGGATGTTCTCAGGTACGCTTTGTTATATAATCTTCATAAAATTATAATAATTGTATTCTGATCATGCTGCTGAAATTTATCATAGGATAGTCATATTGTAAGACCTAGAATCCGTGTAGATTTCTCAGAGACTGAGGCTGTTGTTCTTGGTGGAGAAGGCAGGCATAAGAGTTACAAGTTGTTACCCAATATTATAAAATCCCCAGCTGGCGCTTTGGTGAGTTTCCAGTACTCTCTTTGTTATGACCCTTTCTCGGCCATATTATTAGGATGATGAAACAGATGTTGTTATTCTGTTGTAGAACTTTTCCCCATCAAGCATTGATGGTCTTCGTTTCTCAGCTCCTGAGCAAATAATTTCTGACTTGAGCGATGAAGAAGTTGTAAGTATCTCTTCCCACAGTAATTATGGCGCTTTATGAATAAAATGTTGATTGTCGAGGATATGTCCAGGAAAATGATTCCATGGTCATGGAGAATACTAGTGACGGTTATTCGAAGGATGGCGATGAAGAGAACTCTCAGGGTTCAAGACCGAATGAAGGTAGCGGAGCTGTCAACGTTGATGTGAGCAATCCTGGTTCCTTGAATGCTTCGGAACCCACCTAAGTAAGTATTTCTCTTGTATTTCATCCATAAAATTATAAACTTGCTGATCCATGAATGACTGAACGAGAGTGTATATGAATATATGACAAGTTTTGCCGAGAATACGCCACCAGAAAATCCAGAACTCGGCATTTTAGGAAAAACGATGTAGAATCTTCGTCTGATGTCTGATTTTGTTGATCCGCATATGTATATTCAAGCCCAGAAAATTTCCAAGCTTCATCATGGAAGCTTGTTAAGTTTCGAGCACGTTCAGAGCCTGAAAAAGACGAAATAGTGAACTTCCAGGAGACCTTCAGAACTTTTTCAGATGTTATGTAGTACCGAGTTTCGACCACATCTTCTTGCTCGTTTGTCCGATTGCTGTGAAATTTTGACATGTTATAGGTAACACCCATATGAAGAGAATGGTGTATACCTAAACCCTTGATTCTTTACCAATTTCTCCAAGTTTTTCACGTTATGCTAGGAAATGTAAAATCTTCTCAGGCGAGCTCGTCGAAAAACGTGCTTTTGTATCTTTCATGTTCTTTGTCGATATATAACATGCATAATAAAAGACTTTGATGATGTTAGACCACTTGTATACTGTATTTCATGACTTCCTTTGGTTTTATACTTGGATGATCCTAATCTCATGTAATCTTCGTATTAGGTACAAAATACTGAAGTTGAGAATGAAGGAACCCAAAATGATGAAATGAGCGACCCTGAGGCTATTGATAAGGAGGATACCATATCTTCTCCTCAAGGCCATGAAAGTGTTGTTGATGGAGTCGTGGAGACCCAGATTGTTGTTGTAATAGAAGAATCCAGGATACCGGCAGAAAATACTGAAGAAACTATTGCCTTGACTGTAGAAGTTGCTCCAGTAATTCAAAACCGTATAATTGTGAACGAATACCCAAGTTCAGGAGTTGCTTTTGATCCTCCATTCGATGCCTCACTCCCGTATCACGAGTTAGTTGGTGGATTTAGCGTTCCCATTGGATATGTGGGTTTGTACAAGAAAATATGGGAGAAATTTGTCCATATAATTGTTGACAGGAATCCCGGGCGTGCTTATGCTTTAAAAATGTAGGTAGGTGTACTCTTGCATGTTGTAAGCGACATATGCACTAGGGCCAGAAATGTTGTAACTCCAGATGTACTCTTTGATTGGGAGTTCAACTTGGAGAATTCCGAGAGACTTGGCTTCAATGTGAAGTGGTTTCGTAAGAAGATGAATGTTATTAAGGACTCCTATGAAAATAACATACCCTTTCCCAATGATGCTGTGACGGAGAAGGAGGACAATATCGCCAGGCTGATTGAAGAGCTGAACAAGGAGAAGGCGGCTTTACAGGCTTTGAAGGATGCATAGGCGCAAAAATATTTCTTTGCTGATTTTCTTTGATTCATTTTTGCATGATCTCTTGAACTTATGAATTTCTGAGGGATGTGAGGTTTTATTTGGGGTTTTGATATCATGGTTTTGGATTGGTAAATGGTTAAGTATTTTCTTTTGGATTTGATAGATATTTTCTTTGAAGAAATATAAATTGGATTTTTTGATAAATTGCTGATTTCAAATACTGATTGCAAGTGTTGTAAACGTTTTGGAGGAATTGAAATATAATGAAAGAAAATCCTAAAATGTCAAATCCAGACGTCATGCACGCTCAAGTACCCCGTACATCAAATGCCCCATAATTTCAGACAAACGCCTTAAGCCAATTCTCATGGATTACTGGTAGGGTTCATCCATCCGTGTTGATAAATTTGTAGTATCCTAGTGATGGACTTAGCGATTATAAATGGTCCTTCCCAATTAGAGCTCCTTGCAGAATGGAGATCTCGTTTAGTTTCCTTGAGAACCAAATCTCCTTCCTTGAACTTGTTTGGATTTGCAGTCCGTGCTTTGTATATCTTCTGTTGATTTGGAATTTTTCGTGTGATGAGACTCCATGGTTGCGTCACATGTGGACATTCGCGCAGGAGGGATCATCCCTTGTATTGTCTGTCATGTTTAGCCACGTCTTCTACGATGAATCACCTAATTGGATGATCAACTTGAAGAGGATCTGGATTTATCCATTGAGTGAAGTATTGTCGCGGTGTGATGATCCACTCATTGCATTTTCCGATTTCTAAATCATTTGTGGAGTGAAGCCCTTGAACCAAATGAACATATTCGAAAACTGATGATATAGGCATATGAGAAGGAATAAGACTTTCCTGGGCGTGGAATCTCTTGACAAAAGAATTTGGATGCTCCCCTGACTTCTGTGTAAGTTCTGTCAAGGATTTGACCTCCTCCAGATATTTAAATGATAAGGTGTCTTCCATTTCTTCTTCCGAGTCAGAGGTTTCTTCAGCGGATAAAAGTGAAACTGAAGGTGTTGACGCAACTTTTCCATTGTGGATCTATTCGCGCCCAAGAATCATGTCATTCCTAGGGTCTTCTCGGATTATGTAAAATTTGGTCTCAATGCAGACCGATCCTTCTGTAACTTTGAGATTAATGAAGCCATATGCATCCCTAGGAATACCTTCATAATCTCTAATTGTTTTGGGAGCGAGAGTAGCCTCATGTCGAGTAATGTTGGCAGCTCTAAGAGTCTTTAAAGGAATGATGTTGACAGCAGTACCAACGTCAACAAACGTCCTTTTGAATTCATTTCCTTTGACGTGCACTGTGGTGAGCGGTGCCCAGTCATACATTTCTTTGTTAGTGGCTGAAGGTTCGGGAAGCATATGCAAGCGTTTGCAAGAAACTATATGATTTAAAGCCATAAACATATCTCCCCTCTGCGCTTTTGATAGATAAAGTAATTCGCAGATGTGCTCTATTAATGGCTGAACTTCTTCCTTGACTGGTGCTTCAGAAATGGAGAAAGTTATGACTGGGAGGGGATCTCTGTGCACCCCTTCGGTTCCAAGATTAAATTCTCCTGACTCGACCTTCTCTTTGAATATGCATTTCAGAGTCTTGCAAGCGCTGGTGGGGTGACCGATAAACCTATGGAATCGACAGTACCGAGGATTTTCCATCGCCTCTTCGGCTGGTTCTTTCCTAACATATGGCAACTTGGTTGCACCATATTGAATCCAGGCCTCCAACAATTCGATGACTTCTTCAATGGAACATGGAAAATCAGGTGCCTCCGGATCTTCTGCATATTGGGGAGAAGCCTATACGTCATCCATCCTTTGTGCCTTTGAAGGGGTGGAAGAAGTATGCTTGCGCTGTGGTTCATCTTTCCGTTTGCTCCCTTCTGCGATAGCATTTGCGGAATGATGCAGGTTGTACTTCTTGTTGATTAGACGTCTGCTTCCTCGAGTGTCTCGTGTTTCCTCAGCCTTTGTGGATTTCGTTCTTTCTAACAGAGCGGGTGAAGTGGTTGCTAATCTCTTCGCGGCTTCGTGGAGCTCTGAGAAAGTTTGGAATCGAAGATTCTCCAGTAATTCTCTGTAGACCAGGAGCATACCATTGATGTACAATTCCACTAGTTGTTGCTATGTGACGTTTGGATCATGAAAATCCAAGGCTTGGACCCTAAATCTTTTTACAAAGTCGTTGGGGTTTTTACCAACTCTTTGAAACATCCTTCCGAGATCAGAGAGGGTGATTTTCTCTGACACAAAGAAGTATTTTCTATAAAAGGTATTAATCATTTCTCCCCAATTATTGATGGTCCATGACGCGATGTTGTTATACCAGGTGTATGCTCTTCCTTTCAAGGACTTTGAGAACTCCTTGAGACGGACATCATGGTTATGTTCATGTTCTCCTAAAGCTTCAAGGAAGCGAGAGACATGTTCTCTAGCATTTCCAGTTCCATCATACAGGGTAAAAGTTGGAGAGGTATAACCTTTAGGAAGTGGAGTCCTTTGTGTAGCAGCGGGATAAGGAGGTTGGTGACGATGGACATGTGATGTCTTGTCTTTTCCATGATTCTCCAGAAGGCGTTCCAAGTCTTCTCGAGTGACAAAGCTTGATGACACTTTTGCCGATGAAGTTCCTGTAGCTTTGTTGGTTTCATCATCGTTCACGATGTGAATTAGAATTACCTCAGGGTCAGCATCATCTGAGGATTTCTCTTATCTTTCCCTTTGTCTGGAGTTTTCTATGACAGCTTGTCAGTAAGAGTATTCAAGTGATAAAATAGCTTTTGTTGCGCTGCAGCCATGTCCGTCTAATTCTTTGCAAGGGTTTCTTGCGCTTTGATGAGGTAAGCGAGGACAGGTGGCGGATTTCCTCTAACTTCTTCGGAATGTTGGCCGAACAAAGGATGACCTTCCGCGTTGGCGTGAGGAGGAGTGATGTCACCACCATCAGTGTTAGTGGCTGGAATAGTTTCCGGGATGTCTTCATTGTTGCTAGTGCTAGCGATATTTGTGTTAGGATTTGTGACTGATCCTGCCCTAAGACTAACCATTTTGTGAGAATGAGAGATTGCAACCGAGAGAATGATCTCCTACTGTGGTCGCCAATCTGTAGATGGGAAAAATAATTTGCTAGTTTTTGCGGAATTGAGGACGACCATGCGGAGGAGATTCCTTGAACCGAGCGAAATATTTAACTCACACAGATGCACCGCTATGAAGGGGGTGCTTTAAGTTCGAGAGACCAATCTATAGTACTCTGGCCTAAACCAAGACAATAGCCGTTTTAGAGTAAATTTGGTCACAAGAGAGGATGGGTTGATCTGTAGGAGGGAAGATGAGAAATGTGTGAGACCAATGATGATCTGAGATTGTAGGTGTGTTATGAATTCAGCGTGAAATGCTCTGAATGATTGAATTTTGCCTGATTGAGAGTAATTTCTGTGATTTCGTATAGACAAAAGAGCGCCTGTATGAACTTTGGTGAGAAATTGCTCGTTGTTCGAATGTTTGAAAACTCTTCGAATATTGTTCCTTCAATCAGGATTCAGAGACATTATATAATGCCAGAGTTGAAAACACCCTGATCCCATGAAGTGTGAAATTGTGCTGAAATCAGAGAGTGGGGAAGTGGGAAATCGTGTTAAACCAATAACTCATCGTGCGGAGACTTGGTTAATTTTCCACCCACTATCTTGCTGATTCTTCCAACTGATTGCACGACTTGCTCACATTCTCGTCGTGGATGAACACACGTGTCGTAGACCGCCAGACCAAAACCCTAGTTAATATCCCCCCAAGTGACATGATTGATGTCTCGTGGTTAATTTAGTCAGTTGTTGATTTCATGACTTCATGGGACAATGATTCCCCACGTATTTTCTGAGTTAAACATGATTTTGTGAAATATTCTGCAACTCATGAATCGAACATGTCTGCTGAGACAGTGGTGGAATCCTCACATTGAGGTGAGCGAGTGTTTCTCGATAATTTGTTAAATATTGATAGTTGAACCAATATTCCTTGATTTGAGTAAATATTGCTCATCTGAGCAAGTGTTGCTCGTTTGATGAATTATTGGCAGCGTGACCAAAATAAAATATTAATTAAAGCGCTGGTAATTGAGCTGAGCATAATTAATAAGAATACTGATCATGAGATCGTTGCAAAATTATTAGTGTTTGAATCTGGAATCATAATCCTTGAATTCAGAAACCCTAATTTGATCAATTGATGACCGATTGATGGTTTATTTGAAAATTAATCATGGAATGAAGGAGAACTGGCTTTATGGGACCGTGGATCAACCATGAACTTCTCATATGCTCACGTGAGCAAAAAACCAATATCTCTTTGAAGAGTTGGTGAGTTAACGAAAGAATGATTAAATGTTGGTTTAATCATTTACTGAATTACTGCTGGGTTCAGCATTAGGTGATAAAACCTAATTAATTATTAAAAGGTGAGGGTCCGACCAAGGGGTCATGAAACCGGCCCTGGGTGGTCACGGGATCAAATGATGATCGTTCCGTCAAATTCTGAAATTATTCTGAGAGTTTAGGACCCAATATGTGCAATTGTGCAAATTAGGTCAAATTGTGAAAACACGTGGGACTGGCTCATTGCGAGCAAAAAATCCAACCCTGGTCGATTAAGGTAACATTATTTTTTCATTGAGACGTCCTTGTTTCAGTCCTGAGAATTTTTATATTTTCCGGTGTACGTTTGAGCAACCATTTGAGAAAATATGGCAAAATTTGGGTTTTCTGATAAAACCATCAAAACTTCATCGGATGAAGGAAAATAATGAAAAAGTGAAAATATTATGGAGTGTGGGACCGATCATGGCTGTGGGCAAGGATGGCCGACCAAGGGAGCCGACCCACACGTTTTCCATAATTTTTGTAATATTTTTCATGATTTTAGGGAAATATGATAAAACGAAGGAGTTTTTGCTAAAATTAAAGAGTTTTGTTGAAATCAAGGAGTTTCCATGAGATGAAGGAAACATAAAAAAATAATAATAAATAAAATAAGGGACGTGTTGGATCATCTTGGAGCATGGTTGGCCGGCCAGTGCCCGGTCCCGTGCGTTTTCCCTATTTTATGCATTATTTCATGATTTGAAGGAAATATCGTGAAATCAAGGAATTTTCATAGGATTATGAAAATATGAAAAATATGCTAGTAAAAGCGGGACGTGTGAGCCATCTAGGGTTTGGCCGACCGTCCATGACCCATGCACACAGGTTTCCCTAATTTTTATTATTTTTCATGGGAACAAGGAAATATCATGAGATTAAGGAGTTTTCATGAAATTAGGGAAATAATAATAAAATAATGAGGAACCATGAGGTGTGGGGCCGGCTGGGCCAAGGCACGGCCGGTTGGCCAATGGTCACGCCCCCATCACGTTTTCCCTAATTTTATATTATTTCCTCTGTGCGAAGGAAGCACCACGGAATTGAGGAGTTTCCTCAAAACAAAGGATATTCGTTCAAATGAAAGGTTTTCATAAACTCAGAGAAAACAACAAAAATATGATAAAAATATGAAACTAGCGTGGGATTGACCACGGCACGTGTAGTACCAGAATATCGCCACAACGATATTCTCGTAGTAAGAACAACGCTTTCACGAGAAGGTCAAATATTCCTATAAGTATAAATGACATTATTCACGAGAGTGTCGTGAGGATTCTTCAGCAACATTTGGAGAGCATCACGGGGAAGCATCATAGTAGTTGACGATTGAAGAGACATGTTATGAGAGTTTTGTTTCACGAGGATTACAAAATTTGGCGAAGATTAATATTGCAAATACCACGATGAGATCGCAGAATATATCCGAAAGAAGGGGAAAACTTAGCTGTCACCCACTATGTAATTTCCTATATAAAGGGTTCAAGTAAGTCCAGATGATGATGATGTATTTTTTAGAGTTGAGAAAATCTTGAGGAGAGAGAAACTCCAGAAAGGAAAGTTGTAATTCTGAGTTTGAATATTTTCTGTAAACATTTCTGAGATCTAAATAATAAAAGTGTCGTTTAATTCTTTAATCTTCAACTAGTTTCACTTAGATTTTTATAGGATCTTAATAGGGGTGTAGTGTGGGAAATCCAGCTACTACATTTTGGCGCCGACTAAGTGGATTCAAGATCCAAAATCTCTAATTACAATTTGAAGATTTGGAGAAATTGAAGAAATGGCTGGAAGAAGGAGAAGAAATACATCAGAACCACCAACAACAGTGATAAGAAGTAAAAGACTTGCAGGTGAAGAAACAAGTGTATTAGGAGAATCTTCAAGGATGAGAATTAGGATGAATAGAACAAGGAATGAAAGGGAAAATTCAATTCAACAACCAAACCAATCAACATCGGTACAAAATTGAAGAGTGGATTATGATAGAGTAAGCGTGCATAAATGGAGATCAGATTCAATGAGAGAAGAAACAAATCGACAATTAAGAGAAGAAAATGGAGTAGGAAGAAATCAGGAGGTAGAAGAAGGGTCGATTCATCAAGATGAAGATGAAACAACAGAGGAATTAGGGCAAAGAATACAGGAAGAAAGAAGGTTAGAGGCGGTGGAACGTGCAAATTTAACAAGACAAAATCATGAGTTGAGAATGGAGAATTTAAGGTTACAAAGAAGAAGATCAAGAAGTACTACTAGATCAAGGTCAAGATCATTTAGAGAAATACCAAGGAGAAATTCTCCCATAAGAAATAATGGAGCAAATGTACAAGAAAAAACTGAAAATCCAAATAGAGGACAACGTCAGAGAGAAGAGAGAGTAAATAATGATTGTAACGATCCACAAGGAGAAACTTTAAATGGAAGACGAAATATTGAAAATCAAAGAAATGAAGGTAATCAAGATGGTGAAGAAAATCACGAAGAAGGTAGAAGAGTATTACATGGCCGAGAGCACGTCAGAAATCAAAGAATTATTGAGAATGAAATAGAGAGACATTATGCTGAACAGGCACGCCTAGCTTGAGAGAGAGAAAGACTGAGGGCAGAAATGGAGGAACAGGAGTTTCAAGAAGCAATAAGGCAAAACAATCATGATAATCGAGAAAGAAGACGTATACAAAATCGCGAAAATGGCAATATTCGGGAAGAATATGACATAATACAGAGAAGGATAGAAAGACAACAAAGAGAATTGGCGAGAAATGAAGAAGTTGGTGGAGAAGAAATTAGGAGACAAAATGAAGAGGAAAATCGCAGGAGAAGAGAAAGTGCGTTAAAAATACCAATAGAACAAAGCCCAACTGCAAATGAGCAAATTTTGAGGGAATTAGCAGAAATGATAGGGATGATAAATAATAGAAGAGAAGGTGGAAGAAGGAAACTTGATGAAGCAATCGAGGAAGTAGCTAGAACTCCCTTCACACAGGAAGTACAACTAAGAGGAATTCCTCCAAAATGCAATTTGCCAGAACTAAACAGTATTTTCGATGGGACTACTTGTGCTATTCAACATGTTAAAGCTTATGTTAGGTGTATGATGCAGTGGGAGAATCATGATGCTGTTTTATGCAAGTACTTTGCATCCAGTTTGACTGGCGAGGCGCTAAAATGGTTTGAGGGATTGCCAAAAAATACTATTACTTCTTTTGATCACTTACAAGCTACAGTTTTGGGTGCATACATAAGCAACAACTCTTCACGACCAGGTATCGAAGATGTGTTTGGATTAAAACAGAGAATTGGCGAGAGTCTAAAACATCTAACCATAAGATGGAAGACAATGTGTAGTGAGATGGCGGGAAGAGTAGATGAGAGATATCTTATTTTATCCTTTATTAATGCAATGTTTATGACCAATTTGCTCTACATACAAATTTTCAGAATCAAAAACACCATCACAATGACTGAACTAAGAGAACTACAAGAAGAGTACATTGCTTTGGAAGAAAAACAAAACGAAATGGAGTCATACCCAATTGAAAACACCAGTTCTGTAGTGGCTAATGGAAGTTTGCTTCCCAAAATGATTAATAACATGGCGAGCACCTCGCAAGTTCAAGCAGAGAAAGTGGCGAATAATGACAAACAAAAGCTAGTGGCTATGGGAAGTCGTGATCAAGAAGAATTTGAAAGAGAGAAGAATTATTACAATCGTGGAGGAAATAGTCAAATCCAAAGGCTTGACCAACCTCAAGAAACTTATGGTGGACAAAAGCAAAATAATTTCAGAAATCAGGGGAACATGAGAACCATATGGGAGGAGATTAAGATGCCACCCTTGAATGCTAGTGTAGAAAAAATATGGGAAGCTATCATTTTAATGGAAAATATACCCTCGCCATGGAACATGGGGAAGGAACCACATCCTAACACTCGTAATCAAGAATTCTGTCCTTATCACCATTTTCATGGGCATTCGATAAATAATTGCAGAAATGTAAAAAGAATAATCTTAAGAATGATCGATCAGGGGAATCTAAATCATTTTCTAAAAGGGAATCAACAATCGCAACAATTGCCACCACCACCAGACGATCGCAGAATGACTAATGTAAAAGGAGCAGAAACTTTTTTTATAGAAGTTGGAACTAGAGCAAAGAATTTATTGTGTAATTCTATTGTGCATTCTTTCAGAACCATCGAAGATTTCCACGATAATGTCTTAAGTAGAGTCTTCGCCAGATATATGGATGGAAAAGAAATAATGAATATAGCGAGAATCTCGCCATTAGAAGAGTGGCAGAAACAAGTCCTTTCTTTAACATCACAAGAAGTACCAGAGCCTGGCGAGCTGCATGATAACCCATTGGTGGTAAGATTGGAAATAAAACCAGAACAAGCAGAAGAAGAAGAAGAAGAAGAAGAAGGTAAAGAAAACAATAACGAAATGGAGGAGTCTTGGGCCATTGATAGAATCCTAATTGATACTGGAAGTTCCGTAGATATCCTGTTCTACCACACCTACAGAACCATGGGTGGGAAAGATGAAGATTTGATACCATCGACATACAAAATCTATGGTTTTAATGGAACTGCTAACAATCCTAAAGGGGAGACCACAATGAGAATTCCGTTAAGAGGAATAACTTCCAAGATTTTATTCTGTGTTGTCGATATTGAATCACCATATAACTCCTTAATTGGTCGACCTTGGATATACAGGATATTGGGTGTTGCATCTACCTTTCATCAGTGCATTAAATTCCCTCATCCAAATGGTGTTGGAGTAATTAAAGGAGATTGGGGAGAAAGTAAGAAATGTTATGAGATAGATATCAAGTCTTGTGAGGAAAGAGCATGGAAGAACAACAATTGGAAATACATAATTAAGCAACAACAGAGAAGTGACAAATTAATGGTTGATTCAATAGAAAAGCATGAAGAAATAACTAACTAGTCCCTCGCAGAAATCAAGCAAAAAATAAAACGCAGCAAAGGTATGAAAAGCATAAAAGGAGGAAATGACAAGCAACTTGCGGGAAAACACTAAGTAAAAGAACAAATGATAAGGAAGATGAGAAGAATAAAGTGATAGAAAGATGAAATATGACGAGCAGATCGCTAGAAGTAGAAAGGTAAAGTTGTTTTTTCTGTTTGAGTGAAGAAAATGAAATTGAAAAGTTGAAAAAAGAAAAAGAAAAGAAATTATTGAGATTTAAAGCTCGCAAGAAATTTTAAGAAATGCGAATGAAATTTCGCAGAGATTAAGAGAATGGGACAAACCTTTATGGCGTGCAACTTAGTTCGCGAGTACAATTTCATAAGAGGCAAATGTAAGACCTATAAGCACGTCATAAAGGGGGTATCTCTTTATATGATTTAGGGATAAGGTTATACCGCTACTGGAACCTGAGTCATACAGATGTAGGGGTTAAATAAAACCTATCCGGGTGAGAGATCTTGGATTTCAAACTTTATAAGGTTATACCCTGGTTGGACGACTGAGAGTCTCTTCCAAGAAGTGCAGAGTATGACCAAGGCGCCGAGGTACACGGTTTAGCCAAGGGTGCCCGGGACGGACGAACCTACCCTGGCCATCTTTGGTAAGTCTTGGCTACAATGCACTTGGACTGAAGAAAACCCCACCTAGGGTGAAGTCTTGTAACTATAAGCCATATAGGCATAAAGGACAAGGGGTTGCGAAAACAACTGGTTATTGGTAAATCTGGATGGGAGGAGCTTGTCTTGTATGGCCGATGTGCCCTCCTTGAAGGGGCAACCAGGGGGAAGATAAGGGCGGCACCCTCCATTAGGGAGATGATAAGTGTCTTAATACGGCAATGTCATGGGGCTCTAAGATCGCAAGATCATTTAGGCCTGTCATATTGTCGCGTAAATTATACAGAGGCAAAAAGCCATAAGAGAAAAAAGTTAAGATGAGGTCAAGGGGTTTTTACATGCAAATGTAAAGACGTCCTGCGATTTCATCGCAAGACGGCAATGTCACGAGGCTTTGTTTTTGCGAGAAAACTTAGGCTCGTCATATTGTCGCAATATAATAAATAAATGCAGATAAGACAAGATCAATGGGTCAATACATGAAAATGTAAAGACGTCCTGCGATCTTGTCGCGGAGAGAATACTATGGAAAAGTAAGACCTTTAAGTAGGAAGGCATGATAAGACCATAAAATCGCAAAAATATCAGGGTTTGCGACAATATCGCGGAAATTATGAAATTCGTCAAAATATTCGTTTATTAACTTTCTTATATTGCAGATGATAAAGATTATTATTCATCACCATATGAGAAATTTATATGGATATTAAGGCACATATAATTAGCATATGCAAACTATATTGACCAAGTTATATTGCAAAAAAGAGGTTGTTCTTTCATTCATACAGATAAGGGGGCAAAGAAATTTACACATTAAATTGAAGAAAGTTGCAGCAAATTGAAGAAACTCGCGATTAATTACATCAAAGAAAGAAGTTAGACAGATACATTGTTTCACTTATCAACATTGTTATCTTTATCAGATTCTTCTTCTTCACCAGATTTCTCTTCTTTATTATTTTTGTTGGGTTCTTCATCATCGCCATAATTTGTTTCTTCGTCATTATTCTCTTCTTCACCTTCGTCAAAATCTTCATCAGTATCAGAGATGTCAAGATCTTGAACCATTGATGGTATTGCATTTGCAAGATCAGGATACATAGAATGAGGAATTCCATGATCATCACAAACCTGCCTAGTATTATTATTACGAGTAATGAGGAGGGATCTGTTAAAATTTGCAGAAGTAATCCCAAATTGAGATTTTAATCGTGAGTATTTATTGTTGCGAGAAGTAAGATCGTTCGCGAGTTGATGATTAATATCTTCTAGTTCTCTCATCCTTACACGGCATCTGTCTTCGAATCATGAGAATAAGGCATCGATAAGATAGAAGTTATAAGAAAGAATAATAAAAAGCAAAAGGTTAATAGAGTAGAGTGGTTAACAACCTTCTTTTTCAGAAATCAAGTCCCTAATTATGGCTGATTGATCAGCATGAAGACTAGCATCTATACCTAAATTATTCCTAGCATTATCAAGAACCTGTGCTGCCCAAGAATACTCATCATCGCTAGTAATAAGAAGGCGAGAGAGAACTTGAGTTTCTCTTGCAAGAAGATCTTTATTTTCGCAGAAGAGTTTATCTCTTTCCTTTTGAACTTCGAGAAGAATTTTATGGAAATATTCTAGAGTTTCGCTGCCGTTTCTAATTGCTTGATATTTCTCGTCAACAAGATCACTAATTCTACTTCTTAATCCATTGATCACTTCTTTTGATTCATGATAAAGACGCTTAAATTTATTAGATAATCCTAAATTGTGTCTGTGTTCAATGGTCAGGAGATCAAACTTAAATTTAAGTTCCTCTATAGAGAGGGATTTAATTTGTTCGTCAGCAAAATTACTTAAGGAATTATTAATGCGAGCAAGAAGAGTATTATCATCTACAGGTTCGGGAAAGGTTTGAAGGAACGTAGCTTAATCGATTAGACCATAAACATCTGCAAAAATGATTGCTTGGATAAGCTATATTAAAGAAAAATAAAAAATCTAAAAGAAAGAAAAAGTAAATCATACCATAAAGTTGTTTGTTGGCATTTTTAAGATCCAAAATCTTCTGTTTATCAACTGAAGCTTCAGTTTCCAATAGTTTATTTTTCTCACGAAGCACAGAAATTTCAGCCTCTAGTTTCTCTTTATCTTGGCGAAGGTTAACAACCTTTTTCTTAAATGAAGCACATTTATTATCTAAATCAGCAGCAGCAGCAAAAGAAGCTCTCCCAACCTGCAACAGAGTTTTATAAGTACAAAAAATTTGACGAGAGAAATCTGGCGATTTAAGAAACAACTAAGAAAACATACCAGAATACCAAGTGCATTTAAGAAGCTTGGAGTTAGAGTTCCAGAAATTCCACGAAGACAATTATTATCAGATAAGATTGGAGCATCGCACACTTTGACGAGCGCTTAAGCTAGCCCATTAAGAGTCTCATCGCCATACTCATTCGCAGTTCCACGAGAAGAATCGCCAAAAAGCATGGACAGTTAGGTCATGGAAGAATCAGAGGAAGAAGAATTTTTCACAGAAGGAAATTCTCTAATATCGTCAAATTCTTCGATAAATTCATCATTAGATTTATTACTAACGATTGAATCCAATTGGGTATGTTGAGAAGAAGTATGCTGAGTTTTATTTTTCTTCAAAGGAGGCTCGCTGGGTTCTTTATCACGAGGGGCAGAGCGTCTTCCTTCACTTGAAGCAGTAGATTTCCCTTTACGATTAGTTGAAGGTTTCTCCTTAGGTTTTGGCTCTAAAGGTGGTAATTCTTCAATTACCTACAAACACAGAGATAAAGATAAGAAATAGGGGCAACAATATATTGTTAATTAATAAAGGAATATTTCTTACTTCATCTCGTAAAAAGATCTAAGAGCTAGAAGAGTGCTGGGTTTCCTATATTTCTGGTAATTAAGCTTCATTTTGGAAACCTGCAAGATAATGGAAAAGTTAGCGAGAGTGTGAAGGTATAAATAATAATAGCATAAGAAGATGAGAGAATATACATCGGAAGACCTATCAGGCTAGTTGAAAGTCCATGGTTCATAGTGAGAGAGATTCGCAGGAAGTTGGAGAGAACCGGATATATAAGGACCTTTAAGGAATAAGGGAAAAATAAACCACTTATCGTCATTAGAATGACGAGGGCCATCATTTGTATTGGTATGAAAATCAATGTCTTGCATAAGAGCATTTTCAAAGAGCGACCTTCCTTTTATGCAAACGAACACCCCAACAGGTACTATCCCTTACCATGGGGAGTAATTGGTAATTTCGAAAGAAATTATCTACAGTATACTTTGCAGGGATAATCGGAATATGTTTATATTTAAGACTTTTATGTTCTTCGGAATATTGGGATCCTTTTCCAAAGACCACGAGAGGCATATTCCAGTAATAATCTAATATAATCCCCGCCAAGTTGATACACCGCTCGTGAAAATCTCTTATCAGAAATTATTTGGTAAAAGAGTGGAAGTTCGGGGTTGTAGAGAGGAAGTGGAAGACCAGCTTCAAGTTGACCTAATGAAACTATAATTTTTTCACGAGAACACTGGAAGTTAGAAAATAATTCAAGAGAAAGAACAGATTTGGGACTTTGATCTGGGATTAAAGATAAGTCAAATCCTTGATTTTTAAGTTTTTCTTGCATCAAATTGAAAGCAATAAGATTTTTAGCACCAGCAGCAACCATTTTGAGAGAATGGGAATGAAAGGAGATTGAAAAAATGGCGAAAGATATTAGATGCGCGATTTTCGGGAAAGCAATGAAATTTGCAGAGAAGAAGAAGGAAAGAGAATGAGAAGAAAGAAAAAGAGAAGAATGAGAGAAGGTATTTATAGCAGAAGAAGTTTCTCGAGAAAATAAAATAGTTAATACAATGAAAGGACGTGAATGGTCAAATAACAACGGTTTAAGATGACATGTCGAAAAATATATGGGTGATAAAATTATATGAAGACAGCTGGTGAAAGGTTTAGAGACGTGTCAGAATAAAGGTGGAGGTGAAAAGATAGGAGATTACGGCAATTTATTCTCACGATCTTCTCTTCTTCGCAGAAAAGACATGAGAAGAGGCAAGATGTAGTACCAGAATATCGCCACAACGATATTCTCGTAGTAAGAACAACGCTTTCACGAGAAGGTCAAATATTCCTATAAGTATAAATGACATTATTCACGAGAGTGTCGTGAGGATTCTTCAGAAACATTTGGCGAGCATCACGGGGAAGCATCATAGTAGTTGACGATTGAAGAGACATGTTATGAGAGTGTTGTTTCACGAGGATTACAAAAGTTGGCGAATATTAATATTGCAAATACCACGATGAGATCGCAGAATATATCTGAAAGAAGGGGAAAACTTAGCTGTCACCCACTATGTAATTTCCTATATAAAGGGTTCAAGTAAGTCCAGATGATGATGATGTATTTTTTAGAGTTGAGAAAATCTTGAGGAGAGAGAAACTCCAAAAAGTAAAGTTGTAATTCTGAGTTTGAATATTTTCTGTAAACATTTCTGAGATCTAAATAATAAAAGTGTCGTTTAATTCTTTAATCTTCAACTAGTTTCACTTAGATTTTTATAAGATCTTAATAGGGGTGTAGTGTGGGAAATCCAGCTACTACAGCATGGTCGGTCGGTCGGTGGGTCCATGCTCCCAGCGCCTTGGTCAATTTTTATTTATTTGTTAATTTTCATCCTATTTTGCATAGGTTCATCGTTTCATGGTATTTTGAAATACTCGTTCATGCGGTGGTTGTATCATTGTTGACTACACTTTCACCATTTGAAATGGGGCTTACTCAGAAGGTAGCTCTGATGCCCGTGCGTCGAATATTTATTACTAACCCATGGATTTCTTCTGGGAAGAACCATGATTTGCGTAATGAAATATTTGCGAAAATATTTGAATATTTTCAGAAATTCTGCGGATGAATCCAAGAATTTAGGTTTGAGACTGGGCTCGCTCAAAGATAATTCTGATACCCGTGCCTCCAATATTTATTACTAACCCATGGATTTCTGGTGGGAAGAATCATGATTTGCGTAATGAAATATTTGCGAAAATATTTGAATATTTTCAGAAATTCTGCGGATGAATCCAAGAATTTAGGTTTGAGATAGGGCTCGCTCAGAGATAATTCTGATACCCGTGCGTCCAATATTTATTACTAACCCATGGATTTCTGCTGGGAAGAACCATGGTTTGCGTAATGAAATATTTGCAAAAATATTGAATATTTTCAGAAATTCTGCGGATGAATCCAAGAATTTAGGAATAATTAATTCATGACTTTATACTAGCAGAGAAAGCCGTCTGGGAGCATTAATTATTCTGATATGATCTTGCTGGATCTTCATATCCTTTATATAGTTAGGGTAAACTCGTTATTTGTATCCTAAAGACGTTATCGCTCTATACTAGCAGAGCAAGCTGTCTAGGAGCCGTCCATCCCGTGATACTATATAGAAATAATTACTGAAGTATTCAATATTCATGAGATATGCCGTTGTCCAGCTGTGAGACTACATATCTACATGTACTTTGAGAGAATTATTCTTTAGTTGCAGAATAACCTACAACTACACCCTCAATAGAATTAGTAAAAACTCAAGAAGTTCTTGTTGATGAATAACAATTTTCTTATTAATTTTCTTAATTGATTACAAAGAAGTATCTAAATGGAATTAGAATAGTTACAACTTTTTCTATTCTCTTTCCTAAGATATTTTCTAACACTCACCAAAAGAACCTCTTGAATTTTACATTTGAACTCCTATTTATAGTAAAACTTATACAGCTGTACATGAGTTACGAAGTATCGCAACTCATACTCGCAAAATTACTCCATCCTCGCAAAACTTCATATTTATCCGCGCTTCTTCTATCATCGTAACATTTTATAATTCTTTTCTCCTTTATTTATTACGATACTCGTGAACTATTATCTTGCGATATTCAGTACTTACATCTTGCCTCTTCTCATGTCAATTCTGCGAAGAAGAAATGTCATGAGAATCCCTATTCTCGTAAATTTAGTGTAGTTATTACCACCCTTCAGATTCGCAACACGTCTTTTTACTTTTCCCTTATCTTTCTGACACGTTTATTGGTAACCGTTCTTTTCAACCGTTCACGCTTACTCGTATTAATGAATTTTTATCTTCATCAAACTCTCTTATAAATATTATCCTTTGTTTTTGATTTTTATTCCCTTATTCATCTTCTTCACCGCTTCTGCCTCTGCAACCTCTTCTATTTTTTCTATTTTCCCTCTTATATTCAATGGCACCAAAGAAGAAAACTATTGAACAAATTAATGCGGAACTTGCTGATAGAGACCTTGTTCTTTCTGAGATTGAAGATTATGATAATAAGTCTTCTCTCTGTGTGAAGCTCTTTACCAACTATGTTTGGGATGATCAGAAAGTTTTAATCTCACGAGGTCAAATCCTCGCAGGTCTTCCTCTTCCTCTTTATGATGTTAACTTTCCTTTATTCTACGAAATTATTTCCCACCCCAATTTTTCTTGTGCCATTTATCAATTGACTGGTGATTTCATTCGCCTCTTAGTTGAATTCGCAAATCGTGCCGCTTTTGGGAAATCTTTATATTCAACTGATCTTAGGAAACCTGGATTTGAGAATATAGAAATTGTTGCTGCGAATTATACAGTTGAGGGTTTCTTCAAAAATTACACACTAATTCCTGCGAGGAAAGAAGATAATCGTTGGGGTGTTCGTCTTCATCGTAAAGCTAATATCGTAGCAGACGATCTTCTCATGCACAATATTTATTATGCTTCAGGAAATAATAAGACACCTCTTCGTTCTAATGATGAATATTGGTATAAGTACCCTTTAATGTTATCAGGTTCTTATATTACTGGGATAGTAGAACTTCCTGCGAATCTTCGTAACCGCTATTATCAACCTTGGGTTTTTAGAAATGTATGTATTTCCACTTCCTTTATCTTTTTGTTACCCTTTAATTTCAAATGAGGTAAGAAACACTCTTGTATTTTTCTAAACAATATATTGTTGCCTCTGTTTCTTATCCTTATTTGAATTTACAGGTTCCACTTCTTCCTGAGATTGCTGCGAGTGAAAATAAAAGTTCTACTTCTTCTAAAAGGCTTACTGCGAGGCAACAAACTCTTCATTCTGCGAAGGTCTCCCAAGCTTATGGTAGTCAAGATGATGCTCTTCGCAAAGGAAAAAGAAAACTTCAAGATGTTGTTTACGAGAGAAGGAAAAAGAAGATACTCTCAACCAAATCCCATTCCAATGTAATTTCTTCTAATGAGGACATTGAGGAAGATCTTGGTGATGAAGATGATAAATTTCCTGAGAAGGACTTTAGTTCTAATTCCGATACCCTTTCTGACAAAGGAGATGATGATAATGATGTTGATGAAGGTGGGAATGAAGATTATAGTATCCCAGAAACTTTTGCCTCAGCAATGGTTAGCATCTCTGAGGCTTTCCTCCATTCTTCTCGTGGATTAGGAAATTCTCCTACAGCAAATGCTCGCAAACTTATTGCGAAGGCTTGTAAAGTTCCTACTGTTATTGATAATAACTCCCTCAAAGGAATTTCAAGATTCGTCTCTCCTGCTTCATTATATGCTTTAGGCAGCATGGTAAGTTTCTTCTATATTCCTTGTTTATTTCCTTATTTTGTTGATTTCTAACCCCTTTTTTCTTGTTTAGGTTGGAAGAGTTAGTTGTGCAGCTGCTTCTGATTGGGAAAGACGTCATTCTCTTGCAGAGAAGAAAACTTTGAATCGTTGTGCGAAGTTAGAGGTTGAAAATTCAAGTCTCCGTCAGAAAGTAGAAGATTTAAATATTGATAACGCAGAATTAATATCCCGTCACGAACATAATTCACAATCTGCGAGCATCGCAATTGACAATTCTTCTCTTCTTGAAGAGAATAATCAACTAAAGCTTGAAAATTCTTCTCTTCGTAATGATAAGAAGCAACTAGAAGGTAAATTATTTGCGATGGTAATTATTTTGGTTACTTTTCCTTCGTAATTTGCTAACCAATTCCTTAATTTCTTTCCTTGCTGTAGAAAATCTTGCGAAGATGAATAATGATATGGAAACTCTCCTTGCTAATCGTAATAAGAAAATTTCTGATTTGAGATCTCAGCTTCTAATTTCCCAGCATAACCATAGTTTATATGTCAAGCGTTTTCGAGCTAAGATGACTCGCAAGATTTGCGAAGATAATGAAATTCCTCTCAAGAAGTACCATACGCTCCTTTCTGAAGAAATTCTCAAGATACTCCATATCTGGAAATCTCTGAAAGTGAAGTTGAAGATGATAGTGAAGTTGAAGAAGAAGATCATTTTGATGGGAACAGATCGCCTGAAGAATAACTTCATTCTTTTTTTTTTTTGTATATCTATTCTGTAACTTTTCAATACAACACTTTCTTCTTGATTGTGCTTTTAATCAATCCAACAATTTATTTTTCAAAGCTTAATTTGAACTAATCTTTCTTTGATGTTTATTTCCCTTATTCGCATAACTTGATCATATGGAGAGAAATAATATATCTTAAAGACTTAGCTTAGTATTCCCTTTCCCCTTATTATTTCTCTTCAAATGATTAACTATCGCTGGAAGTATTAGAATATCCTTCTGAAAAAAAATCCTCCCTTCGAAGTATAAGAAATATAAGCCTTTTGCTTTTTACGGAATGTTGAGAAGTAAATAATAAATCTCCCCTTGAAGTATAGAAAGTATGAAGTATACAAAATATGAAATACCCTTAAGAAGTATAAGAAGTATAAGAAGTATTCAATTTATGAAGAATTGCCCAATATATGAAGAAGTATAAAAATTATTACTCATTGTATGAAGAAGTATAATAAGTACTTAACCTTCGCAAAATTAAATATCCGTTGAAGAAGTATAATAAATATGAGATATTCTTGAAGAATTATAATAAGTATTCAACTTTTTGGAGAAGTATTCAATTTATGGAGAAGTATAAGAAGTATGTAATTCTCGTAAAATTTTACGAATATGAACTTATCTGTATTTGATTGCTATCAAAATCGCATCTTTTGTTAAATCTTCATTAAAATTCTTCATTGATGTTGTCTTCCTTGATAGGACTTCTTGTAAAAATTCTTCAATGATATTGACAGAGCTGTCTTCTCTTCAAAATTTCTTGATGTATATTCTTGTAAAATTTCTTCAATGATATTGACGAAGTTGTCTTCTTTTCATATCTTCATAATGTATATTCTTGTATAATTTCTTCAATGATGTTGATACAATAAATTTCATTAATTTTTGTGGTCTTATCATGCCTTCCTAAGTAAAGGTCTTATTTTGCCACCTCTTTTGTATTAATTATTTGCGATAATATGACAAGTCTGAACATTCTTGCGAACATACAACCTCGTGACATTATCGTCTTGCGATGAAATCGCAGGACGTTCTTACACTTTCATGCAAAAACCCATTGATCTCATCTTAACTTCTATAGTATTTTAGCCTCTTCAGGAATTGTTGCGACAATATGACAGGCCTAAATATTCTTGCGAACATAAAGCCCCATGACATTGCCGTCTTGCGATGAAATCGCAGGACGTCTCTACACTTTCATGTAGCGACCCATTGATCTCATCTTAACTTTATTATGTTCTGCGAGTTCTTTATTCTTTTCTTTCTTTCTTTCTTTTTTTTTTTTTTTTTTTTTTTTTTTTAGAAGGCTCGCAGAACTTCATTTGTTGCACAAATATGACAAGCCTTTATGTTTTCGCAAACAAGAAGACTCGTGAAATTTGCGTCTTATAGCACTTATCACCTCCCTAATGGAGGGTGCTTCCCTTTATCTTCCCCCTGATTGCCCCTTCAAGGAAGCGTACATCGACCATACAAGGTTAGCTCTTCCCATCCGGTTCTGCCAACAACCAGCTTTTGATCGCAACCTCTTATCCTTTTTTCCTATAGGGCTTATAGTTACGAGGTTGCACCCTATGGGGTATCTTTGGGCCAAGTGCATCATTTGCCAAGACTTGTCAAAAATGGCAGATGTGGTTCAACCTCACCCGACACTCTTGACTCAACCGTGTACCTCGGCGCCTTGATCATTTTCTTCACTTCTTGGGAAAGACAGTATGCCTTAGTCGCCCAGCCTAAATCCTCTTACACCGCATTTTATATTGCGTAATGTCGTTAGATTAGGTGAGAATCCAAGGTGTATAACCCGGATAGGTACCCCATTATTGGGTTGTACCCCAAAATTTTTACCATGTACTAAGGGCCCTTGGTGGTGTTCCGGTTACCATTAGCCACGTTATAGGTACCCCATTAAATGACGTACTTTAGGACTTTGCCTCTTACGAAATATAGCTTCGCGAACTAGGGTGTACGCCACAAAGGTTTGCCTATATAAAATTTTCTGCGGCTCTCTTTCTTTTTTGGAGGCTGATCACAGATTGCGGTATTTTATTCGCAAATTAATGAAATTTTAATCGGAATATAAATTCTGAAAATTCGTAACTTTTTCCCAATTTCCTGCGAGCAAACAATATTCGTAAAATTTTATCACGAAATAAAAATTTTGTTTTTCCACATACCTCATTTTCACGAGCAAACATACTGATAACCTTCTTGTTTTATTATTCTCCTTCTTTTTTCTTCGCAAATCACAATCCCTTATTATCATCGTAAATTTCTTGTATGATTATCATCGTAACTTTATTCTGTTTTTCCTTAATCCTCTGCCATTAAATTTTCACTTCTTTTCACAATCTTTGCTCTTTTTCTCCAATTTTCCTTCTCAGCAGTTTTTCCTTCGCAAACTTCTACTTCTGTATCGTAACATTTCTTTCCCTCAGCCCAATCACCCTTGATAATTCCAATACCCTTCATATGAGGAAACTTTATGCACTGATGTAGAGTGGAAGCTACGCCTAGAATTCCATGAAGCCATGGCCTTCCTATCAAAGCATTATATGGTGATTCAACATCAACAACGCAGAACAGAATTTCAGTTCGCATTCCACTTAATGGAATTCGCATGCTCACTTCTCCTTTGGGCTTGTTGGCAGTTCCATTAAAACCATAAATTCTATAAGTAGAAGGTATTAAATCTGCATCTTTCCCCCCCATAGTTTTGTAAGCAGAATAGAAGAGGATATTGACAGAACTTCCCGTATCAATCAAAATCCTATTAAGACCAATTGACTCTTCCTCCATATCATCTTCGTTCTCCTCCATATTCATGTAAATTGCCAGTCTTACCACCAATGGATTATCATGTGCTTCACAACCTTCTGGAATTTCAGTGGCTTCAAAAGAAATTTCACGTTTCTGCCAATCTTAAAGTCGTGAAATCTTTGCGATGTTCATTACTTCCTTTCCTTCACCATCCCTCGCATATACCCTGCTTAACACATTATCATGAAAATCCTCTATGGTTTTATATGAATGAACAATGGAATTACAGAAAACATTCCTTGCTTTTGACCCCACTTCTATATGTAGGATTTCTTCTCCCTTTTCTTTTGTCGTGTTCTCCCTGCGAGTTATGGCTGGAGCCTGTGGTAATTTTTGCGACTGTGTCTGCTTAAGTAAAAATTGATTTAGTTTTCCTTGATCAATCATTCGCAAGATTATCCTCTTGATATTATGGCAATTATTTGTAGAATGTCCATGAAAATGATGATATGAACAAAATTCATGACTTCTTGGACCCATTGGTGGTTCCTTTCCCATATTCCATGGAGTTGGTATATTCTCTACCAGGATAATTGCTTGCCATATCTTTTCTACACTTGTATTCAAAGGTGGCAATTTTATCTCTTCCCTTACCATCCTTTGACCTCCTTGACCGTTGTTATAATTTTGTCTCTGGTTTCCTTGTCCAAAATAATTTGGCCTTTGTCCCCCATAATTTTCTTGTTGTTGATCTAGTCTTAGAATTTGGTTATTTCCTATTCGATTATAGAAATTCTTCTCTCTCTCATACTCTTCTTGATCTCTACTGCCTATTGCTACCATCTTTGGCTAGCTATCATTGATCTTCTTCTCTTATGAAATTTGCGAAGAAGTTTGTGAGGATGTTTGCGAAGTAGCTGCTACTACATTGATTATTTTGGGAAGTAAATTTGCTCCTCCCTCTTGATTGCTAGTGTTTGTTACTGGATATGACTCCATATTGTTTTGATTTTCTTCTAGTGTAATGTATTCTTCTTGCAATTCTCGTAATTCTGTCATCATTATGGAATTCTTTCTTCTGAAGATTTGAACATATAATTGTGCAGTTGCGAACATCGCATTTATGAAGGACAGAATCAAGTATCTCTCATCTACACGCCCTGCAATATCACTACACATAGTCTTCCATCGTCTTACCAAATGCTTCAGACTTTCACCCACTCTTTGTTTTAAACCAAATACATCTTCAATACCAAGCCGTGAAGAGTGATTTGTGATATATGGTCCAAGGAAAATTGCTTGCAAATGATTGAATGACGTAATAGTGTTCTTAGGGAGTCCTTCGAACCACTTTAGAGCTTCCCCTGTTAAACTTGATGCGAAGTACTTGCATAACACATCATCATGATTCTCCCATTGTAACATGCATCTTATGTATGCTTTAATGTGCTGAATAGCACATGAAGTCCCATCAAAAATACTGGTAAGTGTGGGAAAATTACATTTTGGTGGAATTCCTCCCAACTGTACTTCTCTAGCAAATGGAGTCCTCGCAGCTTTTTCTATTGCTTCATCTAATTGCCTCCTATCTCCTCCTCTTCTATTGTTTATCATCCCTCTCATTTCTGCTAATTCTCGAAAGATTCGTGCATTTGCCTCAGAATTCTCATCCATTGGTCTTTTTAATGAATCTTCTCTTCTTCTACGTTCTTGCGCTTCCTCCCTTGCGATCCTTCGCATTCTATCATATTCTTCATTAATGTTTTCATTTGCATAATTTTGCAAATATCTTCTTTCTAAATTATCATAATTGTTCAGTTGTAAAGCATCTTGGAATTCTTGTTCTTCCCTTTCTATTCTTATCATTCTTCTCATGCGAATATCAGGAATTTCTTCTTCTTCATTTCTCCTTCTTCTGTGACTTATTTCTTCTTGATTTACTTGTACTCTGATTCGATAATTTGGTTCATTCCTTTCTACTTCTGTTTGTTGATTTACAATTCTTCTCTTAATTCTTTCATACTCAACATTTTGTTTGTTACGAACTTCTTCATGTCTTCTTACTCCTTCTTGTAGTTTGATTTGCAGTTAGCACCATTCTCTCTCACTCGACAACATCAACAAATCCATAGAAACACATCATCATCAACAAAGCATCGATGAAGAAAAGTTGAAATAGTCCAAGGTTTACATGCAACAGTCCAAGGAATAGAAAATTTTCTTATTCAAAGTGAAGATACAGTACAAAGAGCAAAATTATATGAACATTTGAAGAGGTATTTTACATTAGCAAAGAAAACAGAAAAAGATGAGAATTAGTGAAGTTTATGAAATTAAGACAATACAAGTTGTGAGGAATTATGTGATAACATCCTTCATACATGGATTTAGAAGTTTCATTATTTTGTTATTTTTAATTTGTATTCAAAAAAAAATGAAAAATGAAAAATGAAAAATGAAAAATGAAAAATGAAAAATGAAAAATGAAAAATGAAAAATGAAAAATGAAAAATGAAAAATGAAAAATGATAAATGATAAAGAAAAAGAAAAAAAAAATATTTATTACAGTTTGTTTTTAGTTTTGTTTAATAAACACCATGGTAAAGAAGAAATTTAAAAGGAAAATTCAAGCAGCAAGGAAATTGAAGAAAATAATTAGAAATTGTCAAGGTTCTACGAAGTTCAGAAGTTCATCATCAGCAGTTGAAAACCGAAGATTGAAGACGAAGACGTTTCTATGGATGATGTGAGAGTGGTGTTGATTGCAGATCAGATATGAAGGTAAGTGAGTACTCCCATCCTTGATAATGGTTGATTTCCTTTCTTAGAGATCATCATAAAAAGATTCTTTTTGTTAACAATTCTGTGGAGTCTCCAGAAATTATTTCGGAAAGTTCTCCTTCCCACCATTCAACGTGTGCAGGATATCTCTCTTTATTCCTGTTTGCACCCATGAGAGACTAAAAAAGCAATATTTTTGAGTGCAATTATCATAAAACCCTATTGGTGAGGCAGAAGTCGAGGCTTGTGATTACTCTCGAACCCGAATTCTTTCATATGGTATGGTTATTTCTCTCTCAACTCCTAAGGATGAGAATGCGTTCTTTGGTAGTTCTAACTTCGTGTTACTAGCATGTAGAAACTCTATGTCCTCATAGCTCCTTGGATGCTTGAGACTCTTTTACGGTCTGAAGTTGGAGAAGGTTTTGTGGGTACATCTCTGGTAGTCCCTCACGAGACTACAACTCGTCCACTAGGGACACCTAGGGGTTTAAAGGCTTAGTGCATATGCTATATGCATTCCAGAGACCAACGACAGTGGTATAGTTAGGATTTATTAATTTCTGTTTCACTTAAGGACAAGTAAAATTCAGGTTTGGGGGTATTTTATGAGTGCCAAATACTGCATATTTATACACCTTTTCATTGGCATTTAACTCATCTTTTGCGCTTTAAAATCATATATTATCCCAAATTCTGTATTTTCTTTGTTTTCAAGAATAAATACTTGTACTAATTAATTTTGTGTTTTTAAGTAGTAAATAAAGCTTGTAGGAATTAAGGAGCCAAAAGAGCAGAAAATTGGAGACTAGCGACTATGGAAGAGAAGTTGCAGCCCGCTTGCGACACAATTGCAACCCGTTTACAAATACTCGGGCTTAAACTACCCAAGACCCGAATCCAAGCCCGATTACATCCTAAGCCGTTGGATTTTATCTAGCAGCTGCATCCAATTTCCTCTCCTTGTCGTGCATCAACACTTGTTGTTCCCACCTTACACCCTAGTTGTCTGTCTCCTTCACCCAACTCGACCATAAGAAAAACCCAGTTTTTTTTTCTTCTTCTTCTCCTCTCTTCTTTCTTCTCTGCCAGTTATTCCCCTTCCCCTGATTATTTGCAAAAGACAGTAGCACCTCCATCTTCGACCGCCTCTGAGAAGCCACCTTCTCCGCCTCCTAGCTTCTATCTATCTCCATCATAGCTTCTCCCATAACCCTAGAAGCTAGGTTTGAGATAGATAGAGGTAGGGTTTCCCCAATAATCAATTTAATGGAGTTGCAGAGATGAATTAGCAGAGGGGACAACCAATTCAGATGTTTTGGTGAGCGGGCCTTCATCTAATTTTCGAATTGAAAGAATTGAGAGTTGTTGGTGTATAAATAAAGAAGTGATTATAGAGAGAAAACTATGCCCGGATTAGCCGGTGCACCAAGTAGTAGTTTATGTTTGTTTTCTGTATTTCATAACTAGGGTTTAGATGAAACCCTGACTCTCTTTTATGTTATTCATACTGTTTATGTTACTCTTGAATGCTTGAATTGTTTAGGATAGAATTTAATATAAGTACGTCAACATTTTGCACTCATAGTGTATGCCATGTATCCATTGTAGTTAGAATACCACTATGTTGATTATGCTGCAACTCATGCTTGAACATATTGTTATTGATCCTTAGATTAGTTGTGCTTTAACTAAATAGTTAATGCTTTGGAAAGATACTTTAGTTGTGATTGAATTATCTAGCGGAGAAACACCTTAGGTAAGTGGTAGACTTGACACTTCTCAATTATCTATTACAAGGACAAGAGTAATATATTTAGTTGAATACATAATGTGATTTAGTGGTGGATTTGACAATCCTAGTATCCTCTTTATCATTACTTTGCATTCTGTTTCAGTCACTACCATCCTCTTGTCGTATCGACAACAAAACCCCCCTTTTTTTTACTCGTTGTTCGAAGTCAGTTGTTGTAAAGACCATAGCTTCAAATCTACACCCACCTTGTCCCTGTAGATCGACTTGTACCTGCCATGTGTTGCATCTCGATACTGTTCACTTGCAGTTATCATTGTAGGCTTGTTTCCAGACCTACCAGTTGTCTTTGTGTGTTTGTAACTAGAATTGTTGAAGTTAATAATGAGATGCTGGTGATATGGATACAGAAATGAAACTGGTGATTAGCACTGAAGGTGTTGACGAAGTTTGTTGTGTTGGTTGGTTTAAGTGGTTGCAGTTCATGGAAATTGTGGTGCTGTTATGGATGGTGACATCTAGGGACTGTGTGGCTGAGCAATTGAGTTTGGTTCAAAAGATAATGGGAGCAAATGATGATGTTGCTGGTGGTCTATTGTTGAAGATCAAAATTTAGTTGATATGGAGCCAGATGAATGTTAAACATGGAAGAATCTTTGAAGGGGTATTACTGGTGGTGAAGTACAACTGCAGAATTAAAGTGGAAGTGATTGGTTGTGCTACTGAAAATGTAGGGAAGATATAACTGATATGGTTGTGTTGTCGAGGATGGTGTTGTGGTAGTGTTGTTGTTGTCATATGATGTTGCTTGCATGAAGAAAATTATGAGAATAATGTTAATGATGTTAAGATGTTGATGGTTAGCTCAATGACTGGAAGGTGATGATGTGGTTTGTTTGATTGTGCTGAATTGAAATGTAGCATTATATGAAGTTGATACAGTTTGGATTTAAACTCCAACAAGTGGTGTTGAACTGAGATCAGTTGAGGCAGCCTTTTTGTAACTACAACTGTTTGAATCTAAATGAGCAGGTGACTGTGATGTTAGGTTGAAGGTGTGGTGTTAGTCTATGTGAAGGGGGAATAGATTACATTGTATGTAGTAATTAAAGTTGAGAGTGTGATGGTTTTTTAATCAAGATGGTAGTTTGACTTAGTGTGAGTGAGAACTGTGAATTTATGTTTATAATGATGTTTGAATGAACTTTTGTTCTTGAGCTTAGACCTGTTAGTCATCCCAGTCATATGTCTGACTGTTATATTGTTGTCTGACTCAGTTGAGGTGACTGAGTTGAACCGTGTTAACCCACCGAGTTACCTGTCTTGACCTGAGTTGACCTAGTGGACCGAGTTGGACCTTTACCCAGGACTTTGATTAACGTGGATTGTTAGTTGACTCCTTTGACCATCAGTTTGACCATTAGTTGACTCAGATGGATTGGAACTTAGTTAATGGGCTTGTTTAGTGGACTTGGACTTAGGCATAGTTTCCTATTTGATGAATTGGACCTTTATGGTCCGAACTAGCCTTTGGTTCCTTCTACAAAGTTGTTTATATTCATAAGACATATCTAGCGGACTATAGAACCAATCTAATCGGATTAGTAAACCTTTGGAAATGTGTAGAACCATTAGATAGTTCACTTAGCTTATAACTAGAGAATTGTATGAGATTAAGTTTTGAGCCTTGTATGAGCCTTTTGGCTAATCCCTTAGAGTGTTTGTGTGATTAACAATCAATATTTGTTTTAGAAATGATCGATCCAAAGGATGAACCAGGGAATTGGGAAATTCAAGGTAGGAGTGGCTTGTCATCAAATCAGATGGGAACTCTGTAACCTTCTTGTAATCATTAAGTTCTTCTCCATCTACGAGCATGATGAGACTTTACTATATGTGTGCATGATTGCATGTACCTTGATGTATTACTTTTGTGTTACTTTTGTATGCAATGTATATATATCTGCATGTACGATGTTTGCTACGATGAGTTTGTTTATGATATGCATTGTGAGATTTCCATGCGAGGAGTGTCTATGTCTCCCTAGAACTTCTTGCTAAGTTAAGTAGGGCGGTATGCCATCCGTCGAAAATAGTATTAGTAGGACGGTACGCCATCCATCGGAAATATTATTATACGTTTCTGCTTATTAAGATAGTAGGGTGATATGCCATCCGCGGCAATAGTATTAGTAGGGCGGTATGCCATCCGTCGGCAATATTATATAAACTATTTTATTTAAGGGAAATCACTCGTGTGCATATTATGCTTGTTTGACTAACCTGTGCTTCTTGATGCGTGAATTGTTGAATGTTTCCTTTCACCATTGTCTCTTTTAAATTACTGTTTTATCTTTAGAACTGTGAAGCGTGTTAGTGATTACTTGAGAGTTATTTGTTTCCATTAGGCACCCATTGGGATGATGTTCTCACTTGTTCCCACATCAGTGTTTCAGTAATCTGAAGGGATGGAGCGCTCGAAGATATCCGTTTCGTAGTTTAGAGCTCTATTGAATGTAGTGTTGTTGTGCATCTTTTACTACATGTATTCTTTTTTATTTTGTAAACAACACATTTATATATTCTTAGAACTAGAAAGACTTTCATTTATATAATATCAGAGAGTTTGGGTTTTGTTATCTAACACTTTCTATAGTTACGATTCTTAAGATCGGTAATCTAGTTTTGATGCTTCACTTAGGTCGAGTCCTAACAGATAAGAAGGTTTAGTATTTGGGGCATTACAGAAACGAGATCCAACCGGATGTGATATTTTGGAAGCAATGTTCGCGGAAGCGCTGATTGCAAACAAAAGGGGTAGGCCAAGGAAGGAACCGATGTCAAGTCAACAACAAACGGCGGATTCCGAAGCCACACCCATAGTCGATGTAGCGGAGGTTCCAAAGAAAAGGGGTAGGCCTCCAAAGGTACCAACATTGATTTACCAAGAACAACAAGGTAAGCATTACGAAGCCACACCCATAGTAGATGTAGCAGACGTTCTAAAGATAAGGGGTAGGCCACCAAATGTACCAAAATTGAGCTACCAAGAACAATAAGGTGAGCATTCCGAAGCCACACCTATAGTCGATCTAGCGGAGGTTCTAAGAAAAAGGGGTAGGAAGCGATAGGTAACAACATAAAGTGACAAAGAACAACAAGGTGATGAGGCGGCGGTGCCAAACAAAAAGCGAAGGGGTAGGGCAAGGAAGTACGAACTCCCATCACATACTGAATATATTGGAAGTGTAGATATTACATAGGATAGATTGGATATACTTAAGCTACAAAAGGGTAATATGAATATGTATAAGGATCCCAATACAGGTAGGACCATTAGAAGTTATCATACCAAGATATAGTCTTACATAGACCAATTTCCTGAGGTTTTTTACGAGTATATTGTATATACGGATGATGTCGATGGAGATGGAAATTGTGGCTATCATGCCGTGACCGAACAATTAGGAATATTTGAGACAGAGGTAAGTAAATGGATGACACCATACCGATATGCTAGAAATAGGATGGCCGAACAACTTATGAAAAAGAAGAGATTTGATGAGCAATTGGTTAGTTAGGAAGAAGGGTTTGATAATATGTATGCTCAAGTGTTAGGTCCCGAGCAGGAGATGAAGTTCCTTCCTTCTCAATATTGGATGGGAATGCCGCTTTGTGGGCATCTAGTGGCGGATACATTTAATTTTGTTGTTTTTTATTTTACCCCCATAGTAGAAGTAATATTTACACCAAAGTGGCAAAAATGTGAAGGATCCCTTAGGAAGAGAAGCGTTGTTTTGGCGTTCGTGAACGCTAATCATTTCATTATTCTAAAACTCAAGGAAAATTTTCCATTGCCACCTATTTGTGGGATGATTAAAAACAAGGATATAGATCTCAATCTCTGGAAGGAATTATGGCATTGTATGAGGAGAATCACCAATTTTGGGATGCGTTGTCCATATAAAAAAAACCTCTCCAAGAGGAGAAGATGCAACTTCATACGTGTGGAAGCCATGATGAGTAATTTGGATATATTTAGTTCACTAATACGCAACATTTTGTTTTTTTGGAAGTGTGAATTGTAAACATTAAATCATATTTTGATGGAAATGCCGGCATGGTTATGTTTCATCATTACAACACTGGAACATTTGTGTCAGCGTAGAACTTAACTTTTGAAACGGTGACGGGAATTCAGAAAAACATCCAGAGAAATCAGTAAATGTGACGGCATTGAAAATAAACTAAAACCAGTGCCGGTACCTTGACAAAAATATTTTTCACCTGGATATTACAGACTACCGGCATGGTATCCAAAAAAACCTTCAACGCCGAAATTCTGATTTTTTTGAGTTTTTGGAAAATTCAGGGTGCCGGCATTGATTTTACTCTTTTCAACCATGCCGGTACTTAAGAAAAACTTAGAAATTTATGTGATCTTGGAACATTGAAACTCTGTAAAAGAGGTAATTTGACGCTGGTTTATCAACATAATAAATCAAATAACAACACTAGATTGTATAAAAAAACAAACTCCAAAGTTTAGAGGTTCTAAACCGAAAACAAATCAAACATAAACCAAATCAAGCAAAGAGTTTAGCAAGACACACAAACAAACACATTCTTCAAGACACACAAACAAACATAAACCAACACTAGATTGTTAAATACCAAACTAATACTATTGGAAAAAACACACGATCACTCGGTCCTTGGCTTTTTGTGTACCCTCTTCCTCCTTTCGCCTTACAAATCTTTTGCCTCTGGATATTCAATTTTGTCTATATTTTTCTAGACTTTCTCCATTTCTTCCTGGGTCAACATCTCTCCTTTCTTGCTCTTTTTCTTAAAGAACTTTGACAAATTTCCAATCCGCTTACGTTGTTGTCATATTTTTAAACATGTACTTAGTACTCATACTTATATAAGTTCATAGATATATATTAAAAGAATAAGAGGTGAACAAGAAGTACATGCCAACAACGTAAGGATACTTTGTAGTCCGGGTAAAATAGTTTCAGCCGAATCTGCAGAGGGAGGTTCTGCTTGTGGAGGAACTTCTATGATAGCTGGGCGTATAATACAAGGATGCGAGTACTTCTGATGACCTATGAAAAAGGGTGGTTTGGTCTCATAACCATTTTCCGCCAATTCCCAACCAACCTTATCCAACATAAGTCATCGTTCTTCCATTTTACTCCAATGTGCAAGAATGAGATTTAGGTCGTAAACTACCAGAGTATGGTTCTCATCTGCTTTGCATTGAGGAAAGTCATTAGAGAATTTTGGATAAGATGTATCCGTAAGACTTTTATGCTTGTACCCAAGTTGGTGCATTAGACTGCGAGGGTTGTGCATAACAAATCCTTTTGGATAAAATAACGGTCCGTTGTAAAATGAAACATTGTCACGCCTTGCAAAGTGAACCCTCTGGCATTCTTATATGGGCCAAACATAACATATTGGACATCCATGGAGTCCAAATCCAATCTCATTGCGAATAACCGTTTCCTGTTTGGGCTTCGGGTAATGTTGAAGTAGTATTTCTGAGCTAGAGACTCATGCTCTTGATATTCATGTATAGCCTTCAATCCTTTATACCCTATGAACAATTTTTGGAAGTGTTCATAAGCCCACCACACCTATGCCAATGAAATGTTTAAGAAAACAAAATAATGACAAAATAATTGGAAACTAACAAAATTAATGACAATAATGACAAAATAAGAACTAGTTCACTATACCTGAATTAAAGTGAAATAACCATTAAATTGACGGGCGTTCGCCTTAGAAGCTCTACGCATTTCTGCCAAAAAATGTGCCAAGAAAATAGTGCCCCATGAATACTCATGGACCCTATCCAAGGGATCCAAGTATTATAGGTTGTTCATATGCACCCTGTTACCATTAGCATCAGGAATATTATGGAGCCCGAGGTGAACAACAGATAAGCAGCGATAGTTTGCTAAATTTGTTCAGGATTCAATTTCTTGTCCTTCGTATTCCCAAACAATCGAATGAGATTGACGAACGTGACGGTATTTGTCCGGGAGCAGGTTGTCTTTACATATTTTCCAAAGTTGTTTCCTTGTCCCACCCAAATAACTTTTTATTCAGCTTATATATCTTGTCCCATTCCAGGTCCTTACAATGTTCTCCTTCCTTAATGGATTTCCCAAGAACCTCTAGACCTAGTATTCTTTGGACATCTTCATTGATAATGGTCATCTCGCCAAAATGAAAATGCATGGTATCAGTTTCACCAAAAAACCACTCCAAAAAGCATTTCGCCGTGACGGTATTAGTGTCCACATAATTTTCTACCGCGGAATACAACACAGATGCTCTGACTATTGCTTGAACTTTGGGACACTCTAACTCCAAAGGCTATATATCACTTGATTGATGGCGGCTAACACGAAAGGCTTTCTTGTGGTCCTATAAAACACACCAAACTAAATTAAATTCACTTGATCACAGATAAATAATATAATAACAAGATACAAACGTCTTACATAAGTTTTATAGATCCAACGAGCCCAAGAGTGCTTGTAGGAAAATAAAAGTTGCTGGTTTATCGGTTCACCCCACTGTTTGCAATCATCGCGGTCTGGAATTATATCATATCTTGTAGGAAGGTGGGTTAGGGGTGCCTTTTCATTATTCTTAGGAGCTTCATCTCCGATATCAGGTTGTCCTAAGACAGTTGCATGTGAGGATGAGCCACCTGCTCAATCCAGTTTAGGAAATTTTGCCACTTATCATCATTATCAATGCTTATGTCCCACGTACGCTCCCGAATGATGACCTTAGCATAATCTGGATCAGAACGACTACGTCGACCCCGAGAAGACTTAGGTTTTACTTCTTCAACAGCTTTGCCCTTTCCTTTCTTCATTTATGATGCTCTAGACCTACGTCCCAATATGTAAACTGAGTTATAAACAGGTAGCCCGCATGGTTATTAAACATACAATCAGTGCCGGCCAATGTGCCGGCGTACAAATGATTAAAATTCAATGTCGGTTTTCTTGAATTTTGTACAGAGAATTAAAAAGTTAAGGGAATGAAAGCCGACATGGTTAGTAAACATATCGACAATACCGACATTGATGATCCGGCATGGTAAAAGAGAGATATCATATGCCGGAAGTTGGGGAATTGTGTACAGAGTTTTTAAAATAGAGATATCCTATGTTGGCACAGAAAATCGGCATAGTATGCAATTAAATTTAGATGCCGGAAGTTTCATGCAATAAGAGAGAGATACATGACATATAATCCGGAATGGTTTTTAAATTGAATTCTACCGCGAAAAAAACATGTAACTCAATTTCAATTGACTAAATTGCAATTTCAAAATTTTCTTTTAGTGTAGTAGAAAGATAAATCAAGCAAGTTTCAATTTGTGTTTTCTAGTATGGTATAAACCTTAAAAATACTTCAATTCAACATAGACATCGCTTACCGCATCAAATTTTTTATTTCCTCCTCACCAACAGACTCTTCAGGCACTTGGTGCGCTATTGATTTCGATTTACCACCATCATCAACAGATTCTTCAAGATTGGGTTTGGGTTTTGGTTTGCGACGACCCATTGTCTTTGGTATAGAAGATGAAACAAAAGGGGAGATTGAATACAAAGGGAGAATGAGTACAATGATAGATTGAATACTTTCCTTTCTATAATCGTCACTTAAATAGAATTAAGGAGCTTGTAACCTACGTATAAAGGGTATTAAGAAATTTGTAACTGTCACATAAGTGGGATAAGGGAGTTTGAAAACGTCATATTAGTGGAATTAAGGAGTTTGTAACTACCACGTAACTTGAGATTGTAACCGTCATAATGCCGGCATAGAAAGATGGTACAATTCAGCGCCGGCACTCTGGAAAAATAAAATAAAACTGAGTCTAGGATACCAGCATTGTATGTTGATAACCATCAATGCCGGCACCGGTGTCGGAATTTTTCTCCGTTATTATTCGATGCTGGCATTCTGACGATCAGTTTAAAGTTTAAGCAAGCAAACTGACCCAAACTGGCCTTCATATTAATCTTAAGGAAATAAACTTAAAAACATTAACCACTCAAACAACGTTACACATAAAATGAAAGATCTCAAGCTAATTGCAACTAACAACATTTCTCAGAATGAGATTCCATAAACAAATCAGCTTCGAAATGCCTAAAAGGCTCTTTTTACACTTGCTATATGCGTCCTGAGCTGGATACCTATTCCCTATGTATCTTACGAGAAACTCATTGTATTTGCGACATAATTTTATGAGGGAAGTTGTCTGATTCGCTACATACTCATCCCCGTAAGCCATTTTGTGTTTCTTGTACTTATCGTCCTCAAACTTCGGCATATAAGGACCACAACTAACAAGACCCCAAAAAAGAGACAATGGGCGGTAATCTTCCGGGAAATCCGATACTATGTAGAATTTTTTAATCCACTCGATTTCTTCCTCAACATCCGCTTCTATCTTCGCTTATTTTACATGTTCGTATATTTCCTTCGTTTCTTTTCGATATTTTGCTTCTTTTGTTTCCTCTTCTTTTTCTCTTTTCCTTTTAAGTATCTATTCTTCCATTGCGGAAATTGACTTGGTGGTGGTTTCCTTCCTTCTAAGTTTTTCTTGTATAATGGCAATTGAGTTGGTGGTGGATGATAATTGATTTCCTATCGGAGTGGATAGTTTGTCCTTCTTAAGTTTTTATTTCTCCATGGAAACGATGAAATCGGTAGTTGGTGATGGATTTGCCATTGGAGATATGTGTTGGAGCTTCTTTTTTTTTTGAATTTTTTTCTTAGAGGTATCAAGTGTAATGGGTGTATCCATTCCTTTAATTAGATGAGGACACAATGGATCTTTTTCCAATTTATAATTCCGGCATTGTTAGTAACCTAACATCTATGCTTGCAGTTTCCTTTAATGGTTTTTGGTTTAAAAAAATAGTCGTCGGGCATTGAATGTTCAATCCCGGTACTGAACTGTGGTTAAAGTAATTGCCGACAACAGATGTCGGGGTGTTGTATTACAAATCAATATCAGAATAAGGTTTATTATACACATAAACAACAACATTTGGACATTCAATCCCTGCATACAATATCAATGCCGAAACGAGGTAACGGCTTTGAATTTTGTTAACATAGTATGCCTAAACTGTAATTTATTTCAAATGTAATCCTTGTCGCATGAAGCACGGATGCACTTAGCACGTGCATTAAGCCTTTGAACCATTTGATGACCCAAGTGGATGAGTTATAATCTCATGAGGGTTTACATAGATATTTACCCACAAAGTCTTACCAAAAACTACCCTAAAAACCTAACCATAACTAATATTAAACCTATCAATCTTCTTACGAAGAATCTGTCTCCGATTTACCCAGCTGGTGGTACTCCGTGAATTTCGTTACCATTTGGTTCACGTTTTCATCAAACATGAATGCTTCCCCCTTTTCCTGTAAGTAACGCGCTTTCACGGCTTCATGCTACAAAAAAACACACAAAATTAGTTTGTTACATAAAAATTAAAAAGAGTGGATTGTGTCGAATTAATCATAAAGATACTTACGAGTTGTTTAGGGGACATTCTATTGTGGGTAGAGTGCGCGGTCCGGTGTTTGATTGTTAAAAACTCAACCACCGTATCTAGGATGATGTCGTGTCGTTGCTCGATTTGTTGAGCATTTCTTCCTTTTGGGTTCCCATAATCATGAGTAAATTTGTTAAAAATATTCAACCACATGGAATCCCCCGAACTGTTATCCATAGTTGAAGGACGAGTTTCGGCATAGCATGCTTGGGTGATTGAATCAAGTGATGCCATTTGTTGTATGTGGGAGTAGGTTCTATACTAAGCTATTTATGGATGACTTTTCTAGGGTTTAGGGTTTCATAAGTTAAGATTCTCAAAGATATATATAATAACACACGAGTTTTGGGCAATTGGGTCCAAGTATTAGCTCTATATATAGACAAAAACCTCAACGACTAGTTTTTTTTTTAAATCACAGATGCTGGTATTGAAGTTAATGTGAACTAATTGGCCGGCACCAGGTTCCGGTATGGATTACCGTTAAATGTCAATGCCGGTACCTGTGAATTTTTTTCACAGAGATTAGGCCAAATCTGCAGCTTACCGGCATCGATTCAACAACAGCGAACAAACTCGGTACCGGGTCCCGACAGTGATTATATTTCTGCGACTATGCCGGTACCTGTGAATTAAAAAAAAAATGGCTAGTTTTTTGAAAAATAAGACCGTTGGACATTCTTTCTATATAACACCCCTCATTCCTTTGAAAAAAGTTACACAAAGCACCCACCAAATAATAAAAATCCTTCTCTCAAGATAACAAGCCTCAAAAAATATATCAATCAAGCACGGTTCAAGCTTCACAAGCGATGGAAGATTCATAAACAAGCTATATTTGCATACCACCATCAAGCTCTACCTGCAAAGTAAGTAGATTCAACATTACTAAAATCTTCTCCACTAGTATCACTAATATAATCTTCTCTTATAGAGTCATCATTGCAGCTGTCAAATTTGCAAGTCACCTTCTCATCTAGCCATGGAATGTCCTTTTATTTATTCAAAGTGTAGAAGCTATGATGGGACATGCCGGTTTTGGATTGCAAAAAATGATGATGCTTAAAATTGAAGAATGTTTCTAAGGTGTTTGAATTACCCAAAGTGCGATGAGTTTCAATGGTTTGATGGGTGTGATGGGCGTTATATGAAGGGAAATGAATATGTTGAAAGAGAAGAAGAACCAATGAAGATGGTCCTTGACACCGAGATTCCAGATGATGTATTCGAAGATATTTGCAAAAGGCTCAAAGGTTCCACAATTGTTGAAAAGGGATGGAAATAGATTATGAGATCATCTTTAACCAAAATTACTCCATTCCATGTTTTTTAATATATTTCAATTTAAAGTTTCAAATCCGATGTAGTAGATTACTTAGGAATGAAATAAAAGAGCATTCGGAACGGATTTATAATCAATATCGGCATTGTAGTTTTATCCAAATTAACCAATACCGATTTTATGAAAAAACTATCAAAGTGTAAGAAAATCAGAATTCTGGCATATATTCAATAAATACTTCAATGCCGGAACTGTTCAAATTCTATACAGGAACTTGGAATCTTTCATCCCCTTATTCCGGTATGGTTTTAGAAAAAAACATCAATGCCGGCACAAGTGGCGGCATGGAATTATAATTACTTTTACATGCTGGAATCATTCCTGGAGCTGTAGAACCTAAACGTTTCAATACCGGCACCTCTGGTGTAAATAAAACTTGCAAAGAAAATATTTCACTAGAAATCTAAACATGTTCCACATAAACCAAACCACTGGATTGTGCTTAAATGTTCTTAATCCAGGTATCATAAACCAAAAGTAAACCAAACAACTAAAGAGTTAACCATGAGGTACAAACAAAGACAAGTTCGTAATTGTTCAAGACGTAACAACCACCATCCAAATTAAGAAACACAACTAAAGAGTTAATCACTTGGTCTTTGGATTCTTTTTGGATGCCACCTTCCTCGTTTCACCAAACAAAGTTTTTGCAGTTGGGTCTTCAATTTTATCAAGCTTTTCCTCGACTTCCTTCATTTGTTCAAGGGATAGCACCTCTCCTTCCTCGTACTTGGAACCAAACATCTTTTTCAACTTGCCGACGCCGCTAGTTTTATACATCCAATATATAATTAGTATATATATATTAATATAACATTATGTGTATATTAAACGACTAAGAAATTAACAATACTTACTAGCAATCCAACGGTCTTATTAAGTTGGGCCATCGTAGGTGGTGACTCTGGTGGAGTTGGAACAGGAGGGTTTTTCTGGGGTGGAACTTGGACGTCATCCGGGCGCACGAAAAAAAGGATGTGACCATTCCAGGTAATCAAACATGTAGTCGGCATCAACTTCATCAACATTTTCCACAATCTCTCACTTATTAATATCTACCAAACAACGTGGTTCCCTATCCCTCCAATGTATTATCTCAGGATTTGGGTCATACTCTACCCTCAACTTTTGGGATTTGAAAGGCACTGAGGAATGTCAAGAACATAACATTGAAGAGAGGCCGTCTCAAAACTAAATAATTACTTATATCCAAGTTTCCGCATCACACATAGAGTATCAGCCATAATGTATCCTTTGGGTGGAACAACAGTCCATTATAAAATGCAACGTTAGGATACCTCAAAATTTGGCGGTTTTTTCTAGCCTCCTTGTAAGGGTAGAACACAACCTCTTTGGTAGGCATCGCGTCCAGTATCATGTCCCGGTCTTATAGGGAAACCATGTATAAGGGCCTAGGTGTAATTAGCTATATTAGCACATGCGGATGGCACATGTGCCGTTATCTCTCCCTAATATGTACCGAGTTTGTAATTCTCTTTCAATATATCGAATGCATATTTGTGTGTGAGTTTCTCTCTTCCGCCTCTCTGAGGTTGGTTTTATCTTCAATCCTGCAGTGTAGATCTTGTAGGTTGAGCTTGATTATCCATTTGTAGTGTAGATCACCACAATTGGTATCAGATTAGGTATTTCCTTGGATTAATCATGGATAATTTGTTTGCTTCAATGAGTGCAAATTGTGAACTACTTCATCTTCGATTGGATTACTAAATTGAATTGAGAAATAATTCACCAAATCGGAACCAGAATCTCCTAATTTTGTTAGACCTCATCAATTGTGCAGAGAGGAAAGTATAGATTCACAGAAAATTAACCCAGGTACCAACATCGGAGGAAACTTCAATCGAAGTTGCTGAGGGTGCATAAACAACGAAGATGGAGGATGTAATTAATAGCGAAGAATATTTTGAAGACTCAATTAACTCAGAGTTAGTCATCGATTTCAGCCGAAATTCTTCAACCCAGTTGGAAGAAGAAGATGATTATTCTCTTGAATTGAAGTTGATTCCTTCGTATTTCTTTGTTGAAGCTGATGATATTGATTCATCTACTGGTAGTAGTTTACCCTTTGAATAAATTGAAACACCAGTGACAATTGATTCCTTCAGGTTTAATCCAGTTAAAATAGACAAGATGAATGACAGTAAAATGGAAATCTGATAGGTGTAGAATACACCTTAATTTACTATCTAGTAGTTATGCTTTCTTTGCAATTTTTCTAGTAAATTATGTATTTTTACATGTGTTTTTAAGTTATTAGGTACTCTGGAGTCGCACGGAGGAAAAGGAGAAGAAATAATCCAAAATTGAGCAAAAAGGGCAAAGCAGTCATTTTACAGGAGAGAACACTATCTGGAGTCCAGCTAAAGCTAAGGGGAAATTATGTTTGGAGAATAATTAAAGAACATCCAGCTATGGTTAAGGGGTTACCATCTCGGGTATCCCTTATCAGTTATCAGTGGGTGTGATTATCATTTGGTAGACCTTATCCAGAAAAGGTGTGAGTTGTTAGCACCCAATCTTGGGGTGGATCTTATCTAATGGGGTGTACCATCTAACCCCAAGCCACCCTAACCCTATATCGAGAGAGTATTTCAGTTTCTCTGAAATTATGAAACAGACCTGAAATTGAGAAAAGCTGTGCCTGTACCGCTGTTGAAATTGAGAGAAAATTCGAGAAATTAGGGTTTAATGGAAAATGATAGAAGAAGCTGAGATCGAGATGGATGAAGCTTCCGTTGTTCGTGAGGGGTTTGTGTTGGTGATGAAGCAAAAACAGATAGAGAATAGATTCCGTCATCGATTTGAGAGAGATTACGAGATGGGTATCTGTTGTTGTCGGAAATTGGTGATTTGGGTGAAGGTCTCTTGATTCAGTTGCAAAAGAACGGAGAAGAGCCTGGGTTTTGATTAGCAGTGGATGGTGATTCTAGATTCGTAAATGGGTATTGGTGATGTTGTGAATTAGGAGATGGGTTCGATTTATTTATGGGATTGTGGATCGATTTGATCGGAGGAGACATGATGGTGTGGTGGTCGAAGGTGTTGATGTTTTTGGTGCTGGTTGAGTTGAAACTGTGATAAAGTTCGAAGTTCAGAGACTCAAAAGGATTTAATGGAATTTTTGAATCTGAGATTGAACAAGATAGAGCTACAGGCATCGAGTGAAGAAGATGAAATTCTTAGATTGAGTGGGTTTATCAGATTGAATTGGTGAAGTTAAAATGGGTCTGTGGTTGGGTGAAGAAAAAGAAGAATGAATGTATGAATGAAATTGCTTAGATGAATGCTAGGTTCTTAACAAGAATGGAGCTAAAGAGAGGCCTAAAATTTGGCCAGGAAGTCCTGTAATTAAACAGAACTCGGCCGGATTTATATTCCGGAGAGTTAACTCAGCGATCCCGATGACCGATCTGATCCAGCTCAGCGAGTAAGCCAATGCAGCCGACTAAGACACTCAAAGCTTACTTGACTTTATCCTTTGACTTTGACTAACGGTCTGACTAGACTGACCGTTAACTTTAATGGTTGACCGAACGAAATATTCCCTTACCGGAAAGAATGTCAGGTGGCCGGCGGCGACGGATTCCGGCCTATTTCCGGCCAAAAACCCAGTTTTCCGTCGAGCAAAAATACAGAATTTTGTGTGGATTTCTCTCATGGGATGTGAAGAGTTGGGCTTGGAATTGAATGAAGAATTTGGCTTGGATTTGGAAAGAGGAGATGGAAGATTTGAGAAAGGCTTGGATTTGGAAATTGAGTTACAAAAGGAAAGGGATTCTATTCCTTGGAAGATATGGAGATCATTGAAGCCTATAAATAGAGAAGTTTTCTACTTTTCTATACACACCTTGATACACTTACACACATCTTTTGCATATCTTTTGCACACTTTTACACACACAATACTTTTCTCTTTGTGTAAACTCTTTAATATGAGTAACTAATTTTATTGATTGAGGATGAATTCCTAGTTCTTAACATGTTTTGAGTTTTGTTTCAAATCTACTTTGAAGTTTTCACATGATTATCGTTTGTTTTTACTAATAGGAATGTTTATACATTCATGATTGATTGATAGATTGTTTAGGTGCGCAACTAAATTGATTTGTTAATTTGATCTATAGCTAGTGAAAGTTAGGGGATAAGTAATCGTTTCTTGACTCTTTACATAAGTAGAAAACACGAGACCTTGCGGAGGGATTCCGTGGAGCAATTGTGTGTGAAAACAACGTTAGCAAGTGGACCTTGATCAAAGAGTCTAACTACTAATATCAACCTAATAAATTCATAAATCTTAATGCGTTTAACTAAATTACATCTTGAGTGATCTACTACTAGGTGGTTTGGTGAATAGAATCTGGTAGTCGAGAACTTCCGTATCCGGTGATATAAGGGATTTTGGGGTTAGCACTGATCTAGCTGCTATACCTACGGTTGGTGATAATTTGTGACTAATAAGAAGTGGAAAAGAACATAACTTTAATCATTGTTTTGCAGCGAAGAAGGATTCCTTGATCTAATCTCTCTTATTGATTTCCTTTTAATTGCTTTGTTTATTTTATTTACTTTATCAAATTCTTAATCAATACCCCCCTTTTGTGACAAATTTACAACTAGAATCTCGTGCTCCTCGTGGGATCGACCTTGACTACCCTATATTACTTGTTAATTAGGTAGTAAAGTATTAATTAATTTGTTGTGGTTACGACACACATACAAATTTTGGCGCCGTTGCCAAGGAGCATCGGATGATTTTAGTTGTTTTCTTTTTACTTTTTGCTTTATTCTTGCTTTGTTGGATTCTTTACCGTATCTAACTTAGTTTTTGAGAATTGTTTTTCAGGTACCGGTTTTCCATGTATGGTGGACAAGAGCAAGCATATTACAACAATTAATACGGTTTTCAACCTCAACATCATGACAACTTCCAACAATCCTTAGGATACAATCAAAACCAATCTTTTGGCTATGATGAATATCCTACGGAGCCTTATGAGTACTCTCATGCATATCAACAACCTTGTAATGGGTATGTAAGTCAAGCACCAAGGTATGATAAATATACTTCTAATTGGATTCATTCTAGTTGTATGCAGATTATCAATGAATTGCAAGACATGCGAAAAACACTTAACCATGAAAGAAAGAATGTCGCACAAACCAATTTCTACAACACTTTTTCTTACCCGACTCCGGATCATAGTTATGATCATTCACCCATTCAAAGGGAAGAGTCATGGGAAATAGAACCTATTGTAGAAAACGGTGGTAAGCGTGTGAACGTCCGGAAACTTGCACAAAAGTTGTACAAATTGGAAGATGATGGAGACTCAGAAGAGCTTGTCGCAGAAATTAGTAGGACCATTCATATGGAACTTAAACGACATCTAGATAAAGGTAATGAAACCGACGACGATTCTTATTATGGTGAGTCCGATAATGAAGATGATTGTGTTGAAAAGGACCAACCTTTGGAAACTTTTGATGACGCTAGTGTAGATTACTCGAGCCTTGATCTTAATAATGATCAATCACCTATTCAAAAGGTAGAGCTTGAGGAAGATGCATTTAGTGCTTGGAAAAAATTTCTTAGGGAAAGATATGAGTCCGCGGAAGTGTATGAGCGTTGCAACAATAAGGAAGTTATTCCAACTTCGGATCATAATAACGATCTTTCACCTATTCAAAAGGAGGAGATTGGGTGTGACTTGCTTATTGTTGTAAACGGTGTAACACCCTCACAAGAAGATCTTACAATTTTTACCGACGAAAATCATTTTAGTGAATGGCCCGATTCCGATGATGAAAATGTTGAAGAGGTGATGCTCGATAGTGAAACCGAATTGATTGAATTTGTGGAAGACCCAATTGAACTTGCTAATGATTATGATGATGCCGAGACTTTAGTTAAGGTAGAAAATGATGAAGAATGGTTGCAAGGTTTGATAGAGGACCATGATATGCAAGAGTTAAGTAATTCACTCGAATTTTTTAAGAATGAGGAGGATACCATAATACAAGAAATTGTGCAAGGTTTTTCTAACCCTTTGCATATTGATTCTTCTCCTTTACCTCTTATTGGTTTGAATGTATGTGCTTCGAAAGTATTTTTGAATGACTTTGTTTCTCGATATCCACCATTGGAAACACTTGATTCTAACACTATGCAGGTTTTCCAAGAGGAATACATAGAAATTCCCAAATTCTATGTTCTTTATACACTTCCGAGTGTGGACAAGAATAAGTGTGGGGGAAATTTCTATCGAGCGATAACTTTACTATTATTTTCTTGTGCTAATATTTGTATGAAGCTATTGTTTGCAAAACAGGTACCATGGGAGGATCCCCAAATTTTCCGATTGTTAGTATATGGGGAGTGAATCTTACAAGAGCCATGTCGGGCCGTCGACTTTAAAACAAGCGCTAAGTGGGAGGCAACCCACCGGTTTTGTATTTCTTATCCTTTTGTTTTTATTTTCTTTTTGTTTTGTGTGTTTATTTTTCTTGTTTCATATCATATTAGAATTTCCCACCTTGACTTTGCTAGGAGGATTCAATTACATTGAGGAAAATGTAAGGTTTAAGTGTGGGGGAGTGGCTAAGCATATATAAAAAAAAAAGAAGTTTTTTTTTTGCATAAAACTTTCAACTTTTAGAGATTTTAGAGCCACTAGCATGTTTATAGGTATGATTACATAGAGAATTCTGACCGACATAATTGAACTTGGAAGTGTTAGGGAACTACGTTCGATTTCTTGCTTGTTAGAGTGTTAAATAATGGATTTAATCATGCCGGTGATGCAAATTTGGTGCAGGGAGAAGTGCGTTATTAGAGTTGATGATCAATCATTAGTGGAGACTACCCATTTTCATATCATGTGAGGCACCGACCAGAAATTCTTCCTTTACTAAAGAGCTTCTTTTGAGTGTGTGTCACTGTACGTTAATTCCGGGTAGAATGGTGAGCTACCCAATTTCACACCAATTTCAGCACTATTTTGATCTCTTGAGTGCTAATTTTTGTCAATCATGAGGGTGATGTCTATAGATGAAAGCCACCTTCTTGTAGTTCGATTTGCAGTTAGCACCATTCTCTCAACAACGGGTCCATCGAAACATCACAATTATCAACAAGGAGTGACATCAAAATCTACAAGGAAAGTTGAAAAGGTTCAAGGTTTGGAAGCAACAATGGAACAAGAAAAAGAGCAAATTTTTATATCCAAGTAAAGCAACATACAATGAGCAGATTTTTACATATGTGTTGAAGACTTACAATACAATGAGGTAATTCTATATTCAAGTATTAAGACTTATTTACAAGAGCGAAGAAAATCAAAAGGTGAGAATTATTGAAGTTTATGATTTCGAGACGATACAAGTTGTGAAGAATCAAGCGGTAAAGTACTTTTCCACGGCCATGATTTATTTTATTTTTCACTTTTGATTTGTATTGTGTTTCTCTTGTCTAAAAAAAAAAATTGGAAAAAAAAAGGAAAAACAAAACAAAAGAAAAGAAAAGAAAAGAAAAGATATATATATGATACAAGAGAAATATCTATTATTGTTTTGTTTTGAATAAGCCGTGGGGAAGGAAAATCTATAAGGAAGTTTCAAGCGACAAGGAGTTAAGGAAAAAGGTTACAAATTGTTAAGGATCTATGAAGCTAAAGAGTTTATCACCAATAGTTGAAGCCGAAGACCAAGAAGATGAAGACAAGGAGCGGAAGACGTTTCTATTGGATTCCGTGAGAGTGGTGTTATCATAATTAGCAATCGGATGTGTAGGTAAGTAAGTAATCTCATCCTCGATATAAGTGGTTGATTTCCTTTCTTAAAGATCGTTAGAAAAATGGGTTTTCAAAATGTTAAAAGATGTGGGTTTTTTCAAAATTTTGGAAGTTATCCTTCCTACCATTCAACGTGTTGCAGGAATTCTCTCTTCATTCCTACCTGCACACATGTGAGACCCATAAAAAAGCCGTCTTTTTGAGTGCAATTATCATAAAACCCTTTTGGTGAGGCAGAAGTCGAGGCGAAATGCTTATTGATCATTTCTCAAACACGCGTTCTCTCATTATGGTGTGGTTATTTCTCACTCAACATTTAAGAATGAGAATATGTTCTTTAGTATTTCTAACTTCTTATTACTAGCATGCAGAAACTCTCTGTCCTCATAGCTCTTTGGATGCTTGGGACGCTGGAAAGATTTGAAGTTGTATGTTTTAGTTTGATTTGCTCGAGGACTAGAAAAGTCTAAGTGTGGGGGAATTTGATAGGTGTAGAATACACCTTAATTTACTATCTAGTAGTTATGCTTTCTTTGCCATTTTTCTAGTAAATTATGTATTTTTACATGTGTTTTTGAGTTATTAGGTACTCTGGAGTCGCACGGAGGAAAAGGAGAAGAAATAATCCAAAATTGAGAAAAAAGGGCAAAGCAGTCATTTTACAGGAGAGAACACTATCTGGAGTCCAGCTAAATCTAAGGGGCAATTATGTTTGGAGAAGAATTAAAGAACAGCCAGCTATGGTTAAGGGGTTACCATCTTGGGTATCCCTTATCAGTTATCAGTGGGTGTGATTATCATTTGGTAGCCCTTATCCAGAAAAGGTGTGAGTTGTTAGCACCCAATCTTGGGGTGGATCTTATCAAATGGGGTGTACCATCTAACCCCAAGCCATCCTAACCCTATATCGAGAGACTATTTCAGTTTCTCTGAAATTATGAAACAGACCTGAAATTGAGAAAAGTTGTGCCTGTACTGCTGTTGAAATTGAGAGAAAATTCGAGAAATTAGGGTTTAATGGAAAATCAGAGAAGAAGCTGAGATCGAGATGGATGAAGCTACCGTTATTCGTGAGGGGTTTGTGTTGGTGATGAAGCAAGAACAGATAGAGAATAGATTTCGTCATCCATTTGAGAGAGATTACGAGATGGGTATCTGCTGCTGTCGGAAATTGGTGATTTGGGTGAAGGTCTCTTGATTAAGTTGCAAAAGAATGGAGAAGAGCCTGGGTTTTGATTAGCAGTGGATGGTGATTCTAGATTCGTAAATGGGTATTGGTGATGCTGTGAATTAGGAGATGGGTTCGATTTGTTTATGGGATTGTGGATCGATTTGATCGGAGTTGACAGGATGGTGTGGTGGTCGAAGGTGTTGATGTTTTTGGTGCTGGTTGAGTTGAAACTGTGATGGAGTTCGAAGTTCAGAGACTTAGAAGGATTTAATGGAATTTTTGAATCTGAGATTGAACAAGATAGAGCTACAGGCATCGAGTGAAGAAGATGAAATTCTTAGATTGAGTGGGTTTATCAGATTGAATTGGTGAAGTTAAAATGGGTCTGTGGTTGGGTGAAGCAGAAGAAGAATGAATGTATGAATGAAATTGCTTAGATGAATGCTAGGTTCTTAACAGGAATGGAGATAAAGAGAGGCCTGAAATTTGGCCAGGAAGTCCTGTAATTATACAGAACTCGGCCAGATTTCTATTCCGGCGAGTTAACTCAGCGATCCCTATGACCGATCTGATCCAGCTCAGCGAGTAAGCCAATGCAGCCGACTAAGACACTCAAAGCTGACTTGACTTTATCCTTTGACTTTGACTAACGGTCTGACCAGACTGACCGTTAACTTTAACGGTTGACCGAACAGAATATTCCCTTACCGGAAAGAATCTCAGGCCTATTTCCGACCAAAAACCCAGTTTTCCGGTGAGCAAAAATACAGAATTTTGTGTGGATTTCTCTCATGGATGTAAAGAGTTGGACTTGGAATTGAATGAAGAATTTGGCTTGGATTTGGAAAGAGAAGATGAAAGATTTGAGAAAGGCTTGGATTTGGAAATTGAGTTACAAAAGGAAAGGGATTCTATTCCTTGGAAGATATGGAGAGCATTGAATCCTATAAATAGAGAAGTTCTCTACTTTTCTATACACACCTTGATACACTTACACACATCTTTTGCACACTTTTACACACACAATACTTTTCTCTTTGTGTGAACTCTTTAATATGAGTAACTAATTTTATTTATTGAGGATGAATTCCTAGTTCTTAACATGTTTTGAGTTTTGTTTCAAACCTACTTTGAAGTTTTCACATGATTATTGTTTGTTTTTACTAATAGGAATGTTTATACATTCATGATTGATTGATAGATTGTTTAGGTGCGCAACTAAATTGATTTGTTAATTTGATCTATAGCTAGTGAAAGTTAGGGGATAAGTAATCGTTTCTTGACTCTTTACATAAGTAGAAAACACGAGACCTTGCGGAGGGATTCCGTGGAGCAATTGTGTGTGAAAATAACGTTAGCAAGTGGACCTTGATCTAAGAGTCTAACTACTAATATCAACCTAATAAATTCATAAATCTTAATGCGTTTAACTAAATTACATCTTGAGTGATCTACTACTAGGTGGTTTGGTGAATAGAATCCGGTAGTCTAGAACTTCCGTATCCGGTGATATAAGGGATTTTGGGGTTAGAACTGATCTAGCTGCTATACCTACGGTTGGTGATAATTTGTGACTAATAAGAAGTGGAAAAGAACATAACTTTAATCATTGTTTTGCAGCGAAGAAGGATTCCTTGATCTAATCTCTCTTATTGATTTCCTTTTAATTGCTTTGTTTATTTTATTTACTTTCTCAAATTCTTAATCAATACCCCCCTTTTGTGACAAATTTACAACTAGAATCTCGTTCTCCTCGTGGGATCGACCTTGACTACCCTATATTACTTGTTAATTAGGTAGTAAAGTATTAATTAATTTGTTGTGGTTACGACACGCATACAAAATCTCGAAGGATTTCATTACTCACCTCGATCTGAATTTTACCCATTCCATATTTGATCGTGAAAAATGGTTGGATGGGTCAGTTTCCTTTGATGATTACCTTGGAAGAATTGTTTATGAGTTTATTATAAAACATGGGTATAAACTCAATTCATTGTTTAGGAATTCAGTTGCAATGGTTTTGGTTCAGGATGGTTATAGTTATACTGGTGAGGGACATTATCCGCTTGTTAAAATGCTTCAGTTGGGTACCATGTGTTTCAATGGAAAATGTGTTATCAGTCACCAAATGGTTAGTGAGAAATCTTATCACCCTTATTTCAACTTTTCAAGTAGAGTAATTGATTGTGGAAAAGATTCTTTAACTATTGACCAATATCCTTATTGTGTTAGCAGAAGTTCTAAGTTCAGTTTTGATATACTTATTTCTTTCTTGGTTAATTTTAACGGGTTGATTCTAACTGCAATGGATGATTATGATGGAAAATTCATTAATGAGCTTGTTTGTGAGCATGGGTACTGTTCAGATTTGATGTTTAGTGTAATAGTTGCTTGTAAACTATCCAAAGGTGGTATTACTAGTAATGGTTGGATATTGTTAGATAAAATTCCTGAGAGTGAAGCTTGGATTCTATGTTGCAGTAAGGCTGATTTTATCTTGCAACTTAAAGTTGATGAAAGTCTCTTTCTTCTCTTTGATACTGTGCGTAGAATGTTTGACCGTGGAAAAGGATTTGAACTGATTCAGAGGCCTTTCTGTTTTGTGGATGACTGTGAATTCAGTTCGGGTTTAACCTATTCTTGTTCATTTATACTTAATGTTTGTTCAATTTTAATGGATAAACCCAATGAAGAAGTTCTTACAAATGGGTATCAACTAGAATTGTTATTTTTGAATTCAATTGAATTGGTGTTGGCTAAGGAAGGTGACTATGAGGTTAGTGGTTATCTGTTTCTGGAAATTTCACTGAGGGACAATATATACCAGAGTATTTTAATCTCTTTGTTGGGTAAATACTATAAATAAAAAATTCAGGAGCAGATTTATGAACATTGGGTACATGCATCCTTCTTACATTATAAGTTTTGGTTTTCTGCCATTAATGAAGGTTGGTTAAATCATTTTCGTAGGCAAGTTTGTCGTCCAGCAGTGATTAGAGTGTATAAACTAGAAGATGGTGTTCCTTGGTTCCATGTTTATTCTCTTATGTTGATATTCTTCATTGTTAAGAGATATGGTTTACTTGAAATATCTATGATTGTCACTGAACAGATTTCTCAGATAATTCCTAACATGGGTAAGGAAAGTTACAAAGTCAGGATTGATGAATACCTATTCATTATCCTCATATTTGATCGAGGCAAGTTGTTAGATGATACAAGTACTAGTGCTTACGAGATGGATAATCGTGTCAGCCATACTATGCTCCTCGTCTGGAAAGGGAAACCAAAGAGCAAAATTTTTCTCTGTTATCCTTGCTGCTGCGTTTTCGATCTCAGGTCTCAATGCATAAAGCCACTTTCATCCATATTTCAGGTGTGCACTCTCAGGGATTATCTCGTGTGTATCTTCATTCTTCTGTTTATCAACTGCTGCATCTAGGGCCTGATGGTGATGTTTGTTTTTATCAATTTTCTACCCAATTTCTTAAAGCCTTGATTTCAGATAGTGATCATGTAGAGTCCCATGTTTTTTTCTCTTGTGGTGAGTCATACAAATCTCATGAGAAGCCCTGTCAAGCTTCTAAGAATGGGTTTAAATTTAATGAAAATGCCACAGAGAGGTGGTATTCCCGGTTATAGTTATGGTTGATGGGTGTTTGACCGTAGTAAATATTGTGACATACGTAGAAGTGGGAATTCTGTATATGATCTAATTCTGGAATCTCGGTACAACTCTGAATTGTTACTTGAGTATTTGTGTGCCTTTTTGTTGGGTATCAAAGGTGATTGGAGTTTAAATGGGAATACTTATGAATGGATTGTCACTGAGTTACGCCCTAGAGTACCTAGTTCTATGGTTTGTGGTAATAATCCTTGGTGTTCAGGTTGGAAGAAATCCTTCGAAAGAATGGTGGGAATTAAAAAGATGCTTGTGGTGGTTAATTATTCTTGCACTTACCTAGGAGTTACAGTTTTCAAGGGAATTGTCTTGGTAACTCAATTAGGGAGTTTTATAAGACCACTAGAGATCCGCGAAGAAGAGTGTATTACAGGTTTGAATCTTGAAGATTGCTCTTCCCTAGCCTTGCGGTACTTCTGGAGTCATGGTTGGCAACAATTATTCTTGGTTGCAAGTCACAAGAGCTGTAACAAGTACTGTATAAAGACAACTGGGTATTTTATAGTCGATATACAACATATTTCTAAGCAACTACAGACCTCCAAGAATAGTAATCTCATAGACGAAAAAGATCGTATATCTAGACAAGGTGCTCAAACCTTAGCGGAATTCCATAAAACTCTTCTCGAAGTTCAAATTGAAATAGATAGACTTATTTGCGAGAATATCTCTCTTGTTGAGAGGGAAAACCAAGTTCGCTCCCGCCTTTTCATTAGTAATGATGATGAATTTTCTTGGGCTGCGAAGATTCTTGATAATGCCAGAAATAAATTAGGTGTAGATATCAGTCTTCAAGCTGAGCAAACAGCCTTGATTAGAGATATGATTTCTAACAGAGAAGGTTGTTAATCGTTCTTCTTCCTTTAGTTATTTACTTTTTCATAAACTACTATCAGATTGTTGACTTATTGTTATTTTTTCGCAGAAGCTGAAGAGAGATATCGCAAAAGAATTGAAGATCTTGAGAATGAAAAAGCGAAGCTCACAAAAGATTTATCTTCTCGCAACGATAAGTGTTCAAGGTTGAAGGCTCAAATGAAGATCACTATTACAAATTTTGGGAATGATGCAATTTCTTTCCGCAATGACACCATCAAAGGGATTTGTGATGACAACAAGATTCCTCACTCCAAGTATCCTTGTCTCCTAGACAAATTTCCTGAGAATATTTCTAATTTTGTCATCTCTGATAGTGAAGCTGAAGAAGCGACAGAGTCTGAAAAAAATAAAGAGGAGAAATATGATGAAGAATCTGATGGAGAAGAAAATTTCGATGAAGAACTTGATGATGATAATGAAGAATTAAGCAAAAGATAGTTTTCGCTTCCTTATGCTTTCTTGTTCAACTTTTTGTAAAACTTGTATATCTGCTCTTGATCTTTCATTCTTATATACTTGTAATCTATCACTGCGAATTTCTCCAGTCTTCTATACAAGTTCTATTTATTTTGTTCTTTCCTGTGTGTGTTAGAAAAATTTTCTCTCTTGCAATATGACTATCCAAAATACAATTAATTTTTATGTGTAAATCTATCATGTGAAAACAAATAACACTTAACTTATTCTATGCATTCCCATACTTGCCTCTGTTATTTGTATTCAGATGAGTGATTGAGCAAGCTGCCTCTGTTTAATAAAATAATTTGCGACAAAATCGCAATTTTCTCTGCATAATCTCGCAATCTTAAATTGTTAGAAAATCACAATTATCTCTGTATAAACTCGCAATTATAAATTGTAAAATTGCATTCTTTCTTATATTCTGATGTGGTCTTATTTTGCCTTCCTAAGTAAGGGTCTTATTTTGCCATCTTTTTTCTTTTGTGACAAAATCGCAGGACGTCTCTACACTTTCATGTAGAAACCCATTGATCTTGCCTTAACTTTTTGTTTTTTTTGTTTTTTTGTTGCGACAATATGACAGGACTAAATTTTCTTGCGAAACTAAAGCCCCATGACATTTCCGTCTTGCGACGAAATCGCAGGACGTCTTTACACTTGCATGTAATGACCCCTTAATATCGTCTTATCTTCTCTTTGTATTATTGCCTCTTCAGGAATTTTGCACAAATATGACAAGTCTTAATACTCCCGTGAGTAAAAAGTCTCATGATATTTGCGTCTTAAGACACTTATCAGCTCCCTAATGGACGGTGCCGCCCTTATCTTCCCCCTGGTTGCCCTTTAAAGGAGACGTACATCGTCCATACAAGACTAGCTCCTCCAATCCAGTCTTAACAACAACCAGTTGTGTTCGTATCCTCTTATCCCTTTTGCCTATATGGCTTACGATTACGAGATTGTACCCTAAGTGGGGTTTTCTTCTGGCCGAGTGCATCATAGCCAAGACTTTCCAAGAATGGCCAGGTTAGTTTCATACGCCCCGGGCACTCTTGGATCAACCGTGTACCTCGACGCCTTGGTCATACTCTGCTCCCCTTAGGAGAGCTATTATTACCTTAGTCGCCTAACTCAAGTCATATGCTCAAGTTTGAGAATCCAAGGTGTCTCTCCTGGATGGGCTTTCATTGACCCCAAATCTCCATGACTCAGGTTCCAGCAGCGGTGTAACCTTATCGCGGAGTCATGTAACAGATACCCCATTTTATGACGTACTTTAGGTCTTACATTTGCCTCTTGCGAAATTTTATTCGCGAACTAGGGTGTACGCCATAAAGGTTCGTCCTATTCTGGATCTTAAATGATCATTTCTTGGGAAATTTTCGCACATTTTCATTCTGCTTTTGATATCTGCAATTTCGCATCCTCTTTTTCATAAAATTTTTGTATTCACTCATGATGCGTGTCGTAGATGCTCAAATTAGATTACTTATTTCCACATAATTAACTGGTAATATAATGGAAGTAAGGATCGTTCCCACGAAGAGCAGGGAGATTTAGTTATCAAAAGTTTCACAATGGAGGGTTTTGTTTTAGATTGTAAACAAAGTAAATAAAGCAATTGAAAATAATAAAGTTGCAAGCGATGGAGAGAAATATGATCAGGGAATCCTTCTTCATTACTAAATCGTCATCAAGTTATTATACTCATCCATTAATACTATTAATCACAAATTATTACCAACCGTGGAATAACAGCTAGCTCAGTGTTATCCCATAAATTCCTTATATCACTGAGTATAGAAGCTCTCCAATACCAGATTATATTCATCTAAACCACCTAGTAGTAGCTCACTCAAGGTGTAATTTCTCCGAATGCTTTATCTTTTGTGAATTATAGATTGATCCTAGTAGTTAGACTCTTAGCTCAAGGTCCACTTTCTAGTGTGGTTTATACACACAATCGCTACACAGAATCCCTCTGCAAGGTCTTATGTTCTCTACTTTTGTATGAATTATTCGACTATTACTTATCTCCTAACTCAATACTAGCATTTGATTGAATCAACAAATTAGTTCAGTTGGCCACCTAAACAATCTATCAATTAATCATAAATATCCAATTAGTAAAAACAATCAATAATTATGTGAAAAACTTCAAAATAGATTTATATAATAACTCAAATCATGTCTAGAACTTAGAATTCATCCCCAATCACTAAGAAGTTTAGCTACTCATGGTACTAACAAAACCCATGAGTTTCATATAATAAAATGATAAAGAAATAGTTACGGTGATGAATCGCTCCAAAACCCTAGCTTTTCTCCCTTGTGTTCTTCTCTCCAAAACTTGATTAAAGATTATAAGATTTTTTTAGAAAAATCTCTTTTATAGGTGTCCCAAAGATAGAAGCGCCCGTGCATTAAATCCCGGTCGAAATCATATGGCCACTTCCCAAAACTAAGCAAGATTTCCAAAACAAGCTCACGCCCAAAGCCTAGGTCGTGAGAAATCTGCATAATGGGCTCTCATCAATGCTAGTTAAGCCCAGCCCAACGTCTTTTCCCATCAGAACTCGGATAGACATCCCTCCGTGAAGACAGTTTTCCCTGGATTTTTAGTTTCCTCCCGGCCGTAAGAATCACGGACAGATGAGTCCTCGTGAGCGAAAATATCTGCTGGAATTTCATTCTCTCCGTCAGACTCTCGGATAGTTAAGCCACCGTGAGCGAAAATATCTGCTGGGATTTTACTCCGTCCAGAAACTCACGTACACTCTGGTTGTCGTGAGTTTTCTTTCTCTTAGCCATAACTCACGTATACCAGGCTCTCCGTGAAGACTTGAAAGTTTCATTACTTCTCCAGTCATCTCTGCCTTCTCGTCAACAGTCGAGCTTTTCTCGACTTCTCAAGTTATAGCAGCCAACTAACCCCAGCCAACTCATATCAATCTCCTTCCATCTTTCCTTCATGATCATTATTGCTAGCGTCAAACTCATCCTCTTTCCATCTCGATTTCACAGTATCGAGCTCCACCAAGTTTCTCTCCATCAGTTAACGTCACTGCCATCTGTTAATGGCAGCACCACTCGTTATCGATCATTACTGATGCCCTGTTAACGCCACTTCATCTCCAGCAGTCACCAATAACGTCAACTCCATCATTCAACTCATGTTCTTCTCCATCACGAGCCATCGATCACAACCGATACTATGAACAACAGCATTTTAAACACTAGCAACATTATTCCCTGTGGTCGGCATCTGCCGGAATGATCACTGCCAAGCTCTTCTCTGTTAACCAACACCTTTGCCATTTAATCATGACAGCAACCAAAACCCTGTTATTGCCAAGCTATAACTTCAATGGCAGCAGCCAACAATCAACCATCAACACTGTTACATACTGCCGATACTGCTCCGATGAAGATGATGAAGTGCCCGTTCAGCTTCCAAAAGTCACCCATCATTACCAATCATTGGGTTGTCTCTTCTCTCATCATTTCCAATCATTGGGTTGTCTCCTAAATCATTAGCTTGCTGCATGTTACATGTTACGTACTTTGGTAAAGAGGAAGAAGGTGGCAGCCCATTAACAGATTGGCTACCCCTTATAAATTCTGTGCGCGCACTTTGCTTTCTCCAAATGCCCATAAAATCTTCATACGACGCTGGAACGACTCCATTCTTCCGTCGTTGGCTTCGTATTTTCGTCCTCTTCGAAATGATATCATGGACTCCTGGGTTCGAACGAGTTCCACTTGGTCTTTGACCCTTCTACGCTTTCGGCTAACTTCTTTTATTGCACAATTAAGTGCCAATTCGCTTCTTTTGGATGATTCACCTAGCAAAACACAAATAAGAGAAAACAAACGTAATATACAATAATTTGCAAGAAAATATAGAAAATACTAGCATGGATTCGACACTAAATATTTGCAAAATATGCACTTAACAAATTCCCCCACACTTGTCTTTTGCTCGTCCTCGAGCAAACTATCTAGAATACAACAACTCCATGTCGCCGAGGATACGGTTACTCTTAGCATGAATAACAGGCCTTTAAACCTCTAGGTGTCCCTAGTGGACGAGTTATAGTCTCGTGAGGGCTTACGAGAGATATACCCACAAAACCTACTCCAACTTCAAAGCGTTCCAGCTTCCCAAGCATCCAAAGAACTATGAGGACATAGAATATCTGCATGCTAGTAATAAGAAGTTAGAAATACCAAAGAACATATTCATTATTTAATCTTGAGTGAGAAATAACCACACCATAATGAAAGAAATGCGTGTTTGAGAACGATCAATAAACATTTCGCCTCGATTTCTGCCTCACTTAAAAGGATTTTATGATAATTGCACTCAATAAGACGGCTTTTTATGGGTCTCACATGTGTGCAGGTAGGAATGAAGAGAGAATCCTACACACGTTGAATGGTGAGAAGGAAACCTTCCGAACTAATTTCTGGAGACTCCACAAAATCGTGGAAAACAAAAATATTTTTCTGGTGATCTCTAAGAAAGGAAATCAACCACTATATCAAGGGTGAGAGTACTTACCACCTTCACATCTGATTGCAATGATGAAAGCACCACTCTCACAATATCCAATAGAAACGTCTTCCTTCCTTCGGCTCGTCTTCTTCATCTTGGTCTTCGGTCTTCAACTGTTGATGATAAACTCTTGAACTTGTAGAACTTCGACAATTTGTACTCTTTTCCTCAATTCCTTGTTGCTTGAAACTTCTTTATATATTTTTCTTCCCTATGGCCTTATTGAACAAATAACAACCTAAGTGCAAATCTCTTTTTATATATTTTTTTCTTTTTCTTTTTCTATTATTCTTTTTTTTTTGTGTGTATTATTATTATTATTATTTTTGTAAAGAGATTGCAACTAAAACAATAAAAATAAAATAAAATAAACATGGCCATGGCCATGGCCATGAAAGAAGTACTTTACCACTTTAATCTTCACAACTTGTATTGTCTTCGTATCATAAACTTCAATATCTCTCATCTTTTGATTTTCTTCGCTCTTGTAAATAAGTCTTCATACTTTGATATAAAATTCCGCTCCTTATATGTAAGTCTTCAACATGTATATAAAAATATGCTTATTGTATGTTGCTTTTCTTGGATATGAAATTTCGCTCTTCCTTGTATTGTTGCTTGTAAACCTCAAACGTCTTCAACTTCCTTGTAGATTTTGATGTCGCTCCATTGTTGATGATGATGTGTTTCTATGGACCTGTTGTTGGCGAGAGAGAATGGTGCTTTCAAATCAAACTACAAGAAGGTGGTTTTCGTCTATAGACGTCACCCTTATGATTGACAAAATTAGCACTCAAGAGATCAAAAATAGTGCTTATATTAGTGGGAGGTTGGGTATCTCACCATTCTACCCGGAATTAACGTACGGTGACACACACTCAAAAGAAGCTCTTTAGTCAGCTACAAACAAAATTTGGTCTGGTGCCTTGGTTGATATGAAAATGGGTAGTCTCCACTAATGATTGATCAGTAACTCTAATAATGCATTTCTCCCTGCTCCTAATTTGCATCACCGGCATGATTAAATCCATTATTTAACACTCCAATTCGTAAGAATATTCGAATGTAGTTCTCTAACACTTCCAAGTTCAGTTATGTCGGTCAGAATCTCTATGTAATCATACCTAGAAGTTTTCTAGTGACTCTAAAATCTCTACAAGTTGGAGGTTTTACGCAAATATTTACAAAAAAAGCGAAAAATCTATATGCAAAATACTCCCCCACACTTAAACTTCACATTGTCCTCAATGTGTAAAACCGAAAGTTCTGAATTCTGACGTAACAACAGATAAAACGCAAAAACTGTGAAAATTGGTAAGGAATTTGGAAAAACTCCATTTCACAAAAGTTATTCATCTACGTGTTTTCTACAAAGTGTTATAAGGGAACAGTGTTTTGATAAACGGTCTGACAGTTAAGGTCTCTGAACTGAACTACGCGCAGTCTGAATTTTTCTGACGAAAAAGTTTCGGATTCAATGAAATTAAACATGGGGATGCAAATATGATATGGAAACAATAAAAAACAAAAACAAATAGAAGAGTTTAAGATACAAAACCTATGGGTTTCCTCCCATTTAGCGCTTGGTTTAAAGTCGTCAGCCCGACTTGGCATTGTCCTTATTACTCCTCCAGAGGGAGTAAATCTTTAAGCTCTATCTCATCCACATTCACATAAGCGATGTTTTCATAATATGGCTTCAATCTATGGCCGTTGACCTTAGAAGTAGTCCCATATCTAAGACTAGTGATATCAACTGCACCATGAGAATAAACATTAGTAACAACATATGGTCCAATCCATCTGGACCTTAGCTTACCAAGAAATAACTTAAGACGAGAATGAAATAAAAGAACTTTCTGTCCCACAAAAAAATTCTTCTGAGAAATCATCTTGTCATGGAAAAGCTTAGTCTTTTCCTTATATATACGAGAACTCTCGTAAGCATCATTACATATCTCCTCTAGCTCATTGATTTGTAGTTGCCAATGTTTCCCCGCTTTATCATACTCCATGTTGCACATCTTTACCGCCCAATAAGCCTTATGCTCAAGTTCAACTGGGAGATGACAAGCTTTGCCATAAACCAACCGATATGGAGACATACCAATCGGTGTCTTATATGCTGTTCTGTACGCCCAAAGTGCATCGTTGAGTCTATAACTCCAATTCTTCCGTGTAGTGTTAACGGTTTTCTCAAGGATGGACTTAATCTCACGATTTGAAATTTCAGCTTGCCCACTAGTTTGTGGGTGATACGGCATACCAATCTTGTGTGTAATGTTGTACTTCTTGAGAAGAGCATGAAGGATTTCTTGAAGTGCGAGCCTCCATCACTGATAACCACTCTTGGTGTACCATGTCTAGAGAAAATATATTCCTTCACAAACTCACAAACAACTTGAGAATCATTAGTAGGGGTGGCTTTAGCTTCCACCCATTTCGAAACATAATCCACAGCAAGAAGTATATAAAATTTATCATTCGAATTGACAAAAGGACCCATAAAATCAATTCCCCACACATCAAATATCTCAACAGTGAGAATTGGTGTGAGTGGCATTTGATTTCGAGCACCTAGATTGCCCATTCGTTGACATCTATCACAAGATTTGCAAAAATTATATGCATCCTCAAACAAGGTAGGCCAATAAAAGCCACTCTCAAGAACTTTGAGAGCGATACGTTTAGCACCAAAGTGACCACCACAAGCATAAGAATGACAAAAAGATAGAATTAACTGAAATTCAGAGTTTGGTACGCACCTGCGATTAATTTGATCAACACCATATTTACACAAGTAGGGCTCATCCCACACATACTTCTTGGCTATCTTCTTAAGCTTAAGCTTTTGAAAATTAGATATTGTACTAGGTAATTGCCTTGTAACCAAGTAGTTCACTATATCAGCATACCAAGGTGTTGAATCTTCAATTGAGAAGAGTTGTTCGTCTGGAAAACGATCATGTAATGGGAGTTCTTCTTCGGAAACAACAAGTCTACTAAGATGATCAGCAACAGTATTTTCAACACCTCTCTTATCTTTGATTTCATAATCAAATTCTTGCAACAACAATATCCACCGTATAAGTCTTGGCTTAGCTTCTTTCTTCTTAAGTAGGTACCTAAGTGCTGCATGATCGGAATACACAACCACTTTTGCACCCACCAAATATGATCTAAATTTTTTAAGTGCAAACACTATAGCCAAAAACTCCTTTTCAGTGATTGAATAGTTAATTTGAGCATCATTTAGGGTCCTAGATGCATAATAAATCACATGTGACCTCTTGTCTACTTTTTGAACCAAAACAGCTCCGACCGCATAATCACTTGCTTCACACATTAACTCGAACGGAAAGTTCTAGTCAGGTGACTTAATAATTGGTACAGTAGTCAATAATTCCTTCAATTTATTAAAGGCATCCTTGCACTCCTGGTCGAAGTTAAAGGCAACCTCCTTTTGCAACAATTTGCTCATCGACATTGAGATTTTGGAGAAATCTTTGATAAACCTCCTATAAAAATCTGCATGACCAAGAAACGAGCGAATTTCCCTCACCGAAGTGGGGTATTGTAAGTTCCTAATCAAGTCTATCTTTGACTTGTCCACTTCGATCCCTTTAGAGGAAACTATGTGGCCAAGTACAATTCCATGGTCTACCATAAAGTGACATTTCTCCCAATTTAAAACCAAATTAGTGTCTATGCATCTTTTAAGCACAAGTTCAAGATTATTTAAGCAAATATCAAATGAATCGCCATAAACACTAAAGTCGTCCATAAATACCTCAATGATGTTCTCCACGTAATCAGAAAATATACTAACCATACATCTCTGAAAAGTGGCAGGCGCATTGCAAAGACCAAATGGCATTCTTCTATATGCAAATGTACCGAGAGGACAAGTAAAAGTTGTCTTCTCTTGATCCTCTGGTGCAATAATAATTTGATTGTAGCCTGAATAACCATCCAAAACGCAATAATATAAATGTCCCGCTAACCTCTCTAACATATGATCAATGAAAGGCAAAGGAAAGTGATCCTTGCGGGTAGCCGAATTGAGATTTCTGTAGTCTATGCACACTCGCCATCCTGTTTGAGCTCTTGTAGGAACGAGTTCATCATCTTGATTTCTAACAACAGTGACACCCGATTTCTTAGGCACCACTTGCACCGGACTAACCCATTTGCTGTCAAAATTGGGTAAATCACCCCCACACTCAGTAATTTGAGGATCTCTTTCTTCACGACCTCCATCATTGGGGGGTTAAGCCTATGATGAGCATCACGTACTGGCTTTAAATCATCTTCCATAAGGATTCTATGCATGCATGTGGATGGACTAATGCCTTTGATATCAGCAATTGTCCAACCAATAGCCGTTTTGTGCTCTTTCAGAACCCGAAGAAGGCGTTCTTCTTGTATTGCTATGAGATTCTTTGCAATAATGACTGGAAGCTTTTCTAAATCACCCAAGTAAGCATAATATAAGTGATCAGGTAGAGGTTTTAGCTCTAATTTAGGTGCCTTCACAACAGAAGGTAAAGGAACTTCATCAGTAATAGGTAAAGAGATATATGAAATATTACCTGTTTTAAATTCTTGTGATGACGTTAAAGCACCACATGTCTCAACAAATTCCTTGGGAATATCAACGTCCAATTTAGGCATGCCATGGACGTCCAAATCAATGTTATTTTATAGCACAGATTCTAGTTCATCTTCTTTGTTCAAATCAAACATCTGTTGTGCCAACGAACCAATAACATCAACAGAGAAAGCGGAGTGCACATCACTAGGATAATGCATACCTTCAAAAATGTTGAAGCGTATAACCTTGTTATCAAATTCCATAGTGAGTGTACCATTGTCCACATCAATCTTCGTCTTTGATGTTTTCATAAACGGTCTCCCAAGAAGTAACGAAGTAGATGAACAATTATCTCCATTATGCATATCCACAATATAAAAATCAACCGGAAAGATTAACTGATTCACTTGAACTAACACGTCCTCCACGACTCCTTTAGGAAATATATTGGACTTGTTTGCCAATTGAATAGTAATCTTTGCCTCTTTTAAAGGTCCAAGATTCAAAGAATCATAAACATCGGCTGACATAACACTTATGGATGCTCCCAAATCAAGGAAAGCACGCTCGAATCATCTTTTACCAATAGTAACTGGCACTGTGAAGCCACCAGGATCTTCACAATTTGCAGGCATCTTCTTCAATTGTAGTACCAGAATATCGCCACAACGATATTCTCGTGATAAGAACGACATTTCCACGAGAAGGTTGAATACTCCCACTACAAGAATGACATATTTCACGAGAGTGTCGTGTGAATTCTCCAACGAAATTTGGTGAGCAACATGAGAAAGTATCAAGATAGTTGACAATTGAAGAAGCATGATAAAAGAATGTTGTTTCACGAGGATTACGAAAGATGGCGAAAATAAACAATGTAACTGCCACGATGAGATCGCAGAGTAGATTCGAAAGAAGGGGAAAGCAATTTGTCTTCCATTATGTAATTTCCTATATAAGGAGATCAGGTAAGTCCAGAAGAGGATGATGTATTTTTTAGAGTTGAGAAAATCTTGAGGAGAGAGAAACTCCAGAAAAGAAAGTTGTAATTCTGAGTTTGAATATTTTCTGTAAACATTTATGAGATCTAAATAATAAAAATGTCGTTTAATTCTTTAATATTCAACTAGTTTCACTTAGATTTTTATAGGATCTTAATAGGGGTGTAGTGTGGGAAATCCTTCTACTACATTTTGGCGCCGAATAAGGGGATCGTTGAATTAGCAAAATCGAAGAAAAGGTAAAAAAGAAGACATGAATTATTCAATATCAAGGACACTTTGAAGAAGATTGGTGAAATATTCAGAAGAAAAATGATTAGAATTAAAGAAAATTGTAGGAAATTGAAGTATGAATTAGTGTCAAGAGAAATGATCGATAAATTTCATGAAAATATTAAGGGGAGGATACATAAACGTGATTTTGAAGGGAGAAAAATTATGATGGTAGAGAAAACGCCATTATTAAAGAATTGGGAAAAGCAGGAAATCACATTTACAGCAACAGAAGTTTTAGAAGAAAATCTAGATCATACATCTCCTTTGGTGATTACGGTACCCATGATACCAATAAGGAAGGAAAAGTCAATAAAATCTGTAGAAAAATGGGCTATAAATAGAACTCTAGTTGACACAGGAAGTTCTGTGGATATAATGTTCTATCATGCTTTTAGGAAAATGGGGTATAAGGATTTAGAAATGTCTATTTCATCATATCATATTCATGGTTTCGGAAAATCTATAACAAAACCAAGAGGAGAAATAATAGTACGATTACCACTTGGAGAAATTGAAACACAAGTAACACTATGCGTGGTGGATATGGAATCACCATACAACATGATATTGGGAAGACCATGGATACACGCAATTAAAGTTGTAGCGTCAACCTTACATCAACACATCAAATTCCCTATGCCTAGCGGAATTGGGGAAATTAAAGGATATACAGATCTTGCGAAGACATGCTATCAAATTGAAGTAAAAAAATTGTGAAGAACGTCCTAAGCAGCGAAAATCTCGCAGAAAATTGATGAGAGAAACAAGAAAAGAAGAAGAATTTAAAATTTACATGATAAGAGCAAAAGAGGAAAAGGGATACCCAATGAATTTTCGCGAGAAAGGAGATGAACGTGCGAGAATCATAAAAACACCAACACCAGAAGCCAGTTACACTGCAATTTGAACCAACAAAAGAAGTAAATGTTGGGAGTGAAGAAGAACCTAAAATGCGAAAATTGGGACTAGAATGGAGATAGACGAGGAAGAAAGAACTATAAATATTTTGCGAGAATACAAAGACATTTTCGCGTGGAGCATGGATGAAATGCCGGGGATAGATCCATCGGTAGCATGTCATAAATTAGAAATCAACAAAAATGTAAGGCCGTTCAAGCAAAGAATAAGAAAAATCGCAACAACATACCATTCTCGGATAGAAGAAGAATTACAGGAAGATGCTTGATGCGGGAATAATAAGTCAAGCAAAGTATCCAGTGGATTGCAAATATGGTGGTGGTCCCAAAGAAGAATAAAGGAATAAGAATTTGCATAGATTTTACTGATTTAAATAAAGCTTGTCCTAAAGATAGTTTTCCACTACCAGATATTCCTCAAATGGTTGAGTAAGCAGCGGGAAATGCAAGAATATCTTCGTTAGATGGATATAAAGGATACAACCAAATCCCTCTCGATGAAGAAGATCAAGAACATACTGCATTTTTTGCTCCAAGAGGGTTATATTGTTATACAAAAATGCCCTTTGGATTACGAAATGCTGGTGCAACATACCAAAGAATGGTGGAGAAGGTATTTGCAAAGTGGATCCACAAAACACTGGAGGTATATGTAGATGATATGTTAATCAAGAGCAAGGAAGCTGAAGATCATGTACAAGACTTGAAGGAGATTTTTGAACAAATGCGGCAATTTAATATCAAAGTAAATCCGACAAGTGTACTTTTGGAGTGACTTCGGGAAAGTTTTCGGGGTATATTGTATCAAAGGAAGGAATACAAGTTGATCCAGAAAAAGTGCAAGCGATTCGCGATATGCCCACACCAGCTACAGTAAAAGATGTGCAAAAATTGAATGGGTTGTTAGCCTCGTTAGGAAGATTCATCTCGTGATCCTATGATAAATGCAAACATTTTTTCGATATACTCAAAAAAGGGAACAAAATTCAGGATGGATGAGATGAATGTGAGAAGGCCTTTCGGGGAATAAAAGAGCATTTAATGGATATAACCATTTTACAGAAAAGCTGAACAGATAGAAGAGTTATTAATTTATCTCGCGACAATGGCATATGCGCTAAGTGCGGTATTTTTGCGAGTAGATCTCTGGGATAGAGAAACCAATTTACTATATTAGTAAAACATTCAATTCAGCAGAGAAAAATTATTCAAAGATTGAGAAATTAATCCTAGCATTGGTACATGAAACTTTCAAGCTTCGCATTTACTTTCAAGCACATAAGGTCAAGGTGTTAACAAAAGTGCCAATTGAATCGGTAATGAAGAATTCAAAAGATCAAGAAGAGTAGAAAGATGGAATGCACAAGTGGGACATTTCGATATTAAATATGAAATTCTATCTTCTCCAAAATCCCAAGTCATCGCAAATTTCTTAGCTGAATTTCCTTTGGAAAATGACGAAGCTGTGGAAGAAATGATGGAGGCAGAAGAAGAACATGGAGATCCAAAAGAATTATTGACAGAACCCAATAGATGGGAGATATTAGTGGATGGATCATCTAATGGAGAAGGAAATGGGATTGGAGTTGTTTTTATTTCACCAGAAGGAGAAAAACAGACTTTCTCATTTAGGTTAGAATTTACATCCACTAATAATGAGACAGAATATGAGGCTGTTATCCACGCTTTGAAATTTGCAATAGAAATGAAGTTGGAAAATGCTAGAATCACAAGCAATTCTCAATTGGTTATTCGTCAAATAACTGGAGAATATATAACAAATGAACCTTCTTTAAAGAAATACAAGAGACTCGTGGAAGAATTATCTGCGAGAATTCCAAAGATAAAATGGAGGCACATATCAAAGAAAGATAACCGGCTTTCGGACGCTTTTGCCTTCATATCTAGCATGATGAAAAACCCACTTGTGAGTTGCATAAAAATTCAAACACTCTTATTACCTTCAGTAAATAAAGAAGACGAAGATGTGGATGGGAATTACGTCGAAATTGACGAAGAAGGAGAGAAAGATGTGATTATTGTAGAAAATGGCGAAATAGAAGCAAAAGAGAGAAAAAAGATTGGCGAGCGGAACTTCTTGCTTATTTGGCGAAAGGAGAAACTCCAAGAAATAGACTGGAGGCACAGAAGCTAAGAAGCAGGGCAACTAATCATGAGTTAAGAGACGGAGTGTTATATCGCAGATCTTTTAATGGACCATCGCTAAGATGTTTGACAAGGGAGGAAGGAGAAAAGGTGTTGAAAATGCTGCACATCGGAGATGCTGGTAATCATAGCGGAGGTAGATCTTTGGCATATAGAACAAAGATGCAAGGGTATTACTGGCCTTACATGCATGAAGATGTGAAACAAAATTCAAGGCGTTGTGAAGAATGTCAGCGATTTGGAAAAAGGAAACATGCACCAGGAGCACCACTATCATCCTCAACAAGTGTATGGCCCTTCGGAAAATGGGGATTAGATATTGTGGGACCATTTGTGCCTGGCTCTGGACAAAGGAGATACCTCATTGTGGCTACAGATTATTTCACGAAATGGGGAGAAGTAAAAGCAGTACAACATATTCGTGATAAATATATTTTCACATTCATATTCGAGAATATCATCTACAGATTTGGAATTCCAGCACAGTTGATGTCTGATAATGGAAAGCAGTTTGAAGGACAGAATATAGAATTACTACTCAATGCATTTAAGATAAAGTGTGGAAAATCTACATCTTTATACCCACAAGCAAATGGTCAAGCGGAGGCAACTAATAAAACGATCGCAGATATTCTGAAAAAGAAATTAGAAGGGTATCACAAATCATGGTGTGAGCAAGTACATAATGCAATATGGGCCTACAACACCACTAGAAGAGAGGCTACTGGAATGTCACCCTTTTGTTTAACATATGGGGTTGAAGCTGTATTACCAACAGAAGTTACTATTCCTACAACAAAAAGAGAAGCGTGGGAAAGGAATTTAAGTGCTGGTATGATTTTACATAAACTAGATGAATTGGAAGAAAAAAGGGAGAAGACTCTACAACATATGGAAATCTACCAGCGAAGGTTAGCTCGCGAATACAACAAATGTGTCAAAAAACGAGAATTCCAAATTGGTGATTTAGTTCTGCGAGAGACACCGAGATATCAGCGAGAGAATGGTGGAAAATTGGCAAAAAAATGGGACGGACCTTACTTAATTAAAGAAATAATTGGAAATGGGGCATACAAATTAATGGATCCTGAAGGAAGAGATGTTGGCCAACGACTTGATAGACCATGGAATAGACTATTTTTGAAAAGGTATTATCAGTGAAAAATACTGTAAGGTAAGAAATATTGGCATAATTAAAGGTTATTATCAGTGACTATTTTTATTTTAAAGATTACGCGAGCAATATCGCGAGAAACGCGAATGAAATTTCACAGAGATTAAGAGAATGGGACAAACCTTTATGGCGTACAACTTAGTTCGCGAGTACAATTTCGTAAGAGGCAAATGTAAGACCTACAAACACATTATAAAGGGGGTATATCTTTATATGATTCATGGATAAGGTTATACCGCTACTGGAACCTGAGTCATACATATGTAGGGGTTAAAGAAAACCTATCCGGGAGAGAGATCTTGGATTTCCAGCTTTATAAGGTTATACCCTGGTTGGACGACTAAGAGTCTCTTCCAAGAAGTGCGGAGTATGATCAAGGCACCGAGGTACACGGTTTAGCCAAGGATGCCCGGGACGGACGAACCTACCCTGGCCATCTTTGGTAAGTCTTGGCTACAATGCACTTGGCCTGAAGAAAACCCCACCTAGGGTGCAGTCTTGTAACTATAAGCCGTATAGGCATAAAGGAAAAGAGGTTGCGAAAACAACTGGTTTTTGGTAAATCTGGATGGGAGGAGCTAGTCTTGTATGGCCGATGTGCCCTCCTTGAAGGGGCAGCCAGGGGGAAGATAAGGGCGGCACCCTCCATTAGGGAGCTGATAAGTGTCTTAAGACGGCAATGTCATGGGGCTCTAAGATCGCAAGATCATTTAGGCCTATCATATTGTCGCGTAAATTATATAGAGGCAAAAATCCATAAGAGAAAAAAGTTAAGATGAGGTCAAGGGGTTTTTACATGCAAATGTGAATACGTCCTGCGATTTCATCGCAAGACGGCAATGTCACGAGGCTTTGTTTTCGCGAGAAAACTTAGACTCGTCATATTGTCGCAATATAATAAAGAAATATAGATAAGGAAAGATCAATGGGTCAATACATGAAAGTGTAAAGACGTCCTGCGATTTTGTCGCAAAAAGAAAAAATTGGCAAAATAAGACCTTTAATTAGGAAGGCAAAATAAGACCAATAGAATAATCTCAAAAATTAATTCTTCTTTGTTAAGCATGCAGTGAAGATTTCTTTATCACAAGAAACAAGTTGAATTCAACAAGTCTCAAGAAATTTAATGAGGAGGCAAACAAGGGAATAAATATGTAGGATTTCATTAAGTTTCTTGAGAATATTATAGTTCAAAAAAGGTTATATCATTTGCGAGAAAGAAGAAGAAAAAAGAAATTAAAAATAGAACTCAAGCTTCAAGCGGTAGTCTCGCCAGATTTAGAATTGTCAGGATTGTTATCATCACCAGTATTTCTTTCATCGCGAACATCATCGCCAGAGTTCTTTTTGTTACGATCTTCTCCTTCTTTTAGAGGGTTTTCTTCTTTTTCCTTGATCATCTTGTTCTTCAGCGTCTTCTTCAACATCTCCTTCAGAAGACGAATATTATAAATCTTTATCCATAGGAAGAGGGACTTCATCATCGTCAAATTTCAAAGGTAGAACGGATACAGGAGAAAGATAGTTGGAGATCAAAATTTCGTTCACGAGAACTTCAGCACTAAGATGAACTTGGCGAAGGAAACCTTTGTCACGATTTCTGATCTCTATATTCTTGAAATACTCAAGATAATCAAGTCTTCTTTCTGCTTTATCACGAGTTTCTAAAAGTTTGAGAAGAAGAGTCTTGTTTTCTTTGCGAACACTGTCTAGCTCCTTAGTAAGATTGGTGATAGTAGAATGAAGGCTTTTTTCAGATTCTGCGAGCAACAAAATAATGAAAGGTTATAGAAATAAATATATCGTGAGAATATCAACAAGTGAAATATAACATAAATTGTGACAAGGTTGTAGTAGCAGGATTTCCCACACTACACCCCTATTATGATCCTATAAAAATCTAAGTGAAATTAGTTGAAGATTGAAGAATTAATCTACATTTTTATTATTTAGATCTCAGAAATGTTTACAGAAAATATTCAAACTCAGAATTACAACTTTCTTTTCTGGAGTTTCTCTCTCATCAAGATTTTCTCAACTCTAAAAAATGCATCATCCTCATCTGGACTTACTTGAACCCTTTATATAGGAAATTACATAGTGGGTGACAGCTAAGTTTTCCCCTTCTTTCGGATATATTCTGCGATCTCATCGTGGTATTTGTAATATTAATCTTTGCCAACTTTTGTAATCCTCGTGAAACAATACTCTCATAACATGTCTCTTCAATCGTCAGCTATTATGATACTTCCTCGTGACGCTCGCCAAATGTTGCTAAAGAATCCTCACGACACTCTCGTGAATAATGTCATTTATACTTATAGGAATATTTGACCTTCTCGTGAAAGCGTTGTTCTTAGCATGAGAATATCCTTGTGGCGATATTCTGGTACTACATCTTGCCTCTTCTCATGTCTTTTCTGTGAAGAAGAAACGATCATGAGAATCCTTAACTATCGCAAGAATATCTGAACTTTTTTCCCCGGCAATATTCCGCTAATTCAGCTTTCCTTGTTAACACGTGTTGTAAATCTGTCCTTTTGTATTGACACGTCTCACATAATTTACTCCCTTCTTTGCCTATAAAAGGAAGAGTCGAATTTCATTTCTAGTTTTCTTCTCTCAATTCTCTTTCTTCTTTACTTAGTTTCTTTGCTTTTTGTTCTGCAACTTCTTCTCCTTCTCATTCTTCTGCTACTGTATTAATGGAGTCCTCGAGGTATATTTTTGATCATGATATTTTCTTAGATCAAACTTTTTATTTATATTCTTTGATCTTCTCTTACTTAATTCTTTATAACCCCATATTATGTTCTCTTCAGCGGAGCTGCATCTATTTCCCAATCCTTGACTCAAAAACCTATTATTCACAAGAGGCCGACTAGAAAGAGGAAAGAAAATTCTGCGAGCAATAAGGTAGTAAGAAACACATTCTATCTCTTAATAACAATATTGTTGCCTATGTTTCTTATCTAGATTATTGTTTGCAGAATGACGAGGGTAATGCTAATCCTCCTAAAAGATCTCACCAATTAAATAAGACCTTTGGAAGTAATTTCGTCATTCCTCCCTTAATGTCTGCGAAAGCTTCACCTACACCTGTGCAATCTGATCTTCCTCATTCTTCTGGCGAGAAGCTCGCTTTCACTACTACTGCCTCTACACCTGTGTAATCTGATCTTCCTCCTTCTTCTGGAGAGAAGCTCTCTTTCACTACTACTGCCTCTACTGGTCCTTCACCAATTCAAATTGCAGAACCCATCATACCTGAAACTCCCTCTAGCCCTTTACTTCCTCCAAATGTTACTTTCCCAAAAACTCCTCCTTCTGATGATACAACCATTGCTAATGACTCAAATCATCAACTTGTCCTCACTTCCTCTATTTCACCTTCTACATCCCTTCCTTCATCAAGTGAGACCATCGCAGGAATTGATGTTGCTTTCAAAATTTTATCTAACATTCTAAATAATGCTAGAGATTCTTCTACTGATTCTCTCCAAAGTGGAGTTTGCAAAACTCTGCTCAAATATTTTGGCTCAGACAATTCTGTTTCACGAGCTTCTCTAGAGAATGAAAATGTTGCTTTGAGAAAAAGTCTTCAAGATAAGACTTCTGAATGCGAAACTCTAAACCACAATCTCAATAACTCAGCACTGGATCGCGAGAATCTCGCTAGAAAGGTTGATGAGATAAAAGGTAAGCTTCTTTTTGCCTCTGTCCTTTTATCTTTTTATTTTATTTCCATATTCTTCGTACTTAATCCTCCCTTTAAATTCTTGGTTTATATATTAGTTTCCAACCGAAATCGTTTCATCGAAAGACTTTCATCTGAAACCATAGCTGATGAAGCTCGCATTGAAAGAGATTCTTGGATGGACCAGCATAGTATATTAGATAATCTTTATACGTATTCAGTTGATCAAATAAGAAATCTCACAAATGAAAATAATCAATTATTGCAAAATCACAGTTTTCTAAACAACGAGGTTACTCGCCTCTCATATTTGTTATCCAAGACTAATTTGTCTATAGAATCTTTGTCAGAAAAGAATAGAACTTCATCTCAAGAGAAACACAAATTATCAAGCTTGTTGGCGATCTCCTCGCAGAAAGTAAAAAATCTTCAAGGGATATGTGATGACCAAAAGCAGTCTCTCCGCTCTCTTAAAAATAAACTTGACGAAGTAACTGAATCATCTGCCACTGAAATAGACAAACTTATCAAGGGTAGACTAACTCTTAGTTTGAATGCCAGCAAGCTTCGAGATGAATATTCCCAACTAAAGGAGTCTCATTCCTCATTGTCAAAATAAAATTCATATTTATGCACCAAAGAAGAGAACATGAAATCTCGTGTAAAAGGCATAGTTGGCGACAAATTTGATGATGCTATGAACCAATGGGAGAACTGCCTCTTTTCATTAATCCAAAACTTAACTTCGCAAAAAGAAGGTAGTCAATTATGACTGCCTCACTTGTTGATTTCCCTTGTCATAATTTATGTTATATTTCACTTGTTGATATTCACACGATATATTTATTTCAATAACCTTTCTTTATTTTGTTGCTCGCAGAATCTGAAAAAGCCTTCATTCTACTATCACCAATCTTACTAAGGAGCTAGACAGTGTTCGCAAAGAAAACAAGACTCTTCTTATCAACCTTTTAGAAACTCGTGATAAAGCAGAAAGAAGACTTGATTATCTTGAGTATTTCAAGAATATAGAGATCAGAAATCGTGACAAAGGTTTCCTTCGCTAAGTTCATCTTAGTGTTGAAGTTCTCGTGAACGAAATTTTGATCTCCAACTCTCTTTCTCCTGTATCCGTTATACCTTTGAAAGTTGACGATGATGAAGTCCCTCTTCCTATGGATAAAGATTTAGAATATCCGTCTTCTGAAGGAGATGTTGAAGAAAACGCTGAAGAATAAGATGATCAAGGAAAAGAAGAAAACCCTCTAAAAGAAGGAGAAGATCGTACCAAAAAGAACTCTGGCGATGATGTTCGCGATGAAAGAAATATTGGTGATGATAACAATCCTGACAATTCTAAATCTGGCGAGACTATCGCTTGAAGCTTGAGTTCTATTTTTAATTTCTTTTTTCTTCTTCTTTCTCGCAAATGATATAACCTTTTTTGAACTATAATATCCTCAAGAAACTTAATGAAATCCTACATATTTATTCCCTTGCTTTCCTCCTCATTAAATTTCTTGAGACTTGTTGAATTCAACTTGTTTCTTGTGATAAAGAAATCTTCCCTGCATGCTTAACAAAGAAGAATTAATTTTTGAGATTATTCTATTGGTCTTATTTTTCCTTCCTAATTAAAGGTCTTATTTTGCAATTTTTTCTTTTTGCGACAAAATCGCAGGACGTCTTTACACTTTCATGTATTGACCCATTGATCTTGCCTTATCTATATTTCTTTATTATATTGCGACAATATGATGAGTCTAAGTTTTCTCGCGAAAACAAAGCCTCGTGACATTGCCGTCTTGCGATGAAATCGCAGGACGTCTTCACATTTTCATGTAAAAACCCCTTGACCTCATCTTAACTTTTTTTATCTTATGGATTTTTTCCTCTGTATAATTTATGCGACAATATGACAGGCCTAAATGATCTTGCGATCTTAGAGCCCCATGACATTGCCGTCTTAAGACACTTATCAGCTCCCTAATGGAGGGTGCCGCCCTTATCTTCCCCCTGGCTGCTCCTTCAAGGAGGGCACATCGGCCATACAAGACTAGCTCCTCCCATCCAGATTTACCAACAACCAGTTGTTTTCGCAGCCTCTTGTCCTTTATGCCTATATGGCTTATAGTTACAAGACTGCACCCTAGGTGGGGTTTTCTTCAGGCCAAGTGCATTGTAGCCAAGTCTTACCAAAGATGGCCAGGGTAGGTTCGTCCGTCCCGGGCATTCTTGGCTAAACCATGTACCTCGGCGCCTTGATCATACTCTGCACTTCTTGGAAGAGACTCTCAGTCGTCCAACCAGGGTATAACCTTATAAATCTGGAAATCCAAGATCTCTATCCCGGATAGGTTTTCTTTAACCCCTACATCTGTATGACTCAGGTTCCAGTAGCGGTATAACCTTATCCCTAAATAATATAAAGAGATACCCCCTTTATAACGTGCTTGTATGTCTTACATTTGCCTCTTACGAAATTGTACTCGCGAACTAAGTTGCACGCCATAAAGGTTTGTCCCATTCTCTTAATCTCTGCGAAATTTCATTCGCGTTTCTCGCGATATTGCTCGCGTAATCTTTAAAATAAAAATAGTCACTGATAATAACCTTTAATTATGCCAATATTTCTTACCTTACAGTATTTGTCACTGATAATACATTTTCAAAAATAGTCTATTCCATGGTCTATCAAGTCGTTGGCCAACATCTCTTCCTTCAGGATCCATTAATTTGTATGCCTCATTTCCAATTATTTCTTTAATTAAGTAAGGTCCATCCCATTTTTTCGCCAATTTTCCACCATTCTCTCGCTGATATCTCGGTGTCTCTCGCAGAACTAAATCACCAATTTGGAATTCTCGTTTTTTGACACGTTTGTTGTATTCGCGAGCTAACCTTCGCTAGTAGTTTTCCATATGATGTAGAGTCTTCTCCCTTTTTTCTTCCAATTCATCTAGTTTATGTAAAATCATACCAACACTTAAATTCCTTTCCCACGCTTCTCTTTTTGTTGTAGGAATAGCAACTTCTGTTGGTAATACAGCTTCAACCCCATATGTTAAACAAAAGGGTGACATTCCAGTAGCCTCTCTTCTAGTGGTGTTGTAAGCCCATATTGCATTATTTACTTGCTCACACCATGATTTGTGATACCCTTCTAATTTCTTCTTCAGAATATCTGCGATCGTTTTATTAGTTGCCTCAGCTTGACCATTTGCTTGTAGGTATAAAGGAGTAGATTTTCCACATTTTATCTTAAATGCATTGAGTAGTAACTCTATGTTATGTCCTTCAAACTGCTTTCCATTATCAGACATCAACTGTGATGGTATTCCAAATCTGCAGATGATATTCTCGAATATGAATGTGAAAATATATTTATCACGAATATGTTGTACTGCTTGTACTTCTCCCCATTTTGTGAAATAATCTGTATCCACAATGAGGTATCTCCTTTGTCCAGAGCCAGGCACAAATGGTCCCACAATATCTAATCCCCATTTTCCGAAGGGCCATACACTTGTTGAGGATGATAGTGGTGCTCCTGGTGCATGTATCTTTTTTCCAAATCGCTGACATTCTTCACAACGCCTTGAATTTTGTTTCGCATCTTCATGCATGTAAGGCCAGTAATACCCTTGCATCTTCGTTCTATATGCCAAAGATATACCTCCGCTATGATTACCAGCATCTCCATTGTGCATCATTTTTAACACCTTTTCTCCTTCCTACCTTGTCAAACATCTTAGCGATGGTCCATTAAAAGATCTGCGATATAACACTCCGTCTCTTATCTCATAATTAGTTGCCCTACTTCTTAGCTTGTGTGCCTCCAGTCTATTTCTTGGAGTTTCTCCTTTCGCCAAATAAGCAAGAAGTTCTGCTCGCCAATCTTTGTTTCTCTCTTTTGCTTCTATTTCGCCATTTTCTACAATCATCACATCTTTCTCTCCTTCTTCGTCAATTTCGACGGAATTCCCATCCACATCTTCGTCTTCTTTATTTACTGAAGGTAATAAGAGTGTTTGAATTTTTATGCATCTCACAAGTGGGTTTGTCATCATGCTAGATATGAAGGCAAAAGCGTCCGAAAGCCGGTTATCTTTCTTTGATATGTGCCTCCATTTTATCTTTGGAATTCTCGCAGATAATTCTTCCACGAGTCTCTTTTATTTCTTTAAAGAAGGTTCATTTGTTATATATTCTCCAGTTATTTGACGAATAACCAACTGAGAATCAATTGTGATTCTAGCATTTTCCAACTTCATTTCTATAGCAAATTTCAAAGCGTGGATAACAGCCTCATATTCTGTCTCATTATTAGTGGATGTAAATTCTAACCTGAATGAGAAAGCTATTTTTTCTCCTTCTGGTGAAATAAAAACAACTCCAATCCCATTTCCTTCTCCATTAGATGATCCATCCACTAATATCTCCCATCTATTGGGTTCTGTCAATAATTCTTTTGGATCTCCATGTTCTTCTTCTGCCTCCATCATTTCTTCCACAACCTCGTCATTTTCCAAAGGAAATTCAGCTAAGAAATTTGCGATGACTTGGGATTTTAGCGAAGATAGAATTTCATATTTGATATCGAAATGTCCCACTTGTGCATTCCATCTTTCTACTCTTCCTGATCTTTTTGAATTCTTCATTATCGATTCAATTGGCACTTTTGTTAACACCTTGACTTTATGTGCTTGAAAGTAAATGCGAAGCTTAAAAGTTGCATGTACCAATGTTAGGATTAATTTCTCAATCTTTGAATAATTTTTCTCTGCTGAATTGAATGTTTTACTAATATAGTAAATTGGTTTCTCTATCCCAGCATCTACTCGCAGTAATACCGCACTTAGCTCATATGCCGTTGTCGCGAGATAAATTAATAACTCTTCTCCCGGTTCACTTTCAGTAAAATGGTTATATCCATTAAATGCTCTTTTATTCCCTGAAAGGCCTTCTCACATTCATCTGTCCATCTGAATTTTGTTCCCTTTTTGAGTATATCGAAAAAAATATTTGCATTTATCGAGGATCGCGAGATGAATCTTCCTAACGAGGCTAACAGCCCATTCAATTTTTCACATCTTTTACTGTAGATGGTGTGGGCATATCGCTAATCGCTTGCACTTTTTCCGGATCAACTTGTATTCCTTCCTTTGATACAATATACCCAGAAACTTTCCGATGTCACTCCAAAAGTACACTTGTCGATTTACTTTGATATTAAATTGCCGCATTTGTTCAAAAATCTCCTTCAAGTCTTGTACATGATCTTGACTTCCTTGCTCTTGATTAACATATCATCTACATATACCTCCAGTGTTTTGTGGATCCACTTTGCAAATACCTTCTCCACCATTCTTTGGTATGTTTCACCAGCATTTCGTAATCCAAAGGGCATTTTTGTATAACAATATAACCCTCTTGGAGCAAAAAATACAGTATGTTATTGATCTTCTTCAGCGAGAGGGATTTGGTTGTAACCTTTATATCCATCTAACGAAGATATTCTTTCATTTCCCGCTGCTGACTCAACCATTTGAGGAATATCTGGTAGTGGAAAACTATCTTTAGGACAAGCTTTATTTAAATCGGTAAAATCTATGCAAATTCTTATTCCTTTATTCTTCTTTGGGACCACCACCATATTTGAAATCCACTCTGGATACTTTGCTTGCCTTATTATTCCTGCATCAAGCATCTTCTGTAATTCTTCTTCTATCTGAGAATGGTATGTTGTTGCGATTTTTCTTATCCTTTGCTTGAACGGCCTTACATCTTTGTTGATTTCTAATTTATGACATGCTACTGATGGATCTATCCCTGGCATTTCATCCATGCTCCACGCGAAAATGTTTTTGTATTCTCGCAAAAGATTTATAGTTCTTTCTTCCTCGTCTATCTCCATTCTAGTCCCAATTTTCAGTATTTTAGGTTCTTCTTCACTCCCAACATTTACTTCTTTTGTTGGTTCAGCTGCAGTGTAATCGGCTTCGGTTCTTGGTGTTTTTATGATTCTCGCACGTTCATCTCCTTCTCGCGAAAATTCATTGGGTATCCCTTTTCCATCTTTTGCTCTTATCATGTAAATTTTAAATTATTCTTCTTTTCTTGTTTCTCTCATCAATTTTCTGCGAGCTTTTCGCTTCTTAGGACGTTCTTCACAATTTTTTACTTCAATTTGATAGCATGTCTTCGCAAGATCTGTATCTCCTTTAATTTCCCCAATTCCGCTAGGCATAGGGAATTTGATGCGTTGATGTAAGGTTGAAGCTACAACTTTAATTTCGTGTATCCATGGTCTTCCCAATATCATGTTGTATGGTGATTCCATATCCACCACGCATAGTGTTACTTGTGTTTCAATTTCTCCAAGTGGTAATCGTACTATTATTTCTCCTCTTGGTTTTGTTATAGATTTTCCGAAACCATGAATATGATATGATGAAATAGACATTTCTTCATCCTTATACCCCATTTTCTTAAAAGCATGATAGAACATTATATCCACAGAACTTCCTGTGTCAACTAGAGTTCTATTTATAGTCCATTTTTCTACAGATTTTATTGACTTTTCCTTCCTGATTGGTATCATGGGTACCGTAATAACCAAAGGATATGTATGATCTAGGTTTTATTCTAAAACTTCTGTTGCTGTAAATGTAATTTCCTGCTTTTCCCAATTCTTTAATAATGGAGTTTTCTCTACCATCATAATTTTTCTTCCTTCAAAATCACGTTTATGTATCCTCCCCTTAATATTTTCATGAAATTTATCGATCATTTCTCTTGACACTAATTCATACTTCAATTTCCTATAATTTTCTTTAATTCTAATCATTTTTCTTCTGAATATTTCACCAATCTTCTTCAAAGTTTCCCTGATCTTGAATAATTCATGTCTTCTTTTTTACCTTTTCTTTGATTTTTCTAATTCAACGTCCCCTTAGCCGGCGCCAAAATGTAGTAGCAGGATTTCCCACACTACACCCCTATTAATAACCTATAAAAATCTAAGTGAAATTAGTTGAAGATTGAAGAATTAATCGACATTTTTATTATTTAGATCTCAGAAATGTTTACAGAAAATATTCAAACTCAGAATTATAACTTTATTTTCTGGAGTTTCTCTCTCCTCAATATTTTCTCAACTCTAAAAAATACATCATCCTCATCTGGACTTACTTGAACCCTTTATATAGGAAATTACATAGTGGGTGACAACTAAGTTTTCCCCTTCTTTCGGATATATTCTGCGATCTCATCGTGGTATTTGTAATATTAATCTTTGCCAACTTTTGTAATCCTCGTGAAACAATACTCTCATAACATGTCTCTTCAATCGTCAGCTATTATGATACTTCCCCGTGACGCTCGCCAAATGTTGCTAAAGAATCCTCACGACACTCTCGTGAATAATGTCATTTATACTTATAGGAATTTTTGACCTTCTCGTGAAAGCGTTGTTCTTATCATGATAATATCCTTGTGGCGATATTCTGGTACTACAAAGGGAAATCAACAAGTGAGGCAGTCATAATTGACTACCTTCTTTTTGCGAAGTAAAGTTTTGGATTAATGAAAAGAGGCAGTTCTCCCATTGGTTCATAGCATCATCAAATTTGTCGCCAACTATGCCTTTTACACGAGATTTCATGTTCTCTTCTTTGGTGCGTAAATATGAATTTTCTTTTGACAATGAGGAATGAGACTCCTTTAGTTGGGAATATTCATCTCGAAGCTTGTTGGCATTCAAACTAAGAGTTAGTCTACCCTTGATAAGTTTGTCTATTTCAGCGGCAGATGATTCAGTTACTTCGTCAAGTTTATTTTTAAGAGAGCGGAGAGACTGCTTTTGGTCATCACATATCCCTTGAAGATTGTTTACTTTCTGCGAGGAGATCACCAACAATCTTGATAATTTGTGTTTCTCTTGAGATAAAGTTCTATTCTTTTCTGACAAAGATTCTATAGACAAATTAGTCTTGGATAACGAATATGAAAGGCGAGTAACCTCGTTGTTTAGAAAACTGTGATTTTTCAATAATTGATTATTCTCATTTGTGAGATTTCTTATTTGATCAACTGAATACGTATAAAGATTATCTAATCTACTATGCTGGTCCATCCAAGAATCTCTTTCAATGCGAGCTTCATCAGCTATGGTTTCAGATTTAAGTTTTTCGATGAAACGATTTCGGTTGGAAACTAATATATAAACCAAGAATTTAAAGGGAGGATTAAGTACGAAGAATATGGAAATATAATAAAAAGATAAAAGGACAGAGGCAAAAAGAAGCTTACTTTTTAGCTCATCAATCTTTCTAGTGAGATTCTCGCAATCCAGTACAGAGTTATTGAGCTTGTGGTTTAGAGTTTCACATTCATAAGTCTTATCTTGAAGACTTTTTCTCAAAGCAGCATTTTCATTCTCTAGAGAAGCTCGTGAAACAGAATTGTCTGAGCCAAAATATTTGAGCAGAGTTTCGCAAACTCCGCTTTGGAGAGAATTAGTAGAAGAATCTCTAGCATTATTTAGAATGTTAGATAAAATTTTGAAAGCAACATCAATTCCTGCGATGGTCTCATTTGATGAAGGAAGGGATGTAGAAGGTGAAATAGAGGAAGTGAGGACAAGTTGATGATTTGAGTCATTAGCAATGGTTGTATCATCAGAAGGAGGAGTTTTCGGGAAAGTAACATTTGGAGGAAGTAATGGGCTAGAGGGAATTTCAGGTATGATGGGTTCAGCAATTTTAATTGGTGAAGGACCAGTAGAGGCAGTGGTAGTGAAAGCGAGCTTCTCCCCAGAAGGAGGAGGAAGATCAGATTGCACAGGTGTAGGTGAAGCTTTCGCAGATATTAAGGGAGGAATGACGAAATTACTTCCAAAGGTCGAGATCTTTTAGGAGGATTAGCATTACCCTCGTCATTCTGCAAACAATAATCTAGATAAGAAACAGAGGCAACAATATTGTTATTAAGAAATAGAATGTGTTTCTTACTACCTTATTGCTCGCAGAATTTTCTTTCCTTTTTCCAGTCGGCCTCTTATGAATAATAGGTTTTTGAGTCGAGGATTGGGAAATAGATGCAGCTCCGCTGAAGAATACATAATATGGGGTTATAAAGAATTAAGTAAGAGAATATCGAATAATATAAATAAAAAGTTTGGTCTAAGAAAATACCATGATCAAAAATATACCTCGAGGACTCCATTAATACAGTAGCAGAAGAATGAGAAGGAGAAGAAGTTGAAGAACAAAAATCAAAGAAACTAAGTAAAGAAGAAAGAAAGTTAAGAGAAGAAAACTAGAAATGAAATTCGACTCTTCCTTTTATAGGAAAAGAAGGGAGTAAATTATGTGAGACGTGTCAATACAAAAAGACAGATTTACAACACGTGTTAACAAGGAAAGCTGAATTAGCGGAATATTGCCGGAGAAAAAAGTTCAGATGTTCTTGCGATAGTTAAGGATTCTCATGATCGTTTCTTCTTCGCAGAAAAGACATGAGAATAGGCAAGATGTAGTACCAGAATATCGCCACAACGATATTCTCGTGATAAGAACGACATTTCCACGAGAAGGTTGAATACTCCCACTACAAGAATGACATCTTTCATGAGAGTGTCATGAGAATTCTCCAACGAAATTTGGTGAGCAACATGAGAAAGTATCAAGATAGTTGACAATTGAAGAAGCATGATAAAAGAATGTTGTTTCATGAGGATTATGAAAGATGGCGAAAATAAACAATGTAATTTCCACGATGAGATCGCAGAGTAGATCCGAAAGAAGGGGAAAGCTTAGCTGTCTTCCATTATGTAATTTCCTATATAAGGAGATCAGGTAAGTCCAGAAGAGGATGATGTATTTTTTTAGAGTTGAGAAAATCTTGAGGAGAGAGAAACTCCAGAAAAGAAAGTTGTAATTCTGAGTTTGAATATTTTCTGTAAACATTTCTGAGATCTAAATAATAAAAATGTCGTTTAATTCTTTAATCTTCAACTAGTTTCACTTAGATTTTTATAGGATCTTAATAGGGGTGTAGTGTGGGAAATCCTGCTACTACATCAATAGCATAGCTGTTGCACTTTCTCCCACCTGAGTAATTTCATTAGCAATCAACCTATCCTTCCTTGTACACAAATCCTTCAAAACCTTAGCATAACTGGGTACGGTTCTGATGGCCTCAATAAATGGGATGTTGATTTGTATCTTGCTGAAAATATCCATGATCTCCTTATCTTGAGCTTGCTTCTTTGATTTGGCAAAATGACTAGGGAAAGGAGGTGGTGTAGTAAAGGTGGGAACCATGTCCTTAAGTTGGCCGGTTGATATTAGCTTTTCCTTTTGGACGGTTTCCTCCTCTACTTCCTTTTCGATGTCGTTATTAACCACTTCTTGTTTCTTTGGCTCTTCCGTTTGTTTCCCACTTCTTAGAGTTACTGCATTAACGTGCTTTATTAGGTTCACAAAAGGTTGTGATGGCAACTTTGTCGAAGCTTGTGCTTTCATTTGATTCATATCTGTCGCCAATTTCCCAATCTGTACTTGCAAGTATTTAACGGCAGCATCATTCTTTTGTTGATATAATAGGTTTTGTTGAAATATCGCCTTTTGCTCTTTGGACGTTTCATCTTGCTTTAGCATCATAGCTTTCATCATCTCTTCTAAACTAGATCTTTGATTCTGTTGTTGAGGTTGTGGCTGAAATTGTTGTTGAAAACCACCGTGCCTCGCATAAGGATTAGGAGCTGCAGCTTGCTTATTGGCATAACTGAAATTAGGATGATCTTTCCAACCTGGATTATAAGTATTAGAATATGGATCATACCTTGGCCTATGATTAGTGAATAAATCATTAACCTCGGCCTCTTCTTCATATGATGGAGCTACTACAGAAGCTATGCGATGAATCGACTTCTCAATTGTACTTAAACGGTGCTCTGTATTCGGAGACTCCCCCATCTCGCTAACTCTTCTAACATTTGAGTCATGTCTTGTATAAAACTATTGAGCATTTGAGGCCATACTCTCAATCAGACTAGTTGCTTGCGAGATTGTCTTCTCAGTGAGTGAAACACCGGCTGCTGCATCAATCAGATTCCTCTATTCTGGAAGTAATCATTCGTAGAAGTATTGAATGATAAGTGTTGAAGATATATTATGGTGTGGGAAGCTTGCCAACAACTTCTTATACCTCTCCCAATATTCATATAAAGACTCCCCAGACATTTGTAGAATGCCACTAATCTCCTTACGAACAGATGCCGCTTTGGAAGCAGGAAAATATTTCTCCAGAAATAGCTTTTTCATCTCATTCCATGTTGTAACACTCCCTGGAGGAAGACAATACAACCATTCTTCTGCTAAGTCTGTCAATGAGAACGGAAAGGCTTGTAGCATAGTCATAACTCTGTCTGCGGTTGCATGCCTCAGACTTGTCATCTTGTGTTGAAATACTTGAAAATGACGGTTCGGATCTTCACCAGGATGTCCCTTGAACTTTGGGAGATGATGAAGTAGGTTCGAATTCAGCTCCACTAGTTCAGTGATTGTAATACACAGTGGTTGCGAATCTAAGCATGGAGATGTCAACTCTCCTAACTTTCTCTTCGGAGGTGGAGGTGGTGGTGGATTATTGTTACCGCCTACCATTTTTGATGTAGAAGGTTCTTCTTGCAACTTTGGACGTGCTTGTAGTACCGTTCCCTTGCGAGTTTGAATTCCACACCTCTGGTAATTCCAATCCTTCGATGCCAGAGATTAAGTACCTGAAATAAAATTCTCAAAAGCTAAATCAAAAACTAAAAATAAGACTAAAAACAAAAAGAAAACAAAAAAAAATAACAACTAAAGCTACCGACTGCTCCCCGGCAACGGCGCCAAAATTTGATGCGTGTCGTAGATGCTCAAATTAGATTACTTATTTCCACACAATTAACTGGTAATATAATGGAAGTAAGGATCGTTCCCACGAAGAGCAGGGAGATTTAGTTATCAAAAGTGTCACAATGGGGGGTTTTGTTTTATATTGTAAAAGAAGTAAATAAAGCAATTGAAAATAATAAAGTTGCAAGCAATTGAGAGAAATATGATCAGGGAATCCTTCTTCATTACTAAACCGTCATCAAGTTATTATATTCATCCATTAATACTATTAATCACAAATTATTACCAACCGTGGATTAACAGCTTGCTCAGTGCTATCCCCTAAATTCCTTATATCACTGAGTACAGAAGCTCTCCAATACCAGATTATATTCGTCTAAACCACCTAGTAGTAGCTCACTCAAGGTGTAATTTCTCCGAATGCTTTATCTTTTGTGAATTATAGATTGATCCTAGTAGTTAGACTCTTAGCTCAAGGTCCACTTTCTAGTGTGGTTTATACACACAATCGCTACACAGAATCCCTCTGCAAGGTCTTATGTTCTCTACTTTTGTATGAATTATTCGACTATTACTTATCTCCTAACTCAATACTAGCATTTGATTGAATCAACAAATTAGTTAAGTTGGCAACCTAAACAATCTATCAATTAATCATAAATATCCAATTAGTAAAAACAATCAATAATTATGTGAAAAACTTCAAAAATAGATTTATATAATAACTCAAATCATGTCTAGAACTTAGAATTCATCCTCAATCACTAAGAAGTTAAGCTACTCATGGTACTAACAAAACCCATGAGTTTCATATAATAAAATGATAAAGAAATAGTTACGGTGATGAATCGCTCTAAAACCCTATCTTTTCTCCCTTGTGTTCTTCTCTCCAAAACTTGATTAAAGATTATAAGATTTTTTTAGAAAAATCTCTTTTATAGGTGTCCCAAAGATAGAAGCGCCCGTGCATTAAATACAGGTCGAAATCATATGGGCACTTGCCAAAACTAAGAAAGATTTCCAAAACAAGCTCACGCCCAAAGCCTAGGTCATGAGAAATCTGTATAATGGGATCGCATCAATGCTAGTTAAGCCCAGCCCAACGTCTTTTCCCATCAGAACTCGGATAGACATCCTTCCGTGAAGACAGTTTTCCCTGGATTTTTAGTTTCCTCCCGGCCGTAAGAATCATGGACAGATGAGTCCCCGTGAGCGAAAATATCTGCTGGAATTTCATTCTCTCCGTCAGACTCTCGGATAGTTAAGCCACTGTGAGCGAAAATATCTGCTGGAATTTTACTCCGGCCAGAAACTCACGTACACTCTGGTTGTCGTGAGTTTTCTTTCTCTTAGCCATAACTCACGTATACCAGGCTCTCCGTGAAAACTTGAAATTTCATTACTTTTCCGGTCATCTCTGCCTTCTCGTCAACAGTCGAGCTTTTCTCGACTTCTCAAGTTATATCAGCCAACTAACCCCAGCCAACTCATATCGATCTCCTTCCATCTTTCCTTCATGCTCATTATTGCTAGCGTCAAACTCATCCTATTTCCATATCGAGTTCACAGTCTCGAGCTCCACCAAGTTTCTCTCCATCAGTTAACGTCACTGCCATCTGTTAATGGCAGCACCACTCGTTATCGATCATTACTGATGCCCTGTTAACGCCACTTCATCGCCAGCAGTCACCAATAATGTCAACTCCATCATTCAGCTCATGTTCTTCTCCATCACGAGCCATCGATCACGACCGATACTATGAACAACAACATTTTAAACACCAGCAACGTTATTCCATGTGGTCGGCATCTGCCGGAATGATCACTGCCAAGCTCTTCTCTGTTAACCAACACCTTTGCCATTTAATCATGACAGCAACCAAAACCCTATTATTGCCAAGCTACAACTTCAATGGCAGCAGCCAACAATCAACCATCAACACTGTTACATACTGCCGATATTGCTCTGATAAAGACGATGAAGTGCCCGTTCAGCATCCAAAAGTCACCCATCATTACCAATCATTGGGTTGTCTCTTCTCTCATCATTGACAATCATTGGGTGGTCTCCTAAATCATTAGCTTGCTGCATGTTACATGTTTCGTACTTTGGTAAAGAGGAAGAAGGTGGCAGCCCCTTAACAGATTGGCTACCCCTTATAAATTCTGTGCGCGCACTTTGCTTGCTCCAAATGCCCATAAAATCTTCATACGACGCTGGAACGACTCCATTCTTCCGCCGTTGGCTTCGTATTTTCGTCCTCTTCGAAATAATATCATGGAATCCTGGGTTCGAACGAGTTCCACTTGGTCTTTTACCCTTCTACGCTTTCGGCTAACTTCTTTTATTGCACAATTAAGTGCTAATTCGCTTCTTTTGGATGATTCACCTAGCAAAACACAAATAAGAGAAAACAAACGTAATATACAATAATTTGCAAGAAAATATAGCAAATACTAGCATGGGTTCGACACTAAATATGTGCAAAATATGCACTTAACAACTCATTTCATTTTAATCATTAAGGAAAATATATTTTTTGAAATTTTCGCAACAAACCAATTATATATCTTTTTTCTTTTCCTCAATATTTCTTTCACTTCACATTTAATTTTTTTTACCTTTACTGTTCTCTGCCTCTGCGAGATTGTTGGTTACTTTCTGACCTTCTGCGAGATTTTTTCCGCTTGTCGTTTTCAGCAAGTTCTGACTTCGCAACATTCCTTATTTTCTTTGTTCTACTTAATCGACCATCAATCTCTCACTTCTTTGTCTTTCTTTTATTTTATACTTCCAATTCCCCTTCTTCGCAAGATTCTACATCAATTTCATAGCACTTCTTTCCTTCAACCCAATCTCCCTTTATTACTCTAATGCCACTACGATGTGGAAACTTAATGCACTGGTGGAAAGTCGATGCCACACCTAAAATCCCATGTAGCCAAGGTAGACCAATTAAGGCATTGTAGGGTGACTCTACATCGACAATACAAAATAGAATCTTGGAAGATATCCCCTTTAATGGAATTCGCATTGTGATATCCCCTTTTGGTTTATTGGAAATGCCATTAAAACCATAAATTTTATAGGTTGAAGGTATTAGATCCTCATCTCTGCCTCACATTGTCTTGTAAGTATGATAAAACAGGATATCTATAGAACTCCATATATCAATTAAAACTCTATTAATTGCCCATGAATCTTCAGCCTCATCATCTTCATCTTCTCTTTGTTTTGGGTTTATCTCTAGTCTCACCACCAATGGATTATCATGCATTTTGCCAGGTTCAAGTACTTCTTGTGCAGTGAAAGAAATAGTCTTCTTTTGCCACTCTTCTAATGGCGAAGCTTTCGTAATATTCATTATTTCTCTCCCATCAGCATCTCTTGCGAAAACTCTGCTTAGGACATTGTTATGGAAATCTTCGATTGTTTTGTATGAATGTACAATAGAGTTACAAAACAATTTTTTTGCCTTCTCCCCAACTTCTATGACGAATGTTTCTCCACTTTTTGTCGCATTAACTCTGCGAATTTCTGGTGGTGGTGGTAGGAGTTGAGATCGAGATCCCCCCATTAGAAAATGATTTAGCTTTCCCTGGTCTATCATTCTGAGAATAATTCTCTTTATGCTTCTGCAGTTATTTATAGAATGTCCATGAAAGTGATGATAAGAGTAAAATTATTGGCTCATGTTATTTGAAAGCGGTTCTTTTCCCATGTTCCAGGGTGTTGGTATATTATCCATTAAAATTTGTAGATGGGGAAAACGATTTTCTGGTTTTTGCGGAATTGAGGACGACCGTGCAGAGGAGATTCCTTGAACCGAGCGAAATGTTTAACCTCACACAGATACACCGCTATGAAGGGGGTGCTTTAAGTTAGATAGACCAATCTGTAGTACTCCGGCCTAAACCAAGACAATGGACGTTCCAGAGTAAATTCGGTCACAAGAGAGGATGGGTTGATCTGTAGGAGGGAAGCTGAGAAATGTGTGAGACCAATGATGATCTGAGATTGTAGGTGTGTTATGAATTCAGCATGAAATGATCTGAATGATTGAATTTTGCCTGATTGAGAGTAATTTCTGTGAGTTCGTGTAGACAAAAGAGCGCCTGTATGAACTTTGGTGAGAAATTTCTTGTTCAGACGATCGTTGTTCGAATGTTTAAAAACTCTTCGAATGTTGTTCCTTCAATCAGGATTCAGAGACATTATATAATGCCGGAGTTGAAAACACCATGATCCCATGAAGTGTGACAGTTTTCTGGAATCAGAGAGTGGGGAAGTGGGAAATCGTGTTAAACCAATTACTCATCGTACGGAGACTTGGTTAATTTTCCACCCACTATCTTGCTGATTCTTCCAACTGATTTCACGACTTTCTCACATTCTCGTCGTGGATGAACACATGTGTCATATACCGCCAGACCAAAACCCTAGTTAATATCCTCCCAAGTGACACGATTGATGTCTCGTGGTTAATTTAGTCAGTTGTTGATTTCATGACTTTATGGGACAATGAGTCCACGTATTTGCTGAGTTAAACATGATTTTGTAAAATGTTCTGCAACTCATGAATCGAACGTGTTTGCTGGGACAGTGGTGGAATCCTCACGTTGAGGTGAGCGAGTGTTTCTCGATAATTTGTTGAATATTGATAGTTGAACTAATATTCCTTGATTTGAGTAAATATTGCTCATCTGAGCAAGTGTTGCTTGTTTGATGAATTATTGGCAGCGTGACCAAAATAAAATATTAATTAAAGCGCTGGTAATTGAACCGAGCATAATTAATAAGAATACTGATCATGATATCGTTGCAAAATTATTAGTGTTTGAATCTGGAATCATAATCCTTGGATTCAGAAACCCTAATTTGATCGATTGATGACGGATTGATGGTTTATTTGAAAATTAACCATGGAATGAAGGAGAACTGGATTCATGGGACCATGGATCAACCATGAAATTCTCATATTCTCATGTGAGCAAAAATCCAAGATCTTTTTGAAGAGTTGGTGAGTTAATGAAATAATGATTAAATGTTGGTTTAATCATTTACTGAATTACTGATGGGTTCAACATTAGGTGATAAAACCTAATTAATTATTAAAAGGTGAGGGACCGACCAAGGGGTCATGAAACCGGCCCTAGGTGGTCACGGGATCAAATGATGATCGTTCCGTCAAATTCTGAAATTATTCGGAGAGTTTAAGACCCAATATGTGCAATTGTGCAAATTAGGTCAAATTGTGAAAACACGTGGGACTGGCTCATTGCGAGCCAAAAATCCAACCCTGGTCGGTCAAGGTAACATGATTTTTTCGTTGAGACATCCGTGTTTCAGTCTTGAGAATTTTGATATTTTCCGATGTACGTTTGAGCAACCATTTGAGAAAATATGGCAAAATTAGGGTTTTCTGATAAAACCGTCAAAACTTCATCGGATGAAGGAAAATAATGAAAAAGTGAAAATATTATGGAGTGTGGGGCCGATCATTTCTGTGGGCAAGGTTAGCCGGCCAAGGGAGCCATCCCACACGTTTTTCATAATTTTTGTAATATTTTTCATGATTTTATGGAAATGTGATAAAACGAAGGAGTTTTTTCTAAAATTAAAGAGTTTTGTTGAAATCAAGGAGTTTCCATGAGATTAAGGAAACATAAAAAAATAATAATAAATAAAATAAGGGACGTGTGGACGTGTGGGACCGGCTTGGAGCATGGTTGGCTGGCCAGGGCCCGGTCCCATGCGTTTTCCCTATTTTATGCATTATTTCATGATTTGAAGGAAATATCATGAAATCAAGGAATTTTCATAGTATTATGAAAATATGAAAAATATGCTAGTAAAAGCGGGACGTGTGAGCCATCTAGGGTTTGTCCGACCAGCCATGGCCCGTGCACACGGGTTTCCCTAATTTTTATTATTTTTCATGGGAACAAGGAAATATCATGAGATTAAGGAGTTTTGATGAAATTAGGGAAATAATAATAAAATAATGAGGAACCATGAGGTGTGGGGCCGGTTGGCCAATGGTCACGCCCCCATCACGTTTTTCCTAATTTTATATTACTTCCTCTGTGCGAAGGAAGCACCACGGAATTGAGGAGTTTCCTCAAAACAAAGGATATTCGTTCAAATGAAAGGTTTTCATAAACTCAGAGAAAACAACAAAAATATGATAAAAATATGAAACTGGCGTGGGATTGACCACGGAACGGTCGGCCGGTCAGTGGGTCCATGATCCCAGCGCCTTGGTCAATTTTTATTTATTTGTTAATTTTCATCCTATTTTACATAGGTTCATCGTTTCATCGTATTTTGAAATACTCGTTCGTGCGGTGGTTGTATCATTGTTGAATACACTTGCACCATTTGAAATGGGGATTACTCAGAAGGTAGCTCTGATTCCCATGCGTCGAATATTTATTACTAACCCATGGATTTCTGCTGGGAAGAACCATGATTTGCGTAATGAAATATTTGCGAAAATATTTGAATATTTTCAGAAATTCTACGGATGAATCCAAGAATTTAGGTTTGAGACTGGGATCACTCAGAGATAATTCTGGTACCCGTGCGTCCAATATTTATTACTAAAGCATGGATTTCTGCTGGGAAGAACCATGATTTGCGTAATGAAATATTTGCGAAAATATTTGAATATTTTCAGAACTTCTATGGATGAATCCAAGAATTTAGGTTTGAGACAGGGTTCGTTCAGAGATAATTCTGATACCCGTGCGTCCAATATTTATTACTAACCCATGGATTTCTGCTGGGAAGAACCATGGTTTGCGTAATGAAATATTTGCGAAAATATTTGAATATTTTCAGAAATTCTGCGGATGAATCCAAGAATTTAGGAATAATTAATTCATGACTTTATACTAGCAGAGAAAGCCGTCTGGGAGCATTAATTATTCTGATATGAGCTTGTTGGAGCTTCATATACTTTATATAGTCAGGGTAAACTCGTTATTTATATCTTGAAGACGTTATCGCTCTATACTAGCAGAGCAAGCTGTCTAGGAGCCGTCCATCCCGTGATACTATATAGAAATAATTACTGAAGTATTCAGTATTCATGAGATATGTCGTTGTCCAGCTGTGAGACTACATATCTACATGTACTCTAAGAGAAAGTATTCTCAATCATAGAATTCGATGAGAGACTCGTGTCTCAGAATTCACGTCTGACTGCTGGATCAGAGGTTCGTATAATTATGGGTTTACGATTTTAGCCTTTGTCAAAAATCCACCATCTACAAAATTATTGCTTCCCAAATTTTTTCCACACTAGTATTCAAAGGAGGCATCTTGATCTCCTCCCATGTCATTCTTTGACTTCCTGATCCTCTCTGATAGTTTTGTCTTTGTCCTCCATATGTTTCTTGTGGATGATCAAGTCTTTGAATTTTATTGTTCCCTCATCGACTATAAAAATTTCTTTCTCTTTCGAATTCTTCTTGATCCCTGCTTCCCATAGATACCAACTTCTGTTGATTATCATTCTTATTTTCTTATTGGACCTGCGAAGTGCTCGCAACTGTGTTCATCAATTTTGGCAGCAAACTCGCATTCGCTGCTGATGAGCTTGTATTCGCAACATGATACAATTTTATTTCATTCTATTTTTCTTCAAGAGCAATGTACTCCTCCTGCAGCTCCCGTAATTCAGTCATTGTGATTGTATTTTTGATTCTAAAAATTTGAATGTATAGCAGATTGGTTGCGAACATTGTATTAATGAAGGATAAAATAAGATATCTCTCATCCACACTTCCAGCCATCTCACTGCATATTGTCTTCCATCTTATGGTTAGATGCTTCAAACTTTCTCCAATTCTATGCTTTAATCTAAATACATCTTCTATCCCTGGTCGCGAGGAGTTGTTAGTTATATATGCCCCTAGGAATGTAGTCTGTAAATGGTTTAAAGATGTTATAGTATTCCCGGGTAGACCCTCGAACCATTTTAGCGCCTCTCCTGTTAGACTTGATGCAAAATACTTGCACAACATAGCATCATGATTCTCCCACTGTAACATACATCTCACATAATCTTTAATGTGTTGAATCGCACAGGTTGTTCCATCAAAGATGCTAGTTAACGCATGCAAACTGCATTTTGGCGGTATTCCTCCTAATTGTACTTCTTGTGAGAACGGAGTTTTCGCAGCTTCTTCTGTGGCTTCATATAATTGTCACCTACCTCCTTATCTCCTATTATTCATCATTCCTCTCATTTCTTCCAGTTCTCTTAAGATTTGTTCATTTACCCCGGACGCTGGTTTCATTGGTTTCTTCAATTCTGCTTCTCTTCTCCTGCGTTCTTTCCTATTTTGTGTTGCGAGAGTTTGATTTCTTTCCCCAGCATTTTCTTCTTATATTTCTCTGCGATCTTCTCTTTCATTTCTTTCATGAATTCGTACATCATTTTATCTCTCATTTTCTCCTCTGCGATTTTGCTCACTCCTTATCAACTCTCTTTGTTGTCTTTCGATTCTCCTTTGTATTCTATCATATTCCTCATTGACATTGCCATTGTTGCGGTTTTGCTCGCGTTTTCTTTCTCGATTATCATGGTTGTTCTGACGTATTGCTTCTTGGAGTTCTCTTTCCTCCACTTCTGTTCTCAATCTCTCCCTTTCACAGGCTAAACGTGATTGTTTATCATAATGTTTCTCAATTTCCTCTTCAATTATTTGTTCATTTCTGCGATTTTCTCTTCCATGTAATATTCTTCTTCCTTCTTCTTGGTTTTCTTCATCACCTTGATTATTTCGTTCATGACGCTGCCTGTTTTGTGGAATTTGGCCATGTGGAATGTATCGATCTTCAATCATTTCTATATTTTCGCGACGTTCTTCATCTAAATTTTGCACCTCCTGCCGAATATTTCCATCAACATTTTCTACAAATGAGTTTCGTCTTTCTTCCCTTCTGATTGATCTTGAACTTGATCTTGTAGTACTTCTTGACCTTCTATTTTGTAGTCTCATATTATACATTCTCAATTCATGATTCTGTCTTGTCAAATTAGCACGTTCATCTGCTTCTACTCTCCTTTCTTCGTGTATTATTTGTCTCAATTCCTCTAATGCTTCTACTTCTCCATTTCCATGAATTATTCCTCCAACTACTTCTTGATCTTCCTATATTCGCCTATCCTTTCTTAATTGTTGCTCCTCTTCAGTTTCACCTGTTGAATCTGATTGCCATGTGTGTATGCTCACTCTATCATAATCCATAGTTCTTTTTTGCGCTGGTGTATGCTGAATTGGTTGTTGAATTTGATTTTCTCCATCATTTTTGTATTTATTCTTGATGGTTCTCCAGTTTCATTTCTTCTTTCTCCAGCAAGTCTCTTACTCCTTCTCACAGTTGTTGGTTGTTTTGAAGCATTTATTCTTCTAGCCATATCTTCACAAACTACTCCAAATTCTTTCAAATCACAATATTAATTTTCACACTAAAAACAAGGGAAGATTCCCTGTTTCTAGCGCCAATATGTAGTAGCAGGAAATCCCACACTACACCCCTCACAATAATTCATAATAATCAACACATCTTTTGCTGTTTAAGAACAATACTTTTATTAATTGATACACAGAAATGTTACAAGAAATGGAAGAAAACAAGAATACAATCGCTCTTTAAAATTTCTCTCTCCTAATGACTTGTTCAACACTCGAAAAAGATCTCTCTCTTCCTTACGCTTATTCACCACCTTATATAGGGATTTACATAGTGGGTGACAACTAATCTGTCCTTTATTTTAGGATTTGACTTGTGATATTCTCGCAAGCTTGTTAGTGATACTTCCTCGCAAACCTCTTTCATTCGCAAGATTATCACACTTTCTTCTTGTTTATACTACCGTCATTTATTACGTCACTTTCCTAACCATTCTGTGACATTTTTAATGAGTTATTAAAATTTCGCAAGAGTGTTGTTGTTAACTTCGCAAGACTGTTGCTCCTGTGATATTCTGATCCTACAAGGTAGAACCTATCTTAACCTGTTGATATTTGAGGTATAACCGGTCATATCCTATATTGTGTAGCATGTTATAATCGGTCACAAGCTACTTTGTGAAACATGGTGTAACCGGTCACAAGCTACATTGGAAAGTTAGTTGTAATCGGTCACAAACTATCTTTGGAAGCAAGCTGTAACCGATCACAAGCTAATTTGGGAAGTTAGTTATACTCGGTTACAAGTTAGTTTGGGAACCAAGGTATAACCAATCACAAGCTAACTAGGGAAGTAAGGTGTAACTGATCACAAGCTACCTCTGCGAAGCAAGGTGTAACAGGTCACAACCTAGTTTGGAAAGCATGGTAAAACCGATCACAACTTACATTGTGAGTTTGGTACAACCCATACCAAGGAGAAAAATCGAGTTTCCAATATTCACATATCTCTTTATGTTTTGTGTGATCTTGGAATTAGGGTTTGTTGAGTGAAACTTCTAGATGTCGACATCATTTGAACATGTACATAACTCTTATCATTTATTTTTCAAATATATTCCTTGATACTCAAGGTGATCCCATACCGAAATATTGAAAAGCATTAATTATGATTTTCATCATATATGTTTTAATTACCAGCAATTAAAGCATATCATCTAAAAATATTACTCCCTCTGTCTTTTTTTATTTGTCCTAATTTCTACTTTGGTCTGTCTTTTTTTATATGTCCGCTCTGTTTATAGACATATTTTTCCCTTAAACTATCAAATATACCCTTTATTTTGAATGCGCGATTGGGGGATACGAAAACTAATTGGGGGATATAGGAAAAGGAAAAAAACCGAATCCAAATATCAAATCAGGGTCACCCCTTATCTAAGTATTTTACCTAATTCCTAATCTACCCCTCACTAATCAGGTTTAGTGTTTAATTATAATTAGGAAAAATCTTAAGTATTTGTTAAAAGATTAGTGTGTGTTTTTATTTATATTTGGGTGAGTGAGGTGAGAGTAGAAGGAGGGAAAAATATTTGAGAGAGAACTTTTTTTTGTGAAAATGGAAGATGATTGTGAAGAAAGAATTGCTGCTGCTAAATCTTTAGCTCAACTACAACAAGACGCATATCTTGAATCTTCATCCAATGACAACAACTCACAATTGCAACTCTTTGTTGATCCAACACCCTTGAATGATGATTTTTACGAGCATAGAGAGTTTTTTGAAGAACCTACACAAGAGAGTAAACATGCACAACATACAAGCATCCCCAACACACAGGTAAAGCTGCTAAGAGGTTGAAAATTTGATTGTTTTTCTTTGAATCCACCATTTTTGCAGCTGAAAAAGCTCTGTGCCGGCATGGATGTTGTATGAATACAATGCCAGAATCTTCTCTACTAGCATGGTATTCATACTATGGCCATGCCGGCAGCTCGATATCCCCTAATTTGAAACCAAAACTGGCATAGTATTCAACCAAAAAATTATGCCGGTGCAAAAGTTAATTTTTCCCTACCACGGAATATTCTCCTAAATATGCTACCAGCATGGTTAAATTCAAAGGTTACTATGCTGGTACTGCATGAAAAACATACATGAAGCAGTGCTTTCCAAAGCTAAAAACCGGCATACTAGATTAATTAACTACCAAGACGGAACTGTGTATCGGCGTGAAACCGTTGATGATGGAAATGCCGGTACATGCACCAGCATTGTTCAATTTTAATGTTACCATGACGGCACCTTCAAAAAAAACATACATGAAGCAGTGTTTTCCAAAGCTAAATCCCGGCATGGTATATTAATTATGGTTCAGGCTAGAAATCTGAACAGTCGTGGAACCATAGATAACGAGCATGCTGGCACTTCTGCTTCCGGCGTTGATTTCAAATGAAATATGTATGCCGGAAAGAGTTTCAAATTTGGACTTCAGTTTTTGTTCAGTTCGACCATGACAGAACTGTGGTCCGGCATAGTATTTTAATTTATTTTGGAACTAATTTATTTTCTTTTCATTCGATCTTTAGGTTATCACATATATTGATCCAACAAGTGCAAAACCGCTTGGTCGGGATACGTCGAAATACTATAAAATGCCTCTGGTATATTACCAAATAATACTTTTTTCCTAGTATCTTGAACTTTACTAATGGATTTCTTGTAATGAACTTTATAATCTTCCATTATTTGCAATGTAGGGAATAAAATCTCTAGAGGAAGCAATTTCTTGGGATAAAGGGATGGCTCTTAAGAACATGTATGTGTTGGTCAGGAACACCCAACGTTCAAATAATCGTTTTGAGATGGTTTGCGAGAGAATTGGGAAATAGAAGAAGAAGAATAGCCACAAGAGAAAATATTATGTATATATGAAGAAGACTAATAGGGTGTACAAGACTCGTACGAGGAAGAATAATTGCCCCTTTAAGCTTGTATTCCATCTAAGAGACAAGGAAAATAAATGGGATTGTATGGGTTTTTTCGGCCGCAATATCCACCGGGATCCGAAAGATTTTTTTGTCACTCCCTAGTTGCGAATCTAAAGCCTCATGAAATGGAGGATGTAAAGAGATTGACCAAAGCACTTATCAAACCGAGACAAATTCTCAGAGGCTTCAAGGAAAAGGATCGGACGAACGTGTCTTCTCTAAGAACAATTTATAGTGCGCAAGCAAGTATTAGGAGGGTTGAATGGGAAGGGAGGACCGTTATGCAAGAATTTGAGAAGATAGTTTGGGATCACAACTACACGCAAATCATTAAAACATGGTCGGACAACAAGCCCCTTCAAATATTCATTTCACATCCTTTGCTTTCACAATTGGCTCATACATGTTGTGGTGTTCTTTTGATGGATTGCACCTACAAGACAAACAAATGCAATATGTTGTTACTCAATATCGTGGGGCAAACATCAGACAAGGTATCATTCACATTGGCTTGGTGTTTAATGGAAAACGAGAGGGACTATAATTATCATTGGGCATTACGACAACTGAAATTATTCTACCGGGAAAATCAACTTCCGAGGGTCATCATAACCGATCAAGATGACGCACTAATGAATACAATATCTGACGTCTTCCTGGATGCACAAAATTTCTTATGTACATATCATATACGTCAAAATACCATAAAAACTTTACATGCCTTATGTAGTAGCAGGATTTCCCACACTACACCCCTATTAAGATCCTATAAAAATCTAAGTGAAACTAGTTGAAGATTAAAGAATTAAACGACACTTTTATTATTTATATCTCAGAAATGTTTACAGAAAATATTCAAACTCAGAATTACAACTTTCTTTTCTGGAGTTTCTCTCTCCTCAAGATTTTCTCAACTCTAAAAAATACATCATCATCATCTGGACTTACTTGAACCCTTTATATAGGAAATTACATAGTGGGTGAAAGCTAAGTTTTCCCCTTCTTACGGATATATTCTGCGATCTCATCGTGGTATTTGCAATATTAATCTTCGCCAACTTTTGTAATCCTCGTGAAACAACACTCTCATAACATGTCTCTTCAATCATCAACTACTATGATGCTTCCCCGTGACGCTCGCCAAATGTTGTTGAAGAATCCTCGCGACACTCTCGTGAATAATATCATTTATACTTGTAGGAATATTTGACCTTCTCGTGAAAGCGTTGTTCTTATCATGAGAATATCGTTGTGGCGATATTCTGGTACTACATCTTGCCTCTTCTCACATCTTTTCTGCGAAGAAGAAAAGATCGTGAGAATAAATTGCTGTAATCTCCTATATTTTCACCTCCATCTTTATTCTGACACGTCTCTAAACCTTTCACCAACTGTCTTCATATAATTTTATCATCCATATATTTTTCGACACGTCATCTTAAACCGCTGTAATTTGACCATTCACGTCCTTTCATTGTATTAACTATATTTATTTTCTCGAGAAACTTCTTCTGCTATAAATACCTTCTCTCATTCTTCTCTTTTTCTTTCTTCTCATTCTCTTTCCTTCTTCTTCTCTGCAAATTTCATTGCTTTCCCGCAAATCGCGTATCTACTATCTTTCGCCATTTTTTCAATCTCCTTTCATTTCCATTCTCTCAAAATGGTTGTTGCTGGTGCTAAAAATCTTATTGCTTTCAATTTGATGCAAGAAAAACTTAAAAATCAAGGATTTGACTTATCTTTAATCCCAGATCAAAGTCCCAAATCTGTTCTTTCTCTTGAATTATTTTCTAACTTCCAGTGTTCTCGTGAAAAAATTATAGTTCTGTTAGGCCAACTTGAAGATGGTCTTCCACTTCCTCTCTACAACCCTGAACTTCCACTCTTTTACCAAATAATTTCTGATAAGAGATTTTCACGAGCGGTGTATCAACTTGGCGGTAATTGTATTAGATTATTACTGGAATATGCCTCTCATGGTGCTGGCAAAGGATCCCAATATTCCGAAGAACACAAAAGTCTTAAATATAAACATATTCCGATTATCCCTGCAAAGTATACTGTAGATAACTTCTTTCGAAATTACCAGTTACTCCCCATGGTAAGGGATAGTACCTGTTGGGGTGTCCGTTTGCATAAAAAGAAGGTCACTGATGAAAATGCTCTTATGCAAGATATTGATTTTCATACCAATACAAATGACGGCCCTCGTCATTCTAATGACGATAAGTGGTTTATTTTCCCCTTATTCCTTAAAGGTCCTTATATATTCGGTTCTCTCCAACTTCCTGCGAATCTCTCTCACTATGAACCATGGACTTTCAACTGGCCTTATAGGTCTTCCGATGTATATTCTCTCATCTTCTTATGCTATTATTATTTTTTCCTTCACACTCTCGCTAACTTTTCCGTTATCTTGTAGGTTGCCAAAATGAAGCTTAATTACCAGAAATATAGGAAACCCAACACTCTTCTAGCTCTTAGATCTTTCACAGATGAAGTAAGAAATATTCCTTTATTAATTAACAATATATTGTTGCCCCTATTTCTTATCTTTATCTGTGTTTGTAGGTAATTGAAGAATTACCACCTTTAGAGCCAAAACCTAAGGAGAAACCTTCAACTAATCGTAAAGGGAAATCTACTGTTTCAAGTGAAGGAAGACGCTCTGACCCTCGTGATAAAGAACCCAGCGAGCCTCCTTTGAAGAAGAATAAAACTCAGCATTCTTCTTCTCAACATACCCAATTGGATTCAATTAATAAATCTAATAATGAATTTATCGAAGAATTTGACGATATCAGAGAAGTTCCCTCTGTGAAAAATTATTATCCCTCTGATTCTTCCATGGCCCAATTGTCCATTCTTTTTGGCGATTCTTCTCGTGGAACTGCGAATGAGTATGGTGATGAGACTCTTAATGGGCTAGCTCAAGCGCTCGTCAAAGTGTGCGATGCTCCAATCTTATCTGATAATAATTCTCTTCGTGGAATTTCTGGAACTCTAACTCCAAGCTTCTTAAATGCACTTGGTATTTTGGTATGTTTTCTTAATTGTTTCTTAATTCGCCAGATTTCTCTCGTCAAATTTTTTGTACTTATAAAACTCTGTTGCAGGTTGGGAGAGCTTCTTTTGCTGCTGCTACTGATTTAGATAATAAATGTGCTTCATTTAAGAAAAAGGTTGTTAACCTTCACCAAGATAAAGAGAAACTAGAGGCTGAGATTGCTGAGCTTCGTGAGAAAAATAAACTGTTGGAAACTGAAGCTTCAGTTGATAAACAGAAGATTTTGGATCTTAACAATGCCAATAAACAACTTTATGGTATGATTTACTTTTTCTTTCTTTTAGATTTTTTTTTTGTTTTTCTTTTATATAGCTTATCCAAGCAATAATTTTTGCAGATGTTTATGGTCTAACTCACGAGGCTACGTTCCTTCAAACCTTTCTCGAACCTGTAGATGATATTACTCTTCTTGCTTGCCTTAATAACTCCTCAAGTAATTTTACTGACGAACAAATTAAATCCCTCTCTATAGAGGAACTTAAATTTAAGTTTAATATCCTGACCATTGAACACAGACACACTTTAGGATTATCTAATAAATTTAAGCGTCTTTATCATGAATCAAAAGAAGTGATCAATGGATTAAGAAGTAGAAATAGTGATCTTGTTGACGAGAAAGATCAAGCAATTAGAAATGGCAGCGAAACTCTAGCAGATTTCCATAAAATTCTTCTCGAAGTTCAAATGGAAAGAGATAAACTCTTCTGCGAAAATAAAGATCTTCTTGCAAGAGAAACTCAAGTTCGTTCTCGCCTTCTTATCACTAGCGATGATGAGTTTTCTTGGGCAACACAGGTTCTTGATAATGCTAGGAATAATTTAGGTATAGATGCTAGTCTCCATGCTGATCAATCGGCCTTAATTAGGGACTTGATTTCTAAGAAAGAAGGTTGTTAACCACTCTATTCTATTAACTTTTTTTTTTTTTTTAACTTCCATATTAATGGTGCCTTATTCTCGCAGATTCTGAAGATAGATGCCGTGTAAGGATGAGAGAACTAGAAGATATTAACCACCAACTCGCGAACGATATTACTGCTCGCAACGATAAATACTCGCGATTAAAAGCCCAATTTGATATTACTTCTGCAAATTTTAATAGAACCCTCCTCATCACTCGTAATGATACCACTAAGCAGGTTTGTGACGACCATGGAATTCCTCATTCTTTGTATCCTAATCTTGCAAAGGCAATACCATCAATAATTCCAGATCTTGGTGTCTCTGATTCTGATGAAGATTTTGACGAAAGTGAAGAAGAGAATAATGACGAAGAAACAAATTCTGTTGATGATGAAGAACCCCTCAAATATAATGAAGCAGAGAAATCTGGTGAAAAAGAAGAATCTGATAAAAATAACAATGTTGATAAATGAAACAATGTATCTGTCTGACTTCTTTCTTTTATGTAATCAATCGCGAGTTTCTTCAATTTGCTGCAACTTTCTTCAATTTAATGTGTAAACTTCTTTGCCCCTTTATCTGTATGAATGAAAGAACATCCTCTTTTTTGCAAATATAACTTGGTCAATATAGTTTGCATCTACTAATTATCTGCGCTTTAATATCCATATAAATTTCTCATATGGTGATGAATAATAATCTTTATCATTATATTCACTCCCATACTTGCCTCTATTATTCATCTGCAATATGATAAAGTTAATAAACGAATATTTTGGTGAATTTCATAATTTCTGCGATATTGTCGCAAACCATGATATTTTTGCGATCTTATGGTCTTATCATGCCTTCCTACTTAAAGGTATTACTTTGCCATAGTATTCTCTCCGCGACAAGATAGCAGGACGTCTTTACATTTTCATGTATTGACCCATTGATCTTGTCTTATCTGCATTTCTTTATTGTATTGCGACAATATGACGAGCCTAAGTTTTCTCGTGAAAACAAATCCTCGTGACATTGCCGTCTTGCGATGAAATCGCAGGACGTCTTCACATTTGCATGTAAAAACCCCTTGACCTCATATTAACTTTTTTCTCTTATGGATTTTTGCCTCTGTATAATTTACGCGACAATATGACAGGCCTAAATGATCTTTCGATCTTAGAGCCCCATGACATTTCCGTCTTAAGACACTTATCAGCTCCCTAATGGAGGGTGTCTCCCTTATCTTCCCCCTGGTTTCCCCTTCAAGGAGGTCACATCGGCCATACAATACTAGCTCCTCCCATCCAGATTTACCAACAACCAGTTGTTTTCGCAGCCTCTTGTCCTTTATGCCTATATGGCTTATAGTTACAAGACTGCACCCTAGGTGGGGTTTTCTTCAGGCCAAGTGCATTGTAGCCAAGACTTACCAAAGATGGCCAGGGTAGGTTCGTCCGTCCCGGGAATCCTTGGCTAAACCGTGTACCTCGGCGCCTTGATCATACTCTGCACTTCTTGGAAGAGACTCTCAGTCGTCCAACCAGGGTATAACCTTATAAAGCTGTAAATCCAAGATCTCTCTCCCGGATAGGTTTTCTTTAACCCCTACATCTGTATGACTCAGGTTCCAGTAGCGGTATAACCTTATCCCCTGAATCATATAAAGAGATACCCCTTTATGACGTGCTTGTAGGTCTTACATTTGCCTCTTACGAAATTGTATTCGCGAACTAAGGTGCACGCCATAAAGGTTTGTCCCGTTCTCTTAATCTCTGCGAAATTATATTCGCGTTTCTTAAAATTTCTTGCGAGTTTCAAATCTCAATAATTTCTTTTAACTTTTCAATTTCATTTTCTTCACTCAAACAGAAAAAACAACTTTACCTTTCCACTTCTAGCAATCTGCTCGTCATATTTCATCTTTCTATCACTTAATTCTTCTCATCTTCCTTATCATCTGTTCTTTTACTTAGTGTTTTCCCGCAAGTTTCTTGTCATTTCTTCCTTTTATGCTTTTTATACCTGAACCTTTGCTGCGTTTTATTATTTGCTTGATATCTGCGAGGGACTCGTTAGTTACTTCTTCATGCTTTTCTATTGAATCAACCATTAATTTGTCACTTATCTATTGTTGCTTAATTCTGTATTTCCAATTGTTGTTCTTCCTTGATCTTTCTTCACAAGACTTGATATCTATCTCATAACATTCTTACTTTCTCCCCAATCTCCTTTAATTACTCCAACACCATTTGGTTGAGGGAATTTAATGCACTGATGAAAGGTAGATGCAACACCCAATATCCTGTGTAACCAAGGTCGACCAATCAAGGCGTTATATGGTGATTCAATATCGACAACACAGAATAAAATCTTGGAAGTCATTCCTCTTAACGGAATTCTCATTGTGATCTCCCCTTTAGGCTTGTTGGCAGTTCCATTAAAACCATAGATTCTGTATGTCGATGGTATCAAATCTTCATCTTTCCCACCCATGGTTCTGTAGGTGTGGTAGAACAGGATATCTACGGAACTTCCAGTATCAATTAGGATTCTATCAATGGCCCAAGACTCTTCCATTTCGTTATTGTTTTCTTTACCTTCTTCTTCTTCTTCTGCTTGTTCTAGTTTTATTTCCAACCTTACCACCAATGGGTTATCATGCAGCTCGCCAGGCTCTGGTATTTCTTGTGTTTTAAAAGAAAGGATTTGTTTCTGCCACTCTTCTAATGGCGAGATTCTCGCTATATTCATTATTTATTTTCCATCCATATCTCTGGCAAAGACTCTACTTAAGACATTATCGTGGAAATCTTCGATGGTTCTGAAAGAATGCACAATAGAATTACAAAATAAATTCTTTGCTTTAGTTCCAACCTCTATAACCAAAGTTTCTGCTCCTTTTACATTAGTCATTCTGCGATCGTCTGGTGGTGGTGGCAATTGTTGCGATTGTTGATGCCCTTTTAGAAAATGATTTAGCTTCATCATTCTTAAGATTATTCTTTTTACATTTATGCAATTATTTATCGAATGCCCATGAAAATGATGATAAGGACAGAATTCTTGATTACGAGTGTTAGGATGTGGTTCCTTCCCCATGTTCCATGCCGAGGGTATATTTTCCATTAAAATGATAGCTTCCCAGATTTTTCTACACTAGCATTCAAGGGTGGCATCTTAATCTCCTCCCATATGGTTTTCATGCTCCCCTGATTTCTGAAATTATTTTGCTTTTGTCCACCATAAGTTTCTTGGGGTTGGTCAAGCCTTTGGATTTGACTATTTCCTCCACGATTGTAATAATTCTTATCTCTTTCAAATTCTTCTTGATCACGACTTCCCATAGCCACTAGCTTTTGTTTGTCATTATTCGCCACTTTCTCTGCTTGAACTTGCGAGGTGCTCACCACGTTATTAATCATTTTGGGAAGCAAACTTCCATTAGCCACTACAGAACTGGTGTTTGCAATTGGGTATGACTCCATTTCATTTTGTATTTCTTCCAAAGCAATATACTCTTCTTGTAGTTCTCTTAGTTCAGTCATTGTGATGGTGTTTTTGATTCTGAAAATTTGTATGTAGAGCAAATTGGTCGCAAACATTGCATTAATGAAGGATAAAATAAGATATCTCTCATCTACTCTTCCCGCCATCTCACTACACATTGTCTTCCATCTTATGGTTAGATATTTTAGACTCTCGCCAATTCTCTGTTTTAATCCAAATACATCTTCGATACCTGGTCGTGAAGAGTTGTTGCTTATGTATGCACCCAAAAATGTAGCTTGTAAGTGATCAAAAGAAGTAATAGTATTTTTCGGCAATCCCTCAAACCATTTTAGCGCCTCGCCAGTCAAACTGGATGCAAAGTACTTGCATAAAACAGCATCATGATTCTCCCACTGCAGCATACACCTAACATAAGCTTTAACATGTTGAATAGCACAAGTAGTCCCATCGAAAATACTGTTTAGTGCTGGCAAATTGCATTTTGGAGGAATTCCTCTTAGTTGTACTTCCTGTGTGAAGGGAGTTCTAGATGCTTCTTCGATTGCTTCATCAAGTTTCCTTCTTCCACCTTCTCTTCTATTATTTATCATCCCTCTCATTTCTGCTAATTCCCTCAAAATTTGCTCATTTGCAGTTGGGCTTTGTTCTATTGGTCTTTTTAACGCACTTTCTCTTCTCCTGCGATTTTCCTCTTCATTTCTATCTAAAATTCGCAGTTGATTTTGTCTCCTAATTTCTTCTCCACCAACCTCTTCATTTCTCACCAATTTTCTTTGTTGTCTTTCTATCCTTCTCTGTATTCTGTCATATTCTTCCCGAATATTTCCATTTTCACGATTTTGTGTACGTCTTCTTTCTCGATTATCATGATTGTTTTGCCTTATTGCCTCTTGAAACTCCTGTTCTTCCATTTCTGCCCTCAGTCTTTCTCTCTCGCAAGCTAGACGTGCCTGTTTAGCATAATGTCTCTCTATTTCATTCTCAATAATTCTTTGATTTCTGACGTGCTCGCGTCCATGTAATATTCTTCTACCTTCTTCGTGATTTTCTTCACCATCTTGATTATCTTCATTTCTTTGATTTTCAATATTTCGTCTTCCATTTAAAGTTTCCCCTGTGGATTGTTATAATCATTATTTACTCTCTCTTCTCCCTGGCATTGCCCTCTATTTGGATTTTGCGTTTCTTCTTGTACATTTTCTCCATCATTTCTTATGAGGGAATTTCGCCTTGGTATTTCTCTAAGTGACCTTGAACTTGATCTAGTTGTACTTCTTGATCTTCTTCTTTGTAACCTTAAGTTCTCCATTCTCAACTCATGATTTTGTCTTGTTAAATTTGCACGTTCCACCGCCTCTAACCTTCTTTCTTCTTGTATTCTTTGCCCTAATTCCTCTGTTGTTTCATCTTCATCTTGATGAATCGACCCTTCTTCTACCTCCTGATTTCTTCCTACTCTATTTTCTTCTCTTAATTGTCGATTTGTTTCTTCTCTCATTGAATCTGATCTCCATGTATGCACGCTTACTCTATCATAATCCACTCTTCCATTTTGTACCGATGTTGATTGGTTTGGTTGTTGAATTGAATTTTCCCTTTCATTCCTTGTTCTATTCTTCCTAGTTCTCATCCTTGAAGATTCTCCTAATACACTTGTTTCTTCACCTGCAAGTCTTTTACTTCTTCTCACTATTGTTGGTGGTTCTGATGTATTTCTTCTCCTTCTTCCAGCCATTTCTTCAATTTCTCCAAATCTTCAAATTGTAATTAGATATTTTGGATCTTCGATCCCCTTAGTCGGCGCCAAAATGTAGTAGCAGGACTTCCCACACTACACCCCTATTAAGATCCTATAAAAATCTAAGTGAAACTAGTTGAAGATTAAAGAATTAAACGACACTTTTATTATTTAGATCTCAGAAATGTTTACAAAAAATATTCAAACTCAGAATTACAACTTTCTTTTCTGGAGTTTCTCTCTCCTCAAGATTTTCTCAACTCTAAAAAATACATCATCATCATCTGGACTTACTTGAACCCTTTATATAGGAAATTACATAGTGGGTGACAGCTAAGTTTCCCCTTCTTTCGGATATATTCTGCGATCTCATCGTGGTATTTGCAATATTAATCTTCGCCAACTTTTGTAATCCTCGTGAAACAACACTCTCATAACATGTCTCTTCAATCGTCAACTACTATGATGCTTCCCCGTGACGCTCACCAAATGTTGCTGAAGAATCCTCACGACACTCTCGTGAATAATGTCATTTATACTTATAGGAATATTTGACCTTCTCGTGAAAGCGTTGTTCTTATCATGAGAATATCGTTGTGGCGATATTCTGGTACTACACCTTATTTGAACCCACTAAGGTAGATATTAAGAAGATAATGATTGTTCAACTAGAGGAAGATGTTCGCAAGAACAAACTATCACCCGAAGAAGAAGAAGATGAGAGAGGCAAGATCAAAGAGCGAGTGGACAAAGAACATGTGGAAAATTATAAAAAGGGGTTGGAATTTCTAAGAGATTAGGAGAAAGTTTATTGGTATCTTTCGGAGGATATGTATGAAAAGAGATTGGACAAGTTTATAGTCGAGTGGAACGAAGTTTATCCGACTGTCGTCTGGTATTATCGGACTCAATGGTTGGATAAGTTCAAGGAAACATTTATGTGTGCATGGACGGACCGCTATAGATACTACAAGAATGAATCAACTAGTGTAGCGGAGTCCACTCATGGGAGATTTGAAGATCTCATCCAACCCGGCCACGGAAACGTAGTTACGGTCACCGAGGCAATGGAGCAATACTTTAAGAGTGATATCGATAGGATCAAGAAGGACTTTGATAAAATCTCAATGGAAAGGATGACTTAATATTTATAATATGGTAAGTTGCTCCGAGGAATAGAGTTCAATGTCTCTCATTGGGAAATAAAGCATATGATGAGAGAAATGCAAAAGGAGATAAACTACGGAAAACCGGGTGATGTGTGTATTTGTCCCGACATGTCTTCATTGGGGCTTATGTGTCGTCATATGCTTGTGGAGTATGAAGAAGTGATACCTATTGAGGTTATTGATCCGTTTTGGAAGCAACTATCTTTCACCCTCCACCCTACGGATGATCCCGGACAATCACCATGGGATACGAACGAAGCAAAGGAGTTCTTCGAAGCTTACTCACGTGGCAACTCGGTTAGCCGGCAAGTCTTATTGAGCCAACTAAGGCTAATTACACTCCTATAGACCACAAACTAAAATGGAAAGGAGAAAATAAAGGAAAGAATTGAAAGAAATGAGTCAACGTGAATGTGAACTCGAGGCAAGTAAGAAACTGTAACGAGCCTCAAGCTCGTCAACACTATTAGACCAATCACGAGACAACTAAGCCATTATTGACCCAATTAATTACAGACGAATGTTAATTAATAAAAATTAATTTAACAACGATCTATTTACGAAACTAGTACCGCTTGATAGATCTCAGAAAGTTACGCGGAATGGACTGCTCGAACGTGTCATTCAAACACCGGACGAAGAATATATCACTGGATTATTATGAAGGGAAAATAATCATTTTTCATCTAAACCGCTTGGCTGCCTTATCAATTCAATGGGTGCCTTAATAATTTTCTTTGGCCTTATCACCAACCGAATCGAGCAGATAATCTCATTCATTATTTTCATTTCTTCTCTCTTCTTCTTCTTTCTTCTTCTCTTCTCTGCCTCCTCCTGTTCTTCCTCTGAGTGATTATTTGAGGAACAAATTAGTGTTTAGGAGATCATGTGATGAAGAGATGGATCGTGTACAGTCTTTTGCTGGTGGAGTTGATTATGATATTGTTATATTCAGGTGAAGTTGTTAGTTAGTAGTTTTGAAATATGAGTTGCTGACTTGGGAAGTGGAAATGTCATTGATAGTTAACTAGAGATGGGTTGTTGATGAGTGCCAAATAGTGAATATTTCTACACCTTTTCATTGGCATTCAACTCATCTTTTGCGCTTTAAAATCATATATTATCCCAAATTCTATATTTTCTTTGTTTTCAAGAATAAATACTTGTACTAATTAATTTTGTGTTTTTAGGTAGTAAATAAAGCTTGGAGGAATTAAGGAGCCAAAAGAGCACAAAATTGGAGACTAGCGACTATGGAAGAGAAGTTGCAGCCCGCTTGCGCATCAGTTGCAACCCGTTTACAAATACATGGGCTTAAACTACCCAAGACCCGAATCCAAGCCCAATTCCATCCTAAGCAATTTGATTTGATCTAGCAGCTGCATCCAACGTCCTCTCCTTGCCGTGCATTAACACTTTTTATTCCCGCCTCACACCCTAGTTGTCTGTCCCCTTCACCCAACTCGACCATAAGACAAACCCAGTTTGTTATTCTTCTTCTCCTCTCTTCTTTCTTTTCTGCAAATTCTTCCCCTTCCCCCGACCATTTGCAGAAGACAGTAGCACCTCCATCTTTGACTGCCTCTGAGCAGCCACCTTCTCCGCATCCTAGCTTCTATCTATCTCTATCATAGATTCTCCCACAACCCTAGAAGCTAGGTTTGAGATAGATAGAGTTAGGGTTTCCCCAACAATCTATTTAATAGAGTTGCAGAGACGAATTAGCATAGGGGACAACCAATTCAGACGTTTTGGTGAACAGGCCTTCATCTAATTTTAGAATTGAAGGAATTGAGAGTTGTTGGTATATAAATAGAGAAGAGATTGTAGAGAGAAAACTATGCCCGGATTAGCCGGTGCACCAAGTAGTAGTTTATGTTTTTTTTCATTATTATCATCATTGTTCTAATTTCATAACTAGGGTTTAGATGAAACCCTGACTCTCTTTTATGTTATTCATACTATTTATGTTACTCTTGAATGCTTGAATTGTTTAGGATAGAATTTAATCTAAGTACGTCAACATTTTGCACTCGCAGTGTATGCCATGTATCCATTGTAGTTAGAATACCACTGTGTTGATTATGCTGCAACTCATGCTTGAACATATTGTTATTGATCCTTAGATTGGTTGTGCTTTAACTAGACTAGTTAATGCTTTGGAAAGATACTAGTTGTGATTGAATTATCCAGCGGAGAAACACCTTAGGTAAGTGGTATACTTGGCACTTCTCTATTATATGTTACAAGGACAAGATTAGTATACTTACTTGAATACATAATGTGAGTTAGTGGTGGATTTGAGAATCCTAGTATCCTCTTTATCATTACTTTGCATTATGTTTCATTCACTACCATCCTCTTGTTGTGTCGACAACAAAACCCACCTTTTTGTTACTCGTTGTTAGAAGTCAGTTGTAGTAAAAACCATAGCTTCAAATCTACACCCACCTTGTCCATGTGGATCGACCTGTACTTGCCATGTGTTGCATCTTGATGCTGTGAACTTGCAGTTATTATTTTAGGATTGTTTTCATACCTACCAAGTTTTTGGCGCCGTTGTCGGGGACTCAGTAGCGGTGTAAGTGAAGTTACTTTGTTACTTTACTGATTTTTAGCCTAGCCTTGTATATATGTGTTAAATTTTTTCTTTCAATCGTTGCTAGTATAACTTGGTTATTAACCATCTGTTCATATAAACTGCATTTTAGTCTTGCATTGTTAACTATAACTTTTTGCATTTAGTTGCCACTTGCATAGTCTTGTATTATTTTAAACTCGCCCTGTATATATCCATCAGTAAGTTATATAAGATTGTGATGTCTTTGTCTTCCTTTCAATACCTGCCGTTTCATTCTGTCAATTGTACTTGAATTCGAAACCGCAAAGCCTGAGCTGTCCATATCTCTGCTACATTGTGACATCCCCCTTAAGATTTCTGAACCTTTGGTTGTGCTAGCCAATCCTACAGAGCTAATTTGTCCCAATTTCAGCTACATCGTACTTGTTGTTGCATTATTCTCGAATAGAATTTGCAGATGTAGGTTAATTATCTGTAGAAATAACCGTAGCACCAAGTGTGGTACTGCCAGTTAACTAGCAGTTTACAGTGCAAGCATTCTCGCACCCCATCCCATGACCATCAGTGCACTGTGTGTTAGCTTCATTTGGCATAATAGACAATTTCTATCTCCCTGCAACAAAACATTCCAGTCTCACTTTGTAGTAACAGTTTTATACTTCCTATGTGTTTGCATTTCTGGGAACTGAATCTGTTTTCTAAGTAACCATGTACCTGAACTTTCACTGTGTGAACAGCAAGGAGGAGAAGAAAAAGGATCGAAGCAAACCTGAGTATCGTGCTTAAACCACGGTGCCTGCGAAGCTGAAGTGAAAACCAAAGGAAAGAGACAAAAGGAGCAGAAAATAATTGTTATTATGGCTAAACCCGGTTGGTGTCATTCTTGAACCTCACTAAACTTTATTTATGTATGAATGATAAGCCATGATAGCTTGATATACTTGCTGCTTCACTGAGCATCATCCCACACCTGCAATTTGTGGTATCCATGAGCATAATTCTGTGATATCTGAGTGAATTGGTTGTTTGTTATCCATCAGTCGATCTCTGATCCTTATATGCTCTGAATGTTTATGTCATGCTCACCTGAGAAACTCATTGTTTATTATAGTCACCCAGCCTATGCAGCATCTTGAGTTGGCATATGAGTCTATGAAGTTTAAATAACATATCTACTTGTGGAGTTGTTGTGCATCTCTTAGTCTTAATAAAATTTGAATATGTGAGCATATTCCTAGAAAAAGCATTGTTTCCCTGTATTGCAGAATTGTTTTGCTTTCTGAGTGTTATAACATGTTGATTGATGTTCTTATAATGAATGTATGCTTGCTGAACTAGTTGCTTTGCATAACCTTATCGAGAAACAAAGTGCATGACCCTGTAGTAGTTGGGTAACATACCCGCTAGCTGAATTGTTATATCACTGTGTGTCTCTCAATCTCTGTTAAACTTTGTGACTGTCCTATCTTCGATAACTCAGCCTGTCACTAGAGAGAGATCATTTTAGTATTTTGGTCTGTAACTGGTGATGAGAACAAATCCATTAGAGAGCTTGCTTATGGGCATGCTTCATGTTATGAACCTCCCACAGACTATGATGTCAATAGTTGTAGGGATTATTATGGACATTTTCACAGTCCTGAGCATCAATACATGGACCCTAATAACTATTCACACATATATCATCCACCACAGGTTAAAAATGAACACTTTTATCATGCCCAGCTCACACACTCATCACTTTTGGATCAGTTAAAAGCTTGGATCACAGTTTTAGAAATGCAATCTGAAATCTATGCTTGTACCTTATGTGGTGGCTTAGGTCATCCTGTTGAAAATTGCAATATGTTGCATGATTGTAGGCAATCTTTGGAAGAAAATATCATGCTCATCGAACAAAATAATGCTAGCTTCGAATTGAATGCATTGCATGACAATCCATATAGCAGCATTTCTGAATTTCCTTTCTGTAGTGACCCTAATACACCATCATGTATTGAATTCCCATCTGCTATGAGGTTACCTACTGTTGATGACTCTCCTTACATTGAACAACTTAATACAATTTTAGAAATGAATCAAAACCTTTTGCAATATCAGAAGTTAAATGACCAAAGGTTGTGAGTTTAGAACTCAAAATGGGTCAAATTTGTGATGCACTAAATGGGGAGAGGGAGGAATTTCAAAATGAAATGTTTGTCAGCCCTAATGAAGTAAATTTTGAAAATAGTGTTTATGTTCATAGTCAAGCTACTAATGTTGAAAATGAACCTAATTTAGAGGTAAATGAGTGGACTAGAGACACTATGATTTTGAATAGGGAATTGCATTCCTGCTATGATGATGATGATGATGATATGTTGGAAGATCATGCTTATTCTGAAAATTCTATGATCAAACCTTCGGGTACAGAGACATTAGTTTTCTTTGCTGCGACCCTTATGAATGATGCTTCTTCTAATGTTCAATCTATAAATACATGTGATGCTGATTTTGAATTGGGGTTTGAACAAATGTTCATTGAAAGTGAGCATGCTACACAACTTGTTTGTGACTTAGGGAAGGCTGAATTTTATGTAGACATCAATAATTCTATGCATGAAAATAATTTCGATATGTCTAATTCCCTGCTTAGGTAACAACATAATGTTTCTCATGATCTGTCTATGCATGAGAATAAATCTTTTGATGATGATGATTCTGAATTGGGGCTTATGAATTTGTTCACTTACTTTGAGCATGATACTTCATTACTTGTTTCCGACTGGGAAGATACTAGGTTGTGCAGTGACACTTTTGAACTTAACAATGAATGTAACTTAGACGTGTCTATCTCCCTTCCCATGTCACAATCTGATGGCCTTGCACCCAGCTTAGATTTGGTTTGTAACAAGATTTTGAAACCAACTTCTTTTAGAATTCCTAATCTAGTCCTGGAGCTGTGTGCTTCTCAAGTCCTTTTGGACTACGTTTTTGCTAAATAAAATACCCTTGAAGATCCACAGTTGGAATACATTGATGTTTTTCTTCCCGTCCCTAACAAAGTCCAATTTGAGATAGACCTTGTGCATGATGTACCTCTAAAATTGCAATATTTTTTGCTCAAAAACATATCTGTTGACAAGTTTTGGTTTAGTGGTAACTCTTTCACATATGCAGTCTTACTTGCATTCTCATGTTATATATGTGTATGGTTGTTGATGTTTCTGCATATCTTCTTTTGGGTTGATCCTCAACTCTTTAGATTGTTGGTGTATGGTGAAGTTTTCTTGTATATAATCCAGTAGGTAATGTTACATCTTCTATCTTGAATCGGTTGAGTCTTCTTTTATATATATTGTGCTAATCCAATATGACATCAACTGAGTTAATGTGGGATTTTATCCTTGAATAATGAAGCTCTAATCTTTCTTTTTCCGACATACCGGTAATCTCTTCCCTTTTCTCTTATCATCTTGGTTCTCATGGTATGTTTTTGTTTAAATTCTTATCATCCTTTGAAACATTGAGGACAATGTTAGATTTAGGTGTGGGGGGGTGTTTTGCATATAGTCTTCTTACTTTAGTTTTCATTAAAAAATTTTTTTCAAAACTCTTTGTAAATTTGTGCATAAAACCTCCAACTTTTAGAGATCTTAGAGTCACTAGCATGCTTCTATCTATGTTTACATGGAGAGTCTAACCGAAATAACTGAAATCGGAAGTACTAGAGAACACAATCGGGTTTCTTAGTTGTTAGAGCATTAAAGTTGGATTTAACCATGCCGGTGGGAAAATTAGGTGCTACAAAGATATTTGGTAGTAGAGTTATGATCATCCTTAGTGGAGACTACCTATTTTAAATCAAGTGAGGCACCGACCTTCAATTTTTGTGACTATCTAAAAAAATCTTTTAGAGTGTGTGTCACCGTACGTCAACTCCGGGTAGGAATGGTGAGCTACCCAACTTCGCACCACTTTCAGCACTATTTTTGATCTCTTGAGTTCTAATTTTGTCAATCATGAGGATGACGTCTAAAGATAAAAACTCCTTCTTGTAGTTTGATTTGCAGTTAGCACCATTCTCTCTCACTCGACAACATCAACAGATCCATAGAAACACATCATCATCAACAAAGCATCTATGAAGAAAAGTTAAAATAGTCCAAGGTTTACATGCAACGGTCCAAGGAATATAAAAAGTTCTTATTCAAAGTGAAGATACAGTACAAAGAGCAGAATTCTATAAACATTTGAAGAGGTATTTTACATTAGCAAAGAAAACAGAAAAAGATGAGAATTAGTGAAGTTTATGAAATGAAGACAATACAAGTTGTGAAGAATTATGTGATAACATCCTTCATACATGGATTTAGAAGTTTCATTACTTTGTTATTTTTAATTTGTATTAAAAAAAATATAAAAAAAATGAAAAATGAAAAAGAAAAATAAAAAAATAAATAAAATATTTATTACAGTTTGTTTTTAGTTTTGTTTAAGTTAAGAAGAAAATTTAAGAAGAAAATTCAAGCAGCAAGGAAATTGAAGAAAAGAATTAGAAATTGTCAAGGTTCTACGAAGTTCAGAAGTTCATCATCAGCAGTTGAAGACCGAAGACTGAAGACGAAGACGTTTATATGGATGATGTGAGAGTGGTGTTGATTGCATATCGGATGTGAAGGTAAGTGAGTACTCCCATCCTTGCTAATGGTTGATTTCCTTTCTTAGAGATCATCAGAAAAAGATTCTTTTTGTCCACAATTCTGTGGAGTCTCCAGAAATTATTTCGGAAGGTTCTCCTTCCACCATTCAACGTGTGCAGGATTTCTCTCTTTATTCCTATCTGCATACATGAGAGACTAAAAAAGCGATATTTTTGAGTACAATTATCATAAAACCCTATTGGTGTGGCAGAAGTCGAGGCTTGTGATTACTCTCGAACCCGAATTCTTTCATATGGTATGGTTATTTCTCTCTCAACTCTTAAGGATGAGAATGCGTTCTTTGGTAGTTCTAACTTCGTGTTACTAGCATGCAGAAACTCTATGTCCTCATAGCTCCTTGGATGATTGAGACTCTTTTACGCTCTGAAGTTGGAGAAGGTTTTGTGGGTACATCTCTGGTAGGCCCTCACGAGACTACAACTCGTCCACTAGGGACACCTAGGGGTTTAAAGGCTTAGTGCATACGCTAAATGCATTCGAGAGACCAGCGACAGTGGTATAGTTAGGATTTCTTTATTTCTGTTTCACTTAAGGACAAGTAAAATTCAGGTTTGGGGGTATTTGATCTGTGCCAAATAGTGCATATTTCTACACCTTTTCATTGGCATTTAACTCATCTTTTGCACTTTAAAATCATATATTATCCCAAATTCTGTATTTTCTTTGTTTTTTCAAGAATAAATACTTGTACTAATTAATTTCGTGTTTTTAGGAAGTAAATAAAGCTTATAGGAATTAAGGAGGCAAAACAGAAGAAAATTGGAGACTAGCGACTATGGAAGAGAAGTTGCAGCCCGCTTGCGCATCAGTTGCAACCCGTTTACAAATACATGGGCTTAAACTACCCAAGACCCGAATCCAAGCCCGATTCCATCCTAAGCCGTTGGATTTGATCTAGCAGATGCATCCAACGTCCTCTCCTTGTCGTGCATCAACACTTGTTGTTCCCGCCACACATCATAGATGTCTATCCCCTTCACCCAACTCGACCAGAAGACAAACCCAGTTTATTCTTCTTCTTCTCCTCTCTTCTTTCTTCTCTGCCAGTTCTTCCCCTTCCCCCGACCATTTGCAGAAGACAGTAGCACCTCCATATTCGACCGCCTCTGAGCATCCACCTTCTCCGCCTCCTAGCTTCTATCTATCTCCATCATAGCTTCTCCCATAACCCTAGAAGCTAGGTTTGAGATAGATAGAGTTAGGGTTTCCCCAACAATCAATTTAATGGAGTTGCAGAGACGAATTAACATAGGGGACAACCAATTCAGATATTTTGGTGAGTGGGTCTTCATCTAATTTTTGAATTCAAGTAATTGAGAGTTGTTGGTGTATAAATAGAGAAGAGATTGTAGAGAGAAAACTATGCCTGGATTAGCCGGTGCACCAAGTAGTAGTTTATGTTTGTTTTCAGTATTATCATCATGTTATAATTTCATAACTAGGTTTTATATGAAACCATGACTCTCTTTTATGTTATTCATACTATTTATGTTACTCTTGAATGCTTGAATTGTTTAGGATAGAATTTAATCTAAGTACGTCAACATTTTTCTCTCACAGTGTATGCCATATATCCATTGTAGTTAGAATACCACTGTGTTGATTATGCTGCACCTCATGCTTGAGCATATTGTTATTGATCCTTAGATTAGTTGTGCTTTAACTAAACATTTAATGCATTGGAAAGATACTTTAGTTGTGATTAAATTATCTAGCGGAGAAACACCTTACGTAAGTGGTAGACTTGACACTTCTCCATTATCTGTTACAAGGACAAGAGTAGTATACTTAGTTGAATACATAATGTGAGTTAGTGGTGGATTTGACAATCCTAGTATCCTCTTTATCATTACTTTGCATTCTGTTTTAGTCACTAACATCCTCTTGTCGTAGCGACAACAAAACCCCCCTTTTTGTTACTCGTTGTTGAAGTCAGTTGTTGTAAAGAACATATCTTCAAATCTATACCCACCTTGTCCCTGTGGATCGACCTGTACTTGCCCTGTGTTGCATCTCGATACTGTGCACTTGCAGTTATCATTATAAGCTTGTTTCCAGACCTACGGATTGTCTCTATGTTTGTAACTGTAATTGTTGAAGTTAATAATGAGATGCTGGTGATATGGATACAGAAATGGAACTGGTGATTATCACTGAAGGTGTTGACGAAGTTTGTTGTGTTGGTTGGTTTAAGTGGTTGCAGTTCATGGAAATTGTGGTGCTGTTATGGATAGTGACATCTAGGGACTTTGTGGCTGAGCAATTGAGTTTGGTTCAAAAGATAATGGGAGTAAATGATGATGTTGCTGGTGGTCTGTTGTTGAAGCTCAAAATATGTTGATATGGAACCAGATGAATGTTAAACATGGAAGAATCTTTGAAGGGGTATTACTGGTGGTAAAGTACAACTGCAGAATTAAAGTGGAAGTGATTGGTTGTGCTACTGAAAATGTAGGGAAGATATAACTGCTATGATTGTGTTGTCAAGGATGGTGTTGTGGTAGTGTTGTTGTTGTCATATGATGTTGATGGCATGAAGAAAATTATGAGAATAATGTTAATGATGTTCAGATGCTGATGGTTATCTCAATGACTGGAAGGTGATGATGTGGTTTGTTTGATTTTTCTGAATTGAAATGTAGCATTATATGAAGTTGATACAGTTTGGATTTAAACTCCAACAAGTGGTGTTGAACTGAGATCAGTTGAGGCAGCCTTTTTGTAACTACAACTGTTGGAATCTAAATGAGCAGGTGACTGTGTTGTTAGGTTGAAGGTGTAGTGTTAGTCTATGTGAAGGGGGAATAGATTACATTGTATGTAGTAATTGAAGTTGAGAGTGTGATGATTTTGTAATCAAGATGGTAGTTAGACTTAGTGTGAGTGAGAACTGTGAATTTATGTTTATAATGATGTTTGAATGAACTTTTGTTCTTGAGCTTAGACCTGTTAGTCATCCTAGTCAGATGTCTGACTGTTATATTTTTGTCTGACTCAGTTGAGCTGACTGAGTTGAACCGTGTTAACCCACCGAGTTACCTGTCTTGACCTGAGTTGACCTAGTGGACCGAGTTGGACCTTTACCCTGGACTTTGATTAACGTGGACTGTTAATTGACTCCTTTGACCGTTAGTTTGACCATTAATTGACTCAGATGGATTGGACCTTAGTTAATGGGATTGTTTAGTGGACTTGGACTTAGGCATGGTTTCCTATTTTGATGAATTGGACCTTTATGGTCCGAACTAGCCTTTGGTTCCTTCTACAAAGTTGTATATATTCATAAGACATATCTAGCGGACTATAGAACCAATCTAATCGGATTAGTAAACCTTTGGAAATGTGTAGAACCATTAGATAGTTCACTTAGCTTATAACTAGAGAATTGTATGAGATTATGTTTTGAGCCTTGTATGAGACTTTTGGGTATGTAGTTGCAGGAATTCCCACACTACACCCTTGTTAAGATTCTATAGAAATCTATTGGAAATCAATTAACCTTCAAAGATTTAAATAACACTTTATTATTCAAATCTCATAAATGTTTACAGAATTGGAAGAAATCAAGATTACAAATATTCTCTTGAAGTTTCTCTCTCCTTAAGACCCTTTCAACTCTCAAAAACACAACATCCTTTTCTGGATCTATCGTGCCCTTTATATATGGATTTACATAATGGATGACAGCTAAGTTTTCCTCCTTTTTCGGATCTATTCTGCGATGGGATCGCAATCGCTACCATATTCTCTATCGCAAGAATGATGACCATCGCAGGATCAACATATTCTTTTTTTATTTCTTCCATCGTCAGTTTCTTTTTGGTATTCTGTGACGCTCGCAGAAACGTCGTTAATATCGTAGGAATAACATCGTAGCGATATTATGGTCCTACATCTTGCCTCTTCTCATGTCTTTTCTGCGAGGAAGAGAAGATCATGAGAACCAATATTCTTTATTACCCTCGCAACTTCTTTCTTTCTTCTCGACATGATTCCGTTAATTTAGCCTTTCTTACACGTGTTGTGAATTCCTATATTTACTGACACGTCTCTGCTTTATAGGCCCACCCTCTTTTGCCTATAAAAGGTAGAATTAAGTTTCAAAACTAATTTTATTTCTCTGTTTCTTCATCTTCTTCATTTGTCTACTTCGTCTTCCGTCTGCAACTTTTCTTCTCCTTCACATTCTTCTGCTACTGTTTTAATGGAGTCATCAAGGTACGTTTCTTGAATTATGACATTTATTTAAGCCAATTTTTACTTTCATTCTCTAATCTTTCTTATTTGATTCTTCGTAACTTCCATGCTATGTCTTATCTTCAGCGGAACTACACAACCCACGGTTCAAAACCCTAACACTCGCAAAAGACTGGTAGAGAAGAATAAAATGAGTTCTGCGAATGATAAGGTAGTAAGAAACATATTCTCTTTCCTAATAACAATATTGTTGCCTCTGTTTCTTATCTGAGTTATTGTTCACAGAATGACGAGAACCCTATTAAACCTCCTAAAAGATCTCGCCACTTTAATATACTTGGGGAAGATGTCATTATACCCACATTAACATCTGTGAGGATTACTCCCACACCATCGCAACCAAATTTTTCTACTTTTGTTTGCGAGAATATCGCTACTCATTCTTCGACTTCCTCTGATCCTTTGACAAATCAGGCTTTTAAAATTGATGTGACTGAGACTCCTTATAGTACTTTATGGCCTTCAACTGTTGTTTTTCCACATACTCCTCCCGAAAACTCAACCACCATAAATGATCGCCAACTTGCTCTCATTACTACTTCATCTTCTACACCTCTTCCTTCATCAAGCGAAACTTTTGCGGGTGTTGATGTTGCTTTCAAAAAATTTTCTAACATTTTAGATAATGCTAGAAAGTCTTCCACTGACCCTCTCCAGCATGAAGCTTGCGAGACTCTACTCAAGTATTTTGGCTCTGATGATAATGCTTCACGAGCGTCTTTGAAAAATGAGATTGAGGCTCTGAGGAAAATCCTTCAAGCTAAAACTGCTGAGTGTGATACTTTGAATCACATGCTTCGCAACTCTTCTCTGGACTGCGAGAACCTTCGCAGAAAAAATGACGAGCTAAAAGGTACATTTTTCTTGCCTCTGCTTTTTTGTTTTTATGTTTTATTTATATATTTTCTGTACTCAAGCTTCCTTCTTAAATTCTTGATTCATATATTAGTTTCAAATCGGACTCGTTTCATAGAAAGACTCAAATTTGAATCTATTGCTGAAGAAGCTCGCGTTGAAAGAGATTCTTGGATGGATCAACATACTAGACTAGACAATCTTTACACTTATTCAATTGATCGCATAAATAATCTCACTAATGAGAATAATCAACTATTGCAAATGCAGAGCTTATTAAGTGGCGAGGTTGATCGTCTTTCATATTTATTTTTTAAGGCTAATTTGGCAATGGAATCTTTATCAGATGAGAATAAAACCCTGTCCCAATAAAAACATAAATTCTCAAGCTTGATGGCGATTTCCTCGCAGCAATTAATTAATCTTCAAAGCACATGTAATAATCAAGAGCAATCTCTTCGTTCTCTCAAGAATGAGCTCAAAGAATTAACTGAATCATCTGCTGCCGAGAAGGATAAACTTATTAAGGGTAGACTAACTCTTAGTTTAAGAGCCAGCGAACTTCAAGACCAATACTCTCAATTAAAGGAATCTCATTCTTCACTAGCAAAGGAAAACTCATATCTTCGCAACAAAGAAGAAAGCATGAAATCTCTTCTGAAGGGTATGGTTGGCGATAAATTTGATGATGCCATGAATCAATGAGAGAACTGTTTATTTGCATTAATCCCAAACTTAACCTCACAAAAATAAGGTAGTCAGTTGACTGCCTCTCTTGTTGGTCTTCTCATAAATTTTTGTGTTATATTCTTTGTGAGTTTTTTGTCTAATTGATCTCTTATTATTTTGTTGCTCGCAGAATCCGAAAGAAATCTTCATTCTACCATCACTGATCTGACCACTAAGTTGGATAAAGTTCGTAAAGAAAACAAGTCTCTTGTTTCCAATTATCTCGATTCCCGCAATAAAACAGAAAGAAGACTTGATTATCTCGAGTATTTTAAAAACATAGAGATTAGGAATAGTGATAGAAGTTTCCTTCGCAAGGTCCACCTCAGTGCTGAAGTTCTTGTGAATGATATTCTGCTCTCTAATTCTCTCCCTCATGTATCTGTTCCTCCTCTAAAGGTTGATGATGATGAAATTCCTCTTCCCATGGATGAAGATTTAGAGTTTACTAATGAGGAAGAGAATATTACTCAAGAAGATGGTGAAGAAGAAGAAGATAAAAGAAGTCCTCCCAAAGAAACAGCTGCGGGTGGTGAAGTAAATGTTGATGAAGATTCAAAAGAAGAAGATACCCATGATTTAAAGGATGCTGATGAAGATAATAACTCTGGCATAATTAATAAATCTGACGAGCAAGAAGAATAAATCTGGCGAAACCATCGCTGAAACTTGAATTTTATCTTTGCTTTCTTTTATTTCTTCTTTCTCGCGAGCAATGTAATCTTCGAGATTTTTAGAATTTTAACTTTCGATTTAGCTTACTTTGAATATTTTCAAGAAAGATAATGTAATCTTACTTCTCTATTCCCCTTCTTGCCCTTCATTATCTTGCTTGAAATGGTGAATCATTTTCTGTATCTTCTTTAAGAAATTGTGTTGTTGCATTTTCCCCGAAAATATGAATACATCTGCGATATAATGAATAGTGCTTCGATATTCTGAAATTTTTTGAAGGAATCTGCACTGTTAAGAATTTGCCTTTGTATATATAATTCTGCGATGAATGTATATTTCCTGCAACTTTAAATAGAGAATAGTTAATTGGTAGGATTATTCTTTTGGTCTTATTTTTCCTTCCTAGTTAAAGGTCTTATTTTGCCAAACCTTTTCTGCCTGCGACAAAATCGCAGGATTTCTTAACATTTGCATGTAAAGACCCTTTGATCTTATCTTATCCATGTTCTTTCAAAATCTTTGCGACAATATGATAAGTACAAACTCTCTCTCAAGAATTTAGCCTTATGACATTTTCGTCTTGCGATGAAATCGCATGACGTCTTTACGCTTTCATGTAAAAACCCATTGATCTCATCTTAACTTTAGGCTTGTTGCCTCTGTATAATTTACGTCACACGACAATATGACAGGCCTAAATATTCTTGCGATTATAAAGCCCCATGACATTGCCGTCTTAAGACACTTATCAGCTCCCTAATGGAGGGTGCCGCCTTTATCTTCCCCCTGGTTGCCCCTTCAAGGAGGGCACATCGGCCATACAAGACTAGCTCCTCCCATCCAGATTTACCAACAACCAGCTGTTTTCGCAGCCTCTTGTCCTTTATGCTTATTTGTCTTATAGTTACAAGACTGCACCCTAAGTGGGGTTTTCTTCAGGCCAAGTGCATCATAGCCAAGACTTACCAAGAATGGCAAGGGAGTTTCGTACGCCCTTGGCACACTTGGCTCAACCGTGTACCTCGGCGCCTTGGTCATACTTTGCACTTCTTGGAAGATATTCTCGGTCGTCCAACCAGGGTATAACCATATATAGTTGGAAATCCAAGATCTCTCTCCCGGATAGGTTTTATTTAACCCCAACATATGCATGACTCAGGATCCAGTAGCGGTATAACCTTACCCCTGAATCATGTCAAGAGATACCCCCTCCTATGACGTGCTCGTAGGTCTTACATTTTCCTCTTATGAAATTTTATTCGCGAACTAGGGTGCACGCCATAAAGGTTTGTCCCATTCTTTAATCTCTGCGAAATTTTATTCGCTATTCTTGCAATGATGCTCGCTGCTACTGTTGCGCTTTGTTATCAGAAGGATTTTTCAATTGTAAGAGAGAGAGAAGAATTTATTATCTATGTCATCATATAACATACCAGTATTTCTTACCGCACAGAAGATGTTATTGATAATACCTCTTCAGAAATAATCTATTCCACGGTCTATCAAGTCTTTGACCAACATCTCTTCCTTCAGGATCCATTAGTTTGTATGCCCCTGTTCCAATTATCTCTTTAATGATGTATGGTCCATCCCATTTTCTCGCCAATTTTCCACCACTTTCTCGCTGATAACTAGGCGTTTCTCGCAGTACTTCATCACCATGTTAGAATTCACGCTTCTTAACATGCTTGTTATACTCGCGAGCTAATCTGCGTTGATAATTCTCCATGTGTTGTAGAGTTTGTTCTCTTTTCTCTTCTAATTCATCCAACTTATGCAGTATCATACCAGCACTTAAATTTTTCTCCCATGCTTCTCTTTTTGTTGTAGGTATAACAACTTCTGTTGGTAATATAGCTTCTACCCCATATGTCAAACAAAATGGTGACATTCCAGTTGCTTCTCGTCTAGTTGTGGTGTAAGCCCATACTGCATTATGTACTTGCTCGCACCATGCTCTGTGGTATCCTTCTAACTTATTTTTCAAGATGTCTGCGATTGTTTTATTAGTTGCCTCAGCCTGACCATTTGCTTGTGGGTATAAAGGAGTAGACTTTCCACATTTTATCTTAAATGCATTGAGTAATAATTCTATATTTTGTCCCTCAAATTGCTTTCCATTATCAGATACTAATTGTGATGGTATCCCAAATCTGCAGATTATATTTTCAAAAATGAATGTAAAAATATCTTTATCGCGAATATGTTGTACTGCCTTTACTTCTCCCCATTTTGTGGAATAATCTGTTGCAACAATCAGATATCTTCTTTGTCCAGAACTAGGTACAAATGGTCCCACAATATCTAACCCCCATTTCCCAAAGGCCCATACACTTGTTGAAGATGATAATGGTGCTCCTGGTGCATGTATCTTTTTTCCATATCGCTGGCAATCTTCGCAACGCCTTGCGAGTTTCTTTGCATCTTCATGCATATACGGCCAGTAATAACCCTGCATTTTTGTTCTATATGCTAAATATTTTCCTCCACTGTGATTACCAGCATCACCACTATGTAACATCTTTAATACTTTTTGTCCTTCGTCTCTCGTCAAACATCTTAGCGATGGTCCATTAAAAGATCTGTGATATAACACTCCATTTCTTAGCTCATAATTGGTTTCCCTACTTTTCAACTTATGTGCTTCTAATCGATTTCTTGGTATTTCTCCTCTCGCCAAGTATGCATGAAGATGTTCTCGCCAATCTGCGATATTTCTCATGGGTTCTCCCTCGTCAGCTTCTACCATCATTACATCTGTTTCTTCTTCTTCTTTGTTTAACGATGGAAATGAGAGTGTTTGAATTTTTATGCACCTCGCCAATGGATTTTTCATCATACTAGATATGAAAGCGAAAGCATCTGCGATCCTGTTATCTTTCCTTGATATGTGTCTCCATTTTATTTTTGGGATTCTCGCAGATAATTCTTCAACGAGTCTTTTGTATTTTCTCAGGGATGGTTCATTTGTTGTGTATTCTCCTTTTATCTGACGAATAACCAATTGTGAATCACTGGTGATTCTGGCATTTTCCAAATTCATTTCTATCGCAAATTTTAAAGCATGGATCACAGCTTCATACTATGTCTCATTATTAGTGGATGCAAATTCAAGTCTAAATGAAAAAGATGTTTTTTCTCCTTCTGGCGATATGAAAACAACTCCAATTCCATTTCCTTATCCATTGGATGATCCATCTACTAATATTTCCCATCTGTTGGGTTCTGTTAATAACTCTTTTGGATCTCTACATCCATCATCTCTTCTACAGCTTCATCATCTTCTAAAGGAAATTCAGCTAAGAATTCTGCGATGACATGTGATTTTGGCGAGGATAAAATTTCATATTTTATATCAAAGTGTCCTACTTGTGCATTCCATCTCTCAACTCTGCCTGATTTCTTGGAATTTTTCATTACTGATTCAATTGGAACTTTTGTTAACACTTTGACCTTATGTGCTTGAAAATAGATACGAAGTTTGAAAGTTGCATGTACCAATGCTAGAATTAGTTTCTCAATCTTGGAATAATTTCTCTCTGCAGAATTGAATGTTTTTCTGATATAGTAGATTGGTCTTTCTACCCCCGCATCTACTCGCAGCAATACTGCACTTAGCGCGTATGTGGTTGTCGCGAGATAGATCAATAATTCTTCTCCTGGTTCAGCTTTTTGTAAAATAGATATGTTCATAAAATTTTCTTTAATTCCTTGAAAATCCCTTTCACATTCATCCATCCACTTGAATTTTGTTCCCTTCTTCAATATGTCGAAAAAATGTTTGCACTTATCTGAGGATCGCGAAATGAATCTCCCTAGCGAGGCTAAGAGTCCATTCAGTTTTTGTACATCTTTTATTGTCGCTGGTATTGGCATATCACGAATTGCTTGCACATTTTCCGGATCAACTTGTATTCCTTATTTTGATACAATATACCCCAAAAATTTCCTGAGGTTACTCCAAAGGTACACTTATCAGGATTTACTTTGATATTAAATTGTCGCATTTGATCGAAAATTTCTTTCAAATCTTGCACATGATTTTCAGCTTCTTTACTTTTGATTAGCATATCATCTACATACACTTCTAATGTTTTGTGAATCCACTTTGCAAACACCTTCTCCACCATTCTTTGATATGTTGCTCCAGCATTTCGCAAACCAAATGGCATCTTTGTGTAACAATACAACCCTCTTGGAGCAAAAAATGTCGTATGTTCTTGATCTTCTTCAGCGAGAGGAATTTGGTTATACCCTTTATATCCATCCAACGATGATATTCTAGCATTTCCCGATGCTGATTCAACCATCTGTGGGATATCTAGTAATGGAAAACTATCTTTAGGACAAGCCTTGTTTAAATCAGTGAAAACTATACAAATTCTTATTCCTTTGTTCTTCTTCGGGACCACCACCATATTTGCAATCCATTCTGGATATTTTGCTTGCCTTATGATTCCCGCATCGAGCATTTTCTGTAATTCTTCCTCTATTTGAGAATGGTATGTTGTTGCGATTTTCCTTATTCTTTGCTTGAATGGTCTTACATTTTTGTTGATTTCTAATTTATGACATGCTATTGATGGATCTATCCCTGGCATTTCATTCATATTCCACGCGAAGATATCTTTATATTCTCGCAAGAGATTTATAGTTCTTTCTTCCTCATCTGCCTCCATTCTAGTCCCAATTTTTAGTATTTTACGCTCTTCTTACTCCTAATATTTACTTATTTTGTTGGTTATGCAATAGTGTAACTGGATTCAGGTTCTCCCATTGGTGTTGGCGTTTTCATAATTCTCGTGAATTCATTTCCCTCTCGCAAAATTTCTCTGGGCACTCATTTTCCCTCCTTTTCTCTTATCATGTAAACTTTAAACTCTTCTTCCTTCTTCAATTCTCTCGCCAATTTTCTGCGAGATTTTCGCAGCTTTGGACGGTTTTCACAATTTTTCACTTTAATTTGGTAACACAATTTCGCAAAATCTGTGTCTCCTCTAAGTTCTCCAATTCCATTGGGCATAGGAAATTTAATGCACTGATGCAATATTGATGCTACATCCTTGATTGCATGTATCCATGGTCTTCCCAGTATCATATTGTACGGCGATTCCACATCTACCACACATAATGATACTTGTGTTTCAACTTCTCCTAATGGGATCCGTATCACTATTTCTCCTTTAGGTTTTGTTAACGATTTTCCGAAGCCATGAATATGATATGTTGAATTTACCATTTCTTCATCCTTGTATCCCATTTTCTTAAAAGTATGATAGAACATTATATCCACAGAACTTCCTGCATCTACCAAAGTTCTATTCATAGCCCATTCTTCTTCAGATTTTATTGACTCTCCTTTTCTCATTGATATAGCGGATATCGTAATTACCAAAGAAGATGTATGACTTAGATTTTCTTCTGGTATTTCTGCTGCTATGAATGTGATCTCCTGCTTTTCCCAATCTTTTAATGATGATATCTTCTCTACTGCCATAATCTTCATTCCTTCAAAATCCCGTTTTTGTATCTTCCCCTTAATATTTCCATGAAATCTATCAATCATTGCTCTTGTTACCATATCACACTCCAATTTTCTAAAATCCTCTTTGATTCTGATCATTCTTCCTTCAATTATCTCACCAATTTAAACAATTCTTACCTTTTTCTTCACCTTTTCTTCAATTTTTGCTAATCATTACCTGTTTCGGGCGCCAAAATGTAGTTGCAGGAATTCACACACTACACCCTTGTTAAGATTCTATAGAAATATATTGGAAATCAATTAACCTTCAAAGATTTAAACAACACTTTATTATTCAAATCTCAGAAATGTTTACAGAATTGGAAGAAATCAAGATTACAAATATTCTCTTGAAGTTTCTCTCTCCTTAAGACCCTTTTAACTCTCAAAAACACTTCATCCTTTTCTGGATCTATCGTGCCCTTTATATAGGGATTTACATAATGGATGACAGCTAAGTTTTCCTCCTATTTCGGATCTATTCTGCGATGGGATCGCAATCGCTACCATATTCTCTATCGCAAGAATGATGACCATCGCAGGATCAACATATTCTTCTTTTATTTCTTCCATCAATCGTTTCTTTTTGGTATTCTGTGACGCTCGTGAAACATTGTTAAAGTATTAACAGTGACGCTCGCAGAAACGTTGTTAATATCGTAGGAATAACGTCGTAGCGATATTCTGGTCCTACATGGTAATCTCTTAGAGTGCTTGTGTGATTAACAATCATTATTTGTTTTAGCAATGATCGATCCAAAGGATGAACCAGTGGATTGGGAAATTCAAGATAGAAGTGGCTTGTCATCAAATCAGATGGAAAATCTGTAACCTTCTTGTAATCATTAAGTTCTTCTCCATATGCAAGCATGATGATACTTTACTATATGTGTGCATGATTGCGTGTAACTTGATGTATTACTTTTGTGTTACTTTTGTATGCAATGTATATATATATGCATGTACGATGTTTGCTACGATGAGTTTGTTTGTGATATGCATTGTGAGATTTCCCTGCGAGGAGTGTCTATGTCTCCCCACAACTTCTTGCTAAGTTAAGTAGGGAGGTATGCCATCCGTCGGAAATAGTATTAGTAGGACGGTACGCCATCCATCGGCAATATTATTATACTTTTCTGCTTATTAAGATAGTAGGGTGGTATGCCATCAGTCGGCAATAGTATTAGTATAGCGGTACGCCATCAATCGGAAATATTATATAAACTATTTTATTTAAGGGAAATCACTCGTGTGCATATTATGCTTGTTTGACTAACCTGTGCTTCTTGATGCGTGAATTGTTGAATGTTTCCTTTCATCATTGTCTCTTTTAAATTACTATTTTATCTTTAGAACTGTAAAGTATGTTAGTGATTACTTGAGAGTTATTTGTTTCCATTGGGTACCCATTGGGATGATGTTCTCACTTGTTCCCACATTACTGTTTCAGTAATCTGAAGGGATGGAGCGCTCGAAGATATCCGTTTCGTAGTTTAGAGATCTATTGAATGTAGTGTTGTTGTGCATCTTTTACTACATGTATTCTTTTTTATTTTGTAAACAACACATTTATATATTCTTAGAACTAGAAAGACTTTCATTTATATAATATCAGAGAGTTTGGGTTTTGTTATCTAACACTTTCTATAGTTACGATTCTTAAGATCGGTAATCTAGTTTTGATGCTTCACTTAGGTCGAGTCCTAACAGATAAGCAAGTTTAGTATTTGGGGCATCACAGAAACGAGATCCAACCGGATGTGATATTTTGGAAGCAAGGTTCGCGGAAGCGTTGATTGCAAACAAAAGGGGTAGGCCAAGGAAGGAACCGATGTCAAGTCAACAACAAACGGCGGATTCCGAAGCCACCCCCATAGTCGATGTAGCGGAGGTTCCAAAGAAAAGGGGTAGGCCTCCAAAGGTACCAACATTGATTTACCAAGAATAACAAGGTAAGCATTACGAAGCCACACCCATAGTAGATGTAGCGGACGTTCCAAAGATAAGGGGTAGGCCTCCAAATGTACCAAAATTGAGCTACTAAGAACAATAAGGTGAGCATTCTGAAGCCACACCTATAGTAGATCTAGCAGAGGTTCTAAGGGAAAGGGGTAGGAAGCGAAAAGTAACAATATCAAGTGACAAAGAACAACAAGGTGATGAGGCGGCGGTTCCAAACAAAAAGCGAAGGGGTAGGCCAAGGAAGTACGGACTCCCATCACATACTGAATATACTGGAAGTGTAGATATTACATAGGATGGATTGGATATACTTAAGATACAAAAGGGTAATATGAAGATGTATAAGGATACCAATACAGGTAGGACCATTAGAAGTTATCATACCAAGATACAGTCTTACAAAGACCAATTTCCTAAGGTTTTTCACGAGTATATTGTATATACGGATGATGTCGATGGAGATGGAAATTGTGGCTATCATGCCGTGACCGAACAATTAGGAATCTTTGAGACAGAGGTAAGTAAAGGGATGACACCATACCGATATGCTAGAAATAGGATGGCCGAACAACTTATGAAAAAGAAGAGATTTTATGAGCAATTGGTTAGTTAGTAAGAAGGGTTTGATAATATGTATGCTCAAGTGTTAGGTCCCGAGAAGGAGATGAAGTTCCTTCCTTCTCAATATTGGATGGGAATGCCGCTTTGTGGGAATCTAGTGGCGGATACATTTAATTGTGTTGTTTTTTATTTTACCCCCACAGTAGAAGTAATATTTACACCAAAGTGGCAAAAATGTGAAGGATCCCTTAGGAAGAGAAGCGTTGTTTTGGCGTTCGTGAACGCTAATCATTTCATTATTCTAAAACTCAAGGAAAATTGTCCATTGCCACCTATTTGTGGGATGATTAAAAACAAGGATATAGATCTCAATCTCTGGAAGGAATTATGGCATTGTATGAGGATAATCACCAATTTTGGGATGCGTTGTCCTTATAAAAAAAACCTCTCCAAGAGGAGAAGATGCAACTTCATACGTGTGGAAGCCATGATGAGTAATTTGGATATATTTAGTTCACTAATACGCAACATTTTGTTTTTTTGGAAGTGTGAATTGTAAACATTAAATCATATTTTGATGGCAATGCCGGCATGGTTATGTTTCATCATTACAACACTGGAACATTTGTGTCGGCGTAGAACTTAACTTTTGAAACGGTGACGGGAATTCAGAAAAACATCCATAGAAATCAGTAAATGTGACGTCATTGAAAATAAACAAAAACCAGTGCCGGTACCTTGACAAAAATATTTTGCACCTGGAAATTACAGACTACCGGCATGGTATCCAAAAAAACCTTCAACGCCGAAATTCTGATTTTTTTGAGTTTTTGGAAAATTCAGGGTGTCGGCATTGATTTTACTCTTTTCAACCATGCTGGTACTTAAGAAACACTTAGAAATTTATGTGATCTTGGCACATTGAAACTCTGTAAAAGAGGTAATTTGATGCTGGTTTATCAACATAATAAATCAAATAACAACACTGGATTGTATAAAAAAAACAAACTCCAAAGTTTAGAGGTTCTAAACCGAAAACAAATCAAACATAAACCAAATCAAGCAAAGAGTTTAGCAAGACACACAAACAAACACATTCTTCAAGACACACAAACAAACATAAACCAACACTAGATTGTTAAATACCAAACTAATACTATTGAAAAAAACACACGATCACTCGGTCCTTGGCTTTTTGTGTACCCTCTTCCTCCTTTCGCCCTACAAGTCTTTTGCCTCTGGATCTTCAATTTTGTCTATCTTTTTCTCGACTTTCTCCATTTCTTCCTGGGTCAACACCTCTCCTTTCTTGCTCTTTTTCTTAAAGAAATTTGACAAATTTCCAATCCTCTTACGTTGTTGTCATATTTTTAAACATGTACTTAGTACTCACACTTATATAAGTTCATAGATATAGATTAAAAGAATAGGAGGTGAACAAGAAGTACGTGCCAACAACGTAAGGATACTTTGTAATCCGGGTACAATAGTTTCAGCCGGAGTTGAGGAGGGAGGTTCTTCTTGTGGAGGAACTTCTATGATAGTTGGGCGTATAATACAAGGATGCGAGTACTTCTGATGACCTATGAAAAAGGGTGGTTCGGTCTCATAGACGTTTTCCGCCAATTCCCAACCAACCTTATCCAACATAAGTCATCGTTCTCCCATTTCACTCCAATTTGCAAGAATGAGATTTAGGTCGTAAACTACCAGAGTATGGTTCTCATCTTCTTTGCATTGAGGAAAGTTATGAGAGAATTTCGGATAAGATGTATCCGTAAGACTTTTATGCTTGTACCCAAGTTGGTGCATTACACTGCGAGGGTTATGCATAACAAATCCTTTTGGATGAAATAACGGTCCGTTGTAAAATGAAACATTGTCACGCCTTGCAAAGTGAACCCTCTAGCATTCTTATATGGGCCAAACATAACATCTTGGACAGCCATGGAGTCCAAGTCCAATCTCATTGCGAATAACCGTTTCCTGTTTGGTAATCGGGTAATGTTGAAGTAGTATTTCTGAGCTAGAGACTCATGCTCTTGATATTCATGTATAGTCTTCAATCCTTTATACCCTATGAACAATTTTGGGAAGTGTTCATAAGCCACCACACCTATGCCAATGAAATGTATAAGAAAAAAATAATAATGACAAAATAATTGGAAATTAACAAAATTAATGACAATGATGACAAAATAAGAACTAGTTCACTATACCTGAATTAAAGTGAAATAACCATTAAATTGACGGGCATTCGCCTTAGAAGATCTACGCATTTCATCCAAAAAATATGCCAAGAAAATAGTGCCCCATGAATACTCATGGACCCTATCCAATGGATCCAAGTATTGTAGGTTGTTCATATGCACCATGTTACCATTAGCATCAGGAATATTACGGAGCCCGAGGTGAACAACAGATAAGCAGCGACAGTTTGCTGAATTTGTTCAGGATTTAATTTCTTATCCTTCGTATATCTTGTCCCATTCCAGGTCCTTACAGTGTTCTCCTACCTTTACGGCTTTCCCAAGAACTTCTAGACCTAGTATTCTTTGGACATCTTCATGGATAATGGTCATCTCGCCAAAAGGAAAATGCATGGTATCAGTTTCGCCAAAAAACCTCTCCAAAAAGTTGTTCGCCGTGACGGTATTAGTGGCCACATAATTTTCTACCGCGGAATACAACCCAGATGCTCTGACTATTGCTTGAACTTGGGGACACTCTAACTCCAAAGGCCATATATCACTTAATTGATGGCGGCTAACACGGAAGGCTTTCTTGTGGTCGTATAAAAAACACCAAACTAAATTAAATTCACTTGATCACAGATAAATAATATAATAACAAGATGCAAACGTCTTACATAAGTTTGATAGATCCAACGAGCCCAAGAGTGCTTGTAGGAAAATAAAAGTTGCGGGTTTATCGGTTCACCCCACTGTTTGCAATCATCGCGGTCTGGAATAATGTCATATCTTGTAGGAAGGTGGGTTGGGGGTGCCTTTTCATTATTCTTAGGGGCTTCATCTCCGATATCAGGTTTTCCTAAGACAGTTTCATGTGAGGATGAGCCACCTGCTCGATCCGGTTTAGGAAATTTTGCCACTTATCATCATTATCAATGCTTATGTCCCACGTACGCTCCTGAATGATGACCTTAGCATAATCCGGATCAGAATGACTACGTCGACCCCGATAAGACTTAGGTTTTACTTCTTCAACAGCTTTGCCCTTTCCTTTCTTCATTTATGATGCTCTATACCTACGTCCCAATATGTAAACTAAGTTATAAACAGGTAGCCTGTATGGTTATTAAACATACAGTCAGTGCCGGCCAATGTGCCGGCGTACAAATGATTAAAATTCAATGTCGGTTTTCTTGAATTTTATACAGAGAATTAACAAGTTAAGGGAATGAAAGCCGGCATGGTTAGTAAACATATCGACAATACTGGCATTGATGATCCGGCATGGTAAAAGAGAGATATCATATGCCGGAAGTTGGGGAATTGTGTATGTTGGCACAGAAAATCAGCATAGTATGCAATTAAATTTAGATGCCGGCAGTTTCATGCAGTAAGAGAGATATACATGACATATAATCCGGAATGGTTTCCAAATTGAATTCTACCGCGAAAAATACATGTAGCTCAATTTAAATTGACTAAATTGCAATTTCAAAATTTTCTTCTAGTGTAGTAGAAAGATTAATCAAGCAAGTTTCAATTTGTGTTTTCTAGTATGGGATAACCCTTAAAAATACTTCAATTCAACATAGACATCACTTACCGCATCAATTTTTTTATTTCCTCCTCACCAACAGACTCTTCAGGCACTTGGTGCGCTTTTGATTTTGATTTACCACCATCATCAACAGATTCTTCAGGATTGGGTTTGGGTTTAGGTTTGCGACGACCCATTTTCTTTGGTACAGAAGATGAAACAAAATGGAAGATTGAATACAAAGGGAGAATGAGTACAAAGAGAGATTGAATACTTTACTTTCTATAATCGTCACTTAAATAGAATTAAGGAGTTTGTAACCGACGTATAAAGCGTATTAAGAAATTTGTAACTGTCACATAAGTGGGATAAGGGAGTTTGAAACCGTCACATTAGTGGAATTAAGGAGTTTGTAACTGCCACGTAACTTGAGATTGTAACCGTCATAATGTCGGCATAGAAAGATGGTACAATTCAGCGCCGGCACTCTGGAAAATAAAATAAAACTGAGTCTAGGATACCAGCATTGTATGTTGATAACCATCAACGCCGGCACCGGTGCCGGAATTTTTCTTCGTTATTATTCGATGCTGGCATTCTGACGATCAGTTTAAAGTTTAAGCAAGCAAACTGACCCGAACTGGCCTTCATATTAATCCTAAGGAAATGAACTTAAAAATATTAACCACTTAAACAACGTTACACATAAAATGAAAGATCTCAAGCTAATTGCAACTAACAACATTTCTCAGAACGAGATTCCATAAACAAATCAGCTTCGAAATGCCTAAAAGGCTCTTTTTACACTTGCTATATGCGTCCTGAGCTGTATACCTATTCCCTATGTATCTTACGAGAAACTCGTTGTATTTGCGACATAATTTTATGAGGTAAGTTGTCTGATTCGCTACATACTCATCCCCGTAAGCCATTTTGTGTTTCTTGCACTTATCGTCCTCAAACTTCGGCATATAAGGACCACAACTAACAAGACCCCAAAAAAGAGACAATGGGCGGTAATCTTCCGGTAAATCCGATACTATGTAAAAAAAATTAATCCACTCGATTTCTTCCTCAACATCCGCTTCTATCTTCGCTTATTTTACATGTTCGTATATTTCCTTTGTTTCTTTTCGATATTTTGCTTGTTTTGTTGCCTCTTCTTTTTCTCTTTTCCTTTTAAGTATCTTTTCTTCCATTGCGGAAATTGACTTTCCTTCTAAGTTTTTATTGTATAATGGCAATTGAGTTAGTGGTGGATGATAATTGATTTCCTATCGGAGTGGATAGTTTGTTCTTCTTAAGTTTTCTTTTTCCATGGAAACGATGAAATCGGTAGTTGGTGATGGATTTGTCATTGGAGATATGTGTTGGATCTTCTTTTTTTTCTTAGAGGTATCAAGTGTAATGGGTGTATCCATTCCTTTAAATATATGAGGACACAACGGATATTTTTCCAATTTATCATTCTGGCATTGTTAGTAACCTAACATCTACGCCGACAGTTTCTTTTAATGGTTTTTGGTTTAAAAAAATAGTCGTCAGGCATTGAATGTTCAATCCCGGTACTGAACTGTGGTTAAAGTAATTGCCGACAACAGATGCCGGGGTGTTGTATTACAAATCAATATCAGAATAAGGTTTATTATACACATAAACAACAACATTTGGACATTCAATCCCTGCATACAATATCAATGCCAAAACGAGGTAACGGCTTTGAATTTTGTTAACATAGTATGCCGGAACTGTAATTTATTTCAAATGTAATCCTTGTCGCATGAAGCACGGATGCACTTAGCACGTGCATCAAGCCTTTGAACCATTTGATTACCCAAGTGGATGAGTTATAATCTCATTAGGGTTTACATAGATATTTACCCACAAATCCTTACCAAAAACTACCTAAAAAACCTAACCATAACTAATATTAAACCTATCAATCTTCTTACGAAGAATCTGTCTCCGATTCACCCAGCTGGTGGTACTCCGTAAATTTGGTTACCATATGGTTCACATTTTCATCAAACATGAATGCTTCCCCCTTTTCCTGTAAGTAACGCGCTTTCACGGCTTTATGCTACAAAAAAACACATAAAATTAGTTTGTTACATAAAAATTAAAAAGAGTGAATTGTGTCGAATTAATCATAAAGATACTTACAAGTTGTTTAGGGGACATTATATTGTGGGTAGAGTGCGCGGTCCGGTGTTTGATTGTTAAAAACTCAACCACCGTATCTAGGATGATGTCGTGTCGTTGCTCGATTTGTTGAGCAGTTCTTCCTTTCGGGTTCCCATAATCATGAGTAAATTTGTTAAAAATATTCAACCATATGGAATCCCCCGAACTGTTATCCATAGTTGAAGGACGAATTTCGGCGTAGCATGCTTGGGTGATTGAATCAAGTGATGCCATTTGTTGTATGTGGGAGTAGGTTCTATACTAAGCTATTTATGGATGACTTTTCTAGGGTTTAGGGTTTCATAAGTTAAGATTCTCAAAGATATATATAAGAACACACGAGTTTTGGGCAATTGGGTCCAAGTATTAGCTCTCTTTATATAGACAAAAACCTCAACGACTAGTTTTTTTTTAAATCACATATGCCGGTATTGAAGTTAATGTGAACTAATTGGCCGACACCAGGTTCCGGTATGGATTACCGTTAAATGTCAATGCATGTACCTGTGAATTTCTTCACAAATATTAGGCCAAATCTGTAGCTAATACCGGCATTGATTCAACAACAGCGAACAAAGTCGGTACCGGGTCCCGACAGTGATTATATTTCTGCGACTATGCCGGTACCTGTGAATTTAAAAACAAACGGCTAGTTTTTTGAAAAATAAGACCGTTGGACATTCTTTCTATATAACACTCCTCATTCCTTTGAAAAAAGTTACACAAATCACCCACCAAATAATAAAAATCCTTCTCTCAAGATAGCAAGCCTCAAAAAATATATCAATCAAGCACGGTTCAAGCTTCACAAGCGATGGAAGATTCATCAAAAAGCTCTATTTGCAAACTACCATCAAGATCTACCTGCAAAGTAAGTAGATTCAACATTACTAAAATCTTCTCTACTAGTATCACTAATATAATCTTCTCTTATAGAGTCATCATTGCAGCTGTCAAATTTGCAAGTCACCTTCTCATCTAGCCATGGAATGTCCTTTTATTTATTCAAAGTGTAGAAGCTATGACGGGACATGCCGGTTTTGGATTGCAAAAAATGATGATGCTGAAAATGGAAGAATGTTTCTAAGGTGTTTGAATTACCCAAAGTGCGATGAGTTTCAATGATTTGATGGGTGTGATGGGTGTTATATGAAGGGAAATGAATATTTTGAAAGAGAAGAAGAACCAATGAAGATGGTCCTTGACACCGAGATTCCAGATGATGTCTTCGAAGATATTCGCGAAAGGCTCAAAGGTTCCACAATTGTTGAAAAGGGATGGAAATAGATTATGAGATCATCTTTAACCAAAATTACTCCATTCCATGTTTTTTAATATATTTTAATTTAAAGTTTCAAATCCGATGTAGTAGATTACTTAGGAATGAAATAAAAGAGCATTCGGAACGGATTTATAATCAATATCGGCATTGTAGTTTTATCCAAATTAACCAATGCCGATTTTATGGAAAAACTATCAAAGTGTAAGAAAATCAGAATTCCGGCATATATTCAACAAATACTTCAATGCCGGAACTATCCAAATTCTATACGGGAACTTGGACTCTTTCATCCCCTTATTCCGGTATGGTTTTAGAAAAAAACATCAATGCCGGCACAAGTGGCGGCATGGAATTATAATTACTTTTACATGCTGGAATCATTCCCGGCGATGTAGAACCTAAACGTTGCAATACCGGCACCTCTGGTGTAAATAAAACTTGCAAAGAAAACATTTCACTAGAAATCTAAACATGTTCCACATAAACCAAACCACTGGATTGTGCTTAAATGTTCTTAATCCAGGTATCATAAACCAAAAGTAAACCAAACAACTAAAGAGTCAACCATGAGGTACAAAAAAAAAACAAGTTCGGAATTGGTCAAGACGTAACAACCACCATCCAAATGAAGAAACACAACTAAAGAGTTAATCACTTGGTCTTTGTCTTCTTTTTGGCCTCCACCTTCCTCGTTTCACCAAACAAATCTTTTGCAGTTGGGTCTTCAATTTTATCAAGATTTTCCTCGACTTCCTTCATTTGTTCAAGGGATAGCACCTCTCCTTCCTCGTACTTGGAACCAAACATCTTTTCCAACTTTCCGACGCCATTAGTTTTATACATACAATACATAATTAGTATATATATGTTAATATAACATTATGTGTACATTAAACGATTAAGAAATTAACAATACTTACTAGCAATCCAACGGTCTTATTAAGTTGGGCCATCGTAGGTGGTGACTCTGTAGGAGTTGGAACGGGAGGGTTTTTCTGGTGTGGAACTTGGACGTCATCCGGGCGCACGAAAAAAGGATGTGACCATTCCAGGTAATCAGACATGTAGTCGGCATCAACTTCATCACCGTTTTCCACAATCTCTCACTTACTAATATCTACCAAACAACGTGGTTCCCTATCCCTCCAATGTATTAGCTCAGGATTTGGGTCATACTCTACCCTCAACTTTTTGGGATTTGAAAGGCACCGAGGAAGGTCAAGAACATAACATTGAAGAGAGGCCGTCTCAAAACTAAATAATTACTTATATCCAAGTTGCCGCATCACACGTATAGTATTAGCCATAACGTATCCCTTTGGGTGGAACAACGGTCCATTATAAAATGCAATGTTAGGATACCTCAAAATTTGGCGGTTTTTTCTAGCCTCCTTGTAAGGGTAGAACACAACCTCTTTGGTAGTCATCGCGTCTAGTGTCATGTCCCGGTCTTATAGGGCAACCATGTATAAGGGCACCCTAGGTGTAATTAGCTATGTTAGCACATGCAGCTGGCACATGTGCCATTATCCCTCCATAATATGTACTGAGTCTGTAATTCTCTTTCAATCTATTGAATGAATATTTGTGTTGTGAGTTTATCTCTTCCGCTTCTCGGAGGTTGGTTTTATCTTTAATCCTGCAGTGTAGATCTTGTAGGTTGAGCTTGATTATCCGTTTGTAGTGTAGATCACTATAATTGGTATCAGATTAGGTTTTTCCTTGGATTAATCATGGATAATTTGTTTGCTTCGATGAGTGCAAATTGTGAACTACTTCATCTTCGATTGGATTACTTAATTGAATTGAGAAATAATTCACCAAATCGGAACCAGAATCTCCTAAGTTTGTTAGACCTCATCAATCGTGCAGAGAGGAAAGTAGAGCTTCACAGAAAATTAACCCAGGTACCAACATCGGAGGAAACTTCAATCGAAGTTGCTGAGGGTGCAGAAACAACGAAGATGGAGGATTTAATTGACAGCGAAGAATATTTTGAAGACTCAATTAATTCAGAGTTAGTCATCGATTTCAGCCGAAATTCATCAACCCAATTGGAAGAAGAAGATGATTATTCTCTTGAATTGGAGTTGATTCCTCCGTATTTCTTTGTTGAAGCTGATGATGTTGATTCATCTACTGGTAGTAGTTTACCCTTTGAAGAAATTGGAACACCAGTGACAATTGAGTCCTTCACGTTTAATCCAGTTAAAATAGACAAGATGAATGACAGTAAAATGGAAATCTCAAAGGATTTCATTACTCACCTCGATCTGAATTGTAAGAATTCTCTTTCTCTCCATTTCAATTTTACTCATTCCATATTTGATCGTGGAAAATGGTTGTATGGGTCAGTTTCCTTTGATGATTACCTTGGAAGAATTGCTTATGAGTTTATTATAAAATATGGGTATAAACTCAATTCGTTGTTTAGGAATTCAGTTGCAATGGTTTTGGTTCAGGATGGTTATAGTTATACTGGTGAGGGAAATTATCCGCTTGTTAAAATGCTTCAGTTGGGTACCATGTGTTTCAATGGAAAATGTGTTATCAGTCACCAAATGGTTAGTGAGAAATCTTATCACCCTTGTTTCAACTTTTCAAGTAGAGTAATTGATCGCGAAAAAGATTATTTAACTATTGACCAATATCCTTATTGTGTTAGCAGAAGTTCTAAGTTCAGTTTTGATATACTTATTTCTTTCTTGGTTAATTTTAACGGGTTGATTCTAACTCCAATGGATGATTATGATAGAAAATTCATTGATGAGCTTGTTTATGAGCATGGGTACTGTTCAGATTTGATGTTTAGTGTAATAGTTGCTTGTAAACTAGCCAAAGGTGGTATTACTAGTAATGGTTAGATATTGTTAGATAAAATGCCTGAGAGTGAAGCTTGGATTCTGTGTTGCGGTAAGACTAATTTTCTCTTGTAACTTAAAATGGATAAAGTTGATGAAAGTCTCTTTATTCTCTTTGATACTGTGCGTAGAATGTTTGACCGTGGAAAAGGATTTGAACTGATTCAGAGGCCTTTCTGTTCTATGGATGACTGTGAATTCAGTTCGGGTTTAACCTATTCTTGTTCATTTATACTTAATGTTTGTTCAATTTTAATGGATAAACCCAATGAAGAAGTTCTTACAAATGGGTATCAACTAGAATTGTTGTTTTTGAATTCAATTGAATTGGTGTTGGCTAAGGAAGGTGACTGTGAGGTTAGTGGTTATCTGTTTCTAGAAATTTCACTGAGGGACAATATATACCAGAGTATTTTAATCTCTTTGTTGGGTAAATACTGTAAAGAAAATTTTCAAGAGCAGATTTATGAACAGTGGGTACATGCATCCTTCTTACATTATAATTTTTGGTTTTCTGCCATTAATGAAGGTTGGTTAAATCATTTTCGTAGGCAAGTTTGTCATCCAGCAGTGATTAGAGTGTATAAACTAGAAGATGGTGTTCCTTGGTTCCATGTCTATTCTCTTATGTTGATATTCTTCATTGTTAAGAGATATGGTTTACTTGAAATATCTATGATTGTCACTGAACAGATTTCTCAGATAATTGCTAACATGGGTAAGGCAAGTTACAAAGTCAGGATTGATGAATACCTATTCATTATCCTCATATTTGATCGAGGCAAGTTGTTAGATGATACAAGTAGTAGTGCTTACGAGCTGGATAATCGTGTCAGCCATACTATGCTCCTCGTCTGGAAAGGGAAACCAAAAAGCGAAATTTTTCTCTGTTATCCTTGATGCTGCGTTTTCGATCTCAGGTCTCAATGCATAAAGCCAATTTCGTTCCATATTTCAGGTGTGCACTCTCAGAGATTATCTCGTGTTTATCTTCATTCTTCTGTTTATCAAGTGCTGCAGCTAGGGCCTGATGGTGATGTTTGTTTTTATTAATTTTCTACCCAATTGCTTAAAGCCTTGATTTCAGATAGTGATCATGTAGAGTTCCATGTTTTTTCTCTTGTGGTGAGTCTTACAAATCTCATGAGAAGCCCTGTCAAGCTTCTAAGAATGGGTTTAAATTTAGTGAAAATGCCACAGAGAGGTGGTATTCCCGGTTATAGTTATGGTCGATAGGTGTTTGACCGTGGTAAAGATTGTGACGTATGTAGAAGTGGGAATTTTGTATATGATCTAATTATAAAATCTCAGTACAACTCTGAATTGTTACTTGAGTATTTGTGTGCCTTTTTGTTGGGTATCAAAGGTGATTGGAGTTTAAATGGGAATACTTATGAATGGATTGTCACTGAGTTACACCCTAGAGTACCTAGTTCTATGGTTTGTGGTAATAATCCTTGGTGTTCAGGCTGGAAGAAAACCTTTGAAAGAATGGTGGGAATTAAAAAGATGCTTGTGGTGGTTAATTTTTCTTGCACTTACCTAGGAGTTATAGTTTTCAAGGGAATTATCTTGGCAACTCAATTAGGGAGTTTTATAAGGCCACCAGAGATCCGCGAAGAAGAGTGTATTATAGGTTTGAATCTTGAAGATTTCTCTTCCCTAGCCTTGTGGTACTTCTGGAGTCATGGTTGGCAACAATTATTCTTGGTTGCATGACACAAGTACTGTATAAAGACAACTGGGTATTTTATAGTCGATATACAACATCTTTCTAAGCAACTACAGACCTCCATATCTAATGGCACAATAACACAATGAGGATATGAGCATATCAACTCCAGGTTATCGATAAGTGCCGCTGGTAATTCAATTAAGGATCACATCACCAGGATTGCTTTGCAAAAATATGAAGGTTGCATCATTGTCACCCTACAAGTGGGATTATCTGTAGGAGCCAACATTTTAGACTGGAAACTGGCGAAGGGCTACCACCTGGTGACATATAACTGCAAGCAACTGCGCACTATTACTGTTGACAAAGATATGAAGATTGAGCTACATCACAGCAGTATACTCGAGGGTACTTATACAGTGAATTTGATTGTTAATTTTGAAGTTGTTATTCTTGGTTGCTATGGAACCATTGCCAAGACTGACCCTGCCAGTTATTCTTCAATTGGCACCTACCAGAGCATGATTTTTAGAGATGGTTACAGGGGATACATCTCTGGCATTGTCCAAGAAGCAGCAACTATGAATTCCTCCAGCCTAGATCATTCTAACTTCATATCAAGATCACACTCACATATATTACTGCATTGGAGTAATTGGAGAAGGAGATGCATCAGCTGCTTTATGGGGTCCAGCTCATTTAACATCCTTGAGGACAAGGATGATTTAGAGGGGCGGGTATTTGTCATGTCCCGGTCTTATAGGGCAACCATGTATAAGGGCACCCTATGTGTAATTAGCTATGTTAGCACGTGCGGCTGGCACATGTGCCGTTATCCCTCCCTAATATGTATCGAGTCTGTAATTCTCTTTCAATCTATCGAATGAATATTTGTGCTGTGAGTTTATCTCTTCCGCCTCTCTGAGGTTGGTTTTATCTTCAATCATGCAGTGTAGATCCTGTAGGTTGAGCTTTATTATCCGTTTGTAGTGTAGATCACTACATCCAGAGCCAATTTCATATGTGTCAGTCGACGATTATTACCGGGATTCGGAATATTGTTGAACTTGTATCTCTTGGCTCCTCAGGGCTATTAATGTTTTTGATCTTCAAGAAGTGGTAGTTCTTGAACAATGTTGGGAAGTGTTCATAAGCCCACACCTATACCAATGTGGAATGATAAATATAAAAATCAATAAATTTTGTTTCTAAGTTCATGACAAGGGTACATGTGAACAATATATATAAGAACATAAGTTTAAAAAAAAAATTACCTGGAGTATAGTGAAATTCCCGACAAATTGGTTTGTAACAGCCTTAGAGGCCTTTCTCATCTCTGTCATCAAATGTGTCATTACCACGGTGCCCCAAGAATAGGTAAAGACCTCTTCCAACGGATCCAAGTATTGAAGGTGGATTGCACTAACCCTGTTTTCACATGTGTCAGGGAATACCTTGGTGCCCAAGATGAATAACAGGTACGCAGCGGTTGTATAATGAATTTGGGAAGGGTCCCATCCATCCTTCAAACTTATTTCCTTTGTGTTTTCAAAGGTCTTCTGAAGCAGCGTCAACTTTATTGTCTTTGTCCTATTATCCTTAAATACATAGAAGCTTTCCACAGAAGTTTTGTAGTCCCAATCAAACATCTTGTTAGTCAGAGCGTGCAACTTCAACCATTCTAGGTCCGGGCAATTATCTCCTTCTGCAATTGATTTGCCGATAACATTCAAGCCTAAAATGTTCTGAGCATCATCAGGGATCAAGGTCATCTCACCGAACAGGAAGTGCATGGTATCAGTTTTACCATGATACCTTTCGACGAAGCAATTGACTGTCACAGAATCACACTTCACATAAGTTTCAAACAAAGCATATAGGCCAGAATCCCTTACTATTGTTTTGACCTCTTCACATTCCTTAGACAAATCCCAATGAGATGCGGCTTGGTTTCAGAAAACACGCATAGCCTTCTTATGATCCTATAATTAGAAGATAATACAATTAAGAGATTTTACATAAATACACAACAATACATATGCACATGATAAAAAAAATACTTACGTAGGTTTGATAGATAGTATGAGCCCACGATTCCTTGTAGCCAAATATTATTTTTGGTTCCGGTGCATTACCCAAAATTCTTCCACTAGCAAGGTCAGGTATCATGTCATCAGTATAAGGAAGGTGTGAAACTTTAACTTTAACTTTGCCATTGCCCTTGCATTGTGTCGGTTGTTGACTTGACCTACCAACTTCCTCTACAACTTTGCTTTGGCTTGCTAATTGACTTGGATGAACTTCATTATCTTCCTCCTAACTTTCCTCTTCATCTTGCTTATCGTGCTCAACTGTTCCAGTAGGTTCACGGATTACAAGTGGACTACGGCTACCACCACACTCCCAAATTATCCCTCTTGTATCAGATCCCAAACACTTGTTGTGACCTTGTTCTTTCTCTCGATGAGGCAGAGACTGGGGAGTATCAAGACCGTCCTTTTTTTTTTCTTATTGACAACATTTTTAGTTTTTCCTTTGTTAGCTTACTTGTCTCTAGCCCTATATCAAAAGACACGTGAAATGAATATAATACAACTCACTTTAATTCTTAATACCGGCATAGATTTACGAAAAACAAACCATTACGGGACAAAAACGGCATAGTAATTTGGAAAAAATAGCATGCTGGTACACCATTTCGGCAGTGAACAATAACTATCGACAATGCCTGTAATTCCTAGGTTGTTCCTGGATACCAAAAGAGCACTACCGGCACAGACAAAAAAAATTCAACTCCATGCCGTAAATGGGTACCGGCACACAATGCAACCTAAAATCAATGCCGGTACTGATAACAATTACTAGTGGTTTCTTGGATACCAAAAGATCACTACCGGTATACCCGAATAAATGTAAACCAATGCCGTAACACACTGACATCATAGTGTACAACCTAATTTCAATGCCGGTACCGAACATTCAGTTTCAGGTGATTTTAATATTAGTACCGGCATTGTATTCATACCAAATTCAACGCCGTAACAATCTACCGGCATTGCCTTCATTCTATATTGAATACCGTAATCCAATACTGGCATTGTATTCATACTAAAATCAATGCCGGTACTCACTGAAACTAAGCTGTTTGAATTAGGGTTTGCGATTCTAACCCAAACCCACTGCTATAAATCGACTCAAATACTTATAAAATGGTTTAAAATCACTTACCTTCTCATAGAATCCATGTTTAGGAGAGGTTAATCGTCCGAGTTCGCTTATTTTTCTTCTTCTTTCTCTTGAGCAATCAAATCAAGCCTTTGTTCTAATTTTTGTTGAGAAATTAATTTTGACTTCGATTGGGCATCTGATTTCTTTCTTGTAGGCATGGTTATGATTCGGGTAGGTTAATCGACGAAGAAATTTTTGAATCGACGATTAATCGTCGATGAAAAACGATGAACAAAAAAGATGGAAGAAAAAAAAAAATCAAAACCTAGCCCTTGTGTGCCGGAACTGATTTAAGAGAATGGGGATAAACGATTTGGTTTTTAGATTTTAAGTTTTGGTAGAAATGGTATTACAGTCTTTTCATAATGTTTTTTAATTAACCAAAGGGTATTTTAGTATTTTCATCCCCAGAAATCACCCCTTAGCAGAAACTACTGGTTGGGGGAAGTAATTTATATCCCCCAATCGCGCGTTCTTTATTTTTTATAGCATAAAATCATTTTTAATATAAACATAATTCAAAATCTTAAATATTATCAACATATAGATTTATTCAGTATCTTTGTATTCATCGTCATTTCTTTTTTAAATAAAAACATTTATGGATATATATAAAATTCCTAATAAAACTTATACTTACATAATTTTAGTTTTGGTAATAACACAATATTTTATAGGATTTCCTTAATATATTGACAAAGTCAATTAGGACTGTTAATTAAAGTGGGGGGAGTATTAGTTAGTGTGCTACACTAATAATAGAAGTTTTCTATGAGAGTTTCCAGAAATTATGGTTTGGCATTTAAGTGGAAATACCGAAATAAGATACTTTAATGTTAATATGTTGAGAATATTTTCGGTTTTGGAATTTTCTTGTTGTCCAAACAACTTTGGTCTATAAATACTTGAGTTTGCATTTCTTGTAAACTATCCTAAGCGCCAGAAAAATTCATTCTTGTTGTTTTTGGTGGAGCCGTCTATCCGGAGAGGAAAGTACCATAATTAGGCGAAATCTCTTACGACCGCTCGTTTAAAGACTTTTGTGGGATCAAAAATCTCTACAACTACCGTTGGTGGAAAACTAGATAATTGCATTGTTATTTTAGTTTTCGATTATTTATTTGATTGACTAATGGTTGTTAAAACTTTGATTGAACCTAGTTTATTTATCCTTGAGAACCTTCTCTTCTGATATAAGGCTCACTCAAACTAGATCAAAGTAACGACAGGATCTTTAGAACCATTTTAGGATCTAAAGACATTTTGTGATAATCCATTGTTAACAGACTCCGTTCTATGTGTGATTGATCACAAGAGGATTCAAGTTTTTTTCTGTAGGTTATTATTGAAGAAAAACGAATATCTGAAGACGACGAAGTTTTTCTTATTAGATTTTGTATCTTATGAATTGTGTGCACAAACCTTGATCGTTTGAATCCAACTAGAATCGTGTTTATCTTTGATAGACTTGATTGGTTAGTTACGTGAGATCGGCATCCCCTTATAGTTACTCTTTGAGTTCTATATTGATTGATTGCAAATCTAGAATTTGGATATGTTGATGGTGGATTTTCATTTAAGGGTAAAATTGTAAAACCTAAAAATTATGCGCTAACATCTTGTAAAAGATAAGGCCATTAATAAGTGATGGATACTCCTTCACTTTATTAATTCACCAAGAATGGAGCATGTGGCAACAATCCCATTCCGTGAATAAAATACACGAAATTCATCCAGGTTGGAGCATGTGGCAACAATCCCATATACCCTGTGAATTTAAAGCATTATTAAGTAGTGCGCAACCAGACTTGTATTTCCTGTACTTATTATCAGTGTGGCATGACGACTGATTGTTGTTCTCAGCAGAGTAACACGAATCTCCAAGCATTATAATGAAACATGTACGAAATACCCGTACAGGCTGAAACTCTCGGTGTGTTATACTAGCCCGATTGAGCATCCGGACTGACCGTATCAGTATGGATATGATCACGACCATCCAACTCCACCAGCATGATTGGATGGCCCAGATCGACTCCATAACCCCCAAGCAGGTATGAAACATCCGATGTCGAACCAATGCGGGCCCCGCATGGTCGGCCTCCCCAAAAGATTGGCCTAGCTTACCAAAACGTACAAACCATAGCAGTATGGACGCAAAACCCTAAATTAAGGTTTGCGGCATATTACATGTGTCGCAAAACAGTCTCAACCATCCATCTTCGCAGGTATAGATGGAGGGTGCATATGTTGATTAAAAGGGCACGGAGCATGTCAACACAATTACCGTGGGCCCACCTATATACTTGACCAATCGGTCAGGACCAACTATGGTTGGTCATTCCAATTCGTGCGCTCGAATGGAGCATGACGCACGGCCTTGAAACCCAAAGTTAGGGTTTTGAAATCATGAGCGTCCATTTTCTCCAGCACGAATGGAGGGTCCGAGATTAGATCAAGCAGGTCCGATCATACCAACATGACCACCGTGGACCCATCTATCCTCTCACCTAATCGGCCAAGGCATACCATGCCTGGTTATCCCAAATCGTCCGCCCAAACTAGCGTGGTCGCACCTCCCAAGCTGCAAACTAATCTTGACCACTCGATTTCACCGGACAAATTGAGTGGCTTAGATCATGTTTCTATGGGATGTCAAGTTATGTACGTGAACATCAGCCTACCACCTGCACGCTGGAGCAATCGTCCAAGACCGACCAAGACGAACGCGCTCCCGAAGATGGTACGGTGTGCGGCTTTTGCGGCACCAATTTGCTGTCGTAAATTGATCTCAACCACTCAAATTCGCCGGATAAATTGAGTGGCCCAGATCACACTTTCGTGAGACAATGGGGTATGGGCGCCTACACTGTCATGTCATTTACATGCATGTACGGTCGTCCATCCAAAATTTGTATCCAAAGCTTGGATTCGATCAGGATGAAGAGTGGTGCTTGTGCGCTTACTCCAAAACCATAATTTCACCAACGGTCGCAGATGCGTGTCTCAGAGACCATCTCATCCGTCCAACTTCACCGGCTTGGTTATACAACCCTGGTCAGGAGTTAATTGGTCAGTGCGGAGTCATGGTGATCACCACCCGTCACTCTACCACACCAAGTGGTCGGCTAAGGGAGGACTTGTTTGCGCAACCTCCAAACTATCACATGAAGTAGGCTGGACATGAGATTATTTTGAGACTCTCAAATAGCGATGCTTCATACATGCTGAATATACTCGATGCAGTACCTACATAGTATACACACGATACTTCACGAGTATCAATTTCCTAAATAACGTAGAATTACATGCTACTTTTTTGTGGGTCCCATGATCTACACGTTCAAGACATCAATCATGCCACAAACTGGAGGATACATACTGGGGTATTGGTCTAGCGGTTTACAGCATGCAGTGCACAACGCGCCATCACAAGAACGTGTCAGGAAGTCATGGACGGTTAGTGATGATGAGAGAAGTGGGCAAGCCTGGTCGTGTGACACCAACACACTACTCCACTACTCCGTCACTCCACTTCCCACACATTCTGCGCCAGTTCAGCTTTCTGATACAAGTCATACATAGCCAACACCTTCACAATCTCAACACCTTCTTCGCTTCCCTCCCTAAGATCAACCTCGTCTCCTTTACTTTTTGACCGGAACAAGTCTGGAATGGTCATTTTTTGGTTTAGGTCGGACTTGCACAGATTGATCTCTTGAATCTACAAGCACTCACCGCGCAGTGCATTTGTTTAAGGTTTAGATTCATTCCTCATCCACACCCCAAATTACCGAAATTAGCAGGAATAGTTTTTACCCATAAACATGATATTTCGGTAATCAAAGTTTAGGTTAATCTAACCATACAAAGGAGTTTAGTTTAAAGGGAGGAGCCTTTGTGTAATACCCTCACTTTTAGCATGGCGCATGCTCAAAGATGCGCCATGGCCTGAGATAAAAGCTTCATTCAAAGCTTACATTGCTTGGTAAGAGGTTGATTGGGTTAAGGCAAATACCATGCCAAAATGACGCATTATGTTTGGTATTTGGCTAAGGGACAAATCTCACATCAAATGATGCATTAGGACAGTTGGGTAAATGGCCTTGAGCTTGCAGCGTCATCATTACGCATTATGAAGACTATTGGCTTAGAGCCAATATCGCACAATTATTGTGCATCAGGCTAGAGAGGGATGGCCTAGAGAATATTGTATAATCATTCTGTAATATGGCAGAATGAGTGGTGCACAATCATTGTGCAACAGACAAAACGAGTGTTGCGTAATCATTGTGCATCAGGCCAGAGAGGGCTGGCCGAACGAATATTGCGCAATCATTATACGCAATCATTGTAATTGAATAGTGAAGCAAGCATGTCAATTTTCTCCCTTATTCTAACTTGTAGAAATGTCATTAAGACATATATAGGGAGGGGTACTTGGTTGAAGGTGCATATGTGGACCATGCACCAATTAAGTTTCATAGCTTAGACGGAAGAGTATAAATGATGCATATGTCTCATTTATAGCTCAGTAACATTGCCAATGGGGCATATGATGCGAAGGCATCACAATGCCACGTCGCAGACCCAATGATGCATAATCATTGTGCATATTGACAGAACGGCCTATACGGACAGGACATTACCATTATTTCAAGGCCACGACCTTGCAAATGAGTTGGTTTAAGTTGTTGTCCCTTCGTGGATGAACTACGGTCTGTGCTTGATCCTTTTAGTGTGGGGAAGGGTACATAGGCATCCGCAATGAGTTGAAGCATTGTCGGTCCAGTACTTTGTCGCTCATTTTATCTAATTGTGAGATGATTGCAGCACTTTGGCCCCTCATATCATCTAAGCTCGGTGGATCGATGCAAGAGATGATTGTGGCCAGACTTGATGAGGCAAGTTTCATACCAGACAGTGGATGCTCATACTTCTTATCAAGCCGTTCGACTTAAGCATGTACCAATGGCGCATTGTGCATAGCCTCATAGGTAAGCTACATCGATATGTAAGGTAGCGCAGCTTGCATAAGCTTAAGGAGAGTATGGCATGAGCCTGATTGATGCACCCTTGGAACGAGAAAGACAAGTGCATATTGTCAGCAATGCCAAAGCTTAGTGAAGAGGAAGTATGACGGTTACTCAGCTAGATAGGAAATTCAGTGATGAATTCCCTACGTTGAGGAAAGGCACTCGGAAGGCAGAGATACATGTAAGGTACATTGGCCATAGCCTTCAAGGATTTAAACCCTTTGCAGAACAAGGGTAAGTTGGAATTGTGTGGAATCTAAGTTAGTTGCATCATGCTCCACGAGCATGCTTACAAGGGAAAATGGGCGTGCGTTTTCCTAGCTTTGAAGCCCGGATCGTAGCTTCGTCATGGCGCATCGGGAAAGTTATGGCCGGCGCGCGCATCAAGCGCTCCGGGCGTAATTTTTCGGTCTGTCACACTTTGTCAACGTCTCATAATATCTTATTACCAAGATTGAATAGAGTGGTTACCAAAAATATTTATCCTTTACTGTTTGTAATACGATCAAAATGATTGGTGATTCACGTGCGTGACTCTATATGTCAAAGGCGCATGGGTATTGTAGGACTAGAATATCGCTACATCTATTTTCTGCGAGATTAACAACACTTTATAGCGAGCATCACCGCAAGATTTTATATCGACATTTCACGAATGTCACAAAAGCCTTCAAAAGAAAGACGTAATACCTGACGACTGAAGAAAAATTGAGAGAAGCATGTTAGTTCTGCGACGGTTATAAAACTTGCGAGATTTAACATTGTAACTATCGCGGTACAATCGTATAATCAACCCGAAATAAGAGGAAAACTTAGTTGTCATCCACTATGTAACTACCCTATAAATATAGACCCAATGTGTCCAGAAAAGGATGATGTATTTTTGAGAGTTAAGAAAATCTAGAGGAGAGAGAAACTTCAAGAGAATAGTTGTAATCTTGAATTCTCTCATTTCTGTAAACATTTCTGAAACCAAAATAATAAAGTGTCGTTTTTCATCTTCAATTACGAGTTGATTATAGCAAGATCTTAACAAGGGTGTAGTGTGGGAAATCCTGCAACTACATTTTGGCGCCCGAAACAGGGAGAATCAAGCTAAAAAATCTCTAATTACAATTTGAAGATTTGAAAAAATTATTAGAGTTGAAGAAATGGCTAGAAGAAGAAGAAATACATCAGAACCACCAACAACTGTGAGGAGGAGTAAAAGACTTGTAGGAGAAGGAACAAATGAATTAGGAAAATCTTCAAGGATAAGAACAGGAAAAAATAGAACAAGGATTGAAGGAGAAGATCAAATTCCACAACCTAATCGACAAACACCGATACAAAATAGAAATGTGGATTATGATAGAGTGAGTGTGCATACTTGGAGATCGGATTCGATGGAAGATGTAGAAGATCAACAATTAATGGATGGAAGAAGAGAAGAAAGAAATCAAGGAGTGATTGAAGGATTAATTCATGGAGAAGGCGAAAATGAAACAGCAGGTGATCCAAGACAAAGAATACAAGAGGAAAGAAGGTTAGAGGCGGAAGAACGTGCAAATTTAACAAGACAAAATCACGAGTTAAGAATGGAGAATTTTAGGTTGCAAAATAGAATATCAATAAGTACTGCTAGATCGAATTCAAGATCATTAAGAGAAGAATTAAGGAAAAATTCTCCAATAAGAAATGCTAGAGGAAATATCCAGGAGGAAATGCAAAATCCAAATGAAGAACAACGTCAGGGAGAAGAAGAGGTAATAGAAGATCGCCATGATCCGCATGGAGAAAATTTGGCTAATAGATTTAACAACAGAAATCAAGAGGGAAGAGACAACCAAGATGATGAAGATAATCCAGAAGAGGGTAGGAGGATATTACATGGGCGAGAGATCCAAAGAAATCGAAGAATAATTGAGGAAGAAATTGAGAGACATTATGCTGAACAAGCACGACTAGCTCGCGAGAGAGAAAGATTAAGGGCAGAAGTAGAAGAACAAGAATTCCAAGAGGCAGTACGACAGAATAACCATGAAAATCGAGAGAGGAGACGTACACAAAATCGTTATCATAATAATATCCAGGAAGAGTATGATAGAATACAAAGGAGAATAGAAAGACAGCAAAGAGAAATGATGAGAAATAAAGAAATTCGCAGAGAAGTTCAGCTGCGATTGCAATAAGAAGGTGAAGCAGAAGATCGCGGAAGAAGGAATGTGGGTGCAGATGAAGACACACAAAATCTCACAAGACAAGAGGTACATGAACGCAAGAGAAGGGAGGCTGCATTAAAAAGACCGATGGAACCAAATTCGATGGCGAATGAGCAAATTTTAAGAGAATTAGCAGAGATGAGGGGAATAATAAATAACAGAAGAGAAGGAGGTAGAAGGAAACTTGATGAAGCTATTAAAGAAGTTGCAAGAACTCCATTCACTCAAGAAGTACAATTAAGAGGAATACCGCCAAAGTGCAACTTACTAGCATTAACCAGCATTTTTGATGGAACTACCTGTACTGTACAACATGTTAAGGCTTATGTTAGGTATATGCTGCAATGGGAGAATCATGTTGATGTATTGTGCAAGTATTTTGCATCTAGATTAATTGGCGAGGCGCTAAATTGGTTTGAGGGATTTCCAAAAAACACTATCACTTCTTTTGATCATCTACAAGCCACATTTCTGGGAGCATATATAAGCAACAATTCATCGCGGCCAGGTATTGAAGATGTGTTTGGATTGAAACAGGGGGTTGGCGAGAGTCTGAAACATTTAACCATAAGATGGAAGACAATGTGCAGTGAGATGGCAAGAAGAGTAGATGAGAGATATCTTATCTTGTCTTATATCAATGCAATTTTCGCGACCAATCTGCTGTACATACAGATTTTCAGAGTCAAGAATATAATCACTATGACTAAACTGCGATAGCTACAAGAAGAGTATATTTCTTTGGAGGAGAAACAAAATGAGATGGAATCATATCAAATCGCGAATACCAGATCAGTAGCAGGAAATGGGAGTTTACTTCCTAAAATGATTAACAGTGTGGCGAGCAGCTCGCAAACACAACAAGAGAAAGTGGAGATTGATAACCAGCAGAAGTTGGTATCTATGGGTACTCGAGATCAAGAAGAATATGAAAGGGAGAAGAATTATTACAATCGCGGTGGAAATAATAAGATTCAAAGACTTGATTAGCCGCAAGAAACTTATGGGGGACAGAGGCAAAACAATTTCAGAATCCAAGGAAATCAGAGGATAATATGAGAAGAAATTAAGATGCCTCCTTTAAATGCTAGCATAGAAAAAATCTGGGAAGCTATCATTTTGATGGAAAATATACCTTCTCCATGGAATATGGGAAAAGAACCACATCCTAATAATCGTAGTCAAGAATTTTGTCCTTACCATCACTTTCATGGTCACACAGTAAATGATTGCAGAAATATAAAGAGAATAATTTTAAGGATAATTGACCAAGGAAAGCTAAACCACTTTTTAATAGGACAACCACAATCTTAGCGATTGCCTCCAGGACCAGAAATTCGCAGGGTAAATGTTGTAAAAGGAGCAGAATCATTCGTAATAGAAGTTGGGGCTAAAGCAAAGAATTTTTTTGTAATTCCATTGTGCATTCACACATAACTATAGAGGATTTCCATGACAATGTTCTAAGAAGGGTCTTCGCGAGAGACACAGATGGAAGAGAGATATTAAATATCGCGAGAGCCTCGCCGTTAGAAGAATGGCAGAAGCAAACTATATCTTTCACTGCACAAGAAGTACCAGAACCTGGTGAGCATCATGATAACCCATTGGTAGTAAGGTTAGATATAAACCCCAAACAAGTAGTAGAGGAAGATGAAGAACATGATAACGAAAATGAAGATTCTTGGGCTATCAATAGAGTTTTAATAGAAACATGCAGCTCAGTTGATATACTATTTTATCATACCTATAAGACCATGGGTGGGAAAGACGAAGATCTAATTCCATCAACATATAAAATCTATAGTTTTAATGGTACTACCAATAAACCCAAAGGGGAAATTGTAATGCGGATTCCACTGAAAAAGATAACTTCCAAGATCTTGTTTTGTGTTGTTGACATTGAATCACCTTACAATGCCCTGATTGGTCGTCCTTGGCTACATGGGATATTAGGTGTAGCATCTACTTTCCACCAGTGTGTTAAGTTTCCTCATCCTAATGGTGTCAGAGTTATTAAGGGAGATTGGGGAGAAAGCAAGAAATGTTATGAGATTGATATAAAATCTTGCGAGGAAAGAGCTGAGAAGAATCGCAATTGGAAGTACAGCGTCAAGCAGCGACAGAGATGTGAAATATTGATGATTGATTCGATAGAGAAGCGAGAGGAAGAAAATGGCGAGCAGCTCGTAGATAAAGAAAAAAGAGCTAAACGTAACAGAAAACCAGAACCAAAAGATAGTAAGTAGAAAGGTAAAATGATAAAATTTAAAAAAGCTTATGCAGAATTTGTTTGAAGAAAATGCAATTGAAAAGAGTACTCTGTTTGAAAAAATTACAAAATTTTAATGAAATTTTATCAGAGTTACAATTCTCGTGAGAAACGCGAATAAAATTTCGCAGAGATTAATAGAATGGGACAAACCTTTATGGAGTGCACCTTAGTTCAAGAATACAATTTCGCAAGAGGCAAATGTAAGACCTAATAGTGCGTCATATAAGGGGGTATCTCTTGACATGACTCAGCGATAAGGTTATACCGCTGCTGGAACCTGAGTTATACAGATGTTGGGGTTAAAGAAAACCTATCAAGGAGAGGGATCTTGGGTTTCCAATTATATAAGGTTATACCCTGATTAGACGACTAAGGACCTCTTCTAATAAGTGCAAAGTATGACCAAGGCGCCGAGGTACACGGTTGAGCCAAGGGTGCCCGGGGCGTACGAAACTACCCTGGCCATTCTTGGTAAGTCTTGGTTATGATGCACTTGGCCTGAAGAAAACCACATTTAGGGTGCAGTCTTGTAACTATAATCCATATAGGCATAAAGGACAAGAGGCTGCGAAAACAGCTTGTTGTTATCAAATCTGGATGGGAGGAGCTAGTCTTGTATGGCCAATGTGACCTCCTTGAAGGGGTAACCAGGGGGAAGATAAAGGCGGCACCTTCCATTAGGGAGCTGATAAGTGTCTAAAGACGGCAATGTCATGGGGATTTATGATCGCAAGAACATTTAGGCCTATCATATTATCGCGTGACGAAAGTTATACAAAGGAAAATAGCCAAAAGAGAAAAAGTTAAGATGAGATCAATGGGTTTTTACATTTAACAAGTGTAAAGACGTCCTGCGATTTCATCGCAAGACGGCAATGTCATAAGGATTAATTCTTGCAAGAGAGTTTATACTTATCATATTGTCGCAGAGATGTTGAAAAAGTATTGATAAGACAAGATAAATGGGTCAATACATGCAAATGTAAAGACGTCCTGCGATTTTGTCGCAAAAAAAAAGATGTGGCAAAATAAGACCTTTAATTAGGAAGGCATAATAAGACCATAAGATTATTGCGATAATTATCGCAGAATTTATGAGATTTGCGATTCTACGCAAAAATCATAAAATTATGTAATTATTTCTAGCGATAACATCGTCGGTAAGGAGGCAAATTTAATTTGATTCACAATTAATATCTAACGTCTACTCAAAATTTTTTCATATTGCAGATGAATAATAGAGGCAAGTATGGGAATGCATAGAATGATGAAATTATTATTCATCCATCATATGATAAAATTGCATAGATAATACATTTATACAAATAATTAAAGGATAATAATTATGATTGATTGATTATGTTGCAGAAAAAGAATTGTTTTCTGATTCATAACAGATAAAAGCAAAAGAAGTTTACACATCAAGTTGGAGAAGCCCGCAACGATGTTACGAGAGGCAAAAAAATAAATGTACAAAATTTACAATGAAGAAACAGAGAAGAAACAAGACTAAGTAGATCCATCACCACCTTCATCAGAGCTCTTTTCTTTATCTTCATTACCGGATTTATCTTACCCATTATTATCTCTATCCACGTCAGATCTCTCTTCCTCGTCAGATAATTCTTCATCATATTCGCTAGACTCCTCAGCTTCGCTATCAGAGATAATTAAATTTGGGGAATCAGATGGAACTTCCTTTGCAAGATCGGGGTATATAGAATGAGGGATACCATGATCATTACAGACTAGTTTAACAACGTCATTACGAACACGGAGAAGGGCATTGCTAAAATTTGAAGATGAGATTTTCAATTTATCCTTCAATCTAGAATACTTTTCATTGTGAGGAGATAGACTTCTGGCGAGTTGGTTTTTCTCTTCTCCTAACTCATCAAATCTTTTACGATAATTCTTTTCGGATACTGCGAGAAAATGACAACAAAATTAGTACATATTAGGATGATTCAATTAGGAAATAATTCAGGGAAATCATAAGAGTGATAACCTTCTCTTTCAGAAATCATGTCTTTAATTAAAGCCGCTTGATCAGCATGAAGACTAACATCTACACCTAAATTAGTTCTGGCGTTATCAAGAATCTTCGCACCCCAAGCAAACTCATCATCACTATTAATAAGAAGACGAGATCGAACTTGGGTTTCCCTCGCAAGAATATCTCCATTGTCGCGGATAAGCTTATCTCTTTCCATTTGAACGTTAAGAAGAGTTTTATGGAAATTTGCTTGGGTCTTGGAGCCATTTTTAACGGCAAGATCTTTCTAGTCAATGAGATCACTATTCCTTTTTCTTAATCTATCTATTTCTTTCTTCGAATCAAGATAAAAGCGCTTATACTTGTTGGTCAAACCTAAATTGAATCTGTGTTCAATTTTTAAGAGATTAAATTTGGATTTAAGTTCATCTATGGAGAGGGATTCAATCTTATCATCTGAGAAATTACTTAAAGAATTATTAAGGTTAGAAAGAAGGGTATCATCATCTGCAGGGTCAGGAAAATATTGGAAGAGTGTAGCCTCGTCAGTAAGACCATAAATATCTGCAAAAATGGTTGCTTGAATAAGTTGCGATAGGGTGAGAAGAATTAAAAGAGAAAAGAAATAAATCATACCATAGAGTTGTTGATTGGCTTTATCAAGATCAGATATTTTTTTCTTGTCAACTGAAGCTTGGTCTCCTGCTTGCTTTTTTTCTGCGAAGTTCAATAACTTCAGCTTCTAGTTTTTCTTTATCTTGACGAAGTTTAGCAGCTTTCTTTTCATAAATAATACACCTATTGTCTAAATCAGAAGCAACAGCAAAAGCGGCTCTTCCAACCTGCAATAGAACTATATAAATCAATATTTGACAAAAATATAAGTAAATACACAAAAAGGATGAACAAGTAAAAACTTACCAGGCTGCCAAGTGAATTCAAAAGACGTGGAGTTAGCGATCTTGAAACCCCGCGAAGGGTATCGTTGTCAGCTAGTATGGGAGCATCGCAGACATTGGCGAGAGATTGGGATATTTCATTAACAGCTTCATCTCCATACTCATTTGGTAAACCAAACATATTCTTGCCAAAAAAATTGGATAAATGAGCCATCGAAGAATCAGAAGAAGAAGAATTCTTTATAGAAGGGAAGCTGTTATCATTGAAATCCTCGTCATTATTGTCCTTATCAAGTTCAACATTTGGATTTTCTGGAGTGGGTTGAGGATTTGAAGAAGAAGAAGGTCGGGTTTTCCTTTTCTTCAAAGGAGGATCTCCAAATTCTTCACCGCGAGGGGAAGAAGATTTTCCTTTAGGGGGAACAGTAGATTTATCCTTTGAAGGTTTCTCCTTAGTTCTCACGGGTTTTATTGGCACTAATTCTTCAGTTTCCTACGAGCACAGATGAAGATAAGAAATAGGGGCAATAATATATTGTTAAAATTTATGAAGAGATATTTCTTACTTCATTCGTGAAAGATTTAAGAGCTAGGAAAGTGCTGGGCTTCCTAAAAGATTGGTAGATGTGCTTCATTCTCTCAATCTGAGAAAGATCAAAATAATTAGCGAGAATATAAAAACATGAAGAAGATAGTGAATAATAATAATGAAAAAAGTTGAGAGGATATACTTCTTTAGATCTTTCAGGCCAGTTGAAGACCCATGGCTCATACTCTGAGAGATTTGAAGGTAATGGGAGGGAACCAGATATATAAGGACCTTCAAGACATAACGGAAAGATAAACCATTTATCATCACTGGAGTGGCGAGGGCCTTGATTGGTAGGTGTATGCCAATCAATGTCTAACATAAGAGCATCATCATCAGCGATCTTTTCTTTCTTCAAACGGACACCCCAGCAAGTACTATCCCTCCTCATAGGAACTATCTTGTAATTTTTGAAAAAAATCTCCACAGTATAATCTGCAGAGACAATGGGAACATCCTTAAATTGAGGATTCTTTGGAGCTTCAGGATAGCAAGAACCTTTATCAGCACCGCGAGTAGCATATTCAAGCAGCAATCTGATACAATCGCCACCTAATTGGTATATTTCTCACGAGAACCTCTCGTCATATATTATTTGATAGAATAATGGGAGTTCTGGGTCATAAAGAGGAAGGGGAAGACCAGCTTCAAGTTGACCTAGCGATACTATGATTTTATGGCGAGAGCATTGATGATCAGAAAATAGTTTGATAGAAAGTTCATATCTAGGGCTTTGGCCTGGAATTGTAGACAAGGTAAAACCTTTACTTTTGAGCTTTTCTCGCATCTCATTAAAAGCATTCAAGTTTTTAGCACCAGCAGCAACCATTTTTGAGTACGGGAATGAAAGAAAAGGTTGGAAAATAAGAAAGAAATCACAGCGATAAAAGACGCGCAATTTACGGAAGAACAGTAAACTTGCAGAGAAGTTACGCAGAGAAAGAAGAAGAAAGTAAAAAGAGGAAAAGAAAAGAATGAAAGGAGTATTTGTAGAAGAAGAGGTTTCTCGAGAAGATGAAGGCATTAAATGCTAAGAAAAGACATGAACGGTCAGATCGCAACGGTTAGAGAGGACGTGTCATAAATTCATTAGAAGAGAGAATATGTGAAAACAGCTGGCCAAGGGTACCGAAACGTGTCAGAACAGGGAAATCTGAAAAGATAAACAGTTACAGGATTTTCAAATTCTCATGATCTTCTCTTCTTCGCAGAAAAGACATGAGAAGAGGCAAGATGTAGGACCAGAATATCGCTACATCTATTTTCTGCGAGATTAACAACACTTTATAGCGAGCATCACCGCAATATTTTATATCAACATTTCACGAGTGTCACAAAAGCCTTCAAAAGAGAGACGTAATACCTGACGACTGAAGAAAACTTGAGAGAAGCATGTTAGTTCTGCGACGGTTATAAAACTTGCGAGATTTAACATTGTAACTATCGCGGTACAATCGCAGAATCAACCCAAAATAAGAGGAAAACTTAGCTGTCATCCACTATGTAACTACCCTATAAATATAGACCCAATGTGTCCAGAAAAGGATGATGTATTTTTGAGAGTTAAGAAAATCTAGAGGAGAGAGAAACTTCAAGAGAATAGTTGTAATCTTGAATTCTCTCATTTCTGTAAACATTTCTGAAACCAAAATAATAAAGTGTCGTTTTTCATCTTCACTTATGAGTTGATTATAGCAAGATCTTAACAAGGGTGTAGTGTGGGAAATCCTGCAACTACGAAAATGAGTAGATAGGGGTAGTCTACTTGATCTAAACTATACGAAGTTGGTATTAGATTTTGTATAGTGGCTTAATTCTGAGAGTATTTGATAAGCACGTAAGTGTGACGCATTTTTACCCATAACTACATTAGTTAGGACTCATTGTTTTTCGCTAATAAACTTGTTTTAAGTATTTTGAAGGAAATAAAGATCGATGGACTAAAGTGCGTAATTATGCTCGCAAAAGGAAGAAAATGGAGAATTATTTCATTTGGTCCAATTATTTGGATATGGGATTGTGGAAAGTGTGGATCCCATTATGTTGAGATCAGTTACAAGATATTTGGAGATGTTTTATTTATAATAACGAAAATAAAAGTGTTAAGTAAGAAATCTACATGGGGTAATTGATGGGAATTGAATATATGAAGAGTATGGAAAAATATTATTCTTTATCGTTGGAGTTAATAAAGAATAAATAATTCCCAAATAAAGAAAATTGTAACTGCATGAGAATTATATTATTTGACGCGTGACACATTCTTATTGGAGGATTTTTCATTATCCTGACATGTGGCGCATTCTCATTGGGCGATGATGTGGTAGTGGTAAATAGAAAAGGAAATGGGTTCATTTGAAAGCTATAAATACGATGTGGATACAAGAAAAAGCGGGACGGCCGAGGGCCAAGACATGATAGCCATAGTCCGAGAAGTATATTAGTTTTAAGTTTATTTTATTTACCACTTTCTTTAGTTTTCTTTCTTTTACTTTTTGTAATAATGGAGTAATATCTCACTGTGGTTGAGGAAGAAGCCAATTTATTATGTACAATATTCAGGTAATCTTTTAATAAAATATTCTTTTGAGCAATAATTGTTTTATTAATCTCTTCTACATGAGCTTCGTTCTTTAGTTGTTTTGAATGGCCTTAGGTTGTTGATCTTTTATAAGCGAATGAGATTATAATGTTTTGGTCTACAACAAAAGTTGTAATATTAGTTTTAAAAGTTATATTTTCTGATATGTATCGGTTGGGTCTCGATAGTCTTAAGTTATAAAAATGAATATTTGTTGAAGATTGAATGTGTGTCTTACATAATTAATACGGTGAAATCCGAATACCCCAATCTCCTTCAATTTGGTTATTTATAAAAATTTATTAGTGTTAGTTGATATTTTACTATTTATTCTTTTTAGCTTAATATTTATTAGAAATTGAAGATAACAATTTTAGTCCATGTGGAACGAACCGTACTTGCATATTGTCCAATAGATAGTCGTGCTCTTGCGGTTTTACAATTTAATTCCTATCAAGTTTTTGACGTCGCTGTCGGGGACTGATAATTGTTATTTTTAGTTTATATTAAGTTTGTACATATTAGTTTATTATTTTATTTGTTAGATTTTATTATTTATTTATTTTCTTTCCTTTTATTTCTATATTTTACTTGGCTATATTTTATTTGTGGTGTGCAGGATAATTTGACATTTAAAGTGGATATAAAATTTGCATTCCAAAAAGGTAAGTAGAATAGTACCCAATATTTTATTTTATTGTAAATATTTTAGTTAGATTTTTTATATTTAATCAAAAAACACGTGCACACACCAATGCATCGTCTAGCACCGATTTTTAGGAAAACTCGTGCAAAAGTACTGTTGAACCCATTAGGTGTTATCAGTCGTGTAGTTGCAGGAAATCCCACAACACACCCCTTGTAATATCTTGATAATAATTTCTTGATCTAAACCCATTTGATAAGAAAATGATGAGTAAAATACTAAAATTGTAAATAGATACACAGATTTTTACATGGTTCGATCAATTTGATCTACATCCATGATTCTTCACTATGATTGTTTAAGTTTACATTTGATTTACATTGATAATCTCCATTAATGGAGTTCTAGATCTAGTTTTGGGGAAGAAGATGATAAAGAAAAATACATTCTCTCTCTAAAAATCTCTCTGCAAAATCTCTCTCTCTCTTCTAAAGATTATCCCCCCCCCCCCCCTCATCTCCCCAGCTCTTCTCTTTATATAGGTGTTTACATAGTGGATGACATCTCACATACAACTCATATTCCCCATATTTTAGGATATCTTGCTATGTTCTCTAAGGACCTGCTACGTTCTCGTAGGCTCTGCTACGTTCTCGCGAGCGTTCTCTCCAACTACAAAATCTTCACATCTTTCTCGTGTTTTATGCTGTCGTTGTCTATTACATCATTAATTTGCGACATTTGCAATGTGTTGTTGAAGAGTTTGCAGAAATGTCGTTATAAATTTCACAAGAGTATTGTTGTGGCGATATTCTGATCCTACATCTTGCCTCTTTTTTCTTGAATATTGCTTGAAAAGTAATCTTTAAGAAAAAAATTGTTGTTGTAGTAGTCTTTGATCTTTGATGATGACGGAACGAGCGAAATAATATTGGACTTGGAAAGTACGTACTTGCCTCTATTCTTTTGTGAAGTTCCGGAGCTTTGAGAAATAAATATGAAGTATCAACCCTTGAAGTATAAGAAGTATAAAGTATCATTTAAGAAGTATAAGAAGTACTCAATCCTCGAAATATAAGAAGTATCTGTCCTTGAATGAGAATAAGAAATTTTGCCTATATCCATGCCAAATTATTACTCCATTTTTGGTGAGGATTCTTGTTGTTCATTAGTGAATGTCAACTTTGAAAATGATTCTTACCGAGAAGATAAATGACATAAAATATTTTCTTGGTAATCCATAGTTGCCTCTGTTCTTTATCTATGAGGGTAGAATCATTGAGAAAATGTCGAATGAGCGAATTGTTTCTTCATCCTTATCTTGCCTCTGCCCCATTATAGTATAATCTCTTCAAGGTGCTTATAATTATGCAAAATAATCACATTCTGCGAAATAATCATATCTCTTGCGAAATAATGATTGAGTCTGCGAAATTCTGAATAGTCTGTGAAATTATGAAGTACTCCGCGAGAATCTAAAGTACTCTTTGAGATTCTAAAGTACTCTGCGAAATTCTGAATAATGCTCCTGAAATAGTGTTGCAAATAGTGCTGCGAAATTCTGAATAGTACTCCTGAGAGTAAAATACTTGTGCAAATCTAATGCTTATGTAATGCTTATATAATGCTTATGTTATGAAATGTGTATGTGATGCTTTATGCCATGAAATGTTTATGCAATTCTTTCATGATGGGAGTATGATGCTTGTATGATGAGAATGCTTATCTATTGCAATGTATCGCTAATGTTTGTATTACTTAGCTCATTTTTCTGCGGTAAAATTGATGTAGCTTTAAATTGCTTCCGTTCTTCATTTATTTATTTTTGTCTCTAGTATATGCATTCATCTTTGCATATTTAATGATCTCGCAAGTTCATTTGATTGTGCCTCATCTTTCTTGCTCATTGTATCTCATTGTTTTATTGTCTCCACTGTTTATTCCTGCACTATTAGTATCGCATAATATAATATAATTAAAATATTAAAAGTGCATAATCTCAATTTCATTTCAGTATATATGTTCGCAAGCTTGTTTGCTCACATATAATCATTTTTATAAGCTTATTTGCTTACTTTCTTATGTGGTCTTATTTTGCCTTCCTAGTTAAAGGTCTTATTTCGCCACGTTTCTTTTTTCATTGCGACAAAATCGCAGGACGTCTTTACACTTTCATGTATTGACCCATTGATCTTGTCTTATCTCTTGTATTATGGCCTCAGCAGGATATTTTTCATGCGACAATATGACAGGCCTAAATATTCTCGCGAACATAAAACCCCATGACATTGCCGTCTTGCGATGAAATCGCAGGACGTCTTTACACTTTCATGTAAAACCCTATTGATCTCATATTATCTTTTTCTCTTAGATTTTTGCCTCTGTAGGATATTTGTCACGCGAAAATATGATAGGCCTAAATGTTCTTGCGAATGTAAAGCCCCATGACATTGCCGTCTTTAATCTTTAGACACTTATCAGCTCCCTAATGGAGGGTGCCGCCCTTATATTCCCCCTGGTTTCCCCTTCAAGGAGGGCACATCGGCCATACAAGACTAGCTCCTCTCATCCGGATTTACCAACAACCAGTTGTTTTCGCAGCCTCTTATCCTTTATGCATATATGGCTTATATTTACAAGACTGCACCCTAAGTGGGGTTTTCTTCGGGCCGAGTGCATCATATCCAAGACTTAACAAGAATTTCCAGGGTAGGTTCGTCCGTCCCGGGCATCCCTGGCTCAACCGTGTACCTCGGCGCCTTGGTCATACTCTGCACTCTTTAGAAGAGACCCTCGGTCGTCCAACCAGGGTATAACCTTATATAGTTGGAAATCCAAGGTACCTCTCCCGGATAGGTTTTCTTTAACCCCAACATCTTCATGACTCAGGTTCCAGCAGCGGTATAACCTTATCCCTGAGTCACGCAAAGAGATACCCCCTAATATGACGTACTTTAGGTCTTACATTTGCCTCTTGCGAAATTTTATTCGCGAACTAGGGTGTACGCCATAAAGGTTCGTCCCATTCTTATGTCTCTGCGAAATTTTATTCGCGTTTCTGCGAAATTTTCGCGTTTCTTTATTCTTTCATTTATTCTTTAAAATTTTGTCATATCGTTCATTCTCATAATATCATATCATTTGAAGCAAAGTAATATTCAAGAAAAATTCTAATACATTGTAATTCTGAAATCTTTGTAGTTGTGAAATTTTTGTAATTCTGCGATTGTACCGCATTTTATAAACCAAATAAATTTTTTTTGAAATCTTAGAAATCTTTGCGATAATTTCGCTTTCTGTAATCTTTGAAAATTTTTGAGACCTTTAATTTTTTTGCGATGATTTCACCTTTTGTAATCTTTTAAAATCTTTGAAATCTTGCGATTGTATCATTTTTTGTAAATTAAATAAAAAATCTTTTATTTGCGGTAAGTAAAATGTTCTAGGAAAGGGTACTTAGCTCTTATGTGAGTTGTATGAACGTCTCACAACAAAAAGAAGAGTAAGAAATAAGACTTGAACCCTTGACCTGCCTCTTTCATTTTCTCTCAACAAACCAACTGTGCTAGCCCGCCCTCTCTTGCGAGTTAATCAAAGATCTTGCGAAGTAATCAAAGTTTAATTGTTCGAGAGACAATTATGTAGAAATTTTTCATATAAAAAAATAAACTTGCGAGAAGCAAGAATTGGTCCTGCGATCTGCTGCTTACATTCATGCCTCCCAACCAACTTTGCTAGTTATCTTTCTTGCGAAATTTATCTGCGAAATAATCAAAGGATGAGTTGCGAATTTCACATAACAAAAATAAACTTGTGAGAAGAAAGAATTGATCCCGCGACCTGCTGCTTGCATTCAAGCCTCTCAACCAACAATGCTAGTTCTCTTGCTTGCGAGATTTCTCTGCGAAATTATCATGAACTCTCTTCTGTGTGAAATATACCTGCGGATTTCGCGAAAAAATATGCATGTGTTGGGGCTTGAACTCGCGACCATGAACTCATTAACTTCGCAGATCACCAACTGTGCTGCCTCTTGCTTGCGAAATAATGAAACAATGATGAGAGATTATCTATTTTTCACCCTCTGTAAAAAGAATAAATTTATGCTCGCAGGCAAATTCGAACCTGTGACTACAATCTCCGATATTGTTCTCTGGACCATCTATTCAAGAACCTCTCTACGAAATTAACGCAAAACTTTTTTCCTTATTCTTTTACTCGCCAATGAAAATGAGAAGAAAATGAAAAATATGAATCTCTGCGAATTCGAACCCGTGACCTCTTGTTTGTTTTTTGAACCTTGAACCATCTGTTCTAATATTTCTTTGTGATATCTTCGCATGACACTTATTACTTGTTCTTTTATTTGTCCTTGGTATTTCATCAAAAATATGCGAAAATATCGCAGTTAGGAATAATCGATCCCGCGACCTTAAACTTGTACACTTATGGTTTGACCAACTGTATTGTCTTCAACTTGTGAAAGAGTGGCGAGATTCACATGACTTATTCTTTTTAGTTGTCCTTTGTATAAGCTTTCTCTTTGTCCCTTTCTATTTTCTTTTCTAGCCATGCAATTTTATCTTTCTTTCTTGTGAGAGTTCATTCCCTGCGAGCAATCACCACGATTAATGCAAGTTTTATATCAACTTCATAAAATTGAAAACAAGGATAATAATCAATTTTATTTTATTTTTAAAATCGCATAACCTAAAAAGTACAAAATTTTTTGATACTCTGAAATTCGAGAAACTCGCACAATCTAAAAAATTTGAAGTTCGCATGGCCTACATTTTTCATAAATTTTTTTTTTTTAAAACGTAATTTTTGAATATAAAATTAGAAAAGAGAAGAGAATTTGTCTTGTAGAATTATTTGTTGGTGTAACTTCATTTGATTTCTTCGCGATTGTTGATGAAGTACTTTGCGAATAAATCATTAGTCTTCTTCCTTTATCCACTGTGCTGTCTTTGTCCTTTGTGCTTTCTCCTCCGTTGGAATCTTAATTTTCTGTTAAAATGTTGGTATTGGTTTATTCCATTTATTCGCTGACGTTGTGTATTGATAAGTTGGTGGATGCGTCTTATCTCAAAAGAGAAATTTCACTGGAACTTTTGATTCCTTCATCTTTGACTTCAATCACAAAAAGTATGTTCACATTAGTTGTTTATACGATCAAAATTATGATTAAATTCAAGGTTTATGGATGTAAATTTATGATCAAAACTCTTATTAATTCAAAATATCAACTAAACATCAATTTTTGTGAAAAACAAAGATTAATAGTTTAAAACTAAAAATCTTTCAGATCTATATTATGAACATATAATTTAATAAGATAAGAGAATTTTTTCATGTTTGAACAATTAATTGATGCAGATTCATTAAATTTCTTCGTTGCTGCATTTTCTTGGTCTATAATCTTTGATGTGGTACTAATATCTGTGAATGCTTCTAAATCTATGATGTTGTGAACTCCTGATGTTTGTCGTTGTTCTCTCATTGGAATTTCAGTTTTCGCCTGGGTAGCTTATAAATCCAGTTGAACGCATCATCGACCATAGCTAATTTCGTTGAATCTTCTTGGAATTAGTAAGTAGTAGGTAGTATTTCTAGCGCCAAAATGTAGTTGCAGGAAATCCCACAACACACCCCTTGTAATATCTTGATAATAATTTCTTGATCTAAACCCATTTGATATGAAAATGATGAGTAAAATACTAAAATTGTAAATAGACACACAGATTTTTACATGGTCCGATCAATTTGATCTACATCCATGATTCTTCATTATGATTGTTTAAGTTTACATTTGACTTACATTGATAAGCTCCATTAATGGAGTTCTAGATCTAGTTTTGGGGAAGAATATGATAAAGAAAATACATTCTCTCTCTAAAAATCTCTCTGCAAAATCTCTCTCTCTCTCTTCTAAAGATTATGTCCCCCCCTTTCTCTCTCTTGGTCTTCTCTTTATATAGGTGTTTACATAGTGGATGACAGCTCACATACAACTCATATTCCCCATATTTTAGGATCTCTTGCTACGTTATCGCAGGCTCTGCTATGTTCTCGCGAGCGCTCTCTCCAACTACAAAATCTTCACATCTTTCTCGTGTTTTATGTTGTCGTTGTCTATTACATCATTAATTTGCGACATTTGCAATGTGTTGTTGAAAAGTTCGCAGAAATGTCGTTATAAATTTCACAAGAGTATTGTTGTGGCGATATTCTGATCCTACAAGTCGAAATTCCATAAACCTCATCCTTGTAGCTATGACCAGTCTTTGACTGTAGGTAACCTGAGCCTACCAATTTTAGTCGACCCTGCATTTGCATGTGCACAGAAAATTTCGAGCTGGTATTATAAAGACCAATATAATGATTATCCGTCTGAGTATCTAAATGGACAATATTCGTACTATGACCATAGTGTGGATAGTACTTGAGACCACTATCGACCTTCTGAAAGTTATGGTTCTTACCACGGTGATCCCAATTACTATTCGCACGTACACCAGTTATACGAATGGGTGAATGAGCAATATTATAATGAAAAAATGAGAATTCTCCATCTTTAGAGGATTTAATCAAACAATTGCAACCAAAACCTGATGAATATTAGAAGATGGACTCAAATAGTTTCAATTGACAAGTATTTCTCTAGAGGAATCACTTAAGAAGTTCAATAAAACTGTATGTGAATATGAAGATCAAAATGCACGTATGGCTATTGCTAATAATGAACATGAATTCGAAAATAGTGTTTCCAATCTTACCCTTGATAATACATATAATTATTCACCTAATTGAGAGGATGAGGTTAGATCTGAAAATGCTGCATGTTTAGATAAGGTTCAGCCATCTTCGTATTAGTATGATGATGAGGATAGTATCAATGAAGACTTTGAAATATGTGGTCATAATGATGAGGAATTTGTTATACCAATCGAGCCTTATGATGATAATGTTGTTTCTAGTTCAAATCCTTATAATATTAATGATTATTCACCTATTCAAAAGGATAAGGATTTTTCTAGAGATACCATAGTTTTAGGCGGTGTAGTATAATATTATGATTATGAAGCTGATGATGGTTCAGAGGAAAGAGTTTATCCTGAGACTATTGTTTTATAGTCTAGAGATTCAGAAACAATAGTCTCTGCTGAGGATTATAGAAATGTAGATACACCTATAAAAGACCATTTTCCTAAATCTGACAATTTAGAAATTAAGGAAATTGTGACAAGTTCGTCCAAGGACATTGAAAACTCTAAGTTTGGGGGGTGAATATCATTCTCCCTGTGGTTTACTTCCAACTCTTATAAAGGTCCCTAACTTGGGAATTGACGTATGTGCCTCTACCATCTTAAAAGACTATCTTCATGCACGTTTTCCAGAACCTAGTTATGTCCCGAAAGAAACTCAGTTGATAGAAACTCATCCTCTGGTTGATGTGGTTAATCCGGTCCATGATCTGATTGACTTTGAGAATCCGCAATTATTCAGGTTATTATTATGTGCTTCTAAGTTTTTATTTGAGTTTTTCCAGATTCTACAACCTGATCCTCCAGATCTTGTCTATAAGGAAACGCAGCCAATAAAAATATTTTATCTAGACCATTTCATAGAGCTTGAACCCGAACCACAACTATATGTAGTTATCTTAAACATGAAACTAGATAAGGGTGTGCTTTATTTGTTCATTTTCTTGGCATTACTTTTATTTGTAGTAGTTTTATTCGGTTTTGATGACCCAATTGTTCCGACTATTGTTATATGATTTTATGTGGTGACTAATTCTACCGAAGTCTAGCTGAAGACATTAAAATTAACGCTTTATGGGAGGCAACCCATACATGGTGATATTAAGGTCCTTATGGGGGACTGATGAAGTAGAAGAGTTGGACTTGGAGGCCCGAGACCAATATTGTTTAAGATTCCCAAGTAAAGAGTTTAATTCATTTAGTGTTCTATTAGTTTACTACTTTTGTTTCACGTTTTTAGAGTTTACATATTTATCTTTTAGGTTTATTTTTATCTTTTCTTAGCTTACAAGTTTAGGGTTCTATTTAAGCTTATGAACCTAAGTTTATTCGGCAGTTTTTGATGAATGAAGAAAAAGAATGAAACTCAGAGAGTTTTTATGTTCAGTTTTATGTCTAATCCAATAACCCTGCATCAGTTTTGGCGCTAGAAACTAATAACGTTCATGGCTCGAGGAAGAGAGGAACGTAGAGTTGGTGGTCGTGCTGCTCCTCATCTAGAGGAGATGATGAAGTCTGAGAGGATTACAAAACTTGAATGACAGGTTAAAGTGCTCACCCGTCAAATGGATGTTATGCAGAAACAGCAAGAGCACCATCAATATCCAAATCGACGAGAAGTGGAGGAGGATGCTGATGAGAAAGACATGTTTGATGTCTTCGCTGGTAGCGTAGTGGGTAGTCAACTCGCTACATATCAATCACATGATTCCGTGTGGGAATCTGGATTGACAGTTGAAACCCCTGACCTCAACGGTATCTCGCAACCAGATTCGATTAATTTTCTTTGTGATGTGGAGGAATTTTTGGAGTTTAAAGATGTTTCACGAGATCCAACAGCAGAAATGACTCTACGACTACAGACAGGAGACAACAAACCTTTGTGAGCCCATTTTGCTACTGTTAAGTGACCGCCTTCCTTAATTGGTGCTAAAAATAACTCTAGCACTGTCATAGATAGTGAGCTTTCGTCTCCAATAACAGGTGTTTGACGGGCAGCTGTTGTTGTTGCAGGCCATTGCACTTCTTCGACCTGAATGTCACTATCGGTATAAGATGTACTACAGTAGTATATGATACTTCCCAAATTTCCTAATAGCTTTCCATCTATAGCTTCTCTGCCGGTGTTCGAGAAAATTCGTCCTCGAATTTTACTTTTATAATTTTCTCCAAGAATTTTGTTATGCCAAAATATTTTCTTATAAAAATATGAAATCGATGTAATAGTTTCCACCATAGGTAAAACTTGATACTCATTAGCCGAACGACAGAAGTCCAAAGGAATACTTACAGTGTATGTATCTTCTTCCGTAAGATTATCAAAACAATCTAATTGGAAAAAAACTTCATCATTCGGATATGTATCATAGAGTGGCGGTAAGCCCCAATCCACGATGGATGTGTCTTCCACCATTTCGCTTACGTAGAACGACGATTGACTATCCAAAATTGGATCTCGTGAAACATCTTTAAACTCCAAAACTTCCTCCACATCACAAATAAAATTAATCGAATCTGGTTGCGAGATACCGTTGAGGTCAGGGGTGTCAACTGTCAATCCAGATTCCCACACGGAATCATGTGATTGATATGCAGCGATTTGAATACCCACTACGCTATTAGGAAATTTGGGAAGTATCATATACTATTGTAGTACATCTTATACCGATAGTGACATTCAGGTCGAAGAAGTGCAATGGCCTGCAACAACAACAGCTTCCCGTCAAACACCTGTTATTGGAGATGAAAGCTCACTATCTATGACAGTGCTAGAGTTATTTTTAGCACCAATTAAGGAAGGCGGTCACTTAACAGTAGCAAAATGGTCTCACAAAGGTTTGTTGTCTCCTGTCTGTAGTCTTAGAGTCGTTTCTGCTGTTGTGAAGACATCGCCCCAAAGAAGTTTATGTAGCATTGGTTTCGATGACGTGATGCTACTTATTTTTGTTGGGTTGGTCGTATTTTCACAAAAAACTTTGATCATTGCATGTTATATCCGCAAGGAGAACTGTAGACGGATTTTTAAACCTGCTTTTTATATCATGGAAATGCAAGGAAGTTTTACACAGAGAATCAACATCGTGTGTACCAAGAGTTACGTCTCCCTATATTCATGCGTAAAATCTTATCTCTGGTTTGGTACATATGCCTCGTCTAAAAAGTATCTTTATCCTAGCAGCAACGAACTATTGGACAGCAAGGTCCATTATCGGGAGAAGGGTCGGAGATGATTGATATTAAAGGGCATGGACACCTTTAATAATAGTCAGCCTAAATCCTTTAATGTTCTTGAGAAAATGAAAGCAAAGAGAAATACATTACTTGCTTATTGTGCATTGATGACTAGAGTGGACCAAAGATTACTATGTGCTGAGTATCAAGTAGGTGGACTGAGGGAATCAGGGGTTTCTGCCAACATGGTTGACACCATTACCACCGCTAACAGTGTGGCTTGTGTTTTTGATCCAGGAAGGTCGAAACAGAAGACGGAGGTGTACACAGTAAGGATGAGTCGACCAAATATTCAGAAGTATCTCATCAAGATGGTAATAGGTACTAGTGGCGTAATCAAGACTTACCGGGATGGGGTTATAACTTCATTAAGGCGTTCTGGAATCGGTAATAGAATGAATGGTTTTGATTTACTTTATGGTTTGAGAGATGGTATGGGTGCATGTGACTTTGTCAAGGGGTTATTAATGTATCTCAGCTCAAACGGAGTCTCTACACCAAGGAGTAACAACGTTTTTGGAAGCTCAGAACATGATCGAGGAGACCTCATTAAGCAACCTAAGACGTGCAGCATTAATGTACTTGTGATGAGTATAAAAGTTTTGGAGTTTGGTTTCATTCCTCCAGGTTGGTTAACTAAATTTTTTTTGAGCCAGTTTGCTCGTCCACTTGTGTCGGACATGAGTGAAAATTAAGTCAGGGAAGGGAACATGCCGACAAAATATAAGATGGTGGTCACTGTTTTGACATAGACAAGGGGAAATCGGTCCAACTTTGAGGGGTTTATCGCATTCCTAATCCCATATCTAGAGGTCATTCAAAGAGCGCGAGGCGGAGATGAGCTTTTTGTTAATATCAAGTCAAGTCAAGTCAAGTCTCTGTTTTTGGAAGAACTATCACTCTGATTAGTGAGAAGTACACGACGGAAGCAAATGGTGATCGATGGTACAAAAGTGTACATGGTAAACACAAAATAAAATTATTGCTTGTTTGCCGGGGGATTTCGACTAGCTTGCTCAAGAGATTAGTATATGCAGAATTTCAGAATGGGGTGTTGGCATTATTGCTCACTCACTCCAATTTGATAAGTATAGGTTTGGGTTTTGTGTTCGACCGTGGAAAGGCAGAAGAGAGAAAAATTTGGGACGAATTTTATTTGAGCCGGAGAGAATGATGAAGTAGAAGAGTTGGACTTGGAGGCCCGAGACCAATATTGTTTAAGATGCCTAAGTAAAGAGTTTAATTCATTTAGAGTTCTATTAGTTTACTACTTTTGTTTCACGTTTTTAGAGTTTACATATTTATCTTTTAGGTTTATTTTTATCTTTTCTTAGCTTACAAGTTTAGGGTTCTATTTAAGCTTATGAACCTAAGTTTATTCGGCAGTTTTTGATGAATGAAGAAAAAGAATGAAACTCAGAGAGTTTTTATGTTCAGTTTTATGTCTAATCCTATAACCCTGCATCAAGGACCCTCCTGTTGTTGTACATTAGTGGAATTTTCTTTCTTATTCCCCATGGAAGGATTGCTACGCTTTATCCAGGTACTATCTTTCCGATTTCTTTACTGATTCCTCATGTTAAGTCACTTTTGGTATTGTGCTTTCATTAGAAACATTGAGGACAATGTTAGATTTAAGTGTGAGGGAGTGGTTAACTTTTAGGTATTTTTTTGCATACTATGATCAGCTGTTGAGCGGGTCTATTGTATTTTCTTACATGTTATGATCAACTGTTGAGCGGGTCTATTATAGGGCATTTTCTTGTACTGTAAAATAATAATAATTATTATTATTATTATAATAAAAAATGATGATCAGCTGTTGAGCGGGTCTATTGTAGGGCGTGGGCATTTCTTGCATGTTACCAAAAAAATAATAATATTATAAAAATATATATAAAAATTGATCAGCTGTTGAGCGGTCTTGAGGTTTTGTTTATGATCAGTTGTTGAGCTGGTCTATCTCGATGTTACTTTATATCCAGTTGGTGAGCGCATGTTTATCCAACTGTAGAGCATATATATTTCTATTTTGCTCGAGGACATTAAAAATGTAAGTGTGGGGGAATTTGATAAGCACGTAAGTGCGACCCATTTTCACCCATAACTACATTAGTTAAGACTCATTTTTTCGCTAATAAATTTGTTTTAAGTATTTTGAAGGAAATAAAGCTCGATGGACTAAAGTGCGGAATTACGCTCGTAAAATGGAGGAAACAAAGTGATTTAAAATTTAATGGGAAGGCCCAAAAGAAAGAAGATGGGGAATTATTTCATTTGGTCCGATTATTTGGATATGGGAATGTGGAAAGTGTGGAGCCCACTATGTCGACATCAGTTACAAGATATTTGGAGATATTTTATTTATTATGAAGAAAATAAAAGTGTTAAGTAAGAAATCTACATGGGGTAATTGATAGGAATTAGATATATGAAGAGTATGGAAAGAATATTATTCTTTATGGTTTGAGTTAATAAAGAATAAATAATTCCCAAATAAAGAAAATTGTAACTGCGTGAGAATTATATTATTTGACGCGTGGCACATTCTTATTGGAGGATTTTTCATTGTCCTAATATGTGGCGCATTCTCATTGGGCGATGATTTGGTAAATAGAAAAGGAAAGTGGATTCCTTTGAAAGCTATAAATACGTTGTGGATACAAGGAAAAGGGGGACGGCCGAGGGCCAAGAGTTGATATCCAGAGTCCGAGAAGCATGTTAGTTATTATTTTATTTTATTTTCCACTTTCTTTAGTTTTCTTTATTTTACTTTTTGTAATAATGGAGTAATCTCTCACTGTAGTTGCGGAATAAGACGGGTTATTATGTACAATATTCAGGTAATCTTTTAATAAAATATTATTTTAAGCAATAATTGTTTTACTAATCTCTCTTCTACATGAGCTGCGTTCTTTATTTGTTTTGAATAGCCTTAGGTTGTTGATCTTTTATAAGCGAAGGAGATTATAATGTTTTGGTCTACAACAAAAGTTGTAATATTTGTTTTAAAAGTTATATTTTCCGAGATGTATCGGTTGGGTCTCGATAGTCTTGAGTTATAAAAATGGATATTTGTTGAAGATTGTATGTGTATTTTACATAATTAATCCGGTGGAAACCGAAAACCCCGGTTTCCTTCAATTTGGTTATTTATAAATTTTTATTAGCATTAGTTGATATTTTACTATTTAATTTTTTTAGCTTAATATTTATTAGAAATTGAAGGTAACAATTTTTGTCCTTGTGGAACGAACCGTACTTGCATACTGTCCAATAGACAACCATGCTCTTGCGGGTTACAATTTAATTCCCATCAGTATTCAAAATTGGACTAGGTCTCGGGATTTTTCTGCATTTGCGGTTTCCTCATTAACAAAAGCGTGATGTGTCATTTAATTTGTTTTTTGCATTATAATTGTTACTATAATTAAGTAAATTACACACATACGTTGATCTGAATTACTTGACATTGATCCTAATAGTCAATCGGTTATTACCGTAACTATTGTCAAGTAACTATCATGTTGTCGTATTGTCTCGACCTCGTCCATAGACAATCACACAAGGTATATGACTTAAGTTGTATTGTCCCGACTCTATCGATCACTTAAGATACCATACTTATAGGTTGATATCTAAAATATTGTGGTGTATTTGGGTACCCTCATCTTTTCAAAAGGTATAATGCGTGCTTGGATGAAAAATGCAAGATGCATATTATAAATAAGATAGTAGTAATTCGTTGTAATCCCATAAGTTTGGAAACAGTTGATCCCGGTGACATAGAGATCCTAACACATTACTTTCTCATGCATATAACTTCTAGGATCAATAGTGTAGCAGAGTGAGTATGGGATATTTTCTTCCTGGCGTTTTTAGGGGCCAACAATAAAACAAAATAGGGTCTCCCAAACGTAAAGTGAGTTACCCCTTATCTCGTATATTTATTAATGGCAAAATTTCCCTTACATAATTGGTAGGTAATATATTATTTTTATCCTCCAAATGCATTCGGTAGACAAAATAAGAAGTATGTGTCCGAATGTAGTGGGTACAGTATTTGAATGAATTTTTTTTCATTTTTTTTCTTCTAGGATTTTTCTGTTTTTTCCCATATTCGGGAGATATTCATGATTTTATCTCCCGAATGTAGTCGTGTTCTTCATTTCTCAAGAACATTTGAGTAGCATTCGGGAGATAAACTTACAATCGGAGGACTTGAAATAATCGGAAGTTTGAGTAGTTAACCAGACTTCCGAATATAGAGTGGCCCAAAAAATCAGATTTTGGAAGAAAAAAAACTCGAATTTTCGAGTTTTGTACTAGTCATAATCGGAAGACAAATAACTCATTTGACCTCCGAATATTTATTGGCTCACAAATGAGAACCACCATAAGCCTTGGCATATAGGGCTTTGGAACCACCATGATCCTTGGCACTACTATATTTGGAGGTTTATATTGTTACTCGAACCTCCGAATATAGAGTGGCCCAAAAATCTGATTTTGGAAAAAAAACTCAAATTTTCGAGTTTTGTACTAGTCATAATCGGAAGACAAGTAACTCATTGGACCTCCGAATATTTGTTGGCTCCCAAATGAGAACCACCATGAGCCTTGGCACTACTATATTCGGAGGTTTATATTGTTACTCGAACCTCCGAATATAGAGTGGCCCAAAAATCAGATTTTGGAAGAAAAAAAACTCAAATTTTCGAGTTTTGTACTAATCATAATCGGAAGACAAGTAACTCATTTGACCTCCGAATATTTGTTGGCTCCCAAATGAGAACCACCATGAGCCTTGGCATATAGATCCTTGGCACTACTATATTCGGAGGTTTATATTGTTACTCGAACCTCCGAATATAGAGTGGCCCAAAAATCAGATTTGGAAAAAAAACTCAAATTTACTACCGATTATGGTAGTGCTAAAATTCGAAAATTGAGTATATTCGGAGGTTAAAGTAACACACTTTACTACCGATTATGGTAGTACCAAAGTTCGAAAATTTTAGGATTTTGGCAAAATCTCATTTTGGGGCCAATATACACTCGAAAGTTAAATTTACTATCGAATGTGTGTTGCCTAACCTTCTAAAATGGTCCTTGGAACCACCTTGAGCCATGGCATGGTAGGCTCTGCCACAAAAATATTCGGAAGATATGTCATTTGAATAAACTCCCGAATATACGGTGGCCCATAAAATCATAAAAACGTTAGGATTTTACATGGCGTTTTTAGGAGCCACAAAAAAGGATTTAGGGGCCAACGCTACATTCGAACGCATGCTTCTTATTTTGTCTACCGAATGCATTCGGAGGATAAAAATAATATATTATCTACCGATTACGTAAGGGCAATTTGGCCATTACGAATTACGCGAGATAAGGGCTGACTATAATTACCTTTGGGTGACTTTTTTTATTTATTGTTGGCCCCTAAATCCTTTTTTGTGGACCCTAAAAATGCGAGGATTTTCTTCCCTCAATTTTGCATGTATAAAACCATGATGAGGTAGAATTGGTAGTACTAGAGATCGACGTTGTAAACCAACATATCCACCTTTTGACATAATATCCCGGTTATTTAACTTAGCTCCCGCCATCGAGACGATAACACAACTTTCACAAGGACAGTAGAGTGTCATTCTTTACAACAATAGTGAGGAACAATTAGTTTACGTGCCAAGACCTACATATTTTTGATATGTTTTTTCACATATTCAGGCAACGTGGTAGATTGTAATTTTTATTATTTATGATTTCTGCAAAGAATAGTTATTTAAACTCTTGTTTATGGTGGTTTTCAAAATAAACTAGTTGTTACCCCGTGCAGAGCACGGGGCCTATATATTTTGTAGAAAGAATTATGTTTGGTGCTAGTTAATCTTTTGTGATTCAGAATTTCCATGATTGCTAAAGGCTAATGCCAAATCATTCGGAGGTACCATTACATATAAGATAAAAAGGTAAGAAATGATCCTGGCCGTTGGATCATCCAACCGGTATGTTTGGTGCTAGTTAATCTTTTGTGATTCAGAATTTCCATGATTGCTAAAGGATGATGCCAAATCTTTCGGGGGTACCATTACATATAAGACAAAAAGGTAAGAAACGATCCTGGCCATTGGATCATTCAAACGGTACTCCCTGAAAGATTTGGCATCATCCTTTAGCAATCGTGAGAATTTCAAGCATGAAACAGAGAAAAAATAAAAAATAAATAGGCAATAACATTAACTCTATTAACAAAATTAAAACAGGTTATAACTAAACTAACTAAAAATAATCGTACACACCGTAATTATCGGGATAAATTTTGCTGAAATAAACTAACATTACGCTTAGTCGAAGGATTTAGTTTTTTTTTTTTTTTTTTTTTTTGCTAAATCACATATTTTATTAATAAAAAGGCTAAAATTTCAAGCCAAAGGATTTACAGGACTGGACTTTAACACTGAAGACATTACATTAAAGAAGAGGAAGTTAAACTAGACTTTTTACTCAAATAAAAATATGCAATATTTGGTTGTTCAACTCTCTTTAGAAGAAAAGGTCTTCCTTTATGAATGATTCTCTCTCCAGCTTTCAAGTTTATTCCATTTGTTGCTAAATTGATTGCTGAAAAATTTATTTCCTTTATGCAGTATAATATTTCTACTCTATCAAATCTTTCAATCATCTTCAGCCATCTAACTTTAATGTACCAGGAAATATTTCCACTGTTGAAACTTTCAATAACATCAATTGAATTTGACTGAATAATTACGTTGGAGCTTCCCATGTGAGCATCCCATTCAAGAGCACAAAATATAGCATATTCATCTGCAATGGAAGAAATAGCCACCCCAATTCCACCTGTCGAAGGATTTAGTTCACATGCATTATCAGATGAACAAAAAATATTTAGCATCCTAGCTTTACAGGTTGAAATTTTAAAGGGGAGTGGTCAAGAAAGAGAGCAGACGGCAGCGTGAGGCAACGACTCGTGTTGGGATGATAGGTGGTGGAGGATGCATATATGTTGAATAGGTAGGTGGCAAGTGTTGGGATTCATTAGGCAATTATATTCATATTCATCTTTTTTAATCGAAGCACATAAAACTTCATGTTTAATTTTTATCACTTGTGATCTGTAGTTGGTCAGTGTATGAATGTTGGTGACAAAATTGAGCCTCCCAATACATCTAAAAAAAGGAATTATGTGAGTGGTACCAGAGTAGTATGTAAAATTATTCTTCCTGGTTTGCAATTTCTCTAGTTCAGAAAAATTGAGCGCTTGCTTTGGAATACATCAACATCTAGTTGTTCTATCTTCGAAATTCTACTCTAGTACATTACATATTTGTATGAAACAATTTTGGAGTATTTTACAGTTGGCGAACAGAAATTTTGTCAATGAAAAATACGTAGTTATCCTTAAATTTTCCTTCGAATAGCTTCACATCTTCCTTCCATCTTTGGTCGATACAAACCATAGGTGATTAGTGTTTCGTTGCAGAGGTAAAACAATTCGGATGATTGAGACGTGGTAAATAGGAGTAAAATGGATGTGGTGGTGTTCCCGAACGAAATATTGGTGGTGTGAAAAAACTGAAGATCCCTATTTGTCGAAATATTTTATGGTGGGGCCAGAAGCTCTAAGAAGAGAGCTTGATTCAGCTTTTAACCACAACAGAGGAAATTCACCTGAAATCATATTATTAATTAATGAAGGAATTTATGTTTGGAGAAATACATGTGTTTCCTAAGAAAGTAGAAGAACCATTTTTGAACAGTCAAAAACGTCGCGTTTTTTTTTTCTTCTTCTTTTCTTTGTCTAATACATCATTTAAATCAAGGTTTACATCTGGACACTTGGAAGCCACATTTCAGCATAACTACATGAAGAACAAAGTATACATCCTATCTAAATGAAAGTTGACCCACAAACTCGAATTGGGCATAATTTTATCATCCACTTCAAATTTCACATATATAAAATATTACACACCTGTTCAAGTACGAGTGATGCTACGTTGACTGGGAAAATGTACCGTGCATTCTCCCGTACCTCACATAAAAGGGGAGCCCTGGGGTCCCCACCGGGAGAAAACAACGGGCCCAGGTTCTGGTATGAGACTCGGGAGTAGGCACGGTAATTCTCCCGATCAATACATCATTTCCGTTCAAGTACCCAATTCGTACGCGTTTCAACAACAATTTGGTGCGAACACTAATCCTAGCTTTAGTTCATGTAGATATTAATTTAAAAATTAATAGGTTTGATGATAGTTTTGGATGTATGCTTTACGAGAAACTATGTTCTTTATTTTCATGAACTTTTAATTTTTTGACATGTTTTCATGAACTTTTAATTTCTATGACTTGTTTCCATGAATCTTAAATTTCACTTATGTCTTCGGCAGGTCTTTCCCTGAACATGTTCATTTAACGTGTCTTTTTCTTAACATTATTTTCATCACATTCAGTATTAATAATCACTTTCTATTCTTATGGTGAATCATTTGTTGTACTTCTTAGGAAATTATATTCTTGAAGATGCTAGCTGCTATTAGGAGTATAGATTCAAGCAATCCCCGGGATAAAAATATTACATGATTTACATAACATTCTAATAGATAGATAGACTTGCAAGAATTACTTCTTCATCAAATAATCAAAGAAAGTTAAACAGATAATACACGGCAAGAAGGATACGTTTCCGAAGGACTTGGACTAACATACAATCATTTGTTGTGTATTACAAAGAAAGGCTCCAACAGACCTTCTTTCTCTTTCATCCGATTTTGCTCTGCAAATCGGTCCCCAACTCAGCCCTTTTGGTTTTGTTCCAGTTTTCATGTTTACAGAATTTCCTCAACTGTCTGTCATTCACCTTGCTTTTATCATAGTTAGCTATCTAATCAACAGTTTTTTGTGCTATCTAATCAAGCTCACAATCAGAGAAGAACATCAAAATCATTCCAATTTTACCAAAAATGAAGATAATTTCGACCCAAGCATTACTGAAAGCAATATCCAAAAGTTCAACAGCAACATTAACTATAGAATTCAAAGTACGGAAATCTGCAGACACAACAACACTTGTTCCAACATCATTATACGCAAAATAACCAGTACACAACTTCAACTACATCACCTGCAATTCAACTATACAAACACCTTTGACATTGCAAAACAAAAACTACCCAACAGATATTCCTTTATCACTACTAGTTCCAACCATTTTCCAAACCTTCTGCAAACACAAGAGTTTAATCACCACAACACGATTTTCAGTCGAACAAAAGTAAGAACAAAAAGCAAGAAACTTTCCATCACCATCAATAACAGTTTCAAGAAGTTGGGGAGACAAGGAAATCACCAGAAGAGTCTTTGCACACAAAATTTGTTAACCATTTTCAAACTGTTTAAACCTCCAAAATACTTGGCTCCTCCTGGTAACTTTGTGGAGTTAACCACACATATTGTCACCCCCTTTCTCTTCACCGCTCACTATCCTCACTGCCATATGGAGCTGGAGATGTCCCACTGGAGTCCGATTTCTCATATGAAAAAGGAACCCTGGCACTCACACTCAATGGAATCTGTTCTCCTTCATTCATGGTTAGAGAATACTTCTTGGGGATGGCTATTTCCTGCTCAAACCGAGTCCTTAGATGACCTTCATCATACACAAGATGCTCAACAACCCTCTCCTGACTGCTATCTCCATAATCAGATTCCAGGTCGATGTTCTCCATATCTCCTTCAGCCTCTTCATCAGCATCAAATCCACCAGTTGAATATGTATCTTCATCAGTCTCGCTTCCATATCGAGGCCCCTTGGCTTTCCGTCTAGCCTCTTCCTCATGTTTTGCTTCCCACTCACTATATTTTATCTCCCGTCTCTTCAAGTATTGAGGCACCCACTCAGCATACATTCTCTCTTTTCGTTGTGCATCTCTTTGCTTTCGATCTTCCTCTTCTTTTTGTTGTTGTTGAACTGCTTCTTTATGATGCAACTCTTCTTGAACATCAATCCCTAATTACTACAACTCTTCAGTGCTTAAATTACTTGAAAGTGCTTTTATCTGATCATAGAGATCGGACCTTAGTGGGATTAAGGGAACAGCATTTCTGGAGTTTTCCATCTCTCAATTTTTTCCTTAACCTTTCCTCTTCCAGTAAAACTAAAAAAGTTTTTCTTAATCATGATTAAAACCCACCTTTTAAGAATAACTCCTACCATTAACCACCATTTATGGCGTTTGGTTAACCGTCATATCGCTTCGTTCTCTTCACCCATGCAAAATCATGTGTATCCTCTTCTCCCTAATAACCATCATTACCCTATTGAACCCTATTGTCAACACCTAATCCTCTTTACTACCTCAATACCTAACAGAACCACATTTAAGGGTTGCCTTGGTAAGTCCTCTAATTTTGAGATTCTCATTTGGGGTCTAATTAAAACAATCTTATTTTTAATGCAGGCTAGTTGGAGGCAGCACCAGGTGAGAGGAAGCAGTGCGGCTTTGAGAACCTCAGGCATAAGTTTTGCTAATATCACCAACGGAAACCATACTCATTCCCACCCCCTAAATCCAAACCTTCCCCCCAAATTTCTATCTTTATAACCGTTGTATTTTCCCCCCACCCAAATACAGCCAAAACTAATAAATGTCTTGGATATTCCTTTTATATTTTGCAAATCCACATCTCTTTATATCAAAAAGAAGATCATTCCATTATTGGATTTGTCCACAAGTGGTCTCGTATCTCCATCTCTCACATAAATCACTTGGCTCCTAACCCACCTGTTTCCCCCAGATATGAGAACGACATGCCTTGTCCCAACAACTTTCTTCAGAACAACATTTGCAGTCGTGCTACAACTACATTACACCAATCTTATCCTTAATTTCTCCCAAATTATAGTCAACAAGAGTCGCATTTCCTTTTTAAGGTTAGTAACCGTAACCAAAAAAAAAAATCTTACGTCATCTCTCAACACTCTATATGGGGTCAATATCAGTTCAGTGAGTACCAAGGTATCATCTCCCTAAATTTGTATTTTATCCTAACTATCCAAAAAATCAATTTCTATCAACATATAACCATTCATATCCATCTCTCCTTCATGATGAATACCTCCCAAACCCCTAAGCAAAATCAATCTTTGAACTAATATATCCAAAACCTTTCTTTAAAAATGTCTAAGAAACTTACTTTACCATCTTCCCTTGCTAATATTCCTGTCTTCATAGACAAAAAAGTCATTCTTGCTGAAGCTGACGCTAACTGGAAATGGCGTATTGTGGGATATATCTGTTGTGAAACAGTGATTCCTATTGCTTCTATCAGATACTACATCTGTAACAATTATCCTCTTGCTCAACACCTTATTGTATCTACTTAGAACGGCCAAAAGAACAAAGTTCTTATTCGATTTCTATCTAAAGAAGATTTTAATAGAATAAAATCTCAAAAACATTGGTTTGTTTGTGGTTATATGGATGTTTTAAAAGTGGTTCCTACTGAAGGATGGACAATTAATAATCAACTCTCTTTTGATGAAGAAATTATGTGGTTTATCTTATGGAACATTCCAAACGAATGCCCTGAATTTAATGATCTCAAGAAACTCACTATAGAGATGGGAGAATTAGTGGAAGCCCAAAATCCCTTTGGGAAGCGCCCTCTCATGAAGAATGTGAAGGTTTGTGTCAAGATTTCTGTCCAAAAGGCTCTTCCAACCGGCATCCCCCTCTTTACAAGTGGAAGAAGAGACCCCTTCTTGATTGAATGTAGACACATCAGAGTTCCAAGGTTTTTTTGCACCTCTTGCCGTGTTCTTGATCATAAGGACCGAAACTGCCCAGCTTGGAAGAAGAAACAAAAGAAAATAACAGAGCTCAAGGCTTCCTATAGAAACTATACTCTACCACCAGTTTCCAAGTTAATGTCATCACCAAGTACTACTCTAGTGGAATCCACTCCTGTTGATGAAGCTGATATTTCTATTCTATCCTCGGTTATCATCCCAGATACTCAGATTCTTTCTTCGGACTCTAAAGTAAATGCAAATGGTAAAGCTGAGGACGTGGATCAAAAAATTGGTAACTCCATCCAAAAAAGTTTCTCTAATGTTTTCCAAATGGGCTCGTTCATTAACAGATCATCATCTCTAAAAATCTTTGATGTAACAACATACAACTTCGGTATAAAATGGTTTACCATTGGTTTTCAAACAAACCACTACTCAAAATATCTTTGTAGCTGCTTCTATTACTGGTGATGAGTTGAACCAAAGCGGCCTGATTCGAACTACCAACTCGTCAAGGTGGTTTAAAACGGCAGTGTTTCCAAATCCCAGTTCAATTGTCACTAGAGGAGCTGCTAGAAATACTGACCATGAAGCTTTAGCTAACCTCAAAAGGAAGATCAATCTCAGAGCTGAGTTGCATAAACGTACTCGAGCTCACTCCAACCCCATTACCCCTGTAGCAGTCTCTTAAGAAAATTCTTAATCTGAGCCCAATTATGCTCAACTTTATACCCTAATCACTAATGTGGGAGATCTACCAGACATAGATCTCTCTAACTGTTCTTTCAATACCCAACCTCTCTTCAATTCCTTTGGTAATTACAATGTTCCTGCTTCTGGTTCTCCAAGCAATACTGATGTCTGCAATAATTCTTACCACAATTCTGCTAGTTCTAGCCTGGATTCTTCCCAAATGGCTTCTCAAAGTGGTGGAAATACTAATGCTTCCCTCAATAGTGGATCTGATCAAACCACCCAGGTAAACCTTCCTCAAATTTCTCCCATAACTATGTGTGAATCTACCACCATGAATCATTTCCCTATTAATAATGTGAATTATATTTCCTGGAACCTTAGGGGGTTTGGAAAAAAAATTTCTAACAAGGAGCTTACTTTATTGTGCAAAAATATCAATCCTGATATTATTTTCTTATCTAAAACGAAAATGAATAAAGATATGGCAGCTAGAAAACTTAGAAATTGGGATATCCCTGCACTTTCAATGTGCCCAGTATTGGTAGAAGTGGAGGTCTTGCTCTTGCTTGGAAAAAATAAATTCACCTAAATATCATATCTTCTAGTCAAAGGGGCATCTATGTTACTTCTACTGACATCATTCATTCTAAAACTTGTCATATTCATTTTATGTATGGTGAACCTAATAGTATTCTAAGGCAAAAAAAATTGGGAAGAACAATGCAACCTAGTTATAGCTCCACTGGATGAACCTGTGTTTGTCATTTGAGATTTTAATTCTCTGTTAAGTTATGAAGACAAAAATGGTGGCTTAGAAGTTGATGATCCTGATTTTGAAAATCTTAGACAATTTTGCTCTGTATTTTACTTGCATGATCCTGGATTTTCTGGTCCAAGGTTTACTTGGTCTAACATGCAGCAAGGACCTGATTTAATCCTTGAAAGGTTAGATAGATGTCTTATAAACCAAATTGCTGAATACCTATGTCCTAAACTATGTGTCAATAACCTCCCTAGGGATTTTTATGACCATTTTCTCATGTATATTGGTTTCAAATATGAGGATGTTTGTATTCCTAGACCTTTTCATTTCATGGTTATGTGGATAGAGGATCCTACCTGTAGAGATATTATATCTAACTCTTGGTATGTTAATGTGGTAGGATCTCCTGCCTATAAACTTAAAGCTAAACTCTTAAGTACTAAGAAATGTCTAAAAGAGTGGAATAAGTCCTCTTTTGGAAATATTCAAACTAATATCTCCAATGAGTTAACTGATCTTCAGATCAATAACCCTACTGATACACCAATACTTCCATACTCAAAGCCAGATTGGGATATCTATACAATCTGGAAGAGTTATATTGGAAGGACAAATCTAGAGAAGTCTGGCTCTTGGAAGGTGACTGAAATTCACCATATTTTCATAGAGTAACTCTCTTTAGAAGAAAAAGAAATGCCATTAGTTGGATAAAGAATTCTCAAAATGATATCATAACTGATAGAGACAGTATTGAAAACTCTTTCATAGATTATTTCAAAACTATTTACTCCTCTCAACCAAAATCTTTCCAAGATTAGATCCTAGATGATTACCCCATTAAGTTTTCTGAAGAGGATAATGCATCCCTAAATTTGCCTCTTACCCCATAGGAAATTAAGAATGTTGTTTTCCGAATGGGGGCGAAAAATCTCCAGGACCAGATGGTTTTACAGGTCTGTTCTACCAAAAGCATTGGGACATTGTGGGAGATGTTGTTATTGATATGACTCATACTTTCTTTAGAACTGGTAACATTGATAAAGTGTTTAATCATACCAACATTGCTCTCATACCTAAAGTCTCTTTAGCTGAGTTGGTTACACAGTATAGACCAATCGGTCTTTGCAATTTTATCTATAAAATCTTGTCTAAAACTTTGGCTAACAGGCTTAAGCCTTTCATGGAAAAAGTCATTTCTCAAAACCAAAGTGCCTTTGTACCAAAAATAAACATCTCTGATAATATCTTACTAGCCTATTTATGATGTTAACTATTGTGATAAAGTTGAAGGTATTGCTGCCATCAAGCTTGACATTTCTAAGGCCTATGACAAGCTAGAGTGGGACTTTCTGGAGAAAGTCTTAACTAAGATGGGAATGTCAGACCATTGGGTTAAATTAATAAACCAATGTGTCTCTACTGTCTCTTATTCTGTCCTCTTGAATAGTACTCCTACTGGTTTCTTTAAACCTGAAAGAGGCCTGAGACAGGGAGACCCCCTATCACCTTATATCTACATATTTTGCTCTAAAGCTCTATCTTCTTACATAGATACCCTTCAGAGTAAAGGTGTGTTAGAAGGTATTAAGGTTTGAAAAAATGCTCCAGAGATGACACACCTGCTATTTGCTGATGATTCTTTGTTATTTTCTAGAGATACTGGGAAAAAAAATTAATGTCATCAAGGACTATCTTTAGAAATATTGTCTAGCTTCAGGGAAGAAATAAATTTTGAGAAATCTGGTATTTTGTTCAGTAGAAAAATTCATGAGCACAGGAAAGCTATTGTGGCTAATATCCTAGATATTCAGAGCAGAGATCTGGGAGAAAAATACCTTGGAACTCCAACTATTTTCCAAGCATCTAAAATCCAAACCCACATGGGGATTCTCCAAGCTGTGGATGCCAGGATTTCTATCTGGCTCCACAAGCTCTTATCTCAGGCTGCCAGGACTACCCTGATTAAGCATATTGGTCAAGCCATTCCCCTATTCCAGATGGGAGCTTTCCTTATCCCTAAACATCTGTGTAGGAAAATGGATTCTCATCTCTGCAAATTCTGGTGGGGTGAGACCCTGGACCCTAAAGACAGAAAACTTCACCTCCTAGGCTGGGATGTCTTATGTTCCCCTAAAGGTGAAGGTGGTCTAGGGTTTAGGAAACCAGAGTTGAACAATCTTGCTACGCTCGCAAGGAATGCTTGGAGAATTTTGGAACACCCTAATTGTCTCTTGGCTACTGTTTTAAAAGATAAATATTTTCCCAACACTGATTTTTTTAAATGCTAAATGCTCTGCTAATTGCTCATGGACCTGGAAATGCCTCCATGCCATAAAAGAGCTTATCAAACCATTTATTTCTTGGATTGTTGGGGATGGTCAATTTATTGACCCATGGTGTGACAAGTGGATCCCCAGCATGGGATCGGCCTTACTCAACCCACTAGTTCCACCCGATCCAAGTATCAAAGTTGCTTACTTTATTGATCCCATATCTAGGTCTTGGAATTTCCCAAGACTTACCACCCATTTTGATGATGCTTCTGTCCATAAGATCATCACCATTCCCTTAAGCCAGCTTTGCACTCCTGATAGGAGGGCTTGGGAACTTTCTAAGACTGGCAAATTTTCTTCAAAGTATGCCTACTTGGGGCTTAGAGCCCTTAGGCCCTCCCCTTGTAAAAATATATGGAAGTGTATTTGGAAAGTTAAAGTACCCTACAGAATTCAAGTTTTTCTCTGGAGAGCTGCTAGAAATGCTTTACCCAGTAGGGTTGTTCTCCAAACAAGAATTCCCATGAACTGTGTTGATTGTACTAGATGCTCTAATCCTCTTGAAACTATTATGCATGCAGGGTTTGGTTTCTCTTTGATTTCAACATCAATACCCATTTTTTTCATAATAAATCTTTCATAGACTGGCTGCTTTTTTGTCTTGTTGATCCACATTCTAATCTGTCTGATGAAAACCAATGTCTTTTTGTGGCTATTCTTTGGTCCCTATGGACTAGTAGAAACAACCTTGTTTTTCAGAATACTAAATAAAAACTTTCTACTGTTATCTCTATAGATAAAGCCATGCTTCTCACTAGGAAGTCTAACTATTCTAGTTTGCATATTGTCTCTAGTCCTTCTGTCAGTTTTCGTGATCATTGGATGCCCCCTTCCTTTGGATGGATTAAATGTAACACTGATGGTGCCTTTGATATCTTAACTGGATAAAATGGTGCAGGATATGTGATGCGTGACTTCTCCAAGAAAGCTACTTTTTGTGCCTCTCTGGTCTTTGATGTTATCTCTGCTGAAGAAGCCGAAGCTAGAGAAATATGGACAGTTCTAAAGAAAGCTGTGGAACAAAAGACATTTTCTTCTTTTCTTCTAAACTTTTTGCTTGTATTTTCAGTTTCCAACCTAGGACTTGTAATTCTGTTGCTCATGAGCTTGCTCTTTGGGCTAAACAAAACAATCTCTCTATGTACTGGTCTACACCTCCTGTTTGGATCCTTCCAACAGTAGAGGAGGACCATTAGCCCTTTTGAGGGCCTTTGCTTATAAAAATAAAATAAAATAAAAATCACTTTCTAAACGGCTAGTTTTCACAAAATTTCCTGTAAATTGAGTCCTTTTATACCAAAATAACACAGCGCAACTCTCAAAATTATCTTCTACATCTCCGAGCATTTTTTAACAGTTATGGTAGGTGGATTTACTTCGGGAAAGAATGTGGTGATCACAATAGCTTGAGTGAATGTTGTTGTTGATCCCAATGTTGTTGAAAAAAGGTTACATGTCAAAAAAATGGCTTTTGTTAACTTGTATACCCGTATACATGTTAAGGTTTAATTAAGAATTATTTTTTTCTTTGGAAATTGTGTTTTTTTGTCTTATTCGACTAGAAATTGGTTTTTCTTGCACTAAAAACAACAAATCTTGTTCCCAATGCAAAAAATTATTGTTTTAGTGAACCTTAACGTGTATACAGGTATACAAGTTAACAAGACCCCAAAAAAATTGAGAATTGGTGATGCACATTTTATTAGTTTGTTATGGGAATCCTAACCAAGAAGTACATGTTATACAAAATAAAGATGCAACAATAAAAAGAGAAGTAAAGTTGTAAGTATCCGTCCAAACATCAATTTATCGAACCAGCCTCCTAGTAACATGGTAGCAATAATTGTAAGTGATTTTCAGTTAACTACATATTTAAAAATAATCTCCCAGTTAAATACTACATTAGTTTTTTTTTTTTTCATGAAATAGGAACCGGAGAAAGGTACTACTTTCAAAGAACAAAGTATGAATTCATTTTTTTTCTAAAGCTAATTAATTATGAAAACTCAACACGCTACCAACACCTCGTGATATTCTTGGGGATTTCGACGTTGACTAAGACAGATTCAAGTAGATTTTGTGAGTACATCTCTCGGTAAAACCTGATGATACAAAACTCGTACACTAGGGTTATCCATGGGATTTAGGGATTGTTTCATATGCCAAGTGTAATCGTAATTTCTCTAAAAGTGAGTGAGGAGTTATAATTTAGGATATTATTTTAGGAGTGTCCGGGACTTTTCGGAATATCTTAGGCTTACCTAAAAAAATTGGGCTTGTATGAAATTGGTCCTTCAACACTAGTGCAATTTTTAGATTTTATTTATTTGTCATAGAATTTTTTACGTTCATCGAATTTGGTAATGAAATAACGCCAAGTCTTACGAGGGCACTCGTCAAGTTTGTATACTCATTTATTTGTTGTTAATCATTGGTTATCACTAACCGTAGGATAACAGCTACAACGATGTTCTCCCCCAAAGTTCATTACTCGTTAGATACCGAAGCGCTCAAACACCAAATTCTATGCATCTAAACCCTTTGGAAATATTGCACTCTAAGCGCAATTTGATAGAATGCTTTATATTTTATGACTTAGATTCATCCTAATTGTAAGTACAAGTTTTCACCACTCGCCACGTGTCCGCGGATGAACACGTGGGTGGCATGTGGCGCGACGCATCAAAAGGTGATGCCACCTGGGTATAACTAAGAAGCGTGTACCAGCAGGAAATGATCTGCATCTCACACATCCTAGGGCCACATATCGAGGGCCACTGAGATAAAGCACCACCGCAAAGGACCTGATACACCCTCGGACCTGCTTTAACCCATCTCGAGAGAAATCAAAGATCTACAGTTAGGAATCGGAAGATGACACGGATGGGACATGAGTCAAAATCCGTGGTCAGACGCATGCCAGAGGTCCAACCACCCGCATTAAACACCTGAGACAGCACGTGTCAACCAATTAACGGAGAAGACAGCCGCAACTCTTCGGGAATGACGAGGAGAGCGAAGGATCCTCACAGGAACCGAAGGAGTCCGCGTATTGGCACAAAGCACAAGACGATAAGATTTCAACGGCTCTTTCCGTGGACCCCGCAACGGACTCCTATAAATACCCCTCCTCCCTAAGAGAGAGGGGGGCAAGTCGATTGGAAAACACAAAATAGAAGAGATAGAAATAGGAAGAGTAAGTAACCCCCAAGACTCCTTAGCCTCATTAAGAGAATACAAATTCATTTGACTTCATGTAATCAATCGTTATATAATGAAACCTCTCGTTTACCCCGTGGATGTAGGCCTCAGTGCTGAACCACGTAATTACTGGTCTCTTTTACATTCTGCACTTCATATCCCGCTTTTACATTATGCACTCTATATTCCGCACTTTTATTATGCACGTTATAGTTAGCTACTTGCATTCTACGCTTTATACTCTTTTCATACTCCGTTTTGTTCCGTGGTTATTTCCATACAAACCCGCGGAGTTTTATTTACGTTGTCATTCAAACCCAGTGATATGATGCGATGAGACAAGGACGAGTCCGTGGACTCAGAGTCAATGAATCGATAGATCTGTTGTGTCTTGTACAAAGCTTCCAAATCACGGATTTCAGTATGAACTAATCTTGTTTGCGAACACGCGGATCACTAGTGTAATTTACGTGTTCACAATTTGGCGCTAGAAACAGGGACCTTGTCCCGGTAAAATATTTATCTTGTCCTGTGATTTTGAAAACTCTGGCTGTTCCGAGCGTTGCTCTCTGAAAATAGCAATGTCCGGAGCATTTTTTGTGGATATACCCACGTATATTTTGGCAGATCTGCATCTTCGAAATAACTACCAAATTTTCATCTTTGGAAAATCTAGCGTGTGGACATACCCACGTATATTTTGGCAGATCTGCATCTTCGAAATAACAACCAAATTTTCATCTTTGGAAAATCTAGCGTGTGGACGTACCCACGTATATTTTGACAGATCTGAATCTTCGAAATAATTACTAAGTTTTCGTCTTTGAAAAATCTAGCGTGTGGACATACCCACGTATATTTCTGCAGATCTGCATTTTCGAAAAGGTTTCTAAGTTTTCATCCTCAAACCTCTGGAATCTGATTTCCCTAACACTACTAATAGATCCCTTGCGGACCACTCTCTTTCTTTTCCGTACGTGGTGACTCTTTCAGGAAGATATTAAAAATGGAGAAGAACAAAGATACAGGAAAAGCAAGAGCCTCATCAAAAGAAACACCCCGAACAACACCAGTAATGACCAGGAGCAAGCAAAAGGGAGAGAAACTTAAAGGCGCGGACAAAATTCAGCAAGAAGCGGAAAGCTCAAGGCTTTTGGATGCAGCCGCTATTGCAACGGAAGCCCTAAAAGCCGCGGCGGAAAAAACCGCAGCATCGAGAACTGGGGCATCCAAAGGAGCGGCCTCTAGAGGAGCCACGACCACCAGACGACCTGAACAGCGTGAAGGGATGGCAGAGTCAGGGGTACAACAACCACTCTACGGGATGCCTCACACCGACGATCAGAACGTTCCCCTCAAAGTAAACCAGCCACTCCTAACAAGCGCACACGCTCCACAGCTTGTGCAACAGCCCCTCCCGCAGCCCATGCAGCAGCTCCTCCCGCAGCTTGTGCAGCATCCCCTCCCATAGCCCGTGCAGCAGCTGCTCCCACAATCTGTGCAACCTCTGCAGCAGCTTGTGCAGCAGCCCATGCAGCATATCCTCCCGAAGCTTGTGCAACAGCCCCTCCCGCAGCTCGTGCAGCAGCTGCTCCCGCAGTCTGTGCAACCTCTGCAGCAGTTGTACCCACAGCCAGATCCACCTGAGCCCCTGATTCAAATCATCGACGAAGATCAAACAATGGCCGCGGCCGCGGAGCAGCAATTACCGGAAGGAACTCCTAATCAAGAATCGATCTAATCTTCCCAGTTGAGGGTAGAATTAGAAGAATTGAGGAGAACTCAAATGACGTACGCAGAGGCGGTAGCTCTGTTGGCACAGGAAAATCAGCAACTCATAGCTACCCATATCAAAGACGCGGGAATCCAGCGTGACGAGGCAAGTTCCATGGCGCTAAGGCCAAATCAGGACCGAAGAATGGTGCTGGCAAACAACCCAGACCCATCGAAACGAAGAGATGCGAGAATAGAACGAAGGCCTGACCCGAATCATAGCCATCATGACTCGGATTACTTTGATAACTATCCCCCGCGCACGGAGCAACCTTCTGACAAGGAAGAGCACCGACGAGCAATGGAAGATCTCCGCGCCGAGATGATGACGGAGATAAAGCAACTAAAGGCTAGGCAAGGAGGGGGGAGACTGGAGCAAATGATGAAGGAAGCAAGCACTACGCCCCTCGCGCCACACCTGGCCAAGGCTCTTATTCCGCAAAAATGCCCAGTTCCATCATTTGAATGCTATGACGGATCTAGCGACCCAGCCGCCCATCTTTGATATTACGATCGGATGATGGCACGATGGAATTATGACGAATCCATACTGTGCAGATACTTCCCTTCAAGTCTGAAGGAGTCCGCGCTCTCATGGTTTGATAACTTGCCATCAAATTCCATCAACTCGTACGACCAGCTTACGGAGAAATTCTTAACAACTTACATGTACAAAAAGGTGGTAAACACCGGAATGGATAATCTCTTCTCACTAGCCGTCCAATACAAGGAAACAATCAGCGAATACACAGAAAAGTGGCACAAGATCTGTCAAGCTATTGGAAATGTAGATCCAGTGGTCAGCGTCAACTGCTACAAGTGGGGGCTCGACAAAATGAGCCCGCTTTTCGTCGAAATCCACGGAATCGTCCCAGCCACCGAGGGAGATCTCCGAGTAATCATAGAAAAGAACGCAAGACTAGAAGAAATACAACGGGAGAACCCCAGAGCTCAGACCCAGCGTCCACCACGAATAAATTCTGCGGAACAATCCAGCAGACCTACGGGAGACGGTTCCAACGGGAAATTCAACGAAGATAGGGGAGAACGCAGGAATGACCACCGAGGAGATGTCAGAAAATTCGAGGATCAAGTCTATACAAAGATGAACACCAGTTACTCGCGCATCTTGAGAGAAATAAAGGGCCGCGAAAAACTGGAGTGGCCATGGACCAAGGGGCAACAACCACCTAAATCATAACATGCCAAAGAATACTGTGAGTACCATTGTTTCAACGGTCACTGGACGGAGAAGTGCAAAAACCTGAAGATAATGATTCAGAAGCTGGTAGACGCGGGAGACCTTCAACAATACGTGCAGAGGAACGGCGAAGAAGATAAATCTAAACGAAGAAAACTAGTCCAATTACCCGAAGGCAACCGCACCCTTAACACCATCTCCTGTTCTGAGTCCGTGGGACCCTCCCTAATGGCTCAGATAGGTAAGAGACTGAGAAAATAATTAGAAGACTACTGCGATCTTTACAAAATCTATGGGGAAAAAGTAGACGAGCACGAGCAATGGATGGACGCATCCCTGACTTTTGACACAGACGATGTAGGTAAGGACATGGAAGATCATAACGATCCCCTTGTTCTCACACTGCCGATTGCGGGATGCAATATCAAGAAAATCCTCATCGACGGTGGAAGCTCCGTCAACATTCTGTTCTATGATACATTTAAACGAATGAAGCTCAATGATGAACAGCTACTATCTTCGTATCACACCATCTACAGATTTAATGGGGCAGCCACAAAGCCTTTAGGAGATATTATCCTACAGGTTGATGCTGGACCAATGAAGGCTGACACCCGATTCAGCGTGGTAGACGCACCATCTCCGTACAATGCTATAATAGGGCGAAGATGGGTGCATAATCTCAAAGGGGTGGCCGCAACCTACCACCAGTACCTCAGATTCCAAACCCCCCAAGGGGTAATAGAAATAAAAGGCGATCAAGTCTTGGAAAGAGAGTGCCAAGCCCCACAAAGCCAGCTCAACAAAGAACAAGACGAACGGAGAAAGATCTGAAGATCCCATAACAAGGAGAACGCAAAGGAAAAAGCCATTAATGCTTACCTAGAAGAGATCTCCGGAAAAATCCTTCCAAAGGGGCATACAACTGAAAGCATGAAGGCGAGTACTCCAGCCGCAAAGGAAAGCGATGAGCCTATCAAATAGCAATTAAGGAAGTTCCCCTCCTAGGGGAATCCAAGACCACATTTACTCCTGTAGAAGCAGTGAAGGAGGTGAACATAGGAACTAAAGAAGAACCAAGGATGATTAAAATTGGGACGCTCATGGATAAGAAGCGCGAAGAATCCTTAATAAACTGCTCTCAGAACACGCAGACATCTTCGCTTGGAAACTAGGAGACATGCCGGGGATCGACCCAAAGACTATCCAGCACGAGCTTCGTATAAAGCAAGGCACACGTCCTTTCCGGCAAAGGGTACGAAAAGTTGCTTTGGAATACCACAAAGCCGTGGAAACGGAACTTTGTAAGATGCTAGAAGATGGATTCATCAAGGAAGTCAAATATCCAACATGGATCTCAAACATGGTCATCGTACCTAAAGAGAACGGCGGGGTAAGAATATGCATCGATTTCACCAACCTCAACAAGGCGTGCCCCAAGGACAGCTACCCGTTTCCAAGCATTGATCAACTGGTCGAAGCAGTAGAAGGATACGAAGAGATGTCATTTATGTATGGATACTCCGGTTATAACCAAGTGTTCTTATCTGAGGAAGATCAACAGCATACATCATTCTACACCCTGCACGGTCTCTACTGCTTTGTAAGGATGCCCTTCGGACTCCGAAACGCAGGGGCAACATACCAGAGAATGGTTGACGCCATCTTTAATTCGTGGATAGGAAATACTTTGGAAGTCTACGTAGACGATATGCTGGTCAAAAGTAAGCTACAAAAATATCATCATCAATATCTGAGAGATATATTTCAAGCAATGAGGGAGCATAAAATGAAGGTTAACCCGGAAAAATGTACCTTTGGCGTCACCTTGGGGAAATTCCTCGGTTATCTGGTGACAAAAAGAGGCATAGAAGTCGATCCGGATAAAATTAAGGCTATTGCAGAAATGCCCTCTCCAAGGAACCTAAAGGAAGTGCAAAAGATAAACGGCTCCCTAGCAGCCCTGGGAAGATTCATATCCAGGTCCTCGGATAGATGCAAGCATTTCTTTAACATCCTCAAAAAGGGTAGTAAATTTGAATGGACGTCAGATTGCGAGGAAGCCTTCAAATAAATCAAGGACTACCTTGCCGGAATCCCCATATTGCAGAAACCTGATCCCGATGAAGTCCTAGCCCTATACATAGCAGCGACAAAGAATGCAGTCAGCGCAGTATTGGTGAAAACCAACACGAAGATAGAGCAGCCCATCTACTACGTCAGCAAGACTCTCAATACAGCGTAAAGGAACTACACAAAGATTGAACAACTCATTCTGGCGTTAGTATGGGCTACCCAGAAGCTAAGGACCTATTTTTTAACACACTACGTCCGCGTTCCATGCAAAGCACCACTAGAAGCTGTCCTCAAAAGCGCGGGAAAAACAGGAAGAATCGCAAAATGGAACACTCATCTTGATCAGTACAACATCATACACGAAATCCAGCACTCCCAGAAGTCACAAGTCTTAGCATATTTCCTAGCAGACCTATCACTGAACGACGACAAAGAAATCTTGATTGAAGGTCTCAACACAACAGGATTACCAAAAAGCAGCGAAGGCAAAGATCCAGTGGATATCCTCGAGCCAAGAAACCAAAGGCAATGGGAAATCTTTGTCGATGGCTCGAGGAACAAAGAAGGCGCAGGCATTGGCATCGTAATCACTACCCCCACTGGAGACCGAATCATCCACGCGTTCAGACTAGAGTTCAAAGAACACACCAATAACATTGTCGAATATGAAGCTGTTGTACATGCCCTACGTCTGATAATCAAGATGGGAATAACAGATGTGCGCTTAACCAGTGACTCACAACTGGTGATCAGGCAAATAGAGCTGGAGTATAATATATACGACGAAACTTTGTCGGCATACATAGCACTAGTACAAACGCTGGCACATCAAATACCAAACATCACATTTCGACATTTAAGCAAAAAAGAGCTCAGGCACGCAGATGCCCTGGCATACATCTTGTCTATGTTGAAAAACAAAGATACGAAAGCAATCAAAATCGCCAGAGTTTAAGAACCATCGATCCCTCCCCCAGAGACATGTGCTGCAAATAAGAAGCACGCCGCGGATGGAGACATGGCCAACGACGACGTAGGAGAACAAATCGCGGACGATTTTCAAGAGGATGACATCATGACAAGAGCGGACGAAGACGAAGACTTCAGCAACGAAGAAGACTGAGGAAGGGAATCCACCAACTCCTCAAGGAAGGAATATTACCCCGAGACCTAAAGCAGGCCAGGAAGGTCCAATCAAAAGAAGGAAGGTACGAATTAAGGGGAGAGATCTTGTACAAGAAATCTTTCCTCGGCCCTTTATTACGATGCTTATCTAGATCAGAAGGCCATTTGGTGCTAAAAGACATACATCGAGGGGACACGGGGAACCACAGTGGGATGATATCCCTAGCCGACAAAGCAAAAACCCAAGGGTACTATTGGACAACAATGATACGGGACACTGCAAGGATGTCAAATAGATGCGAAGAATGTCAGTGGTTCGCAAAACGGATCCACGCACCGGCAATAATGCTAAACTCAGTAGATAGTCCTTGGAAATTCTCAAAATGGGGCATAGACATCGTGGGACCTATGACCGAAGGATCCGGGAAAAGAATATTTTTGATAGTGGCCACGGACTATTTCAGTAAATGGGTGGAAGCTAAAGCCTTGGCAAGAATACGCGACTCAGACGTCTTCACGTTCATCTTTCAGAACATAATCTGTCGGTTCGGAATCCCGGCAGAAATTGTTTCCGACAATGGTAACCAATTGCAAGGTAAAAATATCGACTTACTATTCGATACCTTCAAGATCCGAACAAACAAGTCAACACCAATATACCCCCAAAGCAATGGCCAAGCGGAAGCTACAAACAAGACCCTTGCCCTTATTCTCAAAAAACAATTAGACGAGCACAAAGGACGATGGTGCGAGCAACTGCATAATGTCTTATGGGCATACCGAACAACCCGAAGATCATCCATAGGGGAATCCCCTTTCTTGCTGACCTACGGGACCGAAGATGTCATCCCCACGGAAATCATCATGCCAACCACGAAGACAGAGGCATGGGAAAAGAACCTCACAACGGACATGATGCTGGAAAGACTCGATGATCTGGAAGAAAGAAGAGAAGCAGTGCTAAAAAAGATGGAGAATTACCAAAGGAGATTAGCAAAAGAGTACAATAAGAAGGTTAAACTTAGGAATTTCATAGAAGGACAGTATGTGATGAGGACCATACCACAATACCAAAGGGAAAATAAGTGGGGCAAGCTGGCACCAACATGAGGGGGACCTTTTATCATACAAGATATAGCAAGGAGCGGATCCTATTACCTGCGCAACCTAAAAGGAGAAGTCCTCCGCCATCCGTGGAATGCCAAGTATCTCAAGCCATACCATCCTTAGATCACAACGCGGCGTTGCAACTGCGTAAGGAATACCAGAAGAGGAAGACGATGTTTTTCAATGTTTCTATCTCTGGACGAGGAGTAGCAGGCCTCGATAAATCAATAAAATAAACTTTTGGGTTCGGAATTCATTCAGCAGAAAGAAATTTTCAGATCGTTTCTAAATCAGCGGGTCGACGGAATGAGGGACATGTACATAGTTACACCCCATATCCTAGAACGCTGCATCGACCTCCACCATCTGGGAATCCTCTGATCAAGGATTAGCCAGCGGGGAAATAAGTCTCAAAGATGTTCACGAAGGTAATTACCTTCGGCATCGCATTAGGTCAACGGGTCGACGGAATGAGGGACTTGTACATAGTAACACCCCATATCCTAGAACGTTGCACCACCCCACCGTCTGGGAATCCTCTGGTCAAGGATTATCCAGCGGGGTAACATATCCCAGGATATTCACGAAGGCAAAACCTTCGGCATTATATTCAAAAATAAGGTCAGTGGGTCGACGGAATGAGGGACGTATACATAGCAGCACCCTATATCCTAGAACGCTGCCCACCATCTGGGAATCTCCTTACTAAGGTATTAGCCAGCATGGAAACAGATCCCGAAGAACTTACAAAGATAAACAACGAACAATGATCCATTCCATAAAAGTTGATTACAAGCTTAACAAAATAAGAGCAAAAGAATTTCCGACGAATAAAGCAAGAGAAGAAGTTGAACAAATACAGCAAAAAACTAGGTAATCAACAAGGATCAACACTCAGAAGAAACTACTTGGATGATGCGGCGGGACTTGGCCTCTGATGCGAAGGAACGCTCCCACACGAAGAAGGACCCGAGGAACCAGATGGGGTCGAAGGCTGAAGACGACGAGGATAATGCTTTTCAATACCATGCTCGATCAGGAGGTCATGCTCTATTTTGGATAGCACCTTGTTCGTCTCTTCTGTCAGCTGACAACGAGCCTTGTACGTGATAGCAGCGTTCCGCAACTCGGCCTGGGACAACAGGGTAGTCAAGCGATTAACCTCCGAAGAAGCCAAAAGAGCCGCTTGTTCATGAGACGTGGCCAAGCCTCTGAAATACGAGGTCTCACCCTCCTGTTGCACGAAGGAAATTCTAGATTGCTCTAACTCAGATTCAGCCTTGACAAGTTTTCATTTGCAAAGAGAAGCTGTCCCTGGAGATCTGAAAGACAAAAACGAAGAATAAGAACCACGAAGCACTAAAATCACACCTAGCAAAGCGAAAATATACCTTCGACTCTAGCAGAAGCTATTTCATACTCGTTAACAACCGCGTCTCGAGCCTCGTCAAGAAAATCATACTCATCGGATATTTGCTTATAATCCTTCTGAAGAAGGGAAAGAGAAAATTGACTCTCGTCTAACTCTACCTGCTTCATTGAATCCAAATGACGAAAATGATTGACTTCGTTATTCATCTCCTCCATTCCTTTATTAAGACGGTACATATTAACTTCAAGATTTCTTTCAGACTCGGCTTGACGAGCCACGTCGTCCCGGGACGCGGCCAAGGCTTTTCCAAGGGGAGAAGCCTCAGCCCGAGCATCGTCTCTTTCTTTAGCAAGACGTTGCATGTACTCCCGTACGTCGGAATCCTGGGAGGAGCGAGCCTGCCGTAGCTCTTCCTCCAAAAAATTCATCTTAGTTGATAAAGATGAAGCCGTCTCGCGGGCTACACGAAGATTATCACGCGTCCACGTTAAAGTACCGTTAAAAAGAAGACAATCCGCGTTATACTTATTTTTCATATCAACTATCTGAGTGTGCCTTAAACGCCACACCTCGGCCTTGGAATTCCACCTCACGGCCTCACTCTTAAGATGTTCCACTAACTCAGCAATATGATTTTTTAGCCGATTCCTCTCATTCCGAAGCCATATCAACTCGGGAACTCCACCCACTGAACATAGGGTGGGGGTACTCAGGCGGAACAAGAACTACTAAAAAATAAAAACGAAGACAAGCATAAACGAAAGACAAACCTGTGAAAGATGAAGCAGTTTTCTTAACAGTCTCCAACTCACTACGAACCAGGGCGAGATCCAAATGAAGCCCCTCTTCAGCATCGCCTAGACGCTCCTTCCCCTTGAGACGGTTATTCGGCTCACCGATCTCCTTATCCCTAGCAGAGATAACAGCCTCGGCCGCGGCTATCTCCTCCTCTCGGTGACGGAGCTTACCCTCTAACTTAAGGGACTTGGCCTTGAAAAACTGGTACAAGGTATGATTGTAGTGTTCACTCCTCATCACCTATGAAGGGTACAATGTCAGAATACCGCGGAATGAACACGCAAGGCATTAGTATAAGAAAAAGGCAGCGTACCTCTAATATGCGCTGGTGGGGATAACCATACTGATATCCGTCAGTTATGGCCATCATGTCGACAACTATTGCGGGAGGATCAACCACTAAAGTATCCTCCAGCGACCTCAGATTCCGATCCCAGACCTCCGCAACGTGACCTTAAGCGGATAATTGCATCATCTTACGGGTAAAAGCATCGGAATCTTTCTCCCCTACAACAACAGGGGAAGGATTCGGGATGAACATTAAATTTTTCTTCTTCAGCTTATCAAGAACAGCATAATCACCCTCTAGCATCAAATACCGCGGGAACTCATCCGACGAGGAGAGAATAGAGGGTTCCCCAGCAGCAGGCTCCTTCCCCATAGAATCAACAGGCGCTGAGGTATTTTCCATAGCATCAACGGGTATGAAGGTCTCCCCCGTGGGCTCAACATGTGAGGAAGTTTTCTCCGCAGCAAAAGCAGGCGATGAGGTCTTCTCCTGAGCATTCCCCTTGAAAGATGTACCCAGTACGTCCCAATCATCGTTCGGGGAAAGAATAGAGAAATTTGCAGCAAAACCCATGACAACATCTGCATCAAAAGACGGCACAGTAGGCTGAACTTGACCAAAAGAGAATTCTTGGCCAACCGAGTCCCCACCCACACCAACAGCGGAGGAAGAAGCTACCGCATCCTGACCACCAATAACACCTGCACCAGCAGCGGAGGAAGAAGCCACCGCAGCCTGACCACCAATAAAACCCGCAGCTTCAGTGGGTTCAGGGATATCCTTTGAACCATCAGCACCAAAATCATCTTGTAGAGGAGGAGAAGTTTCGGTACGCTCTTCACCGTCGGACATATACTCATCTTTCTCAAAGTCCTCGTTACCAGGACTGGTAACCTCCTCCTGAACCTCAGCCTCATCAACAACTAGGGTGGAAGAACGCTTGGGGCCAATATTTCTTCTCTTCGTCACCTACAAAGCAGTGGGAAGACAGGTCAACGTTCTTTTCTTTCCTCGAACGATTAATCTTTGAGCAAAGAAAACAAAGGGGCAAACAAAGGAAGGACCCATACCTTCACAACACCAGTACTCTTCGAAGGAAGGACAGCACCTGAAATATCTTCCTCGTCAACCTCAACAACATCGAAATCGTAAGGAAAATTCATACCTTCAAAATTAAGCTGCCAAGGGCAGAAATATCCGTAACGAGCAGGAGGAATATCACGAGGAATACTGTCAGCAGTAGGACGCCATTTGTGGGGTCCTGGAATCCATCCCCAAGCCCACGGACCAATAACCTCAATGACGGTAGAATGCCACTCATAATCATGATCGCGCTTGATTCTCTCACGAGAAGGAAAAAGCTTCTTGTTGGCGGACCCCTCGGTACCAGGAACGTACTTCAGCTTGGCATCACTAACCTCACTCAAAAGGCGAACCTCACCACGGGAAGCAGCAATATTTCGAAGACTCACACTCCACGGCTTCCGATTCCTGCTGTTAACATAATCCTCGAAGGAGCGGTTGAAATTATCAGGGGTGTACCACTCCCGTTCAGCAGGATTGGGGGTGTAACGGGTCATCGACGTTTCCCCTTTACTACGAAGATAACATTCCTTCAAAGCACGGAGATAATTCCCGTGTAGTTGCGATACAGAACGACCATGGGTGTTCGTCGAAGAACCCTCGCGGCCAGCCAATACATCGTAGTAAAAAGAATCGCCAGATTTATACAGAGGCAGCATAAGACCCGCCTCGAAGGCCCCCACGGTTTTCAACAAGTGACGATCATCGAACTTATACCCCATGATGAGATCATAAGTAAGGTCATCATCAGGGGCATAAAAACGAACTTCGAAAGCTTGAAGTTCATTCTTTTCCTTGAACGCTTCCAAATTGATATGTTTGAAGGTAACTTTCCTCTTACCAACCGGAACACTTCGAATGACCAACGCAGCGTTTTCATCAAAAGGGTCCTGCGCGGAGTCTCTTGAAGGGCTCGTATCAAGGGCTTTCCTTTTCAAAGGAACATTCTTGGATGGTTCGGCTTTTGAAGACGTAACCCTAACAGACTTCCCTCTCGAAAAAAGCGACGGAGGAGCAGGAAGAGGATTCTGCGGAGATACCAGGGGAACCGAAGAGCTAAGGGGAATAGCGTCTAGAGTTTCGCTTCTGTCTTCATCACGCGGGATTCTGTGTTCATCACGCGGACGGGAGGATGTACGGGTAACCGCATACCTAGAGCCAGGGGCATCCCGCGGAGACTATCCTCTCCTAGAGGAATGTCTGTGACCAGAAATAGAAGAGGCCCTTTGAAGACGAAGGTCCACCTGCGGAACCCGAGAACCTCCTGGAGGCGATATATCTGTGTCCCTACGCGGAGGAGATCTAGGGGGCTTGGCGGTGGAGTCTGATAAGAAACCCGCGGACGGTAGGCCATACCTACACAAACAAAGTTTTGGATTCCGAAGAATCACAACTAAAGATCAAAAAGTTGAAAATTCTGAGAATTCAACAAGAACAACACAAAAACCCTAGCCGGCTGACGGCGCGGCAATAAACTCTCCGGATAGCTGTCCAACTTCGAACTCGCAACCCTTGCGATGAAGAACAGGGGCAAGTATATATACTTTGTATACGTGTTCTTCACCGCAAGAGTAACGGAACAGCAACAGAGAATGAACAAACATCAAGAACAAGAAGATTAAAAGCTTACATGTACCAGAAGTGGAAGCGTGGGCAACGAAGAACGAACAGCAGCAGCATACAAGCACGAGGAATCAAGGACGGCTCGAGTTTAAAGCATCAGCAGCAACAGGAAATAGCAGCAGCTGCAGTTAATGGCGTCCAAACAAAAGAAAAGAATTTTCAGAGAAAAGAGGACCGACAGGAGAGAATGAAATTTATTTCACATTCTCTCCCTCTTAAATATCCAAGGAAATTGAAACCTCCCCTTCTCCCAAGGGGAAGTTATTGCAAGAAGTTAATGCATAGTGGGAAACGCGCCCTAAAATCAAGGAGGAGTTATTGGGCGAGTGGGGAATCCGTAACGGTTTTCCTCTCACATCAACTGACGTTAAGTCAGAAGAAAAGGGGCAAATTGTAAGTACAAGTTTTCACCACTCGCCACGTGTCCGCGGATGAACACGTGGGTGGCATGTGGCGCGACGCATCAAAAGGTGATGCCACCTGGGTATAACTAAGAAGCGTGTACCAGCAGGAAATGATCTGCATCTCACACATCCTAGGGCCACATATCGAGGGCCACTGAGATAAAGCACCACCGCAAAGGACCTGATACACCCTCGGACCTGCTTTAACCCATCTCGAGAGAAATCAAAGATCTACGGTTAGGAATCGGAAGCTGACACGGATGGGACATGAGTCAAAATCCGTGGTCAGACGCATGCCAGAGGTCCAACCACCCGCATTAAACACCTGAGACAGCACGTGTCAACCAATTAACGGAGAAGACAGCCGCAACTCTTCGGGAATGACGAGGAGAGCGAAGGATCCTCACAGGAACCGAAGGAGTCTGCGCATTGGCACAAAGCACAAGACGATAAGATTTCAACGGCTCTTTCCGTGGACCCCGCAACAGAATCCTATAAATACCCCTCCTCCCTAAGAGAGAGGGGCAAGTCGATTGGAAAACACAAAATAGAAGAGAGAGAAATAGGAAGAGTAAGTAACCCCCAAGACTCCTTAGCCTCAGTAAGAGAATACAAAGTCATTTGACTTCATGTAATCAATCGTTATATAATGAAACCTCTCGTTTACCCCGTGGATGTAGGCCTCGGTCTTGAACCACGTAACGTAATTATCGGTCTCTTTTACATTCTGCACTTCATATCCCGCTTTTACATTATGCACTCTATATTCCGCACTTTTATTATGCACGTTATAGTTAGCTACTTGCATTCTACGCTTTATACTCTTTTCATACTCCGTTTTGTTCCGTGGTTATTTCCATACAAACCCGCGGAGTTTTATTTACGTTGTCATTCAAACCCAGTGATATGATGCGATGAGACAAGAACGAGTCCGTGGACTCAGAGTCAATGAATCGATAGATCTGTTGTGTCTTGTACACAGCTTCCAAATCACGAATTTCAGTATGAACTAATCTTGTTTGCGAACACGCGGATCACTAGCGTAATTTACGTGTTCACACTAATAGTTAAATTCTTAGCGCAAAGTTCATATTCTAGTGTTATATTTACATGAAATAACAAGAATACCAAGTATATCATAATCTTTTTGTATTAACCTATATAAGACACATCAAGATGTGGATCGTTTTGAAATTAATGATATGAAATTAAATCTCTACCTATAGTAGATGGTGGTGGTGTTGAAAATCCATTGATTCTTAACGATTGATAAGTAGGTGGTGGTGTTGAAAATCCATTGATTCGACTTGGAATGTGTGCGTTTTCGGTAGGTATATAGAACTTCATAAAATGAACATATAACTAAAATAGTTGGCCCATTTATAGCATTTTTGGTGGGTATATAAAGATTCGTAAAATGTAGAATTTGTTGGCCCCTTTATCTTTGTATCTTTGATGCACTCTCAGTTTCACGAATTAGATTTTCACACAGAATATGCTTATGTTTTTTTTGATCGAGTTCCCTTGAACCTGAATTCCCAAAGTAGATATTATGATCCAAAATGATCTGCTCGTATGCAACTAGAAGATCTACATACTGCCATACAAAATTGCAATAACAAGAATCAGCTCCGTAAAACAATTCCCTTTGTAATCGTAAATTAGTTTGTAGAAAGGAAGGTTCGACTTCAAGCAGACTTTACAACCAAAGCATAAAGAAAAATTTGGATACGCCGCAAAACTCATATTCTATCTATTTAAGATTCCATGCCTCATTTTTCTTATCTTTCAATAAGACCCCTATAGATGATGGGAACAAAACAACAAAAAGAAAACCCTAATAATAATATTTAGGGTTTCATTTTTATTACCTACACAACATAACAAAAATAAAATAAAATTCAAACATAAAGAGAACCACAAGAAAGAGCCATTAACAGTACAGCCGCTTGTTCTTCTTCACCCAACTTTCGTTGTTTCTCCATTGATTTTGATCTCTGTTGCAGCAATACTTCTCTACCGCCTAAACTCAAAAATCTAAGTTTTAATGAAAACCCGATCTTACTCTTATTATCATTATTTTCAGCACCATCACTACTAGTACTGCTGGAGCTACTACCACTACTGCTGCAACTACTTCTCTCTTTCTTCTCAATTTTTCCTGATAATTTTTTGTTGCTGCCGCTATTACTATTGAGGCCTAACAATGCTCTTCTCTTCTTTCTTTGTCTAATCCCACATGCATTACATAGCGACTGCAAAACGAAAAGGAGATTAAAACTAATTAAGATCAATTAAAATGAAATCATAAAAAAAATAATCAAAAACTGAAATCAGAATGGGGGTTGATGATTATTACCTTGGGACCAGCTGGACCACCTCTCCATAGAGGAGTTTTTGTAGTTTGGCAATCACTGCATCTCTTTTCATTGGTTAAATCTTCAGACCCAGATCCCTGAAATAACAAATTAACCAAATATGAGAAATCAAATTAGTTTATGAGATTGATCGCAAATTAAAAAGTTTGTGCTTAAATAGGTGATTGGGTTTATGATTCCTTCTTACCTTTACACTTAAATCCATCATTTGATCAAAATCTTCACAGAAAACCCGGATCGGAACGAGCAGATCAATTAATCAAACAAATAATCTGATGAATTGAAACAAATCCAAGATTCTAAAATCACTGAAACGCGCACAAATATATTTGAGGAATACAATCAAACACCTAACACCCAAGATTCTACTAATCAAACCAATATGAATCACTGAACAACCTAATATTCTACTGATCAAATTAAACAAACCCCAGATTGGGATCGGGTTATGATCAGTTAGAGGAGCAGAGTAGAGTAATGCAGTTTTTTTTTTTTTTTTTTTTTCTTCAGAATCAGGAGAAACTGTTAAAAGGAATTTGGGGGCAAACTAAACATTATATACAAAAAAAACCGACATAGAATTTTTAGGGAGAGAGTAATTTAATTAATGTCGAAAATGCCCTTGTTTCTGCTTGCAGCCGTCCTCGAGTCCTATAAAAGGGTTTTTTCTCTGAATCATAACAGAAGAAGCAGAAGCAGGTGCACGAAACCCTAGCCCTAGTTTTATTGAATGACTGTTTTGTCCTTTATATTCTCCCTCACTATTTTTTAACATTACCCGCCAAATAAAAATCCCGAAAATTGGATAATTTAGAAAAGTTGGCGCGTGTTTCTTCATTCTGCCCATTTATGTTATTATTTGGTGTGCCAGAAAATTTGAGAATAGAGCCATAGAGGGGGAGAATGGTTCGCCAAGCAACCAAGGATTATAAAGGTCCTCCCGGAATGAATCGCATCGTTGCCAACTTCTTTGAAAAAAAGGAAAAAAGAATAAAAAACTGCACCTATGAATAGTCAAGTATAACCTGATTCAATAAAACTATTCGTTCTGTTTAGAGCTGCGCATGGATCGATCGGTTCGGATTTCACCTAAAACCATCTATGAACCCGCTAGTACCTCGGCTTTACAATTTAAAACTAGAACCGTCCGACCTATTTTCGGTTTGGGTTTAAACCTGTCCGGTACGGATCAGCCGATTTTAAGTTTTAACCAGTGTTAACCCGGTTCACCTGTAATGTCTATATTTCAGCATTTCTTGCCTGATTTTTCACCCGCAATATGTTTATATTTGTACTAGACATATATATTCAATGGCCATTCATATACCCATACTTATGTTTTAAAGTTTAAACATACTTCTTTAAGTTCTTAATTACTTAAACAAGACAAACCACAAAAATAAGTCTTCAAAGTTCAGTACTAGCAAGAGTACTTCCAATAAAAACAAGTTAAACATTTAATATTGTCGGTTTTTACGGGCGGGTTCGGTCGGTTTTAGCATCAAACCATAAACCACTTCATTTATATCGGGTTTTTTAATTCATAACCATATACCAACCCACTATGGGCGGGTTCGGTTTAGAAACTCACGGTTTCATCGGGTGCAGACGGATTCGGTTTATTTATACACCGAGAGTCGTGATTTTTTTTTTCTTTTCTTTTTCTTTTTTGATGAAAGGGGTGATGATTTAAATCATCCTGGAAAATGATATATCATAGACTCATAATTAAGAGTTTATTTAGTAAAATGAATTTTTATATTAGTTGTTTATCTAGCAAAATGAACTGCCAAATTATTGGTTCATTTAGAAAAATCAATAGCTACCTCATGGTTCATTTTTCAGAATTAACTACTAATTTAACTAGTTATCTGGCAATTTTATTCAATATCTCGTTTATTTTAGGATGGGGTTGGTGAACAAACTGTTTTAACAAACCATTTTGACAAAACTTAATATCCGTTGGTATCTTAAAATCTCGCATGGTTTATATGTTTGATGACGTGTCGCATAAATTATTTTTGGTTCGTGTTTGGTTGTGCACAAAATTTAATATATAACTTAATCTTCGTTATCTTCTCTCACATCTCTGTTTTCACAGTTCACCATTCTTACATAAGCCCTAAAATCTTATTTTCATATCGAAAGATAATAAACTAAAAACAAAACGTTCAATCATCATTGTAAACTCACTGCTTAGATCAATAGGGAAAAGTAAGACTTTTGATTTGCTTTCACATGGTTTGAATCGATGATAGTTTCAATCTTAGATCCATGGGTATTCAGTTATGCTCACCATTCAATTTCATTGGTACGAATATGAATCTATTCTAGACGCAACATGGCTCGCAAAAATTACTCATTAAACAATATTGAATCATTATTATCTAATATATATGAAGCTAATGATCATGATTATACATATACATTCACATTAATACAAAATGTTTGATAATACTTAACTGAAATTTCTCTGTTAATGATTAAGTCAAACGCATAATATAAATAAATTGTGCGTCATCTCATCAAAGACAGTAACCGTCGGATGTAAAAGATTTAGTGGTTAGAAAATTTTGTCAAAAAGTTTTGTCAAGACCTTTTGTCAATGGATCCACTCTGTTTATTCTAATAGTTCATTTTCGTAACTGAACTGTCATTCCACTATTCATCTTTGTAATAAACTGCTAGAACATCCTGCTAAATGAACTGTTATCCATGGCTCATTCTCCAAAATAAACTGCCATCTCATAGGTTATTCTCCAAAATAGTATGTCATATAACAAGTTCATAAATTAATTGAGGATCTAATCCATGCAATTATTCTTAATTGTGTGTGAATTATATTGTATTATCTCAGTTTTCTACATTTCATGTTTCAATTCTTGAGTCATCCAGTATGAGTGAAAGAGCACAAGTATAGGTAAAGATAAGATGTTACTGCAACTTAGAGATGGCCCAAAGGAAGGCATGAAATCTAAAAAGAAAATTTAGTATTAAGTTTTGGAACCTGACCAATATGGTTTTCAAACCAACCTAAATACGTGAATAATTTCATGGCAAAAACACGCCAAAAGTATATCGAAGATTTGTGTTGATGCATTTAGTCACTCATCACAATGGTCGGGCGGTCCACCACAATATTGTGTAACTCATTATGTAAAGTATCCAGGGATCTTGAGAATTCATATATGGTTTTGGAACCTGCTTCGTTTGATGCAATTCTAGTGATTTCTCGGTAAAGGCTTTTTTCTGGGAACTATGCAGGGAGATGTCACATATCTCGTAGTATACATTTACATCAAGTTGAGAAGTAAAGGCTAGGGTTTTGGAGCACTTCCATCACAATTTATTCTTCTTAATTTCTTTTATGCATATCTACAATTTTTACTAAATCTATGAGTTAACTAAGTTTTTATTGATTAAGGATGAATTCAACGTTCAAACATATAACTTTATTAATAATATAAGTTTATCTTGAGTTTTTCATATATTATCGATTATCTCTATTATGTTTATTTATTGTTGATGAATGAGGTTATTAAAGTGGACAATAAATTAACCTACTGATCTTCTATCAATGGTTGACAGTTGGGTGATCTGTGTAATTAATCGCCAAGCACCTCTTTACACAATTAACAACTTGCATGATTTGGCAAATGGATTATGTTCATTGGTCGCTTTTACAATTGATACTAATAAGCAGATTGAACCTATGTATTTGATGTTATGATCAACTTAATTCACAAGCATAAAGTATTAAATTTGGTTACATCTTGGGACTGTATACCGTAGATAACCTAATTTACTTGGTGATATAAGGAATTTTGGTGATATCCAGACGCATTATTATCTTATATGGTTGTCAACAGTGTGTTTCTATTAAGAGCTTAACAAGAATGCTGATTGATTGGATGTTCAGTAACGACGAAGGCTTCCTCAATCATATCCATTCTCATTAATTGAAACACATTTATTTTATTTTACTTGTACTTGTACTTGTACTTTACTTAACTTAATTTGCAATCTAAAAATCCTCCTCTCATGGTTATCATTAATAACTATAAGGTTATTATTCCACGTGGGCATTGTGGTTGCTAAAAGGTTTCCAACCACACCCAAATAAAGATATTACTAGGATAAACATAAGTAAACAGATATAAGAGAAAGAACTTGTTCTTCAGTAATAGAATCTTGATGTTGGGATCCTTAGCTTTGACGGTAAGTTTACATATTTATAGGCTCGAGGAGAAACCTCCTCAACGATCTGGTGCTCCTCAAAGGAGTATGTTTACTAAGTTACATACATTCTAGAGTATTTATGGACTTTGAATTGGGCCTAACACCTACAATAATACTAGCCCTTTTGGCTAAGGATCATATGTAGTAATATCTTTTGATCAATTTAACGACTCTCGTCACTGTACCATATTTATTCTCTAAAACAACTCTCCATCCCACAATTCATTCTCCAAAATGAACTATTATCCGACATTTATATATTTTGGCAGATCAATTTAGTAAATAAACTATCATCACATAATTTATTTCTCCGTATTTGGTTAAGCTGATAATGTGATTAAAGCTTTGAAAATTTAATTCTTATAATTGGGCCGACCGACTGGAGGACCCGAAGGGAGGGAGTCCCTTTTATGAACATTTTTTTGTAAAATTAAACCTCACATAAATTTGCAATTTGATAAAAATATTTTGGTAGTGTGCACTTGATAATACCAAAATATCCCTCCATTTTTGTCCAATTACTATAACTCCTTATTATCCTATTTTTAGGGGTATAATTGGCAATCAAACTTTAATATAACATATCTAAAAATCCGTGTCTTGGAATTTTACAAATTTTAACTTGTTGGAAAGGTTTTAAAAAAAATCTACGCAACGAGTACAAACAACAATATCGAATTTAGAGTTTTTATGAAAAATTCGGAGGTGTTTATCATTTTAGGCACAATTTTAGAAAATTAAATGTATATCCATTGTGCAAAGTTGCAAACCACCACAAATGATACATGATACTTTTATGTAGCCATATTTTGGTTTATGCATCAACTAATTTTCCGTTGCAACTAATAAAATGATGTACTCACTACGTTTCAAGAAAGGTGATACTTTCACTTTAGACACAATTCTCGAAAATTGAACGCACGTCAATTATGCAAACCACCACAAAGGATGCATAACACATCATGCAACCTTTTCTGAAACGGAGCGAAAGTATCACTTTTTCTGAAACTGGGCAAAAGTATCACTTTTACTGAAACAGAGCGAAAGTATCATTTTTTCTGAAACGTGGTAAAATTATCACTTTTTCTGAAACAGAGTGAAAGTATCACTTTTTCTGAAACAAGGTGAAGTAGTCGCAGACAAACCCCATCTTCAGCTTCTTCGGTCGGCCCTCCCACCGCGACAATGGTTATACCAGTTATGATGTTTGTACAAATTTCATCAAAATATTACCAAATATGTAAAATTTGTTAAACTCCAAATATATATATATGTGTGTGTTATTTTTAAATCTTTTTCTCCTATTTATACACATAAATTGAAATTCCTACATTATTTTAAACAACGGTGACATCGGCCCATGTTGTTCAGGACACCTTATCAATGTAATAAAAAAAACTTCGTAACAATAGGTATGTTATTTTTAAGTCTTTTTCTCTGTATATGTCTTCACATAAATGGAAATTTTGACATAATTTTAAACGGTGGTGACTAGGGATGACAATTTTCCCCACCCAAACCCATCCCCGTGGGGACCCGCCCCTACGGGTTAGGGTTTTACCCGTATAAACGGGAAACGGGGCGGGTTACGGGGAATCCCCGAAAGTAGTGATGCGGGGATGGGGTTCCAGGTCCCCACCCCATACCCGCCCCATACCATAACTTATTATATTTGAACGAGAAACGTTTTTGGAAGATAACAAAGAAGATCATGATGAGATGATTAACATGGAGGAAGATAGTTAATAAAGAGGAAATAAGAAGTAAAAGGAATCATAATACTTTATTATGGATCAATTGTTTACTTTATTTTTTAGTTTTAGTTGGTTATTATAAACTTAAAATTTCAAAATGCACGGTTAGGTTATTATTATTGTTTGAACCATTATAATTTTTTATTTTTTTTATAATTTTTTATAAAATTTAAAATATATATTGTAATGTTATGATAACCCATGGGAAACCCATCCCCTACGGGGAATCCCCATACCCGTCCCCGCCCCATTCTTATGGGGAATGGGTAGGGGATGGGTCTTGGTTATTTGAACGGGGTAGGGGATGGGATTCAAGGTCCCCGCCCCATACCCACCTCATTGCCATCCCTAGTGGTGACATCATTTCGCGTTTGTGAGCACCACTTACCAACTTTTGGACCAAATAAATAAAAGCTTTTAAATGGAAAGACTATCGAGCAACTAGGCTAGGCCCATAATACCAAATCGATGGACAACTTCTAATACTAGGATTAAATGATAGTTTTCGCTTTTATTTTTGAAATTACGGGGGTCTAACAACCTCACCCAATATTTCGATTAGCAATCTGTATAGGAAACTCCGAATTGTTTTCTAGAGAACCAACAAGATTCAATCAATAGACAACACTCAAGGAGTTATTATCTCAATCTCTCGATTTGATTTACTCAAGCAAATATGATTCGCGAGCCTAATCAAAGAGAGATAACTTGGATGGCACCAAAGTATCGATTTAAATCAACAACCAATAGGTCGGATATTCTAATCGATTGAACAACGCACAACCTGTATTATTTTAATTATATAAAAATATAATGCGGAAAAGAAATAACACATACACCAGATTTTTGTTAACGAGGAAACCGCAAATGCAGAAAAACTCCGGGACCTAGTCCAGATTAAACATACACTGTATTAAGCCGCTACAGACACTAGCCTACTCCAAATTAACTTCGGTCTAGACTGTAGTTGAACCCCAACCAATCTCACACTGATCCAAGGTACAGTTATGCTCCTACGCCTCTGATCCCAGCAGGATACTGCGCACTTGATTCCCTTAGCTGATCTCACCCACAACCAAGAGTTGCTACGACCCAAAGTCGAAGACTTTAGATAAAAAATCTATCTCACACAGAAAAGTCTACAGGTAATAGATAAATTTTTCTCCCACGAATAAAACTATGAGTTTTGTTCCGTCTTTTGATAAATCAAGGTGAACAGGAACCAATCTATAAAACCAGACTTATATTCCCGAAGAACATCTCAGTTTTATCAATCACCTCACAATAAACTTAATCGACGCAGCGAAGAAGATTATTGAGGAATCACAAACAATGAGACGAAGATGTTCGTGACTACTTTTATCTTGCCTATCGGAGATAGAAATCTCAAACCAATTATTACAATTGTACTCGTTCGATAGAAACAGCAAGATCAGATCACACAACTACAAGAAAAGTAGTATCGGTTTGTCTTCAGAATCCCAGTGAAGTCTTTAAGTCGTTAACCCGAATTTAGAGAGAAAACTCAAGGGTTAATGGAGATCGACTCTAGCTTAGAGAAAACTAGTATCACACAAGAAAAGTGTGTGGAGATTAGTTTTTCCAATGGCTAGAGGTCTACCTTATATAGTCTTTCAAATCAGGGTTTGCAATCAATGTTAGCTTAGTAACAAAGCATTCAATATTCACCGTTAGATGAAAACCTGATTAGATACAAGCTAATATCTCTCAATCGTTAGATCGAAAACTTAGCTTGCCATACACACATGTACTTGACGTTTTGAGTTCGTGTAGCCGTACCCAAACGTGTATAATGGTTGGTTCAATTTTAGTCAACCAAATGGTTAGCCAAATGATAACTTTCATATCAACCATATTCTTTTTCACCATAACTAGTCCAAATGACTCAAATGAACTAGTTAGAGAGTTGTTCAATTTCTATGAGATCTCAAGTACTACAAGAGACACGATTGAATCAAAAACGATGTGATTCACTCGAATCATTTCATGAACTATAAAGCCACGGTTTGCAAAATCATTCCTTAGTAATTTAAGATAAGTTCACAAACACCGTTTTCAGACATAACCTCTTGAGTTCGCGGACTCAAGCTAACCAGTTGAAGTTAATAAAATCCAGCAGAATTTCTCGGGATGAGAACTTCCGTCAGTCCGCGGACTGGGTTCGCGGACTGCACCTGAGATTCAACTTCAGCAGATATTCTCGGGTTCGAGAACTTAAGCGAGTTCGCGGACTGGGTTCGCGGACTGAATTGCTGCTCACGTTCCGGTTCCACTTGATCAATAAAGTTCGCAAACTTCGGTTCAAATGTCAAGGACTTATACATATATGTGTTGCCACAATAATGTTTATATCTCACAATGGTTATATAGTCTAAACTCTCATTTCATTCATTGAAACATTCTCAGAGGGGGTTATATAGTTGTTATTCACAAACTATTTTTCGTCAGAGCGATTTCCAAAATGATTGAAACATAACATGACTTTCGTCACTAGGAAAATATGAACTTGGATAAAGAGAAAGCTTTACCAACACCCATTTCGAGAAATAGATGAGCGAGATATACTCAGCTCGAAATGTCACATGTGCATATTCTTAGTCTATATAGTAAAACGACTTTTGTCTCAAGATAGGAGATAGAGTAGATAGACTTTTGAGTGATAGATAAGTTCAAGTATCCACATACCTTTTAGTCGATGAGGATCCACTGGTTCCTTGAGTAGTCCTTCGTCTTGTATGATGATTGCCATGGAGTTCTTGAGATCTACCACACTTTCTATCCTAGTCCGAGACCTTAGCTATAGTATACTAGAAATCAAGACTTTATAGTTTTGATCACTTGGATTGACAAACATGCTTGAGATACAAACGCATGCGAGTTTGACCGAGCAGTGGTCTAACAATCTCCCCCTTTGTCAATTTTAGTGGCAAAACTATTAATACATATGGAATACAAAAATTATATAAATAAACTTTGTAGCTCCTATTCCACATGCCTAATCGTCAACAATACTCGAAATCTTCGTCACTTCCAAGTAGTCCAATGATCCCAAAGGTTGTAAGTTTAGTATCATCGTTGTTGAAAATCCGTAGCCATAACAATGAGAAAAGCATTGGTTCTCAATCATTATTATACAGTGTCATAGTATTATTAAACAACATCAAAGTCTAATTGCATCACAACTTCAACAACAATACTATGGTGATACTTCACTCCCCCTTAGTCAATACTCTATCTCACATGAAAACCACTCCCCCTTACATAATGATCCGAAAACCATATGTATTTGTAGTGTGAACTACAATTAATTCTCTCCCTTTTTGTCAATAAAGTTGGCAAAGGTACAAGAACGGGATCCTAATGAAATTTTCGTAAGAGACATTTCATGACCAAAGGTAAATGTTCTATCATCTTGTTTAGATGCAATCATAAAGCCGAGGCTAAATGCATTCATCAAGGAGTTTATAAAGATACAAGATAACCCCTAAAAATTCCACAGCCGCACTCCCCACAAAGATTTGGAAATTAAGCGCAAGTTCAAAAGAACTCTCCCCCATAAGATGTAGAGCGACCTTATTTTCAAGAGAAAAGAAGGATTTCTTTAGACTCAACAAATTACATACAAGTATGAATTTGGAATCCAAAATATTCAATCATATTAACCAAAGAGAACCATGATTAATTTGACTAAATATGCTCAACACAAGTAAACTTATGGAGACTTAATTCATCGATTAGATTATTCACAAGAAAACTCATAAATACTCTAACCGGATTACACAATTAAACTAATCACAAAGTAATCAATTCAATTGTCCACACTCGACATGAGAAAAATCTATGGAGTCCTAACTAAATAATCACACTAGATGATTGATTTAGTTCATTTGGGCTCAACATAAGAGATTATGGAACCCCGACTAAGATTATCATAGGAAATGACAACCTTAACCGTACATGTACTCAACATGAGAGAACTCATGGAATACAAACTAAATAACCACACAAGTTGATTAATTTAGTTCTTAATGCTCAACATTTTGCATCTTTATGGAACAACCAACCATGCCAATAATAAATCGACTTAGTCGTATCGTGCTCAACATAAGATACAAGATGGAACCTTCACGGTAATACATAATAATATGGAACAATTAAGCTCTATACCGTGGATAACAAAAATAAGGATCTATTCTATTTTTCCATCACAAAGTGACATAATAGACTTTATCCTTGAATCACAAAAGATTTTAACCTATCTTACATCAACAATTGACAATATAGGCTTAACTTTTGTGTTTTGTCACAAGTCCATTCATTCCTTTATCAATATTTGCATACCAATACGTGAACGACTTTACTTTTGACAAACTATGGGATAATCAAGTTCACGGACGTAAACATACAAATCCCATCAAAATATTGCAATATATAAAATCAAAAGATTAATACTGCAACCATCATCTTCCAAAAAAACTTAGAATTTTTAAACCAAAAAATCTAAAAACAAGAAGATGAAATCATTGGATATAGCTATGTGTAATCACAATCATTGCTATTCCAAATCACTAGTTATTCTTCTAAATAAAATAGAAAACATATAAGATTTACTAGACATTAAGACCTTTAAAGAATTCATTATCGTCCCCGAACTCCTTGTTGTCAACAGTCATTGGAACATAGGGTTCATTAAGAAAGGAGTTTATATCAATGAACCTTCTTGGTTTCTGTTATCGAACCAGGGCCTTATGAATCTCATGAGTCTTATGCACAAAAGCCTTTATTTGTTGAATCTCTTTTCGCAGCTCCTTCAACACTTCAACAACATCAGAAAACTTCTGAGAATTTGAAGGAACAGCTCTTGGCTTCCTCGTATTCCTTCTTTTTTTATTTTCAAGGTTGGAGGCAATGGAGATTTTTCTTTTTTCTTCATGATTGATGGCTTAACAATCAAATTACCTTCTTTTTCATTAGAAGACATCATTCTTGGAGCATCCATAAGCGTATAGGTTTGTGAGAGGAATTCACAATTAGCTCAACAAGTAGTCTTAAGATAAAGAGAGGTTTTAGAGAAGGAAGAGGAATGTTGGGTTTGAGACCTAAAACAGGTTCGTGGACGATCAACTCTTATCCCTATAAAGAGCATAATTGTCGATAGTACCCTTTTCTCTTTTGTTTGATAGACAAAAAATAAGACAAAACTAAGAAAAAAAGAATCAAAATTTTTCTTGAAGCCTGAGAGGTACAAAATCATTGTCTCTTTTTATCAGGCACATGAGACAAGACTTTAGACACAACATAATTAATTTGTGATGTGGTGAACAATAATTTGTCCACCAATTTCCTCTTGAGGGGAATCCATAGACCTCTGTCTATCAAAACTATTTGACCATACTTTCTTCTCAAATGGTCTTAATTTTTCCTTGGAAACTAACTTCTTAGACGAAGATAAAATCTTACATACCTCTGCGGTCTTCTGAGAAAGTTTGAGATTTCTTGCTAGATGATTTGCTCTTCGTTGAAGTTTGTTGACGTGTCTTTGCTTGTGTTTGAACTTGTAACACCTGGAGAGTTCATGACCTTTTAATGAACATTATGAGTACGTCACACTTGGATAATAATCAGGCTTCTGAATTGTGCAGGTGGCTAGGCACATAGTGGATCCTGAAATATTATAACCAGTGTTTCCAAAAAAATAGTCAACTTTTTCTTCCAGAATGGTTATATTATCTTCTGAAAGAATATCAAAATTTATATGTGTATTGCTACAATTATCAAAATTAATATTTTCACCAAGAAGTACAGCACTTGATTTCTCATCTTCATTTGAATCATAGTCGTCAGACATTTCATCAAGAGTTGCAGCAAGACCTTTGTTCCCAGTGTATTTTCTCCGATTTGGACACTCGTTTGAAAAATGACCAAATCCTTTACACTTAAAGCACTAAGGCATATCCTATTCATCATTCTCATCAATATCCCTGTTTTTAGGAGGAACACGATTATGAGGTTTGACTGATGCCTTAGGCTTATCTCTGGAGAACCGTTTACTTCTCTTCAAAAGAAGATCCCTAAACTGTCTTGTGATCATCGAGACTGATTTGTCAAGATCTTCATCTGATGAATCTATCTCAGAGTGATCATCTTCAGAGATATAACTTTTTTAATTTTATCAAGTAATTTAGTGCCCTTTAGTGCTTTGAACGGAACATCCTTAGCCTTGGATGAAAGTTCGTGATCAAAGATCTTAAGCTTACCAACCAGCGTGTTTCTGGAGAGAGTATCTAGGTTATTTCCCTCAATGATGGCATGCTTCTTAGCATCGTATCTAGATGGAAGTGATCTGAGAATTTTCATCACAATGTCCTTTTCAGGAATAGTCTTACCCAATGCAAAAGATGCATTAACAATTTCAAACACTTTATACTCAAAAATGGTTGTTGCTGGTGCTAAAAACTTGACTGCTTTTAATGAGATGCGAGAAAAGCTTAAAAACCTTTACAATTCCAGGTCAAAGCCCTAAATCTGAACTTTCTCTCAAATTATTTTCTGATCATCAATGCTCTCGCCAGAAAATCATAGTATCGCTAGGTCAACTTGAAGCTGGTCTTCCCCTTCCTCTCTATGACCCAGAATTACTATTATTCTATCAAATAATATCCGACGAGAGGTTCTCGCAAGCGATATATCAATTAGGTGGAGATTGCATTAGATTGCTGCTTGAATATGCTTCTCGCGGTGCTGATAAAGGATCTCGTTATCCCGAAGCTATGAAGAATCCTCAATTTAAAGATGTTACCATTGTCTCTGCAGATTATACTGTGGATAATTTCTTCAAAAATTACAAGATAGTTCCTATGAAGAGGGATAGTACTTGCTGGGGTGTCCGCTTGAAGAAAGAAAAGATCGCTGATGATAAGGCTCTTATGTTAGACATTGATTGGCATACACCTACTAATCAAGGTGCTCGCCACTCTAGCGATGACAAGTGGTTTATTTTTCCATTATGTCTTGAAGGTCCTTATATATATGGTTCTCTCCCATTACCTGAGAATCTCTCAGAGTATGAGCCATGGGTCTTCAACTGGCCCGAAAGATCTAAAGAAGTATATCCTCTCAACTTTTTGCATTATTATTATTTATTATCATCTTCATGTTTTTATATTCTCGGTAATTATTTTGATCTTTCTCAGATTGATAGAATGAAGCTCAGCTACCAAACTTTTATGAAACCCAGCACTTTATTATCTCTTAAATCTTTCACGGATGAAGTAAGAAATATCTCTTCATAAATTTTAACAATATATTGTTGCCCCTATTTCTTATCTTCATCTGCGCTCGCAGGAAATCGAAGAACTAGAACCAATAAAACCCGTGAGAACTAAGGATAAATCTTTAAAGGATAAATCTACTGTTCCTCCCAAAGGGAAGTCTTCTGCCCCTCGCGGTGAAGAATCTGGCGATCAGGATAAATCTACTGTTCCTCCCAAAGAGAAGCCTTCTGCCCCTCGCGGTGAAGAATCTGGTGATCCTCCTTTGAAGAAAAGGAAAACCCGACCTTCTTCTTCTTCAACTCCTCAACCCATTCCAGAAAATCCAAGTGTTGATTTTGATAAGGACAATAATGACGAGGATTTCAATGATAACATCTTCCCTTCTATAAAGAATTCTTCTGATTCTGATTCTTCGATGGCTCATTTATCCAAAAAATTTGGCAAGAATATGTTTGGTATCCCAAATGAGTATGGAGATGAAGCTATTAATGAAATATCTCAGTCCCTCGCCAAAGTCTGTGATGCTCCCATACTAGCTGACAGTGATACCCTTCGCGGGGTTTCAAGATCACTGACTCCAAGTCTTTTAAATTCACCTGGCAGCCTGGTATGTTTCTATTTGTTCATCCTTTTTGTATCCACTGATATCTTTGTCAGACATTGATTTATATAGTTCTATCGCAGGTTGGAAGAGCCGCTTTTGTTGTTGCTTCTGATTTAGACAATAGGCGTATCATTTATGAAAAGAAAGCTGCTAATCTTCGCCAAGATAAAGAAAAAATAGAAGTTGAAGTTGTTGAGCTTCACAGGAAAAATAAGCAGCTGGAGACTGAAGATTCAGTTTACAAGCAAAAAATCTTTGATCTTGATAAAGCCAATCAACAACTCTATGGTATGATTTATTTATTTTCTCTTTTAATCCTTCTCACCCTATCGCAGCTTATTCAAGCAACCATTTTTGCAGATATTTATGGTCTTACTGACGAGGCTACATTCTTCCAATCCTTCCCTGAACCTGTAGATGATAATACCCTTCTTGTTTTCCTTAATAGTTCTTTAAGTAACTTCTCAGACGATAGGATTAGATCTCTCTCTATTGATGAACTTAAATCCAAACTTAATCTCTTAAAAATTGAACATAGGTTCAATTTAAATTTAACCAACAAGTTTAAGAACCTTTATCTTAGTTCAAAGGAATAAGTGAATATATTAAGAAAAAGGAATAGTGATCTTATTGATGAGAATGATCTTGCTGTTAAAAACGGCTCCAAGACCCTAGCAAACTTTCATAAAACTCTTCTTAATGTTCAAACGGAAAGAGATAAACTTATCCGTGAGAATGAAGATCTTCTTACGAGGGAGACTCAAGTTCGATCTCTTCTCCTTATTAATAGCGATGATGAGTTTGCTTGGGCTGCGAAGATTCTTGATAACGCCAGAACTAATTTAGGTGTAGATGTTAGTCTTCATGCTGATCAAGCGGCTTTAATTAAAGACATGATTTATGAAAGAGAAGGTTATCACTCTTATGATTTCCCTGAATTATTTCCTAATTGAATCATCCTTATATGTATTAACTTTGTTATCATTTTCTCGTAGCATCCGAAAAGAACTATCGTAAGAGATTTGATGAGTTAGAAGAAGAGAAAAGCCAACTCGTTGGAAATCTATCTTCTCGTAATGAAAAGTATTCTAGATTAAAGGATAAATTGAAAATCTCATCTTCAAACTTTAGTAATGCCCTTCTCCGTGTTCGTAATGACGCTGTTAAACTAGTCTGCGATGATCATGGTATTCCTCATTCTACATACCCCGATCTTGCAAAGGAAATTCCATCTGATTCCCCAAATTTAGTTATCTCTGATAGCGAAGCTGGGGAGTCTAGCGAAGATGATAATGATGAAGAATTATCTGGCGAGGAAGAGAAGTCTGGTAATGAAGAAAAATATGAAAAAGAAAAGAGCTCCAATGAAGGTGGTGATGGGTCTACTTAGTCTTGTTTCTTCTCTTTTTCTTTGTTGTAAATTTTGTGCATTTATTTTTTGCTTCTCGTAACATCGCTGCGAGCTTCTCCAACTTGATGTGTAAACTTCTTTTGCTTTTATCTGTATGAATTAGAAAACAATCCTTTTTCTGCAACATAATCAATCAATTATTATCCTTTAATTATTTATATAAATGTATCATCTAAACAATTTTATCATATGATGGATGAATAATAATTTCATCATTCTATGCATTCCCATACTTGCCTCTATTATTCATCTGCAATATGAAAAAATTGAGTAGAGATTAGATATTAGTTGTGAATCAAATTAAATTTACCTCAATATCGGCGATGTTATCGCTAGCAATAATTGCATAACTTTTATGATTTCTGCGTAGAATCGCAAATATCATAAATTCTGCGAGCATTATCGCAATAATCTTATGGTCTTATTATGCCTTCCTAATTAAAGGTCTTATTTTGCCACATCTTTTCTTTCTGCGACAAAATCGCAGGACGTCTTTACATTTGCATGTATTGACCCATTGATCTTGTCTTATCAAATTTTTCAACATCTCTGCGACAATATGATAAGTATAAACTCTCTTGCAAGAATTAAACCTTATGACATTGCCGTCTTGCGATGAAATCGCAGGACGTCTTTACACTTGTTAAATGTAAAAACCCATTGATATCATCTTAACTTTTCTCTTTTGGCTTGTTGCCTTTGTATAACTTTCGTCACGCGATAATATGACAGGCCTAAATGTTCTTACGATCATAAAGCCCCATGACATTGCCGTCTTTAGACACTTATCAGCTCCCTAATGGAGGGTGCCACCCTTATCTTCCCCCTGGTTTCCCCTTCAAGGAGGGCACATCGTCCATACAAGACTAGCTCCTCCCATCCAGATTTACCAACAACCATCTATTTTCGCAGCCTCTTGTCCTTTATGCCTATATGGATTATAGTTACAAGACTGCACCCTAAGTGGGGTTTTCTTCGGGCCGAGTGCATCATAGCCAAGACTTTCCAAGGATGGCCAGGGTAGTTTCGTACGCCCAGAGCAACCTTGACTCAACCGTGTACCTCGGCGCCTTGGTCATAATCTGCACTCCTTAGAAGAGGTTCTTAGTCGTCCAATCAGGGTATAACCTTATATAATTGGAAATCCAAGATCCCTCTCCTGGATAGGTTTTCTTTAACCCCAACATATGCATAAATCAGGTTCCAGCAGCGGTATAACCTTATCACGGAGTCATGTCAAGAGATACCCCCTTATATGACGCACAATTAGGTCTTACATTTGCCTCTTGCGAAATTGTATTCACGAACTAAGGTGCACGCCATAAAGGTTCGTCCCATTCTATTAATCTCTGCGAAATGTTATTCGCGTTTCTCACGAGAATTGTAACTCTGATAAAATTTCATTTCTTTGATTTTCTTGTAAAATTTTGCAATTCTTTCAAACAGAGTACTTTTTCAATTGCATTTTCTTTAAACAAATTCTGCGTAAGCTTCTTTAAATTCATCATTTTACCTTTCTACTTACTATCTTCTGGTTCTGCTTTTTTATAACGTTTTGCTATTTTTTCTTTATCTGCGAGCTGCTCTCCATTACCTTCCTCTCGCTTCTCTATTGAATCAATCATTAATCTTTCATATCTCTGTCGTTGCTTGATGTTGTACTTCCAATTGCTCTTCTTCTCAGCTCTTTCCTCGCAAGATTTTATATCAATCTCATAACATTTCTTGCTTTCTCCCCAATCTCCCTTAATAACTCCAACACCATTAGGATGAGGAAATTTAACACATTGGTGGAAAGTAGATGCTACACATAATATCCCATGTAGCCAAGGTCGACCAATCAGGGCATTGTACGGTGATTCAATGTCGACAACACAGAACAAGATCTTGGAAGTTATCCCTTTCAATGGAATCCGCATTTCAATTTCCCCTTTGGGTTTATTAGCGATACCATTAAAACCATAGATTTTATATGTTGATGGAATTAGATCTTTGTCTCTTCCACCCATGGTCTTATAGGTATGATAAAATAATATGTCAATTGAGCTGCCTGTGTCTATTAGAACTCTATTGATAGCCCAAGAATCTTCATTTTCATCATCATTTTGGTTGTCTCTTCCCTCTTGATTTCTGTTGTTAAATCTATTATCCAAATTTTCGTCACGCGGATCATGGTGATCTTCTATTACCTCTTCCTCTCCATGACGTTGTTCTTCATTTGGATTTTGCATTTCCTCCTGGATATTTCCTCTAGCGTTACAACTATTCTCTTGAAGCTTCTCTCTCCTCAAGACTTTCTTAACTCTCAAAAATACATCATCCTCTTCTGGATACATTGGGTTTATATTTATAGGGTAGTTACATAGTGGATGACAGCTAAGTTTCCCTCTTATTTCGGGTTGATTCTGCGATTGTACCGCGATAGTTACAATGTTAAATCTCGCAAGTTTTGTAACCATCGCAGAACAAACATACTTTTCTCAAGTTTTCTTCAGTCGTCAGTTATTACGTCATTCTTTTGAAGGCTTTTGTGACACTCGTGAAGTGTAGTCGAAGATCTTGCGGTGATGCTCGCTGGGAAGTGTTGTTAATATCGCAAGAATATCGTTGTGGCGATATTCTGGTCCTACAGAAGTTAAGAAGGAAATCAATGATTCACCTTAATTAGTCTTTCTTTGTATATATATATGCAAGTCAACATAAAATCATGCGATTACAGAGTTAATTGGTTTTTGAGAAAAAAATCAGACATAAAATCATGCCATTACAGCATTAAACGAGATGATTTAATTGGTTGATCATGGATGTTTTAATTTATCTAATGTCAATTTCCGTCGTTAAGGAACCTCAATGGCACAATGCACCATTGTCGGTCCAACTAAACTAAAATTTCAAAGCTTAGCCATACAACACCAAAACTTTGGATCCACATCCTTACGGAGAATTAATTTATTAATGAACAATAATAATCGGATAGTAAGTGAAGAAAAAGACGATGAACTGCAGAGAAAATACGTCAACATTTTCTTTCTTTTTTATGTTTTCTCGGATGAGAATATTGTTTGGCTTGGCTAATTGAGCCGAATAGGAAAAGAATACTTAATTATGATTGCAACTTCAGTACAAATATTGGAGGTTAGATTACTAACATCCAGTGGATTGGGAGGTTTTTCAGAGGCGTTTGTAAAACACTTTTTGTTACTGGATCCCGACCCCAAATTTATGAAAGCATTGTTTCAACATTACAAGAAGACCCATTTCAATTGCTAACGTAATTTTTATATCGATATTTATTTATTTTTGGAAGAAAGACCTAGAATATCATTGAGCCATAGGGTTTGTTTTGAAACGTTTTTTATTCACAAGTTTTCGAAACTCGCGACTGTGTTACATGCTAAGAAGCTTGCAGTCCACTTAAATCTATATTTCACCCCTGAATGCATTTTTAGAAATTGATCATGTATATATATTTTACGCTTTTAATTCACGTGGGATCATTTTGTTACGAAAATAAAAGGAAAAATTCAATAAAAGTCACAAATATTTCCTATCTTTTCTCCACCTATTTAATATATTCTCCCGACAACACCAAATTAAAAATACATCGTCACGGAGCGGGACGAAACTCCACATACCAAATCGCATCGTCACGGGACGGGGAGAAGCCCCGCGCTAACCAAGCCAGAAATGCACCGTCAAGGGACGGGGAAAAACCCCGTGCACACCAAATCAAAAGTGCATCGCCACGGGGATGGACGAAACCCTGCACAAACGAAGTTAAAAGAAAAGAAAATGCTTTACAATATCCGGTGCGTGCAAAATGGATGATATTCCAAACCTCTTTACCTCTTCCTTGCAAAAACACGTAGGCACTAATCTAGTTGTTTTTAAACTGCGACATTCTCTTTCATGAACAAAAGAATATAATTTCGCATCACCAAGATGTTAGTTTTAAAGGTCCAACGCGTAATAAATCGAACAAACCCTTTTAGGGAAGGTCGTCTGGCTAGAGCAAAAATATCTGTCGTGAATAGTTGGCATTGTGATAAATCTCGCATGGAAGCGAGACTATGTTTATTAGCTTCTACAAATAAAGGGTTATTTGGTTTTTAGTACTTACATTTTGTCCAATGTTAGTGTTTGGTCTAACATTTGTCAAATTTAGTGGTTGGTACTTGAAATTGACGTTGACCGTAGTTGACTAAGTTAAGTCTAATTTTAATTTAAGAAAATCAATAATTTTTTAATGTTATTTATCTAAATCCGTGTATTCATGCCAAATAGCACTCTCCTAATTCAAGCATTACAACTGCAGGTATCTTATTTAAATCACCACGGATAGATACACGAAAATAATGAGCTTTTGAGCCCGGTTGGAAGGCTAAAGTTTCAGTACTAACTCTTTCCAATCCCCCTATATTGTTGCAAATTGTAGTAAAGTTATTAGAACTCCATAATTTAAGTGGAAGCCCCCTAATCTTCACCCAGGTGATTACAATATCATCATTTTTCTTAACCTTGTGTATGTTCTCTTTTTGGCATTATTTTCCCCGGGTTTTCGAGATAGATGTTTCTCCAATTCTTCTCCCCGACACTTGTATATCTTTATAATAATATCATCCTCCTCCCATATCAGCTTGTTTTTCAACAACGTTAGCTTGTTAACTCTTCATCCATCTTCAAAAACCTTTTTCATCCAAACTTTCTTTCACCAGCAATCTTACCCCAACCAATACTTTTAGAGACTTTAACAATTCCCTTGTTCGTTTTCCCTGGTTAGGTGGTATTCCCATTTCAGATTTCCTCATCAAGAATCTCCCTCCTTGGAATAAAATATGTCAACAATTCAGAAGAGACAACCAAGATTGGTTTTTTTTTTGAAAGTTCTTCCTTCGCTCCCCTTTCTAAACCTTCCGTATTCTCTTGAATTTGTGCGTGTACACGTCTTCCCCTACTCTCTCCTTCCACCGATAAGCCGGTCTCTCCTCTAGGATTATCTTCAAAGTATTTTTCAACCAATGAATCATCCTCGGATGAAAAGCAAGCCAAGCTCTATATCCTCTTCTTCCTCTCTCCGTAATCTTAATTATCTTCGTGTTTCCATAATACTCCATCTCGATTGAAAAGGATTTCCTGTCTAATTGAAAGATTCTTCTCTCCGGATCTTTTGTTCCGTCAAATCCCTGGGGTTGTCTAGATGATAGAATGCTTGTTTACTCCTCATTCTTAGGATTCTTTCTTTCGATCTGTTATCATAGTTAGAAGAAAATTAAATAAATAAAATCTTCACTAAATCCTAATCCCTATAGCGATTGATTCAAACCCTATTAACCAATAAATCCCGCCCTAAGGGGATGGATCAAAAATCCGTCCTTAGTCGAGAAGTTAGGAATGAATTAGCACACTCTCAAACTGAATCAAACAAAGTTGAAGCGATTGAGAGGCTGGGTTTGAAAATGGTGAAAATCGCTATGGAATAGATTGACTGAGATTGCATCACCTTCCCATCCGGAAAATAATTCCACATCCAACCCATATCTCCCACCAATTCAACAAGTCTAATGCATTCCTCAATTAGTTTCACATCAAAAGTCTTGTAGTTGATCCTATGTACACGTATATATTAATTCTGATTCTAAAATCTCTCTTCCTCTTTCGTCTTCCTCCCTCAAACTAGCGACCATTTTCTTCCTTCCTATACATCTGACCAGAAAGTGATACACAAACAAACAAATTCAAAAAAATAAAATAAAAAAATCTCCTTCTTATTTACCGGCGCCATGGGTTCTGGTTGGTCTTTCTCGAAGTGCTTTGGAAAGTGCTCAAGACATAAACAATACAGCGAAAGATTTGGGTTGTTTGTTGAGTTAAAACACGATGGACAAAGAGAGGGAAAGAAGAATAATGATGGCATGGATGTTTCCAGTTAAAGCTCGAATAGGAAGATAGGTAATGAATCAGTGGGTGACAATATGAAGACAAATGAAGAAATTAAAATGTGAATGGCTGTTGAGAAGAAAAACAACAAAGAAAGTGTATTTGGTGCCATGGATATACAATTGGTTTGCTCCTGTTTAATCTGAGAAACTACTACGTCTATGATATGAATCTGATTGATAGAATGAACATTTCGATAGTCTGATTTGGAACATTTGGAAGATGTTGAAGAGGTAAATAGTATAATCCCTCTGAGCTCCTACGTACATCTGAAATCGTTGCCTTAATTTAATGTATGGGACTGAATCATGAAAATTATGATTGATGAACGGTGTAAGAGGTATGGGTTTGTCTTGGATCTGTGATTCATTGCAAGTAAGAATATGAAATAAGGGTTAGGAAAACAAATCAAATTCAAGTCTACCGATGCTAAATCTTGCGCAAAACCTGTTTGACAAAATTCCTAAACCAAAAATGTAAACCAGTTTTTTTTATTTTATGAAATTAAATTAAATTCATGTCATGACGGTCAACGTCAATTTCAAGTACGAACCACTAAGTTGGACAAATGTTAGACCAAACACTAATATTGGATAAAATGTAAGTAACAAAAACCAAATAACCCCAAATAAAACACGAACTATGACTGCTCTATCTCATTTAAACACGGAAAGCCATGCCACAATTCCCGGTCGACATAGGGTGCCTAAAGACAAAATACTGCAAGTCATGAACCAGCGCGACCCCAAAAATAAATACGACATACGATCATCCTTAGTACCTAGTGGACAAAGAGCTAAAAATTACCAAAGCTACAACAAACTAAGAAACCACGACAACCACACTAAGGAATAGCCGATTCGTGGATCTCCATGAAATATTATTTGCAACGTTGTCTTTCTGAGGCAAGAAGTCATCCACGTTTCACCTTAGTCACCAATTCGGCGTTTATTCCGAATCGATACTTTTCACGAATTGTATGCATCCCTTTCAAACTCCGACCCGAATAGGTGTCCAATATGAGGATACCGAATAATCCGCAAATAATTCGGAAGTTTGATTCGGTGGTGAGGTGAGCATTTACATCCTTCACAAGGAATGTTGAGCTTGAAGGGAATCGAACCTAAGTCCAAAGGTTCCTTGAGTGTAACCCAAACCATTGTGCCAAGCGTTGGTTTTTGTTAATAACTTCATATATTTTTTATATAATGCATTTTTACTTCATATTAAAATGTATTTACCACCATATAAACCATAAATTAGTCATTTATAACTATAAATATTTACTTTATTAATTTATTATATATGTCTGCCGAATTTTGGAGGCTGAACTGATATCTGGAAAACGAATTATACACGTACGTATACCATTTTGTACTACTGCCGAACCACGAACCGAAGAACGGATAGTTGACTGAATTTGATTTTTACAAATCCGAATAATACCCGTACGTTTGCCGTTCCGTACGTATGCCGAATCCCGACTTGCTAACTAGGCGTTTCACACTTAAAGTGATTTCAAGTACTTACTGAGTAATCAAAGTTGCTTTATGAGACCAAAGAACGAGTTGAAGACTTGCAAAGAAAAGCAAAAGTGCATAACAAAATAACAATAACATATTATGATCGGGATCACCGGTGGAACGAATAAAATAGCTAAGATCATCTCCAATGTAAAGGGTGAAGGTCTTAAATCGAGGTCATAGAGATAGATGACATGGCTAAGTTGGGGTAATGGAGAAAGTAGAAATAAGACTTTCTTCATGACCTTGGGTCTTTGGTCCACATCATCACTTTGTCTCTAAATTCAAATAAAAAGGTGTGGGTAAGACCTTGAAGATTGGAGATAGACTTTAGGTCAAAAAATTTATCTTTACTTATTTTTGTCTTTTAGCAAATAACCCACTAAAAAAAGGTGATAACAAGAATTCCACATAGGATGACCTTGACCCTTTGCATTGGAGATGCTCTAATGGCATGGCGAACCAATGATGATAATAATATGAAAAACACATCACCAAATAATGGACTCACCTACCGAAGCGTCGACTCGTAAGTGTTTAATTTATATATTGATGTTGAGTTCATATTTGTTTTAGCTAAATTTTGTACATATTACCTTGAAGAAAATTATAGATTCAAAAAAGTAATTAATTTATAGTATACTAATTATAAATATTAATTATACTATATATATATATATATATATATATATATAATTGATTATAGGGGAATGATCCAATGACATGGTTATATTGACATAATCATGACATGGTTTGGCCATTTTTCCTACAAAATCCAAGCGACAACAAGTTTGAAGCTAATTTTTTTGGTGACATGTTCCAATTATATAGCTCCACATTCCTGCCAAAAATTAGGGCATTCCGATGTACAAAACTTCACCATCCACAAAATTTAATTTCAATCGTTAATCTTCAACAGTTGATATTCAAAATGATAGGAATGCTCTCATTTTTGGTAGGAATGTAGAGATATATAAGAGGAACATGTCACCAAAACATTAGCTTCAAATATATTGTCGCTTGGATTTTGTAGAAAAAATGGCCAAACCATCTCATGATTATGTCAACATAACCATGTCATTGGATCCTACCCCTTAATTATAATATATATATATATATATATATATATTGTAATATTATAATAAATTTATATATTAATTATAATATTTTTATTTTATTAAAAAAAAAAATCACCCTAAGGGTAATTTATTAAGAAGACGGATCAAGGTTACAAGAGATGGTGGGTAGCCTAGCGACAAGCTGGGCGCCAACACATTTTTGAATAACAATCCCTAGCCTATGGAAAATAGAACCGACTATTTTATAATTAACATAATGTCTTGCCATGCAGTTTCGCAATCTCTTCAGAAAGGAAATTGTATCCGCTCCGAGCTCACCTAAAGTAGAAATGGCTAATACACCAAACCCATACCCATGTGAAGAACACTTATCTAAGTATTTGTTGTTTTATAATATTATAATAAAATTTTGTTCGTATTGTAAACGGGCCGCGAGTTATATCCCCAAAGGTGTCACTATCTATCCACAAAATACCCATCAAAACAAAAATTACACAAAAACCCCAAATAACAAAAGTAACACAAAAACCCCAAATGTGTTTTTGCCACCACTAATTACCACTACTAGCAACCAACACCACATCCACTAACAAATACTAGCACTACCATCACCATAAAAAACACCACCACTAACCAACACCACCGCTAACCAGAAACACTACCACCAAATTTGGTTTCATCATTAAAATCTTTGGTTTCATGATAAAAAAAAAAAGCAAAAATAAGTTGAAACCAAATTCGGTTTCATCATAGAATTTGATGAAACCAAAAAAGCCCCAAATTTGTATCAATTTTTTTTTTAAAAAAATGGGGCTTTTGTATCAATTTTGTTTAATATAGAGTTTTATTGGATCTCAACATTTAAACGGAGTTTTTATACTCCAAATTTGGTCAACTTGGTGTTTTAATAATAGTTCTGTTATCGTAAATATTAATTATATATATATATATAATACTGTATTAGAATACAAATGCTTTAGTCGTTGATATCTTGCAAATTTAATTGTTTATATTTAACCTACCAAATCCACACATCTATATATTACATACTCCCACTGTCATATAAAAGGTGAATGATCTAGGGTTTGTACAACTTTTAAGGCAAATAAGAGATAAGAATTTTCTACATATTTATCCTTCAGTGTTAAAATTTCGAATTGACATATTTCACAAATTTAAAAAAGGATATTCATAAATGTTATATCATCAAAAATCTTACTAACAGAACTATGTAACGAGTATAAACATGATCATCAAATTCTTTACTTTTTGCATATTTTAACCTGGCGAATTTAGGGGCCACACTAAAAGAAAAAAAAAAAGGTCACCCAAGCGCAAAAAGGGGTCATCCCTTAACCGATTAAGCTGTATTGGCGAAACTACCCTTACACATTCGGAAGTTAAAGACCAAAATGATCTTCCGAATGTAGTGGTTCAATCCTCGACGTGCCAAGGCTCGATCATGGTTCGGTGGTGGTTCCATGGTGGTCAGTGCATATGGTTTGGAGTTTTTGGCCACTTTACATTCGGAGGTTATATCCTTAACTTATCTTCCGAATGTAAAAATTCAAAAAAATACAAATTATGAGTTTTGTCGAAAATCAGAATTTTGGGACACTTTACATTCGGGAGTAAGAGTTTTTACTTATCTTACGATTGTAACAATCGGGATATATTTGGCTTGACAAACTCTCGAATGTATATTGGCCCAAAATTCTGAATTTCAAAAAACACTAATCTTTGGAGATTTTATAATTGTTACATTCGGAAGATAAGTAAAAGCTTTTACTCCCGAATGTGTGTTGGCTAACCTTCTACAATGGCCCTTGGAACCGCCTAGATCCATGGTGTGGCTGGTTTTGAACCTGTCATATTCGGAGGATAAGTCATTTGCATAAACCTCTGAATATACGATGGCCCCAAAATTAGAATTTGGGAAAAATGAAGATTTTTCTTGTTTTGAACGTGCAATAATCGGAAGATATTCCATAAACCTAGACCTCCGAATGTGTGTTGGCTAACCTTCAAAATGGCTGTTTTGAACGTGCTCGAAAATTGGGTTACTGTGCCGGAAGTGGACTGATTAGAACAAAAAAAATAGGTTTTGAAGATCAAAACCATAAAATTTTGTAACAAGACAAAGTCTCGTTCCCCCCCCCCCCCGAACCCCCCGGATAGTGGCAGCAATATGCTCCCGAATACACAACATTCGGAAGATAATTTTGGCCCTTAACTTCCGAATGTGTAAGGGTAGTTTCGCCAATACGGCTTAATCGGTTAAGGGATGACCCCTTTTTACGTTTGGGAGACCTTTTTTGTCTTTTAGTATGGCCCCTAAATCCGTTTGGTTGGCCCTAAATTCGCCAGGTATTTTAACAACAATAAATAAGTAAGAGTTTTGGAAAATGATGTATATAAATGAAAATATCTACTTTATGGGGACAAAAATAAATAAAAAAGACTTTACGGACAAAAATAAAAAGGAAAAGACTCACTTTTTATGAGCGATGCTTGATTGGGGTATACCCATTTTATTTCTATCCAAACTAATGTGCTAAGGGGTGTCTAAAAAGTGTCAAATGACCAAACTACCCCCAAACAAAACCATGCCGGCTGAAAAATAAAAAAGTTCAATTTTTTTCCAAAACTCTAACAATGAAATCAAATGGACTACTTTCCAAATCCATGAAATAAAATTGATTTTTTTTTTTGGATTATATGGGTTTTGAGATTGGGTATGAAATCATACCCAATCTCTAATCCTGTAAGGTCTAAACTTTTATCAGACGTCGGAATGGTGTTTTTTGTAGAACTTGCCGACTATATCTGGCCGGCAGGGTATAAGGTTGAATAACATGCCGACTATATCTGGCCGGCAGGGTGTAAGGTTGAATAACATGCCGACGTTTCATCTCTGAAATTAGCAGTTACATGGTCGGCAAGGTATCCATCTTTATACCTTGCCGACTATATTTTAGTCGGCAGGTTATGAAATTAATACCTTGCCGACTAATCATGCATTTGTAACACTTTCTCTGTATGTTAAAAATCTCATAGTCGGCAGGGTATTTTTTTATCAACCTTGCCGACCATAAGTTAATGTTCTTCATCTGCAGACCTTGCCGGCCAGATATAATCGGCATGTTCTTCATCCTAGACAATGCCGGCTGTACTATGTCGGCATTTTATTAAAACGTCTACCATGCCGGCGGAATATAGCCGGCACCTTATTCAAATGTCAACCTTACCGACCTTTGACATTTTCAAAACCAATTTTTTTTTATCCAAATCGAACTCATAAGACGTGTTAAAAGTTTAATCTACTGAATTCATAATTTTAAAATTTTAATCTAAACTCAATTAATTGACCTAATCAGAATTTTTTTGTGTTAATTAAATAAGGGCATATTAGCCATTTTGAAAATATTTGGTTAAGGGGTGGCTTGACTTTACTTCAAAATGACTCTATTTTGTTTTATTGGGTATACCCCAATTAATCTGGGTATACCCCAATCTCGCCAGGTTTATGAGACAACGGGAGTATATTTTTAGATAACCACTGGCATATGAGATTCAAATTTTGACAGAATTTTCAAGCAACCATAGACATCCTTAGGTCTTATGCATGTTTATGTACGAGAAAGATTAGATAGGAAGGCAGTTTTTGGGCATACCAAGTAAGACAAAATAGGAGTGTAAATAGCAATATTAGAAGCCCCTTAACCAATTTTTTTTGGTAATGGCAAATATGCCCTTTTAGGATTAGTGTTAATAGTAATGATTAGGTAAAATAAATCTGATTAGTGAGTAGTTTTAAGATTACTTGCCACTATCCGGGGGGGTTTGGACGATTTTTTCCTGGTTTTGATCGTCAGAATGTTGATTTTTTTCCAACATATCTTATGTTTAATCTCGCTTTTGTAGGTTAAAATCATCAAAAGTTTGTGTTTTTTCACTAAGGTTCGGCGAGTTTGGATGAATAGTTCGGCTAGCTGGAAGTGTTGATTAAGAGCCGAACCTACCTAGTTCGGCTCGTTTTGAATTGTCCAAATAAGCCGAACCCTACACTGAACTGTCTGGAAGAAAAAATGTTTAGGGTTCAGCTTATATTTAGAAATTCGTAAGCGCCAAACCTGTTGGAAACACATTGTTCGGCTATTTGAATAAGTAGAATATAAGCCGAACCTGATCATGTACATTCCTGGGTTAATAATTTTGTATTGGTTCGGCACATATTATGATTATCGAATACGCCGAACCCCTACGCATCTCTTTCTGTGACTAGGTTCGGCTTGAAATTGCATGAAATTTCAAGCCGAATTGTTCATATACACTTACAGGAAGCTTTTGTGAAGAACAGTTCGGCTAAAAACACAACTTAATTGTGAGCCGAATCTTATAAATGCACTAGGTTCGGCAGATATTATGATTATCGTACAAGCCGATCCTAACCATTAATTTTTCTTTAGAGCATCTAAAAATGTTCGGCACATATTATGATTATCGTACAAGCCGAACCTAACCATTAAGAGTAAGGACATATTAGTAATTTAAATTGTTTGAGGATATATAAGTAATTACACTACCCCTTATTTTTCCACCCTGGGTGGAAAAAAAAATTGTATGCCCAAATTATTTCTTGTATGCCCAAAAACTGCCTTCTTAGATAGTGCGTATCCATGATTTAGAGTAGGATGTGGTAAATGATAAGCCCAGATTTAAGGGAAGATGTATACTACTAACATATTCCACAGGACCACAGGTAGTACAAGGAAATAAGGAATGAGCGGCATACCATGATACAAGTTGTTCTATAAAAAACCACATTTACAAGATGTGATTGAACCTCAATTTTGTAAGGCTTACTGAGATTGTGAAGTACATATAAAAACAAGAACCCAAGATATATGGTGTATGTTTCAGTCCTTCAGAGCCGTTGTGTCTTAAGTAAGAGAAAAAAAATAACTCTGGAATTAATTGTAAAGTAAAGATTGATTTGTCGTAGATTTTTCTCTTCTAGGATTTTTAAAGCTTTTCAAGTTTTTCAATGACGGGAAGTTCTACCTCTGCAAACCCTAAATCTTCTGCTGCTTATGCTACCCCCTGTGCAAACCATGGCTTTGATGTTTCTGATGGCAGAGCCGATCTTTTTCAATGTCCTTTCAAAGGCTATGATGGGTGCAAAAACGGGACTGGAGGGAAGGGGTTATTGAAGGTTTCACTTTTCAATCACTTGAGAAATTTACACTACAAGAGAGAAGGGGGGACTGAGAGATGTCGTGAAAGATTGCGCTGTTGCAGAGAATTCTACCACGCCTGGGAGTCCTTATTGTTACATCTCGAGAGTTGGTTTTGCACTGCTTGTATGCATGTTTATTCCTGGAATAAAAAGTGTACACACATTGAGAAAGGTGAGCTCGCTCCTTCTACGGCTACAATTCACGGCATTGCTGCTCCTGCTGCTGTTAATATTTCCGATCCTACTGATGTTGAGGTTGATGCGCCTACTTTAATTCTTGAGCTATTGAACATGGTGTTTCTAGCTCAGATCCCTACAATCTCTAGTATTCCAGCTAAATGTAGGTTGCACTTTGCACGAACCTTCAAGTCTGTGTTGCAGAAAGTGGTGGCTGCACCTAATGATCTGTCTTCATGGATACATCTAATGCTCTTCCCTGTGTGTACTCTCCATGTTGCTGAGTACCAAGAGTTGAAAGATGACACCGGAGAAAGCTGCAGATTAAGTCAGTTAATCATGCATTGCGCATATGGAATGAACCGAATGGGTGTATGGTGCTGGTTCAATGTGTGTTTGAGAAACATGCCGAGATGAAGGAATTACAAGAGAAAGCCAAGAATAAACCTAAACAGGATGATCAAGAAGATGTGAAATTGAGGTTGTGTAGGGGTAAGCTCCGACATGGTTTATATGCTGCTGCGATTCGCACTCTCACTTCTACTGGAGTTGCGTCCAATAATGAAGGTACACGGGCTGAACTTCGTTCCAAACATCCCACTGCTGCCTTGCCGGTCATCCCCTCTTCTTCACCTTCACAGGAGGCTATGGTAGCTACGACGGATCTGGTGCTAAGTAGACTAAAGAGTTTCCCTAAGGGGACAACTTGTGGAAGAGACGGTTTCTGGGCACAACATCTTCTCGATGTTCTCAGTGGGCCAAAGAATGTTATTTCAGATGAGTTACTTGCCTCCATCACAGAAGTGGTTAACTTATGGCTATCAGGCTCTTGCCCGTCGGTTTTGGGAGAATATGTGGCCAGTGCTCCTCTCACCCCACTCATCAAACCTGGTGGTGGCTTGCGGCCTATAGCGGTTGGCACAATATGGAGGAGACTTGTCTCTAAATGCGCTGCATCTTTTGTTGGCAAGGAAATGAACTCATATTTGGGTGATTTCCAGTTTGGAGTGGGGGCTAAGTGTGGTGGAGAAGCAATTCTACATGTTGTGAATCGCGTGTTGGAATAGAAAGGGGACCAAAATACGCTTTCCATGCTGCTGGTAGATTTCTCTAATGCGTTCAATCTCATAGATAGAACAACCATGATCTTAGAGGTATGTAGGTTATGTCCTTCGATATCTCGTTGGGTTGAGTTTTGTTACGCTTCACCAGCACGACTATATTATATGGACCATGTGCTTTCTTCTGCTCAGGGAGTGCAACAAGGTGATCCTTTAGGGCCACTTTTGTTCGCTCTTACTCTCCACCCTCTAGTCTTGAGTATTTTAGAAAGGTGTGATCTAGAACTGCAGGCTTGGTATCTTGATGATGGTACGGTGATTGGGGACACTATGATGGTTGCTAGAGCTCTGAGAATAATTCAAGAAGAAGGTGTTGCTAGGGGGCTGTTTTTGAACATCAAGAAGACTGAATTGTTTTGGCCCTCTATAGACCCCAGGACAGCCGTTGCAGGTATGTTTTCACCTGATATTTGTAGGCCAGAGAAGGGAATTAAGCTGCTAGGTGCTCCTGTTAGCCTTGATGACAAATTTAATGCGGATCTGGTTGTTAAAAGAGTGCAAAAAACTATAGAGCTCATTGATGCAGTGGAAAAACTTGAAGATCCACAGTGTGAGCTTCTTTTGTTTAGAAACTGTGCTGGAGTTTCTCGCTTATATTTTTCTTTACGCACTACCTTTCCAGACTGCACTTTTGCGGCTCAAGATTTGTTTGACTCTCATCTCTACAAGTTCCTACAACATATAATAACAGGAGATGGTCCAGGGTTCGGCCCCTTGCAAATGCGATTTTCCACGCTGCCCCTCGACTAGGTGGTTTTGGTGTTTACTCGATGCAAGACACTATGAATTATCGTTATTTGGCGTCGTGCTTGGAAACACTAGAACCGCAATCTTTCATATTGAGGCACACCGGCATCAGTGGTTTTAGCTCCCATCTTGAGCGTGCTGCAGACTTCTTTCAACTCTCTGTGTAGTCCTGTTTCTCCTATATGCGTCGATAACACTGCCAACCATTCTATGTCAACTCTGGAAACTGTTTATTTTGATGCAGTAAAGAAGAACTTGACTTCCCAATTCAAGTTGTCTGAATGTGATTCATTCCTATGGCAGAGCAACCAAATGAAGCATGCCCTGGATTTCTTAATGGCTATCCCCATCCCTGGTTTAAATTAGCAAATTGGTTCGAGGCAGTTTAGTGCGGTATTATGTTATAGACTTGGTATTCGCTTGTTTGAACCAGGTAGTTTGTGCCACTTCTGCAAGAGAGAGATTGATGCTTTTGGTGACCATGCAGTGCACTATACAAATGAAGTTGGTTTAAAATTTCGACATGATTTAGTACACGACACGATCATACATATCGTTATCGAGTGGGGTGGCGCACGGAAAGAGGTGGACTTGGGTATGCTTGCGAACAACGGTACTTCCTTGAGACCGTGCAGATGTTCTTGTGCTCAATTGGGACAATGGTCGGGACGTTTGCTTCGATGTTACGATTGTGTCGCCCTTTCCGGGAGTAATGGTCGTACTTTGGAAGGGGGCAGCTATCAAGGATGTCGGTCGCAAAAATACCAAGTATTTAGAAAAATGCACCGCACAAGGATATGGATTTGGTGCTTTGGCTTTCACTACTCTAGGTGAATTTGGGGACGGAACAAGACTTCGTTCAATGGCTCCGCAACTATATTGCTAGTCATGATGCTAACGTGCGTGTAGGTGATTTCCTTTTTCATAGGTTAAGTGTGGTAGTTCAAAAAGGAGTTGGAGCCCAGCTTGTTGCTAGGCTTCCGACTAGTTTCTTGTCTAAATTTGGAAATTAAATGAAAGTAAAACTTTACTTGAAAAAAGAAAAGAAATGAGGAGAAAAAATACAATAAAAGAGACAAAAAAAAAAAAAAAAAACCAATTAGATATTCTTTTCTGTGTTGCAGAAGAAGAAAGATGAGAGCTCAATCCACGGGGAAATCTTTTGCCTCTTGAAAAATGGCATCATTTTAAGACACAATAATAAAGCCCTAAAAAAGGACCACTTAAATATAAACAAATCTTAAGAAATCCAATGCCCACTTTCACCCTCAATTCTCATGTGGGTTGGAGACTTGGAGTTAAAATACATAAAGATAAAGACTAGAAAGAAGCAACAAACAAGGGTCTGTGCAGAAGGTATGGTCAGCTCTGTCTTCAATGATGTATTTAATAATTTCATAATGGTTTTTGTTCTTGTTCTTCTCATCAAATCAAGTTACCCTTGAAAATTGTTGAACATCATGAAAACTGAGCCCATGGTTTTGACTCTCTCCCTATTTGGTCTAGAGTAAACTACTAAAACATCAGCAGAGCATAGGGTTTCCCAAATTTGGAAGGGTTGTCTGGTCTCAAACATCCAACAAATCCTACTTTCTATACAGGATCTTTACTTTTACTACTGATACAGTTCACTTTTTTTATCATCCCTTTAGCACTAGCTAGCTTAAGAGATAGACCGACCCATCGGGCATGGCTAGAAATCGTCTGTGACCAAAAGTGTTGCCTGTCCCCTGTCCCAACCAATGACAGGGTGACAGGTGGTAATGTTAAGATTAAAAAAAAAATTAAAAATGTGTGTGTGTGTTTGGGGTACAGACGATTCGAGCCCATCATGCGGGGCTCATTTCAAATTTTCAAGTCTTGCTCTGTGACAGTGTAGAACGATATCCTATAAAACCATATAGGAAATGATGTTGCCTAGCCTACTACTGAAAATCTAGATAAGACCTACTTTGATCTGTTTTTGGTCATATGAGCAACATATGTATGGAAATCTATTAGAGCCAATCGCAGCTGTGCGCAGTTCTATTTTTTGAGGCGCAGTCTAGTTGTGGCTAACAAGGGGAGGAAAGTCCCTTCTATGAGGCTATGAGTTCTTTAATCTCACATTAAAAGGTGAGCTCAAAATTAGCAAACATTAGATGAATATACGAGCAGTACATGTCCTAGTTAGCAATTCGGAATTCGGAAAACATACGGAACGGCAAACGTACGATTATTATACGGTTTTGTAAAATTCAGATTCGGTCCAAGATTCGGTCAACGGGACGTGATTCGTCAGTAATTCGGAACGTCATATGTAGGTGTATAATTCGATTTATAAATGTGAGTTCAACTCTGAAAATTCGGTATACATATATATACTAAATAATTTATATTTATAAGGTCAAAAACCAATTTTTATGTATATGTGTGAGTTATTTAAGGTTTTACCTATTTCCTATCCCTGTTTTTCCTATTTTCAATCCCACTTAATTCCTATCCCCAATTATCCTAAGTACCACCCATATAAATTTGTATATATCCTAAATCCCATCTTTGACATTTTATTTACACCCACCATTAGAATCACCTTGCAACTAAGTTAAAGAAAAACCTAGGTAATCACCTTCCCTTCTCCATCTCCACCACCGATCTCCATAATTCATCACCATCATCGATCAATGTTTCTTTAATATTTGATTTTTGGTTTCATATGAAAAGATGATTCCTAAGAATCCCGTATCACTTTGTAGTAGATGGATCATTCAATCCATTGTTTTTCTATAATTTAAAGACAAGGTGAACAAGTGAATCACGTCAACGGAATCCACTGCAACGTGATCATTAATTTTGTCTCCGGTAGGAAGTGATCCCAGTTCAGTGTATTGAGTATCCTCAAAGAAAGTTTTGACGATGGAGCCACTTCATGAAACTTAATTAGATGACCAAAATATTCTCTTCAAGTATCCCCTAATAAACTTCGATGTGCATGTATCTTTCCAAGTATCCCCTGATCAACTGAGATATCCGTAACTGGACGACCGGTTTTTCGTAAATCTTTTTAAAAAAAACTTACCCACATGGATGGTGATTAATTAGGTTAATTACTAACCTCTAATCCTTGTTCACAAAATGGGTTTTTAATAGAAGTAACATGATTTTCTTTATAGTTTGAATGAACTAGGGTTGAGATATTTTTTCCTACATTTTCAATAATGGAATTTTGCATAATAATTAATGGAGATTAGTCTAATTAGTTCATCCACTTGCATAATTTACATGACAAAAGATTAAGAAATATGTGTACTATAATAAAAATTAATATGAATTTATCCTAGGGTTTCTAACTTGATAGGTTTTGATATTTTTTTTTTAATGAAAAAAGAAAAAAAAAAGGTAATGAAGAAGAAACAAATAAAAATGGTAATAATCAAGTAATAGTCAATTTGACTATTATAGGTGGTACATAGGGAAAATCAGAATTGATAAGTAAATTGGTTTTATGAATTGTGAAGTGGATGGAAAATAGTGAAAATGGGGATAGGAAATAGGTAAAACCTTATTTAAAGAAAAAATAAAATTAATATGATGATATTAATAATATATACAACATTATTCATCCAAAAGGACGTGGTATAGTGGTTTAGATTCTTGGTCAGTGAGTTTGAGATCCCTCTCACCTTCACCTTCAAATTTTTTCAATCATTTTTATTTCATAAAAATTACAACAACGTCTAATATTGGGTCGTGTATGCCCGGGAGGCAGTAAACCCAAAAAAGTGGGGCCTTTAAAAACGTAAAAACTAAAGAATTTATGGCGAATTAAGTGGGCGTATCATTCGGGATTCGGAATACGTAAAATTCGTGAACGATTCGCGAATAATCCGGGAATGCCACATAATTCGCAACTTGGGTTCGGAGTTGCAAACGTACGCGAATAAAACGGTAAAATTCGTGACACGGAAAAATTCGCGAACTTACTAACTAGGGTACATGTTACTATATGCTTCGCAATACAAAAGCTAGTCGGAATTGAAAGACATCTTTATAACTCATCCTTTAGTTCATAACAAATTCTATATTATTATTCATCTTACTTTTTTTTTTTGAGCATATTATTCATCTTACTTATACTAATATAAAAAAAAGAGCTCTTTTTGGTAGGAGACCCCCTAAATTATTTAGTTGTCCTTATTTTTTATATATTTACATAATTACCACTGTTTTAAAAATAGATCAAAAAATTTAAAAACTTAATATCTTTCAAAATACACACCGGATTTTTTTGTAAATTATATATTTAAAAAGCTCTTTCAATTATCTACGTAACGAGTACAAATAAGAATGGTAAATTTTTGGTTTAGGAAGCAAATTTCATGGCTTTCAAATTTAGTATTATTGGATGAGTAAAAATTCAAGCATATGCATCGCACATGTGTCCTTACTAGTTCATATAAGAATAACACGAGGAAAAATATAGACGAAGAATTTTAATTGTTACTAAAAGAACATTGTAATAGTAGGAACCTGTCACCATTGGAGGAAAGGAATGCCATATTTATGTATAGATAGACTGGATTAGTTTTAAGCACCTCCAGATCCAAACTTCTTTCCGAGGACAATCATCTGTAACTTGTCGTACCCAGCAAGCACACCTGCACCAGCAATTGCACGCAAAATGTTTGCACCTGCACCCTTGAACAATGATTTAGCGCCTTCATTCTTCATAATCTGGCTGAACGCATCAAAGGAGCTCTTGTACTTCACGGCTTCACCGGATGTCATCATCATTCTTCTTCTCACAGTGTCGATTGGGTACGACGCAAGTCCTGCTCCATTGGTAATTACCCAACCCAAGGCGAAACTAGCGAAGAAACTATCCTGGAGATGCCATAAAACAACATAGACAAAACGTGTATTAAAACTCAATGGTTTAAACCTAACAGACACACTAAGAATTGACAATAATGTAGGTGAATAGACAATTGAATCAAGGCACTGGTCAAATAATGGCGATGTGTTTTAACAATCAGGAACGAATTTTGACTTTGGGTAAGATCTATTTGGTTTTGTAACTGCGAAGTGCAAATTTTAGACTACTATATTATAGCATTTGCGATATCTTTGTTAGCAACTTCAGATTCTTACTGACCTGCATTTTTTGAGGAAGAACAGGCTTGAGAGAGTCATACATTCCAAAGTAAAGGCCTCGATAGACTATGATTCCAACACATGAGATGTTGAAACCACGGTATAGTCCAGCAATTCCATCCGACTTCAGTGTTTTCTTGTAAACATCGACCAACCCGTTGAATTGCCTTTCTCCCCCACCTTTCTTTGCTGCCTTTGAATCATTGGCAAGACGAGTTCGGGCGTAATCTAGGGAGTAAACAAAGAAGAGAGAAGAAGCACCAGCTGCACCACCAGATGCTAAATTTCCTGCAAACCATTTCCAATAGCCATCTCTGTCCTTCTTGAAATTGAATAGTCTTTTGAAGTAATCCTTGAAGGCAAAGTTTAAGGCCTGGTTTCATGGCATTTCCAAAATTTGAACTCATTAATAGATGGAAACAAAAACAATACCTAACGAACCTTGCGAAATGGCAGACTTTGTAGCAAATGAAAGTGCAAATCACGTACAACAAGATAGCAAAACCAATATTCCACTAAGACGTTAGCAGTGTATTTTCTCCATAGTCAGAAATGCAAACCTGAGTAGGAAAGTAACGGATAACGTTAGCAGTGTTTCCTCTCCATAGGGACATCATTCCTTCATCCTTAATCGTTCTACCAAAACAATCTCCAATACCCTTGTAAGGTTCAGCTAGTCTACCAGATTTGATCATTTCATCCTGGTTTTGGATCAATAGTTTCACGCGTTCAATAGGAGCTGCAGCAGTTTTTGATACGGCAGCGGAGACACCACCCATGAGAAAATCAATCATAAAACCAGCAAAGCCTTTTTCTGACGGTGCTTGGACGCAAATTGGTGATGACGGACCACTGAAAGCCATGGGAAGACCATGGTTTGTCCTGCATGTTTGCATAGACCAATTCTTCTGTAACCCTCCATTTGTAATGTCCCCCCCGTAGCTTTGTAACCTCCTATAAGCAGAAGCCGTATAGAAGCCACCATTATACATTTGCGCATCTTGAGATTTATAGCAGGAACTGAGTTGAAGTTGACCGCTTAGTTTCTGAATGACAGTTGGGTGATGTCGATTTGAATCTGCCATTGCTTGTTATCTGCAAAATTTTCAAATGCGCAAGAATGAGATAACAAACCCTCGTCAAGTAGGAAATGAGCACGACTTCTAAAGCATACCAAAAAAAAATAATGGCAGCAAAATTTGAAAAGAAAATACAAATTACTGACTGTTTTCAAAAACAAAATAAAATAAGTTATCAATCTATCATAGGCGGTATAGTTTATCAAAAAAAATCATAGGCGGTACAAATTCCTTCCCAGAAAGATTACAATGTTGGATAACGAAAACCCTCCATGTACCAGATCAGATAGGTGTCATGCACAAACAAGATTTCACAGAAAATTGATCGAGTACAATACAAAACACACACACACACTTGATAATCATGAATTTCTTTTGTGTTAATATTACATACATAATCTGCTCATTGTACACATGCAATAACTTCTAGTTGTCAAATTACCCTCTAATAAGTTGTCAAATGGCCTTAGCTATATAAGGAAACCTTAGTTTTACTTTATACTAAGAACTGCTTACATCTCAATTCACTGATGAAAAAACTAGACTTGCAAAAACAAAGAATACCGAAGCAATTAGAATTCGTACATGCATAATGGGTGTGTCAAAGAGACATTACCTGGTAAAAAAGAGAGTGGGAAGAGAGAAAAATCAAGTGAGAAGTTAGGGCAAATGACAACAAGTAATAGAAAGATGAACGGAAAGCGAAGGGGAACAGTTGGTTAGTGATGATATGGACTAGCATGGATTTCGAATGAGGTACCGTTATTCCTACGGGTGCGCCCGTATCACACGGTCCCACCAATGACCCAGGCGTGTTACACGGTCAAACTCTAAGGGCTTTGACTATTTTAATATTCTCCCACCGCATTCCCGATACCGGCGCTATGATTTCATTCATTTATTTATTTTTCTCTTTTGTTTGTGTGCCGTTTGATCAGCACTACTTTGAGTATCACGGTTAGGAGTGGGTCTGGTGACAGATCAATCGTATAAGACTTGTAGGTACCGAATATCACAAGGCATTAACTTACGAACATCGTGACAAATATAAGAAGAAAGAGTTACAAAACAATACGAAGATAGAGGAAGTACATGGAAGTATGAAGATTTGCGAAGATAGAATAATCGTACGAAGATGTGTTGCGATACTTCGCAACACATATACAGCTGTACAAAGTTCATTATAAATAGGAGTTCAAATGTAAAATTAGAGAGATTCTTTTGGTGAGTATTAGAAATTATCTTAGGAAAGAGAATAGAGAAAGTTGTAACTATTCTAGTTCCATTTAGATACTTCTTTGTAATCAATTGAGAGAATTAATAAAAAAGTTGTCATTCAACATCAAGAACTTCTCAAGTTTTACTAATTGTACTGAGGGTGTAGTTGTAGGTTATTCTGCAACTACATAATTGGCGCTAGAAACAGGGAACTTGAGGATTGTGATAGCCAAAATTTGAAGGAATTGTGGAAAATTTGAAGATCAAATGGAGTCAGTGGATGGATATTGCAAAAAAGAAGAATGTAATATGATCACAAAGACAATGATTGATGAATTTCATAATAACATGAAGGGAAAGATATACAAGCGAGATTGTAGAGGAAGAAAGATCATGGAGGAGGAGAAAATAACAACTTTAGAAGAATGGGAAAAACAGAAAATCACATTTTCAGTAGCAGAAATTCCAAATGAAGACTTGAACCACACTTCACCATTGGTGATCACAGTTCCATTCATGCGAGAAGAGAAGAAAGCTATAGAAAAATGGAAATTAAATCGAATCTTGGTTGATACAGGGAATTCTGTTAATATCATATTCTATCATGCACTTAAAGGGATGGGAATTAAAGATGAAGAAATCACAAATTCAAAATGTCTCATTCATGGATTAGGAAAATCTACAACAAAATCTAAAGGGGAAATAGCACTGCGAATATTGCTAGGAGAAATCGAAACACATATAGTCTTATGTGTGATAGATATGGAATCTCCATATAATATGCTGATAGGAAGGTCGTGGATTCATGCGATCAAAGTTGTTGCTTCAACATTACATCAGAAAATCAAATTTCCTACACCAAATGGAATACAGGAAATAAAAGGAGATCTTGATAGTGCAAAGTTTTGTTATCAGATTGAAGTAAAACAATGTGGGGGGAGAGCAAGAAAGAAACAGTTTCGTAGAAAACTTGCGAAGGAGGTAAAAAAGGAAGAAGAATTCAGAGTGTATACAATAAGAGCAAAGGAAGGGAGAGGAATACCAAGTGAGATTCCAGAAAAAGAAGGGGAACCAGCAAAAATAATCAAAGAACCAACACCTATGGGGGAGAAAAGTCCAAGCTATGTTGCAGCTGAACCAACTAAAGAAGTAAATATTGGAAGTAAAGAGGAGCCTTTATTCTTGCGAATTGGAACTAAGATGGATGAAGAAGAAGAAAAGAGAACTATTGATATCTTACGAGAATATAAAGATATATTCGCAGGAAGTGTAGATGAGATACCAGGAATTGATCCATCAGTGGCGTGTCATAGATTGAACATCGATAAAAACGTAAGACCATTCAAACAAAGAATAAGGAAGATATCACAAAGTTATCATGCACAAATAGAAGAAGAATTACAAAAGATGCTGGATGCAGGAATCATAAGGGAAGCAAAATACCCAGAATGGATTGCGAATATGGCCATTGTTCCGAAAAAGAATAAAGGGATAAGAATTTGTATAGATTTCACTGATCTAAACAAAGCCTGCCCCAAAGATAGCTTTCCATTACCAGACATACCACAAATGGTGGAATCAGCTGCAGGACATGATAGAGTCACTTCACTTGATGGATATAAAGGGTATAATCAAATATCACTCGCAGAAGAAGATCAAGAACATACTGCCTTTTTTTCTCCAAGAGGTTTGTATTGTTATGTGAAGATGCCATTTGGTTTGCGAAATGCGGGCTCTACATATCAACGAATGGTTGAAAAAGTGTTCGCAAAGTGGATACATAAAACTTTGGAAGTATATGTAGATGATATGTTGATAAAAAGCAAAGAAGCCAAAGATCATGTGCAAGATTTGAAGGAAATATTTGAACAAATGAGAAAGTTCAACATCAAATTAATTCCTGAGAAATGTATAATTGGAGTTGCGTCTGGAAAATTCTTGGGATATATAGTATCAAAGGAGGGAATACAAGTTGATCCAGAAAAAGTACAAGCAGTTCGTGACATGCCAAGACCTGCAACAGTAAAGGAAGTACAAAAGCTAAATGGACTCTTGGCTTCACTCGGAAGATTTATTTCGCGAATGTCAGATAAGTGTAAATATTTTTTCAACATACTTAAGAAGGGAGCAAAATTCAAGTGGACCGATGAATGTGAAAAAGCTTTTCAAGGAATCAAAGAATATCTCACAAATACATCCATATTACAGAAACCAGAGAAAAACGAAGAATTATTGGTATATCTCGCAACAACTCCATATGCTCTAAGTGCAGTTCTGTTGCGAACAGACGCAGGAATATAAAGGCCCATTTACTACATCAGTAAAACTTTTAACGCATCAGAGAGAAATTATTCTAAAATGGAGAATTTAATCTTAGCCCTGGTTTATGCATCATTCAAGTTACGAATATACTTCCAAGCACATGTGATAAAAGTGGTAACCAAGGTGCCAATTGAATCCGTTATGAAGAACACCAAAAGGTCAGGGAGAATAGAAAGGTGGAATGCACAAGTAAACCATTACAAGATAAAATACGAAGTATTATCATCGCAAAAGTCACAAGTTGTCGCAGATTTCTTAGCAGAATTTCCTTTGAAAGAAGATGAAGCAGTAGAAGAAATGATGGATGTTGAAGAAGAGTTTGGGAATCCAAAAGACTTGTTAACAGAACCAAATAGATGGGAAATTTTAGTAGACGGATCATCCAACGGTGAGGGGAATGGAATTGGAGTTGTGTTGATCTCACCAGAAGGAGAAAGAACAGCATTCTCATTCAGACTAGAATTTGCATCCACGAACAATGAAATAAAGTACGAAGCTGTAGTGCACGCATTGAAGATCGCAATAGAAAAGAAGCTTGAAAGTATAAGGATAACAAGTGATTCGCAGCTGGTAATTTGTCAAATTAAAGGGGAATATACCACAAATGAGTCTTCCTTGAAGAAATACAAGAAACTTGTTTCTGAACTATCTGCGAAGATACCAAAATTAAAGTGGAGGCATATAACAAGGAAATACAATCGACTCGCAGATGCTTTTGCATTCATTCCAAGTATGATGACAAATCCTAATACAAGAAATATCAAAATTCAGACGATTCAACACCCATCAGTGAACAAAGAAGAAGAAATTGAGGAGGCAGTTGCGATGGAAGTAGAAAGAGAATTACCAAATAACATCGCAGATTGGAGAAAAGAAATTCATGCATATCTCGCAACAGGAGAAGTATCCAGGAAAAGACTAGAAGCACATAAATTAAAGAGTCGTGCAACAAACTATGAGCTACGAGAAGGAATTTTATATAGAAAATCTTTCAGTGGACCACCTCTCAAGTGCTTAACTCGCGAAGAAGGTAAAAAAATATTGAAGATGTTACATGGAGGAGAAGCTGGCAATCATAGTGGGGGAAGGTCCCTAGCGTACAGAGCAAAGATACAAGGATATTACTGGCCTTATATACATACAGACGCAAAATTGTTCGTACGAAGATGCAAGGAATGTCAACGACATGGTAAAAGAATTCATGCACCAGGGCAACATTAAATTCTTCAACAAGCTCCTGGCCTTTTGGGAAATGGGGGTTGGATATTGTTGGACCATTTTTTCCTGGATCCGGACAAAGGCGATATTTGATATTCGCAACAGATTATTTCACGAAGCTCGCAGAAGTAAAAGCAGTACAGCATATTCGTGATAAAGATGTTTTTACGTTCATATTTGAGAACATCATTTGCAGATACGAAGTTCCAGCACAGTTAGTATCTGATAATGGAAAACAATTTGAAGGGCAGAATATAGAGATGTTACTAAGTGCTTTTAGGATAAAATGTGGGAAATCAACTCTGTTATATCCACAAGATAATGGACAGGCAGAGACAACAAATAAAATAATCGCAGATACAATCAAAAATAAATTAGAAGGATATCTCAAAGGGTGGTGCGAGCAAGTACCTAGTGCAGTCTGGGCATACAATACAACTAGAAGAGAGGCAAATGGAATGTCTCCTTATTGCTTAACATATGGAGTAGAAGCAGTATTACCAACAGAGGTTGTAATTCCGACAAAAAAGAAAGAAGCTTGGGAAAGAAATTTAAGTGTAGGGGTAATATTAAGTGAACTGGATGATTCGGAAGAAAAAAGAGAAAAGGTGTTGCACCATATGAAGATTTATCAGGAACGATTAGCTCGAGAATACAACAAGAGAGTCATTGAACGTGAATATCAACCAGGTGATTTGGTCATGCGAGAAACACATCCATATCAGAAAGAAAATGGAGGAAAATTAGCACCAAAATGGGATGGACCATATGTTATCAAAGAGGTTGTGGGAAGCGGAGCTTATCGGCTGATGGATCCAGAAGGGAGAGACATGGGTTTGAGACTTGGTAGACCTTGGAATAGACTGTATTTGAAAATGTATTATCCATAAAACTCATGATAAATTTTACGAATATTGTTTGCTCGCAGGAAATATGCAAAAATTACGAATTTCAAATTTTTTATTGCGATTAACTTTCATTAAAGAAAGACGCACACATTAACTTGCGAAGAAAAGACCGCAATTTGCGAATAAAAGACCGCAATCTGTGATCAGCTTTCAAAAAAGAAAGAAAGCCGCAGAAATATTACACATGCAAACCTTTGTGGCGTACAACCTAGTTCGCGAAGCAACATTTCGTAAGAGGCAAAGTCCTAAAGTACGTCATTTAAGGGGGTACCTATAAGCATGACTCAGGGACACCGGAACACCACCAAGGTACTTGAGTACATGGAACTTTACGGGGTACAACCCAATAACGGGGTACCTATCCGGGTTAGACACCTTGGATTCTCACCTAATTTTGCGACATTACGCAATATTATGCGATGTAACATGATTTAGGTTGGGAGACTAAGGCATACTGTCTTTCCCAAGAAGTGAATAAAACGATCAAGGCGCCGAGGTACACGGTTGAGTCAAGAGTGTCGGGTGAGCTTGAAGCACATCTGCCATTTTTGACAAGTCTTGGCAAATGATGCACTTGGCCCAAAGATACCCCATAGGGTGCAACCTCGTAACTATAAGCCCTATAGGCAAAAAGGATAAGAGGTTGCGATCAAAAGTTGGTTGTTTGCAGAACTGGATGGGAAGAGCTAACCTTGTATGGTCGATGTACGCTTCCTTGAAGGGGCAACCAATGGGAAGATAAAGGGCAGCACCCTCCATTAGGGAGATGATACGTGCTATAGGACGCAAATGTCACGAGGCTTCTTGTTTGCAAAAAATAAAGGCTTGTCATATTTGTGCAACAATTGAATTTCTGCGAGCATTCTAAAAAAATAAAATAAAAATAAATAAATAAATATATATATATACAAAGAGAACTCGCAGAACATAACAAAGAAGTTAAGATGAGATCAATGGGTTATTACATGAAAGTGTAAAAACTTCTTGCGATTTCATCGCAAGACGATAATGTCACGAGGTTGTATATTCGCAAGAATGTTCAAACTTGTCATATTATCGCAAATACAAAAATATTATCACAAAAGAGGTGGCAAAATAAGACCTTTACTTAGGAAGGCATGATAAGACCAAAGCAATTAATGAAAATTATTCCATCAATATCATTGGAGAATTTTTACAAGAGTATCATGAAGTTCTGACAAAGAAGACAGCTCCGTCAATATCATTGAAGAATTTTTACAAGAATATAAATCATGAAGTCCTAAAAAAGAAGACAGACCTATTGAATAATTTTCATGAAGATATAACAAAAGATATGATTTTGGATAATTCGTATTCATAATTAGCTCGCAATCAAAAACAGATAGTTCGTATTCATTAAATTTTACGAGAATTACATACTTCTTATACTTCTTCATATACTGAATATTTCTCCACAACTTGAATACTTCTTATAATTCTTCAAGAACGTCTCATATTTATTATACTGCTTCAACGGATACTTCATTTTGCGAAGGTTAAGTACTTATTATACTTCTTCATACATTGAGTAATTCTTCATAGATTGAATAATTCTTATACTTCTTCATACATTGGATAATTCTTTACGGATTGAATACTTCTAATACTTCTTTAAAGATATTTTATACTTCTTATACTTCTTAAGGATATTTCATACCTCATATTTCTTATACTTCAAAGGGAGGATTTCTTGTTCACAATCGCAACAAGCCGAAGCTTCGTAAGTTGAATTAGGGCAGATATTCTAATACTTCCAACAATGTTTAATCATCTGAAGAGCAATAATAGGGGGAAAGGAGATACTAAACTATATTCTTTGAGTTATATTATTTCTCTTCATATGATCAAATGATGCAAATAAGGAAAGTATTCAACTTAATAAATGTCAAATCAAGAAAGGCCAAATCACCTTCGCAAAATATCAAATATACTTCTTAAAAGAACAAAAATAGTAGGCATAATTGTTTGCAAAAAGAAAATCAACAGTAGCTGAGAGAAGGAGTTCAAAGGAAAGGAGAACAAGAGAATAAATGATAATTTGAGAAAGAACATTATTATGCTTCATCAACACTCTGTGCTGGATCTTTAAGATGAGCAGGGTCATTAGCAACTTTCGACTTTTGTGAAATATCATCCTTTGAAGAATCTGCAACAGGAACATCTCCTTGAGGAATAGATTCTTTTTCATCATCAAGTCCTTCATCATCACTCTCATAATCAAAATCACTATCAAGCTCACGAACAACTTCATCGTCAGATATTTTCAGAGGAGTAATTTTCACAGGAGGCAAGGCTCTCAATAAGAGAATGTTATTCGCAAAGACTTGAGCTTTCAGATGACTTTCACGAAGTATAGCTTTCTGATGGTTTGTATCTTCGATATCTTTGGAATAAGCAAGATATTTGAATCTCCGAGTAGCACGATCACGAGAGTTGATTAAGCGAGTAGAAAGCAAAGCATTTTTCTTACGAAGCTCAGAACAGGAGGCTTCTAATCCAGCCTTAGCATTGCGAAGATTGTTCTCAGATTCTGCGAGTAAAACAAAATTTAAAGGGTCAAATTTGCGAATATAACAAAATTTAAAGATACATCAGAGGCAGTCAAATTTTAATGACTACCTTCTCTTTGAGAAATAAGATATTGAGCTAAAGATAGACAATAATTCTTCATCTGATCCATCGCATTATCAAAACCATCACCAACTAATCCTTTAAGTCTAGATTGAAGCTTCTGATCTTTAGAAAGAAGAAAATTTTTATCCTTCGCAAGTTTGGTATTAAGACTTTTTAGTTCAGAATAATCTTCTTCAAGTTGATTCTTCTTAGTACTTAAGATTATATTCTTATTAATAAGGGACTTCTTCTTAACGGAAAAAGAACTTCTCTCTGCATCTGAAGACTTCTTTAATTCCTCAAGTTCACCTTTTAACAAAGAAAGAAGATTTTCTTGATCGCAACATTTATTCTGAAGAGTATCTAATTTTTGCGAAGAAACGATCATTGTATTCAAATACAAGCATTTCTCTTCAGATAAGGTTTTGTTCTCTTCTAATAAGGTTTCTACTCTCAAGCCAGCTTTAGTTAAAGAAGAAGTAAGTTGAGATATGTCATCATTCAAAAAAATTCGGTCGTAAATCAGTTGGGTATTCTCTTGAAAAAGGGCATCAAAATTATCAAGAGCACACGAATAAAGATTAGATAAATGGGAGAATTGGTTCAAGAGGCTTTCATGCTTGGCTTGATATTCTGTTGCATCTGATTCATGGCGAAGTACCAATCTTCTACATTTCTGGATGGATTCTATAAAGGGGAATGGGTTTTAATGGGTGTTTCAAACATATGAAGAACAAAAGTAAACAAAAGGGGAAAATATGAAGATAATAATCATACCTTTCAATTTATCATTCCTTTTGCGAAGGATCGCACAATCAAGAGAATCATTCTGAAGCTGATAATTCTCTTTGCGGAGATTCTCACATTCTGCTCTTGAAGACTTCATAGATTGGCGAAGCAATTCAAATTCTTTTTCCAAGGATTGGCGTGAAGTAGAAATATCAGGATTGATGAAACTATTTAGTGCTTCGCAAAACTCATATTGCGAACGAACATTAGTAGACTTCGCAGTATTATTCAAAACCTCAGATAACATTCGAAAAGTTGAGTAAATTCCATCTCGAATTTCTTGAGGAAGAGGAGAAGAATTTGAAGGAATAAGAGCAAGTTGTAAATTGTCTGTAGCAATAGCATTCAAAGGATTAGGAGTCAAGATAGGATTTTCAAGAGAAGATGTTGAAGAAGTATTTTGCGAGGGTTGATCTTGAAGAAGTGTTGATAAATTGACATTGGTGGGAGATTGAAAACTGGGTAATGGAGTAGAGGCACGAGTTTGCGAAGAAGTATTTTCATGAGGAGGAGAGGGAAATTCCTTATCCATTTCAGGAAGGAAGTCATCAATTGAAATTATTGGTGTGGGTTTAATCACTCGAGATCTCTTGTTGGGATTGGATTTTTCACCAGCCTACGAATCAAAATGTAGATTAAAAACTGAGGCAACAATATATTGTTCAAAAAATAAGACAGAGTATTTTAACTACCTTTTGATTCTCGGATTTTCTTCTTCGAAGATTAGGGCTTGAATTTCTGGGTGGAGATTTCACCTGAGGAATAGTTTTGCTGAAATAAACCAAAATCAAACAATAAATTATACATAAATCAAAGAGGAAAACAAGTGAAAAACGTGAAGATAGAAGAAAATTACCTTGGAGAACTCATGATGATATGAACAGGAGGAGAAAATGGTAATGGAGAGTGTGATAAGAAGACAAAATTGCAGAAGTAAAAAGAGAAAATAAGAAGAAGAAAAGGAAGAGAATATAAAAGAATTTATATAAGGGAATAACTAGAAAAGGACGGTTACAAAAGACGTGTCCAAATTCTAAAAGACTAAGTAACGGTTATGTTCTCACGATCATTTCTTCTTCGCAGAATTGACATGAGAAGAGGCAAGATGTAGGTACCGAATATCACAAGGCATTAACTTACGAACATCGTGACAAATATAAGAAGAAAGAGTTACAAAACAATACGAAGATAGAGGAAGTACAGGGAAGTATGAAGATTTGCGAAGATAGAATAATCGTACGAAGATGTTTTGCGATACTTCGCAACACATATACAGCTGTACAAAGTTCATTATAAATAGGAGTTCAAATGTAAAATTAGAGAGGTTCTTTTGGTGAGTATTAGAAATTATCTTAGGAAAGAGAATAGAGAAAGTTGTAACTATTCTAGTTCCATTTAGATACTTCTTTGTAATCAATTGAGAGAATTAATAAAAAAGTTGTCATTCAACATCAAGAACTTCTCAAGTTTTACTAATTGTACTGAGGGTGTAGTTGTAGGTTATTCTGCAACTACAAGACTAAGCTCTACAACGAAGACATCATCCTTCCGCTTGAGGTTTGTAATATTGATTTGATCTTGTTTTCATTCCTAACGTATCTTTCAAGTCGCCTTATATTGAAAACATCACATGCGAAGTTGTATTTGTAATACTCTTGTGGTTAGACTTGGTCATTGCATTATGATCAAAGTATCAAGAAAAATATATTACGAAGTATAACGCTTATCTTTTGAACTTCGTAAATATGACATCAACATAATCTATGTATTTAGTTACTTGATTATGTGTAAGGATAACTTTACCGATCAAAAAAAAATAAATGTGTAAGGATATAAGTGTGATTTCATCCTAGGAAACTATGTATTATTACACTGGTTTAAGGAAGTAGATGTGTGAACTTGTTTCATAATCGAAAGGGAAATCAAGTGTGTTGGTCCGATTCTTTATTGAATATATTTTGGATGACCAATACAAGATGATAAGGTAGAACCTATCTTGACTTATGTTGAGAATCAAGGTATAACCTGTCATAGCCTATAATGTTTAGAAAGGTGTAACCGGTCACAAGATGATTCAGAAAAACAAGGTGTAATCGGTCACATGATGATTCGGAAAGCAATGTGTAACCGATCACAAGCTACATTTGGAAGTAAAGTGTAATCGGTCACATGCTACATTGGGAAGCAAGGTGTAACCGATCACAATCTACTTTGGGAAGTAAGGTGTAACCGATCACAAGCTACTTTGGGAAGCATGGTGTAACCAGTCACAACCTATCTTGGGGAGCATGGTATAACTGGTCACAACTAATATTGTGAGTCATGGTATAACCGGTCCCAAGAGAAAAACTGAGTTTGCAAAGTTCACGCATTTCTTCATGTTGTGTGTGAATTAGGAATTAGGGTTTGCTAAGAGAAACTTCTAGATGTTGACATTATTTGAACATGTACATAGCTCTTATCATTAATTGTTCAAAGATATTCCTTGACACTCAATGTGATCCCATACAGAAATATTGAAAAGCATTTAATTATGATTTTCATAATATATGTTTCAATTACCATCAATTAAAGCATATCCTCTGGAAAAGGTTTATTAGTTAATGTAAACAACTAATAATATAAGTTTTCAAAGAGAAATTTCGGAAATATGGTTTGGCATTTAATTGGAAATAGGAAAACCGAAATTAGGTACTTTAATAAATATCTTGAGAATATTTTCGGTTTTGGAATTTCCTTATTGTCCAAACAACCTTGGTTTATAAATATCTAAGAGTCAGACAAACTTCATTTGTGTTGTTTCTGGTGGAGCCGTCTATCCGGAGAGGAAAGTACCGTAATTAGGAGAAATCTCTTACGACCGCTCGTTTAAAGATTTTTGTGGGATCAAGAATCTCTACGAGTATCGCTAGTGGGAAATTAGATAATTGCACTGCTATTTTAGTTTTCGATTATTGATTTGATTGACTAACGGTTGTTGAAACTTTGATTGCACCTAGTTTGATTATTCTTGAGAGCCTTCTCTTCTGACACAAGGTCACTCAAACTAGATCAAATTATCGACGGGATCTTTAGAACCATTTGTGGACCTAAAGACATCTTGTGATAATCCATTGTTAACAGACCATGTTCCGTGCGTGATTTATCACAAGAGGGTTCAAGTTTGTGTTGTGCAGGTTATTGAGAATGCAATTGAAGGTTTGAATACAAAGGAGATTTTCTTACTAGTTTTCGTATCTTGTGAATTTGTGCACACATCTTGATCGGCTTGGATCCGACTTAGATTAGATTTATTGAATCAGAAAGTCATATTGATCGGCAACTATTATTTGGTGGTATTTTGGAGTATCTGAATCTGATAGTTGTGAATCTTAATCTAAGTTACTGATTCAGATTGATCTTACCCGAAAAAGGAGTTTATTTAAACAGAAAATCCTTTGTCGACTACTTAACATATCTTTTATAGTAAAGATAATTGAAGTGGTTACCAATTTTTTTTTATTCCTTTACTGTTTGGAATACGATCTAAAGGAGTTAAGTACATAAAGGCTTTACTGGGTAAAGAAACGAGATAGTGATCTGTCTTGAGATTCATGTGCATGACTCTAGAAATCGAAGAGGCATGGATACTGAGAAAACTAATTAGATAAGGGTAGTCTACTTGGCCTCAACTGTACGAAGTTTGCATTAGATTTTGTATAGCGGCTTAATTCTTATAGTATTCAAAACTGGACTAGGTCCCGGGGTTTTTCTGCATTTCCGGTTCCTCGTTAACAAAATCTTGCTATGACATTTACTTTATTTTCCACAATTATGATTTGTTTATTATAATTGAAAGTAAATACACTTGTACATTAATTCCTGGTCACTTGAAATTGATCCTACAGTGTTTCGGTTTAATACCGTACCTATTATCAAGTGAATACTTTGTTGTTGTATTACCTTAATCTCGTATCCATAGACGATCACACAAAGTGTATACCAAAGTTGTTGTATTGTCCCGACTTTTTCCATAGATGATCACAATTGGTATCAGACTTATAGGTTGATATTTAAAAGATTGTGGTGTATTTGGGTACCCTCGTCTTTTCATACTTGGAAACCCTTTGTGCTTGCGCTTTTTAAAGAATTTCTATGACCTTATCCATTCATCTTCTCTCTGCGATGCTTTAGCCTCATGAGCCCTTTGTTTGGAAAAATCTCTCCCTGTACTTCTGACGTCATCTGTTTGTTCGAAATAACGTCTTCTATGCGATATGTCTGCGGTTTCAAAACCAGAAGTAGATGGTGAGCTACCGAACATAGCCATATCCTATAAATCGTCATCCATAGTTACTGGAGCAGAAGTACTAGCTTCAGTGTTTTGGATATATTGACTGTCTTGAGTAGGTAGAGTGTTTTGAGTAGGTCTATCATCATTATTCACCTCTGGATTGTAGTCTAGTTGATAGGTCTTTAGGATCTGGAAAATAGATTAATGTCTCTAAGGTCTTTTAACTTTTGCTTCATAATTCTGTTTTCCAAGGCTGTACTGGGGAAAAAATGTACTAGTGTCTCGCTCTTTGGAAGAAAAAATAAACACCAATTTTTTTTCCAGGTACTTACATAATCGGCTACCGTCAATCCCGTAGGTCTGTTCCGGAAGTAGGGTATGATGTGTGAAATATGTCTCCTCACTTCTGATCTTAACGTGTTATACCTTGATTGCAATTAATTTTTGTCCCTATTTCCACCATTAATCTTTTAACGAACTCTTCCATAATTCTCTTCCAAAAATCTTTACCTTTTTGATCATTTTTTTCCAATTGGATCGTTGCATACTATAATCCAATAAGTAATTAGTGCATCATCCTCTTTTGATTGAAGTGTGACATATTTTGTATGAACAAAATTATATTAGGTGAAGAAGAAGAAGAAGAAAATCAATGAAAAAGAGAATCAATTGATTTTGGTGTGAGGGATGAAGGAGGAATAGTTCTGTATTTATAGGGTTGCCTGAAAATATAGTTGTTGATATTTCAAATGTCTAGTAAACTAGAATCATTGATATTAACGGTCATTTTTGATCTGATGGCTTAAATTAGCCGGCGCTGAATGGTACAGCGCATATGCGCTATTTGGTTACATGCGACATTTCTATCCGTTGAGAATAACTGCTATATTCTGATCTGACGAATGATAGAACGATGTGCGGAATAGAACAGCGCAGCTGCACTGAATGGTACGGGCATCCCAAATGACCAATGGAGCTCAATGGTAATGCTAATGGAAGAAGACGAGGAAGCCTTGAGAGTCGGTTAGCATTCATCAAGAGTTATTGCAAGGTGTTTGTAACTTCATTGAGGGCATCAAATGGTAATCATGAAGATGCTATGGTTGTGTACCAAGCGGATCAAGGAATGATATTCACTCATGCCACCGCTTTGGAGATATTTGGTGGAGCTCGAAGTTGAGTTGAATGAAGTATACGTGCAATGAAGAAGTATTATGAAGTTCTAGTTAAATATGTAATGTAATTGTAAACGTACTTAATTGAAAAAAAGAGTATTATGGAGTTATTACAAGAACTAATTAATATTTCTACTTAATGAAAACATGCTTAAATGAAAAAAGAGTATTATGGTTTAATAAAGTAGCGAATATGAAATTTACTCTCCATTCTCATAAAATGATTCACCTCCTTGGTATTCGTAGTGATATTTATCCGTATCCACGCTGGTTGTACACTCATGAACTTCCGGTAATGCATCATCCATCATAATTTTCGGAATATCACCATCTCTAAAACCATCTCCATGTCGTTTCCAAATGTGTGTAGTGAGTTCTTGGCGAAGTTCCGCCCTATGCGCAAGGTTGTACAATACATGAGGAGCTATCCTTGTGTTTCCTTGAATTAGTAGTTGAAGTTCTTGTCCCATGATCCTCCCCCATTCCTCATCGCGGTATTCCATCTCAACACACATATTGTGCATTTTCAAGCACCCCCTTATAATTTCCTTCATGTACGATTTTTTATAATAATGACACGGTTTCAATATAATGCCACCTTTAGACCACCAAATACACGTTCTATGTCCTTCCTTTTGGCTTATTGGTATTGATTAAAAAAAAATTCTTTATTGTTCGCGGCGGGTTACCCCTTGTCGTAGCTTCTACCATTATTTGAAAATGACAAGGAGGTGTTACACCATTAAGTTGTCTATCGAACAAACCTGAAACATGCAAGACATTAAGGTCATTATTATGTCCACCCAATCCAAAATATGAATGCCAGATCCATCTATCATATGAAGATACCTCATGTAGAAAAACTTTGGGATTTGACTTATAGACCATGTGGGATCCTGCTTGATCCACTGGACATGCTCTCCATTCCCAGTAAAAAATAATCGACACTACCAAGCATCCCAGGAAATCCACGAGCTTCATTTTCTGCTAAAATCCATTCAGTATCTTGAGAAGTAGGATGACTCATTTGTTGACCATTATAAATCCAAACTCAGCTGAAATTCAGCAGAAATTCACGGTCGTGAACTTCCGCCAATATGCGTACAGGTACGCATACTTTCCCAGTCTCCATCAACTATTTAGTACACACACAAGTATGCATACATTTGGTTCCCGGTTTTGGACTTATACACTAATGCGCGAACACATTATATGCTTATATCCAAAGATGGTTACATGTTCTAAACTCTTTATTTCAACCATTGAAACATTCTTAGAGGATGTTAAATAAAGGTTATTCACACACTATTTTTCATCAAAGCAATTTTCAAGATATTGAAATAATCAACATGACTTTCGTCACTTGTAAAGATGAACTTGTCCAAAGCGAAAGCTTACCAACACATATTTCGAGAAATAGGTAAGCGAGGTAAGCTCGGCTCAAAATAGCAAATGTGTATAATCGAAGTCTATATAGCAATACAACTTTTGTCTGAAGAGAGGAGATAAAGTAGATAGACTTTTGAGTGATAGATAAGTTCAAGTCTCCATATACCTTTTTTTCGATGAAGATACACCAGTTCCTTGAGTAGTTCTTCGTCTTTACATGATGAACGCCGTGGAGTCTAGAGCTCAACTACACTTTCTATTCTAGTCCGAGACTTAGCTATAAGTAGACTGGAAATCAAGACTTATAGTTTTGGCAACTAAACTTGACAGCAAGCTTGAGATAGCAACGCTTGCGAGTTAGACCTATAAATGCTCTAACAATCTCCCCCTTTGTCAATTTTAGTGACAAAAATATCAATACATATGTAATACAAAATAAATAAACTTTGCAACTTCTCTTCCACATGCATGATCTCCTTGGTTCTTCAACATTACTCGAAATCTTTGTCACTTCCAAGTACTCTAATGATTCCAAAGATATTCAAATCAGCATCATCGTTGTTGAAGATCCATAGCCATAACAATCTATAATACAAAACAGAATGGGTTTTTGAGACTTTGACGGTCGGATAACATTTTGAGAGACAAACAAGTGATCCGACCATCCAAATATCATCCCAGCAAAAGACATCTAGCGGCTATGGCGTTTGTAAGCTCCTTCCATTATGGAGATATTAATAACCCTCATAATTATTTCTTCATCAATTGAAGAAATAAATGGGCTATTAAAAAAAAACTAAAAAAGAAATGTTACATCCAAGTTTCAACCATAGAAAAGTAAAAATAAATAAATAAACAATTATTCTTTTTTAAAATATACTAAAAAATAATTTTCATTGTACTTACTGAATAATTTTCATCAACCTGCAAAAAGAAAAAAAAACATTAGAGTTACAGTGCATAACAATCATTTTTTAACTCCATAAAACATAACTCACCAATAATTTACTTTTACGTCGTAGGCCTGATTTTAATTTTAGCAATCGAATAAGCCTATTTTCATCAACCTGCAGGAGAGAAAAATAAATAAATAAATAAAAAGCATTAGAGTTACAATATAGAAAAATCATTTTCTAGCATCCATAACAAGTTAATTTTAACAATCGAAAAATGAACCATGTTATCATCCATATCAACTTTAGCATTCCTGAGAACATTTGAGCATTCTAGATCAAGTTCATGACTATCTTTTCACCATTTTCATGAATAGTTTAATCAAAATCTGCACTACAAACAAAAAAAGGATAAACTCAAACAATAAGAGGAGCAAAAAAAATAAAAAATCCTGATCAACGAATTGAAAAATGGTGCGTACACATATACATGTATAGAAATTAAATGTTGAAACGAACTATCCCAAAAGTTCACGCCATTTACATTTTGTATCAATTGATTCCAAGAAAACGAAGAATGAAACTTATGAGATTCCATGCCATTTACACGCTTACTAAATTAAAGAATGCACGAGTGTCCAGAGTCATGAATGTGAATGTTGACGGCGCATGCATTTTCCTGTCATTTTTAATTTTTTATTCAGAAAGATCCCAAAGTGTACGGTACATATTTTATCCACTGGGAATATATATTTCATGGATGAAATCAAGTTATCTCCATTTTTTTTGTGTGTGTGATCCGCAACACAAACAATGAGAAAAGAAGCTCAAAAGGAAACGTTACAAAAACTTCCATCACAATTGGGTTAAAATTTAGCCCATGCATTGGGTAATTAAGGTATAAATCTCACCTTTCACCTTCTCTCTTTTGATCAGACCGTAAACAAATCTCCTCCTATATATATGACCGAAATTATGGCTGACTTTAATTTGTTCACTTACTTTGGGTAGGAGCAGAATATCGCAGCAACCTTCACTTGCGAATATTTAATGACGCAACATAATAATGTCGCAAAAGAAATATTAGAAACGACGCAACAAAGAATGACGGACAAAACATGAGAAAGGCGGGAAGACTTTGCGAATATAAACTTTGAATAGTAGTTCACGATACTTCGCAAGCTATATAGTTGTATAGATTTCACTATAAATAGTAGTTCAAATGTTAAATTAAAAAAAGTCTTTTTAGGGAGAGAGATAATTTTAGGAGGAGAGAGAAAATGTTAGGAGAGATTTATTTTCTTTATCATCTTCTCCTCCAAAAAACTAGAGCTCCAAATATTCATTAATGGAGTCTCAATTGTAAAATCATGTAATTACATACAATCACTAGTGAAGAACCATGGATGTAGATCACAATGATCGAACCATGTAAAAATCTTTGTGTCTCTTTTACAATTTTAGTACTTTAATTCTTAGTTTCATATCAAATTAATTAGATTTAGGAATCATTTTAATGGATTCTTATGAGGGTGTAGTTGTGATATAATCCGCAACTACATAATTGGCGCTAGAAACAGGGACTAACCTTGTTGGTTGAAGAAAGTTAGAAAAATTGGTTACTGTTGGTGATGAATTGTACCGGATCTATAAGTCTTGAAGACAGAAATGGAAGTTCTTTTATTTGCATCCTCAAACAACAAACGCATTTTAGTAGTTCAGGAAGAGAGATATGGATATGGAGAAATCGTCAAGCAAAATGAAATTTACACAGGCTACGTCAACAATCGCTTCCAAAAAGGACAAATTTCTTCTTACTTTTCTTATTCTTTGTTTCATTTTTCAAAATTTGGGAATTTTAAAACACAAATTGAAAAATAAATTTTTGCGATCTAAACTTTGCTTTTTGTAGAAATTTGATTTATTACGGAAGTCTCAAATTTAAAAATGTTTTTGCTACGAATTTGTAGTAACCAAACCTCATTTTAAGAATTTTTTAATGAATCTCTGAAAAAATCAAATTTCAAGATTTTCTGCTGGTAAGAGATTTACAATTCATAAGAACAAAAACAAGAAGAATATATGGAAAGTTTTCATTCTTCGCAGGCAAATATTACTCATCTTAATGATTTACAAACTGCTAACCAAATTTAATGATCATTTGCAGCATATATGACCGAAGAAGGTTAAGTTTCTGCGAAGAAATGGGATGAGTTTCTGCGAACAAATAGGACGAAAAAATGGATTTACATAATTTGGTGATATCAGTTTACCAAATAAATTCTAGTAGTGATAGGAAGAGTACGGATTCATCAATAAATAATTTGGTGAATTCATGTTGCCAACTATTCTTGCGAGGATGAAATGGAGTATAGACAAACCTGCAAGCAACATAACTAAATTAGGAACCATTGAATACGATGTACACAGCAGAGAAATAGTTAACCATCATCTATGAAAATTAAAAGTTTAACCTGTCAATTACCAGGGAGAAGAAAAACACGGACAACATAATTAAAGGGGAAGTATTCATATCATCTCTTTGTGATTTCATTAAAATAGATTAAGATCACTGGTAGATTAATAATACCTGCTGTTATTGAGCCTTCTTAATTGATTAAATATTTGAGTTATGGGATATAGATACATTAGCTCAGCTCAGAAATGTTGCGAAGTGTCAAGAATTATCAGAATTGTGAAGCAAATAACAGTCAAAGTATAAAGACAAAGAGCAACCAATAAAGCAAAAGAAAAATCACTTCTAGTGACGCATATTTTGGACTGGGATGATCTCGATTAAGAACAGATTTGCAGCAAAATGGGCATGAGGATCCAGTGGAGATATTGAGATGTTATGATCAATTGTAGCAAAAAGAAGAAGTTAGACGGCTTACTTGAAGGAGTTGTTGTCGCTGGAAAGGAAGATGGACATATATGTAGCTGGAGATATTGAGATATACGGAAAACAACTTGCGAAATAAACATTTTCAGAACCATTACTTCGCAGCAGAAATGACCTGCGAACGTGATCAATGAAAAATTTACAGCAACAGAAAGTAATGCAAATGGTTTGAGGTGAAGAATGTAAGATTGATATAAGAGGTTAACCAGGTTCATGAAAATCCATTGCTTATCAGCAGCATCAGCTTAGACGAAGACAAGGTTCACTATTACTTCTGCGGAAGCATAGAGATTACAGTTCTGCGAGCAACACACCCCCTACGAAGTTCAGTTCTCCAGAGCCCATATGCAGGTCTATTACTTTGCATCAGCAAGTCGAGGGCACACTAAATAATCTGCGAACATAACCAATGTGGACAGGACACATGCGAAGAGAAATGAAGTCCCAGATAAAAAAAGAACAACAAAGTAAATTAAGCCAAACAACATTAACAACATAATTAAAAATTGTCTACGGGGAATCTTGGAAGAAAATACGCAGCTGAGAAATGTAATAAGCCAAGTTCAACAACATCAGTTCGCAGCAACACCAACAAATGATCAAAGATCCAATAACTACCCCCATGAAGATATTAGTTATGAAACTATAAATAAACACAACACCTCGACGGGACCAGCAAAACAAATTCTACTACTTCAGAGAACGGTGTACACAAAAAAAAAAAAAAAGTCATCTATGCAAAGGATGGAAAAACCGAAGGAATAGAAAGACGGTGAAGCGGGGTTATAACTTGCGAACAAGGGCAACTACAAGTGAAGATAACCCACAGATGCAAATAGGAGATCAGTTAATGAAGAAAATAAATCTCTCGTCTACTAATTTTGACAAAAGGGCACTTAGTTCAGGAGATGCAAAATTTATCACATGAATTCTATAGAGGAAACAATAAAATTTTCTGACAGCGAAGAAGAAGAAGAAGATCGGAGATAATTAATATCATCCAGTTACGCGATAACATAAGAATAAGTAATGCGAAGTTTGGTTTACTTTCGCAAACAAGCAGCCAGCACAGATGGTCATGTGCGAAGTAAACAACAGTGAGGTTATGAGTTCAATTCTCACCCCACTCATATTTTTCATATATTTTTTCCAAAACAGACAAGGACGCACCAATGGCAAAGGTGGTTACTTTAAGTCATATTTTTCATATATTTTTTCCAAAACAGACAAGGACGCACCGATGGCAAAGGTGGTTACTTTAAGTTGTTCGCATGAGAAGGGCAGTTACTTCAAGATGTTCGCAAAGAAATTTTTTTTCCCCTTCGCAAATGTTTACCTTGCGAACGTTCGCAGAACCAACACTTCGCAGATGTTCGTTTACTTCATGAAAAGGTTTACTTCGCAAGATCTTTGGTTATTTCGCAAGAATAAAATGGGAGATTATTTCACAGACATATTTCGCAAGAAATGGTTAGAACAGCTGGTATAACGTAACATTATACAAGAGGCAGGTCAAGGGTTCAAATCTCATTTCTCACACTTCTTTTTGCTGCGAAATAATTATATTTTGTGAAACGTTCATACTTCTTCAAACAAATCATATACTTCTCAAGAGACAACAACAAGCCGAAAAAGGTAAGTACCATTTCCTTGAATATTTTATTTACAGAAGACAAAAAAAATTTTGATTTTATTTACCAAAAGTAATATACTCGTAAGATTTTTAACATTTCTAAGATTTCAAAACATTTCAAAGATTTTTTAGATTGGCGAAAAACGATACAATCACAAGATTCAAAATTGAATTCATTGCAAAAATTTAAAGATTTCAAAATTTTCAAAGACTTCAAAATTACAAAAAACAGAGAAAAATAAATTTATATATATTTCTATAGAACATTTTTGATTTAAAGACGTGATATGAATACTTCTCATATTTCTTCAAGGATTGAAACAAAAAGGTAATTAGTATATTTATTCAAAACATATAAAGGAATGTATTTTGAAAAACAAGAAAAGGAAATGAGGCATTTCGCAACATGAAAAATTTGTGATAAAATTTTACGAATAAATTTTTTTTATTGCGATTATCTTTCATTGAAGAAAGACGCAAAAATCTATTTGCGAACAAAGGACCGCAAACTGTGATTAGCCTCCAAAAAAGAAAGAGAGCCGCAGAAAATTTTACACAGGCAAACCTTTGTGGCGTACACCCTAGTTCGCGAAGCAACATTTCGTAAGAGGAAAAGTCCTAAAGTACGTCATTTAAGGGGGTACCTATAAGCATGGCTCAGGGAAACCGGAACACCACCAAGGAACCTGGGTACATGGAACTTTACGAGGTACAACCCAAAAGCGGGGTACCTATCCGGGTTAGACACCTTGGATTCTCAACCTAATCTTGCGATGTAACATGATTTAGGTTGGGTGACTAAGGCATACTGTCTTTCCAAAGAAGTGCAGAAAACGATCAAGGAGCCGAGGTACACGGTTGAGTCAAGAGTGCCGGGTGGGTTTGAAGCACATCTGCCATTTTTGACAAGTCTTGGAAAATGATGCACTTGGCCCAAAGATACCCCATAGGGTGCAACCTCGTAACTATAAGCCCTATAGGCAAAAATGATAAGAGGTTGCGATCAAAAACTGGTTGTTGGCAGAACCGGATGGGGAGAGCTAACCTTGTATGGTCGATGTACGCTTCCTTGAAGGGGCAACCAAGGGGAAGATAAAGGGCAGCACCCTCCATTAGGGAGCTGATACGTGCTATAAGACGCAAATGTCATGAGGCTTTTTGTTCGCAAGAACATAAAGGCTTGTCATATTTGTGCAACAATCGTACTTCTGCGAGCCTTCTAAAAAATAACATAATAAAGAACATAATAAAGAACTCGCAGAACATAACAAAAAAGTTAAGATGAGATCAATGGGTTTTTGCATGAAAGTGTAAAGACGTCCTGCGATTTCATCGCAAGACGACAATGTCATGGGACTTTATGTTCGCAAGAATATTTAGGCCTGTCATATTGTCGCAACAATTCCTGAAGAGGCTAAAATACTATACAAAAAAGATGGCAAAATAAGACCTTTAACTAGGAAGGCAAAATAAGACCACAAGAGAATACAAAAATAAACTTGCGAAGATGATTATATGTAAGCAAACAAACTTGCGAACATATATATTGAATTAAAGTTGAGATTATGCATTTTAATTATATTATATCATGTGAGACTAATAGTGCAGGAATTGAAGAAATTTGGAGCTACATCAATTCTTGCGTACAAAATAAGCTAAGTAACACAAACATTAGCTATACATTATAATAGATAAGCATTTTCATCATACAAACATCATACTCGCATCATAAAAGAATTGCATAAGCATTTCATGGCATAAGCATCGCATACGCATTTCATAACATAATCATTGCATAAATATCATAATTCGCAACAGTATTTGCAACGTTATTAGCAACATTATTCGCAACAATATTCGCAACAATATTCGCAACATTATTCGCAACAGTGTTCGCAACATTAATCGCAACACAATTTGTAGCACTATTCGCAGCATTATTCATAAATGTTCAAAAATTCGCAGAAAAACTCAGAAATTCGCAGAAATATTCAGAAGTTAGCAGGGTTACCACTTGAGGCAAGATAAGAATAGAGATGCAATTTAATCATTTAGCATTTTCTCAAGGATTCTCCTTCATAGATAAAGAACAGAGGCAACTATGGATACCCAAGAAAATATTTTATGTTCTTTATCTTCTCAGCAAGAATCTTCACCAAAAATGGAGTAATAGTTTCACATGAACAGAGGCAATATTTATCACTCTCATTCAAGGACGAATACTTCTTATATATTTCGAGGATTAAGTACTTCTTATACTTCTTAAGGATACTTCATACTTCTTATATATTTCGAGGATTAAGTACTTCTTATACTTCTTAAGGATACTTCATACTTCTTATATATTTCGAGGATTAAGTACTTCTTATACTTCTTAAAGATACTTCATACTTCTTATATATGTCGAGGATTGAGTACTTCTTATACTTCTTTAAGGATATTTTATATTTCTTATACTTCATACTTCTTCAAGGATACTTCGCACACTTCATACTTCGCAAGATGATACTTTTAATTACTTCTTAAAGCTTCAGAACTTAGCAAAAGAATAGAGGCAAGTATATACTTTTTGAGTTTGATATTCTTTCGCTTGTTCTTTCATCAACAAATATCAAAGACTACTACAACGGATTTTTTCTTAAAAATTGCTCTTCAAGCAATATTTAAGAAAAAAGAGGCAAGATGTAGGAGCAGAATATCGCAACAACCTTCACTTGCGAATATTTAATGACGCAATATAATAATGTCGCAAAAGAAATATTAGAAACGACGCAACAAAGAATGACGGACAAAACATGAGAAAGGCGAGAAGACTTTGCGAATATAGAATTTGAATAGTAGTTCGCGATACTTCGCAAGCTATATAGTTGTATAGATTTCACTATAAATAGTAGTTCAAATGTTAAATTAAAAAAAGTCTTTTTAGGGAGAGAGATAATTTTAGGAGGAGAGAGAAAATGTTAGGAGAGATTTATTTTCTTTATCATCTTCTCCCCCAAAAAACTAGAGCTCCAAATATTCATTAATGGAGTCTCAATTGTAAAATCATGTAATTACATACAATCACTAGTGAAGAACCATGGATGTAGATCACAATGATCGAACCATGTAAAAATCTTTGTGTCTCTTTTACAATTTTAGTACTTTAATTCTTAGTTTCATATCAAATTAATTAGATTTAGGAATCATTTTAATGGATTCTTATGAGGGTGTAGTTGTGAGATAATCCGCAACTACACTTTGCTCCTCTATGTACCCTTTTTACCCATAAATAAGATAAAACCTTCCATGCTATAAGGTCTGCATGGACGAAACAGCTGCTCCTTTATGATTAACCCATAATAACAGATTAAGAGAAGAAAAAATACGTCAAAATAATTGAATGTGTCACTAATTACAAGTTAGCAATGAACATGTATAAATAAAAGAATGTATTTCTTCAACCACACATATTCACTCATTCCCAATTTTATTTTTTTTGGTAAAATTTTTAGCTTAAGAGTGTCAAACATGATTAGCTGCAGCCCCACAAAAACCGTTGTCCAAAACGTGTTGCTTCCTATTTGAGAATACATGATTGCTAAAAAAAAAAAAACTTGCAGCACTCAGGTTTCATGTTGCAAGGAAATGTGAATAGGTCGTTTTCATGGCAACCAACGAATTCACTACTTTGGATTTACTAATCATTGACGAAAACGTGAGTATATTGTCAAACTATTTTTTTTAATTAAAATATTAGTCATGCATTCTAATCAATCTTTACATCTTACACAGGGAGATACCATGCACGTCAACGTCCTCGAGAGATTGATATGGAAGTTCGGGCTATTGATCCATGAGGGAGGTCTTTATTTACTCTCTAAGTTCAATACCACAACAAAGAAATCCAGATTTCATCCCTCAAAGAATGATCATCGGTTATTCTTCAAATGGGATACCGAGTTTGAGTGTTTAGTGGGGGATACCGGAGGCATCCCCATGCATTCCTTTTCCTTTATTGAATTTGATGACTTGGAATCCAAAACAAACAACATCTATCTTATGGGTACTCATTGTTTTTTACTTTCAGCCATACTCTTACCAAACTTATTGTTGTTTTTTGTATTTGTTCTTTTTGTTGTCATTTTAAACGTATGGTACAATTATCATTTACATTAGTTGGAAGTGTAGTTGAATTTTAAATTATTTGGATGAAAAATATCTAAAGTATTCATAGTGACAAGTTCTCATGAGTCAAATTAAATCTTATCATAATGTTTAGTAATTATTACAATTATTATGATACAAAATTATACCTTTCATGCCGTGCCGTTACGACGCGGGTTATTTCTAGTGAGAAAACAAAATCTCTCAGTCATTGTTACACAATGTCGTAGTATTATTACACAACATCAAAGTTCAATTGTATCACAACTTTGACAACAATACTATGGTGATATGTATCACTCCCCCTTAGTCAATACTTCATCTCACATGAAAACCACCCCCCCTTACATAATGATCCGAAAACAATATGTATTTGTAGTTTGAACTACACATCTAAAAAGTTGATATGTGCACTCCCCACAAAGTTTTGGCAATTAACACTACACCAAATATGGGGTTTAGCAACTCAGATTAGCAACAGCTTAGCAGCTGTTGCTAATTTTTAGTTGCTAATTTTTGTTGCAAAAAATTCGAAACAGTTTACAACAGTTACGAAACTCGCAACTGTTTGATTCAGTTGCGATTCGCAACTAAACCCAGTTGTACGCGTGCAAAAAACTAGTGTGGCTGCCTACACTTTGAAACTGACTCACTATTCAGCTCACTCAGATTCTTGGGAGTCTGAATCGGTTCTTTTATCTCCATTATTATCGAATCCCGATCATTTATTCTATCTCATTCTCTTTTCTTCGTTCCTCTTGTGAACCCTAATGAAACCCCAAATCCTTTTCCCTCTTTTGGAGAAAGTTCTGAAATCGTTCAAATGAAAACCTATGTTTTTCATCACTGTCCTGCATCTTCTCGATTGAAAAACCAATATCTAACCCCTAACCCTAGATTTGCTTAAAACAGATTTGATGTTCCTGCTGTAGGACTAGAATATCGCCATGATATTACTCTTGCGAGATTAACAACGTTTCTGCGAACATCATCGCGAATTCTTCAACAACACTTCACGAGTGTCATAGAATGATTTGAAGAATGACGTAATAGCTGACGAATGAAGAAATATGAGAAGAGCATGATTATCCTGCGATAGTCACAACGCTTGCGAGAATGGACATTATAACTACTGCGATAAGATCGTGAGTCAGATACGAAATTAAAGGACATATTAGCTGTCATCCACTATGTAACTATCCTATATAAAGAGATCCAGTAAACTCAGAGAGAGGATGATGTATTTTTGAGTGTTGAGGAAGTCTTGAGGAGAGAGAAAATTTAAGAGAGCGGTTGTATTCTTGATTTCTTCTATTTTCTTATAAACATTCCTGAGAATCAAATAATAAAGTGTTGTTTTTAATCTTCAAATATGTCTTAATTACAGTAAATTCTTATCACGGGTGTAGTGTAGGATTTCCTACAACTACATTTTGGCGCCCGGAACAGGGATTGAAAGTTGAAAATTATAGGAAAAATCAAGAAAAAAGATCAGTATTCGAGTTAAGAAGATGACTGGATAAATTGGTGAAACAGTTGACGAAAAAATAGTTGAAGCAAAGGAGGATTATAGGAAGTTGGAATGCAATATGATAACAAAACAATGATCAACCAATTCCATGAAAATATTAGAGGAAGGATTCATAAACGGGATTTTGAAGGAAAAAAAATTATGACGGTGGAGAAAATATCACCTTTGAAGGATTGGGAAAAACAAGAAATCACATTCACAGCAGCAGAAATACCAAAAGAAAATTTGGATCATACATCTCCATTGGTAATCACGGTATCTACTGTGCGAATGAAGAAGGAAAAATTAACAAGATCTGCAGAAGAATGGGCCGTGAATAAAACTTTGGTGGACGCAGGAAGTTCTGTAGATATTATATTCTATCATACATTTAATAAAATGGGATATAAGGATGAAGAGATGTCTTGTTCAAATCATCACATTCATTGTTTTGGAAAATCTATAACAAAACCTAAAGGCGAAATAATAGTACGAATTCCGCTAGGAGAGATTGAAACACAAGTAACATTATATGTGGTGGATGTGGAGGCACCATATAACATGATATTGGGGAAACCATGGATACATGCAGTCAAGGATGTAGCATCAACATTACAATCAGTGCATCAAATTTCCTTTGCCTAGTGGAATTGGAGAAACTAGAGGAGATACTGATCTTGTGAAGCAGTGTTATCGAGTTGAAGTGAGAAATTATGAAGAGCGTCCAAAAATGCGAAAAACTCGCAGAAAATTGGCAAAAGAGGCAAAGAAGGAAGAAGAATTTAAAGTTTACATGATAAGAGCAAGAGAAGGAAAAGGAATACCCAGCGAGATCTCGCAAGAAGATGATGAGCCCACGAGAGTCATGGGAACACCAACACCAATGGGAGAACCCGAGGCTAGCTACACCGCAGTAGTACCAACAAAGGAAGTAAATGTTGGAAGTGAAGAAGAACCTAAAATTCTGAAAATTGGAACTAAAATGGGTGCAGATGCGGAAGAACAAACCATAAATCTCTTGCGAGAATATAAGGATATTTTCGCGTGGAATATGGATGAGATGCCTGGAATAGATCCATCAGTTGCATGTCATAAGTTATAAATTAACAAAGATGTGAGACCATTCAAGCAAAGGATAAGGAAATTCGCAACAACTTATCACAAAAAAATAGAAGAGGAGTTACAGAAAATGCTTGATGCTGGAATTATAAGACAAGAAAAATACCCGGAATGGATCGCAAATATGGTAGTGGTTCCAAAGAAATATAAGGGGATCAGAATTTGTATAGACTTTACTGACTTAAACAAAGCTTGACCTAAAGATAGTTTTCCATTACCAGATATTCCTCAAATGGTTGAATAAGCAGCAGGAAATGATAGAATATCTTCTTTAAATGGGTACAAAGGTTATAACCAGATCCCTCTCGCTGAAGAAGATCAAGAGCACACCGTATTTTTTGCTCCAAGAGGATTATATTGTTACACAAAAATGCCTTTTGGGTAACGAAATGCTGGTGCAACGTATCAAATAATGGTGGATAAGGTGTTCGCAAAGTGGATACACAAAACGTTAGAGGTGTATGTAGATGACATGTTAATAAATAGCAAAGAAGCGAAGAACCATGTGCAAGATTTGAAGGACATTTTTGATCAAATGCGACTCTTTAACATCAAGGTGAATCCTGAGAAATGTATTTTTGGAGTAGCGTCAGGGAAATTTTTAGGTTATATTGTATCAAAAAAAGGAATTCAAGTTGATCCAGAGAAAGTACAGGCAAATTCGCGATATACCAACGCCAGCAACAGTGAAAGATGTACAGAAGTTGAATGGACTCTTAGCCTCGCTAGGAAGATTTATCTCACGATCTTCAGATAAATGCAAGAATTTCTTCAATATACTCAGGAAGGGAACAAAATTCAAATGGACAGATGAATGTGAGAAGGCTTTCCAAGGAGTTAAAGAATATCTAATGAACATATCTATTTTACAGAAGGAGGAGCCGGGAGAAGAATTATTGATTTATCTTGCGACAACATCGTACGCATTAAGCGCAATATTACTGCGAATAGATGCAGGGGTAGAAAAACCAATTTATTACATCAGAAAAACGTTTAATTACGCAGAGAGAAATTATTCAAAAATTGAAAAGTTAATCCTGGCATTGGTTTATGCAACCTTTAAACTTCGCATATATTTTCAGGCACATAAAGTAAAGGTATTAACAAAAGTGTAGGACCAGAATATCGCCACAATTATATTCATGAGAGAATAACGACACTTCTGCGAGCGTCACCGAAAACTCTTCAGAAACATTTAGCGAGCGTCACAAAGTATTTCAAAGAATGACGTAATAGACAACGATAACATAAAACACGAGAAAGATGTGAAGATTTTGTAATTGGGGAGAACGCTCGCGAGAACAAGGCAGGAAATGAAGATTTTGTAGTTGAAGAGAAATCCTGCGAGCATATAGCAAGAGATCCTAAAATAGGGGAAGTGTGAGTTGTCATCCTTTATGTAAACACCTATATAAAGAGAAGAGCAGGAGAGAGAAAGGAGGGAGATAATTTTAGGAGAGAGAGATATATTTTGCAGAGAGATTTTTAGAGAGAGAAAATTTATTTTTCTTTATCATCTTTTTCCCCAAAACTAGATTTAGAACTCCATTAATGGAGATTATCAATGTAAAATCAAATGTAAATTATAACAATCATAGTGAAGAACCATGGATGTAGATCAAATTGATCGAACCATGTAAATAATCTTGGTGTCCGTTTATAATTTTAGCAACTTTACTACCATTTTATATGTAGATCTAGAAATTAATATCAAGATATGAAAAGGGGTGTGTTGTAGGAATTCCTGCAACTACATTTTGGCGCTAGAAACACTACCTACTTGTTGGATTGAAGAAGATACAAAGAAATTAGCAAATATTGATGATGAATTCGATTGGATTTGTGAGATACAGGGGAAAATATGGAAATTTTGGGAAAAGAACGATAAAGAACAGCCAACACAATTTAAGAGAAATATTTACAGAGAAAGAGAAGCAAAAATGTGTTAGAAAAAACAATGTTTTGTTTTAATAAAAAAAATGCATGGACCATGTTTTGATCCCAAGACCTATTGCTCCCTAGATGTTTTTTCATGTGAATGAATAAAACATTAGTCCCATATAGACTAAAACACTAAGAGTTTTAGACTTAAATAGCATTGGTTTAGCCTTAAGGGTATGGCCCTTTGGGTCTTTAGACCTTTGTGTATGGGGAAAGCCCTAGACTATGGCAAGGTTGCCTAAACCTTATTGCATTTCTTATTGCCTTTCCCGTTCGTGCGGTGCTTCGCACAGAAGCACGCACGCTCGGCTCGGATCGGCTCGGCGTGGGCGTGGGAGTGGGAGTGGGAGTGGGTGTGGGTGTGGGTGTATCCGACCCATCCTTTCTTTTTGCTGAAATTAACCACACGCTTCTCCAACACATGTAAAGAATTTTATTCTTTGCCTTCTCGGTTTTGGATATCCGACAGCCACTAGAAGCATCTTTAGTCACACACGGTTAATTGTCACGCGTGAATTCTCTTAACTGTTTTCATCGTAAAGAATCTTTAATCTCACGCGTGTGGACACCTGTGCATCTCACGCGTGTGGACACTGTGCACTTGAGAGATTTTTCGTCGAGAAGAATCTTACCCGACGAGATGCGTTTTTTCCTGTTATTTTAACGGATGCTTTTTGCTTTTACTCGTCCGACAAATTGAACGCGTGATTTACGGATCTGTGTCTCAAACGTTCGAATTCTTACCTATAAATACGAGTTAAGGTTTTCAGTTTAAAGACATACCATTCAGAACTCTTATCTTCTGAATTTCTCCTTCTTCTCTAATTATTTTCAGAAACTTAAGTTCTTATTAATATTTGTCTTAAAACTCAGAAAACGTTCAGTTCTTTTCTGAAACAAGTTGTAGTTTACAGAAACATAATTTTGTATAACTACTTCTTAATTTTAGTTCACAGAAATATAGTTTACAGAAACATAAAATTGTTTTTACATTACTCAGAAACAATTTGTATTTTCAATTTGAGTTTTTGTTTTTAACTTTTGCTGCCAAGTTCTAAGGGTTCTCTCTGTATATGCTACACATAGAGGAAAACTAACAGTAGTTGTATCCTGGAGGTAATTTGTAAATTGCTATAGCATCTCAGAGGAGTAGCAGGCAATATTACCTTTAGCTCAGCGTATCTCATACGTGCCTCTACTAAGTTTATTGAGTTATTTGTTACTACTTTCAGTGTAATCTAAGTATTATTTCCCATTTGCATTCGATTATTGTAATTAATTCCAACAATCTAAAGGTAATATCGTGCCTTATTGTAATATTGTAATACTGTAATATTCTTTGTTGTAAGAACATGGGAAAGAATACTGTAGAAAAACCACCAAAGTTCAGTGGTAAGGACTTTAAGAGATGGCAGTCTAAAATGCTATTCTTCCTAAATGACCAAAGGTTAGATGGATATGCTTTAGAAAAACCCTCGAGAAAACTTCATCGCCGTGGTAATGAAGATAAATTGGACAGGTGGAATAGGAAGAATTATTTGTGCAAGAATCATATTCTTAACTGTCTTGATGACTCCTTGTATGACTTCTATAATGCAAAAGAAGATTTTAATGCTTTTGATTTATGGGAAGATCTAGAAGAAAAATATCATGCTGAAGCTGCTGGAAGTAAGAAGTTCTTGATGGCTAAGTTCTTAGAATACAACATGACTGACGAAAAGCCTGTGGTAGAACAGTTCGTCGAACTTCAACTCCTCATCAGCGAGATTCTTGCTGAAGGCATGACTTTTGATGAAGCTCTACAAGTATCGGCTGTGATTGAAAAGCTTCCACCCTCATGGAGCGAATATAAGAGGAGGATGCGACACAAGACTCGTGAAATCACCATGGTGGAGCTTGGCAAAAATATCCAGGTTGAGGAGCTTATGTGCAGCAAGGACAAGAGCATGATGCTGAGCAAAAACATGTCCAACAAAGCTCATGTTTTGGACAATAAAGCTGCTTCAAAGAAAACTCCTGGAGAATCCAGCAAAATGGGTAATAGACGTAACAGACGTCGAAAACCCAGAGGTAACAATTTTAAGCCTAGAGGTGGTGTCACTAAGCACACCATCAAAGGCGATTGTTTTAATTGTGGTAAACCTGGACATATGTCTAAAGACTGTAAGGCCCCTAAAAGGATCAAATATGATCCAAAACAGAAAAATAAGGCAAACATAGTAGAGGACTCTGGATATTTCACTGGCATGGTGTCTGAAGTCGACCTTGTCTCTAGTATGACTAATGTGAGAGACTGGTGGCTTGATTCTGGAGCCACCAAGCATGTCTGTAAATTCAGAAATGCTTTCTCCTCCTATTCCATAGTAGGAGATGATGAGAAACTGTTCATGGGAAACTCTTCCACCGCGAAAGTGGTGGGGAAAGGCAAGGTCGAACTGAAGCTAACTTCAGGAAAAACTCTCGCATTGAATGACGTATTCTACGTCCCAGACATATGCAAAAATCTTATCTCAGAAACCATCTTTCTAGGAAAAGGTTTTAAAATTGTTGCTGAGTCCAATACTGTTGTGATTTCTAAGCATGGTGAATTCGTAGGAAAAGGTTATGTTACCGATAACATGATTAAGCTTAGTGTATCGATTTGAAATTGAATGTTAATGCATCTTCTTCTGTTTATGTTTGTGACTCCTCACATGTTTGGCATGATAGACTTGGGCATGTCAATTTCAAATCGCTAGACAGACTTGCTAATTTAGGTTGCATACCAAAAATAAACTTTGATAAAAAACAAAGATGTGAAATCTGTGTTGAATCTAAATATGCAAGAAAACCATTTAATAAAAGTGTTGAACGTAGAACAGTTCCTTTGGAATTAATACACTCGGATTTAGGAGACTTGAAATCAACACCAACAAGAGGTGGTAGAAAATGGTATATCACTTTCATAGATGATTACTCACGATACTGTCAGGTTCATCTTCTTAGAAGTAAAGATGAGGCCTTAGAGGCTTTCAAGTTTTATAAACTTGAAGTAGAAAACCAAAAAGGAGTTAAGATTAAAACCATTAGGTCTGACCGTGGCGGTGATTATGTGATACCCATAGGAGAGTTTTGTAAAAATAATGGAATCATACATGAAACCACTGCACCATATTCACCTGAATCGAATGGTGTAGCCGAAAGAAAAAATAGAACACTCATAGATATGGTAAATGCTATGTTAACAAGTTCAGGGTTATCTTCGAACTTGTGGGGGGAAGCTATCCTATTGGCATGCTATATTTTGAACCGAGTTCCATTTAAAAAATCAGATAAAACTCCCTACGAATTGTGGAATGGTAAACAACCTTCCTATACATACTTTAAAGTGTGGGGGTGTTTGGCCAAGGTGGCCATTCCTCATCCCAAGAAAACTAAAATAGGTCCTAAAACAATTGATTGTGTTTTCATAGGATATCCTGAGCATACAAATGCTCACAGGTTTATGGTCATCAGTTCTGACCACAATAACATTGGTCTGAACACCATAATGGAATCAAGAGATGCTGTGTTTTATGAACACATATTTCCTTTAAGGTCTGGACCTCGTAAAAGGTCCATGATGATCTCCCGGATGTTCCATCGACTAGTCAAACTCCAACTTTGGAGTATGAGACTGAACCAAGAAGAAGTAAGAGGGTTAGAACTGAAACAAGTTTTGGCCCTGATTTTTTGACTCTTACGGTAGAGTCTGAACCCCAAACCTATAAGGAAGCTATGACTTCTCCAGAAGCTCCTTTCTGGGAAGAAGCTTCATTAAATGAATCGGAGTCCATTCAGCAAAATGAAACTTGGGAGCTTGTAGACTTGCCTCCTGGAAGTAAATCCATAGGTTGCAAATGGGTGTTCAAAAGGAAACTAAGAACAGATGGAACTATAGATAAATATAAAGCTAGGTTGGTAGCTAAAGGCTATAGACAACAGGAAGGAGTAGATTTCTTTGATACCTATTCACCAGTCTCTAGAATCACCTCGATTAGAATGTTGATTGCTATTGCTTCAATTTATGATTTGCATATACATCAGATGGATGTTAAAACTGCTTTTCTATATGGTGAATTGAATGAAGAAATTTATATGGATCAACCTGAAGGCTTTATAGTAAAAGGTTATGAAAACAAAGTATGCAAGTTAAACAAATCTCTTTACGGTTTAAAACAAGCACCTAAACAGTGGCATGAAAAATTTGATCATGTTATGATTACTAATGGTTTCAAGGTTAATGAATCTGATAAATGTGTTTACATTAAATCTGTGTATGATTCTCATGTTATTGTTTGCCTATATGTTGATGATATGCTCATATTAGGCAGCAACCTTGATATTATTAATACCATTAAAAGCATGTTTAGAGATAATTTTGACATAAAAGACTTAGGCCCTACTGATGTAATCTTAGGGATGAAAATCAGAAAGACGTCGATGGATATAGTCTTAGTCAATCTCATTATCTTTGAAACCGTATTAAAGAGATTTAATTATGAAAATGCTAAACCTGCGTCTACTCCATTTGATCCCACTTGTAAATTGAAAAAGAACAAGGGTGAGGGTATTGATCAACTTGAGTATTCTCGCATTATTGGTAGTCTTATGTATCTTATGAACTGTACAAGACCTGATATTGCTTACTTTGTGAGTAGATTAAGCAGGTATACTTGCAACCTGGGGCAGGATCACTGGAATGCTCTCTTCAGAGTTTTACGTTACCTGAGAGGGACCTCAAACTATTGCTTAAGTTTTGGGAAGTATCCTGCTGTACTGGAAGGGTATTGTGATGCCAACTGGATATCAGACTCAGAAGAGTGCAAATCTACTAGTGGATACATCTTCTTGCTTGGAGGTGCGTCTGTATCATGGAAGTCTACCAAACAGACATGTATAGCTAAATCCACTATGGAGTCTGAGTTTATAGCCTTGGAAAAAGCTGGAGAGGAAGCTGAATGGATGCGATGTTTCCTGGGAGGAATTCCACTCTGGCCCAAGCCTGTGTCTTCAATTGCCATCCACTGTGACAGTGAAGCTGCTCTTGGTTGCGCAAAGAACAATGTATACAACGGGAAGTCTATACATATACGAAGAAGACATAAGACGGTGAAACAACTACTCTCTACTGGTATTATCTCGATAGACTTTGTAAAATCCAAAGATAATCTTGCAGATCTTTTGACAAAAGGCTTAACCAGAGAGAAAGTTAAATTTACATCGAGGGGGATGGGACTAAAGCTCATTGAATAAATCACCATGAAGGATACTCAACCTTATGATTGGATTTCCAAGATCAAGGTTCAATGAGACAACTAATTTATGGTGATATTGAGAAAGCACTATCTTTGTCCCTCCCTATGGTGTAATCGTGCGATAGTGCTGCCTGCAGAAATTAAGGATGATCTTTTGCGATCTTAATGGGTACCATGGCTTTGATTAAAGCGGGGTGTGGCAGGACACTCTTTATGGACTCACCTTTGTGGATGTTGGAAGTGTGGCCGCTTCCTATGAGAATATGAGCTGATTCTCTAGAGACATTCATTAAGTCCGGGATTTTAGCCCACGGCCAAAATGGGCACAACCGCAAGAGCTTGGCAGCTGTTTTTTTTTTCGGTTGAGGCATCAAGTGTGGCTGTTATTTCTGAATTGCATTCTTTGTTGGCGGTTCAAGACATTGCGTTCACCGTATCAACAAGCAGTTCAGGTAACCTCTCACTAAGTTAAGGTTCAATCTTTGGGACACCTTAGCCTATTTTGTTGCCTTATGTTTTATCGTGTTTTATCGACATGTTTTATTATTCATGTGGGGGATTGTTAGAAAAAACAATGTTTTGTTTTAATAAAAAAAATGCATGGACCATGTTTTGATCCCAAGACCTATTGCTCCCTAGATGTTTTTTCATGTGAATGAATAAAACATTAGTCCCATATAGACTAAAACACTAAGAGTTTTAGACTTAAATAGCATTGGTTTAGCCTTAAGGGTATGGCCCTTTGGGTCTTTAGACCTTTGTGTATGGGGAAAGCCCTAGACTATGGCAAGGTTGCCTAAACCTTATTGCATTTCTTATTGCCTTTCCCGTTCGTGCGGTGCTTCGCACAGAAGCACGCACGCTCGCTCGGCTCGGCTCGGCTCGGCGTGGGCGAGGGCGTGGGCGAGGGCGTGGGCGTGGGAGTGGGAGTGGGAGTGGGTGTGGGTGTGGGTGTGGGTGTGGGTGTGGGTGTATCCGACCCATCCTTTCTTTTTGCTGAAATTAACCAGGCAGGAAATGAAGATTTTGTAGTTGAAGAGAAATCCTGCGAGAACAAAGCGGGATCTCGCGAGAACAAGGTAGGAAATGAAGATTTTGTAGTTGAAGAGAAATCCTGCGAGCATATAGCAAGAGATCCTAAAATAGGGGAAGTGTGAGTTGTCATCCTTTATGTAAACACCTATATAAAGAGAAGAGCAGGAGATAGAAAGGGGGAGATAATTTTAGGAGAGAGATATATATTTTGCAGAGAGAGAAAATTTATTTTTCTCTATCATCTTCTTCCCCAAAACTAGATTTAGAACTCCATTAATGGAGATTATCAATGTAAAATCAAATGTAAATTATAACAATCATAGTGAAGAACCATGGATGTAGATCAAATTGATCGAACCATGTAAAAAATCTTGGTGTCCGTTTATAATTTTAGCAACTTTACTACCATTTTATATGTAGATATAGAAATTAATATCAAGATATGATAAGGGGTGTGTTGTAGGAATTCCTGCAACTACAAAAAGTGCCCATTGAATCAGTAATGAAGAGCTCAAAAAATATCAGGCAGAGTTGAGAGATGGAATGCACAAGTAGGACACTTTGAAATCAAATATGAAGTCCTATCCTCGCCAAAATCACAAGTTATAGCGGATTTTTTAGCAAAATTTCCTCTAGAAGATGATGAATCTGTGGAAGAAATGGTGGACATAGAAGAAGAACGTGGAGATCCAAAAGATCTATTAAAAGAACCTAACATGTGGGAAATATTGGAGGATGGATCATCAAATGGGGAAGGAAATGGAATTGGAGTGGTCTTTATCTCGTCAGAAGGAGAAAAAATGGCTTTTTCATTTCGTTTGGAATTCACATCCACTAATAATGAAACAGAATATGAAGTTGTGGTGCATGCTCTAAAATTCGCCATAGAGATGAAGTTGGAGAACGTAAGGATTACCAGTGACTCGCAATTGGTTATTTGCCAGATAAAAGGAGAACACACAACAAATGATCCATCTCAGAAGAAATACAAGAAACTAGTTGAAGAATTGTCTGTGAGAATTCCAAAAATAAAATGGAGACATATATCAAAAAAAGATAACAGACTCGCAGATTCTTTTACATTCATATCAAGTATGATGACAAACCCAGCTGTGAGATGCATAAGAATTCAGATGCTTATATCACCTTCAATTAATAAAGAAGAAGAAGAAAAGGCGGATGTAATGATAATAGAAAATGACGCAGAAGAACCAGCTAGTGGCATTATCGCAGATTGGAGAGAAGAACTTCAAGCATACTTGGCGATATGTGAAACACCAAGAAATAGATTGGAGGCGCACAAATTAAAGAGCCGTGCAACAAATTATGAATTAAGGGACGGAGTATTGTATCGAAAATCTTTTAATGGGCCATTACTTAGATGTTTGACACGGGAAGAAGGAGAAAAAGTGTTAAAAATGTTGCATAGTAGAGATGCTGGTAATCATAGCGGAGGAAGATCTTTGGCTTATAGAACGAAAATGCAAGGCTATTATTGGCCGTATATGCATGAAGATGCAAAACAATTATAAAAATGTTGCGAAGATTGCCAGCGATATGGAAAGAGGATACATGCACCAGGGGCACCATTATCATCTTCAAAAGGTGTGTGGCCTTTTGGAAAATGGGGTTTAGATATTGTGGGGCCCTTCGTACCAGGTTCAGGACAGAAGATATACTTAATTGTCGCGACAAATTACTTCACAAAGTGGGCAGAAGTAAAAGCAGTACAACACATTCGCGATAAAGATATATTTATATTCATCTTTCAAAACATCATCTGCAGATTTGGAATCCCAGCACAGTTGGATTCTGATAATGGAAAACAATTTGAAGGACAAAACATAGAATTGCTATTCAATGCATTTAAGATAAGATGTGGAAAATCTACTCCTTTATACCCACAAGCTAATGGTCAGGCTGAAGCAACTAATAAGACAATCGCAGACATCTTAGAAAATAAGTTAGAAGGGTACCACAGAGCTTGGTGTGAACAGGTACATAATGCAGTCTGGGATTACAACACAACTAGGAGAGAGGCAACTGGGATGTCACCTTTTTGTTTAACGTATGGTGTTGAAGCAGTACTACCAACATAAGTTGCTATTCCTACAACAAGAAGAGAGGTTTGGGGAAAAAATCTAAATACTAGCATGATTCTAAGAGAACTTGATGAATTAGAAGAGAAAAGAGAAAAAGCATTACAACATATGGAAAATTATCAGCGAAGGTTAGCTCGCTAATATAACAAACGGGTCAAAAAACGTGAGTTTCAACCAGGTGATTTAGTTCTGCGAGAAACACCAGAGTACCATCGAGAACGTGGTAGAAAGTTGGCGAGAAAATGGGATGGACCATATATCATTAAAGAGATAGTTGGAACATGGGAATACAGGTTGGTGGACCCAGAAGGCAGAGATGTTGGTCAAAGACTTGGTAGACCATGGAACATATTATATTTAAAAAGATATTATCCGCAACAAATTTTTAATGAAACAAAGAAGAAATGGGAAAAACAAATTTTTACAGCTGCGAGTTTATTCGAAAGATTATTCAAGATTACATAAAGAATGAAAATTGCGATATACGCAAAAGAAACAAAGAACGGGACAAACCTTTATGGCGTACAACCTAGTTCGCGAATACAATTTCGCAAGAGGCAAATATAAGACCTAAAGTACGTCAAATTAGGGGGTATCTCTTTGCGTGACTCAGGGATAAGGTTATACCGCTGCTGGAACCTGAGTCACGAAGATTGGGGTCCATCTCTTTGAGATACCTATCCAGGAGAGATACTTTGGATTTCCAACTATATAAGGTTATACCCTAGTTGGACGACCGAGGGTCTCTTCTAAGGGGTGAAAAGTATGACCAAGGCGCCGAGGTACACCGTTTAACAAAGAGTGCCCGGGATGGACGAACCTACCCTGGCCATTTTTGGTAAGTCTTGGCTATGATGCACTCGGCCTCAAGAAAACCCCACTTAGGTTGCAGTCTCGTAACTATAAGCCATATAGGCATAAAGGATAAGAGGCCGCGAAAACAACTGGTTGTTGTTAAGACTGGATGGGAGGAGCTAGTATTGTATGGCCGATGTGCCCTCCTTGAAGGGGAAACCAGGGGGACTAAGGGCGGAACCCTCCATTAGGGAGCTGATAAGTGTCTTAAGACGGAAATGTCATGGGTCTTTATGTTTGCAAGAACATTTAGGACTGTCATATTGTCGCGTGACAAATACGGAGGCAACAAGCCATAAGAAAAAGTTAAGATGAGGTCAATGGGTTTTTACATGTAAGTGTAAAGACGTCCTGCGATTTCATCGCAAGACGGATATGTCATGGGGCTTTATTCTCGTAAGGGAATTTAGTCCTATTATATAGTCGCAGAGAATTGATAAAATACAAAAGCTAAGGCAAGATCAATGGATCTCTACATACGAATGTGAGGACGTCCTGCGATTTTGTCGCAGAAAGAAATGTGGCGAAATAAGACCTTTAATTAGGAAGGCAAAATAAGACCAAAAGAATAATCATACCCATTAACTATTTAATTTTTCTAAGATGCAGGTAATATTTATTCATTCCAAGAAAGATAATGAGGGGCAAGTATGGGAATTGATAAATAAAATATCATTATCTTTCTTGCAGAGTATTGAGAAGGACAGAAATTTAACAGAGCTCCAGAATGAGTTTTAAAGTTGAAAAGGGTTGCATCATTCGCAAGAAAGAGAACTAAAAGAAAGCAAAAACAAAATTCAAGCATTATCTTTGCCAGAGTTATTAGCCTCGCCAATATTCTTATCATGATCAGCTTGAGTTTCTTCCTTATTTAGTGACTCATTAACGGTTGTCCCATCGCCAGAAGCTACTTTAGTAGGGGGAGATTTTTCTTTATCCATTGAATATTCTTGAGAAACATCTTCTTCATCACTTGCATACTCCAGATCACTAGCCATGGGAAGAGGAATTTCATCATCATCTACTGGCAGAGGATCGATTGATACAGGGGAGAGACCGTTGGATATTAAGATATCATTCACGAGAACTTGAGCACTGAGATGAACTTTCGAAGGAAGCCTCTGTCGCGATTCCTAATTTCCATGTTCTTATAGTACTCAAGATAGTCATATCTTCTTTCTGCACGATCGCGAGATTTGACATAGTTGGCTAAAAGTTCACCATTTTCTTTGCGGACTGAAGCCAGTTTATCAGACAAGTCAGAAATGGTGGTTTGAAGACTTTTCTCAGATTCTGCGAGAAAAATAGATAATCCAGAAAAACATTCATACGAAGATCTTGCAAAAATATAGCAAAGAAATTTGAACAGAAAAGCTAACAATTAAGGCAGGAAAAATAACTACCTTCTCTTTGCGAAGATAAGTTTTAAATTAGTGATAAGACACAACTCTCCCACTGGTTCATGACATCATCAAATTTATCTTCAATTATACCCTTCAGGCGAGATTTTATATTTTCTTCTTTAGAAAGGAGATAAGCATTTTCTTTCTCCAATAAGGAATGATATTCTTTCAATCGGGAGAAACGTTCTTTAAGTTTACTAGCCTTTACACTTAGAGCTATCCTACCCTGGATGAGTTTATCCTTCTCAGCTATTGACGATTCAGTTACTTCTTTGAGTTCTTCTTTCAACGAAGACAGAGATTTTTCTTGATTGTTACACACTTTCTGAAGAATACTTAAATGTTGTGAGGAGATCGCTATCTTATTTGAGAAGTTGCGCTTTTCTTGAGATAAAGTCTCATTTTCATCTGATAAAGTTTCTATCGCCAAATTAGCTTGGGTCAACAAATAAGAAAGACGAGTAATTTCGCTATTTAACAGACTTTGCCTTTGTATTAGTTGGTTATTCTCATTGGTAAGATTATCTATTTGGTCGATAGAATATGAATGAAGGTTATCTAATCTATTATATTGGTCCATCCAAGAGTATTTCTCAACACGAGCTTCTTCAGCGATAGACTCAAACCGGAATCTCTCCAAGAATCGTGTCCGATTAACAACTAAATATATGAACCAAGGATTCAAAAGAGAATTAAGCATAGAAAAAAACAAGAATTTACTAAAATAGAAAAACTAAGAGGTAAAAGAAGGAAAAGTATACCTTTTAGTTCTTCATTCTTATTGGGAAGCTTGCGCTGAAGAGTATCACACTCTGAAGACTTAACCCGAAGACTCTCTTTTAAAATTTCAATTTCGTTTTCTAAAGATGTCTTCGCAGCCGTATGTTCAGAACCAAAGTACTTGCTTAAAACTTCGCAGACGCCGCGTTTGACAGGATTAATGGAGGATTTTATAGTTTCATCCAGAATGTCAGATAAGACTCTAAAGGAAACATCTACATCAATCGAAGATTATCTAACAGGAGGGAGAGATGTAGGTGGTGAAGTGGTAACAATGGCGAGTTGAAGGTCTGAATTATTTGTGTCATCAGGAGGGGGAGTTTCTGGAAAGGTCACATTTGGAAGTGGAAATGAATCAACTTGAGAAGTGGATACAATATAAGAAGAAAGAGCTTCATTCGAAACAATATGGGGAGTTTCACTTATGAGAGGGTTAATTGAGGCAGGAGTATCGGGAGTGACACCATCGCAAGCAAGAGGTTGGGGCATAATTTGTGATGCTATATGAGTGGATTTTGAAGAAGATAATGAGGGAAGAGTAATTCCGTATTCAATGGATTTAACCTTGCGAGATCGCTTGCGAGGTTCAGCAACATTCTCATCATCATGCGAATAATAAACTAGATAAGAAACAGAGGCAACAATATTTTTATTAAGAAAATGAGTGTTTCTTACTACCTTATGATTCGCATAATTTCTCTTCTTTTCAGCCAGTCTCTGTTGCAAATTTTTGAAAAGATTAGGGTTTTGAGATACAGGTTGCACGTTAGAAGTAGTTTCACTGAAGAGAAGATACAATATGGGAATTATGAAAAATAAAATAGAAGAGATCAAATAAAATAGATAAACATAGTTTAGACAAGCAGAATCGAATTTAATAATGACAGAAGAGAATGTTTATACATTTGAGACTTCATTAGAACAGTAGCAGATGAATATGTGAAAGAAGGAAAATTGCAGACGGGAAAGATTGCAGAGAAGAGAAAGGACGGAGAAGACGAAGAAGTAAAAGAAAAAGAATATTTATTAACAAGTTATCTCTTTTATAGACAGAAGAAGGGTAACCGGGTAATAAAGAATTAACTAGTTAAAAGAGGAGCATTCGACACGTATAAGTGGTCATACCTAATTTACAGGTTTTTGTCGGGGGAAAGAGATGAAAAACTAGGTAGCTGCGGCATTTTAATTCTCATAGTCTTTCCCTTTTCGCAGAAAAGACATGAGAAGAGGCAAGATTTAGGACCAAAATATCGCCATGATATTACTCTTGCGAGATTAACAACATTTCTGCGAAAATCATCGCGAATTCTTCAACAACACTTCACGAGTGTCACAGAATGATTTGAAGAATGACGTAATAGCTGACGAATGAAGAAATACGAGAATACCATGATTATCCTGCGATGGTCACAATGCTTGCGAGAATGGACATTATAACTACTGCGATAAGATCGCGAGTCAGATCTGAAATTAAAGGACAATTTAGCTATCATCCACTATGTAACTATCCTATATAAAGAGATCCAGTAAATTCAGAGAGAGGATGATGTATTTTTGAGTGTTGAGGAAGTCTTGAGGAGAGAGAAAATTTAAGAGAGCGGTTGTATTCTTGATTTCTTCCATTTTCTTATAAACATTCCTAAGAATCAAATAATAAAGTGTTGTTTTTAATCTTCAAATATGTCTTAATTACAGTAAATTCTTATCATGGGTGTAGTGTAGGATTTCCTGCAACTACACCTGCTGCTGAACAAGACGAACAAAGCAAATAAATTCTTATATCTGAAACTCAATAATCTCGTGTAGCAGATTTACAATTTTTGTTACATTTCTGAACAAATCGATAAGTGCTTCGATTCTAGCACTTATGGTGGTGAAGAAGAACAAAGAATCGATTCATTGGTAGTCTGTGTTGTCAATGATAAAATCTTTTTCGCAATTAATTGGGTAATTATCTATGACTCAATATTCTTCATCATCTTTAATTTCAGAAATTTAAATTTTAATATTAGGGTTAGGGTAAAATTTCAAGCTCTTGATTTTCTTAGTAATTGAAGTATTGTTTTTCTTGATTAGGGTTGTGGGTGGTATGTATAGTGATTTCTGATGATGATGGTGTCGTGGTGATGATGATGAAGAAGATGACCCAATTTGCTAAGAAGATTGCTCTTCACTGTGCTGGTCTAATGTAATGATTTGACCTATAGGTCCTATTTGTTTTTTGCTTTTGTTTCTTCAATTTGGGTTTAGGGGTACAGATGTGCATATATACTGATGGTTTCATCACACGGTTTAATACCTTATACCTCTATGTAACATATATGCAGATGACCCTAATCAAATTGGGAGGTTTGGTATAGGGTTCAAGGTAAGGTTGACTTAAAGGAAGTTGTTTGCCTTTCCTCAGGGTATCTAGAACTATTTTGTATCTCACATGTTGATTCTGGAAATTGATGTTGCATACGGGAGCAATGAAACTTGGCCGTGATGCAATTGTTCTTACACAATTTCTTAGATGTAGAAGTTGAGATCATTATTTTGCTGGTGCTTATTCATTTGTGTTGTTATGTTTCTTAGAGAATTTCAGATACCATTTGTTTACTCGCTTCGATCATACCTCCAAGTTATTTTTTGGAGCCACGTATGAAAATATATGTGTTAGGTTCACTGGTAAGTGCTTTTATTATGGTTGTTTTTTTTTTTTTTTGCTTGAATGATACTGCCGAGATTTGTGAGTAATTTCATTATGATTTTCATTATGATTGCTCCTTTTTTCTTAGTATTTAATCTGTTTTTATTGTCATTCCTTGTTTAGGCTTACAAGAGAGTTGGAGACATGGTTCATAGTGTGGATATTGGGCGAGGCATAGTTGGAGTTATAGATGTCACTGAAGTGGTAATAATCGGCAAGTTAATCTCGGTAAGGTTCTAATTGTTTTTCGATATTGTGGGTGTTTGAGTGTTACATTTTCTGAATTATGTTATAGATGATCATAATGATGACACAATCTCTTAGAAACTTTGATTGGGTCATGATTACACGGTGGCGTTGTTTCATTGTTGCACTGTGCTTTGGCATCTAGTTTGTGTAGGTGTTTCGTTAGTGAGGTAACTGGCAGTGATTTGCGTAATTGGAGTTCTTGTACAGGGAGGGATGGATTTACACATAATATGTTGGATTTAATCCATGAGCATTGGAAGAGGCAAAGGATTTGTAAGGTTTAGTGTAGAGGTGTGCCGACTGTTGATATGGACAATGTCTACTATTATCTCGAGGTTAGACCATGAGTTATTTTTGTTTGATCTTATTGGCCTGTGTTTATTGCTCTTTGCTCAAGTATGAATGATAATGCCAGGAAAAGATAGATGGGTCAGTGGTGTTCTATATCTTGTCAGTGGAAGAAATTATAATTATCGTACTCGTCCACAATACCCTGTAATTTTGTGGAAACCAGCCACTCATGTTTATCCGAAACTCATCCATGAAGCTCCAGAAGATTTGACCAAATTTGAGGCTGCTAACATGATAAAGAAAGGGAAGAATCTACTTCCAATTTGTAAACTAGGTAAATAATTGTCTCTTGTTTGAAGCATGTTGTTTTTCATCAGTAAAATGCATAAACATCGCAGTATTTCTCAATTGAGATTGGGATTACAGGCTAATTCATATAAATCTGAATGCACATATAGATACTATGGAGGTAGGTAGACAAAAACTAGAAAATAACATGGATGAGGTTACACTATTTTCTAGGGGGCTTTGCTTTTTACGGCTATGCACCAATTATCCGCACTTAGTTCTACCCGCATTCATGTAATGACTTTGTAGATACCGTCGAAATCGGTTAGGATCTCTAGATATCTAAAATGGGAATCACGTGGAAATTATTATTATAAGAGCCGCCACCCAACTTAGGGAGTTGGGACCCAAAATAGGCACTGGTCCAAAACAGAGAAATAGGTCCGGGAATCAAAACACGGGCTAGGAAGGTGTGAGGCACCTAGCCCGTCCAATCCGAAGATTGGCCTCTACTTTATAATTGGAAAACTAGGGTTTCAATCTCAAAAATATAAAAAAAAAGACATAAAATTATTATCTGCAAAAAGAACATCAAAATATCAGATGCACACAATTAAACAATGATTAAATCAAATTCTAACTAAAAAATATTATTATTATTGAAATTAAACCTACAAAAGAATAACAAACCGAATTATTATTACTAACTATTTATTATTATTATCGAATTCCAAATCTAATGAATTATGGGTGTTAACTAAAGCCTAAGCCTAAACGGGATTAATCACACAAATCAAAATATAGATCATGTAAACCAAAACAAATGATTCCAAACGAAATACTTTTCATATCAAATGTCGAATACAGTACCCTGTACTCAATTAAATACCAAGTTGGAAGCCTAGCATGTGAATGCAATCCCACGAAGGACAAAGAATGTCGCTATATCGAACTTTGAATTCAATAAAACAAAAGAAATCATTAGTCTAGTATAATAAAACTTTAACAATGATAAGAACGAAGTGGTATTCATGAACATGCTCTCATTCGTGTTGGATTTCCTGGCATACCAATAAAATGGCTTTAATAATATTTAACACTAACAAATAGATGATTATTATGTTACTTAGCTTAATAGAAGGAATCCAACAACGTTGCAACCAATCGTACCGAATACCTCTCAAATGACTATCTACTTCTTCCTATAATTTTCCACCTTACTTTCTCTTCTCTATCTCCCTAGAATTCTCCTGAAATTTCTCCTCCTTTAACTCATGAATTAGCTCCCTATTTATAATATTTTACAATCAACTAAGGCCTTAGGATTCAACGCCTACGATCAAACGGTGGAACTCTAAAACCTAAATATTATTACTCATTTTGAAAATATTACTCCCATTTTTATAAATTCATTGGATATTAATACCAAAAATGCAAAAAAATTCATTTAATCCTAGGATCTTAGTTGGAAGGAAAGACTTGGAAACAAAGGAACCTAATATCTAAAGAATGTCGACACTTTGTGGAGGTCGGCTAGCTAACATTTAAGGTATGAAAACATTTTTTGATTTGGAAAGTGTGTAAGTTGGGTAACATGGCATAATGAAGTGGATCTCTTATGAACTAATGTCCACTAATGACCAAAATTTGGTGCTCGCTCTCTAACTATATGGGACCAATCTACTTCTGACCAGATGGATTAATACCCGTAAACCATGGTAGTACTTAGGACTAGTTCATCTTATAGCACACTTACTTCCGATACGATACTGCGGCAATATTCGTGACCGTGCAAAATTGGGGTGCCTACAGTTGCCCCTCTTTGGCAAAGGTTTGCGTGCAACTGAATGCCAAAGACATACACACCTATTTTGCACAATTGTTTTGTTGGATTCCTCACTTATAAATTATCCGGGATGACACTATAAGTTCACCCGAATTATTTCTAAGTATTTTAATTTTGCACTAGTACATATCCTCGTGATAGGGATCACGACGAAATGGTACTCGTGCTATACCAGCTATTGTGAAAACAGGCACCACTTTATTACATTGATTCTTCTAACCACATGCTAGGTCATCACATCGATTGCATCGTCTGAGTAGCGTCTCTTTGCACAAATATTTTCACCATCTCTTGTCCTTTCTACGATCCATATGGAGTTTTAGATAAATAATTTTCCCCGAGCATTCTTGATTTGCACAATCCTTATGTAGAAAGTAAGCCTCACTTTCCCTTTGAGTTTTACATCCAAATTCTGGAGAAACCCTGTAATTGATGACCTTGCAAAAGAGCTATTAGTAGCACATGTTCCTAATAAATACTAATTATTATTACTTTTTTTTTTGATTATTAAGAAAACAAATCCTAAAAAATAATTTTCGAAAAAACAAAAGGTGAAAAACAAAATACTCAATATATTCAAAGGTTTAGGAATCCCGACCTGCCACGTGTCAGATAGATGCCACCAAAAATATTACCGTCCCCATCCAAATTTTCAAATCTGTCAATCCTCCCAGCTATCACCCAGCTATAATTAACTTCATCAATTGGATTCAAATTGTAAAAATGATTCATGATCTTGTTGATTTCCATGGATGACATTTGATGCTTCAAATCTTCAATTTCTCCTCGCGATTCTTCCTTTCCTCCATCTATTTTAAGTGCTACTCAATTTTCCCAAGTGGATGTTTAATAACCATTTTTTTTTAATTTTTTTTGTTGTTTAATCTATCTGTTTGGACGTCCGTTGCCCATAGAACTTTAGGAGATGACTTACAAGACTAATAATGACATACAAATGGACTAACATATCTCTCTCTAAATTATTTACTTGAAGAAAAGACCGAGCACTGTAATAGAAGACTGAAATGCTCTAATGACATGGGCCCAGTATGATGATGTTGGTGCCCCTAGAAAATAATTCTTGATTTTTTTTTTTTTGAAGGCCTAATAATTATGACGACTCTGCGTCTTGATTCTTTTTTTTTCTTTTTGTGAAGGGTATAATATAATGATGACTTTGCCCTTTGTTATAGACACTATAAAACTGATTTTTTTTGTGATAACTTTGCCCTTTTTTGACACTGAAAAATAACAATTTCTGATCTTTTTTTTTTTTTTTTTTTGGACCGACCGACTAAAGGGGCCAAACATGATAATGACCATGCCCCTAGATTATGACACTATGAGAGAGATATTGTACTTCTAAAAAAAATCTTCTTAAATTTTATGAGCGTTCGCCGCCCTTAGATAGATTTGTGCACTTACCTAGGTATGGTATTTCTTGGGCCGAGTAGCACTTGCTGGGCCTGGATCATGTTGGCTGCCCCGATCAAATTTTTGAACAATTCTTCTATTTTGTATGATTCTTGGATCTTCTCGAAATTCTGCTTGCTTCATCTTCTTGAACTTTATCTCTGAAAAATCATTCATTACCTTCTGATTAATTGCATTCTTGAACCTTGTGCTGGGAAAATCATCCATTGTCTTCTGATTAGTTGTTTTCTTGAACCTCATGCTGGGAAAATCATTTGTTGTCTTTTGATTATTATCTTTCTTAAACTTTGTGCTGGGAAAATTATTCATTACCTTCTGATTAATTGTTTCCTTGAACCTTATGCTTTGATTATTATTCATTGCCTTCTGATTATTTTCTTTCTTGAACCTTCTACTGGGAAAATCATTCACTTCCTTTTGATTAATTGCTTTATTAAACTTTATGTTGGGAAAATCGTTCTTTGCCTTTTGATCAATTGCTCCATTATTTTTCAAATTTAATAAAACGACCTTGTAAGATACCTTTTCCTCAAGTAGTGGATTCGTCTTCTTGCTTTTATTTGGTGGAAAAATCCCACCTTCATGTATTTTGAATATTTCTTCCTTCTTGACATGGGTCTTCAACATCCATTCTGGTCTTAACTGCAATGGTTTCTCTTCAACTAAATTCATTGTCTTCTGTTTTGGCACATTCTTGCATTGTATCCACATTTTGGTCACATTCATCTTCTTTCTCTGAGGTGCCCTTAAATGTTGATTTTCCTTGTTATGATTGACAAACTTTACTTCTTTAGCCAGTTCAGGTTTTTCTTTTTGGTGGTTCCACAGTCCCCACGGTTTGCCAGTATTCTCACTGCCTTTATTTATGACGAGTATATTGTCCTTCAAAACATTTTTCCTACAAACAAAATCTTTTTGGTTTTTTAAATTTTAATTTTTTTTTGGATTTTTTGAAATATTTTGAAAATTAGAAATAAAAGAAGACTTATTTACAAATTCAGGTGATTCAAGACCCTTAATTGGTTTGATTGACTCAACAAAATGAGTTAGAGACTTACCTGACTCAGCCTCTATTGTTCTTACCACTTTTTGTTCATCCTTTTCTCTTACAGATTTAAACTTGGGTGATGGTTGTGTAAGAGGCATAATTATATTTTTATCCCTGAGATGAGGTGGTTTGTAAATAGGTCTGCTTCTTGCTACATTTTGAACTTCTTCACCACCCTCAGTTCTAAACGGATTCCACCTTGTAGATGAAGATTGATTTGTTGCATGTACTGGTTCAGTAGGTAAGATATCTGAGAGGTAGACTGGACTCGCGAGTGGTTAAACAGGATGAAACAAGAGCTCTGAAATATGCACAGGCCTAACATGTGCGGTCTGCTTTGGTAGAAGGTCAGAGATATGCACATGCTCAGCTGGGAATCGATTGGAATTTGGCACGTTCCTCGGTTGCTCAACTCCATAATAATCTTCCATTAATTCTAAAATAACAGGACGATTAGTTATTGAATTAAATGAATTCACAGTTTTTACCTGATCCGTGAAGAGTTCACTGATGTGGACGGGTCGACTCATCGCAGTTTCTTGCTTGTAGATTGAGTCGGCTAAATTGGTTTCATTTTCCGCCAGGACAAAATTGACCATGGGTTCCCTTTGATGATTTTGCAATGGGTTTGTATTCATATGCTTTCTCTCTGCAAAATTCCTCTGTGGACGTCGATATATTCCTTGATTCCAGTTCTGGCACTGCCCCTGGTATGGTCCCGTGGGTGATGCAATTACTGATGTAACTGGCACAATATTTACTTGATTTTCATCTGTAAATGTGGCCCTTCCGTAATTATTCCCATTAGAGTCCTCCGGGTTGGTCAACCTTGTCATTCTGCCCGTGTCCAATGCATTTTCAATCTGTGATCCCGCCTTCCATAAGGCGTGTAATGTTGGATGGTAAGATGATATCAGCCGGTTCCAATATTCATAGTTCAAGCAGTTCATTATCGTATCAACCATATCTTCTTCGATTAATTTCTCATCGATATCTAATGCCTTGGTCCTCCAACGTGGAAAGAATTCTGTAAATGCCTCATTGGGTTCTTGTTTGACCGCCTCTAAGTGTTTCCGAGTAAACTGAATTTCATGGACCAACAAAAACCGTCTCATAAACATATTGACCATATATTTCCATGTCGAAACTAGACTTGGGTCTGTCTTCATCAGCCACTTTAAAGCCGTACCGGTCAAACTTCTTTGGAACAATTGGACTAACAACGCATCATTAATACCCAATGGTTTCAAGTACCCAACATACATGCGAATATGGATTTTCGGGCACCCAATTCCATCATATCTATCCATATCCGGAAATGTGAATCCATGAGGCAAACGGATATCGGGATAAGGATATATCCCATATGTATCTATTGTATCCTCACCCATTTTATGCAAGGTCCTTTCAATCCTTTTGAGCCTCTGGGATAACTTTTTTTCGCGTGCCCTGGTCTCTCCCATTTCATCAAAAATGTCATCTTTAACATCTTCAAAAATGTCCTCTTCAAAATTATTCCTTTTAACCTCTTCATAATTATGATTATTTTTGTCATTTCCCATATCAGCCCCGATATGTTTTCCTATGGACTTAGAAATGGCCTCGAGAGTAAACTTCTTGGACCCGGCTTCCAATTTTGTGAACTTGGTATCCAACATCTTTTGGAATTGTTCGCGCAACCATGACAATGCCCCAGTGTCGATATTCATTTCAAATTCTATAGTCATTTTCCTATTTCAAAGGAAACACAAAAAGATATATGGTAACACAAGGGTGTTTATGTCTCGGATTTTGTGCAACAATGAATGGATTTTACAATTAATGCACGTGCATGCAGGTTTTACTAAATTTTAGGTAGGCTTGGGTTACCTTAGCAAAATATACCTCAGACGTAGTCGAAACTAGTCTTCTTTGGTACTAGGCTAAGGCTTGTGGTGGTTCGGCTGATAACGCCCAGTGGGTTCAGATTACTAGACACGGATTTTCCTAAAAATCGGACTCGGACGATGCAAAATGTAATGCAAATGTGCAAATGGGTGCATGCAGTGTGTGTGTGCAAACACCGAGTAGTGTAAAATCAAACCCTAAATTCCCAATTACATTTCAAGTTAGATTCTCAAAATCCCCAGCAGAGTCGCCACTGTAGATACCTTCGAAATCGGTTAGGATCTCTAGATATCTAAAATGGGAATCACGTGGAAATTATTATTATAAGAGCCGCCACCCAACTTAGGGAGTTGGGACCCAAAATAGGCACTGGTCCAAAACAGAGAAATAGGTCCGGGAATCAAAACACGGGCTAGGAAGGTGTGAGGCACCTAGCCCGTCCAATCCGAAGATTGGCCTCTACTTTATAATAGGGAAACTAGGGTTTCAATCTCAAAAATATAAAAAAAGACATAAAATTATTACTTGCAAAAAGAACATCAAAATATCAGATGCACACAATTAAACAATGATTAAATCAAATTCTAACTAAAAACTATTATTATTATTGAAATTAAACCTACAAAAGAATAACAAACCGAATTATTATTACTAACTATTTATTATTATTATCGAATTCCAAATCTAATGAATTGTGGGTGTTAACTAAAACCTAAGCCTAAACGGGATTAATCACACAAATCAAAATATAGATCATGTAAACCAAAACAAATGAGTCCAAACGAAATACTTTTCATATCAAATGTCGAATACAGTACCCTGTACTCAATTAAATACCAAGTTGGAAGCCTAGCATGTGAATGAAATCCCACGAAGGACAAAGAATTTCGCTATATCGAACTTTGAATTCAATAAAACAAAAGAAATCATTAGTCCAGTATAATAAAACTTTAAAAATGATAAGAATGAAGTGGTATTCATGAACATGCTCTCATTCGTGTTGGATTTCCTGGCATACCAATACAATGGCTTTAATAATATTTAGCACTAACAAATAGATGATTATTATGTAACTTAGCTTAATAGAAGGAATCCAACAACGTTGCAACCAATCGTACCGAATACCTCCAAAATGACTATCGACTTCTTCCTATAATTTTTCCACCTTACTTTCTCTTCTCTATCTCCCTAGAATTCTCCCGAAATTTCTCCTCCTTTAACTCATGAATTAGCTCCCTATTTATAATCTTTTCCAATCAACTAAGGCCTTAGGATTCAATGCCTACGATCAAACGGTGGAACTCTAAATCCTAAATATTATTACTCATTTTGAAAATATTACTCCCATTTTTATAAATTCATTGGATATTAATACCAAAAATGCAAAAAAATTCATTTAAGCCTAGGATCTTAGTTGGAAGGAGAGACTTGGAAACAAAGGAACCTAATATCTAAAGAATTTCGACACTTTGTGGTGGTCGGCTAGCTAACATTTAAGGTATGAAAACATTTTTGGATTTGGAAAGTGTGTACGTGGGGTAACATGGCATAATGAAGTGGATCTCTTATGAACTAATGTCCACTAATGACTAAAATTTGGTGCTCGCTCTCTAACTATATGGTCCCAATCTACTTCTGTCCAGATGGCTTAATACCCGTCAACCATGGTACGTACTTCGGATTAGTTCATCTTATAGCACACTTACTTCCGATACGATACTGCGGCAATATTCGTGACCGTGCAAAATTGGGGTGTCTACGGACTTCCACTTCTGGTGTTTTTTCTTCCCCTGTGTAACAGTATAACTATTCTAGTGTTCTGGTCTGCAAGTTTCTAGCTTGTTAAAAATAATACGAAATTTCCCCTATGATAGAAAATATCTAGTCCAGTTTATGCAGCTACGGATAATATCTTCTTTCTAAATACAACCAAAAATGGAAGTTACATGACCCTTGTGAAGGATGTCAGGGATGCTTTTGTGGGAAGCCCATTGGTGAAGATTGACTGTCGAGGAATGCATGCAAGTGATTATAAAAAGATATGTACAAATCTTACGGTTCATGTATTTAGTTCTGATACAGGAAGACCTACAAACCTAAAAGTTCAGTTTATGATCAATATATTTGGCCCGAGGCTTACACTCTCCTGATGTTACTTTACTGATGGTTAGATGATAACAGGAGTTGGTACCTTGTGTTCTCTTGTCTTTCTATGATGAGCAAATATTGACTTGGAGGGGAAAAGAATGGAATCTATGTATCCTGAAGCTCCGCCTTCAGTCCCAGTCGGTAATCACTCCAATGATAGTGCTTCCTTAAATTCAGGTACTTTGGAGAAGAGTGAGGCGTTAATTTTACTTAATTTTGAATTCTGGAATGAACATTGTCAATTGCCTTTTGTGGGGGATGAACTTATCTGAGAATCTACGGTTCAGACAACCTTTAGTACAGCTGTTACTAGTAAAATGTAAGGGTGTATCTACCATAGGATGTAGTTCATCTATAATGTCACTGGAGCTGAACGGTTAGCATAGGAGAAATTGAACAGGTAACATATAACAAACAATCTTACAATTCAGATTGTTGATAGGTTGATCACATTTATGTTTATTTTGCTAGATGAATTCTGGCCTTGATATGGTTTCCCATATGGAGCATGTACCGATAAGTCTCACTGGTATTGTGGTTGTTGTGTTATGTCTGTAAGTTGGTTCCATCTTTGACAACTCGGTATGTGGTTTTCTGGAAATTTTTCAGGAGAGTTGCTTAGCGCAAATGAAAGACTCGTCCCTGGGTTGGAAATTTCTAGCCAAAAATTTCTGTCAAGATGGAAGAGGGCAATAGAGTCGATCAAAGCTTTGTGCTACCAGTGTAGTATTCTATTAAATAGCTTTCCTGCATAAGTTTTAGTTTGGTTTTTGGATATTTAGTTGGAACTGTAATTCAAATGTTGAGCCTAAGACCTTGCCTCAGTAAGGCCAACTAATGCTTCAAAATTATAGTGTTCATTCTCATGGACTTATCACGTCTGCAATATATGCTCCTTTTTTCTTAGTCTTTAATCTGTTTTTATTGTCATTCCTTGTTTAGGCCTACAAGAGAGTTTGAGGCATGGCTCATAGTGTGGATATTGGGCGAGGCATAGTTGGAGTTATAGATGTCACTGAAATGGTAATAATGTTCATCTGCGCAAGGAAAGATAGCAGGGTCAATGCTATCATTTTGATTTTAGGAATTCATTTTTCTTGTCTTTATATCCCTAGAAGGATTGCACTAATTTAAGTTACGTTTTATTTTATAGAGCAATGGGAATAAAGATTTTATAATGAACACCAAACAAGCATTCCGGGACTGCGAAGAATATGCAACTTTGGAGTAGTGGTTGAGTGAAAATTCTGATGAATATTGGGATGAGCACTTTGATACGCTTTAGTTCTTTCAAGTTTGCAATCTTTTCACGCAATTTCATACCCCATTGACGCAGTCCTTGCTCTTGAAATTAGGTCTCTTTTATGGTACACTTCAGTAAGATGTATCTAGCAATCAGTTATTTACTCATAAATCACTTTTTGTTCTTGTAGTGGTGAATATGAAGCACACTGCTCTTTGATTGCTTCCCTCTTTGCTCTTCCACCATTCAGTCATCCCCTCAAATTCCTGTAAAGAGTGATATTAGAAGTTTGTGCCTAAGAGTTGGGAAAGTTCTTCAGCTGGAACTGAATGGAGACATCGCATCCATCTCATTTAGTTTCAGGTTTAAAATACTTCAAATTTCTTTTCCAGGTTGCGCGATTTCTTTATGCAAATTTTGGTGGTGGCGTTTTGGCACTTGGTTACAATGCGATTCAAAGATCATGGAAGTGGGTCTATGTGCTACCAATTAAGCAATTGGATTAGTTTAACATTTTTTTCGAATTTCATTTATAATTACATCAGAATTGACTTACTGCTTGCTGAATTTGCTTGTTGGCAGGGAAATTGGGTTCATTCTACGAGGGCAGCGAAAATGACATTAATGAGTCTTGTCTCTGTGTTTGGAAATGCGGTCATTCGGTGACACCTAAAGTCTTCCTCTAGATATATTTGGTTCTGTAAGTCTTCCTCTTGTCCTCCAACTTGAGCTTATTCCTCTTTTTCTGTTCTGTTTGTTTTTCCTTGTAGTTTTTTTTTTGTGCTTGTGTTGTTTCCTCATCATAATGCGTAATTTGTCTTAAAGGGTACAATGAGTTTCTTTCTATGGAACTTGCTGAAGAGGTGAGTGAAATAAAATCTAAAGGGGAGGCAAATAAGGACAAACATGTGGTAATTTATTATTAACTTGTTGTTTTTCCTTCAATTATCCTAACTGAAATATAAATGACATGTGTTTTTCCTTTAATTATTTTCTGCAGGAAGTAAGTAAAGAATGCTAGTTGAGATGAAAAAGTAATTGGTGGTCTCGCATGCTTGATGTTAGATACTATGAAGGAAGTTTAACGAATCTCTTTGGAAAAATTCAAGGTTCTTCTCTATGTTCATCATTTTATTGTATGTCATTCTTTTGATACTACACACGAAATTTGTATGTCCTTGGGACTTAAGAAATGTTTCTAGCTATACTTAGTGATGTGTTTCTTACTTTTTGTATGATGTAGTTCATCATGGTATGTTATGGTGAATTAACATTGAGAAAGAATTAATTTTTTTGGATTAATTTGATTTCTAAATAAACAGGGGTGACTTGATTTTTTTGCAAAGAATTACTTTTTTTTTGTATTAATTTGATTTCTAAATAAACAGGGGTCACTTGATTTTGTTACTGGAAACTCTAATCTTGACCTGGTTTTGACCGGTATTTTTTTGACGTTGCAAAAAATTCGCAACTGCTGAAAACAGTTGCGTCCTTCCAATTCGCAACTGCTGAAAACAGTTGCGTCCTTCCAATTCGCAACAGTTAAGAACAGTTGCGAACTTTTGACGTTGCAACAGTTTCAAACTGTTGCGACTGAAAATTTGCAACGGTAATATAGCCGTTGCGAAAAACTGCAACATCGACTTTCGTAACAGAGTCAAACTGTTGCGACCCCGTTTTGCAACTGCCAGCTACCGTTGCTAATCGCTAAATTTGGTGTAGTGTAAGCACAAGTTCAATTAAGAACTCTCCCCTTTAAAATTCCATTCCCGAAAGAACAACAAGAGTGACCTTACTTCCACAAGAAAAGAAGGATTTCTTTGGACATTAACAAATCTAATAAAATATGAATTTGTATCCAAAATACTCAATTGAATTAACCACAAGTGAACCCATGATTAATTCAACCGGAATACTCAATTAAATTAATCACAAGAGAACCCAAGATCAATCTAATTGGAAAATGCTCAATATAATAAAACTTACGAATCCGAATGGTATATACATAAAAATATGGATCAGGGAAGATCAATACTGCAGAATAAACAAAGATTCATTCTATCTTTCATCACTATTTGCACAATGACATATAATAGACTTAATCTTTGTAAACAAAATCTCATCCTTTCTTCCATCAATATTTGCATAATGACATAAAAGGCTTATCCTTTGTTTGTCAAAAGTTCATTCATTCTTTTATCAATACATGCATATCTACATATGAAGTTAAACTTCTCATGGATGCAATACTTTTAGAAATTTTAATTGAAGGATAACCAATCAAAGCTAAACATAATGTTGTTACTATTGTTAGAATAACATCCAACAATAGAAGTTTAACAAGAACTAAAAAAAAATGAAAAAACTAAGCTTGATAGTGATTATATTTCTCAGCAATCTTGAAAACAGATTCAGTAAACTCAGGATGAATTCCCAACACATAGTTCAGTTGTTTCTGCCACTCAATTCTTTCATTAAGAAGATTGCCTTCATAAATGACTGACTTCTTCATCTTGTTGATGCTTGTATGGGATAGAGGAGTAGCATTACTAGTGCAGGTACCAATAGGAGGAACCTTAAATTGACTGCAAATTCAACTGCTGAGACATGGAAACCCAAGATTCTTTTTTTCAATGAAACCATATGAATCATTTGTCGAATAATCAGGCCACAAAGATCAATTTGTTCACCATAGATAAGATATCAAACCATCTCTACAAGGGTCCTGCTCCATAGATTCTTATCAAGCGTACTAGGAATAAAATTTGCAACAGCCAATTTACGGAAAACTTTCAAATGAAACCTAATGTTGTCAACAGACAACTTGCCCCTAGACCATGATTCACTTCTATTTAGAAGCATTCCAGATAGCTGACCCTGAGTTGGTATGAGATGCTCAGGTTGAGGAATTGCAAATGAGAGATCAAGCGATAAATTCAACAAGTATGCAATCATTCCACGATTTACCTCAAAAAATATCCCACCAACCATTGTCTTGAAGCAACAACTGATTTTGTTGGAAGCATGCAGGTTAGCATAGAACTGGCAAGTCATCTCAGGATATGAAGACCCAAGACCATCATGAATATATCCCCACTCATATTGGTTCATAAGCTGGTGAAACTCAGGTTCTTTAACAGTACGATCATAAACCCTTTCTATGACAAAACTCCCTTTAAGAAACTTGACATATTTGTCCCTAGAAAGAAGACTAGTAAAACTAATTTGAAGATCAGGATCATAAAATGGTTGTTGAACATCTAAACCAACTTCATCATCATCAAACTCATTATCACTATCAAACCTTCTACTAGTAGAATTAGGTTGAGCACTCGAACTTTCACCACAACTTGACCTTTTCCAAGAAGCCTTTTAAAAAAAAAAAAAAAAAAAAAAAACACAACAGAGAAGACGAACTACTTACTTGGTCTGTGAACTATTGTTGATGGTGGAGTTCCAAAATGATGAGTAGAATGAAAAAGGTACTTGACCCAACAAGCAGAGAATTCTTTTGAGTTACAAGGTGAAAACCAAACAAAAATTGGTTAAGAAACAAAAGAAAGATGATGAAGAGTTTGTGAACCAGGTTATTTCTCTTTTGTTCATAAACTGTCGAAGAGAAGATGAAGGCGAAAATAACAAGAATTTTATCTCTCTTTTTAAGTACAACCGACCGAACAGTTCCTGAACCAAAAAAACTAATTCCGATACTAGGATTAATCAGTCCTGGAACATGGTTCAGGAATGTAGTATGAGAACCGTACGTGTGCAGATACGAGCACTTTTTTATATTTGTTTTTACATATTTTGTCAGGACAAAATAGGGATGAGAGTTTGAAGCAAGGCTCAACAAAAACTCTCATGAGTAGTTATTTTAAGAACTTACAAGAAAAAATAGCCTCTCATACCATGACACCAAGAGAGAGTTTCTTTCCAACAACTTTTATATCTTGTAGAGTTGAGAAACACCCAGGAAATTATTTTTATAGGTTTAACAAGGAATTTCAGGAGAACCCAAAAAGGATTGTTTTTCTGATTTCTCGTTTTCTAACTTATAAAAAATAGTTTATGCAGATAGTTTTTAGTACTGCGAAGGGAAACTCTTTTGTCAAGAAAATACGTCATAGGTTCTTCACAAGAGAAGATAATACTACTATCTTGATAGGGACTATCAAGAACTGACCAATGAATCGATTCATGCTTTGAGGTGATATAATCAGATGACTGAGATTTAAACTCCTCTTATAAATCGTTTAGTTTGTTGAAACTAATTTGATTACACGGAGGAGGAGCATTGCTCTCTCTGATTAACAAATCAATATCAACCTCAACATAAATATTATTCATTATAACATGATTTAGCCTGACACGAGATTCTTGTTCATTCTGAAGATACATATCAACATCAGAAGTTAGGCTTTCAAATTTCCTTTCAATTTTTGAAAATTCTTCAAGAGATTTTAAACCTGAAGGAGGTTTACATAGAATTTCTTCTACAAATTTAATCAAATCAATCACAGAAGAGAATTCAGAAATCCCTGGATCTAGTGGTGCATTTATTGAGATAGAACTTCTGCCCATAGAGTCAGATCGCTACAAACACAGACTTATAAGGTCTTAACTGTGTATGCTGACTCTGATACTAATTAAAAAAGTGAGGGTCTAACAACCTCACCCAATATTTCCCTTAGCAATCTGTATGGAATAACTCCAATATACTTTTAAGAGAATCAACTAGACAGTCAAACTCAATCTTAATAAAAAGTATATCAAGGAGTTATATCTTAATTTCTAGATTCAATCCCAACTCAAACAAATAGAAATCTGCGAGTCTGATTGAATACAAGAGAAATAAACTTGAACGGTACCGAAGACCAATGTTCAAGGATCAATCCACAACCAAAGGTTGGATTTACAAATTGATCGATACAATGCACAACCTGTGATATTTCAATTATATAACAAAATATAATACGGAAAAGAAATAACACAGACATCAGAAGTTTTGTTAACGAGGAAATTGAAAATGCAGAAAAACCTCGGGACCTAGTCGAGATTGAACACCACACTGTATTAAGCCGCTACAGACACTAGCCTACTTCAAACTAACTTCAGTCTGGACTGTAGTTGAACCCCTATCAATGTCACACTGATCCAAGGTACAGTTGCGCTCCTTACCTCTCTGATCCTAACAGGATACTATGAACTTGATTCCCTTAGCTAATCTTACCCACAACTAAGAGTTGCTTCGACCCAAAATCGAAGACTTTAATAAACAAATATTTATCACACAGAATAGTCTACAAGAATAGATAAATTTGTCTCCCACAAAAATACCTACGAGTTTTGTTCCATCTTTTGATAAATCAAGGTGAACATAAACCAATCGATAAACCGGACTTATATTCCCGAAGAACAACCTAGAATTATCAATCACCTTACAATAATCTTAATCAACTAGCGAAACAAGATATTGAGGAATCAAAAACGATGAGACGAAGATGTTTGTGACTACTTTTCTATCTTTCCTATCGGAGAAATTAATCTAAAGCCAATCTTACGATTGCACTCAATCATGATAGAAATAGCAAGATCATATCATGCAACTACAAAGAAAATATTTGGGTCTGGCTTCATAATCCCAATGTAGTCTTCAAGTCGTTAACCTACAGGGTCTCGGTAGAAACCTAAGGTTAAAGGAGAATCGAATCTAGATTATACAACTAGTATCACACAGGAGGTGTGTGGATTAGGTTTCCCAGTTGCTAGAGTTCTCCTTTATATAGTCTCCAAATCAGGGTTTGCAATCTAAGTTACCTTGGTAACAAAGCATTCAATATTCACCGTTAGATGAAAACCTGATTAGATTCAAGCTAATATCTTTCAACCATTATATCGAACTTAGATTGTTACACACAATTAAAATATACGTCATTTAGGTTTAAGTAACCATACCTAAACGTGTACACTTAGTTGGTTCAATAGTAGTTAACCAATGGTTAGCCATATGAGCACTTTCATAGCAACCTTATTCATTTTCACTATAACTAGTTCAAATGACTCAAATGAACTAGTTCGAGAGTTTTTCAATTGCTTAGATATTATAGAAGTATACAAGACACAATCGAAGCAAAATCGGTTTTGATTCACTCGAATCGATTCATGAACAGTATAGCCACGGTTTATAGATTGTATTTCTTAATATATAAATGTTTTATTTCATGAATAAACCAATTTTAGAAAGTAACACACTTAAGTATGCGCACTTAAGTAACCGGATTTGAGTTTATTTTAGCTTTCAAACTCAGCAGAAATTCACGGACGTGAACTTCGCCAGTATGCATATGGGTACGCATACTTAGGTAACCGGATTGAGGAGGTTTTGATTTCCAAACTCAGCAGAAATTCACGGCCGTGTACTTCCGCCAATATGCGTAGGGGTACGCATACTTACCCAGTCTCTATCAACCATTTAGTACACACACAAGTATGCATTCATTTGGTTCCCAGTTTTGGACTTATACACTAATGCGCGAACACATTATATGCTTATATCCAAAGATGGTTACATGTTCTAAACTCTTTATTTCAACCATTGAAACATTCTTAGAGGAAGTTAAATAGAGGTTATTCACACACTATTTTTCATCAAAGCAATTTTCAAGATATTGAAATAATCAACATGACTTTCATCACTTGTAAAGATGAACTTGGCCAAAGATAAAGCTTACCAACACATATTTCGAGAAATAGATAAACGAGATAAACTCAACTCGAAATAACAAATGTGTATAATCGAAGTCTATATAACAATACGACTTTTATCTCAAGATAGAGTAGATAGAATTTTGAATGATATGTAGTACCAGAATATCTCCATAACTATATTCTCGTAGTAAGAATAACGCTTTCACGAGAAGGTCAAATATTCCTATAAGTATAAATGACATTGTTCACGAGAGTGTCGTAAGGATTCTTCAGCAACATTTGGCGAGCGTCACAAGTAAGCTTCACAATAGCTGGCGATTAAAGATACATGTTATGAGAATGTTGTTTCACGAGGATTACAAAAGTTGGAGAAGATTAATATTACAAATACCACGATGAGATCGCAGAATATTTCTGAAAGAAGAGGAAAACTTAGCTGTCACCCACTATGTAATTTCCTATATAAAGGGTTCAAGTAAGTCCAGATGAGGATGATGTATTTTTTAGAGTTTAGAAAATCTTGAGGAGAGAGAAACTCCAGAAAAGAAAGTTGTAATTCTGAGTTTGAATATTTTCTGTAAACATTTCTAAGATCTAAATAATAAAAGTGTCATTTAATTCTTTAATCTTCAACTAGTTTCACTTAGATTTTTATAAGATCTTAATAGGGGTGTAGTGTGGGAAATCCAGCTACTACATTTTGGCGCCGACTAAGGGGAACGTTGAATTAGCAAAATCGAAGAAAAGGTAAAAAAAGAAGACAGGAATTATTCAAGATCAAGGAAACTTTGAAGAAGATTGGTGAAATATTCAGAAGAAAAATAATTAGAATTAAAGAAAATTGTAGGAAATTGAAGTATGAATTAATGTCAAGAGAAATGATCGATAAATTTCATGAAAATATTAAGGGGAGGATACATAAACGTGATTTTGAAGGAAGAAAAATTATGATGGTAGAGAAAACGCCATTATTAAAGAATTGGGAAAAGCAAAAAATTACATTTACAGCAACAGAAGTTTTAGAAGAAAATCTAGATCATACATCTCCTTTGGTGATTACGGTACCCATGATACCAATAAGGAAGGAAAAGTCAATAAAATATGTAGAAAAATGGGCTATAAATAGAACTCTAGTTGACACAGGAAGTTCTGTGGATATAATGTTCTATCATGCTTTTAATAAAATGGGGTATAAGGATGAAGAAATGTCTATTTCCTCATATCATATTCATGGTTTCGGAAAATCTATAACAAAACCAAGAGGAGAAATAATAGTACGATTACCACTTGGAGAAATTGAAACACAAGTAACACTATGCGTGGTGGATATGGAATCACCATACAACATGATATTGGGAAGACCATGGATACACGCAATTAAAGCTGTAGCGTCAACCTTACATCAACGCATCAAATTCCCTATGCCTAGCGGAATTGGGGAAATTAAAGGAGATACAGATCTTGCGAAGACATGCTATCAAATTGAAGTAAAAAATTGTGAAGAACGTCCTAAGCAGCGAAAATCTCGCAGAAAATTGATGAGAGAAACAAGAAAAGAAGAAGAATTTAAAATTTACATGATAAGAGAAAAAGAGGGAAAAGGGATACCCAATGAATTTTCGCGAGAAGGAGATGAACGTGCGAGAATCATAAAAACACCAGCACCAGAAGCCAGTTACACTGCAGCTGAACCAACAAAAGAAATAAATGTTGGGAGTGAAGAAGAACCTAAAATACTGAAAATTGGGACTAGAATGGAGATAGACGAGGAAGAAAGAACTATAAATCTTTTGCGAGAATACAAAGACATTTTTGCGTGGAGCATGGATGAAATGCCAGGGATAGATCCATCGGTAGCATGTCATAAATTAGAAATCAACAAAAATGTAAGGCCGTTCAAACAAAGAATAAGAAAAATCACAACAACATACCATTCTCAGATAGAAGAAGAATTACAGAAGATGCTTGATGCATGAATAATAAGGAAAGAAAAGTATCCAGAGTGGATTGCAAATATGGTGGTGGTCCCAAAGAAGAATAAAGGAATAAGAATTTGCATAGATTTAACTGATTTAAATAAAGCTTGTCCTAAAGATAGTTTTCCACTACCAGATATTCCTCAAATGGTTGAGTCAGCAGCGGGAAATGCAAGAATATCTTCGTTAGATGGGTATAAAGGATACAACCAAATCCCTCTCGTTGAAGAAGATCAAGAACACACTGCATTTTTTGCTCCAAGAGGGTTATATTGTTATACAAAAATGCCCTTTGGATTACGAAATGCTGGTGCAACATACCAAAGAATGGTGGAGAAAGTATTTGCAAAGTGGATCCACAAAACACTGGAGGTATATGTAGATGATATGTTGATCAAGAGCAAGGAAGTGAAGATCATGTACAAGACTTGAAGGAGATTTTTGAACAAATGCGGCAATTTAATATCAAAGTAAATCGACAAGTGTACTTTTGGAGTGACTTCAGGAAAGTTTCGGGGTATATTGTATCAAAGGAAGGAATACAAGTTGATCCAAAAAAAGTGCAAGCGATTCGCGATATGCCCACACCAGCTACAGTAAAAGATGTGCAAAAATTGAATGGGCTGTTAGCCTCGTTAGGAAGATTCATTTCGCGATCCTCTGATAAATGCAAGCATTTTTTCGATATACTCAAAAAGGGAACAAAATTCAGATGGACAGATGAATGTGAGAAGGCCTTTCAGGGAATAAAAGAGCATTTAATGGATATAACCATTTTACAGAAAGCTGAACCAGGAGAAGAGTTATTAATTTATCTCGAGACAACGGCATATGCGCTAAGTGTGGTATTGCTGCGAGTAGATGCTGGGATAGAGAAACCAATTTACTATATTAGTAAAACATTCAATTCAACAGAGAAAAATTATTAAAAAATTGAGAAATTAATCCTAGCATTGGTACATGCAACTTTCAAGCTTCGCATTTACTTTCAAACACATAAGATCAAGGTGTTAACAAAAGTGCCAATTGAATCAGTAATGAAGAATTCAAAAAGATCAGGAAGAGTAGAAAGATGGAATGCACAAGTGGGACATTTCGATATCAAATATGAAATTCTATCCTCGCCAAAATCCCAAGTCATCGCAAATTTCTTAGCTGAATTTCCTTTGGAAAATGACGAAGCTGTGGAAGAAATGATGGAGGCAGAAGAAGAACATGGAGATCCAAAAGAATTATTGACAGAACCCAATAGATGGGAGATATTAGTGGATGGATCATCTAATGGAGAAGGAAATGGGATTGGAGTTGTTTTTATTTCACCAGAAGGAGAAAAACAGCTTTCTCATTCAGGTTAGAATTTACATCCACTAATAATGAGACAGAGTATGAGGCTGTTATCCACGCTTTGAAATTTTCAATAGAAATGAAGTTGGAAAATGCTAGAATTACAAGCGATTCTCAATTGGTTATTCGTCAAATAACTGGAGAATATATAACAAATGAACCTTCTTTAAAGAAATACAAGAGACTCGTGGAAGAATTATCTGCAAGAATTCCAAAGATAAAATGGAGGCACATATCAAGGAAAGATAACCGGCTTACGGACGCTTTTGCCTTCATATCTAGCATGATGACAAACCCACTTGAGAGATGCATAAAAATTCAAACACTCTTATTATCTTCAGTAAATAAAGAAGACGAAGATGTGGATGGGAATTCCGTCGAAATTGACGAAGAAGGAGAGAAAGATGTGATGATTGTAGAAAATGGCGAAATAGAAGCAAAAGAGAGAAACAAAGATTGGCGAGCGGAACTTCTTGCTTATTTGGCGAAAGGAGAAACTCCAAGAAATAGACTGGAGGCACACAAGCTAAGAAGCAGGGCAACTAATTATGAGATAAGAGACGGAGTGTTATATCGCAGATCTTTTAATGGACCATCGCTAAGATGTTTGACAAGGGAGGAAGGAGAAAAGGTGTTAAAAATGCTGCACAGTGGAGATGCTGGTAATCATAGCGGAGGTAGATCTTTGGCATATAGAACGAAGATGCAAGGGTATTACTGGCCTTACATGCATGAAGATGCGAAACAACATTCAAGGCGTTGTGAAGAATGTCAGCGATTTGGAAAAAGATACATGCACCAGGAGCACCACTATCATCCTCAACAAGTGTATGGCCCTTCGGAAAATGGGGATTAGATATTGTGGGACCATTTGTGCCTGGCTCTGGACAAAGGAGATACCTCATTGTGGCTACAGATTATTTCACAAAATGGGGAGAAGTAAAAGCAGTACAACATATTCGTGATAAAGATATTTTCACATTCATATTCGAGAATATCATCTGCAGATTTGGAATACCAGCATAGTTGATGTCTGATAATGGAAAGCAGTTTGAAGGACAGAACATAGAGTTACTACTCAATGCATTTAAGATAAAATGTGGAAAATCTACTCCTTTATACCCACAAGCAAATGGTCAAGCTGAGGCAACTAATAAAACGATCGCAGATATTCTGAAGAAGAAATTAGAAGGGTATCACAAATCATGGTGTGAGCAAGTACATAATGCAATATGGGCCTACAACACCACTAGAAGAGAGGCTACTGGAATGTCACCCTTTTGTTTAACATATGGGGTTGAAGCTGTATTACCAACAGAAGTTGCTATTCCTACAACAAAAAGAGAAGCGTGGGAAAGGAATTTAAGTGCTGGTATGATTTTACATAAACTAGATGAATTGGAAGAAAAAAGGGAGAAGACTCTACATCATATGGAAAACTACCAGCGAAGGTTAGCTCGCGAATACAACAAACGTGTCAAAAAACGAGAATTCCAAATTGGTGATTTAGTTCTGCGAGAGACACCGAGATATCAGCGAGAGAATGGTGGAAAATTGGCGAAAAAATGGGACGGAACTTACTTAATTAAAGAAATAATTGGAAATGGGGCATACAAATTAATGGATCCTGAAGGAAGAGATGTTGGCCAACGACTTGATAGACCATGGAATAGACTATTTTTGAAAAGGTATTATCAGTGACAAATGCTGTAAGGTAAGAAATATTGGCATAACTAAAGGTTATTATCAGTGACTATTTTTATTTTAAAGATTACGCGAGCAATATCGCGAGAAACGCGAATGAAATTTCGCAGAGATTAAGAGAATGGGACAAACCTTTATGGCGTGCAACTTAGTTCGCGAGTACAATTTCGTAAGAGGCAAATGTAAGACCTACAAGCACGTTGTAAATGGGGTATCTCTTTATATGATTCAGGGATAAGGTTATACCGCTACTGGAACCTGAGTCATACAGATGTAGGGGTTAAAGAAAACCTATCCGGGAGAGAGATCTTGGATTTCCAACTTTATAAGGTTATACCCTGGTTGGATGACTGAGAGTCTCTTCCAAGAAGTGCAGAGTATGACCAAGGCGCCGAGGTACACGGTTTAGCCAAGGGTGCCCGGGACGGACGAACCTACCCTGGCCATCTTTGGTAAGTCTTGGATACAATGCACTTGGCCTGAAGAAAACCCCACCTAGGGTGCAGTCTTGTAACTATAAGCCATATAGGCATAAAGGACAAGAGGCTGCGAAAACAACTGGTTGTTGGTAAATCTGGATGGGAGGAGCTAGTCTTGTATGGCCGATGTGCCCTCCTTGAAGGGGCAACCAGGGGGAAGATAAGGGCGGCACCCTCCATTAGGGAGCTGATAAGTGTCTTAAGATGGCAATGTCATGGGGCTCTAAGATCGCAAGATCATTTAGGCCTGTCATATTGTCGCGTAAATTATACAGAGGCAAAAAGCCATAAGAGAAAAAAGTTAAGATGAGGTCAAGGGGTTTTTACATGCAAATGTGAAGACGTCCTGCGATTTCATCGCAAGACGGCAATGTCACGAGGCTTTATTTTCGCGAGAAAACTTAGACTCGTCATATTGTCGCAATATAATAAAGAAATATAGATAAGGCAAGATCAATGGGTCAATACATGAAAGTGTAAAGACGTCCTGCGATTTTGTCGCAAAAAGAAAAAATTGGCAAAATAAGACCTTTAATTAGGAAGGCAAAATAAGACCAATAGAATAATCTCAAAAATTAATTCTTCTTTGTTAAGCATGCAGGGAAGATTTCTTTATCACAAGAAACAAGTTGAATTCAACAAGTCTCAAGAAATTTAATGAGGAGACAAGAAAGGGAATAAATATGTAGGATTTCATTAAGTTTCTTGAGAATATTATAGTTCAAAAAAGGTTATATCATTTGCGAGAAAGAAGAAGAAAAAAGAAATTAAAAATAGAATTCAAGCTTCAAGCGGTAGTCTCGCCAGATTTGGAATTGTTAGGATTGTTATCATCACCAATATTTCCTTCATCGCGAACATCATCGCCAGAGTTCTTTTTGTTACGATCTTCTCTTTCTTTTAGAGGGTTTTCTTCTTTTCCTTGATCATCTTCTTCTTCAGCGTCTTCTTCAACATCTCCTTCAGAAGACGGATATTCTAAATCTTTATCCATAGGAAGAGGGACTTCATCATCGTCAACTTTCAAAGGTAGAACGGATACATGAGAAAGAGAGTTGGAGATCAAAATTTCGTTCACAAGAACTTCAACACTAAGATGAACTTGGCGAAGGAAACCTTTGTCACGATTTCTGATCTCTATATTCTTGAAATACTCAAGATAATCAAGTCTTCTTTCTTCTTTATCACGAGTTTCTAAAAGGTTGAGAAGAAGAGTCTTGTTTTCTTTGCGAACACTGTCTAGCTCCTTAGTAAGATTGGTAACAGTAGAATGAAGGCTTTTTTCATATTCTGCGAGCAACAATATAATGAAAGGTTATAGAAATATAACATAAATTGTGACAAGGGAAATCAACAAGTGAGGAATTCATAATTGACTACCTTCTTTTTGCGAAGTTAAGTTTTGGATTAATGAAAAGAGGCAGTTCTCCCATTGGTTCATAGCATCATCAAATTTGTCGCCAACCATGCCTTTTATACGAGATTTCATGTTCTCTTCTTTGGTGCGTAAATATGAATTTTCTTTTGACAATGAGGAATGAGATTCCTTTAGTTGGGAATATTCATCTCGAAGCTTGCTGGCATTCAAACTAAGAGTTAGTCTACCCTTGATAAGTTTGTCTATTTCAGATAAGATGATTCAGTTACTTCGTCAAGTTTATTTTTAAGAGAGCGGAGAGACTGCTTTTGGTCATCACATATCCCTTGAAGATTGTTTACTTTATGCGAGGAGATCGCCAACAAGCTTGATAATTTGTGTTTCTCTTGAGATAAAGTTCTATTCTTGTCTGACAAAGATTCTATAGACAAATTAGTCTTGGATAACGAATATGAGAGGCGAGTAACCTCGTTGTTTAGAAAACTGTGATTTTGCAATAATTGATTATTCTCATTTGTGAGATTTCTTATTTGATCAACTGAATACGTATAAAGATTATCTAATCTACTATGTTGGTCCATCCAAGAATCTCTTTCAATGCGAGCTTCATCAGCTATGGTTTCATATTTAAGTTTTTCGATGAAACGATTTCGGTTGGAAACTAATATATAAACCAAGAATTTAAAGGGAGGATTAAGTACGAAGAATATGGAAATAGAATAAAAAGATAAAAGGACAGAGGAAAAAAGAAGCTTACTTTTTAGCTCATCAATCTTTCTATCGAGATTCTCGCGATCCAGTACAGAGTTATTGAGCTTGTGATTTAGAGTTTCACATTCAGAAATCTTATCTTGAAGACTTTTTCTCAAAGCAGCATTTTCATTCTCTAGAGAAGCTCGTGAAATAGAATTGTCTGAGCCAAAATATTTGAGCAGAGTTTCGCAAACTCCTCTTTGGAGAGAATCAGTAGAAGAATCTCTAGCATTATTTAGAATGTTAGATAAAATTTTGAAAGCAACATCAATTCCTGCGATGGTCTCGTTTGATGAAGGAAGGGATGTAGAAGGTGAAATAGAAGAAGTAAGGACAAGATGATGATTTGAGTCATTAGAAATGGTTGTATCATCAGAAGGAGGAGTTTTTGGGAAAGTAACATTTGAAGGAAGTAAAGGGCTAGGGGGAGTTTCAGTTGTGATGGGTTCTGCAATTTGAATTGGTGGAGGACCAGTAGAGGTAGTGGTAGTGAAAGTGAGCTTCTCGCCAGAAGAAGGAGGGAGATCAGATCGCACAAGTGTAGGTGAAGCTTTCGCAGACATTAAGGGAGGAATGACGAAATTACTTCCAAAGGTCTTATTTAATTGGCGAGATCTTTTAGGAGGATTAGCATTACCCTCGTCATTCTGCAAACAATAATCTAGATAAGAAACAGAGGCAACAATATTGTTATTAAGAGATAGAATGTGTTTCTTACTACCTTATTGCTCGCAGAATTTTCTTTCCTTTTTCCAGTCGGCCTCTTATGAATAATAGGTTTTTGAGTCGAGGATTGGGAAATAGATGCAGCTCCGCTGAAGAGTACACAATATGGGGTTATAAAGAATTAAGTAAGAGAAGATCGAAGAATATAAATAAAAAGTTTGATCTAAGAAAATACCATACCTCGAGGACTCCATTAATAAAGTAGCAGAAGAATGAGAAGGAGAAGAAGTTGCAGAACAAAAAGCAAAGAAACTAAGTAAAGAAGAAAGAGAATTAAGAGAAGAAGACTAGAAATGAAATTCGACTCTTCCTTTTATAGGCAAAGAAGGGAGTAAATTATGTGAGACGTGTCAATACAAAAGGACAGATTTACAACACGTGTTAACAAGGAAAGATGAATTAGCGGAATATTTCCGAGGAAAAAAGTTCAGATATTCTTGCGATAGTTAAGGATTCTCATGATCGTTTCTTCTTCACAGAAAAGACATGAGAAGAGGCAAGATGTAGTACCAGAATATCGCCATAACGATATTCTCGTAGTAAGAATAACGCTTTCACGAGAAGGTCAAATATTCCTATAAGTATAAATGACATTGTTCACGAGAGTGTCGTAAGGATTCTTCAGCAACATTTGGCGAGCGTCACAAGTAAGCTTCACAATAGATGACGATTAAAGAGACATGTTATGAGAATGTTGTTTCACGAGGATTACAAAAGTTGGCGAAGATTAATATTACAAATACCACGATGAGATCGCAGAATATATCCGAAAGAAGGGGAAAACTTAGCTGTCACCCACTATGTAATTTCCTATATAAAGGGTTCAAGTAAGTCCAGATGAGGATGATGTATTTTTTAGAGTTGAGAAAATCTTGAGGAGAGAGAAACTCTAGAAAAGAAAGTTGTAATTCTGAGTTTGAATATTTTCTGTAAACATTTCTAAGATCTAAATAATAAAAGTGTCGTTTAATTCTTTAATCTTCAACTAGTTTCACTTAGATTTTTATAAGATCTTAATAGGGGTGTAGTGTGGGAAATCCAGCTACTACATGATACATAAGTTCAAGTCTCCACATACCTTTTTGTAGATGAAGATCCACCAGTTCCTTGAGTAATTCTTCATCTTTTCATGATGAACGCCGTGGAGTCTAGAGCTCAACTACACTTTCTATCTTTGTCCGAGACTTAACTATAAGTAGACTAAAAATTAAGACTTATAGTTTTGGAAACTAAACTTGACAACAAGCTTGAGATAGCAACGCTTGCGATTTCGACCGATCAAGCTCTAACAATTACATTATTTAAAAAGTAAAGTAAAGTTTTTACAAGAAACTGGATGGGAGCCTAGCATAAGTTGGGCGCCAACACCTTTTTGAATGTAGTAATTATATAATTGTTCCTTGTTTTGATGGGTTTCACAAATATCCTTATCATACAATAAATATATCCCTCTCCATATATAAGTCCACTAGAGGTCCATTAACATTTTTATTTCTTCCAAATTTACCCTCACGTGTCTATTGACTATCACTATCTTCGTTTTTCATCTCATTTCACATCTAAAACTTTTTTATGTTCTCTTTCTTTCCAGACAACACCACCACCATCTTCATCATCTCTACCACCACCACTACCACCTTCTCCTCCACTTCCGTCACTGCAAATAGATGCCGGTGAATCAATTAAAAACTAACTTCTCCAGTCAAATCTAAAGCATTATTAGCAACATCAGATTCATTTTCGATATCAACTAGATTTGAATTGAATAACCTAAAATTGATGATCACAGTTAGTTCTTAAAGATCAGTTTGCATCAATTTAGGAAGAGACGATGAAAATTATCATCAATTATTGGATCTGAAAATTTTCTAAGTGAAGATGAGAATCGTGAATCAGACTATGAGCAAGAAGAACAGAAATTAAAGATGGGGTGAATATTTGTTGGTTTTGACGAAGGAATAACTCGGTTGTTAAAAACAACTGTGAATGGTGAGTCATAAGTTTGATTTGGATCCACATGAATGTATATGTTGTAAAGATTAATTTCTTCTGTTTGATTGAAAAACAGTTCCCAGAGTGGTGAAAATGGAAGTGGAGTTGTCGTAAGAAACATAAAAGCAATTGTTCTCAGTTATGATGGAGAAAAATTAAATAATTTGTATTTGATATACCCCTGGCTGAAGTAAGTTGTGGATAAATCAGACGAAGTTTCATTTGAAATGTACAATCAAGCAACTATTAATTATGATACACATATGCAACTAATATGTCTTAAAATTTCAATATTGGAATTTTAAACATTCCATGCCGATCTCAATCGAGGATACATGGTCCATTCATTTTACTATGTAAAAAGTTGAAAGGATCAATAGAATTAACTTGCTAGCTGGTGGTATTGTTGGTGATGTTAGCTAAACTTGTATGATCCCTTTGCTCGTCTCACTATCATTTTCTATGTTCATTCACTATTGAATGAAGGGTACATTTTAATTGCCAGTATCACTTTTGTAGAATGTGGTCGATTAGAAAATGTGGTTCTTACCTTTGTTTTTATTTCAGTTACTACAGAGGTGCTTATAAAAGTTTCATTGAGGATCGCCCAACTATATAGGTGCTTATGAAAGTTCACTTTTTTTATCGGTTCTTTATTTCATGCATGTTCCTTGTTGGAAATGTATGTTAGACATATAATTTGGTTTCGCGATAGATATGTGAACAAGTAGTTGTTGGACAAAATGAATATAAACGGCTAGTAGTTAGAGAAATTAATGGTTGATTTTGACACGATATTTTTTGGAGAATTTCTCTTATTATGTTATATTAATCCTGTTAGAACCACATCGTCAAGCAAAGAGAATTTTTGCACAGCCCCGACATCATCCCTGATTTTCATTATCTTTGATCAACTCTATTATTGATTTCCTTGAAAAAGTCACAAATTACTATAATTATGTGTGAATTTTTGACCTGGCATCAGAATTATAGGTTCGTACTTCTACATCATTATCTTGTGCATGGCCATACGAATTGTCATGTATTGATCAATGTATACTGATGGTACAAATTATAAATATTCAGAATAAGTTATTATGCCATTTTGAATAAAAGTACTATTATAAGCATACTATTCAGTATGAAATTAAATTGAACATCACTTCGAGTTGTAGAACTTCCGCTGCTGAATTCCTTGAATATGCTATATGTGATACAAACAAAATGCCAACGCCAACTACACTTGTCCATGGCTAAGATGCCAGGCCAAAATATCCAAGATAAGTTTCCAAACCAGCATGGATAATGTATCATAGCCAGGCCAACATGGTCGCGCCCCATAGCCAAGCCAACATGGCCGCGTCTCATAGTCAGGTTGGTTTATGTCCATGGCCACCGGCTTGTCCCGTCGAAATAAAGTTCGTGGAATGGCCCCAACTTGTACCGTCCTACCAAAGGTCCTGACCGTGTCCACGAACCAACATGGCCAACATCCTATGACCTTTACAACTTGGTCATGTCCCGCGCCACTACTTGGATAGCTATTAACTCGGTCGTGCCCCGCGCTACGACTTGGCTAGCTATCAAATTGGTGCCCCGCACCACCTAACTTCCCAAGCCACCTTGGCCAACTTCCAAGGTCGCCTTGGCAAACTTGGTCGTGCCTCCCAGGCCATGGATATTGCTACAACATAGTTGCATATAATCAAATATGCCACTAACGTGCCACAAATACGCAATTATCATAAGCTTGCAAACGATGCCATCTTATGGAAAACTTCTTACTAGTCACACATAACCTTGGAGATAAGTTGTCTCTTCAAGCTATGTCACTTAGAAAAAGTCTGGATAGCTTAGACTATTACTCAATCAAGTACATCGTGGCAACCTGGACAAGACAAGAGACATTCCATGGATTTATTAATTCCTTTGAGAAATCAAAAACATGTTACGTGGGGGAATTAGTTATGAGTACTGGTCTGGTGGTTTACAACAACATGTGGCATGGCAACTCCCAATGATAAGGAAGTAACAAGTAGTGGTAACAGTTAAGAGCGGTTAACAGAAGTGGTAAATTAAAGAAGTGATGTCTTAAGAGTTTCTAGAAACTCCCTAGCATAATCGGTGTAACTATACCATTACCTCCACTATTTCCATCTCTCCACGATCTCCACTACTTATGAGGGAACAATGAGTGTTTTTTACAACTATAAATAGACTACTTTGTCTATTCAGAAGACAGAACAATCTTATCATTCTCAAGCTCTGCTTCTTTTGTAGTTTGACATCCTCACACACAACAATTCAATCACCACTAATTTCCTCAACTTTCTTCGCTTTCCCTCCCTTAAGATCAACCGATCTTCTCTCTTTGTAACCGAAGCAAAATGTGAACGACCAATTTCTTGGTTTAGGCTCATTTTGTACGATTTTTATTTTTGAACCTAAAGAAAGTACTTCGACAATGCATTGTTTTACCTAAATGTAGTTTTTTGGTTATTAACAACTGTGTTCCATATGTTAGTGTTATTCTTCCCTCTCAGTTTTATTTTAGTGATATATATACTGTCAACCAATTTATAGATTATGACACTAAGAATTGGAGTATGAATATGTTGAATGCTTTATTTCATCCTAACATTGTTCTGAAAAATCTGTAAAATTTGAATACTGATGCAAAGAGATGATAAACTTAGATGGAAAGGTATTAGAAATGATTTTCATTGTGAATTCAACATACCAATTCATTCTCAGAAACAACCAAACTATCAATCCTACAGATAATAATAATTTCCCTTGGAAAAAGTTGTGGAAGCTTGAGATACTTCTTAAAAGTGAAACATTTCTTATCGAAATGCATTCATGACTGTGTATATGTGAGAGATAGAATATGAATTCATATTCCTAACATTGATTTAGCTTGCCCTTTATGTAATGCCAATTGTAAAAGTGTTCAACTGTTTATGGAATGCAATATCACCCAGCGAGTCTGGTTTACTCTTGATATTAATATTTCAAACTCTATGGTAAATTTAATTTTTAGTGATTGGCTTAGTAAATGATTTACTTTGCATGATTGTCAAAATGATGACATACATAAGAATATAGGATTTTTCTCTATGTATATGTGGGTTATTTGGAAACAAGGTTGTAATATTATCTTTGGCAGATCCAAACTGAATCCAATAGTGATAATTAATTGTACCAAAATAGAAATTAATGACTGGGAAACCTTCTTGATGTCAAACACCAAAAATATTTTTTTCTACAACAAACAAGAGGAATGTCGGAAACCCCCCGGTACTTCCTTTTGAGAAAATATAATTTTGACGGCTCTTTGATATAAATAAAAATTTCGAATTAATCCATAGAACTTTTGTACGAACTTTCAGAGGAGCGGTGTGCAGTAACGGTGAAGTAGTAGATGAGGAGCAAGTCGAAGCTGTGGGACTGTTGAAAGCTGTTGAAATGGAAATTCATCAAGGCATACAATTACAACATCACTTGGAAGGAGATAATATCAATGTAATAAACGCGTTGAATGGTTGAACTAATAGTGTGAAATGGACAACTAATGCTATCATTAGGGATTGCTTATTTCGTTTAAAATCAGTCAATGAATGGATTTATACATTTGTTAAAAGAGAGGCCAATTCATGTGCCGATATTTTAGGAAAACTATCTAGAATTGAAATAGTTAATAAACAATGGTTCCACTCTCCACCAAATGACATTTTATATAATTTAGAGAAGGATACACACGTTGTATCTCTCTGTGTTTGATATATAAATAAAATAAATTTCTTATCAATAAAAAATGAATTATAAGCAAAAATATTAAGAAAATTGTTATAATTTGGTTAATTTATTGATTCTTTGATTCATGAGCTTCTGATCAGCTTTTTTCTACTAGACTTAGATAAAAAATTAACCGTTACTTTTTCAATTAGTATCAAAAACGATTAGTTCCTTACCCTAGGAGAACCAAAAATAAACCAAAAAACTCACAATTCAGTGAATCAATAAATAACTAATAATAATTTTATTAATCTAATCGAGCCTATAATAGGCTACATTAATTGATTATTCATTAATAAACTAATCGAGCCTATAATAGGCTACATTACTTAGGAAATAAGGGAAAAAAAATCCCATAATGAATCCAAGTGCTAATAAATTCTTATATTTATTTTATTTGACAAAAACTTATAATAAATCTAATAGCTGAATATTGAAAAGTTCATAAAATCCACGTTCTCATGTTCCACACTCGTTAGCCAATGTGTCTTTTTTAATCTTGATAGGCTTGACACATATAATTGACCAAGTAGACCAAATATGCTCAAGTGACGTATCAAGTCAACGATACCAAAGAATTTTTCGGTAATAGTTTAGCATGAATTTGAGTTAACTGTAAAAACATGAACTTTTATATCCTTTACCCGAAAGAGACCCTGATCAATGTTCAAACATCTTCTAAGATTAATAACTCGATTGGAATAATTTTGTGCTTTAATTACCTTTTGAAGAATCCTTAGCTTGAAGATTTGGCTTCTTCGAACAGAGAGTATGCTATTCAACATATTTCATGCATCATCGATGGTGGCTATTTTACACGCTCTGCATCAAATCCTTTGTGTTTATTTGGACCTTCAAAACCAACCAACAAAATTGAAATATAAGGTTATTCTTTACACCAATTTGCACCTGCTATCAACTTACCATTATGTCGATATCCAGTTTTGATGAACCAGGAAATTATTACACTATGATCACAAGAGCAAGCAACAAATCCTAATTGGGTGCTGGTAGGTCGGTGGAACATCCACCTCCTAAATAGTCTTTCGACATTTTGGTATAATTATAGTAGATAACTTAGCTAGCATAATTATAGTAATGTTGTATCGTATTTTACTTTGTGTATCTAAAAGTTTGTTGTATTTTTAGTTGTAAACTTAATTAGATCTTATTCAATGAGTAATATAGTTCTAAGTCCTCGTCTAGATCCGTATAGTCATAAGAATTAGAATAGTCAATTTACATAGTCTAATCGTAGTAGTTAATTTGTGGATTCCTCCTCACTTTGATCTGGATTCAGATAGACCTCATTCGCCTGAAGTCAAAGTATTCACCATGGATCAAACAATTAAAAAATAGTATACAATACTCGGGCGTTACACCTCAGCATCTGGACTCAAATGTCTGAATCGCGTGTCAGGTCAATTGCACCGAAAACCAATATCAACCACCAATTTCCTTTAGGCTCCAATTAAGCCAAAAAGATCCTCAATTCCCAAGAACTTGACTATAATATGGACTATCCGAGACCTCCAATTTTCTCGGTGTCCACTAAAATTACACATTTTCCTGTGGAAAGCATTAAATGAGGGCATTCTAACCCTCGACACCATAAATCATATCCACCTCGCCAATTCCAACATTTTACCCCGATCCAATTCTGACCCGAAGATTACTGCTCATATTCGGCTCCACCATCATGTTGTTGAAGATTCTAGGAATTGTGATCCAATTGTAACCGATGAGTCTTTGGTATCATTACCTTGTGTAATAGCTTTTTATTACTTTAATAAATTACATGCTTCAAAAAAAGGAAAAAAAAAAACAATATGGTTTAGAAAACGTGGTCTTATCATTCCATCCCTTCTAAATAGGTCTTTTCTTTTAAATTCCAATCAATGTTCTAAGGAAAGGTGGTGTATATGATCGTCTTTTATTTTTGAAGGTAGAGATTATGTCCCGCCCCCATTAACTATGTCTCTGTTAGGCTAACCCCCTTGACTCTACCTGATTCCAAACTTACCACAGCTAACCCGCCGACACGTCCTTAGCTTAAGATTCTTCATGGTTTATTCCTCTAAAGAAATATATTTTTTATGTGTCTGCGAACTTCACCCTTCTTCTGAATTTTTATGATTCTCTCTTCGAATTACAATGCCTACTATTCCATGATTATTGATGGTTAATGAATTTCCTCCGATGAATTCCATTAAAACAAAAAGTTATTTTAGAGATTCGTAGCAAAGATAGGGGAACACGAGGAAGAGTTTAAAGAACCAAACCCTCCAATTCTCTTTTTGTGAGTTTCTTGCGCAATCGGGCAATTATTTACGTGTGTGTTTGTATGCTTTTATTCTATTAGTATCATTTTAAAGAGAAGCTATAAAATGTCTAACAAGAAATCCAATCTCTGTTAACCCTAAAATTATTAATTTTGCATAAACATGAATATTTCTGTAACTGTTTGAAATTTATGCATCAAAAGAAAGATGATTCTGACTAGGAGATAGGAGGAATAAGAATGTCTATATATATATATATATATATATTTTACTTAGTGCATGTTTTCTTTTTCCTCTATCAAGATGCTAACCACTACCAATCTCTATGTAGTGGTGGACCCCACTAATTTTGGTGCTTGTTTTTTCCACTACCTCTATAAAGACGAGCTTCGCCTTGCCTGCTTTTTCCCCAAACAACTTCGTGTTGTTATCGGAGCTCCCTTAAATCCCATCAGCCAGCAATCCATCTCTTCTTCCTCTCTCTCAAAAAGCTTAAGATATATTCAAACAGGGTTACAATTTTACTGTAATCAAAGAGCAGATTTGGTGAGAGTTTGAAATTCCTGAAATGTTCTAGGTTAAAAATGCAAGAAAATCCAACACTCAACACTCAACACAAATAAAATAATTACAATTCCAAAAGGAGTCTAAATATTCCAAAAATATTTAATCTTTAGAGCTTAACCGTATAAGCAACACCAATGAAAAAAGGCTCCTACATTTTACCAATTCAATATGTTTAGCACAGTAGTATCCACCTTTCCCAGGAATGCTTCCCATGCTTGATTATTTTTTTTGAGGTGCAAATCTCATGCCTACATGATTGAGAGAGTGTGAGTCACATAAAATCACTAAAATAGATCAAAAAAATTTCAATCCCATGCGGCATGTTATAGCATGAAACGGATTAAATCTTGGTATTTTATGTGGAATGCGTACCTCTTTGGGGACCACATAGACCTTCACGAGTCGTCCATAAACCTTTCAACACATCGTTTTTTATTTAGGCATAACCTTTAAAGAAAATCTCATATCCTAATAAGTTTAACATTTCGATTGTGTACATGATCTACATATATCTTCACGACGGTAGTGACAACTTTGACTAAACTAACTGAATACAATAGAAGAAAGTTTTAACCCTTAGAGACTTCCATCAGGTTATGCTGTTTCAAAAAGATTCTTGGAAGGTAAAACCATACCTTTAAATTTTTGACCAAAATATGAAGCCTCCAGCATACATATTGGTGTTGGACACTTAATTTCGGCTGTATTCAGTTTGCAAATCAGAAATAACCCGGGTCTAATCCGTCGCCACTTCCCCCGGGTTACGCTCCTAGCTCATGGCATCACAGCTTATCCCATGACTTTTATATCCTAACAAAAGTGAGACTCCCAACCCTGGACTGAAGAGTCCATAGGGATAGACAATGGCATGAAAATTGAATGTATCCTAAAGGCTTATAGAAACATAGTTTGTTTATATAAATGTATATGAAAACATTGATATGTATGTTGGTAGTAGATTAACCTTGATCGTAGCTCCTCCCCTGAGCTTCAAAACCAAGTGAAAGGTCAACTACCTGTAGCAGCAAGGATACAACCATCTCTTAGAGCATCTCCAATGCTAAGGGTGGAAGTCATCCTATGTGGGGGTCTTATTAATATTTTTTTATTAGGGGTGATTCCTATGTGGCTAAAACAAATGAAAATTTTATATTTTACCTCAAGTTTCATCTCCAATGCTAAAGTCTTCCTACCCTCAAATAAATTTTGGAAAGGGGTCATAATTATGGGGAAAAAACAACTTTAAAGTTATCACCCAATAAAAATATTTTCTAATTAAAAGAAATCAATTTTGGAATAAAATATTTGTGATGTGTCCATAGACCCAGGGTCATGAAGAAGGTGAAGATATGACATTCTCCTTTACTCCTTCTCATGAGATGGCATCCTTGTCATGATTTTCATTAACCTTGACCTGGGTTGCACAGACACGGACGCGACGACGCGGACGCGGACACTATAAAATTCTAAAAAAACTAGGACGCGGACACGTATATACATATTTTATTTATATATTATTTATATATACAATTATGTATTTATACAACAAAGTCAAGTGTTTTGATCTTAAAAATTAGAAAATAATGCTACATGTGTATAAATTTCAAAAGAAAAGGAAAGGTCGTTTGTTTGTACACGCCGAAGGTCAAGCAATCAATCACTATTAAACACATGTCACAATCAAATTGCATTCTTAGAACAACACATGCCCAACCAAGGGTATATGTGATGTATTTCCAATTACAAAACTATAATAAAGACTTAAATGATTGATCTAAATGTTTGTCTTTCTTCATTTAGTTAGTAATAATAAAAATAAATGAAGAAGTTTAAATGAAAATGGAAAAAAAATGATTCAAACCCAAGTCATCGGTGCGTCCAAACAAGACGCGCGCGGGATGCGCATATTGGTGTGTCGGACACGCGTCGTGTCAGCGTCAAACGCGCATCCTGCGTTCGACGTGAGTCGGACGCGGACACGACTCCAAAAGTGGAGCGTCCGTGCAACCCAGACCTTGACCTTGGCATTGGAGATTAATTTTTGGTTTATAAGACCATGGTTTATTAAGTTTTAAATCCTAGGTGTCATGTCTTTTTAAGACCTCCACCCTGGGTTGCACAGATGCGGACGCGACGACGCGGACACGACACGACGCGGACGTGGACACTCTAAAATTCTCAAGAAACTAGGACGCGGACACGTATATACATATTTTATTTATATATTATTTATATATACAATTATGTATTTATACAAAGTCAAGTGTTTCGATCCTAAAAATTAGAAAATAATGCTACATGTGTATAAATTTCAAAAGAAAAGGAAAGGTCGTTTGTTTGTACACGCTGAAGGTAAAGCAATCAATCACTATTAAACACATGTCACAATCAAATTGCATTCTTAGAACAACACATGCCCAACCAAGGGTATATGTGATGTATTTCCAATTACAAAACTCTAATAAAGACTTAAATGATTGATCTAAATGTTTGTCTTTCTTCATTTAGTTAGTAATAATAAAAATAAAGGAAGAAGTTTAAATGAAAATGGAAAAAAAATGCTTCAAACCCAAGTCATCGGTGCGTCCGAACAAGACGTGTGCAGGACGCGCATATTGGTGTGTCGGACACGCATCGTGTCAGCGTCAAACGCATGTCCTGCGTCCGACGTGAGTCGGACGCGGACACGACTCCAAAAATGGAGCGTCCGTGCAACAACGGCTCCACCCCTTGCATTGGATATGCTCTTAATTGCTTGGTAGAAAATGTAAATCTTTGCTGATCAGGTTGGACACCTTCCTTGTCCTAATAAAATGTAACTTTAGTCAACGGGTTTTTTTACATAAAGAGAATACCATTCTCAATGACCGAAAAGCATACACTGAAATAGTATGCATTGAAAGAGAGAGAGATTATTGTGTAATGTTGCTGCCAATTTGCTAACATTCTATACTTCTTTGTCTTCACCTGCATAAAGTTAAACCAAGGCTTCAAAATCAGTAGAACACAAAGAGCTTGTTGCATATCGAAATTAATGGCCTAATTTTCTACGTATATCAAAAGAACGTTTAGTGAGCGGCAGAGTAATCAACAGCAAAGATAACTGCCTTCATTTTTGGGATTAACTAATTAAGTAAATTTGACATGATTGTGTATCACATTCTTCCTATCAAACTTAGTTCAAGTAAATTCTAACAAAACATAAAAGAAAAGTTTTAAAGAATAGGTACCTACATTTATAAAGCGGCCTCTTTATAGAACCATTATGTTTGTTAGAATTTGAATTCCTATTGCAAAAGGAATATGAATTCAAATATAGAAATTCTTATTTGAACCATTATTGTAAATTCCTATTGCCACGCAAATATGGATAAATTCATTGCGGACCTTCCTAGTGCGATATGTGTGCTCAATGAGTTCAGAACCTCCAATTTGTCTTCGTGATTCATAATTGCAAAAGGCGTTTTGAATACTCAAAATCAATTCAAAATCCAATATGATCAACGTTTAACAATTATCTAGTATCTTCAAATATTGCATGCGCAACACAAACTAAAAATACCAATTGCTCGTAAAAGTGTTATTTAGTTAGCCCATGAGTTACCATTTTCCCTGCCATTAATCCAAAAACGTTAGCATGAATAGTAAGAGGATATTGAAAACCAATGGATAACACATCCGAACACCATTAATCCCAAGCAAAGTTGAAGCTTCTTAATAGCCACATTCACATGATCGACATTCTACACCCTACCCCGTCATTTTATTTAGTATATAAAACAAAGCTAGGCTAAGTTTGCCTTTGTTAGTGGTGGTCAGGATTTGTCTACACAAAGATAAATCAAGGGTTGTGGTTCCTCAGATCACCCCTTACATCTCGCACATGTGGCGTTCTTTACTATGAAAAGTTATTTCGGATATGCACCCAAATGCTCATCCCATATGGTTCTTTCTCTGTCACCCGATCGTTCTCTCCCACTGGCTCAGATCTAGAAACAACTTAATCCGGCGAGTAGAAGATTTTCATAGCAGATCGATTTAATCCGGAAACAACTTCTTCCCCCCAAATTATTTATAAAATTTTCATTCTTTCGTTTAGGTTCCTGATTTTTCATTGGGGATCGATGTTTTACCTGATTAGGTCAAAATCGTTTGGACACGCAGGTTTCATTGTTAGCCTTTAATTGGGGATGTTTTCCTGATTCTATTAGTCCATGGAGATCATTGAGGTGGTTTTCCCGTATTTTTGTGTTTGATTTCTTTCCAGGGAAGATGAATAAGTGATCCCTGATTTTGATGTTTACAACAATCACAGGTATGAAGATAAATCTAGGGTTGTGCTTTCTCTTCATTTCATTCAATTACTCATTCACTGCCTACTAAACGAAATGTCAAAATCAGCGATTACTCTGACCTTTCTAAATTTTTAAGTTCATTCATCTTTCTTCCAAACCCTGACATTGAGTTTACAAGTTTCAGAGGTTGAGACCAAACAAAATTAAATATTGGAATCCGTAAGAAAAACTGTATTTCTTTCCATGTAATTAGCGTTTTCGTTCTTCAAGAAAAAAGAATTAGGGATTTCCTGACTGGATTTTATTTAGTTAATCTCAAGGTTTTTTGTTGTGCTCCTAAGGAAGGTAAGTTATTTTTAGGGTCCTTCGTAAGTGAGTATTCAAAATATCATGCTCTCCATATTTTTTGTGAACTAGATTTTGATTTTTCCTGTTGAAGATTTTTCTTTTTCCATTTTTGGTTTGCTTTAACAGGAATTGGCAGATAAATGGCTTCAGTTCCATGGTTCATTCCTTTGAGGATGTTTCAAAGCACTCTTAAGATTGTTGGCTTATGAATCGATGGATGTAATAACCTTTTTTTTTTTTTTTTGATTTGTCAATTTAGAGTCTTTATTTTCTCTAATTCATATGGGTTTGGCCTGGTGGTCAATATTTTAGGTTATAATTTTCTCCAGAGATCTAATGCAAGAAAAAATCTAAACCAGTATAATCTTTTAGTTAGAATGGTTTTTGTTGTCTATCAGACTTTAGTTAATAACCCGATAGATGTGTCCTCCCAATAGAGAACTCGATGGTTGTTATAATCCTAACAAAATGCAATAAAACCAAAAAAAAAAATTAATGGTCTTTCTGAGTTCTGAAACTCTGCCTCATCTCTCTCTCCATTCTCATTTGCCAGGGATTTCCAATCTTCCATTTCTCCTTGACTTGGAGTGATTGTGCTTGAGAAAGAGTCATGGGAATAAGTGAAGAGATAAAATGAGCCGACAAGATATGGATGGATGAACTATTCACTTTAAGAGAAAAAGGTAAACCCTAAAGTTAACATTATGAATAAGGGGAAAGAACTTGGAAGATTTTTTTTTTGTTCGGGGATGACATATCCTACAGACATGTTTGATTTTTGTATCATATATGTGTTTTCATGGAGATTATAGCAATAAAGATGTGTATGAGTTTCGATTGATTTTTTAATCATTTCACTTATTCATTCATGTTAATTTTCGTGTGAGTTTCATAAGGTTTAGGATTTTGATAATCTCAGTTGAAAATTAGAAAATCTCTAAGTTTCACATGTATCGGATTTAAGGTTTAATTTATTTTTTCATACTTCCAACAGTTTGTTGAACTTTATTAGCACAAGGAACACGGATGGAACGAAGACTAATGAATATAGCATAATGAATGAACTGGAACCCTGATCCCATTCAATTTTTCTTCCACTTACTCTCATGGAACGTTTAAATTATTGAATGTGAAGACAAAATATTCTACATTAATTCCCTGCCCTGCCTACCTTCTGTTGGATATATCGAACAACGGATTTCCTTCTGCTATTCTCTGGCATTCTCGGCCTCCATCACCACAGGTAATTCACGCAGAAACCTTGCTTTATTATAAGACTTTTTTATGGTTTATTAAAAAAATGCTTAAAATTTGGTTTGATTTAACCTTATTCTGTTGTAACCAATTTAGGAATCCAACATGTTATCTCAGAAAAATCTTCCAAATATGCGACTCTTGGTCTACTTCATCACAACATGTTATCATTTTTTTTACTATTTTTTTTTGGCATGTCATATGTCATAGATTTTGTTTTTTTTAATTGCACTGTGCCATTGTCGTATGCACACTTCATGGTTCAAGTATAGAGCAACCACTACCAAGGATGATAGATTAAATTAATATTTGTGTTTGTGTTTGTATACTTTTTTCTTCAGGGAATTGATTCAATCTGATCTCATTAATACCTTATTCAGACAATTCCAAGATTCTTCGGTACAACCTAGCATTTAACTGATTATGTAGGTGGCAGTAGGAGGTGGAAATATTTCGATTAACCAACAATAGGTATGGGTTCGTTGGACTGTTGATGTAGTAGCAGGAAATCCCACATTACACCCCTTATAAGAATTCATACAATCAAATCATTTTTAGATCAACAATCATAAATTTTATTGATTAATCTCACAAATCTTACAAGATGGAAAGGAAATAAAGCTAAGAATTAAAAACCGCTCTAGACTTTCTCTCTCCTAAATGACTTGCTCAATACTCAAAAAAATATCTCTCCCTTCCTTACGCTTATTCAACTCTTTATATAGGGATTTACATAGTGGGTGACAGCTAATCTGTCCTTTATTTTAGGATCTGACTTGCGATATTCTCGCAAGAGTTCTATTATCAATCTTCGCAAGCATTACAAACATCGCAGAGTCACCACACTTTTCTCATGTTTCTGCAATCGTCATCTGTTATGTCATTCTTCAAATCATTCTGCGACGCTCGCAAAGTGTTGTTGATCAAGCTTCGCAAATGTGTCCTTCTTGCGATATTCTGATCCTATATCTTGCCTCTTCTCATGTCGTAGAGAATGTCATGAGAAACTGTTCTTCAAAATGCCATAGTTGTTCATATTTTATTTCAAATTCTTTTTCTATCGACAAAGCTCCGTGAATTAAGCATAACCGTCAACACGTGTTGAATATTCCTTTAATTGCTAGCACGTTTTACCATTAACCGGTCATCTTCCTTGGACTATTTAAAGAGGGGTCCGGAAGAAAGAGAATTTTTTGTTTCGTTTTCATCTTCTTCATCTTCATATCTACTGCAAATCTTCATCATATGCAAATTTCCTTATCTATCAAATTCATCTTCCTGCTACTGTTCTCTTCTATTTTCATGGAGTCACCAAGGTTAGTTCTTCTTCTTTTGATTTTGCTGAAACTGATTTTTTTTTGCTGAGATCATCTTGTTTGTTCTTTGTGTAATTTTCATATTGTTTATGTTTCAGCAAAAACACCTCCAATACTAAATTTACAGTTCAAAACCGTAATGCTCCCAGAAGTTCGCAACTCAAAGTTTCTTGCGAGAAAGAGAAAGTCTGTGAATAACAAGGTAGTAAGAAACATCATTGTTTTTTAATAACAATATTGTTGCCTCTGTTTATTATCTAAGTTATGATTTGCAGGGTGACGGAGATGCCACTAAACCTCTTAAAAGATCTCGCCAACCCAAAACTGTTGAAACTTCTGTTTCCTTTCCCAAACTCGGTCTTTCAACTTCTTCTTCAACACTTTCAAAAACTGAACCTCTACTTCCTGTCTGCGAAACCATCGCAACATATGCTAATATTTCAACCAATCCTGTTATGGATGAAATTCCCTCTGCCGAGTTTGTTGCGAATGAAACTTTTTCTTCTCCTGCGACCAATACTACTCAAATTAACTCTACTATAACCTCAACCATTGATCTTCCTCAGACTTTTCCCTCAAATGACATCTCTTTAACAAAGAATGATGATCAACATCTTTCTATCATTACTGCTACTCCATCTGAGTCTCTCCATTTTTCTAAAGAAACTGCGGACGGAATGGATATTGCCTTCAAAGCCTTATCTGATATTTTGGATGATGTCAAGAAATCATCTGTGGACCCTGTCAAGTTTGGTGTCTGCGAAATTTTGGGTAAATATTTTGGTTCTGATAGGATAGTTTCGCAAACATCCTTGGAGAAAGAAATTGAAATTTTGAAGAAAAGGCTTCAAACCAAGACCCTAGAATGTGACGCTCTTCGTCTTGAAAATCAGAAATTTCAAAATGTTTCTTTAGACTGCGAGCTTCTTCGCAAGAAGAATGATGAACTAAAAGGTATGAATTTCTTATCTTCAACTTTAACTTGCCTTCTCACAAATTTTTTCTTTCCATGTTGTTTATTCTTAAAATATTTTTTTCGCTTGTTAAGCTTTAAACCAGAAACGAATTATGGAAAGATTTCAGTTTGAATCTGCCGCTGAAGAAATTCGCGTTGATAGAGATATTTGGATGGATCAGTATAACCGATTAGATAATCTTCATACATATTCAGTTGATTAAATAGATAATCTTACCAAATATAACACTCAACTAGTTCAAGAGCAAAACTCATTAAGTAGTGAAACATCTCGCCTCTCTTATTTTTTGACTAAAGCTAACTTAGAGATGGAAACTTTATCAGATAAAAATAAAACTCTATCTCAGGAAAAACGAGCTCTATCAAATATGGTGGCGATATCTTCGCAGAAACTAATTGTTCTCCAAAAAGTGTGTGATAGTCAAGAATAATCTCTTTGTTCGCTGAAAAGTGAACTTAAAGAAGTAACTGAATCATCTATTGCTGAGAAAAATTCACTCATGCATGGTAGGATAATTTTAAATGTAAAAGCAAATAAACTCTAAGAACAGTACTCCAAATTAGAAGAATCTTATTCTTCTCTAGCGAAGGAAAACACTTTTCTCATCTCTAAAGAAAAGAACTTAAAATCCCGACTGAAGGGTTTAGTTGGAGATAAATTTGATGACGCAATGAATCATTGGGAAAATAATTGCTTGGGAATAATTCAAAATCTAATTTCGCAAAAGGAAGGTAGTCATTTTGACTGTCTCAAACATCTTTCTTTTGTTAAACTTCTTTGCAATATTTCCCTTGCGAGGTGTTCACCTGAATAATTTTTGTTCTTATTTTTCGCAGAATCTGAAAGAAAGCTTCATTCTTCCATTTCTTCTTTGGATTCTAAACTTTCCAAGCTTCGCAAAGAAAATGGATTACTTGCTTCTCACCTTGCCCATTTTCGCGATCAGGCAGAAAGAAAATATGATTATCTTGAATATTTCAAAAACATGGAGATTAGAAATCGTGACAGAGCTTTCCTTCGCCAAGCTCATCTTAGTGCTGAAGTTCTTGTGAATGAGATTTTGCTGTCTAAATATCTTTCTCCAGTATCACTCAAACCTCTAGAATTAGATGAAGATGAAACTCCTCGAGCTGCCGATAGTAGCCTTGATTATGGAAGTGGTGAAGATAATGTTTCCCAAGAAGATTTAGACGAATAAGAAGAAATCCCTAATAAAGAAGGAGATGCTTGTGATGAAATAACTACCGGTGATAATCCAAATGAGGAAGAAACCAGAGTCGACCAGAATGATGAGAACATTGGCAAACATGATAACCTTGGTGGAGATGATAAGGCCGACGAAGAAGATATTGAAGCTTGAGTTCTAGTTTTATTTTCTTGAATTACTCTTTCTTTTCTTGCGAACAATGTACTTTGGACCACTTTCAAATTCAGTTATACTTTTGGTATTTTAGGTACTTGCGAGAAAGAGAATGTCATCTTGTTTATTAATTCCCAAACTTGCCTCTCATTATCTTTCTTGTGATGAATGATCTTCATAAAGAATAGTTAGTATTTATAAATCTTTTGTGGTCTTATTTTGCCTTCCTAGTTAAAGGTCTTATTTTGCCATCATTTCTCTTTGCGACAAAATCGCAGGACGTTTCTACACTTTCATGTAGAAACCCATTGATCTTGCCTTAACTTTTTATTCTTTTGTATTTTTGCTGCGACAATATGATAGGCCTAAATTTTCTTGCGAAATTAAAGCCCCATGACATTGTCGTCGTGCGACGAAATCGCAGGACGTCTTTACACTTGCATGCAATGACCTATTGATCTCGTCTTATCTTCTCTTTTGTATTATTTCCTCTTTAGGAATGTTGCACAAACTAATCCTTCAAATTTTCTGCTTTTCCCAATCCTAATAAATAGTAAAAATTATTTTTTCTTTCCACGGGTTCATTCCCTGTTTCTAGCGCCAATATGTAGTAGTAGGAAATCCCACATTACACCCCTCACAAGAATTCATACAATCAAATCATTTTTAGAACAACAATCATAAATTTTATTGATTAATCTCACAAATCTTACAAGATGGAAAGGAAATAAAGCTAAGAATTAAAAACCGCTCTAGACTTTGTCTCTCCTAAATGACTTGCTCAATACTAAAAAAAAGATCTCTCCATTCTTTACGCTTATTCAACTCTTTATATAGGGATTTACATAGTGGGTGATAGCTAATCTGTCCTTTATTTTAGGATCTGACTTGCGATATTCTCGCAAGAGTTCTATTGTCAATCTTCGCAAGCATTACAAACATCGCAGAGTGACCACACTTTTCTTATGTTTCTGCAATCGTCATCTATTATGTCATTCTTCAAATTATTATGTGACGCTCGCAAAGTGTTGTTGATCAAGCTTCGCAAATATGTCCTTCTTGCGATATTGTGATCCTACAGTTGATTCAATCCGGTGGGAATTTAAGTGGTTCATTTTTTATTTTTCTTTTCCAAATGTATCTTGTTTCCTTGGTAGATTTATGCATGTGCCCACTAACTTAAAACCATTAAGAGGATTTCGAGTGTTTATGCTCATATGAATAATTCATTCATCAACCTGTTTTATTTATTTCCTATTAAATGGTTAAACTCAATTAATGATATGGGAAAGAATGATGCATGATACAACAGTGTATGATTCAATCACTGCATATATGTCATATTGGATACGGTAAAACACGTCCAATAATGGAAATATAAGGGTTGTTGCCAGGGAGACGACATATAATGGAAGAGAACTCTTCTGAATTTAATCACTGCATATATATTTCATTGCCGTCATGGAAACCATGCTATGTAATGGATATGTAGGGTGGTTACGGTGGGAAAATAAGTCATATAATAGAAACGTAAGGGTTGTTGCCTGGAGGACAACACTGGGATAAAGAAAATTCTGCTGAATTCAATCATTGCATATATTTCATTGTCGCTATGGGAAAGCATGTCCTGCAAATGGATATGTAGGGGTGACTGCCGGAGAGAATTCTGCCAAGCTCGAGTTTTATAGCCTTAAGGTACAATAAATACTTTATTTACAACCATTTTATTGCATTTCAGAGGGATAACAAATTAAGTAGCTTTGTCAACATTGGTGTAGTTGCAGGAAATCCCACACTACACCCTTGTTATGATCTTGCTATATTCAACTCACAATTGAAGATTAAAAACGACACTTTATCATTTTGTTCTCAGAAATGTTTACAGAAATGGAAGAATTCAAGATTATAACTATTCTCTTGAAGTTTCTCTCTCCTCAAGACTTTCTTAACTCTCAAAAATACATCATCCTTTTCTGGACATATTGGGTCTATATTTATAGGGTAGTTACATAGTGGATGACAATTAAGTTTTCCTCTTATTTCGGATTGGTTCTGCGATTGTACCGCGATAGTTACGATGTTCACTCTCGCAAGATTTATAACCATCGTGGGACAAACATGCTTTTCTCATGTTTTCTTCAATCGTCAGTTATTACGTCACTCTCACTCTTTTGACTGCTTTTGTGACACTCGCAAAGTATAGTTGAAGATCTTGCGGTGATGCTCGCTGGGAAGTGTTGTTAATCTCGCAGAGAAGTTTTGTTGTGATATTCTGGTCCTACATCTTGCCTCTTCTCATGTATTTTCTGCGAAGAAGAGAAGATCATGAGAATTTTAAAATGCCGCAACTACTTATCTCTTCAGATTTCTTTGTTCTGACACGTTTCTGTATCCTTCGCCAGCTGTTTTCACGTATTCTCTCTTCTAATGAATTTATGACACGTCCTATCTAACCGCTACGATTTAACCGTTCATGTCTTTTCTTAGCATTTATTGCATTCATCTTCTTCGAGAAATTTCTTCTTCTATAAATACTCCTTTCATTCTTTTGTTTTCCTCTTTTACTTTCTTCTTCTTTCTCTCCGTAATTTCTCTGCAAGTTTACTGTTCGTCCGTAAATTGCGCGTCTGTTATCGCTGTGATTCATTTCTTATTTTTCAACCTTTTTCTTCATTCCCATACTTCTAAAATGGTTGTTGCTGGTGCTAAAAATTTGGCTGCTTTTGGTGAGATGCGAGAAAAACTCAAGAGTAAAGGTTTTACTTTGTCTACGATTCCAAATCAAAGTCCTAAATCCGAGCTTTCCATCAAATTATTTTCTGATCATCAATGTTCTCGCGAGAAAGTTATAGTATCGCTAGGTCAACTTGACGATGGTCTTCCAATTCCTATCTATGACCCGGATTTCCTTTATTTTATGAAATAATTTCTCACGAGAAATTCTCACGAGCAGTATATGAACTGGGTGGAGATTGTATTCGATTACTACTTGAATATGCTTCTCACGGCGCCAATAAAGGATCTCGCTACCCTTATGCTGCGAAGAATCCTCAATTCAAAGATGTTCCAATCATTCCCGCGATGTATACTGTGGATAATTTCTTCATCCACTATGACATAATCCCCATGAAGAGAGATCGCACTTGCTGGGGTGTCCGTTTGTAAAAGAAAGATAAGATTGTTGAAGATAAAGCTATTATGCTAGATATAGATTGGCATAAAAATACTAATCAAGGTCCTCGCTATTTTAGCGATGACAAGTGGTTTATTTTTCCTCTGATTTTAGAGGGCCCGTATATTTCCGGCACTCATGTCTTGCCCGGAAATCTCTTGGAATACCAACCATGGGTGTTCTATTGGCCTGAGAAATATAAATAGGTATGTTCTTCACATAACAAGTTATTTTTATTATTTTTCTTTGATTTTCACATCTTTAGGCTCTCGCTGATTATGCTTGTTTACTAGATTGAGAGATTGAAGGCCTATTATGAGAAGTTTAGGAAACCTGCCACTCGTTCAACTCTTCAATTACTCACATATGAAGTAAGAAATATTTTATTTATAAATCTTAACAATATATTGTTGCCTCTATTTCTTATCTTTATCTGTGCTCGCAGGTAATTGAAGAATTAGAACCAATGGAACCACAAACCAAGGTGAAATCTTCAAATGATCGCAAGGGAAGATCCAATGCCCCTCCCAAAGGGAAGCCTGCTGCTCCTCGCAGTGATGAATTTGACGATCCTCCCTTAAAGAGAAGAAAAACCCAACTCCCTTCTTCTTCAACTCCTCAACTTATTCCAGAAAATTTAAGTTTTTTTTTTGTTAAGGACAACGATGATGATAATTTCGGCGTTTATATTGATGTTCCTTCCATAAAGGATTCTTCTTCTTCTGAGTCTGCAATGGCTCAACTATCCAAAAAATTTGGCAGTAATACATTTGGTATCCCAAATGAGTATGGAGATGAAGCTATTAATGGAATATCCCAGTCCCTCGCCAAAGTATGTGATGCTCCCATATTAGCTGATAGTGATTCCCTTCGCGGGGTTTCAAGAACGCTGACTCCAAGTCTCTTAAATTCACTTGGCAGCCTGGTATGTTTCTACTTGTTCATCCTTTTTATGTATCTATTGATATTTTTGCCAGATTTTGACTTATATAGTTCTATCTCAGGTTGGAAGATCTGCTTTTGTTGTTGCTTCTGATTTAGACAATAGGCGTGAATTTTCTCAACATAAGAATGTTGTTCTTTGCCAAAAGAATAAAGAACTAAAATCTGAATCTTCTAATCTTCGCGAGAAAAATGAGCAAATGGAAGCTGAACTTGCTAATCTTCACGAGAATAATAAAGAACTTGAGAATAATCTTCTTCAACAATCGCTCAAGGTATCCAATCTTGATACTGTTAACAAACAACTCTTAGGTATGATAACCTTCTTCTTTTCCTTCATAATTCTATGTTTCACTATCGTTTCTTACTTGATTTATCATTCTCGCAGACATTTATGGTTTCACTGATGAGGCTTTAACCATTCGCTCTTTTCCTGAACCAATAGACAATGATACTCTTCTAGAACTTCTTAATAATTCTTTAAATAATCCTTCCAATGTTAATTCCCTTTCCATAGATGAACTCAGATCTAAGTTTCGCCTCTTAGAAATTGACTACAGATCTTGTTTAGATATAACTCACAGACTCAAACAACTTTATCATAATTCCAAAGTTGAGATTAAAACTTTAAAGGCCAAAAACAAAGATCTCTCAAAAGACAAAGACCGTATATCTAGGCAAGGAGCTGAAACCTTAGCGAATTTCCATAAGACCATTCTTGAAGTTCAAATTGAAAGGGATGGGCTTATTCGCGAGAAGGAAGGTTTTGTTGAAAGAGAAAGCCAAATTCGTTCCCGTCTTCTTATAAATAATGATGTGGAGTTTGCTTGGGCTACGAAAGTTCTTGACATTTCCAGAACTAATTTAGGTGTAGATGTCAGTCTTCATGTTGAACAAGCAGCTTTGATTAAGGACATGATTTCTGAAAGAGAAGGTTATCACTCTTATGATTTCACTAAATTATTTTCTAATTGAATCATCCTTATATGTATTAACTTTGTTATCATTTGCTCGCAGCGTCCGAAAAGAACTATCGTAAGAGATTTGATGAGCTAGAAGAAGAGAAAAGCCAACTCGCTAGAAATCTATCTTCTCGCGATGAAAAGTATTCTAGATTGAAGGAAAAATTGAAAATCTCATCTTCGAATTTTAGTAACGCCCTTATCTGTGTTCGAAATAACGCCGTTAAACTAGTCTGTGATGATCATGGTATTCCTCATTCTACATATCCCGATCTTGCAAAGGAAATTCCAGCTGATTCCACAAATCTAGTTATCTCTGATAGCGAAGCTGAGGAATCTAGCGAAGATGAAGATGACAATAATAATGGTAATGAAGAAAAGTCTTGCGAAGAAGAGAAGTTTGATGAAGATGAAGTTAATAATGATAACAATGAAGAAGATGAATCTGGCGATGGCAAGTAATTTGATGAAGAAAGTGAAGCATCCAAATAATTCTTTTTCTTCCTTTTATCTTCCTTGTAAATTTTGTACATTTATTTTCTGCTTCTCGTAAAATTGCTGCGAGTTTCTCCTATTTGTCATGCAAATTTATTTTGCTTTTATCTGTACGAATTAGAAATAATTCTTTTTCTGCAACATAATCAATCAACACAATTATTCCTTTAATTATCTATATAAATGTATCATTTAATAATATCTATGCAATTTTATTATATGGTGGATGAATAATAATTTCATCCTTCTATGCATTCCCATACTTGCCTCTATTATTCATCTGCAATATGAAAAAATTGAGTAAAGATTAGATATTAGTTGTAAATTAAATTTTCCTCAATATTGGCGATGCTATCGCTAGTAACAATTGCATAAATTCTGCGAGCATGATCTCAATAATCTTATGGTCTTATTATGCCTTCCTAATTAAATGTCTTATTTTGCCACATTTTTTCTTTCTGCGACAAAATCGCAGGACGTCTTTTACATTTGCATGTGTTGCCCCATTGATCTTGTCTTATCAATATTTTTTCAATATCTCTTTTGCAAGTATATATCTTCTCTGCGACAATATGATAAGTATAAACTCTTTTGCAAGAATTAAACCTTATGACATTGCCGTCTTGCGATGAAATCCCAGGACGTATTTATACTTTCATGTAAAAACCCATTAATCTCATCTTAACTTTTCTCTTTTGGCTTGTTGCCTCTGTATAATTTACGTCACGCGATAATATGACATGCCTAAACATTCTTTCAATCATAAAGCCCCATGACATTGCCGTCTTTAGACACTTATCAGCTCCCTAATGGAGGGTGCCGCCCTTATCTTCCCCCTGGTTGCCCCTTCAAGGAGGGCACATCGGCCATACAAGACTAGCTCCTCCCATCCAGATTTTCCAACAACCAGTTGTTTTCGCAGCCTCTTGTCCTTTATGCCTATATGGCTTATAGTTACAAGACTGCACCCTAAGTGGGGTTTTCTTCAGGCCAAGTGCATCATAGCCAAGACTTACCAAGAATGGCCAGGGTAGTTTCATATGCCCCGGGCACCCTTGGCTCAACCGTGTACCTCTGCGCCTTGGTCATACTTTGCACTTCTTAGAAGAGATTCTCAGTCGTCCAACCAGGGTATAACCTTATATAGTTGGAAATCCGAGATCTCTCTCCTGGATAGGTTTTCTTTAACCCCAACATTTGCATGACTCAGGTTCCAGCAGCGGTATAACCTTATCCATGAGTCATGTAAAGAGATACCCCCTTATATGACGCACTATTAGGTCTTACATTTTCCTCTTGCAAAATTATATCCGCGAACTAAGGTGCACGCCATAAAGGTTTGTCCCATTCTATTAATCAGAGTACTCTGATAAAATTTCATTTCTTTGATCTTCTTGTAAAATTTTGCAATTCTTTTAATCAGAGTACTCTTTTCAATTGCATTTTCTTCAAACAAATTATGCATAAGCTTCTTTTAATTTCATCATTTTACCTTTCTACTTACTATCTTCTGGTTCTGCTTTTCTGTTACGTTTTGCTGTTTTTTTATTTATCTGCGAGCCACTCGTCATCATCTTCCTCTCGCTGCTCTATTGTATCAATCATCAATCTTTCACATCTCTGTCATTGTTTGATGTTGTACTTCCAATTGCTATTCTTCTCAGCTCTTTCCTCGCAATATTTTATATCAATCTCATAACATTTCTTGCTTTCTCCCCAATATATGTTAATAATTCCAATACCATTAGGATGAGGAAATTTAACACACTGGTGGAAAGTAGATGCTATACCTAATATCCCATGTAGCCAAGGTCGACCAATCAGGGCATTATAAGGTGATTCAATGTCCACAACACAGAACAAGATCTTTGAAGATATTCCTTTTAATGGAATCCACATTGAAATTTCCCCTTTTGGTTTGTTAGCTGTCCCATTAAAGCCATAGATTTTATATGTTGATGGTGTTAGATCTTCATATCTTCCACCCATGGTTTTGTAGGTATGATAGAATAAGATGTCGACTGAACTGCCTGTGTCTATTAGAACTCTATTGATCACCCAAGAGTCTTCAGTTTCATCATCATTTTCTTCATCTTTTTCTTCTATTTGCTTTGGATTTATCTCTAACCTTACCACCAATGGGTTATCATGCTGCTCGCTAGTCTCTGGTATTTCTTGTGCAATGAAAGATATGGTTTGCTTCTGCCATTCTTCTAACGGCGAGGCTCTCGCAATATTCATTATCTCTATTCCATCTGTGTCTCTCGTGAAGACTCTGCTTAGAACATTATCATGGAAATCCTCAACTGTTCTGGATGAATGTACAATGGAATTGCCCTGCGAATTTATGGTGTTGGAGGCAATCGCTGAGATTGTGGATGTCCTACTAAAAAGTGGTTTAGCTTTCCTTGGTCAATCATCCTTAAAATTATTCTCTTTACATTCTTGCAATCATTTACTGTGAGACCATGAAAGTGATGGTAAGGACAAAATTCTTGACTACGATTATTAGGATGTGGTTCTTTTCCCATATTCCATGGTGATGGTATATTTTCCATCAAAATGATAGATTCCCAGATTTTTTCTATACTAGCATTTAGAGGTGGCATCTTAATTTCTTCCCATATTATCTTCTGATTACCTTGGCTTCTGAAATTGTTTTGCCTCTGTCCACCATAAGTTTCTTGTGGATGATCAAGCCTTTGAATCTTACTATTCCCACCGCGATTGTAATAATTATTCTCCCTTTCATATTCTTCTTGATCTCGACTTCCATAGCTACCAACTTCTGCTGGTTATCAATTTCCATTTTCTCTTGTTGTGTTTGCGAGCTGCTCGCCACATTGTTAATCATTTTAGGAAGTAAACTCCCATTTGCTGCTACTGAACTGGTATTCGCGATTGGATATGATTCCATCTCATTTTGTTTTTCCTCCAAGGCAATGTATTCCTCATGTAATTCCCGCAGCTCTGTCATAGTGATTGTATTCTTGATTCTAAAAATTTGTATGTACAGCAGATTGGTCGCGAACATTGCATTAACAAAAGATAAGATAAGATATCTCTCGTCTACTATTCCTGCCATCTCACTGCACATTGTCTTCCATCTTATGGTTAAATGCTTCAGACTTTCGCCAACTCTCTGTTTTAACCCAAACACATCTTCAATACCTGGCCGCGATGAATTGTTGCTTATATATGCTCCCAAAAATGTAGCTTGCAAATGATCAAATGAAGTTATAGTATTTTTTGGCAATCCCTCAAACCATTTTAGCGCCTCACCAGTTAAGCTAGATGCAAAATACTTTCACAATACATCGTCATGATTCTCCCATTGTAGCATACACCTAACATAAGCCTTAACATGTTGTACGGAACAGGTAGTTCCATCAAAAATGCTAGTTAATGCTGGTAAGTTGCACTTTGGAGGTATTCCTCTTAATTGTACTTCTTGAGTGAATGGAGTTCTCGCAGCTTCTTCAATAGCTTCATCAAGTTTCCTTCTACCTCCTTCTCTTCTGTTATTTATTATTCCCCTCATCTCTGCTAATTCTCTTAAAATTTGCTCATTCGCAGCTGAATTTGGTTCCATTGGTCTTTTCAATGCTGCTTCCCTTCTCCTGCGTTCATGTACTTCTTGTATTGCGAGATCTTGTGTATCTTCATCTACATCCACATTCCTTCTTCTGCGATCTTCTGCTTCACCTACTTCTTGCCATCGCAGCTGATTATACTGTCTATTTTCTTCTCTGCGAACTTCTTCATTTCTCATCGTTTCTCTTCGTTGTCTTTCTATTCTCCTTTGTATTCTATCATACTCTTCCTGAATATTATTATTATGGCGATTTTGCGTCCGTCTCCTTTCTCGATTTTCATGGTTATTTTTACGTATTGCTTCTTGGAATTCTTGTTCTTCTACCACTGCTCTTAATCTTTCTCTCTCGCAAGCTAGACGTGCTTGTTCATCATAATGTCTCTCAATTTCTTACTCAATTATTCTTCGATTTCTCTGAATCTCTCGCCCATGTAATATCCACCTACCTTCTTCTGGATTATCTTCATCATTTTGGTTATTTTCATTCTCTTGATTTCTATTATTGCGCCTATCTTCCATAGTTTCACCTCGCGGATCTTGGCGATCTTCAATTACCTCTTCTTCTCTATGACGTTGCTCTTCATTTGCCTTTTGTCTTTCTTCTCGAGTATTTTCTCTTGTATTTCTTATTGGGGAATTTCGCCTTAATTCTTCTCTTAATGATCTTGAATTTGATCTAACAGTACTTCTTGATCTTATACTTTATAATCTCAAATTCTCCATTCTCAACTCGTGATTTTGTCTTGTTAAATTTGCACGCTCTTCCGCCTCTAATCTTCTTTCCTCTTGTATTCTTTGTCTTGGATCATCTGCTGTTTCATTTTCGCTTTCTCTGTGAATTAATCATTCAACCACCCCTTGATTTCTTTCTTCTCTTCTTCTGTTTCTTAATTGTTGATCTTCTACATCTTCCATCGAATCCGATCTCCAAGTATGCACACTCACTATATCATAATCCACATTTCTATTTTGTATCGGTGTTTGTTGATTCGGTTGTGGAATTTGATCTTCTCCTTCAATCCTTGTTCTATTTCTTCTTGTTCTTATCCTTGAAGATTCTCCTAATTCATTTGTTTCTCCTCCTGCAAGTCTTTTACTCCTCCTTACAATTGTTGGTGGTTCTGATGTATTTCTTCTTCTTCTAGCCATTTCTTCAACTCTAACAATTTCTTCAAATCTTCAAATTGTAATTAGAGATTTCTCAACTTGATTCTCCCTGTTTCGGGCGCCAAAATGTAGTTGCAGGAAATCCCACACTACACCCTTTTTATGATCTTGCTATATTCAACTCACAATTGAAGATTAAAAATGACACTTTATCATTTTGTTCTCAGAAATGTTTACAGAAATGGAAGAATTCAAGATTACAACTATTCTCTTGAAGTTTCTCTCTCCTCAAGACTTTCTTAACTCTCAAAAATACATCATCCTTTTCTGGACATATTGGGTCTATATTTATAGGGTAGTTACATAGTGGATGACAGCTAAGTTTTCCTCTTATTTCGGATTGGTTATGCGATTGTACCGCGATAGTTACGATGTTCACTCTCGCAAGCTTTGTAACCATCGTGGGACAAACATGCTTTTCTCATGTTTTCTTCAATCGTCAGTTATTACGTCACTCTTTTGACTGCTTTTGTGACACTCGCAAAGTATAGTTGAAGATCTTGCGGTGATGCTCGCTGGGAAGTGTTGTTAATCTCGCAGAGAAGTGTTGTTGCGATATTCTGGTCCTACAATTGGGGTTGTCGGAAAACGACAATATCAATTTTAGCAAAACAGGCAAAGGGAAAGAATATTAAAATTTAATTAATTCATAACTTGGCGAACTTGATCTTTAATAGAAAAAATAGCAAAATAACGTTGTTGGGTTTATTTATTCATCATCTGTGTACTCTTGAATTTTTATATGCAAAGTTTGTTTATAATGTGTAGGCACATAAATGAGAGTTTCAGCTATGTTCGACCTAGATGTTTCGATGACCTATACATTGCACGCCATGTCCAATCTCACAATTTCCGACATTGCAGATGATGGCATCAGCCTGATCAAGCCTGGGAAGTTGATCAATGAGTACATGGTGTTTTTTTTTTATAATCTAAAACTGTGAAAGAAAACAGTTATAAACAGTTTGTTTTCGTTTCATGTCTATAGTGGAATTTGCATGGCATAAACGCTAAAGTTATTTTGTTGGGAATGGAAATTGGTAGATAGCTTTGTTACCTTTGTATAAAAGCGATGTTAGTGAAGTCTTAAATCTTTATTTTCATGAAATTCAATTTTTCCTTACTTTTCTAGCATTCTGTCTGTAAACTAGGATTTTTGGTTTGTCCTTTGGAAAGTGATAAGTGTCCTGCTCATTATTGGCCTAATCAATGTCCTAACCATTTTAAACACATATTTACTCCCATGTCGTTACGCACGGGTTAAGCCCTAGTATATAATTTTTTTTATAACATCTACATACCAAGTAATAAGTACTTTGATGCAGTACCATCGTTACACCATCCTGCCAAAATATGTATACGAATCCAGAAATTCTCAACAATAGACCCAATTTTCGGAGTATCCATCAACCCATTTAGACAAACATGCAGCTCAAATTCAATCAGATATCTTGTCGAAGATCATATCATGATTAGGGTAATTGACTTATCCTTTATTCCGACCAGGCAGATAAAGATTAGCCTCCAGGTTCATTAAAAAAAAGGAGGATATGCATATGATTGAGCCGGAAAAAAAAAATCAGAGCAAACCTTTATTTTTACTTTCTTTTTTTTTGTTTCTGAAAACCAAATGAAACAAAAGGCTCAACAAAGTATCATTGGTATACTGATTTTACCTGGTATGCTCTCCACCAGAGACGACAGTCACTCACCTGGAAAACATAAATAGAAACCAATTGCGTAACCACGGGTTAAGTAAAAAGAAAAGAAAGAGTATCATATCAGAACATACATGAAGAATGAAGAATAAACGAAGAGTTAAAAAATAAATACATATCGGAGATGAGAGAGACGGAGAAGGGAAAATATGTAAGCCTATAATACAAATTAAGGTTTAAAAAAGAAGTATTTGTCGGGGGTTGAAAATTCTGCGAAAAAGACAGCGAAGTGGTGGAGAAAATATCAAAAATTGGTGGTGTGAAAAATAAAAAGTTTCCTATTGGTCTAAATATGTTTTGGTGGGGCCATAAGCTCTAGAAATCGAGCTTGATTCAGCTTTTAACCACAGCAAAGGAAATTCCCCTGAAATCATATTTCTGAAAACCAAATAAAACAAAAAACTCAACAAAGTATCATAGGTATACTGATTTTACCTGGTATGCTCTCCACCAGAGACGACAGTCACTCACCTGGAAAAAATAAATAGAAACCAATTGCGTAACCGCGGGTTAAGTACAAATAAAAGAAAGAGTATCATATCAGAACATACATGAAGAATGAAGAATAAACGGCGAGTTAAAAAATAAATAAATATCGGAGATGAGAGAGACGATAAAGGGAAAATATGTAAGAATATAATACAAGTTAGAGATTAAAAAAAAAGTATTTATTGGCGGTTGAAAATTCTGCAAAAAAAAGACAGAGAAGTGGTAGCGAAAATATCAAAAATTGGTGGTGTGAAAAATCAAAAGTTTCCTATTGGTCTAAATATGTTTTGGTGGGTCCAGAAGCTCTAGAAATCGAGCTTGATTCAACTTTTAACCACAGCAAAGGAAATTCACCTGAAATCATATTATTATTATTATAGAGGCAGATCTCTATCTATGTAGAGGAAATGAAATAGCACCGGTCAAGATCAATTCCTCTTCATGTTCTCTGAAACTCAAACCCTTGGAATCCATCTTGCTAGCATCTATCAATTAGTTCATCTCCTTGTAATCATCATTGGTAGTTACATCATTTATACAACTTACTCTCTTATCAGTACTTCCTTTGATCAAAAGTATTTCACAAACAAGTTTCATTTCACTAAGTGAAATTATAGAAAAACATTCAACTAGCTACAGATCAAAAGGAAACAATTTATTAAATTCAATTCAAGAAGTTTCAACTCAAGTATTCATCATTAAATCCCAATTATGCCTTCAAACTGTAACATTACTATAACTTATGGACAATCTAGCAATTTCCCTCACCAAAAAAACCCGAACCATTTTCCCCATGTCCTAAACCACCATAAACAACATTTTCAACACTAAACATCTAAAAACAAACAATATTACTTACCAAAATAACATCCAGAACTCCACTTTCTATACACATCAACATCATCATCAAACTAGAAAAGAAGCCGGCCGAAGTAAGAAGAAGGAAAACAAAGTACTTGACAACATCTGCAATAAAATAAAGAAGAGTAGGAGAAAGATCAAGCATCGTAAAAACTGTTTTGTTAAAAACTAGTTGATCGTTTTCAAGATTTAATCAAAATCTGAAAATATAGCCTTTTCCGACACTTGCAAAGAGACTACCAAAAGCCTTCTTCATTAGTGCTCCATCCTTCCTCTTCATATCTCTCGCTGTCATCACTATCAGATGGTGCCGGTGAAGTATCACTTGAAGATGCAGAGTTCTCACTATATGTATCCTCCCCAGTCTCAGCATCTTGCATCGTTATATCCCTTCTCTCCGGCTCACCCTTTTGCATGGTCCTTGAGAGAATCTTTGGATTGGCAAGTTCATACTCAAAGCGGATTCTCAACTTTCTATCATGGTACCTCTCCATCATCTTCTTATCCTCTGCAGCATCTGAATCAAGCTCGCCAGTGTCAACCCCCTCCACATTATACTCAAAACCTTCACCGGAAGCATCAGAATCACTTTCTGTTGCACTCCCATATCTCGGTGATTTGGAATATTTCTTATCCCATTCTTCATGCTTTCTATCTCTTCTTGCGAAATGCTTTGGCTTCCACGCAGCATACAAGTTTTCAATCCTCTCTTTTTCTCTCTGACGGATTCTCTCATGCTCTTCTCTTTGACGGATCAACTCATGCGCACGATGATTAAGTTCAGATTGGATGTCAGTTCTTAATATTTGTAACTCTTCAGTGCTCAATGAAAGTGCAAGAGCCTTGGCTTGATCATATTCATAGGAAGATGATGGTTCAACCGGAAGTCTATCTTCACCGACATTTGGAGGATTTTTATCATCACTGACCTAAATTTCCTTTCACTCTCTTAATTATTTCCTTTTCTGAGCAAAACCCCAAAGAAAATTACATTGGATATGATAATATCTCGGCTAAACACCCCTTTAAAGACCTAATTGTGTCCATTAAATCCCATTTTGGCGCTTGGTTAATAGTCATGTCGCTTTGTTTACCACACCCTTTCAAAACCATGTGTATTCTTTTCATCCTCATGATCATAATTACCCTACCAATACCTATTTTCAACACCTAAAAATTACTATAACCATTACTCCTTTAAGAACTGCCATTAAGGGGGGTATTGGTAGGTCACCAAACTATGATGTAGTTTTTTGGGGTCTAATTAAAATTTTGTGTTTTATACAGATTAGGAGTATGCAACATCAGTTAAGAGGCACCATTGCAGTTTGGGGCATGTATGCCAGATGGGTTATCCCTAAAACCAGTACGGCCATCAAACCCATACTCACCACCAAAAGACACATTATAAATCAAAACCCTAAACCACCATATACAATTTCCCTCCAATTCTACTACCCCAATCCTCACCACCTATTTCGCAACAACACTTCCATTATTACTTTTGGCAGCTTATATCATCATACCCATGTCTATCTAAAAAAAGACAAACTCATTTATGATTCACCAACCTCTAATCTCATCATGCTTACATATCAACTTTATATATCATTGGATAGGTTACAAAGGATCATCGTCTTTGTCCATACTTGGATCTCTTGTCACATACCTCACGTGTCTACAAATATCCCAACCATGCTATCTAGTACAAAATATGGGAAAGAAAGAGACAAGTCGTATAGTGTTTCCTATCTCCAATGGGGAAGTAGCAGAATAACAACAACTACCTTACACCAAATTTCTTATGAGCTTGTATCAAAAAAAAAATCATCAGTTTTCTCATTCCTTTTTTAAAGTTCAAAATCATAAAAAAATAAGAGCCCACTGCTATCTCTCCATCCATATAGCCTGTGAATTTTATCAGGATAATACCAAGAAGAGATTCGTTTCTATTCACTTTCATATTATATGTTTTTTCTATGTCTCTCACCTCTTTCAATCCATATTCATATATACCCAGCTTAGTTATCAAATGTATACTTCAAACCTACCAGATACCCTCAAACAATAAACCAAGAAATTCAAAACTTGTCTGCCCAAATGGCTGAAAAGCTTTCATTACCATATACACTTTCTGATCCAGTTTTCATTGACAAAACTGTCATTCTAGCTGAGTCTAATAGTAATTGGAAGTGGTGCATTGTAGGTTACTTATGCAGTAAAACTCTTGTTCTTACCTCCTCAATCTGCTATTACATCTGCAACCAATGGCCTCTTGTTAAATCTCCCACTGTCACAACCTTTAGTGGATTGTGTAATAAAGTTCTTATACATTTCTTAGCTGAAGAGGATTTCAATAAAATCAGCTCATAGAGACCTTAGTTTGTTTGTGGGAATATAATGGTGCTAAAAGTTATCCCAACAGAGGGATGGCCAACAAATCATCAATTATCTTTCACTGAAGAAATAATGTGGTTTATCCTATATAACATTCTAAAAGAATATACTGAATTTGAAGATCTCCAGAAACTTAACTTTAAGATGGGAGAACTCATTGAAGCTAGATATCCTTTTGGAAATCATCATTTAAAGAAGAATGTCAAAGCATGTGTCAGAATTCCGGTGCAAAAAGCCTTACCAGTAGGAATCCCTCTGTTCACTAATGAAAAAACTCAACCTTTCCTCATTAAGTGTAGATACATGAAAGTTCCAAAATTTTTATGCAATTCATGTCGTGTTCTTGATCATAAGGATGCCAACTTCCCAGCTTGGAAGTTGAAATAGAAAGTCATTAAGGAAGTTGCTTCTTCTAGAAGCAATTATGTTCTCCTTGCCATCTCAAGGCTTATGATGCCACCACCACCAGAAAAGAAACATGTTGCATCTACTTATATAACAATAGATGATTCTATCATGCAACAGACTGAGATCGTTCCAGATACTCAAGTTGAATCCACTACTGCTCTTATATGCAACGCAGGAAAAGCTAAGGAAAATGATCAGAAGATGGAAAATACTACCCAAAAAGGGTTATCAAATATGTTTCAGATGGGACCTTTTGTCAACTGATCTACCTCATTAAAGATTTTTTATGTTGGTCCAATTCAGCAAAACAACGGTTTACCAATCATTTACAAACAGGTTACTACCGAGAATATTACTATTAAAGATTCTATCATCGGTTCTGAACCGGTTATCAATAGACTAATTCGAACTTCGAACTCTTCAAGGAGATTCAAAACTATTGTTGTTCTTAGTACCAATCTTATGGTCACCAGGGGAGCTCTTAAACCTACTGAGCATGATGCTTTATCTAATCTCAAAAGGAAGATCAATCCTAGGGCTGATTTGAGGAAACGAAATAGAGCTAATTCAAGTCTTGCTAGTCTTGTGGTTATCCCAGAAGAACAGGATACTACTGAACCTGACTATGCTCAATTGTGTCCCCCAATTACCAAATTGGGGGAATTACCTGCTATCAACCTATCCAACTGTTCATGGGAGCTATAATGTACCTGCTGATAATTCTCCAAACAACAATGGTATCCGCAATTTTTCTCATCTCAATGCTGCTACTTCTAGTCTCAATTCCTCCCAAGATACTTCTCAAAGTGGTGATTCTACTAGTGCTTCTCTTGGTGGCGGGTCTAATTCCAATACTCAGGTAAATCCTACCCCTTCACCCCTATAATAGATCATATATCAGCTACTCCTATAACCAAATTGGGGGAATTACCTGCTATCAACCTATCCAACTGTTCATGGGAGCTATAATGTACCTGCTGATAATTCTCCAAACAACAATGGTATCCGCAATTTTTCTCATCTCAATGCTGCTACTTCTAGTCTCAATTCCTCCCAAGATACTTCTCAAAGTGGTGATTCTACTAGTGCTTCTCTTGGTGGCGGGTCTAATTCCAACACTCAGGTAAATCCTACCCCTTCACCCCTATAATAGATCATATATCAGCTACTCCTATAAATCATTTCCCTGTCAATAATGTTAACTTGCTAGCTTGGAACATTAGAGGTTTAGGTAAAAAAAACTGCAAATAAGGAACTCAGCTTGCTATGTAAAAATGTTAATCTTGAAATCATTTTCTTGTCTGAAACAAAAATGAACAAAGATCTGGCTGCTAGGAAGTTAAAAAATATGGTATTTTCCTGCACTTTTAATGTTTCTAGCATTGGTAGGAGTGGTGGTCTAGTTCTGGCTTGGAAGAAGGAAATTCAACTTAACATTATATCTTCTAGCTTGAGGGGCATCTATGTCACATCCACTGATATAATCCATTCTAAAACTTGGCACATTCATTTTATGTATGGTGAACCTAACAGTAGCTTGAGACATGATTTTTGGGATCAACAATGTCAACAATCCAATGCTCCATTAATTAGATGAACCAGTTTTCTTTATAGGTGACTTTAATGTACTCTTAGGTACTGAAGATAAAAATGGTGGGTTAGAGGTTGATGATTCTGATTTCTTAAACCTTAGAATTTTTTTTTCTGTTTTCAACTTGCATGATCCTGGTTTCCATGGTCCTAGATTTACTTGGTCTAACATGCATCAGGGTACATATTTAATTCTTGAAAGATTAGATAGATGTCTCTTAAATCAACTTGTTGAGGACCTTTGCCCCAAACTGTGTGTTAATAATCTACCTAGAGACTCTTTTGATCAATGCCCTATGCATATTGGTTTCAATTATGAGGAAGTTTGTATGCCTAGGCATTTTCACTTCATGTCTATGTGGATTGAAGATCCTACTTGTAGAGATATCATTGCTAACTCTTGGTTTGTTAATGTGGTAGGTTCTCCTGCCTATAAATTAAAAGCTAATCTTTTAAATACCAAAAAATGTCTTAGGGACTGGAACAAATTTTCTTTTTCCAAGTTTCTAATCCTACTGATAGTAGTACTATCTCTAGACTCAAGGCTAGAATGGAATACCTCTACATCCTAGAGGAAATATACTGGAAGGATAAGTCTAGGGAGGTTTGGCTCATAGAAGGTGACAGAAATTCACCTTATTTTCATAGAGTCACCCTCTTTAGGAGGAAAATAAATGCTATTAGTTGGATAAAGGATTCCATAAATATTATTTTAACTGATAGAGACAGTATTAGAACTTATTTTATATATTATTTCAAAAACATGTATTCTTCTCACCCTCAACAATTTCAAGATGAAATCCTTGTTGATCTACCCATAAATTTTCTCCTGAAGATAATTCTCTTATGAATTTACCTCTAACTGCTGAGGAAATAAAAAATGATGTCTTTCAAATGGGGGAGAAGAAGGCTCCAGGTCCTGATGGTTTTACTAGATTATTTTATAAAAAAATTGGAATAGAGTAGGTGAGGATGTCATTGACATGACACAAACCTTCTTCAGGACAGGGCACATTGCTAAAGTTTTTAATCATATTAATATATCCCTCATTCCTAAAGTTCCTCTTGCTGAGATTGTCTCCCAGTATAGACCTATAGGGCTTCACAACTTTATTTACAAAATTCTTTCAAAAACTCTTGCTAATAGACTTAAACCCTTTATGAATAACATAATGTCTCAAAACCAAAGTTTTTTCATTCCTAAGAGGAGTATTTCTGATAATATTCTGCTAGCTAATGAGGCTATATTTGTTATCAATCACTGTGACAAAATTAAAGGCATAGATGTCATTAAACTCGACATGTCTAAAGCTTATGATAAGTTAGAATAGTCCTTTATTGAGAATGTCTTGACTAGAATGGGTCTCTCAAACCACTGAATCAGACTCATTGACCAGTGTGTTTCTAAAGTTTCCTACTATGTGCTTCTCAATGGAAGCCCCACAGGTTATTTTCAACCTGAAAGAGGCCTCAAACAGGGAGAACCACTATCCCCCTACCTTTACATCATTTTCTCTAAAGCCCTTTATTCTTACATTGATAGCCTTCAAAAGAAAGGAATTTTAGAAGGCATCAAGGTTTGTAAAGATGCTTCAGAAATGACATATTTGTTGTTTGCTGATGATTCTCTTTTATTTTCTAAAGTTATTGTTCAAAACTTTCAGGGAGACCCACTATCCCTATGAGCTTGTTGCTCTAAGTGCTACATCTACATCTTAAAAACATTGGTCACTTATATAATTTTTTGTGGTAATGAGCAGTGAATAATGACATACATGTGCAGTATGTTTGAATTTTTTTTTAAAATGAAAAGGTATTTAATGAATCTTTATTTGGAATTTTATTTTCCATTAGCTCTCGTCAATGTCTATTTTCATAGGTAAGTTAATATGATGTTGCTAAATTATCCATAGTGGGTGTTTCAATACCACTTGTGGGAAAGATAAGTTTTGTCCTATCTGTTAAATGAGATCATCTTAGAATATTATTAGGAAATTTCAATTTTTATATGTCATTAGTGTTTAGATAAATGTAGCTACCCTTATTGAAGAAATCTACTCATCATTTTGATCCTCATGAAATTTGAATCACATGGGTTACGTGATTTCTCTCAGTATTATTAATTTCTGCATGAATGTGTTGTTTTGCGGGTATCTATAGTTGTTCTTATCATAGAGTTTTGAAAAAAAATTCATCCATGCTGAAAACAGGTATATCTATTAAGATGCAAAATCAAAAGGAAGAACACGACATAACTACGGGTAATTTTATCGAGATTGGATGCTTCTGCTGTTGGTGCTTGTATCGAGACACGAGATCGATTTCTAGAAGTAGATATTGTAACCGAGAGATTGAAACTCCTGCTGTTTTCGCCAATTGTTTATGGGAGAAAATATCCTCTGCCGAATTTGGTAAATTCGATGGTGGAAAGCCAAAAACAGGTGACGAAGATATATGTCTTGTTGATAGTGCAACAACGCACACAATTTTTCGTAACAAAAGGTTTTTCTCCCATTTAACGTTAGCTACGGCCAATATTACTACAATGTCAGGGACTTCTAATCTTGTTTAGGAACATGTAAAAACATCGATAATGCTCCCTAATGGTACAAAAATCCATGTCCAGTATGCCTTATTTTCAACAACAAGATGTCAAAAATCCTATTGTTGTAACTCCTGAAAATGTAAAAGATGTCGGATACAAATGGGTATTCGTACAAAAACGTAATGAAAAAAAATGAAATTATGAGATATAAAGCTCGACTCGATGCACAAGGTTTTTCACAAATACCAGGTATTGATTATCAAGAAACTTATTCTCCAGTGATGGATGCCATCACATTCCGGTTTCTTATTAGTTTGGCAGCTTCAGAAAAGCTTGAAATGCGTCTTATGGATGTAGTTACACTAATAGAATCACATGTTTTGAGTCATCCTAAGACTTCTGATCCCGGTGTTTTTAAACTTTGGCATGACCATTTGGGTCATCCATGATCAACTATGATGCTATAAATAAACTAAAAGTCTTATCATTTAATGATTGTCCATGCATCGCTTGTTATCAAGGAAAATTGATTATTAGGCCATCATTGATGAAAGTTGGCATCGAATCACCTAATTTTCTGCAAAGAATTCAAGGTGATATATGTGGACCATTTCATTATTTTATAGTTCTTATTGATTCTTCAACACAATGGTCACATGTTTGCTTACTTTAGACTCGTACTGTTGCTTTTGCAAGACTTCTTGCACAAATTATTAAGCTACGAGCTCAGTTTCCATATTTTCCTATTAAAACTATTTGTCTTGATAATGCTGATGAATTTACCTTTAAAATATTTAATGATTATTGCATATCAATTGGCATTGATGTCGAATACTCCATCGTTCACGTGCACACTCAAAATGGCTTAGCGGAATCATTTATTAAGCGCTTACAGTTGATTGCCCGACCATTAATCTTAAGGTCTAACTTGCCATTTTTAGCTGCAGCATTGGTCCTTATAAGACCAACCATCTATAAAAAATACTCACATGTACAACTCATATATGGGAATCAACCAAATATATCTCATCTTCAAACTTTTGGTTGTGCTGTGTATGTTCCCATTGCTCCACTACAGAGAGCGAAAATGGGTCCTCAATGTAGACTTGGCATACATGTTAGCTATGACTCTCCATCTATCATTCGGTATTTAGAACCTCAAACATGAGATATTTTTAAAGCAATATTTGCTGATTGCCAATTTGATGAATCAAATTTCCCATCATTAGGGGGAGATAAGCCAAAACTTGAGGAACGCTGTGAAATTTCTTGGAATACACCATCATTAGCCAACTTTGATCCTCATACAAAACAATGTGAACTTGAGGTTCAAAAAATCATACATTTTCATAATATTGCAAACCAAATGCCTGATGCATTTACTGATACAGGTAAGTAAAAAAATCACATATACCTACTGTAAATACTCCTGCGAGAGTAAGTATCCTATAAGGACATAATGATAATCAGTCTACGATACGCTTAATGCGTGGAAGACCTCTTGGTGCAAAAGATTTAGTTCCACGGAACAAGAGATCAGCAGTTGGAATTCCGGAAAAAGCCATTCTCTCTGAAACATTGATTGATCAATCATATACTGATACACAAGTTGCACTTGAAGAGGCACATGTACCTCAAAACAATGAGATCTTTATAAACTATGTTGGTACAAGACAAAACTGGGATATGAATACAATTATTCCTGATAGTAAATTCTCTTTTACAGTTGCTTTGGATATCATTGAAAATATTGATGATCTTGAACCACAACCTATCGAAGAATGTCTTCGTAGAAAATCTTAGCCTAAGTGGAGGTTGCAATCCAAGAAGAGTACAACCCATTAGTAAAATGTGGAGTTCTTGGTCCTATTGTTGTAACTCCTGAAAATGTAAAAGTTGTCGGATACAAATGGGTATTCGTACGAAAATGTAACAAGAAAAATAAAATTGTGAGATATAAATCTCGACTCGTTGCACAAGGTTTTTCACAAAGACCAGATATTGATTATCAAGAAACTTATTCTCCAGTGATGGATGACATCACATTCTAGTTTCTTATTAGTTTGGCAGCTTCAGAAAAGCTTAAAATGCGTCTTATGGATGTAGTTACATCTTATCTTTATGGGTCACTTGATAGTGACATTTATATGAAACTTCCCGAGGGATTTCGTATGCCTGAAGCAGACAAGTCCAAAGATCATAGTGTATCCTTCTACTTAAAGGCCTTGAAAAAATACGCTTCCACGTTAAACTGTGACGAAACCATCTCTTCCTATTGGCCGAAATAGTATTTTTCTAATGCAGAAGCTATGGTGAGGACACTTGGTGAAACTCTATTGGCCGGAATATTAAAATTTGGGTTACACTTTGTTTACATCAAGTATTTAACTATTTGTTAGTAACGCCGTTAAAAAAAAAGTAGGTAGACAACACTTCCATCAGAATTTAAACCTATAAATTTCGTTACACCATATTTACATCAAAACTTAATTGTACGTTAGTAACACCGTCTTAAGTGGACCATACTTCCGTCAAACGATGGAAAATTTTAGGCAGGCGACAATAAAGAAGAAGAAAAAAAGAAGAAGGTAATTTCCCGAATGATGTTTGGGTCAGTAATGGAAATTTATTTTTGAATCCGTAACAATGTTGTTGTTGCACCTTTCAAAAAGGTAAAAACATAATCAAAAGATTCAAAACTCTCAAGCTTTTAGCCTTGGTGCATGACCAAGGAGAGATTCACGAAGAGGTAAACTCCGCATGTCGTCCACTCACCAACTATATTTTAATGTGAATTGTTTTTTTCTAATCACGGGTCAGATTCACATATTAGGTGTAAGTTAGAATGTACGTTCTTTGGAATTATTTGCTTATGTATATGCGTTTTTTTTTTTTTTTTGCGATTCATGCCTTCTATGTGTTTATGCGGCATTGTAAACGATATGGAAAATTTCTCAAACAAATAAAGTTTTCATGTTGGGCGATGAGGAAATCCTCACTTCGGTGTGAGTTTTGTGAAACGAGAGTTTTGTGAAATGACAGTTTTGATGAGAACACTTGGCAACATATAAAACTTAACTTATCATGTTTGGAATTCTATCGAAGTCCAAATTCAGTTTGGAAGTCGGCCATATTAGGACTCTTTTTTTCTACATAAAGGGAAAAACAAAAACTCATATGTTTCATACATATTTTCTGCAAAAATAAAAGAAAATAATAAATAAAATCTACACGTATTTCTTATCTTTTCTCCACATATTTAATGCATGACGGTGTGGAGCGACACTAAATATAAAAGGCGTGACAACGGGGAGGGGTGAAGCCCCGCGCACATCAAATCAAAAATATGGTTAAAAAAAGAAAAGATTACTCTTCAAAAATAAAAGAAAATAATAAATAAAAATCGCACATATTTCTTATCTTTTCTCCACATATTTAATGCATGACAGTGCTGGACGACACTAAATAAAAAATGCATCGCCACGGGGCGGGACGAAGCCCCGCGCACACCAAATCAAAAATATGGTTAAAACAAGAAATAATGCCATGCAAAAATAAAAGTCAAAAATAAATAAAAGTGTTGGACCAAACTAAATAAAAAATGCATCGCCATGGGGCGGGGAGAATCCCAGGAGCCGTGCACACCAAATCAAAATATGGTTAAAAGAAGAAAAAAATGCCCAGTGCATAGCACGGGAACTAATCTAGTACTCAATAAAACTTCAAAGAGCTCTATATGGACTAAAGCAATCTGGAAGAATGTGGTATAATCTCCTTAGTGAATATTTACTGAAAGAGGGATATGCTAATAATGTTATTTGTCCATGTGCTTTCATTAAGAAATCCAATTCTGGGTTTGCTATTATTGCAGTATACGTTGATGATTTAAATCTTGTTGGAAGTCTAAAAGAATTCACTGAAACTGCAGCTTAATTGCAGAAGGAATTTGAGATGAAAGATCTTGGTAAAACTAAGTATTGTCTTGCTTTACCAATTGAGCATGTTTCAAATGGGATATTTGTCCATCAATCTACTTACATAGAAAAAGTCTTAAAACTATTTTATATGGACAAAGCACATCCACTGAGTTCCTCTATGGTTGTGAGATCACTTGACATGAATAAAGACCCATTTCGACCTAAAAAATATGGTGAAGAACTGCTTGGTCCGGAAGTGCCATATCTAAGTGCAATTGGTGCTCTTATGTATCTTGCAAATTTCACAAGGCCAGATATTGCATTTTCAGTTAATCTGTTAGCTAGATACAATTCTGCTCCAACTCGAAGACATTGGAATGGAATCAAGCACTTATTATGTTATCTTAGTGGCACTATTGATTTAGGTCTATTTTACCCTTATGAATCTAAATAAAAACTAATTAGGTTCGCAGATGCAAGTTATCTTTCAGATACACACAAAGGACGATGATTGCTGTCGTATGCGTTAAAAATAAATTTACTTTCTCACTACTCAAAATATAAAATATAGTAAGGGCAAGAAAGGATCATTCTCACAGAGAGGACTAGGTTGTCAATATATTTTCGGTTTCCTATAAATAACACAGGGGATTTTTATGATTTTTAATAAAGCAAACAAATATAAAAGAAAATAAAGAAATAAGCAAACAAATCAAATAGAAGAGATATTGGTTAAGGATTCATCTTCATTCACAAACATGCTTTCAAAACAATAAGTATAATTGATATTTAATCTTAACTTTTATCAAAAGCCCTAGAATACCTTGATCGCAAGAATATCCCGCTAATTCCCTCTTGTCATCAACAAACACATTAAAAGATGCGAGTATGAGTTATATCTAAGAGAACAACCTAACGTGTAAAATCACTAATCAAGTTTAATTCCCTAGATGCATTAAGTTCTATGAAATCAGGCCAATCAAAGCAATCGAACGTGGAAAACGCACTAATCCGATTTAACAAAGGTTATGGTTCACATATGATCATAAGGATGCATCACTACAAGCTATAACCATATTCATGCTACTTGTAATCAGGAATCTATCACTTTTACGAATAACAAACCCTAATCTAGCAATAGAGATGAAAACAAACTCGACCGATTCGCGACTCGATCAAACATGCATTCAAATCATATAACAATATAAATAGAAAATCATAATCGATAATATGGAGACAAAACTAATTTATCATATCAAAAAGCATATTATGTGAAATCTAATTATTCCATAACCAATAATTAAATTAAGTACTCATGCTCAAGGAGTTCATAACAAGAATAAAGAGAAGAGTTTTCATGTCTAAACCCTAGAACAAAAGTAGAAGATATGATATCCATATTAGAGAAAAGTCTTCTCTTTTATATGTTTCTCAATTTACATAAAGGATACTCCTTCCAAAATTAGGTCTTCTCAAAACCCATCTCCAAGTGGTCCACCAAGCCCATGTGTTAAACATCTCCTCTGGAAATTTCGGGTCCAAAACTGGGTCGCCGAATTGCTGACATCATCTCACTGGAATCCGGTCGCCGGAATTGGTCGTTGGAAAACTGTCTCTGGCCGCCTTTGTCATCAGAAACTGTCACCAGGCAATTCTACACTTCCAGTATCTCAACTTTGCTTCTCTGCAGTCCACACATTCACAAAAATTATCCAACACAATTCCTTATATCTTACGGAAATGCACCCAAAAGTGTGACCCGTAGCTCATATATCCGGCCGTCGACTTTTCCATCCGACTCGTACCCCCTTCATGATTCACTGAAACTTTATGATCGACACTTTAACCTCTGAAATCCGGCATCCCGGGCTAGTACCACCGGTGCACCAATTCTGCTCCATTTTCACACAGTTTCTGTAGCTTCAAAATCCATTCCCAGCATAGTTCCATACTTCTCTCCGATTCCCATTAGCTTGTTTCAGTGGCAGCAACAACATCTATGCACCACCACCTACTTGACTAATTTCATTCAAACTCAGCCACATAACATTCAACAGCTTTTTGCACATCTCCTCCATTTTCCAGCTTGCTCAAGCCAACAACCATCTTTCTTCCCTGTAATTCATACAAACTACTTACTTTGAGTTTCCAGCTGCAACTCCATATCCAGCAGCACTAGTTGTTAAATCCACTTCAGTTCATGCCTACACAAGCATTGCAGGATTACCAAAACCACCAGTGCAACCTGCACTAGGGCTAACACAAATTTCTCCTCCACAGATCCCTTAATCCATTTGAACTCAAGATTGATCTCAACCCAACCTGCCAATTATTCTCTCAATTCAAACTTGTCTTCCTAAATTCTCCCTTCTCGATCTGGTTCAAATTTTATCAGCACCAAACTCTTAACTTCGGCTGTAATCTCACCTTGTTCATTACTGCCATCACAAGCTTTATTCTCTGAGTTCCATAGAACCAACACACATGATCTCCCCCCAGTCAAGCCCATCACTCCCTCTCGAACTGCATCTTTATTGTCTCAAGTACCTGCACTTGCATTTCCAACTTTACTGCAATGTAGCACCAACCATTACTCTCATTCATACTGCCTAACCAGACTGTCACCACTATTTGAGTTATCTTTTTTGGTGAAACTAACCCACACAGTCACATGCTAATAATTTATCCAGCTGCAATGCCCTTGAACCCAAAACATGCATTTAATTCACTTCCATCAACAACTTGAACTGCACTGTTAACAACGCATCATCAACACCTTTTGAGCCATCTAACCCAATTCAGACTTGTAATCTTCCATGGCCTTACTGAAAACCAACAACACCCATTTCCTTGATGCTCAGCTTCTATATCTGCTACTTGACACCATTTCCCTGGCAAGCATTTAAACCACCCATTGCAGAACCACCCGAACTGCAAATTACAGCTCCAATACCTCCACTTCAATGCATCAGTCCATAGAACCAGCTTGCACCTGTTACCGGAACCTACAAAACCACTGCAATACTTCTGCTGTTTTCACAGCTTTGTACTAAGCCACTATACCACGTCAAACTCCACAGACCCAAGGTGTAACCACGATAATATATCGTGGTATCTCAAACTGTTGTTCTGAAACTCTTAGATATATTTGAAACTTCCATACGATCCATAATAAGCAGCAACAACAATGTCGTAACTTCAGTTTCAGTGCCCTCTTTCTTGGTTTAAAACTTATTTAAAAACCCTTACAAGCTCCAACCAATACTGACCCATTCTTCTACCCGAATCTGTACCACTTCCTTGTTCATTTCAACCACGAAATCATCTCCTAATTCTTTGTAAATAACTCGCAAAACCCGCGCCAACACTTGTCATAGGTACTAGTACAGTAAACTTGGCTGCACTGGTTCAAGCCTTCTCTCGAACACTAAGTGTGCGTTTTGATGGTGATTCAGAGATGAACAATATATTGATTTCAAGACAGTTCTATCTCCTTCCCTGCAAAATTCGATTCCATACACAACCACATTCTTCATAAACTACCAGGACTCGTAGAAAACCATCATTCATAGCCATTAAGCTCTCAATTGAATGGCAGCAAACATCACTTTCTTGGCTGGCTTCTCTTGAGCAAATCTTCACTCAATCTTCTCATAACTCGCTGTATATTCGAATCATAATGAACCCAAATCATGATTCAACACGGACTCTTCAAAACATCATTAATCTCCTTCTTTCACTGCTCAACATCAATCAACACCAACTGTCATTCTTCCCTGGTTTCTCTCGGCTTTGTAAACCTTGGAAAACTCTCACGCGAACCATGGCTCGAGTGGCAACGGACTTGGTTACATGAACTGCCAGAATCCCCCACTCTTTGTTTGTTAACTGGTGACTGGAGAAATGAGTGACTCATCTGCTCGACTTTGGGTTTCTATGAACCTAATTTCTTCCTTCTTGAGTGCACATGTAAGACCCCATTGAGTTGAAGTCCACTGACACCTTTCTCTTCCTTTATGCAAATTAAGCCATTGTACCTAAAAAGGAATAAAAACAAACATAATATACAAAAATAAAAAAAAACTAGTAAGAATAGCATGCGAAATCGTTATCAAAATTGGGTGTTTTAGACACCTATCAAATTCCCCCACACCTAATATTTGCTAGTCCTCGAGCAAACAAAATAAAACAAAAATACAACAACTCCGTCTCGTCGAGGCTACGGTCACTTTTAGCATAAATAACAAGCCTTTGAACCCCTATGTGTCCCTAGTGGATGAGTTATAGTCTCGTGAAGGTTTACAAGAGGTCTACCTACAAAACCTATATTTCCAACTCCAGCTACCTGTGACAAATCTATGAACGAATCCAAAATGGCTATTGGAGGAGGTACCCTGATGCGAATCCAAATTAATATATATGTAAATTAAGATCTATTCAGAAAGTTGAACAAACCACAATACTCAGAATCTGACTAACCACAATCACAATGAAAAGATTAAGAAGATGGATATAGAAATAGATGTTTGCGAATGTTGACGAAGTGAATAGTGTTTCCCATATCTGTCTGAAGGTCACCGCCAAGATGAACCTATGCATCCTATTGGATTGAGGTACTGGTCTGAATTCTAGTGTCAACACAGCTGGCATATACAAGGGAACCAGCGGTCGACAATCTTAATTATGCATCAACTCAACTGGCATATACAAGGGAACCAGGAGTCGACTTTATTCAACACCATAATAATTTTTCTTTTCTTTTCTTTTCTTTTCTTTTCTTTTTCACTTTTTTTAATTTTTTCGGAGTTTATTTGACAACATGCTTAGATCTTTTGGATCCAAGCGCATGATTCTTGTCAGCAGATTACATGATAGTTCCCTTGGATCCTGCATTCCACGCTTGTTTAGGAGACGGAGACATGGAGAACACACACATATTGCTATCCAAGTGTCATTTTTATTCCGATTGGTCTAATTGGTCGGTCTTTTTTTTTTTTAGTAACTCAATCACTCTATTTCATCCCAGCAGTAATAACAATTCGATGTTAGTGACCCACCAAATCACTTAGAGAACAATAGATAAATATGGAAAAATAAAAATAGAACGTGATATGGTGATATTCCGAGATATGGTAACAACTATCATATTATTTTTAACACTTGAATAATTTTGTCCATTTAGTTAATGGGTTCCTCAACTCCTCCATCCAAGACGGTTCCATCCATTTAGATTGATAGTGTCATCCTAAAGGCACAATTTTCTAAATTTTGGAGTGTATAAAACAATTTTATCTTTTTATCTATTTTTTTAAAATGAACACAAGGGAAAACTAACAAGGCTAAAAACTCTATATGAGAACACTCCCCCACACTTAAACTTTACATTGTCCTCAATGTAAATTGGATCGTCCAAAGAAAGTCAAGGTGGGAAATCCATAACATGATATATATACAAATGCATAATAATAAAAATTGATACTCCAACTCATCGCTATTTCTGAACAATAGAGGATAAACACTAAACAAGCTATTTAGTTGGCATCCAATCCCAACTCAGCCAATATATATACCTCATTGTTAAGAAAAAATTCCATCTACTTAGAAAGGCTAGTGTCTATTCTAAATTGTTCAAAAATCTCTAAAAGTTGGAGTTTTGATATGCAAATATCCAAAATAAGAAAATAAAGATAAAAGACTTAAAATAGAAGAAAAAGATAGAGATAGATACACAAAACCAGTGGGTTGCGTCCCATTTAGCGCTTGGTTTAAAGTCGTCGGCCCGACTTGCAAGTTGAATTCCCCATACACCAATAATCGTAAAAGTTGGGGATCCACCCATAGCACCTGTTTTGCAAACACTATCTTCGCACAAATATTAGTACAATAAAACATAATTGAAGCTATTAACCGATAAAAGTTTCCCCCACACTTATTCTTGTCCACACTTGGAAGTGTATAAAGAATATAGGAGTCGGGTACTTCCATGGTTTCTTGTTCCAAAACATGCATAGCATGAGAATCAAGTATCTCTAATAGAGGATATCGAGAAACAAAATCATTCAACAATGTTCTCGAAGCACATACACTCAAACCAATAAGAGGTAAAGGAGAAGATTCAATATGCAAAGGGTTAGACAAACCTTGCACAATCTCTTGTATCACAAAATCCTCTTCATCCTTGAAAAACTCAAGTGAATTATTCACCTCTTGTATATCATGGTCCTCTATCAAACCTTGCAACCATTCTTCGTCCATTTCTGCCTTAAACAAATCACAACATCATCATCTTCTTTAGAATCATATGCAAGCTCAATTGGGTCTTCCACAATATTAGTCATAACGGTCTCACTCTCAACATACTCCTCTTTGTTGCAAGTTACATACTCCACTGCGGATTCAATTCTATCCATAAGGAATTTCTTTAGAACACTCATTGCATCATCCTCAAGCTATACCTTTTGAATAGGTTCTTGATCGTTATAAAGATCAATGCTTGAGTAAGCTACACTAGTGTCATCATATTCCTTTTCAACTTCACCTTGATCGCAAAAAGACTCCATTGTACACTCTTCGGGGATATCACCATAAATTGGTTCAAGCGATGTACTTTCATAGTCATCGTCACTATCATAGTTAACATAAGATTGGCTACCACTTCCCAAATATTGGTCTTTCGTAGAATTTTGCATGTCCCCTTTGTATTCTTCAATGCCTTGTTGTTTGTGGGAGAAAACTACTTCTGCCAGTTTAGGTAATTTTGGGTGTGTGTGGATGAGAAGTGAGTTTAGACCTTCAACAAATGTGCTGCACGATGAGCACTTTGATTCGAGAGATAATCTATACAATTCTGGCCTAAACCGAAGACACGGCCGTTCCAGATTTATTTCGGTCACAGGTGAAGGATGTGAGGTTGATCTTAGGGATGGAAGCGAAGAAGGTGTTGAGAGTATGAAGGTGAAGGCTATTTGATGACTTGTTAACAGAAGGTTGAGCAGGCTAGCAAATGTTGCATGCAGGCTCTGGGTGTTGAATACGATGGTATTAACACTTGGTTTTTCTATTGTCTGGACTTGTGTTGTTGTTGAAAATAGGGCGGAGAACCTATTTATACAAGTCTTTTAGCCTAACCTTCGTATCTCGTGGGAAGTGGAGAAAGTGGAGTGATGGAGTAGTGTGTTGGTGTCACACGACCAGGCTTTCCCACTTCTCCCATCATCACTAACCGTCCATGACTTCCTGAAACATTCTTGTGATGGCGCGTTGTGCGCTGCATGCTGTAAACCGCCAGACCAATACCCCAGTATGTATCCCCCAGTTTGTGACATGATTGATGTCTCGAGTGTTTTGGAAAACATGTAGCATGTTGTTGTAGCTTGGCAAGTCAGGCTCGGGAAGCTTGCTAGCTTGGTGACCTTCGACGGTCGAGATTTTTCATCTTGAGAGGAGGGGCAACCGTTGATCGTTGCACCAGAAACCCTAATTAGCGCTCCTTACTAGAATCGTTGTAGAATTCTAGTACGGACTCGTATTTTGATGATCCGCCCCTCCATTCCATACGGAAAAGAATTTCCTATCTCCCATCGCGGGAATATTTAGGTTTTAAGCTCGTTCGGGAGGAGAAAATAGCTCGAAAGCAAAACCCAGGAAGGAAATTGATACTTGTGAAGTATCGTGTTGTTTGTAGGCGCATATTGTATGCATGCGGTGCATTAAATATGTTTAACATATTTCAAGCCTACAACCTTGATGAAAATATTGCAAGTTGAAGTGACTCAACTAGCTATGTTCAGGCGTTGTTCGGAGGTCGCATGAGCGGGACCCACCTTGGCCGGTTATGCCATGGGGAAGTGTGGAGGATGGTAATCACGGTGATACCTTGTTTTCCACCTAACTCCCTTCCTAGGCTATTCATCCAAGCATGCGAACTTGGACGGACGAGATTGATGGAGGAATAACCGTTGGATTAGGGTTTGGAAGGCTTGCGAGCTTCCTCTTTCTCCCTAACGGTTTTATGCCTTGGGAGGCGTGCATGGAGTGGACGATTGGCCTAGTAGGTAGGCGGGACTCCATTCTACACGTTCATGACTGCAGGACGTCCATCGGAGCGATCTGGGTCGCCCGTTCTAGCCTGCGATGATGGATGGTCGAGATTAGAAGTGGCCTCGCATGCCTTATTTGTGCCACTGTATCTCAACGTTGGTGACTCCCATAGAGAAGCCGTTTGCACCAGCAGGGAGGTGGGTCGGTGGCGAGCATGCGCATGCTTGGTTTGTGACCATAGGCACGATCTAAGCCATCCAAGCACGCCTGCGATGACGGATGGCTGAGATTAGAAGGGGACCGTGGATGATATTTTGGACAAGGATTTCGAGACGGTCGGCTGCAACCAACCATGGACGATTGGTTCACCGTGGAAGTGGGCCCACGCTGAGCACGTAGGTGTTATCGGCCGGCGACGGTTCCTCCTAATCTTTCCTGTACGCCCGACCAAAGTTGCTTGGTCACAACATGTAAGCAAAACCCTAATTTTAGGGTTTGTGAGCCGCAGCTTCATGATAGCATATCTTAACGCCCATGGCTCCTATGGTGAAGCCGTTTGCACCATCAGGAAGGTAGGCCGACGATGAGCATGTCCACGCATGCTACTCGGTCCCGCGCGTGATCTAGGCCGTCCAACCATGCCTGCGAGGTTGGACAGTTGAGATCTATTTTTAAGTTTGTTTTCAGCAGGTGAGACTAACATGGGTAGTCTTGCACGCGTTCAACGGGGCTAATATAACCCACCGTCAGGTAGCCTACGGGTGTTTGCATGTCGGACACAAGGCTTTAATTAAAGCATTAATAGTAATGTTGTATACCTACAGAAAACCGGGATGGTTGCTACATGCTCCGTTCTGGGTATATTAAATTCACAGGATGGTTGCACATGCTTTGGTGAATTAATAAAGTGAGAAGTATTCGTCACTTGAATGGTTTTATCCATCAACTGGCAGGTATTCCATACCTGCTTGGGGGTGATGAAATCGATCTGGTCCATCCAATCAGGCTGGTGGAGTTGGATGGTCGTGATCATATCCAGACTGATACGGTTAGTTTGGATGCTTAATCGGGCTAGTATAACACACCTAGAGTTCAGCCTGTACGGGTATTTCGTACATGGTTTCATTATAATGCTTGGAGGTTCGTGTTGCTCCGCTAAGAGCAAAACTCAGTCGTCATGCCGCATTGATAATGAGTACATGAAATACAAGGATGTTGCACATTAATTAATAATACTGGAAATTCACAGGGTATATGGGATTGTTGCTACATGCTCCAACCTGGATGAATTTTGTGTATTTTATTCACAGAATGGGATTGTTGCCACATGCTCCATCCTAAGTGAATTAATAAAGTGAAGGAGTATCCATCACTCATTAATGGCTTTATCTTTTACAAGATGTTAGCGCACAATATTTTGGCTTTTACAATTTTAGCCTTTAAATGAAAATCCACCATCAACATTAAGTCCCCTGCCTAGCACATAATGGTTACACTATTGTGGGGTAGGCATGAGATGGTGACAGTTAAAGATAAAAATAACGAGACAAAGTTAGATGTTACCAGGAGAGACGGGTCGTCCTGTCCTTCGAGCATGTCATGTTCAAGAGACGTCCAGGTGAGCGTTCCCCTAGCATGATGTCGGTCTTGCCTACTTTGATGGACTGTTACGTCTGTTTCGTTCATGGGGATTCTGCTCCTGCTTGATCGAACATGGGCTTGATGTGCAGATTCGGTTAAACGTGGGTCCACTGCGTGCCTACTTTGGTTGAACGTGGGACTCATCATGCGCCTGCTTGATCGAACGTGTGCTTGTTGTGCCTGCTTCGGTTGAACATTCAAGTGTCATCCTTATTATTTCGGCCAAACACTAAACCTGCTACGTTGACCAAACGCCATTCTTGCTGCCTTGAATCGACACCAGCTTTGGTGACTGCTCGAACATGGGACCCACCTTTGAAGCAGGCTGAAGCTAACATGCAGGCGGATCTTGGTGAGAGTTGAAGCATGCTTCTGACTGACCATCTCTTGGATAATTCCTTGACTGATGGCGAAGGAATCTCATACCGAGCCTTAGTACCCAAGTGTGATCTAAGTGGATCTATCTTGTATGCCCAATGGGTCTTTATACGCGGTGTTCGTTGATACGGTGAAGCTTTGGATGTTATCAGAAACATCGGTTTTTGGCAGCATCAGAAGAGACTGGCAGGGATAGGCGTGATAGTTGCGGGTACGGACTTGACAGTCTTCATATAGTAGTGGAGCCAAACTAGAACCGATGGCTTTCTTGACATTTCTTCATGAAATAGAGAAGGGGAAGACAGTCCCCTTCCCACGAGTATCCAGAGCTTTCGACTTGATAGGTGTTTCCATGCTAGGTTCATGAGGATGTCTTTGAGATGGGCAGTGCTCCCAGTCACACTCCTTTGGTAACACAACTACTTCTTCTACGGGAGACAAATTCTGACGTGTTTCACCATTACGGCAGTTGTGTATAGGGTGATGGGGTTGGAGTTAGAGTTGGTGATATTGGACGCGCAGGACGTTGCATCTCAGTGGCTTTTCTCTTGCTGCTTCAACTAAACTGCTTATGGAAGGCTGAAGATTGTATTTCCTGCTGGTGGGATGTATGCTTCCACAAACATCATGAGGCTCCTCATTAATGGCAGGCCTGGTTCTTTCCAGCAGGGTGGATGCTTTCGTTGATGAGTGTTCAATAGCTTCACGAATTCTAGAGGATGACTAAAAGTGCATATTCTCCAATATAGCATGTTAGGCATGCACCATTGTATGATAGAGTGACTAGATCTTGTTCGACATGAAGTGTGGACATCATTATCTTCTTGAGGCTTCTCCCTTGAGGTATCGACTCCAGTGGAAGATTGCCGCCATAAAGCGTTGATATTGTACTGGCATTCTTTAACCAAATGACAGTATATCATACTATAAATTTCCGAGAGAAGTTTGAAAAGCTATCTTACTTGCGTCATGCTCTTACATCCTTATCTGGTTGTAGCCGCTGTAACCATTCATGAATGAGAACATTCCGTTTCCGTTGGTGGTGACGTTTACTAACATGTCGATGTTAGGAAGAGGAAAGTCGTCCTCGAGGCGGTTCAAGTCTCTGGAATTCATGCCATACCTGATCTCGCTCCTGAGTTTCCTCGGAGGTTGTTTGACATCTTTCAGCTGTTGTGGAACGTCTAGCACTTCTTCTTGTGGCCATTAGTTGTTGCAGCATTCCAGTGGGAAGGGAGAATGTATATCAGTCTCCCTCTTGGTGTGAATGTGGGTCGCTGCTTCACCAGATGAAGAATAGTGCCTTGTTAGCAAAGATTTTTTGTGATGAATAGCCCTCAAGGATGCAATTCGGTCCTCCTCCTGGATTGACAACATCACAAGGAATGGTATGCAATGAACTTTGTCTGGTTCTTCCCGCAAAGCTTCTCTTGGTTCAAATAACTCCACTCCATACATCGGTGCGTAATGAGACAGTGATGCAGGAATATAAACAGCTTCTTTATCCAGCATGGTCTTCAGGCACTGGTGATATGTTGAAGGGACGACCCCATAGGTGTTGGTATGGTTTCCTTCAAAGTATGTCATTGTGGTAGACTGTCGTATTATCTTGTATGGGCGGACCTTGGCTGTCCTGAGAGTCTTGAGGGTAATCACATTCGAAGACTCTCCTGTGTCGATGAGGGCCCTCCTGAACTCTGAACCCTTGATGCGTGCAGTAACGTGTAGGGTCCTATTGTGACATTCTTCCGCCATCACGTCGTCTTTTGTAAATGTGATATTATTCACATATGTCTCTGATGTGATGGAGGCCTCTGGTCGTGAAGGAGTCAGGTGAACCTCTAGGGCTATCTGGTTCATCGTAACAAACGTCTCCGCCTGATGATTCTTTGAGAGGTGTAAAAGTTCGCATAAAATTTTTACTAGAGAAACTGCTCCCTGATCCACCGGCCTCTGGCTCATGATGTGACTATTGACATTAATAGGATCATTGTGACGATCAATCCCCAGTGTAGTAATCTCCGTGGCAGGACCGTTCACGTCTGACGTCGCTTCCTTGATTATATCTATGCAGGTCAGCGCCGCTGCAGTACCTTTACAGGGTATGTTGAATGCGTTCCTTGTTGGCTCCAGGGGATGTTGTTCTGCCGCCGCTGTAGATTTTCTCTTTCCGCCTTCGCTTACTATACTGACAGAAGGGCCAGTATTATACTGCTTGTTGATGAGGCGCCTGTTTCCCCGATTATCTTGTGAATTGTCGCTCCGAACGATCCTGGTTCTTTCCAATAATGTTGGGGCGGTAGTGGCTGAACATTTGGCAGCTTCATGGAGCTCTGAGAACGTCTGAAATCCCAAGTTTTCCAGCAGGGAGCGATATATGGGTATCATTCTATTGATGCATAATTCCACTAGCTGTCGTTCTGTGACATTTGGTTCATGGCAGTCCAACACTTGTGTTCTGAACCTCTTGACAAAATTATTTGAATGTTCGTTGTTCCGTTGGGAGATTCTCCCCAGGCCTGAGAAAGTAACTTGCTCAGATACAAAGAAGTACTTCTTGTAAAACGCGCTGACCATCACACTCCAATTGGATATGCTGTTGGGTGCAATGTTGTTGTACCACGTATAGGCTCTCCCCGTAAGTGATTTGGAGAATTCCTTCAGGCAGAGAACGTGATTGTATTCGTGTTCTCCTAAGGACTCTAAAAATCGAGAGACGTGTTCACGAGCATTAACGGTACCATCATAAATGGTGAATTGAAGGGAGGTGTATCCCCTGGGAAGAGGAATCTGCTGCACGTCTTGTGGATATGGAGGCTGGTGTCGATGCGCGTCCATCGGATTTTCTTTGCCACGATTTTGGAGGAGTCTCTCCAGATCTTCACGTGTAATAAAGTTGGACGATCGGCTTATTTCCCTGAGACGCTCGTCCCTTTCTCTTGCGTGGTCAGCAGCATAAGACTCTTCGTTCAGGTAGGCTTGCGTAACTGAGGCACCTTCTCCAGGTGTGCTGAACGTATTTCTTGTTGGACCTTGAGGCTGTCTCGACTCTTGTGGTAATCGATCGGTTAATGTTTTAGGGAAAGTGAGTACCTCCTTCTGAGTGGTTTCCATGTCTGCCTGAGCTTTAGCGAGGGTTTCTTGTCTCTCCATCAAGTCCACCATGGTGATAGGAGGTTGTCCTCCTCTAGGTCCTCCAGATCCTCGTCATGAAGGGGGAGTAACAGTCGTTCTGGTGACGGATGGAAGTGTCGTGCTTGAGGAAATGCCTGGATTTGCAGCCGCTTTGGCTCTTGTAATGGGAGGTGTCATGCCTGCTGGAATGTCTGCTCCTGCTCCGCTGGTACTGATGATAGAAGACGCGATTCCACGAGACACATTGGTTGCACTGGCGGGTTGCACTGTAACACCAGTAATTGGGATATCAGCGCCACCAGAAGTGTTGTCGGTGCTAACTCCATCGTTGGTTGCTTCCCCAGACCTAAGATCCATCATTCTTGAAATCAGAGAAATTGAATTGGTATTGAAGAAATCGACTTCACAACCGAGAGATAACTACTTCTGCCGGTTTAGGTAATTTTGGGTGTGTGTGGATGAGAAGTGAGTTTAGACCTCAACAAATGTGCTGCACGATGAGCACTTTGATTCGAGAGATAATCTGTACAATTCTGGCCTAAACCGAAGACACGGCCGTTCCATATTTGTTTTGGTCACAGGTGAAGGATGTGAGGTTAATCTTAGGGAGGGAAGCGAAGAAGGTGTTGAGAGTATGAAGGTGAAGGCTATTTGATGACTTGTTAACAGAAGGTTGAGCATGCTAGAAACTGTTGCAGGCAGGCTCTGGGTGTTGAATACGATGGTATTAACACTTGGTTTTTCTGTTGTCTAGACTTGTGTTGTTGTTGAAAATTGGGCGGAGAACCTATTTATACAAGTCTTTTAGCTTAACCTTCGTATCTCGTGGGAAGTGGAGAAAGTGGAGTGATGGAGTAGTGGAGTAGTGTGTTGGTGTCACACGACCAGGATTGCCCACTTCTCCCATCATCACTAACCGTCCATGACTTCCTGACACGTTCTTGTGATGGCGCATTGTGCGCTGCACGTTGTAAACCGCCAGACCAATACCCCAGTATGTATCCCCCAGTTTGTGACATGATTGATGTCTCGAGTGTTTTGGAAAACATGTAGCATGTTGTTGTAGCTTGGAAAGTCAGGCTCGGGAAGCTTGCTAGCTTGGTGACCTTCGACGGTCGAGATTTTGCATCTTGAGAGGAGGGGCAACCGTTGATCGTTGCACCAGAAACCCTAATTAGCGCTCCTTACTAGAATCGTTGTAGAATTATAGTACGGACTCGGATTTTGATGATCCGCCCCTCCATTCCATACGGAAAAGAATTTCCTATCTCCCAACGCGGGAATATTTAGGTTTTAATCTCGTTCGGGAGGAGAAAATAGCTCGAAAGCAAAACCCAGGAAGGAAATTGATACTTGTGAAGTATCGTGTTGTTTGTAGGCGCATATTGTATGCATGCGGTGCATTAAATATGTTTAACATATTTGAAGCCTACAACCTTGATGAAAAGATTGCAAGTTGAAGTGACTCAACTAGCTATGTTCAGGCGTTGTTCGGAGGTCGCATGAGCGGGACCCACCTTGGCCGGTTATGCCATGGGGAAGTGTGGAGGATGGTAATCACGGTGATACCTTGTTTGCCACCTAAATCCCTTCCTAGGCTATGCATCCAAGCATGCGAACTTGGACGGACGATATTGATGGAGGAATAACCGTTGGATTAGGGTTTGGAAGGCTTGCGAGCTTCCTCTTTATCCCTAACGGTTTTATGCCTTGGGAGGCGTGCATGGAGTGGCCGATTGGCCTAGTAGGTAGGCGGGACTCCATTATACACGTTCATGCCTGTAGGACGTCCATCGGAGCGATCTGGGTCGCCCGTTCTAGCCTGCGATGATGGATGGTCGAGATTAGAAGTGGCCTCGCATGCCTTCTTTGTGCCACCGTATCTCAACGTTGGTGACTCCCATAGAGAAGCCGTTTGCACCAGCAGGGAGGTGGGTCGGTGGAGAGCATGCGCATGCTTGGTTTGCGACCATAGGAACGATCTAAGCCATCCAATCACGCCTGCGATGACGGATGGCTGCGATTAGAAGGGGACCGTGGATGATATTTTGGACAAGGATTTCGAGATGGTAGGCTGCAACCAACCATGGACGATTGGTTCACCGTGGAAGTGGGCCCACGGTGATCACGTAGGTGCTATCGGCCGGCGACGGTTCTCCTAATCTTTCCTGTACGCCCGACCAAAGTTGCTTGGTCACAACATGTAAGCAAAACCCTAATTTTAGGGTTTGTGATCCACAGCTTCATGCTAGCATATCTTAACGCCCATGGCTCCTATGGTGAAGACGTTTGCACCATCAGGAAGGTAGTCCGGCGATGAGCATGTGCACGCATGCTACTCGGTCCCGCGCGTGATCTAGGTCGTCCAACCATGCCTGCGAGGTTGGACAGTTGAGATCTATTTTTAAGTTTGTTTTCAGCAGGTGAGACTAACATGGGTAGTCTTGCACGCGTTCAACGAGGCTAATATAACCCACCGTCAGGTAGCCTACAGGTGTTTGCATGTCGAACACAAGGCTTTAATTAAAGCATTAATAGTAATGTTGTATACCTACAGAAAACCGGGATGGTTGCTACATGCTCCGTTCTGGGTATATTAAATTCACAGGATGGTTGCACATGCTTTGGTGAATTAATAAAGTGAGAAGTATTCGTCACTTGAATGGTTTTATCCATCAACAGACAGGTATTCCATACCTGCTTGGGGGTGATGAAATCGATCTGGTCCATCCAATCGGCTGGTGGAGTTGGATGGTCGTGATCATATCGCATCGATACGGTCAGTCTGGATGCTCAATCGGGCTAGTATAACACACCGAGAGGGGCTCAATCGGGCTAGTATAACACACCGATAGTTTAGCCTGTACGGGTATTTCGTACATGGTTTAATTATAATTCTTGGAGGTTCGTGTTGCTCCGCTAAGAGCAACACTCAGTCGTCATGCCGCATTGATAATGAGTACATGAAATACAAGGCTGTTGCACATTAATTAATAATACTGGAAATTCACAGGGTATATGGGATTGTTGCTACATGCTCCAACCTGGATGAATTTCGTGTATTTTATTCACAGAATGGGATTTTTTCCACATGCTCCATCCTAAGTGAATTAATAAAGTGAAGGAGTATCCATCATTCATTAATGGCTTTATCTTTTACAAGATGTTAGTGCACAATATTTTGGCTTTTACAATTTTAGCCTTTAAATGAAAATCCACCATCAACACTTGTTTTAAAATGGAAACACCTTTTTGAAGCTCTTGGAGTGATCCATCCAAAATTTGAAAATAGCGTTCCATTTGTTGGTAAATCTCGTTCGACAAAGAAAAAGTAGAATTATTTACTTCAGTATTGCTAGGCCAATTATCTTCCCTTTGAATGGGTGATTGATCATAACTACGATCATAAATTGGGCTAAACATACTATTAGCATATTCAGTCGATGAAACTGGTTCCATGCTTGGTTGTCTACAAACTGACTCCATGCTGACCATAAATTATTGCATCTCATCTACCAAACTCGAAGAAATATGAATAGGAGTACAACTATTCTCCCCTCCTTGTGGTTGCTCACTTACATATACCAACCATAAGAAGGTTGATATGTATGAGAATAACTCAAAGGGTACGTGGAATGTTGACCATAACCAAAGGATTGGTTTTGATTGTATTACACGCAAGGGTGATAGTTGTCATAGTGTTGTTGAGGTTGGTAACTGTACCCATTGTTCCAATATGCTCCGTCCATAGAATGGTACCTGAAACAAGAGTTCTCAAAACAAGGTTAAGAACCAAAGAATAAGAAAAATTAAAACAAAACTAAAAACAAAAAAACCAAAAACAAGTGACAGCCGCTGCCTTCCCCGGCAACGACGCCAAAATTTGATCGATGTCGTATACGTCAAAAATAAATTTACTTTCTCACTACTCAAAATATAAAATATAGCAAGGGAAAGAAAGGATCGTTCCCACAGAGAGGACTAGGTTGTCAATATATTTTCGGTTTCCTATAAATAACACGGGGGATTTTTCTGATTTTTAATAAAGCAAACAAATATAAAAGCAAAGAAAGAAACAAGCAAAGAAATCAAATAGAAGAGATATTGGTTAAAGATTCATCTTCATTCACAAACATGCTTTCAAAACAATAAGTAGAATTGATATTTAATCTCAACTTTTATCAAAAGCCCTAGAATACCTTGATCGTCAGAATATCCCGCTAATTCCCTCTTGTCATCAACAAACACATTAAAATATTCGAGTATGAGTTTTATCTAAGAGAACAACCTAACGTGTAAAAGCACTAATCAAGTTTAATTCCCTAGATGCATTAAGTTCTATGAAATCAGGCCAATCAAAGCAATCGAACGTGGAAAACGCACTAATCCGATTTAACAAAGGTTATGGTTCACATATGATCGTAAGGATGCATCACTACAAGCTATAACCATATTCATGCTACTTGTAATCAGGAATCTATCACTTTTGCATATAACAAACCCTAATCTGGCAATAGAGATGAAAACGAACTCAACTGATTCGCGACTCGATCAAACATACATTCAAATCATATAACAATATAAATAGAGAATCATAATCGATAATGTGGAGACAAAGCTAATTTATCATATCAAAAACCATATTATGTGAAATCCAATTATTCCATAACCAATAATTAAATTAAGTACTAATGCTCAAGGAGTTCATAACAAGAATAAAGAGAAGAGTTTTCATGTCTAAACCCTAGAACAAAAGTAGAAGATATGATATCCATATTAGAGAAAAGTCTTCTCTTTTATATGTTTCTCAATTTCCATAAAGGATACTCCTTCCAAAATTAGGTCTTTTCAAAACCCATCTCTAAGTGGTCCACCAAGCCCATGTGTTAAACATCTCCTCTGGAAATTTTGGGTCCAAAACAAGGTCGCCGAATTGATGACATCATCACCGAAATCTGGTCGCCGGAATTGGTCGTCGGAAAACTGTCTTTGGCCGCCTTTGTCATCAGAAACTGTCACCAGGCAATTCTACACTTCTGGTAGATCAACTTTGCTTCTTTGCGTTCCCCACATTCACAAAAATCATCCAACTCAATTCCTTATATCTTACGGAAACGTACCCAAAAGTGTGACCCGTAGCTCATATATCCGGCCGTAGACTTTTGCATCCGACTCGTACCCCCTTCATGATTCACTGAAACTTTATGATCGACACTTTAACCTCTGAAATCCGGCATCCCAGGCTAGTACCACCGGTGTACCAATTATGCTCCGTTTTCGCACAGTTTCTGCAGCTTCAAAATCCATTCCCTGCACAGTGACATACTTCTCTTCGATTCCCATTATCTTGTTTCAGTGCCAGCAACAACATCTATGCACCACCACCTACTTGACTAATTTAATTCAAACTCAACCACATAACATTCAACAGCTCTTTGCACATCTCCTCCATTTTCCAGCTTGCTCAAGCCAACAACCATCTTTTTTCCCTGTAATTCATACAAACTACTTGCTTTGAGTTTCTAGCTGCAACTCCATATCCAGCAGCATCAGTTATTAAATCCACTCCAGTTCATGCCTACATAACCATTGAAGGATTACCAAAACCACCAGTGCAACCTGCACTAGAGCTAACACCAATTTCTCCTCCACGGATTCCTTAATCCATTTGAACTCAAGATTGATCTCAACCCAACCTGCAAATTATTCTCTCAATTCAAACTTGTCTTCCTAAATTCTCCCTTCTCGATCTGGTTCAAGTATTATCAGCACCAAACGCTTAACTTCAGATGCAATCTCACCTCCTTCATTACTGCCATCACAAGCTTCATTCTCTGAGTTCCATAGAAGCAGCACACATGATCTCCCCTCTGTCAAGCCAATCACTCCCTCTCGAACTACAACTTTATTGTCTCAAGTACCTGCACTTCCATTTCCAACTTTACTGCAATATAGCACCAACCATTACCCTTATTCATACTGCCTAACCGGACGGTCACTACCATTTGAGTTCTCTCTTTGGTAAAACCAACCCACACAGTCACATGCTTATAATCTATCGAGCTGCAATGCCCTTGAACCCAAAACATGCATTTAATTCACTGCCATCAACAACTTGAACTGCACTGTTAACATCGCATCATCATCAACACCTTTTGAGCCATCTAACCCAATTCAGACTTGTAATCTTCCATGGCCTTACTGCAAACCAACAACACCCCTTTCCTTGCTGATCAGCTTCTATATCTGCTACTTGACACCATTTACCTGGAAAGCATTTCAACCACCCATTGCAGAACCACCCGAACTGCACATTACAGCTCCAATACCTCCACTTCAATGCATCAGTCCATAGCACCATCTTGCACCTGTTACCGGAACCCACAACACCACTGCAATACTTCTGCTGTTTTCACGGATTTGTACTAAGCCACTATACCACGGCAAACTCCATAGACCCAAGGTGTAACCACGAGAATATATCGTGGTATCTCAAACTGTTGTTCTGAAAATCTTGGATATATTTGAAACTTCCATACGAGCCATAATAAGCAGCAACAACAATGTCGTAACTTCAGTTTCAGTGCCCTCTTTCTTGGTTTAAAACTCATCCAAAAACCCTTACAAGCTCCAACCAAGACTGACCCATTCTTCTACATGAATCTGTACCACTTCCTTGTTCATTTAAACCACGAAATCATCTCCTAATTATTTGTAAACAACTCGCAAAACCCGCGCCAACACTTTTCATAGGTACTGGTACAGTAAACTTGGCTACACTGGTTCAGGCCTTCTCTCGAACACTCAGTGTGCGTTTTGCTGGTGATTCAGATATGAATAATATATTGATTTCAAGACATTTCTATCTCCTTCCCTGCAAAATTCGATTCCATACACAACCACATTCTTCATAAACTACCAGGACTTGTAGCAAACCATCATTCACAGCCATTAAGTTCTCAATTGAATGGCAACAAACATTACTTTCTTGGTTGGCTTCTCTTGAGAAAATATTCACTTAATCTTCTCCTAACTCGCTGTATATTTGAATCAGAATGAACCCAACTCATGATTCAACACGGACTCTTCAAAATAACCTTAATCTCCTTCTTTCACTGCTCAACATCAATCAACACCAACTGCCATTCTTCTCTGGTTTCTCTCGGCTTTGTAACCCTTGGAAAACTCTCATGCGAACCATGGCTCGAGTGGCAACGGACTTGGTTACATGAACTTCCAGAATCTCCACCTCTTTGTTTGTTAACTGGTGACTGGAGAAATGAGTGACTCATATGCTCGACTTTGGTTTCTATGAACCTAATTTCTTCCTTCTTGAGTGCACATGTACGACCCCATTGAGTTGAAGTCCACTAACGCCTTTCTCTTCCTTTATGCAAATTAAGCCATTGTACCTAAAAAGGAATAAAAACAAACATAATATACAAAAATACAAGAAAACTAGTAAGAATATCATGAGAAATCGTTATCGAAATTGGGTGTTTTAGACACCTATCATACGACCACAAACTGGGTATTTGTTTACTTATGGGGATGCAACTATATCTTGGCGGTTAGTGAAGCAAACAATTTCATCTACATCTACAAATCATTATGAACTACTAGCAATCCATGAAGCAATCCGTGAGAGCATCTGGTTAAGGTAAATAATACATCATATTCAAGAATCATGTGGACTTCCTTCAACTAAAGATTCGCCAACAATATTTCCCGAAGACAATACTGATTGCATTACATAACTAAAGGAAGGATTTATCAAAGGTGATCGAATAAAGCACATTAGTCCGAAGTTCTTTTTGTCACATGATCTATAGAATGATGGTGTGATTAATATCCAACAAGCACCTTCAAGTCACAATCTAGCAGACCTCTTCACTAAAACATTATCAACTTCTACATTTAATAAATTAGTTCACACGATTGGAATGCATCGACTTTAAGATTTGTAGGCCAAGATTTCGCTGAAGAATCCATCAGGGGGAGCATCATTAGGACTTAAACGCGCTGCACTCTTTCTTCGTCAAGATTTGTCCCACTGGGTTTACTTGTCAAGGTTTTAATGAGGCACCATATGCGTATCCAATACTGTTATGAGTCTCACACATTTCAGGTTTTTTCTCTCTTGATTTTCCTGATATATTTTCGTGACTTAGACACAGTGGTCATCAGGGAGAGTGTTATAAATGTTTATTTATGTTAATAATATCTAGGATAAATCCCATTTATTACCGGGATGCCCTTGTGTCTATCCCTATAAATAGAGGTTGTAATATTTATTTGTTTTACACATTGAATAAGAATTCTCCTTCTCTTTCTCTACTTTTCTATCTTTTACACTACTCCTAATATATTTTATAGTATCCAAAATCACAGAAACCAATAATCTAAAATGGTTCGGGACACCAGCTAATTTTAACGAGACTGCAGTTTAGTTCCTAAAGTATCTGTTACCATAAGAATGGTTACCATTTTGTCTACCCAACTATGAACCTCATGCATAGTATTGTGATATGAATTCATCTTTTGGTATGCAGGTATGTATGAGAGTTTTAAGGCTGATGAAACATTTTCTATTTCCCAGGATGAATATAATGAACCACTAGGACGACGAATTTAGATCCGGTTGCATCTTAGAGAGTAGATGGGGAGTACTTGGAAGAATATATCTTTACTATTTTCAAGTGTTAAAGTGTACGAAATAGTGTAGATGACTGATTTCACAGCGTATCACATCGGGTCTAATGCTTTCAGAACCATAAGGATCATAACATCAATAATGCATCTTCCCCAATTCATCCGCGGAACCACAATGACACCCCATCAAGGTAATTTAGTTCTTAAGCCTTTTTCAGCATAATCATTTTAAAGGCATTTAGTTTTGCTATGTTAGCTTAATAATGTAATAATGCAACAATTCTACATTGATATATTTTTTGCTAAGTCCAATAGTTTATTAAATAAAAAAAATAAAATTACATGGAGGGATCAAGGCCCCCCCACGCCCATAAACCAAAGGGGTTAAAAAAAATAACGATAAAGATAACTCAAAAAGCTCCAAAAAAGCTAACACACAATAAATAACATCAAGAGAAAACTCAAGGAAATTAATAACGTTTATATCTTACTCATCTTAAGCGTCCCTTATTTCCAATTCTAAAGTTTATCCTCTTAGACTGTAAACCCGAAAGAATTTCTTCCAAAAGCTCCGAGTCTCCATAATCTTCACACTCTTCATAAACATTATCGTACTCATCTTCATCTGAAGCGTAATTACCATGAACAAATTTAATAGGAGATTAAACTTTTTCTTAGTTAAAACTTTATCAATTAGCTCCTTTTTTTTATTTAAAATAATATTTTCTATATGATGGATTTCTAATGAAATTAGCATGAACCTCATCATTCTTAATATTGTTTGCTTCATCTAGATTCTCCTTGGTGAGAAGATTTTCATTCTTGTCCAAATCACGATGTTTCCTTAGGGCCTCCATTTTTGCAAGAAAATATATTTTCTTCCCTTCAACTACTGTGTCCAACTCATCTAAATTTTTTAGCTCTTTATCATTAACTGTTGCAATAACGAAAATATCACTAACCATACCCTGATCATCAAAACTACCTTTTGATTCCATGAACCCAGGATCATTTAATGGAGCATTAATTTATCCCTATTATTATCCAAAAGGGTACCCCCACTCTTTTGAGTTTCTTACTTCAGCTGCCATGTTAGTTGCCATATTTGTTGCATTAATTACAGCAACACCATCATCAATTTCCTCACTGACACTTGCCTGAAAATCCTCCTCCACATATCCGACCTCATCATCATCTCTAAAGACCAGTTCTGGGCTAAGAGCTTCATAAGAATCATTGCTTACTATTTCCGACTTGAGTAACTCATTCACCAATGGAGTAAAAGTTAAAAACGTACCTTTACTATTATTTTTTCCTAACGAGTGTTATACTTAACCGGATGCCTGTCATCTGTAGGATTAGATTTCTTAGAATTATCATTCCCATTACCATCAGCAATAGAAGCATTAACTTCTACATCACCAATAAATATCACCATCATGTTTTCACTAGTCACCTAATTTGCATGGGCTGCATGGGAAGCTGCAACCTTTTTAGCGTTTTCCAAATCATCAGAAGCCTTACGCATAGCTTCATATTTCACAATATCATTTTCAGATTGTTTGGAATTCACCAAACTCGCATAATTCCCATCAACCCCTTCATTAACTTCTGGTCACTTCCGGTAGTTCAACAATTCTACATTGAACTATTTGTAAATCCATGTTTTTGGCACAACACATCAAATTTGAGAAAAATGAAAAAGATTTGTTAGTCTTTCTATGATTATTTTAATTACTGTGGCCACACTATGTCGTTAGGTTTCTCGCTTTTCTTTTTTTCCTTTCTTACCCAGTTCATTTATTTCAAAATATGTAGCAAAGATAACATCCCCAATAACATCAATTCCGACAGTAACTTCATACAATAAGAAACCTGAAAGGCGAGTTACGAGGATCACAGAGAAGTCAGGGTTAAGGATCTCATAATGCAAAAAGAACACAGGTGGGATGAAAACAAGATGCAACAGCTGTTCAACCAAACTGAAGTTACTAAAATTATGGCAATACACTTACCTGAAGCCAATGAAGACAATCATGCTGACAAATTTATATGGACTCATCATCCTAAAGGTAATTTTTCTGCCAAGTCTTTTCTCAAGACCATGAATGCTAGAACTCCATCTACATAAACCAATTATGAGTTTCCATGGAAGAATCTTTTGAAGGCCAGAAATATTCCTCCTAGAATTCAGATATTTATGTGGAGAATGCTTAAGAATGGACTCCCAGTGGAAAATTGCATAAAGAAACATATACATGGGATAAATGTTGATTGCAGATTTTGTGAGAAGAGTGTTGAAATGACTGAGCATCTATTTCTACATTGTCAAGATACACAATCTATTCTCTTTGCTTCACCCTTAAGCCTAAAAACAGGTGAGCAACCTGATCTGAATATAAAAGATTATATTAATCAATGGCTAGAGGAAGGAGGGGACTATATTAAACTGAAGTTGGGAGCATGTGTCTAGTGGAATATATGGAAAGCTATAAATGCTTTGGTATTCAACAGAAAAATTCTCAACATAAATTTTGTGATTAAAGAAGCAATGTATTGGTTTAATCTGGAGGTCAGTGTTGATGAGATTGAAAACATGTCAACTGAGACAGACTATTTAGACACTAGCAAAGACAGCTGGGAACCTCCTGAAGGAAACAAAATTAAAATCAACTTTGATGGAGCTGGGATTTGCATGCGGTGCAGTTGCGAGAGATAGAGGTGCTGGATTTTAGGGTGAGGCATATGGAGCTTTATGATAGGTGTTGTAAAACACCTAGATTTATATTAATTTTTTATGGCTTCTTTGGTAGTTTCTTGTAAATTATGTGGCTTATGTTTTCTTTTGAGTGTTATAGGTACTTTGGAGTCGTTATGAGTAAAAGAAGGAGAAAGTAGCATTTCATGCGTAAGTGCTAGTGGGAGCACAATGGAGTAAAGGAGAACAACCACTACAACTTAGTCTAGAGAAGTATGGAGCAAAGAACCTTGATGGTCCTTATATAATGAGTGATGCCTAGAGTCACCATGGTTACCCCTTATCCGCTTCAACTAAGTGGGCATCACCAGTCTCATCTAACTCCTTTAAAATCCTAAGTTATATAAGCTCCCACGCGCACGGTGACCCTCACCCTCCCCTCTCCAAATTGTAGAGAAATTATCTCTTTTTATGCCATGTCATTCCTAATTTTTCTCACCAACAATCGCCATGTCATTGAGTAAAAAAAATCAAGCATTAAATCCTAAAAACAACGAAGAACATAAAAAAACCTAGAAACAAAACGGTAGCACAAATACCATGATTAACAACAAGAAACACAAAAACATATCTTCTTATGATGATTATAAAACCTCTTCCATGATTCAAGCTATCTCCACCTCCACCTTCTTAATTAATTTGCAGATTTTGGATTTAAACTAGGGTTTGATTAAGAAAGTTCAGATGTTGATAGAATTGAGTCTCTAATGAGTTCAGAAGATGGGTTTGATTTTGGGTTGAAACAGCTTTCATGATACATACCATCTTCATCTTCACCTGGCATTGTCGATAACTAGGGTTTGATTAAGAAAGTTTAGATGTTGATAGAATTGAGTCTCTAATGAGTTCAGAAGATGGGTTTGATTTTGGGTTGAAACAGCTTTCAAGACACATACCATCTTCATCTTCACCTGGCATTGTGGATAACTAGGGTTTCTCCTTTTATGGTGATAACTAGGGTTTCTCATTCTTCTTTTTCTGTTTTCCTTCCCCATCTCTTTTAATACCATGTTCATCTTCACCACCAAATAACTTTAAGAGACAAAGCACATAAATTGGCATTGTGTTTTCCTATCTTTTAGACAGAAAGAAAAGATATATGCAATTAAAAAAATCATCAATCTCCCAATCCATATTCATTATGCGTAAACCATAACCCTATTCTCCTTCTGTGCTCTCTCATTTTAAAACCCTAATTGATAAATTTATTTGTTTTGTTTTTTTTACAGATTATTCAGAAAGAACAAATCTCATGGAGACCAAGATAATATGGACCAAGGTTTGTGTTTATCATATTATGATTTAATTAAAATTATCAAGCTCTATGATCAGTACTTTAAAGTTCTGATCTTGGGGGGTCTCCCTAAATTATGTTTTAATTTAGAAAAACTCCGGTGATTGATTTATGTAAGAATCATTTTTACCCAGTGATGCATTTTCTACTAAAAATGTTCGAATCAATCTGCTACTTCACCAAACCCCAGAAGAACAAATAAAAATGTATGAATCTGTTTGTTTGTATAATGTTGAAGTTTTAGTTGATGTTTCTGTAGATGGTGGATTTTAGACAAAGGGTAGAGTTGTAAAACCATACTCCAGATTCGGCAATCGGATGAATGTTGAGGCTCACGTCTCTCGATTAAGGCATAAAAGCTCATGCCATAAATCTCTGACTGAGAAGGATGTCTCTCAGAGTATGTGAAAATGTGTACTCTCCAAGCTGAGACCACGACACATCTCATGAATACTGAGCAATTTCAGTAATTACTTCGGATCCGGCAATCGGATGAGTATCGAGACTCATGTCTCTATGCATAAAATCTCATGCCACCTCTGATGGAGAAAGTCTCTCAGAAAAGATGCAGATGTGCAGTCTCCCAGCTGAGACCACGTCACATCTCATAACCCTCTGATGGAGAAAGTCCCTCAGAGAAGATGTAGATGTGTAGTCTCCCAGCTGAGACCACGAGACATCTCATGACCCTTTGATGGAGAAAGTCTCTCAGAGAAGATGCAGATGTGCAGTCTCCCAGATGAGACCACGTCACATCTCATATTGTATATAATCGAAAGATTGGGCGAAAACGTCTTCGGGATGCGACCGGTTTTCCCCGACTATGCAAAAGGAATATGACACTCCAACAAGTTCATATTGCTCAAACCCTCAGATGATTAATACTCTTAGACAGGAAGCCCTTCTAGAGCCATCAATTAATTATCTGAGATCGTCTGAATATCTAGCAATATTCTACGAACCGTCTTCTGAATATCCAACAATATTCTACGAACCATCGTCTGAATATCCAGCAATATTCTACGAACCGTCTTCTGAATATCTAGCAATATTCTACGAACCATCGTCTGAATATCCAGAAATATTCTACGATTCTCTGTTATATTTCGTCACTTCAATTTGTGGTTCTTCCCAGCAGAATGCCACGGGTTAGTGATAAATATCCGACGAAACATGCATCTGAGTATCGAATAAGCCCTGACTTAAATAGTGCAAGTGTAATTAGCAAATAATACACAGACCAGCATGAACGAACGAGGAACCTATGCAAAATATGAAGGAAAATAATAATAATAAAATATTAGCAAAAGCGCCAGGGGACTGGGTTTACCGCCGGCCAGTCATGCCGTGGCCAGTCCCGTGCCCAATTTTATATTTTATCATATTTTTGCTATTTTCATGATCTCATGAAAATCCTCTCGTTCAAGCAATTTTCTTTATTTCAAAGAAATTATCTAAACCACATGGTTTTATCAAAAAATAATAAAATTAGGGAAAGGTGACATGGGACCGCTGGCCGGCCAGTCATGCCCTGGCCGTGTCCGGTCCCACACCTCATGTCCTCATTATTTTATTATTTCTCTTTAATTATGAAAATTCCCTGATTTCCTATAAAGTTTCTCTAAAATCATGAAAATTACCTAATTTCATGTATTTTTATCTAAATCACATGGTTTTATCAAAAAATAATAAAATTAGGGAAAGGTGACATGGGACCGCCTGCCGGCCGGTCATGCCCTGGCCGTGACCGGTCCCACACCTCACGTCCTCATTATTTTACTATTTCTCTCAAGTTATGAAAATTCCTTGATTTCTTATAAATTTTCTTTAAAATCATGAAAATTACCTAATTTCATGTATTTTTATCTAAACCACATGGTTTTATCAAAAAATAATAAAATTAGGGAAAGGTGACATGAGACCGCCGGCCGGTCGGTCATGCCCTGGCAGTGGCCGGTCCCACACCTCACGTCTTCATTATTTTATTATTTCTCTCAAGTTATGAAAATTCCTTGATTTCTTATGAATTTTCTCTAAAATCATGAAAATTACCTAATTTCATGTATTATTATCTAAACCACATGATTTTATCAAATAAGATAAAATTAGGAAAAAATACCGTGGGACCGACCCCTTGAATTCTTCCTAAATTTTACTCTCGGGTTGTTTTCACCTCCCGAACGAGCTTAAAACCTAAATATTCCCGCGTTGGGAGATAGGAAATTCTTTTCCGTACAGAATGGAGGGGCGGACCCTAGTTAGTAATTCTACGAATCATTCCCGAATGATTCGAGAACGTATCCGAACTGACCGAATCCGAATGATACTTCCGAACTATTTGAACTCCGAACCTAGTTCCCGGATTTTATGGACCTCACGAATAATCGCGAACGTATCCGAACCGACCGAATCCGAATGATATTTCCGAATTAAAACTCTCATAGGTAACTCTCTGACCAGAGTTGCGTTGATTGGTTTTTGTTTATTTTTGTATATACTTTATATTTAAATACAATTATTCAGTTAAAATTTTCTATTGGTAGTTATTTAACCAGTGTTTTATGTATTGATTTTTGTTTAAAAGTCTATAAACTCGTTTTATAATACATGTATGCGATTAAATTGTTTACTTCTTGTTAAATAATCACGCTAAATTGTTTTTATCCATCTTATAAATCATATACAAATAAAATTAGTCTCGTAATAAGGTCATAATACTTATCAATTTATCATATATGTAAGCCAAATTTTAAGTGCCGAACTCACATTTATAAAACGAATATGCACGTACGTATGCCGTTTCAAACTACTGTCCGAACAACGAACCGTTGACCGGATTTTTGACCGAATCCAACCTATCTGAATCCATATAATTCCCGTACGTATGCCGTGCCGAACTACTACCCGTACCCTGAATAGCTAACTAGGGGGCGAACCATCAAAATCTGAGTCCGTATGAGAATTCTACATCGATTCTACTAAAGGACGCTAATTAGTGTATCAACCTAGCTGGTCCCACGTGTCCATTATTTTATTATTATTTGGTATTTTGTTTCATGATTTCATGAAAACTCTCTGATTTCAACAAAACTCCATGGTTTTCAACAAATCTCATTTTTTTTATGAAAATTATCTAAAATCATCAAAATTTGGTAAAATTGGGAAGAGTGGCTTGGGACCCGCGCCCATTGGCCGGCCGGCCATGCCGTGGCCATTTCCGGTCACACACTCCCATTACCTATTTTTATATTTATTTATGTCTCTCATCTTATGAGAATTCCCTAATTTCACCAAGTTCTCTAGTTTTATGGAATTTCCCTTAAATCATAGAAAAATACTTAAAATCACATAAAACTGGGAAAAGCATATGGGACCGCGTTTCAGCCAGCCGGCCATTCCCTAGCCGTGGCCGGTCCCGCACCTTGTAATTCCTTGTTTTATTTATTTTCCCTCATCTCATGTATTCTTCCCAGTTTCAGCAAAACCATGGATTTTGCATATTTTCTCCAAATGTTGCTCAAACGTGCACCAGAAAATATCAAAATTCTCAGGACTGAAACACGGACGTTATGGTGACACGGGCACATCCCCTTGACCGACCAAGGGTGACCCTGAGGCTTGCAAACAGCTGGTCTCGCATGTTTTACTGATTTTAACCTAATTTGCTTAACTGCTAATATTAGGTTCAAACTCTTCCCAAACTATTGGGAGTTTGCTCAAACGACAAACAATTGGTCTCGTGACCACCAAGAGCCGGTCCTAAAGCTCTCTTGGTCGGTCCCTATCTCTCATATCTAGGTTTTATCATCTAATACTGAACCCAGCAGTAATTCAGTAAATGATTAAACCAGCATTTAATCATTATATCACCAACTGGTCCTCAAGAGACTTTGGTATTTTTGCTCATTTGAGCATCTGGGCGTTATATGGTGAACCCGTCATCCCATGTAGCCGGTCCCATGTTGATTTGCAATAAATCATCATCTCGGTAAAATTAGGGTTTTGAATCCAGAGCTCTACAGAAACATGATTCTGAGCAGATTCAAACACTCTAATAATTTTATGTTGATTCCATGATCAACATTCTTATTTATTTTGCTCGACTCAGCAGTCAATAAATTAAATTATTATTTTATTCGGTCCTGCTACCAATAAATTCATCAAACGAGCAATATTTGCTCAAACTGGCAATATTTGCTCGAACCGGCCATATTCACTTAAATTAGCAATATCCGGTCAGACTTGCAATATTTGCTCAGATCAAAGAATATTAGTTCAACTATCAATGTTTGACAATTCAGCAACATAGTTTGCTCGTTTTAGGTCATAATGGTACCTCGTCTCAGCAGACATACATTCAATTCATGAGTTTCGGAACCTTTGATAAAACGTGTTCAACTCAGCACTACATGGACAAATCGTCCCACAAAGTCAGCAACTGACTCCACAATCACGAGATTTTAATCGTGTCACAATGGGGGGATATTAACTAGGGTTTTGGTATGGCGGTCTACGACACGTGTGTTCACCCACAATGAGAATGTGAGCAAGTCGTGCAATCAGTTGGAAGAATCAGCAAAGTAGTGGGTTGAAAATTAACCAAGTCTCCGCACGATGAGTAATTGGTTTAACATGATTTACCACTTCCCCACTCTCTGATTTCAGCAAACTTTCACACTTCATGGGATCATGGTGTTTTCAACTCCGGCATTATAAAATGTCTCTGAATCCTGATTGAAACAACAAGGTAGAACAACATTGAACAAGATTCAAACAATTCGAACATTCAAGCAACATTCGCCTAAACGAGCAATTTCTCATCAAAGTTCATACATACAATCTTTCGTCTACACGAACTCAAAGAAGTTTCTCTCAATCAGGAAAAACTCAATCATTCAGAGCGTTTTCACGCCGAAATCACAACACACCTACAATCTCATATCATCATTGATCTCACATATTTCTCAGCTTCCCTCATACAGATCAACCCATCCTCTCTTTTGACCGAATTTACTCTAGAACAACCATTGTCTTGGTTTAGGCCGGAGTACTACAGATTGATCTCTCGAATTCAAAGCACTCCCTTATTGCAGTGCATCTGTGTGAGGTTCAACATTTCTCTCGGTTCAAGGAGTCTCCACACGGTCGACTCTTCAATTCCGTAAAAACCAGCAAATCGTTTTTCCCCATCTACATATTGGCGACCACAGTGGGAGGTTAATCTCTCGGTTGTAGTCTCACGATTTCACAAGGATGGTCGGTCTTAGAAATAACTCAACCGCTCCAGATCCTAACCAGAATCGCTCGAACGAGAGAAGAAGACCTGTCAAGGAACGTGGACCGGCTGAAGAGGGCGATCAATAACATGTTCACTTGTCTGGTACATGTGACGATGATTTTAGGAGCATGGATAGCGGAACCTCCAACTCTCTCGACTGATGATCCTCCTCAAACCAACAATTTTACCACATTTGTTGCTCTCAGCCAGATATCATCTGACATGCAAATAACTTCACCAACCCCAGCAATTGAAGAGATATCGTTGGTGTCTGGACATACCATCGACAACATCACCTTTGTAGAATAAGATCGCATGGAAGACGAATGACACAACCGTGCACTATATGTGACTGGTTTCATCAAAGGCACCGAATTTAGAAGGGCTCTCGTTGACACCGGTGCTTCCACGAAACCAGTAGAACAGGAGGTTACACATCTGATTGAAAATTTATGTGAACTCCTACACTTCTCCAAGGATCAGTGCACAGACACGTTTGTTGCTCTCATCCATATATCATCTGACATGCAAATAACTTCACCAACCCCAGCAATTGAAGATATATCTTTGGTGTCTGGACATACCATCGACAACATCACCTTTGGAGAAGAAGATCGCATGGAAGACGAAGGACACAACCGTGCACTATATGTGACTGGTTTCATCAAAGGCACCGGATTTAGAAGGGCTCTCGTCGACACTGGTGCTTCCACGAACATTGTCAGTATGAAGACTCTTAGGATGGCCAGATTCCCACAAGGTAAAATTATTCGCCATCCCATTCTAATGACAGGATTTGAAGGAAACCAAAGTCATACATATGGATATGCGTACATAGATTTGAGGGTGGGCCCGATCCAGTCGAAAGTGAAATTTCACGTGATCGAGCAAGGACCTGACTATCACATGATACTTGGACGACCATGGATTCATGACAACAATGTGGTTCTCTCAACCTACTACCAATGCATGAATGCCTTACTCAACAACAAAATCGTCTGCATAACTGCTTCAGCATCTCCTTACGCTCTCGCCCATGATGCTGAGTTCATTGAATCCCAGAGGAGTATCCCTGAACCTCCCAAGAAAATCTACACTACTCCACTTCCAAGTTGGAAGACGATCGAAGTATCTGCTGTGGACGCATCATCATCTCATTCGAAGGCAGGATTGGTTAAATCACCTACTACACCAGTCAAACGCCGAAAGGATAAAATCACGATCTCGGGATCCAATTTTACGACCACTCATGATGTATAAGGAAGGGTCATTTACCGGCGATGCAAAGATTAGCAATTAACAGGGGAGATTGATCAAGAGTCTCCCCGCGCAGATGAATTATGCCAGAACGAACATGAGGAGGAAGTTTAGGAAGCTTCACAGCAGCTGCAAGATGGCACGGATTCTACTACTGATGACCTTGAAACAGTTAACATCAGCACAGAGGAAGACCCGAGACCAATCTTGATCAGTTCTGCCCTATCACCAGAAGAATGTGCAGGCCTGGTGAAATTACTGAAGGAGTACCGAGATATATTCTCCTGGACGTACGAAGAAATGCCTGGTCTGGATGACAATCTAGTCACTCATCGTCTACACATCATCCCCGGCTCCAAAACTGTAACAACCACCTAGGCAGTTCAGGCATGAATTCGAGGAGCAAATCAAGATCGAAATTCAAAAATTGCTGGTAGCAGGATTTATCAAACCTATTCAGCACCCAACATGGCTGGCCAATGGGTACATTGGAAATTTTCATTCATGGATGGTTACAGTGGGTATAACCAAATCAAGATATTTGAACATGATGCTGCCAAGACCGCGTTCCGTACTCCCATTGGGAATTTTCATTACACTGTGATGCCATTTGGATTGAAGAATGCAGCTGCCACCTACAAATGGGCCATGACAGCAATATTTCATGATATGATCCACAAACAAGTAGAAGATTATGTCGATGATGTCGTGGTAAAATCGAAAGCTCGAGCATCCCACTTAGAAGTTCTGAGACAAGTCTTCGAAAGATGCAAAGAATACAAATTAAAGATGAACCCTCTAAAATGCGCTTTTGGGGTTTCTTCTGGAAAGTTTTTGGGATTCTTGGTCACTGTCGAAGGAATCAAAGTCGATCCAGACAAAGAAAATTCAATATCCACCATGTCTTCTCCACGTATAGTGAAGGAACTGCAGAGCTTCATGGGCAAAGTGAATTATATCAGACGCTTCATACCAGGATTGGCTCAACTTATCGCTTGGTTCACTCCTCTGCTAAAGAAAGGAGCAAGTTTTACCTGGACGGACGTTCAACGGGAATCCTTTCGAAAGATACAACAGATACTTTTGTCACAGGCAGTCATGAGGTCTCCAATGCAGGGGAGACCATTGATACTGTACACGGATTCCAGTGACATCGCTATAGGAGCACTGCTAGATCAAGAAGATGAAGAAGGCGTCGAACATCCAATTTATTATTACAGCCGAACCATGAAGGACGCTCAACTCAGATACCCGAAGGATGAAAGGATGTGCCTGGCATTATCTCATGCAATATAGAGATTTAGGCATTATCTACTATCCAACAGAGTTGTGCTTGTATCCAAAGATGATCCCATAAAGTTTCTACTCTCAAAGCCAACCCTGATGGGAAGACCTGCAAAGTGGTTATTGCAGATGTCAGAATTCGACATAGTATGTGTCTTCCCCAAAACAATTAAAGGTCAAGCAGTAGCAGTTTTACTGGCTGCCTTTCTGGGAGAAGATTCCGCAGCATTGCGAGATGACGTACCTAGAGAGCTTCTAGAAATATCAGTCGTCAAAGAGGAAACATGGTCGCTGTATTTTGATGGATCCGCCACTCCTAGAAATGATACTGGAGGAGCGGACATAGTCTTGGTCTCGCAATCAGGGGAAGTATTCTCACATTCATTCAAGCTATATTTCCACTGTACAAATAATTCAGCAGAATATGAAGCCTTCTTGCTAGGATTATCCTTATCTAAACAAGCAGGAGCAAGGCATTTAGAGATCAGAGGAGATTCAAAGCTGCTGGTCAATCAAATGAATGGGATATATTCTCTCAAAGAAATAAAGCTTTCTCCGTTTAAGGCTGAAGCACAACGACTCCTGACTCATTTTTCCGATGCGACCATCATCCATACCGGACGGACCAACAATAGACATGCTGATTGTTTAGAAACTCTTGCCTCCAAGCTAGAATTCGAAGGGTCAGAGAAAGCCATCATAGTGCAGAGACGGGATGTATCATCCACGTGGCTTAATCAAACTAAAGTTACTCCAACAAATGATTGGAGATCATCTATCATTCGGGAGCTAAGCAATTCCAATACAAAAGAAACAGTTAGCCTCAAAGAATTGAAGAACTTCTTCCTACTCCATGGGGCGTTGTATCATCGCAACCACGATGCTTCTCTGTCACGATGCATTAGAGATGAGGAAGCCAGAGAAAAACTCGAAAGTGTACATCAAGAAGTATGTGGGCAGACTCTAGTAATAACACTTTACAGAAGACTTCAAAGGCTTGGGTATTACTGGCCCTCCATGAAAACTCAATCAAGGGCTCTACAAGGAGCTTGTCCTGAATGTCAGACGCCACTTCATCATTTGGAGGCGCTAACACTCCATCATACCGGGAACTGGAGACATCCTTACATCGAATACCTTCGAGACAACAAGACGCCACCGAAAAATAAAAATGCAATCAAGCTCATACAAAGGGCTAAGAGATTTGTCTTCCTTGATAGAGTCTTATACCGCAAGAATTTCGGAGGAGACTTGTTGAGATGTTTAGCTGGAGATGAAGTTCTGATGGTTCTGAAGGAAACGCATGAAGGAGAACATCAAGGGAAAAAGAAATTATTTCACCAGATTCATGAGAAATATTACTGGCTGACTATGGAGGACGATGCAGCCACTTATGTTCAGAAGTGTCACCGGTGCCAGGTCCACGGTACCCTTATTCATACCCCTTGTCTTCCATTACATTCTGTGAACAGTCCATGGCCTTTCTACTGCTGGGGACTTGATATCATCGGAAAGATCAATCTAGCATCCTCAAAGCAGCATGAATATATCATCATGGGTATCGAGTATTTTACCAAGTGGGTTGAAGCAATCCCACTCAGAGGTACTACAGGAGTAACTGTTGCAGCCTTCGTCAAAGAACATATTATATGTAGATTCGTCATCCCTATGCATATCATCACAGATAATGGAACTTCTTTCGAAAACAAAGATGTTGAGAAATTACTCAAGGAGTCATCCTAAACAAATCTTCTCTACACCATATTACCCCCAACGGAACGGACAAGCGGATTGAACCAACAAAACTTTGATCCGAATTATCAGTCGAACGATTCATGAAAATCCAAGATCGTGGCATGAGAAACTTCCCATAGCCTTGTGGGCTTACAGAACTGCACCAAGGAGTTCGATTGGAACGTCACCTTATTTACTCGTCTATGGGTCAGATGCTATACTCCCGGCTGAAATAAAAGTTCCTTCAGCAAGAATTGCAGCTGCCAGCGAAATACAATGGAATGAAGCTGAAGTGTCCAAGTCAAGAGTTGCTGAACTAGACATGCTCGAATCAAGGAGGACCAAGGTAGAAAAATATGTAGAAGCCTACAAACAGAGGATATCCAGAGCCTACAATAAAATGGTAAAACCTCGAACCTTCCAAGTAGGAGATTTGGTATTAAAGATGGCAAAGAACATTCAACAAGATATGTCCGCTCCCAAATTCTATCCGAAATGGGAAGGACCGTATGTCATCACCAAAGAAGTGTCTAGCGCATACTAATTTTTTTTAGCAATCAATGGAGGAAGGGAAGGAAATATTATCAACGGTAAATGGATCAAAGCCTATTATGCTTGATCAACATCAGATAATTAATCTTTTATTCAAATACATCTCAAATGTAATTTATTCAAAAAGCTTGTAAAAGGCTCGTTTGTTCACCTAACATTCATCAATTGAACAAAATTATAGACTATTCTGCCTCATCAGAAACTTACCTCTCAATTATCCTGATTACTCAGAGCAAACCATCCAGCAATGGATAATCCCTATAAGAGACTCTTTCAAGTTTCTTCTGAAAAATTCTAGTCTTTGCCTTCAAATCCTTAACAGCTTTCTCAACCCTTGCCGATTCCAGGGCTAGAATCTTTTCATCCTCCAATAAAGCGGTAGTCATGGAAATTGCATCAGCAGCCTCCGCCGCCTTATGAATCTTGATTATCTCAAGACGACGACGGAGCCAGCCTACATTGAATCGCAGTATCTCACAGTTGGAAATCATTTTATCCCACATGTGCAGTTCCTGATTCTTGACGTCCCGCAAGTGCATTTGGTTCATCTCTTCAATTATTGGCAGCAACCCTGCAACTGTGGTTAAGAGAGTTTGTGGGAAACCTTTCCACACTTCCATAGTAGAAATATGTCTGTACATCTTCCATATCTTAGTATACAGAGGCGCATGACACTTGGGAATGACGAATCCACCAACTGCTTCATTATCTGGGAAGGTATCGTCGGGTATTCACGAGCCTGAACACTAGCTTCCGTCTCCACAGATTCTGCAGAGTCTTTGCATGCCGGATTGCTACTATCTTCAACCTCAACCACGGTCACGGACTTTCCGCTCCTTCTTCTCCTGGCGTCAACAATGACACGAACATCTACCTGCGATGGGATGGGAAATATTTAATTTCACCAAATTAGACGTAATGAAATCTCAAGAAGTTATAGAATTAATTACAGATGATCCAGCCTCAGCATGAGCCGACCTGTACCGGTCAGGGGTTCTGAGAGTCCGCTTAGGTCTTGGGTTGTGAGAAGAAGAATTCTTCAGGTCATTCTGCATAAAATCAATTCCCTGCAGTCAATAACCTCGATCAACCAAAGTCAGAAAAGATGAATAACTTGCCAAGATGGGTGTTGCTACTCCATGCTCCGACTGAAGTCCGTTTTGGGAAGAGGTATTATCACTAGACATGGCGTAAGAGGTATGTCGATTGAAATTTCTTCTGATGAAACTAACTGTAGTTGCAGAATAACCTACAACTACACCCTCAGTAGAATTAGTAAAAACTCAAGAAGTTCTTGATGATGAATAACAATTTTCTTATTAATGTTCTCATTTGATTACAAAGAAGTATCTAAATAGAACAAGAATAGTTACAACTTTCTCTATTCTCTTTCCTAAAATATTTTCTAACACTCACTAAAAGAACCTCTCGAATTTTACATTTGAACTCCTATTTATAGTAAAACTTATACAGTTGTATGTGATTTGCGAAGTATAGTAACTCATACTCGCGTAATTATTCCATCCTCGTAAAATTTCATATTTCTCCGCGCTACTTCTATCATCGTATCATTTTATAACTCTTTTCTCCTTTATTTACTACGATACTCATGAACTATTATCTTGCGATATTCAGTACCTACATCTTGCCTCTTCTCATGACAATTCTACGAAGAAGAAATGTCATGAGAATCCCTATTCTCGTAAATTTAGTGTAGTTATTACCACCCATCAAGTTCGCAACACGTTTTTTACTTTTCCCTTATCTTTTTTACACGTTTCTTCGTAACCGTTCTTTTCAACCGTTCACGCTTACTCGTATTAATGAGTTTTTATCTTCATCAAACTCTCTTATAAATATTATCCTTTGTTTTTGCTTTTTATTCTCTTATTCATCTTCTTCACCACTTATGCCTCTGCAATCTCTTTTATCTTTTTTCCTTTCTATTTTCCCTATTATATTCAATGGCACCAAAGAAGAAAACTATTGAACAAATTAATGCGGAACTTGCTGATAGAGACCTTATTCTCTCTGAGATTGAAGGTTATGATAATAAATCTTCTCTCTGTGTGAAGCTTTTTACCAACTATGTTTGGGATGATCAGAAAATTTTAATCTCACGAGGTCAAATCCTCGCAGGTCTTCCTCTTCCTCTTTATGATGTTAACTTTCCTTTATTCTACGAAATTATTTCCCACCCCAATTTTTCTTGTGCCATTTACCAATTGACTGGTGATTGTATTCGCCTCTTAGTTGAATTCGCAAATCGTGCCGCTTTTGGGAAATCTTTGTATTTAACTGATCTTAGGAAACCTGGATTTGAGAATATAGAAATTGTTGCTGCGAATTATACAGTTGAGGGTTTCTTCAAAAATTACACACTAATTCCTGTGAGGAAAGAAGATAATCGTTGGGGTGTTCGTCTTCATCGTAAACCTAATATCTTGTGAGATGATCTTCTCATGCACGATATTGATTATGCTTCAGGAAATAATAAGACACCTCGTCGTTCTAATGATGAAGATTGGTATAAGTACCCTTTAATATTATCAGGTTCTTATATTACTGGGATAGTAGAACTTCCTGCGAACCTTCGTAACCGCTATTATCAACCTTGGATTTTTAGAAATGTATGTACTTCCATCTCCTTATCTTTTTGTTACCCTTTAATTTCAAATGAGGTAAGAAACACTCTTGTATTTTTCTAAACAATATATTGTTGCCTCTGTTTCTTATCCTTATTTGAATTTACGGGTTCCACTTCTTCCTGAGATTGTTGCGAGTGAAAATAAGAGTTCTACTTCTTCTAAAAGGCTTACTGCAAGACAACAAACTCTTCGTTCTGCGAAGGTTACCCAAGCTTCTGGTAGTCAAGATGATGCTCTTCGCAAAGGAAAAAGAAAACTTCAAGATGTTGTTTACGAGAGGAGGAAAAAGAAGACACTCTCAACCAAGTCTCATTCCAATGTAATTTCTTTTAATGAGAATATTGAGGAAGATCTTGGTGATGAAGATGATAAATTTCCTGAGAAGGACTTTAGTTCTAATTACAATACTCTTTTTGATAAAGGAGATGATGATAATGATGCTGATGAAGGTGGAAATGAAGATTACAGTATCCCAGAAACTTTTGCCTCAGCAATGGTTAGCATCTCTGAGGCTTTCCTCCATTCTCCTCGTGGATTAGGAAATTCTCCTACAGCGAATGCTCGCAAACTTATTGCGAAGACTTGTAAAGTTCCTACTGTTATTGATAATAACTCCCTCAAAGGAATTTCAAGATTCGTCTCTCCTGCTTCATTATATGCTTTAGGTAGCATGGTAAGTTTCTTTTCTATTCCTTGTTTATTTCCCTTATTTTGTTGATTTCTAACCCCTTTTTTCTTGTTTAGGTTGGAAGAGTTAGTTGTGCAGCTGCTTCTGATTGGGAAAGACGTCATTCTCTTGCTGATAAGAAAACTTTGAATCGTTGTAAGAAGTTAGAGGTTGAAAATTCAAGTCTCCGTCAGAAAGTAGAAGATTTAAATATTGATAACGCAGAATTAATATCCCGTCACAAGCATAATTCACAATCTGCGAGCATCGCAATTGATAATTCTTCTCTTCTTGAGGAGAATAATCAATTAAAGCTTGAAAATTCTTCTCTTCGTAATGATAAGAAGCAACTAGAAGGTAAATTCTTTGCGATGGTAATTATTTTGGTTACTTTTCTTTCGTAATTTTCTAACCAATTCCTTAATTTTTCTCCTTGCTGCAGAAAATTATGCGAAGATGAATAACGATCGGAAACTCTCCTTGCTAATCGTAATAAGAAAATTTTCGACTTGAGATCTCGACTTCTAATTTCCAAAGATAACCATAGTTTATATGTCAAGCGTTTTCGAGCTAAGATGACTTGCAAGATTTGCGAAGATAATGAAATTCCTCTCAAGAAGTACCATACGCTCCTTTCTGAAGAAATTCCTGAAGATACTCCATATCTGGAAATATCTGAAAGTGAAGTTGAAAATGATAGTGAAGTTGAAGAAGAAGATCATTTTGATGGGGATAAATCGCCTGAAAAATAACTTCACTCTCTTTTTTGTATGTCTGTTTTGTAACTTCACTCTTTTTTGTATGTCCATTCTGTTTCTTTTCAATATAACACTTTCTTCTTGATTACACTTTGAATCAATCCAACAATTTCTTTTTCAAAGCTTAATTTGAATTAATCTTTTTTTTTGATATTTGTTTCCCTTATTCGCATAACTTGATCATGTGGAGAGAAATAATATATCTTAAAGACTTAGCTTAGTATTCCTTTTCCCCTTATTATTGCTCTTCAGATGATCAACTCTTGCTGGAAGTATTAGAATATCCTTCTCAATTTATCTTACGAAGTTTTGTCTGATTGTGATTAAGAATAAAAAGTCCTCCCTTTGAAGTATAAGAAATATGAGCTTTTTGCCTTTTGCGGAATGTTGCGAGGTAAATAATAAATCTCCCCTTGAAGTATAAGAAGTATGAAGTATACGAAATATGAAATATCCATAAGAAGTATAAAATATCTTTGAAGAAGTATTAGCAGTATCCAATTCATGAAGAATTTCCCAATATATGAAGAAGTATAAGAATTGTATGAAGAAGTATAATAAGTACTTAACCTTCACAAAATTAAATATCCGTTGAAGAAGTATAATAAATATGATATACTCTTGAAGAAGTATAAATAGTATTGAATTTTTAGAAAAAATATTCAATATATGGAGAAGTATAAGAAGTATTTAATTCTTGTAACATTTTTAGGAGTAGGAGTATGAACTTCATGAGAATTCTTCAATGATGTTATCTTCTTTGATAGGACTTCTTGTAAAAATTCTTCAATGATATTGACAGAGTTGTCTTCTCTTCAAAACTTCTTAATGTATATTCTTGTAAAATTTCTTCAATAATATTGACGAAATTGTCTTCTTTTCAGATCTTCATAATGTATGTTCTTGTATAATTTCTTCAATGATGTTGATGCAATGGATTTCATTAATTTATGTGGTCTTATCATGCCTTCCTAAGTAAAGGTATTATTTTGCCACCTCTTTTGTATTTGCGATAATATGACAAGTCTGAACATTCTTGCGGACATACAATCTCGTGACATTATCGTCTTGCGATGAAATCACAGGACGTTCTTACACTTTCATGCAAAAACCCATTGATCTCATCTTAACTTCTTTGAATAGTATTTTAGCCTCTTCAGGAATTGTTGCGACAATATGACAGGCCTAAATATTCTTGCGAACATAAAGCCCCATGACATTGCCGTCTTGCGATGAAATCGCAGGACGTCTCTACACTTTCATGTAGTGACCCATTGATCTCATCTTAACTTCTTTATTATGTTCTGCGAGTTCTTTATTCTTTTCTTTCTTTCTTTCTTTCTTTTTTTTTTTTTTTTTTTTTTTTAGAAGGCTCGCAGAACTTCAATTGTTGCACAAATATGACAAGCCTTTATGTTTTCGCAAACAAGAAGCCTCGTGACATTTGCGTCTTATAGCACTTATCATCTCCCTAATGGAGGGTCTTTGCCCTTTATCTTCCCCCGATTTCCCCTTCAAGGAAGCGTACATCGACCATACAAGGTTAACTCTTCCCATCAGGTTCGCCAACAACTGGTTTTTGATCGCAACCTCTTATCCTTTTTGCCTATAGGGCTTATAGTTACGAGGTTGCACCCTATGGGGTATCTTTGGGCCAAGTGCATCATTTTCCAAGACTTGTCAAAAATGGCAGATGTGGTTCAACCTCACCCGGCACTCTTGACTCAACCGTGTACCTCGGCGCCTTGATCGTTTTCTGCACTTCTTGGGAAAGACAGTATGCCTTAGTCTCCCAACCTAAATCTTCTTACACCACATTTTATATTGCGTAATGTCGCTAGATTAGGTGAGAATCCAAGGTGTCTAACCCGGATAGGTACCCCATTATTGGGTTGTACCCCAAATTTTTTACCATGTACTAAGGGCCCTTGGTGGTGTTCCGGTTACCCTTAGCCACGTTATAGGTACCCCCTTAAATGACGTACTTTAGGACTTTTCCTCTTACGAAATATAGCTTCGCGAACTAGGGTGTACGCCACAAAGGTTTGCCTGTATAAAATTTTCTGCGGCTCTCTTTCTTTTTTGGAGGCTGATCACAGATTGCGGTCTTTTATTCGAAAATTAATGAAATTTTAATTGGAATATAAATTCTGAAATTCGTAACTTTTCCCAATTTCCTGCGAGCAAACAATATTCGTAAAATTTATCACGAAATAAAAATTTTGTTTTACCACATACCTTATTTCCACGAGCAAACATACTAATTACCTTCTTGTTTTATTATTTTCCTTCTTCTTTCTTCGCAAATCGCAATCCCTTACTATCATCGTAAAAAATTTTGTATGATTATCATCGTAACTTTATTCTTTTTTTCCTTAATCCTCTGCCATTAAATTTTCACTTCTTTTCACAGCTTTTGCTCTTTTTCTCCAATTTTCCTTCTCAGTAGTTTTTCCTTCGCAAACTTCTACTTCTGTATCGTAACATTTCTTTCCCTCAGCCCAATCACCCTTGATAATTCCAATACCCTTCATATGAGGAAACTTTATGCACTGATGTAGAGTGGAAGCTACGCCTAGAATTCCATGAAGCCATGGTCTTCCTATCAAAGCATTATATGGTGATTCGACATCAACAACTTGAGCGTAATTTGATTCGCATTCCACTTAATGGAATTCGCATACTTACTTCTCCTTTTGGCTTGTTGGCAGTTCCATTAAAACCATAAATTCTGTAAGTAGAAGATATTAAATCTGCATCTTTTCCCCCCATAGTTTTGTAAGCAGAATAGAAGAGGATATTGACAGAACTTCCCGTATCAATCAAAATCCTATTAAGACCAATTGATTCTTCCTCCATGTCATCTTCGTTTTCCTCCATATTCATGTAGATTTCTAATCTTACTACCAATGGATTATCATGTGCTTCACAACCTTCTGGAATTTCAGTGGCTTCAAAAGAAATTTCACGTTTCTACCAATCTTCAAGTCGTGAAATTTTTGCGATGTTCATTACTTCCTTTCCTTCACCATCTCTCGCATATACCCTGCTTAACATATTATCATGAAAATCCTCTATGGTTTTATATGAATGAACAATGGAATTACAGAAAACATTCCTTGCTTTTGACCCCACTTCTATATGTAGGATTTCTTCTCCATTTTCTTTTGTTGTGTTCTCCCTGCGAGTTATGCATTTGGAGCTGTGGTAATTGTTGCGATGTGTCTGCTTAAGTAAAAATTGATTTAGTTTTCCTTGATCAATCATTCGCAAGATTATCCTCTTGATATTATGGCAATTATTTGTAGAATGTCCATGAAAATGATGATATGAACAAAATTCATGACTTCTTGGACCCATTGGTGGTTCCTTTCCCATGTTCCATGGAGTTGGTATATTCTCTACCAGGATAATTGCTTGCCATATCTTTTCTACACTTGTATTCAAAGGTGGCAACTTTATCTCTTCCCTTACCATTCTTTGACCTCCTTGACCGTTGTTATAATTTTGTCTCTGGTTTCCTTGTCCAAAATAATTTTGCCTTTGTCCCCCATAATTTTCTTGTTGTTGATCTAGTCTTGGAATTTGGTTATTTCCTATTCGATTATAGAAATTCTTCTCTCTATCATACTCTTCTTGATCTCTACTGCCCATTGCTACCATCTTTGGCTGGCTATCATTGATTTTCTTCTCTTCTGAAATTTGCGAAGAAGTTTGTGAGGATGTTTGCGAAGTACCTGCTACTACATTGATTATTTTGGGAAGTAAATTTGCTCCTCCTTCTTGATTGCTAGTGTTTGCTCTTTGGATATGACTCCATCTTGTTTTGCTTTTCCTCTAATGTAATGTATTCTTCTTGCAATTCTCGTAACTCTGTCATCATTATGGAATTCTTTCTTCGAAGATTTGAACATATAATTGTTCGATTCTGAACATCGCATTTATGAAGGACGAGAATCAAGTATCTCTCATCCACACGCCCGCCATATCACTACACATAGTCTTCCATCGTCTTACCAAATGCTTCAAACTTTCACCCACTCTTTGTTTTAAACCAAATACATCTTCAATACCAAGCCGTGAAGAGTGATTTGTGATATATGCTCCAAGGAAAATTGCTTGCAAATGATTGAATGACGTAATAGTGTTCTTAGGGAGTCCTTGAACCACTTTAGAGCTTCCCTGTTAAACTTGATCTGAAGTACTTGCATAACACAGCATCATGATTCTCCCATTGTAACATGCATCTTATGTATGCTTTAATGTGCTGAATAGCACATGAAGTCCCACCAAAAATATTTTGGTAAGTATGGGCAAATTACATTTTGGTGGAATTCCTCCCAATTGCACTTCTCTAGAAAATGGAGTCCTCATGACTTCTTCTATTGCTTCATCTAATTGCCTTCTATCTCCTCCTCTTCTATTGTTTATCATCCCTCTCATTTCTGCTAATTCTCGAAAGATTCGTGCATTTGCCTCTTAATTCTCATCCATTGGTCTTTTAATGCGACTTCTCTTCTTCTACGTTCTTGCGCTTCCTCCCTTGCGATCCTTCGCATTCTATCATATTCTTCATTAATGTTTTCATTTGCATAATTTTGCAAATATCTTCTTTCCAAATTATCATAATTGTTCAGTTTCAGAGCATCTTGAAATTCTTGTTCTTCCCTTTCTATTCTTCTCATCCTTCTCATGCGAATATCAGGAATTTCTTCTTCTTTATTTCTCCTTCTTCTGTGATTTATTTCTTCTTGATTTGCTTGTACTATGATTCGAGAGTTTGGTTCATTCCTCTCCATTTCTGTTTGTTGATTTACAATTCTTCTCTTAATTCTTTCATACTCAACATTGTGTTTGTTACGAGCCTCTTCGTGTCTTCTTACTCCATTCTCGTGATTGTTTTAATGTATTGCTTGTTGTCTCTCAGTTTCTTCCATAAATTGCTGTTCTTCCTCTCGATTCTGATTGTTTTCTCTAGGATTTGGTCTTGTTCGTAAATTCTCCATATTTTGTTCGTGGTTTGGTATTAAAATGAAACGATTTTCTTGATTTCTATCACCTTGATTCTGCGCTTGTTCTTGCATATTATTTTCATTATTGATTATCGGTGAATTTTGTCCTTCTCTTTCTGTTCTAACATTTGATCTTGCAACACTTTGAGATTTCCTCCTTTGTAACATCTCATTTTCCATCCTCAATTCTTGATTTTGTCTTGTTAAATTGGCACGTTCTTCAGCTTCGATCATTCGTTATTTTTGGATTCCTTGTCTCAATGTTTCTAACATCTCCCTTTCTCTTTGTTCCTCCCATCAACCTCCCATTTTCTCTGATTTGTGGTTCTCTATCTTCTTCTTCTGGTGTATTAGTTCTCCAAGTGTGTATACTCACTTGATCATGATCTCCTATTTGTTGAGCTTGATTTCTTCGATTACTCCTTCTCCTACTAGGTTCTCCTGTTATATTTGCTTCTCCTCCTGCTAGCCTTACACTTCTTCTTACTTCAGTTAATGGTTCTGATGTGTTTCTTCTTCTTGTCATTTTACTGGTACATGAATTCTTCAAATCCCTGTTTCTAGAGCCAATTATGTAGTTGCAGAATAACCTACAACTACACCCTCAGTAGAATTAGTAAAAACTCAAGAAATTCTTGATGATGAATAACAATTTTCTTATTAATGTTCTCAATTGATTACAAAGAAGTATCTAAATGGAACAAGAATAGTTACAACTTTCTCTATTCTCTTTCCTAAAATATTTTCTAACACTCACTAAAAGAACCTCTCGAATTTTACATTTGAACTCCTATTTATAGTAAAACTTATACAGCTGTATGTGATTTGCGAAGTATCGTAACTCATACTCGCGTAATTATTCCATCCTCGTAAAATTTCATATTTCTCCGTGCTACTTCTATCATCGTATCATTTTATAACTCTTTTCTCCTTTATTTACTACGATACTCATGAACTATTATCTTGCGATATTCAGTACCTACACTAACTTAAATATGGAAGAAGTGATTACGCAAGTGATAAACCCTAAATCTTGAAAATATATACAAGATACGTCAGGCACTTATCTCCGAATCAGTTGCGAGTTTTGCTGAAACCCTAAATCTTGAATGAAGTCAGGAGACGCGGAGTGAAATCAGTACACTGGGGACTGACCAGAGTCGGTCATGATCAGCAAGGCACACAGCCTCATATGATGTACGGTTATGATTGGGTATTTCCGTGAAATGAAGAATCACAAGAGTTAATGGAGATTACAATGGGTTCGGCATGGAAAATGCTTGATTCAACCGAGAAAACTGATATTAATAAAATCTCTCATTCAGAAGGAAAATCTAACTACTTCAATAAGATTGTTTGAATGAAGATATCTGCTACGAAAATTAAAAGTATTCAAATACTAAAAGAGAGAAGAGAATCAAAAGTAAAGCTACTCATCAGATTCATCATCACTGTCATTCTCAAAGTCTTCATCAGAATCCTCATCTTCAGAGTCACTGTCAAAATTGTTGCTGACGGTTGGATGACCATAAAAATCATCATCATCATCATCCGAATCAGAATCTTCTTCGGATTCAGCTCTAATTTGCTTCATGGATTTCTGGTACTCTTCTTCACATCGATCAGGCCAAATCTTGTGTTGTTGTACCTCCCATATGTCTTCTTCAGATTCATCAGCATCAGAGTCAGTAGACCTCCCGTCCAAGAATTGGCGTTTCTCTTCAACTCTTTACGATTTGCGCCGGGCACTATCCTTGTCACGTTGACAGGCCGCTTTCGCATCATCTTCATCTTTCTTTTTCCTGAGTTCAGCGAAGGTGACTCTTCGTTCATTCAAAGGGATTCTAGGTTTTTCTCCTTCATTACAAGTTGCCTTGGCTCTCGATTTAGCTACAGAAGATTTGGAGGCTTTGTCAGAAGAACTGCTGCTGGGCATTTTTCTGAAAACCAGGAACACGGAATTATCAACATGATAAATTCATCGTCAAAATGGTAATTCTTAACTCTTACTTCTTTCAATTTCACTAAACAACAGTGATTACGCCATAAGAATTACCACACGATATTAGTTCGTTTCTTGAAACCTGCAGTAACGAACGAGACTTCATTAGTTCATAAAAAATGATTTTCTCATAAAATCATAGACATAATTTACAATAATGTGAACATTCACACAACTGAACTTTGAAGTTTACAACAAGACATTATTTCATCATAAATAAATTTTCTAGTTTCAAAGGTTGCTCAAAACCCACGTCTTGATTTTGCAAAGCAATAATTCATGCGACTTATTCACGTGAATTTTCAAGAATTTATTTAATAGGAATAAATCCATGTGAATAACATATGTCATCATATCCCACATTATATGTCATGGTTGCATATATGTTTAAAAAAAAAATCTATTTTCCTTCGTATTATCAGTTTTTTTTAAAAACGAAGGTTTGTGCTAGTTTTGTGAAAGCTCACACTTCTTGTGATAAAATATTAATTCTCATGAAAGCTCATACATAAGGTTTTATCACTGAACACAAGTTACATACACATAATATGTCACGGTTACATATTTATAAAAAATCTATTTCCTTCGTATTATCATTTTCTTTTAAAAACGAAGGTTTATGCTAGTTTTGTGAAAGCTCACACCTCTTGTGATAAAATACTAATTCTCATGAAAGCTCATACATAAAGTTTTATCACTGGACATAAGTTTATGTATAGAAAAAATTTATTTTTCCTCGAATAAACTCTATTTTCTAAAAACGAGGTTTACTTCGGTTTTGTGAAAGCTCACAACTCTTAACATGAAGTTTTGTTTCCCATGAAAGCTCATAAATAAAATTTTACCACTGGACAAAAGTCTATTTTCAAAGAAAATCTCTCATAAATCAGGGATTTATTATTAGTTTCAAAACTAATGATTGAACGAACATATGTTTAACAAAACAAGGGTTTTTCTACAAAACTCACATTAACATACACACATGTATAAGATTTCAACATGATGAAAGCATCAGAAACTCATGAAATCAGATTTTTTTTTACCTGGACGTGGTCGGCCGGAATATGGCCGGACGGTTGAACGGACGGCGCCGGCGGTGGAATTCCGACGAATTTCTCCTGCTTTTTTCTGCTGCTGCTACGTGAAAGGAGGAAGAAAGGAAGGTGATGGTGGTTGTTCGTGCGTGAGGAAATAAAAAAAAAATACAAAAGGATTAATTCCCTTTTATACCTTATTTTATTTCCAAAACCTAATTCCTTAAGGATTTCCTTTTTGGGCCCGGCCCTTGAATCCTAAACCAACCATGGTTTCACCATCAAATCAGCGGTCCTACACGAATTTATGTTCACTGGGTGGCGCCCTATTATGCCACTGGGTTTCGCTCAAACCGTGGTTTGCTCATTCAGTCGAAATCCGGTAATATCACATCTTATAACTAAGTTCAATTACTTATTTCTATTTACACCTGGAAAATCACCATTCAATGCTGACTGAGGAACACGACTATTCCTCACTAAACAGGGGGATTTAATGTAGATGGTGGATTTTCGAAAAAGCGTAGAGTTGTAAAACTATACTCCAAATTCGGCAATCGGATGAATATTGAGGCTCACGTCTCTCGATTAAGGCATGAAAGCTCATGCCAGAAATCTCTGACTGAGAAGGCTGTCTCTCAGAGTAGGTGAAGATGTGTAGTCTCCCAGCTGAGACCATGACACATCTCATGAATACTGAGCAATTTAAGTAATTACTCCGGATCCGAAAATCGAATGAGTATCGAGACTCATGTCTCTATGCATGAAATCTCATGCCACCTCTGATGGAGGAAGTCTCTCAGAGAAGATGCAGATTTGCAGTCTCCCAGCTGAGAACACGGCACATCTCATAACCCTCTGATGGAGAAAGTCTCTCAGAGAAGATGTAGATGTGCAGTCTCCCAGATGAGACCACAGCACATCTCATGACCCTTTGATGGAGGAAGTCTCTCAGAGAAGATGCAGATGTGCAGTCTCCCAGCTGAGACCACGGCACATCTCATATTGTATAGAATCGAAAGATTGGGCGACAACGTTTTCGGGATGCGACCAGTTTTCCCCGACTATGCAAAAGGAATATGACACTCCAGCAAGTTCATATTGCTCAAACCCTCAGATGATTAATACTCTTAGACAGGAAGCCCTTCTAGAGCCATCAATTAATTATATGAGATCGTCTGAATATCCAGCAATATTCTACGAACCATCGTATGAATATCCAGCAATATTCTACGAACCGTCTTCTGAATATCCAGCAATATTCTACGAACCATCGTCTGAATATCCACCAATATTCTACGATTCTCTGTTATATTTCGTCACTTCAATTCGTGGTTCTTCCCAGCATAATGCCACGGGTTAGTGATAAATATCCGACGAAATAGGCATCTGAGTATCGAATAAGCCCTGACAAAAATGGTGCAAGTGTAATTAGCAAATAATACACAGACCAGCATGAACGAACGAGGAACCTATGCAAAATAGGAAGGAAAATAATGATAATAAAATATTAGCAAAATCGCCAGGGGACTGGGTTCACCAGCCGACCCGTCATGCCATGACCAGTCCCGTGCCCAATTTTATATTTTATCATATTTTTGCTATTTTCCTGATCTCATGAAAATCCTCTCGTTCGAGCAATTTTCTTTATTTCAAAGAAATTATCTAAACCACATGGTTTTATCAAAAAATAATAAAATTAGGGAAAGGTGACATGGGACCGCTGGCCGGCCGGTCATGCCCTGGACGTGGCCGGTCCCACACCTCACGTCCTCATTATTTTATTATTTCTCTCAAGTTATGAAAATTCCTTGATTTCTTACGAATTTTCTCTAAAATCATGAAAATTACCTAATCTTCTCCCTTAAAGGCCTTGAAAAATAAAACTCTCACATTAAACGGTGATGAAACCCTCGCTTTGTATTGGCCTAGAAAGGCCTTTTCTAATGCAGAAGCTATGGTGAGGACACTTGGCATAATTCTATCGGTTGTAATAATTAAAATTTGATTAAAATTTGGATACATCAAATACTTAACTGTCCGTTAGTAACGGTGTTGGAAAAAAAAGTAGGTGGACAATACTTATGTTAGAATTTAAACTTGAATAATTTAGTTGCATTGTGTTTACACATATACTTAACTGTACTTTAGTAAGGGTGGACAAAACTCACGTCCAAACCATTAAATTAAAAGAAAAAAAGAAAAAGAAGAAGAAAACTCGCTTCACATTTAATTAAGGAAATCCATTTAATTAAGGAAATCGTGTTACAAAAGGAAATTGGTGATGCATCAAAATCGTGGCACCTAGAAGATAAAATCCTATATATCTTCTTCTTTAACTTACAAGCATCTTTTGAAGGAAAACATAATACAATACTGATGCTGGGTTTGATTAGTGATCAATTGATGATGAGATATTTGAGGAAAGGGAAAAATTTGATTGATCATTAGCTTTTGTGTGTGTAATTTTAAGATTGTAGATAATTTAGTTGTTTTTTGATTTGTTTTTTCTAACTTGATTTATCACATGGTCTATTATTAACCTATTGAATATGTTTACACTATTTTTAATATTGATGATCTGTTGAAGATGTTGAGAGAGTTGTTTATTTCGTCTCTATCTCTGGCTCAATGTTGAGGGAACACAAACATGTATTCAAACTATGATGATTTTCATCTAAGGATTTCAAATTAGTCTTTTATCAAGATTTGTCGTTTTTTTCCCCCACAAACTGTAGGCAGTAGATGCCTTTTGTATACATGCATTCGATCTTATGTGCACAAAACAAAAATTGAATGACATTTTAACTGGATGTGTCTTGACTATATTTGGTTTATAGGCGTCCTTAAAGTATAGCGAATTATTTTTTACATGACGAGCTAAATGCATTTCTTCACTGCCAGCTCAGTTCCACCAAGTCTGCCCATCCTTTGATCCATGGTTCGCATGAGACATTGCTAAGGGTTATTTTGAACATGGAATGGCCGAAGAAGCCAGGAAAACACGAGTTTGCAGTCAGTCGGTCAATACTATCAACGGAGAAGAATGATATTGGGCAAGGAATTTATTTAATCTTGATATATTTGCAATTTCGTTATCCAGATTTATTTTTCTCTGGCAGGGAAATTTCAGCAGGACAGGAGAAGAGCCTGGAGGTTCGCGGGAATCCATTAGTCTCTTGAATCTGTTCGATCCTCCTCAACATAACAATTATAAGACAATAAGGAGTGCTCTCAACCTTTGTATGAGTGTCAAAATGATCGCAGTTGGGAATTTATAGTTCATCTTAACTAGCATTATGATTCAAATTCAGCAATGCCTCATGCGGACAGGAAAACGCATATTCATTGTTATCAGAAACATCAATTGCGGCCGAAAGTATAAACAACAAAGTAGATGATGATCATCAACAGAAAAAATATTACTAAGCTAATATGTAGCTCTTATAGAAACAATTAATTAGTGGAACCATTGCTAATGTTTGAAGTTTGAAATTGCAAATTTTTAAGCGTTTATAACTTTGTGAAATTAGGCGCAACTGCTTCTTCCATTTTGAGGATTGAATTTATATATATATATAGTATGAAATGCATGTTAACATCATCATTATACAAATATGCATTCTTGGTATCTTTTCCATCACAATGCATCAATTTTAATCTCTCGGATATTAATTCTTCTTAAAGTTGCAGATATACTCATTTTTGTTGAGATTATTAGTCCCACATTGTCTGGGCAATCCAATATCTTGCGTTTTATAATCCTATGGGTTACTCCAGTCATTGGCAATAGGTTTTGAGTTGGATGCCCGTATTCTAACATGGTATCAGAGCAGGCTATTTGCGACGAGTCATTTGACCGCGCCTTTACTCCGAGTCACCCGATTTAATTATCCACATGTTAGACCTAACGAGGCTACACGTGAGGGGGCGTGTTGGGATTATTATTCCCACATTGTCTAATAAATATAACATCTTGCGGTTTATAATCCTATGGGACACTCCACTCATTTCCAATTGGTTTTGAGTTGGATGCCCGTATTCTAACAATTTTGGTTGTCCGATGAAAGTGTTTATTCAGTTTGTGCATTTGCAGTATGCAGGCATAGACACTTGCTTCAGGTGCAACAAAAATGATAGGAGAACATATGTTGACCCAGGTAACATACAAATATATCCTCATCGCGAAAAGAGAACCATTAAATAATCACAAGGAAAAGAAAGTGGTAGTCTTTTTCCTTTTTCTTCTTCTTCTTTCGATCTACCAAAGAGATGATAGTTGTGGATAATGTCATGATTTATCTAATCCAATGGAGAATATTTGACAAAGTTGCACATATATTTTGTATCGTTTATATCTTTTAAGTTTTGGGATCGACAGCGGGATCCGAAGTAAGTGCCTAAATAAATCAGTACACCTAGACTACATTACTTCATCTCTTGAATTAAGTCTAAAGACAGAAACAGTTGTTAAATTAACTTCAGGCCAAACTTCAAAGAGTACCTACCGTGAAATTAGTATTGAGAATTTTCGAGCCATCAATTGGATCGATAGTTTCACATATTACAATTGAAGGCTCCTGATAGTATTATCCCCAAAAAAAAAAAATCATTCAAAAGTTCCGGAACTTGAGTTTCACTGAATCACTCTAACAGTGTAATCCAAAATTTTAGACCAAAAAATACACTTTAATAGTTTGCTTTGGCCTAAAATTATAGACTAAAAAATGCGGATCATGCCAACTATAAAGCGGACTTGTAAAAATCCATATCTCTATGGAACATAGTGATGCTATATTGTATGTCATCATTTCCATACTAATATTATACACATTAGATTTTGTGCACCATCCAAATCTCAACTTTTCTTTTTTGGTTGCCATTGAAGCTACTTACTTTCCGTATGGATTTTAGACGGAGCAAAAGTATCACCAACCGTGTAATAAAAATATATACCTAAACCGAGTAATTTATCGCCACAAACCATTTATAATAGAGATGGGTTCATAATATTTCAGATTATCCTGAGATATAGAATTTAATCGCTTCGTCTCTTCTCCTTATTTTACCGGTGCGAAACTTAAAAAAAAGATTAAATAAATACATACGTACAATTATCAATTGGTAAAACTCAATCCTAACCATTTTCTTTTCCTCCTGTTTTCTTTTTTTTGTATTTTTTTTTTGATACGAATTTTTTTTTATTAATGTGGCACAGTTTGATCTCCTAATAGGAGATTACAAATAGTCGAATCAAAATTACTAAACTGTTCAACAGAGATTTGAGTTTTCTCTATGTCATAGCAAAAGCATCAGCGACTTGGTTATCTTCTCTACTGACATAATTAAAATTAAATAAACTAAAACTGGAACTTAAATGTTTAATCTCTTGTTTCTTTTGTATTCTCTCTGCTACTTCTTGAATTTCCTAGGGTTTCTATTTTTATTTTCTTTTTCATTGTTGAACAAATTGAAGTTATTATTTTTCGATTTATGTTATTGTTTTTATTTTAAATTTTGCAACTGAGAGTCAATCGCGACGGTCCGGGGCTTAGAGATGACATCATGGAATCTGCAATCAAGGTTTAAGGAATCACGACGGGGTGATATGTAGCACATGTTACTTGCTGGTTTTGATAAAAGAAAATTATATAAAAGTTACTAGAAGAGAAGTATGCCAAATGCGTAGTATAGGCAAAAATTACAAACTCAAAAGGAAAATTAATTTACCGTGTTTGGAATTTTATTTTATTTTTCAAAAAAGAAGGTTATATTAAAAGGAAAAAAGAAAACCAAGGAGTAATCCAAGGTCAATTACATACACATTAGACTAAATTTAATTCGTAGTCTGAGTACCTACCATATTATGACTCTTTTTTCCAAACTAATACATAAATGGAGAAAAAAAAATACAAATTTCATACATATTTTTTAGAAAAATAAAAGGAAAAAATAAATTCACCATCACGGGGCGGGGCGAAGCCCCGCGCACATCCAATTAATAAAATGGTTTAAAGTAAAAAAAAAAAGAAATTTCCGGTGCGTTGCACGGGCACAAATCTAGTTTCATGTATTTTTATCTAAACCACATGATTTTATCAAACATGATAAAATTAGGAAAAATTACCGTGGGACCGACCCCTTGAATTCTTCTTGAATTTTACTCTCGGGCTGTTTTCACCTCCCGAACGAGCTTAAAACCTAAATATTCCCTCGTTGGGAGATAGGAAATTCTTTTCCGTATAGAATGGAGGGAGGACCATCAAAATCTGAGTCCGTATGAGAATTCTACATCGATTCTACTAAAGGATGCTAATTATTGTTTCAACCTAGCCGGTCCCACGTGTCCATTGTTTTATTATTATTTGGTATTTTGTTTCATGATTTCATGAAAACTCCCTGATTTCAACAAAACTCCTTGGTTTTCAACAAATCTCCTTGATTTTATGAAAATTATCTAAAATCATCAAAATTTGGTAAAATTGAGAAGAGTGGCTTGGAACCCGCGCCCATTGGCCGGCCGACCATGCCGTGGCCATTGCCGATCCCACACTCACATTCCCTATTTTTATATTTATTTATGTCTCTCATCTTATGAGAATTCCCTAATTTCACCAAGCTCTCTAGTTTTATGGAATTTCCCTTAAATCATAGAAAAATACATAAAATCACATAAAACTGGGAAACGCATATGGGACAGCGTGTCAGCCGGCCGGCAATGCCCTAGCCGTGGCCGGTCCCGCACCTTGTAATTCCTTGTTTTATTTATTTTCCCTCATCTCATGTATTCTTCTCAGTTTCAGCAAAATCATGGATTTTGCATATTTTCTCCAAATGTTGCTCAAACGTGCACCAGAAAATATCAAAATTCTCAGGAATGAAACACGGATGTTATGGTGACACGGGAACATCCCCTTGACCGACCAAGGGTGACCCTGAGGATTGCAAACAGCTGGTCTCTCATGTTTTACTGATTTTAACCTAATTTGCTCAACTACTCATATTAGGTTAAAACTCTTCCCAAACTATTGGGAGTTTGCTCAAACAACCAACAATTGGTCCCGTGACCACCAAGAGCCGGTCCCAAAGCTCTCTTGGTCGGTCCCTATCTCTCATATCTAGGTTTTATCATCTAATACTGAACCCAGTAGTAATTCAGTAAATGATTAAACTAGCATTTAATCATTATATCACCAACTGGTCCTCAAGAGACTTTGGTATTTTTGCTCATTTGAGCATCTGGGCGTTATATGGTGAACCCGTCATCCCATGTAGCCGGTCCCATGTTGATTTGTAATAAATCATCATCTCGGTAAAATTAGGGTTTTGAATCCAGAGATCCACAGAAACATGATTCTGAGCAGATTCAAACACTCTAATAATTTTATGTTGATTCCATGATCAACATTCTTATTTATTTTGCTCGACTCAGCAGTCAATAAATTAAATTATTATTTTATTCGGTCCTGCTACCAATAAATTCATCAAACGAGCAATATTTGCTCAAACTGGCAATATTTGCTCGAACCGTCCATATTCACTTAAATTAGCAATATCCGCTCAGACTTGCAATATTTGCTCAGATCAAAGTATATTGGTTCAACTATCAATATTCGACAATTCAACAACACAGTTTCCTCGTTTTTGGTCATAATGGTACCTCGTCTCAGCAGACATACATTCAATTCATGAGTTTCGAAACATTTGATAAAACGTGTTCAACTCAGCACTACATGGACTTATCGTCCCACAAAGTCAGCAACTGACTCCACAATCATGAGATTTCAATCGTGTCACAATGGGGGGGATATTAACTAGGGTTTTGGTATGGCGGTCTACGGCACATGTGTTCACCCACAATGAGAATGTGAGAAAGTCGTGCAATCAGTTGGAAGAATTAGCAAAGTAGTGGGTGGAAAATTAACCAAGTCCCCGCACGATGAGTAATTGGTTTAACATGATTTCCCACTTCCCCACTTTCTGATTTCAGCAAACTGTCACACTTCATGGGATCATGGTGTTTTCAACTCCGGCATTATAAAATGCCTCTAAATCCTGATTGAAACAACAAGGTAGAACAACATTGAACAAGATTCGAACAATTCGAATATTCAAGAAACATTCGCCTAAACGAGTAATTTCTCATCAAAGTTCATACATACAATCTTTCGTCTACACGAACTCACAGAAGTTTCTCTCAATCAAGCAAAACTCAATCATTCAGAGCGTTTTCATGCCGAAATCACAACATACCTACAATCTCAGATCATCATTGATCTCACATATTTCCCATTTTCCCTCATACAGATCAACCCATCCTCTCTTTTGACCGAATTTACTCTAGAACGGACATTGTCTTGGTTTAGGCCAGAGTACTACATATTGACCTATCGAATTCAAAGAACTCCCTACTTGCAGTGCATCTGTGTGAGGTTCAACATTTTGCTCGGTTCAAGGAGTCTCCACATGGTCGACTCTTCAATTCCGTAAAAACCAGCAAATCGTTTTTCCCCATCTACAGATTGGCGACCAAAGTGGGAGGTTAATCTCTCGGTTGCAGTCTCACGATTTCACAAGGATGGTCGGTCTTAGGAATAACTCAACCGCTCCAGATCCTAACCAGAATCGCTCGAATGAGAGAAGAAGACCTGTCAAGGCACGTGGATCGGCTGAAGAGAGCGATCGATAAACTGTTCACTTATCTGGTACATGTAACGAGGATTTTAGGAGCAGGGATGGCAGAACCTCCAACTCTCTAGACTGATGATCCTCCTCAAACCAACAGTTTCACCACATATGAAAAACCATTAGAACAGGAGGTTACACATCTGATTGAAAATTTATGTGAACTCCTACACTTTTCCAAGGATCAACGCACATACACGTTTGTTGCTCTCAGCCAGATATCATCTGACATTCAAACAACTTCACCAACCCCAGCAGTTGAAGAGATATCTTTGGTGTCTGGACATACCATCGACAACATCACCTTTGAAGAAGAAGATCGCATGGTAGACGAAGGACACAACCGTGCACTATATGTGACTGGTTTCAACAAAGGCACCAAATTTAGAAGGACTCTCGTCGACACCGGTGCTTCCACGAACATTGTCACTATGAATACTCTTAGGATGACTAGATTCCCACAAGGTAAAATAATTATCCATCCCATTCTAATGACAAGATTTGAAGGAAGCCAAAGTCATACATATGTATATGCGTACATAGATTTGAGGGTGGGCCTGATCCAGTCGAAAGTGAAATTTCACGTGATCGAGCAAGGACCTGACTATCATATGATACTTGTACGACCATGGATTCATGACAACAAGATGGTTCCCTCAACCTACCACCAATGCATGAAAGCCTTACTCAATAACAAAATCGTCCGCATAACTGCTTCAGCATCTCTTTACGCTCTCGCCCATGATGTTGAGTTCATTGAATCCCAGGGGAGTATCCCTGAACCTCCCAAGAAAATCTACACTACTCCACTTCCAAGTTGGAAGGCGATCGAAGTATCTGTTGCGGACGCATCATCATCTCATTCGAAGGCAATATCGGTTAAATCACCTACTACACCAGTCAAACGCCGAAAGGATAAAATCACGATCTCGGGATCCAATTTTACGACCACTCATGATGCATAAGGAATGGTCATTTACCGGCGACACAAAGATTAGCAATTAACAGGGGAGATTGATCAAGAGTCTCCCCGCACAGATAAATTATGTCAGAACGAACATGAGGAGGAAGTTCAGGAAGCTCCACAACAGCTACAAGATAGCACTGATTCTATCACTGATGACCTTGAAACAGTTAACATCAGCACAGAGGAAGAGCCGAGACCAATCTTGATCAGTTCTGCGCTATCACTAGAAGAATGTGCAGGCCTGGTGGAATTACTGAAAGAGTACCGAGATATATTCGCCTGGACGTACGAAGAAATTCCTGGTCTGGATGACAAGCTAGTTACTCATCGTCTACACATCATCCCCGGATCCAAAACTGTCAAACAACCACCTAGGCAGTTCAGGCATGAAGTCGAGGAGAAAATCAAGATCGAAATTCAAAAATTGCTGGTAGCAGGATTTATCAAACCTATTCAGCACCCAACATGGATGGCCAATGTTGTTCCAGTTAAAAAGAAAAATGGCCAAATCAGATGCTGTGTGGATTTCAGAAACTTGAATAAATGCTGCATGAAGGATGACTTTCCTTTACCTAACATTGATATGATCATTGACGCGACCAGCGGCCATGGTATGTTCTCATTCATGGATGGTTGCAGTGGGTATAACCAAATCAAGATGTTTGAACACGATGCTTCCAAGAACGCGTTCCGTACTCCCATTGGAAATTTTCATTACACTGTGATGCCATTTGGATTGAAGAATGCAAGTGCCACCTACCAACGGTCCATGACAGCAATATTTCATGATATGATGCACAAACAAGTAGAATATTATGTCGATGATGTCGTGGTGAAATCGAAAGCTCTAGCATCCCACTTATAAGTTCTAAGACAAGTCTTCGAAAGATGCAGAGAATACAAATTAAAGATGAACCCTCTAAAATGCGCTTTTGGGGTTTCTTCTGGAAAGTTTTTGGGCTTCTTGGTCACTGCCAAAGGAATCAAAGTCGATCCAGACAAACCAAAGTCAATATCCACCATGTCTTCTCTACACACTGTGAAGGAACTACAGAGCTTCATGGGAAAAGTGAATTATATTAGACGCTTCATACTAGGATTGGCTCAACTTATCGCTTCGTTCACTCCTCTGCTGAAGAAAGGAGCAAGTTTTACCTGGACGGACGTTCAACAGGAATCCTTTCGAAAGATACAACAGATACTTTTGTCACCGGCAGTCATGAGGTCTCCAGTGCAGGGACGACCATTGATATTGTACACGGATTCCAGTGACGTCGCTATATGAGCACTGCAAGCTCAAGAAGATGAAGAAGGCGTCGAACATCCAATTTGTTATTATAGCCGAACAATGAAGGACGCTCAACACAGATACAAGAAGGCTGAAAGGATGTGCCTGGAATTATCTCATGCAATACAGATATTCGGGCATTATCTACTATCCAACATAGTTGTGCTTGTATCCAAAGCTGATCCCATAGAGTTTCTACTCTCAAAGCCAGCCCTGATGGGAAGACCTACAAAGTGGTTATTGCAGATGTCAGAATTCTACATAGTATGTGTCTTCCCAAAAACAATTAAAGGTCAAGAAGTAGAAGATTTACAAGCTGCCTTTCCGGGAGAATATTCTGCAGCATTGCGAGATGACGTACCTGGAGAGCTTCCAGAAATATCAGTCGTCAAAGAGGAAACGTGGTTGCTGTATTTTGATGGATTCGCCACTCCTAGCAATGATACTGGATGAGCGGGCATAGTCTTGGTCTCGCCATCAGGGGAAGTATTCTCACATTCATTCAAGCTAGATTTCCACTGTACAAATAATTCAGCAGAATATGAAGCCTTCTTGCTAGGATTATCCTTAGCTAAACAAGCAGGAGCAAGGTATTTGGAGATCAGAGGAGATTCAAAGCTGCTGGTCAATCAAATGAATGGGATATATTCTCTCAAAGAAATAACGCTTGCTCCGTTTAGGGCTGAAGTACAACGAATCCTGACTTATTTTGCCGATGCAACCATCATCCATACCGGACGGACCAACAATAGACATGCTGATTGTTTAGAAACTCTTGCCTCCAAGCTACAATTCTAAGGGTCGGATAAATCCATCATAGTGCAGAGACGGGCTGTATCATCCACGTGGCTTAATCAAACTGAAGTTACTCCAACAAATGATTGGAGATCACCTATCATTCAGGATTTAAGCAATTCCATTATATAAGGAACAGTTATCCTCAAAGAATTGAAGAACTTCTTCCTACTCCATGGGGCGTTGTATTGTCGCAACCCCGATGCTTCTCTGTCACGATGCCTTGGAGATGAGGAAGCCATAAAAAACTCGAAAGTGTACATCAAGAAGTATGTGGGCAGACTCTAGTAATAACACTTTACATAAGACTTCAAAGGCTTGGGTATTACTGGCCCTCCATGGAAACTCAATCAAGGGCTCTACAAGGAGCTTGTCCTGAATGTCAGACGCCATCTCATCATTTGGAGGCCCTAACACTCCATTATACCGGGGACTGGAGACAGCCTTACATCGAATACCTTCGAGACAATAAGCCGCCACCGGAAAATAAAAATGCAATCAAGCTCATACAAAGGGCTAAGATATTTGTCTTCCTTGATAGAGTCTTACACCGCAAGAGTTTCGGGGGAGACTTGTTGAGATGTTTAGTTGGAGATGAAGTTCTGATGGTTCTGAAGGAAACGCATAAAGGAGAACATCAAGGGAAAAATAAATTATTTCACCAGATTCATGAGAAATATTACTGGCCGACTATGGAGGACGATGCAGCCGCTTATGTTCAGAAGTGTCACCGGTGCCAGGTCCATGGTAACCTTATTCATACCCCTTGTCTTCCATTACATTCTGTGAACAGTCCATGGCCTTTCTACAGATGGGGACTTGATATCATCGAAAATATCAATCCAGCATCCTCAAAGCAGCATGAATATATCATCACGGATACCGAGTATTTTACCAAGTGGGTTAAAGCAATCCCACTCAGAGGTACTACAGGAGTAACTGTTGCAGCCTTCGTCAAAGAACATATTATATGTAGATTCGGCATCCCTAGGCATATCATCACAGATAATGGAATTCCTTTCGCCAAAAAAGATGTTGATAAATTACTCAAGGAGTATGGGATCAAAAAAATCTTCTTTACACCATTTTACCCCAAACGAAACGGACAAGCGGAGAGAACCAACAAAACTTTGATCCGAATTATCAGTCGAACGATTCATGAAAATCCAAGATCGTGGCATGAGAAACTGCCCATAGCCTTGTGGGCTTATAGAACTGCACCAAGGAGTTCGATTGGAACGTCACCTTATTCACTCGTCTATGGGTCTGATGCTATACTCCCGGCTGAAATAAAAGTTCCTTCAGCAAGAATTGCAGCTGCCAGCGAAATACAATGGAATGAAGCTGAAGTGTCCAAGTCAAGAGTTGCTGAACTAGACATGCTCGAATCAAGGAGGACCAAGGAAGAAAAATATGTAGAAGCCTACAAACAGAGGATATCCAGAGCCTACAATAAAATGGTAAAACCTCGAACCTTCCAAGTAGGAGATTTGGTATTAAGGATGGAAAAGCACATTCAACGAGATATGTCCGCTCCCAAATTCTATCCGAAATGGGAAGGACCGTATGTCATCACCAAAGCAGTGTCTAACGGATACTAAATTTTTTTAGCAATCAATGGAGGAAGGGAAGGAAATATTATCCACGGTAAATGGATCAAATCCTATTATGCTTGATCAACAACAGATAATTAATCTTTCATTCAAATACATCTCAAATGTAATTTATTCAAAAAGCATGCAAAAGGCTTGTTTGTTCACCTAACATTCATGAATTGAACACAATTCTAGACTATTCTGCCTCATCAGAAACCTACCTCTCAATTATCCTGATTACTCAGAGCAAACCATTCAGCAATGGATAATCCCAATAAGAGACTCTTTCAAGTTTCTTATGAAAAATTCTAGTCTTTGCCTTCAAATCCTTAACATCTTTCTCAACCCTTGCCGATTCCAGGGCTAGAATCTTTTCATCCTCCAATAAAGTGGTAGTCATGGAAATTGCATCAGCAGCCTCCACCACCTTATGAATCTTGATTATCTCAAGCCGACGACGGAGCCAGCCTACATTGAATCGCAGTATCTCATAGTTGGAAATCATTTCATCCCACATGTGCAGTTCCTGATTCTTGACGTCCCGCAAGTGCATTTGGTTCATCTCTTCAATGATTGGCAGCAACCCTGCAACTGTGGTTAAGAGAGTTGGTGGGAAACCTTTCCACACTTCCATAGTAGCAATATGTCCGTACATCTTCCATATCTTAGTATATAGAGGCGCATGACACTTGGGAATGATGAATCCACCAACTGCTTCATTATCTGGGAAGGTATTGATCAAAGGAACTTCAAACAAAAGTCCAGCCGTCGGGTATTCACGAGCCTGAACACTAGCTTCCGTCTCCACAGATTCTGCAGAGTCTTCGCATGCCTGATTTCTACTATATTCAACCTCAACCACGGTCATGGACTTTCCGCTCCTTCTCCTCCTGACGTCAACAATGACACGAACATCTGCCTGCGATGGGATGGGAAATATTTAATTTCACCAAATCAGACGTAATGAAATCTGAAGAAGTTATAGAATTACTTACAGATGATCCAGCCTCAGCATGAGCCGACCTGTACCGGGCAGGGGTTCTGACAGTCCGCTTAGGTCTTGGGTTGTGAGAATAAGAATTCTTCTGGTCATTCTGCATCAAGTCAATTCCCTACAGTCAATAACCTCGATCAAGTAAAGTCAGAAAAGATGAATAACTTGCCGAGATGGGTGTTGCTACGACTGAAGTCCGTTTTGGGAAGAGGTATTATCACTAGACATGGCGTAAGAGGTATGTCGATTAAAATTTCTTCTGATGAAACTAACTTAAATATGGAAGAAATGATTGCGCAAGTGATAAACCCTAAATATTGAAAATATATACAAGATACGTCAGGCACTCATCTCCGAATTAGTTGCGAGTTTTGCTGAAACCCTAAATCTTGAATAAAGTTAGGAGACGCAGAGTGAAATCAGTACACTGGGGACTGACCAGAATCGGTCATGATCATCAAGGCACACGGCCTCTTATGCTATACGGTTATGATTGGGTATTTTCGTGAAATGAAGAATCACAAGGGTTAAGGGAGATTACAATGGGTTCGGCATGGAAAATGCTTGATTCAACCGAGAAAACTGATATTAATAAAATCTCTCATTCAGAAGGAAAGTCTAACTACTTCAATAAGATTGTTTGAATGAAGACATCTGCTACGAAACTTAAAAGTATTCAAATACTAAAAGAGAGAAGAGAATCAAAATTAAAACTACTCGTCAGATTCATCATCACTGTCATTCTCGGAGTCTTCATCAGAATCCTCATCTTCAGAGTCACTGTCAAAAATTTTACTGACGGTTGGACGACCATAAAAATTATCATCATCCGAATCAGAATCTTCTTCGGATTCAACTCCAATTTGCTTCATGGATTTCTGGTACTCTTTTTCACATCGATTAGGCCAAATCTTGTGTTGTGGTACCTCCCAGATATCTTCTTCAGAATCATCAGCACCAGAGTCAGCAGGCCTCCCGTCCAAGAATTGACGTTTCTCTTCAACTCTTTGCGATTTGTGCCTGGCTCTATCCTTGTCACGTTGATAGGCTTCTTTCGCATCATCTTCAGCTTTCCTTTTCCTGAGTTCAGCGAAGGTGACTCTTCGTTCATTCAAAGGGATGCTAGGTTTTGCTCCTTCATTACAAGTTGCCTTGGCTCTCGATTTAGCTACAAAAGCTTTGGAAGCTTCGTCAGAAGAACTGATGCTGGGCATTTTTATGAAAACCAGGAACACAGAATTATCAACATGATAAATTCATTGTCAAAATGGTAATTCTTAACTCTTACTTCTTTCAATTTCACTAAACAACAGTGATTACGCCGTAAGAATTACCACACGAAATTAGTTTGTTTCTTGAAACCTGCAGTAACGAACGAGACTTCATTAGTTCATAAAAAATGATTTTCTCATAAAATCATAGACATAATTTACAATAATGTGAACATTCACACAACTGAACTTTGAAGTTTACAACAAGACATTATTTCATCATAAATAAATTGTCTAGTTTCAAAGGTTGCTCAAAACCCACGTCTTGATTTTGCAAAGCAATAATTCATGCGACTTATTTACGTGAATTTTCAAGAATTTATTTAATAGGAACAATTCCATGTGAATAACATATGTCATCATATCCCACATTATATGTCACGGTTGCATATATGTTTAAAAAAAATCTATTTTCCTTCGTATTATCATTTTCTTTTAAAAACGAAGGTTTATGCTAGTTTTGTGAAAGCTCACACTTCTTGTGATAAAATATTAATTCTCATGAAAGCTCATACATAAGGTTTTATCACTGAACACAAGTTACACACACATAATATGTCACGGTTACATATTTATAAAAAATCTATTTCCTTCGTATTATCATTTTCTTTTAAAAACGAAGGTTTATGCTAGTTTTGTGAAATTTCACACCTCTTGTGATAAAATACTAATTCTCATGAAAGCTCATACATAAAGTTTTATCACTGGACATAAGTTTATGTATAAAAAAAATTATTTTTCCTCGAATAAACTCTATTTTCTAAAAACGAGGTTTACTTCGGTTTTGTGAAAGCTCACAACTCTTAACATGAAGTTTTGTTTCCCATGAAAGCTCATAAACAAAATTTTACCACTGGACACAAGTCTATTTTCAAAGAAAATCTCTCATAAATCAGGGATATATTATTAGTTTCAAAACTAATGATTGAACGAACATACGTTTAATAGAACAAGGGTTTTTCTACAAAACTCACATTAACATACACACATGTATAAGATATCAACATGATGAAAGCATGAGCAACTCATAAAATCAGATATTTTTTTTACCTGGACGTGGTCGGTCGGAATATGGCCGGACGGTTGAACGGACGGTGCCGGTGGTGGAATTCCGGCAAATTTCTCCTGCTCTTTTCTGCTGCTGCTACGTGAAAGGAGGAAGAAAGGAAGGTGATGGTGGTTAGACGTGTGTGAGGAAATAAAAAAAAAACACAAAGGGATTAATTCCTTTTATACCTAATTTTATTTCCAAAACCTAATTCCTTAAGGATTTCCTTTTTGGTCCCGGCCCGTGAATCCTAAACCAACCATGGTTTCACCATCGAATCAGTGGTCCTACACGAATTTATGTTCACTTGGTGGCACCCTATTATGCCACTGGGTTTCACTCAAACCGTGGTTTGCTCATTTAGTCGAAATCCGGTAACATCACATCTTATAACTAAGTTCATTTACTTATTTCTATTTACACCTGGAAAATCACCATTCAATGCTGACTGAGGAACACGACTATTCCTCACTAAGCAGGGGACTTAATATAGATGGTGGATTTTCGACAAAGCGTAGAGTTGTAAAACTATACTCCAGATTAGGCAATCGGATGAATATTGAGGCTCACGTCTCTCGATTAAGGCATGAAAGCTCATGCAAGAAATCTATGACTGAGAAGGCTGTCTCTTAGAGTAGGTGAAGATGTGTAGTCTCCCAGCTGAGACCACAACACATCTCATGAATACTGAGCAATTTCAGTAATTACTCCAGATCCGGCAATCGGATGAGTATCGAGACTCATGTCTCTATGCATGAAATCTCATGCCACCTCTGATGGATAAAGTCTCTCAAAGAAGATGCAGATGTGCAGTCTCCCATCTGAGACCACGACACATCTCATATTGTATAGAATCGAAAGATTGGGCGACAACGTCTTCGGGATGCGACCAGTTTTCCCCGACTATGTAAAAGAAATATGACACTCCAACAAGTTCATATTGCTCAAACCCTCAGATGATTAATACTCTTAGACATGAAACCCTTCTAGAGCCATCAATTAATTATCTGAGATCGTCTGAATATCCAGCAATATTCTACTAACCATCGTCTGAATATCCAGCAATATTCTACGAACCATATTCTGAATATCCAGCAATATTCTACGAACCGTCTTCTGAATATCCAGCAATATTCTACGAACCATCGTCTGAATATCCAGCACTATTCTACGATTCCCTGTTATATTTCGTCACTTCAATTCGTGGTTCTTCCCAGCAGAATGCCACGGGTTAGTGATAAATATCCGACGAAACAGGCATCTGAGTATCGAATAAGCCCTGACAAAAATGGTGCAAGTGTAATTAGAAAATAATACACAGACCAGCATGAACGAACGAGGAACCTATGCAAAATACGAAGGAAAATAATAATAATAAAATATTAGCAAAAGCGCCAGGGGACTGGGTTCACCAGCCGGCCAGTCATGCCGTGATCAGTCACGTGCCCAATTTTATATTTTATCATATTTTTGCTATTTTCCTGATCTCATGAAAATCCTCTCGTTCGAGCAATTTTCTTTATTTCAAAGAAATTATCTAAACCACATGGTTTTATCAAAAAATAATAAAATTACGGAAATGTGACATGGGACCGCCGGCAAGCCGGTCATGCCCTGGCCGTGGCCGGTCCCACACCTCATGTCCTCATTATTTTATTATTTCTCTTAAATTATGAAAATTCCCTGATTTCCTATGAATTTTCTCTAATATCATGAAAATTACCTAATTTCATGTATTTTTATCTAAACCACATGGTTTTATCAAAAAATAATAAAATTAGGGAAAGGTGACATGGGACCGCCGGCCGGCTGGTCATGCCCTGGCCGTGGCCGGTCCCACACCTCACGTCCTCATTATTTTATTATTTCTCTCAAGTTATGAAAATTCCTTGATTTCTTATGAATTTTCTCTAAAATCATGAAAATTACCTAATTTCATGTATTTTTATCTAAACCACGTGGTTTTATAAAAAAATAATAAAATTAGGGAAAGGTGACATGGGACCACCGACCGTCCGGTCATGCCCTGGCCGTGGCCGGTCCCACACCTCACGTCCTCATTATTTTATTATTTCTCTCAAGTTATGAAAATTCCTTGATTTCTTATGAATTTTCTCTAAAATCATGAAAATTACCTAATCTTCTCCCTTAAAGGCCTTGACAAATAAAACTCTCACATTAAACGGTGATGAAACCCTCGCTTTCTATTGGCCTAGAAAGGCCTTTTCCAATGCAGAAGCTATGGTGAGGACACTTGGCATAATTCTATCGGTTGTAATAATTAAAATTTGATTACAATTTGGATACATCAAATACTTAACTGTCCGTTAGTAACGGTGTTGAAAAAAAAGTAGGTGGACAATACTTATGTTAGAATTTAAACTTGAATTATTTAGTTGCACTGTGTTTACACATATACTTAACTGTACTTTAGTAAGGGTGGACAAAACTCACGTCCAAACCGTTAAATAAAAATAGAAAAAGAAAAAGAAGAAGAAAACTCGCTTCCCATTTAATTAAGGAAATCGTGTTACAAAAGGAAATTGGTGATGCATCAAAATCGTGGCACATAGAAGATAAAATCCTGTATATATTCTTCTTTAACTTAGAAGCATCTTTTGAAGGAAAACATAACACAATACTGATGTTGGGTTTGATTAGGGAATAGGGATCAATTGATGCTGAGATATCCGAGGAAAGGGAAAAATTTGATTGATCATTAGCTTTTGTGTGTGTAATTTTAAGATTGTCGATGATTTAGTTGTTTTTTGATTTGTTTTTTCTAACTTGATTTATCACATGGTCTATTATTAACCTATTGAATATGTTTACACTATTTTTAATATTGATGATCTGTTGAAGATGTTGAGAGAGTTGTTTCTTTCGTCTCTATATCTGGTTCAATGTTGAGGGCACATAAACATGTATTCAAACTATGATGATTTTCATCTAAGGATTTCAAATTAGTCTTTTATCAAGATTTGTCATTTTTTTCCCCACAAACTGTAGGAAGTAGATTCCTTTTGTATACATGCATTCGATCTTATGTGCACAAAACAAAAATTGAATGACATTTTAACTGGATGTGTCTTGACTATATTTGGTTTATAGGCGTCCTTAAAGTATAGCGAATTATTTTTTACATGATGAGCTAAATGCATTTCTTCACTGCCAGCTCAGTTCCACCAAGTCTGCCCATCCTTTGATCCATGGTTCGCATGAGACATTGCTAAGGGTTATTTTGAACATGGATTGGCCGAAGAAGCCTGGAAAACACGAGTTTGCAGTCAGTCGGTCAATACTATCAACGGAGAAGAATGATATTGGGGAAGGAATTGATTTAATCTTGATATATTTGCAATTTCGTTATCCAGTTTTTTTTTTCTCTGGCAGGGAAATTTCAGCAGGACAGGAGAAGAGCCTGGAGGTTCGCGGGAATCCATTAGTCTCTTGAATCTGTTCGATCCTCCTCAACATGACAATTATAAACAATAGGGAGTGCTCTCAACCTTTGTATGAGTGTCAAAATGATCGCAGTTGGGAATTTATAGTGCATCTTAACTAGCATTATGATTCAGATTCAACAATGCCTCATGCGGACAGGAAAACGCATATTCATTGTTATCAGAAACATCAATTGCGGCCGAAAGTATAAACAACAAAGTAGATGATGATCATCAACAGAAAAAATATTACTAAGCTAATATGTAGCTCTTATAGAAACAATTAATTAGTGGAACCATTGCTAATGTTTGAAGTTTGAAATTGCAAAATTTTAAGCGTTTATAACTTTGTGAAATTAGGCGCAACTGCTTCTTCCATTGTGAGGATTGCATTTCTATATATATAGTATGAAATGCATGTTAACATCATCATTATAACAATATGCATTCTTGGTATCTTTTCCATCACAATGCAGCAATTTTAATCTCTCGGATATTAATTCTTCTTAAAGTTGCAGCTATACTCATTTTTGTTGAGATTATTAGTCCCACATTGTCTGGGAAATCCAACATCTTGCGTTTTATAATCCTATGGGTTACTCTACTCATTGGCATTAAGTTTTGAGTTGGATGCCCGTATTCTAAAATGGTATCAGAGCAGGCTATTTGAGACGAGTCATTTGACCGCGCCTTTACTCCGAGTCACCCGATTTAATTGTCCACGTGTTAGACCTAACGAGGCTACACGTGAGGGGGCGTGTTGAGATTATCAGTCCCACATTGTCTGGTAAATATAACATCTTGCAGTTTATAATCCTATGGGCCACTCCACTCATTGCCAATTGGTTTTGAGTTGGATGCCCGTATTCTAACAATTTTGGCTGTCCGATGAAAGTTTTTATTCAGTTTGTGCGTTTGCAGTATGCAGGCATAGACACTTTCTTCAGGTGCAACAAAAATGATAGGAGAACATACGTTGACCCAGGTAACATACAAATATAGCCTCATCGCGAAAAGAGAACCATTAAATAATCACAAGGAAAAGAAAGTGGTAGTCTTTTTCATTTTTCTTCTTCTTCTTCTTCTGATCTACCAAAGAGGTGATAGTCGTGGATAGTGTCATGATTTATCAAATCCAATGGAGAATATTTGATAAAGTTGCACATATATATTGTATCGTTTATATCTTTTAAGTTTTGGGATCGCCAGCGGGGATCCGAAGTAAGTGCCTAAATAAATCAGTACACCTAGACTACATTACTTCATCTCTTGAATTAAGTCTAAAGACAGAAACAGTTGTTAAATTAACTTCAGGCCAAAATTCAAAGAGTACCTACCGTGAAATTAGTATCGAGAATGTTCGAGCCAGCAAGTGGATCGATAGCTGCACATATTACAATTGAAGGCTCCTGATAGTATTATCCCAAAAAAAATAAAAATAAATTCAAAAGTTCCAGAACTTGAGTTTCACTGAATCACTCTAACAGTGTAATCCAAAATTTTAGACCAAAAAATACACTTTAATAGTTTTATTTGGCCTAAAATTATAGACTAAAAAATGCGGATCATGCCAACTATAAAGCGGACTTGGAAAAATCCATATCTCTGTGGAACATAGTGATGCTATATTGTATGTCATCATTTCCGTACTAATATTATACACATTAGATTTTGTGCACCATCCAAATCTCAACTTTTCTTTTTTGGTTGCCATTGAAGCTACTTACTTGCCGTATGGATTTTAGACGGAGCAAAAGTATCACCAACCGTGTAATAAAAATATATACCTAAACCGAGTAATTTATCTCCACAAACCATTTATAATAGAGATGGGTTCATAATATTTCAGATTATCCTGAGATATAGAATTTAATCGATTCGTCTCTTCTCCTTATTTTATCGGTGCGAAACTTAATAAAAAAAGATTAAATAAATACATACGTACAATTATCAATTGGTAAACCCCAATCCTAACCATTTTCTTTTCCTCCTGTTTTTTTTTTTTTTTTGATACGAATTTTTTTTTATTAATATGGCACAGTTTGATCTCCTAATAGGAGATTACAAATAGCCGAATCAAAATTACTAAACTGTTCAACAGAGATTTGAGTTTCTTTTTCTGTCATAGCAAAAGCATCAGCGACTTGGTTATCATCTCAACTGACATAATCAAAATTAAATAAATAAGAATTAATTGGGGGATATGGGAATTAATTGGGGGATATGAATTACTTCCCCCAACCCATGGTGTGTGCTAAGGGGTGACTTTTGGTTATGAATATACTAAAATACCCTTCCCTCAAAATAAAAATAAAAACTTAAAATCAAAAAACAAAATCATATCCCCCATTTCCATCTCCACTTCTTCCCTCAAAATAAAAATTAAAAACTTAAAATCAAAAATCTAAATCATATCCCTCATTTCCATCTCCACTTCTTATTAATCTTATTTAGGGGTAGTGTTTTGAAACCCAAATATTCTCTATTCCCTTTCAAATTCTAAACTCTCCCCACTCTATATCAAATTCTCTTCACCTCACTTTGGAAACGATTTTTTTTTTTATTCGGAAGTGATGAAGATCATGCTGAAAGTGATGATGACCATCTGGAATTGATTCTGACCATGCCGAATTGATCATGTTCATGTTAAGCATATGGTCTTCATCAATTCCGGCATGGTTTTCATCACTTTCTTTTTGAATTTTTTCTGGTTTTAAAAAGCTTGGTACCGGCATGGTCAGTTGATATGAAGACCATGCCGGTATTTTTTTCCGACATAGTTTTCATATTTATTTCCTATGCAGAAAAACAATACCGGCATTGTCTTCATATCAACTGACCATGCCGGCACCAAGCTTTTTAAAGCCAGGAAAAATTCAAAATGGAAGTGAGGAATACCATGCCGGAATTGATGAAGAACATATGCCGGAACACGGTACCGGCATGCCCGATAATTTCCTATCAATGCCGGTAGTCAAGTGAAAAAAAAAATCAACATTCTGGATACTTTTCATTCTGTTCCGGCATAGGTATTTAAGCAAAATACTATGCCGGAACAGGTACCGGCACGCGCGAAAAAGCTATTACCATGCCGGTACCTGTTCAAAACCAGAAAAAAATCAACATTCGGAAGATCAAAACCAGGGAAAAAATCGTAACGAGAGAGCTACGCCCCCCCGAACCCCCCCGGGTAGTGGCAAACAATTTATGAACATTTCCAACAATTGCCGCCATGAGTTTTTGGTTGAATACCATGCCCGCACCAAGCTTTTTCAGCTGCAACAATGGTGGATTCAAAGAAAAAAATCAATTTTTCAACCTCTTATTATCAGTAATTCTCTCATCACAATCATCTTCCCATTTTCAAAAAAAGAAATTCCTCTCAAATATTTTTTTCCCTCCTTCTACTCTCACCCAAACACAAATAAAAATACACACTAATTTATCCCCCAAATACTTAACATTTTACTAATTATACTTAATCACTAATCCTAATTAGTGGGGGCTAGATTAGGAATTAAAAAAAAAATTACATAGGGGGTCACCCAGAATTGCTATTGGGACACCTATTTTGTCCCGTAGCTATATCCCCTAATTAATTCTTCTAAATAAACTAAAACTGGAACTTAAATGCTTAATCTCCTGTTTCTTTTGTATTCTCTCTGCTACTTCCTGAATTTCCTAGGGTTTCTATTTTTATTTTATTTTTCATTGTTGAACAAATTGAAGTTATTACTTTTCGATTTATGTTATTGTTTTTATTTTAAATTTTGCAACTGAGAGTCAATCGCGACGGGGCGGGGCTTAGAGATGACATCATGGAATCTGCAATCAAGGTTTAAGGAATCACGACGGGGTGATATGTAGCACAAGTTACTTGCCGGTTTTGATAAAAGAAAATTATATAAAAGTTACTAGAAGAGAAGTATTCCAAATGCGTAGTATAGGCAAAAATTACAAACTCAAAAGGAAAATTAACTTACCGTGTTTGGAATTTTATTTTATTTTTCGAAAAAGAAGGTTATATTAAAAGGAAAAAAGAAAACCAAGGAGTAATCCAAGGTCAATTACATACATATTAGACTAAATTTAATTCGTAGTCTGAGTACCTACCATATTATGACTCTTTTTTCCAAACTAATACATAAATGGAGAAAAAAAAATACAAATTTCATACATATTTTTTAGAAAAATAAAAGGAAAAAATAAATTCACCATCACGGGGCAGGGCGAAGCCCCGCGCACATCCAATTAATAATATGGTTTAAAGTAAAAAAAAAAAAAATTCTGGTGCGTTGCACATGCACAAATCTAGTTTCATGTATTTTTATCTAAACCACATGATTTTATCAAACATGATAAAATTAGGAAAAAATACCGTGGGACCGACCCCTTGAATTCTTCCTGAATTTTACTCTCGGGCTGTTTTCACCTCCCGAACGAGCTTAAAACCTAAATATTCCCTCTTTGGGAGATAAAAAATTCTTTTCCGTACAGAATGGAGGGAGGACCATCAAAATCTGAGTCCGTATGAGAATTCTACATCGATTCTACTAAAGGATGCTAATTAGTGTTTCAACCTAGCCGGTCCCACGTGTCCATTGTTTTATTATTATTTGGTATTTTATTTCATGATTTCATGAAAACTCCCTGATTTCAACAAAACTCCTTGGTTTTCAACAAATCTCCTTGATTTTATGAAAATTATCTAAAATCATCAAAATTTGGTAAAATTGGGAAGAGTGGCTTCGGACCCGCGCCCATTGGCCGGCCGACCATGCCGTGGCCATTGCCGATCCCACACTCCCATTCCCTATTTTTATATTTATTTATGTCTCTCATCTTATGAGAATTCCCTAATTTCACCAAGTTCTCTAGTTTTATGGAATTTCCCTTAAATCATAGAAAAATACATAAAATCACATAAAACTGGGAAAAGCATGTGGGACCGCGTGTCAGCCGGCTGGCAATGCCCTAGCCGTGGCCGGTCCCGCACCTTGTAATTCCTTGTTTTATTTATTTTCCCTCATCTCATGTATTCTTCTCAGTTTCAGCAAAATCATGGATTTTGCATATTTTCTCCAAATGTTACTCAAACGTGCACCAGAAAATATCAAAATTCCCAGGAATGAAACACGGACGTTATGGTGACACGGGCACATCCCCTTGACCGACCAAGGGTGACCCTGAGGCTTGCAAACAGCTGGTCTCGCATGTTTTACTGATTTTAACCTAATTTTCTCAACTGCTCATATTAGGTTCAAACTCTTCCCAAACTATTGGGAGTTTGCTCAAACGACCAACAATTGGTCCAGTGACCACCAAGAGACGGTCCCCAAGCTCTCTTGGTCAGTCCTTATTTCTCATAACTAGATTTTATCATCTAATACTGAACCCAGCAGTAATTCAGTAAATGATTAAACCAGCATTTAATCATTATATCACCAACTGGTCCTCAAGAGACTTTGGTATTTTTGCTCATTTGAGCATCTGGGTGTTATATGGTGAACCTGTCATCCCATGTAGCCGGTCCCATGTTGATTTGAAATAAATCATCATCTCAGTAAAATTAGGGTTTTGAATCCAGAGCTCCACAGAAACATGATTCTGAGAATATTCAAACACTCTAATAATTTTATGTTGATTCCATGATCAACATTCTTATTTATTTTGCTCGACTCAGCAGTCAGTAAATTAAATTATTATTTTATTCGATCATGCTACCAATAAATTCATCAAACGAGCAATATTTGCTCAAACTGGCAATATTTGTTCGAACCGGCAATATTCACTTAAATTAGCAATATCCGCTCAGACTAGCAATATTTGCTCATATCAAAGAATATTGGTTCAACTATCAATATTCGATAATATAGCAACACAGTTTGCTCGTTTTAGGTCATAATGGTACCTCGTCTCAGCAGACATACATTCAATTCATGAGTTTTGGAACATTTGATAAAATGTGTTCAACTCAGCACTACATGGACTCATCGTCCCACAAAGTCAGCAACTGACTCTACAATCACGAGATTTCAATCGTGTCACAATAGGGGGATATTAACTAGGGTTTTGGTCTGGAGGTCTACGGCATGTGTGTTCACCCACGATGAGAATGTGAGCAAGTCGTGCAATCAGTTGGAAGAATCAGCAAAGTAGTGGGTGGAAAATTAACCAAGTCTCTGCACGATGAGTAATTGGTTTAACATGATTTCCCACTTCCCCACTCTCTGATTTCAGCAAACTGTCACACTTCATGGGATCATGGTGTTTTCAACTCCGGCATTATAAAATGTCTCTGAATCCTGATTGAAACAACAAGGTAGAACAACATTGAACAAGATTCGAACAATTCGAACATTCAAGCAACATTCGCCTAAACGAGCAATTTCTCATCAAAGTTCATATAGACAATATTTCGTCTACACGAACTCACATAAGTTTCTCTCAATCAGGCAAAACTCAATCATTCAGAGCGTTTTCATGCCGAAATCACAACACACCTACAATTTCAGATCATCATTGATCTCACATATTTCTCAGCTTCCCTCCTACAGATCAACCCATCCTCTCTTGTGACCGAATTTACTCTGGAACGGCCATTGTCTTGGTTTAGGCCGGAGTACTACAGATTGATCTCTCGAATTCAAAGCACTCCCTTCTTGCAGTGCATATGTGTGAGGTTCAACATTTTGCTCGGTTCAAGGAGTCTCCACACGGTCGACTCTTCAATTCCGTAAAAACCAGCAAATCATTTTTCCCATCTACAGTTTCGGTCACTAAGCAATGGTGATCCATGGGTGCTTAAAAGAGTAATCCATGACAAACTAATGACCAATTCTCAAAGCTAATCAAATTGAGAGGGCATATACTCTTGATGGGATTTTCTGGCTTCCCCATTATAAAAAACATGTAGTAAATATCTTAGAAACTTTGTGTGCTTGAGTGCTCCATACAAACATATCTTTCAGGTTTTAGGGGAATTCAAAATTACATAAAACATTACAGAACACTAAAGAACCTACTGACCAAAATCACAGGAGCATTTGTGTAAACTAAAATAATTAATCGATATATAGGTGGTTATAAGATTTTGAACTGAGATGTTCATTACTATGATATGATATTTCATACTTTACTAGTGTTCCAATAAAAAAATAGTATATGTTTCCTGGTGTAGGATGATGGAGAATGGATTATTGTCCCCACTCCCCAGAACGAGCAAAATGAGAACCACGATCAAGGTAATTGAGCATAATCATGTTCATATCCAACACAAGTCTTTATTTATTGCATAAGCATTTTCTTTCAAATTGGATATTGCTGAGTTTTTTTCACTTCTTTCCCATTTCTCATTGTTATCTACTACATATTAGTTTTCTTAAGCAATAACGAGTAATAGAATGACGAACGAGAATAGTACCATTAAATGTTGTGTTTTTGTTTAAACAATCAATCAGTTGCATTCACTTCAGAAGAAAAAATCATCATCTCCTACTACTTTCTACAAAACAACAGGGGGGCGATGGAGCAGGCTTATTAATATCTGCCATTTCTGATCAACATCCGTAACAACAACAACTTCAGTTAATCAGATATTGTCACTGGCAAAACCATATTGTTTTCTCATCTTTGTTTAACCGATATGCATGTAGAGGCCTTAACCGAGCTAGCAAATTCTTTTATATGTTTTTCATCTTTCGAATCCCTAACTGGCGTTCTCTCTTTTTCTTCGCCGCCTCTAAACTCTGCATGTTCTCTTTTTTTCTTTTCTTTTAGATTTTCACTGTTTCTTTTAGATTTGTTTTGCTATGAATTATCCATGGTTTTTATTTTTATTTTGCAGGTACGATTTTATTGTTTTTTCTATAAGAAACAATGGTATCCGCGGGAATAGGAAGAAGACGTAAAGAGAAACAACATTTGGACATGAATTTGACTCTTTGAAATTATATATATTTTTCTTAGGGTTTTTGGTTCATATTATTGATTGATAATATGCATCTTGATAGGAATCAACATTTGGAGCAGGGATAATAGAAGAAAATCCAGGGATCTGTTGCATCTTTTTCTCAATATTTTCTGCATCAATTGGGGTTTTCATGTGTTTAATTAGATTGAACACTGATTTGGGTCTGTCTCACTTTCAACCTTGCTTTAAAATCATAAGGAAGATTTGGTTCGAATTTGACTTTCGTTCATCATATGCTTCTCTCTACATATAGATACAGAGAGGATTAGGTTTACACGGGAGGCACACATGGTCAACTACAACAAAGATTCTGAAGCAATTACATTTGGTATGTTGTTATTTTGCATAGTTAGTGCAAAGTATTTATTTTATTTAATCTTAACTTCTACAAAAATAAGAAACCCTGTCATGGATTTGAGAAAATAGTGGAACGATACTAAGAAATATCATTCCAGTTATTATTAGGCACTATGACTAATAATAATTGATTGCATATTGACGGATTCCATGGGTTCCTAAGAACTTGATTTGGAAATTTGCTTTGGAGGGTTGTGCCATTTTCCTTGAGCGTTTCTCACTGTTGGCCGAAAAACAAACGTTTTCGTCCTGCGAAAAATGCCCATCGAGTGCAAACTGTAAATATTATCTCCAGCGTTTTGCTCTTTTATATTTACTCTTACTGTTACTTCATTTCGCTAGAATTAACTTGGATATGAGATTGAATGTCACGACTCCTGTTGGGCTGCCTCTAGCTTTTATTGTCTGCCTTAATCATCAGCAATCATTTTACCAATCATTATTACCGAACTGTTTTTTACTACTTTCTGATTTACTGCCGTGTGAGGTGATTACACGTGTTGCGTACTAATAGGCTAGAGTATCTCTTGTTAGGGTTTCCTTCTTGTATTTAAAGCTTAATTATTATGTAAGGAGGGATTATCGAATGAAAAAGAAATAGAGGCTGCACCTTAAGTGTAGAGTTACCCAAGTTTTCTCTGTTATTACTTTCAGTCCATTAATCCTCTCATTGTCTTGTCACGATCATAGTCTGTTCTTGACAATTGGTATCATCTAGTAGATTCCTCCTCATCGTCCTTCCAATGATGGGTTCCACAATCAAAGATGTCGACAATACAACAAGAGAACTGTCCTCCATGATTAAACAATTAACAGATATACACGTTAAAAAGAGTACAGCCCGTGCTGAATCAATGGATAAACTTATTTCTATGGCACAAGATTCGAAAACCCAGTTCGATACACTTATGTATCACCTCCTCCGTACCAATACTATTCACCCGGATCTCGGTGAATCTTCTATCAACCAACCTATTAAGGAATCTAGCAATCTCGAAGTCACTCACAGGTCACCTAAAATTGATTTTCCCAAATTTCATGGTGATAATCCTCGGAGCTGGATCCGCAAGTGCGAGCGCTATTTCCATCTGAAAGGAGTTCAAGAACATCACAAGATAGAGCTAGATTCCATTCATCTCGAAGGAAAAGTCGAGTCTTGGTGTCAAGATTTTCAAACGGGTAAAGAAACTATCTCTTGGCTTGATTGCTATTCTGCTATTTGTGAAAGATTTGAGGATTTAACAAATGAGAACTTTGTTGGTTGCTTCAACAAAATCTCTCAGATCAACTCTGTCGAAGAGAATTTTGAGAATTTTGAACCCCTTAAATCTTTTATGCTTCAGAACAACCCAAATCTTAAAGAGGATTATTTTGTTATGAGATTTTTAAGTGGTTTAAAGGAAGTGGTGAAACTACCAGCGGAAATGCATAAACCCACCACACTCTCTCAAGCTTTTTATCTTGCTCACCTACAAGAGAGTTACCTGCAATCCCAACAACATCAATCACCTAAACCCCCATCTTATAAACAACCTACAACGACCACTTACTTTCCTAAATTTTCTCCTAACCCCCAGAAAACCACCACCACCATCACCCCTTCCCCACCACCTAAACCACCACAACTTCTTGCTACCCCCACCACCCCTGTATCAAAATCAGTGTACATTCCACCACCCATTAGACGCTTAACTAGAGATCAACAGGACAAGAGGAGAGCTCAGGGTCTCTGCTATAACTGTCATGAAACTTATGTTCCAGGTCACAGATGCAAACCTCAACAACTATTTATGGTCATGACTGAAGAGGTGGAAGAGTTTACACACCCAGAAACAAACCCATCTACTGACTCCTTGCTTGAGTCAGATATGGAGATTTGACTCCATGCTCTCACTAGTACAATGAGTACTAACACTATTCGCATTCCAGGGTTCGTCAAACACAAATCTGTGTCAATCTTGGTAGACACTTGAAGCACTCACAGCTTCATCGATTCGGCACTTGTTGACCACCTATCTTGTGAAGTACAACCTACAACACACATGTTAGTTACAGTAGCAAATGGGGCACGAACTACTAGTATTGGTGTCTGCAAAAACTTACAGTGGCATATGCAGGGCCATGATTTTTCTGGTGACTTAAGATTGCTCCCATTAGGGGGCTGTGACATTATCTTAGGAGCAGATTGGCTGAGCACCTTGGGGGATGTGACATTTAATCTGTCCAAACTCTCAATTTCCTTCGTCTACGATGCTGAACTTATTACATTATAGGGCTCTACTTCCAAACCTTCATTGATGCTTATGAGTGGTAATGCCATGAAAAATTTTCTTAAGAAGAACACACCTGCCTTGGGTGGTCAATGTTTTCATATAGAATCCACCCCACTACCAGAACAAGTACCCACTCTAGTCCAACACCTTATTGAAGAATACCATGATGTGTTTTCGACACCTACCACCTTACCACCTACCCGACACTTGGATCATAAAATCCAGTTAAAACACCATACCCAACCCATATCCTTAAGGCCATACAAGTGCCCTTACATTCACAAATAAGTGGTTGAATCCTTGGTGAAGGAAATGTTACAGGCAGGTATAATTCAAGATAGTCAAAGTCCCTTTGCTTCTCCCATTATGCTGGTAAAGAAGAAGGACAACACTTGGCGCTTTTGTGTCGACTACATGCAGCTCAATGCCAGTACCATAAAAGATAAGTTTCCCATTCCCATTATTGATGAATTGTTGGATGAATTACAGGGTTCCACAGTTTTTACTAAATTAGACTTAAGGTCTGGATATTATCAAATAAGAGTCAATACAGCTGACATACATAAAACTGCTTTTAGGACACACCATGGCCATTATGAATTCAAGGTCATGCCATTCGGCTTAACTAATGCCCCTGCCACCTTCCAAGCCTTAATGAATTCCATTTTTGGTCCTCATCTACGCAAGTTTATCCTTGTTTTCTTTGATGATATCCTCATTTATAGTGCTAACCTTCAAGATCATCTTATTCACCTTTCTACAGCTCTCACACTCTTACGAGAACACCAATTATTTGCCAAACTTTCTAAATGCACTTTTTCTCAGTCCTCTTTATAGTACTTAGGTCATATCATTACTGCTCAGGGGGTAGCAGCTGACCCTGAAAAGCTTCAATGTATGCAAGAATGGCCCATTCCAAAAAACTTAAAGCAACTCAGAGGGTTCTTAGGCCTTACAGGGTACTATAGGAAATTTGTTAAGGGATATGGTACTCTATGTAAGCCACTCACTGACTTACTTAAAAATAATTCCTTTCACTGGTCCACATCAACACTTGATGCCTTCAATTCACTTAAAACAGCTATGTGCAACACACCAGTTTTGGCTCTCCCAGACTTTTCAAAACCCTTTGTGGTGGAGTCAGATGCTTGCTCTCAGGGTGTTGGAGCTGTGCTTATGCAGGATGGTAGATCTATATCTTTCTTCAGTAAGCCATTGGGTCCTAATAATATGGGTTTGTCAACTTATGAAAAAGAGATGTTAGCAGTGGTTATGGCAGTTACAAGATGGAGGCACTACTTGTTAGGCCATCACTTTTTCATCAACACAGACCAACAAAACATTAAATACTTCATGGACCAACAGATTACCACTGTTTTGCAACAAAAGTGGCTAATGAAGCTTTTAGGGTATGATTATACAATCCAATATAAGAAAGGCATTGATAACAAGGCTGCATATGCACTCTCAAGGCTTCCTACAACTGACAATTCACCTAGCTGGAACTCTGTGACCCTCTCAACACCTCACTGGGTCCAAGAAGTCATACAAAGTTATGAGAATGACAAACCTGCTACTGAATTGATTCCTCAACTCTTACTTAACTCAGCTGATGTTCCCAATTACTCATACAATGAAGGCATCATCAGATACAAAGGTAGACTCTATTTGGGTGAAGGCCATCAATTAAGGAAAAAGCTTATGGCATCTGTCCACTCCTCTGCAGTGGGTGGTCACTCAGGGATTCAAGGAAGCTATCAAAGATCCAAGAGCTACTTTTACTGGAAGGGCCTTAAAAAGGACATCACCATGTTTGTCATTCACTGTGACACTTTCCAAAGAAATAAAGTGGAGCATGTTCAGTCACCAGGCCTTCTACAACCACTTCCAATCCCTTCGCAAGCCTTGCAACACATATCCATGGACTTCATTGAAGGCCTTCCTCAGTCTAATAAAAAGGATGTCATCATGGTAATTGTTGACAATTTCACAAAATATGCACATTTCATTGCATTGTCTCACCCTTACACTGCCATTACTGTAGCTCAGGAATTTCTCCATCATGTCTTCAAGCTACATGGTCTTCCTGTATCAATTGTCTCAGATAGATACAAGGTATTCACTAGCCTATTCTGGCAAGAATTATTTAAAAATTTAGGCACCAGTTTGCACATGAGCACTACTTACCACCCATAGTCAGATGGGCAGACTGATAGGGTCAATGCCTGCTTAGAAGGGTACTTAAGATGCATGTCTGGTCATAAGCCAAAATACTGGCACAAATGGTTATCACTTGCTGAGTGGTGGTAAAACACTAATTTCCACTCAAGCTTGAAGATGACACCATTTACTGCACTATACGGCTATACACCCTATCATATGGCTCTTCCAGTGGAGACTACATCTTCAGTAGCAGCTGTGGAAGACTACTTAAAGGAGAGATCAGCTATGCTCGACATTCTCAAAGAGAACTTGTCCAAGAATCAAGAACGAATGAAGATCTTTGCGGAGAGGAAGCGCACTAACAGATCTTTTGAGGTAGGAGACTATGTCTTTCTTAAGCTGCAACCCTATAGACAGTCTTCCATGGCTATCCAGAGCAACTTTAAACTCTTGGATCGTTATTATGGACCATTCAAAGTGAATCATCGCATAGGCAAGGTGGCTTACAGATTGTCTCTCCCTGCAACATCAAAAATACACCCTGTGTTCCATGTTTCACAGCTGAAGAAAAAAATCGGCCTCTCCACCTCAACTGCACCAACCCTGCCGCTAACTGATGCTGATAGTGAAATTGTACTCAAGACGGTTGCATCACTCAACTTTCGCCAAGATTTTCGACAGGGTTCAATGGTACCTCAGGTGTTGATTAAGTGGTCTCACACCACACCATAATATGCAACCTGGGAAGATGTCGCTAATGTCACTGCTCACTTTCCAAAGTTCAATCTTTGAGGACAAAGATTGTCTGAAGAGGGAGATATTGTCACGACTCCTGTTGGGATGCCTCTAGCTTTTATTGTCTGCCTTAATCATTAGTAATCATTTTACCAATCATTATTACCGAACTGTTTTTTACTACTTTTTGATTTACTGTCGTGTGAGGTGATTACACGTGTTGCGTACTAATAGGCTAGAGTATCTCTTGTTAGGGTTTCCTTCTTGTATTTAAAGCTTAATGATTATGTAAGGAGGGATTATCGAATGAAAAAGAAATAGAGGCTGCACCTTGAGTGTAGAGTTACCCAAGTTTTCTCTGTTATTGCTTTCAGTCCATTAATCCTCTCATTGTCTTATAGACAATCATAGTCTGTTCTTGACATTAAAACTCTTAGCATAGGGAACATGTAGCTTATCATGTGGTACTTGAGTTATCACTATATTCATCCATTGTGTTCAGAATGATGTTTATTGATTACTTCAATTTCCTTTGCCTATCATGTAGCGATGCTTATACTTTTGTTAAGTGTGTTAAGAATGATGCAGAGATACGGGTGTTAAGAATGATTTGAGTTCCATCTTTGTTTATTTGAATAATGTTTAATTACCTCTAACCTTTTCACAACAATTGACAATATTGAGCTAATTTTACTATGTGAATATAGACGCAAATGTCATCATCCTCGAGGCACCAGCTGGTGTTGCAGTTTCATATCTGAATTCCAACCAAACGATTCCAACTAAACTATCATTAGCTTGAAAATAATTGATATGCCGTTTTCACAGGTTAATCAATTTTTCTGTTATGGTACTCGATTAATATTTTTCATAGGCTTTCACAGGTCCAATATGCCGCTCACATAAAAATTCAATCAGCAGACGTACTTATAGTGGTAACAAATTTCTTCTTCTTTGCCAGTTACACTTCTAATTTCAATCCTTATAGTGCGTGTACATATATAGATATGCTACGGAACCAAAAACAAAAAAAGAATGAACTTTTATATCCCAAAAGATCGATATTGCCTTCAGATTATTTCTTAACCAAGCATATTGTTCTGTTTTACATGGTTCGAATTGAGCATTCTTAATTTTTGCTTCAGGGGTTGATGCAAGAGGGAGGGGTCATAGATTCGATGTTGGAGATCCAGTAGATAATAACTTGGGATGTATGCTTCTTAATTTTGGCTTACTTATTAGTAAGATATTTAAGCATTGTTTTAAGTACTAAGGGTTTGGAAATGTGATCTCTTAATCTTAAACTCATTGGTGGTTGGGAGTGTAAGTATGATGTTGGTGAATATGTGTAGTGGTCTGATTTGTGGTGGTGAGTGTGGTTGAGGTTGATGCTGGTGGTAGCCTATGTGATGGCTTAACATATCTTTTTTTGGTTTCTTATCATAACGATTTTGCATTAATTTTTATAGGATTTAAAGAGAATTAAGAAAATGATACGTATTTATATCATGCCAGAAGGATATAATCAGAATGTGTAAGTAATCACGAATTTGCACCAAGTGATCTATTTCACTAATTCCACTACTTTCTATGGTGGTGGTTGGGTTTGAGTTCAGAAGATGGGTTTGATTTTGAGTCTCTAATTTTTCTCACCAACAATCGCCATGACATTGAGTAAAAAAAAATCAAGCATTAAATTCTAAAAACAACGAAGAACATAAAAAAAACCTAGAAACAAAACGGTAGCGCAACTACCATGATTAACAACAAGAAACACAAAAACATCTCCAGTTCTGATGATTATAAAACCTCTCTTCCATGATTCAAGCTAGCTTCACCTCCACCTTCTTGATCAATTTGCAGATTTTGGGTTTAAACTAGTGTTTGATTAAGAAAGTTCATATGTTGATAAAATTGAGTCTCTAATGAGTTCAGAAGATGGGTTTGATTTTGGGTTGAAACAACTTTTGTTTTAAACCTTTAAGAAACTGATCGAGCTGATAAAACGATCATCTCTGTGTTATTGGTAAACCTAAACCTTTTGTTCTAATTATTATTTTTTTGGTTTGGTTTCGCAGCAACTATTTTTGCTGTTGGTAAACCTAAAACCTTTTCTTTCAGTCTCTTTGTTAATCCGAATGAATAAACCCTAACCCTTTTATTCTATTTTGCATGTACGTTTTTTCTTTGCTCTCGATAAACAACGAAATGCCAATACACCATGACTTTTGTTTTTCCGATTGGTTTCATTTTAGTGAAGGAAGCTTGATTGATTAATTTTGCAAACATTTTGAGTTATTTTTATTGTTCGGTTGTCGAGATTGTTTTTTTGATGCTTGGATTTTTTTTGTTTTTGCAGAAATTAGCAGCTGCGATCTAAAGGTATTGCTTTGTTATTTATTTGATGATTTTTTCGTTCAATTGATGTTTGGTTGTGATTGCTGGCTAACATTCGTTTCTAAAAAAACTCCATAATCACTGTATTTCCTGAGAACACTCGAGTTCATTTCAATGGAAGCTCCATCTTCAAGTCAATAATATAGAATTCTGGTTCGTAAAAAAGCCCCATATTGAACCGTTCTTTCACAACTAGGGCTGAGCTTATGCTATCTTGACAAGAGGTATGACACTCTTTTATTTAATGGATTGAATAATCAAAGAAAGTTTCCAACTTCCCTATCAACATACTAACATTGATGCATGGTTAATAGGCTTTAGCACCATGTATTGCCATAGGTATTCTTACGAACTTGTGAAACTAAAGTGGGATGTCCTGGAAACGGTGGACATGGAAAGGTAAGTTAATTTGAAGTCCTTTCTCATTAACTTTGATTAATTATGAATCTATGGTTCAGTAAACTAAGTGTTCTTGATAGATCATTTAGTACTAACACTTATATGTTGCAGTTCATGAAGGAATTGCTATACTAGCTTGAAATCCGTGGGAAGCTCGAAACCCGATTGCCATCACCAAAGACCTTTTACCGCCTATTTAGAAAATTAAATGTCTTCGTAGACAGGCTGGTGGTGCGTCTACTTAAAAAAGCGAACGACTTCGGCATGTTGGTGCTGCTGCTAAGGAAAATAAAGTTTAGCTCTTGGTTGTTTAGATATTAGTGTGTAAAAGTAATAACATGTAGATGAACTAAAAAATCATTTCATATGAATTGGCTAAACAAAGAAAATAATGTAATTAAGTTGATAATAATAATCTAAATTTTGAAAAATAATCTAAATTTTGAAAAGTAATGGTATTTACCTAAGTTTTCAAATAAGCACCTACCTGTTTTCATGCTTGGAACATTATGTTGTTTTGTGTACTGAACTAAGCATATGAGTTGGATGGCTTATTGTAACGATGATTGTTCGCGAAACCCAATTTTATGCAGAAATTTGGCGACACGAAATCAAAAAATGCATCGGGATCAAATCGGGACGGGGTGAGGCGAAGCCGAGCTTTACCAAATCGAATAGGGATGGGGCGAGGCAAAGCCGAGATTTACCAAATCAAATTGGAACATTATGTTGTTTTGTGTAGTGAACTAAGGATATGAGTCGGATGGCTTATTGTAACGATGACTATTAGTGATACCCAATTTTATGCAGAAACTTGGAGACATGAAATCAAAAAATGCATCGGGATTAATTCGGGACAGGGCGAGGAGAAACCGAGCTTTACCAAATCGAATAGGGACGGGGCGAGGCGAAGCCAAGATTTACCAAATCATATCGGGACGGGGCGAGGCGAAGCCGAGCTTTACCAAATCATATCGGGATGGGGCGAGGCGAAGCCGAACTTTACCAAATCAAAAATATGGTTCAATTTAAGAGTGTCATTTTATTTGTAGTTGGTGAACCAAATTCGTGAAGCTGCCCGGGCGTATCACGGGCACAAAATTGAGGGAAGTTATTCCTCCCAATCATTTGTTTCTAAAACCCAGAAAAGAGTTGCGGTTGTGTGAGAAAAGAGAGGAGAGTAATGCGAGAATTCAGTCAAGAAATGGGTTGAATCGAGAAGAGCTGTTAGGCTAGGGATTTGATTGATGTTGAAGGTTATCATTTGATGTTCCTACTGTGTGAAATTTAGAGAATTTGGGCGACACATAACTGAAGGGAAATAAACAGAGATCGAGAAGATTCAGATGGGGGTTTGAATGGATCTGAGTTTTTCTAATTCGAGTGGAAGTGATAGATCAAAATTCAGTGGCTGTGAGATGGAAGATCAGTCTGTGGTGGTCGAAGAATTGGGAGGTCTGAGATGATTCTAGGGTTATAGGCCAGGGTTTGGTGAGGAGAAGATGAAGAAATTCAGGGCGAGACGAAGTGAGTTTTCGAAACCAGATGAATAAGAAGAAGAGATTTGGTGAGATGGGTTCAATGGATTTCAGGGATTTGTATCAATTTCGAGTTCTAATCTCGTTGTGAGAAGGAATGTAGAGAAGAAAAAGGGATCTAGACAGAAAGAGATGATGAGATTTGAAGCTGGATGGATTTGAAATCATGGGAAGGAAGATGGTGATGAACATTGTAAAGGGTGGAACTGATGATTGAAGCTGCAATTTAAGTGTTGGTTCTGTTGCAGGCAATAGTAGTGCAGATGCAGTTAGAAATGGTGGTATTTTCAGTTAGAAGTGTTGGATATTCAAGGTGACTGGATTGAGTTTAAACTGGGCTGAGATTGTGCACAGGCAATTGCAATAAAAGATGCGGATGGAGAGTTATGCACCGTGGTTATACAAGATGCTGCTGAAGTAATGGCACTACAGTTGTACGAATGAAGAGTTACGGCTCAATTTAGAAGCTACGGAATTAGCTTGTTGTAGCTACATTTGCAGGTGATGGGTTGGTGATGCTATGAGACAGAGAGCCTGAGATGTTGGTAATGGAATGGTGATTATATGAGCTTTACCTAAAGATAACAACTGATGCTGCAAGTGCCAATGGCAAGGGGATGAAAGGGAGCTGTAGAAGTGGACTGGAGACTGAATTTGCCATAGAATGATGCAACAGAAAAGGAGGAGTTATGCCTTGATCTGGTGGTGATTGAACTATGAGCAGGTGGTGGTAATGGTGAAGTCAGGGTAATTGATGTTTTTTATGAGTTGAGTATCTGAGATGGAGGAATTGGTACAGTGATTCAAGCTTGTTTTAGTATTGGGATGTTCGGTAAAGGGACTTGAGAAACAGTTGGAGGAGCTGAAAGCAGAATTGCAGCTATGGTGGTGTTGCTGCTAGAGATAGTCTGAGTTTGAATGGGTTTTGGTTTGAAACTATGAGATATGGATTCTGGTGGTGTGTGCAGCCAAGAAAGTTCCAGGGAATATGTATATGGATTATGACTGAATGAGATTGCAGGTGAAGTTCAGGGAGGTAGATGTGTTGCTGTTGAGCTCAAATTGAGCTGGTGGTTGAACTGTTGGTGAGCTACATAATTGAAGCTACAGTCGATGGATATAAGGAATGACTGAAGCTTGAAGATTACAGGGTGATGGCTGGAGTAAGTGCAACTTTTGGCTTGATAGAGCTGATGATGGATGCTAAGTTGCAGGAATGGTTGTGAATTTGATGTTTATGGAATGGTTTAAGCTCGAAGCTGAGATGATATTGCAGGCACTGGAGTGGTTGTGGTGGTTGCATCTCATGGATATTGCAGTTGTACTGAAGGTGAAATGGGTTGTTGTTGGCTGAGAGTTTGAGTTGATGGTACAACTATAATCTGGTGGTAGTTTGAGATGATTATGGCCGTGAAAGAAAATTAAACTCAGGGAGCTGAAGTAATTGGTTATGTATGAGTTACAGGAGGTGGTGCACTGATGCTATTGCAGGTCTATGGGGAATGAGGAGATAGAGCTGAGATGATGTTCCAGAGATAGAAGTGATGCTAGCAAGAGAAGACGATGCAACTGAAGGAACTGATGATTATGGAATGGCTTGAGCCTGGTGGTTTGCGGTTGAGCATAGAATAACAATGATGGTAATGGCAATGCATTGGATGCGTGGACCTGTGGCTGTAGCGGGGAATGAGTTAAATTTGCAGAAGGTATAGAATGGTGTTAAATTGATGCTGCTGGTGAAGGGCATGTTGTTAGTAACTGCCAGAAATGATGTTGTGAGTCTGGTTTATGAGATTTGGCCTTCCAGGAGGAAATGGGTTGGTGCAATGGCTGTGAGTCATGGCTTGAGACGCAGAAACAATGCGAAAATGCAGTGAGAATGGTCAGCTGGTGGTACTAGTTCCAGTTGGTGAATTTCTGAACCGAAGGTGGGTATGGTAATATTTCATTGAATCATAAAGGTAAAGCGTGTTGGATGCGGGAGTTGGCAGCGAGATGTATGAGTTCGGAGTCACGCTTTTGGGCACGCTTTCGCAAGAACAAGGAATTGTCTTAAGTGGTTCTTTTTTGAATGTGTGGCCTGCAGGAAGCAGAGTTGAGCTACTGGAGGTGTAGAATTGCATGGTGACAGTTTCTGATGACTAAGGCGGCCAGAGAAAGTTTCTCGGTACCGGATTCCGATGAGTGACCGGATTCCGGTGATGGCATCAGCAATCCGGCGACCCAGTTTTGGACGCAGGATTTCCAGAAGAGATGTTTTCACACATGGTCTTGGTGGAACAATTGGAGATGGGTTTTGAGAAGAGAGTATCCTTTTGGGTATTTGAGAAGCATATAAATAGAAAAATCTTTCTCTAAACCTAGACATCTCCATTAGGGAGAACTACTGCTGCTACTTTTTGTTCTAGGGTTTTAGTCTTTTAGACATGGAAACTTTTATTTTTCTTCTTGTGAACTCCATGATTATGAGTAGTTAATTTATTTTGGTTAAGGAATAAGTTGGATTTCCAAACATGAGTTTTGTTTAATAAATTAGTTTTATCTCCATACTAATCGTTTATGATTCATTGATGATATTGTTACATGATTTGAATGCTTGTTTGGTTGAGTTTAGAATCAATTGAGTTTGTTTTCATCTCTATTGCTAGATTATGATTTATTATACGCAAAAGTGATAGATTCCTGATTACAAGCAGCATAATTGTGATTATTGCTTGTAGTGATACATCCTAGTAGTCACAAGTGAGTCATAACCTTTGTTAAATCGGATTAGTGCTTTTACACGTTCGATTGCTTTGATTGGCCTGATTTCATAGAACCTAATGCATCTAGGGAATTAAACTTGATTAGTGCTTTTACACGTTAGGTTGTTCTCTTAGATAACATTCATATTCGCATCTTTTAATGTGTTTCTTGATGACAAGAGGAAATTAGCGGGATATTCTTGCGATCAAGGTATCCTAGGGCTTTTGGTTAAGTTGAGATTAAATATCAATTCTACTTATTGTTAAAAAGCATGTTTGTGAATGAAAATGAATCCTTAACCAATATCTTTTCTATTTGATTTGCTTGTTTATTTCTTTATTTTCTTTTCTTTTATTTTTACTTTACATAAATCAGAACATCCCACATTATTTATATAGGAGACCGAAACAATTTGACAAACTTAGTCCTCTCTGTGGGAACGATCATTTCTTGCCCTTGTTATATTATATATTTTGAGTAGTGAGAAAGTGTAATTATTTTTGACCCATACGACAGCGATCACTTTACTAGCATTGGAGCTGGCAGGAAGCAAAGAGTTCAGAGATATTCGCTGATTGTTATTAATGCGCTTAAGTGCAGAAAGTACAAACCTGACTAGCGAATTCAGAACACTATAAGAAGGATTAAAGATCTTATTGGGAGATTTAGCTAGGTAGAATTCAGATATTTCAGAAAGACTGCTAATGAAGTTGCACACAACCTAGCATCTATGGCTGTGGATATTCACTCTACAAATGAGTGGCTTACCTTTCATCCTCCTTGTAGTGCTCGAATCATTGAGATTGAGCAGGCTAGCATTAGTTTTTTTTTTTTCTCTTTTTTGTTCCCCCTTCAAAAAAAACAAAAAAAAAAACAGTAACTTCATACATGTAATCAATCTCTCTGGAAAACACTCTCTCAGCCACGGTATACGGTATACCCTCTTAAAGCCTCATTATCACTTTCTTCAGTGTCCTTGCTCCATAGATTGGACAATGCATTTCGTCAGCAATCTGAAACTTATTATGGTGTTGAATTGATGCCACACATTGTGTTTTTATTGTTTCGTTTGATCTGTGCAACCGTCGTGTAGTGAAATTTTATTATTTATGAAATTGTGCATACATAATGGTAATGAGAAGAGATAAGTTAACGATATACCATGTACATGTTATATTTTTCTCTTCCAAAAAATTAAGCTATTTTAATTCCAATATAAAACAAAATCAGGTATTTTGTTAGAGACTCCACAAAGCTATTTAGCTGACATTATTAAAATGCTGCTTCCACTTGCTAATTATAATTATGAGAAATTAAAAAGAAGAAATTGTATGATAGACAAAATTAACTGCATAAATGCGTATTTGCAACATGGATATGTAGATTGTATAGCAAACATATCGTTTCTCCCTCAAGGTTTGTTTATATTAAGTGTGAGTTCATCATATATAGACTGTACTTATGTTTGTTTAGCCATAAAAGTTCAGTGTTTAGTACTAATATATCAAAAAAAAAAAAAAAAAAAAAAAACACGAAAATCTTAGGGTTTGGCCGGTTTAGCTCCGGTTTTTTATCTCATCTTTTTCTCTTGTGTTCTTCACGTTTTTTAGGGTTTGGCGTCAATTCATGGCGCAAAATCAACCAATATCGCCCGATCTAGGCGCGACTAACCAACATCAACAACATGAACGTGATCAAATCAATAGGAATAGAAATAGAAATCGTTCAAGATCGAGAGTCAAACAAGTTTATATGCCAAAATCTGGAAACCGAGCTGAAGAGGGAAACCATAATGGCGCTGCTATAAATCTTGAAGGAAATCGTTCTTATGCCAATGTTGTGAAGAAGAGAAGCCATGTTATGTCTAGTATTGATGCGGATTCTTTATCCTTACCTCCAGTTCGTTCTTCAACTGGTGAGATGATTATTAAAATTCCTAAAGAAGATATGACACGTTCGAAAAAGGTTTGGAAGTTTAGCTTGGTTGGTCGATTTGATTTTCGAACCCTAGGAACGAAATTTGAAGAAGTTAAGATTATTTTGAGCAAACAATGGAATCTAACCGGTGCTGTCCAATTTATTCCTTGGATTAAAGGCTATTTTGTAATTAAGTTATTCAATGAAGTTGATAAAAAACGTGTAAGCTATGAAGCTCCGTGGAGGGTGAAGGAGCAAAACCTGAAAGTGATGCCATGGACGCCTATGTTTGATCCATAATCAGAGAAGATGACTAGGGCTGTTGTTTGGGTACGTTTCAAACAACTTCGTCTTGAATATTGAGATGAAGAAATTCTATTTCGGATTTCTAGGGGCATTGGAAAGCCTGTGGTTGTTGATCCGAGAACTCAAAACCATGAGTATGGCTATTTTGCTGCGGTTCTAATTGATATTGATTTTTCTAAGCCTCTGGCTAATATTGTTATTGATGATGAAGATTCGTCTGAAGGTTTATGCCTTGATTATGAAATTTTGAATGAGCCGGACTTTTGTGATCATTGTAAATCAATTGTCCATATGGAAGTTGATTGTAGAGCTAAAAAAATACATTGATTTGAAGAAGAAATATGATGTTGAAACCAATGAGGAGCAGCGTGCTTCTATCCAAGTAGAGTTGGAGGAGTTGAAGAATGTTTGGGGTATGAGAAGATACAAAAAAGATCCGCCAAAAGCTAGCGAGCCACCAAAGGATAAATCCAATGAAAAATCAAAAGAAGGTGACAATACTATGCCACTGATTAACCCCCCAATTGGTGGTGCTAATTTTACTGGTACTCACACGAGATTTCAAAGTCCTATGAGTAGCACTGTGGGTGGCTCGCGTCATGATGCTGCTGCTCAAATGACGCCTGGTGCCTCTTCGCCTGGTGATATGGATGATGCAACTACGCCTGCTAATACGGCCGATATGGCCGTAATAGATAGTGGTGATAGTTTGGAGAGGGATGAGATGGAACTCTATGCCCATTATGAAGAGCAAAGAAAGATTTCCAATGAACTTGCCAAGTCTGCTGACATAGCCAAATTAGAGCAAGGCATGGCATTGCATTGCAAAAATTGCAAAAAGCAAGAGAAGAAATCATGGAACGTAAAAGAGTTGAAGAGGAAAAACATATAGAAGCTGATGTTGAGCGTATTAGATTGGAGTTGGAGGCGAGTGCGGCGCGAGATGCTCATGGTGATTCTATTCCGCGTATTGAGGAAGGGCTAGGTGGTGAGATTCCTACCACCGATTATGTTATAGAGCAAATAGTAAATGATGGTTTTAGTTCTTCAACTAGAATAGCTAGAAGTGGCACGCCACCAAACGCATCGGAGCCTCTTGAGACTTCCAATAGGTTTGAGACTGGCGCTGAGGAGAATGATGAAGAAGTTGAGAACATTGATATTGATAATCCACCTAGTATTTTGCAATCGTCAAGTACTAATACTGCAGTTGAAGATGAGACAAAGAAATTGGATTTTGAACCGGCGAAGAAACAAGAAGAGCGTGAGGCGAAGGAACATGCTGAACGAAAAAAATCGAAAAATCCAAGGACTAATAAGAAGAAACCTGTGGCGGCTAATACAAGCACGATTAGTACTCGAGGTGTAAAAAATTCAAGACAGGGTTCGGCAAGCCCTACAAAAAACCATGGTGGTAATTGATCGGTTTTCAGCCGACACAAATATAATTTCACTTTCTTACTTCCTAAAATAAAGGTACTATGCGATAAGAAAGAGTTCGTATCCACAGAGAGGCTTTTGTTGTTATAAAAAAATTCAGTTTCTTAGTAACCAAAGGGGGGATGTTGTTTTATCAAAGCAATAAAAATAAATTGAAAGCAATAAAGTATGAAAATAATCAATATGGAGAAAGTATTGGTCACGGGATAGTTTCATTCACAAACACATATTTTCATCAATGACTAGAATTGATATTTAATCTCTCATTTACTAAAAGTCCTAGAATATCTTGATCGCAAGACTATTCCGCTAATTCTCTGATTTCATCACAACCACATTAAAAGATTCATATGTGAATTCTTCCTAGAAATCAACCTAAAGTGTAAAAGAAAATTAGATTTAACTCCCTAGAAGCAATATGCTATATGGAATAAGACTAATCAAGGCAATCGAAATGTGTAAAAGCACTAAATCAATTTAACCCAAGTTATGATTCATATGTGACTAGTAGGATATATCTCTACAAGCACTACCCACATTTATGCTACTTAGAATCAGGGATGAACAACGTTTTCGTATTGAAAACCCTAATATAGCTCTAGATATGAATGCAAATCGGATTGATTCCGGACTCAACCAAATAAACAATCAAATCATAAATCAATATCAACAATGAAACATAAACAATAAACTTGAGACAAAACTAATGCATTGAATCAGATTTTATTTGTGAAATCCACTTATTATCCCATAACCAATATTAAGAATTTAGCTACTCATGGTTTTTGAACTCAACATAATTATTATTAAAAATAAATTGAATAACATAAATATAAATGGAAGCAAACCCTAGTCGCTGCTCTCATCCAAAAACCCAGTAGAAAAATACGTGATAAGTCTTCTCCCCTAAAAGAATAGAAACTCCTCCTTTTATAGCTTTCCAACTTTCCAAATTAGGTCTTCAAAGCCCACGGTCCAATAGCAAGAAGTCCACCAAGCCCATGAACCAAGTGTGAGAAACCCATTTGAAATTATGTCCCAAAAATATGCTCGCCGGAAAACTGGTGCACCGGTCGGAATATGGCCGGAATTCGGTCACCGTCGCTATAATCCGGCCACCAGAAAACTTTCTCCGATCACTTGAAGCATTGGAAGACGTCACCAGGAAAGTGCACACTCCCAGAAGCTCAACTCGATTTTTCTGCAATTCAAACATTCACAAAATACCACCTAAACCAATTCCTTGTTCTTGCGAAAACGCACCCGAAAGCGTGACACGTAGCTCATATGTCCGGCCGCCAACCCTTTCGTTCGACTCATACCCGCCTCACGATTCACTGAAATATTATGATTAACACTCTCGGTTCAGAAATCCGATACCCGGAACTAGTACCACCGGTGCACCAATTCCACTCCGTTTTCGCGCAATTTCTGTAGCATGTACTCATACCACCAACTTCAGTCCTGCTCTTAACCCACTGTAATTCCATCTCAATTCCTTGACTTTCTTTATTGTAATAGCAGCATCAGTCTCGACTCCTGGACAACAGCACCAAGAGCTAACACCAGTTCCATTGACACTGCCACACCTGCAGTTAACCATCTTCCCAAACCTACCAGCACAGCATCTCTGCAATGCTACCTGCAATTTCTTATGCTCTGTTTTCCTCCATGATTTCCCTGCGCAATCCACTTCAGCACCTTGTTGATATTAACATCACCCTCAATCACACTTTCTCAAGACCAGTAGCTGCAACTCCTACATCTGCCTCACTCTGTAGCTTTATATCATTCTCCCCTGCAACACTTTAAGCCTCTCATAACCTGCAATTTCAACTTGCATCTGTGAACAATCACCATGCATCTTCATTAATGAACCACTCCAGCTTAGGTCAGTAGCACAACATCACTAGGTTAATTTCTAGTTTCAACAGAAGCAACAAATCATGTAGCTCATCACCAGCTTCAGTTCTCTCAGCGCCATCAAAAGTTGCCATTCCATTTCCTCCAAGCAAATTCTGCAACTGTAATTGTACCAATCTATTGCATCAGCACTAGTACCAACTGCACAATTCAAAATTGAAGAAGACCAATACCAGCTGCACAATCCAGCTCCTAACTGCACCACTTCAGTCACCTCCATGCCAGCAACACCATCAGCTATTGCACCTACTTCACAAAACTAGTACCACCAATTCCATCTGAACTTCATTCATCTATTGCATCACTTCAGAACTCCACCAGCTCATCTTCTCTTGTTCATTGTAGCTCAACCTGCTACAGATTCATGCCCTCACTGCCCTTTTCAGTTCTTAACCTGCAGTCTCATTGCAGCATCAGTTCCAGGTGCTCATTCGCTTACCATTCCCTTGAGTCTTGCGCTTCCACTGCACCTGCAAGCCTCATTGTCACATCACCAAAGCAACAAATCATCTCCCCAGTTCACATCTCTTGCAAGTTGCAACAGAAACTTTACAGCATCTTAATCTTCTTGGTTGCAACTCAGAAATAGCAGCAACACCTGCACTCCTAGCTGCAGCTTCCCTGCAATATCAGCTTCAGTAGTAGTTGTAGCTTCTCCGGAGTATCAAACCATTACCACCAGCTCCAGCTTGTCCATCTTTCCATCTGAGCAGCACCACCATGTTCACCACAGCAACACTTGCATCACCAGCTGCATTTATTGTATCACCTGTAACTGCCACACCTCAACATAGCACACAACACCACCCCTGGCTTCATTGTGACCTCCATTTCTTGTTATGCACAACACCAACAACTTCAGTTCCTCCTCAAGCCATCTGAACTGCACCAAAGTTTCCATTTCAACCATCTAATTGCAGAAACACACACTCAACACCACAACCCACTCCTGCAAAAGTTCATAATCCATGTCAAACTGAAATTTGATTCATGTGAAACCCTATCTGTAAATCCAAGAATAACCCATTGTTTTAAACAGCTTCAAATATCATCTCTTGGGTTGATTTTTCACTCACAAATTCATCCAATTCCATCCACATCGCAACAGCCCAAATCCCAGTCAGATTCAGTACAATCTTCATCTTCAATTCTAGATCAAACCCTACTCAGTAATAAATCACCACAGCTCCAAATTCTTTCAATCCCATCTCACATTCACCATCATAGCAACCACCAAACCCTAACTCAACAACCCATCACACAGAAACTCTTGAATTCAATTTCCTTCCCAGATCCACCTTCAACTCCATTTCTTCCTTCGATTTCATCCACACACCCATCTCTCTCCAGCTTTATTCAACCACACAACTCCAATTGCAGTCACCAGCAAATCAATTTACTGGTAACAACTTCAAGTTTCTTTCTGCACCTCAGACAACAGCAGCCACTCCTCTTATCTCAATTTGATAAGCAAATGATCGAGACTCTGACTTCTAGGTCTCATGTAGGAATGAATGTGGTTATAACCACCCTAGTAGAGCGGATAAGGGCCAACCAACCCATACAATGCTTGCCGGTTTCACAAAACCGCCAAGCTACTTCCTTTCTCAACACAACTGTCAGTTATGCAAAACTGACAGTTCATTCTTCCGTTCTTTTGCTGCGCAACCTTAGCCCGCTCCAACTATCGCATGTGGATTCCCTTTGTGCTCCTTTTACGCTCTAAACGGGAAATTTTCCTTCTTTTGCCCCCAAGTGCTCCATTGCACCTAATAATCTCAAATTCACACATAAGATACATATTTCACAAAATAAATAGCAAAGAAAGCATAAATACTAGATATAAAATTAGGTGTTTACAACACCTATCAGATTCCCCCACACTTAGACTTCGCTAGTCCTCGAGCAAATCAAACAAAACTTATTCTAAAGGATACATACAATTCTCGTGAGCGTTTACTAGAGAAATACCCACACAACCTACATTTCCAACATACAAGTTCTCCGAAATGATAGTATCCAACGCGCTAAGAAGACATAGAGATTATGCACACTAGTCATAAGAAGTTAGACACATAAATGAACACAATCTCATTCTTAAAAGTTGAGAGAGAAATAACCATCCCTTATCGAAAGAAATTCGGGTTCGGAGTGATCAAAAGTCTTGACTCTGCCTCACAAGAAAGGGTTTTATGAAATTGCACTCAATAGTAAATAGCTCTTTATGGGTCACACATGTGTCCAGGTAGGAATGAAGAGAGAATCCTCTGACACGTTGAATAGTAGGACGGAAAACCCTCCGAAATGTTTTGAAAACCCACATATTTTATTCATTTTGAAAACCCTTTTTTCTGACGATCTCTAAGAAAGGAAATCAACCACTTAACGAAGGTGGGAATATGCTTACTTACCTCGTTATCCGTTCGGCGTGCAGCTAGCACCACTCTCACAGCATCCATAGAAACGTCTTCGGTCTTTAATCTCTGTCTTCGTCTTCAGTCTTCAACTCTTGATGATAACTCTTGAACTTAGTAGAGTCTTGACAATGTGATTCTTTCCTCTCATTACTTGTTGCTTGAAACTTCACTGTAGATATTTCTTCGTCCGTTGGCTTATTGAATGAATATAAAGCCAAAATATGATCTAAACAAACCAAAATATGATGCAATGATTATTTTTTTATTTTTTTTATTTTTTTGAGACAAGAGAATATAATACAAATAAAAATAAAAATGCAAGTACAAATGCCATGGTGTGAGTACTTTACCGCTTGATTCTTCACAACTTGTATGTCTCGATATCATAAACTTCTTAAATTCTCATCTTGATAATCTTCATTCTTGTACAATAGTCTTCAACTTGTAAAAATTTTGCTCCTTGTCTTGTTGCTATACTTGAATATGAAATCTGCTCATTTTTGTACTGTTGCTTGTAAACCTAGAATGTCTTCAACTTTCCTTCGAACTTTTGATGCTTCCCTTGTTGATGATGATGGTGTTTCTATGGACCTGTTGGTGTAGAGAGAGATAAAGTGGATGGTGCTAACTGCGAACAAGATTACAAGTGGTATGTAAGTTAGCAATTCGATGTCACCATTCATGATTGATAAAATAGCACTCAAGAGATCAAAATAGTGCTTCTATTGGTGGGAGGTTGGTGTAGGAGCAGAAAATCACAACAAATGATAACTTACGAAATTGTGGAGAGAAAAGACATCTTGCGAGCAAAGAACATTTTGCGAGCAAAGGAAATCACGAGGAAAGCAAAAGAAGTTCGCGAAATGAAGTTACGAAGGTTCGCAAGATAATTATCAAATCCGAAATGGCGGGAAAACACAACTGTCATATTTTGTAAGATCATATAAATAGCCATTTAGGCATAAGAAAAAAGGGAGAGATCTTTTGAGCAAGAGAGGATAATTTTAGGAGGAGAGAGAAAATGTTAGGAGAGATTTATTATCTTTATCATCTTCTTCCCCAAAAAACTAGAGCTCCAAATATTCTTTAATGGAGTCTCAATTGTAAAATCATGTAATTACATACAATCACTAGTGAAGCACCGTGGATGTAGATCACATTGATCGAACCACGTAAAAATCTTTGTGTCTCCTTTATAATTTTAGTACCTTAATTCTTAGTTTCATATCAAATTAATTAGGTTTAGGAATCATTTTAATGGATTCTTATGAGGGTGTAATTGTGAGATAATCCGCAACTACATAATTGGCGCTAGAAACAGGGACTGAAGAAGGTTCAAAGAAATTGGAGAAGAATTTATATGGTGATTAATGGATCTTTAAAATCAAGAAGATGATGGAAAGAAGAGAAGAAGAGCTTTTGGTGATTTATCAGAAAAAAGTTTTTAAATCAACGATATACTCGTAGGAAGAAGTGATATTCTGATTCATTATATGAAACAATAGTAGATTCAAACAAGGAATTTTCAATTCAGTGAAATCCAAACACCAGCAGAATCGAAAAATCAATGAAGCATTGAGTAGCGAGTATATCAAGAGGAACAGCATAGGAGAGTATAAAACACCATTTCCACAGGAAACAGTGTTTCGAAGTTTATTCGTATACAACAACACAAAGTCGTTATAGCAACAATGAATTCACAACGTCTCCAACAATAAATCATACGATAAAGAATTTCGACTAAGAAGAGTAAAGGAAACACTGATGAAGATCGATTTAGCAGTAGAAGTTTAAGAAGAACGCATAGAGATATTTCTTCGCAATTCCATACTTGCGAGCAACAAAACCAGCAAAGCAAACTTCGTAAACTATATAGTGATGAAGATAAGCCAAAATATGAAGCAGCAAATCGAATTCAGTCAATAAACTATTTCGTAAAGGAGGATAACTCGTGGAAGGAGTCATACATTCCAATAATTTTAAGGAAGACACAATAAATTGTGAAAGATCAATATCTCGACCAAAGCCAGGGGAGCATCATCTAAAAGTAGATACAGTAGAGATACTTCGTGAAAGCTGTAGTAGAGGAGGAAAAATATTCTATCAAATTTACTTCATAGAACTTCAACAACCAATCACTTCATAGAACCTCCCACTAGAAACCTACATCTTTGTAGAAAAGTCTATATCTTCGTAAAATTATAATCTGTCAAAGAAATATTTTGCGAAAGAGGTAGGTTAGGCGAAAAGATACTTCGTCAACTGTTTTAGTGAAGCTGCAACAGGATAGACAATGACGAAGTTGCTTCACCAATGATTTCAGCGAAGAATAAGTAAAATGGTAGGGATCAAGATGCGTTGAATTTTCCACGTCATTAAATCTAGACCTGCAAGAAGACACAATGGGATGGAGATGAAGATGGAAATGTATGTAGATGGAGATATTGAGATATACAGAAAATAACTTGCGAAGGAAATCATTTTCAGAACCATTAGCTCACAACAGAAATAACCTGCGAGCAAGATATGAAGGGAAACGAAATTCCAAATACGAAGGGAAAAGAAATTCCAACCCAACTCAAAATAAAGATATCATTGAATAGAGGAGGAAGAGACAATGACGTTCAGATTGGAAAAACGGTGAGTCATCTGGGATGAAGAAAACACGATCTTGGAATGTTGTTGCCATGATGAAAGAACGAGAGTTTTTCGCCAAGATTCTAGTTAAGGAAAGATGGAAGAAAATCGAGACGAGAGAAGTGGTCGCTACCATTGGTGGAGATTGATGGTGATTAACCAGAATACACTTATGAAGTGGAAATATACTTCATGGAGAATATATGATAAGAGTAAAATTATGATAATAGAATAGTAAAGTTATGGATGTTCTTATCTTGTATACATAAGAGTGAATTCAATAAGCGTGAAGCTCAGCTTATCAAATACTAAATGGCAAAAAGAAGATTAATTTCAAAGAAATAAATTTGCGAAGTAAGCACCCGGAATAGCCTTCTTCGCAAAGAAGAGTAGTAAACAGACCTCAAGATAGAATATCAATGAAATGGAAGCCAATCCACGTACATGATGGAAGCTCGGTCAACTCAGCAAATAAAAAAGCATGAAAGAACTCCAAAGACGCAGCCAAGGAATGATCAAACGTCTCCTATGGAGAAATTTATTTCCAGTAAATGAAGAGAACAATTCCGTGAAGTTAAGGAGAATGTAGTAGCAGGAAGCGCAAATGGTCATCTATTTCGCAGTTACAGAGCAATGGTTCGCAGAAGAAAAAAAATCGAGTTAAGATGGATCGTGAGCGAATAAAATTAACTACAAGACAACATGCTAATATTGCAGCGTACAACATCGCAGAAAACACATGCAACTAAGAAGAATCCATCTACATCAACAACAACCATGAGAAAGCAACAGAAGTAGTCTAGCATCAGCTTATAGTAGCTTAGCGTTAGCTCGCAAGATATCTTACCAAGATCGCAAGATGCAACAATATACAAGCACCAAGTGGAGCCAATGACGAACTTAGAAATCACACTGCCCGGCGTGAGAACAATGTTACATTTCAAGAGAAAATAGGGGATTATGGAAAAACAAAAAAGAATCCAAAAAAGAGGGAAGTTCGTAAACATTTACTTCGTGGAAATTTACTTTAAGTACCGAATTTTCATTTTCTTTGTTCATAAATTTCAACTTCGTGAACATTTACTTCGCAACCATTTACTTCACGAATATTCATTTAAGTTCGCAATTATTTAACTTCGTGAATGTTTACTTTGTATATATTTTCCAAGGCTTGCATCAACATAACCTACTTCGGGAAGAAGAAAACTACTTCGTGAACAACAAGCAATCCACCAGAAGTATGAGTTTCATGGCGGGTCAAAAATTTAATTCTCATTCTTTCTCATTTTGCAAGCAAGCAATTTACTTCGCAAGAGAAAATAACAAGCTGTAAAAAGGTAAGTAACATTTCCTTGAATACTTTATTTACGGAAGACAAAAGATTTTTGATTTTATTTACTAAAACCGATATACTCGCAAAATTTCTACAATTTCTAAGATTTCAAAACGTTTCAAAGATTTTTTAGATTGGTGAAAAGCGATACAATCGCAAGATTCAAAAATCAATTCATCGCAAAAATTTAAAAATCTCAAAATTTTTCAAAGACTTCAAAATTGCAAAAAACAGAGAAAATTCAATTCCTATATTTCTATTGAATAATTTTGATTTAAAGATGTGATATGGATACTTCTCATACTTCTTATACTAAACATTTCATGAAAACATTCAACATTTTATATACATGAAAAATTTACGATGAATTTTTAAAAAAAAGGCGAAAAAATACCGCCAAAAATCAATTGCGATTAAACTTTCATTAATTTGCGAATAAAAGACCGCAATCTGTGATCAGCCTCCAAAAAGAAAGAGAGCCGCAGAAAATTTTATACAGGCAAACCTTTGTGGCGTACACCCTAGTTCGCGAAGCTATATTTCGTAAGAGGAAAAGTCCTAAAGTGCGTCATTTAAGGGGGTACCTATAAACGTGGCTAAGGGTAACAGGAACACCACCAAGGACCCTTAGTACATGGTAAAATTTTAGGGGTACAACCCAATAATGGGGTACCTATCCGGGTTAGACACCTTGGATTCTCACCTAATCTAGCGACATTACGCAATATAAAATGCGGTGTAAGAGGATTTAGGTTGGGCGACTAAGGCATACTGTCTTTCCAAAGAAGTGCAGAAAACGATCAAGGCGCCGAGGTACACGGTTGAGTCAAGAGTGTCGGGTGAGGTTGAACCACATCTGCCATTTTTGACAAGTCTTGGCAAATGATGCACTTGGCCCAAAGATACCCCATAGGGTGCAACCTCGTAACTATAAGCCCTATAGGCAAAAAGGATAAGAGGTTGCGATCAAAAGTCAAGTTGTTGGCAGAACCGGATGGGAAGAGATAACCTTGTATGGTCGATGTACGCTTCCTTGAAGGGGAAACCAGGGGGAAGATAAAGGGCATCACCCTCCATTAGGGAGCTGATACGTGCTATAAGACGCAAATGTCACGAGGCTTCTTGTTTGCGAAAACATAAAGGCTTGTCATATTTGTGCAACAATTGAACTTCTGCGAGCCTTCTAAAAAAAAAAAAAAAAAAAGAGAGAAAGAAAGAAAAGAAAAGAAAAAAGAACTCGCAGAATATAATAAAGAAGTTAAGATGAGATCAATGGGTCACTACATGAAAGTGTAGAGACGTCCTACGATTTCATCGCAAGACGGCAATGTCATGGGGCTTTATGTTCGCAAGAATATTTAGACCTGTCATATTGTCGCAACACTTCCTGAAGAGGCTAAAATACTATACAAAAAAGATAAGGCAAGATCAATGGGTTTTTGCATGAAAGTGTAAGAACGTCCTGCGATTTTGTCGCTACAAAAGAGGTGGCAAAATAAGACCTTTACTTAGGAAAGCATGATAAGACCACAGCAATTCATGAAATTTATTCCATCAATATCATTAAAGAATTTTTACAAGAATATATATCATGAAGTCCTAACAAAGAAGACAATTCCATCAAGATCATTGAAGAACTTTGAAGAGAATATATATCAAAGAAGACAATTCCATCAAGATCATTGAAGAACTTTGAAGACAATATATATCAAAGAAGACAATTCCATCAATATCATTGAAGAATTTTTACAAGAATATATATCACGAAGTCATACCAGAAGAGGCGATTTCATTCGCGAAAATACACAAGTAAACTTGCGAAGATGCTTATATGAATGGAGGCAACTCAAAGATATATCAATTTTACTATGGCAAAATGAGCTAAGTAACAGAAACTTGAAATATACATTGCAATAGATAAGTATTCTCATCATACAAGCATCATACAAGCATCATACTCGCATCATTCAAGCATCATATTCGCATCATAAAATCATTGCATAAGCATTTCAAGGCATAAGCATCGCATACACATTTCATAACATAATCATTATATAAGTATTATATGCACACAAGTATTTTACAAAATTTTACAGGATAATACCGCGAAACTTCGCAGAAACATTCATAATTCGCAGGACTATTCATAGTTCGCAACAATATATTCGCAACACTATATTCGCAGCACTATTCGCAGCATTATTCAGAAGTTTAGAAATTCGCAGAAAACCCCAGAAATTCACAGAAAAATTCAGAAATTTGCAGAAAAATTCAGAAGTTAGCAGGGTTACCACTTGAGGTAGAGGCAAGATAAGAATAGAGACGCAATTTAGTTATTCAACATTTTCTTAAGGATTTTCCTTCATAGATAAAGAACAGAGGCAACTATGGATATCCAAGAAAATATTTTATGTTCTTTATCTTCTCAGCAAGAATCCTCACCAAAAATGGAATAATAATTTCACATGAACAGAGGCAATATTTATCACTCTCATCAAGGATACTTCATACTTCTTATATATTTCGAGGATTAAATACTTCTTATACTTTTTAAAGATACTTCATACTTCTTATATATTTCGAGGATTGAATACTTCTTATACTTCTTCAAGGATATTTTATATTTATTATACTTCATATTTCTTCAAGATACTTCGCACACTTCATACTTCGCAAGATGATACTTCTAATTACTTCTTAAAATCTTCAGAACTTCGCAAAAGAATAGAGGCAAGTATATACTTTTTGAGTTTAATATTCTTTCGCTCGTTCCTTCATCAACAAAGATCAAAGACTACACCAACAACTACAACAACTAGTTTTTTCTTAAAGATTGCTCTTCAAGCAATATTCAAGAAAAAAGAGGCAAGATGTAGGAGCGGAATATCACAACAAATGATAACTTACGAAATTGTGGAGAGAAAAGACATCTTGCGAGCAAAGAACATTTTGCGAGCAAAGGAAATCACGAGGAAAGCAAAAGAAGTTCGCGAAATGAAGTTACGAAGGTTCGCAAGATAATTATCAAATCCGAAATGGCGGGACAACACAACTGTCATATTTTGTAAGATCATATAAATAGCCATTTAGGCATAAGAAAAAAGGGAGAGATCTTTTGAGCAAGAGAGGATAATTTTAGGAGGAGAGAGAAAATGTTAGGAGAGATTTATTATCTTTATCATCTTCTTCCCCAAAAAACTAGAGCTCCAAATATTCTTTAATGGAGTCTCAATTGTAAAATCATGTAATTACATACAATCACTAGTGAAGCACCGTGGATGTAGATCACATTGATCGAACCACGTAAAAATCTTTGTGTCTCCTTTATAATTTTAGTACCTTAATTCTTAGTTTCATATCAAATTAATTAGGTTTAGGAATCATTTTAATGGATTCTTATGAGGGTGTAGTTGTGAGATAATCCGCAACTATAGTTGGGTAGCTCACCATTCTACCCGGAGTTTACGTACGGTGACACACACTCTAAAAGCACAAATTTAGACAGGTACAAAGAAATGAAGGTCGTTGCCTCTCATGATGTAACATGGGTAGTCTCCACTATAGGGGACCACTACTCTACTACCGAATTCAGTCTGCACCATATTTTCCACTGGCATGGTTAAATCCAACTTTAACTCTCATACAAATAAGAAACCCGATCATGTTCTCTGTCATCTCTAAGTTCAGTCACTCTTATGAGAATCTCGATGTAATCTTAGCGACATGGATACTATGTGACTCTAAACTAACTACAAGTTGGAGCTTTTTCATGCACTAATTTACACAAAAGTTGAAAATTTTGAAAAAATTTACAATGCAAATACTTAACCACTCCCCCACACTTAAACTTTACATTGTCCTCAATGTAAATTGAGTCATCCAAAGTAAGTCAAGGTGGGAAATTATGCATGAAAAATGACAAGAAATCAGAAAAATAAAATAAATATAATACAAGATAAGAAAAAACAAACTAAAAACAAAACAAAAAAAATGAAAATAAGACAAGAGATACTCATCATATGGGTTGCCTCCCATTTAGCGCTTGGTTTAAAGTCGTCAGCCCGACTATCTCCTTGCTTTCTATGCCTCAGCTAGGGTCCCATGCGTTATGGAAACCCGAATGAATATCACTAGGATATCGCATGACTTCAAACTTGTTGAAACGAATTATCTCTTCATCAAACCTCATCGTGAGTATCCCTGCGTCCACATCAATAACGGTTTTAGCCGTTTTCATGAAAGGTCTCCCAAGTAGCAGGGGTATGGATACATCCGAGCCATCATCCATTTCTAGAACACAAAAATCATCTGGAAAAACTAATTGGTTCACCTGCACTAGGACATCCTCAATAATACCTCTAGGGTAGACATTAGTACGAACCGCAAGTTCAAGCACAATATTAGTTGGTTTCAATGGACCCAAATTTAATGAATTATAAATAGATGCTGGCATGATATTCATGGACGCTCCTAAGTCAAGCATATCCTTACCAATCCTTTTAGTGCCAATCTCTACGGGTATAGTGAAGCTACCTGGATCCTTGCATTTTGGTGGGAGTTTCTTTTGCAAGACCGCCGAAGCGTTTTCCCCCACACTCATAACCTCATTACCGGTTAGCTTTTTCTTCTTGGTACACAAGTCCTTCAAAACCTTTGCATATTTTGGCACTTGCTTGATAACATCAATTAGTGGAATGTTTACATGAAGCTTCTTGAAGATATCTAAAATCTCCTTTTCTAGTTCCGCCTTCTTAGAACTTGCAAATCTGCGAGGAAAAGGTATAGGAGGAACATAAGTAGAAATAGGAGTTTTAGAGTTGGAAGTAGGTACCTCAGAAGTTTGGGGAAAATCATCATTCTGTTCCTCCAAAACAGGTTCCTTTTAGGTCTCCATATCACCCACATCAACAATTTCAGGTTGCACAAGTTGTGTACCGCTTCTCAATGTAATAGCACTAACATTCTCTCTTGGGTTGATAGGTTGAGAAGGGAGTCTGCTACTATTTTTTGCCTTCAATTTGTTGATATCAATCGCCATGGAGGCCACTTGAGTCTGCAACTCCTTGATTGCACTATTGGTCTCTTGTTGACTTTCTTTAAACATGGTAGAAATACCTTGCATAAAAGTTTGTAGCTTGGCGTCGATATCGGAACCTTGATTTTGCACCGATTGTTATGGTTGCTGAAATTGCTGCTGTTGTTGTTGAAATTGTTGTTGTTATTGCGGTTGAAATCCACTCGGGCTGTTGAAGGTAGGTTGTTGAACCGCACCTTGCTTGTTGGCAGAGCTGAAATTTGGATGATCTCTCCATCCCGGATTGTAGGTGTTGGAATAGAGATCATACCTTCTTGGTGGGTTTGTAAAAACCGCATTAGCTTGCTCCAACTCTTCACCATACGAAGGTAATATAACCGCAACCATCTTTTGCATCATGTGCTCCATATTGTCCATCCTTTGATCACGGTGTGATGATGATGAATCACTAACTTCATGCACTCCTCTAACCATTGGTTCACCTATTGTGTAGAATTGTTGCGAGTTTGCAGCCATGCTTTCAATCAACTCGGCAGCTTGGGCCACCGTTTTGTTCACTAGTGCACCACCACCCGCTGCATCTAGAAGATATCTATCACTTGATTGGAGACCTTCGTAGAAGTACTGGATTATCATAGCATCGCTGAATTTATGGTGAGGACAGCTTGCCACCAATCTCTTGTATCGCTCCCAACATTCATACAAAGACTCTCCAGCATGTTGCTTTATTCCACAAATCTCTTTGCGAATTTGAGTATCCTTCGACGCAGGAAAATACCTCTCTAGAAAGATTTTCTTCAACCCGTTCCATGTAGTGACACTTCCGGAAGGCAAACAATACAACCAATCTTTAGCGTTGTCTACCATAGAAAATGGAAACACTTTCATCATTGCACCATCGGCATCGGTCTCCGTTGGAATCATAGCCTTGAAAATGGTATAGAACTCCATAAGATGCTTGTTTGGATCTTCATTTGCCATACCATGAAACTTTGCCAACTCTCTAAGCAACCCCGGATTGATCTCAAAAGTTGAGTTGGTTTGAATACACCATCATTGTGCATCAAGCCTATGAGAAGCCAAATCCTTGAGTGTACGATTTGCGTCTTCCATTGCTTCTTCTTCTTCAACTAGTGGTTCTTCTACAAATGGAACCTCTAGTTCTTCTTCTAGTTGTAACTCTTCTTCCACTTCTTGATGAAGATCTTTATGTTCTACTTCCAAGACTTGTTCTTCCGTTGTGTCTTGACTTGGTTGGAGTATTGTGCCTCTTCGAGTAGCAATCCCGCACCTTGGATAATTCCAATCCTTAGAAGCCAGGGATTAGTACCTGAAAAACAATTCTCGCAAACAAGTAAGAAACAAGACAAGAAACGGAAAGCAAATATGCAAGCAGAAAAATGATAAAAAGAAACTAAAAACTTAATAACAAGCCGTTTGCCTCCCCGGCAACGGCGCCAAAATCTGGTCGGTTGTCAGCCGACGCAAATATAATTTCACTTTCTTACTTCCTAAAATAAAAATAGTATGCGATAAGAAAGAGTTCGTATCCACAGAGAGGCTTTTGTTGTTATAAAAAATTTCAGTTTCTTAGTAACCAAAGGGGGGATGTTGTTTTATCAAAGCAATAAAAATAAATTGAAAGCAATAAATTATGAAAATAATCAATATGGAGAAAGTATTGGTCACGGGATAGTTTCATTCACAAACACATATTTTCATCAATGACTAGAATTGATATTTAATCTCTCATTTACTAAAAGTCCTAGAATATCTTGATCGCAAGACTATTCCGCTAATTCTCTGATTTCATCACAACCACATTAAAAGATGCATATGTGAATTCTTCCTGGACTAGGATCTCATTGAATTCCTCTTCGTATTCTTCCGAGGCATCACCTTCGTCTGTCACATTCACAACTGGATCGGCCCGATCTTTATCGGCCTGGACTTAATCCATTTGCGTATTCCATGTAGCATATTGTCGTTCATTCATTGCCGGTGTCCATGTTGAGTAACTTGTTTACCTTATAATCCATGTAGTGTTGTTCTCGCGAAAGACGAGATTTCCGTTGATTTTCTAAAGCAATGGCACGGTCCCTCACTCTATCTGCCTCCATCTACATCTCCATTTTCTTGTGATCAGCATAGTTGAACTCGCTTGAACCTCCTTTTGCTGCTCGTTGTGCTGCGGCTCTCGCTTCTTTTGCAGCTTTCACATCACCTCCTCTTCTTCTCTTGCAGTTGGTGTTAACATCTAGATTACTATTGTGTTGATCCTGACTACCTGGAAATCCATCAGGCGAGGAAGCAGGCCCTCCATTTTGAAAATCCTGCGAGATTGGACCATGTGGTGATCTTTCAGGCACTTGATGACCTTCTAGTAAGTATGGGTTAAACTTGTTAAGCACCCTCAAAATGGTGAAACAACTTTCATATTGGAAGCTTGAACCTTTGTGGGATCTTTGCCACTCTTCCCGACATCTTCGTTCCACATCTGGTTCGCTTTCACCACTTCTTTTGTTGTTCCATATTTGAGTGATAATAGCTACATATTCACTAACGGCTGCTATAATTTTGCAAAAACGATGACTTAACCCATCGACATCATGACCATATTTGTTACCGGTTTCTAAACAAATTTTTTGTAAAATCTTACCATAATTTTTTTTTCTTGACTACAACCATTAATATTATCTACTGTATATAACACATAATTTCTGCAAAGTGACTCGTCTTGATCCATTGTATACTTCGGACCACGAATTCTTGTGCTCTTTTGCTGTGATTGTTGTGGTATTTGTTGTGGTGTTTGTTGTTGTGATCGTTGCTGTGACGATGACATATTTGTTAAACTGAATTGATATGAGTAATTTTGTTTGAAAAGAAAAAGAAAAGTTAGAGACGGTATGGAAATTATGTAATGTTGAGGAAGGTGTGAGTATAAGTCTCAAGATGAAATGAATTTATAGGGGAAGGGAAGCAGGATGGGAATACCTGGTGGCTCTCATACTATGAACTCGGCGACATAACCCAAATCGCTGGCGCCAAGTTCAAAGATGTGCGTTTTCATGGAAAACGCGGGCGTCAGCAAGGCTGTCGCCAGAGTTATTTTACATGTCGCGCGCTATTACCGCAGACGCGCGCCTATTGGAATGTCTCACTGTTCAAATGAACTGATTTGTTCATTTGAACATCAATTTTCTTGGTTTGTTCATCCCATAGTGGGATCAAAATGAACAAACTCTAGGTTTGTTCATTCCATAGGAATTTCTCTAACCCTTATGAACCTTATGATGATTTCGAAGGACCAACCCAAGAAGAATAAAAAATCGAAGAGATCAATGCTCAAGATTACCAGGTATACCTCTATTCTAACTCCAATTTTAGTTTTTAAGCTCAGAGTGGCAAGAAGTTTCGATTTTTTCCTTCCAAAAACCCTAGGTTTCCAGCCGCCAGGTCCAATCATGGCTGGGAACCCAAGACTTCCTGGCTGTTATCCTATGTTACGGCTCACAATTAATGAACTCCCAGTCATTATCAAAGATTTATGGATGGGATGATGAATACTCCTGGCTCTTTTTTTCGGCCGTAACTTAACTCATCCAGTTACATGGTAATTTACGTCCTGGAATTCCTGGACGTAACATGTTTACAATTAGGAATAATAATTTTTGACCCAGCCGAAAACGTTATGACAACTAGAATAGTACTTTTCGACCCAGCCGTATACTCTCTGACGGCTGGAATATCACTTGTCGACCCAACCGTATACTCTTTGACGGATGGAGAATATCACTTGTCGACCTAGCCGTATATTCTTTGATGGCTGGAATATCACTCGTTGACCCAGACGTTTGTGTGTGTTTAAATTTCTTTTTTGAATAATTATGGGACATATGTCATTATATTATAGATTGTACCGTACATTCTAGTGGAAGACCAAGAGATGGTTATGGAAGATCAAGAGGGTGTTATTGAAGAGCAAGAGGAGGTTATGGAAGATCAACCCCAACTTATGCAAGATTCCGAGGACCCAAGTGCTCATTATGCAAACAACTATGAGTGGAAAGATAAGGAAGATGCAAAGAAGTGGGATCGATCACAAGGGTTGAAAAAGATATGCATCATAGTCCAGAATAAACAAGTTACATTTAACAGCTTTCAAATGGTTTGTGAGTGTAGTGGAAAGTATGAGAGCCATTGGAAAAAATGGCAGTGAGTATGTACGAAAAACCACAAGGAAGAAGGGAGTATATAATACGAAGAAGTGCGTATGCCCTTTTAAGCTTCAATTTAAATATAGCGACGAAAAGAAAGTGTGGTATATGTCTAAAGTCGCATCGGGTTATCATAATCATCTTATTCCGGAGAGATTGATCAACCATCCTTATTCGGTAAGGCTCAACCCTTTAGAAATGGAGTTAGTACACGTGTTGAGTAAAAGAGGCACAAGACCTATTGACATGCTTAGTGGCATGAATGTGTTAAACCCCCAAAAATCATCCTTATTGTCAACTATCTATAACGAAAGAGAAAATTTTAAAAAAGAGTCATGGGAAGAGAGAGAGTGCTTATGCAACAATTATTTTTTTTATTTGAGGAGGAAAAGTACACTACCGCCTATGAAACGAATGAAGAAAAGGAAGTGGAATATCTTTTCATCGCCAATCCGGAATGTGAACAATTAGCAAGATGCTTTCATCAAATTCTCTTTATGGATTGCACTTATAAAACTAACAAGTACAAAATGCTGATATTGAACTTTGTTGGGCAAACATCTACCAAGTCGACATTTACCGTTGCGTTTTGTTTCTTGAAAGACGATACGAAGGAAAGTTATTTGTGGGCATTGCAAAAGGTGAAGTTATTGTATCAAGAAAGTTATACTCCACAGGTGTTGACTACAGATAAGGAACAAGCATTGATATGGGCCATAACACGTGTTTTCCCCTACGTGCGTCATCATCTTTGTACGTTTCATCTATGGAACAATGTGCAAACTAATTACAAGAGGGTTATATGGCCAACAATGAAGACCGAGATGGAGAGGATTAAAAATAAACCGTTGGAGAAATAATAAGAAGAGAAAGAATAGTTTGATATGAATGACAAGATAGCCGAGGTGCTTTTGGCGGATTTTCACGTTGATTGGGAATAACTAATATGGTCGCTCACGCAACCATTATATTTCCTAAGGGAGAGTTTTGTAATGGCAAAATGGTCAACCTACCCGGATGTTATAACATATTTGAAGAGCGAGTTATTGGATCCCCACAAAGAAAAGTTTGTCAGTGCATGGGTAAACAATTATAGACATTATAACAATCAAGCCACAAGCACGGTGGAGTCGGCTCACTATCGGTTCAAGAGTAAGTTAAATTGTTGTGATGGTGGATTCGTTGTTGTTTTTGAAGCTATGGTCGAGTATTTCAAGTGTGGTCTCAATAGAATTAAAGGAGATTTTGAAAAGATCCGATCTAGAACGGTTGTCGACTACCGGGAAAGCCCTTGGCTCTGGGGAATAAGTTTATATGTTTCTCAATGGGCAATCCTAAAAATGATAACAGAAGTGGAGGATTGGGAGGAACACAATTTTCCACCAGGAATGAGATGTAATTGTCCCATTAAGTCGGCTATGGGGATCCCATGTAGGCATGCGGTAGCAAATTATCCCACAAGGATGATTCTGATCAAAGATATAGATCCATTTTGGAAACAACTAGATTTTAAAGATCCATCACCGGATCAAGGTTTTTGGGACGCATTTTGTGACACGGAGGTACACAATGAACTTTTTGAGAAGTATGCTTCTTTATTACCGGCGCAAAGACAACTTTGGTTATATGAATTGTGGAAATTCAACCGTCCATTAACTAAAGATGATATTTTAGAACCTAACAAGGGGCAAGAAAAGGATAGGCCTTCGAAGAAAATAACAAAGAAACTAGAAAGGGCAGAAGCTAAGAGAAAGGTTCAAGAGGGTCCACAATTGACTCTTTCAATGTGAAGAGATCTTTCAGGTTTTAAGAAGTTGAACGAGTTGTACACCCTTAAACGAAAGGAAATGGAAAAAGGCGGACCAAGCCGAGCTAGTGGAACGAAGGTAAAAAGTGTTAGAGCACTGCTCGGTCGAACTCGCATATGTTGCTATCTCATGCATGTTTGTCAATGTTATTGATCAAAACTATAAAGTCTTGATTTCTAGTCTACTATAGATAAGGTCTCGGACTAGGATAGAAAGTGTAGTTAAGCTCAAGAAATCCATGGCAATCATCATACAAGACGAAGGACTACTCAAGGAACCAGTGGATCTTCATCGACTAAAAGGTATGTGGAGACTCGAACTTATCTATCACTCAAAAGTATATCTAATCTATCTCATATCTTGAGACAAAAGTCATATTACTATATAGACTAAGATTATACACATGTGGATATTTCGAGCTGAGTATATCTCGCGTATATATTTCTCGAAATGTGTATTGGTAAAGCTTTCGCTTTAGCCAAGTTCATCTTTACCTAGTGACGAAATTCATGTTATGTTTCAATCATTTTGGAAAGTGGTAATTGAATTATTATCCCTCCTTTTGATGATCTATACAAATATCCTTATCATATAATAATTATGTCCCTCTTTATCTATAAGCCCATCAGGGGCCCAATAACATGTTTTTCAATTCCATATTTATCCTCCCCACATATTAACAAATATCGTTCTTTTTTGTTTCTATCAAAAATACTCGACACAAATCTCTCCCACCATCTCCATCGCCGCCACTGCCACCATCTCCATCGCCTCCACACGAACAGTACCGACCCATGTTTCCTCCGCCATAATTTCAGTAGGTCAATTTCGTAAAACCTCGTCTATTTGGTCAACAAATACATCGAAACAGATAAGTTCTCATTTTAATTTTGATATTCATTCTATTGAAATTTCAATTTCAATCCACTTGATTAATCAAAAAATTAGGGTTCAATATCTCTATTTCAGTTGTGTTTATCAGTAGCATGAGGAGGATTAAGCAGATGAGGAGATGATGGAGGAGGAGGATCTGTGTGATTGTGACTGTATCTATGAGATTGTGAAATCGAAGCACATAGGCTGGAAATCCAAGTTCGCAAACAAGACAAGATAAAAAAAACTTTTTCTCAGTGTCAATTCCACTTGGATTTCGTTGGAAGGTGGCTCATAAAATCAACAACCTTAGGGAAATGTTGGATCAAGTGTCAAAGATAAATACAAATTCAATTTTGATGTTTCTAACGGTACTAGTGGTAGTAGTAATAGAAACCGAGAAACTCACTCTCTTGTTGATTATTTAATGTTTGTGGGAAGAGAAAAGGATATGTCAAGGATAATTAATTTGTTGCTGGACAAGTCATCAAGTAATCAACATACTTTTTAATTTCTTTTCGTTGTTGCAATGGGAGAGGTGTTGGATTTTGGTTGTGGTTGTTTTGGTGGTGGTGGTGGTGGTGCTGTAGATGTGTGATTTGTTGGTGGTAGTGTTGGTATGAGTTGTTGTTACATAGATTGAAGCATGTTGCTGAATAAAACATGGTGGTTATCTAGGTTGAATCAGGCAGTGATATTGGATCAACTGGATCAACTATGGTTGTTGATTCATATATTTTGGATCAACTCCTGTTGTTGACCCAATTTTTTATTGGATCAACTATGGTTGTTTTGGTTGGAATGATGAAATTGGTGTTAGATTTTTGGTTGTGTTTGTTTTTGTGGTGGTGGTGGTGCTGAAGATGTGTGATTTGTTGGTGGCGGTAATGGTGAAAAGGTACGAATGAGAAATTTGTTGGTTCTGGTTGTTGTAGTTGTCGAGATTTGGTTTTGAAGCTTGTCTTGGAGCTGTTGGTATTTATGAAGCTACATGTAATGATCAATTTGTTGTTGATTATATGTTTTTATGGGATCAACTTTTGTTGTTGATCTATTTTGTGGGATAAACTCATGTTGCTGACCCAATTTTTTATTGGATCAACTATGGTTGTTGATCCTTTAAACTCCTATTGTTGACGATATTTCATTGGATAAGTATACTATGTTTGTAGTTTAAATCATGCTTTGTAGTTTAAATCATGTAAATTTCTTCCAATGTTGAACTTGTGGTGCAATGGTAGCATGACTGACTCCATGTCAGATGATGCGTGTTTGACTCACGCCAAGTTCACTCTATTTTACATGGATCAACTTTTATTGTTGATCCAATTTTACTTAGATCAACTTCCACTGTTGATCCACTAAAATTGGATCAACTTCTACTATTTATCCATTTTTCTTGGATCAATTATCGTTGTTAATCCCCTAAACTAGATAAACTTCTAATTTTGGTTCTATTTTTATTTGGATCAACTATTGTTGTTAATACAAAAATATTTGAACTAGTGGTGGCGGCAGCGACAGTGGTGGTGGCGGCGGCGGCGGCGAAGAACTATAGGTGATGGCGACAACAAAACTAGTGGTGGTGGAGGACTGGTGGTGATGTAATGGTGGTGGTGAAGGAGTGGTAGTGGTGGTGGCGGTTGGTATGTGGTGGTGGAATGGTAGTTGAATGTTGGTGGTGGTGGTGATGCTAGTGGTGGTGGTGAAGTGGTAGTGGAAGAAATTTATTCCATTTTGAAATGAAGAAAAAATATTATATGAGTGAGGGTATTAAGGTAATCTAATATTAAATGGATAAGGTTATTGAAAAAGCAGGGACATATTTATTGTTGCGTAAGGATATATTTATTGGGTGTCAAAAGTAGGGACATATAAATAATATACCCTTTTGGAAATCGCTATGACGAAAAATAGTCTGTGAATAACAACTATATAACACCCTCTGAGAATGTTTCAATGATTGAAATGAGAGTTTAGACAATATAACCATTGGAGGATATAAGCATTGTTGTGGTAACACATATATGTATAACTCCTTATTTCTTGATCCGAAGTTTTCGAACTTTGTTGATCAAGTGAAACCGGAGTAGTACGTGAGCTCAGTCCGCAAACTCAGCATACAAACTCAGTCCACGAACTGGCATAGTTCCCTAACCCGAGAATTTCTGCTGGAGTTTGTGAACTCCGTCCGCGAACCCATTCCGCGAACTTGAGTAGGTTATGTCTAAAAACGATGTTTATGAACTTATCTTAATAAACTACATAATGTTATTGCAAACCGTGGCTTTAGAGTTCATGAATCGATTCGAGTGAATCATATCATTTTTTCTTCGATTGTGTCTTGTGTAGTACATAAAGATCTAAGCAATTGAACAACCCTCTAACTAGTTCATTTGAGTCATTTGGACTAGTTATAATGAAGAAGAATATGGTTGATATGAAAGTTATCATATGGCTAACCATTTGGTTAACTATTGTTGAACAAACTAATGTACAAGTTTGAGCACGGTTTTCACAAGCCTACAAACGTGCATTATATGTGTGTGTAACAAGCTATGTTTTCGATCTAACGGTTTATAAATATTAGCTTGAATCTAATCAGGTTTTTATCTAACGGGGAATATTGAATGTTTTGTTACTAAGCTAACATTGATTGTAAACCATGATTTGAAGGACTATATAAGGGAGAACTCTAGCAACTGGGAAACCTAATCCCCACATATTTTGTGTGATACTAGTTTGCTAAGCTAGAGTCGATTCTCCTTTAACCTTTGGTTTTCTTCTTCTAAAACCAGGTTAATGACTTAAAGACTTCATTGGGATTGTGAAGCCAGGCCGATACTATTTTTCTTGTAGTTGTGTGATCTGATCTTGCATCTTCTATCGTACGAGTATAATTGTAATAATTGGCTTGAGATTTCTCTCTCTGATAGGCAAGATATAAAAGTAATCACAAACATCTTCGTCTCATCGTTTGTGATTCCACAATATCTTTTTTCGATGCGTCGTTTAAGACTATTGTGAGGTGATTGATAAAACTGAGCTATTCTTCGGGAATATAAGTCTAGTTCCTGTTCACCTTGATTTATCAAAAGACGGAACAAAACTCATATGTTTATTCGTGGGAAATGAATTTATCTATCCTTGTAGACTTTTCTGTGTGATATAAATTTGTTTATTAAAGTCTTCGACTTTGGGTCGTAGCAACTCTTGGTTGTGGGTGAGATAATCTATGAGAATCAAGTGCGCAGTATCCTGTTGGGATCAGAGGCGTATGAGCATAACTGTACCTTGGATCAGTGTGAGATTGGTTTGGGTTCAACTACAGTCCAGACCGAAGTTAGCTTGGATTAGGCTAGAGTCTGTAGTGGCTTAATACAGTGTGTTTAATCTGGACTAGGTCCCGGGGGTTTTCTGCATTTGCGGTTTCCTCGTTAACAAAATTCTGTTGTCTGTGTTATTTATTTTCCGCATTATATTTTGTTTTATAATTGAAATAATGCAGGTTATGCGTTGTTCAATCAATTAGAATATCCGAAATTTTTAGTAGTTGATTTAAATTGATTGAAACTTGGATATTGGTCTTTGGTACCATCCAAGTTATCTATCTTTGATAAAGACTCGCAGATTTCTATTTTCTTGAGTATAAATCAAATTGAGAGATTGAGATAATAACTCCTTAAGATATTTTATATTGATTGATTCTGACTGTCTAGTTGATTCTCTTGAAAGTAACTCGGAGTTGTCTATACAGATTGCTAATCGAAATATTGGGTGTGGTTGTTAGACCCCCGCTTTTTCAATTGGTATCAGAGCAGGCAAACACTTTAAACCTGATAAGATTGTGTTTGTTCGCTCCTTAAAAATTGTCCCATGGGATTCTTTGGAAATTTTCTCTTGGCATCTGTAACGCACGCTAAAATTTCTTAAAGATTGATTAAGATCTATTATGGTCAAAACCTCTGATCTCTCATGATAATCCCATTTCATCCGAGAAGGAAGTTTTAGATGATATGAGTCAATATAAAGAAAAAATTAAAAAGGAGGAGAGATTGAGTGAACGTTCATGGCGCTCAAGGATATGGAACCTCACTAGATTAACTACCGATCTCTATGAGGAATATTATCATAATGGATCAGCTGATAAAGATCTATTCATAGTATTCGAAGACGTTTTTAGATCCTTAGAAAAACTTAATTCTGTTAAGTCTAAGAATCACTCTGAAAAGGGTTATGTACATATTAAACCATTGAATAATATTGTACAACCTGGAAAACGGAAGAATCCTCCTTCTAGGCATTTCAAACAAAGGATAGGAAGCTCAGACTTCCATGATTGTCATCATTATGTTGATTACGTTACAGGGACTGTTCACACTGGTCAACCGGAAATGTTGCATGAGAATATCTCTGCACATTATGCCTCTTGGTAACAAGACTGTCACTATCCCATATGTATATATATTGAAATGGAGCAAGAAATGGTTTGAATCATGTACAAGTTTGTCTTGAAATTTCAAATAAATCTTTCTAGTGCATCCATCTTGTTAAGGGATGCATAATCCTTGATGTGCAAACGTCTAACAAAACCCCCCTTGTTCTTTGTGGGTTGAAGTTCGCAAACTGGTCCAAGCCCATTTTTGGTATTATAAAGAGGAAGTTCGTTCACTCTCTTCTTCCTCTCACCCGTCCGCGTACGTGAATTTCTAGGGTTTTGTGTGTTGCCTCAATTAAAGACTCTTTGGAGAAACTATGAGAAAGGGTGTTCAAGATTCACTCCAAGTAAGTAAATCCATCTTGTTCCCTTAATTTTCTTAGACCTCGTGATGAATTCTAATGTCTCAAAAAGGAATTTCAAAAATCCTAATACCTCTAGTACGGATCTTCCTTGTGACCAAAATTCTCTTAAGATTAGGTTTGTGGATGATTCATGTGCTAGAATTTTTGAGAAGATTTCATCTAAAGGTTTTATTTTAGAAAAGAAATTGGATATCTCTAGTGGACATGATGAAGATTTAGCTTGCTTCAAAAAATTCAATCTTTGAAATATCTTTGATGGTCTTGGTCAAGGATTTGATTCCCTCACAAGAATTTTCTATGCCAACATTCATGATGTTGATCTTAATAAGATGGAATTCAAATCCACGGTAAATAGAAAAGGGTTTCTTGTTGATAGAGAGTTAATTTTGAAGATTACAAACATTCTGTTGGGAAACGTGCATCTTCCTAGACCAAGTGATGAACGTCCATTATGTGATGATATCTCTTTTGGGAATTGTGGCAAGAAGGTAGCTTCGAATCAAGGAAAATTTCCTACTAATGATCTTAGTATCTCGTTGATGGCTTTTGGGAAACTTGGTATCCCAAATATTTGTCCTTCCACTATTGAGAAATCTTGGTGGAATTATGAGTTTGCTGAATTAGTTTATTTCCTTGATACGGATGTTCAAAGTCTCGATATATGTGGTTTTATCATTCATCAAATGATTTCGATGACTTCACCTATCAATATGTTAGGTTATCCATTCTTGATTGGACAAATTTGCCGTGATCGTGGCCTTGATTCAATTGACATCTCCCACGGGGTTCCCAAACTGGTTCGATCGTGTACCTTCAGACGCATAAGGGAGAATGTATGCAAAAGACAAAGGGATGCCTTGCTTAATGATTGTGACCCTACCACCTTGAGTATACTTCAAAAAATTCACAAGGGTGTGTGTAAGGTCAATTCAAGGGTGAAGTGCATTCAAGAACAATTGTCGGTGGTTGCAACTAAGTTTCCCGGGCTCAAGGAAGAGTTGAACACTATTCAAGAATCTTGGAGTGTTTCCGATGAAGATGATGAGTAGTTTATTTATTGCCTAGTAAATCTTATATTTTTTTTTTTAGAAGAATAACTAGTGTTTGGGATAGCAATTATTGTGATTACACATAGCTATGTCCAAAGTTTTCATCTTCTTGTTTTTAGGTTTATTGGTTTAAATTATACACTTGTTTTGGAAGATGATTTTTGCAGTATTAATCTTTATGATTTTATATATTGCAATATTGTTATGGGATTTGTGTGTTTACGTCCATGAACTTGATAGTCCCATATTTTGTCAAAATTAAAATCATTCGTGAATTGATATGCAAGTATTGATAAAAGAATGAATAGACTTTTGACAAACACAAAAGTTAAGCCTATATTGTCAATTATTGATGTATGATAGGTTAAAATCTTTTGTGATTCAAGGATTATATCTATTGTGTGTCATTGTGCAAATGGTGATGGAAGCATAGAATAAATCCTTGTGTATTCCGAAGTAATTGATCTTCCATGATCCATTTTTTATGTATTACTGTGAGACTCCGTATTGTGACTTATGTCGAGCACTAGACAACCAAGTTGATTATCTTTGTGATTAGGTTAGTTGTGTTCCGTAAGGTACTTTACGTCAAGTATATTGAATTAAATTAATCATCTTGTGTGATTATTTAGTTATGACTCCATAAGTTTATCTTATGTTTGAGAATTTTCGACTGGGTTGGTTGTTTTTATGATTAACTTAGTCATCGCTCCATAATTTTCTTATGTGAGTATAAACGATTAAATTGATTACTTTTGTGATTAGTTTAATTATGTATCCCGGTTAGATTAGTTATGGGTTCTCTTGTGATTAATCTAATCGAGTTATTAAGTCTCCATAAGTTTACTTGTGTTGAGCATATTTGGTTAAATTAATCTTAGGTTCGCTTACGGTTAGTTTGATTGAATATTCTTTTTGAATTCCAAATTCATACTTGTATGATATTTGTTGAGTTCAAAGAAATCATTCTTTTCTTTTGAAATTAAGGTCGCTCTTGTTATTCCCCTGGGAATGACATTTTATGGGGGAGAGTTCTTTTGAACTTGTGCTTAATTACCTATCTTGTATCTTTATAGACTCCTTGATGAATGCATTTAGCTTCGGCTTTATGATTGCATCTAAACAATATGATATACATTTACCTTTGGTCATGAACCGTCTCTTACGTATATTTCATTAGGATCCTGTTCTTGTACCTTTGCCAATTTTGTTGACAAAAAGTGGGAGAATTAATATGTAGTTCATACTACAAATACATATGGTTTTCGGATCATTATGTAAGGGGGAGTGGTTTCCATGTGAGATGGAGTATTGACTAAGGGGGAGTGAAGTATCACCATAGTATTGTTGTTAAAGTTATGATGCAATTGGACTTTGACGATGTGTAATAATACTATGACATTGTATAACAATGATTGAGAACTCTTGTTTTCTCGTTGTTATAGCTATGGATTTTCAACAATGATGATGCTAAACTTACAACCTTTGGGATCATTGGAGTTCTTGGAAGTGACGAAGATTTCGAGTAATATTGAAGATTATACATGTGGAATAGGAGCTACAAAGTTTATTTATATATTTTTTGTATTCCATATGTATTACTAGTTTTTACACTAAAATTGACAAACGGGGAGATTATTAGAGCACTTATCGGTCGAACTCGCATGCGTTGTTATCTCAAGGATGTTTGTCAATGTTAGTGATCAAAACTATAAAGTCTTGATTTCTAGTCTACTATAGCTAAGGTCTCGGACTAGGATAGAAAGTGTAGTTGATCTCAAGAACTCCATGGAAATCATCATACAAGACGAAGGACTACTCAAGGAACCAATGGATCTTCATCGACTAAAAGGTATGTGGAGACTTGAACTTATCTATCACTCAAAATTCTATCTACTATATCTTCTATCTTGAGACAAAAGTCGAATTACTATATATACTAAGATTATAAAATATGTGTTGGTAAAGCTTTCGCTTTAGCCAAGTTCATCTTTACCTAGTGACGAAAGTCATGTTATGTTTCAATCATTTTGGAAATCGCTCTAACAAAAAATAGTTTGTGAATAACAACTATATAACGCCCTCTGAGAATGTTTCAATGATTGAAATGAGAGTTTAGACAATATAACCATTGGAGGATATAAGCATTGTCGTGGTAACATATATATGTATAAGTCCTTATTGCTTGAACCAAAGTTTTCGAACTTTGTTGATCAAGTGAAACCTGAGTAGTACGTGAGCTCAGTCCGTGAACTCATCATACAAACTCAGTCCACGAACTAGCATAGTTCCCGAACCCGAGAGTTTTTGCTCGAGTTTGTGAACTCCATCCGCGAACTTGAGTAGGTTATGTCTAAAAACGATGTTTGTGAACCTATCTTAATAAACTAAGGAATGCTATTGAAAACCGTGGCTTTATAGTTCATGAATCAATTCGCGTGAATCACATCGTTTTTGCTTCGATTTTATCTTGTGTAGTACATAAATATCTAAGCAATTGAGCAACTCTCTAACTAGTTCATTTGAGTCATTTGGACTAGTTATGGTGAAGAAGAATATGGTTGATATGAAAGTTATCATATGGCTAACCATTTGGTTAACTATTGTTGAACCAACTAATGTACAAGTTTGGGTACGGTTACATAAGCCTAGAAATGTGCATTACATGTGTGTATAACAAGCTATGTTTTCTATCTAATGGTTGATAAATATTAGCTTGAATATAATCAGTTTTTCATCTAACGGTGAATATTGAATGCTTTGTTACTAAGCTAACATTGATTGCAAACCCTAATTTGAAGACTATATAAGGGAGAACTCTAGCAACTGGGAAACCTAATCCCCATACATTCTGTGATACTAGTTGTGCTAAGCTAGAGTCGATTCTACTTTAACCTTTGGTTTTCTTCTTCTAAAACCACGTTAACCACTTAAAGACTTCATTGGGATTGTGAATCCAGACCGATACTACTTTTATCGTAGTTGTGTGATCTGATCTTTCTGTTTCTATCGTACGAGTACAATTGTAATGATTGGCTTGATATTTCTGTCTCTGATAGGTAAGATATAAAATTAGTCACAATCACTTCGTCTCATCGTTTGTGATTCCACAATATTTTTTTTCGCTGCGTCGATTAAGACTATTGTGAGGTGATTGATAAAGCTGAGCTATTCTTCGGGAATATAAGTCTGGTTTTATTAATTGGTTCATATTCACCTTGATTTATCAAAAGACGGAACAAAAACTTGTAGGTATATTCGTGGGAGACGAAGTTGTCTATTACTGTCGACTTTTTTGTGTGATACAGATTTGTTTATTAAAGTCTTCGACTTTGGGTCTTAGCAACTCTTGGTTGTGGGTGAGATTAGCTAAAGGAATCAAGTACGTAGTATCCTGCTGGGATCAGATATGTAGGAGCATAAATTTATCTTGGATCAGTGTGAGATTGGTTGGGGTTCAACTACAGTCCAGACCGAAGTTAGCTTGGAGTAGGCTAGTGTCTGTAGCGGCTTAATACAATATATGTAAGTATATGTTTAATCTGGACTAGGTGCCGGGGTTTTTCTGGATTTGAGGTTTCCTCGTTAACAAAATTCTGGTATCTGTGTTATTTCTTTTCCGCATTATATTTCGTTATATAATAGAAATAATACAGTTTGTGCGTTGTTCAATCAATTAGAAAATCCGACCTCTTTTTTTTTATTTAAATTGATTGACACTTGGATATTGGTCTTTGGTACCATCCAAGTTATCTCTCTTTGATAAAGACTCTTAGATTTCTATTTGCTTGAGTAAATATCAAATTGAGAGATTGAGCTAATAACTCCTTGAGATATTCTATTTGGATTGAGTCTGACTGTCAAGTTGATTCTCTAGAAAGTAACTTGGAGTTTGTCCATACAGATTGCTAATCGAAATATTAGGCGTGATTTTTAGACCCCCGCTTTTTCACTAGGTCTTGGTTCTGTTAATAAGGAAATGATGAAGTTATCTCTGGTGATGAAATGGTTGATGTTTGAGCAAATTTGATTTGAGGTAATGGTCTTCTTAATAACTACTAAAGCTATTAATTTCAGTTAATGAGTTTATGAGTTTATGGATGATGATGAATAAATAATGAAACTGAAGTTTATAGTTTAGAGTTTGTTGAATTTGCAAGTGATTTGGTAGAACTGGTGGTTTGTGAAGATTGAGATTTGAATTGGGTTATACTGAGTTTGGTGGATTATGCTCGTTGTTGGTTGTTGATAGTAGTTGATAGTTTGAGATGGGAAGTGGAACTGAAATCGCAGGTGGAGATGTAATGGCTAGTTAGATGAGATGGCATTGGTTGTGGTGCTGCTGATATGAATGATGTGTGGAATACAAGTACTATTGTTGGGTTCTGCTCAATGTGGAGATGGGGGTTGAGAAATGAACTGTTACAGGTGTTGAATGTTGAACTGAGTTATAGTGCTAACTAATTGAACTGATGGTGTTGGTAGTGGTGTTGTAAGTGATCTGAGTTTAGATGTTTTGAAGATGTGGTAGTGGTGGTAGTGAAGTGATAGTAGTGGTTGAGTTGAGTTTAGCTGTGGTGATGCTGTCATATGCTGGGAAGGGTCAGAGTAGTGATGAATTTGTGAAAATGATGAAATGAGAACTAATTTAGAATCAGATGTTATGTGACTGAGTTATTGGAGTGATGGAATAGATGATTGTATGGAGTTAAACTTCTCTTGTAAAAGCTTGGAAAAGCTACAATTGCAAGTAGCCATAGTTTCTGATTGTAATTGGAATTCAGAGTTGTTTAGTATAATTATATTGAGATTGTTTAGTATAATTGTATTGATTGCATCATTATAGTCTTAACAGGTTATGTGTTGCACCATGATTGTGCATTAGAGTTCTTTGGCTTGTGCAAAGGCTCAAGCCAGAATCAGTCACATGTCTGACTAGATTGTTTAGGCGACTCAGTTAGTTTTACTGAGTTGAATCGAAGTTGACTCATCGAGTTCCCTATTTTGACCCGAGTTGGACTGTTGACCGATTCCAGTCTGATTGTTGACATGACCTTGGCTTTGACCCTTGACTGGACTTTGACTTAGACGTATACATTGACTGTTAGTTAACTCCTTCTGACCAAACGTTGATCGTTAGTTGACTTAGATGGACTGGACCTTAGTTTAATAGACTGGATTAGTGGACTTGGGCTTAGGGTTAGTTTTACTAGTTTGATGATTTGGACCTCTTGTGGTCTGAATTAGCTTTTGAATTATTCTACAAGGTTGTAGACATTCATATGACTTATCTACGGACTATAGAATCAACCTAATTGGATTGGTAAACTCTTAGTTATGTTAAAGGTAGATAATGAGATACCATAATGGGCTTAGAACCAATAAATAAACTTGTATGATTCTTGTGTGAGCCATTTTGGCTAGATTCTTAGACTTCTTATGTGATTAAAAGTTAGTTTATATTACCAACGATCGATTAAAATGATGAACCAGTGGATCGTGGATCTCAAGGTAGGCATGGCTTGTCATCAAAAGATGTGGGAATACATTTAACTCTTTTATAACCATTGTTGTTTCTTTTACACAAGTTTATGCTTAACAAACTCATGCATTGTCTATTTGTGCATTCCATGCTTTGTTTGAATTGCATTATGATTCTTCTGTTGATTATTATTATTTTATTTTTTTTGATGAAAATAGAATTTATTAAATCAGGAAAAAAGAAGGAGGGGGACTATACCTAACCTCCAGAAAGACAACAAGGAGAGAAACCAAACAAACCAAAGTTAAAACAAAATTACATATTACGAAAACGGTATAACGGGAGACAGGAGTTGTCTATTGAGATCTTGTGTCTTGCGAAGGTTAGAGCATTTGTCCACCAGCGAGATTCTACTGTAGCACCGTGCTTAGCCAGTAAGTCTGCTACCGAGTTTCCTTCACGAAAAGCATGCGTACAAATTAGGCGAATAGAAGATGCAAACTTCAAACAATTTCTCTTGTGGGTCGCCAGCTTCCACGGGACTAAGTCTGGATTTTTGAGCGCTTGAATAAAAAATGTTGAATCGCATTCCAGCCAAAGGCTTCTAATTCTCCTCGTACGGGCTAATCGTAGAGCGTAAATTGCCCCCCATAACTCAGCAAACATTGAGTTGTTTATCCCCAGGTTTTGCGCTAAGCATCCTTGGACCCCCGCCATTCGTGTCACGAAGCACCACACCACAGACCGAAGGGCCTGGGTTTCCTATGGAGCAGCCATCTATGTTTGATTTAATCCCTCCCCTAGCCGGCGGCAACCATTTAACCACCGAAACTCTCGTCATTTTAGGAGCCCTTCTCTTTATGCCCAAGATGTCAAGTATTCTCTTATCTGCAGAAGTGTAAAAGGAGAATCCTCTACTAATCCCGCCCGATTCCGCTATTAGATTAGCCAGATGATTGATAGCCTTATGTGAAGAGGTAGCCTGGTGGTCGAATCTTAACTTATTGCGGCAAAACCAAATAAGCCAAATACAGCTTGTAACATCAATCCAAAGGATATTTTTCATTTGAGAGCATCCCACAAAACTTCTCACTGATTCAAAAATGTCATTAACACTTGAGTAATCTATTCTGGTACCAAATACCTGCATTATCCAACACCAAAGGATTAGGGCGAACACACAGTCAAAAACAGATGGTTTGGAGTCTCAGCACAGCAAGGAGAAAGGCACAGATTGCATCAATTCACCGTATCCCTCCCATAGTATTTAACATTATCATCCGAAGCAATTCTGTTATGTAGTAATTTCCATACCATGCAGGCGCGCCTTGGAGGAATTCTTATTGACCATAAGTCTTTGAAATCCCTCATTTCCACATCCCTCAGTCTATGATAATTGTATGCATCTTTCATCGTTATATCACCCGAGCAACTAATCTTCCACACCTATTTATCCTCATTATTTGGAAAGGACTTGTACACACCTGTTCTGTTATTATTTGAATCTTTCCACGATTTGGAAAGGACTTGTAATGTTTGTTTTCATATGAATTGTTATGGGAAATAAGGATTTCCACTTGTGGTATATAGGACACGCTCCTTCGCATTTATACCTACGAGCTTTTATGTATTCGGTGTGAAATTGGCATAAATATTAGTATTCGGTGTGGAAGTGGCATCAATATTATACATTGTTTGAAGAAGGAGTTTGTCCATATACATGTTTGTTTGTTTTAGTGACTTGGTCACTGTTTAATGTTTCAGAAAACATGTATTGTTTTCCAAATCTTGCTTATGATAACTTGAAAGTTAAATGTTATTTCTACTGGGCACCCCTTTTAGGGATGATGTGCTAACTCATTCCCACTTTCATCTTTAGAGACAGATCAGAGTTCCGCAGCGAAAGCTTCGAGGAGTTGTGTCCATTACTTAGTTGAATTCGGATATGTTTATTATGTTGGATATTCTATTTGCCGGATCCAAATAACTATTGTATATGTATAATTTGAGAGGATTTCTTGTTTATATTTTTCTGAGCGGGGTTAGTGCTTGGGTTAAGTTTTGTAACAGACTTCTTAATTGAATGTTTAAGTAAATGATTTAGATTTTTAGTGCCTCTTTATTTAGTTAATCTCTTGGATTAGTCAGCTGCTAGCTTTGGGGGCGCTACAATTATCGTCCAGGAAAAGTGAGACCACCTAACCGTAAACATATTCTTGGCTTAAAAATATGTGGATGACCTAACCATAAACACAGTATCGGCTAGAAAATAAAAATAACGGTTAGGAAAATTTATTAACGGCTAGGAAACTCCCAGCCGAAACACTCATCACTCAATTTAAATCTGCAAACACAAGACAACTTACGGCTAAGAAAGTCCCATCCGTAAATGTATTTCATGGTTAGGTTCTCAAATTTTCCTAACCGCGTGAGACATTAACGGCTGGGAGTTCTTGATGTCCCAACCGTTAAGTATAAATTACGTCCAGGATGATATGATATCCCAGCCGTAAACGCTTCAGAAAACCATTTTTGGAAACCCTATAACCATTAATCGAACCTATTTTTTCAATCTAATGGTAAAATAACTGGTGGGTTTTTCGATTCTTACCTAGTAGGAATCATTTGTGGAGGATTCACAGGTGTTTGAACAGATTGGTTCACCACAGGAGGATTTAAAGGTGTTTGAAGAGATTGGTTCACCATATCTCCATGAAAAGGAACATCAATAACTTTCCCAAATTCAGAATCAGGGTTCAATTTGCCGGATCTTGTCACTCTTGATCTTGCTGCCATCTTGAGAATCAATGGAGAAGAGAGGGAGATATTATTAGGTTTTTGAGGGTTTTTTTTTTGAGAAGAAGAATAGAGAAAATGATTGGATTTTGATGTTTGGTTTTTATTTAAGATTAAGATTAGGATTAGGTTTTGATTTTGATTTTAAATTATTTATTTACAAAGGGTAAATCCAACTTTTCAATCACTTGAGTCTCCCCTTATATATAATTTTCCTCCACAAAGCAATTAAGCCCCCAAAATGGTCAACCCTTTAAGCCCCAATATTTTTTTATTTTTTTATTGAAGGCTTCAACTGCATTTTTTGTTAAACTTTGAACCTTTTTATCTCAACTTTGTGATCTTTATGTATAGGTACATTTGAAAAAATGGGGGTCTAACAACCTCACCCAATATTTCGATTAGAAATCTGTATGGACAACTCCGAGTTGTTTTGTAGATATTCAACTAGACTCAATCAATAGAAAATACTCAAGGAGTCATTATCTCAATCTCTTGATTTGATTTACTCAAGCAAATATGATTCGCGAGTTATAATCAAAGAGAAATAACTTGGAAGGTACCAAAGACCAATATCCAAGTGTCAAATAATTAAAATCAACAACCAAAAAGGTCGGATATTCTAATTGATTGAACAACGCACAACCTGTATTATTTCAATTATATAAAAATATAATGCGGAAAAGAAATAACACAGACACCAGAATTTTGTTAACGAGGAAACCGCAAATGCAAAAAAAACCCAGGACCTAGTCCAGATTAAACATACACTGTATTAAGCCGCTACAGACACTAGCCTACTCCAAATTAACTTCGGTCTGGACTATAGTTGAACCCCAATCAATCTCACACTGATCCAAGGTACAGTTATGATCCTACGCCTTTGATCCCAGCAGGATAATGCGCACTTGATTCCCTTAGCTGATCTCACCCATAACCAAGAGTTGCTACGACCCAAAGTCGAAGAGTTTTTCAAACAAATCTGTCTCACACAGAAAAGTCTACAAGATAGATAAATTCGTCTCCCACGAATAAACCTATGAGTTTTGTTCCATCTTTTGATAAATCAAGGTAAACAGGAACCAATCAATAAATACATACTTATATTCCCGAAGAACAACTCAGTTTTATCAATCACCTCACAATAGTCTTAATCGACGTAGCGAAAAAAAAAATTGTGGAATCACAAATGATGAGACGAAGATGTTTGTGATTACTTTTATATTTTGCCTATCGGAGATAGAAATACCAATCCAATTATTACAATTGTACTCGTATGATAGAAATAGCAAGATCAGATCACACAACTCCAAGAAAAGTATTATCGGTCTGGCTTCACAATCCCAATGAAGTCTTTAAGTCGTTAACATGGTTTTAGAAGAAGAAAACCAAAGGTTAAAGGAGAATCGACTCTAGCTTAGAAAACTAGTATCACACAGAATGTGTGGGGATTAGGTTTTCCAGATGCTAGAGTTCTCCCTTATATAGTCTTTCAAATCAGGGTTTGCAATCAATGTTAGCTTAGTAACAAAGAATTCAATATTCATCGTTAGATGAAAACCTGATTAGATACAAGCTAATATCTCTCAACCGTTAGATCGAAAACTTAGCTTGCCATACAAACATGTACTTGACGATTTTGGGTTTGTGTAACCGTACCCAAACGTGTACAATAGTTGGTTCAATATTAGTCAACCAAATGGTTAGCCGAATGATAACTTACATATCAACCATATTCTTTTTCACCATAACTAGTCCAAATGACTCAAATAAACTAGTTAGAGAGTTGTTCAATTGCTATGAGATCTTATGTACTACACAAGACACAATTGAAGCAAAAAAGGTGTGATTCACTCGAATCGATTCATGAACTATAAGTCCACGGTTTGTAATAGCATTCCTTAGATAATTTATATAAGTTCACGAACATCGTTTTTAGACATAACTACTCAAGTTCGCGGACTGGGTTCGCGGACTTAAGTAACCGGTTGGAGTTCACAAACTCCTGCAGAAATTCTCAGGTTAGAGAACTTCCGTCAGTTCGCAAACTGAGTTCGCAGACTGAAACCGAGCTACAACTCCAGCAGAAATTCTCGGGTTCGAGAACTACGCACGTTCGCGGAGTGGGTTGACTGCTCAAGTTCCGGTTTTCATTTGATCAACAAAGTTCGCAAACTTCGGTTCAAGTGCTAAGGACTTATACACATATGTGTTACCAGAACAATGTTTATATCCCCCAGTGGTTATATTGTATAAACTCTCATTTCAATCATTGAAACATTCTCAGAGGACGTCATATAGTTGTTATTCAAAAACTAGTTTTCATCATAGCAATTTCCAAAGTGATTGAAACATAACATGACTTTCGTCACTAGGCAAAGATAAACTTGGCTAAAGCGAAAGCTTTACCAACACACATTTCGAGAAATAGATAAGCGAGATATACTCAGCTCGAAATATCACATGTGTATAACTTTAGTCTATATAGTAAAACGACTTTTGTCTCAAGATAGGAGATAGAGTAGATAGACTTTTGAGTGATAGATAAGTTCAAGTCTCCACATACCTTTTAGTCGATGAAGATCCACTGGTTCCTTGAGTAGTCCTTCGTCCTGTATGATGATTTCCATGTATTTCTTGACCTCAACTACACTTTCTATCCTAGTCCGAGACCTTAGCTATAATAGACTTGAAATCAAAACTTTATAGTTTTGATCACTAATGAAAAGGAGAGGGTACCCCAAATATGCCTCAAGCTATAACTTTCCTTCCTATAAGTCATTTCCCCTAAAGTGATTGTCTATAGACTGAGTCGAGATAATACAACAAATCGGTTCACACTTTTTGTGATCGTCTATGGATACTAGATCGTGACAATATAACAACAAAGTGTGTTTACTTGATACAAAGGTTCGAACCTAACCAAACTCAATAGGATTCACATATCAAGTAAATAAAAATTAACGTTTGTGCAATTTACTTTAATTATAATAAAACAATTATAATGCAGAAATATAAAGTAAATGACACATCAAGATTTTGTTAACGAGGAAACCGCAAATGCAGAAAAATCTCGGGACCTAGTCCATAATTGAATACTCTCAGAATTAAGCCGCTATACAAAATAAGACAACTTTGTTTCGTTGAGACCAAGCAACTAAACTTATAGTTCACCTAGTTCCCTCAGTATTCCTACGCCTCCAACCTATAAACAAGTCACGTACTTATAGTTCACATGTTCATAGGATCGGTTCCCCCTTTCCAAAACTTTGCTGCACATATTCATAGGATCGGTTTCCCTTTCTTCCATAAACCTTGTTGCACCTCATACAAGGAGCGGTTCCCTCTTGTGATGTACTGCACCTCTTACTAGGATCGGTTCCCCTCTTCCCAGTAATAAGTGTATACATACACAACCCGATCATACCCCAGGTGATTACTTAATATTGGTTTTACTAATAAAAGTTATACCAATACAAAAGTCAGGCCTTATGTGAATAGTTTTACCAAGAACACAAACAAGTTGTGAATGGTTATACACATCACACATATTGGTCATTCATAAGATATGCAATGAAGAACAACCCAAATAATTCCTGGCGATTTCCATTTTGGTTCACAACACGTATCATGAACTTACTTCCTTAGAACACATGTAAACATTGTTCCCTAGGATGAAATCCTCACCTCATACCCATAAATAATCACAATAGCATTCATACGATTATGTTGATGTCTTATATACAAAGTTTAATGGTTAAGCAAGAAACTTCATATTGTATTCCTTAATATTATGTCTATCTAGAGTGTTCATGCTTCGCAGTTTTATGTTTTCAATATGCACGACTTGAAAGATACGATAGGGAATGAAATAGTTCAAGTCAAATATCACTAACCTCGAGTGGAAGGATTATGTTGTTGTTGTAGCTCCATCTTCTTCTTCACATCTTCAAGTCTTGGCAATACTTGTAATGTATCATCCTAATACTTTCACACTAACCTATACGAAGTTGACTCTAGTACATATAAATCAAGCGACTATTAAATGAGTTTTGCTTCACTAAAATATGACAACCAAACTTGACATACCAACACTTTGTGGGTTCAACCGAGTAATGCTCTGACAATCTCCCCCTTTGTCAATTTTAGTGACAAAACTCTTACAATCATACATGGATAAACAAATTACAATAATTCATTACACATACGCTTGATTCTGAATCCACAGCACATAACCTGCATTCATTCAATCCTCAAAAATGCAGCAGCTGCACTATAATAACAAAGCTTATACTCCCCCTAAAGGTGAGCTAGGTAGATATTCAATCCGCACATATTTGTTATCCCATTCATATGATATGTTACTCCCCCTTAGTCTGTGATTTTCCTCATTCATTAGATAAACATTCAAGCACCATCGTCCTCTTCCCTAGTGACACCAATCAACCATAGATTGACTCTAGCATCACTTGTTTAATCCATATATTTCTCCCCCTTTTTGTCACAAAAATGACAAAGCAAAGAACAAACAATGGACAACACGAAAAGGATCTTACCAATCTCAAGAATAGACTTGCAACCTGCTGAGTCAAGCACGAGGGTTTTACACATCATTTTTGATAACCAATATCAAAACCGAAACTACAAGTAATTACGTTTTGATATGTTATCATAGAAATAGTTGCCCGAAGCAATTTTCCCAACTAGTTTAGCAAACCGAAAATCAACTAAGAAACTTAGTTCCTTTGCTAAACCGATTGTATAAATACAACCGCTTCATTCGATAAGACCAAAACAAAGATAAACTCCATTTTTCTCATCAGGTTCTAATTATCCATATAACTTATACCTTTAGATTTCAAACAAGCCAAATACTAGGTTAGTTAACTAGCATTTCCTTGTTTAGGCTTTCAATTAGACTTGAATAACAGAAACCTCCACTTTGATAAGTCTAACTAAGATCATAATTGACTTATCTTAGCTTATCCGGAATCGAATTGGACTATACAACTCGTCCCGTCAATATATTCATTCGTTAAGCTATAAATAATTCATACAAACCAATAAATCAACTTGCATAATTATTCACCTCAACCGGATACAATAGAAATAACATACAAACCATAGTTTCACTATTGCACCGAAATTTTGTAAGTTTAAACAATTCATACTACACAATAAAGCAAAGTAACAATTGTTTTACTTAACTGGAAGCAATTGAATCAACATAATATTAAAGCACCGCAATTGCACCAACTTTTGTAAGTCTAAACTATTGATATCACACAAACAAAGCAAGATAGCAAAAGTTTTACTTAACCGGAAACAATTGAATAACACACACATCCATACGATCATAATGGAATAAACACATCAATTGTACCAACAATTTCTTTTAAGCAAAAGCAATATATATATCAAATAAAAATAGGCTTTTCTTAAAACAGAAAAATAATTAACTAACAAGATTGTTACCTCAATTTCACATCCAACTTCTCCAAATATGATTTCATCGCTTTCTTCTTCCGAAAGAATTGATATCGAAATACCATCATGTTGTCATTCTCATGCCAAAAACAAAAGAATAACAAACAATTTACCAGAGAAGGGTTGAAAATAGGTTTTAACAATTGCAAGAAAAAGTTGAAAACCTTCGAAACACATATGCTTTTATGCTAAACCAAAACCAATTCAACATATTATGACTTTTTCACATATTATTTCTACAGGAATCCCTCATGATCCTTTGATAAAGCCTACCAACTTGGGCTAGAACTTAATCCCGCTAAATCAAAAAGTCACCCAAACCATAAGTGTATACAACATATTATGAGATCGAATATCAAGGCATAAAACCGAAATCAAACATCCCATAAACATACATAGCATATAAAATAAATCATTAAAGTACCGGCTATGTAAATCAAAAACTATCACAAGAAAAATTATAAATCAAATAACTTTATTCATAATATTTTTATTCATAATAGACTCATACAATCAATGAAAGCGATCAAAAATTGATGTCTATTTTTCTAGATTCAGATCTCTTCACAAGTTTGAGATCTCCTTCGCTTAATAGGAGTAATTCTCCAAATTCCTTGAAGTGATCCTTGACTGAAGAATAATTCCTTAACCTTTTGGAAGTTAGATTCCTCCTCGTTTACTCTTCTAGAGAGTAAATCTAGTTGTTTGAGAATTTAAGCTTGAACCAGTAAAGATTTTTCAAGACTTCGTTTCAGCATTAAAACTTCCAACTTGGTTTCAGCACAAGTTCGATCCATCTTATGAAACTCCTTTTCATAATCAATCACACAGGATGAATGATTCATATTCATATAAGAATCAGTTTTGGTTCCGTTGAAATTTAGAGAACCACAAGAATTATACACCATATTCTCAGCATACCTTTCTGAGACTTTTGAAGAGAACTTTGCATAATAATCAGAGTTGTCCATGACCCCGATTTCATGAATTTTTAAATTTCATCAGTACCGAAAACTTATATACCAATAGTTACTAAAAACTTGTTCATTGATTTAAGGAAATCAAATATTCTCTCTTAATAGAAAAACTGAAAATTTTTACTATTAAGAATTTTTTGGAAAGTGCGTTCCTGTGAATATTTTCATAACTCCATACAAGTTTTTTGAACTATTTCACAATATATGTAGTTGCAGAATAACCTACAACTACACCCTCAATAGAATTAGTAAAAACTCAAGAAGTTCTTGATGATGAATAACAATTTTCTTATTAATGTTCTCAATTGATTACAAAGAAGTATCTAAATGGAATTAGAATAGTTACAACTTTCTCTATTCTCTTTCCTAAGATATTTTCTAACACTAACTAAAAGAACCTCTCAAATTTTACATTTGAACTCCTATTTATAGTAAAACTTATACAGCTGTACATGAGTTACGAAGTATCGCAAATCATCTTCGCAAAATTACTTCATCCTCGCAAAACTTCATATTTATCCGCGCTTCTTCTATCCTCGTATCATTTTATAATTCTTTTCTCCTGATACTCGTGAACTATTATCTTGCGATATTCAGTACCTACATCTTGCCTCTTCTCATGTCAATTCTACGAAGAAGAAATGATCGTGAGAACATAACCGTTACTTAGTCTTTTAAAATTTTGACACGTCTTTTGTAACCGTTCTTTTTTAGTTATTCCCTTATATAACTCCTTTATATTCTCTTCCTTTTATTTTTCTTATTTCCGCAATTCTATCTTCTACTCATACTCTCTATCACTATTTTCTCTGCAATTTTTTCTTCTACTGTATCTTCATGAGTTCTCCAAGGTAATTTCCTTCTATCTCTGCGTATTTCATTTGTTCTCCTCTTTAATTTCTGTATAATTTGTTATCTGATTTTGGTTTATTTCAGCAAAATAACTTCTCAGATGAAATCCCAACTAAAGAATCCAAGCCTTAATCCACGAAGAAGAAAATCTGAGAATCAAAAGGTAGTTAAAATACTATGCCTTCTTTCCTGAACAATATATTGTTGCCTCAGTTTTTAATCTACATTTTGATTCGCAGGTTGACGAAAAATCAAATCCAAGTAAGAGATCTCGAATAACTAAACCCACACCATTAATTCCGATTGATGATTTCCTTCCTGAAGTTGATAAGGAATTTTCCTCTCCTCCTCGTGAAAATGCTTCTTCACATACCCCTGCCTCTACTCCATTACCTACTTTTCAATCTCCTATCAGTGTCAATTTATCAACACTTCTTCAAGATCAACCCTCTCAAAACATTTCTTCAAATTCTTCTTTTGAAAAACAACCCTCGCAAAATATTTCTTCAACTTCTTCTTTTGAAAAACCTGTCTTGTCCCCAAATCCTTTGAGTGCTATTTCTCCAGAAAATTTGCAACTTGCTCTTATTCCTTCAAATTCTTCTCCTCTTCCTCAAGAAATTCGAGATGGAATTTATTCAACTTTCCGAATGTTATCTGAGGTTTTGACCAATACTGCGAAGTCTACTAATGTTCGTTCGCAATATGAATTTTGCGAAGTTCTGAATAATTTCGTCAATCCAGACATTTCTTCTTCACGTCAATCCTTGGAAAAAGAAATTGAATTGCTTCGCCAATCTTTGAAAGATTCTCAGGCAGAATGCGAGGATCTTCGTAAAGAAAATCATCATCTTCAGAATAATTCTCTGGAATGTGCGATTCTTCGCAAAAGAAATGATGAATTGAAAGGTATGATTACTATCTTCATATTTTCTCTTTTATTTACTTATATTCTTCATATGCTTGAAACATCCATTAAAACCCATTCCCCTTTATAGAATCCATCCAGAAATGTAGAAGATTGGTACTTCACCATGAATCAGATGCAACAGAATATCGAACCAAGCATGAAAGCCTCTCAAACCAATTCTCCCATTTATCTAATCTTTACTCGTGTGCTCTTTTTCAAGAGAATACTCAATTAATATATGATCGAAATTTTTTGAATGATGACATATCTCAACTTTTTTCTTCCTTAACCAAAGCTAATTTGAGAATAGAAACCTTATTAGAAGAGAACAAAACCTTATCAGAAGAGAAATGTTCGTTTTTGAATACAATGATTGTTTCTTCGCAAGAATTAAAGACTCTTCAGAATAAATGTTGCGATCAAGAAAATCTTCTTTCTTTATTGAAAGGTGAACTTGAGGAATTAAAGAAGTCTTCAGATGCTGAAAGAAATTCTTTTGTTATTGAGAAGAATTCCCTTATTAATAAGAATATAGTCTTGTGTGCTAAGAAGAATCAACTTGAAGAAGATTACTCGTCATTAAAAAGTCTTAATGCCAAACTTGCGAAGGATAAAATTTTTCTCCTTTCTAAAGATCAAAAGCTTCAATCTCGACTTAAAGGATTAGTTGGTGATGGTTTTGATAATGCGATGAATCAGATGAAGAATTGTTGTCTATCTTTAACTCAATATATTACTTCGCAAAGAGAAGGTAGTCATTAAAATTTGACTGCCTCTGGTATATCTTTAAATTTCGTTATACTCGCAAATTTTATTCTTTGAACTTTGTTTTATTTGCAGAATCTGAGAACCACCTTCGTAATGCAAAAGCTGGATTAGAAGCCTCCTGTTCCGAGCTTCGTAAGAAGAATACTTTTCTTTCTACTCGCTTGATCAACTCTCGTGACCGTGCTACTCGGAGATTTAATTATCTTGCTTATTCCAAAGATATCGAAGATACCAATCATCAAAAAGCTATACTTCGTGAAATTCATCTGAAATCTCAAGTCTTTATGAATAACATTCTCTTATCAAGAGGCTTGCCTCCTGTGAAGATTACTCCTCTGAAGATATCTGACGATGAAGTTGCTCGTGAGCCTGATAGTGATTTCAATTATGAGAGTGATGATGAAGATCTTGATAATGAGAAAGAATCTATTCCTCAAGGAGATGTCCCTGTTGTGTATCTTTCCAAGGATGATATCTCGCAAAAGTCGAAGGCTGCTAATGACCCTACTGATCTTAAAGATCCAGCACAGAGTGTTGATGAAGCATGATAATATTTCTTTTTCAATTTATCATTGACTCTCCTGTGTTTCTTTCTTTTGAATTCCTTCCCTTAGTTACTGTTGGTTTCCTTTTTGCGAACAATTCTATTTTTTGAGAAGTACATCTGATATTTTGCGAAGATGATTTATCCTTTTTTCTGATATTTTGCGAAGATAATTTAACCTTTCTTTGATTAAATTTGCCCCATTTGATCATATGAAGAGAAATAATATATAACTCACAGATAAAGCTTAGTATATCCTTTTCCCCCTATTATTTCTCTTTAAATGATTAAACATTGTTTGAAGTATTAAAATATCTGCCTCACTTTATCTTATGAAGTTTCAACTTGTTACGATTGTAGATAAAAAATCATCCCTTTTAAATATAAAAAGTAAAATATATGAAACATCCTTAATAAGTATACTACATATACAATACCTTTGTAGAAGTATTAGAAGTACCCAATCCATCAAATGAAGAGATATAAGAAATATTAGAAGTATTCAATTCACCAAATGAATTATTAGAAGTACTCAATTCCCTTTTACGTATTAGAAGTACTCGATCCACCAAATGAAGAGATATAAGAAGTATTAGAAGTACTCAACTCATCAAATAAAGAAATATAAGAAGTATTAGAAGTACTTAATTCACCAACTGAAGAAATATAAGAAGTATTCGATCTGTGAATAATTATGTAACATATGACGAAGTATAATGATTATTTAACCTTCACCAAATGAAATATCCATTAAAGAAGTATAATAAATATGAGATATTCTTGAAGAATTATAAGAAGTATTCAATCTTTTGGAGAAATATTCAATATATGGAGAAGTATAAGAAGTATGCAATTCTCGTAAACTTTTACGAATATGAACTTATCCATATTTGTTTGTTATCAAAATCGCATCTTTTGTTAAGTCTTCCTTAAAATTCTTCAATGATGTTGTCTTCTTTGATAGGACTTCTTGTAAAAATTCTTCAATGATATTGACAGAGCTGTCTTCTCTTCAAAATTTCTTGATGTATATTCTTGTAAAATTTCTTCAATGATATTGACGAAGTTGTCTTCTTTTCAGATATTCATAATGTATATTCTTGTATATTCTTTTCAACTTGTTACGATTGTAGATAAAAAATCGTCCCTTTTAAATATAAAAAGTAAAATATATGAAACATCCTTAATAAGTATACTACATATACAATACCTTTGTAGAAGTATTAGAAGTACCCAATCCATCAAATGAAGAGATATAAGAAATATTAGAAGTATTCAATTCACCAAATGAATTATTAGAAGTACTCAATTCCCTTTTACGTATTAGAAGTACTCGATCCACCAAATGAAGAGATATAAGAAGTATTAGAAGTACTCAACTCATCAAATAAAGAAATATAAGAAGTATTAGAAGTACTCAATTCACCAACTGAAGAAATATAAGAAGTATTCGATATGTGAATAATTATGTAACATATGACGAAGTATAATGATTATTTAACCTTCACCAAATGAAATATCCATTAAAGAAGTATAATAAATATGAGATATTCTTGAAGAATTATAAGAAGTATTCAATCTTTTGGAGAAATATTCAATATATGGAGAAGTATAAGAAGTATGCAATTCTCGTAAACTTTTACGAATATGAACTTATCCATATTTGTTTGTTATCAAAATCGCATCTTTTGTTAAGTCTTCCTTAAAATTCTTCAATGATGTTGTCTACTTTGATAGGACTTCTTGTAAAAATTCTTCAATGATATTGACAGAGCTGTCTTCTCTTCAAAATTTCTTGATGTATATTCTTGTAAAATTTCTTCAATGATATTGATGAAGTTGTCTTCTTTTCAGATCTTCATAATGTATACTCTTGTATAATTTCTTCAATAATGTTGATGCAATAAATTTCATTAATTTCTGTGGTCTTATCATGCCTTCCTAAGTAAAGGTCTTATTTTGCCACCTATTTTGTATTAATTATTTGCGATAATATGACAAGTCTGAACATTCTTGCGAACATACAACCTAGTGACATTATCGTCTTGCGATGAAATCGCAGGATGTTCTTACACTTTCATGCAAAAACCCATTGATCTCATCTTAACTTCTTTGTATAGTATTTTAGCCTCTTCAGGAATTGTTGCGACAATATGACAGGCCTAAATATTCTTGAGGACATAAAGCCCCATGACATTGCCGTCTTGCGATGAAATCGCAGGACGTCTCTACACTTTCATGTAGTGACCCATTGATCTCATCTTAACTTCTTTATTATGTTCTGCGAGTTCTTTATTCTTTTCTTTCTTTCTCCTTTTTTTTTTTTTTTTTTTTTTAGAAGGCTCGCAGAACTTCATTTGTTGCACAAATATGACAAGCCTTTATGTTTTTGCAAACAAGAAGCCTCGTGACATTTGCGTCTTATAGCACTTATCAGATCCCTAATGGAGGGTGCTGCCCTTTATCTTCCCCCTGATTGCCCCTTCAAGGAAGCGTACATCGACCATACAAGGTTAGCTCTTCCCATCCGGTTCTTCCAACAACCAGCTTTTGATCGCAACCTCTTATCCTTTTTGCCTATAGGTCTTATAGTTACGAGGTTGCACCCTACGGGGTATCTTTGGGCCAAGTGCATCATTTGCCAAGACTTGTCAAAAATGGCAGATGTGGTTCAACCTAACCCGGCACTCTTGACTCAACCGTGTACCTCGGCGCCTTGATCGTTTTATGCACTTCTTGGGAAAGACAGTATGCCTTAGTCGCCCAGCCTAAATCCTCTTACACCGCATTTTATATTGCGTAATGTCGTTAGATTAGGTGAGAATCCAAGGTGTCTAACCCGGATAGGTACCCCATTATTGGGTTGTACCCCAAAAATTTTACCATGTACTAAGGGCCCTTGGTGGTGTTCCGGTTACCCTTAGCCACGTTATAGGTACCCCCTTAAATGACGTACTTTAGAACTTTGCCTCTTACGAAATATAGCTTCGCGAACTAGGGTGTACGCCACAAAGGTTTGCCTGTATAAAATTTTATACGGCTCTCTTTCTTTTTTGGAGGCTGATCACAGATTGCGGTCTTTTATTCGCAAATTAATGAAATTTTAATCGGAATATAAATTTTGAAAATTCGTAACTTTTCCCAATTTCCTGCGAGCAAACAATATTCGTAAAAAATTTCATGAGTTTTATGGATAATACCTTTTCAAATATAGTCTGTTCCAAGGTCTACCAAGGCTCAAACCCATGTCTCTCCCTTCTGGATCCATCAGTCGATAAGCTCCGCTTCCTACAACTTCTTTAATAACATATGGTCTATCCCATTTTGGTGCTAATTTCCCTCCATTTTCTTTTTGATATCGAGGTGTTTCTCGCATGACCAAATCACCTGGCTTATATTCACGTTCAATGACTCTCTTGTTGTATTCTTGAGCTAATCGTTCCTGATAAATCCTCATATGGTGCAACACATTTTTTTTTTCTTCCAAATCATCCAATTCTCTTAATATTACTCCCGCACTTAAATTTCTTTCCCAAGCTTCTTTCTTTGTTGTCGGAATTACAACCTCTGTGGGTACATCGCTTCTACTCCATATGTTAGACAATAAGGAGACATTCCAGTTGCTTCTCTTCTAGTTGTATTGTATGCCCAAACTGCGCTAGGTACTTGCTCGCACCACCCTTTGAGATGTCCTTCAAATTTCTTTTTGATTGTATCTGCGATTGTTTTATTTATTGCTTCATCTTGTCCATTAGCTTGTGGATATAACGGGGTTGACTTCCCACATTTTATTCTAAAAGCACTGAGTAACATCTCTATATTCTGCCCCTCAAATTGTTTTCCATTATCAGATACTAGTTGTGCTGGAACCCCGTACCTGCAAATGAGGTTCTCAAATATAAACGTAAAAACATCTTTATCACGAATATGTTGATTGCTTTTACTTCTGCGAGCTTCGTGAAATAATCTGTTGCAACTATCAAGTATCTCCTTTGTCCAGATCCAGGTATAAATGGTCCAACAATATCCAACCCCCATTTACCAAAAGGCCAGCAGCTTGTTGAAGAAGTTAATGTAGCCCCTGGTGCATGAATTCTTTTACCATGTCGTTGGCATTCCTTGCATCTTCGTACGAACAATTTTGCGTCTGTATGCATATAAGGCCAATAATATCCTTGTATCTTTGCTCTATATGCTAGAGATCTTCCCCCACTATGATTGCAAACTTCTCCTCCATGTAACATCTTCAATATCTTTTCTCCTTCTTCGCGAGTTAAGCACCTGAGAGGTGGTCCATTGAAATATTTTCTATATAAAATTCCTTCTCGCAACTCATAGTTTTTTGCACGACTCTTTAATTTATGTGCTTCTAGTCTGTTCCTGGATATTTCTCCTGTTGCGAGGTATGCATGAATTTCTTTTCTCCAATCTGCGATGTTGTTTGATAACTCTCTTTCTACTTCCATCGCAACAGCTTCTTCAATTTCTTTCTCCTTGTCCACTAATGGGTGTTGAATTGTTTGTATTTGGATATTTCTTGTATTTGGATTTGTCATCATGCTTGGAATAAATGCAAAAGCATCTGCGAGACGGTTATATTTTCTTGATATATGTCTCCATTTTAATTTTGGTATCTTCGCAGATAATTCCTCAACGAGTTTCTTGTATTTCTTCAAAGAAGATTCATTTGTGGTATATTCCCCTTTAATTTGACAAATCATTAATTGCGAATCACTTGTTATCCTTATACTTTCAAGCTTCTTTTCTATTGCGATCTTTAATGCATTCACTACAACTTCGTACTCTGTTTCATTGTTCGTGGATGCAAATTCTAGTCTGAATGAGAATGATGTTCTTTCTCCTTCTGGTGAAATCAACACGACTCCAATTCCATTTCCCTCACTATTGGATGATCCATCCATTATAATTTCCCATCTATCAGGCTCTGTTAACAAGTCTTTTGGATTTCCAAATTCTTCTTCAACATCCATCATTTCCTCTACTGCTTCATCTTCTTCCAAAGGAAATTCTGCCAAAAATCTGCGACGACTTGTGATTTTTGCGATGACAACACTTCGTATTTTATCTTGTAATGGTTTACTTGTGCATTCCACCTTTCTATTCTTCCTGACCTTTTTATGTTCTTCATGACTGATTCAATTGGGACTTTGGTTACCACTTTTATTACATGTGCTTGAAAGTATATTCGTAACTTGAATGATGCATAAACCAGGGCTAAGATTAACTTCTCCATTTTAGAATAATTATTTTCTGCTGCATTAAAGGTTTTACTAATGTAGTAAATGGGCCTTTCTACTCCTGTGTCTGTTCGCAACAGAACTGCACTTAGAGCATATGGAGTTGTTGCGAGGTATACCAATAATTCTTCGTTTTTCTCTGGTTTCTGTAGTATAGATGTATTTGCGAGGTATTCTTTGATTCCTTGAAAAGCTTTTTCACATTCATCAGTCCATTTGAATTTTGCTCCCTTCTTAAGTATGTTGAAAAAATGCTTGCACTTATCTGACATTCGCGAAATAAATCTTCCAAGTGAAGCCAAGAGTCCATTTAGTTTTTGTACTTCTTTTACTGTTGCAGGTGTTGGCATGTCACGAACTGCTTGGACCTTTTCTGGATCAACTTGTATTCCCTCCTTTGATACTATGTATCCCAAGAACTTTCCAGATGAAACTCCAATAATACATTTCTCAGGATTTAATTTGATGTTGAACTTTCTCATTTGCTCAAATATTTCCTTCAAATATTGCACATGGTCTTTAGCTTCCTTGCTTTTTATCAACATATCATCTACATATACCTCCAAAGTTTTATGTATCCACTTCGCGAACACTTTTTCAACCATACGCTGATATGTAGCACCCGCATTTCGTAAACCAAATGGCATCTTCACATAACAATACAAACCCCTTGGAGCAAAGAAGGCAGTATGTTCTTGATCTTCTTCTGCGAGTGATATTTGATTATACCCTTTATATCCATCAAGTGAAGTGACTCTGTCATGACCTGCAGCTGATTCCACCATTTGTGGTATATCTGGTAATGGAAAACTGTCTTTGGGACATGCCTTGTTTAGATCAGTGAAATCTATGCAAATTCTTATTCCTTTATTCTTTTTCGAAACAATGACCATATTCGCAATCCATTCTAGATATTTTGCTTCCCTTATGATCCATGCATCCAACATCTTTTGTAATTCTTCTTCTATTTGTACATGATAATTTTGTGATATCTTCCTTATTCTTTGTTTGAATGGTCTTACATTTTTATCTATGTTCAATCTATGACACGCCACTGATGGATCAATTCCTGGTATCTCATCTACACTTCCTGTGAAGATATCTTTATATTCTCGCAAAAGATCAGTAGTCCTTTTTTCTTCTTCTTCATCCATCTTAGTTCCAATTCGTAAGAATAAAGGCTCCTCTTTACTTCCAATATTTATTTCTTTAGTTGGTTCAGCTGCAACATAGCTTGGACTTTGCTCCCCCATAGGTGTTGGCTCTTTGATTATTTTTGCTGGTTCCCCTTCTTTTTCTGGAATTTCATTTGGTATACCTCTTCCTTCCTTTGCTCTTATTGTATACACTCGGAATTCTTCTTCTTTTCTTGTTTCCTTCGCAAGTTTCCTACGAAGTTGTTTCTTTCTTGCTCTTCCTTCGCATTGTGTTACTTCAATTTGATAACAAAATTTTGCACTATCAAGATCTCCTTTAATTTCTTGTATTCCATTTGGTGTAGGAAATTTGATTTTCTGATGTAATGTTGAAGCAACATCTTTGATCGCATGAATCCACGGCCTTCCTATCAGCATGTTATATGGAGATTCCATATCTATCACACACAAGATTATATGTGTTTCGATTTCTCCTAGTAATATTCGCAGCACGATTTCTCCTTTAGATTTTGTTGTAGATTTTCCTAATCCATGAATAAGACACTTTGAATTTATGATTTCTTCATCTTTAATTCCCATCCCCTTAAGTGCATGATAGAATATAATATTAACAGAACTCCCTGTATCAACCAAAATTCGGTTTAATTTCCATTTTTCTTCAGCTTTCTTATCTTCTAACATGATTGGCAGTGTGATCACCAATGGTGAAGTGTGGTTCAAGTATTCATTTGGAATTTCTGTTACTGAAAATGTGATTTTCTGCTTTTCCCATTCTTCTAAAGTTGTTATCTTTTCTTCCTCCATGATCTTTCTTCCTCTACAATCTAGTTTGTATATTTTTCCCTTCATATTACTATGAAATTCATCAATCATTGTCTCTGTGATCATATTACATTCTTATTTTTTGCAATCTCCATCTACTGACTTCATTTGATCTTCAAATTTTCCACAATTCCCTCAAATTTAGGCTACCACAATCCTCAAGTACCTGTTTCTAGCGCCAATTATGTAGTTGCAGAATAACCTACAACTACACCCTCAATAGAATTAGTAAAAACTCAAGAAGTTCTTGATGATGAATAACAATTTTCTTATTAATGTTCTCAATTGATTACAAAGAAGTATCTAAATGGAATTAGAATAGTTACAACTTTCTCTATTCTCTTTCCTAAGATATTTTCTAACACTAACTAAAAGAACCTCTCAAATTTTACATTTGAACTCCTATTTATAGTAAAACTTATACAGCTGTACATGAGTTATGAAGTATCGCAAATCATCTTCGCAAAATTACTTCATCCTCGCAAAACTTCATATTTCTCCGCGCTTCTTCTATCCTCGTATCATTTTATAATTCTTTTCTCCTGATACTCATGAACTATTATCTTGCGATATTCAGTACCTACAATATACACTGAACTCATCAAACTAAGTTTGAGCACTACATGAGTCAGTGTATCTTTCCCAGTTATTAAGTATCTGAAAGAGTCAGATCAAGTTTTCCATGTTTAACAATGAACTTCTTCTTAACTAATTTTCCAAGAATTTCATTCCTCTTTCTCAGTAAACCAAATTTATCATAGAAGTTACTATCATCAATATATTTAGGGATTACCTTAAGCGTAGTTGGTCTGGAGTCATTTTTATCTTCCTTGATCTTCTTTGGTATCCACTTCTTAGTCTCCTGGTCCTTCTTTCATGTGAGATGATCAGCATAAGATAAGTTCACCCTGAAATCCTTTGATTTAGACGAATCAAATTTACATATGTATTTTTCAGAGAATGATCTCATATTATTCTTTAAGTCTGAGAACACCCCTTTTTGGTTTGAATAGGAAAGATGTTCACAATTCTTGACAATATGACTTTTGTTCCCACAACGAAAATATCGTTTTTGTTGATTCGGATGATACGAAGAACTCATATGTGAATGATACTTTTTATGATCTTTTACAGATTTTCTTTTACAGGCTGAAGCACTTTTTTTAGTGTTCTCGTGGACAACATTCTCCTTTCTTTTCAAAGAATAATTTGGTCCGGAAATTTTGCACCTTCCTGGAGAGGATGTGTTCATCATGTGTTTGGACATTAAAGGATACTTATCATTCTTCAAAATTTTGACATGCTCTAGAACAGTCTTTATCTCATATTCACATGAGATTTTTAAGGCGTTGTAGTCATCAGTGGCAGTCTTCCTTAACTGTTATTTTTCTTTTCTCGATCAATACTTTTTCTCAGTTTTCCTTCTAAGGATTGAACCTTCAATGAAGAGGAGTCTAGATCATTTTTACATGATGATAGCTCTCTTTTGAGTTGATCATTTTCAACTTTCATATGGCATAATTCCTTGAGGAGTTTACCTTCTCTTTTTAGTGCAAGTGTAAGCTATGTTGCACATGAAATAAACTCCTTGCTTAATTCATCAAGTTCAAAAGATACATAATCGACATCCTCTTTATCATCAAGTGATTCAGAATCATTCTCATCAATTGTAGGCACAAGGCTTAGCTTAACCTCTTCTTGGGAATACTGAGACATATTTTCAGAAGAATATGTAGAGCTCTTAGAGGACAATCCTTCTAAGCATTTTTTAAAGTCAAACCCAGAATGCGTTTTAGTGAAATCTTGTAAAACGTTAATTGAATCATGCAAGATATTCATTTCTTATAGGATGGATCGCACCAAACACAGATTGTTATATATTTTCGTGTTTGCCTGCTCTGATACCAATTAAAAAGGCGAGGGTACCCCAATTATACCTCAAGCTATAACTTTTCCTTCCTATAAGTCCTTTCCCCGAATGTGATTGTCTATATACTGAGTCGAGACAATACAACAAATCGGTTCACACTTTGTGTGATCGTCTATGGATACTAGATCGAGACAATACAACAACAAAGTGTGTTTACTTGATACAAAGGTTCGGACCTAACCAAACTCAATAGGATTCACGTATCAAGTAAATAGGAATTAACGTTTGTGAAATTTACTTTAATTATAATAAAAAAATTATAATGCGGAAATATAAAGTAAATAACACAGCAAGATTTTGTTAACGAGGAAACCGAAAATGCAGAAAAACCCCGGGACCTAGTACAGAATTGAATACTCTCAGAATTAAGCCGTTACACAAAATATGATAATTCGTATAGTTGAGACCATGAAACTAAACCTATAGTTCACCTAGTTCACCTAGTTCCCTCAGTATTCCTACGCCTCCAACCTGTAAACAAGTCACGTACTTGGACCAATTCCTTTGGATCGTATTCCAAACAGTAAAGGAACAAAAAATCTGTTTGGTATCAACTCTCTTCAACCAAGTGATATGAGTTGTGCAAAGGTTCCCTTGTTTATCTTAACATTAACTCCTTTGCCAGGTTCCAAGATCTATCTTACGTTAAATCACCCAAAGGCAATCACTAAGATTAAGCCAACAACCCTCTTCAACCAAGTGATATGTGTTGATGCCTATCTTTCTCAATTAATCAATCCAATCTACCACAAGGATAAACCGATTATTAATTGGATCCTATTTTTCCCAAACAAGTATTGTGCATACCAAAGATTATAAAAACACCAAGTAATAAATCTTCAATATCTTCTTTGTCTTCAAATATTCTTAGATATTCAATAAACACTTGTACATAATCACTTGAATCTATTGTGATCAATCAGACACATAGCGGAGTCTGTTAACAATGGATTATCACAAGATCGTCTTTATATCTACCAACAGTCTAAAGATCCCTGTCGAAACCTTGAACTAGTTTGAGTGAATCTTATATCAGAAGAGAATATTCTCAAGCATAAACAAACTAGGTGCAATCAAGATTCAACCTCCGTTAGTCAATCAAATCAATAAGAAAACTAAAGATAAATTGCAACATCTAGTTTCCCACCAACGGGTCGCGCTAGAGCTTCTCAATCCCAAAGAAGACTTTAAACTAACTGGCCGTAAGATATTTCACCTAATTAGATTACCCTCCTCTCTGATAGGCGCCTCACCAGTAACAAAGACAAAAGAGGAAGTCTAGCAAATGCACTGTCCAAAAATAGTGATCGAAATCTCCTTGGAAAATCTTTAATTAGCAAATGCACATTACTAATTCTTATTTTCCATATATAATTAAAAACCCTTAATTAAAAAGATTCTTAATTTATTTAAATTCGATATTGGGATTTACTCCCTTCTTTGCCTTTAAGGAATATCTTTGAACAAAATAGAATAAGCATTAATGCACCGTGTTCAAAGAGTGTCGACATCTTACTCTTGCAAGTCTTTACCATGCTTGCTCAATTGAAACAGATTTACCACACTTCCAAACAAGTTTAGAATTGGTTCATCTGACTTTCAAGAACTATGTGATTGATCAAGTTCCACCCAATCACATCTCATGGGTTTCCATGTGAGTACTGTGCATAGTTACACTAGCTTACCAAAGAAACGGCTGACTAGGTACTAGGATCGGTTCCCCACATATATATGGTATCTAACTTGTATGCACTGCACATGTCCATAGGATTGGTTCCCCCTTCCCAAAACTTTATTGCACATGTTCATAGGATCGGTTCCCCCTTTCCAAAACTTTGTTGCACATTATCATAGGATCGGTTCCCCTTTCTTCCATAAACCTGGCTACACCTCATACAAGGATCGGTTCCCCCTTGTGATGCACTGCACCTATTACTAGGATCGGTTCCCCTCTTCACAGTAATAAGTTCAGACATACACAACCCAATCATACCCCAGGTGATTACTTAATATTGGTTTTACTAATAAAAGTTATACCAATACAAAAGTCAGGCCTTATGTGAATAGTTTTACCAAGAACACAAACAAGTTGTGAACGGTTATACACATCACACATATTGGTCGTTCATGAGATATACAATGAAGAACAACCCCAATAACACGTGGTGATTTCCCTTTCGGTTCACAACACATATCATGAACTTACTTCCTTAGAACACATGTTCCCTAGGATGAAATCCTCACCTTAAACCCATACATAATCACAATAGCATTCATACGATTATGTTGATGTCTTATATACAAAGTTTAATGGTTAAGCAAGAAACGTCATATTGTATTCCTTAATACTATATCTATCTAGAGTGTTCATGCTTCGCAGTTTTATGTTTTCAATATGCACAACTTGAAAGATACGATAGGGAATGAAACAGTTCAAGTCAAATATCACTAACCTCGAGTGGAAGGATTATGTTGTTGTTGTAGCTCCGTCTTCTTCTTCACATCTTCAAGTCTTCGCAATACTTGTAATGTATCATCCTAATACTTTTACGCTAACCTATACGAAGTTGACTCTAGTACACATAAATCATGCGACTCTTAAATGAGTTTTGCTTCACTAAAATATGACAACCAAACTTGACATACCAATGGTTGGCGGGTTCAACCGACCAATACTCTAACAACTAACATTGACAAACATTCTTGATATAGAAACGCATGCGAGTTCGACCAAGCAATGCTCTAGCAATCTCCCCTTTTGTCAATTTTAGTGGCAAAAAAATTAATACATATGGAATACAAAAAATATATAAATAAACTTTGTAGCTCCTATTCCACGTTCTAATCTTTAACAATACTTGAAATCTTCGTCACTTCCAAGTAGTCCAATGATCCGAAAGGTTGTAAGTTTAGCATCATCGTTGTTGAAAATCCGTAGCTATAACAATGAGAAAATCATCGGTTCTCAATCATTGTTATACAATGTCATAGTATTATTACATAACGTCAAAGTCCAATTGCATCACAACTTCAATAACAATACTATGGTGATACTTCACCCCCCCTTAGTCAATACTCCATCTCACATGGAAACTACTCCCTCTTACATAATGATCCGTAATCCATATGTATTTGTAGTGTGAACTACATATTAATTCTCCCCCTTTTTGTCAATAAAATTGGCATAGGTACAAGAACGGGATCCTAATGAAATTTCCGTAAGAGACATTTCATGACCAAAGGTAAATCTATATCATCTTGTTTAGATGCAATCATAAAGCCGAAGATAAATGCATTCATCAAGGAGTTTATATAGCCGCAAGATAACCCCTATAATATTCCACAGCCACACTCCCCACAAAGATTTGGCAATTAAGCACAAGTTCAAAATAACTCTCCCCCATAATATGTCATTCCCAAGGGAACAACAAGAGCGACCTTAATTTCAAAAAGAAAAGAAGGATTTCTTTAGACTCAACAAATTACATGTATGAATTTGGAATCCAACAAGAAATATTCAATCAAATTAACGAACCAAGATTAATTTGACTAAATATGCTCAACACAAGTAAACTTATGGAGCCTTAAAAAATCAATTAGATTGATCACAAGAAAACTTGCAAATAATCTAATTTTCATACTCAACCAGACTAATTACAGAAGTAATCAATTAAATTAGCCATTATCGACATAAGAATATCTATGGATCAATGACTAAGTTAATCATAAAAATAACCATCCTAGTCAATTATGCTCAACATGAGAAGAACTTACGGAGTGCTAACTAAATAACCATACTAGATGATTGATTTAGTTCATTTGGGCTCAACATAAGAGATTATGGAACCCCGACTAATATTATCATAAGACATGACAACCTTAACCGTACATGTACTCAACATAAGAAAACTTATGGAATACAAACTAAATAACCACACAAGTTGATTAATTTAGTTCTTAATGCTCAACTTATAACATCTCATGGAACAACCAACCATGCCAATAGGGAATCGACTTAGTCGTATCGTGCTCAACATAAGATACACAATTGAGCCTTCACGGTAATACATAAAAAATGGATCAATAAGGATCTATACCGTGGATAAGACAAGGATTCATTATATGTTTATATCACCATTTGCACAATGACATACGATAGACATAATCCTTGAATCACAAAAGATTTTAACCTATCTTACATCAATAATTGACAATATAGGCTTAACTTTTGTGTTTGTCAAAAGTCTATTCTTCCTTTTATCAATATAAGCATATCAATTCACGAATGACTTTACTTTTGACAAAATATGGGACAATCAAGTTCACGGACGTAACCATACATATCCCATCAAAATACTGCAATATATAAAACCATAAAGATTAATACTGCAACCATCATCTTCCAAACAAACTTAGAAATTTTAAACCAAAAAATCTAAAAACAAGAAGATGAAAATCATTGGAAATAGCTATGTGTAATCACAATAATGGCTATTCCAAAACACTAGTTATTCTTCTAAACAAAAGAGAAATAATAGAAGATTTACTAGAGATTAAGACCTTTGAAGAATTCATTGTCTTCCCCGAACTCCTTGTCGTCAACATCCATGGTAACATAAGGTTCATTAAGAAATGAGTTTATATCGATGAACCTTCTTGGTTGATGTTGTCGAACCAAGGCCTTCTGAATCTCATAAGTCTTATACACAAAAGCCTTTATTTGTTGAATCTCCTTTCGCAACTCCTTTAACACTTCAAGAACATCAGAAAACTTCTGAGAATTTTAAGGAACAACTCTTGGCTTCCTCATATTCCTTCTTTTTATTTTCAAGGTTGGAGGCAATGGAGATTTTTCTTTTTCCTTCATGATTGATGGCTTAACAATCACATTACCTTCTTTTTCATCAGAAGACATCATTCTTGGAGCGTCCATAAGTGTATGGGTTTGTGAGAGGAATTCACAATTTTCTCAACAAGTAGTCTTAAGATAAAGAGAGGTTTTAGAGAAGGAAAAGGAATGTATAGTCCGAAACCTAAAACAGGTTCGTGGACGATCAACTCTTATCCCTATAAAGAGCATAAATGTCGATAGTACCCTTTCTTCTATTTGATAGACAAAACGAAAATAATTCTAAGAAAAGAAAGAAGGAAAAAAAAACTTTTCCTAAAGCCTGAGAGGTACACAATCATTGTCTCTTTTGATCAGGCATATGAGACAAGATTTTAAGAACAAAACAATCAAGTTGTGTTGTGGTGAATTATAATTTGTCCACCAATTTCCTCTTGTGGAGAATCCACAGGCTTCTGTCTATCAAAACAATTTGACCATACTTTCTTCCCAAATGGTCTTGATTTTTCCTAAGAAACTAACTTCTTAGACAAAGATAAAATCTTACATACCTTTGCGGTCTTCTGAGCAAGTTCAAGCTTTATTGATAGATGATTTGCTCTTCGTTGAAGTGTCTTTGCTTGTGTTTGAACTTGTAACACTTTGAGAGTTCATGACTATTTAATGAACAATATGAGCACTACACACTTGAATAGTAATCAGGCTTCTGAAACGTGCAAGCAGCTAGGCACATAGTGGATCCTAAAACATTATAAACAGAGTTTCCAAGAAAAGGGTCAACTTTTTCTTCCAGAATGGTTGGATTATTTTCTGAAATAATATCAAAATTGATATGTGTATTGCTACAATTATCAAAATCAATACTTTCACCAAGAAGTGCAACACTTGATTTCCCATCTTCATTAGAGTCATAGCTGTCAGACATTTCATCAAGAGTTGCTGCAAGACCTTTGTTCCCAATGTATATTCTACGATTTGGACACTCGTTTGCAAAATGACCAAATCCCTTACGCTTAAATCACCGAGGCATATCCTCATCATCAGTTTCATCAATATCCCTATTTTTTAGGAGGAACACGATTATGATGTTTGACTGATGCCTTCGGCTTATCTTTAGAGAACCATTTACTTCTCTTCAATAGAAGATCCCTAAACTGTCTTGTGATCATCAAGACTGATTTGTCAAGATATTTATCTGATGAGTCTATCTTAGAGTGATCATCTTCAGAGATATACACTTTTTTACTTTTATCAAGTAATTTAGTGTCATTTAGTGCTTTGAACGCAACATCCTTAGATTTGGATGAATGTTCATGATCAAAGATCTTAAGCTTTCCAACCAGCGCATTTCTGGAGAGATTATCTAGGTTATTTCCCTCAATGATGGAATGCTTCTTAGCATCGTATCTAAATGGTAGTGATCTGAGAATTTTCATCACAATATCCTTTTCAGGAATAGTCCTGCCCAATGCAAAAGATGCATTAACAATTTCAGACACTTTGTGATTAAACTCATCAAATGTTTCTTCATCTGCCATACGAAGGTTTTCCGAATCGGAACTAAGGTTTTGAAGCCTAGCTTCCTTTTCACTGGTACTTACTTCATATACGGTTGCTAAGATATCCCAAGCTTCTTGCGACTTAGTGCAATTAGACACATGGTGCTGAAGATTTGGGGTAATGGCATGTATGATTGCATTCAAACCGTCGGAGTTTTGCTTTGCAGCAAGAACCTCTGCAGAATTGTATTTCACAATATTCTTGGGAATATTTACATCTCCAACTGCCTCAACGGGAGCATTATAGCCATTAATAACATATACCCATGATTGGAAATCACGTACTTGAAGAAAAGCGTGAATAGAAATTTTCCACCATAAGTAATTAGTGCCATCGAAGACTGGTGGTACGTTTATTGAGATAGCACCTTTGTCCAAAGACTCAGATCGCTACAAACACAGACTTGTAAGGTCTTGAACGTGTTTTCCTGCTCTGATACCAATTAAAAAAGCGGGGGTCTAACAACCTCACCCAATATTTCGATTAGCAATCTGCATGGACAACTCCGAGTTGTTTTCTAGAGAATCAACTAGACTCAATCAATAGAAAATACTCAAGGAATTATTATCTCAATCTCTCGATTTGATTTACTCAAGCAAATATGATTCGCGAGTTATAATCAAAGGGAGATAACTTGGAAGGTACCAAAGACCAATATCCAAGTGTCAATCAATTTAAATCAACAACCAATAAGGTCAGATATTCTAATTGATTGAACAACGCACAACCCGTATTATTTCAATTATATAAAAATATAATGCGGAAAATAAATAACACAGACACCATAATTTTGTTAACGAGGAAACCGCAAATGCAGAAAAACCCCGGGACCTAGTCCAGATTAAACATACATTGTATTAAGCCGCTACAGACACTAGCCTACTCCAAATTAACTTCGGTCTGGACTGTAGTTGAACCCCAATCAATCTCATACTGATCCAAGGTACATTTATGCTCATACGCCTCTGATCCCAGCAGGATACTGTGAACTTGATTCCCTTAGATGATCTCACCCACAACCAAGAGTTAATACGACCCAAAGTCGAAGATTTTAGCAAATAAATCTGTCTCACACAGAAAAGTCTACAAGATAGATAAATTCGTCTCCCACGAATAAACCTATGAGTTTTGTTCCGTCTTTTGATAAATCAAGGTGAATAGGAACCAATCGATAAAACCAGACTTATATTCCCGAAGAACATCTCAGTTTCATCAATCACCTCACAGTAAGCTTAATCGACGCAGCGAAGAAGATTATTGAGGAATCACAAATAATGAGACGAGATGTTTGTAACTACTTTTATCTTGCCTATCGGAGATAGAAATCTCAAACCAATTATTACAATTGTACTCGTATGATAGAAACAACAAGATCAGATCACATAACTACAAGAAAAGTATTATCGGTCTGGCTTCACAATCCCAATGAAGTCTTTAAGTCGTTAACCCGAATTTAGAGAGAAAACTCAAGGGTTAATGGAGATCGACTCTAGCTTAGATAAAACTAGTATCATACAACAAAAGTGTGTGGGGATTAGTTTTTCTAATGGCTAGAGTTCTCCCTTATATAGTCTTTCAAATCAGGGTTTGCAATCAATGTTATATTAGTAACAAAGCATTCAATATTCACCGTTAGATGAAAACCTGATAAGATACAAGCTAATATCTCTCAACCGTTAGATCGAAAACTTAGCTTGCCATACACACATGTACTTGATGATTTTGGGTTTGTGTAACCTTACTCAAACGTGTACAATAGTTGGTTCAATATTAGTAAACCAAATGGTTAGCCAAATGATAACTTTCATATCAACCATATTCTTCTTCACCATAACTAGTACAAATGACTCAAATGAACTAGTTAGAGAGTTGTTCAATTGCTATGAGATCATATGTACTACACAAGACACAATTGAAGCAAAAACGATGTGATTCACTCGAATCGATTCATGAACTATAAGGCCACAGTTTGCAATATCATTCCTTAGATAATTTAGATAAGTTCACGAACATCGTTTTTAGACATAACCACTCAAGTTTTTGGACTGGGTTCGCGGACTTAAGTAACCGGTTGGAGTTCACAAACTCCAGCAGAAATTCTCGGGTTTGAGAACTTCCATCAGTTCGCGGACTGAGTTCGCGGACTAAAACCGATCTACAACTCCAGGAAAAATTCTCGGGTTCGAGAACTACGCACGTTCGCGGATTGGGTTGACTGCTCAAGTTCCAGTTTTCACTTGATCGACAAAGTTCACAAACTTCGGTTCAAGAGTTAAGGACTTATACATATATGTGTTTCCACAACAATATTTATATCCCCCAGTGGTTATATTGTCTAAACTATCATTTCAATCATTGAAACATTCTCATAGGATGTCATATAGTTGTTATTCACAAACTAGTTTTCGTCAGAGAAATTTCCAAAGTAATTGAAACATAACATGACTTTCATCACTAATCAAATATGAACTTGGCTAAAGCGAAAGCTTTACCAACACATATTTCGAGAAATAGATAACTGAGATATACTCTGCTCGAAATGTCACATGTGTATATCTTTAGTCTATATAGTAAAACGACTTTTGTCTCAAGATAAGAGATAGAGTAGATAACTTTTGATTGATAGATAAGTTCAAGTCTCCACATACCTTTTAGTCGATGAAGATCCACTAGTTCCTTGAATAGTCCTTCCTCTTGTATGATGATTTCCATAGAGTTCTTGATCTCAACTACACTTTCTATCCTAGTCCGAGACCTTAGCTATAGTAGACTAGAAATCAAGACTTTATAGTTTTGATCACTAACATTGACAAACATGCTTGATATAGCAACGCATGCGAGTTCGACCGAGCAATGCTCTAACAACATTAGCATAATTGCAATTGGATATTTTGCGATTCATAGTGGGTTGTAATCAGTTATCTTAGTTTTTTCCATAAAACCAATTGCAAGGTGTTAATTTCATCCTATTACTCACTCTAATCATTTTAACTTTATAAGGTTGATGGAAGAAGATGGCAAAAAATGTAAAACTGACAATTTGGAACAATTTTTTTTTTAAATGAACTAAATAAATCAATATTAGTGTTTTCAATTCCTTTAAGACGTTTACGACTAAACAGTCTTTTTTGTATTGGACTTAATATTTTTCCTCTGTAAAGTTGTATTTGAAGAAATATGTTTTCTTAATTTTTGATAGTCGAATTTTTCGTCCTCGATGAGTTAACAACTTGGAAATTTTGGTGCATTTTAATAAAAGTTTGCAGCACGTGGTTAATATTTGTTTTTCATGGACTTATACCACATTGGAAATGCACATTATCGTAAGCATTGCAATAATCTTAAAGAATCATAAAAATAAAATTAAACAAAATACGGCTGGAAGTAGGAAATCTGAATTTCAAAAACAAAACAAAATAAATTGTGGTTGGAAGTCTAGATTGCCATTTAAACGGTAACTCAGGTTGAGAAAAAAAAACACGGGCTTGATATGGAACTGCTTGATTGTCAGGTTTCTTCTTTGTTAACTAAAGAAATGAGCCATAATAGATTCTTTCTTCTACACAAGGTGTACAGAAATGGGACCCATTAGGGCCTTTACTTTTCTCACTGACTTTACACCCTCTTGTTTTAAAGATCTCGCAACAGTGTCAACTTGATTTGAGAGCATGGTATTTAGAGGATGGTACCATTATTGGTGATACCATGCAGATTTCTAAAGCACTTCATATTATTTAGGATGAAGGTGTGTATGTAGGGATTCATCTCAATGACTTCTACAAATACAAGGAGTCTCCAATAGGGTATTTTTCCTGTTGATATAGGTAGATCCTCAATATGAGTTAAACTTCTTGGTGGTCCATTGAGTTTGAATTCTAAATTTTGTAGTCAATTGGTTATTGACAGAGTAAAAAAGACTATACAGTTGATGGAGGAAGTTAGAGGCTTAAAGATACACAAAATGAATTGCTTCTTCTTCGAAACTGTACATGTGTTTCTAAACTCTATTTTACTATGCGCACTACTGCACCTAAGTATGTGAAAGACATGCAAATTTTATGAGGTAACTAGTGACAGGTGATGGACCAGGTTTTGGCCAATTACATCAAATATTAGTGTCTCTACCCATAAGAGATGGTGGTCTTAGTATTTATTCTATGTTTGATACCATGCAATATTGTTTTTTGGCTTCTTACTCTCAGACCTTACATCTACAGAAGAATATCCTACATAATATATCTACATAATCATCTTATGCTAGCATCCCAGTTAAAGTTCCAACATATCAAAAGGTTTTTGATAATTTTATTCAAGTAGGTAGTATTTATTTGTCTCAACTTATGAATCTCCTTACTTCCCCCTATCATATGCATTCACTGGAAGATCAATATTTTGCACGTGTGACGAAAGATATGCCCTCCTTTTTCAATATGTCAAGGCGTGACTCTATGCTTTGGCAATGCAATAAAACAAAGCATGCTCAAGATTACTTGCTTATTATTCCTTAGGATGGACTTGGAAAATAGTTGGGGCCATGTCATTTTTGTGCGGTTCTTAGTTATAGACTTGGAATTCCCCTCTTTTCATAAAATAGTGTGTGTTTGTGTTGTCATAGGGATATGGATGCATACGGTGACCACGCCTTACATTGTGCCAATGAAGTTGAACTCAATTTTCGACATGATCTTTTTAGTGACACCCTTGAAGATATTTGTTATAGGGAAGGTGTGCACACTAAAGTTGAAGCGTCTTTAGGTTTCTTATCTCGTGATGGTGATGATTCCAGACTAGCAAACATTCTTGTCTACAATTGGGAGGAGGGACGTGATACTTGTTTGGATGTGACGGGGGTTTATCCTTTTGTCGGGGGTGGAGTAGAAGCTTTTACACCGGGTTTTGATTTGTGTAAATCCGTTGAGCGTAAAAGGGGTAAATACCTTTATGTATGTAGAGCAAATGGATATAGTTTTGGTACCTTGGCATTTATTACTTTAGGTGAGCTTGGTATTGAAACCATAGAGTTTTTATTAAGATTGAAAAATTACATAGATAGACATGATACTTGTAGGTGTGAATTATCCACAGGGCTAGGTGGAAACATCTTAAGCTATGATGCACCCAAGAATGGAGAGACGAGAAGCATATGATAAAGATTTCCAGGCGCGAGATTTAAGAAGCCACGTGGATTGGGTATGATTGCTCTGCAGCTGTCGGACAAGTCTCGACTCCAGGCTTCTAACAGAGATGATAATACAAGACTCGGTGGGTCAAACGAGGAGTAATAGTCAAATGGATAAGAAGATACGTGTCACATCTGCCAACTGCAAGGGCGATAGACGAGAAGGGAGACATCGTTCCATGAGAACACCCGAAGGAATCAGCTCGGACGAGAGACGGGCGAAGGAATCAAAATACATCGGCCACATGCACAGAAGAATGGACGACATAAGCTGGCCCGACCACAGAACTTCAGATTAGATGTAATGTGACCAACACCCTAGTATGGTTTTATGTAACCCTTCCTATAAATAGAGGAACTTATATCCAAGAGAGGTAGGTTGTTTTTTAAGAGAGAGAGTCTTGTAATCACGAAAGAGAGAAAAAAGGAGAGTGAGATCATCTTTCAAGTGAGTTCATTTGGAAGAGCAACACCATTGTAACACCTTGAAGTAATAAGATACACCCTTTCACCCCCGTGGACGTAGGTAATCATACCGAACCACGCATATCCTTGTGTCTAATGTTTAGTTCTTATGATCACTTGCACTAGTAGAAGTTCTATATCCTTTGGATGTAGTTTGCAATAAAATGCATCTACATTCTAGCGCCGACTAAGGGGATCCGACTAAGATCTCTGGATACCTTTCCTAGGAGACCTTCAGAAACGATCCAAAGCTCCTATATACACGTCCAAGTGTTGTAGTTGAAGCTAGGATGAACTCTGATGGCCGAAATTGCTGCCATTTTGAGTCGTTTAGTTTACATGCATAGTTACAGTAGTAGTAGCGTATTCAGGAGGTGTGGTAAAGTTTCCGTTCTTCTCCCACCAACGGTTTGATCAGCGGAGATTCCTCATAAGCTCACCAGCGATTAACAACACGGGTTCGGAGCTAGATTAAAAATCTGCTGATATGATGACTGTTTATTTTCAGTGGAGGGTCGAGTTTTAACGGTAGAAAAGCTGTTTTCTTACAATGATTTAAGAGTTCGAGTGTTGGAGAGCAACAAAAGGTCAAAGCTAAGGTGTATCTTTACATAAAAAACTGCCGATCTCGAGGTGTCATAACCAGACGATGTTAACCAGTCATCAGAGAGTCCTTGGAGAATATCTAGGGAGAACGGCCATGATAAGATTTTGAGGAAAAAACGACAGTAGAAACTTAGTTTAACTTTTGGACTTGTGCGTCATACTTTTAGTCACCATGTGCATGAGTTTAATGATTTTGAGCATATAGAATGAAGGACAAACTAGCTTAAATGCGGAAGTCAAGTACTGAAGGCGACGTCGTATGGAGTGATAGTGACATAGCGCAAAATCTGCCACAAAGTCAGCTAAAGTCAAAATAGGTTAGATAGGCAGAACCCATCCGATAAAGCAAGTAGGCCTTGTGTTTGCAAGCTCCGATATCGTCATATTTTTGCGTCAGTTGGTTATATCTCACCCTTTTTAAGCGTTTATTTCCAATACTATGTCAAAGTAAGGTGTTCTTTGTATTTGCTGACGTAGGGACGGACGATACTCGGCTCACCACGCACCACATCCTATGGCTAGCACCTCAGGGGCGGGAAGGACATTAAGGAATCGCATAGTTACTAGCAGCAACACGCAGACAGGGGTAACGGGGCCAAGACAAGAAGGGATCCGGCAACCACAGATCGAGGAGTCTCACGCAGCTGCGCGAGGCATGCTAACTATAAATTCAGGAGTGGATCTTGGGCGAGATGACGACACCCTACCCTTGGACCATGTCATCTTGACCCAAAGGAGATTTGACCAAGTCGACAGGCTTACAGCTTCAGACACAGAGGACGACGAAGAAGCGCTTGCAGTACAAGCTCAGAGACAAAGAGCAAGGCAACAAACCGAGTACCAGGAAGCCTTGGGAAGAGAACAAGAACTTCTTAGACAGGTTCAGTTGGGGCGAGGAGAAGCCAGTAACAGAGTTGTACCTGCTCATGTAACCGGACATACAACTGGTCAGATACTACCTTCACCACCGACGTCAGCACCACTACAGTCTCGTCCATCCCATCCTAATGGACATTCTAGCCAAGAGAGCACAGACCCGACGTTGTTGGCCATTTTAGAAAGTCAAAGAACACAAGAAGTGGCACTAAGAGAACTCCAACAGCGGAACCTCGCCTTGGATTTCGAGAATTACCAATTAAGGAACCCACGAACCAGGTCAAGAGGATCGTCTATCCAAGGAACATCGAGCAATCGTGGCCGATCAGAGAAACCACCACCCCCGACGAGGCCGATCTACCTTAATCGGTCTAGGCGATCTCCCATACCTTCCCCAATGGGATACGGACCACCAGAGGACTCGTCCACTGATAAAGAGAGGCAAGGACGGGGCGAGCGTCAGGATGGGGCGACGGAAGTTAAACTCAAAGAGTTGGAAGCAAAAATCAAGGAGCTATCGGGAAATAGCGAAGAGAACAAACTGGCAGAGATTTTGAATTAGGCGGAGAAGACACCTTTTTCCCAAGAACTTGAACAAATGCCATTCCCCCCAAAGTGTACCTTACCGACGTTTCCATATAGATTCGACGGAACAGGAGATGCGGTCGAGCATCTGAAAATGTATACCATGTCGTTGATATAATGGAAAAGTAGTGCGATAATCGTGTGTAAATTCTTTCCGGCCAGTTTGGAAGGAGAGGCGAGAGATTGGTTTTATTCACTCCCACCTGGATCGATTGACGGATATGATGCACTAGGAGAGGCCTTTCTTGAAACTTACATGCATAATAGTCGACCTCGACCAAGAATGAACAAACTATTCACCCTCGCCAGGAGATTCAGGGAACCCTTGAGAACCTTGACCGATAGGTGGAGGAAATTATGTACTGAAATTGGAAAAGTGACAGTAGATCAGGTCATCTTCGGATTTGAGAACGCATTGGGAAGATCGGACCCTATATGGATAGCTATGTTCTCTGAAAAACCAAACACCTTAAAGGAAATGCGAATAATGCAAGAACATTTTATCGCCCTAGAAGAAATTCAGGCCTAATCAAGAGATAGAGGGGTACAAGAAGCTAGCGCAAAGGCAGCCGAGGCCAAGACAGTCATGGACGATCCCGCTAGGCATCCCGAGAAGAGATCGGACCATCCACCGAGGAGCAGCGAGAAGAAGGAGTGGGTGGTTAAAAGGAAGAAGCCGAGGCATGAAGCCCGATCGTATACTCCTTTGAACGCTCCTTTGGATGAAGTATTCAAGGAAGTCGAGAAGATAAACGATATCAATTACCCAGCGTAAAGGGGAGTCCAGTTCCACGAGACCAAGAATCACCCCGAGTACTGTCATTACCATCAGTATAGGGGCCACTCCACCAAAAATTGCCGAGAAGTTAAGGACATCGTCCAACACCTCGTCCGAGATGGATACCTAAGGCAATTCGTCCGACACCCAGCTCAGCCGATGGTAACGCCCGACGCGCCGGTTCATCAAGTTCGCATTTCCATATCGACTCAGTTTGTGAATACCATTTCACACTCAGCTGTTCAAGACTACACTCTCGGTCCGGTAATCACCTCAAGGATTCACAAGAGGGACCGTAACGGCAAGGAAAGATTTAGCATGGCCAAGACCTTACCCATGGAATCTTCGATGATGCAGCCTATCTCGTTCTCGGCCAAGGACGTCCCGACGAATGGTCAGGCACACAGTGATCCCTTGGTCATTACGTTACTAATTGAGAAATGGGGAGTAAGAAGGATCCTTATGGATAGCGGCAGCTCAGTCGATGTACTGTTTTACGACACGTTTAAGAGAATGGAGATGTCGGACGATATCCTAGTCCCTTCGACATATCGCATCTATGGATTTAATGGCACAGTGACCATACCAAAGGGAGAGGTAACGTTGAGGGTCTCGGATGGCGGAGGCTACCTTGATACATTAACAACTTTCTGTGTGGTCGACGTCGCCTCACCCTATGAAGCAATTATCGGGCGCCCATGGATCGCATGGATTAAAGGAGTGGCATCAGCATATCATCAAAGGTTAAGGTTCCCGACATATAAAGGAATATCTGAAATTGTAGGCGACTCCCAAGCAGCACGACAATGCATGCAGGTCGATCTCGAAATAAATGAAAATCGGCGAGCTAGACAAAGGCAAGAGAAGAACAAAGCCAAGGAAGCTAAGGAGGCAGAAGAATCGGAGAAAGTTATTTAACAAGCGGTCATGGCGTACGAGGATCAGGAGAAAGAACCCTTATAGCAATTAAAGGGAACAGCTCCATTCGGGGAACCTAAATCCAATTTCTTGACAGTTGAGCTGACGCGGGAAGTGAATTTGGGGACGATTGAGGAACCAAGGTTAGTAAGGATTGGGACTTTACTCTCGGACGAGCAAGCAGGACAACTCATGACGGTGCTGAAAGAAAAATAGACGCATTCTCATGGGAGGTGCATGATTTAGAGGGTATTAACCCGGAGGTCTGCTGCCATCACTTGAAGATTGATCCGAGTGTCAGGCCGGTTAGGCATAAAATGAGGCGAATCGCACCAGAGTTACATGCGGCGGTCGAGGCCGAGCTAAAAAAGCTACAAGAGTCTGGGATAATACGGAAATCCCATTACCCACAGTGGATATCTAACATGGTCTCTGTACCAAAGAAAAAGGGAGGATTCAGAATATGTATTGATTTCAGCGACTTTAAAAAGGCCTGCCCAAAGGAGAATCATACCTTTGGGTCTAGGCGATCTCCCATACCTTCCCCAATGGGATACGAACCACCCGAGGACTCGTCCACTGATAACGAGAGGCAAGGACGGGGAGAGCGTTAGGACGGGGCGACGGAAGTTAAACTCAAAGAGTTGAAAGAAAAAATCAAGGAGCTATCGGGAAATAGCGAAGAGAACAAACTGGCAGAGATTATGAGTGAGGCGGAGAAGACACCTTTTTCCCAAGAACTTGAACAAATGCTATTCCCCCCAAAGTGTACCTTACCGACGTTTCCATCTAGATTCGACGGAACAGGAGATGCGGTTGAGCATCTGAAAATGTATACCATGTCGTTGATACAATGGAAAAGTAGTGCGATAGTCATGTGTAAATTCTTTCCGGCCAGTTTGGAAGGAGTGGCGAGAGATTGGTTTTATTTACTCCCACCTGGATCGATTGACGGATATGATGCACTAGTCGAGGCCTTTCTTGAAACTTACATGCACAATAGTCGACCTCGACCAAGAATGAACAAACTATTCACCCTCGCCAGGAGATTCAGGGAACCCTTGAGAACCTTGTCCGATAGGTGGAGGAAATTATGTACTGAAATTGGAAAAGTGCCAGTAGATCAGGCCATCTTCGGATTTGAGAACGTATTGGGAAGATTGGACCCTATCTGGATAGCTATGTTCTCAGACAAACCAAAGGCCTTAAAGTAAATGCGAATAATGCAAGAACATTTTATCGTCCTAGAAGAAATTCAGGTCGAATCAAGAGATAGAGGGGTACAAGAAGCTAGCGTGGAGGCAGCCGAGGCCAAGACATCCGTGGACGATCCCGCTAGGCGTCCCGAGAAGAGATCGGAAAATCCACCGAGAAGCAACGAGAAGAAGGAGTGGGTGGTTAAAGGGAAAAAGCCAAGGCATGAAGCCCGATCGTATACTCCTTTGAACGCTCCTTTGGAGGAAGTATTCAAGGAAGTCGAGAAGAAAAACGATATCAATTACCCAGCGTCAAGGGGAGTCCAGTTCTACGAGACCAAGAATCACCCCGAGTACTGTCATTACCATCAGTATAGGGGCCACTCCACCAACAATTTCCGAGAAGTTAAGGACATCATCCAACACCTCGTCCGAGATGGATACCTAAGGCAACTCGTCCGACACCCATCTCAGATGATGGTAACGCCCGACGCGCCGGTTCATCAAGTTCGCATTGCCAGATCGACTCAGTTTGTGAATACAATTTCACACTCAGCTGTTCAAGACTACACTCTCGGTCCGGCAATCACCTCAAGGATTCACAATAGGGACTGTAACGGCAAGGAAATATTTATCATGGCCAAGACCTTACCCATGGAATCTTGGATGATGCAGCCTGTCTCGTTCTCGGCCAAGGACGTCCCGGAGAATGGTCAAGCACATAGTGATCCCTTGGTCATTACTTTACCAAATGAGAAATTGGGAGTAAGAATGATCCTTATGGATAGCGGCATCTCAGTCGAAGTACTGTTTTATTACACGTTTAAGAGAATGAAGCTGTCGGACGATATCCTAGTCCCTTCCGCATATCACATCTATGGCTTTAATGGCACAGTGACCATCCCAAAGGGAGAGGTAACTTTGAGGGTCTCGGACGGCGGAGGCTACCTTGATACATTAACAACTTTCTATGTGGTCGACGTCGTCTCACCCTTTGAAACAATTATCGGGCGCCCATGGATTGCAGGGATTAAAGGAGTGGCATCAGCATATCATCAAAGGTTAAGGTTCCCGACATATAAAGGAATAGCTAAAATTGTAGGCGACACCCAAGCAGCACGGCAATGCATGCAGGTCGATCTTGAAATAAATGAAAATCTGCGAGCTAGACAAAGGCAAGAGAAGAATAAAGCCAAGGAATCTAAGGCGGCAGAAGAATCAGAGAAAGTTATTTCACAAGCGGTCATGGCGTACGAGGCTCAGGAGTAAGACCCCTTATAGCAATTAAAGGGAATATCCCCATTCAGGGAACCTAAATCCAATTTCTCGACAGTTGAGCCGACACGGGAAGTGAATTTGGGAACGATTGAGGAACCAAGGTTAGTAAGGATTGGGACTTTACTCTCGGACGAGCAAGCAGGACAACTCATGACGGTGCTGAAAGAAAACATAGACGCGTTCGCATGGTAGGTGCACGATTTAGAGGGCATTAACCCAGAGTTCTGCTGCCATCATTTGAAAATTGATCCGAGTGTCAGGCCGGTTAGGCAGAAAATGAGGCAAATTGCACCAGAGTTACAGGCGGCGGTCGAAGCCGAGCTAAAAAATCTACAATAGTATAGGATAGTCCGGAAATCCCATTACCCGCAGTGGATATCTAACATGGTCGTGGTACCAAATAAAAAGGGAGGAGTCAGAATATGTATTGATTTCAGCGACTTGAACAAGGTCTGCCCAAAGGACAGCTTCCCTCTCCCAAGCATAGAACAACTAGTGGAATCCATAGTCGGGTACGAGGCAATGACACTGATGGACGGTTACATGGGCTACAACCAAATACCATTAGCGCCCGAGGATCAGGAGCATACTTCCTTTTTCACACCAAGAGGGTTGTATTGTTATACTAAGATGCCCTTCGGACTTAAGAACGCTGGTACAACTTACCAGAGATTAGTAGGAGACATGTTCGAAAACAAGATCCACGACACCATAGAAGTTTACGTAGACAATATGTTAGTCAAGAGCCGCCGAGCTAAGGATCATGTCCGAGATCTTCGAGAGATTTTTCAGACAATAAGGAAGCATAAGATGAAAATCAACCCCGCTAAGTGCGACTTCTGGGTTACATCAGGAAAATTCCTGGGATATATCATCACCTCCAGAGGAATAGAAGCAGACCCCGAGAATGTTAGGGTTGTCTTAGAAATGCCTTCCCCCGCAACGGTAAAAGACGTGCAAAAACTAAATGGCTGCATAGCAGCGTTGGGGCGATTCGTTTCATGGTCGCCAGAAAAATGTAAAGCCTTTTATGACATCTTGAAGAAGGGAAAACAGTTTCAATGGACGGATGCAAGTGAATAAATAGGCTTTTCAAAACATCAAGTTACACTTAGCCAGCCTCCCGGTTTTGCAAAGGCCCGAGCCGACTGAAACCCTCACCCTATATTTAGGGGAGACACCATATGCCATTAGTGCAGTGTTGGTTAGGACGGAGGGAAATGCGGAGAAAACGGTATATTTCACTAGCAAAACACTAATCCCGACTGAGAAAAATTATACCAGGATGGAGCAGATGGTTCTGGCACTAGCCTTTGCCGCTTCTAAACTTCGAACGTATTTTCAAGCTCATCGCATATGGGTTCTCACCAAATCTCCCATTGAAGCAGTCTTGGATAATGCAGGGAGATCAGGAAGAATCTCTAAATAGGGAGCCTTAATCAAACAATATGATGTGGTGTACGATACAAGGACGGCGATCAAAGGACAAGTAATGGCCGACTTCCTAGCAGATTTCCCACTAAGCGATGAAGACGAGGTTGAAGATGTACCTGGGATGATGGAAGAAAGAGAAGAACCTCCTGACCTATTAGCAACTAGTAGTCCTACACAATGGGAAGTTTTCGTCGATGGGGCGTCGAATAGAGAAGGGTCAGGTCTTGGGTTGGTCTTCACCACACCGAAAGGAAGAAAGATGGTGCACTCGTTCAGATTGGAATTCAAAGCAACAAACAATGTCACCGAGTACGAAGCAGTAATCCACGCCATGCGGATAATTGTAGAAATGGGACTACAGGAGGTTCGTTTAACTAGTGATTCATAGTTGGTGATTCGGCAGATTACGGGCAAATACGCAACACACGAACCCGTTTTGCAAAAGTATTGGGAGCTCTCCCAACATTACATCAGCCAAATACCAAGCATTAAATTTCGTCACATTTGTAGAAAACACAACAGGCACTCGGACGCCCTATCCTACATCGCCTCATATATGGTGGACCCTAGCATAGATGGTATTCGTATTATGAGGCTCCTCACTCCATCAGTCCCAGAAACACCGGACGTACGGGTAGATGTGGCTATTAACACGGCCGAACGATACAAAGAGGGTGATTGGAGAAAGACGATACACCAGTACTTGGAATCGGGCGAACTACCCAAGGTTCGGCCTGAAATAAATAAAGTCAAAAGTAAGTCGGGTGCCTACGAACTAAGGGAAGGGATTTTATATAGAAAATCCTACTTAGGGCCGCTCTTATGGTTCCTAAGTAGGGAAGAAGGCCACATAATCTTGCATAAATTACACTATGGATCCGCGGGCAACCACAGCTTGGGGAGAAGCTTATCAGCTAAGGCAAAGACAATGGGCTACTTTTGGATATATATGAATGAAGATGCAAAAGTAATGGAGAAGGCTTGCGGAGAATGTCAACGGTACGACAAGAAAATCCAAGTGCCAGGAGTACCTTTAAACTCCATTTTAATCCCATGGCCCTTTTCCAAATGGGGGATAGACATTGTCGGACCATTACATGTAGGAATAGGGCAAAGGAAGTACTTGATCGTGGCCATGGATTACTTTACCAAATGGGTAGAGGCCACACCGCTAAGGCACATCCGAGACAAATATGTCTTCAAGTTTATTTGGGAACATATCATTTGCCGATTTGGGGTCCCAGCAGCCATCGTCTCTGATAATGGAAAATAACTCCAAGGGGAAAACATCGATCTTTTGTTTAACATGTACAATATTAGGAAGAGCAAAGCTACCCCCATTTACCCCCAGAGTAATAGGCAAGCCGAGATCACTAACAAGACAATCTCCTACAACATGAAGAAAAAATTAGATGGAGCATATGGTGATTGGTGCGAGGAGTTGTACAACGTGTTGTGGGAATACAGAACCACGCGGAGGGAAGCTACATGGTTCTCGCCATTTATGCTTTCTTATGGAACAGAAGCGATTCTACCAACGGAAGGAATGATCCCTATAACTAGAACAGAAGCATGGAGGCGAAACATTTCGTCCGATCTGATTTTGGCAAAACTCGACGATTTAGAAGAAACAAGGGAGATAGCGTTACAAAATATGGAAAACTATCAAAGGAGGCTACAACGAGAATACAACAAACGCGTTCTCCCAAGGGAATTTCAGCCGGGACAGCAAGTGTTGAAATTTCTGGCCGAATGGGAGCGAGACAAAAAAGGCGGAAAGCTAGCACCAAAATGTGGTGGGCCGTATATAATTGCGTCTAAAGAAGGCGAGGGATCGTATCGTTTATTGAGACTCGATGGAACAAAAGAGTCCAAACCTTGGAACGTCAAGTATCTGAAACTCTACCACCCCTGAAGGGCGATACGAATAAAAGGTAAGCATACTTTCCTTCTATCTCTTTGAAACCGTGAGGGGTATGAGATAAGGCATGAGCGACTAATGGTCATTCGTACTCAGGGAAAAGCCAGTGTGGAAGTGACGAGGTGACTTACACTCGAATGGTTATTCGTACTCTGGGCAAAGCCAGTGTGGAAGTGCTGAGGTGACTTACACTTGAATGGGCATTCGTACTCGGGGAAACGCCAGTGTGGAAGTGCCGAGGTGCCTTACAGACGCCTAGATATTCGTACTCGGGGCAGTGGCAGTGTGAAAGTGCCGAGGTATCCTAAAGGTCTTGGTGGTTGGAAACCAGTTCCAAAGGTTGTTGAGACGCACTGTCTCCTCATCTAGGTGGCCTACTAACATTTGAAAGGCCGCCCCCATCGCAGGTGGCTGTGACCACTTGCCCGAGATTGGTTGATCGATAACCACTCGAGGAAATCGAGCCTAGAACTAGGTTGACTAGTACCCTTCCACTGAATCCAAGAGATAGTGATGAGATACCCCAATCAGGACACGGCATTGGGCCCGATGACCCTCCTTGTTGGGTGTGTTCGACAGAAAAGGTTAAATCACTAACATGCGTCAATCAACAATTGCAGGAATAACATGAGGAACAAAAGCTAAATCGATAGCGTCATGCATCAATCAACAATCGCAGGAATAATATAAGGAACAAAAGATAATTCGATATCGTCATACGTCCATTAACAAAGCACGGAAAGTGTCAAGATACCATACGAACCGGAAAGGGTAACGAAAGTAAAGCGAACAACACCGGCGACGCAGCACCCGGCATAAACAAACAAGCAGTATATCATAAGTAAAAAGGGGGATAGGTGTTCAAAGCGATTTACAACCCAGAACAAAGGGAGAATTAGTAACGCAGCACTACAAAAAGAGAAATCAATCCTTGGGAGAAATCGCGCCAGCCCTCTTCTGCGCGACCTCGCGCCGCTTATTCTTGACCCACTCCTCAATGCCCGTCCGAACCTTCTCGTCCACCTCCTCTGCATGAGAAACGCGTTCCTCCTCGAGCTGTTGGGTAAGCTGAGAAGTGGCTTCCTCGGTATTGAACATCTTGGAACCCAAATCGGCCTCGACCTGCTTCAATTGTCAGACCTCTAGATCCAGCTCCTGAGAACGCTTTTGCTCGGCTACAGGATCACAAAGACAGAACATTATTCATTGAAAATGACTTAACAATTTTGCAAAAATAGGACGTAATCTAAATCTAAGGAACGACCTCAACACATCGTCTAAGAGACCTGAGAAGGCGGGTAACACTGACTAAAGCGACTCTATCGACTTGGACAACTCATCCTCGGTCTTGGACAACTTCATGGTTAACTCGTTATAGTGCTGCTCTTTGAATTCGTTGCCAAGACAGTACTTCTTATGTTTACCCCACTCGGCCATTAAGCGGTTGTGCGATACCTGAAGCACTGCAAGCTGCGACCTACTCCATTCGAGTTCTCCCACCACTTTGTCAAATTCACCCACTTTGCCAACAAATCCCTGTTTGCTCGCTCTACTACATCTTTGTCCCTCAAAATTCGTCGGCGATCCTCGTGGAGGTCTCGATTCTGCAACTGCAAAGCATCTACCCGCTGCCCTAACTCTGTGGCCAACGCAGTTTTCTCAGCAGCAAGGTATTGAGAAGCACCCAAATGAGCTCGCAAATTGTCTATCTCTTCAGGGACATACTCAAACTGTCAATACCGGTCTAATTATCCTTGGAGCTCTTCGATCTCACCATCTTGGCGATCTATTTTCCCGTCCTTGTTTGCAATCCGCCGATAAAGATTCTCCACCAAATCCTTTTCGATATCCCACTTCTTCTTCATGATCCTAAACTCCAACTAAGCGTCTAAACCTATACTAGCTATCTCGGCTAACAGAAGGATACCCGACTCAGGATACTGGCACGATAAACTCAATCAACATAAGGTATATAGAATTATAACATACCTTGGGCATCGGAAAGTTTGATTTCCAGCTTGCGCGCGTGACTTTTTTCGTTCTGCAATTGAATCTGGAGAGATTCCACCAGCTGCCTTTCCCTAAGATGATTGGCGGCATCCAACCGTACCCGATTAAGAATCTGATACAAGTAAACAAGTTAGAATGGTATGCGACGACAATGAATAAGCCAAGGGCAAGGCGTCCCCTAAACGGGAAGAGTTACTCACCACTGTATCAAGAGTCTAGATATATCTCTGTACAGGGGCACGGAAGCATGAATTTTCTCATCAGTATACGCACCAAAGTCGGGGGAAGTCAGCGCTCCAAGAGAATTCATGATAGGACCCGAGACAGTAAAGGAGGTTTCAACACCAGACGTAGACCCACCAGTAATCTGGGGCAGACGATGAAGTACTTCCGATTCAGCATTAACAGTATCTCCTAGATCGGGCGCCTTCAAGGGTTCTTGTTTGTCGGACAACTCAGGATTAACGACCACCTCAGGACCAACGTTTTCGCCCATCTCCTTCCCCTCGCCCTTGTCACCCGAGAGATTATCGTCGAATAGGTCATCTTCATCAGGGATATCGTAGATTGGTTTCGGCCTTTGATGTGGCTTAGCAACCTGCTTTCCCCTAAGAGGATTATGCCTAAGGGGTTGATGATCAACCTCCTCTACATCGGCCTCATCATCATCGCGCCTAGGAAACTTCTGCACAAGGCTCCTCGTCAGAACATGTGAAGGCAAAAACAGGGGCAAGTACATGTACTTATAATAAAATCACTATGTTTGTTACCTTCCCCTGGTCTTCCTCAACCCTTGTGCTAGCACCTCTTTTCCTCGACGATCTGGCAGTCTTGGTAGAATCGCCCTAAGGCTTAATAACAACAAACAGCCAATTGGCGTCAAAACTAACAGAATAGAAATCGAGAAAAGAGGAAGGAGACACATACCTTGTCAGCCTTATCATTATTAACAACCCAGAAAGGATAGGGCTCGGCGGGAAAAGGAGGCGACGGAAAGCTACCATGTAAAATGGGACCTCGGACAAGGAGTGGAACTCGGGGATAAATCGGGTCATTGGTATGACGGGGTCGCCTGTTAGAGCCTTGGACGAGGGGATCGGCATCCAACATCATCCTTTCAACACCTTTGGGCATAGTCCTGTGATGATGGGGACTAGCAGCAAAACCGGCAAGATCACCTAAGGTTGAAGTACCAGCTCGGTAGTTGGCAAGGAAATTAGCAACGGTATACCCCGGAGAGTCCTCGGGCTTGTAGGTTGACCACTCGGCGGTGGATCCGTGACCATCCCGGCGAGCTCTTCATTCATCCATAATTCGAAAAGTGTTTCCAGTCCATTAAACAAGAGTGTGATAAGGCTTGAGCTGAGAAAGAACCTCATAGTAGAAAGGGTTATCGGGGTGATACAAAGGAAGATGAAGACCTAGCTCCAGTTGGCCTTGAGTAATAACCACGCAGTTAGCCGACTGTTCGTGCTTCCCCACGTCGGACTTCTTCAAAATGTTGTTTTGGCCCGAGATCAGGGTAACTTCGTAATTCTGAAGATCGTACTTCTCTTTCAGCTGCTCAATGAACTCTTCGTCAGAGAGATCTTTCACCCTTTTCTCGGACCTGCACGAAATAGAATGAGAATCATCAGGAAAGATAGATCTCATGGCGCGATCATCGTACTTAGAGGAACTATCAAACAAAAACAGGGAAACAAGGGAAAAAGCATCAAACTCGGAAAAAACATCATCGACATACCTTTTTTCAGTCATGGAGGGAGAAGAAGCCATGGACGCAAACAGTGCAGAACTGAGAAATTGGTGAAGAAGGCTGGGACAACGAGAATGTAACCACAGGTACTATGACAATCGATGAGGAGAAGATAAAAGAAGAAAATTAAGAAAATGAGGACGTTTAGAAGAATAAAGTGGCGAAGAAATATCGAAGAGAAGGTTGCAGTGGCGGGGAACTGGAAAAGAAATGGCAAAGAAAAAGAAAGAGAAAAGGAAGCGGGCTATTTAAAGTGAAGAAGTTGTAACCGACGCCGACGGTTATAGGTAATAAAGTGGAGTTAATGGGGTACTGTGTGACGGAATTTGCGGTATGGACGAGGAAGTGGGCAGCTGGGACGACTTTCTTTCACTCGTGTATGCCACACGAGCGAAAGAAGGGGCATAAATATAGGTGTGAACTATCCACAGGGCTAGGTGGCAACATCTTAAGCTATGATGTACCCAAGAATGGAGAGACGAGAAGCATAGGATAAAGATTGCTAGGCGCGAGATTTAAGAAGCCACGTGGATCAGGTATGATTGCTCTGCATCTCTTGGACAAGACTCGAGTCCAGGCTTCTAACAGAGATGATAAGACAAGACTCGGTGGGTCAAACGAGGAGTAATAGTCAAATGGATAAGAAGATACGTGTCACATCAGACAACTGCAAGGGCGATAGACGAGAAGGGCGACATCGTGCCATGAGAACACCCGAAGGAATCGTCTCGGACGAGAGACGGGCGAAGGAATCAAAATACACCGGCCACATGCACAGAAGAAGGGGCGACATAAGCTGGCCCGACCACAAAACTTCAGATTAGATGTAATGTGACCAACACCCTAGTATGGATGTATGTAACCCTTCCTATAAATAGAGGAACTTATATCCAAGAGAGGTATGTTGTTTTTTAAGAGAGAGAGGCTTGTAATCACGAAAGAGAGAGAAGAGGAGAGTGATATCATCTTTCAAGTGAGTTCATTTGGAAGAGAAACACCATTGTAACACCTTGAAGTAATAAGATACACCCTTTCACCCCTGTGGACGTAGGTAATCATACCGAACCACGTATATCCTTGTGTCTAATGTTTAGTTCTTATGATCACTTGCACTAGTAGAAGTTCTATATACTTTGGATGTAGTTTGCAATAAAATGCATCTACAATACTAATATTAAAGTTCACAATTTTCTTTTCATTAGATTAGGTTTATCTATTCAGAAAGGGGTAGGAGCGCAACTTGTTTCGCGGTTATCGACCAGTTTCTTATAATTTTTCTTTTTCTTTCTTAATATAATTGTTTTAATTTTTATACCCAAAAAATATTATAATAATAATAATATCAACGGTTCTCCTGTAATACCGGTGGAATCCTAAAAACAAACTAACCACAAAGGTTGAGCCCGGCAATAGGGCGGGGTGATACCTTGTGTATATATAGATATAGGTTTATCATATTTCTAACCTCCTTTGATGGTATCTTTCCCCCAAATGTCCGATCTTGATACATCTACAAATTTTTCTTCTCTCTCACTAACTTTCCTTTGATTGTATCTTTCCCCAAAGGTCCGATCTTGATACATCTACAAATTGTTCTTCTTTTTCACTAACTTTGAAAGGAATACTAATGACATCAAAAATATGAACTTGCTCACTGGGTTTTGGAGGTTAATAACGGGACAATCAGAAATAGTTGGACGAACATCTTTATCTCATAACATCTTACAATATCAATGGAACTAAAATATTCGGCAACCTTTACAGATATATCTGATGATGTATTATTCAAAATATGAATTGCTTCAATTTGCTGATGGTTAGCGACTTTAGTCATTCCATACCTCTAATAAGTCACCTCTGAAAATTTTGGACAACATACCAAACATCCAAAACCCCGTATAGGGAGTACTCCACTTGTACCATTTGAGTGCATCAAGTTCGATATGTCCATCTGTTGTAACAGTCCACGTTCTCACGCTCCACAATTGCTAGCCAAGGTGGCTTCCATGAATATGCTTTACCCATATAATAGACTAAGCATGCGAAATATGGTGTGAATTCTCCTACAAATGATCATTGCTCACTTTGTAATGCTAATTCTCCTGAAACTGTTAGTCATTTATTCTTTCATTGTGTTTTTTCCCAAACCATCCGTAGAGGCATGGGTTTTTATTTTTCTTATAATAATATCTATGATTTCAAAGATTGGTGTACTAAGTGGATTAGAGATAAGCAAAACAATCAAAAAGAATTGATTGCCACTTGTCTCTAGCATATTTGGAAATATATATCGAGTTTTTTTTTATAGATGATGTTATAGCATAGCTCGGTTGAACCCAACAAGCGTTGGTATGTAAAGTTTGGTTGTCATATTTTAGTGAATCAAAACTCATCTAAGAGTTGCTAGATTATGTACTAGAGACAACTACATATAGGTTAGACTAGAAAGTCTAGGAATATGAGACATACAAGTATAACACGAAGACCTGAAGAACGTGAAGAAGGAACGAGCTACAACGATGACATCATCCTTCCTCTTGAGGTTAGTAATATTGACTTAAACTATTTTATTCCTAATGTATCATTCAATTTGTGCTATATTGAAAACATAACTGCGAAGCTGTGAATGAATATTTTACTCTAGTAGTGAGACATGATCATATGATCATAGTATTAAGGAAATAGACTACGCAGTATAACACTTATCTTTTGAACTTCGTAGATATGACATCGACATAATCATATGAATGCTATTGTGATTATGTGTATGGGTAAAGGTGAAGATTTCATCCTAGGAAACAATGTTTACATTTGTTTAAAGGAAGTACATTCATGAACTTTTTTTATGAATCAAAAGGTAAATCGCTAGGCTTAATGGTATTGTTATTCAGTCTGTATCTTTGGATTACCAATATGTGTGAGTTAGTAGAACCGATCATAACTTATTATGTATCTTGGTATAACTAATCACAATGCCTGACTTATGATTTTGTATGACTAGTTTTTATTAATTAGTATAACTGATCCTAAGTAATCACCTGAGATGGTATGATTGATATTTGTAATTGGTGTGACCGATCCTAGTAATTGGTGTGACCAATCACAAAAGAGTTATGTAATCGATCATTGTAATTGGTGTAACCAGTCCTAATAATTGGTGTAACCGATCCTGGTAATTGGTGTAACCGATCCTAGTGACTTGTGTAACCGATCACAAGCAATACCATGAGTATATGGTATATTTCGTGGTAACTTATGTAATCGGTCCTGGTAACTTATGTGTCCGATCAGAAGTAATCCATGTTAAGGTATAACAGATCCTAGTGATTGGTAGAACCTATTGAACCCATGATTGTGATTTGATATTTGATCAATCACACAGTTGTCTTGGAATACAGATGAACCAATTCTAAACTTGTTTGGAAGTGTGGTATAATCGATTCCAAGATTATAAATAATAAAGATGATTTACAAAGAAAAGATGTCAACATACATTGAACATGAACAATAACTCTTATATTTTATTGTTCAAAGTTATTCCGTAATTACTCAAGGAGATCCCGCTCTGAAATAAATTAAGAATCTGTTAATTAAGGTTGTTAGTTTTATATTCTTTAATTACTAGCAATCAAATTCATATCTCTATAGAATAAAAATTAGTAAAGTGCATTTACTAATTGGAGATTTTCTATTGAGAGATTTCGGAAAATATTGGGCAAAGCATTTCCAGGAATTGTGAAAACCGATTTGGGCATTTATTGCATATCTTGAGAATACTTCGGTTTTGGAAATTCCTTGGTGCCAAACATCCTTGGTCTATAAATACCTAAGTTTTCATTTCTAGCAAACTATCCTAAGAGCCAGGAAAACTTCATCTTTTTGTTGTTTATGGTGGATTCGTCTATCCGGAGAGGAAATTACCCTAATTAGGCGAAATCTCTTACGACTGCTCGTTTAAAGACTTATGTGGGATCAAGAAGCTCTACGAGTACTGTTGGTGGGAAACTAGATAATTGCAGTTTATTAGTTTTCGATTGATTTGATTGACTAATGGTTGTTGAACTTTGATTGCACCTAGTTTGGTTATTCTTGAGAATCTTCTCTTGTGATATAAGATTCACTCAAACTAGATCGAAGTTTCTACGGGATCTTTAGAACTGTCTGTAGATCTAAAGACATCTTGTGATAATCCATTGTTAACAAACTCTGTTATGTGCGTGATTGATCACAAGAGATTTAAGTGGTGTTGTGCAGGTTTAATTGAAGATTAAAGAACATTTGAAGACAAATAAGATTTCTTATTAATTTCTCATATCTTTGTGTATCATAAACCTTGATCTGCTGGGATCCAACTAGAATCGTATTTTTTCGATTGATTAATTACGTGAGATCGTTAACACCTAATAGTTCTCTTGAGTTCTGTTAGAGCACTGCTCGGTCAAACTCGCAAGCGTTGCTATCTCAAGCTTGTTTGTCAAGTTTAGTGATCAAAAATATAAGTCTTGATTTCTAGTCTACTTATAGTTATGTCTCGGACTAGGATAAATCGTGTAGTTGAGCTTTAGACTTCATGGCGTTCATCAATTGAAAATGAAGAACTAATAAGGAGAGCTTGTGGAACTTCATCGACAAAATGTATGTGGAGACTGAAACTCATCTATCACTCGGAAAGTCTATTTCTACTCTACCTCCTATATTGAGACAAAAGTCGTATATCTATATAGTATTCAATTATACACATTTGATATTTCGAGCTGAGTTTAACTAGCTTACATATTTCTCGAAATATGTGTTTGTAAGCTTTTGCTTTAACCAAGTTCATCTTATGTTCTTGACAAAAGTCAAAAGATGATCATATGAAAATCGTCTTGTAACATATCGTTTGATCTAGACTCAAAATGTTTCGTATTGATTATGTCAATCACTTAAAAATAGCTTTGATGCTAATAGTTTGTGAAAACAACTATTGTCATCCTCTAAGAATATTTCAATGGTTGAAATATATTTTAGAACACTTAACCATAATTGGATTATAGACATACTATGCGTATTTGCATATATGTTGACCCAAGACCGGTATAGTATGCATACCCGTATGCGTACTGGCGAGGTCAGGTAAAGTTCGGGAGCCTTGGTACGCGTATTGGCGAACTCAGTTGTTCGGAAGTCGTCTGAGGTGTGTAAACTCAACTCTTCTCCAAAGAAGTTAATTTCCAAAGAAAAATCTAGACCACTAGAGAAAATAGTACGGTCTAAATTGTCTGTGAAACAAGGTTCTAAGAATTCCATTCAAAAGGATTATGATGGACAGATTATTGTTCAACCTAGCACAACTTAATTATGCTATTGGTGTAGACAAGAGTTTACACACTCCAGGCTTTAGGAAAAGATTTTTTTTATTTTTTAATTATTTTGTTTTTTCTTTGCCGATTCGGAATTCTTCCATCTTTTCATATTTAATTGATATTGGAAGGGCTTTCCCTATTTAATCAATAAAAGAAGGGGTTAAAATTGACAATTCAACCCTCTTTAGGGTTGTAAGTTGTGCGTACATGAAAATTTGTATTTAAAGGTTCTGTAACCCTGCATTCCTTTTTCCTTCCCTTGAAACTCTTTTTATCATAAGACTGCTTGTTGATATTATTTTGTGATTTTCTCCTACAATCTCGTACTTGTATGGAGACTCCAAGCATTATGTCCTCTGATGGAAAAGATGTTAATATGACCGTTAATCCATCAATCATGAAGAAAAAAGATAAATCTCTTGTAACTCCAACTTTGAAAAGAAAAATAAGGAATGTGAGGAAGCCAAGAGTTGTTCCTTCAAATTCTCAGAAGTTTTCTGGTGTTCTTGAACAGTTGAAGGAAACAAGAAAGGACATTCAGTAAATAAAGGTTATTGTTTTAAGGAATCTTGAAATTCAGAAGGCATGTTTCGGCATCAATCTAGAAGGTTTGTTGGAATTGACTCCTATATTCATGAACCTTATGTTCCCATGGCTGTTGACGACAAGGAGTTCGGGGACGATAAAGAATTTTTCAGATGTATTAATGTCTAGGAAACTTCTTATAAGAATTTATTCTTGTGTTTTTAAGAAGGATAACTAGTGTTTGTAATAGCAATTATTGTGATTACACATAGCTATTGCCAACGTTTTTCATCTTGCAATGTTTTTAGATTTATTTATTGAAATTCTAAAGTTTATTTGGAAGATGTTTTTGCAGCATTAATCTTTGTGGTTTTATATATTGCAACTTGTTATGGGATATGTATGTTTGTGTCCATGAACTATGATTGTCCCATATATGCTCAAAAGTTAAGTCTATTATATGTCATTATGAAAATATTGATAAAAGATAGAATGAACTTTTGACAACAAAAGTTAAGCCTATTATGTCATTATGCAAATAATTGATGGAAGATATGATGAAATTTTGTTTACAAAGATTAAGTCTATTACATGTCTCTATGCAAATAGTGATAAAGGATAGAATGAATCTTCGTTTATTCCGCATTATTGGTCTTTTCTTGATGCACATCTTTGTGAATGTACTATGTTTCTCCGTAAGTTTTCTTATGTTGAGCATGGCCAATTGAATTGATCATTTCCTTTGTGGTTAATTCAATTGAGCTTTTTGGATACAAATTCATGTTTCATGTGATTTTATTATGCCCATAGAAATCCTTCTTTTCTTGTAAAATTAAAGTCGCTCTTATTGTTCTTTCGGGAATGACATTTTATGGGGGAGAGTTCTTAATTGAACTTGTGCTTAATTGCCATATCTTTATGGGGAGTGCGGTCGTGGAATATTATATGAGTTTTCTTGTATCTTTATAAACTCCTTGATGAATACACTAAGTTTCGACTATGTGAAATCATCGAAACAAAGTTGATATGTTTTCTTTTGGTCATGAAGTATCTCTATGAATATTGCATTAGGATCCCACTAGTTTTCGTACCTTTTCCAATTTATATTGACAAAAAGGGAGAGAATTAATGTGTAGTTCACACTACAAATACATATGGTGTATGGATCATTATGTAAGGGGGAGTGGTTTTCATTTGTGAGATAAAGTATTGACTAAGGGGGAGTGATGATACATATCACCATAGTATTGTTGTCAAAGTTGTGATACAATTGGACTTTGATGTTATGTAATAATACTATGAAATTGTATAAAAATGATTGGGAGCAACTGTTTTCTCATTTTTATGGCTACGTATCTTCAACAACTATGATGCGGAGTTGAACACGTTCAGAATCACTGGAGTACTTGGAAGTGACAGAGATTTCGAGTAATGTTAAAGAACCAAGGATATCAAGCATTTGGATGAGAAGCTATAAAGTTTATTTATTTTGTAATCCATATGTATTGATAGTTTTGTCACTAAAATTTACAAAGGGGATATTGTTAGAGCACTGCTCGGTCAAACTCACAAGCGTTGATATCTTAAGCTTGTTTGTCAAGTTTAGTGATCAAAACTATAAGTGTTGATTTCTAGTCTGCTTATAGATATGTCTCAGACTAGGATAGATTGTATAGTTTAGATTTACACTTCACGGTGTTCATCAATTGAAGATGAATAACTACTAAGGAAAGCTTGTGGAACTTCATCAACAAAAGGTATGTGGAGACTGAAACTCATCTATCACTCAGAAAGTCTATTCTACTCTATCTCCTATATTCAGACAAAGTCGTATAGCTATATAATATTCAATTATACACATTTGATATTTCGAGTTGAGTTTAACTCGCTTATATATTTCTCGAAATATGTGTTATTAAGCTTTCGCTTTAACCAAGTTCATCTTATGTTCTTGACGAAAGTCAAAATATGATCATATGAAAATTGCTTTGTAACATCTCGTTTGACGTAGACTTAGAATGTTTCGTATTGATTATATCAATCACTTGAAAATAGCTTTGATGTTAATAGTTTGTGAAAACAACTATTGTCATCCTCTAAGTCAATGATTGAAATAGAGTTTAGAACAATTAACCATAATTGAATTATAGACATACCATGCGTACTTGCATATATGTTGATCCAAAACCGGTATTATATGCATACCCATATGCGTACTGGCGAGGTCAGGTAAAGTCTAAGAGCCTTGGTATGCGTACACATACGCGTACTGGTGAACTCAGTTGAAGTCCGGGAACTATTGTATGCGTACCCGTACGTGTATTGAAGTCAACTGATGTTTTGGATGTGTGATAGTATGCGTACCCGTTCGCATATTGTCGGACACAGTCCATGTCCGGCTACTTAAGTATGCGTACCCGTTTGCATACTTGAGTGGATTAAGTTCTAGAATTGGTTGTGTCATGAACTAATACATTTATATAATAAGGAATGCAATCTTTTGCAAACCGTGGCTATAATGTTCATGAATTGATTCGAGTGAATCAAACCGATTTTTCTTCAATTGAGTCATTTGAACTAGTTGTGATTAAGATGAATAAGGTTGATATGAAAGTGTTCATATGTCTAACTTCGGTTAACTATTGTTAAGCCAACCTAGTGTACAGTTTTAGGTACGGTTACCCATATCTAAATGAAGGAACATTTTATTTGTGTCTAACAAGCTAAGACCATCTAACGGTGGAAATATATTGCTTTGGTTTCAAGCAAACTTAGCTTGGCTCTTAGATAAGGTTTCATCTAACGGTGGATATTGTTTCTTTGTTCCAAAGCTATTAAACCCTGATTTGAAGACTATATAAGGGAGAACTTTAGAAACTTGGAAACCTAATCCACACACCTCCTGTGTGATACTAGTTGCGATTAGAGTCGATTCTCCTTTAACGTTAGGTTTATTATGTAGATGGGGAAAAACGATTTGTTGGTTTTTAAGGAATTGAGGAGACGACCGTGCGGAGGAGACTCCTTGAACCGAGCGAAATGTTCAACCTCATACAGATGCACCACTGCAAAGGGGGTGCTTTGAATTCGAGAGATCAATCTTTAGTACTCCGGACTAAACCAAGACAATTGCCATTCCAGAGTAAATTCGGTAACAAGAGAGGATGGGTTGATCTGTAGGAGGGAATCTAAGAAGTGTGTGGAATCAATGGTAATCAAATATTGTAGGTGTGTTATGAATTCTGAATATGATAAGTTCTGAATGATTGAAATTGCTCAGTTAAGAGTAATTTCTCAATTGATGAGTTGTTGATCTCGTATTGTCTTTGAGACGTGAAATCATTGTTTCTGTTGTTTCAATCATGATTCAGAGACTTATTTATATTGCTGGAATTGTAGACACCATGATCCCATGAAGTGTGACAGTTGATGGAATCAAAGAGTGGAGATATGGAAATAGTGTTTGAAACCAGTTGCTCATCGTGCGGAGACTTGGTTGATTTTCCACCCACTAATTTGTTAACTCCTTCAACTAATTGCACGACTTGCTCACATTCCATCGTGTGTTTGAACACATGTGCCATAGACCGCCAGACCAAAACCCTAGTTGATATCCCCCAATTTACACGATTGACGTCTCGTGCTTAGTTTAGTCAGTTGCTGACTTCGTGATATCATGGGACCAAAGAAATATCATGAGATTAAGTAGTTTTCATGAATTTGGGGAAATAATAATAAAATAATGAGGAACCATGAGGTGTGGGTCCGGATGAGACCAAGGCATGGCCAGTTGGCCAATGGTCACGCCCCACAATGTTTTCCTTAATTTTATATTATTTCTTTGGTGTGAAAGAAACACCATGAAACTGAGGAGTTTCCTCAAAACGAAAGATATTTGTTCAAGTGAAAGGATTTTCATGAACTCAAGGAAAATATGATAAAAATATAAAACTGGCATGGGATTGACCACGGCACGGTCGGCTGGTCAGTGGGCCCATGCTCCCAACGCCTTGGTCAATTTTAATTATTTATTATTTTCCTTCCTATTTTGCATAGGTTCATCGTCTCGTCGTATTTTGAAATACTCGTTCGTGCGGTGATTGTTAGTGCATCGTCGATGAGTACACTTTCACCATTATAATCAGGGCTTACTCAGAGGTAGCTCAGACGCCAGTGCGTTGAATATTTATTACTAACCCATGGATTTCTGCTGGGAAGAACCATGGTTTGTAGTAATGAAATATCTGCAAAAATATTTGAATATTTTCGGAAATTCTGTGGATGAATCCATGAATTTAGGAATAATTAATTTATGGCTCTATACTAGCAGAGCAAGCTGTCTAGGAGCATTAATTATTCCGATATGAGCTTGTTGGAGCTTCATATCCTTTATATAGTCACGGTAAACTCGTTGTTTGTATCCTGAAGACGTTATCGCTCTATACTAGCAGAGCAAGCTGTCTAGGAGCCGTCCATCTCGTGATACTATATAGAAATAATTACTGAAGTGTTCAGTATTCATGAGATATGATGTTGTCTAGCCGTGAGAACATATATCTACATGTACTCTGAGAGAAAGTATTCTCAGTCAGAGGATTCGATGAGACCAGTGTCTCAATACTCACGCCTGATTGCTGGATCAGAGGTTCGTATAATTATGGGTTTACGATTTTAGCCTTTGTCGAAAATCCACCATCTACATTAAGTCCCCTGCTTAGTGAGGAAAGTCGTGTTCCTCAGTCAGCATTGAATGGTGATTTTCCGGTCATAAAAAATATAAGTAATTGACCTTAGTCGTAAGTTAAGACATTACCGGATTTTGATAGTACTATCAAACCATGACTTGAATGAATATCCCAGTGGAATGATGGAACATCGTCTAATGATCATAGATTGGTGTTGAACCGCTGATCTTGATGACGGGACCTTGGTCGTTTAGGATTCGCGGTCCAGGCCCAAAAAAGAAATCCTTATTTTAGGAATAGACGCTCGTTTGTTCGTTAGTTTAAGGAACAAACAAAATAGACCTGAGTCTAATGGTATAAAATTTTTCCTATGAGCTTTCATGAAAACCAAAAATTTATCTTTGTGAGATTTCACAAAATGGAATAAAATCTCGTTCCAAAGGTGGATATCAACTAGGGTTTTGGTCTGGCGGTCTACGGCACGTGTGTTCAAACACACGATGGAATGTGAGAAAGTCGTGCAATCAGTTGAAGGAGTTAACAAAGTAGTGGGTGGAAAATCAACCAAGTCTCCGCACGATAAGCAACTGGTTTCAAACACTATTTCCATCTCTCAACTCTTTGATTCTATCAACTGTCACACTTCATGGGATCATTGTAATGACCCGTCCCTCCACCGATACTGTCCCCACTTAGCCACTACGGTTATCCGACAGCATGGAGTTTTCAACGGGCATCGTTGCGGTCATCCAGCAACAACTTCCCAGGAGGTCACCCATCCCTGGATTGCTCCCACCCGAGCACGCTTAATTGCAAATTTTTCTGCCAACTCTGAAGACAATTGTGCTGAAAAGGCCTCTGTGATAGGAAAGGACGAACCATTACTTATATTCCATTCAGCCAACAACTGCTGGATATAGGGGTATTACAATACCACCACCCTAAATTGGAGCCGTCCTCGGCTCTAGAATATATTCACAAGCCCAGATCTCCGAAGTTCCCTGCCCCTCATGAGAAGCACCTGGAACAACCCCGTCCAGCATGCCTTCCCACCCTCGGTAGGTGACCCGTCGTCGGCTCTGATACCATTTGTAATGACCCGTCCCTCCACCGATATTGTCCCAAATTAGCCACTGCGGTTATCCGACAACATGGGGTTTTCAAAGGGCATCGTTGCGGTCATCCAACAATAACTTCCCGGGAGGTCACCCATCCCTAGATTGCTCCCGCCCGAGCACTCTTAACTGCAGAGTTTTCTGCCAACTCTAGAGCCAATTGTGCTGAAAAGGCCTCGGTGATAGGAAAGGACGAACCATTACTTATATTCCATTCAGCCAACCACTGCCGAATATCGGGGTATTACAATCATGGTGTCTACAATTCCAGCAATATAAATAAGTCTCTGAATCATGATTAAAACAATAGAAACAACGATTTCATGTCTCAAAGACAATACGAGATCAACAACTCATCAATTAAGCAATTACTCTCAACCGAGCAATTTCAATCATTTAGAACTTATCATATTCAGAATTCATAACACACCTACAATCTTTGATTACCATTGATTCCACACATTTCTTAGCTTCCCTCCTACAGATCAACCCATCCTCTCTTGTGACCGAATTTATTCTGGAACGGCCATTGTCTTGGTTTAGGCCGGAGTACTACAGATTGATCTCTCGAATTCAAAGCACCCCCTTTGCAGCGGTGCATCTGTGTGAGGTTGAACATTTCGCTTGGTTCAAGGAGTCTCCTCCGCACAGTCGTCTCCTCCGCACAGTCGTCTCCTTAATTCCTTAAATAACAGCAAATCGTTTTTCCCCATCTACATATTCCAAAACCCTGTAGGTTAACGACTTAAAGACTTCATTGGGATTGTGAAGATAGACCTAACTGTTTTCTATGTAGTTGCAAGTTCAGATCTTACTTGTACTATCGTGATTGAGTAATATCTTTTCTAAGATTTGCTTGAGATTTATCCCTGATATGTAAGATTAAAAGAAGTCACAAACATCTCTGTCTTATCGTTTGTGATTCCATAATATCTTGTTTAGCTTCCACACTGTTTGTACCATACTAAACGGTATATGGATCTGGCTTATTATTGAAGCCCATTACGTTTATTATAAAAACACTACTGGCTTATTCAGGAAGCTATCTGGCTTATCATTAAAGCCCATTTTGTTTATTATGGAAACATGGCTGGCTTATTTTGGAAGCCCAGTTGGATTATTATTGAAGCCCATTTTGTTTATTATGGAAACCTGGCTGGCTTATATTGGAAGCCCAGTTGGCTTATTATTGAAGCCCGTTTGGTTTATTATGGGAACCAGATTTTTCTTATTATGGAAACCCAAAGACCCATGGGTTAGCTCTTAGAACCCATGGATCGGTCCACCAACCCAAATTATCCACTCTCCAGGAAAGGGGTTTAAATTTGGATAAGGGTCATGAGGACTAGGATATTTGAATATTGACTTTTGAATTATTTAAGATAATTATGGTTATATTAAATCCTAACAAAAAGAGGATAAATGTTACCATGGGATAATTATCTTGAGTAGTTATAGATAATTATAGAAACCCTAACAGAAAGAGGGTAATTATCTTTAGTTTTAATTATTATTTAAGATAATAATTAAGATAAGTGCAAAAACCCTAATAGAGAGAGGATGGAATTATTTAAGATAATTATAGTTCCTAAGAGAGAGGATAATTATTATTTAAGATAATAATTAAGATAAATCAGAAGTATGAGAGATAACAAACTTTATTAATGAATCTGGTTGATTTCTTGGATTTGTACATGTAAATAGTTGTTATTAAGATAACTATGGAAACCCTAAAGCTAGACCTACTTTCTGCCTATAAATAGAGGCTAAATCCTAACTCAAAAGGTACAGATTTTCTAATCCTTTTCCATACAATAAACCTGTGAAGAATGTAATACCCTGTATTTTTAGTTGCGGTTTCGGGTTGTACCCAAATTAGCTAACCATGTGGTTTAGATTTTTGTTTCTTTTCCTTAACATAGATGGGTTGCTTGAATTAGGAAATTCACAAGTTTCGGGTTGTACCCAAATTAGCTAACCATGTGGTTTAGATTGTTGTTTCTTTTCCTTAACATAGGTGGGTTGCTTGAATTAGGAAAGCCACAAGTTTGGGTGAGAATATAGTCACCTATTTAATTTTAATAAAATTAAGAAAAAAATGAAAAGACTTAGCATTATTATATATATAGTTTTTTTTTTATCAAATGAAGGAGAATAATAATAGCGATTAGGAAACTAAAATATAGGGAGTATGGGCAGGATATGGAGCTTGGTTTTAGAGGAGAATTCTATGGAGAATCTAAAAGAGATTATAGCTAATAAAAGGTAGAAAGTGAAAACCTTTCTCTTTAGGTGTTTTTCTTTGGTGTTTACTTTATATGATTTTGTATTATAACGATTCAGTAATTTATAATATAAATATGTGCCTCTTGTTGATGATCAGGCTTCTCTAACTGATATTAAACATTATTGAGTATCTCTTGTTAAACTTTGGAAATTTTCCAATGTAAATTCACCGTTGAATGTTTGTATGAAATTGGGTGATAGTTTCTGAATTTCTGGACGGTTTCGCTTGCTGTGATTTTGATGTTCTTAGGAAGTCTTAATAGTGTTAAAAGGATTTGAGGTGTTAATAAAAGTTGTAGATAAACATCTTATTTTTAAGTGTGCTTTGGATTAGGTCAATTTCAGATTGTTATGAATTTATCATGAATTTTTTGGTAACAAGATGTAATCTGCCCAGTTTTTAGGTTGTCATTATAAATTCAACATCTTTTGTTTGAACCGTTGGTTTGATGTGAAATTTGGATATGTAATATATGAATGTGTCAAGAATGTTCATGGAAAATTTGGGGATGATCAGATAAATTTATTACCATGGAACATACAGTGTAATATGGTTGCAGTTAACTTGTTTGCATAAATGCTTGAAAGAAATTCATGTTGATAAGCCATGGTTTCTTGTGTTGTTTGTGAAAATGATTTATAAAAGGAAATGAGTTTATGTTTTTCTGTTAGATGGAATTTATTCTCATGCTAACGGTGGGTAATGATCCCCGAGAGTTAAATGGGTAATGATCCCCATGGAAACTTGTGTTTCCCGACCATCGATGGCGGTTGTACGTACCGGTAAATGATAGGTGGTGTATGAACCAAGTTTTTTGTACTATGAATGAAACGGGTAATGATCCCCGAGAAAAAATGGGTATGATCCCCATAGGAACTTTTGTTCCTGACCATCGATGGAGGTTGTCTGTAACGATAAACGATAGATGGTGTACGAACCAATGTTTTCGTACCGTGAACTCATGGCTTGTTGTGAAAATATTAATTTGTGATTCATGTGTTGAAATCTAGATTAAATGATTTGTTGGAAGAATATTTGGTGTTCTGAACTCATGTTTTAAAACTTAAAAGGATGGATTGTCGGAAACATTATTGATGATGTTAATTTGTGTGTTGAATCCTAAATGGATGATTTTTTGACAATAATATTGGTATTGTGAGCTCATGATTTAACAAATAAATTGGAGGATTTGTTGATGTACTATTGTGAAGTCTTATTTGAAATCTTAGTTAGATGATTTGTTAGAAACAATTGTGGTATTTTGAATTCACGGTTGGACAAATGAATTAGATGATTTAGAGAAAATAATATTTGTGAGGTAATGTTGTTGGTTGAATATATTCGTTGAATTTGCACGGTATTTCTTATCGTATGTTATTCCTTGATAAAATGATATTGTTTCCGCATCTTTAGAGCATAGGGGTGCATTCTATTGAGTTTTCCTCTCACCCCAATTGACATCCTTGCAGATTTATCAGAGTGGCGCAGCGAAAGCTAAAAATGAGTAGCTTAGTGATTGAATTGTTTTATTGTATTGCTTGAAATGTAAATCTTAACTGAAATGTTGTTAAAGTGTTTAGTAAATTCAAATTAAATAACTCATGTATATAAAAATTTAATTATGTTTAGCATAAAAATAGTTATATGCATAAGTATCTTTCCGATCCGTAACGCTTCGAGTTCGGATCTTCATACGGGTTTGGCCCTGGTCCGGAACTCAGGGTGTTATAAAGAAACTCTCTCTGACTTTAGCATCAGAGTGTTTTTTGCAGGTACCCCCACCATTCAATATCAACCATACCAGCAATTTCTTGAGAATCTCAATCAGTATTTGGAGATCAATCAACCACATTTTCATCAATATTTTTTGGTGAAATCAAGTCAACAGCGTAGATTTAATCCATCTACAAGTATCTCGAAGAGTGTTGGGGTGAATATTTTTTTCACCAACATCTTTTGGCGTCGGCTAAGGGGATTACGAGCAAAAAGATCGTGTTTCCCCTGCAAAAGAAGTTTTTCATCTTTCAAGCTATTTTGGAAGAGATATTTCATTAACAGATCTCGAAGTGTTGCAGAAGTCGCAACAACAATTAAACAAGGTATTGCAGGTCTATCCAGAAACCGCAACAATTAATCTTGTGTTGCAGATTTGTTCAGAAACAGATCGCGTGTTTCATATCTGTCCAGAAACCGCAACAGTTAATCTAGTATTGCAGATCTGTTCAGAAACAGCAACTTTTAATCTCGTGTTGGAGATTTGTTCAGAAACAGTTCTCAGTGTTGCAGATCTGTTCAACAACAGCAACATTTAACGTGGTGTTACAGATCTGTCAAGAAAACAGCAACAGATTAAGAACGTTACAGAGAACGTTGAGACAGAAACTCTTTTCTGTTACAAAGTCAGTGTGTCTAAGTATAGAAAAACAGAAAGAAGTTACATGAAGTCTTCAAGAGAAAATCAGCATGGAAGGAATGGAGATGCACCTATCGGAAATTCTTTAACTCAAAGCGTTGTCAATCGAACAATACAGAGCGTCGTCGTCGAACCTTTCCAATATGGAAGAGAAATATCAGTTTCATCAACAACATCAGGAGCAAATTCTGTAAGAACTTGCACAAGTTTCAGAGGAAACAACGTTTGAGTACATAGAACACTGCCTCGGACTAATAGAAAGTACCTCAATTGTCATGGAGGAGTTCGAAACCTCCATCCAAGCACTCAGGGTATTCATCTTGAAACAATTGCTAATAAAGGTGTACGATATCCACCACATACAGGGCAAGTTAACAATCCGCAAGTGACACCCATTGATTTGGCATTACGTGAGCGTTACCAGGAGTTAGAAAGGGAAAATAAGCGGCTCTTGATCGCATTGGAGAAAAGGAAGGAGCTAGAATAAGTGCATGCCTCACGTTCCAAGAGCAACATGACAAACCGTCGTACACGCCAAGAATATGACACCGCACGCGGAAGGAACGAGACTCTTGATGGACGACGAACCAACCAAGACGATGAAAGGAGAATAGAAGATGCTAGAAGTGACCGTCAACACAGTCTTGATCCATGCAACAATGGTTACTATGATCGTTACGTACCTAATGAGGGACATTATCAATAGGAAGATAGACGATCCGGGCCAATCCATAGATGACCAGAAAGTCACAGGCATAGAGACGATCAATTTACCAGGGATCATTCAAAAATATCCAGGCGCGAGAGAGGCCGTCCTGAGAAAAGGACAGATTCGCTCAGGAATGAACAAATCCGTAGAGAAACTGAGGATGACTCGCCACGAAACGAGGAGCTTAGCAGAAGGAAACTTAATGAAATGATTGAAGAAGTGTTAGCTCAGAAGCAATCCAAATACGAGAGACAATAAATATTGATGATGAAAAAGTCAATGGATTCACCATTTGTTGACAAGATAAAACGTTTTTGCACGCGTTTAAACTTCGTACGGCCTCAGTTCAAAGAGTTTTTTGATGGAAAGAATGGCGATCCGGTTGAGCATATCCAATATTTCCAAGCTTCTATGAGTTTGTAGGGGTATAGTGATGAACTACTTTGCAGAACCTTACCGATAACATTGACTGGTAAAGCTTTAACCTGGTTTTCACAATTAGAGTCAAATGCAATAGCAAACTTTGGAATGTTGTCGGATGCATTTTTCGAACAATATAAAATTAATCTCGGGAACAGAAAGGGAAGCATCCACTTGTTTCTCTTGCAATAGGAGACAGGTGAAAATCTCTTAGACTTCACACGAAGATTTCGTCAAGAGGTTAGTGAAGTTGGAAAAGTTGATCCTGGCCTCGTGATTGAAGCATATAAGAACTCTTTTCCTTATGATGAGTTTGGGATATATAACTCTTTAACTATCCAACCAGTCGGCACACTCAAGGAGTTGTAAAACAGGGCAGACAGATACGGACGAGATGAGAGAGAGAAAAAGGACAAGATGTCACGAATATCGAAAGGCTCCAAAGCTGAAGGACATGTCAAACCAAGGCAGTAGTTCGAGGGTGATTAAGAATAAAAATCATGATGGACCTAGAAACAAAGATGGAAGCGAAGGAAATACATGATCATAAGCCCATAGCCATCTAGCAGGTGAGGAGAGGATATAGTAGACCCATTTCATGCCTCACCTGGGGGCCTCTTTGATATTTGGAAATATCTCTACAGATAATGGGGGAGGCTAAAGTGACGCCTAGCATGCAATCAAGACCAACATGTTTAAGGAAGTCGAACAATTGGAAACATCTTTTTCAATATCATTGCAAGTAATGGGGACGACTAGGGTTGAAGGAGCGAACGCCAAGGGAGGTAAGTCCTCACCGATTGTTACATAATAAATAGAGTTTATAGTCGCAATTGAGAACACTTTTTGCAGGTATTTATTAAAGAACTACTTACAATGTTTTTCTAATAAAGTGAAAGATAAAAACGAAATGTTTTGATTAATAAGGAAAAAGCTACAATGTTTTTCTAATAAAGAGAACAGCGAAAAGAAGGTGTTTCAATAAAAGTTGGAGCTAAAGATGGAGCAATTAAAGATAAAAAAGAAAGAATTCCAATAAGATCCGGAGACGAAGAAGGTACTCGAAGAACAAAGGAAGAGTACAAAAGGTCAAAAGTAAAAGGCTCGGAGATGCTCCAAGTCGAAAGGAATTTGTAGCAACCGTAGTGTTGCCCAACCTCTTATCAAGGAAGGGGGGGGGAGAGACTACCAACTATTGAAGATTTGATAAAGTACAAATCGGGTACACAAAAAAAAATTATTGGTGCGGAACTTCTGGTAGATGAGAAAGAAAGCTTGTTTACCCTTATGAAAGAAAATAAAAATGTGTTCGCCTGGATACTTAGATACATTTCTATGGGAACATGTAAAAGCAAGTAAAAAAACATCAAAGAAAATTGTTATGTAGGAGAGTATCATAGACTCGGTAGAAATACCTAAAGTAAATAGTGGAAAATGGAAAATTTACACTTACGGGTCAGCAAACACGGATGGTACAGGGGTCCATTGTGTACTAAGATTTACAGCTTCAAATAATCAATCGGAGTATGAAGCAGTAATCTCTGGACTAAAGACTACACTGCACTTGGGGGAGTGTACTACTAGCAAGCTGCAATTGGCTAACATCACCAAATGGATTGAGGTAGTAGCTTTGGTGAGAATAGAGGCGGTACACATGTCCACAAATTCATCATAGAGAACAATTACTTAGTTGGGTACATTTATTTAATAATAGTAAATAAATGCCTACCTCCGAACTACTTTGCTTAGCTTTATCAATTACTCTGCGGGTTTTCCAATCCAGTCATATAAGCATGCGTCGATTGGCGGTATTGGAATATTGATCAGATTACGAGCTACAAAAGTCTAAAGTGTGGCAGAATCGCCATTTGTTATTGATCCACCTTCCTGCTAACGAGGATAGTTCATTGGAGCGGCAAGTTCCAGCTGATCAATTAATGACAAATAGATAGTTAATTAGAGCAACATGTTCTAAATGATCAACACATCAAAGGGATAATTCTCAAGCGTTACAGGATCATAATCCGGGAATTACAATCCATATCGCCATCACCGACGAGGATAGGAGCTTCCTTGGAATCACCGGTTACGCTGGGAATGCAATGGGGTAAGGCTTTCCTCCAACGATGGTCCTTGTGTTAGTCATACTGTGAAAGAGAAAATAAGCGTTAGATAATGGAATTTGCATAAGGTTATCAAATCCATGAAGCAGCACAGTCTCTTTAAAGAAAGCGGAGACCAAAAGTTGCGTAGTCGCAATTAGAGACGAGGATACTACGACCATACGTGGCCTATATGGAGCGGAAACAATTGGCGTACTGAAAGTAAATTGCAGCCAAAAGATCCCATAATGGTTTGAATTTATCAAGTTCAAAGTTTGTCGGATGGATGATAAAGATGGCTCGTACCAAATGGAGATATTTCTCTAACAGAAAGTTATTTTTCCCGAGTACGGCTCCAAATTGAGATAGATAATTTTTTCCTATGGAAAGTTAGGAAATGGAATGGTCCAAGGATTCACCAAAGCAAGGGCCAAACTAAAAGACTGCGTACGGACTACTAACAGTCCCAAGCACATGTCAACGCCAAGATGTGAAGAGCTACTTCACCAATAACTAACTGTATAGGCACTATACAAACTTACAGGTGTCTTTCATGTTCAGAGACAAGGAAAATATTGGCACAGCTATGTGTTGCAGGTGAATCCAAGTTGCTGCAAATGAAGATGTGCTGAAAATAAAGATGAAAGAAATAAAGTTCGATGTCGGATAAAGAGTAACAGAGATGGAATCAGGAGATTAAAAGTTAAAATAATGGTAACTTACTTGAAGAAATAGGAGGCGCATAACTTTAATTGGAGAAAAAGAAGAAGCTACACTTCCATATTTATACGTCAAAATTAGGGTTGTATAAGATAGACATCTGAGATTCCAAAAGATTTGAATGACAACAAATATATCATGATGCAGAATATCGTATATTTTTGGAATATTGTATTTGAGATGAATCTCATTTGACGTGGAAAAGACGTGGAGTTTTCGCACCAGAGGGGACGTTGAGAAGTGGCACGTGGAATAGAGGTGGAAAAACAAAACTATGTGAATATTTTCATAAAGAGAAAAGAATATAGTTCGTTGTCGGGAAAAAGTGATCCAGCTGAACTAGTTCCATTAAGCCTATATGGACACGTGTTCAAAGAGGGAATAGTTCATTCATGTATACCAGAATTCAGCTGAGTCATTCTTGTTCAGTTTATTAAGTAAATGTTGTTTCACAAATTAAGGTGAAACCAAAGGGCAAGAGAGCAACATTTATTTGTTACCCTAGACAGGATGATCAGTCTGACATTTAATTTTCGTAATCCTTCGACAAGTCGAGGATTAATAGGGGGAGATGTTTGTACCATACTAAACGGTATATGGATCTGGCTTATTATTGAAGCCCATTACGTTTCTTATAGAAACGTTACTGGCTTATTCAGGAAGCTATCTGGATTATCATTGAAGAACATTTTGTTTATTATGGAAACATGGTTGGCTTATTTTGGAAGCCTAGTTGGCTTATTATTGAAGCCCATTTTGTTTATTATGGAAACATGGATGGCTTATTTTGGAAGCCCAATTGGCTTATTATTGAAGCCCATTTTGTTTATTATGGAAACGTGGCTGGCTTATTTTGGAAGCCCAGTTGGCTTATTATTGAAGCCTGTTTGGTTTATTATGGGAACCAATTTTTGTTTATTATGAAAGCCCAAAGACCCATGGGTTAGCTCTTAGAACCCATGGATCGATCCACCAACCCAAATTATCCTCTCCCAGGAAAGGGGTTTAAATTTGGATAAGGGTCATGAGGACTAGGATATTTGAATATTGACTTTTAACTTTTGAATTATTTAAGATAATTATGGTTATATTAAATCCTAACAAAAAGAGGATAAATGTTACCATGGGATAATGATCTTGAGTATTTATAAATAATTATAGAAACCCTAACAGAAAGAAAGAGGGTAATTATCTTTAGTTTTAATTATTATTTAAGATAATAATTAAGATAAGTGCAAAAAGACTAATAGAGAGAGGAGGGAATTAATTAGGATATTATAATTATTTAAGATAATTATAGTTCCTAAGAGAGAGGATAATTATTATTCAAGATAATAATTAAGATAAATCAGAAGTATGAGTGATAACAAACTTTATTAATGAATCTGGTTGTTTTCTTGGATTTGTACAGGTAAAGGGTTGTTATTAAGATAATTATGGAAACCCTAAATCTAGACCTACTTTCTGCTATAAATAGAGGCTAAATCCTAACTCAAAAGCTACAGATTTTCTAATCCTTTTCCATACAATACACCTGTGAAGAAACTTTCTCTGACTTTTGCATCAGAGTGTTTTTTAAAGGTAACCCCACCATTCAATATCAATCATACCAGCAATTTTTTGAGAATCTGAATCAGTATTTGGAGATAAATCAACCACAATTTCATCAACATTTTTTGGTGAAATCAAGTCAACAGCGTAGATTTAATCCATCTACACGTATCTCGAAGAACGTTGGGGTGAATGTTTTTTTCACTAACATCTTTTGGCGCCGGTTAAGGGGACTTCGAGCAAAAAGATCGTGTTTCCCATGCAAAAGAAGTTTTTCATCTTTCAAGCTATTTTAGAAGAGAAGTTTCAGTAACAGATCTCGAAGTGTAGCAGAAGTCGCAGCAACAATTAAACAAGGTATTGCAGGTCTGTCTAGAAACCGCAACACTTAATCTTGTGTTGCGGATATATGTTCAGAAATAGATCGCGTGTTGCAGATCTGTCCAGAAACCGCAATAGTTAATCTAGTGTTGCAGATCTGTTCAGAAACTGCAACTTTTAATCTCGTGTTACAGATTTGTTCAGAAATAGTTCTCAGTGTTGTAGATCTGTTCAGCAATAGCAACGGTTAACGTGGTGTTAGAGATCTGTCAAGAAAACAGCAACAGATTAAAAATGTTACAGAGAACGTTGAGACAAAAACTCTTTTCTGTTACAAGGTCAGTGTTATGAAGTATAGCAAAACATAAAGAAGTTACATGGAGTGTTCAAGAGCAAATCAGCATAGAAGGAATGGAGATGCACCTATCGGAAATCCTCCTACTCAAAGCGTTGTCAATCTAACAATACGGAGCGCCGTCGTCCAACCTTTCCAAGATTGAAGAGAAACATCAGTTTGATCAACAACATCAGGAGCACATTCTATAAGAACTTGCCCGAGTTTCAGAGGAAACAACGTTTGGGTACATAGAATACTACCTCGTACTAATAGAGAGAACCTCAATCGTCGGGGAGGAGTTCGAAACCTGCATCCAAGCACTCAGGGTATTCATCTTGAAATAATTTCTAATAGAGGTGTACGACATCCACCATGTAGCGGGCAAGTTAACAACCCGCAAGTGACACCCATTGATTTTCCGCTATGTGAGCGTTACCAGGAGTTAGAAAGGGAAAACAAGCGGCTCTTGATTGCATTGGAGAAAAGGAAGGAGATAGAATAAGTGCATGCCTCATGTTCCGAGAGCAACATAAAAAATATTCGTACACGCTAAGAACATGACACCGCTCGCGGAAGTAACGGACCTCTTGATGGACGACGAACCAACCAAGACGATGAAAGAAGAATAGAGGGTGCCAGAAGTGACCGTCAACACAGTCTTGATCCACACAACAATGGTTACTATGATCGTTACGTACATAATGAGGGACATTATCAAGAGGAAGACAGACGATCCGGGCCAAGCCATAGACGACCAGAAAGGCGCAGGCATAGAGACGATCAAATCACCAGGGATCATTCAAAAAGATCCAGGCGTGAGAGAGACCGTCCAGATAAAAGGACAGATCCACTCAGGAATGAATGGATCCGTAGAGAAACTGAAGGTGACTCGCCACAAAACGAGGAGCTTAGCAGAAGTAAACTTAATGAAATGATTGAAGAAGTGTTAGCTCAGAAGCAATCCAAAGACGAGAGACAACAAATATTGACGATGAAAAAGTCAATGGATTCACCATTTGTTGACAAGATAAAACGTTTTCGCCCGCCTTTAAACTTCGTCCAGCCACAGTTCAGAGAGTTTTTTTATAGAAAGAATGTCGATCCGGTTGAGCATATCTAATATTTCCAAGCTTCTATGAGTTTGTGGAGATATAGTGATGAAATACTCTACAGAACCTTCCCGATAACATTGACTGGTAAAGCATTAACCTGGTTTTCACAATTAGAGTCAAATTCAATAGCAAACTTTGGAATGTTGTCGGATGCATTTTTCGAACAATATAAAATTGATCTCGGGAACAGAAAGGGAAGCATCCACTTGTTTCTATTGCAACAGGAGACAGGTGAAAATCTCTTAGACTTCAAACGAAGATTTCGTCAAGAGGTTAGTGAAGTTGGAAGTTGATCCTGGCCTCATGATTGAAGAATACAAGAACGATTTGCCTTATGATGAGTTTGGGATATATAATTATCTAACTTTCCAACCAGACGGCACTCAAGGAGTTGTACGCCAGGGCAGACAGATACGGACGAGCTGAGAGAGAAAAAAATGACAAGATGTCACGAACATCGAAAGGGTCCAGAGCCGAAGGACATGACAAACCAAAGCAGCAGTTCGAGGGTGATTAAGAATAAAAATCATGATGGACCCAGAAATAAATATGGAAGCGAAGAAAATACATGATCATATGCCCATAGCCATCTAGCAGGTGAGGAGAGGATATAGTAGATCCATTTCATGCCTCACCTGGGGGCGTCTTTTCTATTTGGAAATATCTCTACAGATAATGGGGGCGGCTAAAGTGACACCTATCATGCAATCAAACCAACATGTTTAAGGAAGTCAAACAATTGGAAACATCTTTTTCAATATCATTGCAAGTAATGGGGATGACTAGGGTTGAAGGAGCGAACGCCAAGGGAGGTAAGTCCTCACCGATTGTTACATAATAATTAGAGTTTATAGTCGCAATTGAGAACACTTTTTGCAGGTATTTATTAAAGAACTACTTACATTGTTTTTCTAATAAAGTGAAAGATAAAAACGAAATGTTTTCATTAATAAGGAAAAGGCTACAATGTTTTTCTAATAAAGAGAACGGCGAAAAGAAGGTGTTGCAATAAAAGTTGGAGCTAAAGATGGAGCAATTAAAGATAAAAAAGAAAGAATTCCAATAAGATCCGGAGACGAAGAAGGTACTCGGAGAACAAAGGAAGAGTACAAAGGGTCAGAAGTAAAAGGCTCGGAGATGCTCCAAGTCGAAAGAAATTTGTAGCAACCGTAGTGCTGTCCAACCTATTATCAAAGAAGGGGGGAGGAGAGACTACCAACTATTGAAGAGTTGATAAAGTAAGAATCGGGTACACAAAAAAAAATTGGTGCGGAACTGCCTTTAGATGAGAAAGAAAGCTTGTTTATCCTTATGAAAGAAAATAAAGATGTGTTCGCCTGGATACTCAAATACATTTCAATGGGAACATGTAAAAGCAAATAAAAAAACATCAAAGAAAATTGTTATGAAGGAGAGTATCATAGACTCGGTAGAAATACCTAAAGGAAATAGTCGAAAATGCAAAATTTACACTTACAGGTCAGCAAACACGGATGGTACAGGGGTCCGTTGTGTACTAAGATTTACAGCTTCAAATAATCAATCGGAGTATGAAGCAGTAATGTATAGACTAAATGATACATTGCTTCTGGGGCCGTGTACTACTTGCAAGATACAATTGACTAACATCACCAAATGGCTTGAGGCAGTATCTTTGGTGATAATGGAGGCGGTACACATGTCCAAAAATTAATTTTAGAAAACAAATACTTAGTTGGGTACATTTATTTAATAATAGTAAATAAATTCCTACCTCAGAACTACTTTGCTTAGCTTTATCAATTACTCTACGGGTTTTCCAATCCAGTCATATAAGCATGCGTCGATTGGCGGTATGTGAATACTGATCAGATTACGAGCAACAAAAGTCTAAAGTGTGGCAGAATCGTCATTTGTTATGGATCCACCTTCATGCTAACGAAACACATCAAAGGAATATTTCTCGAGCATTGCAGGATTATAATCCGGGAATTACAATCCATATCGCCATCACCGACGAGGATAGGAGCTTCCTTGGAATCACCGGTTACGCTGGGAATGCAATGGGGTAAGGATTTCCTCCAAAGATGGTCCTTGTGTTAGTCACACTGCGAAAGAGAAAATAAGCGTTAGATAATGGAATTTGCATAAGGTTATCAAATCCATGAAGCAGCACATTATCTGGAAAGAAATCGGAGACCAAAAGTTGTATAGTCGTAATTAGAAACGAGGCTACTACGACCGTACGCGACCTATATGGAGCGGAAATAAGTGGTGTACTGAAAGTAAATTGCAGCCAAAAGATCCCATAATTGTTTGAGTTTATCAAGTTCAAAGTTTGTCGGATACATGATAAGCCTGGCTCGTACCAAATGAAGATATTTTCTCTAACAGAAAGTTATTTTTCTAGACTACGTCTCCAAATTGAGATAGATAATTTTTTCTTATGGCATGTTAGGAAATGGAATGGTCCAAGGATTCACCATAGCAAGGGCCAAAGTAAAAGACTGCGTACGGACTACTAACAGTCCTAAGCACATGTCAATGCCAAGATATGAAGAGCTACTTCACCAATAACTAACTGTATAGGCTTGCGAACTATACAAACTTACAAGTGTATTTCGTGTTCAGAGACAAGGAAAATGTTGGCACAGCTATGTGTTGTAGGTGAAGCCAAGTTGCTGCAAATGAAGATGTACTGCAAATAAAGATGAAAAAAATAAAAATCGATGTCAGATAAAGTGTAACAGAGATGGAATAGGGAGATTAAAAGGTAAAATAATGGTAACTTACTTGAAGAAATAGGAGGCTCATAACTTTAATTGGAGAAAAAAAAGAAGCTACACTTGGGTATTTATACGTCAAAATTAGGGTTGTATAAGATAGACATCTGATATTCCAAAAGATTTGGATGACAACAAATATATCATGATGCAGAATATCGTATATTTTTGGAATACTATATTTGAGATGAAGCTCATCTGACATGGACAAGACGTGGAGTTTTCGTATCAGAGGGGACGTCGAGAAGTGTCACGTGGAATAGAGGTGGAAAAACAAAACTAAGTGAATATTTTCATAAAGAGAAAATAATATAGTTCGTTGCAGGGAAAAAGTGATCCAGCTAAACTAGTTCCATTAAGCCTATATGGACACGTGTTCAAAGAGGGAATAGTTCATTCATGTATACCAGAATTCAGCTGAGTCATTCTCGTTCAGTTTATTAAGTAAATGTTGTTTCACAAATTAATGTGAAACCAAAGGGCAAGAGAACAATTTAGTTGTTACCCTAGCCACGATGATCAGTCTGACATTTAATTTTCTTAATCCTTCGACAAGTCGAGGATTAAGAGGGGGCGATGTTTATTCCATACTAAACGGTATATGGATCTGGCTTATTATTAAAGCCCATTACGTTTATTATAGAAACACTACTGGCTTATTCAGGAAGCTATCTGGATTATCATTGAAGCCCATTTTGTTTATTATGGAAACATGGTTGGCTTATTTTGGAAGCCTAGTTGGCTTATTATTGAAGCCCATTGTGTTTATTATGGAAACATGGATGGCTTATTTTGGAAGCCCAGTTGGCTTATTATTGAAGCCCATTTTGTTTATTATGGAAACATGGTTGGCTTATTTTGGAAGCCCATATGGCTTATTATTGAAGCCCGTTTGATTTATTATGAGAACCATATTTTACTTATTATGGAAGCCCAAAGACTCATGGGTTATCTCTTATAACCCATGGATCGGTGCACCAACCCAAATTATCCTCTCTTCAGGAAAGGGGTTTAAATTTGGATAAGGGTCATGAGGTCTAGGATATTTGAATATTGACTTTTGAATTATTTAAGATAATTATGGTTATATTAAATCCTAACAAAAAGAGGATAAATGTTACCATGGGATAATTATCTTGAGTAGTTATAGATAATTATAGAAACCCTAACAGAAAGAGGGTAATTATCTTTAGTTTTAATTATTATTTCAGATAATAATTAAGATAAGTGCAAAATCCCTAATAGAGAGATGAGGGAATTATTTAGGATATTATAATTATTTAAGATAATTATAGTTCCTAAGAGAGAGGATAATTATTATTCAAGATAATAATTAAGATAAATCAGAAGTATGAGAGATAACAAACTTTATTAATGAATATGGTTGTTTTTATGGATTTGTACAAGTAAAGGGTTGTTATTAAGATAACTATGGAAACCCTAAAGCTAGACCTACTTTCTGCCTAGAAATAGAGGTTAAATCCTAACTCAAAAGGTACAGATTTTCTAATCCTTTTCCATACAATACACCTGTGAAGAATGTAATACCCTGTATTTTCAGTTGCGGTTTCGGGTCGGTTGTACCCAAATTATCTAACCATGCGGTTTAGATTTTTATTTCTTTTCCTTAACATAGGTGGGTTGCTTGAACTAGGAAATTCACAAGTTTGGGTGAGAATATAGTCACCTATTTAATTTTAATATTTTAATTAAAAAAACAACAAACTTATGAACTGTAAAAATGGTATCAGAGCTCTAGGCTTTAGATCTTGAATGGGACCATAAATAAATTATATTGTGTGTCGCTATGCGTGCTTGTCTGATTTGAGTGATTGTATTGTTTGTTTATCTTACTAGTTGTATTACGTATTTGTAAAGTTCATATGAATTTCTATATTTGCGATGGATTGCAATGTCATGTTTCTTACTATATTATCTATATTATATGATTTTTTAAGTAGTAATATTTTCTAAATTTCGGGACGAAATTTCTTTTAAGGGTGGTAGAATGTAATACCCTGTATTTTTAGTTGCGGTTTCGGGTCGGGTTGTACCCAAATTAGCTAACCATGTGGTTTAGATTGTTGTTTCTTTTCCTTAACATAGGTGGGTTGCTTGAATTAGGAAAGCCACAAGTTTGGGTGAGAATATAGTCACCTATTTAAATTTAATAATTTAATAAAATTAAGAAAAAAAATGAAAAGACTTAGCATTATTATATATATAGTTTTTTTTATCAAATGAAGGAGAATAATAATAGCGATTAGGATACTAAAATATATGGAGTATGGGAAGGATATCGAGCTTGGTTTTAGAGGATAATTCTATGGATAATCTAAAGGAGATTGTAGCTAATAAAAGGTAGAATGTGAAACCCTTTCTCTTTAGGTGTTTTTCTTTGGTGTTTACTTTATATGATTTTGTATTGTAATGATTCAGTAATTTATTAGAATAAATATGTGCCTCTTGTTGGTGATCAGGATTCTCTAATTGATATTAAACATGCTGGAGTATCTCTTGTTAAAATTTGGGAATTTTTCAATGTAAATTCACCGTTGAATGTTTGTATGAAATTGGGTGATAGTTTCTGAATTTCTGGACGGTTTCGCTTGCAGTGATTTTGATGTTCTTACGAAGTATTAATAATGTTAAAAGGATTTGTGGTCTTAATAAAAGTTGTATATAAACATCGTATCTTTCAGTGTGCTTTGGATTGTGTCAATTTCAGATTGTTATGAATTTATCATGAATTTTTTGGTAACAAGATGTAATCTGCCCAGTTTTTAGGTTGTCATTATAAATCCAACATATTTTGTTTGAACCGTTGGTTTGATGTGATATTTGGATATGTAATATATGAATGTGTCAAGAATGTTCCTCTAAAATTTGGGGATGATCAGATAAATTTATTACCATGGAACATACAATGTAGTATGGCTGCAGTTAACTTGTTTGCATAAATGCTTGAAAGAAGTTCATGTTGATAAGCCATGGTTGCTTGTGTTGTTTGTGAAAATGATTTATAAAAGGAAATGAGTTCATGTTTTTCCGTTGGATGGAATTTATTCTCATGCTAACGGTGGGTAATTATCCCCGAGAGTTAAATGGGTAATGATCCTCATGGGAACTTGTGTTTCCCGACCATCGATGGCGGTTGTCCGTACGGTAAACGATAGGTGGTGTACGAACCAAGTTTTTTGTACTGTGAATGAAACGGGTAATGATCCCCGAGAGAAAATGGGTATGATCCTCATAGGAACTTTTGTTCCTGACTATCGCTGGAGGCTATCCGTACCGATAAACGATAGGTGGTGTACGAACCAATGTTTTCATACCGTGAACTCATGGCTTGTTGTGACAATATTAATTTGTGATTCATGTGTTGAAATCTAGATTAAATGATTTGTTGGAAGCATATTTGGTGTTTTGAAACTTAAAAGGATGGATTGTCGGAAACATTATTGATGATGTTAATTTGTATGTTGAATCCTAAATGGATGATTTGTTGACAATAATATTTGTATTGTGAGCTCATGATTTAACAAATAAATTGGATAATTTGTTGATGTATTATTGTGAAGTCTTCTTTGAAATAGTAATTAAATGATTTGTTAGAAACAATTGTGGTATTTTGAATTCACGGTCGGACAAATGAATTAGATGATTTAGTGAAAATAATATTTGTGAGGTAATGTTGTTGGTTGAATATATTCGTTGAAGTTGCACGGAATTTCTTATCGTATGCTATTTCTTGATAAAATGATATTGTTTCTGCATCTTTAGAGAATAGGGGTGCATTCTATTGAGCTGTCCTCTCACCCCAATTGACATCCTTGCAGATTTATCAAAGTGGCGCAGCGAAAGCTAAAAATGAGTAGCTTAGTGATTGAATTGTTTTATGGTATTGCTTGAAATGTAAATCTTAACTGAAATGTTGTTAAAGTGTTTAGTAAGATCTACCCTTTTGAAATTGATAAAATTGAATCGGATTTCGAAGAAATTGACTTTACAACCGAGAGATTAATCTCCCACTATGGTCGCCAATTGTTTATGGGTGAAAAATATTCATGCCGATTTTGGTAATTTGGGGTGTGTGTATGAGGAATGAATCTAAACCTTGAACAAATGGACTGCGCAGTGAGTGCTTGTAGATTCGAGAGATCAATCTGTGAAAGTCCGGCCTAAACCAAGAAATGGCCGTTCCAGACTTGTTTCGGTCACAAAGTTAAGGAGATGGGGTTGATCTTAGAGAGGGAAGCGAAGAAGGTGTTGAGATTCTGAAGGTGGTGGCTATGTATGACTTGTATCAGAAAGCTGAACTGGCTTGCAAGATGTAAGCTATCAGTTCCAGTGTTTGAATACGATTGTATCAACACTTGCCTCTGTTATCTCATCTTGTTCTTTTCTTGTGAAAAAATAGGGCGGAGAACCTATTTATACAAGTCTTTTAGCCTAACCTTCGTATCTCGTGGGAAGTGGAGAAAGTGAAGTGACGGAGTAGTGGAGTCGTGTGTTGGTGTCACACGACCAGGCTTGCCCACTTCTCCCATCATCACTAACCGTCCATGACTTCCTGACACGTTCTTGTGATGGCGCGTTGTGCGCTGCACGATGTAAACCGCCAGACCAATACCCCAGTATGTATCCCCCAGTTTGTGACATGATTGATGTCTTGAACGTGTGGATCGTGGGACCCACAAAAAGTAGCATGTAATGCTACGGTATTTAGGAAATTGATACTTTTGAAGTATCGTGCGTATACTATGCAGGTACTGATTTAAGGTTTTTCTCATTTTTCGAAGTAGTAATTAAAGATTCGTTCTCTCGGAAGTTGTTAAGATTAAATTCAAAGGTTTAAATAAAAATAATAAAAAGAAGAGAGATTCACTGGGCCTAGGATTCCACCGAATTCATATCAATAGGTTCAATTATTTATTTTTCAACAATTATAGCTCAATATAAACAAGGACTCTTTTTTTTTCTAAGGTAGATTCTCAAAAGATTGATTGTATCCCTAAGCATAGATTATCTAAACAAAGCATAACCTATCTAATGAATGACAACCAATTTAATCAAATCATAATTCTATTTTAATTAATGCAAAAGTCATTTAGAAAAATTAAATAAAATTCACCCATGCGTAATGTTCGGCTTCCTCCGTCAACCCAGTGTAGGGGTTTAGCTTCTCATGATAAATACACACTAAAAAATATAATTTATGGATCAAATGGTGTTTTTATTAAAGAAAACTAATAATATAATGAAACTGCAACGCTGCAGTGGTGTTACAGAATTCACCGTTACAAGATATGTTGTAAATTCAAAACAAGCATGCCAATCTGACTTTTAAGAGTACTATTGATAAACGACAGTTCTCTGTGACAGTCAGTTGGCGTTGAATGTTCTTCTTCTCCTTCTTCTCTGCAGCAGCAGAGAAATCTGCTCTGCAACCTCAGTTCTTCTCCCCCAACTCTCAATAATCCTTCTACATGCTCCCACGGGTCTTTTTATACTCAACAGGTACGAGAAATCACAACAATGAATTCGAATAATATCCATTAATGACCTTTATTCTCCACGGCAGTTCACAGGGAAAAGTTACCATTCTTTTACTCCTTCACGCATCTGATGCAGTCCAAATCCATGTAAACACGTCTCTGCGTATCCCATCTAGTGTCAAATACTCTCAGAACACACGCATTCTTTCCAAGAATAGAGAATCATACCCGGAATATTTTATCCTCCCTGTTTTTCGAGATATGAAGAAATCTTCTTTCTTTCACGTAACAAATCACATTACCTTCACTGTTTTGACTCAGCAGGATATTCTCAATTCAATTCCAAGATAAATCTCGTTAATACACTTCATTATTCTTCACGGGAAAATCTCGGGTTTGCTCTAGTAAATAACGTGCCATGTTTTCTTAAAATCAATGTTCTAGCCAATTCTAACCAAACATAACGATCATACCATCCCTGTTTTGCCTTAACAGACTCACTAAAGAAGTTTCAGCGATTTAATCTCATTAAAACTCCTTCAAATTGTCAACCCTAGTTCTGATGGTTCAAAACCAGTTTTTCCCGCCAAAAGTGTTCTTCATGTTTTGCTTCAACCGGCCATTCTAGCCAAATTAGATCAAGTTAAAATACCTTACCAAGCATGTTTAGCCATAAGGAAGATACCCATTCAATATTAGCGATTAAGTCTCACTCGAACACCTCCAAAATCCAAACCCTAAATCTGCCACCATTATTCCCGCCAAAACTGGATTTCAAAAGGTTGAAGATGAGGTGCCCCTTAACCTGTACGGATGTCCCTTTAGCAATTTGGGTGTAAAAAGCAATTCTTGGGGTAAGAATAACCACGGGTTCCAAATAACAAAGAAGGTGCCCTTTAGCAATTAGACACCCCTTAGTAATTGAGGTGTCCCTTAACCGACATTGAGAGTTCGAATAACACGTGTCCTCCGGGGTACAAAAACCACTTTTCGAGCAAATTTCTCTATAAGAGCTTATTTGACAAAAACACCTACAAAGAGATTATTAGTGATAAAATTGAGACCTAGGTAATATAAATATGGGTATAAAATGGTGCACTTACGTGCTTATCAGGTACTGCATCGAGTATATTCAGCATGTATGAAGCATTGCGTTTTGAGAGTCTCAAAATAATCTCATGTCCAGCCTACTTCATGTGATAGTTTGGAGGTTGCGCAAACAAGTCCTCCCTTGGCCGACCATATGGTGTGGTAGAGTGACGGGTGGTGATCACCATGACTTCGCACTGACCAATTAACTCCTGACCAGGGTTGTATAACCAAGCCGGTGCAGTTGGACGGACGAGATGGTATCTGAGACACGCATCTGCGACCATTAGTGAAATTAGGGTTTTGGAGTAGGCGCACAAGCACCACTCTTCAGCCTGATCGAATCCAAGCTTGGGATACGAATTTTGGTTGGCCGACCGTACATGCATGTAGATGACATGACAGTGTAGGCGCCCATACCCCATTGTCTCACGAAAGTGGCCACTCAATTTATCCGGCGAAGTTGAGTGGTCGAGATCAATTTGCAACAGCAAATTGGTGCCGCAAAAGCCGCACACCGTACCATCTTTGGGCACGCGTTCCAAGACGACCAGGCTTGGTCGGTCTTGGATGATTGCTCAAGCGTGTAGGTGGTAGGCTGGTGTTCACGTCCATACCCTGAAATCCCATAGAAACATGATCTAAGCCACTCAATTTGTCTGGTGAAATCGAGTGGTCAAGATTAGTTTGCATCTTGGGAGGTGCGACCACGCTAGTTTGGGCGGACGATTTGTGATAACCAGGCATGGTATGCCTTGCCCAATCATGTGAGAGGATAGATGGGTCCACGGTGGTCATGTTGGTATGACCGGACCTGCTTGATCTAATCTGTGACCCTCCATTCGTGACGGAGAAATGGACGCTCGTGATTTCAAAACCCTAACTTTGGGTTTCAAGGCCGTGCGTCATGCTCCATTCGAGCGCACGAATTGGAATGACCAACCATAGTTGGTCCTGACTGATTGGTCAGGAATGTAGGTGGGCCCACGGTGATTGTGTTGACATGCTCCGTCCCTTTGAATCAACATCTGCACCATCCATCTATACCTGCGAAGATGGATGGTTGAGACTGTTTTGCGACACATGTAATATGCCGCAAACCCTAATTTAGGGTTTTGCGTCCATACTGCTATGGTTTGGACGTTTTTGCAAGCTAGGCCAATCTTTTGGGGAGGCCGACCTTGCGGGACCCGCATTGGTTCGGCAGCGGATGTTCCATACCTTCTTGGGGTTATGGAGTCGATCTAGGCCATCCAATCATGCTGGTGGAGTTCGATGGTAGTGATCATATCCAGACTGATACGGTCAGTCCGGATGCTCAATCGAGCTAGTATAACACACCGAGAGTGGCTCAATCGGGGTAGTATAACACATTGAGAGTTGCAGCCTGTACGGGTATTTCGTATATGTTTCATTATAATGCTTGGAGATTCGTGTTACTCTGCTGAGAGCAACACTCAGTCGTCATGCCGCACTGATAATGAGTACAAGAAATACAAGGCAGGTTGCGCATTAATTAATAATGCTGTAAATTCACAGGGTATATGGGATTGTTGCTACATGCTCCAACCTGGATGAATTTCGTGTATTTTATTCACAGAATGGGATTGTTGCCACATGCTCTATTCTAGGTGAATTAGTAAACTGAAGAAGTATCCCTCACTTATTAATGGCTTTATCTTTTACAAGATGTTAGCGAATAATTTTCTGGCTTTTACAATTTTAACCTTAAACGAAAATCCACCATCAACATTAATTCCCCTGCCTAGCACATAATGGTTACACTATTATGGGGTAGGAATGAGATGGTGAAAGTTAAAGATAAAACTTATGAGACAAAGTTAGATGTTACCAGGAGACAGACGGGTCGTCATGTCCTTCGAGCATGTCACGTTCAAGAGACGTCCAGGCGAGCGTTCCTCCAGCATGATGTCGGTCTTGCCTGCTTCGATAGACTGTTACGCATGTTTCTTTCGTGGGTCTACTGTGCCTGCTTGATCGAACGTGGGCTTGATGTGCCTGTTTCGTTCATGGGGCTACTTCGCCTGCTTGATCGAACTTGTGCTTGATGTTCTTGCTCGAGTGTCATCTTGCTACTTCGACCAAACACCGACCCAGCTAGCTTGACTAAACACCTGACTTGATGCTTTGACCAAACACCGGCCTTGTTTTTTGCTTCGCTCGAACATGGGACCTGATGTGAGCATGCTTGTTTAAAAAATGAACCTTTTGTGCTCAAATATAAATGTGGGTCCTGCAGAAAGCGTTGAAGCAGCTTCTGGAGCAGGCCCGGGAGAGCGTTGAAGTGTTGGAGCTGAAACGCCTTCTTCTGGTGAGAGAACTTTGTTTGGGACGGTTGTGTCTGCTTCGACCAATCTGGGGCTGGGATCAAGTGGAACCCGCCGCGTGCCTGACTGAACGTCGACCCTGTGTTTCGACTGAAAACCGGCCCTGCTGCGTGCGCCTATTTTATTCGAATACCAGCCTTGTGACTTTGATCAATACCAGACTTGAAACTTGAGAAATACCGGACTTGTGACCTGATCAACACCGGACTTGAAATTCGAGCAATACCGGATTTGTGACTTGATCAACTCTGGACTTGAAACTTGAGCAATACTGAACTTGTGACTTGATCAACACCGGACTTGGAACTTGAGAAATACCGGACTTGTGACTTGATCAACTCCGGACTTGAAACTTGAGCAATACCGGAATTTTGACTTGATCAACACCGGACTTGAAACTTGAGCAATGCCGGACTTGTGACTTGATCAATACCGGTGTTTGGACCCAATACCAGCCTTGTCTACTCCAACATGAATGTGTGTTCTGTCGTGTGTTACTACACATCTCACGCATTTTTATACAAGTATTGACTCCTGTCTTTTATTGTAGAATGAAGAAAAGAACTCCTGTTGAGATGTCTTCTAGGGATGATACTGGTGCCAAGTCAGGAGGTGTTGACAACTTCAAATATATGCCGAACATTGATGATGAGTTGCTCACCGCGCCCTTTCAACTATATGAAAATATCTGTTTCACAAGATAACCCTTCTCCTATCGACTTCAAGGTTTTTCATGCTCCGATGGGCCCTCATGAAGGATGGATGAGACGTATGTTGAGAAATGAGTACATCAAAGATAACTTGACCAGAGCGCAGATTATTGATGTATCTTGAGTGTTGAAACGGCTCGAGAGGATGTTAAAGTGGATTTTGGTGCGAACGTTGAGGTGGATCCTGGAGAAAGTGTTGAAGCAGGATTCTGAAGCAAACATGGGTCACGGAGAGAGCGTTGAGGAGGCTCTTGAATAGACCATTGAAGCAGCTTCTGCTGGAGGGAGCATTGAAATGTCTTACTCTTCAGTTCGATTTACCCTTGCGAATTCCATGCTTCTTGACTGACCATCTCTCTTGTGTTGAAGAAGTTCTTGACTGACGGTGAAGGAACTTCATGCTGAGCCTCAGTCCCCAAGCGTGGTTTACATGGCTTGTTCGTAGTGGTTGTTGTCGATCCAAATATGGAATATCTTGGACGTTGTTTCATCATTGTAGGAGTCGTGCATGTGGTACTGGAGTTGGAGTTGGCGGACGAGCAAGATGTTATATCTCGGTGGTTTTTCTCTTGCTGCTTTAGGGAACTTCTTACAGAAGGTTGAAGGTTGCATCGCTTGTTGGTGAGATATATGCCCCCATGAACTTTATGAGGCTCTTCATTACCGGCAGGCCTAGTTATTTTTATCAGGGAATATGTTATTGTAGATGAGCGTTCAACAACTCCAGAGGATGATCAAAAGCGCATATTCTCCAACATAGCATGATAGACATGTACCACTGTCTGATAAAGTGACTCACCCGGATCTTGTTCGACCACTGTCTGATAGAGTGACTCACCCGGATCTTGGTTTATATGACGCGTGGACATCGTTATCTTCTTGAGGCTGCTCTCTTAAGGTATCGTCTCCAGTGGAAGATTGCCGTCATAGAACGTTGATACGTTGCACCGGCATTCTTTAAACCAAATGGCAGTATGGTATAATAAAAATTTCCGAGAGGAGTTCAAAAATCTATCTTACTTGTGTCATGCTCATCCTTATTTGGTTGTAGCCGCTACATGCATCCATGGAGGAGAACATGCCATGTCCGCTGGTTGCATCTACTAACATGTCGATGTTAGGTAGAGGAGGATCGTTTTTGAAGAAGAACCTGTTCAAGTCTCCGAAGTCTATGCAGCACCTGATCTATCCATTTTCCTCGTGTCTGACCTGCAACTGTTTACCGACTTGGATCCAGGTACGACATGTAGATGATGGGTGACCAATTTTCATCTAAATCCGGCATTTTTTCATATCTCCAAGCGAATATGTCCTGGTACTCTTTTAGAAGTTCCACGAGCTTCGTGATTTTATCCGTACACAAGGTTGAGCTGATGGAGATAGGCATAGGAGATTCCTCAACGATTTCAATCTCATCAGTTGTGGATTTGGTGCCATTTTGCAGCTGTTGTGTAGTATCTAACACTTGTTCTTGTGGTTCGTTGTTGTTGTATCATTCCATTGGGTGGAGAGACTGGGTAACAGTCTCCCCTGCTAATTGATAATGATAGCGTCGGTATACCATTTTCCATTTCTGGTCACGATTCGTCACAAAAGTTCGTTCCCTCTTCGTGTGAACGTGGGTCGTGGCTTCACAGGATGGAGAAGAATTCTTTGTCAGCAAAGATGCATCGTGGGTTTTAGCCCTCAATGACGCAATCCGGTCTTCTTCCTGAATTGATGCCCACGTGGGGAGTGGGACGCAACAAACTTGTCTGATTCTTTCCGTGAAGCTTCTCCCGTATGTGCTTGTTTGGTTTCCCTCAAAGTCCGTCATTGTGGTAGGCTTCCGTACGACCTTACCTGGGAGAACCTTGGATATCCTGAGAGTCATGAGAGTAATCACATTCGAAGTGTCGATGAGGGCCCTCTTGAACTCTGAATCCTTGATGCGTGTCGTAACATGTAGGGCTCGGTTGTGACCTTCTTCTAGTTGATTGCAGCAAAATGTCTCTGCCCGCTGATTCTTCGAGAGGTGTAAAAGTTCGCATAAACTTTCCACTAGAGAAACCGCTTCCTGATCCACCGGCCTCTGTCTCATAGTGAGACTATTGACTTGAGGAGTATCGTTGTGAGGATCAGTCTCCAGTGTAGGAATCTCCATGACAGGACCGTTCATATCTGATTTCGCTTCTTTGATCAGGTCCATGTAGGTCCGCGCCGTACCTTCTCCGGGTGCGTTGAGTGTATTCCTTGTTGGCTCCAGGGGATGTCGCGGTTCTTGTGGGAATCGATCAGTTAATATCTTAAGAAAAGTGAGTACATCTTTCTGAGTTACATCCATATCTGTTTGAGTCTTATCCAGAACTTCCTGCTCCTTCATCAAGTATGAAATAGTAATGGGCGGTGGTCCTCCTCTTGTCCCTCCGACTTCTTGTCCTGATGAAGGAGTGAAAGTTGTTTCTCTGGTGACCACCGGAGGCGTTACACTTGAGGAGATGCCGGGATTCGCGACTGCTCTGGCTCTGGTGATGGGAGTTGTTACACTTACTAGAATATTTCCTGCTACGTTGGCGATGATAGTAGAAGTGAGGGCTCCACGAGATGTATTGACCACGGTAGATCCACTGACAGGTACATCGACACCGGGAGTGTTATCTACACTAGTTCCATCGGAATTGATTGTTGATCCAGACCTGAGTTCCACCATCTTGAAATGAATTGTTGATTGAATTAGTTATAAGATCTACCCTTTTGAAATTGATAAAATTGAATCGGATTTCAAAGAAATTGACTTTACAACCGAGAGATTAATCTCCCACTGTGGTCGCCAATTGTTTATGGGTGAAAATTATTCCTGCCGATTTTGGTAATTTGGGGTGTGTGGATGAGGAATGAATCTAAACCTTGAAAAAATGCATTGCACTGTGAGTGCTTGTAGATTCGAGAGATCAATCTGTGCAAGTCCGGCCTAAACCAAGAAATGGTCGTTCCAGACTTGTTTCGGTCACAAAGTGAAGGAGATGGGGTTGATCTTAGGGAGGGAAGCGAAGAAGGTGTTGAGATTGTGAATGTGGTGGCTATGTATAACTTGTATCATAAATTTGAACTGTCTTGCAGGATGTAAGCTATCAGTTCCGGTGTTTGAATACGATTGTATCAACACTTGCCTCTGTTATTTCGTCTTGTTCCGTTCTTGTGAAAAAATAGGGCGGAGAACCTATTTATACAAGTCTTTTAGCCTAACCTCCGTATCTCGTGGGAAGTGGAAAAAGTGGAGTGACGGAGTAGTGGAGTAGTGTGTTAGTGTCACACGACCAGGCTTGCCCACTTTTTCCATCGTCACTAATCGTCCATGACTTCCTGACACGTTCTTGTGATGGCGCGTTGTGCGCTGCACGCTGTAAACCTCCAGACCAATACCCCAGTATGTATCCCCCAGTTTGTGACATGATTAATATCTTGAACGTGTGGATCGTGGGACCCATAAAAAGTAGCATGTAATGCTACGTTATTTAGGAAATTGATACTTGTGAAGTATCGTGTGTATACTATGCAGGTACTGCATCGAGTATATTCAGCATGTATGAAGCATCGCTGTTTGAGAGTCTCAAAATAATCTCATGTCCAGCATACTTCATGTGATAGTTTGGAGGTTGCGCAAACAAGTCCTCCCTTGGCCGACCACATGATGTGGTAGAGTGACGGGCGGTGATCACCATGACTTCGCACTGACCAATTAACTCCTGACCAGGGTTGTATAACCAATCCGGTGAAGTTGTACGGACGAGATGGTTTCTGAGACACACATCTGCGACCGTTGGTGAAATTAGGGTTGTGGAGTATGCGCCCAAGCACCACTCTTCAGCCTGATCGAATCCAAGCTTGGGATACGAATTTTGGTTGGTGGACCATACATGCATGTAGATGACATGACAGTGTAGGCGCCCATACCCCATTGTCTCATGAAAGTTTGATCTGGGCCACTCAATTTATCCGGCGAAGTTGAGTGGTCGAGATCAATTTGCGACAGCAAATTGGTGCCGCAAAATCCGCATACCGTACCATCTTCGGGCGCGCATTACAAGACGACCATGCTTGGTAGGTCTTGGCCGATTGCTCCAGCGTGTAGGTGGTAGGCTGGTGTTCGCTTCCATACCCTGACATCCCATAGAAACATGATCTAAGCCACTCAATTTGTCCGGTGAAATCGAGTGGTCAAGATTAGTTTGCATCTTGGGAGGTGCGACCATGCTAATTTGGGCGGACGATTTGGGATAACCAGGCATGGTATGCCTTGGACGATTAGGTGAAAGGATAAATGGGTCCACGGTGGTCATGTTGGTATAACCGGACCTGCTTGATCTAATCTCGGACCCTCCATTTGTGTCGGAGAAAATGGACGTTCGTGATTTCAAAACCCTAAATTTGGGTTTCAAGGCCGTGCGTCATGCTCCATTCGAGCGCACGAATTGGAATGACCAACCATAGTTGGTCCTGACCGATTGGTCAGGTATGTAGGTGGGCCCATGGTGATTGTGTTGACATGCTCTGTCCCCTTTGAATCAACATCTGCACCCTCCATCTATACCTGCGAAGATGGATGGTTGAGACTGTTTTGCGACACGTAATATGTCGCAAACCCTAATTTAGGGTTTTGCGTCCATACTGCTATGGTTTGGACGTTTTGGCAAGCTAGGCCAATCTTAGGGGGAGGCCGACCATGCGGGGCCCGTATTGGTTCGACAACGGATGTTCCATACCTGCTTGGGGGTTATGGAGTCGATCTAGGACATCCAATCATTGGGGTTTTGCGTCCATACTGCTATGGTTTGGACGTTTTGGAAAGCTAGGCCAATCTTTGGGGGAGGCCGACCATGCGGGGCCTGCATTGGTTCGGCAGCGGATGTTCCATACCTTCTTGGTGGTTATGGAGTCGATCTGGGCCATCTAATCATGATGGTGGAGTTGTATGGTCGTGATCATATCCAGACTGATACGGTCAGTCCGGATGCTCAATCGGGCTAGTATAACACACCGAGAGTGGCTCAATCGGGCTAGTATAACACACCGAGAGTTGCAGCCTGTACGGGTATTTCGTACATGTTTCATTATAATGCTTGGAGATTCGTGTTTCTCTGCTGAGAGCAACACTCAGTTGTCATGATGCACCGATAATGAGTACAGGAAATACAAGGCTGGTCGCGCATTAATTAATAATGATGTAAATTCACAGGGTATATGGGATTGTTGCTACATGCTCCAACCTGGATGAATTTCGTGTATTTTATTCACAGAATGGGATTGTTGCCACATGATCCATTCTAGGTGAATTAGTAAAGTGAAGAAGTATCCATCACTTATTAATGGATTTATCTTTTACAAGATGTTAGCGCATAATTTTCTGGCTTTTACAATTTTAACCTTAAATGAAAATCCACCATCAATAGCCATGAAACGAGGTGCTTAGCAGAAGGAAACTTAATGAAATGATTGAAGAAGTGTTAGCTCAGAAGCAATCCAAAGACGAGAGACAACAAATATTGACGATGAAAAAGCCAATGAATTCACCATTTGTTGACAAGAAAAAGCGTTTTCGCCCGCCTCTAAACTTCGTCCAGCCTCAGTTCAAATAGTTTTTTGATGAAAATAATGGCGATCCGGTTGAGCATATCCAATATTTCCAAGATTCTATGAGTTTGTGGGGGTATAGTGATGAACTACTCTGCAGAACCTTCCCGATAACATTGACTGGTAAAGCTTTAACCTGGTTTTCACAATTAGAGTCAAATTCAATAGCAAACTTTGGAATGTTGTCGGATGCATTTTTGGAACAATATAAAATTAATCTCGGGAACAGAAAGGGAAGCAGCCACTTGTTTCTCTTGCAACAGGAGACAAGTGAAAATCTCTTAGACTTCACACAAAGATTTCGTCAAGAGGTTAGTGAAGTTGGAAAAGTTGATCATGGCCTCGTGATTGAAGCACATAAGAACGCTTTGCCTTATGACGAGTTTGGAATATATAATTCAATAATTGTCCAACCAGTCGGCACACTCAAGGAGTTGTATGACAGGGCAGACAGATACGGACGAGATGAGAGAGAAAAAAAGGACAAGATGTCACGAACATCGAAAGGGTCCAAAGCCGAAGGACATGCCAAACCAAAGCAGTAGTTCGAGGGTGATTAAGAATAAAAATCATTATGGACCCAGAAACAAAGATGGAAGCGAAGAAAATACATGATCACAAGCCCATAGCTATCTAGCAGGTGAGGAGGGGATATAGTAGACACATTTCACGCCTTATCTGGGGGAGTCTTTGCTATTTGGAAATATCTCTACAGATAATGGGGGCGGCTAAAATGACGCCTAGCATGCAATCAAAACCAACATGTTTAAGGAAGTCGAACAATTGGAAACATCTTTTTCAATATCATTGCAAGTAATGGGGACGACTAGGGTTGAAGGAGCGAACGCCAAGGGAGGTAAGTCCTCACTGATTGTTACATAATAAATAGAGTTTATAGTCACAAATTGAGAACACTTTTTGCAGGTATTTATTAAAGAACTACTTACAATGTTTTTCTAATAAAGTGAGAGATAAAAACGAAATGTTTTGATTAATAAGGAAAAAGCTACAATGTTTTTCTGATAAATAGAACGGTGAAAAGAAGGTATTTCAATAAAAGTTGGAGCTAAAGATGGAGCAATTAAAGATAAAAAAAATAAAGAATTCCAATAATAGCCGGAGACGAAGAAGGTACTCGAAGAACAAAGGAAGAGTACAAAAGTTCAGAAGTAAAAGGCTCGGAGATGCTCCAAGTCGAAAGGAATTTGTAGCAACCATAGTGCTGCCCAACCTCTTATCGAGGAAGGGGGGAGGAGAGACTACCAACTATTGAAGAGTTGATAAAGTACAAATCGGGTACACAAAAAAAAAAATGTTGGTGCGAAACTGCCGGTAGATGAGAAAGAAAGCTTGTTTACCCTTATGAAAGAAAATAAAGATGTGTTCGCCTGGATACTCATATACATTTCTATGGGAACATGTAAAAGCAAGTAAAAAAGCATCAAACAAAATTGTTATGTAGGAGAGTATCAGAGACTCGGTAGAAATACCTAAAGGAGATAGTGGAAAATGAAAAATTTACACTTACGGGTCATCAAACACGGATGGTACAGGGGTCTGTTGTGTACTAAGATTTACAACTTCAAATAATCAATAGGAGTATAAAGCAGTAATCTCAGGACTAAAGACTACATTGCACCTGGGGGAGTATACTACTAGCAAGATGCAATTGGTTAACATCACCAAATGGATTGAGACAGTAGCTTTGGTGAGAATGGAGGCGGTACACATGCCCACAAATTCATCTGAGAAAATAATTACTTAGTTGGGTACATTTATTTAATAATAGTATTGATCCACCTTCCTGCTAACGAGGATAGTTTATTGGAGCGGCAAGTTCCAGCTGATCAATTAATGACAAACAGATAGTTAATTGGAGCGACATGTTCTAAATGATCAACACATCAAAGGGATAATTCTCAAGCATTGCAGGATTATAATCCGGGAATTACAATCCATATCGCCATCACCGACGAGGATAAGAGCTTCCTTGGAATCACCGGTTACGCTGGGAATGCAATAGGGTAAGGCTTTCCTCCAATGATGGTCCTTGTGTTAGTCATACTGCGAAAGAGAAAATAAGCGTTAGATAATGGAATTTGTATAAGGTTATCAAATCCATGAAGCAGCACAGTCTCTGGAAAGAAAGCGGAGACCAAAAGTTGTGTAGTCGCAGTTAGAGACGAGGCTACTACGACCATACGTGGCCTATATGGAGCGGAAACAAGTGGCATACTAAAAGTAAATTGCAGCCAAAAGATCCCATAATGGTTTGAGTTTATCAAGTTCAAAGTTTATTAGATGCATGATAAGGTTGGCTCGTACCAAATGGAGATATTTTCTCTAACAGAAAGTATTTTTCCAGACTACGACTCCAAATTGAGATAGATAATTTTTTCCTATGGCAAGTTAGGAAATGGAATGGTCCAAGGATTCACCACACCAAGGGCCAAAGTAAAAGACTGTGTACGGACTACTAACAGTCCCAATCATATGTCAACGCCAAGATAGGAAGAGATACTTCACCAATAACTAATGGTATAGGCACTATACAAACTTACAGGTGTATTTCGTGTTCAGAGACAAGGAAAATGTTGGCATAGCTATGTGTTGCAGGTGAAGCCAAGTTGCTGCAATGAAAGAAATAAAGTTCGATATCAGATAAAGTGTAACAGAGATGGAATAAGGAGATTAAAAGTTAAAATAATGGTAACTTATTTGAAGAAATAGGAGGCGCATAACTCTAATTGGAGAAAAAGAAGAAGCTAAACTTGGGTATTTATACGTCAAAATTAGGATTGTATAAGATAGACATCTGAGATTCCAAAAGATTTGGATGACAACAAATATATCATGATGCAGAATATCGTATATTTTTAGAATACTATATTTGAGATGAAGCTCATTTGACGTGGACAAGACGTGGAGTTTTCGCACAAGAGGGGACGTCGAGAAATGGCACGTGGAATAGAGGTGGAAAAACAAAACTGTGTAAATATTTTCATAAAGAGAAAGAATATAGTTCGTTGCCGGGAAAAAGTGATCCAACTGAACTAGTTCCATTAAGCCTATATGGACATGTGTTCAAAGAGGGAATAGTTCATTCATGTATACCAGAATTCAGCTGGGTCATTCTCGTTCAGTTTATTAAGTAAATGTTGTTTCACAAATTAATGTGAAACCAAAGGGAAAGAGAGCAACATGAACAATTTAGTTGTTACCCTAGACACGATGATCAGTCTGACATTTAATTTTCTTAATCCTTCGACAAGTCGAGGACTAAGAGGGGGCGATGTTTATACCATACTAAACGGTATATGGATCTGGCTTATTATTGAAGACCATTACGTTTATTATAGAAACACTATTGGCTTATTCAGGAAGTTATCTGGCTTATCATTGAAGCCCATTTTGTTTATTATGGAAACATGGTTGGCTTATTTTGGAAGCCTAGTTAGCTTATTATTGAAGCCCATTTTGTTTATTATGGAAACATGGATGGCTTATTTTGGAAGCCCAGTTAGCTTATTATTGAAGCCCATTTTGTTTACTATGGAAACATGGGTGGCTTATTTTGGAAGCCCAGATGGCTTATTATTGAAGCCCGTTTGGTTTATTATGGGAACCAGTTTTTGCTTATTATGGAAGCCCAAAGTCCCATGGGTTATCTATTAGAACCCATGGATCGGTCCACCAACCCAAATTATCCTCTCTCCAGAAAAGGGGTTTAAATTTGGATAAGGGTCATGAGGTGTAGGATATTTGAATATTGACTTTTGAATTATTTAAGATAATTATGGTTATATTAAATCCTAACAAAAAGAGGATAAATGTTACCATGGGATAATTATCTTGAGTAGTTATAGATAATTATAGAAACCCTAACAGAAAGAGAGTAATTATCTTTAGTTTTAATTATTATTTAAGATAATAATTAAGATAAGTGCAAAAACCCTAATTGAGAGAGGAGGGAATTAGTTAGGATATTATAATTATTTAAGATAATTATAGTTCCTAAGAGAGAGGATAATTATTATTCAAGATAATAATTAAGATAAATCAGAAGTATGAGAGATAACAAACTTTATTAATGAATCTGGTTGTTTTCTTGGATTTGTACAGGTAAAGGGTTGTTATTAAGATAACTATAAGCTAGACCTACTTTCTGCCTATAAATAGAGGCTAAATCCTAACTCAAAAGGTACAGATTTTCTAATCCATTTCCATACAATACACCTGTGAAAAAACTCTCTCTGACTTTAGCATCAGAGTGTTTTTTATAGGTACCCCCACCATTCAATATCAATCATACCAGCAATTTCTTGAGAATCTGAAACAGTATTTGGAGAGCAATCAACCACAATTTCATCAACATTTTTTGGTGAAATCAAGTCAACGGCGTAGATTTAATCCATCTACAAGTTTCTCGAAGAGTGTTGGGGTGAATATTTTTTGCACCAACACATACGATTAAGATTATTGTGAGGTTGTAGGTACTGAATATCGCAAGATTATTGGGTTGCGAATATAGTAACAAATACAAGAGAAAAGTGTTACGAGATAGTATGATAATAGAAGAAGCACAGAGAAGTATGAAGGGTTTGCGAGCATAAAATAGATTTACGAATATAAGTTGCGAAACTTCGCAAGTTAAATACAGTTGTACAAATTTCACTATAAATAGTAGTTCAAATGTAAAATTTAGGGATCTTCTTTTAGTGAGTGTGAGGAAAAATCTAGGAAATAGAACAGAGAAAGTTGTAACTGTTCCAAGTTCCATTGATATATTTCTTTGTAACTAATTGAGAGCATTAATCAATAAATTGTTATTCTTCAAGAACATCTTAAAGTTTATGAATTCTACTGAGGGTGTAGTTGTAAGATTTCTTGCAACTACATAATTGGCGCTAGAAACAGGGACCTGAAGATCATCATACCAGAAATTTGAAGGAATTTTGGAAATTTGAAGATCAAATGGAATCAACAGATGAAGATTGTAAAAGAAAAGAATGTAATATGATCACAAAGACAATGATTGATGAATTTCATAACAACTGTAGTTGCAGGAATTCCCACACTATACCCTATTCGAGAATCTATCAATATTTATGACATAATTTGAAGATTAAGAACACTTTTTCATTAATATGATCTTATGGAATTACAGAAATCAAGAACACAAAACACTTAACAAAGATTTTCTCTCTCCTAAAAACTTTCCTAACACTCAAAAATTCATTACCCTCTCTGGAACTACTCATCTCCTTTATATAGGTATTTACATAATGGATTACATCTCATGACAGCTCATTTACAGCTAAGATTCCATTCAACTTCGGATCTGAGTTCTTGCGATAAATCGCAGCAGGCACCGCCTTTATCTTTCACAGGTTTTATTGATATATCGCAAACATGTCACACTTTCTTCGTGTTTCTGTCATTACGTCATTGTTTAAGTCATATTTGGATGTCTCGCAAAATATCATTGATATGTCGCAGAATAGTCGTTTATTATTGATGTATCGTAGTATCGTTGTTCATTTCAGCAGAATATTGTTGTGACAATATTCTGTCCCTACATCTTGCCTCTTCTCATATCTTTTCTGCGAAGAAGATAAAGATCATGAGAATTTAAGCTTCTTAATTTTCCGCAACTCCTTATCTTTTACCCGACAAAGTTCCCTACTTTACGCTTTTACTATTGACACGCGTCGATCTTTACCGTTTTACCCGGTTACCCATCATTCATCTATAAATACCATTCCACTCGAGTGTGTTTCTTTCTTCTTTCACCTTCTCTTTTTTCTTTAAAATCTTTTTTGTCTGCAACTTTTTCTTTCCTGGTATTCTTCCTGCTGCTGCTTTAATGGAGACTCAAAGGTATGTTCTTATTTTCCATCTTTTTTGTTATGTTTTCTTTATTGCCCTCTTTTCTTCATAATCCCCATATTCTATCATCTTTTTCAGTAACACCACTTCTCAAACCAAAATTACTATCAAGAACCCTAACCCTAAGGGTTCTCAGAAAAGGCGCGTTGGGAAGACGAAGAGATCTGAGAATGATAAGGTAGTAAGAAACACCTATTCTTTTGAAATAACAATATTGTTGCCTCTGTTTCTTACCTACATTATTATTTGCAGAACGAAGAGAATGTTCCTAAACCTCTTAAGCGTTCGCGTCAAGTTAAAGCTCTTTCAGATGAAGTGGATATTCTCGAATTTTTACCTGCAAAACCTGTCCCATCGCAAGATAAATCTTCTTCTTCTCCTTACGTGAATATCAATACCCATATTATTTCTTCATAAACCTCTAATGAAGTTATCAATACTAACATTCCTATCTCTGATAATCCCAACATTTTGGAAACTGCGATAGATGAATCTATGATAATTGGAAATAAATCTGCGACAAATGAAGCTGCGGTGAATGTAACTAACGTAAATAAAACAACAGTTAACGAGGATGCGGCAAATGAAGTCGTAGATAATGAAACTATGGTAAACAAAGCTGCAATAAAGGAGGTTGCGGTGGATGATGATGCGGTGAATGAAACTATAACTGCGACCAATCAAATTCCTTCTTCCACTCTTACTATTGCCAAAACCTCTTCTTCTACTTCTCTTCCTTCTTCCCAAGAAATAGCAACAGGGGTTGAAGATGCTTTTCAAGTATTATCTGAAGTTTTGAACGATGCTATGAAATCTTCTTCAGATCCTGCGAGACATGATATTTATATGATTCTAAGCAAGCATCTTGGGTATTGCGGTTATTCATCTTTGTTAACTGCTTTAGAAGATGAGGTTGAAATTTTGAAGAAGAATCTTCAAGACAAAACTTTGGAGTGTGAATTTCTCGATCATAAGCTTCATAATTTCAATTAGACTAGTGAAATTCTTCGCAGCAGAAATGATGATCTAAAAGGTATAACTTTCTTGTCTTTACTTTTGCCTCTGTAAATCCTTGCTTTTTATGTACTCAATTTTCCCTTATTTATTTGTTGATGTATATTTAGCTTCAAAACATAACCAATTAATGAAGATATTTGAGTGGGAAACAATCGCTGAGGAAGCCCGCACTGGGAAAGAATCTTGGAAGAATCAATTTGATAATTTGAATATTCTTCATACATATTCACTTGATGAGATAAATAACTTTAAGAATGAGAACAACCAACTAACTCATGAACGCGATCAACTAATTCATGAACGGGATCGTCTAAATAACGAAGCCTCCCAACTTTTATATTCGCTGAATCAAATTAATTTGAGGGTGGAATATTTATCAAATGAAAACAGAGTTTTATCTCAAGAGAAATGTAGTTTTGTAGATACAACAAAGGCTTATTCGCAGCAACTAGACAATCTTCAAAAATTGTGTAAGGACCAAGAGCAGTCCCTTCGCATACTGAAAGATGAACTTAAAAAGAAAACTGAATCATCTGTCGCTGAACAAGAGAAGCTTATTAAAGGAAGATTAGCTCTAAGTGTAAAAGTCAACAATCTCAAAGATGATTATTCTCGACTGAAGGAAGAAAATGTTTATCTTCGCAATTATGAAAAAAGCATAAAATCACGTTTAAAAGGTAAGGTTGGGGATAATTTTGATGATGCCATGGACCGATGGAAGAGTTGCTTCTTTACTATAATTCACACTTTATCTTCTCAAAAAGAAGGTTGTCATTTTGACTGCTTCATCTATTAATTACTTCATTGTATTTTCTCATCTTATTTTTCGCAAAAATTCTCTCTAAGATGCAATTTTTCTTTCGCAGAATCTGAGAAGAATCTTCAATCTTCAATTTCGGATCTATCTATGAGATTATCCAAACTTTGCAAAAAGAACACTGTGCTTTCCAACTCTCATAACAGGGCATTGAGAAGATTTGACTATCTTGAATATTTTAAAGATATAGAGATCAGAAATCGGGAAAAGAATTGCCTCCGCAAAGCTCATTTAGGCGCTGAGGTTTTCATAAATAATGTTCTACTCTCTCATTCTCTACCTCCTATAAAGATCAAACCTTTAGAGATAGATGATAATGAAGTTCCCCATCCTATAGATGAAGATCTGAATTATTCAAGTAATGAAGAAGATTTTTCTGAAGACGAACAAAATCCACCTGAGGACGAAGGAAACCCTCTTAATGAAACAGAAGAACAAGATCCTCCTCATGAAGAACAAAATCCTCCTCATGAAACAATCACTGGTGATGGAGAAACTCATACTGAAAAAGATGATACTGGTGAAGATAATAGTGGTGAACAAGAATGATGAAATTAGAGAAGAATATTCTTTAAATTATCATGTATTCTCATGAGATGTTTCGATTCTGCGAATCATTGTAATTTCCGAATTTTTCTTCTTCCTGCACTTTTTGCGAAACATTGAAGTTCTTTGTAACTCAATCACCTGCTCTAATTTATATATTTTTATTAATTCTGAATCCAATCTTCATAAACTTGATTGTCTTCCTTCTTTTTTATTATTTTGATTCTTCTCAAGGGAGATAATGAAATGTTGTTTTATAATCCCCATATTCGCCCCTCATAATCTTCCTTGTGAAGTATTTTATTTTTTACCCTTGTAATAAATCTCATGCTTTCCTTTTGTTAACAATTTGTAGTATTATCGCAAATATTTCTGCGAAAAATTTGTTATATGCTTCGCAGATATAACTTTTCTTGTGGTCTTATTTCGCCTTCCTAGTTAAAGGTCTTATTATGCCACTTTTATGCGACAAGATCGCAGGACATTCTTACCTATATACGTAATAATCCGTTGATCTTGCCTTATCATTTAATTTTAATCTCTGCGACAATATGATAAATCTAAGCCATCTTGTGAGATTAATCTCCCTTTGCTTCTTAAGACTTATGATATTTCCGTCTTTGCGATGAAATCGCAGGATGTCTTTGCGATTTATATCCTCTTATTATTGATTTCATTTATCTCATCTTTTGATCTTATCGCAAAAATCCATTGACCTCATCTTAACATTTCTCTCTAGGCTTTTTGGCCAGTCACGCGGCAATATGACGGGCCTAAATATTCTTGCGAATATAAAGTCCCATGACATTGTTGTCTCTGTCACGCGACAATATGACGGGCCTAAACATTCTTGCGAATATAAAGCCCCATGACATTGCCGTCTTTTTTGATACACAGCTCCCTAATGGAGGGTATCGCCCTTATCTCTCCCCCCGGTTGACCCTTCAAGGATTATACATCGGCCATACAAGACTAGCACTTTCCCATCCGGTTCTGCCAACAACCAGTTGTTTTCGCAGCCTTGTCCTTTATGCCTTATATGGCTTATAGTTACAAGACTGCACCCTAAGTGGGGTTTTCTTCGGGACGAACACATCGTAAGCCAAGACTTTCCATGGATGGCCAGGGTAGGTTCATCCATCCCGGGCACCCACAGATCAACCGTGTACCTCGGCGCCTTGATCATACGTTGCATTCCTTAGGAGAAACTCTCGGGCGCCCAACCAGGGTATAACCTTATATAATTGGGAATCCAAGTTATCTCTCCTGGATGGATTTTCTATAATCCCAATCTCCATGACTAGGTTCCAGCAGCGGTATAGCCTTTCCCATAGCCATGCAAAGAGATACCCCTTTTATAACGCACTTTAAGGACATTGCGTCTTACGGAATAGAATCCGTGAACTATGGTGTAAGCCATAAAAGTTCGTCCCGTTCTTATGATAATTGAAAGTAAAGAGATACCCCCCTTATGACGCACTTTAAGGACATTGCCTCTTACGGAATAGAATCCGCGAACTAGGGTGTACGCCATAAAAGTTCGTCACGTTCTTATGATAATTGAAAGTAAAGAGATACCCCCTTTATGACGCACTTTAAGGACATTGCCTCTTACGGAATAGAATCCGCGAACTAGGGTGTACGCCATAAAAGTTCGTCATGTTCTTTATATGTTTTTAGGAAATTAGTGCCCGTCTTATTTGCATTTAATTTTTTAGTTATCTCGCAAATTATTGCGGAAAATAATTTTTATATTCATGACTTTGTTCTTGTAGAATATCTCTTTTATTCTCTCGCAACTTCTTGCGTGTGATCCATTCATTCTAGTCTTTCAAATCTTTACTGATAATATTTTCTTAGATATTGTCTATTCCATGGTCTGCCAAGTCTTTGACCCATGTCTCTTCCTTCGGGATCCATTAGTTTATATGCTCCAGTTCCAATTATTTCTTTGATTATATATGGCCCATCCCATTTTTTCGCTAATTTTTCTCCATTTTCTCGCTGATTTTCTGGTGTTTCTCGCAGAACTAGATCTCCAACTTGGAATTCACGGTTCTTTACTCGTTTATTATATTCACGAGCTAATCTGCGATGGTAGTTCTCCATATGTTGTAATGCCTTTTCTCTCTTCTCTTCTACCTCATCAAGTTTGTCTAGAATCATACCTGCACTATGATTTTTTTCCCAAGCTTCTCTTTTAGTTGTAGGAATAGCGACTTCTGTTGGTAATACTGCCTCAACCCCATATGTTAAATAAAAAGGTGATACCCCAGTTGCTTCTCTTCGTGTTGTATTATAACCCCAAACTGCATTATGGACTTGTTGACACCACGTTCTATGATGCCCTTCTAATTTATTTTTGAGAATATCTGCAATTGTTTTTTTAGTTGCTTCAGCTTGACCATTTTCCTGCGGATATAGAGGAGTTGATTTTCCACACTTTATCTTGAATGCATTAAGTAACATCTCTATATTTTGTCCTTCAAATTGCTTTCCATTATCTGACACTAATTGCGCTGGAATTCCAAATCTGCAGATGATATTCTCAAATATAAATGTGAAAATGTCCTTATCACGAATATGTTGTACTGCTTTAACTTATAGCCATTTTGTGAAGTAATCTGTTGCGACAATTAAATATCTCTTTTTCCCTGTTCCTGGTACAAATGGTCCCACAATATCTAAACCCCACTTTCCAAATGGCCAAACATTTTTTGAGGATGTTAATGTTTCACCAGGTGCATGTATTCTTTTTGCAAATCGCTGACATTCCTCACAACTTCTTGATAAATTCTTTGCATCTTCATGTATATATGGCCAATAATAACCTTGCATTTTAGTTCTATATGCTAAAGATCTTCCGCCGATGTGATTACCAGCATCCCCACTATGTAACATTTTTAGTATTCGTTTTCCTTCCTCTTGTGTCAGACATCTGAGGGAAGGCCCATTTAAAGATTTTCGATATAATATCCCATCTCTTAACTCATAATTTGTTGCTCTACTTTTTAATTTATGTACCTCCAATATGTTCCTTGGTAACTCCCCCCTTGCTAGATATGCGTGAATTTCCGCACGCCAATCTGCGTTAATTCGGCTTGATTCTTCGCCATTATTTTCTACTACCATTGCCTCAGCTTCCTCTTATTTTTCTTTAACAATTGATGGTGCTATTAATGTTTGTATTTTTATATTTCTCGCAGTCGGATCTACCATCATACTTGATATGAACGCAAAAGCATCTGCAAGTCTATTATCTCTTCTTGAAATATGCCTCCATTTGAGTCTTGGTATTTTCGCAGATAATTCTTCTACAAGTTTCTTATATTTTCTCAAAGATAAATCATTAGTTGCATATTCCCCTTCAATTTGGAGAATAACCAACTGTGAATCACTGGTAATTCTTGCATTCTCTACCTTCATTTCTATCGCAAATCTTAAGGCATGTACTACAGCCTCATATTCTGTCTCATTATTGGTAGATTCGAATTCCAATCGAAATGCGAATGCCATTTTTGCACCTTCTGGTGAAATAAAAATGACTCTAACTCCATTTCCTTCTCCATTAGATGATCCATCCACTAATATCTCCCATCTATTTGGTTCTGTTAAAAGATCTCTAGGATCCCCATATTCTTCTTCTATATCCATCATGTCTTCTACAGCTTCATCATCCTCCAAAGGAAACTCCGCGACAATTTGAGATTTTGTCGAAGATAAAATTGCATATTGGATCTCAAAGTGCCCCACTTGTGCATTCCATCTTTCAACTCGCACGATCTTTTTGAATTTTTCATTACTGACTCGATTGGTACTTTTGTTAGTACTTTGATTTTATGCGCTTGGAAATATATGCGAAGTTTAGAAGATGCATAAACTAATGCCAAAATTAATTTTTCAATCTTCGAATAATTTTTCTCCGCAGCATTAAACGTTTTTCTGATGTAGTAAATAGGTTTTTAAACTCCTGCGTCATTTCGCAAAAGTACTGCACTTAAAGCATGTGGAGTTGTCGCAAGATATATCAGCAATTCTTCTCATAGTTCAGCCTTCTGTAAAATGGATAAATTCATCAAATATTCCTTAACTCCTTGAAAAGCTTTCTCACATTCATCTGTCCATTTAAATTTTGTTCCCTTCTTTAATATGTTGAAGAAATGCTTGCATTTATCTGATGACCGCGAAATGAATCTTCCTAGTGAGGATAAAAGCCCATTCAATTTTTTCACATCTTTTACTGTTGCTGGAGTTGGCATATCCCGAACTGCTTGCACCTTTTCAGGGTCAACTTGTATTCCTTCTTTTGATACGATATATCCCAAGAATTTCCCAGATGATACTCCGAAAGTACATTTCTCAGGATTTACCTTAATATTAAAAAGCCGCATCTGGTCAAAAATTTCCCTCAAATCTTGCACATGATTTTTAGCTTCTTTACTTTTTACCAACATATCATCCACATATACCTCTAAAGTTTTATGTATCCATTTTGCGAATACTTTTTCCACCATTCTTTGGTATGTTGCACCTGCATTTAGTAACCCAAAAGGCATCTTTGTGTAGCAATATAATCCTATGGGAGCAAAGAATGCAGTATGTTATTGATCTTCTTCTGCCAGCGGAATTTGATTATAACCCTTGTATCCATCCAACGAAGATATTCGATCATTTCTCATGCAGATTCCACCATCTCATGCGGGATATCCGTAAGGGAAAACTATCTTTGGGACAAGCTTTATTTAAATCAGTAAAATCGATGCAAATTCTTATCCCTTTGTTTTTCTTTGGAACTACTACCATATTGGCGATCCATTCTGGATACTTCGCTTGCCTTATAATTCCTGCATCAGGCATCTTTTGTAACTCTTCCTCTATCTTAGCATGATAAGTAGTTGCAATCTTTCTTATTCTTTGTTTGATTGGTCTCATATTTTGTTAACCTCCAATCTATGGCACGCAACATATGGATCTATTCCAGGCATCTCATCCATATTCCACGCAAAAATATCTTTGTATTCTCGCATAAGATTTACAGTTTGCTCTTCTTCCTCCACATCCATCTTAGTTCCAATTTTCAGCATTTTTGGGTCTTCTTCACTTCCAACATTAACTTCTTTTGTTGGTTCTGCTGCGGTATAACTAGCTTCATTCTCACCCATTGGTGTTGGTGTCTTTATTATCTCCACTGGTTCATCATCTTCTTGCGATACATCGCTGAATATTCCGTTTCCTTCTTTTGATTTTATCATGTAAATCTTGAATTCTTCTTCTTTCTTTTCTTCTCTCCTCATTTTTCTACGCTATTTTCGCAACTGAATTTGATTTTCACAATTCCTTACTTCATTTTGTAAACATAACGCCGCATAATCTGCATCTCCTTTAATTTCGCCAATTCCACTAGGCATAGGGAATTTTAAACATTGATGTAGAGTTGATGATACAACCTTGATTGCATATATCCATGGTCTCCCCAACAGCATGTTATAAGGAGATTTCATATCTATCACACTCAAGGTGACCTGCGTTTCTATTTCCCCTAGTGGAATTCGTACTACAATTTCACCTTTAGGTTTTGTTAAAGATTTTCCAAATCCGTGAATATGATATGTTGGACTAAACATTTCTTCATCTTTGTATCCCATTTTCTTGAATGTGTGGTAAAAAATTATATCCACAGAACTTCATGTGTCCACCAGAGTCCTATTCACAGCCCATTCTTCTGTAGATCTTACTGATTTCTCTTTTCTTGTTGGTGCAACGCATAATCGTGATCACCAATGGAGATGTATGACTTAAATTCTCTTTCGGAATTTCTGCTGCTGTAAATGTAATCTTCTGTTTTTCCCAATCTTTTAGCGGTGATGCTTCATCTACCATCATGATCTTCTTTCCTTCAAAATCTCGTTTGTGTATCCTTCCTTTAATATCTTCATGGAATTTGTCTATCATCATCTTTGTTATTACATCACACTCCAATTTCTTTTGATTATCTTTGATTTCAATCATCTTCTCTTCCACCAAAAGTATTCTTCCAATTCTTGAATGATTTCTTTCTTTTACCTAGCTTTTACTATGATTTTCAACTCTTCAATCCCTGTTTCTAGGCGCCAAAATGTAGTTGCAGGAATTCCCACACTACACCCTATTCGAGAATCTATCAATATTTATGACATAATTTGAAGATTAAGAACACTTTTTCATTAATATGATCTTATGGAATTACAGAAATCAAGAACACAAAACACTTAACAAAGATTTTCTCTCTCCTAAAAACTTTCCTAACACTCAAAAATTCATTACCCTCTCTGGAACTACTCATCTCCTTTATATAGGTATTTACATAGTGGATTACAACTCATGACAGCTCATTTTACAACTAAGATTCCCTTCAACTTCGGATCTGAGTTCTTGCGATAAATCGCAGCAGGCACCGCCTTTATCTTTCGCAGGTTTTATTGATATATCGCAAACATGTCACACTTTCTTCGTGTTTCTGTCATTACGTCATTGTTTAAGTCATATTTGGATGTCTCGCAAAATATCATTGATATGTCGCAGAATAGTCGTTTATTATTGATGTATCGTAGTACTGTTGTCTATTTCGCAGGAATATTGTTGTGACAATATTCTGTCCCTACAACAACATGAAGGGGAGGATACACAAACGAGATTGTAGAGGAAGGAAGATCATGGAAGTGGAGAAAATAATAACTTTGAAAGAATGGGAAAAGAAGAAAATCACATTTTCAGTAGCAGAAATTCCAAATGAAGACTTGAATCACACCTCACCATTAGTAGTCACACTTCCTATTATGCGAGAAGAAAAGAAAACTGCAAAATCCATAGAAAAATGGAAATTAAACCGAGTTTTGATCAATGCAGGGAGTTCTGTTGATATTATATTCTATCATGCACTCAAGGGGATGGGTATTAAAGATGAAGAGATCATAAATCCAGAATGTCTTATCCATGGATTGGGAAAATCTACAACAAAATCCAAAGGGGAAATAATCTTACGAATACCGCTGGGAGAAATTGAAACACACGTAATTTTATGTGTGGTAGATATGGAATCTCCATATAATATGCTGATAGGAAGGCCATGGATTCATGCGATCAAAGTTGTTGCTTCGACATTATATCAGTCAATTAAGTTTCCTACACCAAGCGGAATACAAGAAATAAAAGGAGATCTTGATAATGCAAAATTTTGTTATCAGATTGAAGTAAAATAGTGTGGAGGGAGAGCAAGAAAGAAACAACTTCGTAGAAAATTTGCGAAAGAAGCGAAAAAGGAAGAGGAATTCAGAGTGTATGCAATAAGAGCAAGAGAGGGAAAAGGAATACCAAGTGAGATCCCAGAAAAAGAAGGAGAACCAATGAAAGTAATAAAAGAACCAACACCTATGGGAGAGCAAAGTCCTAGTTACGTTGCAGCAGAACCAACCAAAGAAATAAATATTGTAAGTGAAGAAGAGCCTTTAATCTTGCGAATTGGGACTAAGATGGATGAAGAAGAAGAGAAAAGAACTATTGATCTCTTACGAGAATTCAAAGATATATTCGCAGGAAGTGTAGATGAAATACCAGGGATTGATCCATTGGTGGCGTGTCATAGGTTGAACATAGATAAAAGCGTAAGACCATTCAAACAAAGAATAAGAAAGATTTCGCAGAATTATCATGCACAAATAGAAGAAGAATTACAAAAGATGCTGGATGCAGGAATCATAAGAGAAGAAAAATACCCAGAATGGATTGCGAATATGGTCATTGTTCCAAAGAAGAATAAAGGGATAAGGATTTGTATAGATTTCACTGATCTAAACAAATCCTGTCCTAAAGATAGTTTTCCATTGCCAGATATACCACAAATGGTGGAATCAGCTGCAGGACATGATAGAGTCACTTCACTTGATGGGTATAAAGGGTACAATCAAATATCACTCGCAGAAGAAGAACAAGAACATATTGCATTTTTTGCTCCAAGAGGTTTATATTGTTACGTGAAGATGCCATTTGGTCTGTGAAATGCGGGTGCTACATATCAACGAATGGTTGAAAAGGTGTTCGCAAAGTGGATACATAAAACTTTGGAAGTGTACGTAGATGATATGTTGATAAAAAGTAAAGAGGCCAAAGATCATGTGCAAGATTTGAAGGAGATATTTGAACAAATGAGAAAATTCCACATCAAATTGAATCCTGAAAAATGTATAATTGGAGTTGCGTCAGGAAAATTCTTGGGATACATAGTATCAAAGGAGGGAATACAAGTCGATCCAGAAAAGGTACAAGCAGTTCGTGACATGCCAACACCTGCAACAGTAAAAGAAATGCAAAAGCTAAATGGACTCTTGGCCTCACTTGGAAGATTTATTTCGCGAATGTCAGATAAGTGCAAACATTTCTTCAACATACTTAAGAAGGGAGCAAAATTCAAGTGGACTGATGAATGCGAAAAATCTTTTCAAGGAATCAAAGAATATCTCACGAATACATCCATATTACAGAAACCATAGAAAGATGAAGAATTATTGGTGTACCTCGCAACAACTCAGTATGCTTTAAGTGCAGTTCTATTGCGAACAGACGCAGGAATAGAAAGGCCTATTTACTACACCAGTAAAACTTTTAACACATCAGAGAGAAATTATTCTAAAATGGAGAAGTTAATCTTAGCCCTGGTTTATGCATCATTCAAATTGCGAATATACTTTCAAGCACATGTGATAAAAGTGGTTACCAAAGTTCCAATTGAGTCAGTCATGAAGAACACAAAAATATCAGGAAGAATGGAAAGGTGGAATGCACAAATAAACCATTATAAGATAAAGTACGAAGTATTATCATCGCAAAAATCACAAGTTGTCGCAGATTTTTTGGCAGAATTTCCTTTGGAAGAAGATGAGGCAGTAGAAGAGATGATGGATGTTGAAGAAGAATTTGGGAATCCAAAAGACTTGTTAACAGAACCAAATAGATGGGAAATTTTAGTAGATGGATCATCCAACAGTGAGGGGAATGGAGTGGGAGTTGTGTTGATTTCACCAGAAGGAGAAAGAACAGCATTTTCATTCAGACTGGAATTTGCATCCACGAACAATGAAACAGAGTACGAAGCTGTAGTGCATGCATTGAAGATCGCAATAGAAAAGAAGCTCGAAAGTATAAGAATAACAAGTGATTCTCAGCTGGTAATTTGTCAAATTAAAGGGGAATATACCACGAATGAATCTTCTTTGAAGAAATACAAGAAACTCGTTGATGAATTATCTGCGAAGATACCAAAGCTAAAATGGAGGCATATCACAAGGAAATACAATCGACTCGCAGATGCTTTTGCATTCATTCCAAGTATGATGACAAAACATAATGCAAGAAATATCAAAATCCAGACAATTCAACACCCATCAGTAAATAAAGAAGAAGGAGAAATTGAAGAAGCAGTTGCGATGGAAGTAGAAAGGGAACTACCAGATAACATCGCAGAAGATATCGCAGATTGGAGAAAGGACATTCATGCATATCTCGCAAAAGGAGAAGTACCCAGGAAAAGACTAGAAGCGCATAAATTAAAGAGTCGTGCAACAAATTATGAGTTACGATAAGGAATTTTATACAGAAAATCTTTCAGTGGACCACCTCTCAGATGTTTAACTCGTGAAGAAGGAGAAAAAATATTGAAGATGTTACATAGAGGAGAAGCTGGAAATCATAGTGGGGGAAGATCTCTGGCGTACAGAGCAAAAATACAAGGGTATTACTGGCCTTATATGCACACAGACGCAAAATTGTTGGTAAGACAATGCAAAGAATGTCAACGACATGGGAAAAGAAATCACGCACCAGGGGCACCATTAACCTCTTCAACAAGCTGCTGTCCTTTTGGGAAATGGGGATTGGATATTTTTGGCCCATTCTTACCTGGATCTGGGCAGAGAAGATTTTTAATAGTCGCAACAGATTATTTCACGAAGCTCGCAGAAGTAAAAGCAGTACAACATATTCGTGATAAAGATGTTTTTACATTCATATTCGAGAATATCATTTGTAGGTATGGAGTTCCAGCACAATTAGTATCCGACAATGGGAAACAATTTGAAGGGCAGAATATAGAGATGTTACTCAGTGTTGTTAGGATAAAATATGGGAAGTCAACTCCACTATATCCACAAGCTAATGGATAAGCAGAGGCAACAAATAAAACAATCGCAGATACAATCAAAAAGAAATTAGAAGGACATCTCAAAGGGTGGTGCGAACAGGTACCTAGTGCAGTATGGGCATACAATACAACTAGAAGGGAAGCAACTGGAATGTCCCCTTATTTTTTAACATATGGAGTAGAAGCAGTATTTCCAACAGAGGTTGTAATTCTGACAACAAAGAAAGAAGCTTGGGAAAGAAATTTAAGTGCAGGGGTGATATTAAGTGAGATGGATGATTTGGAAGAAAAAAGGTAAAAGGTGTTGCGACATATGAAAATTTATCAGGAAAGATTAGCTCGAGAGTATAATAAGAGAGTTATTGAACATGAATATCAACCGGGTGATTTGGTCATGCGAGAAACACCTTCGTACCAGAAAGAAAATGGAGGAAAATTAGCACCAAAATGGGATGGACCATATGTCATTAAAGAGGTTGTGGGAAGTGGAGCTTATCGATTGATGGATCCAGAAGGAAAAGACATGGGTTTAAGACTCGGTCGACCTTGGAATAGATTGTATTTGAAAAGGTATTATCCATAAAACTCATTATAATTTTGCGAATATTGTTTGTTCGCACCAAATTACTAAAATTACGAATTTTAAAATTCACTTGCGATCAGCTTTCATTAAGGAAAGATGCAAAAAATTTACTTGCGATTTTCTTTCATAAAAGAAAGACGCAAACTGTGATCAGCTTTCAAAAAAGAAAGGAAGCCGCAGAAATTTTACACAGGCAAACCTTTGTGACGTACAACCTAGTTCGCGAAGCAACATTTCGCAAGAGCCAAAGTCCTAAAGTACGTCATTTAAAGGGGTACCTATAAGCATGGCTCAGGGAAATCGGAACACCACCAAGGAACCTGAGTACATGGATATTACGGGGTACATAACCCAAAAGCGGGGTACCTAACCGGGTTAGACACCTTGGATTCTCAACCTAATCTTGCGATGTAACATGATTTAGGTTGGGCAACTAAGGCATACTGTCTTTCCCAAGAAGTGCAGAAAACGATCAAGGCGTCGAGGTACACGGTTGAGTCAAGAGTGCCGGATGGGTTTGAAGCACATCTGCCATTCTTGACAAGTCTTGGCAAATGATGCACTTGGCCCAAAGATACCCCATAGGGTGCAACTTCGTAACTATAAGCCCTATAGGCAAAATGGATAAGAGGTTGCGATCAAAAATTGGTTGTTGGCAGAACCGGATGGGAAGAGCTAACCTTGTATGGTCGATGTACGCTTCCTTGAAGGGGAAACCAAGGGGAAGATAAAGGGCAGCACCCTCCATTAGGGAGCTGATACGTTCTATAAGACGCAAATGTCATGAGGCTTTTTGTTTGAAAGAACATAAAGGCTTGTCATATTTGTGCAACAATCTAATTTCTGCGAGCTTTTAAAAAAAAAAAAAAAAAACTCGCAGATCATAACAAAGAAGTTAAGATGAGATCAATGGGTTTTTGCATGAAAGTGTAAACACGTCCTGCGATTTCATCGCAAGACGATAATGTCATGGGGCTTTATGTTCGTAAGAATATTTAGGCCTGTCATATTATCGCCTGAAAAATATCATGAAGAGGCTATAATACTAAGAGAAATGATAAGGCAAGATCAATGGGTCTCTACATGCGAATGTAAGGACGTCCTGCGATTTTGTCGCAAAAAAAAAAATCACGTGGCTAAATAAGACCTTTACTTAGGAAGGCATAGTAAGACCATAGAAACTAATAAAGTCAATTCCATTGATACCATTGGAGAATTTTTATATATTTTTTCAACAACAATATACATCAAGAATTCCTACCTAAGAAGGAAATTTTATTCGTAAGCAAGGACGGATATTTTATACCAATTAAACTTTACGAAGATTGAATACTTTTTATACTTCTTCAAAGATATCTCATACTTAAAATACTTCTTCAAGGATATGTCATACTACTTTTACTTCTTCACGGATGTTTCATAATTTTTCAAGGATGTTTCATACTTCTTATACTTCAAGGGGAAGATTTCTTGTTTACTTCGCAACAATCAGAAACTTCACAACTTAAAATGAGGCAGATATTCTAATACTTACAACAAGAATTGATCACCTGAAGATCAATAATAAGGGGAAAAGGAATACTAAGCTAGGTCTTCAGAATATATTATTTCTCTTCATATGATCAAGTTATGTTTCTGTTTATGCAAATAAGGAAAGCGTTCAAGTAAAGAAAGATCAAATCATCATCGCAAAATATAAAGTATACTTCTTAAGGAACACAAATAATAAGCAAAATTGTTTGTAAAAAGAAAACCAATAGTATCCAAGAGAAAGAGTTCAAAAGAAAGAAAAACAGGAGGATTAACGATAACTTGAGAAAGAAGTTTATCATGCTTAGAGCTCTTCATCAACATTCTGCAATTCTTGCGAGACATTATCCTTTGTAGAGCCTTCAACAAGAGTTTCTCCTTGAGGGATAGATACTTTCTCACCATCAAGTTCTTCATCATCACTATCGTAATCAAAGTCACTATCAGGGTCACGGGCAACTTCATCATCAGATATTTCCAAATGTTTAATCTGTTCTGGAGACAAGGATTTTGATAAGAGAATGTTGTTTACGTAGACTTGAGATTTCATATGACTCTCACGAAGTAAAGCCTTCTGGTGGTTTTTATCTTCAATATCTTTAACATAAGCAAGATAGTTGAATCTTCGATTGGCACGATCACGAGAATTGATCAAGCGAGTAGAAAGCAAAGTGTTCTTCTTACGAAGCTCAGAACAAGTGGTATCCAATCCAGCTTTAGCGTTGCGAAGATTGTTTTCAGATTCTGCGAGCTCAACAAAATTATAAGAGTCAGTTCTGCAAATATAACAAAATTAAAGATATATCAAAGGCAGTCAAATTTTAATGACTACCTTCTCTCTGGGAAGTAAGAAATTGAGCTAAAGATAGACAACAATTCTTCATCTGATCCATAGCTTTATCAAAACCATCACCGACTAATCCTTCAAGTCTGGATTGAAGCTTCTGATCTTTGGAAAGAAGAAATTTTTTATCCTTAGTAAGTTTTGCATTAAGGTTTTCTAGCTGAGAATAATCTTCTTTAAGTTTATTCGTCTTAGTGTTTAAGATTATATTCTTATTAAGAAGGGATTTCTTCTCGACATCAAAAGAATTTCTCTCTGCATCTGAGGACTTCTTTAGTTCCTCAAGTTCACCTTTTAACAAATAAAAGAGATTTTCTTGATCGCAACATTTACTCTGAAGAATTTTCAATTGTTGTGAAGAAATGACCATTGTATTCAAGTACGAACATATTTCTTCTGATAAGGTCTTATTATCTTCTAATAAGGTTTCTATTCTTAAATCGTCTTTAGTCAAAGAAGAAGTGAGCTGAGATATTTCGTCATTCAAGAATTTATGATCGTAAATCAATTGGGTATTCTCTTGGAAAAGGGCATCTAAATTGTCAAGAGCACATGAATGAAGACCAGATAAGTAGGAAAACTGGTTCAAAAGACTTTCATACTTGGCTTGAGATTCTTTTGCTTCTGATTCATGGTGAAGTGCCAACATTCTACATTTCTGGATTGATTCTATAAAGGGGAATGGGTTTTAATGGGTGTTTTAAGCATGCAAGTAATAGAAGCAAACAAAAGGAGAAAATATAAAGATAATAGCAATACCTTTTAATGCATCATTCCTCTTACGAAGGATCACACAATCTAGAGAATCATTTTGAAGCTGATGATTCTCTCTAAGAAGATTCTCACACTCCGCTTTCAAAGACTCCTGGGTTTGGCGAAGCAATTCAACTTCTTTTTCCAAGGTTTGGCGTGAAATAGAAATATCAGGATTGATGAAGTTATTGAGTGTTTCGCAAAATTCAGACTGCGAGCGAACATTTGAAGACTTCGCAGTATTACTCAAAACATCAGATAACATCTGAAAAGTTGAGTATATTTCATCTCGAACTTCTTAAGGAAGTGGGGAAGAATTTGAAGGAATAAGATCAAGTTGTAAATTGTTTGGAGCAACATCATTCAAAGGATTAGGAGTTAAAATGGGTTTTTCAAGAGAAGGAGTTGAGGAGGTAGATTGCGAAGGTTGATCTTGAAGAAGTGTTGATAAATTGAAAGGGGTAGGAGACTGAAAACTGGGTAATGGAGTAGAGGCAGGAGTTTGCGAAGAAGTGCTTTCGCGAGGAGGAGATGAAAATTCTTTATCAATTACAGGAAGGAAATCACTGATTGAAACTGATGGTTTGGATTTGGTAATACGAGATCTATTAATAGGGTGGGATTTTTCATTGACCTACGAATCAAAATGTAGATTAAAAACTGAGGCAACAATATATTGATTCAGAGAGGAAGACAGAGTATTTTAACTACCTTTTGATTCTCAGGCTTTCTTCTTCGAGGATTAGGGCTTGAGTTTTTAGTTGAAGGTTTTATCGGGGAAGCAGTTTTACTGAAGGAAATCAAAATCAAACAATGAATTAGACATAAATAAAATAAATAAACAAGTGAAAGATGCGAGAGATAAAGAAAATTACCTTGGATAGCTCATGATGGGATTAACAGCAGGAGAAGGTGATAATTGAGGAGGTAAAGAGAGAAGGAGATGAAGTTGCAAAAGTAAAAAAAATACTAAAAAATAAAGTAGAAAAGATAAGGAAGGGAATAAAAGGAGTATATATAAGGGAACAATTAAGAAAAAACGGTTACAAAAGACGTGTTCAAATTCTGTAACGGTTATATTCTCACGATCATTACTTCTTCGCAGAAATGACATGAGAAGAGGCAAGATGTAGGTACTGAAAATCGCAAGATTATTGGGTTGCGAATATAGTAACAAATACAAGAGAAAAGTGTTACGAGATAGTACGATAATAGAAGAAGCACAGATAAGTATGAAGGGTTTGCTAACATAAAATAGATTTACGAATATAAGTTGCGAAACTTCGCAAGTTAAATACAGTTGTACAAATTTCACTATAAATAGTAGTTCAAATGTAAAATTTAGGGATCTTCTTTTAGTGAGTGTGAGGAAAAATCTAGGAAAGAGAACAGAGAAAGTTATAACTGTTCCAAGTTCCATTGATATATTTCTTTGTAACTAATTGAGAGCATTAATCAATAAATTGTTATTCTTCAAGAACATCTTAAAGTTTATGAATTCTACTGAGGGTGTAGTTGTAAGATTTCTTGCAACTACAGAGGTGATTGATAATACTTGGCTGTTCTTCGGGAATATAAGTCCAGTTTATCAATTGGGTCATGTGCACCTTGATTTATCATAAGGCGGGACAAAACTCGTAGGTATTTCTGTGGGAGACAGATTTATCTATATCAATATACTTTTCTATGTGAGACAGATTGGTTTATCAAGTCTTCGACTTTGGGTCGTAGCAACTCCTAGTTGTGGGTGAGATCAGTTAAGGGAATCAAGTGCGTAGAATCCTGGATTGGTAAGGGCTCAACTATATTCCAGTCTGAAGTTCATTGGTAGTAGGCTAGTGTTTGTAGCGGCTTAATAAATTGTTGTTTCAAAGCTGGAATAGGTCCCAGGGTTTTTCTGCATTTGCGGTTTCCTCGTTAACAAAATTTATGGTATTTGTGTTATTTCTTTTCCGCATTATATTTTATATTATATTATAGAAATATCACAGGTTGTGCGTTAAGTTCAATCAGTTCTTGAATCCGTCCTTTGGGTTGTTGATTGAATTGATTGACACTTGGATATTGGTTTTTGATACCATCCAAGTTATTTCTCTTATTCAATCGGGCTCGCAAATTCGTGTTTGTTTGATTGCAGATTGAATTGAGAAATTGAGATATAACTCTTTGATATACTTTTCTAAAGATTGAGTCTGACTGTCTAGTTGATTCTCTTGAAAGTATATTGGAGTTTGTCCATACATATTTCCAAAACGAAATATTGGGTGTGGTTGTTAGACCCCCGCTTTTTCAAGTTATATTTTGATTGTTACAAATCTGAATCTTAATACTTCGGTAATAGAGATTGGATTGATCTAACCAGGCAAAGGAGTTTATTAGTTTAAACGGAAGATCCTTTACATATGACTTGAGATATATTTATCTGGAAAGAATCAATAGAGTTGTTACCAAACAAATTTATTGTTCCTTTACTGTTTGGAATATGATCCAAAGGAATTGTTCTAGTACGTGCACTTATTGAATGTCGGAAGCGCAGGGATACCGAAGAAACTAAGTGAACTAGGTTTAGTTGCTTGGCCTCAACTATACGGAGTTTGTTTTAGATTTTGTATAGCGGCTTAATTATGAGAGTATTCAATTATGGACTTGGTCCCGGGGTTTTTCTGCATTTGCGGTTTCCTCGTTAACAAAATCTTGCTGTGTCTTTTACTTTTCTATTTCCGCAATTATAATTATTTATTATAATTAGAAGTAAAATACACAAACGTCAACTCTGTATTACTTGATAGTGATCCTATAGAGTTTGGTTAAGTCCGAACCTATTATCAAGTAATCACACTTTGATTGTTGTATTGTCTCGATCTCGTATCCATAGACGATTAGTGTGAATATCGATTTGTTGTATTGTCTCGACTTTGTCCATAGACAATCACTTTCGGTAAGAGGACTTATAGGTGGATATTTTAAAGATTGTGGTGTATTTGGGTACCCTCGTTTTTTCAGATGATAAAAAGAGAGAACCAGAACTTCTAACCAGAAGTATGATTCTTGTACAACTCATTGATAATGTCATCTCAACAATTGAGATGATTGATCAGTTGAGATAGTTGTTCATTTTTCCAACTACTTAGGGTGGTAGATTTATTACAGAAAACTGAGATATTGGCAGTTAGAGCATTTTGAAGTCTGCTCACTAATATAAAAGACATTGCTTTGAAATTAAAAAGTTTTCTAGATAGGCCTCCAAATTGATTGTTATTCTTGAATCTGTCTGTTTTTTGCTTTGGCATACATTCCAATCAGCAGCAGTAAGACTGGTTCTGAATCGCACATGAATTCAATGTTATGACCTCTCAATTATGTTGCCCACTGGAAAGATGCCTCTACCCCATTTAGCTGTAGTAAATCTTTGGAATTACAACCTGAGGATTCCCATGTGATGCCCCAAATACTAAACATGTTTACCCGATAGGATTACAACCTAATTGAAGCATCAAAACTAGATTACTGATCTTAAGAATCATAATAACAAAATGTGCTAATAAATAAACCCAAACTATCTGATATCATATAAATGAAAGTCTCTCGATATTAATGTGATGTTTTACATAATAAAAATGGAATACATATATATATATATAAGAGATTCGCAACATCTCTAACATCGCTAAAATCTTTAAGCTACGAAAACGGAGATCTTCACGCGCACCATTACTTCTGATTACTGAAACTGAAGTGGGAATGAGTGAGCACATCATCCCAAAGGGGTACCCAATAAAAACATACAGCTTTCAAGTAATCACTAATATGCTTTACAGTTCTACAGAATGGTAACTAAATATGGCATCGTGCATAATATGCATAAGAATGATTTCCCCAAATACCTCGATATATTATTTCCTCATCTGGGTCTTAACTACATAAATTAGGTTATAAAATAAAAAGTAATATTATTTCGCTTTACGCGCTATATAGCTATTATATGCACTTACCGTGTTATGTATTGACTCATCTGGGCTATAAGACTTGGCAAGGAGCTGTGGGGAGACCATGGTCACTCCTCACGGGGATTTCACTCAACACACACATCAAATTATTCACTCAGCAAACAACAAGCATCGTAGTATATATCATTCATGAAAAAATGTTATTCTAGTTCCACTTCCTCGGATATTGCGTCCATAGTGTCAATATCCGTGAAAGACCACCACCGGATGAATCCACAAAAGTGAAGCAAGAACAACTAAAATATGTCACTCAGACCTTGCCAAACTCATTGGAGAAAGCGAAAGCAGAATAACACCAGACTCTAATAATAGCCCATCTACATGGAGTGCCCATACAAACCATGATTCAAGAATCTACCATCAAAAGTCTCGAAGGTTTTACGATCAAGCATAATATGCAAACAAACGGATTCTCACAAGAAATGGTGTAAAAGTATATTGAGAGCCGAAGCCCCCATATAACGATATTGCCTCATCTGGGCTATAATAAGAATAAAAATATATATAACATTTGGAGAATCCAAACAATGCATATTACAGAACATACCCAATCATTTACACACAAATATGCTCGTAAGAAGTAATGACTCATCATGCTCGCACATGAAAAATGAACTTAATGATTATAAGAAGGATACAAAGTTCCCACCTGATTTGATGACAAGCCTTGCCTACCTTGAGATCCGTGATCCACTGGTCATCCTTTGAATCGATCGTTGTTAATATATGCTAACTGTTAATCACGCAAGCACTTCAAGAGATTAGCCAAAAGGCTCACACAAGGCTCATAACATAATCTCATACAACTCTCTAGTTATAAACTAAGTGAACTATCTAATTGTTCTAAGCCCATCTATGGTTCTACACCTTTTTATTATTTAATATTTAGCACATCTAAAGGTTTACTTATTCAATTGGATTGGTTTTATAGTCCATTAGATAAGTCCTAGGAAGATGTACAACATTGTATAAGGTACCAAAGGCTAGTTCAGGCCATAAGTGGTCCAAAAACTTTAATTAAGAATTCTGGCCAAAAGCCCAAATCCACTAAGCCAGCCCAATAATTCAAGGCCTGAGTTATCAAGGTCAACTAATGGTCAATAACAATCAAAGGGTCAACTAACAGTCTACGTCAAGTCTAAGTCAATGGTCAAGTGGTCAACGAGACAAATATGAATCAGTCGAAGGTTCAACTGAATGAAATCTGAATCGGTGAGTCAAATCAGTCAACAAGACTGATTTAGGTCAAAGGGTTAACTCAGTTAGGCAACTGAGTCAGGAAGATTAAATTAGTCAGACATCTGACTGGGACAGAACACTGGCCTGAGCCATTGCACAGACCAAAGACTGAACTATACCATAATGGTACATCACAAGAGCCAACCCACTAATAAGCTAAACTCAAACTAAGCAACAATCCCCTCCTGCCATAGCTTCATTTCAACTTCATCTTTCTCAGCATTACAGCTCCTACAAAAGTTTGTACCTATATCTGATTCATACACATCCTCCGACTCTAACTGTTGTCATCTTGAGCTGTAAAACATAACCACCCCCATCTCGTTAACTATAATCACCCTCAGAAACCATTGTTCTTCTTCTACTTAGTCTCTACCCATTCAACTAGTTACAACTGTACACTATCCTTCATCTCATCTCAGCCATGTACTGTAACACCACCTAATCTACAACAGCAGCACCCAACCTGTAACTAATTTTCATCTCAGTTCAACTGCACCAATACCATCAAGTCCATACTCTTAGCTGAATATACGAACTCACCTCATTATTATTCTTAAAACTCAACCTGCAACAACCACAATCAACATCTGCAATACCAACCCCACCATTTCATTTGATTCAATCACCTTTGCAAACCTAAACATTCATCTAAACTTCATCTGAGACTCATTTTAGTTCAATGCTTAACACCCAACAGAAATCACCAATAGTTCTCTAATTCCATTCCAAAACTTCATTCACTCAAGACACAGTTGCAATTCAACTTCACACAACAATAGCACAAGACTCGATACCTAATTCTAATTCTTCAACACAACCGTATTCCACAATTATTTCAATTAAAATCTCATTCACACTCATAAAGTTCAACAGCTTAAATAATTAAATTCACAATACTGAAATTAAGGCAAGTTAGAGGCTTACCCAAGCATTAACATCCCATGTATAGCTAATTTCCCAATTCAACTCTACTGAAACCTTAACTTCCATTTTGGGGAAGAACAGAAACCCTAATTCCAACTCAGGAAACCTTAATATCAAATTCAAACCACTATTTAACCTTATATTCTAATTCGTGATATGCCCAACTTACTTCAATCCCCTAAACCATCATCTTTATCTTCTAATTCTTCTTTGAAGCTCAAATGAAACCCTAACTCAATTATTCCTCAAACCTTAGCTTTCTGCTTCTTCCAAAACCCAATCGACAACACCTTACCCCTCAATTCAACACGATATTAAGCCTTACAAGAATTTATCGAACAGAAGAAGCTCAAATCTCTGAGATCGAGATTGACAGAGAGAAGAAGAAGAAGAAGAACATAAAAGAAGAAGAAAGACGAAGAGATAAGAAGAAATGAACTCTTCTTTGAACTGTTAAGAGATAAAACCAAATGGTTTTACTAAGACACACATCGATTTGGATAAGGGGAGCCCAGGTCGGTCTAAATCAAAAATACCATTTTGCCCTTCATATTAATATGATGATATCTTCCTCGTTCGGTAACCTAATGACACGTTCGAGTATCCCATTGCGCATAACTTCTCGATACCTATTCAATGATACTAGTTTCATATCTAAATTATTATTAGATTAATTTATAATAATTAATTCTATATTAATTAATCGAGTCATTAGCGGTTAAGTCGTCTCTTGACTGGTTTAATAGCGTTGACGAACTTGAGGGTCCTTACATCCCCTTTGGTTTCTTATTAGTTTCCTGTATCATCAGACAAAGTTAAAGCAATATCAAAATCTGAGATATCAGTTAGCATGAAAGTTGGTATATTTATCTTGTATCTGATAAAGCCAGGGTAAGGCCAAGTATGAGGTTTAGAAATGAAAAGAGCTTCGGGTTGTAATATAAGTTCTGAATGGGACTATGGTTCTTTGTGCAAACATTCAGGGTAGAGTTAATGTATTTTACTATTTTAGTGGTTGTTCTTAGGCTATTTTGGTTTTTCTTTCCTAGAAGGCTAGAACTTTGTCACATCTGGATTTCCAGATATGCCAACCTATAGTACTACAAAGTTCAGCCCAAGTCATCTCAGAGCCATCCTTCTCAGTAGTTGTGTACCAATTGCTAATCCATTCATGGAAATTTGAGGTTGTTCCTTTAACATATTTCATACTGAAGTTTAAGTGGTTCCAACCTTGAGATGCAAAGTTGCATTCCAAAAACATGTGAGTTAAAGTTTCATCATGTTCATTGCATATTTGACAAGTAATACGAATGTTTGGTAGGATATCCGCGACTCTCATACTATTAGGTAAGATAGCATGAACAACTTTCCACATAAACATTTTTATTGAAGGGGAGACTTTCATATTCCATATGTTGTCCTATTTTTCGACAGCAGGTTCTTGGTTTTTAAGTTTTTTATACAGAGATTTCAAACTGAATTTACCATCTTTAGTTAAGTTCCAGATTGCTTTATCTTCCTTGTTATCTCTAGGCATCCTGATTTGTTTTATTTTATCTATTGTACCACTATCAAAACAAGTTTGGAGTTTTTGACAGTAGTTTTGTTCTGATTTATCAAGTCCCTAACAACATTTATCTCATTTGTGGTTGTGTTGGGTTTATGTATAGGCGGTTTTATCCATGATATCCAGTAATCAGTCCAAATATTGATTTTATCACCCTGCCCTAGTTGCTAGAAACAATTATTTTGAATTTTGCTAATGCCACTTTTAATTCCTTTCCAAATCCAACTATCTGAATATTTGGTTTAGTATCAATATGCATGACATCTGTGTTTGGGTAGTATTTGGCTTTCATCATTTTACTGCATAAAGAGTCTGCGTTTTCTATAATTCTCCAACCCATTCTAGGAATCATGGCTGTATTGAAATGTTGAACGTTTTGAAGACCAAGTCCTCCGTTTTCTAATGTTGCTAAAACGCCCCAAGCTTTTAGGTAGATTCCTTTTGGTGTTTCTATATCTTTTCCCCACCAGAAATCTCGTTGGATTTTATCAATTTCTTGGAAGATTTTTTTTGGAATTCTAAAACGGTTTATTTGGTATATGCTCATAGTTGAGGTGACATGCTTTATCATCACTGTTTTTCCTGCAGTGGTTAGGTTTTTTTTTTCCTCCAACCTATTAATCTATTTTTCATGTTTTTAGTTAGTGGCTCAAAGCTTTTTATTTTCGATCTGTCAGTGAAGAGGGGAGAGCCTAGATATTTATCTTCCAAAGGAATTGGTTTAACTTGTAAAATGTTCTGAATTTCAGTAGCTAAATTAGGGTCAATTTTCCTACTATAGAACACTCCCTACTTTTCAAGATTAATCAGTTGACCAGGTATTACCAAAAGTCATGAAAAAGCTTTAACAGGTTATGACTAGATTGAACATTAGCATCACAAAAGAGGATACAATCATCTGCGAATAAAAGGTGAGAGACAGAGGGAGCATTTGCAGTGATTTTGTGACCATTAATCATTCCTAGGTTTTCTGCATGAGATATGGTTCTTGAAAGAGTTTCCATACATATTAAGAACATATAGGGGGACAAAGGATCCCTTTTAAAGACCTCTAAAAGGTTGAAAACGATCACACGGTGAACCATTCAAGAGAATGGCTAAGTTAGTGGTTGAGATACATTGAAAAACTATATCACGCAATTTTTTTGAAAATTCCATTCCACACGGTCGAAGGCTTTGGACATATCTATTTTAAGACCCATTAGATTGTCCTTTTTCCTCATATTGTGGATTAGTTCATGAGCAATTGTTATGTTATCCAATATCTGTCTTCCTGGAATGAATGCCGATTGATAAGGAGATATTATTTTTTTAGCAGAGGTTTAATTCTATTTGCTATCAGTTTTGAAATCACTTTGTAAGAAGTGTTACAAAGAGCTATAGGTCTGAATTCTGCGGCAGTTAGGGGTTTTTCTGTTTTAGAGAGACCAGTACCTCATCTTCAGCAAAATATTAAAACAAAGACCCATGTGTCATTGCCCACTTTAAGAATAAGCCTAAGTTTTTGTATCATGGGTAGGATTTGTACGATCACTATTAAGTTTTTCTTCATAAAAAGAAGAAAAATAGTCTCATCTAATCGGATGGTCCTCAAATTAATTGAGAATTCCCGCTATGTTTTACTAAAATTTCAGATAAATCCTTAGGGATACTTCAAAGAAAATTGAGATGAAGAAAACAATGCTTCTCTGCTTATTTGCTCTTTCACAAAATGACCAGCTCCTGGGTATACCCCAGAAATATCTCTCCCCCTTTTAATGAGAGCAACAACAGATTAAAATCGTTACCCAATTGAAAACACGGAATAAAGATTAGCCGTTAGATCTACCAATTTTAAAATTTAGCCATTAGATCTCGGAGACCAAATTCCCGTGTGAACTATTGATCACACCCGTTGGGTTGTCTGACTTTCATCATCTTGAATTGATGTACGCCGTCGATGTGTACCACGAATACGTGTTACTGAGTTGTTATAGTTTCTTCTCTGCAAACAATGTAAAACCAAACGAATTTTGATCGGTTTTCACATATACAGACTCAGAATTAATCATAAACCAACCTAACAGGTAAGATATACAGATTTTAATGGGTTTCAATATAGCAACTCGGAATTAATCAAAACCCAACCTTGAAATTTTCGATATTGTTATAAGATTTTACAGGTAAGAAAGGAAAGCAGAAATAATGGTGATTTTGCAGCTTAAGATTTTCTAAAGAAAGATTACAAAATTGAAATACAGATACCAATTAAAGGGAGGAATGAGAGAGGAAGGCTACGAATTTTGGTGAGTAAATCAAAATAAAAAGTAGATTTAATTTGTGTTTAGTTTCAAAACTACATGGGTTAAGAAGTGTGCGGAGTAAACAATGATACACCCTTTGCTTGCAAAGCCACGTGGCGAAGCAATAAGTATTTTGAGTCTTGAGACTCTTGACAAGTAAACTCTACGTGTAGTTCTATTTCCGAAGTACAAACGACTTCATTCGGTTCAATTTTTTAGCTAACTAGCATATTCGGATGATGGAACGCAAGCAATATGAGTGACCAAAAATGCTTTATTTATCACAGGTTGTTTGCTCGACAGTGTATAGATGGATGTTTGGTAACGTGCAAAGCACGTGCACTCGGCTTGTCAGGTTATAAAAAGAATAATTTGTTTTTCGAATTATGATTCTAATAAGATGAAAGATTAAAGATACATTTGAACTTCAATTTGTATAACAAATCCTACCCATGATAGGAAGGCGTAGCATTCAGAGCCAACCTTAAACCACACCCCAGCCTAGGGTTCACCGTTCACCAGATGCATCAACAATGTTTTAATAAACAGCACAAATAAAATCATACTCTTTTATGTTTGTTTTCTTTCAACAAATAAGTTTGACATGGTAATATTGGACCTCCGACAAAAACAAAATAAACAAATTTTCTCTCTCTCTAGCAGGGGCTCAGGGAACTCCCTGCATTAAAATGAATGACTCAATACCTAGTTTATCTGATGGGGAAGCCTACAAAACAACTTCTGTTTAAATTACCTAAAAATAATCCAGATAAATTACTTTTATCACAGATATTGTGATAAGAGGCTTTGCTGATGATGACATTCTGCTTGAAATATGCAAGAGAAAAACACACTTCTTAACGAAGATGAAACACATTTTAGTGGACGTGTTACCTTCAGCTGAAGTTGAATCCACCAGCCGGAAGCTCACTGCCCCCGAACTGGAACCCAGATGGCCCAGCAGCTGCTGCTGCATCACCAGGGGGCAATGGCTCATCATCCTCTTCCATCCAATAAGTCTCGAGAATCTTCACTGCCTTCTCATAAATCTCTGTGTTGTCATGACTCTGCAGATTTTCAATCTTCTCTAGCCCTTCAGCTTCATCAATCAACTGTGCATACACATTTACACCACCAGTAGTACCTAAGTTCTTCTCAGCTTCCCCGACCTTTAAGATATTCTCTAAACCTTCTAAACAAACTGTAACAATTCTTGGGTCAGGACAAACAAGGAGGTCACATAGTGGTCTGATGCAACCCTGGCCCACCAGATACCTATTCAAATGAAACAATTCCCCCACATTAATTGAAATGCACAATAATCATAACAAAGAGCAAAAATGTTTTCGGAAGGGATAAGAAAGACATACTTGATTTGTTCATGGGTACCACCAGAAGTAGCATTTGAGATGGCCCATGCAGCCTCTTTCTTTATATCAAATTCAGCAGTTTGAAGCAGATGTATCAGAGGGCCTATGATTTCAGCTGCAACGACAGCCTGTATAATTGAGAAAGTTGGACATAGTTTAGTACAACTCTTTCCAAGTATCTCATGTAAACAAAAGATCAACGATTCAAACAAAGTTGCATATGAATCTTTCCAACGATTCAAACAAGCTTGTGCCAGAAAAAAAACACACACACACACACACAATTTAAACAAGCAGCATATAGATTATTTGAAACAAGAATGAACACCAAAGTGAATCCATGCAATACTTAAAACACGAAAAACTAATCCATAGAAAGATAATCACTTTTCATTACCTGTATCTGATCCTTGTTCCCGGCTGTAATGTTTGAAACGGTCCAGCAAGCTTCCTTCTTGATGCTTTTCTTGTGATTGTTAGTAAGCAAGTTCAGAAGGCAAGGAAGAGATTGATGGTTGATAATGATCTGCAAAAGAAGGATGCAACATGACATAAGATAACAGATGAACATCTAACACAACCATTAAGAAACATTACAAAGAGTCGTGCACATACTTCTACCAGCTAGAAGCCCCTAAAATTCTATTGCTGGATGATTGTCAGCTACTTGATTTTCTACATGCATACACTATGTAAAGCTACGTAAAGTTTATATCCGGCATCAATGTATACAACAAAAAGCAACATCAGTTATTTTCTTCAAATTCAATTCACTTTAATTAAATAGAGTTTACATGACCGGGTTAAGGAAAACATTTGTTTACATTAAACCCCAAGAACAACTGGGTTAAGGAAGAGGGGTAAATTAAAATTAAAGCATCAAAAGATCAAATTCTAGTTATTTCAATACCTGTGTCTGCATATCATCACCAGTAACAATATTTCCAACCGTGCGAAGGGCAGGAATGAGCACTGAAGGGGAAGGATGCCTGAGGGGAATAAAAGAAGTACAAACAATGTCAAATTCTGAATGCAGATCCATACTTAATAAAAAGGCCTGACAGAAATCGCATCGTAAATAAACTGAATACTAACATTAGAAGCTCCACAAGACGTGGACAGACATTAGCTTCAATAACAGCCTGGATTTTGTCATTTGTACCATCAGACAGATATGATAAGGCCCAACAAGCATCAGTCAAGACTTCCTCATCTGTTGAATGAATGAGACGCTCGAGTGCTGGTAGAGCAGGTCTTGTCTGCACAAACAGTAGATGGGAAACATTAAACAAAGAGCATATAATATACATCCATTACAAAAAGAATCCTGCAACTCAATCCAACCTGTTCAAAAGGAGGCTGAGGCTTGCCCCTACAGAAGTTTGATAAAGTCCATGTGGCATTCCTAAGCATAGAAAGTTTGGCATGCTCATTCAACTGTTGAAGCAATGGAATCAAAGCCCCTTGTCCAAGAACAAGATCTCGACATTTGGGGGAATCACCAGCAACATTCCCAAGTGCCCAGACAGCCTGATAAGTTATCAACAAAAACCATTAACATCCTCCTAGCTTACTTATATCTGATATAGATATAGATATATATGTGTGTATATCACAACCGCAATTCACAATACAGTCAACCATTAACATCCTCCTAGCTTACTTATATCTAATATAGATATAGATATATATGTGTGTGTATATCACAACGGCAATTCACAATAAATTCTAACCATAGCTGCAAAGTGTGGTTTAAACCAGAAACAACCGAATGGAAATTATGAATTCATAGATGGAGTAAAACATAAACCTGTTCGCGAACATCATCACTTGGAGATCCAAGAAGTTTGACAAAAATAGGAACTGCACCACTCTCAATTACAACTCTAGTGTTATCTGAAGTTCCCGATGCAATGTTTGTGAGAGCCCAAGCTGCCTCAAACTAATCAAATATCATAAATCAGTACGCAAACCTAATACAAACAACAAAAACAATTCTTAAACAGAAATCTCAAATTACTAACAAAAAATGTTCCTTACCTGTAGCTGTGGGTAATCTTCTCTCATTAGAAATTCCACAAATTTAGGAACAACACCCGATTGAATAACTTCCTCGATCGGAGGACTTCGTTCTGTTAACAAACAGATTCATCAATTTTCAACATAAAGGGAAAACTCATAGAAAGAGGGAAAACACTCATATCAAAAATCAATACCAATTGATAGTAGTTTCCGAAACTGTGTAGTCGCCTCAAGCTGTAACTCTCTTTCATCTGACCATACTCCCGCAATCATCGAAGGTAGACTTTCAAGCTACAATAGCAATAACAAAAGCCCTAAATCAGGCTTCAAACTCACTAAAATCAAATACTCAAAACAAAGCAATCAAATCAAAATTATGGATTATGATATTATTACCTTCTTTTCAACACCAGTGCCGGCACCTTGAATAGCAGAAGTTGGAAATTGTTGAGCTTGCATACCTTCTCTTCTCTTCTTTTGTAAAGATTCCTCTCTTTTATTCTTACGGATCTCAACCATATTATCTTCTCTTCTTCTTCTTCCTTCATCTGCATCTACTGCTACTTTGTATCGATTCCTTCGAACCTCCGTCCTCGCGTTTGGCCTAAGAGACATCTTTGCTGGCTTTTACTTGATAAACCACACAAACAAAACCCTAAAAAAAAAAAAATCAAAACAATCAAGATCAGAATCGGCAGAATTCAAATCGGAACCGAATTGAAAACCCTAATTCCAGAAGTAGACTTACCAGTTAGAGAAGCCGAAGAAGAAGAAGTGTGGGCGGAAGAGGGTTTGGGTTTTGTTTGGTTGATTGATTGATACATTAGAGATCATTTTATAAGCAGTTTTAAACACTTTTCACTCATGTTAAATTACTAAATTAGACCTTGATCTAAATTTTATTACGATGTTTATCAAGAAATTTGAAATCAAACGGTAAGAAACCAATCGGTAGGAAATTTGTCTGACCTGTTCAGAGAATAGTTGACCTGATCAACGGTGGATTGTGTAGGTAATCTGATGTGGCAGATGGTGAAGGATTGGAAGTCAACGATGAGCTTACAAGTTTACTTGATTTTGACCTGCCGAGGAAAACACCTTTCAGCCAGCATATAATAAAGATTTTTGTTATTGGGAAAGCCAAAATATTTAGGGGGAAAGCTGACTTTAGTCAAATGAATTTGTCCTCGACTCAATTAGGGTGCAAATATAAATTAATACTAAAAAATATCGCTAACCTTCTTTTACACAGGTACCAATTATCACAAGACAACGTTAGTGATGGATTATCGATTAAAGATAGCTAGAAAGTTAGCTTTGGTAGTTTCATTTGTAAAGAACCCGATTCCACAGCCAAACATATACGAATTCCATTATTCCCATATACTAGTCCCGCCAATTTAAGTAAGAGGGGAGCTTCTGAATCAGAATGTTTCTTCCTGTAAAAGCCCAGATTACCAACTGAGTGTTAGAACCTCATTGAGCCAATACTATTTGTTAAGTAGTTTGTAATCTAGTACCAAACACAAAAGCAAGTTCTAGGGAATTTTTATCGTTAGCACCACCACTAGTGCACTATCTAGATTAAGCGTTGTTTTATAAAAACACACAAGCCATTGTAATTTGTATCTGATGAAAGTAAAGACTATTATTGTAAACTTAACAATAGTTTTCATCTTATTTTTTTGAAGCAATGGATTGGTATTTTATCATCATCTCATATCTGATTATTATCATCATGTATTTGGAAACTAGTTCGCATTTCCACCAACAATAGTACAAAGTCAGATGACATAGGTGATCATCATGATATACCCTATGCCAGTATGCATATGGATTGGGTTTTAGGGGTAACGATGAAGCAATGATCAAAAACCTCTACTATCCCTTTCTCAATGAATCAGAGGATACATGGAGAGAAAATCTCAACAACAAAAAAAACTCGTCAAGAAACGAAAAAAATCTAAGCAATAAAGCTTAGCTTTCAATTATCATTGGTTCATCACTACCGTTGTCTTCTGATGGTAGCGGTAAAGGGATAAGAGGTATATTTAACGTTAAGATGAGTTTTTAGTTCTAATTTATATTTGCACCCAAACTGAGTCAAGACCAAACAGATTTGACCGGAGGTCAGCTTTCCCCTAGATGTTTTGGCTTTCCCTTTAACAAAAATCATAATAAAGCCGGAAGCTGCTGCATACCTCTGCCTTTTGCCCCTCCCATTAGACCCTGGATTCATGAATGATCGGTCAACTTAACAACCATGAGAACCAACAATGGCACGAGACAGGGAAGTGTGGAAAAAGCTTGGAGTGGAGAAAAAAAGTGGGGGCAGAAAGCATATTTGAAGACCCTAGTTGTTGGGGACCTATTTGAAAAGGTTTGGAAGACCTATAGCTTGCCATTCCGTCCATATTTTCGGTACCCCGATATAGATTCGCGAATTTCCAGCCTCAAATGATGTATATATGTATTTACAAATTACCGAACTATACGGTCTGTATAATACTTAAGTCATCTCTGAATTATCATTTTATATCACATTTTTTATTTTTAAAATCTTACATGCACCAATTTTAACCGTGCACTATCAACGTACATGTTATTTGCTAATTATATTATATATATCATATGTATAGTTCCTTAATATCATAATATCTAAGGAGAGATTATGCTAAAAAAAAGGTTTTTATAGATTATTGTATACCAAATTTTGTATGTCGAAGTTATATTCCTAAATCTATAAACCTACGTACGCCGTTTCGAAATATCCTTGAATCACGAACCGTTGACCGGATATATAGTGGACCGAATTTACTTTTCACAAAAATGAATAATACTCGTATGTTTACCATCCCGGACATTTCTTATACCCCGTATTGTTAACGAGGATTGGGGATGCAAAAGAAAAGTTTTGAGGGCTTCATAGGATTCAAATGCTCAAATATGGATAAGGGGATACCAACTTTGTATCAGATGTTCAAATTGTCTTTCCTCCAAAAATAAACTTAAAACTGATAACCATTCAAAAACAAAAACAAAACGTAAAACCACTACTTCTCATGTTCGTCGGTGAAGATGATGAACCCCACAACAAAATAAAGAATTAATCGATCAAGAAGTTTAAATATTAGTTGATCCTTCAGCAATGTCCTCTAATGGCCACCACTTTTTTTATTTTGATTGCTTAAATGTGTTAGATTTGATGAACTTATGATCCAGTTTTTTGTTTCTGACTTACTTACGGCTAAAAATGGATGAAACCTTAGCTTAAACAATAAAAACGGCTGGAAAATCATGAATTTTCAACTGTAAGTTAGTCATTCTTGTAGTTACGGTTGTGAATTGATGAACTCCTATTCGTAAGTTGGATATTATTAACTTATTACGTCTGGGAAATGAAGAATTCCTAGTCGTAGTTAATATGGAAAACAAAGCTCCTAATCGTAGAATGTGTAGTGAAAACCAGATTCACAACTAATATTAGAATTTCCAAACCGTAAGTGTTAGAGCACTGCTCGGTCGAACTCGCAAGCGTTTCTATCTCAAGCTTGTTGTCAAGTTTAGTTGCCAAAACTATAAGTCTTGATTTCTAGTCTACTTATAGCCAAGTCTCATATTAGGATAGAAAGTGTAGCGAGCATTAGACTTCACGGCATTCATCGATTGAAGACGAAGAACCACTAAGGGGAGCTTGTGGAACTTCATCAACAAAAGGTATGCGGAGACTTGAACTTATCTATCACTCAAAAGTCTATCTGCTCTATCTCCTATTTGAGACAAAAGTCGTATAGCTATATAGACTTCGATTATACACATTTGATATTTCGAGCTTAGTTTAACTCGCTTACATATTTCTCGAAATATGTGTTGGTAAGCTTTCGATTTAATCAATGTTCATCTTATATTCTTGACGAAAGTCCAAAAATTATCATGTGAAAAATTCCTTGTAACATCTTACATGATTTGTGTGAGACAGTCATTGGATGTAGACTTGGAATGTTTCGTATTGATCATTCGATCACGTGAAAATTGCTTCGAAGCTAATAGTTTGTGTGAGACAACTATTGTCGTCTTCTAAGAATGTTTCAATGATTGAAATGAGAGTTTAGAACAAATAAACATGATTGGATATAGTACAGTATGCATACTTGTATGCTAATTGGTGCATGATATTCCAAAGTCCGGGAACCATAGTATGCATACCCGTATGCGTACTGGTTGGTTTATGAAAGTCCAGGAACTTAGTATGCGTACTGGCGTGAGTTTTAAGTTCCGAAAATTCAACTGAGTTTTGGAAGGTATGTGTACCCGTTGATGGTATTTATCAATGATGTTGTAGTAGTAAAAGGTTCGTGGGACTTGTGAAGGCAAAGGTTTTTAGATTTACTAAAACTTAAAAGTAAAGAAAACTTAGATGAAAATTGATTTCAAGATATGAGAAAATAACCAAGACGTTGATTCCTCTATTACACATGAATGAAATATAGTAAACAACCCAAAACTCTAATTATCTTTTAAATCCCTTGTTTCTTAATTCACAAATAATCAGGCAAATTCTCAATAATTAATTGTATCCCTTAAGCATAGATTATCTTAATATAAAGCATAACATATCTAATTGAATCACAACTAATGACAAAAATTATGCGAACAATTAAAAACTCCGCAAAAGCAGTGATTGAGTGAATTATAAAATATAAATTAGAGAAAATAAATTAATTACCAATTATTCATACATAAATAGCTTCCTCATTGCCTTGGTTGTGGGAGAATTAGCCGCTCATCATGTTGGTAACACACTCAAAATTCATTATTATTGCTCAGAAATGGTTTACAAATGATGAAAAGAGTGAAAAAGTGGTGAAAATCAGGTTTGTAACAGTTATAAGTGTTGCAAACTGAGCTGTTACAAAGAACGATACAAGCTCTCTGTCACTAACATTGTTTGTTTGCGACTGTATCCTTTTCTACGACCCACAGCTGTGAGTCGTTTACACTGTAGCGTAAACAACGGTTTTCGGGAGTCTGTTCTTCACGATCTTCAGTTTGCAGCAGCAGAGAGTATTTTTTCGCAACTTGATTTTGATTGCTCTATTGTCTCCCAAACTCTCTGTAGCCTTCTATGAGTCCCCTGTAGTCTATATATACTCTTCAGAGCCTCCAAACATTGCATTAAACTCCGAATATTTACTCATAACTCGGCAGTGAAGAACAAAATTCTTGAGAATATTTTCTTCCCATAAATAACTTCACACGCTGTTTTCTCGAGCAAAAATTATTCCAACACGTTCCTTAATCTTCTCTGACAACAACCAACACGTTGTACCCACGGAAAAACTTCCCAAAATCACTCGGAAATTAAAATAGAATATCCGAGAATATATTTCATTCCCTGTTTGAAGATTTCTTCCATTGTTTACGTGCATGAATCAAATACCTTTCCTATTTTAGTGTAACAGCATCATTCCAAGTCAGAACCGATAGAAACTCGGCAATTCTCACGTCAAATTCTTGCCCTGAAAATTACGCAGCTGCCAAATTCATTTCCCGCCTTTTTCTGTTTTTTTAAAACGATGAAGAAGAAGGCAGCCCTTAACGAAAACGCTGGTGCCTTTAAAAGCCGAATGCCCTGAGGTGCCCTTATCCAAAATTAGGGTGCCTTTATCACTTTTCTCTGGGGGTCCAAAAAACACTTTTCGAGCAACTTTTTCCACACAAGTGTATTCCTCCAAAAACACCTACACAAACACAAAAACACCAAAATTTGTACAAAAATCGAGACTAACAATAGAGACATTGAGGACAATTCAGACACAAAAATGTGTCTATCATATACTGGCGAACCCAAACTTGGTCTGGCCACTTAGGTATGCGTACACGTTCACATACATGAGTAGTTTATGTTCTAAAATCGGTTTGTTCATGAACTAATATATTTATATAATAAGGAATGCAATCTTTTGCAAACTGTGCCTATAATGTTCATGAATTGATTCGAGTGAATCAAAATCAATTTTGCTTCAATTTTGTCTTGTATACTTCTATGAGAATATAAACAATTGAACAACTCTAGAACTAGTTTCATTTGAACTAGTTATGGTTAAGATGAATAAGGTTGATATGAAATTGTTCATATGGCTAACTTCGGTTAACTATTGTTGAGCCAACATAGTGCACACGTTTAGGTACGGTTACTCATATCTAAATGAAGTCACTTTTCATTTGTGTGTAACAAGCTAAGTTCGATCTAACGGTTGAAAGATATTAGCTTGAGTCTAATCAGGCTTTCATCTAACGGTGAATATTAAATGCTTTCTTACCAAGGTAACATTGATTGCAAACCCCGATTTGAAGACTATATAAAGGAGAACTCTAGCAACTGGGAAACCTAATCCCCACATCTCATGTGTGATACTAGTTGCGACTAGAGTCGATTCTCCTTTAACCTTAGGTTTTCTCCAAAACCTTATAGGTTAACTACTTAAAGACTTCATTGGGATTGTGAATCCAGACCCAACTATTTCTCTGTAGTTGCGTGTTCTAATCTTGTTTTTTTCTATCGTGATTGAGTACTATCTTCTCTAAGATTTTCTCAAGATTTAATCTCCGATGGACAAGATAAAAAGTAGTCACAAACATCTTTGTCTCATCGTTTGTGATTCCATAATATCTTGTTTCGTTACCATACGATTAAGATTATTTTGAGGTTATTGATATTACTAGGCTGTTCTTCCTGAATATAAGACCGGTGTATCAATTGGTTCCTGTTCACCTTGATTTATCAAAAAATAAAACAAAAACTCTTAGGTATTTCTGTGGGAGACAGATTTATCTATTCAATAGACTTTTCTGTGTGTGGAAGATTGGTTTATCAAGTCTTCGACTTTGGGTTATAGCAACTCTTAGTTGTGGGTGAGATCAACTAAGGGAATCAAGTGCGCAGAGTCCTGCTGGGATTCAGAGGCGTAAGGAACGCGACTGTACCTTGATCAGTGTGAGATTGGTTAGGGCTCAACTACATTCTAGTTCGAAGTTAACTTGTAGTAGGATAGTGTATGTAGCGGCTTAATACAGTGTGGTGTTCAAATCTGGACTAGGTCATGTGGGTTTTAAGCATTTGCGGTTTCCTCGTTAACAAAGTTTCAGGTGTCTGCGTTATTTCTTTTCCGCATTATATTTGTTTATATAATTGAAATATCACAGGTTGTGCGTAAGTTCAATCAGTTTGTGAATCCGATCTTTGGGTTATTGATTAAATTGATTGACACTTGGATATTGGTTTTTGATACCGTCCAAGCTATTTCTTATATTCAATCGGGCTCGCAAATTCCTATTTGTTTGATTGCAGATTGAATTGAGAAATTGAGATATAACTCTTGGATATACTTTTCTTAAGATTGAGTCTGGCTGTCTAGTTGATTCTCTTGAAAGTATATTGGAGTTAGTCCATACAGATTGCTAAGCGAAATATTGGGTGTGGTTGTTAAACCCCAGCTTTTTCAGTAAGTTTGTTTACGACTAGCAATTAGTGTACGAACTATCCATAAGTGAGTTTGAAAGTTGGATAAAAGTTTGATTATTTTTTTTTTACTGTTTTCTATAGTTTATGGTTAGAATTTCATGAGTTCTCAGCCGTAGAATAAGTTTACGGCTGAGACCTCATAAACTTCTAGACGTATAATACTCTTTACGGTTATGACTCCATGAGTTTTACCTCTTTTTTTTCAAATCAATTACACTTAATTAATTAAACTGATTAAATGCATTCAAATCCATTACAAATAATCTATGGATAAAAGACTTTTACATTTGGTGACCTAATTTGTCATCTTGTGATCCCTCAAAACTTCCACTATGCAGACCCTATTATTGGGTCCAATTTGAAATCAAGCATAAAAAGTATTGACGCTGACACGCGATGCATACAATGATGAGACATTGAAAAAGAAGTTTTATATATATATATACAACAATATTCCTAATAACAAATAACTACATATATGCATTATTGGAAAAAGCTTAAAAGAGCTTCACAGAACAAAAGAAAGTCATCCGCAACATCATCATATAAAAATCTAGCAATCAAAATTATCCCTACAAAAGAAAAATCCTTCGAGGTTGAAGTACGTAACCAAAGACATGGTTGACGGTTGTTTTTCAACATTAGGTGAGTTTGAGCCTGCATTGGAGTTACCCATGACAACGCAAAAAACTTGTGTAAAATGCAATTACCAAATTCAGTGAAACCCATGTGTATCGAGCTCAAGTTTTGGAAGGGGAAGAGGAATCAAGGACATTGTTATATTTGAGTCAAACTACGATTAACATTAGTCCCATTAAATTTTTTAATTGGTTGTTAGCCAACCAAAATTATTAAGTTTTATTACTTATATTTTTTTTTCCCAGGGTATAGAGCTTCTTTGTACCGACAGGATCATTGATTATCTTTTGTTGCATAAATCTTTAGTAATTTCGGAAGGTGTAACGACTTCGAATGTAACAACCCAAAACTTGAGCCTGATGTTGTTGTTGTTTTCGGTATTATCCCAGAATCCAAAGCCTGAGATGTCTCATATGAATCTAAGTCAAAACTCAATCTACTCGATCCTAGTCCATTTGATAAAAAAAGATGATTAATATTGAAAACGCGGGGGTATAACAACCACACCCAACTATTTCGTTCGAAAATATATATGGACTAAAATCCAATATTATTTTAAGAGCACCAAGATACTGAGTCTCAATCAGAAAATATATTAAAGAATTTTATCTCTTTCTCATATAGAAATCCGTGAACCTGATTGTTATGAGAATAACTCGGATGGTACCAAAAACCAATGTCCGAGTGTCAATCAAATCATATCCAACAAACAAGGTCAGATTTATCAACTATCATTGAACTACTCACAACATGTGATATTCCAATTATATAACGAAAATATAATGCGGAAAAGGATAACACAGACACCAGAAATTTTGCTAATGAGGAAATCGCAAATGCAGAAAAACCCCGTGACCTAGTCCAGACTTGAACACCACACTGTATTAAGCCGCTACAGACTCTAGCCTACTATAAGTTAACTTTGGACTGGAATGTAATTGTGCCCTAACCAAGTCGTACACCGATTAAGGTATAGTCGCATTTATTACGCCTCTTGAATCTCGAAAAACTCTGCGCACTTGATTCCCTTAGCTGATCTCACCCACAACTAAGAGTTGCTATGACCCAAAGTCGAAGACTTTATAAACAAATTTGTCTCCCACTGATAAGTCTATTCTGGTTTTTGTTTCTATCTTAAGATAAAGATCAAGGTGTACAGGAAACTCAATTAAAAATCCAGTCTTATACTCCCGAAGAGCAGCCTAGAAATATTAGTCACCTCACAATAACCTAACTGATTAACAAAAGAAGTTATTGCAGAATCACTTTTTATATCTTACCTATCGGAGATAAATCTCGAGAAAATTTTAGAGGAGATTAAACTCAATAGATAGAAAAAGTAAGATCAGAATACGCAACTATAGAGAAAATAGTTGGATCTGGCTTCACGAATCCCAAATGAATTTTTTAATTTGTTAACCCTAATAATGGTTTTCAGAAAAACTGTAAACCTGGGTTAATCGAGAATCGACTCTAGTTTGCAACTAGGATACACGAGAGTGTCGGGATTAGGTTTCCCAGATGCTATAGTTCTCCCTTATATAGTCTTTAAAATCAGGGTTACTTACAATCAAAGCTAAGATAGCTTAATAACAAAGCAATTAATATTCACTATTAAATGAACTCCTGATTTAAGATTCAAGAGATAAATCTCCACCATTAGATGATATTAGATTGATACACACAAATGAAATATACCTATACTTAGACATGGGTGAACCGTACCTAAACGTGTATAACAAGCTGGCTCAATAACCGTTAACCGAAGTTAGCCACATGAACACTTGTAGCTTATCCATATTCATCTAACACTTCTAGATCAAATATGATAATCAATAAATCATGACAGATAATTAAATGAATCTAAATGTGATGTAAGGGAGTTGTTCAAATGTTCACTATCTCATAGAAATATCCATGAACAATTTAAAGCATATTCGGTTTGGTTTGTAATTGTACAAATTGAAAAAGCGGGGGTCTAACAACCTCACCCAATATTTCGATTAGCAATCTGTATGGACTAACTCTAATATACTTTTAAGAGAATCAACTAGACAGTCAGACTCAATCTTAATAAAAAGTATATCAAGGAGTTAATATCTCTATCTCTCGATTTGATCTATACTCAAGCAAATACAAATCTACGAGTTTTTATCAAGTACAAGAGAGATATAAACTTGGATGGTATCAAAAACCAATATCCAATGATCAATCAATTTCCAATAAATAACCAAAGGTTGGATTTCACAATTGATCGATACAACGCACAACCTGTGATATTTCAATTATATAACAAAATATAATGCGGAATAGAAATAACACAGAGACCAGAAATTTTGTTAACGAGGAAACCGCAAATGCTGAAAACCTTGGGACCTAGTCCATATTGAACACCACACTGTATTAAGCCACTACAGACACTAGCCTACTACAAACTAACTTCGGTCTGGACTGTAGTTGAACTCTAATCAATATCACACTGATTCAAGGTACAGTTGCGCTCCTTATGTATCTGATCCTAGCAGGATACTAAGAACTTGATTCCCTTAGATGATCTCATGCACAACCAACAGTTGCTACATCCCAAAGTCAAAGACTTGAATAAACAAATCTGTATCACATAGAAAAGTCTACGATAATAGATAAATCTGTCTACCACAGATAAACCTACGAGTTTTGTTCCGTATTTTGATAAAATCAAGGTGAACAGGAACTAATCAATAAGCCGGACTTATATTTCCGAAGACAGCCTAGAATTATTGATCACCTCACAATAATCTAAATCGTATGGTAGCGAAACTAGATATTGTGGAATCACAAACGATGAGACGAAGATGTTTGTGATTTCTTTTTATCTTTCCCTATCGGAGATATAATCTCAAGCCAATTATTCAATTGAAATCGTATGATAGAAAATGGCAAGATCAGATCACTCAACTACAAGAGAAGTAGTTTCATCTGGCTTCACAATCCCAATGAAGTCTTTAAGTCGTTAATCGACAGGGTCATCGACTCTAGCAAACCAACTAGTATCACAAAGGAGGTGTGGGGATTAGTTTTTTCCAGTTGCTAGACATCTCCTTATATAGTTTTCAAATCATGGTTTGCAATCCAAGTTACTTTGGTAACAAAGCATTCAATATTCACTATTAGATGAAAACCTGATTTATCCAAGCTAATATCTTTCAACTGTTAGATCGAAACTTAGCTTGCCAAACACATGAATGAAATATATTTTATTTAGGTTTGAGTTATGGTACCTAAACATCTACATTAGTTGGTTCACAAATGGTTGACCAATGGTTAGCCATATGAGTACTTTCATATCAACCGTATTCATCTTCTCATAACTAGTTTAGATGACTCATAAGAACTAGTTCAAGAGTTGTTCAATTGCAAGGAAATATTATGTACTACATAAGACACAATTGGAGTAAAATCGGTTTGATTCACTTGAATCAATTCATGAACAAGATAGCCACGGTTTGCAAGGATTGAATTTCTTATTGTTTTATTATTTAAGTTCATGAACAACCGATTTGAGAAATAACCAGCTTGGGTACGCGTACGGGTATGCGTACTTTAGCTACAAGAATTAGGTTTGAATACCTAGCAGAAATTCTCGGATGAAAACTTTCGTGAGTACGCGTACCTAAGGTAACTGGTTTGTAAGTTCGTAAACTCCAAACTTAGCAGAAATTCACGTACATGAACTTCCGCCAGTACGTGTACGAGTACGCATACCCAACCTGTCTCCTTCACCAATACCGCATGCACACATATGCACGCACTTGGTTTCTGATACATGGACTTATACACTAATGTGCGAACACAATATATATGCTTATATCCATAGGTGGTTATGTAATCTCAACTCTACATTTCAATCATTGAAACATTCTTCTGTAATGTAAATAGTCGTTAGACATAAAGAATCGACTACCGTCATCAAAGCCATTTTCAAGATTGAAACGTCATCATGACTTTCATCACGGATAAAGATAAAAGGTAGTTAAAGCGGAATCTTACCAACTCATATTTCAACAAAAAGATAAGCGAGTAAACTCGGCTCGAAATAGCAAATGTGTATGTATGAAAACTATCATACTTATACGACTGTTGTCTCAAGAGTAGGATATAGATAGACTTTTGAGTGCTAGATAAGTTCAAGTCTCCACATACCTTTTTGGTCAGATGGTTCCTTGAGTAGTTGTTCGTCTTCATAAGATAATCGTCATGAAGTCTGGAGATTAACTATACTTAACTATCCTAGACCAAGACTTAGTCATAAGTAAACTAGAAATCAAGACGTATAGTTTTGATCACTAGTATTGACAAACATGCTTGAGATAGAAATGCACACGAGTTCGACCGAGCAATGCTCTAACACAAAGTACTTATACAAGAACCAATTCATGAACATAATGCCTCGGTTTGAAAAACAAGTTCACATACCTTAATTAATTAAAGTTCCAAGGACTTTAGTTCACAAACTGAGTTCGCAAACGAACCTGAGTTCATGAGTATGAGTTGTCATACTTACCGATTTTAGAACCTAACCATTGTGTTCGAAAACTGAGTACATGAACCACAGTTCCGGACTTGCCTAGTCTTTCCTTTTGTAAACAATGTTCACAAACCACAGTTCCGGACTTATCACGGGTAAACCCATTCGCAAACACAGATTGCAAACAAGAGTTCCGGACCTGAACTAGTATTTCACAGTTCGCATACTAGGTACGCATATTGTGTTGTATCCAGACATTGGTAGTAGTTCTAAAACTCTCATTCAATCATTGAAACATCCTTAGAAGACAACAATGGTAATCTTACACATACCACTAGCTTCAAGTAATTTTCAATTGATTAATTGATCAATACGAAACTTCCCAAGTTAACATCAAATGATTGTCTCACACAAATCATGTAAGATGTTCAAGGTAATTTTCACATGATCATCTTGACTTAATATTTAGTTTCCAACATATAAATTGTTTACCACTAAACTCGTCAAGTAGATGATGAAGCCTTCTAAGCTTTAAATTTGTATTTCGATAAATATATAAACGAGATAAACTCGACCAAAATTTCAAATGTGTATAACATAAAGTCTATATATCTATAGGACTTGGTCTCATTAGAAGATTTTTAGAGCATAGCTTGGTTGAACTCGCCAAGCGTTGGTATGTCAAGTTTGGTTGTCATATTTTTGTATGAAAACTCATCTAGAGTCGCTTGATTAAATACTCGAGTCAACTTCGTTTAGGTTATACTAGAAAGTATAGGAATGTTGAGACATACAAGTATTACTCCAAAGACCTGATGACTGTGAATAAGTAATGAACTACAACGACAACATCATCCATCCACTTGAGGTTAGTAATATAGACTTGAACTATTTCATTCCTAACATATCTTTCAATTTGTGATATATTGAAAACATAACTGCGGAGCTGTATATACTGTACATATTGTATATGATACTCTAGGGATATAACATGATCATAATAGTATGATCATAGTATTAAGGAATTAGACTACGAAGTATAACCCTCCTCTTTTGAACTTCGAAGATATGACATCGACATAATCTTGTATATAGTGTTGTGATTATGTGTATGGATTATGGTGAAGATTTCATCCTAGGAAACAATGTTTTACATTTGTTTAAAGGAAGTACATTCATGAACTTATTTCGTGAATCGAAATGGAAATCAATAGGCTTATTGGTTCGGCTACTCATTGCATATCTTTGGATGACCAATATGTGTGAGATGGTAGAACCAGTCTTAACTCAGTTTATGTATCTTGGTATAATTAATCACAATGCCTAAACTTATGATTTGGTATGACTGGACCTTGTAATTGGTGTAACCGATCCTAAGTAATCACCATGTGATGGTATGATCGATCCTTGTAATTGGTGTGACCGATCCTAGTAATCGGTGTGACCGGTCCTTGTGATTGGTGTAACCGGTCCTGGTAACTGGTATGACCGGTCACAAGTAGATATCATGTGTAGATGGAACCGATCCTTGTAACTGGTGTAACCGATCTTAGTGACTGGTATGACCGTACCTTGGTGACTATTATTATAGAGGAGGAATTCAAAATAATAATAGACGAAAACTAGAAAACAGGACAAAAAGAAGTAATTCGAAGAAAAATATCTTCTCTAGATTATGAACAAGAAAACTATTACAATTGTCTTTTTGTTACGCTCACAATCTCTCTAGGTAAATAACTTTAAATTGTTTGCTAAGTTTGCTTTTACAATAATTAATTGTCTCACAAACTTATCTCAAGGTGACTTGTCTCACAAATCTCCCTCTCTGATCTAGGTATGTCTGTATCTCAAACTACACACTAGATGTCTTAGCTATGAGCTAAACATCTCTATTTATAGCTTTAACGGTTTCCCAAACCTTTTAGGAATCTATTTCCTTATCTAGCAATAATTCTTCTTCTAAGTATATTACCTTGTCTAGGAATATTCCTTACCTAGGAATAATTCCTTTTCTAAGTATATATTTCCTTATCTAAAAATATCACCTTGTCCAGGAAATATTCATTTTCTAGGTATATTTCCTTATCTAGGAATATTACCTTGTTTTGAAATATTTCCTTATCAAGAACACTACCTAAAAATCAGTATTCCTTCCTAAAATTATAATTCTATCCTCAATTCGTCTTGAGGACCACTAGTTCCCGGAGAGAGGAAGATACACATGTATCATTTTGTGACAAAAAGAGGGAGAAATATATGGAGTAAACAAGTGATTTTTAATCACTAGAAAAGGATAATTGTGCCTAAACGTTATATCTAACGAAAGAGAAAACCATTGACTAAGGGGGAGAAACATATCATATTGTTGTGTAGTAATTTTTACTACAAAAGGGGAATAACAAAGATGTTCGGATTGAATATTTACCTAGCTTACCTTTAGGGGGGAGTAAAAGCTTTTGTTATTTAAATGTAAACAACGACATTTATTGATTGAATATATGCAGGTTATTGTGTTGTTGAAACTTGGAATCAAGCGTATGAGGAATGAGTTATTTTGTAATTCGTTTATCTCCATATGTAATAAGAGTTTTGTCACTAAAATTGACAAATGGGGAGATTGTTAGAGAATATCTCAGTTGAACTCACCAAGCGTTGGTATGTCAAGTTTGGTTGTCATATTTTAGTATCAAAACTCATCTTGAGTCGCTTGATTAAATAATAGAGTCAACTTCGTTTAGGTTAGACTAGAAAGTCTATGAATGTTGATATATACAAGTATTAATCTGAAAACCCGAAGAATGTGAAGAAGTAACGAACTACAGCGACGACATCATCCTTCCACTTGAGGTTAGTAATATTGACTTGAAGTGTTTCATTCCTAATGTTTCTTTCAAGTGGTGATATATTGAAAACATAACTGTGAAGCTGTGTATACTATACATATTGTATATGATACTCTAGGGATGTTATATGATCATAATAGTATGATCATAGTATTAAGGAATTAGACTACGAAGTATAACCCTTCTCTTTTGAAATTCGTAGATATGACATCGACATAATCTTGTATATAGTGTTATGATTATGTGTATGGGTTATGGTGAAGATTTCATCCCAGGAAAAGATGTTTTACATTTTTTTAAAGGAATTACATTCATGAACTTGTTTCGTGAATCGAAAGGGAAATCAATAGGCTTATTAGTCCGGCTATTCATTGTATATTTTTGGATGACCAATATGTGTGAGATGGTATAACCGATCTTAACTCGGGTTATGTATCTTGGTATAACTAATCACAATGCCTAGACTTATGATTTGGTATGACCAGTCCTTGTAATTGGTGTAACCGATCCTAAGTAACCACCATGTTATGGTATGATCGATCATTGTAATTGGTGTGATCGATCCTAGTAATTGGTGTGACCGACCATAAGTGTTGTGTGACTGATCCTTGTAATTGGTGTAACCAATCCTGGTAACTGGTGTGACCGATCAAAAGTAGATACCATGTGTATATGGAACCGATCCTTGTAGCTGGTATAATAGATCCTAGTGACTGGTATGACCGATCAAAAGTATGTACCATATTTAGGTATAACCGATCCTAGTGATTGGTATAACCGATCCGAACTCATGTATGTGATTTGGTATGACAAATCACCTAGTAGTCTTGGAATACAAGCAAACCAATTATAAACTTGTTTGGAAGTGTGGTATAACCGATTCTAAGAAAGCAAATCCATGTAAATATGAAATAAGGATTTGCAGTGAAAAGATGTCAACATACTTTGAACATGAGTTGTAACTCTTATCATTTATTGTTCAAAGATATTCCTTGGTACTCAAGGTGATCTTGTGCCGAAATAAATTAAGAATCTTTTAATTAAGGTTTTTGGTTTTATATGTTTTAATTACCATCAATTAATGCATAGCTCTAGAAAAAAAAAATAGTAATGTGCATTTACTAATAGGAGATTTTCTATTGAGAGATTTCGTAAATATTGGACAAGCATTTATTGGAATTAGGAAAACCGAATTTTGGCATTCATTGCATATGTTGAGAATATTTTCGGTTTTGGAAATTCCTTGGTGTCCAAACATCCTTGGTCTATAAATACCTAAGTTTGCATTTATAGCAAACTATCCTAAGAGCCCGGCAAACTTCATTTCTTGTTGTTTCTGGTGGAGCCATCTATTCAGAGAGGAAAGTATTCTAATTAGGCGAAATCTCTTACGTCCGCTCATTTAAAGATTTCTGTGGGATCAAGAATCTCAACGAGTACGGTTGGTGGGAAACTAGATAATTGCAGTGCTATTAGTTTTCGATTGATTTAATTGACTAACGGTTGTTGAAACTTTGATTGCACGTAGTTTGTTTATGCTTGAGAATCTTCTCTTCTGATATAAGACTCACTCAAACTAGATCAGAGTATCTTTAGAACTGTTGTTAGATCTAAAGACATCTTGTGATAATCTATTGTTAACAAACTCTGTTCTATGTATGATGGATCATAAGAGATTCAAGAAGTGTTGTGCAGGTTTTAAAGATAAAAGAATATTCGAAGACGAAAAAGATTTCTTATTAGTTTTCATATCTTGTGAATTGTGTGCACAAACCTTGATTGGCTGGGATCCAACTAGAATCAGTTTATCTTTGATAGATATGATTGATTAGTTGCATGAGATCGACATTCTCTATATTTTTCTTTGAGATCTATATTGATTGAGTACGAAGCTATACTTGACTATTTCGGTAGTTAAAGTAAGATTGATCTAACCAGAGAAAGGAGTTTATTAGATTAAACGGAAGAGACTTTGTCAACGACTCATCTATATCTTGTAGCAAGATTGATTAGAGTGGTTACCAAACATATTCTTCCTTTGTTGTTTGGAATACGATCCAAAGGACTTTTTATTCACGTGCGTGACTCTAGAAGTCGAAGGCACAGGGATACTGAAGGAACTAAGTAGCTAGGGGTAGTCCGATTGGTCTCAACTATACGAAGTTGGTATTATATTTTGTATAACGGCTTAATTATGAGAGTATTCAAAACTGGACTAGGTCCCGGTGTATGGGTTGTTGTAGGCACAAAAAATTAATAAAGATATTTCCCACTAATTAAGTAGTAATATAGCGGTAGTAAGAGATCGTTCCCACAGAGAGCTGTGTAATTGATAGGTTATTTGATCAACAAGATAAAGTAAATAACAAAGGGGGGTTGGTTTTAAGATAAATAAAGAGACAATAATAAGAAAGGGATGATTAAGGAATCCTTCTCAGTTACCAAGCGATAGCTGGATTAATATACTTAACTATCGTTCATAAGAACCATTCATCCAATCGTAGAATGACAACTTGATCAGTGTTATCCCTGAAACTCCTTCAATCACTAGATATGGAAGTTCTTGACTACCAGATTCTATCCGACTAACCACCAAGTAGTAGATCACTCAAGGTGTAATCCAATTGAATGCTTTAAGCTTTGTGAATTTAGGTTGATCACAGTAGTTAAACTCTTAGATTAAGGTTTACTTACAGGTGTTGTCTTCACTTGCAACCGCTCTACAGAATCCCTCTGCGAGGTCTCGCAATTTTTACTTTTGTAGAGAGTTAATCGATGATTACTTATCTCATAACTTCTACTAGCGATAGAACAATCAATAGAATAATCTAGTATGCATCCCAAATCAGTCTAAGAATTACTCATAAACCCTAGATATGGTAAAGACAAACGATGATGATAAAAACTTTCAATAGATTTGTATTATTAATAAAGATTCATGCTTAAAACATTGAATCCATCCTTAATCAACAAATGATTTAGCTACTCATATTACAAAGAAGATGAATAATGGTGGTTTCCCCCTAAAGGGGTAAACCCTAGCTTATGATATGAGATGATCGATCTATCTTCTTTAGAAGGCCTAATACCTATTTATATAAAGACCCTAAACATAGTTCGGGACTTTTTGGCCTTCATAGGTATGCATACGGGTATGCGTACCTAAATTTCAGTTAAATCCTGGGGATATAAGTCAAATCCAGGGGACATAAGTATGCATACCCGTTTGCATACTTTACTGTCTTCGGTATTCGATAAAAAACTCGTTTTGGCCACAACTTCTTCGTCCAAACTCGGAATGATCTCATTCTTTTTGAATTATTTTTGTCTTTCAATTATATTCAAGATGGTGATAAGAATTCCTTAATTTGAATGAGTTAATCTCTGTCTTTAGCATGTGTCTTGATTTTGAGCGTTTTGCTCCTTTTCATCGCACTTCTTCACTACACCATTTTAAGGGATTTGCAACCCAGTTTTGCAACGGCACTATGTCCGTTGCTAAATTGATGTTGCTAATCTCCGTTGCAAAAATTTAGCAGCGGCAAAAATCTGTTGGTAATTTTGCAACCTCGACAGGTAGGTTGCGAATTGCAACAACGATTTGCTCAAGCGTGTGAAGCGGGTGTGCGGTCACGACACTAGAGATGATAAACACACCCCATTCAAACTATGGTCAAGAGTTCTTCTTTTTTTTTCCCACCCTTAATCCCAATCTAGCCTTATCCTTCCCTTATTCCATTTTCTTCTTCATTTTTTCTCCACCACAAATAGCCTACTCTCTCGACTCACTCTCTCCTCTCCTCTCATCTCATGTCCTCTCCATCTCCATCTCCAGATCCACCTGCTTCGCTGAGCTTTTTATTCAGAAAGATTAAACCCTACTCTATCATCGGTTTGAACTCTATAATCAGGTATAATCTTTGACATTTTTTTTAGGGTTTACAGATTTATATATCTAGGGTTTGAGTTCTGATTTTTGGGGTTCAGAAACTTTGATTCTAGGATTGAGAGATTTTGATTTAAGTTTATAGAATGCTAGGGTTCCATTTAAGTTTATCAATTTTAGGTTTTAATCGTTGATTCAGTTTTTCGATTTCGTTTGTGAATCTGAATCTTTCTGTAACAACACAAATATTTTACAAGAAAGATACTAGAAATTTTGAGCATGATCGACATGTGTGTGACATGAGCAACAAGTGGCCTAATTGCCTTTTTCTTCTACTTTCCCATCTGGGTTTTAAAAAAAGCACTTTTGTTTCCCTGTTTTTGGTGCTTTGTGCTTACACAAAAGGGGATTTCTTCTTGTTTTAGAATCATGGGACTAATGTCGTTAATCAATTTGGCTTATTTGATTTTATTATCCATTGAAAAATTGGGACTTTTACAAACCAATGAGTGGGTAGTTATATTTTCATGTGAACCTAAGTGTTTTTCTCATAGCAATTTGGAATGTTTACAAAGTTAAATTTTATAATGATTTGTAAAGATCAAAACTGTCTACAATCACTCAAATTTGATCCCATGTCATTTGAATAAATTTTGTGGTTAGTATATTTTCATGTGAACCTGAGTGTTTGATCCCATGTCATTTGAATAAATTTTGGGACTTTTACAAACCAATGAGTGGGTAGTTATATTTTCATGTGAACCTGAGTGTTTTTCTCATAGCAATTTGAAATGTTTACAAAGTTAAATTTTATAAATTTTGTAAAGATCAAAACTGTCTACAGTCACTCAAGTCTATGGGGTAGTATGTTGGTTTGATCCCATGTCATTTGAATAAATTTTGTGGTTCGTATATATCTGGGATCTGGTTTACGACCTTCGCGCTGTTTGCAAAAATGAATAATTAAGTGGCGCAGTTTTATTTTATTTTTTGGGTCTTACCTTGGGCGTGTACTGACTAGTTTGAAACCCCTTTGTTGTGTAAATATTAGTGCTTTAAAATCTGTCTCATATGTATATATAACTATCACATGGACTCCCAAGGCTGTGTTATTAAGTAATGGCTCTCTGTCATATATGTTTAGCTATATTTTAATGACTGCGAACCTATTTCATTTTACTGTCTATGTTGCAATGGATGTCAGACCTTCTTGCTGGTATCTTTAACCACTTTTTTTTTTAACTGAGAAAGAATAGTGTAGGTGTCGTAAAAGGCTTGTCTTGTGGCTAAACTTTTACTGCACAAGGGTTTCAAATGTCCCATTTAGGAGATTTAGTCCAGCTAGGGATTCTTGACTTTTTTTTGCCTCCTTATGGAAATGTATACTCCTCCTCCATGTATTAACATTTTTGTTTTATGTCTCTTCATTATCCTGAATTGTTTGTACTGACCACTTTAGTTCCCTATGAAGATAGTGTCTAGCAAGAAAGAGATTGTCATTTACAAACATATATGGCCATCGTATAGTACTCGATAATCACTTCATTAACAAACATATATGGCTTTATTTTATTTTTCTTATATATGTTCACACTTTTGTAGATGTGCATGCTAACATGTAGATGAACACTCTCATGCAGTTGTGCTACTTTTTTTTCTTTTTTTGGAACACTTTTGTACATGTGCTTAGCATGCTAGCATGTAGATTCTTATGCAGTTGTGCATAAGGAAGAATCTCAGGCAGATTCTTATGCAGTTGTGCATAAGTAAGACTCTCAGGAAGTTGTGCTTAAAAACTTTGAATCATGATGTATCTATGTGAATCGGCAGTATTAATATATATAATCCGTTTTTCTTTATGAATGTTTGTGGTTTGGGTTCTGTTGTATTTTTTTGCGCAGCTAACTGCAGTGCTGATAAAATTGAAGCGGTAGTAGCCACCTGGGGGAATATCAAACCCTGGTAAGTATACTTCCTTTGCTTATGCTTATCATATTGAGTACAAACTTATGGATATTAATATTTTTTATATAATCACTTTTGAGGTACTATGTTGTTCATTATGTTGTTATGGACTATGTTGTTGGTGAACTAACTTCGGTAAGTCTTTGTTGTGATATTCGTTACAATATCATTTGCATCTTATTCATAAAGCCATTGGGTATGGTGGGTCTTCATAACATCTATCTTAACTTGTATGTATCTTTGGTTCTATTTGTGCAGTTCACACTTTTGTCAGACCTGGAACCATCTCTTAAAGCTCTTAAAGATAAGCTCTTGACTAAGAATGTGCATTGATTGTTAATTGGTAAAGATAGTTCCATGGATTTAATGAATCTTTCTTATGTTTTCATTTGTAGCTAAGTGTTACCATTAGCATCCCCGGGGAAAGATGAATTTGTTTTCTAACCACACGCTTATTTGGGAGGGTACATTGTTGCTAGTTTTGGAGTTTTATTTGATAAAAAATGAAGTTTGCTATTTCGTACTTACATAAAGAATGAATTTAGTTTAATTTGGAGTTTTATTTGAATTTGATTTCACTTCTTGGAATGCAGATTAAGCCAGAGATGTGCAGATATGAAGTCATGTCAACTAGAACTGAAATGCGCCTTGCTAAAGCTGAAGTAATCAACTAACAACTCTTGAATATACCAGGGAAAATTCAGTTCAACAGAAATTGAACTCGCCACCAGGTAGGACATTAAGCTTGTTGTATGGACTTGCACCATATGTCTATTGATAGCAAGAGTAACAGAACCATACATGTTTCATTGACTGTAGTTTGATACTCAATGAAACATTAGTTGTAGTCTATGTTGATATTTTACCTTATTTTGGTCTATTAGTTGTATTCTATTTTGATATTTTACCTTATTGAGTTATTTCGTTCCCCTTCATTGTGAAGTTTCTGTCGAGCATGAAAAATTCTTTCTTGGTGCTGCTTTGCACCGACCTAAGAGGTATAGATAATGAAAGTACTTTTTGATTTTCAAATGTTACTGCATCGTGAATCTGTAGGTCATTATAACTACAAAGTACAAACCCCATACACCATGACTGGTGTAGAATTTAGCCCCTCATAAGTACATGGATGTTACACATACTCATTTGTTTTTTTTTTAATCTATTTGACAAAGCAGTGCTAGACATGCAAGTTTGTATTTCCTTAGTCATGCAGGACAACCATCTCATGCATTTGGTGGACGAGCTTGCTAGTGTTTCATCTTTTAGGCTTTAGGAAGATTAAGTCCTTAGAGTGTACCCTAGACAGTGAAATTGTGTCAGGGTGATATTGATGCTGCTAAGCTACTTGTTAGTGTGAAGTATGTGGGTTCTTTTGATTTGATTATATAGCCTATTACTCTTCGACTCAATCTTTATAAGCATACTGGAGATCTTATTAGAATAATTTGTGATGCTTTGTTCGCAGGTTTATTGAATGATGCTCATGAGATCATAAAGGTTGGAGAACAAAGCGGCAGTTATTAGGTCCCTTAGCAGCTGCAAGATTTGTAAGTTATAATGTAATATCTCCTTATAGAGATTTAAGTTAGAAAAACTTAGGAATTTCAGAACTTTATACAAACTAAACTTAAGAACTATATATGTGGAATGCTGAACTATATCTGACATAGTTTGTATCAAATACTCATACTTGTTAACTTGCAATTGAAGATTTGTTCTTTCATAATGCTGAATGTGGAAAGGAAAGTGAATGAATGTGTCATGGTTTGTATATCTGTGGAATGCTGAATATGGGGAACTGGGTTACTGCATGGGGTAAATTTGGGGGAATGGATTTTGACCATGTCAATGAAGACTTGACCTTTTTTTTTGTTGTAAAAAATTTGCAACGTCTTTATTCTGTTGCTAAATTAGAACCAAACCAATAAATTAGAACCAGAACCAATAAAATTTAGTTCCGAGTAGGGGTATTCCAGTAATTAGCAACAACTTAGCAACGACAGACTTCTGTTGCGAATTAATACGTTTGCAACGGTTGTTGCCGTTGCGAAAAACTGCAACACGCGGTTTTGCAACAGGGATCTGCCGTTGCAACCCCAATCAGCAACAGCCAGGGGCCGTTGCTAATCCCTAAAAATGGTGTAGTGCTTCCACTTCTTTTGGACTTGGGCACTTGGATACTTGGAATACTTCTATTCCTAGCTCTTTTCAGCACTTTGTAGCTCCTTTTTGGATGATTTACCTAATATAGACAAATAAGAGAAAACAAGAGTAATAATACGAAAATATGAAAGAATAATAGCTTAAACAAGTATGGAATGGACACTAAAATCATATGAATTATGCACTTATCAAATTCCCCCACACTTTGCTAGTCCTAGAGTAAACTAAAATAAAATAATCCTAAATACAACAACTCCATGTCGTTGAGAGAACGGTTGCACTTAGATAATGCAACATGCCTTTAAACCCCTAGGTGTCCCTAGTGGACGAGTTATAGTCTCGTGAGGGTTTACAAGAGGTATACTCACAAAACATACTCCAATTTATTGCCTTGGAAGAACCACTAAGGATAGACACAAAGTAGAAAGCCAAATAATTAGCTTGCATATGTTCTTTAGATCCAAACATCCCACATACATTCCAATCTTCTCACATAATCAATTACTTACTTGTGACATTCAACCTGATCAAAGCTCTACTAACATAGTCATCATACTTATTGCAACGTTTGTGACAACACTCGCATACTGAAATCACATGGATAGATAAGAAAATGGAAATAGAAAAGTGAAGTGTGCAAATGTTGACTAAAGTGAAAGATGTTACCCACAATATTTGTATTAATGTCGTCAAAGGATTCTTATTTATAGCGCAATTGAGAGAAGCACCCATTTAACTCGACCACATGATTAGATACTCTAAGCGCATGTTCCTTTTTAGTAAGTACATGATAGTTGCCTTAGATCCTGCATTCCACGCTTGTTTAGGCGACGGAGACATGGACAACATTTCACACATACTGCTATCCAAGTGTCAAGAACCTCATCAATAGTCTTTTGACTTGCTATATAATGATGATATGGTTTTTATTTCATCGACTACATGATTAGTCCGCAATTCTGGACCTATCATTTATTAGTGTCGATAAATGAAAATGAGCCTTATATATTTTTTTTTCTTGGCTCACTATTTATGAGTGTAATACAATTGTCTATGGGGCTTTTATATACTCAACCAATGATTACCTTTCTACAACATCCACGGCAGTATGAGGATCCCACCAAATCACTTTAGAGAAACATAAAACTGAAAAAATAAAAAGAAAGCGGTTCAGTAATGATAAATTGCGAGGATGAATCTTTCAAAAGACTACCATGCCATTTCTAGCACCTGAGTTTGGCATTCAATTATGAACGTATATAATTAAGGATTGTAGAATGATAAAATGGGACTCAATCCATAGCCGTAAGAACTGTTTCAACCTGAAAAGGTTTAGAGCGTCATCCTAAATAGCTCACAATTAACTCCAAAATATGAAGTCTCAAGAATGCGAGAAATCAAAGAGTATTATTTATTATGTGCATATGCATATAGTATGATACTAAATACTCCCCCATACTTAAACTCAACATTGTCCTTAATGTTCAAAACCGAAAATTCTGATTTCTGACATAGCAGCCCTGAAAAACTCAAAAACTGTACAAATGGGTAGGGAACTAGGAAAAACATCCTAAACGAAAGTTGTTCGCCTATGTCTTTTCTAAAGAGTTTCAAAAGGGAACAGTGTTTTGACAAATGTTCTGACTTTGATGGCCTCCGGATTGACTGACATGCAATCTGAAAAAGTTCTGTAAAAATACCAAAACTCAAATGTCCATGCCAATCGATCCAACTTAACAGACTCAGAGTTAAGATTTTCTTTTTGGAAAAAAAGGTATGTCTGTTCCCTTTAAAATTTGGGGTCAACCACTCAAATCGGACTCCGTATGAAGTCTAGAGAGTTGTTTTCGTGACAAGCGCGCAGTCAGAAATTTCTGATGAGAATTCGTCCAAACTTTCATCAACAACCTAAAAACTCAATACCATCCCTCACTCCAGAATAAAAGTAGCACTGATGGAGCTTACCCTCTCTCATATTGGTTGGTGAGTGTAACCTTGTGCTCTCATTGGCTAATTGAGAAACCATTCGTATTCGTCGGATGAAATTTCGTTAGATATGGTGCGTTGATCTGACAATGTGAAGTGTAGATTGGGTGGATTTTTTGGACATACGCGACGAATGTCCCTCATTATTTAGAAAAATTGTTATATTAATTTCGTGCATTTATTGTGAAAATTCAGAAAATAAAGAAAACTACTATATTAATTTCGGACATTTGTGATTAAAAAAAATATCAATTCAACGTATTTATGGAATAAAATAAAATAATTTATATTTTTTGAATCTTTTATAATTTCATGTAATTATTATAGAAAATCCAGAAAAAAAAAACTATATTAATTCTTAAATTTATGAATAAAATAAAAAAAATCAATTCAACGTATTTATGGATAAATTAATATTTTTCTGAATCTTTAATAATTTCATGTATTTTTATAAATTATCCAAAAAATAAAGAAAACTGATATGTTAATTTTGGACATCTATATTTTTGGATGATTTTTAAGGTAAGAAATCTATGCATTTATTATTAAAAAATCTAAAAGATAAATATTTATTCAAAAATATACTATGAGTTTCTTTTCAAAATATCATTGGTAAACAAATATTACCATAAATAACGTTATGATTTTTATGGATTTAACTTGCTAAAATTATGTAAATACAAATCAAATATGCAGAAATTTTATATATTTTTAGACATGGATTTATATTATATCCAAAATAAAAATGTTTTATTTATGGGTTTGTCATTGATACTTCTATTTAAGAGCATTTGATCAAGAGCATACTTCATTTTTCGAAGCCTCTCTATAAAATTATCTTCTCCATGAAGAACAAGTCGAAAGTTTTTAATTTATATTCGATTATGGTTTGTTGGCAATATATAGTGTTTCAGTAGTTGTTTTCTTTCTTATGATTTGTGATTTTGACTCACAGTTTTATTGATTTATTAACAGGTGCGCAAATTAAAATTCTCAACCACCTGTGAGTTTAATTTCTCAATATTCTCTTTGCTTTCGATTTTCTGTTTTATGTTTGTTTTATTGATTTGTTAACAGGTGCGCAAAACAAAATTCTCAACCAGGTGTGAGTTTAATTTCTCTCTATTCTCTTTGCTTTCGATTTTCTGTTTGTGTTTGTGTTGTTTTTGGTTAATTTGTAACTTTAGATTTTGAAGATTTAATTATTCATTTTGTTTTGATTTCTTTTGATTCCTTTTATCAGGATGGGGATCGAGAGAAGCGGAGGGCGATGTATTAACATCGACAAATAAGTTCACTAGATTACCTTTTGTCCACAAGAGTTATTAAGAACAAGGATATTTTTTGTAAATATAAATTATGTTTTCAAAATTTTATGTATTACTAATTTGCTTTCGATTTTCTGTTTTGTATTTGTGTTGTTTTTGGTTAATTTGTAACTTTAGATTTTGAAGATTTAATTATTCATTTTGTTTTGATTTCTTTTGATTCCTTTTATCCGGATGGGGAGAGAAGCGGAGGGAGAAGTATTAACATCGGAAAATAAGTTTACTATATTACCTTTTGTCCACAAGAGTTCTCAAGAACAAGGATCTTTTTTGTAAATATAAATTATGTTTTCAAATTTTTATGTATTACTAAATTTTTTTAAGATTAGTTTTTATTTAGAACGCGCAATTGGGGGATATGAATTACTTCCCCCAACCAGGGGTGGCTGATAAGGGGTAACTTTTGAATATGAAAATACCAAAATATCCTTTCCTAATTAGAAACCTTTATGAAAAGACTGTTATGCCCTTTCCCCTAAAACAATTAAATCTAAAAACCAAATAAGTTTATCCCCCAATTTCATTTGATTGCTTGCTTTGTTTAGGGTTTTGATTTTTTTCTTCATCTTCTTCATTGTTCTTTGAGAAGGTTAGTGATGAAGAAGAAGAAGAAGAAGAAGAAGAAGAAGAAGAAGAAGAAGAAGAAGAAGAAGAAGAAGAAGAAGAAGAAGAAGAGGACGACGCGACGAACTCGGACGATCAACCACTCGCAGTCATGGATTCTTTGAGAAGGTTAGTGATTTTGAACTCATTTATGATTGTTTTAATCGATTTATAGCAATGGGTTTAGGTTAGAATCACCAAACATAGCTGAAACAGTCGAGTTACACAGAGTACCGGCATTCTATCCGGGATGAATACCACGCCGGTTTTAAGTACCGGCATTCGATCTGGGATGAATACCATGCCGGTTTTAAGTACCGACATGTTCGATATAAATATATCCATGCCGGTAGTCAAGTGAAAAAAAAAAATCAAGTTTCTGGATACTTTTCATCATGTGCCGGCACAGAATTATAGGATGAATACCCCGCCGGAAGTGAGTTCCGGCATGGTTATTTAAGATGAAGACCACGCCGGAAGTGATGAAGAACATGTTGGAAATGATAAAGACCACGCCGGAAGTGATGAAGAACATGTCGGAAATGATGAAGACCATGCCGGAAGTGATGAAATTCAATGCCGGTACTGAGTTCCGACATGCTCGATATAAATCTTTCCATGCCGGTAGTGAAGTGAAAAAAAAATCAAGTTTCTGGATACTTTTCATCATGTTCCGGCATAGAAATTTAAGCAAAAACCATGCCGGAAGTAGTTCCGGCATTCTCGAAAACTAGATTACCATGCCGGTACCTGTTCAAAACCAAAAAAAAAATCAACATTCTTAAGATAAAAACCAGAAAAAAATCGTGATGAGAGAGCTACGCCCCCCGAACCCCCCCGGATAGTGGCAATAATTTATGCACATTTCCAACAATGCCAGCATGGGTTTTTTTGTTGAATACCATGCCGACACCGAGTTTTTTCAGCTACAACAATGGTGGATTCAAAGACAAAAAATCAAATTTTCAACCTCTTAGATGCAATTCTCTCATCACAATCATCTTCCATTTTCAAAACAAAAAAATTCCACTCAAATTTTTTTCCCCTACTTCAACTCCTCACTCACACAAATTAAAAAAAAATCAAACTAATCTATCCCCCAAATACTTAACATTTTTACTAATTATAATTATTCACTAATTAGGATTAGTCAGGGCTAAATTAGGTATTAAAAAAAAATTACATATGGGGTCACCCAGAATTGCTATTGGGACACCAATTTTGTCCTCTAGCTATATCCCCCAATTAGTTTGGATATCCCCCAAAGAATCAGAAAGTTATGAAGTGCTTAAAGAAGAGGAAACATTTGGGGAAAAAAAATACATTACATGGCTAAACTAAAGGAGGTAGGCAACATTTAATATATTTGGAAAATATCAGATTTTTTAAGTTACGTATATGTTTAGTGTAGGTGTAAATTATCCACAGAGCCAGGTGGCAACATCCTAAGCTATGACACACCCAGAGACGAAGAAGCGCGAGCATGGAATGAAGACCAACATGCGCGAGATTTGAGGAGCCACGTGGATCAGGCGTGATTGCTCTACAAATGTCGGACAAGACTTGACCCCAGGCTTCTGACAAAGCTGACAAGACAAGACACGGCGGGTCAAACGTAAAGCTGTGGTCAAATGGATAAGAAGATACGCGTCACATCGGCCAACTGAAAGGGCGACAGATAAGAAGGGCGACATCGTGCCAAGAGAACACCCGAAGAGGTCGGCTCGGAAAAGAGACAGGCGAAGGAATCAAGATACATCGTCCATATGCAGAGAAGAATGGACGACACAAGCAGGCCCGATCACAGAACTTCAGAATAGATGTAACATGACCAACACCCTAACATTGGTTGTATGAAACCTCTCCTATAAATAGTGTAACTTGTATCCAAGAAGAGGGTAGGTTAGTGTAACGATCCTCGAGCTCGTCAACGCTATTAGACCAGTCAAGAGACTAATTAGACGATAATTACTCGATTAGTGTAAATCGAACATTAATTATTAGAAATTAATCTAACAACGATTTAGATACGAAACTAGTATCGTTAGATAGGTCTCGAAAAGTTATGCGATATGGACTACTCGAACGTGTCAATCGAATACCGGACGAAGAAGAATTTATCAGATACGCGTGAAGGACAAAATCCGAGTGGCTGCCCATAATAATTTTGTGGGTGCCTTAAGAATTTTGGTCGGCCTTATCCACCAATTCAACCGAGAGGATTAACTCACTCTCTTTCTCTTTTCTTCTTCTCTATTCTCGTTCTTCTTCTTTCTTCTTCTCTTTCTCTTCTTCTTCTGTTCTTCTGCGAGAGATTCTGAGAGTTTGTGAGAGATCGATTGAGAGAAGTTTTTGATGATGATGAGTAGATGATGAAGAGGATGTTGCATATGTGAATCGTGATGAAGAACATTCAGGGTTGAATATGAGATTATCGGATTAAGGTTTAGAGATTTAATTCTGAGTTCATAAAGAATTAGTATAACAACATAGAGATATTCATAGAGTAGGAAATCAAGGGTTGTCATTCAATTGGTGTTCTGAAGTTGATTTGATAAAGAATCATAAAGTTAGGGTTTCTGAATATTACTCGAGTATGAAATTGATGAAATTATTGAAGAATAAATGATGGGTTTCGAAGCACATGAAGTAAAGATGAAAGTTATGGTTTTAATTTAGAGGATTCGATTGTGAAGAAAAAAAGTTATAAGAGTTGGGGTTCCGTGAAGAAGAAGAATAGAAGATTAGGGTTTTGGGTTCGATTATAGACTTGCATGAGATTGATAGATGAATTGAGGACTGGTTTTAAATGATTGAGGAACGGTATGAGGTTAATTGGTTGATATGAGCTGTTCGTGAAGAATTGGAGAATTTGGAGTTTATGTTCCGTTCTTCCCCAAATTAGAATTGGCGTGGTGAAGTGTCAATTCAGAGAAGATTAATGTTGGGTAAGTTTCTTTGTTTCTTAATCTCTCCTTTCAAGATAAATTATTTAGTTTGTTTGTGGTTGAATAGATTCAGTTGGTTGAGTGAGTTATATAATTGTGGATGGAAGCATAAGCAGTGATATGGTGATGTTAGAATGGTTGTAACTGAGTAGTGTGGAAAAGAATTGGATTTGTGTTGTTGTAATTGTTACAGGTGATGGGTGAGTTGTTTTGGGTGTTGGTTTTGGCAAGTAAAATAAAAGAGAAATGGAATGAAGTTGTTGGTGGTGGTAGTGATTTAGTAAGGCACATGATTTTTGGAGATGGTATTGATACTAGAGTGGTTGTTGATGCAGGGCATGGAAAAGTAGTTGTTGTTGAACTGAGCAGTTATAGATGAAATGGTTATTTGATTGAGATTGTATTAATGATAGTAGTCTTTGATGTAATGAAAGTGGTAATGTGTATGTAATGGATTAGTAGTACCTGTGGTGAAATTTGGAATGGAAGTTCATGAGAATGAGATTGTTGGTCTGAGCTGTTGAGTTATTCTGGTTTACAAGAAGTTATATTAAATTTGGTGTTAGTGTTGATGTTACAGAGAAGGTGGTTTTGGTAAAGTATCAGTTGTAGATTTTGGTGGTTACTGCAAAGAGAAGTTGAGTTAATTGGTGAATTTTAGAAGATATTGGTAGAGCTGTGATTGTAATTGTGTTGGTGGTCTAAGGTGTGTTTAACAGTTTAGTTGAGGGAGTGAACTGAATTTAGAAGAAGCTAAGTATTGCTTGGTACTACAATTACAGGTAATCTGTATTTAGATTTAAAGTGAGTAATGAAGTTATATGCATTGAATGTATGATTGAAGTGTTAAGTTGAAGTTGATATTTGTGGACAATCTGATAGAACTGAATGAAGAGAAGTTAGAAGGCTGATTGTAGAGTTGTAGATTGTGTTGGATGTGAAAAGCTTGGAACTGCATAATGCAGGTAATCAAGGTTGTTGTATTGTAAATGAAATTCATTATTGTTTTATATTTCAAATGAAGTTGAATTGTTAAACAGAAGTTGTGAATATAAGATTAGTGTAGAAATTTGTCGAAATGAAGCTTAAGCCTATTAGTAATCCCGATCAGCTTAAGTGACCGATTTGTTTAGTTGACTCAGTTGTCTGACTGAGTTGAATCGTGGTGACTCAGTGAGTTCCCTAACTTGACCTGAGTCGGACCATTGACCCGATCTGACTCAGTTGACCGATTTGATTACCCTGGAATTGACCTTGACTGGACGTGGACTGTTAGTTGACCCTTTGACCGTTAGTGACTGTTAGATTGACCCAGTTGGGCCAGGCCTTATTAATGGGTTTGTTTAAGTGGGCTTGGGCTTTAGACCAGTTTTCTTAATTAGATGTTTTGGACCTTTTGTGGTCCGAATTAGATTTTGGTTTCTTCTACAAAGTTGTAGATATTCATAAGACTTAGCTATTGGACTAGAGAACCAACCCAATAAATTGGTAAATCTTTAGATATGCAAGAGATGGATTATGAAGATGTGAAGAACCTTAGATGGGATAAGGATAGATAGTAAAAGGGTATAAAAACGTAAATGGGCCTAGAATCATTAGATAGACTTGTATGATTCTTGTGTGAGCCTTTTTAGCTAGATTCTTAGAATGCTTCTTTGATTATCAGTTATTATTAACAACGACCGATTCAAAGGACGAACCAGTGGATCGTGGATCTCGAGGTAGGCGTGGCTTGTCATCAAAAAGGTGTGGGAATGCATTTAACTCTTTGTATTCATTATTGTTGCTTTTATAAAATATTATGCTTAACAAACTCATGCATTGTCTGTTTCTGCATTCCATGTTTTATGTAAAATGCATTATGATAATCCTGTTATTTCTGTGAATCTTTCCACGATGTGGAAAGGACTTGTATTGTTTCGTCGTCAACATGAATTGTTGGGAAATGAGAATTTCCACTTGTGGTATATAGGATACGCTCCTTCACATTTATATCTACATGAATTCAACTTTTATTGTTTAGAGTTGGTCACCATGGTCTTGGTGGCATCCATAGCTAAATAGGTGTGAATTGCCGGTTAGGAATTCACAACCATATTAGTACATTGTTTGACGAAGGAGTTTGTTCCATATACATGTATGATTATTTTCAGTGACTTAGTCACTGTTTAATATTTTCGGAAAAACATTATTGTTTTCCAAATCTTGCATATGTTTACTTAGAAGGTTAAATGTTAATTATTCCCACTTCAGTTTCTGTGACAGATCAGAGTTGCGCAGCGAAAGCTTCAAGGGTTGAGTTCGATAATTGATTAACTTCTGTTATGTTTATTATATTGTATAATTTATTTGAAAACCAAATGACTATTATATATGTAACATTTGAGAGAAGATCTTGTATGTATATTTTTGAGAGGGGTTAGTTTTGGGTTAAGTTTTGTATCGCATTTCTTAATTGAATGTTTAAGTACATGTTTTAGATTTTAGTGCCTTTTTATTTAGTTAATTCTTTGGATTAGTCAGCTGCTAGCTTAGGGGGCACTACAGTTAGAATTGGGAGGGAGAGAAAGAATAGATTTCATCAAAGAAGAAGGAGTTAGTCGTGTAATAAGTTTGGTCAAAAGCAACACCTTTGTAACACTTTGAAGTAATAAGATTCACCCTTTCACCCCCGTGGACGTAGGTAATCATACCGAACCACGTATATCTTGTGTTCATTGTTGAGTGTTTACTTTCATTTGCATGAGTAAGAGGTTTATATCCTTTGAATGTAGTTTGTAGTAAAATGCATCTACATTCTGGCGCCGACTAAGGGGATCCGACTAATATCTCCGGATACCTTGCCCTGACGACCTTCAGAGACGATCAAAAGCTCCTAAATACACGTTAATGTGTTGTAGTTGAAGCTAGGATGAACTCTGTTGGTCGAAGTGATGTTTTTTTGAGACAGTTACCACGTGTGTAGAGTTACAGCAGTAACAGCGCCTTCAAAAAGTGAGGATTACCCACAATTTGATCGGCAGAGAATCTCCATAAGCTCACCGGCGACTAGCAGTTCGGGTTAGAAGCTAAGGGAAGAATCTGCTGAAAGGACGAATGTTTGTTTTCGATAGTTGAGTGATTTTTAGTTAACAGAGTTGTCCTCCAGCTACGGTATAAAGTTGGGTGCTCGGATTTACCAAAGGTTTGCGTTTTAGATGTTACCTCGTGTGTTAAGCTGTCAACCATAGGGAGTTTCTTGTCGGTGATGTAGCATAAGTCATCGGAAAGATCATGATCAGATCTCGAGGAAGTAGAGTTTGTACGTACTTGATTTGATCCTTGGGGTTATGTACCGTACCTTTTAATCGTCACGTGCACAAGTTTAATGATTTGGAGCATATAGAATAAAGGACAAGCTAACTTAAATGCATAGGACGGGTATTGAAAGCGACGTCGTACGGAGTAACATCGGCAAAGAAGTAGGGTCTGCCACAGTTTCAGCATAAGGCCAAACTAGGGAAGATAGGCAGAACCCACCTGACAAATGAAGTAGTATTAATTGTGCTGTCAGTCGAACTTTTTCCTCTATTGTTTCAAATTTTTGTTTGTGATAATAGGTCAAAGTAAGGTGTTCTTTGTATTTGCTGACGTAGGGACGGGCGATACTCGGCTAACTACGCGACGTACTCGATGGCTAGCACTTCAGGAACGAGAAGGATATTGAGGAATCATACAGCAAATAGAAGCAACATGTAGGCAGGGGTAACAGAGCCGAGGCAAGAAGACAGTCGACAACTACCGCCCGAGGAATCTCATGCGGATGCACGGGGAATGCTAATTGTCGATGAGGAGGTGGATCTGGGGAGATATGATAACACCCTACCCTTGGACCAGGTTATCTTGACCCAGAGAAGAGTTGACCAAGTTGACGGACTAACGGCTTCAGATACAAACGACGACGAGGAAGCGCTCGCAGCACAAGCCCAGAGACAAAGAGTGAGGCAACAAGTTGAGTACCAAGAAGCCTTAGGGAGATAACAAGAGCGTCTCGGGCAGATTCAACTGGGGCGAGGAGCAGCCAACAACATCGGCCCAACACCCGTTCACGCGGTCGGCCATGTAACCAACCCGATACTACCCCCACCACCCATATCTGCACCATTACAGCCTCGGCCACACCAGCCCAATGGACACTCTAGTCACGAAAGCACTGACTCGACACTCTTAGCCATTCTAGAAAGTCAAATAAGGCAAGAAGCGGCACTAAGAGAGCTCCAACAACGGAACCTCTCCTTAGAATATGAGAACTATCAGTTGAGGAATCAGCGAACTAAATCAAGAGGCTCGTCTAGCCGAGGAACATCGAGGCATCATGACCGATTTGGTCACTCACCACCTATGATGGGACCGAGCAACCCTAATCAGCCCGGCCAATCAGGTCAACCACCATTGCCTCCGGTACCCCCCACGCAAAGATACGGGCCACCCGAGGACTCATCCACTGACGAGGATAGGCAAGGAAGGGACGGGCTATAGGATCGAGCCATAGAGGATAAACTTAAGAAATTAGAGGCAAAAATCAAGGATCTCTCGGGCGGAAGCGAAGAGAACAAGTTGGCAGAGATCATGTGTGAATCCGAGAAGACACCTTTTTCTCAAGAACTCGAACAAATGTCGTTCCCGCCCAAGTGTACTTTACCTACATTCCCTTATAGATTTGACGGAACAGGGGATGCGATCGAGCATCTAAAGATGTACACCATGTCATTGATCCAATTGAGGAACAACCCGGTAGTTATGTATAAATTCTTTCCAGCTAGCCTGGAGGGCGAGGAACGAGATTGGTTTTATTCGCTCACACCCGGGTCGATAAAAGGGTATGATGCGCTAGTTGAAGCCTTCCTAGAGACCTATATGCATAACAATCGACCTCGGCCAAGAATGAACAAGTTGTTTACCCTCGCCCGAAGATTCAGGGAACCCTTAAGAACCCTGTCCGATAGGTGGATGAAACTATGTACTGAAATTGGGAAGGTGCCAGTGGATCAGGCCATCTTTGGGTTTGAAAACGCGTTAGGGAGATCGGACCCCATCTGGATAGCCATGTTCTCCGAGAAACCGAAAACCTTAAAGGAGATGAGAAAAATGCAGGAGCATTACATCGCTTTGGAAGAAATTCAGGCCGAGTCAAGGGATAGAGGAATACAAGAAGCTAGTGCTGAAGCTGGTATCGAAGCCAAAATTATCACGGACGATCCTATGAGGCGTCCAGAAAAGAGGTCGGACCCTCCCCCGAGGGGCAGCGAGAAGAGAGAATGGATGGCCAAAGGGAAGAAGCCGAGACAGGAAGCCCGATCGTATACCCCTCTCAATGCTTCTTTGGAGGAGGTATTTAAGGAAGTCGAGAAGAGAAACGACATCAACTACCCAGCGTCAAGGGGGGTTCAGTTCCAAGAGAACAGGGATCACCCCGAATATTGTCACTACCATCAGTATAGGGGCCACTCCACTAACAACTGCCAAGAAGTAAAGGATATCGTTCAGCATCTCATCCGAGACGGGTATCTAAGGCAGTTCGTTCGACACCCATCTCGGCCGATAACAACACCCGATATACCGGTTCATCAAGTCCGTATTGATAGAACGACCCAGTTCGTGAGCACCATTTCACACTCAGCTATTCAAGGCTATGCTCTCGGCCTGGTAATTACCTCTAGAATCCACAAAAGGGACCGCGATGGTAAAGAAATATTTAGTGTAACCAAGGCTTTACCCATGGAAACTTGGATGGTGCAACCTATTTCGTTCTCGGCTAAGGATGTCCCAGCAAATGGGCAAGCACACGGCGACCCCTTGGTCATCACTCTACTGATTGAGGATTAGGGCGTAAGGAGAATCCTGGTGGATAGTGGAAGTTCAGTCGAGGTGTTATTCTACGATATGTTTAGGAGGATGAAGGTATCAGATGACATCCTCGTCCCGTCAACATATCGCATCTACGGCTTCAATGGTACTGTGACTATTCCCAAGGGCGAAGTGACTTTAAGGGTTTAGGATGGTGGAGGCTACCTCGATACACTAACCACCTTTTGCGTGGTCGACGTCGCCTCACCTTATGAAGCAATCATCGGGCGTCCATGGATTGCTGGGATTAAAGGGGTAGCATCGGCATACCATCAGAGGTTAAGATTCCCGACTTACAAGGGAATAGCTGAAGTTGTGGGCGACTCCCAGGAAGCACGACAATGCATGAAGGTTGATGTGGAAATTAATGAAGAACGGCGAGCTCGACAAAAGCAAGAGAAGAACAAAGCAAAGGAAGTTCATACGGCAAGAGAATTGGAAGAAGTGATTTCACAAGTTGTAATGGCATATGAGACCCAGGGGCAAGAACAAAGCAAAGACGCTTTATAGCAATCAAAGGAAGCGGCTCTATTCCGGGAAGCCAAATCCAATTTCTCGGCGGTTGAGCCGACTCGGGAAGTAAATTTGGGGACGATAGAGGCGCCAAAAATAGTAAGGATCGGGACACTGCTATCGGACGAACAAGCAAGTCAACTTACAATGGTGTTAAGGGAAAACTTAGACACATTTGCCTGGGAAATACGTGATTTGGAGGGAATTGACCCGAAGGTCTGCTGCCATCACCTAAAGATCGATCCAAAGTTCAAACCAGTGAGGCAAAAAATGAGGCGCATCGCCATAATTACATGCAGCAGTCGAGGCCGAGCTAAAGAAGCTACAAGAATCCGGAATAATCAGGAAATCCCATTACCCACAATGGGTATCTAACATGGTCGTGGTACCGAAAAATAAAGGAGGAGTCAGAATATGTATTGATTTTAGTGACTTGAATAAATCCTGCCCGAAGGACAATTTCCCCCTCCCCAGCATAGATCAATTAGTAGAATCAATAGTCGGATACGAGGCGATGACCTTAATGGATGGATACATGGGATACAACCAAATACCTTTGGCACCCGAGGACCAGGAGCATACTTCCTTTTTTTACACCAAGGGGATTGTATTGTTACACCAAGATGCCATTCGGACTTAGAAATGCTGGGGATACATACCAGAGATTGGTAGGCGACATGTTTGAAGACAAGATCCATGACACCATAGAAGTTTATGTAGATGACATGTTAGTTAAGAGTCGCCGAGCTAAGTACCACGTCCGAGACCTTCGAGAGATTTTTCAGACAATGAGGAAACACAAGATGAAGATTAACCCCGCCAAGTGCGACTTTTGGGTCACATCAGGTAAATTCTTGGGGTATATCATCACCCCTAGAGGAATAGAAGCGGATCCCGAGAAAGTCCGGGCAGTCCTTGAAATGCCATCTCCCGCGACGGTAAAATACGTGCAGAAACTAAATGGTTGCATAGCAGCATTGGGGAGATTTATATCACGGTCATCGGACAAATGCAAGGCCTTTTACGACATTCTGAAGAAAGGAGAAAAATTCCAATGGACGGATGCCAGCGAAGAGGCCTTTAAAAATATCAAGTTACATCTAGCTAGCATCCCGGTTCTTCAGAGGCCCGAGCCGTCAGAAATTCTCACCCTATACTTAGGGGCAACACCCTATGCCATTAGTACAGTGCTAGTAAGATCGGAGGGAAATGTGGAGAAGCCAGTATACTTCGCTAGTAAAACACTAAGTCCGGCCGAGAGAAACTATACGAGAATTGAGCAGATGGTACTCGCGCTAGCTTTTGCCGCTTCTAAACTCCGAACATATTTTCAAGCTCACCGAATACGGGTGCTCACCAAATCACCTATCGAAGCGGTCTTGGATAGTGCAGGACGATCAGGGAGAATCTCCAAATGGGGAGCCTTAATCAAGCAATATGATGTGGTGTACGAAACAAGAACCGCGATCAAAGGACAAGTAGTGGCCGATTTCTTGGCAGATTTCCCCCTTAGTGATGAGGACGAGGTATAAGATATACCGGGGATGATGAAGGAACAAGAGGAACCAGCGGACCTATTAGCCGCCAATAGTCCTACATGCTGGGAGATCTTCGTCGATGGGGCATCGAACAAGGAAGGATCAGGCCTCGGGCTAGTGTTTACCACACCGAAGGGGAGGAAGATCGTGCATTCATTCATACTATAGTTCAAGGCAACCACCAATGTCACCTAGTTTGAAGCGATGATCCATGCTTTACGAATAATTGTGAAAATGGGGCTGCAAGAAGTCCGCCTGACTAGTGACTCACAACTAGTGATCCGGCAGATAACGGGCCAATACGCTACACACAATCCGGTGCCGCAAAAGTATTGGGAGCTCGCCCAATTCTACATCAAGCAAATACCTAACATTAGATTCCTCCATATTTGCCGAAAAGATAACAGACACTCTGACACTCTATCATACATCGCCTCATAGCTAGTGGACCCGAGCATCGAAGGCATATGTGTTATGAGGCTTCTTACCCCTTCTATCCCGGAAACACCAGACATACGGATCGACGTGGCCATTAACACAGCCGAGAGATACAAAGATTGCGATTGGAGAAAGCCGATACATCAGTACTTAGAGACGGGTGAGCTACCCAAGGTCCGGGCCGAGATAAATAAAATCAAAAGCAAGTCGGGCACCTACGAGTTAAGGGAAGGGATCTTATATAAGAAATCTTACCTAGGAGCACTCCTACGATGCTTAAGTAAAGAAGAGGGCCATATAATCCTACACGAACTACACTATGGAGCGGCTGGAAATCACAGCTCGGGCAGAAGCTTGTCGGCCAAGGAAAAAACAATGGGATACTTTTGGGTGTACATGAACGAAGATGCAAAGAAAATAGCGAAAGCTTGTGAAGAATGTCAGCGTTTTGGGAAAAAAATCCATGCTCCAGGAGTACCTTTAAACTCAATTATAAGCCCGTGGACCTTTGATAAGTAGGGCGTAGACATTGTCGGGCCATTACATGTAGGAACAGGGCAAAGGAAGTATTTGATTGTGGCCACTGATTACTTTACCAAATGGGTAGAGGCGGCACCACTAAGGCACATTCGGGACAAAGATGTCTTTAAGTTTATTTGGGAACATATCATTTGCCGCTTCGGGGTCCCTGCAACAATCGTCTCTGATAATGTAAAAAAAATACAGGGAGAGAACATTGATCTCCTATTCAACACTTACAACATCAGAAAGAGTAAAGCTACCCCGATTTACCCCCAGAATAATGGCCAAGCCGAGATCACTAACAAAACCATCGTTGATAACATGAAGAAAAAACTAGATGGGGAATATGGCAATTTGTGTGAGGAGTTATATAATGTTCTGTGGGCATACAGAACCACACGAAGGGAGGCTACGTGATTCTATCTGTATATGCTCACTTATGGAACCGAGGCAATTCTACCAACGGAAGGAATGATCCCCACTACAAGAACCGAGGCTTGGAGGCAAAACGTCTCGTCCGATCTAATTTTGGCAAAGCTCGATGATCTGGAAGAAACAAGGGAGATGGCACTACAAAATATGGAAAACTACCAAAGGAGGTTACAGCGAGAATACAACAAGCGAGTTCGACCAAGAGAATTTAACCCCGTGGAACAAGTATTAAAGTTTTTAGCTGAATGGGAACGAGACAAAAAGGGCGGAAAATTAGCACCAAAATGGGCTAGGCCGTATATAATTGCGTCAAAGGCAGGCGAGGGGTCGTATCGGCTACTGCGACTCGATGGAACAAAAGATCCCAAACCGTGGAACATCAAGTACTTGAAACTCTACCACCCCTGAAGGGCGACGCACATAAAAAAAGGTAAGCATACATGTTTTCTATCTCTTTGAAACCGTTAGGGGTATGAGGTAGGGCATGAGCGACTAATGGTCATTCGTACTCGGGGCAAAGCCTGTGTGGAAGTGCCGAGGTGACTTACACTCAAATGGTCATTCGTACTCGGGGCAAAGCCAGTGCGGAAGTGCCGAGGTGACTTACACTCGAATGGGCATTCGTACTCGGGGAAAAGGCAGTGTGGAAGGGCCGAGGTGCCTTACAGTCGCCTGAATATTTGTACTCGGGGCAGTGGCAGTGTGCAAGTGCCGAGGTATCCTAAGGGTTTTGGTGGTTGGAAACCAGTTCCAAAGGTTGATGAGATGCAAGGTCTCCTCAGCTAGGTGGCCTACTTACATTTGAAAGGTCTCCCCCATCGCAGGTGGCCGTGTCCACTTGCCCGAGACTGGTTGGTCGATAACCACTCGGGAATATCGGGCCTAGAACTAGGTTGACTGGTACCCTTCCACTGAATCCAAGAGATAGTGATGAGATACCCCGATTAGGACATTGCATTGGGCCCGATGACCCTCCTTGTTGGGTATGTTCGACAGAAAAGGTTAAAATAATAACTTACTTAAACAACAATTACATGAATGATAGGAGAAACAAAAGATAATTCGATAGCATCATGTGTCTATGAATAAAGTACGGAAAGTGTCACGCTATCATACGAAACGAAAAGTTTAGCGGAAATAAAACAAACAACATCGGCGACGCAGCACCCCCATTGAAACAAACAAACAGTGCATCAGAAGTAAAAAAGGGAGAAGTGTTCAAAGCGATTTATAACCCGACGGAAAGGGCAAATTAGTGGTGCAGCACTACAAAAAGAGACTTCAAGCCTTGGGAGGAGCAGTGTCGGCCTTCTTCTGCGCGACCTCGCGCCGCTTCTTCTCCACCCACTCCTCAATACCCGACTGAACCTTCTCGTCTATCTCCTCTGCATGGGCGACGCGTTCATCCTCGAGGTGTTGGGTAATCTGAGTGGCGTTTTCCTCGGCTTCGACTAGCTTGGAACCCAGATCGGCGTCAACCTGTTTAAAATGTCGAACCTCCAAATCCAATTCACGAGAACGCTGTTGCTCGTCTACAAGAACAAAACAAATGCGGGTTATTCATTATGGTCTAAAGGTTTCTCAAGACATAATCTAAGCCTAAGTAACTGCTTCAACACGTCGCTCACAAGACCTGAAATAGCTGGTAACACGGATTCAAGTGACTCTACGGATCTAGACAATTCATCCTCGGCCTTAGATAATTTCAGGGTTAGCTCATTGTAGCATTGCTCATTGAACTCGTTACTAGGAAAATACTTCTTATGCTCACTCCAATTGTCCATTAAACAGTTGCGCGACGCCTGGAGCACAACAAGCTGCGATCTACTCCACTCTAGCTCTCCCTTAACTTTATCAAACTCACCATTCGGCCTAGAAGATCACTATTATCTCGCGCCACCGCATCTTTATCCCTTAATATTCGTCGGCGATCCTCATGCAGATCTCGGTTCTGCAATTGAAGAGCGTCTACCCGTTGCTCTAAATTCGTGGCTAGAGCAGCTCTCTCGGAAGCAAGACGTTGAAAAGAGCCCAAGTGAGCCCGTAAATTATCCATCTCTGCAGGGTCATACTCAAACTGACGATATCATTCTAGCTCGCCCTCAAGTTTCGTGATGTCCTCGGCCTGACGGTCTATTTTGTCGTCTTTGTTGGTCATCCGCCGACGGATATTCTCTACTAAATACTTTTCGATATCCCATTTTTTCTTCATGATCCTAAACTCCGAAGCAGCGTCTACATCTATACTAGCTACCTCGGCTAGTAGAAGGATATCCAACTCAGGATACTGGCACGATAAACTCAATCAACACAAGTTAAGAAAAATAATCTACCTTAAGCATCGGCAAGTTTGATCTCCAGCTCATTCACGCGACTCTTCTCATTCTGCAGTTGAAGTTGGAGAGATTCTATCAACTTCTTGTCTGCGGCAATTGGCAGCATCTAAACGCACCCAGTTCAGGATCTGACATAAGTAAACAAGACTAAATTATAGGTAACAATGAGAACAGAAATACGAAGTGGGGCATCACCATGCTGTCACGAATCGCTCACCACAGTGTCAAGCGTCAGGGCGATATCACCATATAAGGGAACTGCATTCAGCATCTCTTCATCAGTATACGCTCTAAAGTTAGGGGAAGTGAGCGCACCCAGAGAGTTCATAATAGGGCCAGAGACAGTGAAGGAAGTTTCAGCGCTAGAAGACGACCCCTCAGTAATCCGGGGCACATGAAGAAGCTCTACCGGTACATCAATAACAATTTTCTCTGCGTCGGGCGTCTCCAGTGGCTCTTGCTGGTCGCCCATCCCTTGCTCATCGTCCTTGCCACCCGAGATATCATCACCAAATAACTCATCTTCATCGGGAATCTCAATCACTGGCTTGCCCTTTGATGGGGGCTTAGCAACTTGCTTACCTCTGAGGGGATTACGCCTAAGAGGGTGAGGGTCAACCTTGTCAACATCATCATCATCGTGCCTAGGGTGTTTCTGCACAAGGTGTCTCGTCAGAACATGTGAAGGCAAAAAACAGGGGCAAGTACATGTACTTATAAGAAAACCATTGTGTTTGTTACCTTCCCCTGGCCTTCCTCAACCCTTGTGCCAACACTTCTTTTCCTAGACGATCTGGCACCCTTCGTAGAATCGCCCTGAGATTTTCAAACAACAACAAATGACCAGTTGACGCCTGAAGCTAACAAGATAGCAAACAACAACAAAGGAGAAAACACATACCTTATCAGCCTTGTCGTCATTAACCACCCAGAAAGGATAGGGCTCGGCGGGAAAAGTAGGCGACGGGAAGCTACCATAAAGAATGGGACCTCGGACTAGAAGTGGAACTCGGGGATAAATAGGGTCATTAGAATGGCAGGATCGCTTGTTAGAACCCTGGACGATGGGATCGGCATCTAGTATCATCCTTTCAACACCATCGGGCATAGTTCTGACCCGATGAGGACTAGCACAAAAACCGGCAAGGTTGCCTAAGGTTGAAGTACCAGCTCGATAGTTGACAAGGAAATTGGCAACGGTATATTCTGGAGCTTCCTCGGGCTTGTAGTTCGACCACTCGGCAGTAGAACCATGACCGTCTCGGCGATCCCTCCATTCATTCATAATTCGGAAAGTATTGCCGGTCCATTGCGCCAAAGCACGAGAGGGATTGAGCTGGGAAAGAATCTCGTAATAAAAAGGGCTATCAAGGTTGTACAGGGGAAGACGAAGGCCTATCTCCAGTTGGCCCTGAGTGATGACCACGCAATCAGCCGACTGCTCGTGCTTCTTCATATCGGACTTCTTCAAGAGACTGTTTTGGCCCGAGAGCAGGGTAACTTTGTAGTCTCCAAGGTCGTACTTTTCCTTCAGCTGTTGAATGAACTCCTCATCGGAAAGATCTCTCACCCTTATCTCAGACCTGCACGAAACATAAGGAGAACCATCAGGAAAGATAGAGCTCATGGCGCGATCATCGTATTTAGAAGGACTATCAAATGAAAACAAAGAAGCAAGAGAAAAAGCATCAAACTCAGAAAAAACGTCATCAACAGACCTTCTCTCAGTCATAGAGGGAGAAGAAGCCATTAACGGAAATAGCGCAGAACTTGGTTTTCGACGAAGAGAGGTGGGACGACGAGAAGGTAACCGCAGCTACTATAGCAATCGGTGAGGAAGAAATAAAGGAAGAAAATCGAGAAAACAAGGGTTTCCAAAAGCAAAGGATAATGAAGGAATCTAAGAGAAAAGATTGCAGTGGCGGAAAACAGAAAGAGAAGTGATGAAGAAGAAGAAAGAGAAAAAGAAGCGGGCTATTTAAAGGAGAAGAGGTGTAACCGACGCCGACGGTTACAGGTAATAAAGTGGAGTTAGTGGGGAACTGCATGACGGGATTTGCGGCATGGATGAGGACGTGGGCAGTTGGGACGACTTTCTTCCACTCGTGTCTGTTACACGAGCGAAAGAAGGGGCATACATGTAGGTGTAAATTATCCACAGAGCCAGGTGGCAACATCCCAAGCTATGACACACCCAGAGACGAAGAAGCGCGAAGCATTGAATGAAGACCAACATGCGCAAGATTTGAGGAGCCACGTGGATCGGGCGTGATTGCTCTACAACTTTCAGACAAGACTTGACCCCAGGCTTCTGACAAAGCTGACAAGACAAGACACGGCGGGTCAAACGTGGAGTTTTGGTAAAATGGATAAGAAGATACGCGTCACATCGGCCAACTGAAAGGGCGACAGATAAGAAGGGCGACACACAATACAGGAGACATCGTGCCAAGAGAACACCCGAAGAGGTTGGCTCGGACAAGAGACATGCGAAGGAATCAAGATACATCGGCCATATGCATAGAAGAAGGGACGACACAAGCAGGCCCGATCACAGAACTTCAGAATATATGTAACATGACCAACACCCTAACATTGGTTGTATGAAACCTCTCCTATAAATAGAGTAACTTGTATCCAAGAAGAGGGTAGGTTAGAATTGGGAGGGAGAGAGTGAATATATTTCATCAAAGAAGAAGGAGTTAGTCGTGTAAGAAGTTTGGTCAAAAGCAACACCTTTGTAACACTTTGAAGTAATAAGATTCACCCTTTCACCCCCGTGGACGTAGGTAATCATACCGAATCACGTATATCTTGTGTTCATTATTGAGTGTTTACTTTCATTTGCATGAGTAAGAGGTTTATATCCTTTGGATGTAGTTTGTAGTAAAATGCATCTACATTTAGATAGTTAGGTATATTTGGATTGAGAATCCTAAATTGACTTCAGCGGCTGAGTATTGATTTCATATTCGTTAAGTATTAATTTCATATTCTACAATTTACCAAAAATAATAATATTGTAAATATTTTCCAAAAAAAATCGATTGATAAATATTTTTTTTATCTTCTTAGATTTTTTATTTGGTAAATATAAATTTAATTCTAATAATCTAAGCAAAAAGATTAGAGAAAGAAAAATCTTTAGAATTTCTTGGGAGATTTAAGAAACTAATTCCAAAAATACTAATATTCTCTCATGTGTAAAGAAATTAATTTCAAAAATAATAATATCCTCTACGCTTGAACAAATGTCCGATCTTTTTTTTTTTTAAAGATTTGTTCCGTATATGCTTGCAGAATTTCTTCTTCTGATCGGTGGTTATTGTTTCTTTTCCAGGATACAAAAGAATTCAATCCATTGAACTACTTTTCTTCTTAGAAATCAGCTTAAGTGATGTTTTGTTTTCATGTTTAATGTTTTGTAATTAGTTCTTAACAGGTAACGAGAGATGTTCAAGTTGTTGTTTCACTGCAATCGTATCGGGGCAACTCAAAACAATCCATATTTTCTTTCAGTTTTTGTCTGCTTCAAGGTAATCGAATCTTCTTTAGTTAGAAATATGTTTATGACCTTTCTAAATTACGACTTTTTATACTTTCAGGTGGTTTTTATTACGGGTTGTTGGTTTTATTGCTCAATTCAATTATTACTTTCGTTGATCATGACACCGTGTTTGAGATTTTTTTCTGTTGATTATGGTGTTGCGATTCAAAAGACAAAAAAAGGTTATTGTGATTGAGATTTTTTTATACTAAAAATAGCTTAGGCAATATTGACAAGAATCTCAATTTTTTTGTGTTTCCACCCAGCAAACAAAAAAACTAACAAAGCTAAAGATCACCTGAAACTACCAGAGATTTGAACTCAGTCAAGATCTCAAACTCATCAATTCGGTAAGGAATGAAATTGCATTTGTTCTGGTAGTATGCCCATGAGTTTGTTCTTTTCTTAAATTCCCTTTACATTGACAGTTAGATGATCTAATTAATTTTGGTAAGAACATACATAATATAAATGTACAACTTTTATGAAGATTTTCTTCCTATAAATTAAAATTTTCCAGTATACTCCATTACATTGATAGTTTGATTATTATTGTTTGTCATCGTTCGCTAAGGTTTCGTTGTGTTCAGTGAAAATGAGGACAGTTTAAAGATTAGGGTGAGTGCGATTGTACAGAAAAAAATTGACATATCGTTTAGATTTTTCCTAAAAAGAAAAAACGAAACAATTTTATATATAATGTTCCAAAAGTGGTACTGGTTGTTGCCGTCACCATAATTAACTAAGAACTTTCTAACAATGTGAGTTCTAGCATATCTCATTTCCAAATAACAGAATTAATCTTTTTAAGGTCAAATTGTACAGGAAAAGAAATAAAAATGGAAGCTAGGTTATTTTTTATATGATATAAATGATGTTTTCTTTACACTTCCTGCACCCCAGGAATTACAACAACTTTCAGTTGGTTTTTGCAATATGAAATTATCCAATTATCTACAGTCAAATAGTATTATGATGTAATCAACTAGGTTCCCGCTGCATAACCCAGTACCCAGTAATACCACGAGTTCTACTAAGAAGAGACTAATATATAAATATAATCGTGATATGTTGTTTTGTTGAACTTGGGTAAGGTTGATCCGCCATGCAAGAAACATATCTCCATGGTTTATAAGCATTTTTTTCAATTAATTGAAATGCAAAAATGCCTATTATACTTATGTACAAATTTAAAATTTTCGCGTAGGTTAGCTTCATTTTGAACGTTGGAAAAGCATATTGTGCTCAAAACAAAATGGAATATAAAACAAGAAAAATAGACTACAAATGATGGTCATAATTACTAAAAACAAATGCAAATCAAATACGCGGAGCACTTTTATATTAATTTTTGCTTTAAATTAGTAACGGATACAATGAAAACTTTTGTATGCACTTGGGAGTAAGCACTATTGAGCTGAGCTGTAATTTAAGGCATTGTTTTTCTTCTAAATTTTTATGACTACAAATGCAATTCACCGTTCAACCGCAATGGGTACATATACAATTTATCATTTGATAATAAAATTGAGTTGCACTAACCCAGGAAACACTAATATATGAAGAAAGTGAAACTTAATTAACAAAAATAATTAACAAAAAAATAACAAATGTGGAAAGGGCAACTTACTATGTAAACATATTCTTTGTAGTACAACCCACTAATACGACTTGCTTAGATACCCTACTTCACGGTGAACAAAATGAACTTTTACAAGTACGTACTTTTCGTGTAATTCAAAAGACGTGTGTGGTCGGGTGCACTATCTCATCCAATAATTCATTGAATGAGTATTCATAACTTAATGCAACCAAATATAGTTATTCAGCTAAATAATTGAAATTGAGTAACTATTATCCAAAGTCAACTCTCACCTATAATATATGGAGTAATCTTATAATTATTAGATACAACGTACAATGCAATTTTCGCGACAAACGCTATGGGAGATTTCCGCTGTTTAGTTAAGTGATTCCATGATACAAAAATATTTCTGAAAATTTTCAATGTAAGGATAACATTCAAAACTATATATACTCTGTGTTTGGGAAAAAATAATTTTAAATTGAAATTCCAAAAATGTGAATAATCATAGGAGATATCTCTCCATTTGTCCTATGACAGACCGGAAAATTACGCCTTTGGCGCGTCGCCCCGCAGGTCGTAACTCCCCCGGTGCGCCATGATGATGAAGCTACGATCCAGGCCTCATCCCCAGGCAAATGCATGCTCAATTGCCATTGCAATCATGCTCATGGAGCATGATGCAGCTAACTTAAGCTTCCACACCTTCCCAACTTACCCTTGTTCTGCAAAAGGGTTCAAGGCCATAAGGCCAATGCCAGTGCAGTTCGCATGCATCTCTCGCTTTGCCTCATCGTAGGGAATTCATCACTGAATTTCCTAGCTAGCTGAGCAACCATCATACCAACGTGTCTTGTCCAGACTTAAGCATAAGCCGTGGACTTAGGCATAGGCCGTACCAAGCCCTTGCCATTTCCCACGTCACCTAGCTTACCAACTCTTTATAACTTGATAGGAAGTATGAGAATCCACTTACTAGCATGCAACTTAGCCTCGTAAAGTTTGGCCACAATCATCTCTTGCTTCGAGCTACCGAGCTTAGATGATATGAGGGGCCAACGTGCTGGACCGGCAATGCTGCAACTCATTGCGGCTGCCTACGTATCCTTCCCTACTCTAAAGGAATCAAGCACAGACCGTAGTTCATACTCAAAGGGACAAACAACTTATTCCAATTCGTTTTCTAGGCCATAGCCTAGCAAAAATAGTAATGGCATTGTCTATAGGCCATTCCGTCAAAGATGCACAATGATTATGCATCATCGGGTCCACGCCGTGGCATAGTGATGCCTAAGCATCAAATGCCCTCTCTCAAGAATACACAACTATAAATGAGCCTTAGGCATCATTTATACACTTCCGGCTAAGCTATGAAGCTCACTTGGTGCATAGTCCGCATATGCACCTTCAACCAACTACCCTTCCCAATATATGTCTTAATGGAATTTCTACAAGTATGGAAAGAAAACCAAAATTCTTTCATCTACTCCCCGCAATCTTTGCATTTCACTGTCCATCGCAATCTTCACATTCCACCGTCCATCGCAATCTTTGTGTTTCACTGTTCATCGCAATATTTGCGTTCCACCGCCCATCGCAATATTTGCGTTTCACTGTTCATCGCAATCATTGCGTGCAATGATTGCGCTTGCGCAATATTCGTTCGGCCATCCTTCTTTGGAATAATGCACAATGATTGTGCGGTACTGGATCAAGACCAATAACTTTCGTAATGCGCAATGATTACGCTATAAGCTCAGGGCCACCAGCCCAACTGGCCTAATGCATCATTATGATGCAACATTGGCCCTTGGCCAAATGCCAAACATAATGCGCCATTTTGGCATGATATTGGCCTTAAGACAATCCACCTTTTTCACGCTGCAGAAGAGCTTTGGATGAAGCTTCATCTCAGCCCATGGCACATCTTTCAGCATGCGCCATGATAAAAACACGGGGTGTTACACTCTTCACCCCTTTAAAGAATTTCGTCCCAGAAATTCCAAACAAAACTATTGTGGACAAACTCTTCGGTTTGGATTTCCTGAGCAAAAGTCCCATACCAGATGCTCAGAAATCACAGGTTTCTTCAAGTTGTCATGAACAACAATTTAGACCTTCTGAGCAAATATCCCATACTACCTGCCCAGGAATCCAAAAGTGTCCACAACGATACCAATAATCGCAATTAGCCAGTGCCAAGAGGATAACTTGACAAGGTATCCTAGATATCATCCCATACTACCACCCAGGAATCCCTAAGGTTCACAAGTTGAAAGATGTCATCTAAATGACAAGATTTTAGCACTGTACTATATGGAATGATTTTCCAATTTCCCACCGTCCCTGACGGTCATCCAGGTTGCCACTCGTAAGTGGGATGCTAGCCGGGCCTAACAACGCACACCCTTGGACAATTTCCAACGTGTGGGGATGATCAGTCCCATTGTCTACCCACCGTACCTGACGGTCTTCCGGATATCCACTCGTAAGTGGTGTGCCAACTTAGGCCAGGCAAACTCACAGTACATGGACAAGCTCAACTCGATTTGCACAGTAACCAGCGAAGCAGTTACAACTCTTTCCCGCGCAGAAGTTGGCCTACTCTCCAACTTTAAGTTTTCCCTTAAGGAAAATAGTTGTGGACAAGTCCACTCCGCACAAGTACCTAGTGTTTTCTCGGAACTTTATCTGATACCAACTGTGACGGACCGGAAAATTACGCCTTCGGCGCGTCCCCCCGCGGGACATAACTCTCCCGGTGCGCCATGATGATGAAGCTACGATCCGGGCCTCATCCAAAGGTAAATGCACGCTCATTTGCCCTTGAGAGCATGCTCGTGGATCATGATGCAGCTAACTTAAGCTTCCACACCTTCCCAACTTACCCTTGTTCTGCAAAAGGGTTCAAGGCCATAAGGCCAATGCCAGTGCAGTTCGCATGCATCTCTCGCTTTGCCTCAGCGTAGGGAATTCATCACTGAATTTCCTAGCTAGCTGAGCAACCATCATACCGACGTGTCTTGTCCAGACTTAAGGCATAAGCCGTGTACTTAGGCATAGGCCGTACCAAGCCCTTGCCATTTCCCACGTCACCTCGCTTACCAACTCTTTATAACTTGATAGGAAGTATGAGAATCCACTTACTAGCATGCAATTTAGCCTCGTAAAGTTTGGCCACAATCATCTCTTGCTTCGAGATACCGAGCTTAGATGATATGAGGGGCCAACGTGCTGGACCGGCAATGCTGCAACTCATTGCGGCTGCCTACGTATCCTTCCCTACTCTAAAGGAATCAAGCACAGACCGTAGTTCATACTCAAAGGGACAAACAACTTATTCCAACTCGTTTTCTAGGCCATAGCCTAGCAAAAATAGTAATGGCATTGTCTATAGGCCATTCCGTCAAAGATGCACAATGATTATGCATCATCGGGTCCGCGCCATGGCATAGTGATGCCTAAGCATCAAATGCCCTCTCTCAAGGATACACAACTATAAATGAGCCTTAGGCATTATTTATACACTTCCGGCTAAGCTATGAAGCTCACTTGGTGCATAGTCCGCATATGCACCTTCAACCAACTACCCTTACCTATATATGTCTTAATGGAATTTCTACAAGTATGGAAAGAAGACCAAAATTCTTTCATCTACTCCCCGCAATATTTTCGTTTCACTGTCCATTGCAATCTTTGCATTTCACCGTCCATCGTAATCTTTGTGTTTCACTGTCCATCGCAATCTTTGTGTTTCACTGTTCATCACAATCTTTGCGTTCCACCGTCCATCGCAATCTTTGCGTTCCACTGTTCATCGCAATCATTGCGTGCAATGATTGCGCTTACGCAATATTCGTTCGGCCAGCCCTCTCTGGCCTAATGCACAATGATTGTGCGGTACTGGCTCAAGACCAATAACTTTCGTAATGCACAATTATTACGTTGTAAGCTCAAGGCCACCAGCCCAACTGGCCTAATACATCATGATGATGCAACACTGGCCCTTGGCCAAATGCCAAACATAATGCGCCATTTTGGCACGATATTGGCCTTAAGACAATCCACCTTTTTTCACGCTGCGGAAGAGCTTTGGATGAAGCTTCATCTCATCCCATGGCGCACCTTTCAGCATGCGCCATGCTAAAAACACGGGGTGTTACATGTCCACTAAAGGAACGAGAGTATATGAAAATCTCAACATATCAAATATGGAATAAGACAAGGAGCTTACCCTCCTTCCATTGGTCGGGGCAGCTCAAAACGACCAAAATTCTCCCCAAATAATCAAAATCTTCTTTGGTTAGAAATTCGTATGTTAAATACCTTATTATCCAATTATCCATATTTTTTTTGGTTTGTTTTTCATAAAATTATTACAAGAAATAACAATGCTACGTTGACGCCCAATAATTTTGGGATTTATCCTTTCTATCATCAGTATTGATGAGTGGGGAAGTAGGTCCCTGCTCTCTCTCTCTTAATAATTTTGGGTTAAAATACTTGGATACAAAGCCTTTTCCTTAAATAAAAAATTGCATATCAACCATAGTTTAATTATACAGAGTTAGCCATATAATTCTGAACTCAAGTATATGTTTTCTGAATAAAGATATATCAGTGCATTTCCTTGATTACGACTTTTACGACGGGAAGCGCTTCATATGCTTTGCATTTTTTTAGAGTTTACAACCTATTTGATATGAATATCATGTTTCTTTTTGGTATCTCCATTGTAACTATTAATACAACTATATGATGAGTGTGATTTTTTAAGGAACATTTGATTTGGACGCTTGATTCTTAACTCAAGTATATGATTTCCGAATAAATATATATCAACGCATTTCCTTGATTACATATTCTTTGACGGGAAGCACTTCACATGCTTTGCACATTTTAGAGTTGATAATCCGATTTTATATACCTTTTTTGTGACAGTAATATCTGGTATTGATACAATTATAGAGTATGCTTTTTCATTTAACTACAACGAGTTGTGTTGTCTGCTTGATACATATATCAATGCATTTCCTTGATTACGTCTTCTTCAATGGGAAGCACTTCATATGCTTTGTACTATTTAAAGTTGCCAACCTATTTATATTAATATCATGTTTTTTTTAGCGTCTATAATATCATATATTGATTAATACAATATAGTGGGTGTGATTTTTCATTTGACTACAAGAAGTTGAAGCACTGATATCTTTATTCGACAGGAAAAACTCCATATGCTTTGCACTTTTTAGAGTTGGCAATTTATTTTATATTAATATCATTTTTTTAGCATCTTTTTAATATCAGGCATTGATGCAACTATACAACGAGTGTGACTTTTCATTTAACTACAGTGAGTTGAGTTGGTTTCTTGATTCTTGACGTAGGTACATGAGTTTTCATTATATTTCCTTTGATGGGAAATACTTCATATGCTTTGCACTATTTAGAGTTTTCCATCTATATTATATTAATATCGCGTTTCTTTTTAGTGTCCTTAATATAACTATTGATACAATTATATAGTGGGTGATTCTTTTTAGTATTTCTTTTTCATTTAACTATATGAAGTTGGAACCTGGAGGACCAGTTGAGTTGGTGGGTTGATTCTTAACACAAGTATATGATGTGGTTGTAAGGTAGGTGGGGAGTGTATAGCGGGTAAAGTACGAACAATATTTGGTGAACTGGAAGCCATTATTGGAGTTTTGAGGCAGAATATTATTATTACTTTGTTTCTTTATTTTTAAGTTGCAAATATGGATTAAGCAAGAAATGAATATTCTAAAATCTAGCAAGACTAAGTTTCGTTGTAGTGCTACTGGATTAAATGACTTCAAATCTATCCTTACCGATTATTTTTAGAGTACTGATGTTCATAATGTCATGAACTACTTATTGATTTCAAAAATCGATATGATTTTCCAAAAGTATTTTCTTTTAGAGGATTTATTAATCTCGAAAACTTTATACAGTATGTAATTGATGAATTTAGTTCCAACTGCTTATATACTCCTTCCGTTCCTTTTTAATAGGCTGGTTTCTATAAATAGATGTTTTAAAAAAATAGGTTGGTTTCCTAATTGGGAAAGTCAAATGTTACTTTAGTTTTCTGGGACCACTTTTCTCCTAAATTCTTTTGATGACAAGTGTCATGTGGACCATTTCACTTTACTTATTTTGCTGACAAGTGTCATGGGGACCATTTCATTTCACTTATTTTATTGACAAGTGTCATGAGGACCACTTTCAATGATTAGTTCTCTTAATTTCCTTGATTTTCTCTAAAAACAAAACCAGTCTATTAAAAAGGAACGGATGGAGTACTAAATTAGGATTGATAGTTTCATTATGCACTACAGTTATTAATTGGAACCCTTTCTGGGATGGGTGCGGGCGAGGCCCCGCCTCACCAAGTGGGAGCCAATTCCCAAAGTACCAGATGTTTAGGTATCATGTTGGTTAATTAGTAGTTTTTAGATAATATCAATTATTTAATTAGTAGTTAAGATTTTTTTTTGAGGTCTGTGATTAAATATTTTGAATTAATGTGCAAGATTGTTATTATCACTTTTGATTTATCTACCATAGAATTTAATAAATCGACCTCGATGTTCTTAGTTACTTCCATGAGTTATCAAGGTTTGCAATGTTGAACATTTTATATTTGTTTTTAGTACGTGAGGTCGATCGGGTTTAATGCTTTAGTATTTAGAGTTTAAATTACGTTACTTTTGAGATTACTTAAATCTATTTATTTTTGTTTGTTTGTAAAATACATTACTCTTTTATTAAATTGCTTGAAATAAGTTTTTAAAACCATGTGAGATCTGTAGATGGTAATAGTATTATAAGTTTGATTAGTAGAAATTTTTAGTTACATAGTTTAGTTGTTAATTATTTTTATTTTATTTTGACAAGAAAGGGGCAAACTTAATTAAAAACAATAGACGTCACCAAAGTAGTGACATCTAAAGAGGCAATATACAAAAAACTCGGCTAACTGTTGCTATTGCCAACAACAATATCCCAATTACAGATAAGAGTACTAAGAGAAAAACCATCAAATAGTTTTAGTTGTTCATAAGAGTACTAATCAAACTTATAAATAGTTTTAGTTGTTAATTTTTTATTTGATGGATAGTAATTCTATAGTAGAAACTCTATAAATTAATGTTGTTGGGACCATAAAAATTTATTAATTAAGCGAGATATTAGTTAATCGATAAATTTATAAAATATTAACTTATAGAGAAATTTATTATCAGAGAATTATTTTCTAAATACTGTAGCATATTAAATTCTTCAAAGCACCCTTCAATCTTTCGCTTTTCTTCGTTGTAAACTTCAATCAACAAATAAAACAAGTTTGATCAAAAAGCTAGCTCAGTTCAATGAATGTCAAGATGTCCTGAATATCCGGAAGAAAATGAAGTTATGCAACTATTGACTGATGAAGATATAATTAAGAGTGTTATGAGAACTGATAAAAATGGGAAAGAAAGTGATGAAAGTTCTACAATAGATCCCCCTTCACGAAACGAGATCATTAAAACGGTAATCACATTAAATAATTTCTTCATAAATAATTTTTAAAAAAATCTTCATAAATCATTAATGTATTGAATATATATATATATGATTATTAATTTATACTTCATATGGGGCCTACATAGATAATAAAAATATATTATTGTATAATTTTAGCGAATTATTAATTTGGCACGTTGTCCCCCAACTTGAGACCGGCTAAAATATTATTTAAGAGAGTTTATTAAATAATCGAGTATTAATTAATTAAGTTTCCATTGTATTATAACTCTCATTAGGACGGGTGCAGGGCGAAGCCCCGCCTCAGTTGATATTAACCAACGATGTAAAAATTACAACAGTCCCGGTGCGTAGCACGGGTTTCAAACTAGTTATAGATATATGACTTTGTAAAATCTAAGATGGGAATGCAAGATATGATATGAAAACTAAGAAAATTAAAAACAAAAGGGATAGAGATACAAAACCGATGGGTTTCCTCCCACGCAACGCTTGGTTTAACGGCGTCAGCACTGTAGGATCAGAATATTGTTACAATAATATTCCGGCGAAATAAACAGCAGTTCTGGGATACATCAATGATATTCTGCGATATATCTCAAAGTGACGTAAGGAATGACATATCAGATGAAAACGACAGAAACACGAGAAGAGTGTGACATTTCTACGATGAATCAATAAAATCTGCGAATGATTAAGGCGGTGCTAGCTGCGATTTATGTCAAGAACCCAGGTCCGAAATTAGAGGGGATCTTAGCTGTAAATGAGCTGTAATCCACTATGTAAATGCCTATATAAAGGAAATGAATAGTTCCAGAGAGAGAGATGAATTTTTGAGTGCTAAGAAAGCTTTAAGGAGAGAGAAAATCTTATTAAGTGTTCTATGTTCTTGATTTATGTAATTCTTTTAAGATCATATTAATAAAAAAGGTCCTTAATCTTCAAATTGTGTCATAAATATTGATAAATTCTTGAATAGGGTGTAGTGTGGGAATTCCTGCAACTACATTTTGGCGCCCAGAAACTTGAGGATGAATAGTTGAAAATCATAGCAAAAGTTAGGTAAAAGAAAGAAATTATTCAAGAGTTAGAAGAATATCAAGACAATTGGTGGAAGAAAAGATGGTTGAAGTCAAAGATAATCAAAAGAAATTGGAGTGTGATGTAATAACAAAGATGATGATAGATAAGTTCCATGAAGATATGAGAGGAAGGATACACATGCGAGATTTTGAAGGAAAGAAAATTATGACGGTAGATGAGGCATCACCGCTAAAAGATTGGGAAAAACAGAAGATCACATTCACGGCAGCAGAAATTCCGAAAGAGAATTTAAGTCATACATCTTCATTGGTGATCACAGTGTCTGTTGTACCAACAAGAAAAGAGAAATCAATAAGATCTACAGAAGAGTGGGCTGTGAATAGGTCTAACGGTGGACGCATGAAGTTCTGTGGATATAATGTTTTACCACACATTCAAGAAAATGGGATACAAAGATGAAGAAATGCTTAGTCCAACATATCATATTCATGGATTTGGAAAATCTCTAACAAAACCTAAAGGTGAAATTGTAGTGCGAATTCCGCTGGGGGAAATAGAGACGCAGATAACTTTGTGCGTGGTGGATGTGAAATCACCATATAATATGTTGTTGGGAAGACCATGGATACATGCAATCAAGGCTGTATCATCAACTCTACATCAGTGCATAAAGTTTCCTATGCCTAGCGGAATTGGAGAGATTAGAGGAGATGCAGATTATGCAGCGTTGTGTTTCCAGAATGAAGTAAGGAATTGTGAAAATAAAATTCAGTTGCGAAAACAGCGCAGAAAAATGAGGAGAGAAGAAAAGAAAGAATAAGAATTCAAGATTTACATGATAAGATCAGAAGAAGGAAAAGGAATATTTGACGATGTATCGCAAGAAAGTGATGAACCAGCGGAGGTAATAAAAACACCAACACCAATGGGAGAACATGAATCCAGTTATACTGCAGCAGAACCAACAAAAGAAGTAAATGTTGGAAGTGAAGAAGACCCAAAAATGCTGAAAATTAGAACTAAGATGGATGTGGAGGAATAAAAGCAAACTGTAAACCTTCTGCGAGAATACAGAGATATTTTTGCGTGGAATATGGATGAGATGCCTGGAATAGATCCATATGTTGCGTGTCATAGATTGGAGATTAACAAAAATGTGAGACCATTCAAACAAAGAATAAGAAAGATTGCGACTACTTATCATGCCAAGATAGAAGAAGAATTGCAGAAGATGCTTGATGCAGGAATTATAAGGCAAGCAAAATATCCAGAATGGATCACCAACATGGTAGTAGTTCCTAAGAAAAATAAGGGGATAAGAATTTGCATTGATTTTACTGATCTAAATAAAGCATGTCCCAAAGATAGTTTTCCCTTGCGGATATCCATGACTAGTGGAATCTGCCGCAGGAAATGATCGAATATCTTCGTTAGATGGATACAAGGGCTATAATCAAATCCCACTTGCGGAAGAAGATCAAGAACATACTGCATTCTTTGCTCCCATAGGATTATATTGCTACACAAAGATGCTTTTTGGGTTACGAAATGCAGGAGTAACTTACCAAAGGATGGTGGAAAAGGTGTTCGCAAAATGGATACATAAAACTTTAGAGGTATATGTGGATGATAATTGGTAAAAGTAAAGAAGTTAAAAATCATGTGCAGGACTTAAGGGAAATTTTTGATCAGATACGGCTTTTTAATATCAAAGTAAATCCTGAGAAATGTACTTTCGGAGTATCATCTGGGAAATTCTTGGGATATATTGTATCAAAAGAAGGAATACAAGTTGATCCTGAAAAGGTGCAAGCAGTTCGAGATATGCCAACTCCAGCAACAGTAAAAGATGTGCAAAAATTGAATGGACTTTTAGCCTCACTAGGAAGATTCATTTCGCGATAATCAGATAAATGCAAACATTTCTTCAACATACTAAAGAAGGGAACAAAATTTAAATGGACAGATGAATGTGAGAAAGCTTTTCAAGGAATTAAGGAATATTTGATGAACATATCCATTTTAAAGAAGGCTGAACCAGGAGAAGAATTGCTGATGTACCTTGCAACAATTCAACATGCTTTAAGCGCAGTACTTTTGCGAAATGATGCAGGAGTTGAAAAACCAATTTACTACATCAGCAAAACATTCAATGCTGCGGAGAAAAACTATTCAAAGATTGAAAAGCTAATTCTGGCATTAGTTTATGCGGCATCTAAACTTCGCATATATTTCCAAGCGCATAAAATCAAAGTATTAACAAAAGTACCAATTGAATCAGTAATGAAAAATTCAAAAAGATCAGGCAGAGTTGAAAGATGGAATGCACAAGTGGGGCATTTTGAGATCCAATATGGAATTCTATCCTCGCCAAAATCTCAAATTGTCGCAGATTTTCTCGCATAATTTCCTTTGGAGGATGATGAAGCTGTAGAAGACATAATGGATATAGAAGAAGAATACGGGGATCCAAGAGACCTTTTAACAGAACCAAATAGGTGGGAGATATTAGTAGATGGATCATCTAACAGAGAAGGAAATTGAGTGGGAGTCGTTTTTATTTCACCAGAAGGTGCAAAAATGGCATTTGCATTCCGACTAGAATTTGAATCTACTAATAATGAGACAAAATATGAGGCTATAGTACATGCTCTAAGATTTGCGATAGAGATGAAGGTGGAGAATGCAAGAATTACCAGTGATTCGCAATTGATTATTCGCCAAATTGAAGGGGAATATGCAACTAATGATATATCTTTGAAAAAATATAAGAAACTTGTAGAAGAACTATCTGCGAAAATTCCAAAACTCGAATGGAGGCATATTTCAAGAAGAGATAATAGGCTTGCAGATGATTTTGCGTTTATATCAAGTATGATGGTAGACCCGACTGCGACAAATATAAAAATACAAACACTCATAGCACCTTCCATTAATAAAGAAGAGGAAGAGGAGGCCGAGGCAATGATAGTAGAAAATAATGGCGAAGAATCAAGTAGAATTATCGCAGATTGGCGTGCAGAAATTCACGCATATCTAGCAAGGGGAGAGGTACCAAGAAACAGATTGGAAGCACATAAATTAAAAAGTAGAGCAAAAAATTATGAGTTAAGAGATGGAATATTGTATCGAAAATCTTTAAATGGGCCTTCCCTTAGATGTTTGACACAAGAAGAAGGAAAACAAATACTAAAAATGTTACATAGTGGGGACGCTGGTAATCACAGCGACGGAAGATATTTAGCTTACAGAACTAAAATGCAAGGTTATTATTGGCCATATATGCATGAAGATGCAAAGAATTTATCAAGAAGATGCGAGGAATGTCAGCGATTTTCAAAAAGAATTCATGCACCTGGTGAAACATTAACATCCTCAAAAAATGTTTGGACATTTGGAAAGTGGGGTTTAGACATTGTGGGACCATTTGTACCAGGAACAAGGAAAAAGAGATATTTAATTATCGCCACAGATTACTTCACAAAATGGGAAGAAGTTAAAGCAGTACAACATATTCGTGATAAGGACATTTTTACATTTATATTTGAAAACATCATTTGCAGATTCGGAATTCCTGCGCAGTTGGTGTCAGATAATGGCAAACAATTTGAAGGACAAAATATAGAGATGTTACTTAATGTATTCAAGATAAAGTGCGGAAAATCGACTCCTTTATACCCACAATCTAATGGTCAAGCTGCGGCAACTAACAAAACAATAGCAGATATCCTCAAGAAGAAGTTAGAAGGGAATCATTGAACATGGTGTCAACAAGTCCATAATGCAGTTTGGGCTTATAATTGATAGGCTCGGAAAGATACCTACTATTGTGTATACTGCAAGTGCACAGTGTTGACAAGCAACACAGGGCAAGCACAGGTCGAACCACAGAGACTTGGAGAGTATAAAAGTTGATTCTAAATCCTTACTAAGAACTGATTCAGAGAGTAACCAAAAGGGTTTTGATTTTTTCGATACGACGAGATATTGGCAACGACTTAAACAGAAAGTAATTTAAATTAAAATATACAATTAAATCAAGGTGTAAATATTGAGAATATGGATACTAGGGTATTCAAATCCACCACTAACCTATGATATGCATTCAACTTGTAATATTATTCTTGTCCTCACAGCAGATTCAAGTCTACCGTATATCTAAGGTGTTTCTCCAATGTATAATTTAATCACAACTAAAGTATTTCTCCAAAGCATTAACTGTCTAATTAAAGCACAACTAATCTGAGGATCAATATTTGGTTAAGCATGAGTTGTAGAATAATCAACATAGAGATATTCTAACTACAATGGATACATGGCATTCATTGTGAGAGCAAGATGTTGACAAACTTGGATTAAATTATATCTTTAAACAATTCTAAACTTTCAAGAACAAGATACAAGATATGAATACATACCAATGAGTTACGGCTTCATTTAAACCCTAGAAAATGAAATTAGAACATGAAGAACATTACAACAAAATTGAAATTTGATAAACTAACATGAACAAGCTATTCTTGGTTGAGTTTTCAACACAACAACCCTCTCTATTTATACACAAAAACTCTCTCACACTTTGGATTCGAATTTTACTGTAGCAACCACTCAACAATTAAACAAAACATGTTTTCTTAATTGATGGATAGAATGAAATACAATGGGGGTGAGGTGGATGTTTTGGAAAGAATCCAATGGGGGTGAGGCGGAAATGGATTTGGGTCTTGGGTTTTGGATCATGGGTTGTTTAATCCCATGAATTTGTAAACAGGTTGCCACTGATGCGCGAGCGGGTTGCAACGCTTCCAACTTTCTTCTCTTTTGTCTTCTCAATTCTTCCAAGCTTTATTTAGTACTTAAAAACACAAAATTAATTAATACAAATATTTATTCTTGAAAATGGTAAAAATGCAGAATTTGGGATAATATATGACTTTGAAGCGCGAAAGATGAGTTAAGTGCCAATGAAAAGGTGTATGAATATGCAATATTTGGCACTCATCAATAATACAACACGAAGAGAAGCAACTGGGGTATCACCTTTTTGTTTAACATATGGAGTTGAGGCAGTATTACCAACAGAAGTTTCTATTCCTACGACAAAAAGAGAAGCTTGGGAAAAGAATCTTAGCGCTGGTATGATTCTAAACAAACTTGATGAAGTAGAAGAGAAGAGAGAAAAAGCATTACAACATATGGAGAACTACCATCGCAGATTAGCTCGCGAATATAATAAGTGAGTAAAGAAACGAGAGTTCCAAGTTGGAGATCTAGTTCTGCGAGAAACAACAGAATATCAGCGAGAAAATGGAAGAAAATTAGCGAAAAAATGGGACGGGCCATATATCATCAAAGAAATAATTAGAACTGGAGCATATAAGTTAATGGATCCAGAAGGAAGATACATGGGTCAAAGACTTGGCAGACCATGGAATAGACAATATCTAAGAAAATATTATCAATAAAGGTTTGAAAGACTAGGATGATTGGATTTTACGCAAGAAATTGCGAGAGAATAAAAGAGATGTTTCACAAGAATAAAGTTGGCTAAATACAAAGCAATTTTTCGCAACAATTTGCGAGATAATTAAGAATTTTAATGCAAATGCATAAGACTGGCGCAAATCGCCTAAAAACATATAAGAATGGGACGAACCTTTGTGGCGTACACCCTAGTTCGCGGATTCTATTCCATAAGAGGCAATGTCCTTAAAGTACGTCATAAGGGGGGTATCTCTTTGCATGACTATGGGAAAGGCTATCTGCTTGCTTTGGAACCTAGTCATGGAGATTTGGGATTATAGAAAATCCATCCGGGAGAGATAACTTGGATTCCCAACTATATAAGGTTATACCCTGGTTGGGCGCCCGAGAGTTTCTCCTAAGGAATGCAAAGTATGATCAAGGATCTGAGGTACACGGTTGATCTGTGGGTGCCCGGGACGGATGAACCTACCATGTCCATCCATGGAAGGTCTTGGCTTATGATGTGTTCGGCCCGAAGAAAACCCCACTAGGGTGTAGTCTCGTAACTATAAGTCATATAGGCATAAAGGATAAGAGGCTACGAAAACAACTGGTTGTTTCTATAACCGGATGGGAGGAGCTAGTCTTGTATGGCAGAAGTACGTCTCCTTGAAAGGGAAACCAGGGGGAGAGATAAGGGCGATACCCTCCATTAGGGAGCTGTGTATCAAAAAAGACGGCAATGTCATAGGACTTTATATTCGCAAGAATATTTAGGCCCGTCATATTGTCGCGTGACACAGACAGCAATGTCATGGGACTTTATATTCGCAAGAATATTTAGGCCCGTCATATTGCCGCATGACAGGCCAAAAATCCTAAAAAGAAATGTTAAGATGAGATCAATGGGTTTTTGTGATAAGATCAAAAGATGCGATAAATAAAATCAATGATAAGAGGATATAAATCGCAAAGACGTCCTGCAATTTCATCACAAAGACGGTAATGTCATAAGTCTTAAAAAGCAAAAAGAGATTAATCTCATAAGATGGCTTAGACTTATCATATTGTCACAGAGATCAAAATAAATGATAAGGCAAGATCAATGGATTATTACATGTGAAAGTAAGAATGTCCTGCGATCTTGTCGCATAAAGGTGGCATAATAAGACCTTTAACTAGGAAGGCGAAATAAGACCACAAGAGAGGTTATATCTGCGAAGCATATAACAGATTTTTCGCAGAATTATTTGCGATACTTCATTTATCATATTTCAGATTAACAACAAGAGGCAAGTTTAGAATTTCTTACAATAATAATATATTAGTACTTCACAAGGAAGATTATGAAGAGCAAGTAGGGGGATTATAAAACAATATTTCATTATATTCCTTGAGAAGAATCAAGATAATAAAAAGAAGACAATCAAGTTAAAGAATTTGCGATAGGATATTCAGGTTAATAAAAATATATAATCAGAAGAAGATGATTGAGTTACAAAAATTGCAATATTTCGCAAAAGAAGCAGGAAGAAGAAAGATTCAGAAATTACAATCAATCGCAGGACAGGGAAAAGAACAAGATATTTCGCAGGAAGACATGATAAAACAAGATTTAAAACTTCAAAAGAGTATTCTTCTTTAATATCATCATTCTTGTTTGCTACTATTATCTCCATCAGCAATATCTTTTTCAGTTTGAGTTTCTCCATCACCAGCGATTGATTTTTGAGGAGGATTTTGTTCTTCTACTTCATTATGAGGTTTTTCTTCTTCTTCTATTTCTATATCATTAGCGACTGCCCCTTGAGGAGGATTTTTTTCTTCTGCTTCATTGGGAAGGTTTTCTTCTTCATCTATTTCTTTAGTTGGGTTTTGTTCATCTTCGGAAAAATCTTCTTCATCACTTGAATAATTTAGATCTTCATCAATGAGACGAGGAACTTCATTATTATTTATCTTCAAGGGTTTGATCTTTATAGGAGGTAAAGAATGAGAGAATAGAACATTGTTTATGAGAACCTCATCGAATAAATGAGCCTTGCGGAGGCAATTATTTTCCCGGTTTCTGATCTCTATATCCTTGAAGTATTCAAGGTAGTTGTGGATGGGGAAAAATGATCTACTGGTTTTTAAGGAATTGAGGAGACGACCGTGCAGAGGAGGTTCCTCGAACCAGGCAAAATGCTAATCCTCACACAGATGCACCGTTGCAAAGGGGTGCTTAGATTCGAGAGATCAATCTGTAGTACTCCGGCCTAAATCGAGACAACGACCGTTCCATAGTAAATTCGGTCACAAGAGAGGATAGGTTGATCAGTAGGAGGGAAGCTGAGAAATGTATGGAATCGATGGTGATTCAAGGATTGTGGATGTGTGAATTTTGAATATGATAAGTTCTGAATGATTGAAGTTGAACGATTGTGAAGGAATTGCTCAATTGATGAGTTTGATGATCTCGTGTTGTCGAAGAGACGTGAGATTCTTACTCACGAGTATTCGTGTATTCGTTTGCATTTTCGATTCTCTCTGCCTTCAATCTTGATTTAGGAACTTATTTATATTGCTGGAATTGTAGACACCATGATCCCATGAAGTGTGACAGTTAATGGAATCAAGGAGTGGAGAGGTGGAGATCGTGTTCGAAACCGATTGTCCAACGTGTAAAGACTCGGTCGACCTTCCACCCACTACCTCGTGAATTCCTTCAACTGATTGCACGACTTGATCACATTCCATCGTGTGTTTGAACACACGTTCCGTAGACCGCCAGACCAAAACCCTAAGTGATATCCCCCCAAGTGACACGATTGATCGTCTCGTGGTTTGTTAGTCGATGATTTCGTGGTTTGATGAGACAATGAGTCCACGTGGTTGCTTAGTCGAACAAGATATTCTGGAACCACCCACGAATTGAACGTGTCATGAGACAGAGGTATAATTCTTATGATGAAGTGAGCAAGTATTGCTCATTCGATGGATTGTTGAATATTGGTGGATTGTTGAACCGATATTCCTTAACTCGAGCAAATATTGATCATCTGAGCAAGTGTTGCTCTCGTGATGATTTGTTGAATATTTGACCGTCTGAGCATGTGTTGCTCATGAATGATTGGAAGTGTGCCAAGAATATTAATTAAAGTGCTGGTCGTTGAACCTAGCATAATTAATAAAATTCATGACCATGAGGTCACCGTAGAATTATTAATATTAATTCATGACCATGAGGTCGTCGTAGAATTATTAATATTAATTCATGACCATGAGGTCGTCGTAGAATTATTAAGGTTAGAGTCTGGAAGCATGGTCCTTGAACTCAGAAACCCTAATTTTACTGATTGATGATCAATTCATGGTCAGAAGTTTTAACCATGGGACGAATGAGGAGCAGCTACATGAGACCGTGGATCAACCATGTAGTGTCCATATTCTCACGTGAACAAATATGATGAATTCACGAAGAGTTCATGATTTGTTGGTGAAAGAATGATTAAATGCTGGTTCAATCATTATTCAAAATGCTCGTCTGAGACTTAGGTGTGAAAACCTAATTAATTATGGGAGAGTGATGGACCGACCATAGAGTCATGGATCCGACCATGGGTTGTCCCGTGACCGTCTGATGGTCACTTCATGAAAAATCCAAAGTGTTTGGAAGTTTTGGACCTAATACGAGCAATTGTGCAAATTAGGTCAAAACTATGAAAATCGATGGGATTGGATTCCGTGAGCCGAAGAGATAATCTTGGTCGGTCAAGATAATGTGCTCGTGTCCCTAAGGTTTCCGAGTCTCAGTCTTGAGAATTTTGATATTTTCTGGTGCACGTTTGAGCGACCATTTGAGAAAATATGACAAAATCAGAGTTTTTTGATAAAACCGTCAAAACTTCATCGGACGAAGGAAAATAATGAAAAGTGAGGGAATCATGAAGTGTGGACCGGTCACAGTGATCACGTGACCAACTGTTGGTCGCTTGAGCAACCCCCAACCCCTAATTAACGTCCTTTACTAGAATTGATGTAGAATTCTCATACGGACTCGGATTTTGATGGTCCGCCCCTTTATTCCATACGGAAAAGAATTTCCTATCTCCCAACGAGGGAGGTTTTAGGTTTTGAGCTCGTTCGGGAGGTGAAAACACCCCGAAAGTAAAATTCAGGAAAGATTTAAGGGGCCGGTCCCACGATAAAACGAAGGAGTTTTGTTAAAATCAAGGAGTTTCCATGAGACGAAGGAAACACCATGAGACTATGGAAAATATTTATAAAATAAGGAATTGTGAGACTGGGACGCCGGTGGTCAAAGCACGGTCGGCCAGTTATGACCACGGTCCCATGGTGTCTCTTCCTTAGTTTTTCATATTTTGATGATTTTATGAAGGATTCATGAATTTTGAGAAATTTGATAAATTTAGAGTGTTTTCATGAATTGAAGGAGTTTCCATGAGTTCATGGTCTTTGAAAAATATCAAAATAATAAAATTCGGCCGTGTGGGACCATGGAGGCGTGACCGACCGGTCATGACCTAATCCCACGAATTTTAATAATTTTTTAAATAATTTTTGGGTATTTTTTGATGATTTGAAGGAATTTTGAGAAAAATACCATGAAATCAAGGAAAAATAAGATAATTAATAAATAAAACATGGCGTGTGGGACCGGCCAAGGCCTGGTCCCATGAGTTTTCATAATTTATTTTATTTTATTATTATTTTTGATGATTTAAAGGAATTTTTTGAGGAAAAAATACCATGAAATCAAGGAGTTTTTTCATGAAATTAGAGAAAAATAATAATAATAAAATAATAAGGACCGTGAGGTGTGGGCCGGCTGGGACCAAGGCATGGCCGGTCGGCCAATGGTCACGCCCCACACACTCTCCTTAATTATTTTTTGACGGACTCATAGAAGTACCACGAATCCGAAGAATTTCCTCAAGACGGAGATTTGATCAAACGAGAGAATTTTATCAAATCATGAAAAATAATAAAAGTTTATTAAAAATATAGAATTAGCGTGGAACTGACCATGACACGATGAGTTGATCGTGTGTCCGTGTCCCAGCGCCTTGGTCAAATATTTTTAATTATTTATTATTTTCTTCCCTATTTTGCATAGGTTCATCGTTTCGTCGTATTTTGAAATACTCGTTTGTGCGGTGATTGTTAATGCATCATCGTTGAATACACTTGCATCGTTTGAAACAGGGCTTACTCAAAGGTAGCTCCGATGCCCGGTCGTTAATTATTTATTACTAATTCATGAAATTCAATAGAGAATAATCCATGAAATGAGTAATAAAACGGATAGATGTTTACTGTTAATTCATAGGATCAGCTAAAGATTCGACTACGAACTCAGAACAATGAGTGATCGTTGCCATTCCATGGGATCGACGTTGATTTGACCATGGAATAGGAGAAATGATATTTCCATTCCATGGGATCGTCGTTGATTCGACCAAGAAATCGGAGCAATGATATTGCCATTCCGTGGGATCGTCGTTGATTCGGAATCGGAGCAATGATATTGCCATTCCGTGGGATCATCGTTGATTCGACCACGGAATCGGAGCAATGATATTGCCATTCCGTGGGATCGTCGTTGATTCGACCACGGAATCGGAGCAATCTTATTGCCATTCCGTGGGATCGTCCTTGATTCGACCACGGAATCGGAGCAATGATATTGCCATTCCGTGGGATCGTCGTTGATTCGACCACGGAATCGGAGCAATGATATTGCCATTCCGTGGGATCGTCGTTGATTCGACCACAGAATCGGAGCAATGATATTTCCATTCCGTGGGATCGTCGTTGATTCGACCACAGAATCGGAGCAATGATATTTCCATTCCGTGGGATCGTCGTTGATTCGACCAAGGAATCGGAGCAATGATATTTCCATTCCGTGGGATCGTCGTTGATTCGACCACGGAATCAGATAAATCTTATTGCCATTCCGTGGGATCGTCGTTGATTCGACCACGGAATCAGAACAATGAAGGGATAATTAACCTCATGGGTCTATGCCTAGCAGAATAAAATGACTACGATAGGAGCATTAATTATCCTGACATGATTTGCCGTTAAGCCATATCCTTTATATAGTCAGGTTAAACTCGTTGTTTGTTCCTGAAGACGATATTGCCCCGTAGAGCCGTCCATCCCGTGATACTATATAGAAATGACTGAAAGTATTCAGTATTCATGAGATTATGTCATTGTCTAGACGTTGACTGCACATCTACATGTACTCTGAGAGAAAGCACTCTCCGTTGATAATTCGATGAGAGACCCATGACTCAATACTCACATGCGATTGTTGAACTGGCGGTCCGTACAATCATGAGTTTACGATTTTACCCCTTGTTGAAAATCCACAATCTACATTAAGTCCCCTGCTTACTGAGGAAAGCCGTGTTCCTCAGTCAGCATTAAATGGTGATTTTCAGGCCATAAACAATATAAGTAATTGAACTTAGTCGTAATTTAAGATGTTACCGAATTTCGATAAATACGAGCATACCATAACTTGAATGAAGATTCCAGCGGCATGCTAAAGCGTCATTTGATGAGCATAAATTGGTGTTGAACCGCTGATTTGGACGACGATTCCTTGGTCGTTTAGGATTCGCGGGCCGAGCCCTCTCCATCACCTTCACGCCAGCATCAAGAGGAGGAAAAGTTGTCGGACCACCAGCGCCGCCGCCGTCACCGTCCGGCCGTTTGCTGGAGGCGCCGACAGGTATGCGTCCGAACCATTTTTTTTTTTTTTTTTTTTTTGCGGATGTTTGTTAATGTTCATGAGTTCTATGGGTTGTTCACATATTGATCATGATAAAATCATATACCCGTGTATATATATAATTGTGGGTTTCGTCGAAAACCTTCGTTTTTGAAAACGTATGCTCGTTTGATCGTTAGTTTTTGAAAACTAATAATAATCCCTGATTTAGAAGAGATTTTTCTTCATATATGAATATGTAGGTTTAGTGATGAAACTATGTTGATGAGCTTTCACGTGAGCCAAAGTCTTATCATAAAAGTGAATTTTTCACAAAACCGTAGTAAAATCTTCGTTTAAAAGAATAGCGATGATGCAGAGAAGCGATTTCTCCTCTTCATGTATATATGAACTTGTGTCCAGTGATAAAATTTTGTGTATGAGCTTTCATGTAAAACTTTATCATATAATGCGTGAGTTTTCACAAAATTGAAATAAACCTTCGTTTCAAATACGTATGACGACACGAAGGAAAAGAGTTTTCTTGTAAAAACATGGTCGGTTCATGGAAAAGTTTTATTTTTTCTTTGAAACCGTGGAGTATCCACGATTTATTTTTGTGAGCCTGGCTTACGTTGAAAAATATTCATTTATTTACTTGAGTAAATATATATTGTTTCTCTAAAATCAAAACTTGAGTTTTGTGTGATGTTGCTTAGAGATAAAATTATTTATGATGAAATAATGTTTTGGTTTCCATAATTCTATGGTGAATGTTCACATAGTAGAAATATTCATGATTTTATGGAAAAATCTGAGTTGTTTTTTTTGTAGGTTTTGAAGAAACGAACAATTTTGGAGTGTTAACTCTAGCATTACTCTCACTACTGTTAGTGGAAGCATAAAAGGTGAGAGTTAAGAGTTACCATTTTGGTACACGCTGATGTAAGCATCCTAATTGCATGATTCATTGTTCTGTCGAAGCCTGCGCTTTGTATGAACGATGTGCTGAAGTATCCACTTTGCGGGGATGACTGACTCCCATGATGATACTTCCAAAGATGGTGTTTCCAGACAAAACGTCTCTATGGACGAAAGTTTTAAGAAGTGGTACTTATGGAACCTCCGAGTGATGATAATAGATTCTTCATGTTTCATTGGCTTTACCATAGAATAGTTGTGAAGTGAGATCCTGGATCAATGTAGACTCCACGGAAATGGAATAAAGTCTACATGAGCGGAGAACCCAGGAGTGAGGACTACATGATGCTAGCGAATGACGTGTAGTCCCCAGCCGTTTCTTTGACGAGTTGTTAGCGCTCTGTAGGATCAGAATATTGTCACAACAATATTCTTGCGAAATAAACAACAGTTCTGCGATAATAAAATAATATTCTGTGACACATCTCAAAGTGACGTAAGGAATGACATATCAGATGAAAACGACAGAAACATGAGTAAAGTGTGACATTTCTGCTATGAACCAATAAAACCTGCGAATGATTAAGGCAGTGCTAACTGCGATTTATCTCAAGAACTCAGATCCGAAATTAAAGGAAATCTTAACTGTAAATGAGCTGTCATGAGCTGTAATCCACTATGTAAATGCCTATATAAAGGAAATGGTTAGTTCCAAAGAGAGAGATGAATTTTTGAGTGCTAAGAAAGTTTTTAGGAGAGAGAAATCTTATTAAGTGAATTGTATTCTTAATTACTGTAACTCTTTTAAGATCATATTAATAAAAAAGGTCCTTAATCTTCAAATTGTGTCATAAATTCTTGAGTTGGGAGTAGTGTGGGAATTCCTGCAACTACATTTTGGCGCCCAGAAACAGGGAAGAATAGTTGAAAATCATAGCAAAAGTTAGGTAAAAGAAAGAAATTATTCAAGAGTTAGAAGAATATCAAGAAAATTGGTGGAAGAAAAGATGGTTGAAATCAAAGATAATCAAAAGAAATTGGAGTGTGATGTAATAACAAAGATGATGATAGATAAGTTCCATGAAGATATTAGAGGAAGGATACACAAGCGATATTTTGAAGGAAACAAAATCATGTCGGAAGATGAGGCATCACCGCTAAAAGATTGGGAAAAACAGAAGATCACATTCACGGCAGCAGAAATTCCGAAAGAAAATTTAAGTCATACATCTCCATTGGTGATCACAGTGTCTGTTGTACCAACAAGAAAAGAGAAATCAATAAGATCTACAGAAGAGTGGGCTGTGAATAGGACTCTGGTGGACGCAGGAAGTTCTGTGGATATAATGTTTTATCACACATTCAAGAAAATGGGATACAAAGATGAAGAAATGCTTAGTCCAACATATCATATTCATGGATTTGGAAAATCTCTAACAAAACCTAAAGGTGAAATTGTAGTGCGAATTCCGCTGGGGGAAATAGAGACGCAGATAACATTGTGCGTGGTGGACGTGAAATCACCATATAATATGTTGTTGGGAAGACCATGGATACATGCAATCAAGGCTGTATCATCAACTCTACATCAGTTCATAAAATTTCCTATGCCTAGCGGAATTGGCGAGATTAGAGGAGATGCAGATTATGCAGCGCTGTGTTTCCAGAATGAAGTAAAGAATTGTGAAAATCAAATTCAGTTGCGAAAATAGAGCAGAAAAATGAGGAGAGAAGAAAGGAAAGAAGAAGAATTCAAGATTTACATGATAAGATCAGAAGAAGGAAAATGAATATCTAACGATGTATCGCAAGAAAGTGATGAACCAGCGGAGATAATAAAAACACCAACACCAATGGGAGAACATGAAGCCAGTTATATTGCAGCAGAACCCACAAAAGAAGTAAATGTTGGAAGTGAAGAAGACCCAGAAATGCTGAAAATTGGAACTAAGATGGATGTGGAGGAAGAAGAGAAAACTGTAAACCTTCTGCGAGAATACAGAGACATTTTTGCGTGGAATATGGACGAGATTCCTGGAATAGATCCATCTGTTGCGTGCTATAGATTGGATATTAACAAAAATGTCAGACCATTCAAACAAAGAATAAGAAAGATTGCGACCACTTATCATGCCAAGATAGAAGAAGAATTGCAGAAGATGCTAGACGCAGGAATTATAAGGCAAGCAAAATATCCATAATGGATCGCCAACATGGTAGTAGTTCCCAAGAAAAATAAGGGGATAAGAATTTGCATCGATTTTACTGATCTAAATAAAGCATGTCCCAAAGATAGTTTTCACTTGCCAGATATTCCGCAGCTGGTGGTGGAATCTGCAGCAGGAAATGATCGAATATCTTCGTTAGATGGATACAAGGGCTATAATCAAATCCCACTTGCGGAAGAAGATCAAGAACATACTGCATTCTTTTCTCCCAGAGGATTATATTGCTACACAAAAATGCCTTTTGGGTTACGAAATGCAGGAACAACTTATCAAAGGATGGTGGAAAAGGTGTTCGCAAAATGGATACATAAAACTTTAGAGGTATATGTGGATGATATGTTGGTAAAAAGCAAAGAAGCTAAAAATTATGTGCAGGATTTAAGGGAATTTTTTGATCAGATGCGACTTTTTAATATCAAGGTAAATCCTGAGAAATGTACTTTCGGAGTATCATCTGGGAAATTCTTGGGATGTATTGTATCGAAGGAAGGAATACAGGTTGATCCTGAAAAGGTGCAAGCAATTCGAGATATGCCAACTCCAGCAACAATAAAAGATGTGCAAAAATTGAATGGACTATTAGCCTCATTAGGCAGATTCATTTCGCGGTCATCAGATAAATGCAAGCATTTCTTCAACATACTAAAGAAGGAAACAAAATTTAAATGGACAGATGAATGTGAGAAAGCTTTTCAAGGAATTAAGGAATATTTGATGAATATATCCATTTTACAGAAGGCTGAACCAGGATAAGAATTGTTTATATACCTTGCGACAACTCAACATGCTTTAAGCGCAGTACTTTTGCGAAATGACGAAGGAGTTGAAAAACCAATTTACTACATCAGCAAAACATTCAATGCTGCGGAGAAAAACTATTCAAAGATTGAAAATCTAATTCTGGCATTAGTTTATGCGGCATCTAAACTTCGCATATATTTCCAAGCACATAAAATCAAATTACTAACAAAAGTACCAATTGAGTCAGTAATGAAAAATTCAAAAAGATCAGGCAGAGTTGAAAGATGGAACGCACAAGTGGGGCATTTTGAGATCCAATACGCAATTTTATCCTCGCTAAAATCTCAAATTGTCGCAGAATTTCCTTTGGAGGATGATGAAGCTGTAGAAGACATGATGGATATAGAAGAAGAATACGGGGATACAAGAGACCTTTTAACATAACCAAATAGGTGGGAGATATTAGTAGATGGATCATCCAACGGAGAAGGAAATGGAGTGGGAGTCGTTTTTATTTCACCAGAAGGTGCAAAAATGGCATTTGCATTCCGATTAGAATTTGAATCTACAAATAATGAAACAGAATATGAGGATGTAGTGCATGCTCTAAGATTTGCAATAGAGATAAAGGTAGAGAATTCAAGAATTACCAGTGATTCGCAACTGATTATTCGCCAAATCGAAGGAGAATACGCAACTAATGATATAACTTTGAAAAAATATAAGAAACTTGTTGAAGAATTATCTGCGAAAATTCCAAAACTCAAGTGGAGGAATATTTCAAGAAGAGATAATAGGCTCGCAAATGCTTTTGCGTTTATATCAAGTATGATGGTAGATCCAACTGCGAGAAATATAAAAATACAAACACTCATAGCACCGTCAATTAATAAAGAAGAGGAAGAGGAAGCTGAGGCAATGGTAGTAGAAAATAATGGCGAAGAATCAAGTCGAATTATCGCAGATTGGCATGCGGAAATTCATGCATATCTAGCAAGGGGAGAGGTACCAAGAAACAGATTAGAAGCACACAAATTAAAAAGTAGAGCAACAAATTATGAGTTAAGAGATGGGATATTATATCGAAAATCTTTAAATGGGCCTTCCCTCAGATGTCTGACACAAGAGGAAGGAAAACGAATACTAAAAATGTTACATAGTGGGGATCTTTGGTAATCACATCGGCGGAAGATCTTTAGCATATAGAACTAAAATGCAAGGTTGTTATTGGCCATATATGCATGAAGATGCAAAGAATTTATCAAGAAGTTGCGAGGAATGTCAGCGATTTTCAAAAAGAATACATGCACCTGGTGAAACATTAACATCCTCAAAAAATGTTTGGCCATTTGGAAAGTGGGGTTTAGATATTGTGGGACCATTTGTACCAGGAACAGGGCAAAAGAGATATTTAATTGTCGCAACTGATTACTTCACAAAATGGGTAGAAGTTAAAGAAGTACAGCATATTCGTGATAAGGACATTTTTATATTTATATTTGAAAACATCATTTGCAGATTCGGAATTCCTGCGCAGTTGGTGTCAGATAATGGAAAACAATTTGAAGGACAAAATATAGAGATGCTACTTAATGCATTCAAGATAAAGTGCGGAAAATCGACTCCTTTATACCCACAAGCTAATGGTCAAGCTGAGGCAACTAACAAAACAATCGCAGATATCCTAAAGAAGAAGTTAGAAGGGCATCATAGAACATGGTGTCAACAAGTCCATAATGCAGTTGGGCTTATAATACTACACGAAGAGAAGCAACTAGGGTATCACCTTTTTGTTTAACATATGGAGTTGAGGAAGTATTACCAACAGAAGTTGCTATTCCTACAACAAAAAGAGAAGCTTGGGAAAAGAATCTTAGTGCTGGTATGATTCTAGACAAACTTGATGAAGTGGAAGAGAAGAGAGAAAAAGCATTACAACATATGGAGAACTATCATCGCAGATTAGCTCGTGAATATAATAAGCGAGTAAAGAAACATGAGTTCCAAGTTGGAGATCTAGTTCTGCGAGAAACACCAGAATATCAGCGAGAAAATGGAGGGAAATTAGCAAAAAAATGGGACGGGCCATATATTATCAAAGAAATAATTGGAACTGGAGCATATAAGTTAATGGATCCAAAAGGAAGAGACATGGGTCAAAGACTTGGCAGACCATGGAATAGACAATATCTAAGAAAATATTATCAATAAAGGTTTGAAAGACTAAGATGGTTGGATTATACGCAAGCAATTGCGAGAGAATAAAAAGAAATGATTCGCAAGAACAAAATTGGCAAAATACAAAACAATTGTTCGCAATAATTTGCGAGATAATTAAGAATTTTAAATGCAAATGCATAAGATGGCGCAAATCGCCTAAAAACATATAAGAATGGGACAAACTTTTATGACGTACACCTTAGTTCGCGGATTCTATTCCGTAAGAGGCAATGTCCTTAAAGTGCATCATAAGAGGGGTATCTCTTTGAATGACTATGGGAAAGGCTATACTGATGTTGGAACCTAGTCATGGAGATTTTGGATTATAGAAAATCCATCCAGGAGAGATAACTTGGATTCCCAACTATATAAGGTTATACCCTGGTTGGGCGCCCGAGAGTTTCTCCTAAGGAATGCAAAGTATGATCAAGGCGCCGAGGTACACGGTTGAGCTGTGGGTTCCCGGGACGGATGAACATACCCTGTCCATCCACGGAAAGTCTTGGCTTATGGTGTGTTTGGCCCGAAGAAAACCCCACTAGGGTGTAGTCTCGTAACTATAAGCCATATAGGCATAAAGGATAAGAGGCTACGAAAACAACTGGTTGTTTCTAGAACCGGATGAGAGGAGATAGTCTTGTATGGAAGAAGTACGTCTCCTTGAAGGGGCAACCAGGGGGAGAGATAAGGGCGATACCCTCCATTAGGGAGTTGTGTATCAAAAAAGACGGCAATGTCATGGGACTTTATATTCGCAAGAATATTTAGGCCCGTCATATTTTCGCGTGACACAGACAACAATGTCATGGGACTTTATATTCGCAAGAATATTTAGGCATGTCATATTGCTGCATGATAGGCCAAAAAGCCAAAAAAGAAATGTTAAGATGAGATCAATGGGTTTTTGCGATAAGTACAAAAGACGAGATAAATGAAATCAATAATAAGAGGATATAAATCGCAAAAACGTCCTGCGATTACATCGAAAAGACGCCAATGTCATGAGTCTTAAAAAGCAAAGAGAGATTAATCTCGCAAGATGGCTTAGACTTATCATATTATCGCAGAGATCAAAATAAATGATAAGACAAGATCAATGGATTATTACATGTAAAAGTAAGAATGTCCTGCGATCTTGTCGCATAAAAAGTGGCATAATAAGACCTTTAACTAGGAAGGTGAAATAAGACCACAAGATATAAAAAGAGGCATATAACAAATTTTTCGAGGCATTATTCGCGATAATTCATTCATCATATTGCAGAATGACAAAAAGAGGAAAGTATATGGGATTTCTTCCAATGGTAATATATTATATACTTCACAAGGAAGATTATGAGGGGCAAATATGGGGATTATAAAACAATATTTCATTATCTTCCTTGAGAAGAATCAAGATAGTAAAAAGAAGATAATCAAGTTACAAGAATTTGCGAAGATTAGATTCAGATTAATAAAAATATATAATTAGAAGAAGATGATGGAGTTACAAAAACTACAATGTTTCGCAAAGGAAGCAGGAAAAAGAAAGATTCAGAAATTATAATCATTCAGAAAGATATTTCGCAAGAATATAAAACTTCAAAGAATGTTCTTCCCTAATTTTATCATTCTTGTTCGCTACTATTATCTTCATCAGCGGCACCTTTTTCATTTTGGGTTTCTCCATCACCAGTGATTGTTTTGTGAGGAGGATTTTGTTCTTCTGCTTCTTTATGAGGATTTTCTTGATATTATCCATCATTGAGAGGGTTCTCTTCTTCTTTTATTTCTTTAGGTGGGTTTTGTTCATCCTTAGAAAAATCTTCTTTATTACTTGAATAATTTAGATCTTCATCTATGAGACGAGGGACTTCGTTATTATATATCTCCAAGGGTTTGATCTTCATAGGAGGTAAATAATGAGAGAATAGAATATTGTTTACGAGAACCTCAGTGCCTAAATGAGCCTTACGGAGGCAATTATTTTCCCGGTTTCTGATCTCTATATCTTTGAAGTATTCAAGATAGTAAAATCTTCTTAATGCTCTATTGCGAGAGTTAGAAAGCGCAGTATTCTTTTTGCGAAGTTTGGCCAACCTCATAGACAGATCAGAGATTGAAGCTTGAAGGTGCTTCTCAGATTCTGCGGAAGAAAAATTGCATATTAGATGGAATTCTCGCAGGAAATAAGATGGGAAAATACAATGAAATAATTAATAGATGAGGCAGTCAAAATGACTACCTTCCTTTTGTGAGGATAAAGTTTGAATTATGTTAAGGAAGCAACTCTTCCATTGATTCATGGTATCATCGAAAGTATCACCAACTTTACCTTTCAAACGAGATATTATACTTCTCTCTTTAGAAAGAAGATAAGCATTTTCTTCTTTTAAGGAGGAATGGGATTTATTCAGTAGAGCATAGTCATCTTTGAGACTGTTGACTTTTACGCTTAGAGCTAATCTACCTTTTATAAGTTTCTCTTTTTCAGCGGCGGATGATTCGGTTATCTTTTTAAGCTCATCTTTCAATACACGAAGAGATTGCTTTTGGTTGTCACACAACTTTTGAAGATTACTCAATTGCTGCGAATAAACCGTTGTTTTATTCACAAAGCTACGTTTCTCTTGAGATAGGGTTTTGTTTTCATCTAATAAAGATTCCACCTTCAAATTAGTTTGATTTAGCGAATATAAAAGTTGAGTGGCTTCATTACTTAAGCGATCTCGTTCACAGATTAGCTGATTATTCTCATTCTTAAGATTATTTATCTCATCAATGGAATATGTGTGAAGAATATTCAATCTATCAAATTGATTCTTCCAAGACTCTTTCCCAATGCGGGCCTCATCAGCGATTGTTTCCCATTCAAGTATCTTCATTAATTGGTTATGTTTTGAAGCTAAATATGCGTCAAAAAATAAATAAAGAAAAATTGAGTACATAGAAAACAAAGAATTACTGAGGCAAAAACAAAGGAAAGAAAGTTATACCTTTCAGATCATCATTTCTTCTACGAAGATTTTCGCAATCCAATTCAGAATTGCGAAGCTTATGATCGAGAAGTTCACATTCTAAAGTTTTTGCTTGAAGATTCTTCTTTAAGATTTCAATTTCACTTTCTAAAGCAGTTATCTTAGATGAAGAACCGCAGGATCCAAAATGCTTGCTTAGAATCATATAAATATCCCGTCTCGCAGGATCTGTAGAAGATTTTATAGCATCGTTCAAAACTTCAGATAACATTTGAAAAGCAGCTTCAACCCCTGTTGCTATTTCTTGGGAAGAAGGAAGAGGTCTTGGCGATAGTAACTTGAAGATTAGAATCATTCGCGATAGTAGGAGTGGAAGAAGGAACTTGATTAGTCGCAGTTACATTCTCATTCACCGCAACATCATTCATCGCAGCATCATTCACCACAGCTCCATTAACCGAAGTTTCATTTACCGAAGTTTCATTCACCACAGTTTCATTAATCGCATGAACATGGTCTGCAGGTTTATTTGCTGCTGATTCATTCACCGTAGTTCCAGCTATCAAAGATTCATCCATATCAACTTTTAAAATATTGACGGAAACATTAGCATCAATAACTTCACTTGGAAATGATGAAGAAGTAGTATTGGTGTTAATACTGGAATTTACGCGAGGAGAAGGAGAAGATTTATCTTACGGCGGAACAGGGTCTGCAGGCAAAAAATCAAGAATATCCACTTCATCTGGAAGAGCTTTAACTTGACGAGAATGCTTAAGAGGTCTAGAAATATTTTCTTCACCCTGCGAATAATAATGTAGATAAGAAACAGACGCAACAATATTGTTATTTCAAAGAAATAAGTGTTTCTTACTACCTTATCATTCTCAGATCTTTTCGCCTTTCCAACACGCCTTTTTTGAGGAACTTTAGGGTTAGGGTTTTTGACAGTAATCTTAATCTGAGAAGTAGTGTTACTGAAAAGGATAATATCAAATATGGGGATTACAAAGAAAATCATGCGATAGAAATGATGAAGCATGAACAAAATAAGGTTTAAGATAAGAACATACCTTTGAGTCTCCATTAGAGCAGCAGCAGGAAGGATATTAGGAAAGAAAAGGTTGCAGACGAAAAAGAAAGAAATTGAAGAAAAAAGAGAAGGAGAAAGAAAACCTTTCCTCGACTGGGACATCTATTTATAGATGAAGAATGGGTAACCGGGTTAATCGGTAAAAAAGTAAGGATTGACACGTGCCAACAGTAAAGCGTAAAACAAGGAACTTTGTCGGGTAAAAATTAAGGAGTTGTGGCAAATCAAGAAGCTTAAATTCTCATGATCTTTATCTTCTTCGCAAAAAAGATATGAGAAGAGGCAAGATGTAGGATCAGAATATTGTCACAACAATATTCTTGCGAAATAAACAACAGTTCTGCGATAATAAAATAATATTCTGCGACACATCTTAAAGTGACGTAAGGAATGACATATCAGATGAAAACGACAGAAACATGAGTAAAGTGTGACATTTATGCGATGAACCAATAAAACCTGCGAATGATTAAGGCGGTGCTAACTACGATTTATCGCAAGAACTCTGATCCGAAATTAAAGGAAATCTTAACTGTAAATGAGCTGTCATGAGCTGTAATCCATTATGTAAATGCCTATATAAAGGAAATGGTTAGTTCCAAAGAGAGAGATGAATTTTTGAGTGCTAAGAAAGTTTTTAGGAGAGAGAAAATCTTATTATTGTATTCTTAATTATTGTAACTCTTTTAAGATCATATTAATAAAAAAGGTCCTTAATCTTCAAATTGTGTCATAAATTCTTGAGTTGGGTGTAGTGTGGGAATTCCTGCAACTACACGCTCCTTGTGTCATGACTTTGCCCGTGCAATTAGGATCATGAGACCAAGGTTTGTTACTTCTTCTAGACTTTTTCTCCATCGATTGATGTTTTAAACTTGTTCCCGGACAAGCAATTCATGAATCCAGCACTGATGAAAAAGTCGATGTAAGTACATTTTCGTGCAGGTGATCTTGGCATCTCCTTGAATGAAGTAATAATAATTGTTGATGATGAACCCAAGAAGAAATCATTGTAGATAAGCATCATGTTGATGATGCATGCTCTTCTTTGGGATATGGGAATATGGAGAATTCCCGAAATCCCGAACCGAATGTAGATAGCGGCGTTGCTAATGGAGATTCCGGTATTTTCGAGCCTTCAAATGATTTAGAGACTCCCCAGTAAGTATATATCCTTTGAATCATTTTAACCCCATGTAATCTTCGCATTAGGTGCCAAACGACGAAGTTGGGAATCATGGATCCAATAATGATGATTTGGACATTCCAGGAGTTGTTGATGACAAGAATTTCATAGCTGCGCCTCAGGATGATGAAGTGCTGGTCGCTGATACCGTGAAGGTGGTGGAAACTCCAATTGTGCCTCAGACGGTGGAGACCGAACCCGAAATAGCAGAAGTTACTTCCCCTGAAGTTGTTTCTATGATCATTGACACTGCTCCGAAGAATCGAGAACCAGATGATAGTGCATAAGTATCCTACTGCATGGATTTCTTTTGATCCTAAATTTAGTGAGTTACTCCCATATCACCAGCTTGTTGGAGGTTTTAGCGTTCCCATCGGATATGTTGCTATATACAGGGAACTGTGGGAAATGTATGGAGACTTTGTTGTTACTCGGGATCCAGGGCGCAGTTATTTCTTGACGAAACAAGTAGAGGCCATCTTGCGTGTTATAGATGATATCCGGATTATAGCCAGAGATGTTGTTTCCCAAGTTTTACTCTTTGATTGGGAGTACAACTTGAAGAATGCTGAAGAACTTGGCTTCAATCTGAAGTGGCTCCGTGAAAGTCTTGAAGTTATCAAGAAAGCAGAAAAGGGTGACACTCCTTTCCTTACTAGTGATGCTGTGTTGAAGAGGATGAAGTAGCCGAGCTAACCAGGAAGCTGGTGGTACCTTGATGAAGGACTTAGCGAAAAGACCTGGTGGACATCGATCGACTGTAGAGGTTATAAATCCCGTCCATGAATTCTTGCATGTAGTATGTTATAGAAGCTGTAGGAACCTCACACGGCGTCGGAATTGGATGCTTGGCTCCCCAACTTTTGAAGCTAAGGGACTGAGTTATTAAATGATAGAAGAATCACTGAATTTGGAGTTGTAGAAGTCCACCAACGAAGCATGCACATTTGCAATTTTTAATCCCATACAATTTTTTTAGGTTTCGTAGACCTGACAGTAAAGGCCATATCTTTCAGCTTGTATGTCTGATTAATGCGCCTTTTTGGTATGTTGTTGAAGAGACACATACGAACATCTTTTGTTGAGGAAGTATTGTCCCATTCCTCACCCATTGGCACGTTTTTTGCAAACCCATGACCTGAAGTGTGTTGTATCCCATCTGTAGAGGTGACGAGAACATCTTATAAAATACTTTGGATTATTCCCACCAGTCGTGCCAGCTTTGGGAAGACTTCATGTGAGCATGTTATCAGGTCTACACATCTTGATATGAATCATTGGCTCTTAGAGAAGTCCGCTTTATGTGTAACACTTCAGATAATGATTAGTTGATGAAGCCCTGAGGATGTTGCTCCTAAGACCGTTGTTGGTGTTGAGACCATGAATGATCACGCTCTAGAGATATTTGTCGATGTTGAGATCATGGATGGTGTTCCATTAGAGATTATTGTTGATGATGATACCACAGTTGAAGTTGCTCCAAAGACCGAAAAGGATAGAACCATGATTATAGACATAGTCTTTGATCCTTCTTCCAGTGAGCCTTTTATATTCACAAACTATTTGATGAGTTGAGCGTGAGATGAAGTTTTACTGACAGTCCAATCTTAATGCTCTTGGAAGCATTACTTTTCCATGAACTGGCTTTGTCAGTGAGTCGTCATTGTTGTGGTAGATAGCATCAACAATTTTCGTACTGGATGTGATCGGTGAAGAGAAAAAGTTCCACAATCATGTTGGAGCTTGTGATGTATAGAAATCCCGTTGATGAAGTTCCACAAAATCGCCTTAGGCTGCCCAGTGTGCGTTGAAGGAGTTACTGACATCCATGTATGAATGATGTTGCATCTGCTTCAGAAGTATTATCATTGGATAATGAAGACTTATCGATTGTGGTTTAGTAACACTTCAATCGTGGTGGTGTTGAATCGGCGTCGAGATATCTGTGTTAAAGCCAGCTAGGACGCTATTGTCGCAGGTGTACTCTTTTATTGGGAGTACAATTTGAAGGTTACTTAGCTTCTTGAGCGTTGAAGCGTCACCTCTTTTGAGAATTTCTTAGGTTTGATCGTCTCGACCCCTATCTTCTGTTGATTCAGCATCCCTTTTCGTTGAGGTAGTATGTGCAGACATCAGAGCTTTCTGATTTTATGAAAACTCCTACAAGGCTATGGAGAAACGTCCAAATTGTTCTTCGCCATGCTTGGACATCATCTCAGTAATGAATGTTTCAATGCTCAATTCGGAGAAATGTCATACTAATCCGGTGAAGCTACCATTCATAACATCTTGCAGAGTTGCTAGCAGAATTGAGGCCCCGTGCTAGGATATCATGTGAGGAAATAAATGACATAGATATGAAATGAATAAGACTTGCCTGAGTGTGGAACCTCTTGACGCATATATATGTATCTTTTGCAGGTTCTTGCTTCAACCTCGTTGAAGTTTGAAATTCCTCAAAGTACTCTGGTGATGGAATGTCCGCAAAACCTTCTGGATCACAACTTTCTTCATTGGAGAGATGTCTAACCAAAGATGCTTTGTAAGTATCTATCTTTTCAGTGTGTACCTACGCTCGTCTGAAGGACATGTCATGTCCTGGATCTTCCTGATTATGCGAAACTTGGTTTCTGTCCAAGTTGGACTTATGTGATGTAGCCATGAGTATTTCCGAGCGCTCCTTCGAGATCTCTGATTGAGATGGAGAATGAGTATCTTCTTGCCGAGCGATGCATGTAGATCCGATGGTTTTCACTGGAATGTTGTTGATGGTGGTGTCAGCATCGATCAACGTTCTTCCAAATTCGTTACTTCTAAGATTGACTGTGGTAAGCATTCCCCAGTCGTACATCTCTTGATCTGTGGCTGGAGGCTCAAGAGGTATTTTCGGGATGGACTTCTTGACATGATGTGGTTCAGTACTGTGAACATGTCTCCCCTTTGTGCCTTCGTAATTCACGTTCGTCTTGAACTGCTTCTTTGATAGGTTGTTCGAAGAGTGTAAAGGTTCTGACTGGGATAGGATTCTTGTGTACTCCTTCAGTCCCCAGTTGAAGATATTGTGGATAAACCTTCTCTTTGAAAATTTGTTTCAAAACTACGCAGTTGCTTTGTGGGATGATTGACGAACCTGTGGAAGCGGCAGTAACGAGAACTTTCCATGTCTTCTTCAGTTGGTTCTTTCTGGACATATGACAACTTTATTGCACTATCTTGGATCCAGACATCCAGGAGTTCGATCACCTCTTCAATGGAAAAGTAAAGTCATGTGCTTCTTGATCAAGAAATCTTGTGCGTTGGTCAGAGGCTTATGCATCTTAATTATTCTTGCTTTGTGCTTTTGAAGGAGCTGAGGTATGCTTGCGCGGCAGTTTGGCTTCCCGTTTGATCCCTTCTGCAACAGTATTTGTGGAAGGATGGAGGTTGTACTGCTTGTTGATCAGACGCCTGCTTCCTCAAGTGTCTCGCGATTCTTCAGTCTTTGTAGATTTTGTTCTTTCCAACAGAGCAGGCGCAGTGGTTGCTGATCTCTTCGCGGCTTCGTGGAGATCTGAGAAAGTCTAGAACCGAAGGTTCTCCAGTAAAGCTATGTAGGCCGGGAGCATGCCGTTGACGCATAAGTCCACCAGTTGTTGCTCCATGACGTTTGGATCATGGTAGTCCAAGGCTTGGACTCTGAACCTCTTCACATAATCGTTGGGGGTTCTCACCTGTCTTCTGAGATATTCTACCAAGATCAGAGAGAGTGACTTGCTCTTACACGAAGAAGTATTTCCTGTAGAATGCATTGATCATTTCTCCCCACTTGCTGATGGTCCCTGGTGCGATGTTGTTGTACCAAGTGTATTCTCTTCCTTTCAAAGATTTTGAGAATTCTTTGAGACGAACAACATGATTGTGTTCATGTTCTCCCAAGGCTTCGAGGAAGCGGGAGACGTGCTCTCGAGTATTTCCAGTTCCATCATATAGGGTGAACGTTGGAGAGACGTAGCCTTTCGGAAGGGGAATCCTCTGTGTAGCGGCAGGATACGGAGGTTGGTGACGATGGACGTGTGACGTCTTGTCTTTTCCATGGTTCTCCAGAAGACGCTCCAAATCTTCACGAGTAATGAAGCTTGATGATCCCTTTGTTGACGAGTCGTCTGCAGCTTTATCGGTTTCGTTATCAACGGGAATTACTTCAAGATTGGCGTCGGAGGCTTTCTCCTTCTCTTGAGTTTTTCCTGACATCTTGTCAGTAAGAGTTTTGAGATAATTACACAGCTCCTTCTGCGTAGTAGCCATGTCTTCCTGATTCTTTGCAAGAGTCTCTTGTGTTTTGAGGAGATCATCCATGGTAGGTGGTGAATTTCCTCTGATTTCTTCGGGATGTCTACCAAACAAAGGATGACCTTCCGCACTGGTGTGAGGAGGAGTGATGCCACCACCATCATTGTTAGTGGCCGGAACAGTTTCCGGGATGTCTTCATTGTTTCTAGTGCTAGCGATATTTGTATTAGGATTTGTAACCGATCCTGACCTAAGACCAACCATCTTGTGAAAATGAAAGATTGCAACCGAGAGAATGATCTCCCACTGTGGTCGCCAATCTGTGGATGGGGAAAAACGATCTGCTGGTTTTTAAGGAATTGAGGAGACGACCGTGCGGAGGAGGTTCCTCGAACCAGGCAAAATGCTAATCCTCACACAGATGCACCGCTTCAAAGGGGGTGCTTAGATTCGAGAGATCAATCTATAGTACTCCGGCCTAAATCGAGACAACGACCGTTCTAGAGTAAATTCGGTCACAAGAGAGGATAGGTTGATCTGTAGGAGGAAAGCTGAGAAATGTGTGGAATCGATGGTGATTCAAGGATTGTGGATGTGTGAATTCTGAATATGATAAGTTCTGAATGATTGAAGTTGAACGAATGTGAAGGAATTGCTCAATTGATGAGTTTGATGATCTCGTGTTGTCGAAGAGATGTGAGATTCTTACTCTGAGTATTCTGTGTATTCGTTCTGTTTTAGATTCTCTCTGCCTTCAATCTTGATTTAGGAACTTATTTATATTGCTAGAATTGTAGACACCATGATCCTATGAAGTGTGACAGTTAATGGAATCAAGGAGTGGAGAGGTGGAGATCGTGTTCGAAACTGGTTGTCCAACGTGTAAAGACTCGGTCGACCTTCCACCCACTACCTCATGAATTCCTTTAACTAATTGCACGACTTGCTCACATTCCATCGTGTGTTTGAACACACGTGCCGTAGACCGCCATACCAAAGTGATATCCCCCCAAGTGACACGATTGATCGTATCGTGGTTTGTTAGTCGATGATTTCGTGGTTTGATGGGACAATGAGTCCACGTGGTTGCTGAGTCGAACAAGATATTCTGGAACCACCCACGAATTGAACGTGTCATGAGACAGAGGTATAATTCTTATGATGAAGTGAGAAAGTATTGCTCATTCGATGGATTGTTGAATATTGGTGGATTGTTGAACCGATATTCCTTAACTCGGGAAAATATTGATCATATGAGCAAGTGTTGCTCTCGTGATAATTTGTTGAATATTTGACCGTCTGAGCATGTGTTTCTCATGAATGATTGGCAGTGTGCAAAGAATATTAATTAAAGTGCTGGTCGTTGAACCTAGCATAATTAATAAAATTCATGACCATGAGGTCACCGTAGAATTATTAATATTAATTCATGACCATGAGGTCGTCGTAGAATTATTAATATTAATTCATGACCATGAGGTCGTCGTAGAATTATTAAGGTTAGAGTCTGGAAGCATGGTCCTTGAACTCAGAAACCCTAATTTTACTGATTGATGATCAATTCATGGTCAGAAGTTTTAACCATGGGACGAATGAGGAGCAGCTACATGAGACCGTGGATCAACCATGTAGTGTCCATATTCTCACGTGAACAAATATGATGAATTCACGAAGAGTTCATGATTTGTTGGTGAAAGAATGATTAAATGCTGGTTCAATCATTATTCAAAATGCTCGTCTGAGACTTAGGTGTGAAAACCTAATTAATTATGGGAGAGTGATGGACCGACCATAGAGTCATGGAGCCGACCATGGGTTGTCCCGTGACCGTCTGATGGTCACTTCATGAAAAATCCAAAGTGTTTGGAAGTTTTGGACCTAATACGAGCAATTGTGCAAATTAGGTCAAAACTATGAAAATCGATGGGATTGGATTCCGTGAGCCGAAGAGATAATCTTGGTCGGTCAAGATAATGTGCTCGTGTCCCTAAGGTTTCCGAGTCTCAGTCTTGAGAATTTTGATATTTTCTGGTGCACGTTTGAGCGACCATTTGAGAAAATATGACAAAATCAGAGTTTTTTGATAAAACCGTCAAAACTTCATCGGACGAAGGAAAATAATGAAAAGTGAGGGAATCATGAAGTGTGGACCGGTCACAGTGATCATGTGACCAACTGTTGGTTGGTTGAGCAACCCCCAAACCCTAATTAACGTCCTTTACTAGAATTGATGTAGAATTCTCATACGGACTCGGATTTTGATGGTCCGCCCCTTTATTCCATACGGAAAATAATTGAGGGATTTCCTGTTTAGTCCACTAAACCCGACCCGGTTTAGTGGCTAGTCCAGCCAAAACTTCTTCTTAATCGTTAGTCCAATAAAGTTTAAATTCAAGTAGATTTACCTATATACCCCCGAACATTATAAGTCCGTTTTTTACATTTAAATTCAAGTAGTAACTAGTATACTAGTATGTAGCATACTAGTAGTAACTAGTACTATACTAGTAACTATTACTATACTAGTAACTAGTATACTAGTAGTATACTAGTACGTAGTATCTAGTAATAACATATGTAATATACTAGTAGTAACTAGTACTATACTAGTAACTAGTAGTAACTAGTACTATACTAGTATGTAGTATACTAGTAGTAACTAGTACTATACTAGTATGTAGTAAACTAGTAGTAAACTAGTAGTAAACTAGTAGTAACTAGTATACTACTAATATACTAGTAGTATACTACTAGTAACTAGTACTAATAGTAATATGTTATGTATTGATACTACTACATATTGATATATTGACACTACATATTGATATGTAGTATGTTATATATTAACACTACATATTGATATGTAGTACGTTATATATTGACACTACATATTGAAATGTAGTATATGTAGTATGTTATATATTGACACTACATATTGATATGTAGTACGTTATATATTGACACTACATATTGATATGTAGTATGTTTGATATGTAGTACGTTATATATTGATACTACATATTGATATGTATGTTATGTATTGATACTACATATCAAAAAATTATTATGTATTGATACTACATATGTTACTACTAGTTATACTAGTATAACTATATACTAGTATAACTACTATAACTATAACTAGTATACTACTAGTATACTAGTATAACTATAACTAGTATAGTAAAGTAGTTATAGTAGTTATGTAGTATACTAGTAGTAACTAGTATGTAGTATGTAGTAATAACATATGTAGTATGTAGTATACTACTAGTTACTAGTATACTAGTAACTAGTAGTATACTAGTAGTAACTAGTTATGTAGTATGTAGTAATAACATATGTAGTGGGTAGTATACTAGTATACTACTAATATACTAGTAGTAACTAGTACTAATAGTAATATGTTATGTATTGATACTACTACATATTGATATGTAATACGTTATATATTGACACTACATATTGATATGTAGTATATGTTTGATATGTAGTATGTTTGTATTGATACTACTACATATTGATATGTAGTACGTTATATATTGACACTACATATTGATATGTAGTATATGTTTGATATGTAGTACGTTATATATTGATAATACATATTGATATGTAGTACGTTATATATTGACACTACATATTGATATGTAGTACGTTATATATTGATATGTAGCACGTTATATTTTGATACTACATATCAATATGTAGTATGTTATGTATTGATACTACATATCAAAAAATTGTTATGTATTGATACTACATATGTTACTACTAGTACTAGTTACTACTAGTATACTAGTATATACTAGTTATACTAGTTACTACTAGTATACTATACTAGTTGCAACTAGTATAGTACATATTAGTATACTAGTTAGACCTAGAAGGGTGTTTTAGGCATTTCAAAAATACACTTTATAATCTCCACGAAATTTTTGGACTAGAGAGTAAATAATCTAGTCCAAAAACATGTTTTTGGACTAGAGAGTAAATGTTTTTCATGGGTGGACTAGCCACTAACTGGGTCATGAAAAAGTGGACTAGCCAGTAATTCCTACAAAAGAATTTCCTATCTCCCAACGCGGGAGGTTTTAGGTTTTGAGCTCGTTCGGGAGGTGAAAACACCCCGAAAGTAAAATTCAGGAAAGATTTAAGGGGCCGGTCCCACGATAAAACGAAGGAGTTTTGTTAAAATCAAGGAGTTTCCATGAGACGAAGGAAACACCATGAGACTATGAAAAATATTTATAAAATAAGGAATTGTGAGACTAGGACGCCGGTGGTCAAAGCACGGTCGGCCAGTTATGACCACGGTCCCATGGTGTCTCTTCCTTAGTTTTACATATTTTGATGATTTTATGAAGGATTCATGAATTTTGAGAAATTTGATAAATTTAGAGTGTTTTCATGAATTGAAGGAGTTTCCATGAGTTCATGGTCTTTGAAAAATATCAAAATAATAAAATTCGGCCGTGTGGGACCATGGAGGCGTGACCGACCGGTCATGACCTAATCCCACGAATTTTAATAATTTTTTAAATAATTTTTGGGTATTTTTTGATGATTTGAAGGAATTTTGAGAAAAATACCATGAAATCAAGGAAAAATAAGATAATTAATAAATAAAACAGGGCGTGTGGGACCGTCCAAGGCCTGGTCCCACGAGTTTTCATAATTTATTTTATTTTATTATTATTTTTGATGATTTAAAGGAATTTTTTGAGGAAAAAATACCATGAAATCAAGGAGTTTTTTCATGAAATTAGAGAATAATAATAATAATAAAATAATAAGGACCGTGAGGTGTGGGCCGTACTGGGGGACAAGGCATGGCCGGTCGGCCAATGGTCACGCCCCACACACTCTCCTTAATTATTTTTTGACGGACTCATAGAAGTACCACGAATCCGAAGAATTTCCTCAAGACGGAGATTTGATCAAACGAGAGAATTTTATCAAATCATGAAAAATAATAAAAGTGTATTAAAAATATAGAATTAGCGTGGAACTGACCATGACACGATGAGTTGATCGTGTGTCCGTGTCCCAGTGCCTTGGTCAAATATTTTTAATTATTTATTATTTTCTTCCCTATTTTGCATAGGTTCATCGTTTCGTCGTATTTTGAAATACTCGTTCGTGCGGTGATTGTTAATGCATCATCGTTGAATACACTTGCACCGTTTGAAACAGGGCTTACTCAAAGGTAGTTCCGATGCCCGTCGTTAATTATTTATTACTAATTCATGAAATTCAATAGAGAATAATCCATGAAATGAGTAATAAAATGGATAGATGTTTACTGTTAATTCATAGGATCAGCTAAAGATTCTACTACGAACTCAGAACAATGAGTGATCGTTGCCATTCCATGGGATCGACGTTGATTCGACCATGGAATAGGAGAAATGATATTGCCATTCCGTGGGATCGTCGTTGATTCGACCACGAAATCGGAGCAATGATATTGCCATTCCGTGGGATCGTCGTTGATTCGACCACGGAATCGGAGCAATGATATTTTCATTCCGTGGGATCGTCGTTGATTCGACCACGGAATCGGAGCAATCTTATTGCCATTCCGTGGGATCGTCGTTGATTCGACCACGAAATCAGAGCAATGATATTTCTATTCCGTGGGATCATCGTTGATTCGACCACGAAATCGGAGCAATGATATTGCCATTCAGTGGGATCGTCGTTGATTCGACCACGGAATCGGAGCAATGATATTTCCATTCCGTGGGATCGTCGTTGATTCGACCAAGGAATCGGAGCAATGATATTGCCATTCCGTGGGATCGTCGTTGATTCGACCACGGAATCGGAGCAATGATATTGCCATTCCGTGGGATCGTCGTTGATTCGACCACGGAATCGGAGCAATGATGGGATAATTAACCTCATGGGTCTATGCCTAGCAGAATAAACTGACTACGATAGGAGCATTAATTATCCTGACATGACTTGCCGTTAAGCCATATCCTTTATATAGTCAGGTTAAACTCGTTGTTTGTTCCTGAAGACGATATTGCCCCGTAGAGCCGTCCATCCCGTGATACTATATAGAAATGACTGAAAGTATTCAGTATTCATGAGATTATGTCGTTGTCTAGACGTTGACTGCACATCTACATGTACTCTGAGAGAAAGCACTCTCCGTTGAGAATTCGATGAGAGACCCGTGTCTCATTACTTACATGCGATTGATGAACCGGCGGTCCGTACAATCATGAGTTTACGATTTTAGCCCTTGTTGAAAATCCACCATCTATATTGAGTCCCCTGCTTACTGAGGAAAGCCGTGTTCCTCAGTCAGCATTAAATGGTGATTTTCAGGCCATAAACAATATAAGTAATTGAACTTAGTCGTAAGTTAAGATGTTACCGAATTTCGATCGTACGAGCATACCATAACTTGAATGAAGATTCCAGCGGCATGCTAAAGCGTCATTTGATGAGCATAAATTGGTGTTGAACCGCTGATTTAGATGACGAGTCCTTGGTCGTTTAGGATTCGCGGGCCGAGCCCTCTCCATCACCTTCACGCCAGCATCAAGAGGAGGAAAAGTTGTCGGACTACCAGCGTCGCCGCCGTCACCGTCCGACCGTTTGCTGGAGGCGCCGACAGGTATGTGTCCGAACCCTTTTTTTTTTTTTTTTTTTTGCTGATGTTTGTTAATGTTCATGAGTTCTATGGGTTGTTCACATATTGATCATGATAAAATCATATACCCGTGTATATATATAATTGTGGGTTTCGTCGAAAACCTTCGTTTTTGAAAACGTATGCTCGTTTGATCGTTAGGTTTTGAAAACTAATAATAATCCCTGATTTAGAAGAGATTTTTCTTCATATATGAATATGTAGGTTTAGTGATGAAACTATGTTGATGAGCTTTCACGTGAGCCAAAGTCTTATCATAAAAGTGAAATTTTCACAAAACCGTAGTAAAATCTTCGTTTAAAAGAATAGCGATGATGCAGAGAAGCGATTTCTCCTCTTCATGTATATATGAACTTGTGTCCAGTGATAAAATTTTGTGTATGAGCTTTCATGTAAAACTTTATCATATAATGTGTGAGTTTTCACAAAATTGAAATAAACCTTCGTTTCAAATACGTATGACGGCACGAAGGAAAAGAGTTTTCTTGTAAAAACATGGTCGGTTCATGGAAAAGTTTTTTTTCTTCTTTGAAACAGTGGAGTATCCACGATTTATTTTTGTGAGCCTGGCTTACGTTGAAAAATATTCATTTATTTACGTGAGTAAATATATATTGTTTCTCTAAAATCAAAACTTGAGCTTTGTGTGATGTTGCTTAGAGATAAAATTATTTATGATGAAATAATGTTTTGGTTTCCATAATTCTATGGTGAATGTTCACATAGTAGAAATATTCATGATTTTATGGAAAAATCTGAGTTGTTCTTTTTGTAGGTTTTGAAGAAACAAACAATTTTGGAGTGTTAACTCTAGCATTACTCTCACTACTGTTAGTGGAAGCGTAAAAGGTGAGAGTTAAGAGTTACCATTTCGGTAGACGCTGATGTGAGCATCCTAATTGCATGATTCATTGTTCTGTCGAAGCCTGCGCTTTGTATGAACGATGTGCTGAAGTATCCACTTTGCGGGGATGACTGACTCCCATGATGATACTTCCAAAGATGGTGTTTCCAGAGAAAACGACTCTATGGACGAAAGTTTTAAGAAGTGGTACTTATGGAACCTCCGAGTGATGATGATAGATTCTTCATGTTTCATTGGCTTTACCATAGAATAGTTGTGAAGTGAGATCCTGGATCAATGTAGACTCCACGGAAATGGAAGAAAGTCTACAGGAGCGGAGAACCCAGGAGTGAGGACTACATGATGCTAGCGAATGGCGTGTAGTCCCCATCCGTTTCTTTGACGAGTTGTTAGCGCTCTGTAGGATCAGAATATTGTCACAACAATATTCTTGCGAAATAAACAACAGTTCTGCGATAATAAAATAATATTCTGCGACACATCTCAAAGTGACGTAAGGAATGACATATCAGATAAAAACGACAGAAACATGAGTAAAGTGTGACATTTCTGCGATGAACCAATAAAACATGAGTAAAGTGTGACGTAAGGAATGACACATCAGCCAAATTGCTGCAAATAAACCATTGTTTTATTCACAAAGCTACGTTTCTCTTGAGACAAAGTTTGGTTTTCATCTGATAAAGATTCCACCTTCAAATTAGTCTGATTTAGCGAATATAAAAGTTGAGTGGCTTCATTACTAAGGCAATCTCGTTCGCAAATTAGTTGGTTATTCTCATTATTAAGATTATTTATCTCGTCAATTGAATATGTGTGAAGAATATTCAATCTATCAAATTGATTTTTCCAAGATTCTTTCTCAATACGGGCTTCATCGGCGATGGTTTCCCATTCAAGTATCTTCATTAATTGGTTATGTTTTGAAGCTAAATATGCATCAACAAATAAATAAAGAAAAATTGAGTACATAGAAAACAAATATTTACTGAGGCAAAAGTAGAGGCAAGAAAGTTATACCTTTCAGATCATCATTTCTGCTGCGAAGATTTTCACAATCCAATTCAGAATTGCGAAGCTTATGATCGAGAAGTTCACATTCTAAAGTTTTTGCTTGAAGATTATTCTTCAAGGTTTCAACCTCACTTTCTAAAGCAGTTAGCGAAGATGAAGAACCGCAAGATCCGAGATGCTTGCTTAGAATCATATAAACATCCTGTTTCGCAGGATCTGTAGAAGATTTCATAGCATAGTTCAAAACTTCAGATAATATTTGAAAAGCAGCTTCAACCCCTGTTGCTATTTCTTGGGAAGAAGGAAGAGAAATAGAGGAAGAGGTTTTGGCAACATCATTCATCGCAGGAACTTGATTAGAATCATTCGTGGTAGTAAGAATGGAAAAATAAACTTGATTAGTCGCAGTTACAGTCTCATTTACCACCACATCATTCACCGAAGCTTCACTTACCGTAGTCTCATTTACCACAATATCATTTACTGCAGCTTCATTTACCGTAATTTCATTCACCACGGCTTTATTCGTCGCAGGTTTATTTACTGCTGATTCATTCATCATAGTTCCAACCATCAAAGACTCATCTATTGAAACTTTTAAAATATTGGGATTATTAGAGATGGAAATATTAGCATCAATAACTTCACTTGGAATTGATGAAGAAGTAGTATGGGTGTTAATATTGGAATTCACGAAAGGAGAAGGAGAAGATTTATCTTGCGGCGGAACAGGGTCTGCAGGAAAAAAATCAAGAATATCCACTTCATCTGAAAGAACTTTAACTTGACGAGAACGCTTAAGAGGTCTAGAAATATTCTCTTCACTCTGCGAATAATAACGTAGATAAGAAACAGAGGCAACAATATTGTTATTTTAAAGAAATAAATGTTTCTTACTACCTTATCATTCTCAGATCTCTTCGCCTTCCCAACACGCTTTTTCTGAGGACCCTTAGGGTTAGGGTTTTTGATAGTAATCTTAGTCTGAGAAGTAGTGTTACTGAAAAAGATAATAAAGTAGGGGGATTATAAATAAAATCGGGCGATAGAAATGATGTAACATGAACAAAATAAGATTCAAGATAAGAACCTACCTTTGAGTTTCCATTAGAGCAGCAGCTCGAAGGATAACAGGAAAGAAAAAGCTGCAGAAAAAAAAAAGGAAGAAGTTGAAGAAAAGAGAGAAGGTGAAAGAAGACATATCCTCGAGTAGGAAATCTATTTATAGATGAAGAATGGGTAACCGGGCTAATCGGTAAAGAAGTAAGGAATGACATGCGTCAACGGTAAAAAACGAAAAGTAGGGAATTTTGTCGGGTAAAAGACAAGGAGTTGCGGCAAATCAAGAAACTTATCATGATCTTTATCTTCTTCGCAGAAAAGATATGAGAAGAGGAAAGATGTAGGATCAGAATATTGTTACAATATTATTCCGGCGAAATAAACAGCAGTTCTGCGATACATCAATGATATTCTGCGATATATCTCAAAGTGACGTAAGGAATGACATATCAGATGAAAACGACAGAAACATGAGAAGAGTGTGACATTTCTACGATGAATCAATAAAATCTGCGAATGATTAAGGTGGTGCTAGCTGCGATTTATGGCAAGAACCCAGGTCCAAAATTAGAGGGGATCTTAGCTATAAATGAGCTGTCATGAGCTGTAATGCACTATGTAAATGCCTATATAAAGGAAATGAATAGTTCCAGAGAGAGAGATGAATTTTTGAGTGCTAAGAAAGTTTTTAGGAGAGAGAAAATCTTATTAAGTGTTATGTGTTCTTGATTTCTGTAATTCTTTTAAGATCATATTAATAAAAAAGGTCCTTAATCTTCAAATTGTGTCATAAATATTGATAAATTCTTGAATAAGGTGTAGTGTGGGAATTCCTGCAACTACAAGCCCGACGTTATTGTTATCGTCCGTGCACCAGTAATCTGAAAATTTGGTAATCCTTCCAAATACAATCTGCAATTCCAATAACAGCTTCACAAAAACATTAGAACAAAATATAAATATTGAAGTTATCACTTTATTGAAATTTCCCCCACACTTAGTCCTTTCTACACTCGAAAGTGGATAGAGAACATATAATTGGGGAACTTCAAAAGGTTCCTCAGCTTGGTGAACCTGCACAATACTCGAATCAAATACATCAAGTGGTGGATACTTAGAAGAAAAATAATCCGTTAAAACTTTGGAAGCACACAACTCCAATCCTAAGTGAGGTATTTTCCTAAAAGTTGGGTTAACAACTCTTTGAGAAGTTACTTCAATTAGAGGAAAAGGATCAATAGATATAGAATTATGTAAAGAATTAGACAAACCTTGTTTCGGATCCTCATTCTTAATTAACAGTGAATTATTTACCTCTAGTATATCGTGATCCTCTATCGAACTATTATTATCTATCTCAATTGGGTCTTCCAAGACTTCAATCAATTTGGTTTCATTCTCAATCTCCATCTCTTCAACAATATCATCATCGAAATCAGAATCCTCCCCCCAAAAAGTCTAGTTCATTGGCGCAAATCCTAGAGTTTTCCATAGTCTCTGACGAAGGAATAATTGGGTTTACTTCTTGCAAATCAATCGGCCTAAAAACATTGTAATTTGGATATTCTTCATAACGTTGATATGCGTTTGAGTATGTTACACTGTTCATAACAATGGTTCAGTCATACCAAGGCTCCTCCTTTTGAATAGGCGAATGATCATTATTAAGATCCGGAGTTGGAATAACTTCATCATTGTTACATGGACTTTCCATAGGTTGCTCATCTACAAAATATTTGTTGCCGTCCTTAGGAATTTCAGAATTAATTTGGTTTTGAGGCCAAACTTCTTCTTCATTCATTATCTCGCTGAGTTGAGCAATGCGGTTCCTCAGGATATCCATAGGCCTTTGAAGTTCTTGGAGCGTATTTTCAGTCTTTTTGTTGTACTCATCCATAGTTTGACGATACTCTTTCATTGTTTGGTTATCTCGATCCAAATTATCCATAAATTGGTGTATTATATCTGCAAGACTAGAAGAAGTATCATTAGAAGCACAACTATCCCCCCATCCTTGCGTTTGCTCACTTACATACCCGTCATAAGGTTGTTGATATGTATGAGGATATCCGTAAGGTTCCGTGGGATATTGATCATAACCAAAGGATTTGTTTTGATTATACCCATATGATTGTTGTTAGTTGTCATGTGAATGAGATTGAAAACCATATTCATTACCACTATTATGTGATTTATCTTGTGCTCCGTACATGTTATTTCGGTAAGAAAACATGATGATTCACAAGAAAAAGAAAATCTAAGAACAAAAATCTAAAAACAAAAATAAAAACAAGCTAAACAAATAACAAATAACAAATCAATTAGCAACTACTCCCCGGAAACGGCGCCAAAATTTGTATGGGTTGTCATAGGCACACCAAATTAATAAAGATATTTCCCACTAACTAACTAGTAATATAGCGGTAGTAAGAGATCGTTCCCACAGAGAGCTGTGTAATTGATAGGTTATTTGATGAGCAAGATAAAGTAAATAGCAAAAGAGGGTTGGTTTTTAGATAAATAAAGAGACAATAAGAAGAAAGGGATGATTAAGGAATCCTTCGCCATTACCAAGCGATATCTGGATTAATATACTTATCTATCGTTTATAAGAACCATTCATCACCAACCGTAGAATGACATCTTGATCAGTGTTATCCACAAAACTCCTTCAATCACTAGATACGGAATTCTCGACAACCAGATTCTATCCGACAAACCACCAAGTAGTAGATCACTCAAGGTGTAATACAATTGAATACCTTAAGCTTTGTGAATTTAGGTTGATCCCAGTAGTTAAACTCTTAGATCAAGGTTTACTTGCCGGTGTTGTTTTCACTCGCAATCTCTCCACATAATCCCTCTGCGAGGTCTCGCAATTTCTACTTGTGTAGAGAGTTAATCGACGATTACTTATCTCATAACTTTTACTAGCGATAGAACAATCAATAGAATAATCAAGTATGCATCCCAAATCAATCTAAGAATTACTCATAAACCCGAGATATGGTAAAGACAAACGATGATGATAAAACTCTCAATATATTTGTATTATTAATAAAGCTTGACGCTTAGAATATTGAATTCATCCTTAATCAACAAAGGATTTAGCTACTCATATTACAAAGAAGATGAATAATGGTGGTTTCCCCCTAAAGGGGCAAACCCTAGCTTATGATATGAGATGATCGATCTATCTTCTTTGGAAGGCCTAATACCTATTTATATAGGTTTACAATGCTTGGCCTCCAAGTATCCTAGTCGGTTAAGGAACCCGACCCTACAAAAGTAGTAAATAAAGACCCTAAACATAGTTTGGGACTTTTTGTCCTTCAAAGGTATGCGTACCTAAATTTCAGTTAAATTCAGGGGAAATAAGTCAAATCCAGAAGAAATAAGTCAAATCCTGGGGACATAAGTATGCATACCCGTTTGCATACTTTACTGTCATCGGTATTCGATAAAAACTCGTTTTGGCTACAACTTATTCGTACGAACTAGGAATGACCTCATTCTTTTTGCATTCTTTTTATATTTCAATTATATTGAAGACGGTGATGATAAATCCTTAATTTGAATGAGATAATCTCGGTCTTTAGCTTGTGTCTTGATTTTGAGCGTTTTGCTCATTTTCGTCGCACTTCTTCTACTTCTATTGGACTTGGGCACTTGGATACTTGGAATACTTCTCTTCCTAGCTCTTTTCAGAACTTTGTAGCTCCTTTTTGGATAATTCACCTAATAGAGACAAATAAGAGAAAACAAGAGTAATAATACAAAAATATGCAAGAATAATAGCTTAAACAAGTATATAATGGACACTAAAATCATATGAATTATGCACTTATCACCCTTTTTTTGCATTTGCATTTGCGGTATCCTCGTTAACAAAATATTGTGTTGTGTAATTTACTTTACTTCCGCATTATAATTGTTTTATATTATTATAAAGTAAATACACTTTTGCGTTAATCTTATCACTTTATATTTATCCTATAGTAAATCGGTTTGGACCGTAACTATTATCAAGTGAATATCAAGTTGTCGTATTGTCTCGACTTTGTCCATAGACGACCACACTTGGTATCGGACTTATAGGTTGATAAATAAAGATTCTGGTGTGTTTGGGTACCCTCATCTTTTCAAAGATAGAATATAATAGACTTCTAAGTGATAGATAAGTTTTAGTCTCCACATACATTTTGTCGACGAAGTTCCTCTAAGCTCTTCAGTAGATCTTCTCCTTTGATTGGTGAACGCCGTGAAGTCTAAAGCTCAACTACACACTTCTATCTTAACCCGAGACATAATAGTAAGTAGATTAGAAATCAAGTATATATTTTTAATGACAAACAAGCTTGAGATAGAAACGCTTGCGAGTTCGACCGAGCAGTGCTCTAAGAAATATTCCTTCCTTGTAAGTTTGGAAAAAACAACTTAAACAAAATTGAGATTATCGAAATCAATTAATCATTTATGATTAATATCATAAGTTATCATAAATTTTATATTACTTGGACCATAATACAACATTATATTTGAACCTCCATGCGCCTACGTACCCAAAGAGCTGAAGTACGACGTAATTTATTCAACAATACACCAAATAAAATATGTTCAATATCACCAAAGTTACTTTTACTTGAGAAGCTTTCTCAAATAATCAAAAATATGTTAAATGTATGAGAGCCTGTTAATACACTGAGAAAATATCAGTGGCACTTTTGGAGACTATTTGATAAACATAAACTCAAAACCATTAAAGTTGCACTCAAATTGGTAAACTTGTCTTGGGATGGAAGGTGGTTGCCACTTTGAAAAAGCGGGGGTCTAACAACCTCACCCAATATTTCAATTAGCAATCTGTATGGACAACTCCGAGTTGCTTTTCTAGAGAATCAACTAGACTCAATCAATAGAAAATACTCAAGGAGTCATTATCTCGATCTCTCGATTTGATTTACTCAAGAAAATATGATCCGCGAGTCTAATCAAAGATAGATAACTTGGATGGTACCAAAGACCAATATACAAGTGTCAATCGATTTAAATCAACAACCAATAGGTCGGATATTCTAACGATTGAACAACGCACAACCCATATTGTTTCAATTATATAAATATATAATGCGGAAAATAAATAACACAGACAACATAATTTTGTTAACGAGGAAACCTCAAATGCAGAAAACCCTCGGGACCTAATCCAGATTAACCATACACCGTATTAAGCCGCTACAGACACTAGCCTACTACAAATTAACTTCGGTCTGGACTGTAGTTGAACCCAAATCAATCTCACACTGATCCAAGGTATAGTTATGCTCCTACGCCTCTGATCCCAGTAGGATACTGTACACTTGATTCCCTTAGATGATCTCACCCACAACCAAGAGTTGCTACGACCCAAAGTCGAAGACTTTAGCAAATAAATCTGTCTCACACAGAAAAGTCTACAAGATAGATAAATTCGTCTCCCACGAATAAACCTATGAGTTTTGTCCCGTATTTTGATAAATCAAGGTGAACAAGAACCAATCAATAAAACCAGACTTATATTCTCGAAGAGCAGCTCAGTTTTATCAATCACCTCACAATAGTCTTAATCGACGCAGCGAAAAAAGATATTGTGGAATCACAAACGATGAAACGAAGATGTTTGTGATTACTTTTATATCTTTCCTATCGGAGATAGAAATCTCAAGCCAATTATTACAATTGTACTCGTATGATATAAATAGCAAGATCAGATCACACAACTACAAGAAAGGTAGTATCGGTCTGGCTTCAAAATCCCAATGAAGTCTTTAAGTCGTTAATCTGGTTTTAGAAGAAGAAAACCAAAGGTTAAAGGAGAATCGACTCTAGCTTAGCAAACTAGTATCACACATCATCTGTGGGGATTAGGTTTCCCAGTTGCTAGAGTTCTACCTTATATAGTCTTTTAAATCAGGGTTTGCAATCAATGTTAGCTTAGTAACAAAGCATTCAGTATTCACCGTTAGATGAAAACCTGATTAGATACAAGCTAATGTCTCTCAACCGTTAGATCGAAAACTTAGCTTTCCATACATACATGTACTTGACGATTTTGGGTTTGTGTAACCGTACCCAAACGTGTACAATAGTTGGTTCAATATTAGTCAACCAAATGGTTAGCCAAATGATAACTTTCATATCAACCATATTCTTCTTCACCATAACTAGTCCAAATGACTCAAATGAACTAGTTAAATAGTTGTTCAATTGCTATGAGATCTTATGTATTACACAAGACACAATTGAAGCAAAAACGATGTGATTCACTCAAATCGATTCATGAACTATAAAGCCACAATTTTCAATAACATTTCTTAGATAATTTAAATAAGTTCACGAACATCGTTTTTAGACATAACCACTCAAGTTAGCGGACTGGGTTCGCGGACTCACATAACCGGTTGTAGTTCACAAACTCCAGCAGAAATTCTCGGGTTTGAAAACTTCCGTCAGTTCGTGGACTGAGTTCGCGGACTGAAACCGAGCTACAACTTCAACAGAAATTCTCGGGTTCAAGAACTACGCACATTCGCGGACTGGGTTGACTGCTCAAGTTTCAGTTTTCACTTGATCAACAAAGTTCACAAACTTCGGTTCAAGTGCTAAGGAATTATAAATATGTGTGTTACCACAATAATGTTTATATCCCCCAATGGTTATATTGTATAAAATCTCACTTAAATCATTGAAACATTCTCAGAGGACGTCATATAGTTGTTATTCACAAACTAGCTTTCGTCAAAGCAATTTCTAAAGTTATTGAAACATAACATGACTTTTGTCACTAGGCAAAGATGAACTTGGATAAAGCGAAAGCTTTACCAACACACATTTCAAGAAATAGATAAGCGAGATATACTCAGCTCGAAATATCACATGTGCATATCTTTAGTCTATATAGTAAAACGACTTTTGTCTCAAGATAGGAGATAGAGTAGATAGACTTTTGAGTGATAGATAAGTTCAAGTCTCCACATACTTTTTAGTCGATGAATATCCACTGGTTCCTTATTTAGTCCTTCGTCTTGTATGATGATTGCCATGGAGTTCTTGAGCTCAACTACACTTTATATCCTAGTCCGAGACCTTACCTATAGTAGACTAGAAATCAAGACTTTATAGTTTTGATCACTAACATTGACAAACATGCTTGAGATAGCAACGCATGCGAGTTCGACCGAGTAGTGCTCTAACACACTTCTTTATTCTTTCCAATCATGTTGATTTTGATAAATCACTGATTACACAAAAGATCAAGGAATTGGTAAAAAAAATCAAAAGTTGTGAGAAAGGTTTCTCTCCGGTTAATCTTTCTGATGATTCAATACAAGAAAAATAATCCCAGGTTGTCAAAACCTTGCATACTTCCAATGTGTGCAATGAATATTCATCTCTCGCAACAGAACCTCCTTCCCACTCAAATTATGATTCAGAGTTTGAGTGTGACACTGAGATTGTTGAATTTTTGAATAAGTGTGAAGAAATTCACCAAGAAAACCTCCAACTAAAGGCTTCGTTGGAAAAACTTGAATCATCACTTCGGGTGAAATATTTTGAGATAGATTGTCTTAATGATGAATTCACCAGGACCCTATCTCTAAAGGAAAAAGAGATTAATAGTACTCTTAACAGTGACATGCAAAGGTTGTATGGAAGTTCTGACAAAATCTCAGCAATGTTATTCGGTCAGAAGTCTTTTGGAAACACAAATGGGTTAGGGTTCAAAAGTAAAACTTTGAGCACAAACAACTCCGTTGTTCCAGCCAGGTTTGGAACAAATGATGATGAATGTTGTGATAAACAGGAGGCAAGTAAGCAAGACAATAAATCTTCCTTGATTTGTTCATTTTGTGGAATTGCAAATCATGTTCAAAATAAGTGTTGGAAATTCAAGAGGAACAACAAAAGGATTTACAAACTTCAAAATGACATGCAAAGGATGAATCTGGCCTTGGATAATCAATTGAGTTTTCCTGACAATAAGAAGAAGAATAAAAGAACCAGATTCATACGAGGTAAGAAGTCTATTTATACAACAAACCTTGATAAGTCACTATGTGATAAAAGACGCGAATATTCGGCTCACTCCGTCACTATTTAATACTAGTGACGTATGCATCCTTAGTTTAAAATTGAGAAAATGAGGATTGCATCAAGGTTGCTCAAGTTTTTTATATTTGGTAATTTAGTTTTTATTTTTTGTTAAGAAAACATCTTCTAGTTAAAATAGGTAATGGATCATGAACTGTAAAAGACTTGTTCAAAGTTCTTCTAGGGTTTGCCTATCCATAGGTCTATTTATATTCATTTGTGATCAAAATACCCTTCACTTCTTTATCTTTGAAAGATACAGTTACATGGCTCATGTAACTAGAGGTACTACAAAAAGGGATGCATTTGAAGCAGTTAATGTATATCTATGTGAATGAATCATTTCCTCAAGGAAGAAGAATGAGAGATCTACGAATGATGAAGAAGGTTCTTCCTCTAACTGCCTCTTGTCTCTTTGTCATTTTGATAATAACTTTAGAGGTATGGTGAAGGATTTCATCAACAAAAGAAATGATTTAAAATCTCGAATCATTTTATCTTTAGAAAAGATAAATCACTATGAACATATGTTTTCTCTAACAAAGAACACCTTGAGTGGACTAAAAAGAGAACTTAGTGAGTTAACTGATATTTCTGAGGATTTGGAGGAATTGAACGATCCCATAATCAATGGGTTTTTCAATAATGAGAAGGAATTCTCAATAGATGCTCTGAGAAATCTCTACGATGTCTAGAAAAATTCTTATGAGAATTGTAGGTGTAAATTATACACAGATCCAGGTGGCGATATCCTAGGCCTGATACACTCAGATACGAAGAAACGCGAAGCATAGAAGGAAGATTATGGGGCGCGAGATTTAAGGAGCCACGTGGATCGGGCGTGCAGACATCGGACAAGACTTGATCTGGACTTATGATAAAGCTGATACAGACAAGACAGGGAGGGTCAAACGAGGTGATATGGTCAAAATGGTAAGAAAGTAGGAGACGCATCGGCCAATCGTAAGGGCGGCAACCAAGACAAGCGACATCGGGCCATCGGAACACCAGACGAGGTCGGATTGGATAAGAGACAGGCGAGGGATGAAGTCACATCGGCCACACGAGACAGCAGAAGTCGGCCCAACAACAGAACAACAACTAGATGTAATGTGACCAACACCCTAACTTAGTTGTATGTAACCTCTTCTATAAATAGAGCGACTCGAATTCAAGAGGAGGCATGTTGTAATCTTTGGGGAGAGAAAGAGAGAGAAACCCGAGTTAGCATTAGAGAGAAGTGAATGAGAAGTAAGTGCATCTTGTAAGGAAATCCCACTAAGAGCAACACCATTGTAACACCGCAAAGTAATAAGATTCATCCTTTCACCCCGTGGACGTAGGTAATCATACCGAACCACGTATATATCTTGTGTTCATGGTTGAGCGTTTACTTTCGTTTGAGAAGAGTAGTACATTTATATCCTTTGGATGTAGTTTGTAGTAAAATGCATCTACATTAAAGCGCCGACTAAGGGGACACGACTAAGATCTCCGGATACCTTGCCATTAAAGTCTTCAGAGACGATCAACAGCTCCTCAATACACGTTAATGTGTTGGAGTAGAAGCTACGATGAACTCTGTTGGCCGAAGTAATGGATGTTTTGAGACATTTACTGAGCATCTAAAGTCATAGTAGTAGCAGCGTTCTCTTAGCGTCTTCAACAGTTTGATCGACAGAGAAACTTCACGAGCTCACCAGCGACTAACAGTTCGGGTTAGAAGCTACGTGAAGAATCTGTTGAAGGGACGACTATTTGTTCTTGATAATTGTGTGTTTGTTAGCGTTAAGCGAGTTGTTTTTAGCTGCGGTAAGAAGTTGGGTGCTCGGAGTTACCAAAAGTTAGCGTTTTAGATGTTTCATCGTGTAGTGAACTGTCGATCTAGTATAATTTTTAGCCGACGGTGAAGCGTAGGTCGTCGGAAAGGTCGTAATTAAATCTTGAGAAAGTGGAGTTAGTACAAGTTCAAATTAATTCTAGGGGATACTTGCCGTACTTTCTAAGAATCACGTGCATAAGATCAATGATTTGGAGCATGTAGAACAAAGGACAAACTAACTTAAATGCATAGGTCGAGTACGGAGAGCGACGTCGTACGGAGTGATAGTGACGGGGAAGTGAGTACAGCTGCAGATTCAGCATAAGACCAAAATAGGGAAGATAAACGGAACCCACCAATAACCAAAGTTGACCCGCATAGTGACAATGAGTCGTAGGGTCGAACGTTTCGCCTTTTTTGTCCGTGCATTTTGTTAGAAAATTCAGGTCGAAGTAAGGGGTTCTTTTTCGTATTTGCTGACGTAGGTACGGGCGATACTCGGCTTATCACGCGACGTAACTAATGGCTAGCACATCAGGGACGATAAGGATGTTAAGGAATCGCACGGTCACTAGCTGCAGCATGCAGGCAGGGATAACGGGGCCGAGGCAAGGGAACAGTCGACAACCACCGCCCGAGGAATCTCATGCAGCTGTGCGAGGGATTCCTGTTGTAAACGAGGAAGTAGATTTGGGACGGGACGATAACACCTTACCTCTGCACCAGATTATATTAACTCAGAGAAGAGCCGATCAAGTCGATGGACTTACAGCTTCAGACACCGATGACGATGAGGAAGCACTTGCGGCACGAGCTCAGAGGCAATCAACGAGGCGACAAATTGAACACCAGGAAGCTTTGGGAAGGGAACAAGAGCGTCTTAGGCAGATTCAGTTGGGGCGAGCAATAGCAAGTGACATCGGCCCGACAACCATTCCAACTGCCAATCATATAACCAATCCAATACCGCCCCACCACCCACATCAGCACCATTACAACCTCGGCCATACCAACCCAATGGACATTCCAGTCATGAAAGTACGGACCCGACGTTGTTGGCCATTTTGGAGAGTCGAGAGGAGAAAAGAAGCGGCGAGGGAATTCCAAAGAACGGAATTTAGCCTTGGAGTATGAGAACTACAAACTGAGGAACAACGGACCAGATCAAGAGGGTCGTCAAGCCGAGGAACATCGGGTTATCGTGGCCGATCCGATCACATGCCACCCATGATAGGGCAGAGTAACATTAATTGGCCCAATCAGTCAGGTCAGCCGCCATTACCTCCGGTTCCCCCCCCAACGCAGAGATATGGACCACCCGAGGACTCGTCCACCGATGAAGAAAGGCGAGGAAGGGACGGGCGACAAGATCAGACAACTCAAGACAAGCTTAAGGAGTTGGAAGCAAAAATCAAGCAACTTTCGGGCGGAAGCGAAGAGGATAAGCTGGCCGAGATTATGAGTGAAGCCGAGAAAACGCCTTTCTCTCAAGAATTGGAACAAATGCCGTTCCCACCTAAGTGTGCTTTACCTTCATTCCCCTCTAGATTCGATGGAACCGGCGATGTGACCGAACACCTTAAGATGTATACCATGTCACTGATCCAGTGGAGAAGTAACCCGGTAGTCATGTGTAAATTCTTTCCAGCTAGTTTGGAGGGCGAGGCGCGAGATTGGTTTTATTCGCTCGCACCTGGTTCGATCAACGGGTACGATGCGCTAGTCTAGGCCTTCCTTGAGACATATATGCATAACAGTCGACCTCGGCCAAGAATGAACAAGCTGTTTACCCTCGCCCGAAGATTCAGAGAGCCATTGAGAACCTTGACCGACAGATGGAGGAAACGTATACGAAATCGGGAAGGTACCGGTGGACCAAGCCATCTTTGGGTTTGAAAACGCGTTGGGGAGATCGGACCCCATTTGGATTGCCATGTTTTCGAAAAACCTAAGACCTTAAAGGAGATGAGAAGAATGCAAGAACACTACATCGCCTTGGAAGAAATTCAGGCCGAATCAAGAGATAGAGGGGTACAAGAAGCCGATCTTTGAAGTCGGTATTGAAACTAAAACGGTCACGGACGACCATATCAAAGCGATCGGAAAAAAGATCGGACCCTCCCCGAGGAGCAGCGTGAGAAGAGGGAATGGATGGCCAAAGGGAAGAAGCCGAAGCAGGAAGCCCGATCGTATACCCCACTAAACGCTTCTTTGGAAGAGGTGTTCAAGGAAGTTGAGAAGAGGAGCGACATCAACTACCCAAAGCATCGAGGGGGTACGGTTCCAAGAGACCGAGAGATCACCCCGAATCATCGTCACTACCATCAGTATAGGGGCCATTCCACCAATAACTGTCGAGAGGTGAAAGATATTGTTCAACACCTTATCCACGATGGATATTTGAGGCAGTATGTCCGCCACCCCCTTCGGCCGGAAGCAGCATCCGATGCGTCAGTCCATCAAGTCCGCATCGATAGGGCGAACCAATTCGTAAACACCATTTCACATTCGGCTATGCAAAACTACGCTCTCGGCCCAGTAATCACCACTAGGATCCATAAAAGGGATCGTGATGGTAAAGAGGTATTTATCGTAGCCAAGTCTCTTCCCATGGAACCCTGGATGACGGTGCCCATATCGTTCTCGGCTAAGGATGTCCCAGCAAACGGACAGGCACACAACGATCCACTAGTCATCACATTGTTGATTGAAAAGTGGGGAGTAAGAAGGATTCTTGTAGATAGTGGGAGTTCATTCGAGGTACTGTTCTACAACACGTTCAGAAGAATGAAACTCTCATACGATATGCTCGTCCCATCCACATACTGTATCTACGGCTTCAACGGCACAGTAACCATCCCGAAGGGCGAAGTAACTTTAAGAGTTTCAGATGGTGGTGGCTACCTCGACACACTAACCACTTTCTGCGTAGTCGACGTCGCTTCACCTTATGAAGCCATTATTGGGCGCCCATGGGTTGCGGGGATAAAGGGCGTGGCATCGGCCTACCATCAAAGGTTAAGGTTCCTGACTTGCAAGGGAATAGCGAAAGTTATGGGCGACTTTCAGGCGGCACGACAATGCATGAAAGTTGACATAGAAATAAATGAGCATCGGCGAGCTCGGCAAAGGCAAGAAAAGAACAAATAAAAGGAAGTGAAGGCAGCAAAAGAATTGGAGGAGGAAATTTCTCAAGCGGTCCTGGCACACGAAACGCGAGAATAGGACCCTTTATAGCAATTAAAGGAAGCATCCCCAGTCGGGGAGACCAAGTCAAACTTCTCGACAGTTGAGCCGACTAAAGAAGTAAACTTGGGAACGATAGAGGAACCTAAAGTAGTGAGGATCGGGGCATTACTATCATACGAAGAAACCAGTAAACTCACGACGTTGTTAAAAGAAAACCTGGAGGTATTCGCTTGGGAAGTGCATGATTTGGAGGGTATCGACCCAAAGGTCTGCTGTCATCACTTAAAAATTGATCCGAAGTTCAAACCGGTTAGACAAAAAATGAGGCGTATCGCGCCAGAGTTACAAGCGGAGGTCGAGGTCGAGCTGAAGAAATTACAAGAATCCAGAATAATAAGGAAGTCCCACTACCCACAGTGGATATCTAACATGGTCGTGGTACCAAAAAAGAAAGGGGGAGTCCGAATATGTATTGATTTTTGACTTGAACAAGGCCTGCCCGAAAGACACTTCCCTCTTCCCAGTATAGATCAATTAGTAGAATCAATAGTGGGATACGAGGCGATGACTTTAATGGACGGATACATGGGATACAACCAAATACCACTGGCGCCCGAGGACCAGGAACACACATCCTTCTTCACGCCAAGGGGATTGTATTGTTACACCAAGATGCCATTCGGACTTAGGAATGCTGGGGCTACATACCAACGATTGGTAGGCGATATGTTCGAAGACAAGATTCACGATACCATAGAAGTTTACGTGGACGACATGTTAGTTAAGAGTCGGAAATAAAAAAACCACGTCCGAGACCTTCGAGAGATCTTTCAAACAATGAGGAAACACAAGATGAAGATTAATCCTGCCAAGTGTGACTTCTGGGTCACATCGGGGAAATTCTTGGGCTATATCATCACTCCCAGGGGAATAGAAGCGGATCCCGAGAAGGTACGAGCCGTCATTGACATGCCATCTCCCGCGACGGTGAAAGACGTGCAGAAACTAAACGGTTGCATAGCCGCATTTGGGCGATTTGTGTCACGATCATCGGACAAATGCAAGGCTTTTTACGACATCTTGAAGAAAGGAGAAAATTTCCGATGGACGGACGCAAGCGAAGAAGCTTTTCAAAATATCAAGCTACACCTAGCTAGCCTCCCGGTACTTCAAAGGCCTGAGCCGTCAGAAATTCTCACTTTATACTTAGGCGAGACACCCTATGCCATAAGTGCGTTATTGGTTAAAACATAGATGGGCGTGGAAAAGCCGGTGTACTTCGCCACTAAAACTTTAAGTCCGACAGAGAAAAACTACACTAGAATGGAGCAGATGGTGCTCGCGCTAGCCTTTGCTGCCTCTAAACTACGAACATATTTTCAATCTCATCGAATACGGGTGCTCACCAAATCGCCTATCGAAGCGGTCTTGGATAGTCTTTGGGCGATCGGGGAGAATCTCCAAGTGGGGAGCCATAATCAAACAATATGATGTGATATACGAGACAAGAACCGTGATCAAGGGACAAGTAGTGGCCGATTTCTTGGCAGACTTCCCCCTCAGTGATGAGGACGAGGTAGAAGATATACCGGGAATGACAGAAGAACAGGAGGGGCCGACGGACCTGCTATCCGCTAGTAGCCCAACGCGATGGGAAGTATTTGTTAATGGGGCATCTAACAAAGACAGATCGGGTCTCGGGTGGGTGTTCACCACGCCAAAGGGGAGGAAGATTGTGCATTCGTTCCGGTTAGAATTCAAGGCAACGAACAACGTCACCGAATACGAGGCAGTCATCCATGCCTTACGGATAATTATGGAAATGGGGTTGCATGAGGTTCGACTGACTAGTGACTCTCAACTAGTGATCCGACAAATTACGGGCCAATACGCTACACACGATCCGGTGCTGCAAAAATATTGGGAGCTCGCCCAGTTTTACATTAAGCAAATCCCAGATATTAAATTCCGCCACATCTGCCGAAAGGATAACAGACACTCGGATTCTCTATCATACATAGCCTCACAGTTAGTAGACCCGAGCATTGAAGGGATACGCGTTATGAGGCTGCTTAACCCGTCTATCCCTGAAACACCAGAATCACGAATCGAAGTGTCCGTTAACACAGCCGAGAGATACAAAGAAGGCGACTGGAGAAAGCCGATACATCAATACTTAGAGACGGGTGATCTACCTAAGAGTCGGCCCGAGATGAACAAGATCAAAAGTAAATCGGGCGCCTACGAGTTAAGGGAGGGGATCTTATATCGAAATTCCTACCTAGGGCCACTCCTACGATGCTTAAGCAGGGAAGAAGGCCATATAATCCTACATGAGCTACACTATGGGGCGGCTGGAAATCACAGCTCGGGAAGAAGTTTGTCGGCTAAGGCAAAAACAATGGGCTACTTTTGGATATATATGAACGAGGACGCGAAGCAAATGGCAAAAGCTTGTGAAGAATGTCAGCGTTTCGGGAAGAAAATCCATGCTCCCGGAGTACCATTAAACTCGATCATAAGTCCGTGGCCTTTTGCTAAATGGGGAGTGGATATTGTCGGGCCGTTACATGTAGGAACAGGGCAAAGGAAGTATTTGATCGTGGCTACAGATTATTTTACAAAGTGGGTCGAGGCGGCACCACTGAGGCATATTCGAGATAAAGATGTTTTTAAGTTCATTTTGGATCATATCATTTGTCGCTTCGGGGTCCCGGCTGCCATCGTCTCTGATAATGGAAAACAACTACAGGGCGAGAACATTGATCTTCTATTTAACACTTACAACATCAGGAAGAGCAAAGCTACCCCGATTTACCCCCAGTGCAATGGGCAGGCCGAGATCACTAATAAGACCATCGCCGATAATATGAAGAAGAAACTGGACGGGGAATATGGCAACTGGTGCAAGGAATTATATAACGACCTATGGGCATACAGAACCACACAGAGGGAAGCTACGGGGTTCTCCCCTTTTATGCTTACCTACGGGACCGAGGCGATTCTACCAACAAAAGCAATGATACCTACCACAAGAACTGAAGCGTGGAGGCGAAACGTGTCATCTGATCTGATCTTGGCTAAACTCGACGATTTGGAAGAAACAAGAGAGATGGCGCTACAAAAAATGGAAAATTATCAAAGGAGGTTACAACGGGAGTACAACAAGCGCGTTCGACCAAGAGAGTTTAATCCCGGGCAGCAGGTATTGAAATTTCTAGCTGAATGGGAGCGCGACAAAAAGAGCGAAAAACTAGCACCAAAATGGGGCGGGCCATATATAATTGAATCTAAGGTGGATGAGGGATCGTATCGACTACTGCGACTCGACGGAACCAAAGAGATCAAACCATGGAACATCCGATTCCTGAAACTCTATCATCCTTGACGGGCAATGCGAAAAAACACGGTAAGCAAACGTGTCTTCTATCTCTGTGAAACCGTGAGGGGTATGGGATAGGGCACAAGCGTCTAATGGTCATTCGTACTCGGGGGCAATGCCAGTGTGGAAGTGCCGAGGTGACTTACACTCGAATGGTCATTCGTACTCGGGGAAAAGCCAGTGTGGAAGTGCCGAGGTGACTTACACTCGAATGGGCATTCGTACTCGGGGCAACGCTAGCGCCGATGTGGAAGTGCCGAGGTGCCTTACAGTCGCCTGGCTATTCGAACTCGGGGCAGTGGCAGTGTGCAAGTGCCGAGGTATCCTAAGGGTTCTGGTGGTTGGAAACCAGTTCCAAAGGTTGTTTAGACACGATGTCTACTCAGCTAGGTGGCCTACTTACATCTGAAAGGTCACCACCATCGCAAGTGGGCGTGTCCACTTGCCCGAGATCGGTTGATCGATAACCACTCGGGACCATCGGACCTAGAACTAGGATGACTGGTACCCTTCCACTGAATCCAAAGAGATAGTGATGAGATACCCCGATCAGGACATGGCATAGGGCCCGATGACCCTCCTAGTTGGGTGTGTTCGACATAAATGGTTAGAGTTCTAACATATAAAAGCAACAATTGCAGGGCATAACACCAGGAACAAAAGCGAAACAAACAACGTCGAGCGTTAATCAACAAACGGTCGGGGCAACATGCGGAACAAGAAACAAATCGATAGTGTCGTGCAACAACCAACACCCAGAGGATCAACATTCAAAACGAAAACCACATCGATCGCATGGTACATCAAGCAACAATCGCCAGAATAACATAAGAAACAAAAGCTAAATCAATAACACCAAGCGTCTGATAACAAAGTACGATAAGCATCGCGCGGACGTCTGAAAATGAAAAGTTTAGCGGAAATGAAACAAACAACATCGGTGATGCAAAGACACCCATTAAAACAAACAAGCAAGGTAGCAGAAATTAAAAAGGGGAGAAGTGTTTAGAGCGATTTACAACCCGATGGAAGGGGCAACATAGTGACGCAGCACCACAAAAATAAAGTTTAAACCTTGGGAGGAGCCGCGCCGGCCTTCCTCTGCGCGACCTCGAGCCGCTTCTTCTCCACCCAGTCCATAATGCCAGCTTGAACTTTCTGATCTAACTCCTCCACATGGGCGACCCGTTCTTCCTCGAGTTGTTGGGTAATCTGGGAAGCGTTTTCCTCAGCCTCAGCTAACTTGAATCCCAAATCGACCTCGGCCTGTTTCAATCGGCGAACCTCCAGATCAAGCTCCTGCGAACGTTTTTGCGCGGGTACAAAACCACAAATATAGGATGTTATTCATCGGATATAACTTAACATTTTTGCAAGAATAAAGTGCGATCTGGATCTAAAAAATGGCCTCAACACATCGGCTAAGAGACCTGACAGGGCGGGTAACACCGATCAAGCGACTCTACCGACTTGGACAACTCATCCTCGGTCCTAGACAACTTCATGGTTAATTCGTTATAATGTTGCTCGTTGAACTCGTTACTAGGGCAATACTTCTTATGCTCGGCCCAATCGTTCATTAACCGATTACGCGACGCTTGGAGAACCGCAAGCTGCGATCTACTCCACTCTAAATCGCCCATAACTTTATCAAATTCACGCACTCGGCCCAGTAAATCGCTGTTAGCTCGCTCCACCACATCCTTATCTCTCAATATTCGCCGGCGATCCTCGTGAAGATCTCGATTCTGCAATTGAAGAGCGTTTACCCTTTGCTCCAAACTCATGGCTAAAGCAGTTTTTTCGGAAACAAGACGCTGAGAAGATCCCAAATGAGCCCGTAAATTGTCCATCTTGGAAGGATCATAATCAAACCGGCGATGTCGTTCTAACTCGTCCTCAAGACCTGCAATCTCCTCAGTTTGACGGTCTATTTTGTCATCTTTGTTTGCCATTCGTTGACGAAGATTTTCCACAAGGTCTTTCTCAATATCCCATTTTCTCTTCAGAATGCTAAACTCCGAAGTAGCGTCTATACTTATACTAGATACCTCGGCTAAGAAGAAGGATACCCGACTCAGGATACTGGCACGATAAACTCAATCAACACAAGTCAAGAAGAGTCATATACCTTGAGCATCGGCAAGTTTGATCTCCAGCTCGTTCGCGCGACCCTTCTCATTCTGAAGTTCAAGTTGGAGAGACTCTATCAACTGTTTATCTCGAAGGCGATTGGCGGCATCCAAGCGTACACGGTTCATGATCTAACACAAACAAACGAATTTGCATCATAAGCGACACTAAGGACAGAAATTAGAAGTGGGGCATTACTATACAGAATCGAGTCGCTCACCACAGTGTCAAGTGTCAAGGCGATGTCACCATAACAGGGTACATCATTCAACATGTCTTCACCAGTATACTTCCCAAAGTCGGAGGAAGTAAGCGCACCCAAGGAATTCATGATCGGGCCAGAAACAGTGAAGCAGGTCTCGACGCTAGAAGACGATCCCTCAGTTAACCGGGGCACACAGGGAAGCTCTACCGGAACATTAGTAACAACCTTCTCTACGGCGGGCGTCTCCGAGGGCTCCTGCTGGTCGCCCACACCTTGTTCACCGGCTTTTTCACCCAGCACAGTCTCTCCAAACAACTCATCCTCATCGGAAAGATCAATGAGGGGGCTCGTTTTCGGCGGTGGCTTAGCAATATCTTTACCTCTGCCAGGATTACGCCTAAGCGGAGTAGGGTCGACATCGTCAACGTCATCATCATCGCGCCTCGGGTGATTCTGCACAAGTGTCTCGTCAGAACATGTGAAGGAAAAAAACAGGGGCAAGTACATGTACTTATAAGGGAATCATTATGTTTGTTACCTTCCCCTGGTCTTCCTCAACCCTTGTGCTAGCACCTCTTTTCCTAGACCCGAGAGTCTTTGTGGAACTGACCTGAGATTTGCAAACAACAACAAGTGACTAACTGACGCCCGAAGCTAACAAGATAGAAATCAAGAAAAGCGCGTACCTTATCGGCCTTGTCATCATTAACCACCAAGAAAGAATAGGGCTCAGCGGGAAAAGTAGGCGACGGGAAGTCACCATGAAGGATAGGACCTCGGACAAGAAGCGGAACTCGGGGATAGGTCGGATCATTAGAATGTCGGGCTCTCCTGTTGGAACCATGGCCGACAGGATCGGCATCCAGCATCATTCTTTCGACACCCTCAGGCATAGTTTTAACACGATGAGGACTTGCAGCAAACCCAGCAAGATCGCCCAGGGTCGAATTACCAGCTCGATAGTTGACAAGGAAATTGGAAACGGTATACTCAGGAGCATCCTCGGGCTTGTAGGTCGACCACTCGGCAGTAGAACCATGACCATCGAGGCGATCCCTCCACTCGGTCATAATTCGGAAAGTATTGCCAGTCCATTGAGCTAAAGCACGAGAAGGCCGAATCTGGGACAAAACTTCGTAATAAAATGGGCTATCAGGGTTGTATAAGGGAAGACGGAGACCTAGCTCTAGTTGACCCATGGTGATAACCACACAATCGGCCGATTGCTCGTATTTCTTCATGTCCGCCTTCTTCAATATACCATTTCGGCCCGAGAGAAGGGTCACCTCGTAATTTTGGAGATCATACTTCTCCTTCAGTTGCTCGATAAATTCCTCATCAGAGAGATCTTTCACCACCCTTTTTTCGGACCTGCACGAAATAGAAGAAGAGATATCAGCAAAAATAGATCTCATCGCGCGATCATCATGCCTAGAGGGGCTCTCAAGCAAAAACAAAGAAACAAGCGAAGGGTCGTCGAACTCAGAAAAAACGTCATCAACGGACCTTTTCTCAGCCATGGAAAGAGAAGAAGCCATTAACAGAGATAGTGCAGAGCTTGGTATTCGATAGAGAAAGACAAGGCGACTAACAACTACGTCGACGATTAGTGAGGGGGAATTGAAGGAAGAAAAATCAAGAAAGTTAGGGTTTTTCAGAAGCGCAAAGAAGTGAAGGAATCCGGGGAGAAAAGCTACAGTTGCGGGACAGTAAAAGAAAATGACATAGAAGAAGAAGGAAGAAAGAGGCGGGCTATTTAAAGGAGAGGAACCATAACCGACGTCGACGGTTACCAGTCATAAAGTGGAGCTAGTGGGGCGCTGCATGGCGGAATTCGCGGCATGACCAAAGACGTGGGCAGTTAGAACGAGGTTCTCCCACTCGTGTCTCCCACACGAGCGGAAGAAGGGGCATAAATGTAGGTGTAAATTATACACAGATCCAGGTGGCGATATCCTAGGACTGATATACTCAGATACGAAGAAACGCGAAGCATAGAAGGAAGATTAGGGGGCGCGAGATTTAAGGAGCCACGTGGATCGGGCGTGCAGACATCGGACAAGACTTGATCTGGACTTCTGATAAAGCTGATATAGACAAGACAGGGCGGGTCAAACGAGGTGATATGGTCAAAAGGGTAAGAAAGTAGGATACGCATCGGCCAATCGTAAGGGCGGCAACCAAGACAAGCGACATCGGGCCATCGGAACACCAGACGAGGTCGGCATGGATAAGAGACAGGCGAGGGATGAAGTCACATCGGCCACACGAGACAGCAGAAGTCGGCCCAACAACAGAACAACAACTAGATGTAATGTGACCAACACCCTAACTTAGTTGTATGTAACCTCTTCTATAAATAGAGCGACTCGAATTCAAGAGGAGGTAGGTTGTAATATTTGGGGAGAGAAAGAGAGAGAAACCCGAGTTAGCATTAGAGAGAAGTGAATGAGAATTAAGTGCATCTTGTAAGGAAATCCCACTAAGAGAAACACCATTGTAACACCGCAAAGTAATAAGATTCATCCTTTCACCCCCGTGGACGTAGGTAATCATACCGAACCACGTATATCTTGTGTTCATGGTTGAGCGTTTACTTTCGTTTGAGAAGAGTAGTACATTTCTATCCTTTGGATGTAGTTTGTAGTAAAATGCATCTACAAGAATTTATTCTTGTGTTTTAAGAAGGATAATTAGGGTTTAGAATAGCCATTATTGTGAGTACACATAGCTATTTCCAACAGTACGCATACGGGTATGCATACCATGGTTCCCGGACTTGGATTACACATATGCAAGTACGCATACTATGCATATATCCAATTGTTCTAAACTCTCATTTCAACCATTGAAACATTCTTGGAAGACGACAATAGCTGTCTCACACAAACTATTAACTTCAAAGCAATTTTCAAGTGATCGAATGATCAATACGAAACATTACGAGTCTACATCAAATGACTGTCTCACACAAATCATGTAAGATGTTACTAGGCGATTTTCACATGATCATCTTTTGACTTTCGTCAAGAATAAAATATGAACTTGGTTAAAGTGAAAGCTTACCAACACATATTTCGAGAAATAGATACGCGAGATAAACTCGGCTCGAAATACCAAATGTGTATAATTGAAGTCTATATAGTAATACGAATATTTATCTCAAATAGGAGATAGAGTAGATAGAATTTTAAGTGATAGATGAGTTCAAATAAGAACTCACCCCCCCCCCCCCCACACACACACATACACACACATAAAATGTCATTTCCGAAAGAACAACAAGTACGACCTTACTTTCACAAGAAAAGAAGGATTTCTTTGGACATTAACAAATCACATGAAACATGAATTTGTATCCAAAATACTCAATTAAATTAACCACAAGAGAACCCGTGATTAATTTAATCGGAAATGCTCAACATAAGAAAACTTACGAAGCCACACAGTATATTCATAAGAATGTGGATCAGGGAAAGATCAATACTGCAGAATATTCAAAGATTCATTCTATTTTTCATCAATATTTGCATAGAGACTTAATCTTTTTAAACAAAAGTTTATCTTATCTTCCATCAATATTTTCATAATGACACAATAGGCTTAACTTTTGTTTGTCAAAATTCATTCAATCTTTTATCATAGTTCACGGACGCAAACACACATATCCCATAACAAGTTACAATATATGAAACCATAAAGATTAATACTGCAAAATCATCTTCCAAATAAACTTTAGAATTTAAATAAATAAATCTAAAAACATTGCAAGATGAAAACCGTTGGAAATAGCTATGTGTACTCACAATAATGTCTATTCCAAACCCTATTTATCTTTCTTAAAACATAAGAATAAATTCTCATAGGAAGTTTCCTAGACATTACGAAATCGAAAAGCTAAGAAACAAAGAAAGACGCCTAAACCGTAAAAACCGAACATAAACTGAAATCAATTTGCTTTTCCGGAATCCTCACGAGCCTTGAGTCCTTTGAGCTTGTGATTGACAACATCCACTGCTTCTTCAAAGAAGATATCCTTATTGAGAAGATCTTTAACATGTGTCTTCATGAGAACAAGGTCATAATTAACCTTTTTAAACTCAATTCTTAATACATCAAGACTCTTCATAGTATCAACGAGTTGCGGTTTTGCTTCCTTAAAGTATTTAAGAAAATCATGAACCACTTCAGCAGAAACTATATCCTGATGTGTATAGGCATAGTAACATGAGGCATTAGGATTATCATCTTCTACTATGGTTCTTTTCTTTCTCCCTTTAGTCTCGAAACCAATACCTTTATCAAGAAAACCTCTTGCAAAACCACCAGTGCTAGAAGGTGAAGACATTCTTGACAATAATAACCTAGAGTATGCGTACGTAGCTCAATATGTTTGGTATATAAATGGTTTTTAGGGACGGTAACTTTTAGGGTTTCCAAAGTTGGTTCGTGACAAGTAACACGGGTACTTGTACGCACACAAGCTTGACCCAACAAAAAAAATCAATATAATTTTGCTACGTGAAGATTTTCTTTCACAAAAATTGACTCAATAAATTTTATATCTCCACAGAGAAAGAATTCAGAGAACAAGAGTAGCAGGCAACTTGGTTGCAAAAAAAATAAAATAAAAATTCTTCTAAATAAAAACAAATGACGAAGAGAAACTTGAGACACAAATAATACTTAGGCAGTGTTGTCTGCAGACAATAGTGTAACTACGGATGATAAGAAAATAACTTAACTATCCAGAAAGCAATTAGCCAAAAGTATACCTGATTATTAACAAATCTTACTCAACATGATTTTTATTAGTAAGCATTCAACCCTTATGATTAATTAGCACAAGTATGATCCCTAAGCTCACTAAATGAACAGTGTTCATGGTTGAGTATCTTTTTCCTTCCAATTCTAGGAAATAATTCTTTTTGATGCGAAAAATTATCATAAAACTTGTTGTCATCACAACATGAGACAAGTTAGAATCCTTACCAGAAAGGGTTTGTGCGGAGGATTTTGACAGTCTGTTGATAATATCCTTGTATCCTTTAATAATCATATTAAGATTGTCCTTCATATCTCCACTTTTGCTTTCAACCACAGGAACCTTTTTCACATATTGAACATCATTCATTACATTAGGTTAAGAGGGACCTTTTTGAAATATCCCTGACCAAATTGAATTAGAGTTACGATTTGTCCGCACATTCGATGAGCAAGTAGAACTGACTTTCCTGGTAGAGTTCACAGGGTGAGTACTAAAACCGATAGGTCTAAACATCTGAATGTCAGTTATACCTTGGAGTATTAAATCTAAGGTGTGTTGAAGACGAACAATAGAATTGTTATTCAACCTAGATTTGTTTTTCCGTTCAACATATCCTTTTAAATCGCAAAAGAGACACACTTTATGATCACCTAAGTGATTAGAATGAACATGCTTACCACCGTTGCTAGGAGATTTCTTCCTTCCGAGTGATGCGAAGTATACTTTATTAGAGGAAGACACAAGTACATCTTTTCCAATATGAAGGATTTCGAATTTACTTCTGGAACTGAATTTCTTACAGTTGAGATAGTAGCAGTTGGTATAGTGGACTCTTTGGAACATCCTTGAATAGAGAGTTTACTCAAAAGATATTAAATTTCCAAAGAATTATTTTTGAGGTTCGCCTCAAGTAAGGTTCTTGATGAGCGAACATCGGCGAATTCCTTGCCAGGAGCATTTACTTTAGAGCCACGATCTTTCACTATACCGAGAAGAACATTGAAATTATTTTTCAACCGATTGATTCTATCAACCTGGATTCTAATAAGATTTAGGATTAGTTCACTTTCTTTGGATGATTTCCTTTCATCAACAACATCAGACTCGTTTGAAAGGTAATCGGAATAACACTTGTCAGTGCATGTCTTTTTTGTTGAAATACTAGTTTCATCTATATTTGAGATTAAAAAATCTTTATCTTTAATAGATTCCATAAAAATAAAACTTTTATTTTTGGTGATGCGATTTTCAGAGATAATACTATTGTCCATAGAGTCAAAACACTACAAACACAGACTTATGAGGTCTTAAACGTGTTTTCTTGCTCTGATACCAATTGAAAAAGCGATGGTCTAACAACCACACCCAATATTTCGCTTAGCAATTTGTATGGACAAACTCCAATATACTTTCAAGAGAATCAACTAGAAAGTTAGACTCAATCTTAATAAAAGTACATCAAAGAGTTTTATCTCAATTTCTCAATTTAATCCGCAATAAAACAAATAGGAATTTGTGAGCCCGATTAAATAAGAGAAATAAGTTGAACGGTACTAAAGACCAATGTTCAAGTGTCAATCAATTCGATCAACAACTCAAAGGCCGGATTCAAGAACTGATTGATCTTAACGCACAACCTGTGATATTTCTATTATATAACAAAATAAAATGCGGAAAAGAAATAACACACACACCAGAAATTTTGTTAACGAGGAAACCACAAATGCAGAAAAAACCCTGGACCTAGTACATATTTGAACACCACACTGTATTAAGCCGCTACAGACACTATCCTACTACCAAGCTAACTTTAGACTGGAATGTGGTTTAGCCCTAATCAATCTCACACTGATCAAGGTACAGTTGCGCTCCTTACGTCTCTGAACCCCAGTAGGATTCTATGCACTTGATTCCCTTAGCTGATCTCACCCACAACTAAGAGTTGATATGACCCAAAGTTGAAGACTTGATAAACAAATCTGTCTCACACAGAAAAGTCAATTGAATAAATAAATCTGTCTCCCTCAGATAAACCTATGAGTTTTGTTCCGTATTTTGATAAATCAAGGTGACAAGGAACCGATTGATGAACCAGACTTATATTCTCGAAGAACAACCTAGTATTATCAATCACCTCACAATAATGTTAATCGATTAACGAAACAATATATTGTGGAATCACAAACGATGAGACGAAGATGTTTGTGACTACTTTTCAATCTTACATATCAGAGAATAAATCTTGAGAGAATCTGAAAGAAGATAGTACTCAATCACGACAGAAAATAACAAGATCAGAACATGCAACTACAGAGAAAATAGTTGGGTCTGGCTTCAGAATCCCAATGAAGTCTTCAAATTGTTAACCTACAAGGTTTCGTGAAAACCTAAGGTTAAAGGAGAATAAACTTTAGTCACAACTAATATCACACAGGAGGTGTGGAGAGTAGGTTTTCCAGTTGCCAGAGTTTTCCTTTATATAGTCTTTAAATTCAAATCAGGTTTTGCAATCTAAGTTACCTTGGTAACAGAGCATTCAATATTCAGCGTTAGATGAAAACCTGATTAGATTCAAGCTAATATCTTTCAACTGTTAGATCGAACTTAGCTTGTTATGCACAAATGAAATGTACCATCATTTAGATAAAGATAACCGTAGTTGGTTCAACAATAGTTAACCAATGGTTATCCATATGAGCACTTTCATATCAACCGTATTCATCTTTATCATAACTAGTTCAAATGACTCAAATATAACTAGTTAGAGATTTGTTCAATTGTTTATATTCTCATAGAAGTATACAAGACACAATTGAAGCAAAATCGATTTTGATTCACTCAAATCATTTCATGAACATTATAGCCACAGTTTTCAAAAGATTGCATTCCTTATTATATAAATGTATTAGTTCATGAAAAAACCAATTTTAGAACATAACCTACTTAAGTATGCAAATAGGTACGCATACCTAAGTAGCCAGACTGAGTTTGGTTATGCCAGTATGCGTACGGGTACGCATACTTAGTTCCCGGACTTTCAACAACCAACCAGTACGCATACAGGTACGCATACCATGGTTCCCGGTTTTGGACTTTACACAAATGTGATTACATACTATGTTTATATCCAATCATGGTTACATGTTCTAAACCCTCATTTCAATCATTGAAACATTCTTAGAAGATGACAATAGCTGTCTCACACAAACTATTAACTTCAAAGCAATTTTCAAGTGATCGAATGATCAATACGAAACATTCTGAGTCTATATCAAATGACTGTCTCACACAAATCATGTAAGATGTTACAAGGTGATTTTCACATGATCATCTTTTGACTTTCGTCAAGAATAAAAGATGAGCTTGGTTAAAGCGAAAGATTACCAACACATTTTTTGAGAAATAGATAAGCTAGATAAACTTAGCTCGAAATGCCAAATGTGTATAATTGAAGTCTATATAGCAATATGACTTTTTTTCTCAAATAGGAGATAAAGTAGATAAAGTTTTGAGTGATAGATCAGTTCAAGTCTCCACATACCTTTTGTTGATGAAGTTCCACAAGTTTCCTTGAGTATTTTTTCGTCTTCATTCGATAAACGCCGTGAAGTCTAAATCTCAACTACACTTTCTATCCTAATTCGAGACTTAGCTATAATTAGACTAGAAATCAAGACTTATAGTTTTATAAACTAAACCTGAAAAACATTCTTGAGATAGCAATGCTTGCGAGTTCGACCAAGCAGTGATCTGACATGTAAGTTAACGACTTGAAGACTTCATTGGGATTGTGAAGCCAAACCCAACTATTTTCTCTGTAGTTGTGTATTCTGATCTTGCTGTTTTCTATCATATTGAGTACTATATTCTCTAAGATTTGCTCGAGATTTATTCACCAATAGACAAGATAAAAAGTAGTCAGAAACATCTTCGTCTCATCATTTGTGATTCCATAATATCTTATTTCGCTACCATACAATTAAAATTATTATGAGTTTATTGATATTTCTAGGCTGTTCTTCGAGAATATAAGTACGGTATTATTTATGGGTAAAAACTACTTCTGCTGGTTTTGGTAATTTGGGGTGTGTGGATGAGAAGTGAATCTAAACCCTAAACAAATGCACTTCACGGGAGTGCTTTTGATTCGAGAGATCAATCTATATAATTCTGGCCAAAACCAAGAAATGGCCGTTCCAGACTTATTTCGGTCACAAAGTGAAGGAGATGGGGTTGATCTTAGGGAGGGAAGCGAACAAGGTGTTGAGATTGTGAAGGTGTAGGCTTGCTTATGACTTGTAACAGAAAGGTGAGCAGGCTTACGATTAATGCAAGCAGGCTCCCGGTGTTCGTATACGTTTTGTATTAACACTTGGTTTATGTGTTGTCTTTTTTTTGGAAATAGGGAGGAAAAACTATTTATAAAAGTCATTTGAGCCTCATTCAGGTCTCTCGTAGGAAGTGGAGGAAGTGGAGTGATGGAGTAGTGGAGTTGTGTGTTGGTGCCACACGATTAATCTTTCCCACTTCTCCCATCATCACTAACCATCCATGTCTTCCTGACACGTTCTTGTGATGGCACGTTTCACGCTGCACACTGTAAACCTCCACACCAATACCCCAGTTTGTGACATGATTGATGTCTCGAGTATGTGGATCGTGGGACCCATAGAAGGTGGCATGTAATGCTAGTTAAATAACTAAGTTATTTAGGAAGTCGATACTTGTAAAGTATCATGTGTATTCTATGCATGTTATGCATCGAATGTATTCGGCATATATGATGCATCGCTGTTGAGTATTATGCCCTGCCTACTTCATGTGATAGTTTGGATGCTGCACTTCTCCCACGATTAGTCTTTCCCACTTCTCACATCATCACTAGCCGTCCATGTCTTCCTAACATGTTCTTGTGATGGCACGTTGCACGCTGCACGCTGTAAACCGCCAGACCAATACCCCAGTATGTATCCCCCAGTTTGTGACATGATTGATGTCTTGAGTATGTGGATCATGGGACCCACAGAAGGTAGCATTTAATTCTAGCTAAATAACTAAGTTATTTAGGAAGTTGATACTTGTAAAGTATCGTGTGTATTCTATGCATGTTATGCATAGAATGTATTCGGAATATATGAAGCATTGATGTTGAGCATTATGCCCTACCTACTTCATGTGATAGTTTGGAGGCTGCGCTAGAAAGCCTTCCCTTGGCCGACCACATGGTGTGTTAGAGTGGCAGACAGTGATCACGGTGATACCTCACTAGTTGCCTAACTCATATCTTAGGCCATCCGTCCAAGATGGAGAAGTTGGACGTACGATATGACTTGCGATCCACATCTGCGACCATCGGATTAGGGTTTCAGAAGTGCGCGAGTGCACTCTTTCATCTTGGTCGAATCCAAGCCTAGGAGACGTTTCATGGAGGACCGATCAGGCATGCGTGTAGATGGCATGATGATGTCCATGTCCATGCTTCACTGTCCCATGAAGGTTTGATCTAGGCGACTCAAACTTACTAGTGAAGTTAAGTGGCTGAGATCGATTTGCGATGGAAATCCTATGCCGCAAAGGATTCCTAAAGTAGCGCGGTATGCCACCTTCAAGACGCGCGTTTTGAGATGACCAAGCTTGGTCGGTCTCGGACGATTGGTCCAGCGTGTAGGTGGTAGACTGATATTCACGCCTATACCTGACTGTCCCATGGAAACGTGATCTAAGCCACTCAATTTGTTTGGCGAAGTTGAGTGGTCGAGATCAGTTTGTGATTTGGGAAGTGTGACCACGCAAGTTTGGGCGTGCGATTTGGAGAAACCAGGCATGGTATGCCTTGGTTGTTCAGGTGAGGAGATATATGGGTCCATGGTGATCATGTTGATGCTCACTAGACCTGTTCAGTTGTCTCCTAAGCCCTTCATTCGATCAGGAGAAATCAGACGCTCGTGATCGTTAAAAACCCTAATTAGGGTTTTGGCTGGCCGTGCGTCATACTTGGTTTTGTGCGCACGAATTGGGACAACCAACCATGGTTGGTGCTAACCGACTAGTCATGTGTGTAGACGGGCCTACGGTAATTATGTTAACATGCTCTGGGCCCTTTGAATCTACATCTACACCCTCTATCTATGCCTGCGAAGACGGATGGTTGAGATCGTTTTGCGACACATGTAATGTGCCGCACACCATAATTTAGGGTTTCTTGTCCATTCTGCTTGGTTTGGACGGTTTGGCAAGCTATGCCACCCCTTTTGGGGAGGTCCACCATGCAGGGCCCGTGTTGGGTCGGCAATGAATATTCCAATACCTTCTTGTGGGTATTGGATTCGATATGGACCATCCAATCATGCTGGTGAAGTTGGATGATCGTGATCGTTTCTAGACTGCTATGGACAGTATAGACGCTCAATCGGGCTAGTATAACACACCGAGAGTTACATGCTCAATCGGGCTAGTATAACACACCGAGAGTTATAGCATGTACGTGCATTTCGTGCATGCCTCACTGTTGGTACTTGTATATTCATGCTACTCTGCTGCGAGTAACAATCAGTCATCATGCCGCACCAACAATAAGAGTCATGCTAGGAACATCACAGGAAATACATGGCATTTTATGCATTAATCAATAATGCTAAAATTTATAGAATATTCGGGGGATTTTTGCTACATGCTCCATTCTAGGTGAATTAATAAAGTGAAGAAGTATTCATCACTTATAAAATAATCTCATCCTCTGCAGGATGGTTTTACAAAATATTGGTTTTACAACTTTAGCCATGAACTAAAATTCACCATCAACATTAAGTCCCCAGCCTAGCGCATAATGGTTACACTATTGTGGGTTGGGAATAAGATGGTGACAGTTAAAGATAAAACTTATGATACAAAGTTAGATGTTACCAGGAGAGACGGGTCATCATGTCCTTGGAGCATGTCACGTTCAAGAGGCGTCTAGGCGAGTATTCCCCTAGTATGATGTCGGTCTTGCCTGCTTCTATCGACCTTTCTACGCCTACTTCGGTCAAGGGCCTGCTCCGTGCTTGATCCGTTCGAATATTGGTGTTGCCGGATCGACCTTGGTATTCCAGATTAGGTCGAGGGGCTATTGCGCCTGCTTCGCTCGATCGTGGGGTTGTGCCTAATCGACGGACTGCTGCACCTGCTTCGTTCGTGGGACTATTGTGCCTGCTTGATCGAACGTGGGCTTTATGTGCCTAATCAATGGACTTCTGCGCCTGCTTCGTTCGTGGGAGTACTCCAGGTGTGACGACGACCTTGGTGGGACCGGTTTCCTCTTTCGGGTATTTGAGCCAAGAAGGGAATAGAACTTGTATCTTCTCTTCCCATAGAAAAACGTGCATATAACCCTAAACGAATGTGGACCCCACCATGTATATGCTTCGACCAAATGTTACCTTGTCGCACCTGTTTGATAGGCATGTGGGCCCGCCTACTTCGCTTAACCGCGGGACTCATCGTGTGCGTGCTTGATCGAACGTGGACTTGTTGTGTATGCTTCGGTTAAACGTGGGTCCATTGTGTACATGGTTCAAACGTCGGCCCTGTGCTTTGACTGAAACCGGCCCTGCTGTGTGCGCCTATTATACTGGTCTTATGTCCTGATTAACACCAGCCTCTGCGACTTGAGTAATACCAGCCATGTGACTTGAGCAATACCAGCCTCGTGACTTGATCAATACCAGCCTCGTGATTTGATCAATACCAGCCTCGTGAATTGATCAATACCAGCCTTGTGAGTTGATCAATACCAGTCTTGCTTGCTTTGACCTTGCCGCCTTTTTCGCTCAAATGTGGGACCCACTGCGTGCTTGCTTTGCTCAAAAATGAACCTTGTGTTCTCAAATGTGGATGTGGGTCCTGCAGAGAGCGTTGAAGCATCTCCTGGAGCGAGCAGGTCCCGGAGAGTGTTGAAGCAGCTTCTGGAGCAAACAGGTCCCGGAGAGTGTTGAAGCAGCTTCTGGAGCGAACAGGTCCCGGAGATTGTTGAAGCAGCTTTTGATGGAGGGAGCGTTGAAGTGTTGAAGCGACATCTTCTTTTGGAGAGAGAGCTGAAACGCCTTCTTATGGAGAGAATTGAAACTCCTTCTTCTGAAGAGAACTGAAACCCCTTCTTCTGGAGAGAACCGAAACGCCTTCTTCTGGAGAGAACATTGAAGCGGCTTGGAGGGAGCGTTGAAGTGGCTTATGCTGGAGGGAGAGTTGAAGCTGCCTCTTCTTTAGTTTGGTTTTCCCTTGCAAATTACATGCTTCTTGATTGACCATCTCTCTTGTGTTGAAGAATTCCTTGATTGATGGCGAAGGAATTTCATGTTGAGCCTCAGTCTCCAAGCGTAATTTATATGGTTCTATCTTGTATGGTCGGCGAGTTTACCATAATAAAGATATCGCCATCTCTTCTCCGTGATTCTATTACTTCTCCATAAGAAAATAAAATATGCAGAAGTTCAGATTACCTCTGTCCGTAGTGGTTGTTGCTATCGTGAAGTTCGGGCACTGGTATCAATAAATGAACAACGGTTCTTAGATGCAGCTGTGATCAGAAGAGACTGGCAGGAAAAGGCGTGATAACAACTTGCAAAAACTTGGCACTCTTCATACAACGATAGAGATCGTATCGTTATTAGAGGGATACACTGGAACCAATAGATTTCTTGATGTTTATTCATGGAATAGAGAAGAGGGAGACAGTCCCCTACCCGCGAGTATCCAATGCTCTCGACTTGATAGATGTTTCCACGCTAGGTTCACGAGGCCGTATTTATATCTGCTCTCTAGAGTATATCCTCATCTTTGGCCATCTTGAAATCATAATGATAGCATGCTTGCATCTATCTAAATTCACCATCTTTGAGATGGGCAGTGGTAAGCATTCCCCAGTCATACTCCTTTAGTAACGCAACTACTTCTTCTACGAGAGACAGATTCTGAAAGCGTAGCTACCGTCAATCTAGATATGGAATATCTTGGACGTTGTTTCACCATTGTGGCAGTCGTGCATACGGTACTGGAGTCCGGAGTTGGTGATTTTAGACGTGCATGATGTTGTATCTCGGTGGTCTTCCTCTTGCTGCTTCAGCTAAACTGCTTATAGAAGACTGAAGCTTGCACTTCCTGTTGGTGAGATATATGTTTCCACGAACATCATGAGGCTCTTTATGACGGGCATGCTTGTTCTTTCTAGTAGGGCAGGTGTTGTTGCAACCTGAGCATTTAGCAGCTTCACGGAGTTCAGAGGGTGACTGAAAGCACATGCTCTTCGACAAAGCATGATTGACAGATACCATCCTATTGATGCATAATTACACAATTACTCCACTTGTTGTTCAGTAACATTTGGATTGTGACCCTTCAGTGCCTGAATTCGGGACCTCTTGACATAATCTTTGGATGTTCACTATTTCGCGGAAGCATTCCTATTAAGTCTGACATAGTGATTCACCCAAGCTGCGGATTCTTTCTCGACATGATGATTCCTATCTTCTTGAGGATGCTCCGTTGAGGTATTGGCTCCAATAGACCTAAAGATGTCCCGGGATCGCTCTTCTTCTGGACTGACATAACAAGTGAACCCTTTATGATGATTTGGAGATGACAATGTTCGTTGAATCTTCCGAAACGCTTCCCGCTGTAGTGCGGTCCATACAAAACTTGCTCCTTTCTCGCCTATGAAGCTCTGGAGTTTCTTTACGGTTTGCGGAGGTGGCGTCATAAGGATAGATTGGTTCTTGGATGGGTCCACTTTTATCCCCTCAGCATTCACATGGAATCCCAGAAATTTTCCTGAAGAGACGCCGAAAGCGCATTCCAAATGATTCATATTCAACTTGTATTCAAGGCACTCAAACACTTGTCATAAGACTCCTGTGTGGGCCACCCGAGCTTTTGATTTGAGCACTATATCATCCACGTAGTCTTGAACTTGCTTATGCATCATGTCGTGGAAGATTTCCGTCGTAGCGCGTTGATACGTTACACCGGCATTTTTTAAACCAAATGGCATTACAGTATAATAAAATTTTTGAGAGGAGTTCGAAAAGCTGTCTTACTCGCGTCATGCTCATACATCATTATATGATTGTAGCCGCTATATCCATCCATGAAGGAGAACATGCTGTGTCCGCTGGTGGCATCTACTAACATGTCGATTTTAGGTAGAGGAAAAGCGTCTTTGGGGTAGCATTCGTTCAAGTCTCTGGAATCCGCGCAACACCTGATCTCGTGCCTGAATTTCCTTAGAGATTGTTTGACTGGCTTGGATCGGAGATTGTATGAATGCCTATACAAGGTCGAGCTAATGGAGATATGCCTAGGAGATTCCTCATCGTCGAGCTCTTTAATCGTGGAGTTGGTGCCATCTTGCAGATGTCGTGGAGCATCCAACACCTCTTCTTGTGGCTCGTCGTTCTTGTAGCATTTAACTGGGAAGGGAGACTGGGCATCCGTCTCCCTCTTAGTGTGAACGTGGGTCGCTACTTCACCGGACGAAGAAGAACGCCTTGTCAGCAAATATGCATCATGAGGATATGCAACTCGGTCCTCCTCCTGGACTGACGCCCACGTGGGGAGTGGGATGCAATGAACTTTGTCTGGTTCTTCCTATGGAGATTCTCTTGGTTCAAATAACTCCACTCCACATATCGGTGCGTAAGGAGACAGCGATGCCGGAATACAAATGACTTCTTTATTAAGCATAGTCTTCAGGTACTGATGATACATCGAAGGGACAATCCCGTACGTATTGGTTTGGTTTCCTTCAAAGTCTGTCATCATGGTAGGCTATCATACGATCTTGTTCGGGTGAACCTTGGCTGACCTGAGTGTCTTGAGGGTAATAACATTCGAAGACGCTCCTGTGTCGATGAGGGCCCTCTTGAACTCTGAAACCTTGATGTGTGCAGTAACATATAGGGCCCAGTTGTGACCTTCTTCTGCCATCATGTATTTTTCTGTAAATGTAACATTATTCACAGACATCTCCGGTGCTCTAGAGACTTGTGGACGCGAAGGAATTAACTGTACGTCCAAGGCTATCTGATTGATTGCAGTAAACATCTCCGCCCGCTGATTCTTCGAGAGGTGTAAAAGTTCGCACAATCTCTCCACTAGAGAAGCCGCTTCCTGGTCCACCGACCATTGATTTATAGTAAAACTGTTGACTTGAGGAGGATCGTTGTAAGGATCATTCCCTAGTGTAGAAATCTCTGTGACATGGGAGACGCTCATTTATGATGTCATCTTGATGAAGAGATCGAGTATGCCGTTTATCATTTCTTTTATCAGGTCCATGTTCTTCGTGTGAATCTTCTGCACCCGTGCTAACTCGATCAATGTTGGGATTCTTCCGGTTACACCATCAAACACGCCATTGGGAGGAGGAGCACCTTTGTTGGAGGAACTACGACCGGAATTTGAAACTGTTTGGTGAGTCCTAAGACCAACCATATTGAGATCAACCAATGATATTGGGTATTGGTGAAATGACTTTACAACCGAGAGATTAATCTCCCACTGTGGTTACCAATTGTTTATGGGTAAAAACTACTCCGGTTGGTTTTGGTAATTTGGGGTGTGTGGATGAGAAGTGAATCTAAACCCTAAATAAATGCACTGCACGGGAGTGTTTTTGATTCGAGAGATCAATCTATACAATTCTGGCCTAAACCAAGAAATGGCCGTTCCAGACTTGTTTCGGTCACAAAGTGAAGGAGATGGGGTTGATCTTAGGGAGGCAAGCGAAGAAGGTGTTGAGATTGTGAAGGTGTAGGCTTGCTTATGACTTGTAACAGAAAGGTGAGCAGGCTTGCGATTAATTCAAGCAGGCTCCGGGTGTTCGAATACGTTTTGTATTAACACTTGGTTTTTGTGTTGTCTTTTTTTTTTTTTGGAAATAGGGAGGAGAACCTATTTATACAAGTAATTTGAGCCTCATTCATGTCTCTCGTAGGAAGTGGAGGAAGTGGAGTGATGGAGTAGTGGAGTTGTGTGTTGGTGCCACACGATTAGTCTTGCCCACTTCTCCCATCATCACTAACCGTCCATGTCTTCCTGACACGTTCTTGTGATGGAACGTTGCACGCTGCACGCTGTAAACCGCCACACCAATACCCCAGTATGTATCCCCCAGTTTGTGACATGATTGATGTCTCGAGTATGTGGATCGTGGGACCCATATAAGGTAGCATGTAATGCTAGTTAAATAACTAAGTTATTTAGGAAGTCGATACTTGTAAAGTATCGTGTGTATTCTATGCATGTTATGCATCGAATATATTCGGCATATATGAAGCATCGTTGTTGAGCATTATGCCCTGCCTACTTCATGTGATAGTTTGGAGGCTACGCTAGCAAGCCTTCTCTTGGCCGACCACATGGTGTGGTAGAGTGGCAGACGGTAAATCACGGTGATACCTCACTGGTCGCCTAACTCCTATCCTAGGCCGTCCGTCCAGGCTGGCGAAGTTGGACGGACGAGATGACTTGCGACCCACATCTGCGACCATCAGATTAGGGTTTAGGAAGTGTGCGAGTGCACTCTTTCAACTTGGTCGAATCCAAGCTTGGGAGACGTTTCATGGAGGACCGATCAGGCATGCATGTAGACGACATACTGATGTCCATGTCCATGCTTCATTGTCCCACGAAGGTTTGATCTAGGCCACTCAAACTTATCGGTGAATTTGAGTGGATGAGATCAATTTGCGACGAAAATCCTATGCCGCAAAGGATTCCTAAAGGGGCGCGGTATGCCACCTTCAAGGCGCGCATTTCGAAACGACCAAGCTTGGTCTGTCTCAGCCGATTGGTCCGGCATATAGGTGGTAGGCTGATATTCATGCCTAAACCTGACTATCCCATGGAAACGTGATCTAAGACACTCAATTTGTCAGGCGAAGTTGAGTGGTCGAGATCAGTTTGTGATTTGGGAAGTGTGACCACGCTAGTTTGGGCGTGCGATTTGGAGAAACTAGGCATGGTATGCCTTGGTAGGTCGGGTGAGGAGATATATGGGTCCATGGTGATCATGTTGATGCTCATTGGACCTGTTTAGTTATCTCCAAATCCCTTCATTCGATCAGGAAAAATCGGACGCTCGTGATCGTTATAAACCCTAATTAGGGTTTTGGATGGCCATGCGTCATACTTGGTTTTGTGCGCACGAATTGGGACAACCAACCATGGTTGATCCTGACCGACTGGTCATGTATGTAGATGGGCCCATGGTGATTGTGTTAACATGCTCCGGGCCCCTTTGAATCTATATCTACACCCCCCATCTATGCCTGCGAAGACGGATGGTTGAGATCGTTTTGCGACACATGTAATGTGCCGCAAACCTAATTTAGGGTTTCTTGTCCATTCTGCTTGGTTTGGACGGTTTGTCAAGCTATTCCACCCGTTTTTTGGAGGCCGACCATGCGGAGCCCGTGTTGGGTCGGCAGTGAATATTCCAATACTTGCTTGGGGGTGTTGGATTCGATCTGGACCATCCAACCATGCTGGTGAAGTTGGATAATTGTGATCATTTATAGACTGCTATGGACAGTCTAGACGCTCAATCGGGCTAGTATAACACACCGAGAGTTACATGCTTAATCGGGCTAGTATAACACACTGAGAGTTACAGCCTGTACGGGCATTTTGTGCATGCCTCACTGTTGGTACTTGGATATTCATGCTACTCTGCTGCGAGTAAAAATTAGTCATCATGCCGCACCAACAATAAGAGTCTAGCTAGGAACAACACATGAAATACAAGGCGTTTTATGCATTAATCAATAATGCTAAAATTCACAGAATATTCGGGGGATTGTTGCTACATGCTCCATTCTATGTGAATTAATAAAGTGAAGAAGTATTTATCACTTATAAAATAATCTCATCCTATGCAGGATGGTTATACAAAATATTTGTTTTACAACTTTAGCCCTGAATTAAAATCCACCATCAACAGGTATATCAATTGGAGCCTGTTCACCTTGATTTATCAAAAGACGAAACAAAACTCCTAGGTTTATCTGTGGGAGATAGATTTATCTATTCAATAGACTTTTTTGTGTGAGACAGATTGGTTTATCAAGTCTTCGACCTTGGGTCGTAGTAACTCTTAGTTGTGGGTGAGATCAGCTAAGGGAATCAAGTGCATAGAGTCCTGCTGGGATTCAGAGACGTAAGTATCGCAACTGTACCTTGATCAGTGTGAGATTGGTTATGGCTCAACTACATTCCATTCCGAAGTTAACTTGAAGTAGGCTAGTATCTGTAGCGGCTTAATACAATGTAGTGTTCAAATATGAACTAGGTCCAGGGGTTTTTATGCAGTTGCGGTTTCCTCGTTAACAAAATTCCTGGTGTCTGTGTTATTTGTTTTCCGCATTATATTTGTTTAATTAAAGTATCACAGGTTGTGCGTAGTTCAATCAATTAGATAATCCTACCTTTGGTTGTTGATATAAATTGATTGACACTTGACCATTGGTCTTTGGTACCGTTCAAGTTATTTCACATAATAATCAGGCTCACGGATTTCAATTTGTTTGATTTGCTGATTACATTGTGAAACAGAGATACAAATCTTGGATATATTTCCATTGATTGAGTCTGACTGTCTAGTTGATTCTCTTGGAATTATATTGGAGTTGTCCATACAGATTGTTAAGCGAAATATTGGGTGTGGTTGTTGTACCCCCGCTTTTTCATTCTCGTCTCTTGCTTAGGTGTCAGATAGGCAGGGAAAAATATATTAGAAGCATAACATGATTTGATACCCCCATCAAGTCATTATATTTTGGACTCAATACAATGTGGTTCCACCAAGTTAAAAGACATTAACTCAATTAAAGGTGTTCATAAATATACTGAATATACGTTGATCAGAGCGAGGCTCAACAAAACAATTTTGTTCCTTAGTATTTATGAAGATATAAATATGGGACAAAAATCCTTTTAACATGTAGTAAGAAAAAAGACAAAATTAGAAACTTAAGCATCTTCGTTGTCAGAATTGTCAAGTTCTGACAATTGTACACTCCTCATATCTCTCAAGTTAGATTTTGAGGATGCACCTGTCAATACACTAAGTAGTGATAGGGTGAGGTTGTAACTCACCATTTTCATCTAGAATGAATACTCCGAGTTTATTTTTCTTATGACGCGATGATTCTTACCTTTTGCATCTTTTCCTTTAGAGCCCTTTTTAGAGGAATTATTGAACTTCGGAAATTCTCCCGAGGAGGGTCAAAAACTTTCCTACCAAGTTCACAAGAATATTCTTTAGAAAGATATTTTCCTAAGGATGAAAGACGTGGTCCTCTAGAAATCCGTGTAAGAGATCTGAAGATATCAGGTTTCTGAGCCTAGAATACAGATTTATCAGGTTAAATCTTCTTATCAAGTAGGAAGTCTGATATTGGAATTGTCCTTGTGCCAGGAAAATGCACCATGGGAGTTTCTAGGCTTATGAAATATTTGAAAATAATTCTAAATATTCTTATCATAAGTGTTTTCGCTGATTGTGCAGTCTGGATCAGTATGAGATGTTGATAAGATTTTTACCTCTTTGTTAGTAAAGGAAAACAATTTTTGGAGATTAAAAATAAGCTAATTCCTATGAAAACATTCCTTTACAAAATGGCATTTTTACCACAATGAGAACAAAATGGCAGAGAATCATAAGATGTCAAGAAACATGACCTCGATTTGAAGCTCTCTTAGATGTTGTCTTATGATGTATATTTTGACACCGCGTAAAAGTAGGACTAAGAGTGACATTTTCAACACTAGATATGTTTTTTGAGAGATTACCAGATACAATAGATGTCGGAGAAAGTTTACACCTTAATGTAAAATAATTCTTTCTCATGGACTTACACTGCTCCTGAAATAGTATGACATTAGATCCAGTCTTTTCTTTCAGCGAACGTAGGTGTTGATGGAGGTTTTTTAGCTTAGGGTTAAAATTGTAAAACCGTACATCTAACATGACGTCACTACGACCACTAGCGCATTTATTAAATCAATCAGCATGCCTACATAAGAATTACCGGGGTACCTTTTATTATTATACATGTGTCATGTTCCACGGGAGAACCCTTAGTATTGACCAACATCACCTTCGTATATACCAAACCCTAAATTCTTACACCACCATTACAATGGCAAACCATGCCAGCCACGTCTCCGTGCCAAGGCATGCCAACCATGCCAGCCGCACCACCGTGACAATGGAAAACCATGTCAGCCACGTCTTCGCGCCAAGGCATGCCAGCCTCACCACCGTGCCAATGGAAAACCATGCCAACCACGTCTCCGGGCCAAGGCATGCAAACCATGCCAGCCGCACCACCGTGCCAATGGAAAACCATGCCATCCACGTCTCCGCTCCAAGGCATGACAACCATGCCAGCCGAACCACCGTGCCAATGGCAAACCATGCCAGCCACGTCTTCGCTCCAAGACATGTCAACCATGCCACATGTTTCAATGGCATGCCGTGCCAGCCGCATCTTCTCGCCGAGGTATGCCAGCCGTCCCAACTTGCCATGCACAACGCTGGCTGCCAAAACAAAGGGTTGCAATAATCAACGACCACCCTTCCACCTAAGATGCAGATCTTAACCATCCAAGGCCGCCAGCTAACCTTTGGCCCAATGAAAAACCCTATTTTTTGGCCACGCCTAAACTACGCCAAAACCCTATTTTCTGGCCGCGCCTAAACTACGACAAAATCCTATATTGGCCACGCCTAACACATGCCAAAGCCATGCGAGATGCTGGCTGCCAAAATGAAGGGTTACAATAATCAACGACTACCCTTCCACCTGAGATGCAAATCTCAGCCGTCCAAGTCCACCACCGAACTAAAAGACTTGCAACGATTTTTTGGCCACAACGCCAAATTATTTGGCTTGTGCTACCAAAACCTAACTTTGGCCATGCCGCCATCCCTTCTGAATTCTTCCTGAGTTTTACTGTCGGGATGTTTTCACCCCCTAAACGAGGTCAAAACCTAAATATTCCCTCGTTGGGAGATAGATAATTCTTGTCCGATCGGAATGGAGGTGCGGACCGCCGAAATCCGAGTCCATACTGGAATCTATTGCGATTCTAGTAAAGAGCGCTAATTAGGGTTTCAACATGTAAAACCCTAAATTAGACAAAGCCGCAAGCACTTCCCTTCCAAGATGCACGCTGCCAACGACTCCCTTCTAAGACGCAAGAGCCTCCCTTCCAAGCCGCAAGCGCTTCCCTTCCAAGCCGCACGCTGCCAATGGCCACCCTTCCATCTGAGATGCAGATCTTATCCGTCCAAGGTCACCAGCTAACTCCCGACAACCTTTGGCCCAACGCCAAACCCTAATTTTGGCCGCGCCTAAAACATTGCCAAATCCATGCCGCTGGATACTAAACAAAGGGTTTCGACAATCAACAACTATCCTTCCTCCTAAGATGCAGATCTCAGCCGTACAAGTTCGCCACCAAACTTGTGGCAAATTTTGGTCACGACACTAACTTGGCTACGGTGCCAATTCTTTGGAGGCCAAGGAGACAAACCCTAATTTTGGTTGTGCCCAAATTATGCCAAAATCCTAACTTGATCGTAACTAAAAGCATGCCAGGGCCATGCTAGCCATGTCTCCATGCCACTGGCTGGCAAACGGAAGGTTGCGACAATCAACGACTACCTTTCCTCTCAAGATGCAAAATATCGACCATCGAAGGTCACCACCGAGCCGGCAAGTCCCTTAAGCTCAACTTGCCAAATAACAAAAACATTCTACATGTTTTCCACGAAAACAATCGAGACATCAACACATGTCGCAAACTGGGGGATGTTTATTAGGGTATTGGTTTGGCAGTTTACAGCATGCGACGTACACTACGCCCGTTATAAGACAATGTCTTAAGAATGAGGCGGTTAGTAAATACAGAGAGTAATGGTTAAAATCTTTCCTTCATTATGGAACATAAATTCCAGGTGTTACCGATTACAACCTCCTCCCATTTACTCATCCGTTTCTATTTCTTACGAGACCAGAGTACGTTTCACTTCGACTTATATAAATAGGACTTACCTATTTCCACCGAACAACAAGTTTTGGTCAGGAGCATATAAAATACTCAGAAATCAGTTGTTAGCTTTCCCATCTGATAGCGTTTCACTTTTTGAACAACTACTCTTCCAGAATCAATAATTCTGGTTTTAACACTATCTTTGCTTCCCTCCCCAAAACCAACCCTTCTCATTCACTTTGTGACTGAAGCAAATATGGAACGACCATTTCTTGGTTTAGGCCGAATTTGTACAAATTGATCTCTCGAATCTAAAGTACTCCTGTGCAGTACATTCTTTAGGGTTTAGACTCGTTTCTCACCCACTCACGCGAAATTACCGAAATCAGCAGAAACAGTTTTCACCCTCAAACAATTGGCAACCACAGTGGGAGATTAATCTATTGGTCACAATATCAATTCCCGATTTTCGATCCCATTTTTTCAACCCAGATATCGACATGATGGAAGCAGACTAGCCGCCGCCTAGGTTATCAGAAGACTCTGGAATGACCGGGGACTTTTCACAGTCACGGCGCCGCCACACACATAAAAAAAAAGCCCAGGTTTACATTGGGGAGATCCATTCTGTTGGGAGAGTCAGAAAATCAAGTAAGTCTCGTCAGACGAGTTGAATGTTCTACTACCTAGAATTTTCACATAAATAGTAGAAACCGACGGCTATGCTATCCTCACGCTTCATCCCATACTTTCTACTGACAACACAATATTCACAACTCCATGACTCTCCTGGGGTATTTATGCCACGTATAAGTCGTAACCAAAAAACAACATTATTCTAAAAGAAAAAAAGCATTCCAAAACCTTCATAGGTAGCAATTATATATTTTTCTGTGAAAATTACATACTTTTGGTTGGCAACCTAGCGACAAGCTGGGAACCAACACCTTTTTGAATAGCGATACCTAATCTATGAAAAATAAATCTACCAACACCACTACTAGCGTCATTATTAACTAAGCAGTTCTATGAAAAATCATCGATCAAGCCATAAACTAGGTGCTCTGTTTTCCTTTCAAAAAAAAAAAAAAAACCTAAGTAAAGAAGTTCGGGAGTCATAAATACATTCAAGGAAAGCTATTCAGCAATGACTTGCTCTTCTTAGAGAAAGCCTCATTCATGCTTTGGAGAGCCGCCCGTTTCAGCTTCAACTTTTTGGACAAACTTTCGATTTCCGCTTCCTGCTATTTGATCACATCCGCAGAAGGACCTTCGACCATCTCGGCCTGTAACTTCTTAATCTCAGAGAAACCTTCAACGAACCAAGGAGCATTGAACTCGAAGTCTATGCACATGTCATGATGAAACTTCCAGCTTGAGATTACATCCTCAGAAATAGTATGACCAGTCATATTACACATGTCGTCCGAAGACAAAGCTTCCTCCACACGCTTGACCAACACAATTCGACTAGTAATCCTTTTGGTCGTGGTGATATGTCCGTATCTTTCGCATATCTTAGTGTATAGTGCCACATACTTGGCCGGTACACTAAAGACCCCGATCAGCACGTGATTCGAAAAAAGAACCAGATATGGAGGGGTGAAGGTGGTGCCTGCAACTGAATCAGCAGCTAGCAGGGGACCCCTAACTACAATTGTGCCATATGCATCTGGAGTACCCTCTACCACTTGAATAATGACGACGTCTTCGGGATGATAAGCTTCAATGTCCAAGTCACCAACCAGCGCGGTTTCTGCAATTGGAGGTATGGCCACATTTTAACTGTGGAAGGTTTCTACTTCAAAGCCATCCTCGGGAACGGCTTCCTCCTGGGATATCAAGATTTTGGTTTTATTTAAAAAAAAAAATAGGAAGGGGAGAGAGAAAGAGGAAATAAAGAAAGTGGAAGGCTTACTGATTCACTTTCGGACTCACTGGAGGAAGATTCAACACTGCTACCAGAAGAACTATTCTCGTCGTCACTGGACTCATAATTTTCTTCCTTCTCGGACCCCCCTTCACCATGGGTAGGTTCAGCATCGCCTCCTTCCGTCTCAAGAGACGCTATTTTCTGACTACATGCAAGTTTGGTAAAGGCATTCACACTGCTGCGACCCTGGGCAAGGAGCAAGGACAGACACTCAGAAATGAGATGAAGATATATGTAATCAAACTAAATCAGGAAGAAAATTATACCTACTCGCATATTAGAAGAACTAAAAGTCGGAAGAGCCGTCGAACCCGTCTGAAAACCACCAGCACGGCTTTTAGACCTTCTCTCATTCGCTTGGGGACTATCTGTATCCGGGATAGCGGACTTCCGGTTGGTGGAAGAGGGACCCCTCAATAGTGGATGCTCAGATAAAACCACAATGAAAGTCTTACCAAGACGATTTTATACCACATCATTCACAAACCCATGGATGGCGAGAAATTCATCCTTCCAGAACATGTTATATTTGGAGGTCGTCGATGGACTTCGTTCCGAGAGCAGAAAAGGGAGACTTTTACCCAACATGAGAATACTAGCATCGAGAGCAGTTGGCAATGAGTCTTATGGAACAACCGACTGACGAACGAATGGGACCCCTTGGTTAAATCCCATATGCTGAGCCGCCCTATTGATATTATAAGAGACTGCCTTGCAAGATCCTCAAAAAAAAGATGGCACATGACTAGGCGTACAACTTCGCATTAATACAATCTCTCCAACACTTATATTCTTTTCATCGGAAGACAAAGACATTTTCAGAGCAGGAGAAAAAGTGTTGACCTAAACTATGGATGCATGCACCGGAGCTCATGGACGAAAGTTGACTGTGTACGAGTTGTCTAGGAATTCAACCAGGTTTGAGCCAGGCCTTGGACGCCTATTCACCCAGCAGAGTATCCTGGAACCACCCCAAGACTCGGGAAGTGAGGACAACGGTTTTGGAGCGTACTTCTCTAAATGCTCCCACAACCACTCTTGGAGAAAAGCGACATGGACATACGATTCCACTTTCATGTATCCATTTGAAGCGCGCATGTCCGCAACTAGATGATCCAAGTGTGTGTACAAAGTACTGAGAAATAAGCCATCGATGGGGATAACCACACCTTTCGCTAATTTTATGGCAAACTTGACAAGTTCCCATCTTATATCCTTTTTACCAGAGCCATCATCGAAAATATCTCTGGACAACCAAAGAGCCAAGAATGCCGCGATATGAAGCGTATTATTTTTTTTTGATTCAGTTCCAACTCATCAGGAAACCATTGAGACACCCACCAGCTATAGAAGCACCTCGTCTCGTTTTCCTTCCGAACGTACCTTTTGACTTTACAACCAAAACGACGCGCATTTCTTCTTCATCTTCAGACAACTTGATATCAAGGTTTCCTGTTATCGGAAGGTTCAGCAAGAAGGCCACACTCTCTAAGGAGATAGTCATTTTGCCCCACCTGTATATGGCCGTGTGAGTATCTGGACACCATCTGGAGATGAAAGCAACAAAACCCGATATATCTTTCCTAATTTGAAGTGTTGAAAAAGTCGCGACAGCATCAATGATTTGCGCCTTGGTCAAGCTAGCTCTTACGCAGTCCAGGATTATCATGAATTGTATCTATTTGTCAAAAAAGTGCAATAGGCTCAGACAAATTTTAAAGTCAATAGGAGAAGCGGAATATTCTTTCCTCTGAACGCAAAACCGTATTACACTCCCTTACCGAACCGACCGGGTCCCTCCTCCACCCTCCGAACTGGTCAGAAGAATCAACACGTACTTGGGATGATTTCCCCTAGCTGTGGCTGAAGACATTGTGAAGAATTCATCATCCGTGTTTGGCTTGGAGTTGCCAAAGTCTTTTGGTATGACATGACTTTTCTCAGACGACATCCTAACGAAACTTCTGGCGCTGCTTTCACTATCAAGGTAACTATAACGGAACAAAACGAAGAGAAGTTACTACAAAGTGCATGGAAACTATTTTATCAACAACGAAAATCCATTTTGGACACGAGCCAGCTTATTTCAAGTTACAAGTCATAACACGCATGGCTGAAGAAAAGCAGACCATCAAACCATACGCCGCCGTGAAGAACACGCCCCTTGCCAAAGTCATACCTTGTAGCGGAGAATACACACCCTGTTAAGAAGGCGTGCTCCCACAATGGAGACTATGCACACGGCCACACTAAGGAAAAGGAGAAAACCCTAAAAAACTAGGTTTTCGTGGGACATGAATTGATGGCAGTTACCCGCCCATGCATGCCTACTTTGTGTAATAACTGAGGTGGCTAACATTATTGCGGTGTTCACGCTGAAATATTTCTACAAATTTATGGAAGGTATACCTACGGCTAGGGTTTACACCAATACAAAAGAACAATAATTCTACAAGTTCATGGAAGATGTACCTATGGCTAGGGTTTGCGCCAATTAAAAAAAAGGAAAGAGATTGAAGGAGAAACCCTGGAGTACATACCTGCAATGCTTGCTCGCTTTATTGCTACCATTCTGCCGCTAGTACAAGGACGTGAAAACAAAGGTACAAAATAAAGGGGAGAGCAACCCCTTTTATAGGCGTGACACTTTGGAGTTTGAATAAGGAAAGGATTTCCTATTTGAGCTAAGTAAGGAAAAGAGGAAATCGGGCCCGCGAAGGCAAAGTTCCACAGTGCCAACAATCCGCGCCATGCCAACACCGCACCTTGTCAGTGCCTGCACCTTGCCAAGCCGACATCATGCTAAGTCAGCTCTATTCCAAGATAATATAATTCCCGCGGCTCCATTCCAAGACATACAAAACCTACGGATCCTATTTCGAGCCCAGCAACGCCAAAAACTCGCTAGGCCAACACCTCCATGTTCCCTAGACCAGCCAAGATGATGCTTGACCAAGCCAATCCGGCAGTCTACATCTCACCACTTCACGGTCTAGCCAGCAACACCACAAGTAGAATCTATGCAAGGATGCCAACACGAGAATCACGAACTCTCCTTACCTCTCGAAAAAGGTTATCCAGGTCTTCTTGACTATCTTTTCACGCCTTGTCATTTCGATTTTGTCCTTGCTTATCACCATCTTATGCTCACCTCGCAATAATGCTCATATTCCGAGCTAAGCAGTGGACTTAATGTTGATGGTGTTTTTTAGCTTAGGGTTAAAATCGTAAAATCGTACATCTGACATGACGTCACTATAACCACTAGGGCATTTATTGAATCAATCAGCATGCCTACGTAAGAATTATCGGGGTATTTTTTTTATTATACATGTGTCATTTTCCACGGGAGAACCCTTAGTATTGACCGACATCACCTTCGTATATACCAAACCCTAAATTCTTACACCACCGTACCAATGGAAAACCATGCCAGCCACGTCTCCGTGCCAAGGTATGCCAACCATGCCAGCCGCACCACCGTGCCAATGGAAAACCATGCCAGACACGTCTCTGTGCCAAGGCATGCCAACCATGCCAGCCGCACCACCGTGCCAATGACAAACCATGCCACCCACATCTCCGCGCCAAGGCATGCCAACCATGCCAGTCGCACCACCGTGCCAATGGAAAACCATGCCACCCACGTCTCCGTGCCAAGGCATGCCAACCATGCCAGTCGCACTACTGTGCCAATGGCAAACCATGCTAGCTCCATCTCCGCGCCAAAGAATGCCAACCATGCCAGCCGCACCACCATGCCAATGGAAAACCATGCCAGCCACGTCTCCGCGACAAGGCATGCCAACCATGCCAGCCGCACCACCGTGCTAATGGAAAACCATGCCACATATGCCAATGGTATGTCGTGCCAGCCGCATCTTCTCGCCAAGGAATGCCGACCATGCCAGTCGTCCTAACTTTCCATGCACAACGCTTGCTGCTAAAACAAAGGGTTACAATATTCAACGGGAACCCTTATACCTGAGATGCAGATCTTAACCATCCAAGGTCGCCATCTAACCTTTGGCCCAACGCCAAACCCTAATTTTGGTCGCGCCCAAACTATGCCAAAACCCTATTTTTTGGTCGCGCCTAAACTACGCCAAAATCCTAGCTTGGCCGCGCCTAACACATGCCAAATCCATGCACGACACTGGCTGCCAAAACAAATGGTTGCAATAATCAATGGCTACCCTTCCACCTGAGATGAAAATCTCAGCCATCCAAGTCCACCACCGAACTAAAAGACTTGTGGCGAATTTTTGGCCACAAATCCAAATTATTTGGCTTGTGCCACCAAAACCTAACTTTGGCAATGCCGCCATCCCTCCTGAATTCTTCTTGAGTTTTACTATCGGGCTGTTTTCACCCCCTAAACAAGCTCAAAACCTAAATATTCCAGAGATGGGAGATAGATAATTCTTTTCCGATCGGAAAAGAGGGGCGCACCGTCAAAATCCGAGTCCGTACGGGAATTCTACGGCGATTCTAGTAAAGAGCGCTAATTAGGATTTCGGCATGTCAAACCCTAAATTATACAATGCCGCAAGCACTTCCCTTCCAAGCCGCACGCTGCCAATGGCCACCCTTCCATATGAGATGCAGATCTTAGCCGTCTAAGGTAGCTAGATAACGCGTGGCAACCTTTGGCCCAACGCCAAACTCTAATTTTTTCCGCGCCTAAAATATTGCCAAAGCCATGCCGGCCATACTTCCATGCCGATGGCTACCAAACAAAGGGTTGCGACAATCAACGGTTATCCTTCCTCCTAAGATGCATATCTCAGCCGTACAAGTTCGCCACCAAACTTGTGGCAACTTTTGGTCACGACACCAACTTGGCTAGGGTGAGAATTCTTTGGCCACAGCGCCAAACCCTAATTTTGGTCGTGCCCGAACTATACGAAAATCCTAACTTGGCCGTACCTAAAAGCATGCCAGGGCCATGCCGGACAGTCTCCATGCCACTGGCTGCCAAACGGAAGGTTGCGACAATCAACGACTACATTTTCGCTTAAGATGCAAAATCTCGACCATTGAAGGTCATCACCGAGCCGGTAAGCCTCCTCAGCTCAAATTTCCAAATAACAACAACATGCTACATGTTTTCCATGAAAACAATTGAGACATCAACACATGTCACAAACTGGGGGATGCTCATTAGGGTATTGGTTTGGCGGTTTACAGCGTGCGGCGTACACTACGCCCGTTATAAGACAGTGTCATAAGAATGAGGCGGTTAGTAAATACAGGGAGTAATGGTGAAACGCTTTCTTCCATTTGCTTATCCATTCATATTTCTTACGAGATCAGAGTAAGTTTCACTTCGACTTGTATAAATAAGACCTATTTCCACCGAACAACAAGTTTTTCTCAGGAGCATACAGTACTCAGAAATCACTTGTTAGCTTTCCCATCTGCCAGCGTTTCACTTTCTAACACAAGTCGTCGAACAACTACTCTTCTAAAATCAACTATTCTGGTCTCAACACTCTCTTCGCTTCCCTTCCCAAAAATCAACCCTTCTCCTTCACTTTGTGACCGAAGAAAGTCTGGAACGACCATTTCTTGGTTTAAGCCGGATTTGTACAGATTGATCTCTCGAATCTAAAGTACTCCTATACAGTACATTATTTAGGGTTTAGACTCGTTTCTCACCCACTCACACGAAATTACCGAAATCAGTAGAAATCGTTTTCACCCTCAAACAGTAGGACATTCATTTTAGAGGAATGAGTCTCAACTAATCGTTTCTCTCGAGCAGAAATTTATCTGACAGTATCTTCAATATTGATAGCCTTTTCTATCCTTAATTTATGTTTTTGAACAAGTTTATTGATATTGTCAGAAAAAAATTCAAAAACTTCAAAAAGATCACGTTGTCTGTTAAAATATATGTTGAGTTCATCAATAAACTGAGTATAATTCTCTTTGAGGTCTTTTATCACTAAGGATTGATATTCGGTGATCTTAGATGAGTCATTGCAACTACTGGAAAGATCCCCTTTTGTTTCTAATTTAGAATCTTTAGGAAACTTGGAGAACATATCTTCAGAGATTGAGAACACATGTTCTTTATCTATGGGTTCATAAGAATCGACCATGTATTATCCTTTGATGTAAGTGTTTGTACCCCATTAAAATAGTGCACATGCATACTGCACAAGCAATCAATCTGTTTATTAAAGAAACCCAGCTGGTTTATTAAAGAAACCCATGGCTTATTATTGGAGCCTAGTTTGCTTATTTTGGAAGTCCAGTTGGTTTATTAAAGAAACCCATGGCTTATTATTGAAGCCCAGTTGGCTTATTTTTGAAGCCTAAAAGACTTATTTTGGAAGTCATTTGGAGATAGATATGAATCTTGGAAGATAGAGAAGGATCTTCCAAGATAGACACAAATCTTAGAAGATAAATATGGATCTTGATAAGATAGACATGTATCTTTCAAGATAGACACAATTGTTGTGGAGATAAACACAAATCTTGGGAAGATATACAAGGATATTCCAAGATAGACATGAAGCTTAGGAAGATAGACATGGATCTTCCAAGATAAACACAAATATAGAGAAGATAAACATGTATCTTCTTGGATAAATATGAATATTAAAGGATAAGTACAAATCCAGGAGGTTATTTTGGATAACTACAATTCTAGGTGGTTATTCTGGATAACTACAACAAGATTTGGGTTTTTCCTATAAATAGAGGATGAAATTCAACTCAAAAGGTACATAATTTCTATTCCTTTTCTCCACAACTCACTTTCTTAGAACTCCCTCTGACTTTAGCATCAGAGTGTCTTTGCAGGTACCCCCGTACTTTTTACAACATCAATCATAGCTTTCATCAACAGTTTCCGAAGAAATTGGATCTACGATGGAGATTCAATCAATCTACACACATCTCGAGTGTGGATGGGGGAAAATGGTTTGCTGGTTTTTTAGGGAAGTGAAGAGACGAGCGTGCAGGAAAGAATCCTCAACCGAGCAAACTTACTAACCTCACACAAATGCACTGCAAATGGAGTGTTTATATTCGAGATATCAATCTGTAGGACTCCGGCCTAAACCAAGTCAATGGCCATTCCAGAGTCAATTCGGTCACAAAGAGGGAGATGGGTTGATCTGTAGGAGGGAAGCTGAGAATTGTATGGGATCAACGATGATCAAGGATTGTAGATATGTTGAGGGTTTCTGCAAGTGATTAATAAGTTCGAATTATTGAGAGAGTATTGCTCACATGATGATTCTTGGTTAGACGATGGATTGTCTGTTCAATATCTCGTGGATTTTTTATATTTTTTTTCTCGTTTGTTTTCGCCTTCCCTCAATCATGGATTCGAGGACTTATTTATATTGTCATAGTAATGACCACATTGATCCCTTTAAGTGTGACGGTTTCTTGAGTGAAAGAGTGGGAAAGTGGAAGATCGTTGTAAAGTTAGTTCCGTGTCGTGTGGAGACTTGACTGATCGTGCACCCATTACTTTTCTAACTCCTTCAACCGTTTGCACGAATTACCCACATTTCTCATCATGGATGAACACGCGTGCCGTAGACCGTCAGACCAAAACCCTAATTGATGTCCCCCCATTTGTGACGTGATTGATGTCTCAAGAATCGTGGAGTCTGCAAGGTAGACATGTATTTGGTTAGTCAGTTGTTGACTGATTAGACAATGTATCTAGGTTTTGTTGAAATGGGCATTATTGACAAACGCTCAGTGATTCATGAATGTTAATATTGCTCGTCTGAGCAAATATTGTAAATTCATTGAATATTGATTTGTGATCAATATTCGAGTTGCCCAATTGGGCGAGTTACTGAATATAAGTGGACTATTCGATCAAATGAGCAAGTATAGCTCGATTCAACGAATTACTGATAAATTACTGAATATTGATAGTTGGATCAATATTCGAGCAACTGAGCAAGTGTTGCTCAATTCGACGAATTAATGATAAATCACTGAATATCAAGAGTTGGATTCGAGCGTTTGAGCGAATATTGCTCAATTCGATAAATTACTGATAAATTACTGAATATTGATAGTTGGATCAATATTCGAGTAACTGAGCAAGTATTGCTCAATTCGAAGAATTGTTTATTGGTGACGTGGCCCAATAAAATATTAATTAAAATATTGGTAGATTACCGAATATTGTATAATTAATCCATATGCCGATTGCTGGATCTACATAAATTTATTAGTGTTTGAACTTGCTCAAAATGATGATTTCGTGGAGAGTTTGTTCGAAGCCCTAATTTTTTGACCGATTGTTGATCAATTGATGAATTACTGAAAATAGGTCATGAGTGAGGGAGGGAACGACCACATGGGATGATGGACGACCATGTGATCCTTGAGCACTCAAGTGAGTGTGCACCAGGGTTCCGAATTGAACAGTTGGTGAAAGAATGATGATTAAATGCCGGTTTCATCATTTTTTGAAATATTGCTCGACTGAGCATTAGGTAATAAAACCTAATTTATGGAGAAGTGAGGGACTGGCCAATAAAGCATGAAACCAGCTCTTGGGAGTGTGGGATTGGCTGATGGTCGATTGAGAAAATTCCAAGTTGGTTAGAAAGAGTTTGGACCCAATATTAGCAATTGAGCAAATCAGGTCAAAATTGTGAATATGTGTGAGACCGGCTTAGTGTAAGCCTTAGGTCCGTCTTTGGTCAGTCAAGGAAGCATGCCCCTATCAACATTATGTCCGTGTCTCAGTCTTGAGAGTTTTGGTATTTTTGGATGTGCGTTCGAGCAATATTTTGAATTTTCAGAAGAGTTCGATCTTTGACTGAAATTCTTGATTTTGCTCGAATGAGCAAGTAGAACTTTGATCGTTTGATCAAAATTTGGGAAATACTAAAATAATGATATTTTAATATCTGGTGTGAGTATCCTAGTCGGTCATGTGACCATGTTGACTTTTTGGCTTTTTCATGGTTTGAGCAATATTTGAGAAAATATGAAGAAACCATGATCTTTTGCTTGAACGGAGGAGTTTCATGAGATGAGGAAATAATAATAACAAAACTAGGGTTTGGAAAGTATGGGACCAGCCACGTCCAAGGCATGACCAGCCGGCTAGGAGCCCGGTCCCATGACACTTTCCCTGATTTTATATTATTTTTCATGATACAGAGGAAATTCCATGAAACCATGAAATTTCCATGAGATGAGGGGAATAATAATTGTGAAAGACTAGGGATTGTAAGGTGTGGGACCGACCACATCTAGGGCATGGCTAACTTGCCAAGTAGCCCGATCCCACGACACCTTTCCCTATTTTATATTATTATTTCTCATGAAACCGTGAAAATATGGAGAAACGGTGAGTTTTGCTCAAACAAGGAAAGTTGATAGAATGAAGGTGTTTTCATGAGTTCATGAAAATAAAAAAATAATTAAAATAAAGGAAAAGGGTTTGGGGGACCGGCATGGCGGCATGACCACCCGGCCAATGGGCCCGATCCCCTAGGCGCCACTATATTATTTTAATATTATTTTCTTTTTCCTATTTTGTGTAGGCCTCGTTTATCCATATTTTGAATGCTCGTTCGTGCATTTGGGTGCTCGTTCGTGCGTTATTGTTGAGTACCCTTGCACCATTTTATGGGGCTTACTCAGTGATAGTTTAGATGCCCGATTGTTGAGTATTTATTATTAATTCATGAAATTCAGTGGAAAATGATTCAGGAAACCTAGCAATAAAATTGAGTAGTTGTTTATTATCAATCCATAGGATCAGCCGTGGATTCGACCAGGGATTCAGAATAATAAAGCGAGTGTTACCATTCCGTGGGATCATGTATTCAACCACAAAATCTGAGTTAAGTAGCCATTACCATCCCATGAGATCAGCCGTGGATTCGATCATGAAATCAGAGTAATGAGATTATATATTACCATTCCATGAGATCAACCGTGGATTCGATCATGAAATCAGAGTAATTAGATAGAATAGATTATCTTCTAGGAATTCAGCGGTGAATGTCACGGTAGAATTAATCTATTGCAGAAGGGATATTAGCCAGTTAAAGCATCATACCCGTTCTGAAGGGTGCATAGTCAGGGAACAATCGTGCAACATTGTTAACATCCTGAAGTCGTTTAGCCCCCTCAAAAAACAATTATGTAGGAGAGCCGTCTGAATCTATACACGGTCTCTCTACATAGTCAGGAAACAACGAGTGTCACCGACGTCCTGAAGGCGTTAAGCCCTCTCAACAAACAATTATGTAGGAGGACCGCCCAATCGTTATATTATGTAGAGGTGGGTATCTCTCATGTAGTCAGGGAACAATGAGTATCACCGACGTCCTAAAGGCGTTAAGCCCTCTTAACAAACAATTATGTAGGAGGACCGCCCAATTATGTTATTCTACATAGAGGTCATGATAAAATACGTGGCACCGAACGCTCATCTAGTGGAGGCCTTTCAGGAAACATATTCATCATGGCTTCGTAAAATATGAATCATCACATTCCTGAAGCCGTATCAAAAACATGCAGTATCATGATTTTACGGTTTTAACCTTTGTTGAAAATCCACCATCAACATCGAGGAGTGTTGGGGTAAATATTTTTGTACCAACATCTTTTGCCGCGACTAAGGGGATTTCGAGCAAACGATCGTGTTCCCCCATTGGGAGAAATTGTTTTCAAGAACGTTGTTGATAATTAGGGTTTCAAAAACGTTGTTGAGAAAAAGTAGCAGAAAGTCTCCAAAACGTTGTGAAGAACACATTACAGAAAGTCTCCAAAATGTTACGAAGAAAAAGTTACAGAAAGACTCCAATATGTTGTGAAGAGAAAGTTGCAGAAAGTCTCCAAAACGTTGTGAAAAGAAAATTGCAGAAAGTCTCCAAAACATTGTAAAGAAAAATTGCAGAAAAACTCAGAAACGTTGCGATCCAAAGTTGTAGAAAGACTCGGAAACGTCGCGATCCAGAGTTGCAGAAAATCTCAGAAACATCGCTATCAAGTGTTGCAGAAAGATTCGGGTTGTAGAAACATCGTGAAAGAAAAAGTTGTTAAAAGCAAAACTAACAAAAGAAAAAGTAAATATATGGAGTCTTCACAAGCAAATCAACATGGAAGGGATGGTGATGCTCTTACCGGGAATCATCCTGCTCAAGGCATCATAAATTGAACAATACAGAGCGTTGTCGTCCAGACTTATCAGGATGGGATGGAGACATCACTTTCATCAACAACATCAGGTGCTTATCAAGGGACAACCTATCCAAGTTTCAAGGGAAACAATGTGTGGTACGTAGAATACCTCCTTAAACCAATAGTGAGAACTTCAATCGTCAAAGAGAGTTTCAGAATCAACACTCGTCCATTCAAAGTATTCATCGTAAGACCGTTGCTAATAGAGGTGTACGCATCCGCCTACGTAATGCACAAGTTGTTAACCTACAAGTGACACCTATCGACTTGACATTATGGGAGTGTTACCAAGAGTTGGAAAGGGAAAAAATGACTCAGAGTTGCATCGGAGAAAATAAAGGAACTCGAAGAAATGACTTTATTACGTTCCGGAAGTGACAGAACAAATAGAGTCCACAGAAAGATCTTAACAACACGTGTAAAAGAGTATGGAACTAAAAAAAGACGCCACACCATAACAACATTTTGAGAGAAATTTCAAACATAAAAAATCATGACGGATCCAAAAAGAAAGATGGAAACGGAGAAGATACCCTATCTTAAGCCTCGTGCCATTTTGAAAGTAAAGAATTGGATATTATAGGTTCATTTCCCGCTTCACTTGGGGGCGTCTATCTATAGATAACAGGGGAGGCTAAAGTGTCGCCTAGCACGCAATTAAAATCAACGTGTCAAAGGATGCCGAACAATAGGAGATATCATTTTCAATATCATTGCAAGTAATGGGAGAGACTAGGATTGAAGAAACGAACGCCTGGGGAGGTAAGTCCTCACTGATTGTTACATTATAAATCGGTTTATAATCACAATTGAGGAAATGTTTTTGCATGTATTTATAAAAGATATACTTACGATGTTTTCTAATAAAGAGAAAAAAACAATTTTTTTTTATTATTAAGGAAATAGCTGTAGTGTCTTTCTAATAAAGAGAAGAACAAAAACGAAAACGATTTTCTAATAAAGAGAAAAGCAAAAAGAAAGTGTTTCAATAAAAGATGAAGTTCAAAATGGAACGAAAAGAGCGAAAGAACAATATTAAAGAACGCATGGAGATATACTCTGATCGAGGGTGAACTCTGCAGAATAATAAAACCGTACATGCATTGTGTGACTTTAGAGATGTGAACTAATTGCTGGCGGAGGAACGTGAAGGGTGCTCTGAGAACCATTCTAGAGGCAAAACTTTGGCACAAAGGCTTTTAAAAAAGAAATGAAGTGTATGACCTGTCAGCTACATGGACCTCTATTAAAGATACCAGCAAGCGAGCTACATTTGGTTTGATCCGATGGTCAATCAATAACTATAAGCCGATGGTCAATCAACAACTACGGATTGGATACTGTAGGTCCATTACCCGCTATACTAGGTAGGCATCATATACTTGTTTGTTTCAACCAATATCATCACCAAATATTATGAACACGTAAATTACAATGGTATTTGCGTGTTCACAAACAAAGTTCGCACAAACTGAAATTCATAGATTAAATATAACGTGTGTGTTAGCGCAGTGACTATACCGATTCATCGACTCTGAGTCTTTGGAATCGTCCTTGTCTTATCTCATAGTTATCACTAACAATGTATAATAGTACAAATGGTAATCCGCGGATTAATACAAAGGAAATCTCGGATTAAACGGAACATAAAGTGCGGAATATAACGTGCGGAATGTAAAGTACATAATATAAATGCGGAAGGTAAAGTGCATGATGTAAGTGCGTAATGTAAATGAGACAAGTAATTACGTGGTTCAAAGACGAGGCCTACATCCACGGGGTAAAAGAGGTGTTTCATTAAGTGTAAATTGGTTACAAGAGTAGTCAAAGGACTTTGGGTGTGATAACTTAGTCTGCGGGATTAGGGTACTACTTACTCTTCCTAATTCTCTCTCTCCTTCTCCTCTCCAAATCGACCTGCCCCTCTCTCTTAGGGAGGAGGGGTATTTATAGGAGTTCTATTGTGGGGTCCAAGGAAGGGGCCGTTGAAACCTTATCGTCTTGTGCTTTGTGCCGTTACGCGGACCTCTTCGGTTGTTACGGTGCCCCCTCGTTCCCTTCGTTGCTTCCAAAGAGGTAAGGTCTTCTCTTCCGCTGGTTGATTGACACGCGTTTCAGGTGTTTAATGCGGTGGTTGGACGTTCTGCACGTGTCAGACCATGGGCTTCTGTTCCTGTCACATCTATGTCAGCTGGTTGATCCCTGACCGTGGATCCAAGAGTCCTCTCGAGATGGGATAAAGCAGATCCGAGCGTGTATTGGGTCCGTCGCAGTGGTGCTTTATTCCCGTGCTCCTTCATTTGTAGCCGTTGGATATGCTAGATCGGAGGCCCTTCCTGCTAGTGCACGTCTCTTGGTTGTATCTAAGTGGCATCATTTTTCGATGCCCCTCGTCGTGCGCTCTCCACGTGTTTATCCGAGGACACATGGCGAGTGGCGAAATTATGTACTTACAATTTGCCCCTTTTCTTATGACTTTAAGTCGTCAGTTGAAGTGAGAGAAAAACCGTCACATATTGCCCACTCGCCCAATAACTTCCCCTTGGGAGAAGGGACAGTTTCAGATTTCTTGGGTATTTAAGGGGGAAGATAATGTGAAATAAATTTCATTCTCTATTTAATCCTCTTTTCTCCTGAAAATTCTTCCATCTTATTTAGACTCCATTAACTGCTGCTGCTACTGCTCTGTCTTAAAGGCGACCGCTGCTGCTACTGTTCCATCTTGAATACGACTCTTCCTTGATATCCTGTGCTCGTTCTTCGCTGTTGTAGGTAAGTGTTTAACTTCTGGTCTTTTTTTCTCTGTTATCTGTTCCTTCTCTGCTGCTGTCTCGTTACCCTTGCGATAAAGAACACATATACAAAGTATATATACTTTCCCTTGTTCTTCATTTGCAAGGGTTACGAGTTTTAGGTTGGGGAGTGCCTTCTCGTTTCATAAGTTAGCTAGGGTTTTCGTATTCCATCGATTTTTCGATTTTTCGATTTTTTGATCTGTATTTGTGGTTCTGCGGAATCTGATATTTGTTTATGTATCCGAAGACATGGGTGAACGTCCGCGGGGTCATTACCAAACTCCTCCGCCTAGTCCTCCCCGATCTCCTCCTCGTAGAGACTCGGTAATATATCCGCCCGGAGGTTCTAGGGCTTCGCACGTGGATCTTTGTTCTCAATGGGCTCCATCCTCTTCTGGCCATAGGCATTCTTAGAGGAGGGGAGACACTCCAAGGGATCCCCCTGGCTCTAGATACGCTGCTACCCGCGCTTCTTCCCGTTCGCGTGACGAGCCCAGGAGTACGCAGGGTGTTCCTCATGACGAAGCTTTGGATGTCCGTCCCCTTTGTTCTTTGGTTCCGCCGGTGTTACAGGAGAATCCTCTTCCTCCTCCTCCGGTGATCCACTCGAAAGGAAAATCTATTAAGGATGGGGATTCGAAGGTTGAACCATCTAATAGTGTGCCTTCGAAAAGGAAGGCCCTGGAAACGAGCCCTTCAAAAGACTCCGTGCAGGATCCTCTTGATGAGGAAGATGATGCGTTGGTTATTCGAAGCTTCCCGGTTGGGAAAAAAAGAGTTACCTTCAAACACATTGATCTGGAAATATTTAAGGAGAAGCATGAGCTCCAAGCTTTTGACGTCCGCTTCTATGCCCCTGATGATGACATTACTTATGATCTCATCTCGAGATACCAGTTCGACGAGTTTCACTTGTTGACTACTGTTGGTACCTTCGAAGCGGGTCTTATGTTGCCTTTGTAAAAGTCAGGTGATTCTTTTTACTACGATGCATTGGCTGCTCGCGAGGGTTCCTCGACAAATACCCATAGTCGTTCTGTATCCTAGTTGACTGGGAATTATCTTCGCTCCCTGAAGGAGTGCTATCTCCGTAGCAAGGGAGAGACGATGATGACTTGTTATACCCATGATTCTTTCAGGGATTACGTCAATAGCAGGAACCGGAAGCCGTGGAGTGTGAGCCTTCGTAATATTGCTACCCCCCGCGGCGAGATTCGTCTTTTAAGCGAGGTTAGCGATGCCAAGTTGAAGTATGTTCCTGGTACCGAAGGGTCTTCTAATAAGAATCTTTTTCCTGCTCGTGAAAGGATAAAGCGCGATCATGATTATGAGTGGCATGCCACCGTTATCGAGGTTATTGGTCCGTGGGCTTGGGGTTGGATTCCAGGTCCCAACGGGTGGCGTCTTACTGTTGGTAGCGTTCCTCGTGAGGTTCCCCCTCTTTGCTATGGAAATTACTGCCCTTGGCAATTGAACTTCGAAGGTATGAATTTTCCATATGACTTCGATGTTGTTGATGCTGACGACAAGATTTCCGGTGCTGCCCCTTCCTCGAAGAGTGCTGCGGGTGTGAAGGTGCGGATCTTTTACTCCTTTAGTTGCCCCTTATTTCTTTATTCAAAGGAGATCTTTGAGTTAAGGAAAGAATGTTGACTTGATTCCCTTATTACTCCGCAGGTGACGAAGAAACAGAGGATCGGTCCCAAGCGCTCTTCTACCGTTGTTGTTGATGAGGCGGAGATCCAAGAGGAGGTTACTAGTCCTGCGAATGATGATTTCGAGGAAGACGAATAGGTGTCCGATGGATAGGAATGTACTAAAACTTCTCCCCCTCTTCGTGAGGAATCTGATGTTGGTGGTGCACAGGATCCTTCCTCTGTTGGGAAGGCTGCGGATGTTACCGTGGCTGGTGGTTGTATGCAGGGTGCCCCTGTTAATGCTAGTGTCGAGGGTACTCCCGCTGCTAGTGGTATTGGTGGGGACCCTGTTGGTCCAGAATTTTCTTTTGGCCGGGTCCAATCTGCGGGGCTGTCTTTTTATGTGAATGTTACCATGGGTCTTGCAGATGAGTTCTCTCTTCTTTCTCCCAATGATGATTGGGACGTACTGGATACATCTGGTAAAGGGAAAGCTGCGGCGCAGACTTCCGCGCCTATTGGGACCTCTGAGAAGGCTCCCTCTATCAGGGAACCTTCCACTCGGTCCCCTTCGCCGCCTTTGATGCTGGAAGGTGATGATGTTGTCCTTGATTGGCTGAAGAGAAAAAATTTGATGTTCGTTCCGAACCCTGCACCCGTGGTTTCTGGGGAGAAAGCTTCCGACGCCTATACTCGAAAGATGATGCAGTTATCTGCTGAAGATCGAGTCGCGGAGGTATGGGACAGGAATCCGAGGTCACTGGAGGCTACCTTAGTAGTCGACCCTCCAGCCACCGTTGCTGATATGATGGCCATAGATGATGGTTATCAGTACGGTTATCCCCACCAGCAGATGTTAGAGGTGCGTAGTGTTTTATTGCTTTGTATTTTGTGAAATCTCTGCGGTATTCTGACCGGCAGCTCTTCGTAGGTGATGTGGAGTGAATACTGCAACCATAATTTGTACCAGTTCTTTAAGGCCAAGTCTCTCAATTTGGAGGGTAAGCTTCGTCACCTAGAGGAGGAGCTGGCTATGGCAGAGACTGCTATCTCTGCCATAGATAAGGAGATAAGTGAGCTGAGGGATCGTCTTAATGGGAAAGAGCAGCTAGGCAGCGAAGAAGAGAGGCTTCGTTTGGAGCTTGCTATGGTGCGTAGCGAGATGGAGGCCGTTCGTAAAAATGCCTCTTCTTTTCCAGGTTTGTTCCTTGCTCGTGTTTATCGTTTTATTTTTGGGAATTCTTGTTCCGTCTTGAGTATCCCGCCCTATCTTCAGTGGGTGGAGTCCCTGAGCTGATATGGCTTCGAAATGAGAGAGAGTGGCAGAAGACCCGTATTGCCGAACTAGTGGAACAAATTAAGAGTGAGGCCCAGAAGTGGGATGCCAAGGCCGAAGCATGGCGTCTAAAGCATACCCATATGGTGGATATGCAAAATAAGTATAACGCGGATCGTCATCTCTTTGATGGTACTTTAATGTGGACGCGCGATAATCTTCGCGAAGCCCGCGAGATTGCTTCGTCTTTGTTGGATAAGGTGAATCTCCTGGAAGAAGAGGTACGCCAGGCTCGTTCCTCTCAAGATTCTGATATGCGAGAGTATACTCAGCGTCTTGTAAAAGAAAGAGATGATGCTCGTGCCGAGGCCTCTGTGCTTGGCAAGGCCTTAGCCACGTCTCGGGCCGACGTAGCTCGTCAATACGAGTCTGAGAGAAACCTTGAAGTTAATATTACAGACTTAGTAAAGGAATGGAGAAGCTAAATAACGAAGTCAATCATCTTCGTCATTTGGATTCAATGAAACAGGTAGAGTTAGACGCTAGTCAATTTGCTCTTTCCCTTCTTCAAAAGGATTATAAGAAAATATCCGACGAATATGAATTTCTTGACGATTCTCGGGATGCGGTTGTTAACGAGTATGAAATAGCTTCTTCTAGAGTCGAAGGTATATATTTGCTTTGTCGGGTGTGATTTTCATGCTTCGCGGATCTAACCCTTTGTTTTTATTTTTCAGAGCTCGAGGGACGACTTCTATTTTGCAAATGAAAGACTTAACAAGGCTCAATCTGAGCTAGAGCAGTCTCATGCTGCCTTGGTGCAATAGGAGGGCCAGGCCTCGTATTTCAAAGGCTTGGCTTCGACTAATGATCACGCGGCTCAGTTGGCCTATTTGGAAGTGAACCGTATGTCTACCCTGTTGTATCAGGCTGAGATGCGTAACATTGCCATTACGTACAAAGCTCGCTGCCAGCTAACCGAGGAGACGAACAAGGTGCTGGCCAAGATAGAGCATGAACTTCTGACCGAGCATGGTCTGGAAAAGAATTATCCTCATCGTCCTAAGACTTCGGTCCCGACTAGCTCTTCGGGTCCTTCTTTGGGTGGGAGCGTTCCTTCACTGCAGAGGGAGAGTCCTACTGGTGGCGCGGAGTCGTCCAAGTAGATTCTTCTTTTTAGTTGTAGAGAGTTGATCCTTGTTGATTATGTAGTTCTTATCACGTTTATCGAACTTCTTTCGCTTAATTTGTGTTTCTTTTGCTTATCTTGTCGAGCTTGTAATCAACTTTTCTGGAATAGATCATCGTTTGTTGGTTAGTCTTGTTAATTATCTTGACATTTGTTACCCTGTTGGTTAACCCTCTGCAAGAGCATTCTCCGATGGTGCGGGTTGGTAAAGCGTTCTAGGATGTGGGGTGTTATTATGTACATGTCCCTACTTTCGTTGTCCCGCTGACCTTATTTTTGAGTATGATGCCGAAGGTATGTACCTTTGTTACTATCCTGAGGCCAGCTACCCTGCTGGATAATCCTTGGCCAGATGATTCCCAGACAGTGGTGGTGGTGCAACGTTATAGGTTATGGGGTGTCACTATGCACATGTCCCTCATTCCTTCGACCCGTTGACCTAACTTTTAGAGTACGATGCCGAAGGTGTGTACCTTCGTGAACATCTTGAGACCCGTTGCACCGCTGGCTAATCCTTGATCAGAGGATTCCCAGATGGTGGGGGTCGATGTAGCGTTCTAGGATATGGGGTGTCACTATGTACATGTCCCTCATTCCGTCGACCCGCTGACTTAGGATAGTTGGAGATTTCCTTCTGCTGGATGTCTTCCCCTTGTATTACCCTGAGCTGGTTGTTTTTCATGGATTTCCAAAAAAGTTTATTTCATTGATTTACTGGGGCCTGCTATTCCTCTTCCAGAGATAGAAACATATCGACAAGTATCGTCTTCTTCTTCTGGTATTCTTTACGCAGTTGCAAAGCTGCGTTGTGATTTAAGGATGGTATGGCTTGAGATATTTGGCATTCCATGGATGGCGGAGGACTTCCCCTTTTAGGTTGCGCATGTAGTAGGATCCATTCCCTGCTACATCTTGTATGACATAAGGTCCTCCCCATGTAGGTGCCAGCTTGCCCACTTCTTCTCTCTTTGGTATTGGGGTATGGTTCTCAGCACATACTGTCCCTCCACGAAATTCCTAAGTTTAACCTTTTTGTTGTATTCCCTTGCTAATCTTCTTTGGTAATTATCCATCTTTTGTAGTGCTGCTTCTCTTCTTTCTTCGAGATCGTCGAGTCTTTCCAGCATCATGTCTGTTGAGAGGTTCTTTTCCCACGCTTCTGTCTTTGTGGTTGGCATGATGATTTCTGTGGGGATGACGGCTTCTGCTCCGTAGGTCATCAAAAAAGGGGATTCCCCTGTAGCTGACCTTCGGGTTATTCGATATTCCCACAAGATATTGTGCAGTTATTCACACCATCTCCCTTTGTGCTCGTCTAATTGTTTTTTGATAACAAGAGCGATTGTTTTGTTTGTAGCCTCTGCTTGGCCATTGCTTTGAGGGTATATTGGTGTAGATTTATTTTTTAGGATTTTTAAAGTGTCAAATAGTAGATCAATGTTTTTACCTTGTAATTGTTTACCATTGTCAGAGACAATCTCCGCTGGGATTCCAAACCGCATGATTATGTTACGAAAGATGAATGTGAAGACATCTGAGTCGCGGATTCTATCCAAAGCTTTGGCTTCTACCCATTTACTGAAATAGTCCGTGGCCACTATCAAGAATCTTCTTTTTCTTGATCCTTCGATCAGGGGTCCTACGATGTCTATGCCCCATCTTAAAAATGGCCAAGGACTATCTACTGAGTTTAGCGTTGTTGCTGGTGCGTGGATTCTTCTCCCGAACCGCTGATATTCTTCACACCTTTTTGACATCCTTGCAGCATCTCGTATCATTGTTGGCCAATAATACCCTTGTGTTTTTGCCTTGTCGGCTAAGGATCTCATCCCACTGTGATTTCCCGCGTCTCCATGGTGGATGTATTTTAGCACTAGGTGTCCTTTTGATCTGGATAAGCATCGTAATAAAGGTCCGAGGAAAGATTTTTTGTATAAAATCTCTCCCCTTAAATCGTACCTTCCTACTTTTGACTAAATCTTCCTGGCCTGTTTTAGGTCTCTGGGTAAAAATCCTCGTTCTAGAAATTGGTGGATACCCAATTTCCAGTCTTCTTCTCTGCTGAAGTCCTCGTCTTCATCTGCTCTTGTCATGATGTCATCTTCTTGGAAATCGTCTGTGATGTTTTCTCCTACATCGTCGTCTGTCATGTCTCCCTCCGCGTTATGTTTCCTGCTTGCCGCGTAGAGTTCTAGCGGAGGGATTGATGGCTCGTAAACTCTGGTGATTTTGATTGCTTCGATATCTTTGTTTTTCAACATAGATGAGATGTATGCCAAAGCATCCGCGTGCCTGAGCTCTTTTCTGCTTAAGTGTCGGAATATGATGTTTGGTATTTTATGTGCCAGTGTCTGGACTAACGTCATGTATGCCGACAAGGTCTCGACATACACATTATACTCTAGATCTATTTGCCTGATGACCAATTGTGAGTCACTGGTTAAGCGTACATTTGTTATCTCCATTTCTATTATCAAATGCAGAGCATGTACCACAGCTTCATAGTTGACGATATTGTTGGTGTGTTCTTTGAACTCTAGCCTGAATGCATGGATGATTCGATCTCCCGTGGGGGTAGTGATTACGATACCTATGCCCGCTCCTTCTTTTTTCCTCGAGCCATCGACAAATATTTCCCATTGTCTTGGGTTTTCCGGCTCAAGGACATTGACGGGATCTTTGCTTCTGCTGCCCTTTGGTAATCCCGCTGTATTAAGCCCTTCAATGTGGATTTCTTCATCGTTCTCCAGTGGTAGGTCGGCAAGGAAGTCTGCTAAAACTTGGGACTTCTGGGAATGTTGGAGCTCGTGTATGATGTTGTACTGGTCGAGATGAGTATTCCATTTTGCAATTCTCCCCGTCTTTCCTGCACTTTTGAGGACAGCTTCTAGGAGGGCTTTGCAGGGGATGCGGATGTAGTGTGTTAGGAAGTAGGTCCTTAGCTTTTGGGTAGCCCACACTAATGCCAAGATGAGTTGTTCGATCTTTGTGTAGTTTGTTTCCGCCGTGTTGAGAGTTTTTCTGATGTAGTATATGGGCTGCTCTATCTTCGTGTTGGTTTTTACCAACACTGCGCTGACTGCATTCTCTGTTGCTGCTATGTATAGGGCCAGAACTTCCTCGGGGTCTGGCTTTTGCAAGATGGGTATCCCCGCAAGGTAGTCTTCGATTTCTTTGAATGCTTCTTCGCATTCCGCCGTCCATTCAAATTTGGTCCCTTTTTTAAGGATGTTGAAGAAAAGCTTACATTTGTCTGAGGACCTGGATATGAACCTTCCTAGTGCTGCTAGGGAACCGTTGAGCCTTTGGACTTCTTTCAGGCTTCTTGGAGAGGGAATTTCTACTATAGCCTGTATCTTGGCAGGGTCTACTACAATGCCTCGTTTTGTTACCAAATACCCGAGGAATTCCCCCGAGGTAACACCGAATGTGCATTTTTTCGGGTTTACTTTCATGTTATGTTTCCTCATTGACCGAAAGATATCTTTTAGATCTTGATGATGATATTTTTGAAGCTTACTATTGACCAGCATATCGTCCACGTAGACTTCCAAGGTATTTCCGATACATGGCTTAAAAATTGCGTCAACCATCCTCTGGTATGTTGCCCCTGCGTTTCGAAGTCCGAAGGGCATTCTTACGTAGAAGTATAGTCCATGCGGTGTGTAGAATGTTGTGTGTTGTTGGTCTTCTTCTGATAAGAACACCTGGTTGTAATTGGAGTATTTGTCCATAAAGGACATCTCTTCGTACCCTTCGACTGCTTTGACCAGTTGGTCGATGCTTGGCAAAGGATAGTTGTCCTTGGGACAAGCTTTGTTGAGGTTGATGAAATCTATGCATATCCTCACTCCACCATTCTTTTTAGGTACGATGACCATGTTGGAGACCCATTTTGGGTATTTTACCTCCTTAATGAATCCGGCTTCTAGTAATTTACAAAGTTTCGTCTCGACGGCTTTGTGGTATTCTGAGGCCACTTTTCACACTTTTTGCCTGAAAGGAGGTGTGCCCTGTTTTATGCGAAGTTCATGCTGGATTGTTTTAGGGTCAATGCCGGGCATGTATCCTAGTTTCCATGTGAAGATATCCGCATGCTCCGTGAGCAGCCTTATTAAGGATGCCTCGCGCTCCTTGTCCATCAACGTTCCGATCTTAATCATTTTTGGTTCTTCTTCTGATCCTACGTTTACCTATTTTACTGCTTCTACAGGAGTAAACGTGGGCTTTGATTCCCCTAGGAGGGGAACCTTCTTTGATTGTTATTTGACGGGTTCCTCGTTTTCTTTCGTGGCTGCGGTGCCCGCCTCTGTGTTTCCCGCTACGAGTCCTTTTGGAAGGCTTTTTCCCGAGATTTCTTCTAGGTAAGCATTGATTGCTTTTTCCTTTTTATTTTCCTTGTTTCGGGATCTTCGGTTCTTCCTTTGCTTCTCTTGTTCGTTGTTGAGATCCTTCTGTAGATTTTGACATTCTCGTGCCACAGCTTGGTCGCCTTTTATTTCCATTACCACCTGGGGTGTTGGAAACCTGAGGTACTGGTGATAGGTAGCGGCTACCCCTTTGAGTTTATGCACCCATCTTCGGCCAATTATAGCATTGTATGGTGAAGGCGCGTTCACCACGCTGAATCGTGTGTCGACCTTCATTGGTCCTGCATCAACTTGTAAGATAATGTCCCCTAAGGGTTTGGTGGATGCTCCATTGAATCCGTAGATGGTGTAGTACGAGGATAGTAGTTGTTCATCCTCGAGTTCCATCCGTTTGAATGTATCATAGAATAGAACATTGACGGAGCTTCCCCCATCGATGAGGATTTTCTTGATATTGCATCCTGCAATTGGTAGTGTGAGAACAAGGGGATCGTTATGATCTTCCATGTCTTCACCTACATCGTATGTGTCGAAAGTTAGGGGCGCGTCCATCCATTGTTCGTGGCTGTCCACTTCTTCCCCGTCGATTTTATAAAGCTCGCAGTAGTCTTCAAATTTCTTCCTCAACCTCTTGCCTATCTGAGCCGTTAGGGAAGGTCCTACGGACTCAGAACAGGAGATGATGTTAAGGGTGCGATTACCTTCAGGCAGTTGGACTGTCTTGCTTCGTTTGGATTTATATTCCTCGCATGTCTTGTGTACAAATTGCTGGAGGTCCCCCACATCTACTAGCTTTTGAATCATTATTTTTAGATTCATGCACTTCTCTGTCCAGTGACCATTGAAACAATGGTATTCAAAGTATTCTTTGGCATGTTCGGACCTAAGGGTTGCTTCCCCTTGGACCATGGCCACTCCAGTTTCTCCCGGCCCTTGATTTCTTTCAAGATGCACGAGTAGATGGCATTCATTTTCGTGAAGACTCGATCTTCGAATTTTCGAGTCTCTCCTCGTCGACTATCCCTACGTTCTCTGCTATCTTCGTTAGGCTTTCCACCCAAGTCACCCCCCATAGACCTGCTAGATTGTTCCGCAGAGTTTGTCCGTGGTGGGCGCTGTGTCTGAGCTCTTGGGTTCTCCCGTTGTATTTCTTCTAACCTGGAATGCTTTTCTATGATTACTCGAAGATCTCCTTCTGTTGCAGGGACAACTCCGTGGATCTCGACAAATAGTGGGCTCATTCTGTCGAGCCCCCATTTATAGCAGTTGATGCTGACCACAGGATCTACGTTTCCGATGGCTTGGAAGATATTATGCCACCGGTATGTGTATTCTCTGATTGTTTCTTTGTACTGGACTGCTAGTGAGAAGAGCTTATCCATCCCAGTATTTACCACCTTGTTGTGCATGTAAGTTATTAAGAACTTTTCAGTAAGCTGATCGTATGAGTTGATGGAATTTAGTGGCAGGTTATCGAACCAGGAGAGCGTTGATCCCTTCAAACTTAAAGGGAAGTATCTGCATAATATGGCCTCGTCATAATTCCATCGTGCCATCATTCGATTATAATATCGAAGATGGGCTGCGGGGTCGCTAGATCCGTTATAGAATTCTAAGGATGGAACTGGGCACTTCTGCGGGATGAGAGCCTTAGCTAGGTGCGGTGTTAGGGGGGTAGTGCTTGCTTCCTTCATTATCTGTTCAAGTCTTTCCCCCGTTGCCTAGCTTTCAGTTGTTTGATCTCCGCCATCATCTCTGTGCAGAGATCCTCCATTGCGCGTTGATGTTCTTCCTGGGCAGAATGCGGCCCCGTGCATGGGTGACCGCTGTCGTAGTAGTCCGCGTTGAGTGGGTTGTCCTCCGGGTAAGATCTTCGTCTTCTAGTCGCATATCTTGGTTTCCTAGGGTATGGGTTGTCGGCCAGTACCATCCTACGATCCTGATTTGGTCTTGGTGCCATTGAGCTGGCTTCATCGCGCTGGATTTCCGTGACCCTACTATGGGTAGCTCTGAGTTGCTGATTTTTCTGCGCCAACAGAGCTACCACCTCCATGTATGTCTTTTGATCTCTCCTTAATTCTTCTAATTCTGCCCTTATCTGGGCAGATTGGTTCAACTCCTGATTAGGAGTTCCTTCCGGCAATTTCTCTTCTGTGGCTATCGTTTGATCCTCGTCCACGATTTGAATCAAAGGCTCTGGGGGATCTGCCTGCGGGAGTAGCTGCTCCACTGGATATGGTGAGTGTATGCTTTCTATCAGAAGCGGTTGGTTCACTTGTGGGGGTGCGTTCTGTTTGTCAGTGCGGGGCATCCCGTAGAAAGGCTGTTGCAACCCTGACTCTGCCACCCCTTCACGCGGTTCGCGTGGTCGGGTGGTAGCGGTTGCTTTGGGGGCCTCTCCTTTGGATGCCCCGGCCTTTGATGATGCGCCTTTGGCGGCCGCGGCCTTTAGGGCTTCCACTGCAATAGTGGTTGCATCCAAAAGCCTTGATCTCTCCGCCCCATTCTGCGTTTTGTCTGTGGTTTTGAGATTTTCTCCCTTCTGCTTGCTCCTAGTCATTACAGGAGTTGTCCTTGGTGTTTCCTTTGATGATGCTCTCGCTTTTCCTGTATCTTTGTTCTTCTCCATTTATGATATTTTTCTGAAAATGATTATGATGTACACACGAAGAAGATTGGTCCAAAAGGGATTCCGTTAGTGATGTGAGATAAGATTACCATTAGATGTATATTTTCTAAAAAAGAAAATTCGTAAATCGTTTCGAAGATGTAGATCTACTGAAAAATCCGTGGATATGTCCACTCTCTGATTTTCTAAAAGAAAACACGGAAATTGTTTCGAAGATGTAGATCTACTGAAAAATCCGTGGATATGTCCACTCGTCTGATTTTCTAAAAGAAAATGTGGAAATCGTTTCGAAGATGTAGATCTACTGAAAAATCCTTGGATATGTCCACACGCCTGATTTTCTAAAAGAAATCACGGAAATTATTTCGACGATGTAGATCTACTGAAAAATCCGTGGATATGTCCACACGCATGATTTTCTAAAAGAAAGCACGGAAATCGTTTCGAAGATGTAGATCTACTGAAAAATCCGTGGATATGTCCACACGCCTAATTTTCTAAAAGAAAAAACGGAAATCGTTTCGAAGATGTAGATCTACTGAAAAATCCGCGGATATGTCCACTCGTCTGATTTTCTAAAAGAAAATGCGGAAATCGTTTCGAAGAAGTAGATCTACTGAATAATCCGTGGATATATCCACACGCCTGATTTTCTAAAAGAAAACACGGAAATCGTTTCGAAGATGTAGATCTACTAAAAAATCCGTGGATATGTCCACACGCCTGATTTTCTAAAAGAAAACACGGAAATTATTTCGACAATGTAGATAGGTGTAAAAAAAAAAAACCAAGACTGCTCCAAGCACTGCTATTTTCAGAGAGCGGCGCTTGGAGAAGCCATAATGTTTAAATCACAGGATAAGATAAATCTTTTACCGGGAAAGATTCCCTGTTTCTAGATCCAAAATGTGAACACGTAAATTACAATGGTATCTGCGTGTTCACAAACAAAGTTCGCACATACTGAAATTCATAGATTAAATATAACGTGTGTGTTAGCGTAGTGACTATACTGATTCATCGACTCTGAGTCTTTGGACTCGTCCTTGTCTTATCGTATAGTTATCACTAACAATGTATAATAGTATGAATGGTAATCCGCGGATTGATACAAAGGAAATCTCGGATTAAACGGAACATAAAGTGTGGAATATAACGTGCGAAATGTAAAGTACATAATATAAATGCGGAAGGTAAAGTGCATGATGTAAGTGCGTAATGTAAATGAGACAAGTAATTACGTGGTTCAGCACTGAGGCCTACATCCACGGGGTAAAAGAGGTGTTTCATTAAGTGTAAATTGGTTACAAGAGTAGTCAAAGGACTTTGGGTGTGCTAACTTAGTCTGCGGGATTAGGGTACTACTTACTCTTCCTAATTCTCTCTCTCCTTCTCCTTCTCCTCTCTAAATAGACCTGCCCCTGTCTCTTAGGGAGGAGGGGTATTTATAGGAGTTCTATTGTGGGGTCTAAGGAAGGGGCCGTTGAAACCTTATCGTCTTGTGCTTTGTGCCGTTACGTGGACCTCTTCGGTTGTTACGGTGCCCCCTCGTTCCCTTCGTTGCTTCCGAAGAGGTAAGGTCTTCTCTTCCGCTGGTTGTTTACACGCGTTTCAGGTGTTTAATGCGGTGGTTGGACGTTCTGCACGTGTCAGACCACGGTCTTCTATTCCTGTCACATCTGTGTCAGCTGGTTGATCCCTGACCGTGGATCCAAGAGTCCTGTCGAGATAGGATAAAGCATATCCGAGGGTGTATTGGGTCTGTTGCAGTGGTGATTTGTTCCTGTGCTCCTTCATTTGTAGCTGTTGGATCTGCTAGATGGGAGGCCCTTCCTTCTAGTGCACGTCTCTTGGTTGTATCTAAGTGGCATCGTTTTTCGATGCCCCTCGTCGTGCGCTCTCCACGTGTTTATCCGAGGACACGTGGCGAGTGGAGGAATTATGTACTTACAATTATGTAGAATTGTGCAACATTATTAACATCCTGAAGTCTTTTAGCCCCCTCAACAAATAATTATGTAGGAGACCCGCCTGAATCTATACACGGTCTCTCTACATAGTCAGGAAAAAGCGAGTGTCACCGACGTCCTGAAGGAGTTAAGCCATCTCAACAAACAATTATGTAGGAGGACCGCCCAATCGTTATGTTATGTAGAGGTGGGTATCTATCATGTAGTCAGGGAACAACGAGTATCACCGACGTCCTGAAGGCGTTAAGCCCTCTCAACAAACAATTATGTAGGAGGACCTCCCAATTATGTTATTCTACATAGAGGTCATGATAAAATACGTGGCACCGAACGCTCAGCTAGTGGAGGCCTTTCAGGAAACATATTCATCATGGCTTCATAAAATATGAATCATCACATTCCTGAAGTCGTATCAGAAACATGCAGTATCATGATTTTACGGTTTTAACCTTTGTTGAAAATTCACCATCAACATCGAGGAGTGTTGGGGTAAATATTTTTGTACCAACATCTTTTGCCGCGACTAAGGGGATTTCGAGCAAACGATCGTGTTCCCCCATTGGGAGAAATTTTTTTCAAGAACGTTGTTGATAATTAGGGTTTCAAAAACGTTGTTGATAAAAAGTAGCAGAAAGTCTCCAAAACGTTGTGAAGAACACATTACAGAAAGTCTCCAAAATGTTACGAAGAAAAAGTTACAGAAAGACTCCAATATTTTGTGAAGAGAAAGTTGCAGAAAGTCTCCAAAACGTTGTGAAAAGAAAATTGCAGAAAGTCTCCAAAACATTGTAAAGAAAAATTGCAGAAAAACTCAGAAACATTGCGATCCATAGTTGTAGAAAGACTCGGAAACGTCGCGAACCAGAGTTGCAGAAAATCTCAGAAACGTCGCTATCAAGTGTTGCAGAAAGATTCGGGCTGCAGAAACATCGTGAAATAAAAAGTTGTTAAAAGCAAAACTAACAAAAGAAAAAGTAAATATATGGAGTCTTCACAAGCAAATCAACATGGAAGGGACGGTGATGCTCTTACCGGGAATCATCCTGATCAAGGCATCATCAATTGAACAATACAGAGCGCTGTCGTCCAGACTTATCAGGATGGGATGGAGACATCACTTTCATCAACAACATCGGGTGCTCATCAAGGGAGAACCTATCCAAGTTTCAAGGGAAACAATGTGTGGTACGTAGAATACCTCCTTAATCCAATAGTGAGAACTTCAATCGTCAGAGAGAGTTTTAGAATCAACACTCGTCCATTCAAAGTATTCATCGTAAGACCGTTGCTAATAGAGGTGTACGCATTCGCCTATGTAATGCACAAGTTGTTAACCTACAAGTGACACCTATCAACTTGACATTATGGGAGTGTTACCAAGAGTTGGAAAGGGAAAAAATGACTCAGAGTTGCATCGGAGAAAATAAAGGAACTCGAAGAAATGACTTTATTACGTTCCGGAAGTGACAGAACAAATCGAGTCCACAGAAAGAGCTTAACAACACGTGTAAAAGAGTATGGAACTAAAAAAAGACGCCACACCATAACAACATTTTGAGGGAAATTTCGAACATAAAAAATCATGACGGACCCAGAAAGAAAGCTGGAAACGGAGAAGATACCCTATCTTAAGCCTCGTGCCATTTTGAAAATAAGGAATTGGATATTATAGGTTCATTTCCCGCTTCACTTGGGGGCGTCTCTCTATAGATAACAGGGGAGGCTAAAGTGTCACCTAGCACGCAATTAAAATCAACGTGTCAAAGGATGCCGAACAATAGGAGATATCGTTTTCAATATCATTGCAAGTAATGGGAGAGACTAGGATTGAAGAAACGAACTCCTGAGGAGGTAAGTCCTCACTGATTTTTACATTATAAATCGGTTTATAATCACAATTGAGGAAACTTTTTTGCATGTATTTATAAAAGATATACTTACGATGTTTTCTAATAAAGAGAAAAAAACAAATTTTTTTTATTATTAAGGAAATAGATGTAGTGTCTTTCTAATAAAGAGAAGAACAAAAACGAAAACGATTTTCTAACAAAAAGAAAAGCAAAAAGAAAGTGTTTCAATAAAAGATGAAGTTCAAAATGGAACGAAAAGAGCGAAAGAAAAATATTAAAGAACGCATGGAGATATACTCTGATCGAGGGTGAACTCTGCAGAATAATAGAACCGTACCTGCATTATGTGACTTTAGAGATGTGAACTAATTGATGGCGGAGGAACGTGAAGGGTGCTCTGGGAACCATTATAGAGGCAAAACTTTGGCACAAAGGCTTTTAAAAAAGAAATGAAGTGTATGACCTGTCAGCTACATGGCCCTCTATTAAAGATACCAGCAAGCGAGCTACATTTAGTTTGATCTGATGGTCAATCAATAACTATAAGCCGATGGTCAATCAACAACTACGGATTGGATACTGTAGGTCCATTACCCACTATACCGGGTAGGCGTCATATACTTGTTTGTTTCAACCAATAGCATCACCAAATATGAAGAAACAATAACTTTGTTAAGGATGCTAGCAGTACATATTCACAAATTTAGATGCGGAATATAAACCAACAATGTTTATCTCTAACAATGGAAAGCATTTCGATTCTAAAACAATCAAATATTTGTGGCAACTGGATGCATATCCATGTAGTGGAATAGTCGATGAGACAACTTTTAAACGATTCTGATATGTTATAAATTTAGTTTATAAATCTATCTTTGTTTAAGTCAGAATTAAGAACACAACATAACATACGTATGTATTTATTAAAGAAATACTTTCAAAAAGGAAAAAACGACCAAAGAAGGCACGAGAAAAGGCCAGACATATGCATTCTATTTTACTTTATAAGCTAAAGATGAAAAGTGCAGCTTCGGTGATGCAAACCAAGTAATAATGCACTCTACAATTATGAAGGTTAACTAAGAGGTGCGGTGTAGGTTAACAATTTGAATCCTATGTTTCCTCTCTCTATCACATGTGCAGGACAGGTGTGTATGTCATGTATCTCACACTGTCTTTTCACACGCTTTATATCTTGACTTTCTCTCCCTGTATTAACACTATCTGTACTGGTTCATTGTTTGTGTAATGAATCATATCTCTCACTGAGAGATTTATGTAATAGAAACTATTCTATTATGCTATCAAAGCAGGTTAGGTTAAAGTTCATCTTCAACCTAAATTTGTTCGATTCAAAGTCTTTACTGAGAAGATCTTTACTGCTGTATCATCGTTTACTAATACGAGAGGTATTGATTCAATTTTTCTTTTTCGTTTCTTGTTATCAAGAATTCATTTTCTTGATTAACCACTTCAGATCTACTTTCTTTACAATCTTTCTCAAGTTTCTTGATCCTTTACTTCAAATACTGCAATTGCATCTTTCTCTAAAATTCCATTAAATCAACTCACTGGATTTGTTCATCTCAAACTCAAAGAGGATAATTACATTATCTGGAAGAATTTGATGAATCCAGTGATTCAAAAATAAAAATTACGTCGTTATTTGGATGGATCTTTTCCATGTCCACCACAATATACTTCAGCACGAAATCAAGCTAATGGAATTGAGAATTATCTATATCTTGATTGGATATATGAGGACTCCACAATTATTATGTAGATTCACTCAACAATTTCAGATTATGTCATTGCTTATTTTTCAACATTAACAACATCATATCATCTTTGGACCAGTATTGAAGAACGATTTGCTAGAGCATCATCAACTCACTCAATTAAACTACGCACCAAACTTTTATCTCTTACTCAAGGTAACAAATCTATACCATCTTTGGTCAATGAAATCAAGTCTCTATCTGATCAATTAGCCGCTGCTGAAGAGATAATTTCAAACAAGGAATTAGTGGTTATTACTCTAAAAGAATTGAACTCAGATTATATTCCCTTTACTACTGCAATGCATCAAAAAATCCACCAATTACATGTGTAGAACTACATAAAAATATGTTAAGTGAAGAAACAGTTATTAGTGAAAGACACAAAACTACATTTGAAAATTCAGATGCAAAGGCATTCATTTCTCATAGAGGTAATTTTAGAGGAGGTTATAATCACTATAGGGGAAATTATTCTAGAGAAATAGGATATAATGGTGACATATATCCAAATCCGCACATATTCAGCAGATATACTTCGGGTAGAGGTTATTCAGCACCTGAGCAGGAACCTTGTCAACTCTGCAAACAGGATGGTCATGTTGCACCTAATTATACACAAAGGTTGAAATTCTCATATCAAGGCAGGCCTCCACCATCTAATCTCAGTGTAATGTTAGCAGCAACTGATTTTTTTGACACAGAAGAGTGGATTGCAGATAGTGGAGCAAATGATCATATTGCATATTCTTCTACTCATTTACAAGAAGTAACTCCCTATGATGGCTCTGAGGCTATTCAAATAACAAATGGTGAAGGTATGTCCATTTCTTACATAGGAAACTCTAGTAAACTTGCCAATAATCATTCTTTTGTCCTTAATGATGTCTTAGTTGTTCCACAATCTTCACATAATCTAATATCCATTCATAAATTCACATTTGATAATAATTGTTCATTAACACTTGAATCTCATGGATTTTCTGTGAAGGACCTCAATTCTGGGAAACACTCTCTTCCAAGGACCACATAAAAATTGTTTTTATCCTATCTCATTTAGCAAATTACATCATGCTCATCATGCCTCCACCATCACTGATCATGCCTTGCTTCACAGGAGATTTGGTCATCCATCTATTCAAACTCTCCAAAGACTGTGTCACAAACTACAATTGTCAAATGTCACAAATAAACCTTTTTTCTGTACTGAGTGCAAAGTTTGTAGGTCTCATAAAATTCATTTTCAGTTGTCATGTAGAGTAGCTACAAAACCACTTGAATTGTTACACATGGATTTGTGGGGTCCATGTCATACCTCATCTACTTGTGGTGCTCTGTACCATGCCAATGTTATTGATGACCTTACTAAATATTATTGGATTATTCTTATATCTTCAAAATCTGATTTTAAACACTCATTTGTTACCTTAGTCACTAGAATTGAAAATATGTTCTCTCATAAAGTCATCACCATTAGAACAGAGATAATGGAGGAGAATTTCTCAATATTTTTCTTGCACAATTTTGTTCCTCTAAAGGAATTACTCATGAACTGACATGCCATCATACACCATAGAAAAATGGTGTTGCTGAGGTGAAGCATAGGCATCTAATTGAAATCACTAGGACTCTTCTATATCAATCCTGCTTACCTACAACTTTCTGGGTTGAGGCTTTACAGAGATCCAATTTTCTCATTAATAAACTTCCAACAAAGTCCATTGATTTTCAAACTCCTTTTGAAATGATATTTCATAGAGCACCAGATTACAATTCTTTAAAGGATTTTGGTTGTGCATGTTTTCCTTGGCTCAAGCCTTACACAGCCAACAAACTACAACTAGGAGTAAACAATGTATCTTTATTGGTTATAGTTTGACACAAAAAGGTTATAGATGCTATGATCCTGTTTCTGACACTATCTACATATCTAGGCATGTATCATTCAATGAGTCAAGCTTTCCTTGTACTGCCTTTCACAGTCAATCTACTTCTCCATCTGTTGCTACCGTTTATGATTTCTATCAACTATCTCCTATTAAATCCTCTGATCTTGCTCCTTCTATTTCATCATCTGATCTAGCTCCAAAGGTAACACTGAATGATCATAATATGACTACTAGGGGTGAGAATGGAATTTATACACCTAAGTCCTACTTTTCTACTAAATATCCTTTACATGTTGCTTATATATCATAAGTTCTTACTTGTATTACTGATGCTAAGAAATAAGAAGTGTGGAGAATTGCTTTAGTTAATGAGCACATAGCCTTGCAAAATGGTGGAACTTGGTCCCTTGTACCACCTGTTGATGGCAAGAATATAGTTGGATGCAAATGGGTGTTTAGAATAAAACATAATCCAGATGGTAGCATTGATAGACACAAAGCAAGACTTGTTTCCAAGGGCTATCATCAACAATATGGGATGGAATTTGATGAGACTTTTAGCCCTATAGCTAAGCCAACAACAATAAGGATTATTCTAAGTTTTGTAGTGCAATATAACTGGCATATACATCAGCTTGATGTAAGCAATACATTCCTTCATGGTGAGCTTAATGAAACTGTATACATGTCCTAGCCTCCTGGATTTGTGGATAAATACAAACCTAACCATGTATGTCTTCTTCATAAGGATATCTATGGCATCAAGCAATCCCCAAGGGCATGGTATGCTAAACTTAGCATGCTCTTATTTCTCTCAACTTCAAGAACTCTGTAATAGATACTTCTTTATTTTTTAATCAAGAAGGTTCTCAACTTACGGTGGCTCTAGTCTATGTGGATAACATCATGTTAACATGTTCTTCTGCTTTTTTTCCTCAAATTTGTCATTACTGAGCTTCAAAAGCAGTTTCCCATTAAAGACTTAGGTCCACTGCATTATTTTATGGGTCTAGAAATTTTCAGAGATGAGGATTTTTTATTTTACAAATAAAATATGCACTTGACTTGTTACTCAAATATCATATGGAGGGTGCTCAACCATGCAATACACCTATTTCTACCTCAAACAAAATTTCAAAGGATGATGGTGTGCTTCTTTATAGTCCTAATGATTACAGATCTCTTGTAGGTGCTTTGCAGTATCTTACTTGGACAAAACCAGAACTTTCATTTGCAGTTAACTTGGTCTGTCAGCATATGCAACATCCCAGAAGCACTCACATGGCTACAGAAAAGAGGATTCTCAGATATGTCAAAGGCACATTGGGATTTGGTTTGTATTTCACTAAAGGTAGTAACTTTATATTGGGATTCTCTGATGCAGATTTTGCTGGTTGTGTGGATGAAAGAAGATCCACAGGTGGTTACTGCATTTTTCTTGGCTCTAATGTTATTTCCTGGTCTTCTAAAAAGCAAACCACCATTGCTAGATCTATCATAGAGGCTGAATACAGAACTTTGGCTCATAGTGCAGCTGAAGTTGTCTGGATTTTTTATCTTTTACAAGATCTTCATGTTTTTTGCCTGGTATACCCAAATTAGGGTGTGACAACATCAGCTCCATTGTTCTGGCTTCAAACCCTGTCATGCATTCAAAGATGAAGCATGTTCACCTAGATTATCACTTCATAAGGGAATTGGTTCAGTCCAAAGCTTTGGATGTTTTTTATGTCAATACTATTAACCAAATTACAGATATCTTCACCTAGGGATTATCAGAACCAAGATTTGCTATGCTCAGGGACAAGCTTCATGTGATTCCATCACCCATCAGCTTGAGGGGGGATATAATAATGCACTCTGCAGTGGTGAAGGTTAACTAATAGGTGCAGTGTAGGTTAAGGATTTGAATCATATGTTCCCTATCTCTATCACACATGCATGACAGTTGTGTATGTCCTGTATCTCACACTGTATTTTCACACACTTGATATCTTGACTTTCTCTCCGTGTATTAATACTGTCTGTACTGGTTTATTGTTTGTGTAATGAATCATATCTCTCACTGAGAGTTTTCTGTAATAGAAACTATTCCATTAACAAGTTGACGTTAATGGATTGATGGAAAATGCGTTAACAACTAAAGGAGTTAACTACCTTTGAGTCTTTTTATCTAGATGAAAAAAGAAATCCTAAACAACGGCAGACTAAGACAATAACGAAAATATATGAAAGAAAAGAAAGATACGGCTGACGAGTATCTAGTCTCGTCGACCGCAAGATACGCAGCTGACACCAGTCAACAAAATGGACGTTAGTCAATCAAAGAAGTTTACTACCATGTCTGGTCTTAGTTTGGAGGCTTGGAGCGGTAAGTAAAGAAAAACAACAACGAAGAGTTTTTTTTTTTTTTTTTTTTAATAAGAAATATAATTCATTTTCATTTATAATCAAATTGACAAATTGTTCAAATCTTGTTGTATGTATGCATCCATCCAAGAAGGGCAATCATTAAACCAACTAGACCTAGTACTTGTGTTTATCGCATGCTTAGCTAGCTGATGCGCTGCATTATTTGCATCCCTTGGTTCAAAAGTACATATCCAAGACTCAAAGTTATTATTTAACGGGATTAGGATATCTTCAATCCAGCTGTTGGTGGTCCATTTGACTGAATTTCTTGCTCCATTGATTGGCCGTATTACATTCTGACAGTCTCCCTCTAGATGGAGTCTTCTGATCCCTAACTCCCTAGACCATTGGACAGCCATCAGAGCTCCAGCAGCCTCTGCTTCTTCTGCATTTGTTGCCATTGCTGCCCAGGATCGAGTTCCGTGTTGTACACCGGAAAAATCTCTAATAATTAGTCCTAATCCTGTATTTTCGGTATCTTTGTCAAAAGCAGCATCAAAATTGACTTTCAGTACATTCAGTAAGGGAGGTTTCCAATATACATTCCGAACAACAACAATATTATTATTTTGATAAAGCTCAGGACAAGAAGATTCCCAGTCTGCAAAGTATTTAGATATATTATTGGCAATACTCCCTGCATTTGGTTGGATCTTATCAAAGACCAAAAAACACCTAGCTTTCAAAATATTCCACACAATGATAGCAGCCTTATGCAATCCTTTTAATGTACCCTGCAAGTTCTTTGGTATAGTCACATCAAAAGAATTAATCAACCAATCATCAAAATTGATATTGTTAATAGAATTGGCAAGATTATTATCCGCTAAAATCCATATTTCTTTTGCCGTACTGCATTCAAAGAAAATATGATGCATTGTTTCCAGATGAGAACCACAGAAAGGACAAGTACTAGCATTATTCCCATGATATCTCCCTACACTATCACCTGTTGGAAGGCACTTAGATATGCATTTCTACAAGAAGTGTAATATACTGGGTTGCAATTTGTGTCTCTAAAAAGCTTTCCAGTTAACTGCACCTGCATTATTAGAAACAATATTAGATATGGATTCATTCAAAATAACCTTATAGGCTGATTTTACAGTGAATAGACCACTTTGTTCAGGCAACCATCTAAGTGTGTCATTACCATTCTCAGGAATTCTAATTTTTTTAATTTCATTAACAGTATCCCGATCAAAAAGAGTATCAAGTATGCTAACATTCCAGACTTTTGAGTCCTCTATAAGATGGTTAACCGTGCACATATTTGCTGAACTGAATCTAAAATCCAAATGTCTATCAATAGAGGGCACCCATCTATCCTTCCAAATAGCTATACTATTCCCGTTTGCCACTTCCCAACAACTGTATCTCTTAGCATATTCCAGACCTTCACATATGCCCCTCCAAATCCAAGAGCCATTGGTTGTAATTGCACCATGCAATGGATTCACATCAGGAAAATATTTGCTGTTAAGAATTTTTACCCATAAATCATCTGGAGAATTAACCATCCTCCACGCCAATTTAGTTAACAACGCTTTGTTGACATATTCAGTTCTTTTTATACCCATTCCTCCCTGGCATTTAGGTTTAGAAACTTCCTCCCACCTTTTAGGATACCCTCCTCTAGCATTTTTTTTTGTTCCACCAGAACCTTCTCTGTATAGCATTTATTTCATCAGTTAGATTTTTTTGCATTGGGAAAACAACAAGATGATGGCTAGTTAAGTAATCTACTTCGAAGACTGAATTCAGATAATTAAAGATAAATTTTTTCTTCCACTTTCCATTATTTCTTAAAACTAAAGTTGGATATGGGGTATTAGAAGTCGGGTTCAAAGTTACTCCCTCCGTCCCACTATTAAGTGACCTAATTTAAGTTTGCACAATTTTAAAGACAAGTAAGGAAAAGAGTATTTTTAAACAATTTTTACAATTATACCCTTATGGATAATAACTAGTGAAATTTAGAAATGATTTATCTCTTAAACTACTCTACGGATGTTCGCAAACTTCATACCATTGAAAATCATTTTAAAACACTTACGTAACGAATATAAACATGTCTATCAAATTATGCATATTTCTTATATTTTTTATAATTAACTAAAAAGATAATTTTAGAAATATCTCATTGTTTAGTGATATATGTCACTTATTAATGGACAAAATCTAAAATCAAATAGGTCACTTAATAGTGGGACGGAGGGAGTATTAAAGAACCAAGAAGAAAGAAGGCTTACCTCTTGAGAATCCATGAAGAAAATAGGCGGCACTCAGCAAAGAAGGACCACTGATTCAGCGTAACTTTGCTCGACAATACATAGTGTTGTAAAAGAAACAAGATACATGGGAAATGGAGTCCTAAACTAAGTAAAATACATGGTTATAAAGATTTTGGGTAGAAGTGAAATTACAAAATTGAGTAGAGCGCAACACGCGAACTACAAAAGAAGACGAGCCTTTGAGCAAGTACTTACTCGGTAGTGTGCGCGGCAATTTGAAGACGATAACATCAGACCAAGTTGGTCATTTATAGAAGACACACATTGGTATCATGAAGAAACGTATCTTTCTTGACGTGTAGGCTATATTTTTAGGGGATTTTTTTTTTCATAAAAGAGGCAAGCCTCAAACGATATATTGATAGTGTCGATTTAGGTAATCGAAAACCTTACAAGTTTTTTTCAAGATCTTACAATAGTTATACAAGTCATAGTATCTCCCCCAATTTTTGCCTATCAAATCTATCCCTTCAAACCTAAAAACAGTATCAGGGAACCTTCGCTCTCGCAATGGAGAGGACCAAACAATTAGGGCTAAACTGGTTTTTAATACAAAACCAATATAAGTCAAAGCACAAGTCAAAGACCGGATTAAATCCAACCCAATGTTCATCAGAACATGTAAAAAACATGAACTGGAGTTTTTAAAGTTTATATTGCCTAATGCAATCAAGGTATCAGTAACCCAACTAATAGTAACAGTAGCCAAACATTAACCAAAGTGTCTCAAACAGTAACCATAGTGTCTCATGTAACGGTGGTGCTTTGAATCGGTTTTTGAGTGTCTGTGTCGGAACGGATCGGGCCGACTCGGCTTAGGAGATCTAGTAACAGTAGAACTTGACGATCTTGAACGAGTTGATGTTGTCTGTGTTTTCAATACTAAACCTAAATCGAATAAATCTAAAACTAAGGAAATATTAACCCATTCATATTACAGACTAAAATTAAGACATGATAAATTAAAATCCTACTAACACCACTAGCATAGTTAATCCTTCTACCAGCCAAAACAAAAATGGATCTAATTAAAATTTGATCAAAGATAAACCCTATTTGAAGATTAGGAGAATATCTAGAGCTGTTAATCGAAGCCGAACTAACCATACATGCCGAAGGTGTTGCTGAAGCTGTTAGATGCTTGTAAATCATATCTGAAAATGGTATTGTGCTTTGGTCTTCTTTCTTCATTAGAACCCAACCACAGAACTTATATAACACCGGAAACTTTGCTCCCCAGAGAATAGAGAAGATCAGATCTGAAACTTTGCTCCCCAGAGAATAATGAAGACGCCAAAAGATACAACGGAACATATAAAACACCGATCTGGATCTTTTCCAGTTGCCGTTGTTGAAACTACTCTTATGATTTGGATGGAGTTCTGATCTGATAAAGGTTGTATGTCTAAATCTCTTTTCCCAAACACACCAGTACCCAACAGCTGATAAACTACCAGCAAACCCAATAGATAGGAACGGAAAATCACCGGAAAAACTAAAAAAGAGAGATAATTAACTGAAAAACTACTCAGACGAAGGGGAAGGAGAATAAAGGTTTGGGGGTTGATTGATCTACTCAGATCAGCCCCGAAAGAGCCGATCTGAGCAGAACAACGTTCACTGAATAAAAGTTTTTGTGGGAGCAAGAGAGGGTTAAGAAAGAGAAAGAGAATGTCTACTGTTTTTTAGGGGATTAAAACATCGGTTTATGACTCAAGTGATGGAAGTAATAAGATCCCACAAATCTAAAGGAAGTGCAAGGACATAACATGCCACGTATTTGGTGTTTGGGCAAATAATATATGGAGTTTAAGGTACATTATTGGTACTTTGAACGTGTTTAATGATTAAGGAATAGTGGCTTATGAGATGGTTAAGTACATTTTTGGCACTACGAGTTATTAAGCCAAGTTTGGGGCAAAGCTATGAAATAAGCAGGCCAAGGCCACGAAAGGAAAGGTTGCTTGATGAACGGTATCTGGCGAAATTGAACGAGCCACGGCGGTTAATTCGTTTTTATTTTCTTAAAATGGTGCATGTGCATACCATATAAGCAATCAATCGGTTTATTGAAGGAACCCAGCTGGTTTATTAAAGAAACCCATGACTTATTATTGGAGCCTAGTTGACTTATTTTGGAAGTCTAGTCGGTTTATTAAAGAAACCCATGAATTATTATTGAAGCCCTGTCTGGCTTATTTTTGAAGCCTAAAAGACTTATTTTGGAAGTCATTTGGAAATAGACACGAATCTTGGAAGATATATGAGGATCTTCCAAGATAGATGTGAATCTTGACAAGATAGACATGGATCTTTCAAGATGGACACAAATTTTGTGGAGATAAACACAAATCTTAAGAAGATATACAAGGATATTCCAAGATAGACATGAATCTTAGGAAGAATGACACAAATATAGAGAAGATAAACATAGATCTTATGGGATACATATGAATATTAAAGGATAAGTACAAATCCAGGTGGTTATTTTGGATAACTACAAATCTAAGTGGTTAGTTTGGATAACTACAACAAGATTTGGTTTTTTCCTATAAATAGAGGCTGAAATCCAACTCAAAAGGTACACAATTTCTATTTATTTTCTCCACAACTCACTTGCTTAGAACTCCCTCTGACTTTAGCATCGGAGTGCCTTTGCAGGTATCCCACCTTTTTTAGCATCAATCACAGCTTTCATCAACAGTTTCCAGAGAAATTGGATCTATGATGGAGATTCAATCAATCTACACACATCTCGATGAGTGTTGGGGTAAATATTTTTGCACCAACAGTAAGTCCCAAGCATTTGGCATAATCAAATCCATTGGACGTCATTATAGTACATGGATATAGATTTAGAATGCTTACAAACACATAATTTTTAGGTCTAAGGTGTTTGCCTGCTCTAATACCAATTGAAAAGAATAGGGTACCAAGTACACCACCAAATTTTTCGTTCGGCAACCTGTATAGACAAAACCTAATACAACTGCAAGTAGAACAACTTAATGATCCTTGAAAATATGTATATATAGTTTATATCTATATCCCTTCTCAATCAGAAAGTCCAGACAAAAATAAACAAAATTTCTGGTGTCTTATGCTTTTCCTTTTCCGCATTATATTGTTTATCTTTATAATAGGAATAGCACAAGTAGTACATAATCAATCTAGATTGTAGGGGAAGAATATTGTCACAACAATATTCCTGCGAAATAAACAACTGTTCTGCGATGCATCGATAATAAATGAATTACTTTGCGACACATCAGTGATATTCTGCGACACATCCAAAGATAACTTAAACAATGACGTAATGACTGAAAACGACAGAAACACGAAGAAAGTGTGACATGTTTGCGGTATATCAATAAAACCTGCGAAAGATAAAGGCGGTGCCAGCTGCGATTTATCGCAAGAACTCAGATCCAAAATTGAAGGGAATCTTAGCTATAAATGAGCTGTCATGAGATGTAATCCACTATGTAAATACCTATATAAAGGAGGTGAATAGTTCCAGAGAGGATAGGAATTTTTGAGTGTTAGGAAAGTTTTTTAGGAGAGAGAAAATCTTTGTTAAGTGTTTTGTGTTCTTGATTTTTGTAATTCCATAAGATCATATTAAAGAAAAAGTGTTCTTAATCTTCAAATTATGTCATAAATATTGATAGATTCTTGAATAGGGTGTAGTGTGGGAATTCCTGCAACTACATTTTGGCGCTAGAAACAGGGATTGAAGAGTTGAAAATCATAGTAAAAGCTAGGTAAAAGAAAGAAATCATTCAAGAATTGGAAGAATACTTTTGGTGGAAGAGAAGATGATTGAAATCAAAGATAATCAAAAGAAATTGGAGTGTGATGTAATAACAAAGATGATGATAAACAAATTCCATGAAGATATTAAAGGAAGGATACACAAACGAGATTTTGAAGGAAAGAAGATCATGACGGTAGATGAAGCATCACCGCTAAAAGATTGGGAAAAACAGAAGATTACATTTACAGCAGCAGAAATTCCGAAAGAGAATTTAAGTCATACATCTCCATTGGTGATCACGAGTGTATCATTGCACCAACAAGAAAAGAGAAATCAGTAAGATCTACAGAAGAATGGGCTGTGAATAGGACTCTGGTGGACACATGAAGTTCTGTGGATATAATGTTTTACCACACATTCAAGAAAATGGGATACAAAGATGAAGAAATGTTTAGTCCAACATATCATATTCACGGATTTGGAAAATCTTTAACAAAACCTAAAGGTGAAATTGTAGTACGAATTCCACTGGGGGAAATAGAAACGCAGGTCACCTTGAGTGTGATAGATATGAAATCGCCTTATAACATGTTGTTGGGGAGACCATGGATACATGCAATCAAGGCTGTATCATCAACTGTACATCAATGTTTAAAATTCCCTATGCCTAGTGGAATTGGAGAAATTAAAGGAGATGCAGATTATGCGGCGTTATGTTTCCAAAATGAAGTAAGGAATTGTGAAAATCAAATTCAGTTGCGAAAACAGCGTAGAAAAATGAGGAGAGAAGAAAAAAAAGAAGAAGAATTTAAGATTTACATGATAAAATCAAAAGAAGGAAAAGGAATATTCAGCGATGTATAGAAAGAAGATGATGAACCAGTGGAGATAATAAAGACACCAACACCAATGGGAGAGAATGAAGCTAGTTATACCGCAGTAGAACCAAAAAAAGAAGTTAATGTTGGAAGTGAAGAAGACCCACAAATGCTAAAAATTGGAACTAAGATGGATGTAGAGGAAGAAGAGCAAACTGTAAATCTTCTGCGAGAATACAAAGATATTTTTGCGTGGAATATGGATGAGATGCCTGGAATAGATCCATCTGTTGCGTGCCATAGATTGGAGATGAACAAAAATATGAGACCAATCAAACAAAGAATAAGAAAGATTGCAACTACTTATCATGATAAGATAGAGGAAGAGTTACAAAAGATGCTTGATGCAGGAATTATAAGTCAAGCGAAGTATCCAGAATGGATCGCCAATATGTTAGTAGTTCCCAAGAAAAACAAAGGGATAAGAATTTGCATCGATTTTACTGATTTAAATAAAGCTTGTCCCAAAGATAGTTTTCCCTTACGGATATCCCGAGATGGTGGAATCACGCATGAGAAATGATCGAATATCTTTGTTGGATGGATACAAGGGTTATAATCAAATTTATTTGGAAGAAGAAGATCAAGAACATGCGCATTCTTTGCTCCCAGAGGATTATATTGCTACACAAAGATGCCTTTTGGGTTACGAAATGCAGGGGCAACATACCAAAGAATGGTGGAAAAAGTATTCGCAAAATGGATACATAGAACTTTAGAGGTATATGTGGATGATATGTTGGTAAAAAGTAAAGAAGCTAAAAATCATGTGCAAGATTTGAGGGAAATTTTTGACCAGATGCGGCTTTTTAATATTAAAGTAAATCCTGAGAAATGTACATTCGGAGTATCATCTGGGAAATTCTTGGGATATATCGTATCAAAAGAAGGAATACAAGTTGACCCTGAAAAGGTGCAAGCGATTCGGGATATGCCAACTCCAGCAACAGTAAAAGATGTGCAAAAATTGAATGGGCTTTTAGCCTCACTAGGAAGATTCATTTCGCGGTCATCAGATAAGTGCAAGCATTTCTTCAACATATTAAAGAAGGGAACAAAATTTAAATGGACAGATGAATGTGAGAAAGATTTTCAAGGAGTTAAGGAATATTTGATGAATATATCCATATTACAGAAGGCTGAACCAGGAGAAGAATTGCTGATATATCTTGCGAAAACTCCACATGCTTTAAGTGAAGTACTTTTGCGAAATGACGCAGGAGTTGAAAAACCTATTTACTACATCAGCAAAACGTTTAATGCTGCGGAGAAAAATTATTCGAAGATTAAAAAATTAATTTTGGCATTAGTTTATGCGGCTTCTAAACTTCGCATATATTTCCAAGCGCATAAAATCAAAGTACTAACAAAAGTACCAATCGAGTCGGTAATGAAAAATTCAAAAGATCGAGCGAGTTGAAAGATGGAATGCACAAGTGGGTCACTTTGAGATCCAATATGCAATTTTATCTTCGCCAAAATCTCAAATTGTCGCAGAGTTTCTCGCGGAGTTTCCTTCGGAGGATGATGAAGCTGTAGAAGACATGATGGATATAGAAGAAGAATATGGGGATCCTAGAGATCTTTTAACAGAACCAAATAGATGGGAGATATTAGTGGATGGATCATCTAATGGAGAAGGAAATGGAGTTGGAGTCGTTTTTATTTAACCAGAAGGTGCAAAAATGGCATTCGCATTTCGATTGGAATTCGAATCTACCAATAATGAGACAGAATATGAGGCTGTAGTACATGCCTTAAGATTTGCGATAGAAATAAAGGTAGAGAATGCAAGAATTACCAGTGATTCACAGTTGGTTATTCGCCAAATTGAAGGGGAATATGCAACTAATGATTTATCTTTGAGAAAATATAAGAAACTTGTAGAAGAATTATCTGCGAAAATACCAAGACTCAAATGGAGGCATATTTCAAGAAGAGATAATAGACTTGTAGATGCTTTTGCGTTTATATCAAGTATGATGGTAGATCCGACTGCGAGAAATATAAAAATACAAACATTAATATCACCATCAATTGTTAAAGAAAAAGAAGAGGAAGCTGAGGCAATGGTAGTAGAAAATAATGGCGAAGAATCAAGCCGAATTAACGCAGATTGGCGTGCGGAAATTCACGCATATCTAACAAGGGGGGAGTTACCAAGGAACAGATTGGAGGTACATAAATTAAAAAGTAGAGCAAAAAATATTAAAAATGGGCCTTCCCTCAGGTGTTTGACACTAGAAGAAGGAAAAAAAATATTAAAAATGCTACATAGTGGGGATGCTGGTAATCACAGCGGCGATAGATCTTTAGCATACAGAACGAAAATGCAAGGTTATTATTGTCCATATATGCATGAAGATGCAAAGAATTTATCAAGAAGTTGCGAGGAATGTCAGCGATTTGCAAAAAGAATACATGCACCAGGTGAAACGTTAACATCTTCAAAAAATGTTTGGCCATTTGGAAAGTGGGGTTTAGATATTTTGGGACCATTTATGCCAGGAACATGGCAAAAGAGATACTTAATTGTCGCAACATATTACTTCACAAAATGGGAGGAAGTTAAGACAGTACAACATATTCGTGATAAGGACATTTTCACATTTATATTTGAGAATATCATCTGCAGATTTGGAATTCCAGCGCAATTAGTGTCAGATAATGGAAAGCAATTTGAAGGACAAAATATAGAGATGTTACTTAATGCATTCAAGATAAAGTGTGGAAAATCAACTCCTATATATCCGCAGGCAAATGGTCAAGCTGAAGCAACTAACAAAACAATTGCAGTTTTTCTCAAAAAGAAATTAGAAGGGCATCATAGAACGTGGTGTCAACAAGTCCATAATGCAGTTTGGGCTTATAATACAACACGGGGTATCACATTTTTGTTTAACATATGGGGTTGAGGCAGTATTACCAACAGAAGTCGCTATTCCTACAACTAAAAGAGAAGCTTGGGAAAAAAATCTTACTGCAGGTATGATTCTAGACAAACTTGATGAGGTAGAAGGGAAGAGAGAAAAGGCATTACAACATATGGAGAACTACCATCGCAGATTAGCTCGTGAATATAATAAACGAGTAAAGAAGCGTGAATTCCAAGTTGGAGATCTAGTTCTGCGAGAAACACCAGAATATCAGCGAGAGAATGGAGGAAAATTAGCGAAAAAATGGGATGGGCCATATATAATCAAAGAAATAATTGGAACTGGAGCATATAAACTAATGGATCCCGAAGGAAGAGACATGGGTCAAAGACTTGGCAGACCATGGAATAGGCAATATCTAAGAAAATATTATCAGTAAAGATTTGAAAGACTAGAATGAATGGATCACACGCAAGAAGTTGCGAGAGAATAAAAGAGATATTCTACAAGAACAAAGCTGGCTGAATATAAAAATTATTTTCCGCAATAATTTGCGAGATAATTACAAAATTAAATGCAAATAAGACGGGCACTAATTTCCTAAAAACATATAAAGAACGGGACAAACTTTTATGGCGTACACCCTAATTCGCGGATTCTATTCCGTAAGAGGCAATGTCCTTAAAGTGCGTCATAAGGGGGGTATATCTTTACTTTCAATTATCATAAGAACGGGACGAACTTTTATGGCGTACACCTTAGTTCGCGGATTCTATTCCGTAAGAGGAAATGTCCTTAAAGTGCGTTATAAAAGGGGTATCTCTTTTCATGGCTATGGGAAAGGCTATACCGCTGCTGGAACCTAGTCATGGAGATTGGGATTATAGAAAATCCATCCAGTAGAGATAACTTGGATTCCCAACTATATAAGGTTATACCCTGGTTGGGCGCCCGAGAGTTTCTCCTAAGGAATGCAACGTATGATCAAGGCGCCGAGGTACACGGTTTAGTTGTGGGTGCCCGGGATGGATGAACCTACCCTGGCCATCCATGGAAAGTCTTGGCTTACGATGTGTTCGGCCCGAAGAAAACCCCACTTAGGGTGCAGTCTTGTAACTATAATCCATATAAGGCATAAAGGAAAAGGCTGCGAAAACAACTGGTTGTTGGCAGAACCGGATGGGAAAGTGCTAGTCTTGTATGGCCGATGTATAATCCTTGAAGGGTCAACCGGGGGGAGAGATAAGGGCGATACCCTCCATTAGGGAGTTGTGTATCAAAAAAGACGGCAATGTCATGGGGCTTTATATTCGCAAGAATGTTTAGGCCCGTCATATTGTCGCGTGACAGAGACAGCAATGTCATGGGACTTTATATTCGCAAGAATATATAGGCCAGTCATATTGCCGCATGACTGGCCAAAAAGCCTAAAGAGAAATGTTAAGATGAGGTCAATGGGTTTTTGCGATAAGATCAAAAGATGAGATAAATGAAATCAATAATAAGAGGATATAAATCGCATAGACGGCAATATCATAAGTCTTAAGAAGCAAAGGGAGATTAATCTCACAAGATGGCTTAGATTTATCATATTGTCGCAGAGATTAAAATTAAATGATAAGGAAAGATCAACGGATTATTACGTATAAAGGTAAGAATGTCCTGCGATCTTGTCGCATAAAAGTGGCATAATAAGACCTTTAACTAGGAAGGCGAAATAAGACCACAAGAAAAGTTATATCTGCGAAGCATATAAAAAATTCTTCGCAGAAATATTTGCGATAATACTACAAATTGGTAACAAAACGCAAGCATGGGATTTCTTACAAGGGTAACAAATAAAATACTTCACAAGGAAGATTATGAGGGGCAAATATGGGGATTATAAAACAACATTTCATTATCTCCCTTGAGAAGAATCAAAATAATAAAAAAGAAGGAAGATAATCAAGTTTATGAAGATTGGATTCAGAATTAATAAAAATATATAAATTAGAGCAGGTGATTGAGTTACAAAGAACTTCAATGTTTCACAAAAAGTGCAGGAAGAATAAAAATTTCAGAAATTACAATGATTCGCAGAATCATAAATATCTCGCAGGAATACATGATAATTTAAAGAATATTCTTCTCTAATTTCATCATTCTTGTTCACCACTATTATCTTCACCAATATCATCTTTTTCAGTATGAGTTTCTCCATCACCAGTGATTGTTTCATGAGGAGGATTTTGTTCTTCATGAGGAGGATCTTGTTCTTCTGTTTCATTAAGATGGTTTCCTTTGTCCTCAGGTGGATTTTGTTCGTCTTCAGAAAAATCTTCTTCATTACTTGAATAATTCAGATCTTCATCTATAGGATGGGGAACTTCATTATCATCTATCTCTAAAGGTTTGATATTTATAGGAGGTAGAGAATGAGAGAGTAGAACATTATTTATGAAAACCTCAGCGCCTAAATGAGCTTTGCGGAGGCAATTCTTTTACCGATTTCTGATCTCTATATCTTTAAAATATTCAAGATATTCAAATCTTCTCAATGCCCTGTTATGAGAATATTCAAATTATCAAATTGATTCTGTAGTAGCGGGATTTCCCACACTACACCCCTATTAAGATCCTATAAAAATCTAAGTGAAACTAGTTGAAGATTAAAGAATTAAACGACACTTTTATTATTTAGATCTCAGAAATGTTTACAGAAAATATTCAAACTCAGAATTACAACTTTCTTTTCTGGAGTTTCTCTCTCCTAAAGATTTTCTCAACTCTAAAAAATACATCATCTTCATCTGGACTTACTTGAACCCTTTATATAGGAAATTACATAGTGGGTGACAGCTAAGTTTTCCCATTCTTTCGGATATATTCTGCGATCTCATCGTGGTATTTGCAATATTAATCTTCGCCAACTTTTGTAATCCTCGTGAAACAATACTCTCATAACATGTCTCTTCAATCGTCAGCTATTATGATGCTTCCCCGTGACGCTCGCCAAATGTTGCTGAAGAATCCTCACGACACTCTCGTGAATAATGTCATTTATACTTATAGGAATATTTGACATTCTCGTGAAAGCGTTGTTCTTATCATGAGAATATCGTTGTGGCGATATTCTGGTACTACATCTTGCCTCTTCTTGTAGGAGCAGAATATCACAGCAAATGATAACTTACGAAATCGTGGAGAGAAAAGACATCTTGCGAGCAAAGGAAATCACGAGGAAAGCAAAAGAAGTTCGTGAAGTGAAGTTACGAAGCTTCGCAAGATAATTATCAAATCTGAAATGGCGGGACAACACAACTGTCATATTTTGTAAGATAATATAAATAACCATTTAGGCATGAGAAGAAAAGAGAGTTTTTTTGAGAGAGAGAGAGATAATTTTAGGAGGAGAGAAAAAATATTAGGAGAGATTTTATTTTATTTATCATCTTCTTCCCCAAAAAATTCTAGAGCTCCAAATATTCTTTAATGGAGTTTCAATTGTACAATCATGTAATTACATACAATCACTAGTGAAGAACCGTGGATGTAGATCACATTGATCGAACCACGTAAAAATCTTTGTGTCACTTTTATAATTTTAGTACTTTAATTCTTAGTTTCATATCAAATTAATTAGATTTAGGAATCATTTTAATGGATTCATATGAGGGTGTAGTTGTGAGATAATCCGCAACTACATAATTGGCGCTAGAAACAGGGAACTAGCCTTGTTGGCCCAAGAAAATTCAAAGAAGTTAGCAATGGTTGGTGATGAAATTACAGCAAATATCGCCATCTGAAGAAGATGATAAAGAAGAGGAAGATACAGGACTACTTTACTAGCAATGCTGAAAAGAAGGAATGCTCATTCATAAAAAGAGACCAAAGAGATATTTACTAGCAACAGATTGAGAAGAAAAATTTGTCCCCTTAAACTCATCTACTACTTTCTCAAATTTTTTAGATTTGTTTAAAGTTTATTCTTTCATAAGGATTTGATTTTATATCCAAAACTTTGGCTCAAAATGAATTTCGGTTATAGATTTGTTTTCAATGAATCATATTTTTGCCAACTTATTATATGAATTTTAAGAAAACATGGAATTGAAAGTTGGATGTTGATTGGGGAATTTTTTCTTCGCAAAATAAAATTTGGCATAAACTTTTCTATAATACTTACTAAGTTAATCCTTTGTTTATTCTTCGCAAAAGTAAACAAGATTTTTTATTCGATGTTAGCAAACTATTCTGGAAAAGATGTAGTAAATGAACTCAGGAGTAAATGTGATCACCAGTAGATTACAATGCAGGCGAATACAAAAGATTTCTGCGGAAATTTAAGATTACAAGCGAAGAAATATCATTCCTAGTGAATAGAGGTATACAGATGATGGTGTAAATCAACCAGTTAAAACATGAAGGGGAGAAGGCAACAATGGTATCTAAACGTGCAGAGAAGTATTATTGAAAAGTGTATATTCTTCGTGAATGAAAAAACAAGTTTATGAACCTTCGTGGCTCCATTACATTTGCGAACATAATATACTTCGCAAAGAAACAAAATTACAATGGTGTTTGTACATCAGACAATACTCGTGAAGAATTATAATATACACCAGATAATACTCATGAAGTAATGGTTCGCGTTAAAGAAGCGTACATCAGACATGCATCAGTTCAACATCTATTCTCAAATAACAAAACGAAACACAACCTACAACTACAACATGATGAAGGAGAACACATCCAAATACAGTTAGGATTTCTTTAGGAGGTCTTGATAGTTGAAGGAGAACACAGCATGATAGCGGCTGCTGAAAACGAAAGAATATCTGCAGCAGAACGAAATACACCCAAAGCTAGCAGTTCACTTCGCACCAACCAATCTGTCTCTCAACTAAACTGTCCCTCAACTAATCAACTAATCTGTTGATTTGTCCTTCATTAAACCCAGTTGGAAGCAAGTTAGTTTGAGGCAATCATTATTCGCAACATCAATCAGTTTAGTTCGCGTTTCAACTTAGTTCGACTCAATATTCAGTTTGCGAATATTCGGTTTTTTGCGAATCTTCGTAAGCCTATTTTGCATGAGAAGTTAATGGATTCTGTGAAGAGGAGCTTAAGAGAATAAAAGAGACACGAAACAGCACGAGTAACAGCACGAGACGAAAACAGCCGTACGAATAAATGAGGGGGGAAGAGTTTCTGAGAAGAGAATAACAGCACGAGTGAATAAGAAGAATTACTTTGAAATAAAGAGATAATTACATCAGAACCAAAGAAATATGAAATAAAGAAGAAAGGGGAGGATGGAAGATGTTCTTGTTATATATTCCAGTGAAGACAACAACTCAGGAAGGAAGAAGAAAGGATGATGGGAAAAATTATACAAGGGATGATAACATCAGAATAAGTTTTACGAATTTCACTGCATTTACAAAAATAGGAGCTTGGACAGATGGTCGCAAGAGGAACTGATAAGATGATGGACGCAAGTTCGAGTCTCCCCATTCGCAAAAATTTTTGCACTTCGCAAATGTTTGCCACGCGAATATTTGCAACAACAACACTTATACTCTTTGCACTTCGCAAATATTTACCTTGCGAACCTTCGCAGCATGAATTTATATCGTAAATATTTCTTTCGCAGATGTTAACTTCGTACAAATATTTACTTCGCAGATGTTCGTCTACTTCGTGTAAATCATTGCCATCAGATGTTCGTTTACTTCGTGCAAATTATTACTTCGCAAGATTTTTGGATATTTCGCAAGAACAAAATGGGAGATTATTTCACAGACATATTTCGCAAGAAATGGCTAGAACAGTTGATATGACACAACATTATACAAGAGGCAGATCAAGAGACAACAACAAGCCGTAAAAAGGTAAGTACCATTTCCTTGAATACTTTATTTACTAAAGACAAAAGAATTTTGATTTAATTTACTAAAACCGATATACTCGCAAAAATTCTACAATTTCTAAGATTTCAAAATATTTCAAAGATTTTTTAGGTTGGTGAAAAACGACACAATCGCAAGATTCCAAAATGACTTCATCACAAAAATTTAAAGATCTCAAAATTTTTTCAAAGACTTCAAAATTACAAAAAACAGAGAAAATTAAATTCCTATATTTCTATAGAACAATTTTGATTCATACTTCTTATACTACAGATTTCATGAAAACATTCAACATTTTATATACATGAAAAATTTACGATGAATTTAAAAAAAAAAAAAAAGGCGAAAAAATACCGCCATTTACGATTAACTTGCGAATAAAAGACCGCAATCTGTGATCAGCCTCCAAAAAAGAAAGAGAGCCGCAGAAAATTTTATACAGGCAAACCTTTGTGGCGTACACCCTAGTTCGCGAAGCTATATTTCGTAAGAGGCAAAGTCCTAAAGTACGTCATTTAAGGGGGTACCTATAAACGTGGCTAAGGGTAACCGGAACACCACCAAGGGCCCTTAGTACATGGTAAAAATTTAGGGGTACAACCCAATAATGGGGTACCTATCTGGGTTAGACACCTTGGATTCTCACCTAATCTAGCGACATTACGCAATATAAAATGCGGTGTAAGAAGATTTAGGTTGGGCGACTAAGGCATACTGTCTTTCCCAAGAAGTGCAGAAAATGATCAAGGCGCCGAGGTACACGGTTGAGTCAAGAGTGCCGGGTGAGGTTGAACCACATCTGCCATTTTTGACAAGTCTTGGAAAATGATGAACTTGGCCCAAAGATACCCCATAGGGTGCAACCTCGTAACTATAAGCCCTATAGGCAAAAAGGATAAGAGGTTGCGATCAAAAGCTAGTTGTTGGCAGAACCGGATGGGAAAAGCTAACCTTGTATGGTCGATGTACGCTTCCTTGAAGGGGCAACCAGGGGGAAGATCAAGGGCATCACCCTCCATTAGGGAGCTGATACGTGCTATAAGACGCAAATGTCACGAGGTTTCTTGTTTGCGAAAACATAAAGGCTTGTCATATTTGTGCAACAATTGAACTTCTGCGAGCCTTCTAAAAAAAAAAAAAAAAGAACTCGCAGAACATAACAATGAAGATAAGATGAGATCAATGGGTTTTTGCATGAAAGTGTAAAGACGTCCTGCGATTTCATCGCAAGACGATAATGTCACGAGGTTGTATATTCGCAAGAATGTTCAGACTTGTCATATTATCGCAAATACAAAATATTATCACAAAAGAGGTGGCAAAATAAGACCTTTACTTAGGAAGGAATGATAAGACCACAGCAATTCATGAAATTTATTCCATCAATATCATTGAAGAATTTTTACAAGAATATATATCATGAAGTCTTAACAAAGAAGACAACTCCATCAAGATCATTGAAGAATTTTGAAGAGAATATATATCAAAGAAGACAATTCCATCAAGATCATTGAAGAATTTTGAAGACAATATATATCAAAGAAGACAATTCCATCAATATCATTGAAGAATTTTTACAAGAATATATATCACGAAGTCATACCAGAAGAGGCGATTTCATTCGCGAAAATACACAAGTAAACTTGCGAAGATGATTATATGAATAGAGGCAATTCAAAGATATATCAATTTTACTGCAGAAAAATGAGCTAAGTAACACAAACATTAGCTATGCATTATAATAGATAAGTATTAACATCATACAAGTATCATACTTGCATCATACAAGCATCATATTCGCATCATTCAAGCATCATATTTGCATCATAAAAGCATTGCATAAACATTTTATGGCATAAGCATCACATACACCTTTCATAACATAATCATTACATAAATATTATATTCGCACAAGTATTTTACAAAATTTTACAGGATAATACCGCGAAACTTCGCAGAAACATTCATAATTCGCAGGACTATTAATAATTCGCAACAGTATATTCGCAACATTATTCGCAGCACTATTCACAACACTATTCGCAGCACTATTTAGAAGTTCAGAAATTCGCAGAAAACCCCATAAATTCGCAGAAAAAGATGAAATTTGCAGAAAAATTCAGAAGTTAGCAGGGTTACCACTTGAGGTAGAGGAAAGATAAGAATAGAGACACAATTTAATTATTCAACATTTTCTCAAGGATTTTCCTTCATAGATAAAGAACAGAGGCAACTATGGATACCCGAGAAAATATTTTATGTTCTTTATCTTCTCAGCAAGAATCCTCACCAAAAATGGATTAATAATTTCACATGAACAGAGGCAATATTTATCACCCTCATCAAGGATATTCCATACTTCTTATATATTTCGAGGATTAAATACTTCTTATACTTCTTAAGGATACTTCATACTTCTTATATATTTCGAGAATTGAGTACTTCTTATACTTCTTCAAGGATATTTTATATTTCTTATACTTCACATTTCTTTAAGGGTACTTCACACACTTCATACTTCGCAAGATGATACTTTTAATTACTTCTTAAAGCTTCAGAACTTCGCAAAAGAATAGAGGCAAGTATATACTTTTTGAGTTTGATATTCTTTCGCTTGTTCCTTCACCAACAAAGATCAAAGACTACTACAACGGATTTTTTCTTAAAGATCGCTCTTCAAGCAATATTCAAGAAAAAAGAGGCAAGATGTAGGAGCGGAATATCACAGCAAATGATAACTTACAAAATCGTGGAGAGAAAAGACATCTTGCGAGCAAAGAATATTTTGCGAGCAAAGGAAATCACGAGGAAAGCAAAAGAAGTTCGTGAAGTGAAGTTACGAAGTTTCGCAAGAAGTTCGTGAAGTTACGAAGCTTCGCAAGATAATTATCAAATCCGAAATGGCGGGACAACACAACTGTCATATTTTTTAAGATCATATAAATAGCCATTTAGGCATGAGAAGAAAAGAGAGTTTTTTTGAGAGAGAGAGATAATTTTAGGAGGAGAGAAAAAATATTAGGAGAGATTTTATTTTCTTTATCATCTTGTTCCCCAAAAAATTCTAGAGCTCCAAATATTCTTTAATGGAGTTTCAATTGTACAATCATGTAATTACATACAATCACTAGTGAAGAACCGTGGATGTAGATCACATTGATCGAACCACGTAAAAATCTTTGTGTCACTTTTATAATTTTAGTAATTTAATTCTTAGTTTCATATCAAATTAATTAGATTTAGGAATCATTTTAATGGATTCTTATGAGGGTGTAGTTGTGAGATAATCCGCAACTACACTTCTCACATCTTTTCTGCACAGAAGAAAAGATCATGAGAATAAATTTCCGTAATCTCCTATGTTTTCACCTCCATCTTTATTCTGACACGTCTCTAAACCTTTCACCAGCTGTCTTCATATAATTTTATCATCCATATATTTTTCGACACGTCATCTTAAACCGATGTAATTTGACCATTCAGGTCCTTTCACTGTATTAACTATATTTATTTTCTCGAGAAATTTCTTCTGCTATAAATACCTTCTCTCATTCTTCTCTTTTTCTTTCTTCTCATTCTCTTTCCTTCTTCTTCTCTGCAAATTTCATTGCTTTCCCGCAAATCGCGCATCTACTATCTTTTGCCATTTTTTCAATCTCCTTTCATTTCCATTCTCTCAAAATGGTTGCTGCTGGTGCTAAAAATCTTATTGATTTCAATTTGATGCAAGAAAAACTTAAAAATCAAGGATTTGACTTATCTTTAATCCCAGATCAAAGTCCCAAATCTGTTCTTTCTCTTGAATTATTTTCTAACTTCCAGTGTTCTCGTGAAAAAATTATAGTTTCGTTAGGCCAACTTGAAGCTGGTCTTCCACTTCCTCTCTACAACCCTGAACTTCCACTCTTTTACCAAATAATTTCGATAAGAGATTTTCACGAGCGGTGTATCAACTTGGCGGGGATTGTATTAGATTATTCTTTTGGAATATGCCTCTCGTGGTGCTGGCAAAGGATCCCAATATTCCGAAGAACATAAAAGTCTTAAATATAAACATATTCCGATTATCCCTGCAAAGTATACTGTAGATAACTTCTTTCGAAATTACCAGTTACTCCCCATGGTAAGGGATAGTACCTGTTGGGGTGTCCGTTTGCATAAAAAGAAGGTCACTGCTGAAAATGCTCTTATGCAAGATATTGATTTTCATACCAATACAAATGATGGCCCTCTTCATTCTAATGACGATAAGTGGTTTATTTTTCCCTTATGCCTTAAAGGTCCTTATATATCCGGTTCTCTCCAACTTCCTGCGAATTTCTCTCACTATGAACCATGGACTTTCAACTGGCCTGATAGGTTTTACAATGTATATTCTCTCATCTTCTTAAGCTATTATTATTTTTTCCTTCACACTCTCGCTAACTTTTCCGTTATCTTGTAGGTTGCCAAAATGAAGCTTAATTACCAGAAATATAGGAAACCCAACACTCTTCTAGCTCTTAGATCTTTCTGAGGATGAAGTAAGAAATATTCCTTTATTAATTAACAATATATTGTTGCCCCTATTTCTTATCTTTATCTGTGTTTGTAGGTAATTGAAGAATTACCACCTTTAGAGACAAAACCTAAGGAGAAACCTTCAACTAATCGTAAAGGGAAATCTACTGTTTCATGTGAAGGAAGACGCTCTGTCCCTCGTGATAAAGAACCCAGCGAGCCTCCTTTGAAGAAGAATAAAACTCAGCATTCTTCTTCTCAACATACCCAATTGGATTCAATCATTATTAATAAATCTAATGATGAATTTATCGAAGAATTTGACGATATTAGAGAAGTTCCCTCTGTGAAAAATTCTTCTACTTCTGATTCTTCCATGGCCCAACTGTCCATGCTTTTTGGCGATTCTTCTCATGGAACTGCGAATGAGTATGGTGATGAGACTCTTAATGGGATAGCTCAAGCACTCGTCAAAGTGTGCGATGCTCCAATCTTATCTGATAATAATTCTCTTCGTGGAATTTCTGGAACTCTAACTCCAAGCTTCTTAAATTCACTTGGTATTCTGGTATGTTTTCTTAATTGTTTCTTACTTCGCCAGATTTCTCTCGTCAAATTTTTTGTACTTATAAAACTCTGTTGCAGGTTGGGAGAGCTTCTTTTGCTGCTGCTGCTGATTTAGATAATAAATGTGCTTCATTTAAGAAAAAGGTTGTTAACCTTCGCCAAGATAAAGAGAAACTAGAGGCTGAAATTGCTGAGCTTCGCGAGAAAAATAAACTGTTGAAGGCTGAAGCTTCGGTTGATAAACAGAAGATTTTGGATCTTAACAATGCCAACAAACAACTTTATGGTATGATTTACTTTTTCTTTCTTTTAGATTTTTTATTTTTCTTTTATATAGCTTATCCAAGCAATCATTTTTGCAGATGTTTATGGTCTAACTGACGAGGCTACATTCCTTCAAACCTTTCCCGAACATGTAGATGATAATACTCTTCTTGCTCGCCTTAATAACTCCTTAAGTAATTTTGCTGACGAACAAATTAAATCTCTCTCTATAGAGGAACTTAAATTTAAGTTTAATCTCCTGACCATTGAACACAGACACACTTTAGGATTATCTAATAAATTTAAGCGTCTTTATCATGAATCAAAAGAAGTGATCAATGGATTAAGAAGTAGAAATAGTGATCTTGTTGACGAGAAAGATCAAGCAATTAGAAATGGCAGCGAAACTCTAGCAGATTTTCATAAAATTCCTCTCGAAGTTCAAATGGAAAGAGATAAACTCTTCTGCGAAAATAAAGATCTTCTTGCAAGAGAAATTCAAGTTCGTTCTCGCCTTCTTATTACTAGCGATGATGAGTTTTCTTGGGCAGCACAGGTTCTTGATAATGCTAGGAATAATTTAGGTATAGATGCTAGTCTTCATGCTGATCAATCGGCCTTAATTAGGGACTTGATTTCTGAGAAAGAAGGTTGTTAACCACTCTATTCTATTAACTTTTTTTTTTTTATTCTTTTTTTTTTTTTTAACTTCCATCTTAACGGTGCCTTATTCTCGCAGATTCTGAAGATAGATGTCGTGTAAGGATGAGAGAACTAGAAGATATTAATCACCAACTTGCGAACGATCTTACTGCTCGCAACGATAAATACTCGCGATTAAAAGATCAATTTGAGATTACTTCTGCAAATTTTAATAGAACCCTCCTCATCACTCGTAATGATACCACTAAGCAGGTTTGTGACGACCATGGAATTCCTCATTCTTTGTATCCTGATATTGCAAAGGAAATACCATCAATAATTCCAGATCTTGGTGTCTCTGATTCTGATGAAGATTTTGACGAAGAAACAAATTCTGGCGATGATGAAGAACCCATCAAAGATAATGAAGAAGAGAAATCCGGTGAAAAAGAAGAATCTGATAAAGATAAAAATGTTGATAAATGAAACAATGTATCTGTCTGACTTCTTTCTTTTATGTAATCAATCGCGAGTTTCTTCAATTTGCTGCAACTTTCTTCAATTTAATGTGTAAATTTCTTTGCCCCTTTATCTGTATGAATGAAAGAACATCCTCTTTTTTGCAAATATAACTTGGTCAATATAGTTTGCATCTACTAATTATCTGCGCTTTAATATCCATATAAATTTCTCATATGGTGATGAATAATAATCTTTATCATTCTATTCTTTCCCATACTTGCCTCTATTATTCATCTACAATATGAGAAAGTTAATAAACGAATATTTTGGCGAATTTTATAATTTCTGCGATATTGTCGCAAACCTTGATATTTTTGCGATCTTATGGTCTTATCATGCCTTCCTACTTAAATGTATTACTTTGCCATAGTATTCTCTCCGCGACAAGATCGCATGACGTCTTTACATTTTCATGTATTGACCCATTGATCTCGTCTTATCTGAATTTCTTTATTCTATTGCGACAATATGACGAGCCTAAGTTTTCTCGCGAAAACAAAGCCTCGTGACATTGCCGTCTTGCGATGAAATCGCAGGACGTATTCACATTTGCATGTAAAAACCCCTTGACCTCATCTTAACTTTTTTCTCTTATGGATTTTTGCCTCTATATAATTTACGCGACAATATGACAGGCCTAAATGATCTTGCGATCTTAGAGCCCTATGACATTGCCGTCTTAAGACACTTATCAGCTCCCTAATGGAGGGTGCCGCCCTTATCTTCCCCCTGGTTGCCCCTTAAAGGAGGGCACATAGGCCATACAAGACTAGCTCCTCCCATCCAGATTTACCAACAACCAGTTGTTTTCGCAGCCTCTTGTCCTTTATGCCTATATGGATTATAGTTACAAGACTGCACCCTGGTGGGGTTTTCTTCAGGCCAAATGCATTGTATCCAAGACTTACCAAAGATGGCCAGGGTAGGTTCGTCCGTCCCGGGAATCCTTGGATAAACCGTGTACCTCAGATCTTGATCATACTCTGCACTTCTTGGAAGAGACTCTCAGTCGTCCAACCAGGGTATAACCTTATAAAGCTAGAAATCCAAGATCTCTCTCCCGGATAGGTTTTCTTTAACCCCTACGTCTGTATGACTCAGGTTCCAGTAGCGGTATAACCTTATCCCTGAATCATATAAAGAGATACCCCCTTTATGATGTGCTTGTAGGTCTTACATTTGCCTCTTAGGAAATTGTATTCGCGAACTAAGGTGCACGCCATAAAGATTCATCCCGTTCTCTTAATTTCTGTGAAATTATATTCGCGTTTCTTAAAATTTCTTGCGAGTTTCAAATCTCAATAATTTTTTTTTTTTTTTTTTTTTTTTTTAACTTTTCAATTTCATTTTCTTCGCTCAAACAGAAAAAACAACTTTACCTTTCCACTTTTAGCGATCTGCTCGTCATATTTCATCTTTCTATCACTTCATTCTTCTCATCTTCCTTATCATCTGTTCTTTTACTTAATGTTTTCCCGCAAGTTGCTTGTCATTTCTTCCTTTTATGCTTTTTATATGTACCTTTGCTGCGTTTTACTATTTGCTTGATATCTGCGAGGGACTCGTTAGTTACTTCTTCATGCTTTTCTATTGAATCAACCATTAATTTGTCACTTCTCTGTTGTTGCTTAATTCTGTGTTTCCAATTGTTGTTCTTCCCTGCTCTTTCTTCACAAGACTTGATATCTATCTCATAACATTTTTTACTTTCTCCCCAATCTCCTTTAATTACTCCAACACCATTTGGATGAGGGAATTTAATGAACTGATGAAAGGTAGATGCAACACCCAATATCCTGTGTAACCAAGGTCGACCAATCAAGGCGTTATATGGTGATTCAATATCGACAACACAGAATAAAATTTTGGAAGTCATTCCTCTTTACGGAATTCTCATTGTGATCTCCCCTTTAGGCTTGTTGGCAGTTCCATTAAAACCATAGATTCTGTATGTCGATGGTATCAAATCTTCATCTTTCCCACCCATGGTTCTGTAGGTATGGTAGAACAGGATATCTACGGAACTGCCAGTATCAATTAGGATTCTATCAATGGCCCAAGACTCTTCCATTTCGTTATTGTTTTCTTTACCTTCTTCTTATTCTTCTGCTTGTTCTGGTTTTATTTCCAACCTTACCACCAATGGGTTATCATGCAGCTCGCCAGGCTCTGGTATTTCTTGTGCTGTAAAAGAAAGGATTTGTTTCTGCCACTCTTCTAATGGCGAGATTCTCGCTATATTCATTATTTCTTTTCCATTCATATCTCTGGCAAAGACTCTACTTAAGACATCATCGTGGAAATCTTCGATGGTTCTGAAAGAATGCACAATAGAATTACAAAATAAATTATTTGCTTTAGTTCCAACCTCTATAACAAAAGTTTATGCTCCTTTTACATTAGTCATTCTGCGATCGTCTGGTGGTGGTGGCAATTGTTGCGATTGTTGATGCCCTTTTAGAAAATGATTTAGCTTCCCATGATCGATCATTCTTAAGATTATTCTTTTTACATTTCTGCAATTATTTATCGAATGCCCATGAAAATGATGATAAGGACAGAATTCTTGATTACGAGTGTTAGGATGTGGTTCCTTCCCCATGTTCCATGGCGAGGGTATATTTTCCATTAAAATGATAGCTTCCCAGATTTTTTCTACACTAGAATTCAAGGGTGGCATCTTAATATCCTCCCATATGGTTCTCATGCTCCCCTGATTTCTGAAATTACTTTGCTTTTGTCCACCATAAGTTTCTTGGGGTTGGTCAAGCCTTTGGATTTGACTATTTCCTCCACGATTGTAATAATTCTTCTCTCTTTCAAGTTCTTCTTGATCACGACTTCCCATAGCCACTAGCTTTTGTTTGTCATTATTCGCCACTTTCTCTGCTTGAACTTGCGAGGTGCTCGCCACATTATTAATCATTTTGGGAAGCAAACTTCCATTAGCCACTACAGAACTGGTGTTTGCAATTGGGTATGACTCCATTTTTTTTTGTTTATCTTCCAAAGCAATGTACTCTTCTTGTAGTTCTCTTAGTTCAGTCATTGTGATGGTGTTTTTGATTCTGAAAATTTGTATGTAGAGCAAATTGGTCGCAAACATTGCATTAATGAAGGATAAAATAAGATATCTCTCATCTACTCTTCCCTCCATCTCACTACACATTGTCTTCCATCTTATGGTTAGATGTTTTAGACTCTCGCCAATTCTATGTTTTAATCCAAACACATCTTCGATACCTGGTCTTGAAGAGTTGTTGCTTATGTATGCACCCAAAAATGTATCTTGTAAGTGATCAAAAGAAGTAATAGTATTTTTCGGCAATCCCTCAAACCATTTTAGCGCCTCTTGATCAAACTGGATGCAAAGTACTTGCATAAAACAGCATCATGATTCTCCCACTGCAGCATACACCTAACATAAGCTTTAACATGTTGAATAGCACAAGTAGTCCCATCGAAAATACTGTTTAGTGCTGGCAAATTGCATTTTGGAGGAATTCCTCTTAGTTTTACTTCCTGTGTGAAGGGAGTTCTAGCTGCTTCTTCGATTGCTTCATCAAGTTGCCTTCTTCCACCTTCTCTTCTATTATTTATCATCCCTCTCATTTCTGCTAATTCCCTCAAAATTTGCTCATATGCAGTTGGGCTTTGTTCTATTGGCCTTTTTAACGCACTTTCTCTTCTCCTGCGATTTTCCTCTTCATTTCTATCTAAAATTCGCAGTTGATTTTGTCTCCTAATTTCTTCTCCACCAACTTCTTCATTTCTCACCAATTCTCTTTGTTATCTTTCTATCCTTCTCTGTATTCTGTCATATTCTTCCCGAATATTGCCATTTTCACGATTTTGTCTTCATACTCGATTATCATGATTGTTTTTCCTTATTGCCTCTTGAAACTCCTGTTCTTCCATTTCTGCCCTCAGTCTTTCTCTCTCGCAAGCTAGACGTGCATGTTCAACATAATGTCTCTCTATTTCATTCTCAATAATTCTTTGATTTCTGACGTGCTCGCGTCCATGTAATATTCTTCTACCTTCTTCGTGATTTTCTTCACCATCTTGATTATCTTCATTTCTTTGATTTTCAATATTTCATCTTCCATTTAAAGTTTCCCCATATGGATTGTTATAATCATTATTTACTCTCTCTTCTCCCTGGCATTGCCCTCTATTTGGATTTTGCGTTTCTTCTTGTACATTTTCTCCATCATTTCTTATGAGGGAATTTCGCCTTGGTATTTCTCTAAGTGACCTTGAACTTGATCTAGTTGTACTTCTTGATCTTCTTCTTTGTAACCTTAAGTTCTCCATTCTCAACTCATGATTTTGTCTTGTTAAATTTGCACGTTCCACCGCCTCTAACCTTCTTTATTCTTGTATTCTTTGCCCTAATTCCTCTGCTGTTTCATCTTCATCTTGATGAATCGACCCTTCTTCTACCTCCTGATTTCTTCCTACTCCATTTTCTTCTCTTAATTGTCGATTTACTTCTTCTCCCATTGAATCCGATCTCCATGTATGCACGCTTACTCTATCATAATCCACTCTTCCATTTTGTACCGATGTTGATTGGTTTGGTTGTTGAATTGAATTTTCCCTTTCATTCCTTGTTCTATTCCTCCTAGTTCTCATCCTTGAAGATTCTCCTAATACACTTGTTTCTTCACCTGCAAGTCTTTTACTTCTTCTCACTATTGTTGGTGGTTCTGATGTATTTCTTCTCCTTCTTCCAGCCATTTCTTCAATTTCTCCAAATCTTCAAATTGTAATTAGAGATTTTGGATCTTGATTCCCCTTAGTCGGCGCCAAAATGTAGTAGCGGGATTTCCCACACTACACCCCTATTAAGATCCTATAAAAATCTAAGTGAAACTAGTTGAAGATTAAAGAATTAAACGACACTTTTATTATTTAGATCTCAGAAATGTTTACAGAAAATATTCAAACTCAGAATTACAACTTTCTTTTCTGGAGTTTCTCTCTCCTCAAGATTTTCTCAACTCTAAAAAATACATCATCTTCATCTGGACTTACTTGAACCCTTTATATAGGAAATTACATAGTGGGTGACAGCTAAGTTTTCCCCTTCTTTCGGATATATCGTGGTATTTGCAATATTAATATTCGCCAACTTTTGTAATCCTCGTGAAACAACACTCTCATAACATGTCTCTTCAATCGTTAGCTATTATGATGCTTCCCCGTGACGCTCGCAAAATGTTATTGAAGAATCCTCACGACACTCTCGTGAATAATGTCGTTTATACTTATAGGAATATTTGACCTTCTCGTGAAAGCGTTGTTCTTATCATGAGAATATCGTTGTGGAGATATTCTGGTACTACAGATTCTTCCAAGATTCTTTCCCAGGGCGGGCTTCCTCAGCGATTGTTTCCCACTCAAATATCTTCATTAATTGGTTATGTTTTGAAGCTAAATATACATCAACAAATAAATAAGGGAAAATTGAGTACAAAAAGCAAGGATTTACAGAGGCAAAAGCAAAAACAAGAAAGTTATACCTTTTAGATCATCATTTCTGCTGCGAAGAATTTCACAGTCTAAATCAGAATTATGAAGCTTATGATCGAGAAATTCACACTATAAAGTTTTGGCTTGAAGATTCTTCTTAAAAATTTCAACCTCATCTTCTAAAGCAGTTAACGAAGATGAAGAACCGCAAGACCCAAGATGCTTGCTTAGAATCATATAAATATCCTGTCTCGCAGGATCTGAAGAAGATTTCATAGCATCGTTCAAAACTTCAGATAATACTTGAAAAGTAGCTTCAACCCCTGTTGCTATTTCTTTGGAAGAAGGAAGAGAAGTAGAAGAAGAGGTTTTGGCAATAGTAAGAGTGGAAGAAGGAATTTGATTGGTCGCAGTTATAGTTTCATTCATCGCATCATCATCCACCGCAACCTCCTTTATTGCAGCTTTGTTTACCACAGTTTCATTATCTACGACTTCATTTGCCGCAGCCTCGTTAACTGTTGTTTCATTTATGTTAGTTACATTCACCACAGCTTCATTTGTCGCAGATTTATTTCCAATTATCATAGATTCATCTATCGCAGTTTCCAAAATGTTGGGATTATCAGATATAGGAATGTTAGTATTGATAACTTCATTAGAGGTTGATGAAGAAATAATATGGGTATTGAGATTCACGTAAGGAGAAGAAGAAGATTTATCTTGCGATGGAACAGGTTTTGCAGGTAAAAATTCGAGAATATCCACTTCATCTGAAAGAACTTTAACTTGACGCGAACGCTTAAGAGGTTTAGGAACATTCTCTTCGTTCTGCGAATAATAATGTATGTAAGAAATAGAGGCAACAATATTGTTATTTCAAAAGAATAGCTGTTTCTTACTACCTTATCATTCTCAGAGCTCTTCGTCTTCCCAACACGCCTTTTCTGAGAACCCTTAGGGTTAGGGTTCTTGATAGTAATTTTGGTTTGAGAAGTGGTGTTACTGAAAAAGATGATAGAATATGGGGATTATGAAGAAAAGAGGGCAATAAAGAAAACATAACAAAAAAGATGTAAAATAAGAACATACCTTTGAGTCTCCATTAAAGCAGCAGCAGGAAGAATACCAGGAAAGAAAAAGTTGCAGACAAAAAAGATTTTAAAGAAAAAAGAGAAGGTGAAAGAAGAAAGAAATACACTCGAGTGGAATGGTATTTATAGATGAAAGATGGGTAACCAGGTAAAACGGTAAAGATAGACGCGTGTCAATAGTAAAAGCGTAAAGTAAGGAACTTTGTCGGGTAAAAGATAAGGAGTTGCGGCAAATTAAGAAGCTTAAATTCTCATGATCTTTATCTTCTTCGCATAAAAGATATGAGAAGAGGCAAGATGTAGGGGCATAATATTGTCACAACAATATTCCTGCGAAATAAACAACTGTTCTGCGATGCATCGATAATAAACGAATTACTCTGCGACACATCAGTGATATTCTGCGACACATCCAAAGATGACTTAAACAATGACGTAATGACTGAAAACGACAGAAACACGAAGAAAGTGTGACATGTTTGCGGTATATCAATAAAACTTGCGAAAGATAAAGGCGGTGCCAGCTGCGATTTATCGCAAGAACTCAGATCCGAAATTGAAGGGAATCTTAGCTGTAAATGAGCTGTCATGAGCTGTAATCCACTATGTAAATACCTATATAAAGGAGGTGAATAGTTCCAGAGAGGAGAGGAATTTTTGAGTGTTAGGAAAGTTTTTTAGGAGAGAGAAAATCTTTGTTAAGTGTTTTGTGTTCTTGATTTTTGTAATTCCATAAGATCATATTAAAGAAAAAGTGTTCTTAATCTTCAAATTATGTCATAAATATTGATAGATTCTTGAATAGGGTGTAGTGTGGGAATTCCTGCAACTACATAGATAGTTTAAATGCTTATCATTTAAAATCAGGGACAAGATTTTTCTTATTGAATTCGTATCTTGATAGATAAATTGCAAGTTTCATACTTGTTGAAATTCAGATACGACTAAATTGATCTTGGATATTGATTTTTGAGATTTCCCAAGAACTTTTCTACACAATCAGGTTCAAGGACCTTTGATCTGAAATCTGGTGGGATTTTTGTTGAATTTGTATCTTGAAAAATAGATAACAAGAATTTTTCTTGTTGGAATTTGGATCTTGAAAAGTTCGGGTAACTACTAGGTTGACCTTGACTTACAATTAGGAACAAGGATCTTATTATTAGAGATTTAAACGTATTTAGTGTACAAGGATTGTACATTTAGGCTAATGAACAAAAAAGTTAGTGGTGTACTATGTCCTCTGTCCTTTTCAATTAGTACTATGAACAAAAAAGTTAGTCGTGTACTGTGTCCTCTGTCCTCTATCCTTTTCAATTAGAGACTTACATTCAGTTGAACCCAATTAATCAAGGGTTTATATATCAAGTTTGGTTGTTTAGTAGCTATTGACTTTGAGTTATTGAACTTCTATCTAAGCTCTTTAAGCGATATTTACTAAAAACATAACACGTGAAGTTTAGATGACTTGATCATTCTAATAATCCGAAGAAGATATGGTTTAAGTGACTTTTTCCACATGAACAAAGATTTAGTCAGACACCTTAATCGGCACCAGAATGTAGTTGGTAAAAATAGACGACTATATCTGAAGGGTTATGAACTACAAAGCTAAGGCTAAACAATAGTAAAAACAAAAAATAACCAAACAGAGAGAAAGTAAGACGTCATTATATAGTAAGCGGGATCCCTAATATGGAGGCTAAGTTTACATATCTATATAGATCATGGAGACATACCTCCATGATCTTGTGTTACTCGTGAATTATCATAGATAAATTACGTACATTCTAAAATATTTTACTACTACATGTTACATGTGTGGATACCATAAATATTCTAGAAGGTCGTGGTATATATTTGTTAGCGCATAGCTCAGTTGATCCCACCAAGCGTTGGTATGTCAAGTTTGGTTGTCATATTTTAGTGAATCAAAACTCATTTAAAGAGTCGCTTGATTATTTACCAGAGTAAACTTTGTATAGGTTAGATAGAAAGTTACTAGGATATGAGACTTATAAGTATTACGTGAAGACTTGAAGAATGTGAAGAAGTAAAGAGCTACGATGGCGACATCATCCTCCCACTTGAGGTTAGTAATATTTGACTTAAAATGTTTCATTCCTAAAGTATCTTTTAAGTCGTGCACATTGAAAACATAACTGTGAAGCTGTGAATGATTATACTCTAGTTAGATATAGTATTAAGGGATTACAATATGAAGTATAACATCTATCTTTTGAACTTAGTATATAAAACATTGACATAATCGTATAAATGCTATTGTGATTATGTATGGGTATGGATGAATATTTCGTCCTAGGAAACAATGTTTTACATTCGTTTAAAGGAAGTACATTCATAAACTTGTTTTGTGAATCGAAATGGAAATCGCTAGGATTATTGGTATTGTTATTTATTGCAAATCTTTGGATTACCAATATGTGTGTTTAGTATAACCGCTCATAACTTGTTTATGTATCTTGGTAAAACTATTGACAATGCCTGACTTTTGTATTGGTATGACTTTTATTAGTGAAACAGATCTTAAGTAATCACCTGAGATGGTATGATCGATTTATTGTAATTGGTATGACCAACTCTAGACATTGGGGAACTGATCCTAGTAAGAGGTGCAACCGATCAAAATAGGGAATTGATCCTTGTAAGAGGTACAACAAGTTTTTAGTAATTGGGGAACCGATCCTATGACTTGTGCAACCGAATACAAGTTTATACCATAAATATGTGGTAACCGATCCTAGTACCTAGTCAACAAAATTTTGGTAACTAGCGTGACTAATCTTAGTACCCACATGGAGGTAGAATCGAAACTTGTTTTGGTAGAACCGTGAAACCCACGATTGGTGATTTGATAGGATAATCAATCACATAGTTCTTGGAAGTCAGATGAACCAATTCTAAACTTGTTTGGAAGTGTGGCAAATTGGTTCCAAGATTGTAAATATGAAAAAGAATTTACAAAGTAAACATGTCGACATACTCTGAACATATACAGTAACTCTTATCTTTTGTTGTTCAAAGATATTCCTTAATAGCTAAAGGAGAATCCCATATCGAAATAAATTGAGAATCTTTTAATTAAGGTTTTTAGATTTTATATGCATCTAATTCCCAGCAATTAAATTCATATCTTTATAAAATAAAAATTAGTAATGTGCATTTACTAATTGGTGATTTTCTACTGAGATTTCGGTCAATATTTGGACATAGCATTTCCATGAATTATGAAAACCGATATGGACTTTATTGCATATCTTTGAGAATATTCGGTTTTGGAAATTCCTTGGTGTCCAAACTTCCTTAGTCTATAAATATTGAAGTTTGCATTTCAAGTAAACTAATCTTCAGAGCCAGAAAAACTACCTAGTTGTGTTGTTACTGGAAGAGTCGTCCATTCATATTGATGTTATACCATTGGTAAAGCCGCTTATCGGAGAGGAGAGTAATATAATTAGGTGAAATCTCTTACGACCGCTCATTTTAAAGACTTCTTTTGGATTGGGAAGCTCTACGAGTACCGTTGGTGGGAAACTAGATAATTACGGTTTATTATTAGTTTTCAATTGATTTGATTGACTAACGGTTGTTGAACTTTGATTGCACCTAGTTTGTTTATGCTTGAGAATCTTCTCTTCTGATATAATATTCACTCAAACTAGATCGAAATATTGACGGGGATCTTTAGAACTGTTTGTAGATCTAAAAACGTCTTGTGATAATTCATTATTAACATACTCCGTTATGTGTGTGATTGATCACAAGATATTCAAGTTGTTTGTGTGCAGGTGTTTATTGAAGATATAAGAAGATTTGAAGACAAAGAAGATTTCTTATTTGAGTTCATAATCTTTGGTGTGCACAAAACTTGATCGGCTGGGGATATAACTATAATCGGCTTATCTTTGTGATAATCTTGATTGATTAGTTGAGTAGATCGGCATCAATACAATTCTTTGTGATTCAAAGTATTGATTGCAAAATATGGACAATTACTTTGGTAGTTGTTAAGAGATAGATCTAAGAACCCGACAAAGGAGTTTATTGGGATAAATAGAAGAGCCTTTTGTCAAACTCATATCACGTTGTTTGAAAAGAGTTGTTACCGAACATATTTGTCGTTCCTTTACTGTTTGGAATACGAACCAAAGGAATTGTTCCAAGTGCGTGACTTATTACAAGTTGGAGTCGCAAGGATACTGAGGGAACTAGGTGAATTATAGGTTTAGTTGCTTGGTCTCAACTATACGAAGTTGGTTTTGATTTTGTATAATGGATTAATTCTGAGAGTATTCAATTCTGGACTAGGTCCCGAGGTTTTTCTGCATTTGCGGTTTCCTCGTTAACAAAATCTTGCTATGTCTTTTACTTTTCTATTTCCGCAATTATAATTTTTTTATTATAATTAGAAGTAAAATACACAAACGTTAATTCCTATTTACTTGATAGAAATCCTATTGTGTTTGGTTAAGTCCGAACCTATTATCAAGTAAACATACTTCGTTGTTGTATTGTCTCGATCTTGTATCCATAGTCAATCACACAAGTTATTATGTTGTCATATTGTCTCGATCTCGTATCCATAGACGATCACACGAAGTATGAACCGATTAGTTGTATTATCTCGACTCAGTCCATAGACAATCACTTTCGGAGAAAGGACTTACAAGTGGAAAAGTTTTAGATTGAGGTATATTTGGGTACCCTCGTCTTTTCAATATTGTAACGATTTAAGCGCCCATTATTAGTATTATTCAAAAAACTTAGCATAGTTTAATTTTTTCTATTTTTCATGAGATGTATAAGATCAAGGAGGTTTTTCCCTTGATCCTTATAAATAGAATAAATTCTTTTGTCATTTGGTGCACTTTGACATATTTCTTCACTATTTTGATGATCTTGTATTTGTTTTTTAGAGTTTTTTTTTTTTTTTTTCGTTTTAAGAACGATTTTTTTTCTTCACTTTAATGGTGATTCTTTTAACTTTGATGCTTGTTTTTCCATATTCAAATACCTCGATGATTAAACATGACAGATAACCTAACGGTGAAAGGTTTCGTTAATGAGCGATCTCTCGGAAAAGTAACGCAAATTAGACATCTTTAAAGGGATGGAAACACAAAATATCCTGGAAATTTAAGCCATCCGGATTCTCGTTAATATGTACAAAACTAAGTGCTACAAACTTCTCTTTATGGAGCATCTCTTGTATATTAAAGAACACAAGCATCCAAAATTATCGGAACTAATTACAGATTACGTCATCCTTTCTCTCTATTTTTATACAAAAGATTAATACATTTGAAATTTGGCCTTTTGCTTTGCGATATACATATAAATTGGTATCTTTGTTTGTATTTGGTTCAGATATTTTTGTATTTAATTTTTTTTTCTTATAAATGATCATGTAATCACCTTTTAGACCGCATAAGATGTAATCACCTTTTAAACCGCTAGATTGGGGTATACCCAGATTAATTGGGGTATATCCATTATATTCCCATCCAAAATAGTGTGCTAAGCATCCACAATCATAGAATATACTAAAACTAAAACCATAACCAAATACTAAAATTATATGGGTTTGAGGGTGTTTCAACACAGCGGTGGAGAGTAAAATTATAGTGGGGCGGAGATTCAAAGTACGCTTGAAAAGAAGAAGAAAAAAAAAAACGGGCGGAGATGAAATCATGCGCCCCCATGGGGAGGAGATTAAAAGTGCGCCCCATGGGGAGAGTTTTAAAGTGAAAGTTATGGGGCGGATAATTTAGTGTTCGCCCCAATGGGGAGGATGATTTAGTGTTCGCCCCATATTTTGGGCGGAAGATTTGATGTTCGCCCCACCCAGGCGTACTTTGAAATTCCGCCCCACTATAATCAGTTTTACTCCAGCCTATCGAACAAATATACTCTGATTTACGCTCTCTCTCCAACTAAAACCAAATATTTGGTTTTACTCCACCCCCACTGTGATTGGTTTTTGACTAAAAATCAGTTTTACTCCAGCTTTTAGTCGTCCATTGTGGACGCTCTAAGGGGTGTCTAAAAGGTGTTAAAAGACCAAATTGCCAAAAAAAAACCATGTCGACTAAAATTCATAAAAAAAAAAAAAATCAAATCAAATTTGGGTTATACGGGTTTTGAGATTGGGTACAAAATCATACCCAATCTCAATCCTGTATGATCCAAATTTTTATCAACAGTCGGCATGGTTTCTTTTTGCCGACCTTGCCGACTTATATCAGCCGGCATCTTCCCAGGTTGAATATTGTGCCGACTTTTCATCTATGAAATTTGCATTTATAGGGTCGGCACGGTATTCATACTTATAGTTTAGTCGGCAGGTTATGAAATTAATACCTTGCCGACTAATCATGCATTTGTAACACCTTTATTTGTATGTCAAAAATCTTATAGTCGGCAAGGTATTTTTTGCCGACCTTGCCGACTATAAGGTAGCCTGCAAGGTAAAAAAATCAATAAGATGCCGACTAGTGAAACATTTACAACAGTCTCTTGTGTGTCAAAAATAATAAAGTCGGCATCTTCTTCATTCACCGACCTTGCCGAACGGATATAGTCGGCATGTTATTCATCCATAGACCTTGCCGGCCAGATATAGTCGGCATGTTCTTCATCCTTAGACCTTGTCGGCCGACTTTTCACAAAATTCAGAACTGGTGTTGATTGAACTCATGGGATAAAAGTTTTAACCTACTCAATTAATCCCTCTAAACTCAACTAATTAAGCTAATCAAACTTTTTAGTGTTAATTAAACAAGGGTATATTAGCCATTTAGAAAATATATGGTTTAAGGGGTGGCTTCTTTTACTTCAAAACGACCTAGATTTTGTCTCATTAGGTATACCCCAATTAATCTGGGTATACCCCAATCAATCCAGGAAAAATAATAACTAGAGAAAAAATATGAATTTGTATAACCTTCTTCCAAACGATGCTAGTTATTTTATATTATTTGGTAGTAAATAGGAAATAGTTCAGCCTATTTTAAAATTTATGACCGTTGCTTGTATTTTTCATAATATTGCAATAGCACATTTTTTTTCACAATGTTGCAATTGCACATTGTATTTTTCACAATATTGCAATAGCATTTTTTTTTCTTCACAATATTGCAATAGCACATGAACTTATTCATCATATGAATACAAGAAAAGGAAGAAAAAAAAAGGAGCAAATGGTACAATATGAATTAATATTGATATGGCCAAAGCTTTTGATAGGGTTAACTGGGAATTCTTGATTCAAGTTATGAAAAAAATGGGTTTCAGCTCTCAATGGTGCAATCTAGTGCACCAGTGCATATCCACCGCTACTATGGTTGTTCTGGTTAATGGCTCTCCTGGAAAATTCTTCAAACCCACAAGAGGCCTCAGACAAGGAGATCCCCTATCTCGTTACTTATTTATATTATGTATGGAAACTCTCTCTAGATATCTGACAGATGTTGAATCTCAAGGTCTTATTCATGGAACAAAAGTCTGCAGTGAAGCTCCAACAATCAACCACCTTCTTTTTGCTGATGACTGCATGATTTTCTGCAAAGCTAATATGGAAGAATGTAACAACCTAATCCAGATATTTCAAGAATTTGGACATTCTTCAGGGCAGCTGATAAATTTCTCCAAGTCAGGCATCTTCTTCAGCAAGAACACTGATCCAAACATTGCAGACAAAATAAGTGATACCATGAAAGTTCAAAGGATCAACACTGCTGATAAATATCTGGGATCTCCTCTCTTCACCAACATAAGCAAGATTCAGGATTTTAAACCTTGTGTTGAAAAACTAAAATTCAGACTTGCAGGTTGGAAATCCACTCTATCTACAGCTGGTAAAGTTATTATGATATAAATTGTCACCTCAACATCCATCATTTACCAAATGAACTGCTTCAAGATTCCAAAGGGCATATGCAAAGAGATACATGCTATACAAAGGAATTTCTTTTGGAACAAAGATCAAGACAAACCCAAATGTCTATTTTACATTGCTTGGGATGCAGTCAATAAACCAAAAGAGTTAGGAGGTTTGGACTTCAAAAATATGGAATATTTCAATCTGGCTATGATCTCAAAAATTGCCTGGAGATTAATAGAAGAACCAACATCACTTTGGACTAGTACTATGAAGGCCTCCCATTTTCCAAATCAAGAAGTCCTCAGAATGGAAACTAAGCCAAAAAACACTGACTCTTGGATTTAGAAAGGCATTTTGGAAGGCATATCTATATATGGAGAATAGGGGATGACACTAACATTCATATCTGGGAAGATAGATGGGTTGAAAATCTACCTTAGATACTCCATAAACCACCTCAGTGCCCACCAAACCTGAAAACAGTCAATCAACTTTTCAATACCCATGGGGAATGGGATCAAAATCTCCTCACTCTCTGGTTCCCTAAGGACGTTCAAAACCTTATCCTTCAGACTAATCATCATCCAAACTATGAGGATACTATTTAATGAAGCTTAACCTACACTAGGAAATTCACTGTCAAATCCCTTTATGACAGGCAGATTAATGAGAAATATTCAAGTGATACTCATACTGATCCATGGAGAGAAATTTGGAAACTAGACACCACCCCAGCGATTCAGCTATTCATATTGAAGTGTGCTCATGGTATTCTCCCAACTAATGCCAAGTTAGCTGGTATCCTAAATTATATTGATCCAATCTGCAACTTCTGCAAGAGTGCTTCGGAAGACATTACTCATGCTCTCTTAGCTAGTCCAGCTGCCTCTGATGTATGGAGGAAACTCTTTGGAGACAACTATCAACTTTTTTCTGCTCAAAGATCTTTCCATGATTGGTTCAATAGTTAGTCTATCCCCAACAATCCTTCAACTAGCTGGAATACTACTTTTGCTACCATATGCTGGTTTATCTGGAAAGCTAGATGTGATAAGATATTCAGAAACATTGATCATAATGCTGCTACTACTACCCTGAAAATCACTCAACACCTATGCACATATAACAGAGTGATTCACAATCCAGAGCATATCTTAAACAACATCCATTATCAGGACAACACCACTGATTCAAACATAAGACAAAGCAGTCTTGTCAGAAACACTAGACAGAAGTTTGGCATCACTATTAGCATACACATTATGGAAGTTAATAATAATATGGCTAATAGTGATATATCACACTATACTAACTTTGCTTTGGTGGCTCTCTCTTTCACAGGGAAGTGCATGGGAGAAAGGAACTTCAAAGACACATCAACTGGACTCAGCAGAGCCAGCAGAGGAGCTCAATTAGCACTGACTTGGGGAAAAGAAATGAAAAAGACCAACATAAACTTTGAAGCAGAAGAGGAAGATATTCTACAGTCCATTCAGAAAGACTACAATATTGAAGTGCAACAAATATTTCAATGAGCTTATGGAAATGAAGTTAGGAATGCTGAAGTCATAGACTTTGTTTTGGGAAGACTTATAAAGCTAGATTCTCAGCACCCCAACAATGTTGCTAAATTAGCTAGGATTACTAGTACTTCAAAACCTTAATTGGAAAGGTCCCAATTTGCACTTATTTTGGCAAGCCTTATAGTTCAGTCCAAACTCTACTCTTCAGGATAACTGTAATAACCTTAATACTATGTTAATGGATCCTCATGGTGCTAGCCTTAGCCCAGTTGATCCCAGTGATGTTACTTTGGAATAGGGATACACACAGACCCGACAAAGCCGCTTGAACCGTCCCACCCGACTAAAAAAAACCCGAAGCCCACCGAACCCGAAGTACACAACGTCCATATACGGTAAGTGCTATAAAAAAACCGAGATATCTATGGTGATACTCGGTTGTAGATAGTTACCAACCCAACTCATCTACAACCGACCGATCAAAGAGATCTATGGCTAAGAAAACCCTAATAATTGCATATAAATACTTCTCTTAATACTCCCGTCCAGCCACCAACACCATCGCATTTTATTCTTCCTTATTCTTCCCATTTTCTCTATCATGCAAACTAGGGATGCCGCAGAGGCGACTCATGTCGTCTAATCTTCAACCTTCTCTCATCTTCTTTACTAAACCCTCACCTAGCTACATCACCGCCATCATCTCCAGTTGTTGCTGATTTTTGTTGATAATCAAATGGAGCCTACAGGTAATTAAAAATTTTGTAGATTGATTTTTATTAGTAGGGTTTGGTTGATATTGATTTGTTGATTGATTGAATCGATTTGATTCTCCTTGATTAAGGTACTGCTGCTATTTAATAAGGTTTAGTTTGATTTCGATTTTTTGATTGATGTTTTAATCAATTGAGATACTCTTATTAATGATGTTTGGTTTCCTTGGATTTTTATTTTATTTTTTTAATTATTGAGGTACTCTTATTAGTAGGTTTTAGTTTGATTTCAATTTATTTTGTTTGATTTTGTGTTTTGATTATCTCTTTGGGTGCATTTTTCTATCACTGCTTTGTTTAATTTGTTTTATACATGAATAAAAAAGATGTGGATTTTACTATGTATGGTGTATGAGATCTTGTTATTGACTTACTGTTGTTGGTGATACATATAGGAGAGAATTGATAATTTGATTGTTTACATGCATGTCACTATGCATATTTACATGATATCTTTTTTGGGTATGTTTAATCTGGGTATAGTATTTCTTATGGATCACTTGGTGTTATGGTGTAAGATATGAAGAAGAGAAGAAGTTTGTTGGAGTCTAAAAGTGTCACTTTGCTGTTGTGTATTTGATTATGCTTTTTTGACAGTTTAATAGGGAACTAACAGTAATGTGTAATGTTTCCTTCAGTTGTAATTTTGGATTCAGATGTAACTATGGATGTCGAGCAATCCTTTGTATGCAATTTGTTTAGAGATTAAGCTCTTTGTATGCAATTTAGAGATTATTTGTATGAACTGCTTCACTCCTGTTATATTATCTTGAAATTTTTGGTTACACTTCTTATCACATTACAGTCCTTATAGTTAGTATTGCAGTGTAACTTGGTTGGTTTTCCTGATTCATATAAACAAGTATGTCTTTGTTGTGTATTTGTTGTTAGTGGATAGATGAAATTTTGTGCTGAACTTTGATGTAGGCTTCTGGTGCTAGTGAACTGCCTCCTCCTACAACCATAAATGATGCACAACAGACTGTTGACCCAACCGCTGCTAATGTTGCACCATCTGAAGCTCAAGAAAATGAACAAGCTGATAAGCCTAAAAGGGCTAGCACCAGAACTCCCTCAAAAGTATGGGCTCACTTCAAAAGAATACCAGGTACTGTTCTTGCAGAATTTAACTATTGTCACAAGAAGTATTCTGCTGATTCTAAGAAAAATGGGACTACTACCTTTAACATGTAGTTGCAGAATAACCTACAACTACACCCTCAGTAAAATTAGTAAAACTTGAGAAGTTCTTGATGTTGAATGATAACTTTTTTATTAATTCTCTTAATATATTACAAAGAAGTATCTAAATGGAACTAGAATAGTTACAACTTTCTCTATTCTCTTTCCTAAGATAATTTCTAATACTCACCAAAAGAACCTCCCTCATTTTACATTTGAACTCCTATTTATAATGAACTTTGTACAGCTGTATATGTGTTGCGAAGTATCGCAACACATCTTCGTACGATTATTCTATCTTCGCAAATATTCATACTTCCCTGTACTTCCTCTATCTTTGTATTGTTTTGTAACTCTTTCTTTTTATATTTGTCACGATGTTCGTAAGTTAATGCCTTGTGATATTCGGAACCTACATCTTGCCTCTTCTCATGTCAATTCTGCGAAGAAGAACTGATCGTGAGAACATAACCGTTACTTAGTCTTTTAGAATTTGGACACGTCTTTTGTAACCGTCCTTTTCTAGTTATTCCCTTATATAAATTCTTTTATATTCTCTTCATTTTCTTCTTCTTATTTTCTCTTTTTACTTCTGCAATTTTGTCTTCTTATCACACTCTCCATTACCATTTTCTCCTCCTGTTCATATCATCATGAGTTCTCCAAGGTAATTTTCTTCTATCTTCACGTTTTTCACTTTTTTTCCTCTTTGATTTCTGTATAATTTATTGTTTGATTTTGGTTTATTTCAGCAAAACTATTCCTCAAGTGAAATCTCCACCCAGAAATTCAAGCCCTAATCTTCGAAGAAGAAAATCCGAGAATCAAAAGGTAGTTAAAATACTCTGTCTTCTTTTTTTGAACAATATATTGTTGCCTCAGTTTTTAATCTACATTTTGATTCGTAGGCTGGTGAAAAATCCAATCCCAACAAGAGATCTCGAGTGATTAAACCCACACCAATAATTTCAATTGATGACTTCCTTCCTGAGATAGATAAGGAATTTCCCTCTCCTCCTCGTGAAAATACTTCTTCGCAAACTCATGCCTCTACTCCATTACCCAGTTTTCAATCTCCCACCAATGTCAATTTATCAACACTTCTTCAAGATCAACCCTCGCAAAATACTTCTTCAACATCTTCTCTTGAAAAGCCTATCTTGACTCCTAATCCTTTGAATTCTATTGCTCCAGACAATTTACAACTTGCTCTTATTCCTTCAAATTCTTCTCCTCTTCCTCAAGAAATTCGAGATGGAATTTACTCAACTTTTCGAATGTTATCTGAGGTTTTGAATAATACTGCGAAGTCTACTAATGTTCGTTCGCAATATGAGTTTTTCGAAGCACTAAATAGTTTCATCAATCCTGATATTTCTACTTCACGCCAATCCTTAGAAAAAGAAGTTGAATTGCTTCGCCAATCTCTGAAGTCTTCAAGAGGAGAATGTGAGAATCTCCGCAAAGAGAATTATCAGCTTCAGAATGATTCTCTTGATTGTGTGATCCTTCGCAAAAGGAATGATGAATTGAAAGGTATGATTATTATCTTCATATTTTCCCCTTTTGTTTACTTTTGTTCTTCATATGTTTGAAACACCCATTAAAACCAATTCCCCTTTATAGAATCCATCCAGAAATGTAGAAGATTGGTACTTTGCCATGAATCAGATGCAACAGAATATCAAGCCAAGCATGAAAGCCTCTTGAACCAATTCTCCCATTTATCTAATCTTTATTCGTGTGCTCTTGATAATTTTGATTCCCTTTTTCAAGAGAATACCCAACTGATTTACGACCGAATTTTTTTGAATGATGACATATCTCAACTTACTTCTTCTTTAACTAAAGCCGGCTTGAGAGTAGAAACCTTATTAGAAGAGAACAAAACCTTATCAGAAGAGAAATGCTCGTATTTGAATACAATGATCGTTTCTTCGCAAAAATTAGATACTCTTCAGAATAAATGTTGCGATCAAGAAAATCTTCTTTCTTTGTTAAAAGGTGAACTTGAGGAATTAAAGAAGTCTTCAGATGCAGAGAGAAGTTCTTTTGCCGTTTAGAAGAAGTACCTTATTAATAAGAATATAATCTTAAGTACTAAGAAGAATCAACTTGAAGAAGATTATTCTGAACTAAAAAGTCTTAATACCAAACTTGCGAAGGATAAAAATTTTCTTCTTTCTAAAGATCAGAAGCTTCAATATAGACTTAAAGGATTAGTTGGTGATGGTTTTGATAATGCGATGGATCATATGAAGAATTGTTGTCTATCTTTAGCTCAATCTCTTATTTCTCAAAGAGAAGGTAGTCATTAAAATTTGACTGCCTCTGATGTATCTTTAAATTTTGTTATATTCGCAAATTTGACCCTTTAAATTTTGTTTTACTCATGAGAATCTGAGAACAATCTTCGCAATGCTAAGGCTGGATTAGAAGCCTCCTGTTCTGAGATTCGTAATAAAAATGCTTTGCTTTCTACTCGCTTAATCAACTCTCGTGATCGTGCTACTCGGAGATTCAACTATCTTGCTTATTCCAAAGATATCGAAGATACCAACCATCAGAAAGCTATACTTCGTGAAAGTCATCTGAAAGCTCAAGTCTTTGCGAATAACATTCTCTTATCAAGAGCCTTGCCTCCGTGAAAATTACTCCTCTGAAAATATCTGACGATGAAGTTGTTCGTGAGCCTGATAGTGATTTTGATTATGAGAGCGATGATGAAGGACTTGATGATGAAAAAGAATCTATTCCTCAAGGAGATGTTCCTGTTGCAGATTCTTCGAAGGATGATATTTCGCAAAATTCGAAAGTTGCTAATGACCCTGCTCATCTTAAAGATCCAGCACAGAGTGTTGATGAAGCATAATAATATTCTTTCTCAAATTATCATTTATTCTCTTGTTCTCCTTTCCTTTGAACTCCTTCTCTCAGCTACTGTTGGTTTTATTTTTGCAAACAATTATGCCTACTATTTTTGTTCTTTTAAGAAGTACATTTGATATTTTGAGAAGGTGATTTGACCTTTCTTGATTTGACCTTTCTTAAATTGAATGCTTTCCTTATTTGCATCATTTGATCATATGAAGAGAAATAATATAACTCAAAGAATATAGTTTAGTATCTCCTTTCCCCCTATTATTGCTCTTCAGATGATTAAACATTGTTGGAAGTATTAGAATATCTGCCCTAATTCAACTTACGAAGCTTCAGCTTGTTGCGATTGTGAACAAGAAATCCTCCCTTTGAAGTATAAGAAATACGAGGTATGAAATATCCTTAAGAAGTATAAGAAGTATAAAATATCTTTAAAGAAGTATTAGAAGTATTCAATCCGTAATGAATTATCCAATGTATGAAGAAGTATAAGAATTATTCAATCTATGAAGAATTACTCAATGTATGAAGAAGTATAATAAGTACTTAACCTTCGCAAAATAAAGTATCCGTTGAAGAAGTATAATAAATATGAGACGTTCTTGAAGAATTATAAGAAGTATTCAAGTTGTGGAGAAATATTCAGTATATGAAGAAGTATAAGAAGTATGTAATTCTCGTAAAATTTAATGAATACGAACTATCTGTTTTTGATTGCGAGCTAATTATGAATACGAATTATCCAAAATCGCATCTTTTGTTATATCTTCATGAAAATTCTTCAATAGGGCTGTCTTCTTTTTTAGGACTTCATGATTTATATTCTTGTAAAAATTCTTCAATGATATTGACGGAGCTGTCTTCTTTGTCAGAACTTCATGATATATATACTCTTGTAAAAATTCTCCAATGATATTGATGGAATAATTTTCATTAATTGCTGTGGTCTTATCATGCCTTCCTAAGTAAAGGTCTTATTTTGCCACCTCTTTTGTGATAATATTTTTGTATTTGCGATAATATGACAAGTTTGAACATTCTTGCGAATATACAACCTCGTGACATTATCGTCTTGCAATGAAATCGCAGGACGTTTTTACACTTTCATGTAATAACCCATTGATCTCATCTTAACTTCTTTGTTATGTTCTGCGAGTTCTCTTTGTATATATATATTTAGAATGCTCGCAGAAATTCAATTGTTGCACAAATATGACAAGCCTTTATGTTTTTGCAAACAAGAAGCCTTGTGACATTTGCGTCTTATAGCACGTATCAGCTCCCTAATGGAGGGTTCTGCCCTTTATCTTCCCCTTGGTTGCCCCTTCAAGGAAGCGTACATCGACCATACAAGGTTAGCTCTTCCCATCCGGTTCTGCAAACAACCAACTTTTGATCGCAACCTCTTATCCTTTTTGCCTATAGGGCTTATAGTTACGAGGTTGCACCCTATGGGGTATCTTTGGGCCAAGTGTATCATTTGCCAAGACTTGTCAAAAATGGCAGATGTGCTTCAAGCTCACCCGGCACTCTTGACTCAACCGTGTACCTCAGTGCCTTGATCGTTTTCTGCACTTCTTGGGAAAGACAGTATGCCTTAGTCGCCCAACCTAAATCATGTTACACCGCATAATATTGCGTAATGTCGCAAGATTAGGTGAGAATCCAAGGTGTCTAACCCGGATAGGTACCCCGTAAAGTTCCATGTACTCATGTGCCTTTGTGGTGTTCCGGTGTCCCTGAGCCATGCTTATAGGTATCCCCTTAAATGACGTACTTTAGGACTTTGCCTCTTACGAAATGTTGCTTCGCGAACTAGGTTGTACGCCACAAAGGTTTGCCTGTGTAATATTTCTGCGGATTTCTTTCTTTTTTGAAAGCTGATCACAGATTGCGGTCTTTTATTCGCAAATTGAGGTCTTTTCTTCGCAAGTTAATGTGTGCGTCTTTCTTTAATGAAAGTTAATCGCAATAAAAATTTGAAATTCGTAATTTTTGCATATTTTTTGCGAGCAAACAATATTCGTAAAATTTATCATGAGTTTTATGGATAATACCTTTTCAAATATAATCTGTTCCAAGGTCTACCAAGTCTCAAACCCATGTCTCTCCATTTCGGATCCATCGTACCGATAAGCTCCGCTTCCCACAACCTCTTTGATAACATATGGTCCATCCCATTTTGGTGCTAATTTTCCTCCATTTTCTTTCTGATATGGAGGTGTTTCTCGCATGACCAAATCACCTGGTTGATATTCACAGTCAATGACTCTCTTGTTGTATTCTCGAGATAATCGTTCCTGATAAATCTTCATATGATGCAACACCTTTTTCTCTTTTTTCTTCCAAATCATCCAGTTCACTTAATATTACCCCTGCACTTAAATTTCTTTCCCAAGCTTCTTTCTTTGTTGTCGGAATTACAACCTCTGTTGGTAATACTGCTTCTACTCCATATGTTAAGCAATAAGGAGACATTCCAGTTGCCTCTCTTCTAGTTGTATTGTATGCCCAGACTGCACTAGGTACTTGCTCGCACTACCCTTTGAGATGTCCTTATAATTTCTTTTTGATTATATCTGCGATTGTTTTATTTGTTTCCTCTGCCTGTCCATTAGCTTGTGGATATAACGGAGTTGATTTCCCACATTTTATCCTAAAAGCACTTAGTAACATCTCTATATTATGCCCTTCAAATTGTTTTCCATTATCAGATACTAACTGTGCTGGAACTCCGTATCTGCAAATGATGTTCTCAAATATGAACGTAAAAACATATTTATCACGAATATGTTGATCGCTTTTTACTTCGTGAGCTTCGTGAAATAATCTGTTGCGACTATCAAATATCGCCTTTGTCCGGATCCAGGCAGAAATGGTCCAACAATATCCAACCCCCATTTCCCAAAAGGCCAACATCTTGTTGAAGAAGTTAATGTTTCCCCTGGTGCATGAATTCTTTTACCATGTCGTTGACATTCCTTGCATCTTCGTACGAACAATTTTGCGTCTGTATGCATATAAGGCCAGTAATATCCTTGTATCTTTGCTCTGTACGCTAGAGATCTTCCCCCACTATTATTGCCAGCTTCTCCTCCATGTAACATCTTCAATAATTTTTCTCCTTCTTCACGAGTTAAGTACCTGAGAGGTGGTCCATTGAAAGATTTTCTGTATAAAATTCTTTCTCGCAGCTCATAGTTTGTTGCACGACTCTTTAATTTATGTGCTTCTAGTCTGTTCCTGGATACTTCTCCTGTTGGGATATATGCATGAATTTCTTTTCTCCAATCTGCGATGTTATTTGGTAATTTTCTTTCTACTTCCATCGCAACTGCCTCCTCAATTTCTTCTTATTTGTTCACCGATGGGTGTTGAATCGTCTGAATTTTGATATTTCTTGTATTAGGATTTGTCATCATACTTGGAATAAATGCAAAAGCATCTACGAGTCGATTGTATTTCCTTGTTATATGCCTCCACTTTAATTTTGGTATCTTCGCAGATAATTCAGCAACACGTTTCTTGTATTTCTTCAAGGAAGACTCATTTGTGGTATATTCCCCTTTAATTTGACAAATTACCAGCTGCGAATCACTTGTTATCCTTATACTTTCAAGCTTCTTTTCTATTGCAATCTTCAATGCGTGCACTACAGCTTCGTACTCTGTTTCATTGTTCGTGGATGCAAATTCTAGTCTGAATGAGAATGCTGTTCTTTCTCCTTCTGGTGAGATCAACACAACTCCAATTCCATTCCCCTCACTGTTGGATAATCCGTCTACTAAAATTTCCCATCTATTTGGTTCTGTTAACAATTCTTTTGGATTCCCAAACTCTTCTTCAACATCCATCATTTCTTCTACTGCTTCATCTTCTTCCAAAGGAAATTCTGCCAAGAAATCTGTGACAACTTGTGACTTTTGCGATGATAATACTTCGTATTTTATCTTGTAATGGTTTACTTGTGCATTCCACCTTTCTATTCTCCCTGACCTTTTGGTGTTCTTCATAACTGATTTAATTGGCACCTTGGTTACCACTTTTATCACATGTGCTTGGAAGTATATTCGTAACTTGAATGATGCATAAACTAGGGCTAAGATTAACTTCTCTATTTTAGAATAATTTCTCTCTGCTGCGTTAAAAGTTTTACTGATGTAGTAAATGGGCCTTTCTATTCTCGCGTTCTGTTTCGCAATGAACCGCACTTAGAGCATATGGAGTTGTTGCGAGGTATACCAATAATTCTTCGTTTTTCTCTGGTTTCTGTAATATGGATGTATTTGTGAGATATTCTTTGATTCCTTGAAAAGCTTTTTCACATTCATCAGTCCACTTGAATTTTTCTCCCTTCTTAAGTATGTTGAAAAAATGTTTGCACTTATCTGACATTCGCGAAATAAATCTTCCGAGTGAAGCCAAGAGTCCATTTAGCTTTTGTACTTCCTTTACTGTTGCAGGTGTTGGCATGTCACGAACTGCTTGTACTTTTTCTGGATCAACTTGTATTCCCTCCTTTGATACTATATATCCCAAGAATTTTCCAAACGCAACTCCAATTATACATTTCTCAGGATTTAATTTGATGTTGAACTTTCTCATTTGTTCAAATATTTCCTTCAAATCTTGCACATGATCTTTGGCTTCTTTGCTTTTTATAAACATATCATCTACATATACTTCCAAAGTTTTATGTATCCACTTTGCGAACACTTTTTCAACCATTCGTTGATATGTAGCGCCCGCATTTCGCAAACCAAATGGCATCTTCACATAACAATACAAACCTCTTGGAGCAAAAAAGGCAGTATGTTCTTGATCTTCTTCTGCGAGTGATATTTGATTATACCCTTTATATCCATCAAGTGAAGTGACTCTATCATGTCCTGCAGCTGATTCCACCATTTGTGGTATGTCTGGTAATGGAAAGCTATCTTTGGGGCAGTCTTTGTTTAGATCAATGAAATCTATACAAATTCTTATCCCTTTATTCTTTTTCGGAACAATGACCATATTCGCAATCCATTCTGGGTATTTTGCTTCCCTTATGATTCCTGCATCCAGCATCTTTTGTAATTCTTCTTCTATCTGTGCATGATAACTTTGTGATATCTTCCTTATTCTTTGTTTGAATGGTCTTACGTTTTTATCGATGTTCAATCTATGACACGCCACTTATGGATCAATTCATGGTATCTCATCTACACTTCCTGCGAATATATCTTTATATTCTCGTAAGAGATCAATAGTTCTATTTTCTTCTTCTTCATCCATCTTAGTTCCAATTCGCAAGTATAAAGGCTCCTCTTTACTTCCAATATTTACTTATTTAGTTGGTTCAGCTGCAACATAGCTTGGACTTTGCTCCCCCATAGGTGTTGGTTCTTTGATTATTTTTGCTGGTTCCCCTTCTTTTTCTGGAATCTCACTTGGTATTCCTCTCCCTTCCTTTGCTCTTATTGTATACACTCTGAATTCTTCTTCCTTTTTTACCTCCTTCGCAAGTTTTCTACGAAACTGTTTCTTTCTTTCTCTCCCCCCACACTGTTTTACTTCAATCTGATAACAAAATTTTGCACTATCAAGATCTTCTTTTATTTCATGTATTCCATTTGGTGTAGGAAATTTGATTTTCTGATGTAATGTTGAAGCAAAAGCTTTGATCGCATGAATCCACGACCTTCCTATCAGCATATTATATGGAGATTCCATATCTATCACACATAAGACTATATGTGTTTCGATTTCTCCTAGCAATATTCCCAGTGCTATTTCCCCTTTAGATTTTGTTGTAGATTTTCCTAATCCATGAATGAGACATTTTGAGTTTGTGATTTCTTCATCTTTAATTCCCATCCCTTTAAGTGCATGATAGAATATGATATTAACAGAACTTCCTGTATCAACCAAGATTCGGTTTAATTTCCATTTTTCTATAGCTTTCTTCTCTTCTCGCATGACTGGAACTGTGATCACCAATGGTGAAGTGTGGTTCAAGTCTTCATTTGGAATTTCTGCTACTGAAAATGTGATTTTCTGTTTTTCCCATTCTTCTAAAGTTGTTATTTTATCCTCCTCCATGATCTTTCTTCCTCTACAATCTCGCTTGTATATCTTTACCTTCATGTTATTATGAAATTCATCAATCATTGTCTTTGTGATCATATTACATTCTTCTTTTTTGCAATATCCATCCAATGACTCCATTTGATCTTCAAATTTTCCACAATTCCTTCAAATTTTGGCTATCACAATCCTCAAGTTCCCTGTTTCTAGCGCCAATTATGTAGTTGCAGAATAATCTACAACTACACCCTCAATAGAATTAGTAAAACTTGAGAAGTTCTTGATGTTGAATGACAACTTTTTTATTAATTCTCTCAATCGATTACAAAGAAGTATCTAAATGGAACTAGAATAGTTACAACTTTCTCTATTCTCTTTCCTAAGATAATTTCTAATACTCACCAAAAGAACCTCCCTCATTTTACATTTGAACTCCTATTTATAATGAACTTTGTACATCTGTATATGTGTTGCGAAGTATCTCAACACATCTTTGTACGATTATTCTATCTTCGCAAATCTTCATACTTCCCTGTACTTGCTCTATCTTCGTATTTTTTTGTAACTCTTTCTTCTTATATTTGTCACGATGTTCGTAAGTTAATGCCTTGTGATATTCGGTACCTACAGAACAATCATGTTAAGGCTTGTAGAATTTATGTTGAGAGGCAAAGGGGACAACGAACTCTTACCCTACAAAATAGGAGACTAGGAGAGGATTCTGGAAAGTTAGTTTCTACATCTTATAGTGTTGAGGCTTGTAGGAAATCTTTAGCCGAGTTTGTTATCAAGGATGAACAGTCTTTTAGAATGGTGCAAGGTGAAGGGTTTAGGAACCTTTGTCATGTCCTTGAACCTAGATTTAAGGTCCCATCTAGAATGACAGTTTATCGTGATATTTTAACTATTTATAAGACTGAAAAGGCTTATCTCAAGAAATATTTTAAAGATAACCACCAGAGAATATGATCAACAACTGACACATGGACTTTGATTCAAAATTTGAACTACATGTGTGTTACTTCCCATTTCATCGACGATGATTGGAACATGCATAAGAACATAATCATTTTTTGTCAAATTGCAAGCCACAAAGGTGTTAACATAGGAAAGGCGTTAGAAACTTGTTTGTTAGAATGGGATTTACATAGGGTTTTTACTGTAACTCTTGACAATGCAAGCACAAATGATGTTGTTGTTGAGTATTTGATGGAGACACTGAAGAACTGGAACCACGCTATCATGAATGCTGAAAATACTCATGTCAGATGCGCTGCTCATGTCCTTAATCTTGTGGTGAAATATGGGTTGAAGAAATACTATGAGTCCATTACAAGAATTAGGGATGTGGTGAAGTATGTTTTCTGTTCTCCGTCTAGAATGGCGACTTTTAAGAAGTGTGCTGCTAAAGAAAAGATAACTTGTAATAAGGGATTGATATTAGATGTTAAGACCATGTGGAACATCACTTTTCTGATGCTAGAAGCTGCAGAGAAATATGAGAAAGCTTTTAGAAGGATGGAATTCGAAGATAAGAAATTCAGGGAGAAGTTTTGTTTTAGTATGAGTGCATCTGCTGCTGCTTCTTCTATTGAAGATGGGTATGTTTTTGTAGAGCATGAGACAGGTAATGAGCTGCTTAAACTTATCAAGTTTGTTTGTTCAAGTTAATTATTATGAATTTCTTATTATGATTTTTATTAAATTATTATCATTTTGTTGCAGATGCTTCTAGTTCATCGGAAAGTGATTCTGATCCAGAAGTTGGTGTCCGTAAATCCAATGCAACTAGGGCCGGTAAGAAGACTAAGAAATATGTACATGCTCCCTTTTCTGCTGATTGGAGAAACGCCAGAAGTTTTGTGAAGTTCCTCAAGGTATTGTTCGATGCAGCTATCAAGTTTTCAGCATCCACTTCTATTACGTCAAATTCGTTCATGTGGAAACTCTGTGTCATACATCAACAACTGGCTACTTGGAGAAACAGTGAAGACACGTTCATTTTTAACATGGCTAGTGTGATGAATGAAAAGTATATGAAGTACTAGGGGTCATACGAGGCTAGGAACGCTTTCCTTTTTATTGTTGTACTTCTTGATCCTCGTGAAAAAGATGTTGGATTGAATTTCAGGATTGAGATTTTGTGTAAGGATGATTTGGAGAGGGTTGCTGAGTTGAGGGATTGTGTAAAGAAGGACTTGGAGAAACTTTTCGATGAGTACAAGATATTTTATTCAGTTGGTAATGAAACAACAAGTACTGTACAAGACACTGAAATGGTTGAGGCATGTGTGGATACATTGGAAAGTATGGAGGCTCTTTTGAAAGGGAGGCTAGAGAAAAGAAGAATGTAAAGTGTTAGTATCGAAGGAAGGTCTGAAGTGGAAAGGTACTTAGCTGATGTATGTGAGAATGCTACCCCCCCCCCCCCCAGTTTGACTTTTTGGGTTGGTGGAAGAACAATGCTTCCAAGTATACAATTTTGTCATATATCGCAAGGGACATTCTTGCTATCCCCGTCTCTTCGGTTGCTTCTGAATCAGCTTTCAGTACAGGGAAGCATGTCCTTGACCCATTTCGGAGCTCTTTATCTCCTAGGACAGTTGAGGCCCTGATTCTAACTCAGAACTGGTTGCGCACACCTATGGATATTGATGTATCAAGCTTTGCAGTTGATAATGTTGAAGAGATTGAGACAGGTATTTCTATCTTTTTTTGTTTATGTTGATTGTAAGTTATAATTTATAACTTTTTATTTTGATTTTTAACCTAATTAGAGGTTTACCTTTTCTTGTAGATGTCCTAGGTCCCGTGACTGGAGAAGATTAATTAAGGGAGCTAATGACAGCTAATGGTGTTTGATGAATGGTATGTTTATGATGTTTGTGTATCTTATTTGAGTGATTGAGTTTGACTGACTGTATCCTTAATCATCTTCATATTTTAATGGATCTTATGTTATGTAATTGCTTGAAGTTTAGACAATCATTCGACTGCATTCTTATGTATGTTTCCTCTTGTTGTTTGTTGCAGGTGCTACTTGGAAGAACCTCTGGAATAATATATCCTATTGGAGTTTTCACTTGCACATTATTTGAAGAATACTGTCATGTACCTGAGTACGATGACAAGGTTGGAGTGATAATTTGAGGATAAACCTCTCTTAATTCTCACGAATCAAACCTATTGGTTCCGAAGAACTCAACCTAAAATCGAATAAACGATTCAATTGATTATAATTTTTCTTACGATTCTCATTACAGACTCTGACTCTTATAGCTAGGGTCTTTCCCGGATAGATCTAACGATCCTAAGCTTCACAGATGGTTACATCCCAACCATCAATTACAACTACTACTAGTTACCACTCCTAACTATACTAAATAACATTATTATTACTAAAGACATACACAAATAAGATATGGACACTCCCCTCCAATACCGGGTACATGACATTCCCTTCCCCTTCAAAACATCCTTGTCCTGAAGGATGAGGGTTAAATGGACCACTACTAAAATTGGAGAGTCTCCCATTATAACAGCAGTCCCGCAACGCCACTGAAAATCCATGTGAGGCCCATAAACACCTGCATAACAAGCCCAACCGTCCTCATCCTTGCATACTAGCTGGATTGCTGAAAGATATGGGCACTCCCCCAGACGGACAAGAGAATGAAACACACTAGTATTTCGTGTTTCAAAGTAAATTGGCCCCAAGACCGAAAGACTTACTGCCATGTATGCATTAACAGAACCACCCGCAAATTCAGTCTTGACTTTAGATACTATAGGAGGACGCATCTGTTGCACGACTTCGGCAGACTCCAGAATTAAATAGTGAACAGACTTGTTGGAAACTTGAGTATAAAAGTGACAGCAGAAGTCTCGGTAAGAAGTGAACTTGGAGTAGACCCTTTTTGAGATTTGTGCAGACAAAATACCAACACAAGGATGAGTTCCCATATTTTGGGTCTCTGTAAAGAACCCATTGATTTCCCATCTAGTGGAGATCAACAACTGGAATGGGGTAGTTGCGTCAACAGTTGGGACATGGATTCCAATTCGCAGAAAACTCCACATAAAGGTTTCATGTCTTTGATCAACCCATTTTTGTGCCTTCTCAACCTCAGAATCTTGGAGGACCAAAATGACAGCTGAACTCAAGGCTGCAATATCCCATTGAAGCATTGTACCTAGCAGTTCAAAGTTCCGGAGTACAATCGAATGGACAGCACCAAAACTCGTGTTATGGAAACTCCTTAAACTTGGCAGACACAGATTTCTCATCGAAGGAGTTGCGACAATTTGACTATGGGTCACAGCTTCGCGGAATAAGGTGCTCTTAGAATGTATGTCGAGGCACACCACAGAGATAAAATTATTATTTACCCAATTAACTTTTCTCACATTCCACAACCCAAGTGGAACAAATTTGAATTTCCACCTCAAGAACTCTAACTGCAACAGCACGACTAGATTCTGAATTAAGTTGAGTAAGACTTGAGTTTCCATCAGCCATATGATAACTGAAATAGTCTGATTCACATTTTTAACACTCCTTAGACCAGTATAGTACGATTTGTATTTCCATCTCAAAAAATCCATTAACTTTGACATAATGGGAATGACAGTAAGCATAGGTTGTATTATCTTCATCCTCTCATAGTACTCGAACTTGGTATAGCCTGTCATTGTGCGCCATACCACATACAACCATTGTTTACAGCTACAAGGGTTATGTTTAGAAAAATACAAGGAGCGAGTACCATCCATAGCAGAGTGAAGATACACCTGAATAATTTTCCACCAAGCGGTAAGATTTCCGGAGGTCACAGGTGTAGGTGATAAGGATAGTAAGAAGGGACTAATCCTTGGGTGAGAAAAGTAATGAGTTCGCACACTTGTGAAAACCGAGAAAAGAAGCACCAGCAAATAGTTAAACCCCTTCAAAAGAACTTGTTGCTCAAGAGTTTCATCTTCACAACCAGAAGCTATCCTTAATAACTTAACTAAGAAAAATTCTGTAGCAGTAGGAAAGTGTACATTCCTTTCATCACCATTCAAAATCCTCACTACCCTACTCTTTAAGTTGTAACAATAAGTGCTTCCCACCCCAGCTAGTAGAGACAGAAAATCCCAATAATGCCATGAAAAACAACATACAACCACAATCATTACCTCGCTGCAACATTTTTTTAAACCACTTGCCAGCCTCATGACTGTCACCATCGTATGCATCTATCAAAGTTGATCCAATAAGAACATCCACCCAAGAAGTATTTGTATCAACACAAAATTCATAAGTATCAGTAAAATAAAAAGAAAAATTCCCTTTAGCACTATCTAACACCTCGCCACGATCGTATATCCAGTGAGCAGAATTCATGAATATTAAGAGACATTCATTTACTATTAACTTTTAATTCACTTTACCCCGCTTAGGCTGCAAGAGAAAATAATTTCCGCCAATACTCGAACTCCCAGTTACACCTTCAAGCATTTTATTAAGCAATATCCAAGGAGTACTAAAAACATCATCATCTGATATACAACCAAATAAAGCACTAGACGACCCCATTGTAAGAGCAAGCACCTGAACAATTTCTTCAATGGGTTTAACCATTAAAATCGTACAGATATGAGGTACCAATGAACCGGCAACAACTATATCAAAACCCAATTCATAATCACCACCAACAAGGTAAGAAACCCCATTAATGGATTTAGATATTTTTCCACGATCGAATATAACATGGGAAGAATTTAGAATAATAAAAAAACGCTCACCCAGTACTGGATTGTAAAAATTCAGGATCTCTTTACCAGGAACGTTTCTGATTTGAAAAGTATCCTTCAAAATACTCCAATTAGGGAAATTTTTTTGTTGATGTGAGTCTTGAACTGTTGAATTCTCATTTTCTTCAAAGAAAAAAGGAGGAATCAACTTGCAATCGAGAGATTCATCTTCTTCTTCAGCAATTGAAATTGAGGATTTCCGAGTTGAATCACTTGCTGAATCTGAATCTGAATCTGAATAGACAGGATTTGGTTCCTTGTGGTCAGCGATGTATTTCTTCATCGTCTTTATTTGTTGAACCACTGATTGGAGTAATATAAGACTTTCTTCCGAATTCTCATCACAAAGCCTTCGCTCCATTGCCAGGATATCCTTTATTTCTCTGGGGAAAAAAATCATCCATGTAGTTACCTGCTTAGGAGGTCGAATAAATTCACCCTCCAGCTTCTCTGATACTGCATCTTGAAAACTTCCCAAACTATAAATCTTATGCGATAATAATTCAATTTCAGTGAATTCTATTGGATAAGACTCGTCCAAATCTGCAACCTCCATTGAAGAAACTAGCAGAATCGAAACGGCTCTGATACCAATTGTCATGTACCTGAGTACGATGACAAGGTTGGAGTGATAATTTGAGGATAAACCTCACTTAATTCTCACGAATCAAGCCAATTGGTTCCGAAGAACACAACCTAAAATCGAATAAACGATTCAATTGATTATAATTTTTCTTACGATTCTCATTACAGACTCTAACTCTTATAGCTAGGGTCTTTCCCGGATAGATCTAACGATCCTAAGCTTCACAGATGGTTACATCCCAACCATCAATTACAACTACTACTAGTTACCACTCCTAACTATACTAAATAACATTATTATTACTAAAGACATACACAAATAAGATATGGACACTCCCCTCCAATACCGGTACATGACAAATACTTTGGCTTTGCATATTAGTTGAAGAATAAAACCTTAGGGATATCATTCGTTCATTCTTTATTCATTCAAAACAGTTGAATCTAGTTTTCTTTTAGTCTTGCTTTCAATTTGCTTGAGATTATTATTAGTTTGGTTAAGAGTTTTTTCAGTAGATTATTGAATTTATTAATATTATTAGCAAATTTCTTTTTAGTTTTTACTGTTGCTGCTTAAACAGGTTAGGGAATAGGTATTTCAGTGTAAAACTGGAACTGGGAATGGTCGGATCGGGCTGGGTTTTCGGTTTACCCGATCCAACTCCACCTAATTTACATTAAATAGGTAAAACCGAGACCGAACCGAGTCCGAATCGGGCGGTTCACACCCGAACCGATCCAGAAATTCACCACTAGTTGGGGCAGCTCAAAAAAACCCGACATGTATGGTTTTATGGTCGATAGGGATGAAAACCGATCCGAACCGACCGCTGTGCACCCCTACTTTGGAATAGGTTGCTCTCTTTTGAGCTTTTGATACTCTTTTTATTATAAAAAAAAAAGGAACATTATTTAAATACCCTTACTATAGGGCCCCTTCCAAAATACCCTTATCAACTTATACAAATACCCCTAAGCATAATACATTACTAAAATACCCTCTTTTGTGTAATGTATATACAAAATCATTACCACTAACCATTATTCAACCACATAAAAAAAACATCTAATGTCCTCCATCACCACTGTCCGCCATCATCACTGTCCACCACCGCCACCAACCACCACCGCCACCAACCACCACCACCGACCACCACCGCCGACCACCACCACCACTGTCCACCACCTCCAACCGCCACCGCCGCCAACCACCACCACTGTCCACCAACACCGCCGCCACCCGCCGCCGCCATCCACCACCGTCAACCACAAATCAACACCGCCACCGTCAACTACCACCACGGAAAAACAGCGCCACTGTCCATCCACCACCGCCACCAACCACCACCACTTTCATCCACCACCACCGTTGCCACCAATTACCACCAGCAACCACTAATTCCACCACCACCATGTGGAGTAAACTTGATGAAGTTGTTTCCAAATCTGAAAGCAACTAGCTCAAATTTGTTTCCGAATCTCAAGCCAACTAGATAGAGTTATCTCCATATTTGAAAGCAACTTGAACAAGTTGCTTTCATATATGGCGGCAACTAGCTCAAGTTGTCTCCAAATATGGAAGCAACTCAGACAAGTTGTCTCCGAACTAGAATAAACTAGCTTAAGCTGCCTCCAAAAGTGAAAGCAACTTTCTCAAGTTGCTTCCAAATATGAAATCAACTAGCTCAAGTTGTCTCCAAATTTGAAAGCAACTTTCTCAAGTTGCCTCCAAATATGAAATCAACTAGCTCAAGTTGTCTCCAAATTTGAAAACAACTTTCACAAGTTGCCTCCAAATATGAAATCAACTAGCTCAAGTTGTTTCCAAATTTGAAAGCAACTTTCACAAGTTGCCCCCAAGTCTAGAGTCCAAACTTTCTCAAGTTGCTCTGTCTCGAATGAATAGGCTGGCAAACTCAGTTTTGACACATCCTAATGCAACTCAGCTTCCCCTCTTAGATTATGGACATCAACAACACCTACACTTCATGCCTGCAACTTGAGCTAAAAAAACTGCAACTGCACTAGTATCATCACCTCACACTTCATAACTCGGCCATAATCATAACCTGCAGCTCCATGCCTTCCACTTATGCCATATATAACTACAACTACGCCAGTACATATTCAAGCATAACTGCTAAACCAAATCCATCTCTGCGTGTCTTTCCACAGTACAAAACACTTCAACTCTGCTTGTAGCTTCTGCAACAGCTGCAATCCTTCTCTGCACCCACCATCACTGCAATCATGCAGACCTATTTGTACCTTCTTTGATAGCAACACCAACATCATTCATTCCACAATCTAAGTCACTAATCACCATTACAACTGCATCCCTTGTTAGTTCAGCTCACAAACTCAACTTCAGCTCTACCAGAACCACCGTCTTAGCAGTAATCACCTGCAATATCATCTCCCATTCTCTGCAATTTCATCCTTGCCTGCAATTCATTCCTAATCATACATCTAGCATTTGCATCTCCCCAACCAATTGACCACTGCATTTCAGTTACTACCAGCAATATATTTGTCATTACTGCCTGGTTCATCCCAGCACATCTTCTAAGCTGCACTTGCACCTAAATCAACCCTGCAACAGTCATTGAACCAGTTGTTGCACATTTCAACCAACAACAACATCAAACAACACTTCATTCCCATTCTATGTCTAGTTCCAGCTCATAAGCATTCATCTAAGATTATTTTTGTAGGTTCACTCGCTTGTTGTGCTCATTTACTTGCAACTCCATTCAAACACATACCAACACACATCCAACCCCCTCTGTATTTCATTTCAAAGCACAGTAACACTATCAACTGCAATCTCAACCTGCACCCTGTATAACAGCCCAACCACCACCTGTAGTAAATTATCTTCTCCATTCATAAACTCCACCTTCATCACCAGAAACTGCCATTTCCACTGGAAGAAACCAAATTCATCTCTCTGCTGCAACTACAGCTTCAAACACCAACTCAAATCTTCTGTAATTCTACCAGAAAACACCATCTAAACTGCCTGCAAAAGTCAATATCTGACCTAGCTCTTTCATCTGCTTCTTTCTTTACTTGTCACAATAATGGCGACGACCACCATCTTCTCTCAAAAAATCAACAGCAGCAGCAAACCCAACCAAAACAACAACACAGTTGGGATTATAGTCAAAACACAAAATCAAAGCACAAAATAATAATTATCCCTATAATTATTGAAAATGACATCCACCACCGTTGCAACAACACCAACACCACCACCACCAGTCCACAACCAAAACACTAACCTTCACCATTATTCACCCTACGAGATAAATCATAAAGTTTTTGAAATCCTAAAATTACTTTTCAGAAATTTCAAATCTGAAATCGACCAATTGAAACTCCCGATTGAGTTAAAAGGATAATGATTAAATTACCTTTCAATCGTTTTTGAAGATGAATCCTTCAAATTAAACTGATCTTGAATCTCGTCAATTCTTCCCTTCCATTTACAGTAAACCTTCGAGAAAAATGATGTTGACATCGATCTACGTTTTTCAAACTATCTCGAATTGAATAAAATTAAACCTAATACATATTTTCAGAATACGTTTGTAGTTCAATCTAAATTAATGTACCAATAACACCATCAGTAGCTTCAAACTCCTAACCCTAGCTTCACTGATTTAACCACCACCACCAGAAACTAATTGAACCTTACCAGTTTCAAAATCAACAAAAACTCGAGCTCAAACCATTGAATCTGAATCTTTAACTAAAAACCCAACAAAAATCTGCATCTCAACTCGAAATTACTGAATCGAAAATAAAAAAATCAAATTGATCTCTGAACTGTTTTGAAGTCGAACACAAATCATGGAAAATCTGTTGATACTAGTGGCGGAGCTAACGGAGGTGGTGGTGCTAGTTGTGGTGGCGGTGATAGATCTTGGTAATGGTAGGGGCGACGGAGATGATGGAGGTGGGAGCGATGAGCTTCTGTTATTAGAAATGAAGAAGAAAAAAGGAAGAAAGGTTAAAACAGGGATTATGATTATGATTATTATTATTTTAAAGAAAAATTCAATTATGTCATCAAGGGTGTTTGTGCAAGGCCCATGGATAATAGGGGCATAAATAACATTCCCACTAAAAAAAAATAAAAAAATTGCTTGTATTTTTCTAGTATTCTGAACGCTGGCGCTGATCATATTCCAGTACGTGCTTGTGCGTTCCCAACGATCTACAAAGCAAAAAAAAAAAAAAAACTCAGGTGATAAAGAATACAGGTCCGATAAGTAAATTAACGAGAAAATTCTTGTTTAGTCCAAAAACCCGACCCGGGTTTACTGTGTAGTCCAGCACCAGAATAGAATTATCCGCTGGTCCAAAAAAGTTCAAAATCTAATGAAATTACCTCTCTACCCATACACGGTTTACACAGATACCTTTTTCATTTATTTTTTTCATTTTTTTCTTCTCTCTTCTGCAACTTCTGAAACTCTTTCGTCTTCTCCATCAAAACTTCCTCAAAACTTGTTTTTTTTCTCAATCAATCACTCTAAAATCAGTTACACAAAAATCATAAGATTGAAGTCAAATGATTGAAAATCATCACTTACAGAAATCGAAATAAAAAAAGCTTCCGTTCTTGACCTAATTTTTTTCATTGCATTCAATCGAATCGAAAAAGATGGTTACGAATAGAAGAATTAAGCGGACAATTAGAGAAGAAATTGTAGAAGAAACAACCCCTTCCCCAGCAAAAAGGAATAGAAAAACTGTTGATGATTCACCAACAGAAACCTCCCCTGCAGCTAAATCACCGACAACTCGAAGTATGAGTAAAGTTGTTACTCCGTCACCAACAAAGAATGCAGATGTTCCTCCGAAAAAAGGTGAGCAGATCAGAAATTAATCATGATTTTGTGATTACATGTCCGTATGTACTTCAAATTGACATGCAATATATCATTAAGCACCGCTGCATACCAATATGTAGTGTTAGAAAACTAATACATATAAAATGTTAAAAATACTTGCATATCAATTTACAAGTGTGTACTACATATCAGTATGTTTTCTAATACTTTTATGATCTAACAATACATGTTTATAATATGTAGTGTTTTTAATGTTGAAAAATACTTACATATCAACTACATATTTCCATGTACTATGTGAAACCTACATATTTCCACGTACTGTGTGAAAAAAGGCTACAAAGGCTTCTAATCCTTCACCGCAAGCAAAGGGGGACAAAGCACTTTCCCTGAGAGCTGCTACTCCTTCACCAAAATTAAAGGGGAAAGCAAAAAGAGGGGGAGCAAATGTTCCTTCAAAAGAAGGTATGTAGTGTTAAACCAAATTAAATCTTAATAACTATGAAATATGTGATTTTAATGTTAACTTTCTACATATGCCATATGTACTGTTACATAGCAATATGTAGAGGTAGATACTTACATTCTTGTAATGATATCTACCATTACATATTGATATGTACTGCTAATAATATGTAGTTACATAGCAGTATGTAGAGGTATATACTACAAGAATATGTACTGCTAAAAATATGTAGTTTCAAGTACATGGTAGATACATGGTAAACCACAGATACCTATTAGCAATATCAACTACATATTGCCATGTACTGTGTGAAACCTGCTTATGAATACGTAGTGATGCACTTACAAGTGTGTACTACATATCAGTATGTTGTCTAATACTTCTATGTTCTAACACTACATATTTAGAATATGTAGTGTTTTTAGTGTTGAAAAATACTTACATATCAACTACATATTGCCATGTACTGTGTGAAAGCTTCTTATGAATACGTAGTGATGCATTGTTGTGTTTGTTTATGAATATGTAGTCATTTTTTGATACTGTTTTTGGTTTACAACAGGAAAAAAAACCAAATATGTAGTTGATATGTAGAGGTATATACTGCTAAAAAAATGTAGTTTCAAGTACATGGTAGATACTTTTATTCTTGATGATATAATTACATGTTAAGTTGGTATATGGATATGTAGTGTAATAGTTTTACATTCTTGTTATTGTATAGGTGGTAATAAGCGTAAGAAAGGAGCTGGAAAACCACGAAGTTTGTACCGTGGCGGTTTCAGGGGCTTGTGGGGCCTTGTGAAGACTATTAAGACCACTGAAGAACTTCAGTTGAGTGAGTTGCAGCTAAAGCTGATTTCTGAAGCATCTTACGGGAACCTGTTCCTAATGTTCTGGTACACCAAATTCGAGTTGGAACATTGGTTGAAGATTGAAGATGCAATGACCAAAATGTTACGCTGTTACGTGAGGGGTCAAGATCCAAACAAGCTTACATTTTGCTTTGAGAGACATGGCTTACCGAATGAGCTGGTATCCACACCAGAAGAATTGGCACTTGTTTATGGAATGCCAAGAATTCCAAATAGGGAATATTATGATTGGAGGCTTACACAAGTCAATAAGAAAAGTGGATGGCGTGAAACAGAATTCTTCAAAAGGACTTTCCCAGCTGATCTGAAAGGCGGTGAAAAAGTGACTAGGCCAATGATTGTGAAGGCAATCTTGAAAATCCTTAAACGAACACCAATTAATCTGAAAAAGAAGAAGTTTGATGAAGAGTCTGATGAAGAGCCTCTGCAAAGCATGGGTGATCAATCAAATGAAGATTCTGAAGAATCTGAGCAAGACGAGGAAGATGCCGAAGATCTTGTTAGGCTTATCTGCATGTATATGTGCACTTCATTATTTTTCGCAACAAGTGATGCCAACGCTTTGACTGAAAAATACATTGGTTTCGTTCTTGATCTTGAGAAGGCCAAGAATATTTCATGGCCTGACCTCATCCATTCTCATTTAGAGAAAGAGATGAATGAAAACGTGGAATCCATAGAACACACAAATGGTTGTGTTGTTTATTTGTTGGTAAGAATCTATTGATTTGTTTATTCTACTTTAAACATCTTTTTGTTTAGTGTGTTTTCTACATTTTGGTAGTATATCTAACACTGCGTATCAATACTTGCAGCCATGGTTTGCGGAGCATACCCATTTAGTGGCGCCCGAGGATATAGTGACAGAACCTAATGGAATGTATGTTCCAAGAGTGGCTAGGTGGAATCATACAAAGATATGTATTGAGTTCCTAAAGGATATTGATCTTTCTGAGTATCAGGTAAACTTGAAGTAGATATTTTGTCGAATAAAAAGTATATGTTGATAACTAGTTATTAGTGTATATTTTATGTTCTCTATTAACTAATAAAATTGTGTACTACATATCAGTATGTTGTAGATTAAGTAGTGTTTAGAATAAGTAGTGTTGTAGAATATGTAGTGTTTAGAATATGTATGATACTAATATGTAGTGTCTACATATTTATGAATATGTAGCTATACATTGTTGTGTTTGTTTACGAGGGGGCGCTGCCCCCTCGACCCCCGTAGATGGTGATGCACATGAGATTGTTTAGAATAATTGATGAGTTTAGTGTTAAAACACTACATATTAGTATGAGTACATATCAATATGTAGTTCTCCCTGTGTATCTAATAGAGAAAGAATTATAAAACACTACATAATAGTATGTTGATATGTTATAAAACACTACGTATTAGTATGAGTACATATGTAATATGTAGTTCTCCCAGTGTATCTAATAGAGAAAGAATTATAAAATGTTTTTTTTTGGTAATATCTAATATGTAGTTGGTTTTTTACATTTATTTGATTCGTACCAGTTCCATGTTGATTTTAAAGACGAGATGACAAACCAAGAAAGACAAATCCTTAATCGTATCTCAAGAAGGATTCCAGAGGAAGAAAACAATGAAGCTTTTTGTTTAGATGATAATTCCGAATCGGCTGAAGAGAAAGAAGGAGAGAAAGAAGAAGAGAAAGCAGAAAAGGAAGAAGAAGATGACTCAGTATTTGGGGGAGAAGCTTGGAGGATCAAATACGATGATTTGAGGAGTACAATATCTGCCAAATGGAGTGAAGTCAACACAATGCATCAAGAGGGCGAAACGGTTGACGCTTCAAAGCATGAGTTCATGTTGAATGAAATTTACCGGAAAGCTTTCCCTTTGCAGAGAGAAGCTAGCCCGGAAGATTATGTTAGCTTGGGATGTACACCTACTCAAAGCAAACCCAATGAAGAGTTAAATATGGACCCAATAGTTGATACCAAAATGCAAGGTTATCAGGAAGATCAAACAGATGTACATGTCAACAACGCTGAAGTTGGTTTGTCAACACCGAAAGATCAATGTCATGCTAATGCTGAAGTTGGTTTGTTACCCGCAGTATTGAAGTTCCACGATGTTGAAGTTCAGCATTCTGAGGTTAAAAACTGGGCTAAATCTAATTTGGAGCAAAAAGTCAAAGAGATACAAGAGAGAAAAGGAAAAGAAAACACACAGGTAAGTAGAATATCAGTACGTAGTCTAAGTATCATATCAGTATCTACTGTTACATATCAATATGTAGTGGTAGATACTTACATTCTTGTAGTGGTATCTACCATTACATATTGATATGTACTGTTACATTCTTGTAGTGGTAGAAACTTACATTCTTGTAGTGGTGTCTACCATTACATATTTATATGTACTCTAAAAAATATCAATATGTACTGGTAAATACTTATATTCTTCATAGTGTTGTCTACCATTACATATTTCTATGTAACATTATGTAAAAACTCACCTAAGAAGGTTTTTGTTGACAGTTTCGATTGCTTTTTGCAGGTTGATCAACTTGAAGTTAGGAAGGAAGCAGCAAAGGAGTTGCTTAAAACTATGCTAGAAACAAAGGCTTCAGTTGTAGTTAATTCGCAGAAATCTGCAGAGTATAACGCTGAGATGGCGGCGGAAGATTTTCATATGCTGGATGTACCTTTGTTTACTGAGATGTCGAGTTTAGAACACATCGAAAAGCTCTATATGGGAGATTATATAGACATGGAAAACTCCGGCTTTGGAATTTACGTCGAAGAGTATGCTGACCTCCTTCCAAGTGGTGCTGCTGATCAAAACCTTGGTCTTTTTGGAATTGACTTACAACAATGTTTTCATAATTTAATTGGAAGAGATTTGGAAAACGTAGATTTTATTCCACACACAACTAAGCAACAAGAAACCATTAAACCGAAATATGCATGTAAAGTTATAGCTAAGCAACAAGTTACTTTGGAGGTTCCATCAGAAGCTACTGTGTAGGTTCCATCACAAGATACTTTGCAAGTTTCATCACAAGATACTTTGGAATTTCCATCGCAAGATGTTTTTGAAGTTCCATCATAGGTACTGGATGCTAATTTTTTGAATATGCGTACTTAGTTTCAGATGAAAGGTGAATGTTAATCAACAACTATGTTGTGTGTTTACATATTGCTATTTTTTATGTTGGTAAAAATGCAGGAACCAATTACACCAAGCCAGAAACAAAAAAAGGGTTGCAATGATCAAAAAGACCGTCAAAGGGCCCGATAGGAAGCAGTTCACACCTGCCAGACCCGTTACTCGTGCCCATCCTGCAAAAAAGACAGATGATATTTACGAAAGTGGAAGTAAGTTCTCTCCATCGTATAAAGAACCTAAGAAGCCGAATGCTGGAGCAACAGAACCTAAGAAAAACAAGAAGCTTAGATTGCACCGCAAATCCTTTCGGAAACTGAATAAATCACCATTCTATAATGACATGAAGGATGAACAAAAGACTACCCTTTCCACATTCATCGATAATGCAAAATTGCTTAAGTGAGTTATTGGTATCCATGCCTACTAAATATTTATTTTATATACTGGATTTGTATCTCAGTATGTTCTGTTACACAGTATGTACTATTTGTATACTAGATTTGCATATCAGTATGTTTTGGATTGTTGATACGAGTAGCTTAAACTAATCTTATGGAGTGGTTTAAATTTTCTTTATTTAACAATCAGTACATATCAGTAAGTAGTGCTTTATTTAACAATCAGTACTAATCTTATGGAGTGGTTTAAATTTGCTTTATTGATTGTATTCTTGTTAATTTCATATTTGTATACTAGATTTGTATCTCAGTATGTTCTGTTTCTCAGTATGTACTATTTGTATACTAGTTTTGCATATCAGTATGTTCTGTTATACAATATGTTTGAGGACATATCAGTATGTTCTGTTATACAATATGTTTGAATACTAACCTTTACGTTGTTATTTTCCAGTTCAATTGCTTGGAGAACGGGAGAAGGTGGTCTTTGCGTAAGTGGAGGTACAATTGCTGACTTGGTACAAAACGATTTATTAGAGCAAGATCTTCTCAACTACGCATAATACAAGCTTAAGAACAAGCTTCAGAAAGAGCAGCCAATGAACGAAATAGACAGAAAATACTTGCTTGTCTTGCATCTGGATCCGTCCGCTTGGGTAAGTTGTTATCTTACAATGTATTTTTTACTACAGCACATGTTAATATTCAAAGTATGTAGGGATCGGTACACTACATATCTAAACATAATTAGATATAATTATTCAAAGTACATCCATGTTTTCAGTTTAATGTCGAGTTCCCGGAAAAGCTCAAAGGAGGAGCAGACGATTCTGTTTACAAACCAATATTGGAGATGGATCAAGGTATCAAGAAGATTCTTGTACCAATGTGCCATCACAATCTTCATTGGACGCTACTTGAGTATGACTGTGAAAAAATGGTGTTCAACCACTACAATTCTTCTAAGGCTGAATGGGGACCAATATGTTATCAAAACGCCACAAAAATGGCAGATCACATGTACAAACCTATCAACATGTACTTGGTGGAGAAGAATAAAGAAACATTGAAGAATGTAATAGTCAATGAATGTGAAGTACCCCAACAAGGTGGATCACCAGACTGCCTGCTATTTGTGATGCATTTTATGAAGATGAAGTCGAAAAGCAAATTTGTGGGAGTATCTTTAGGAGATGATGATGAATTGCAAGTGAAGATTCATAACAAAAGGGTCTCGTTAGCATGCAAATTGCTTACAGCATCTCCACCGGAAATCAGTTGGCAAAACTGACGCAATAGATCCTAATTGATAAAAGTAGTATGACAGTACATTTTAATATTTAGCTTTTCCTTTTACTAGTTATTTTTTCTTTATCTTTAAGAATGTTCAAGAATGTTCAAAAACTTGGGTTAACTTTAATGTAGAGATATTTCAATTGTGTTACTTTGTTGTGTAGTCTAAATTATTATTGGTTATGTACTCGATCCCTGTGAAGATGGAGACCAGTACATATCAGTACGTACTGATTCTATTCTTTAATATGTACTAATCTGATTGAAACCACAAGTTTAAATTTGCTTTAAGTGATGCAACTGTAAGTATGTAGTGGAACATGGTTACTCCACACCAGTACATAGCAGTACGTAGTGATTGTATTCTTTAATATGTACTGATATGATTGAAACCACAAAGGTTTAAACTAATCTTATGGAAATGTAATTATGATATGTTCTTTTGTTTTAGTGGAATATGGTACACCACAAACCAGTACATATTCGATTGTTTTCTTGTTACAACCTCAGTATGGTTAAACTACAACCACTACATATCCGTATGTAGTGGAAGATGCTTACACTAGAATACTGACATGTAATAGATAATTGTCATTTTGGTAGACTTAGCAACATATTTCATTATGTCGAAAGATCAATATAACTACATTTTTGATAGTCTTATAATGTTTCAAAACCAAAAGATGTTCTAAGAAACAACAACAAAAACTGTAATATTTTCAATTGGTACTGACAATAGTGACATATTAAAAAGAAAACAGTAGAGTAGAAACAAGGGCTAGAGGAAAGAATTGTGGACTAAAGAATAATGGCGACGTCATCGGTATCACATTCTGCTGCACGTTCAAGCCTGTGATAAAAGAAAAAGAGAAATCAGAACACTAATTAGTTTAAAATTTATTGTATTGTATCATCCTACCCCAAGACACATCTTTAATATGGATCTAACTGCAACACATACCTGACACAAAATAATTCTTCAGCAAGTTCATACTGACGGATAACATTGCATGTTGCCTTGTTGTGATGAGTCTTCAAATTACAGTTTGAACATTTGACAGATTTTCTACTAGTCTCATGAGCTGACTTAATACGTTTCCCCTTCTTCCTGCCTGGTGGAGCCCTAATTACTTCTGGTGGGAGAACAATATCGTCTACCTGATACTCATCAGGCATGTGAGATAAAAAAAAACAGTATCATAACTACATATCATATATGTACACAGTATATTGTTCCTCAAAAAACAATATCAAAATGTACTGATTAAAGACACATACATGTCGTAGTTAGGAACGGGTCTAATAGCTATTGAATATAGCTGACGAAAAGTGGTAACTTTGAAGTAATCCTCGACGTAATCAAGCATTCTTCCTCCAGATTTAGTAATAGCTGCAGTAGCGTGCGAGCATGAAAAACCATAAACGCCCCATCGTTGGCAAGTACAAGTTTTTCTCTATGGATCCACCATATGAGACCTGCACACACACAAAACACCATATTATCGTTGGCAAGTACAAGCAGATCATGTAAATATATACACAGTACATATGAATATGTTATGCACAGTACACATTCATATGTTATACACAGTACATATCTACGGATATATACACACAGTACATATTCATATGTTTTCTTTTAATATGTATATTGATATGTACACATTTAAAAGATACTGATATGTACATATGAATATGTTATACACAGTACATATTCATATGTTATATTTGAACATGCTACTTAAATTCATATGATAGAGATTAGGGGTAAAATGCTAACCTTGGAGAATGAACTTCATATCGCTTAGCATCTGACTGGCTAACTTTCCAGGGACGGCCAATTTGAATGTGTAGTTCAAGCAAGGCTTGATACACATGGGTTAGCAGTTCTGGGTTCATCAAGACACTCTCCTCACGACGTTCTGACATCATTTCCATCATGCGTAGCCTACATGACAAAGGGAATACCAAAAAAGTATATTATAATACATTATACGTAGATTAACAGTACATATATATTAATACTGTTACAGAAAGAAAACTAATAAAATTCTTAAAACTACATATAAGCTTGTACTCTGACTAGGGGAACTGATACAAACCTGATCGAGTCAACAAACGCAGCAGCATGCAACTTCTTCTCGTGCCTAATCCAGTTATTGAACGATTCAGCAACGCTGGTAGAAGTCTGACCATAACTACAGCCCTGAAAGAACGCACTGGACCACTTTTCCTTGGGAATGTTGCGGCAGTAGTCAGCAACCCAAGGCCTTCCCAAATTAACCATTTCTTGAAGAGCTTCCTCGTATGTTGCAGGAGAAAGAGCATATGTCGCCTTTCGGAAAGCATCAGTCACTTCTTTATACTTATCGTCAGACTTTGCGATAGGTAAGTTTTTGTCCAAGTGAAAGTAGCAATATCTTTGACGAGAATTAGGGAATACTTTGGGAATATATTTAACCAACCCTTCACCTCGCTCAGTCATAAAAGTGATTGGGCGATCATCATTCAAAGCCTCCTTCAGATTCTTGAAAAACCATTCCCAGTTGATATTACTTTCTCCATTTACTAAACCAAACACGAGGGGATAAAAACCTGCAAAAAGGAATTACTAGTTATGTTAAGCAACTGCTTGACACAACCATTAGATATACCATACACCCATCTTCCACTAGATACCTATATACCATACAACCATCTTCCAGTACATGTAATACCAGTGTATAGATATTACATGTTGTTGATACGAGGGGGCGCTACCCCCTCGACCCCCGTAGATGGTGAATCATATCATCATGTAGTGGAAAAGATGGTACATCACAATCAATATTGTAGTATTACATATCACTATGTAGTGGAAGATGGTTCCACTAATAAGGGTAACTGACATGTAATATAAGTATTAGGAATATGCTATCAATACACCACTACATATCAGTATGTAGTGGAAGATGGTTCCACTAATAAAGGGTAACTGGTTATGGTTAACCTTGTATATGAATATGTACACAGTATATTGTTCCTCAATAAACTATATATATGATTTTCCTCAACAAACAAAAAAACATATGAATAAAAAAACCAGTTACCTTGATTGCCATTAAGACATGTTGCTGCCATGAGACCTCCTTTAAAAGTTCCAGTGAGAAATGTACAATCACAGAATATCATGGGTCGACATAGTTTATATCCCTCTCTACAAGCTCCAAAGCAAACAAAAAATCTGTTGAATCTTTTTGTAGCATCGTTGAAGTCGAAATCAATAAATGACCCGGGGTTTGTTGTCCTAACAGCATTCACCCACCAAGCAAGATCAGTGTAAGACTTGACATCATTACCAAAAATCTGTTTATGCGACAACTCGATTGCATGATATGCGTGGTGGTACTGAATGTCGATCCCACCACCAACTTTGATATAATCTATGATCTCTCTTTGGTGTTATGCGAGGTTGTGCCTGACATACTCATGAATTAGACTGTTCATGAGTTTCTTTGTAACTCTTGGATTTTTCAACATATAACCACCGCCACAGGTGTGCCTTCCCTCGTATTCCTTTATCTTAAAAATATCAATAGAATTACCAATGGCAGTTGAGTGAAGCTTCCATGAACAACCTTGCACGCTGCATACGACGGTGAATCTCTCAAGGTCATTCTTCTTCTTAATTATCTCATATCCAGTTTTCATGCAGTATTTTTGGCATGCTACACGAACGGCATCAACACCACCATAGAATAATTGTTCTGTATCATCAAAAATCTTATCCCAACTATCTGAGAAAAACGCTTTCGGGACCTCTTTACCATCTTTCAAATAACTGTTTTTTGCACTGACAACTAAGTCTGCGTTACTGTCGACTTCCATACGCCTAGAAGAACTAGATGCGCCAGCTGAAATTACATCCAACTACAAATCAAAGAAAGCCGATTGCTTTGCAGAATGTAATGCAGCAATGCTCTGGAACGTTACGTCGGCAAGAATAGGAACTATTGCTTGATTCTGGATATAGTTAACCAGAATAGTCGCTGGAGTCAACCAGCTCCACATATTACAGATGCAAAATTTCAAATCCTCTAAAGTTGAAAACGATGTAACTGGATACGCAAAATGGTATTGCTTATGGTATACATGAGAGTAGATCGAGAAATCTGGTTCGGGAGCAATGTTAGACATGTTAACCCTGTAAACAAATGATCCAAAAATCAACTAAGTCTCTGAATGGTTATCTATTCTACATACTGATATGTATTGGCATCTACTGTATTGCACAATACATACTAAGAGAGCAGGCTATATGCAGTATGTATTGGTATGCAACATGTAGAATACATAACATATATTTTACAACATACCAATATGTATCATGCCTATGAATAATCTAGGAATTATACATACTGATATGTATTGGCATCTACTGTATTGCACGATACATACTAAGAGAGTAGGCTATATGCAGTACGTATTGGTATGCAACGTGTAGAATAGATAACATATATTTTACAACATACCAATATGTATCGTGCCTATGAATAATCTAGGAATTATACATACTGATATGTATTGGCATCTACTGTATTGCACGATATATACTAAGAGAGCAGGCTATATGCAGTACGTATTTCTATGTAACATGTAGAATAGATACCATATATTGAACAACATATCAATATGTATTGTGCCTATGAGTAACTATGTTCTATATATTTTGAGAATCATGATAATATAAAATGATTGAATCTAATGACTATATCAAAAAAGAGAATACAAAATTACTACACAATCTGTAGAATGAAAGTAACCTATATCGATTTGATATCAAACCTATATCGATTACAAAGAAACTAAAACGGTGATTACATAACATACCTTGTTCGAATCTGAGATTAACCTAATTCGAATCTGAGATACCTAATTGAAATACATAAAAATCACAATGTAAATTGAACGACGTAAACTGAATTAAACAATGTAAATCATCACAAAACTAAAATCATCAAAGAAAGATAACAATGCACATCACATACAATACATTGATCAGAAAATAGAACTAATTATTGATCATGATTTCAAGAACAAAGAGTTGAGAGGGAGATACTGGCAAGCAGAGGAAGATGATTAAAAGTATTGTTTAATTGAAATACCTTGTTCGAATCGAGATGAACCTAGTTCAAGTCGAGACAAAACCAAATTGAAACGAAGAAACACAAAAATGCGAAGAGAGAAGCGATCGACTTGATTTGAGATGAAGAAAAAAAAGAGGAAAGAAACAAAGGCGGGTTTTGATTTCTACAGTACATACAGTTGCAGAAGGGTATAATAGGTATATTGGAATGTCGGATTTGTGGGAATCACACGTGTCTGGACTAGAGAATAAATATTCTGGTCCAAAAACATGGACCAACGGATAAATTAATTCTGGCACTGGATTAGCCAGTTAACTGGGTCAGGTTTTTTGGATCAGCTAGTAATTCCTAGGAAATTAACATCATCCTGATGTCGGTAGAAGCTCCAGATAGCGTTGAGAGGTAGAAGTTCTCAGTTGTCAGTAGCTTTCACAAGCTAAGGTCCAATTACCAGGGCTTAGTGGCGTCCACATTGAACTCTCGTCACCTATTTGTCACTTTTCCCCCACCGTCATGCAATGGCAACTCCGTAATATAACACTTTAATCAAGTCCTTTTATATACCCGAACAGAAAATATCTAGCTAGAAATTTCTCGAACATCCCATTTGGTAATTGCAGTAGTTTACTAAATCAAGTAAACAAGAAAAAGTCTGTAGATATTTTTGCGCACAACCACCTTTATATATGAACCCATTATCGCAAAAATCTTCAGTGTTTTCTCGTGAAGAACGTGAAGAAGATTCTCTAATGGAGCAAGTAAGAGGAAGATATTGTTACTATGCGATCCTTGGAATTTCTAAACACGCATCACAATCTGAAATCCGTAAGGCTTACAGAAAACAAGCTCTGGTAAGTTTTTTTTTTCTTCTAAAGCTACAGAAGTGACCGGATAGATGGAACTTTTGTTGAAATATTGTTGTGTTTTGTGTAGAAATGGCATCCGGATAGATGGAACTTAAGAAATTCAACAATGGGTAATAAATCTAAGCAAAGGTTTCAACAAATTCAAGAAGCTTATGCAGTTTTGTCAGATGAAAGGAAGAGATCAGTGTATGATGTTGGATTATATGATCCATTACAAGAAGAGGACGAGGTTAGTGTTTATTCATTCCGCGTTAATTGAACTCTAAGATTTAGTATTACCATTAAACATGGCAGCCAAATGTCAGGAATTCTAAACAAATTCCATCAATAGGGTAGACTGAGATTTTGTGGCGCATCCTTCGCACTCAAAATTCTTCTTTGGCACATTCTAAGTTTCCAAGAGTACATATCTATGATTTCAAGTGTCTTGACTGTTGTGCTATTTGTTCCTAATATGTTCTTCTGGTTTGTGCTGCATTATGGGAAAACAGGGCTTCTCTGATTTTATGCAGGAGATGTTGTCGATGATGGCAAATGCACAGAATCAGGTATGATGAGTCTAATAATATCACTTGGCTCAATGATATTCTACTTTTCTTAAGCAAGACTAGAATGTACAAGAGCAAATGGGTCATTAGGATGTCAGAAATTCATAACCTAATGAGGTTTCTCATTGTTGCAGCAGAATAGTTTTGAAGATCTTCAAAAGATGTTTAATGAGCTAACAAGGGGCGACAGCGTACAATTTCACAACAAGGATGATGACAAAGATACTGATCAAACAGCTAGAAAGAGAGTTCGTGGAACTGGTTCACCGTCTCAGTTCAGCAGCATGCCTGCCCCTGTATATTCATAACACTGTTATGTGTGGGGGAAAGATTGGTATTCACTTCAATTTGTAGCTTATTTTGTTAAAATACTCCTACTATTGAATGGAACTCTCTCTTCGATCCTACAAAAAAAAATTATGCAATGTGATCTTGGAAACTACTGTAATTGGATTAGTTTTTGGATTTTAAAATTGCATTATGGATCTTTCCAAAGTTGTCTAGAACCCACATGCATGGTGTATGTTTTCATGGCACATCACTTTGACTCATTCAACCATGTCAAAGTACATCCAATATGGATGTCAGATGTCAATCATACTGCCAAAATGAACAATATTTCACAGTTGAGCTGCTCATAGATGAAAATTTATACAGTTAACCACCACAAAAGGAAAGTTACCTCATATAATTCTGACATAGAGCTTTAACCAGATTACTGTAGACATCTGGTTGCTAGTCCGGCTCCTTCTCCATGAATTCATGCATACTGCACTGCAAACCACCTTCTGAAGCAACATAGCAAACCAGATTCTGGAAAAACGCTCACAAAGTAGTGATATAAACATCGATATTAACTTACTGGAACTCCAAGGTTCTTTGGAGCTTCAAAGTTCAAACTAAATAGAACAGAGCAAACCAGTCAGACAGTAGCTCAGTCAGACTGAATCATAACATAGAAGAGACGGAACAAATTTATCAGATAGCTGTGTAGCATAATGCAAATCATTTTCTACTTTCCTAGTAAGTAGAGTAAATTTATTACAATTACAAACTTTCATCATGTTGTATAGTCATTATATCAAACTAAAGACCAATCAAAATTTTCAGTTTCTTCTATTAAGATGGGAGATACAGCTTTATCTTTCAAAGGGAGAGTTGCATCTTAATACTGCAAAAAAGCAAATGAAGATGTACCCCAAAATTGCCGAGTCAGTACTTGCACGGCCTTTCTGAGTTTGTGAAGAGCATCTTCCTCTACAAGAACCCAAGCTCGTCTCCATTTAAGCCATTACCTTCCACCATTGGACAATCGACCGCATCATGCCCAAATTGCCCGCACCAAGGCAAGGTGCATCGCCTCCGTTTCTTAGGGAACTCAAACCCATCTTTTATTCTTTTATCGTTTGCCTTCCCAAAATTTTCATGCGCACTTACACTAGTGAATCCCTGAATTATACCATCATCGTCATCTTCCACTTCAGGTAAAATCTGTGAGTCAGAAGGGCTATCGTAAGTGACATCAGTCTCATGATGAGAAAGATTAGGAATTCCTTTAATACGAGATAACACCATGGAGATTTCGTCGTAAGCAAACTCAAGACAGTCTTCAGTTTCAACTGCTTCTGCCATTAACGATGAAACCATGGATTGCAATTCCTGAAATCTTTTGCCGTTTTCCACAGTAGTAGCAGTAGTGCACGGGGATTTCCTACAAAATGAGTTAGTACGACGCCAGCGGTTGGGTAGATATTGGTCTGGGATGTGGAAACAGTTATTTGTTGACAGAATTCTAAGAATGTGCCTACAAAGGATACCGGAGAACTCAAATTGATGACAGCTACAGCTAATCAGTTCTTTTGAAGGGACCCAAATTACTTTCCGCCCTCCATCTGCTTGAGTATGGTGTCTCACGTGGAAACAATCATGTTCCAATTGAAATGATGCATATTGTGGTGCTGACACAAGCTCTTCTTGGAGCTTACAGAATGCATAATGTGTAAAAACTGTAGCAGCATGTGATTCAATAGGCGATCCCGTTTTAAGAGATACTTTGTTGAGTTTTCCTTGCATCTTTATTTTAGCTCCCACTTGGTCTCGGAAATTAGCAATAACAGATACCTATAAAGAAGGTTGAAAAAGAATAGATCACGGTATCCTGCAAATAGAAACAGATGGAAAGAAAATGAAAAACAATAATGAATAGGCATACTTGCTCCACAAAATGGTCAAGTTCAGACTGTGCACCCAAAAGTCGTTGGATGAAAGTATTTATTTTCTCGGGTTGAAATGTACTTGTCATTCCTGCAAAGAAATATGATCTCAAGAAGGGCAGGGCCCAGTACATCCGTAATGCATGTAAACTTGCAATGTGCTTGTTTCCATGGAGTCCATATCTATTAGTCATCTCCGTCCATCCTACTTCAAAGTCATCCACCGTGTCGGATTTATATAGCTGATGGAACTCTGCTCTCCATGCATCATATGCTGACCCGAGCAATGGTGAAAACCAATCTGAGAACTTCGCGATTATGTGCCAAATGCAAAAGGCATGTTTGGTGCTAGGCATTTCTATAGAAATTGCATCTTTCAGCCCTATGTTCTGATCAGTCAATATTGTTTGTGGAGTCACTCCCTTAACGAAGCCCAAGAAGGTCTGACATAGATGAAAAAGCTATAAGAGTATGAAGAAAATTTGGACAAGAATTTGAAACTAATGCTTTCAGGCATCCTTACATAGATTGGTTATTTACTATTACTGGCACAGATTATTACCTTTAGTGCCCAGGAAAAAGATTGCATATTTTCGTCCCTTAGGAGAACACACCCAAAAAAGGAATTCATGCCATGATTGTCCACCCCAATCCAGATCCCTAGAAGCATATCATAGGCCTCCAAGCGATGAGTTGTGTCAAAAACCACTACATCCCTAAAATCTTCATATTGTCTAAGTGATGAGGAGTAAGACCAAGCAATACACTCCAGCCTGTTATTCGTGCCTATCTTGAAATCATATTTGAAGTTAGGATCATCGTCCTTGATGTTTTTGCACATTGAAAGAAGATCAATAGCATCATTATCACGATCAACATTTCTGAATGATTGCAAGAGGTTTCTCACATCTATTAGTAAATTCCCAAGCTTCACACCTTTTTCCAACTCCATTAGTCTTAGCATTTGGCGAACAGACATCCCTGCTTTCGCAAACATGCAGATGCGACTTTTGTCATCTGCAGATAACGTACAATAAGCAGGCAGAAGACGAACTTCATTTGATTTTAAGAGCTCGTGGTTATGTGTATTGCTAAACCCAGTAATCCGCCATTCAGGTACATCAAAATCCGCCCTTCTAACAATTCTCAAATACGCAGTACATCCACAACGCGACGACTTCCTATTCCTTTGTAACTTCCCATCTTCAGATGGTTTTAACTGCGGATACCCACCACGATAACAAGTGAAATCCCTTCTCGTTATACCCCTTCCAACACCATCTTTCCCTCGTGTACGATGCCTTCTAATCGAAAACCCACATTGTTTTGCGAAACTACAGTAGAACTCATAAGCAGCATCTTGAGAAACAAATCTTTGTCCAATTGCTGGAACAAGATTCACAGATGTTTGGTGCAATAAAACAGCATTCTCTGCCTCACGTATCTCTTCTATTGTCCCAGTATCCTCCGGAGACAAATCTGTCTCATTTCCAGAAGTTTCTAACACTAGATTTGTTCCTCCTTCAGACATTCTTAACTTCTAACAAAATCCCCTACCTACAATTCCCAAATAACGAACAAACACATTATCATGTAAGTGTAACAAAATTGTGTCTCACGGGGTAGTCCCAGAGACAATATACTGGGTACCAATACGCCGGGGCAAACCTGATAAAAATAACAATATACTAGGAGGATTAAATATGAAAATGGCCAAACAAAATCAGGATACCAGATTTACAGATTATCCTAAGAAATGTTATTATCTGAATCAAAATGAAACTAGTAAAGAGAGGTACTTTATTACTTACTAAAGAGCTGAATTTCTAAATGCAACCTGAATCTCCATCATAGATCTCGAAAGCCCTAAAAATCGATAATGGAATAGATCGACTCAGGGGCGGAGCCAGAAATCTAACTAAGGGAGCAAAAAATCCCAAAAATTTTTAGGGGGTGTGCAACTATGATAAAATAGGCTTAAAATCCCAAAAAAATGAAAAAATTGGGCTAAATTAGGCTTTGGAGCTAGTTTTTGCACACCCTTGCTATACACTAGCTCCGCCCCTGGATCGACTAATAGAGCTGAAATTAAGTGGGTCTGAAATTTAAAATAAATTTGTAGGAAGAAAGTAAGAGAGGGGAAAAACAGGCGGGGTGAATTTGGAAAAGAGAGGAGTAATGCGCATCAATGGAGAATTATAAGGATTGATATGAATGTTAACTATCTTACGCCATGAATTTGCAGCAGTTTTAACCGTTGGATATTTTACTATCTTCCCTTTACGGTAGTGTATTTTCTTCGGATTCTGTTTCGGGCCTATGAAAAATGGATTATTTGAAACTTGGGTTGCGGACCCTGCATTTTTAGGGCCGTGTCCGCGTCCGATACGTGTGGGACGTGCCTCCGACGCATCAATGTGCGCGTCTTGCGCGCGTCTAATTTGGACGCACTGATGACTAAGATTTAACACGTTTTTTTTTTCATTTTCATTTAAAATTCTTCCTTTATTTTTAGTGTTATTAATAACTAAATAAAGAGATCAATCATTAAACTGATTCATCTTCTTAGAATACAAAATAATAAGCTTAAGGAAATCTAACTGAAACTTTAATTAATTACATTATTAATTGGAAATGACATTGTGTATATCCTTTGTTGGGCATGTGTTGTTCTAAGAATGCATTTTGATTGTGTCATGTGTTTAATAGTGATTGATTGCTCGACCTTTGGCGTGTATAAACAAACTATCTCTTCTTTTCTTTTGTGAGTTCACCTATCCGGTTAATGGATGCCCATCTGGTCTATGTAGTTGGTCTACAATATGGCTACTACATGTGCAATCCAAAAGTGCAGACGATAAGTAACTTTAACTCCCAACCTAGGTGGATATAACGGCACATCCATAGTATGCGTGAAATATTTTTTACTATGAGATATACGTTTTAAAGTTGGTCTCCAAGTCTTCATATTCGTGAAAGAGAACTTGTTTGGAGGAATTGACACGAAGTAAGCATAAAGAGCAGTCACTGAAGTGTTCCATATAAAGAACACCCGTCATTTCATTTTTTAAGGGACGAAACTTGGGTTTAGCGGTGGTCAAATGCAAATTTTCAATAATGAGGATGCATTCTTGGCTGAGCTTGTCAAATTCCCAAAGAAGAATTTTGGGAATAACGGCGCGCAATTCGTCCCCTGTATAAGGAAAATTCTAGTGAGTATCATTAGGTTGAATTGATTAAAAAATGTTGCATGGGGGTAGTATGTATGGTAGTCTTGTGTTTTTTACATACTTGTCCATCGACGAAGGCCACATTGAGGCTAGTGACATGATTGGTAGACAAATCCAATTCTTCCCAGTATTTTGTAACTCAAACTGTGATGGGGTATGATTTGGATTCATCCGGAGGAGCGAAAACTTTTAATGTTGTCTTGAGTAGCTCTGATGGTGATAACTTTTACGGGCCGGCTGCGAGTAATCTGAGTTGTTGGGTATGGTCTGCAGTTAAAAACAATCACAAACATAATTAGATTAAAAAGGACCTATATCCGCCTCATAGATTCCCCTCTAATAAGTACATTATTCAAAGATACATAAGGGAGCAATCCTAATAGCATACTGTAACACAAAGGCACTTACTGACAAAGCCTGAGGAAATAAGAAAATAGTTCATTTGGTACACTATTGACATCTAACAAAGATTAAAAACCTGTAGTTTCCACTTACCGATCCCATGCTTTCAAGGAATCAATCCCCTTCTAAACTAATTACAAACTCATGAATTTACAGACTATTGAATGTTTGCCTTTGTTTTCAAGTTTTCAATCAGATAGCTTTCAGATTATTTATGGAAGTCTACTGCTACGAATCAGTAAGTGGAAAAGAAAACGATTCATAATGAGATCCATATTGCATATGAGCTTGACATAATCAGTGCTAAGAATTATGAGGTGAAAGGATTATTTCATCATTTGTTACATGGTGAAGACATACGTCTTAATTTCTGATGCCTTAAAGTTGTTGTACAGGGGAAGCAAAGACTTTGCGATACAATTAAAGTACCAAAAAGGCAATGCAGTGGGCAAACAATGACTCATCTATTTGCAGTTTATAAAATGTGTATAGTATCCTCCTCCAACGCCCTAATCTTCAAAATGCCACCGCTGCTTTCACTCCCACCGCCACCACTCCCACAAAAGCAAGCATAAATCAACATCTGTAGTGAGAGTGACATAAATTATACTCAAAGTTAATGATTGACAGGGATCAATTAGCATCACAATATTGTGATTATATCGTTGCTCTCATTTGGATACTTAGAGGACTAAATAATAAGAAGAATTAGGGACAAAAATGGAAAGATGACCTTAATGGCTCGTGAAAACAAACCTTCCCATTTATTTCCTATAAAATGGATGCTTGATTTTCCTTCGTCGAGGGATCATAAACTCTTCAACTTCGTAATTGAGGATCGTACCTGCTGTGGTTTGATATTGATTTGAGATGCCATTTCATTTGTTCTTCAGGCAGCAACTGAAAATTGGAAAAGAAATTTCATCAGAAACCTAATTGTAACATAGGATTAGGCGACACGGGCCATCTAATCTAAATCTAAACTAATATAAAGAAAAGAGGCATTTTCATCAGTTTACAGTGAACTGACTAATATTCCCTTCCGCATTTATTTTCCTCTGCCTTCGTCTTTTTCATTTTTTCGTTAATTTCATCAAGTCTGTGGGCATTTTCTGTTTGCCTCTTCAAAAACACATCGAACAGAAAACGAAGAACTCAGCAAATCAAGCTGATGCTTCTCAAATTATTTTCCATCTGATCATAGAATTCAACTCAAAATTTTTCACCGAAGAACAAATTATGTCACCCAAATTTGTATCGTTACACGAAGAACGACACCGTAATTCTGAAGCTGATTCCTCAATTTCATTAGTTGGCTGAAACTCAATGTCAAAATCTATGCCAATTATTATCTTCAAAATCAATTCGCGTATTCGGTGTTAGAAATTAGATCAGGTAAATTTGTTAAGGTAGGAAGAACAATGCTGTGATTCTGAAGCTGATTCGAGCTTACACAAATCACCAGGTATGTTAAATTCAATCAATTTGTTTGATAAAATCGCTACGGATGTATTCATATTGTAATTTGCTTCCGTGGTTTTGATGAACATAAGTAGACGATTCATGCAGCGTCGTTAGTTAAAATTATTTTATTGAACTCTATCTGTTTGAAAAAATGCTTGAGTAACGATATTCAATTGTTAATTTTGTCTTGGTTTCTTGCTAATTTCATGCTAACCAAACATTAGTATGATTGCAGAGAACTACAATGTGATTCTAGGGAAGCTAAAAGTATCATATGATGACTAATTTTTCTTATTATTTTTGCTAATTTGTCATAAACTTGAGTTTATTCAAGCCAAATATGATTATATGCAAGTGTTATCCTCCTTTAAGGCAGTAGCGAGAAAAGGATGAGCATCACACTGTAAGTATAATCGATGACTTGAGATTGCTTCATTAGCTAGCCACAATATCGACAGCTTGGTTACAGTACTCCCTATTTGCATGCACATTTTGTGAAACCAACTTACAATCCAAGATTATGTTGTTTACTACCAACATTATGATCACCTATCTCACGTTCTATCACATTTTTACAGTCACCTCTATAAGGATAATAGAGGACTGACGCTTGCTGACTCCATCGAGAAGCATCAAGGAGAGCTCGGGCCTCTGTGTAAACTGGATATAGCTCACAATCTCAATCCCCTTCTTGCCAAGAAGTTACCTGCATGATCTCTCAATATCAAACCAATACCAGCAATATGACATTTTCAACCAAAGAAGAGGAGGATATATGCGAATGCAAATGAGAAGAGGCTGAAAATCTTACTGGATGAACATTAGCCATGTCGAAAATGCAATATATTGTTGCTTATTGTTGGGGACCAGAGAGTTTGAAGTCTTTGGACCAGTTCATTGTTGATGAAAAACAGAAAAATTGCTTACAACTGCGAGATTAATAATAGAACAGATTTGAAGTTGATTGAAGCCTTTAAATGCTGCCAAGAAGAAAGCCACAAAGTCATATAATGTGCATACTGAAAAGAAATAATAGGTTGAGGAAGTAATGAAGACCGAACTGCTCGAACGAAGACTTAACTTGCTTTCTAATTAGGTGAGATGAGAATAAGTAGTGGGGATCTTTATGATGGAGAAAGAAAGGGTGAGTGAGAAGTCATGGCCCTAAAATAAAAAGGGATTATTTTTTCTTATGAGCTCAGAATTTGGAAGTGCCTAATTACAGAATGATGTATTGTTAAATGATCTTTAGTCAGTTAGCATTTGTAAGTGGCGTATGGATATTATCTTTTGGTTTTTGTTTAATATTTTTGTACCATTAGATATTATCAAATTCAGATTTTTGGGGATAATGCCTGACTATAGTTTGTATGTGGGAATGTATGGGAAATATTTTGTTGAATGTGATTCTGTTGGGAATCACTGGTGTTGATCCAAGTGTCCATGGCTTCCATCGAAAAAAGTGTTAAAATTAGTTCACGAAACCTGCATTACAGGTCTTGAAATGGAAAGGCATGCCCATCGCGCGTGCGTGTTATACTAGTACCTAATAAAGGATTCATAAAAATATTAGGAAAATTAACATTAGGAAGGGAAAACCAAAAACCACAGCACAATATTCTGATAGGATTTGAAAACCTAACTTTAAGCAATTTTGCAAGAATGAAATGAAAAATAATCACCGATCGAAAGGGGATGCAAAAAGAAATTGGAAGCTACAGGAAAAAGACTTACATGTTCGATTCAAACTGATGCTGATCCCGATTGGGATTAGCCATTTTATAGAAAGAATCCAATTAATGCAAGGATGAGTAGTTTTTTTCCTGTGTAATAGGCAAAAAGGATTGAGAATACCTGCTGTTATTTATTCCTAGGCTTTATGATACATTAAGGATTAGGCCTATTCCTATGGGTATGGCAAAAAAATGTTGTTTGGCATACCAGGTGGCATGGCAAACGAGTTGCGACACTATGGGAAAACCACTGAGCGACAGAGTTTCTAGCGGTCGATATTTTCCATAACGCCAGCGATTGTTTTTTTTTTTGAACCATGCAATTTATTAAATTAAACTGAGATTACACGGGGGAATGTTATGCCCATAGAGTCTGTTATTATAATAGAATTTATGGGCGGGGGAATTACATTGTCCCACACTGTTATTGCGATCTTCCCTATAAAGCAACCATTTGTCGCTCGATTTGCTAGACCGTCCGCTGCTTGATTTCCTTTTCTGGAGACGTGCCTAATAGTATATTGCTGAATTTGGGAGAGCCTATACTTGATTTCTGCAATCTGATTATAAATATACCATGGAGCATCAGTGTCCTAGGTTAGAAATCTCGTTAAATTCTCCGAGTCTGTTTCAAATTGAACTTTTGTCCATCCCCGCTCTGTCGTCGTTCTAGAAGCAATGAGCATGGACCAAGTTTCTGCTGCAAGTGCAGACGTGATACCCAGTGGTTGTGCTATTGCTAAGATTGTTCCGGCTTCTTCGTTTTGGCATATAATACCTGCTCCTGCTATTCCGGAATATCCCCTTGCTGCTCCGTCCGTGTTAATTTTGATCCATTCTGAGCGGGATTTGAACCATCCCACGAAAATGGTTGTTGTTGCTAGTGTTGTTTGCGCTGGGTTTGGATAAAGTTGCATCCCATGAAGTACTGGCGGTAGGTGGCTTTAATCCCAGGTATATTCTTGCTAGAGTTTGATGGTCATCTGCATTATATTCATCGGATTTGGTAATCGTTGGCGATAGACTACATCGTTCCTAGCTATCCATAAGAACCAAAAAAGGAAGCAAAAAGTTGTGGTGACTGGGGAAGGAGCTTTTGTTTTGAGGAGTAGGGAGACTTTCGTATGATGGGGTAGTGAGGCGGGGATACTCTGAGTAGGGTTTTGGTTGTTTGTGAGATGATGCAGTAGGAGGTTCCAGGAGTCAATGGTTGTTTTACAATGAAGCAGAATATGACTGGACATTTCAGGACTAGAACTGCATTGTGGACATAGGTTGGAGTTGGTGAGTTGGATGCGGTTGAGAAGGTTGAGGGTTGGTAAACCCTCATTAATTGCTTTCCACAAGAAAAGATGTACTTTTGTGGGGTACGGGAGTATCCAAAGGAAGGTAGTTGGTGGGAGGGGTTTTTGATGGGTTTGCGCAGAGTCTTCCATAAGGCAATTGTATCCTGATGTCGTTGTATATTTTCCACTTTTGGTAAAAGGCCAAATGATCTTGTCTGGTTGGTTGTTTTGTGGGATGGGAATGCTGATAATTCGTTGAACTATGGGCTGGGGAAGTAGATTCATCCTATCATGGTTCCAGTTCCTTGTTGATGGGTCGATGATGTCAGCAACCGATTGTATGGGATAACATAGGGCTGGGTTAATGTTGTTATTGAATTGTGGAATCCAGTTGGATTGGATAGGGGTGTTTAATACGTCCCCAATTTGATGGAAGAGATGATTTCTGAAGGTTGGTATGATCGATGCCAGTTGTATCCATTGTAGGTTGGGGGATGACGGGAGGGGAGGGATGTTTTTGAAAATGGGTGTCTTTTTGAGGTATTTTGCATTATATAATGTTGTTAGTACGGAGGTAGGTTTTTCATAAATGTTACAGATTCGTTTCATGAAAAGTGCTTTGTAGTGCTCCTTGCTACTTCTGATGCCTAGTCCTCCTTGAGCTTTGGGTTTGTATAGCTTGTCCCTTCCTACTGGGTGGAGTTTCTTGATGGAAGAAACATGGCCCCAGAAGAAGTTTGTTGTAATACGATCTATTTTTTTGTGGATGTGTGTAGGAAGGGTGTGTGTTTGCATGAGGTGATTGGCTGTAGGAGTAAGGGAGGATTTTATGAGTGCGAATCTTCCAGCCTAGCTTAGGCATTTAGTTATCCAAACTTTTGCCTTGCGAGTTAGGCGCTGAAGGATTAGGGCAAAAATATGGCTGGAAGATCTCCCATGTTTAAATTGCACTCCTAAATAGGTTGGGGGTTTGATGTTGCTGGAATATTGAAGGCTTGTTTTAGTTCATCCAGTTGGTGTTCTTCTAGATTCGGGTGATGGATGATTGTAGATTTTGATGTGTTGATGTGTTGACCCGCCGAATTCCATAAGCTTGTAGGAGATCTTTGAGGTGATTGATACCTTCCGGAGTTTCTTTATACATTATCAATAGGTCATCGGCGTACATGAGATGTAGTATTGGCGGGGCCTTATGGGAAATGCGGATCCCTTCTATCTTTTTTTGGCTTTCAATAATTCCCAAATTTGTGGATAGTATTTCCGCGCATATAATAAATATATAGGATGAGAGAGGATATCCTTACCTCATTCCCCTAGTTGGGGAAATGTATCCATACAGAGTGCCATTGATATTGATTGAGTAGGTTACTGTTGATATGCACAACATAATATACTCCACAAAGATAGATGGGAACCCTAACCTAATGAAAGCTTGTTTGATGAAACCCCAGTATAAGGAGTCATAAGCTTTTTGAATATCTAGCTTAAGATTTATTTTGGGATCTTTAGCCCGGTTTGAGGTTTTGATGTAGTGCAAAAGTTCGGCAGCGATGTCTATGTTGTCGTGAATGGATCTTTGTGGCACAAAGGCACTTTGATACGGGCTTATCAAAAAGGGGAGTAAAGGTCTTATGTGATTGACCAGTTCTTTGAAATGATTTTATAAGTGACATTACATAGTTCTATCGGCCTGAATTGGGACGGTTTTGAGGGGTGATCAATCTTTGGGATTAACGTGGGGTTAGTATGGTTCATGAGAGGGTGAATACTAAGGGAAGTAAAATAACTTCAAACCATATCAATCAGTTGTGGTTGGGTTGTTTCCCATAAAACTTTAAAAAACTTACTGGTATATCCATCTGGTTGTGAGGCACGTTCCGATCCTATCGAGAAAAGTGCCTCTTTGATCTCCTCAAGGGTTACTTCGGCTGTTAGCATATTACATTGTTGAGGGGTTAACCTTGGTGATATTGCTTCAAACAGGGTTTCGTCAATTACTGTATTTTGTGTTGTATACTGATTTGTGAAGTGCTCAATCATGAGATCGATAATTTCTTCCTTATCTGTAATCCAATTGTTTTGATGATTTTGGAGTTGTTGTATGTTGTTATAACTTCTATGAATTGTAGCCTTGGTATGAAAGAACGTTGTGTTGCGGTCTCCCGATTGAAGCCATTATATTCTGGATCTCTGCCGCCAGTAGGTTGCGTGGCAATCAAGTATATTTAGATGCTCAATTCGGAGTTGCTTTTCTTGTTGAATCCAATTTTCCAGTTCATTACCAGTTTGCGTCGCACATTGATGTTGGGCTTATTTGATTTTCGCGGTTAATTTTTTAATCAATGTGGGAAAGTGGGCGAAGTTGATCTTGTTCCATTTCTTGAGGGCTTCGCTGGTTGATATGAGTTTGAGATGCAAGATTAAGGGTGGATCCGAGTCATGTAGCTTATCCCATGACGAATTTACTACTTGATGAAGCTGAGGATGAGATAACCATATGTGCTCAAATTTATAATTCTTGTTCCCTTGCCATTATAAAGCTTTCGTCTGAAGTAGTATTGGAGCATGATCTGACGCTATTCGCGGAAGATGAGTGACTCCAGCGTGAGGGTTGGCTGTTCTCTAGTGTTAGTTTACTATTGCTCGATCGAGTCTTTCCTGGATATTTTCTTGGCCTTGTTGATTGTTAGTCCATGTGAATGGGTCCCCTCTGAAACCAAGATCAATGTATCCCATTTGATCCATTAAATTGAGAAAAGGCTGTGTTTGTGCATAGGTGACTGGCCTGCCACCTTTTTTCTCTGACTGGTCCATCACTTCATTGAAGTCTCCCAAGCGTAACCAAGGTGTTGAAGTGTTGGGAAAAATTATTGGGAAGCCTTCTGTTTGTGGGTGAAAACCATTTATGCTAATTTTGGTAATTTCGTGTGTATGGGTGAGAAACTAGTCTAAACCCTAAATATTGTACTGCACATGAGTACTTTTGATTCGAGAGATCAATATGTACAATCCTGGCCTAAACCAAGATATGGCCGTTCCAGGCTTGCTTCGGTCACAAAGTGAAGAGGAAGGGTTGTTCTTAGGGAGGGAAGCGAAGAAAGTGTTGAGACCAGAATAGTTGATTCTGGAAGTGTGGGTGTTTCGTGACTTGTATTAGAAAGTTGAACTGGCTAGCTGGATGAAAAGCTATCAGATGATTTCTGGAAGTTGTATTATTCTCCTAACCAAAACCTATTGGTTGGTGACAATAGGTGGAGCCTATTTATACAAGTCATATTAAAACATACCCTGGTCTCGTAGGAAGTGGAAACGATTGAGTGGTGGAGGAACAGAGTAACGTGTAACCATTAGACGTTATGCTTCCATGATGAGGGAAGTGAATTTATGTAATCGTCAGTCATTATGCTTCCATGATGAAGGTAATGAATTGCTTACATCGTTACTTTGCACCACCACTAATTGTCCTACTTCATGAAACTTTCTTGTAACGGGCGCATTGCACGCCGCACGCTGTAAACCGCCAGACCAATACCCTGATGAGTATCCCCCATTTTGTGACATGTTTGATATCTCGAGTGTTTTCGTGGAAAATGTGTAGCAGGTTTCTATGTGTGGCAAGTCAAAGTCAAGAGACTTTTCCATAGGAAAATAGCATGTGATGCTATTAGGCTTGCCTTGGTCGGCCGCCTAAAACTTGCTACAAGTCCGTCAGTTTGGTGGCGAACTTGAATGGATGAGATTACATCTCATGAGGAAGGGTAGCCATTGATTATGGATGCATCTTGTTGTATAACGAAGTGGCGCCATTGGAATAGTAGCGCCGGGTGGAGCTGTGGCATGTCAATGGCGTAGCCGCGGCATGGTGGCGTAGCCGCGGCATGGTGGCATGCCAGTATCCGTGGCATGCCAGTGGCCGTGGCATAGCTACATGCTAGTATCAGTATCATGGTGACATGCCAGTAGCTGTGGCATGGTGGCATGCCAGTAGCTGTGGCATGGTGGCATGCCAGTAACTGTGGCATAGTGGAATGCCAGTGGCCGTGGCATAACAGCATGTCAGTGGCATGGCCACGCCTGTAGTGTTTAGCATGACCAAAGTTAAGATTTGGCTCCGTGACTAAATTTAAGGCTTGGCGGCATGGCTAAGGCTAGGCGGCATGGTCAAGGTTAGGGATTGGCGTCGTGGCCAAGGCTAGGGTTTGGCATTGTGGTCGAAATTAGGTGACGTGGACAAACTGGGATTTGATGACGTGGCCAAAGTTTAGGGTTTGGCGGCATGGTCGCCCAAAAGTTGCCACTAGCCTGTTAGTTTGGTGGCGAACTTGGATGGCTGAGATTGCATCTCATGAGGAAGGCTAGCCGATGATTATGGCTACCTTCTCTTTTGTGTTAACTCATGAAATTTCGTAATCAGGAAATCCATATGTGGGACCCTCGCTAAAATCGTTGTAGAATTCTCGTACGAACTCGGATTTTGACGGTCCGCCCCTCCATTCTGATCAGAAAAGAATTTCTTATCTCCCCGCGCAGGAATATCTAGGTTTTGATCTCGTTTTAGGAGGAAAAAACAGCCCAACGTTAAAACTCATGAAGAATTCAAGAGGGATTATGCCAGTTTTCAGCCATGACCTAGCTCACCTTTTGTGCTTTATTTTTTAGCTCTTTACTCCGATTGATTTGAATTTTTAGTATGTTATGCTAGACATCCATACGAAAATTTTGGCATGTAGATCATACTAAAATTGTTTACCAAACGTTCCCAGTTGTTTGTACAATCTATGGGAAGCCGATTTGGCATGATAATTGACGCGTTAGCGCAACTTTGGGAAAGCCAATTTGGTATTGGCGCGACTTTGCTTCAATTTTTTAATACTGTGGCAGGTTTAGAGCAACCTGAATGGTCGAAAAAGAGAGGGTCGGCCAAACACGAGTGGCCACACTTCTGATGTGAGTGTGGCGAGTTTAGAGCAACCTGATTGGTCGAAAGAGAGGGCCGGCCAAGCATGGGCGTGGATACACTTTTAGTGTGAGTGTGGCGGCTTTAGAGTGACTTGATTGGTCAATAAAAGGAAGGGCCGGCCAAGTACGGGTGTGGCCACCTTTTGGTGCGCGTGGCAGGTTTAATGCGACCTGATTGGTCGACGAGGAATAAGGGTCGGTTGGGTAGCATGGGGGTGGCCAAGTGGCGCACGTGTAGCGCCCCCAAAGCTAGCAGCTGACTAATACAAGAAATTAAATAAGTAAATAGGCACTAAGAATCTGAATCATTCACTTAAGCATTCAATTAAGAAATCTGCTACAAAACTTAACCCAAAAACTAGCCCCACTCTGAAATACATATAAACAAGAACTCCTCTCAAATTTTACATATACAATAGTAATTCAGTTTGCAAATAGAATATACAACATAATAAACATAATAGAAGACTCAACGCCACGAAACTTCCGCTGCGTAACTCTGATCAGTCTCTGAAACTGAAAGTGGGAATGGGTGAGAACATCGTCCCTAAAAGGGGTGCCCAGTAGAAATAACAACTAGATTTCAAGTAATCATTAATATGATTCGAAGACATTGCATGTTTTATCGAAAGTCGATAATACAAGGAAAGACAATAAATCATAATGTAGAAACTTCTTCATAGACATTCATAAATAACAGTAAACATCCATGTATGAGATGTGTGTTGCCGCACATAAGGGTAGAATAATATTGTGGTGCATCGCCCTAGGCATAATAGTATTGCGGTGTATCGCCCTAGCCATAGAATATTGAATATATATAAAGGAAGAATAATATTGCGGTGTATCGCCCTAGCCATAGAATACTGATATTGTGTCGGCACACATCTCACACCACACCAAGCACACAAGGATATGCATGAATTTCACAACACAAAGATTGATTTGTAAAAAAATAATGAATACAAAAGAGTTCGTTATCGATTCCTAATCGTTGTCGTATGCGTCAAAAATAATTCACACTTTCTTACTACTCAAAATATAAATATAACAAGGGAAAGAAAGGATCGATCCCACAGAGAGGACTAGGTTGTCAAGTTGTTTCGGTTTCCAATATAAAATACCGGCAGTTTTCTAATTTTTATAAATCAAAAGTAAAATAAAAAAAATAAAGAAATAAGAAAACAAATCAAATAGAAAAGATATTGGTTAAGGATTCATCTTCATTCACAAATATGCTTTCAAAACAATAATTAGAATTGATATTTAATCTCAACTTTTATCAAAAGCCCTAGAATACCTTGATCGCAAGAATATCCCGCTAATTCCCTCTTGTCATCAACAAACACATTAAAAGATGCGAGTATGAGTTCTATCTAAGAGAACAACCTAACGTGTAAAAGCACTAATCAAGTTTAATTCCCTATATGCATTAAGTTCTATGAAATCAGGCCAATCAAAGCAATCGAACGTGGAAAGCGCACTAATTCAATTTAACAAAGGTCACGATTCACTTGTGATTACTAGGATGTATCACTCAAGCAATATTCACAATTATGCTACTTGTATTCAAGGATTATCACTTTTACGTATAATAAACCCTAAACTAGCAATAGATATGATTACGAGTTCTACCAATTTGCAACTTGACAAAACTAACAATCAATCACAACTATATTTTCAGAGAATCGCAAACGATAAATATGAGACAAAACTAATATATTGAATCAAAGAATCATATTATGTGAAATCCAACTAATCCATAACCAACAATAAAATTAAACACTCATGCTCAAGGAGTTCATAACAAGGAGAAAAAGAAGTAGTTCCATGTCTAAAACCCTAGAAACAAAAGTAGTAGAAGATAAGATTTTTGGTTTTGAGAAAAGTCTTCTCTTTTACAGCTCTTCTTGTTCCAAAATTAGGTCTAGCCTTCAAAGTCCATTAGATAGAAGTCCACCAAGCCCACAAGTGAGAGAAACCCGTGTAGAAAATATGTCCCAAAAAAGCGTCGCCGGAAAACTGGGTTTTTGGCCGGAATCCGGCTAGAAAAGTCACCGCCGGGAACCTGAGATTCTTCTCCGTCGAAGGAATATTCCGTCACTGACCGTCAAAGTCAACCGTCAAGATAACGAGTTACCTGGGTCAAAGGAGTGAGTCAGTCATTGAGTTAGCTGAGTTTATCCTTGGCATCTTAGCAACATCAGCAATTCTTTGTAGCTCCATCTCCTCATTCTGCGGTATTTCTTCCCTGTATCGCAGCCAGCAAACCCATATCATCACAGTAACAAAACCACAGCCATACAAGTTCAATTTCTCCTCCAAACAGCACTAGGACTGCCAAAATTTCATCCATGAGTTCAAGACAACCCATTAACATCAATATCACCATCCATTTCTCTGAACTCATATTAATCTTCAAGACTAGCCCTAATTCTTCACTAAATTCACCAGCAGACTCATACCCCTCTCTCAGATTCTCGACACTAACAACACCCATCATCTACTTACACCAAATTCCAAGGAAGCAGCAGATTCATTGTCTTCTACTCTGTAACTCGAGCAGATTCACACCCCTAATTTCAGTTCACCTTCAATTCCAATTCAAACCCAACTCAGTAAACAAATCCATACACATCTCAAAAACCTGAGAGGACTGCTGAGCTACCTGTGAAGCCTTAACTGATGCCAAACAAACCCATATACTCAGTGCACTGGTCGTTCAATCCCTTAAACAAACACTTGATGTGCAACTTTGAGCTGTTGATGGAGATGTGAATTTGTTGTTGATTTTGAACTCATAATATCTCCTTGAAAGCCAGCTGAACTTCATAATCTCTCAGCGCCATCGTCCCTTCCATGTCATCTCTATCTCGTTCAATGGCTGTCAACAACAGCAGACAACAACTTAACCCTCTCTTGTAATCCTCAATCAACCTCAATCATCTTCTTGACTGCACTGCCATAATCACGTCCATTAACACCATCTTAACCTGAACTCCATCATCACAGACAACATCGAGCTCACGATTCATATCTAACAGCAGCAGGTCATGCTCTTCTTCCGCCTTTCTCAGATTCAAAATAAAGAAGAAAATGTCTTCTCTCGATTGAATTATGGTATAAGTGGTGGACGGATAAATGCACCCATAGTCTTAGACAAGGACCACCCCGGACTGGTTGGATCTTAACCTTTTCCAGGCTCCCAATAGTGTTCGCCCATGAAATGACCTTTTTGCCCTTTCGGCTCAAACTGAACGATTTCTTCTTCTTTTCTTCTTAGCGACTCCAGAGTACCTAATAACTCAAAAACACGCATAAGATACATAATTTACATGAAAACTCGCAAAGAAAGCATAAATACTAGATATAAAATTAGGTGTTTATCACACCTATCAATTCCCACCTCTTTTGATGACAAGCCTCGCATACCTTGAGATCCATACAATGTTATCTAATGGTTCTAAGCCCATTATGATATCTTATTCTCTATCTTTAGTATAACTAAAAGTTTACTAATCCAATTAGATTGATTATATAGTCCATAGCTAAGTCTTATGAATATCTACAACTTTGTAGAATAAACCAAAGGATAATTCGGATCATAAAGGGTCCAAATCATAAACATATGATAACTAGTCCTAAACCCAAGTTCTCTAAATAGGCCCATTAACCAAAGGCCTGGTCCAATTGGTCAGCTGACGGTCTCTAACGGTCAACGTCTGGTCAACGGAATCACCTAACGGTCAACGTCCAAAATCAGACCAAAGGATTCAAGGTCAAACGAGTCAACTCAATGAGTTGAATTAGGGTTTACTGAGTTAACTCAACTCAGTCAGACAACCTAAGTCAGGTAAGTCAGCTAGATTGACTGGGATGTATAATAAGCAAACCACTGGCACAAACCACTGATACAACATAGCTAATCCAACCTGATTCTATTAAATTGATCTATACACAAACAATTCATTATAAAAGAATACAATTTCATTACAATTATAATGTAAGTCTACCTGCAATTTCAGCTTTTCCAAGCTTTCACTGCTAACACTAACTACAGTCCTATAACTCCCATTATCAACCCCTTTCTCACAACATATCAATTCTAATCAAGCCCATCTCCACACTCAGCAGAACCCATCAACAGTTCTTGTAAGCCACACACACCATTCATATCAGCAACACTACAACCATTGACATCTCTAAACTTCAAACAAAACTCTAACTGCATTATTGTTTAACACAGTCACACGCCTAAATGAACTTCCAATCAAACTGAATAATATTACTGCAACAATACAACATCCTACCCAATATCAACTTCACTAAATCAACATCTTCATCATCTCATATAAATTCACTTAACTCTTATTCCAACACTTCAATCACACTGCCATCTTAGCTTCCACTACAACACCTGATTAGACTTAAGCAATACCGCTACTAAACTGAATCACCATCACTTAACCTGAACTGCCAAACCAAATCTGATACCACTGGCTTTATCCAACACCATCTCAACTCCACCAAAACACAACATTCAACTATCACCATCAACCACAGTACATCACTATCTATCAATCGATCCACTACGTAGCTATTGCATCTAAAACTCAGGCTAATTCTATAATTCTATTCAACACAACAACAATAACCATAGTTAGTATGCAACCCTTTTAAGCCTACATCTACATTCCTGAACACACAACACTTCCCCAAAAACAACATCATTTCATCTTGCATCTCAGCTTGCATCTCAACTCATTTAAATCACCAACATATCATACTCATCATTGAAAGTGATTAACTAATTAAGTTTACAGGGAAGGACAATTAACTCGAAATAATTCCATTCAGCAATTGAATCAAACCTCTCTTGACTTGTTTAACTACAGATCAACAACCACCCAACAATATTCATCACCATCAATTTCTTCATCTGAAACTTGACATCACTTGTAATTCTACTATAATCCATTCAATCACTGAAAACCCACCTCAAATCCTTCTCACAGAACATCACTTTCATCTTCTAATTCTTCCATGAGCTTTCCCGTGAAACCCTAATTCTTCATTTCCTCAAGAACAACTCTATAACATCTAATTAATCCCATCTCGATCCTCAATCAATTAAACTCACTCATTAATTCGTATTATTCATCACTAATTAATCTTCCAGTTCATCTTAAGACACCCTAATTCATCGATTCCCCTTCAAATTAGCTTCACTTCATCAATTCGATAAGAACACCTCAATTATTACTTAATTCCATCCTCAACTTATTTTAAATCTTCAACCAATTCCAAAACGCAGAAATCCTAACTTCTGATTCTCATCAATCCATCGTTTCTTCTTCATTCAAGCTAAACCAACTTTAACATCAACACCAGCAACCATTCCATAACGTTTTCCCTTAAGTTTCCGATCTCAAAATCGTCAAAGCCTCTCACAGAAACACGAACGGTGAAGAACAGAGAAAGAGAGAAAGAAAAAGAATAAAAGAGAATAAAAGAAAAATGAAAGAGAAGATAGAAATTCCTCGACCTTATCGGTTTTCTTTTGAGTTATCCACGAAGGGTGCCCTGAGAAGAAAAGTTGGTTTCCTTGATACACTTCAATGTGAAATGACCAATTTACCCTTCACTTAAAATAACATATATCTTCTTCCGATTTCCGAATGACATGTTCGAGTAGTCCTTTTCGCATAACTTTTCGAGTTCTATATAACGGTACTAGTTTCGTATCTAGTTCGTTGTTAGATTAATTTCTATTAATTAACGTTCAAGCTAGACTAATCGAGTTATTATCGGCTAATTCGACACTTGACCGGTCTAATAGCGTTGACGAGCTTGAGGGTCATTACATTCTCCCCACCTTTGACATTTTCGTCCTCGAAAATTGAATTGCCTTCTAGTCTTGAAAACTCCCCACCTTATAGAATAATTCCATCTCTTGTCTAAGCGCAAACAATAAGAAATAAAGCACAAACCTATATGGTTTCTACGACTAAAATTTGTAGCTCTAGTTGAACTATGCTGATTTTAAATTCTATCAAATACAGAAGTCTAAATTTCTTACACTAATTTATATCTTATAAAATAGGTGTCTTTAATTACAAAGAAGAATTCTGCAAATCTTTCTAAGTGAAAATATATCTATCGGTTTCCTAAAGAATCATACCAAGCTTCTATGATCAGTCATCTCTGTATGCAGTTTCCCTATCAAGGTTGGCCATTCCCAACAATGCCTTCCTACGAACAGAGAGAACACAACCTTCACTATTCTCTAGTGCTAGATTAATCTATCAAGATTAATTAAATTCTAACTTATTATGACTAATTAATCTCTAAAATTTGATTGTAACTGATGTAAGTTTTATAAATTTACTTTGTAGATATATAAATAGTTCGTCTCACTTTTAAACAATTGAATTATTAAAATTTATTTTATTTTATTCTATTTATCATCATTATTATTTATTTATTTTACTGAAATCGAATTTTAATTCCAAATGAAACTATATTATTATAACTAAATAACTTATTAATTTCATGTACTATTTAAGAACAATTTAATGTTATATCTATTATCCAAATGTTACTATTATTATTTCCGATGTATCTTATTAATATATGATTTAATTTCCTTTTAATTCTAATTTTACTCTAAGTATCCGGATAGTATTATCACTACTTCATGTATATTTGTTCCATTTTATAAATTTCTGGATCATTTGTTAGACTAAAGATAATTTGTAACTAATTTAATTTACAAAAATTAATCGTAGATAAGCATAAATAATTTTCCATAGCTATTTAATCATAACTATTACTTTTATCGTTATATATCTTTAGTGAGATTTTAGTTAAGTTCAAGTTCAATATAATACTAATTAAGAAATGCTAACATTACTTATCAAAATTATCACATTTATTATGCTTTATGATTACTATTATAATATTTTGTTATTAACATTGATGGTTGAACTATTATTCACTGCTCTTTCAATTATTATTAAGTTCCAATAATATTATTAACATTTACGTGATTATAAATTGTTGATTTCTATGTATAAGTCAAGGTATTCAATAAATATCTATGTGCTTTTCAAGATTTATCAATAATATTAATCTTACTATTTTCAGTATTCAATTATTTATGTGTTCATACTTTTTTAGATTAATTATTATCAAATCCTAAAGTATTGGTGTACCCTACAATTTTTACTTCAATACATAAACAAACAATCAAACAAACAAATCAATCAAAAAAATATTTTAATTATTAATAACTTTTAGTGATTAAGGTTTATCTCACAACCCAACCCAGTTCTAACTAATCTAGTTCACTAACTCGCACTGGCTATTTCTATCTTTTCCCATATAAGATCTAATAATGAGCTCTGATACCAACTTTGTAGGGCCCCCAAAGCTAGCAGCTGACTAATACAAGAAATTAACTAAGTAAAAAGGCACTAAGAATCTGAATCATTCACTTAAGCATTCAATTAAGAAATTTGCTACAAAACTTAACCCAAAAACTAGCCCCACTCTGAAATACATATAAACAAGAACTCCTCTCAAATTTTACATATACAATAGTAATTCAGTTTGCAAACAGAATATACAACATAATAAACATAATAGAAGACTCAACGCCACGAAACTTCCGATGCGCAACTCTGATCTGTCTCTGAAACTGAAAGTGGGAATGGGTGAGCACATCGTCCCTAAATGGGGTGCCCAGTAGAAATAACAACTAGCTTTCAAGTAATCATTAATATGATTCGAAGACAATGCATGTTTTATCGAAAGTCGATAATACAAGGAAAGACAATAAATCATAATGTAAAAACTTCTTCATAGACATTCATAAATAACAGTAAAACATCCATGTATGAGATGTGCGTTGCCGCACATAAGGGAAGAATAATATTGTGGTGCATCGCCCTAGGCATAATAATATTGCGGTGTATCGCCCTAGCCATAATAATATTGCGGTGTATCGCCCTAGCCATAGAATACTGATATTGTGTCGGCACACATCTCACACCACACCAAGCACACAAGGATATGCAAGAATTTCACAACACAAAGATAGATTTGTAAATCAATAATGAATACAAGAGAGTTCGTTATCGATTCCCACCTCTTTTGATGACAAGCCTCGCATACCTTGAGAACCATAATTCACTGGTTCATTATTTGAATCGATCGTTGTCTATAGTCTAACTGTTAATCATACAAGCACTCTAAGAGTTTAGCCAAAAGGCTCACACAAGAATCATACAATGTTATCTAATGGTTCTAAGCCCATTATGATATTTTATTCTCCATCTTTAGTATAACTAAAAGTTTACTAATCCAATTAGATTGATTATATAGTCCATAGCTAAGTCTTATGAATATCTACAACTTTGTAGAATAAACCAAAGGCTAATTCGGGCCATAAAGGGTCCAAATCATCAACATATGATAACTAGTCCTAAACCCAAGTTCTCTAAATAGGCCCATTAACCAAAGGCCTGGTCCAATTGGTCAGCTGACGGTCTCTAACGGTCAACGTATGGTCAACAGAATCACCTAACGGTCAACATCCAAAGTTAGGTCAAAGTCAAAGGATTCAAGGTCAAATGACTCAACTCAATGAGTTGAATTAGGGTTTACTGAGTTAACTCAACTCAGTCAGACAACCTAAGTCAGGTAAGTCAGCTAGACCGACTGGGATGTCTAATAAGCAAACAACTGGCACAAGCCACTGATACAACATAACTAATCCAACCTGATTCTATTCAATTGATCTATACACAAACAATTCATTATAAAAGAATACAATTTCATTACAATTATAATGTAAGTCTACCTGCAATTGCAGCTTTTCCAAGCTTTCACTGCTAACACTAACTACAGTCCTACAAATCCCATTATCAACCCCTTTCTCACAACATATCAATTCTAATCAAGCCCATCTCCACCATCAGCAGAACCCATCAACAGTTCTTGTAAGCTACACACACCATTCATATCAGCAACACTACAACCATTGACATCTCTAAACTTCAAACAAAACTCTAACTGCATTATTGTTTAATACAGTCACACGCCTAAATGAACTTCCAATCAAACTGAATAACATTACTGCAACACTACAATATCCTACCCAATATCAACTTCACTAAATCAACATCTTCATCATCTCATACAAATTCACTTAACTCTTATTCCAACACTTCAATCACACTGCCATCTTAGCTTCCACTACAACATCTGATTCGACTTAAGCAATACCGCTACTAAACTGAATCACCATCACTTAACCTGAACTGCCAAACCAAATCTGATACCACTGGCTTTATCCAACACCATCTCAACTTCAGCAAAACACAACATTCAACTATCACCATCAACCACAGTACATCACTATCTATCAATCGATCCACTACGTAGCTATTGCATCTAAAACTCAGGCTAATTCTATAATTCTATTCAACACAACAACAATAACCATAGTTAGTATGCAACCCTTTTAAGCCGACAACTACATTCCTGAACACACAACACTTCCCCGATAACAACATCATTTCATCTTGCATCTCAGCTTGCATCTCAACTCATTTAAATCACCAACATACATATCAACCATATCATACTCATCATTGAAAGTGATTAACTAATTAAGTTTACAGGGAAGGACAATTACCTCGAAACAGTTCCATTCAGCAATTGAATCAAACCTCTCTTGACTTGTTTAACTACAGATCAACAACCACCCAACAATATTCATCACCATCAATTTCTTCATCTGAAACTTGACATCACTTGTAATTCTACTATAATCCATTCAATCACTGAAAACCCACCTCAAATCCTTCTCACAGAACATCACTTTAATCTTCTAATTCTTCCATGAGCTTTCCCGTGAAACCCTAATTATTCATTTCCTCAAGAACAACTCTATAACATCTAATTAATCCCATCTCGATCCTCAATCAATTAAACTCACTCATTAATTCGTCTTATTCATCACTAATCAATCTTCCAGTTCATCTTAAGACACCCTAATTCATCGATTCCCCTTCAAATTATCTTCACTTCATCAATTCGATAAGAACCCCTCAATTATTACTTAATTCCATCCTCAACTTATTTTAAATCTTCAACCAATTCCAAAACGCAGAAACCCTAACTTCTGATTCTCATCAATCCATCGTTTCTTCTTCATTCAAGCTAAATCAACTTTAACATCAACACCAGCAATCATTCCCTAACGTTTTCCCTTAAGTTTCCGATCTCAAAATCGTCAAAGCCTCTCACAGAAACATGAACAGTGAAGAACAGAGAAAGAGAGAAAGAAGAAGAAGAAAAGAGAATAAAAGAAAAATGAAAGAGAAGATAGAAATTCCTCGACATTATCGGTTTTCTTTTGAGTTATCCACGAAGGGTGCTCTGAGAAGAAAAGTTGGTTGCCTTGATAACACTTCAATGTGAAATGACCAATTTACCCTTCATTTAAAATAACATATATCTTCTTCTTCCGATTTCCGAATGACACGTTCGAGTAGTCCTTTTCGCATAAATTTTCGAGTTCTATCTAACGGTACTAGTTTCGTATATAGATCGTTGTTAGATTAATTTCTATTAATTAACGTTCGAGCTAGACTAATCGAGTTATTATCGGCTAATTCGACACTTGACCGGTCTAATAGCGTTGACGAGCTTGAGGGTCATTACAACACGCTTCCCTCGTTGCTGCTCCTACTCCGCGGCTTTGTTTATTCTTTAATTTTTGACTGAGTATTTCGTGCAATGGCCTTAACTTTGGTACTTGGAGGTTCGTGCTACTCTGTTGCGCGTGAACACAAATTCGTCATGCCATACCTATATTAAGGGTTCTGTCGGGGAACATAAGCATTGGTACTTGGAGGTCTGTGCTACTCTGCTGCGAGTGAACACAAATCTGTCATGCCATACCAATATTAAGGGTTCTGCCGGGGAACATAAGCACTGGTACTTGGAGGTCAGTGCTACTCTGGTGCGAGTGAACACAAATCTGTCATGCCATACCAATATTAAGGGTTCTGCCGGGGAACATAAGCACAAGAAAAGTACTCATCGGGCTCCGACATTTGTAAATAATGTAGCTAGGAGCTTATACACTCATTAGGCTCTATACTAGTGAACAATTCATCTAGGAGCTTGAGTTTCAATATAATATAAAGAGAGACATAGGCATTTATCATATTTTTGATATATTCTCCAAATTCATAATGTCTACTACATCTGATGCCGGGTCAGGTAGATAGAATTTTACAAATTTAGCCCTGAACTAAAACCATCATCAACACCTTCCCAAAATATTCTCCTTGGGTCAGGGTGTGGAGGTGCATACATACCTGTGCCAAGCCAAGGCTGGGCTGGAGCGGGGGGCGTGACGAGTGCATGAATGTAGTTTTGGGACTTCAAGATGATTTGGACATTGACGTCGTTTTTCCATAATAGGCATAATCCTCCCCTTCTACCTACTTTAGGAACGAAGAAGTAGTTTTGAAATTGTAATGTTTGTGCAATGTGCAGTATTTGAATATTATTGGTTGGTTTATACATCGAGATAAGTCCACGAAGGTGTTGAATTGTTGTTGGTTGGTTTAAACCCTGACAATTCCAAGCAAGAATAGTCATATTTCGTGCGTTGGAATGATATGGAAATTGGAGAATGGATTTTGGTAGTAGTTGGTGTAGATGGTGTAGATGGGTGCAAATGAAAATTTAATTGTTTGGTAGAGCAGAAGTAAGGGAATATATGGTCGTACTTGTTGTTATGGCGAAGCTTTGATGGTTTTTTCGAATTGATTCCTCAATTAGAAAGATGCTGGATTTGGGTGTAGATTCTGAAGAAGCTATCGAATGTTTAACTAGGCCAAGGGCAGGAAATTTTTCTTGCGCTCTTGGAACGGATCCATCAAGATTATGTGTAATTTAGGATGTGGGACATTTTGGGTTTAAAACGGGAGAAAGAAGTCATAAAAATGAGGATTCGTCAGATGAAAACTTGAAATTTCGGATAACTTACTAAGAACTAGATACTTGAAAAAAACTAAGCAAACAAACTTGAAACTTGAAAAAAAATAGTGCTTGAAAAAATGGATGTCCCTCATACACACACGCTTTAAAAGACCAACTCCTAAGACTTGGACACATTAATCTCTCACACGTCACGACTAACGTCACCTCCAAATTTTCTTTCTAATTTATCATTTTCAAACCTTTACTTGCAAACATGGGAAACTACATTCCCGCACGTCATGGCTAACGTCACCTCCTGAATTTTTTTTCCTTTTTTTTTTCATTTTAAAACTACTGAAACTTGTAAACACGGTAAGCTACAGTATTACCGGGGACAAGAGCGACGAAACCTAAAAGCACTAATTGATAACTTAGATTCCAACTATCAATTACATCAAAACTACGCTATGAGGAATTCCAACTAACGTCTAAAACTTCCAAACTATAGCAACAAAACAGCATCCCTAAAGAGATCAACGGAAAACACTGAAGGAGAAATAAAACATACAGACACCAATTCTGAAAATTAAGAAACAAGCATCAAACAGAGGGAAGCATGATCATGATAAGATAAATACCAACTGCCCAATTGAATAAATGATTAAGAATGAAAGAAGATTGATGGGTGCAATTACTGGAGAGAAAGCATATAAGAAAAACTGAAAGCATACCCATCAAACAAAAGGCCTAGGAAGAAAACCAAATACCTGAAATTAATTAAGAGTTTGAATCCCCATATACCTTTACAGAGACTTTACAAGAAATCCCAAAATCATCAATCTTCCCACCATCTTTATCAACAAACACATTAATCGTACCTCTTTCTTCCATGAACGTCGGGTTTGGATGCCAGCCCCGGCAGAAATAGGCCTACTCGGATCTCATCGGCAGAAATTCATTTGTGATTCCCCACCGATATTATGAATATCGATTGATGTTAACTCTAGCGCCAACGTCTAGTTCTTTATCGCTATAAATAGGTAATTTTCAAACTCAGATGTTACCCCAAAAAAATTTACACAAATTTTTTCTCTAATTCTCTCTTTCTTAATCTAAATTTCTCACTTTCTCAATCTAATTTATTTTTTTGAAATTTCCCAAATGACATAATTTCAAACCCAACTTGATTGGGCAACACAACTTGATTTTTTTGGAGTAGTGCTTGAAGGTGCCGTTAAGAAGATATGTGATAAGTATAAAGAGATAAGTAAGAAGCAAAGAAGTCTTCTTCAAGTTTTGGATATTAACCAAGTCAAAACCGCAACTAAGAAAAGGCAAAAAAAAGTTAGGCAAGAAAAATCAAAACAAAACAAATTTGAAGCCAAAGAAGAAGATAAACAAAGGAAATTCCGTTCATGAGCGTATTGATTGGAAGTTTTGTGAAATGAAGAAAATTAACAAGATGAAGAATATTGTCCCAAATTTTTATTTTTGAAGTCTTTCCAATTATTGTCTAGTTTTATATCTTCTAAAAATGACCATCTAGAATATAAAACAAAACTTGGACAACTTAGGCAAGATAAAGAGTAGTCCAAATTTATTCTTGCAATAGATAAATCTAAGGTTGTAGGTTTCTAAAAAAGTGATGTCTTTGATTGAAAGTTAGAACACATCCATCGGTCTTAATTTGCTTATTGTATTATTAATGTCTCATTAATTTTTCATAAATATATATTTTTTTAGTTTCTCATAATATCTAATTTCTCTTAATATTATTATTAATTATTCATAAAAATTATTATATGAATATATAAAATAATTATCTAATTCCCCTAATTTTATTAATAATGAACACAGGTGTAATTACACCGGGTTGGTTGATAGCCTAGCCACTAGCTGAGTTCCAACACCCTTTTGGATAGCAATATTTAATCTATGAAATAAAAACCTACTGGAGCCACAATCGGCATCAATGTTTGCAAGACAATTCTTGAGACGTTTTAAAAATGCCACAGTGTCTTCACCTAACTCCCCTAATGTAGTAAAGGCAAGAACACTGAATCCATATCCATGAGATTCACAAGTAGCTAAGTACTTGTTGCGTTTACGAAGAACTTCTTTGGTGATGGCTTGACCTGGTACAAAAGAACGAATGTCGTTGGTGAATGGAGATTATCTAATTTCTCTTAATATTATTATTAATTATTCATAAAAAATATTATATGAATATATATATATATATATTCATATAATAATTTTTTTAATAATAAAATATACCAATGGAAATTGGTGGCAGATGTGGGTGTGGTATCGTGGTGGTAGTGGTGGTGGATGTTGGCCGGCGATGGAGGAGGCTAGAACGTTAGTTTTATTTTTATTTATGTTTTTTATTCAAAGGAGATAATTTTTATTAGTGGTGGTAGAACTAGAAAGATTGTCAATTTACATAATAACAAGAAATGATTTAAACGAACGACACGAGGTAAAGTTGACACGCAGACACACAAACAATATTACTTATTACTATCAAGCGTTTGTCCTTACGGCTGGATAAAGATTTATCGAGGAATAAGATAAATCTATGTTTGTGATAATCCACATAAACTTTTCTAAATGATGTCTGTGATTGAAAAACATATTCAACAGTCTTAATTTGTTTTGTTTACCTCATTATTGAAGTATGAGAATTACAAAATAAAGTTGCGTAATCAGTAGCTAAGTGATTTTACTATATATAATATTATCAATTGAACCAAAAAATTGGAATGTTTCATCGACCATGATGTCTATAATAGGCTTATGGTGCACAACTTTTTTGCAATACATGAATCAACGTATATTGAAATCTCTACATTTTAAGCACAAGGTTTAGTTCATTTAATTTAGAAAATAAGGTGTTAGTTTTTTTTTTTTTTCTTTTCTTTTCTCCTGAGAAACAATATATAGACTTATAATAAACATGGCTATTGTGGTCATAATATCAGTTGGATAAGAAACAGAAAATCGCATCTGACATAAATAATTGGTCATCCATAATCATCACTTGGTAATCTATAAAGTAAAATTAATTGTTTCAATTATAACGCACGTCTTTTGTATGATTTGCTTACATAGTTTCGTACATTAGGGAATGAAAAGTGTCAGTCTCTGATACGTGTATAAAGATTTTTGTTAAATTTTTTATTTAAGTTTTTTGGTTTAATGTCCCCCGTTGTTCCTCTATTTTCGTTTTGATAGGAATTCTCCCACTATTTTCGTTTTGATAGGAATTCTCCCACTAAAGTTTTCCAAAAGAAAAGGATTATGATAATTTTGAGTCTGGAGTGAACATAATGTTTAAAAAAAATATTCTTTAATTGGTTCAGCGGGGTTCAAGGTTTTGGCAACTGCAACTAATACAATGGATGTGTTTAACACATAATATTTTCCCTTTAATTTTTACAAATTGATCCTTTGATGTTATTCTTTAATTGGTTCAACAAATGTAGTAGGGTTATTGAATAGCATCACTAATGCACAAACTGTGAATATACCAAACAACTATGAAACTCATATGCTAAAACTCAAATTGCAGATAGTCGTATTGCCGATTGATAGTTACTTCTTTTCACCAACACAATATCGAATGTCTACTTAAAGTTGTTCTGAACAAAATTCTATGGGTTTGCGATTCTAGGATGCCATTTTTGAAGCGGAGTAACGTTGCTAAGATTTTCGAGGTAAAAAGTTCACAAAAAACTTTGGAGTTCGTATATGAATTTATAATATCTACTCGATATTTGAAGACCATTGATGAGTCGAACATAGTCGCTCCAGTGAAGATGAATGATTATTGGATGATTCATTTCATAAAAATGATGGGGGTATATACTGTATGATTTAGTGATACATTCTAATATCTTACTTGGCTTTGTACGAAATATGTAGTAGTGTTATCGAGGAGTAATAAGTATTCTAGAAAGCACTCATTTCTCATTTGTGCCAAAAGATTGTTTTTTGAGAAAATTATTACCCGAAGCCATTTATTGTTAGGATTACAACAATAAAATTCTGTTGTAACCCATGTATTTTTCTTTTCCTGTAATCCACGGTGAAAGGTAAGTGAAAAGTCTTCGCGACGTTGATTAGTGCATGTGGATTTGTTTGCTTGGATTTTCCTATCGTAGTTTTTGGTTTCATTTTGTTGCGTCAATGTTACTATTTTTTATTCGCAATCTTGATAATTTAGATGGCTAAGATGTTTAGTACTCTATTCGTACAAGACACCATATAATCATTTTAGGTGGGATTTTCAAATTTGCGGTTTTCTTGCAACGGCAAGTAACAACACCGTATGTTTACGAATTCCAATAACGAAAAACTGTGTATGCCCGTTGATAGGTGTCTAAAACACCTTGATATTTATTTATTATTTATGCTTTCTTTGCTAATTTTTCTTGTAAATTATATATCTTATGATTACTTTTGAGTTTACCAGGTACTTTGGAGTCATATGGAGCAAAAGAAGGAGAAATCAGCCATTTGGAGCGAAAAAGGCAAAAAGGTCAACTCGCAGACGATATTTGGAGCATGCTAGATTACACAAGAGGAGTTAAGCCGGAAATTAAGCTGTCAGTCTCTTAGAATTGACAATTGAACTGAGAATTAGGTTTTCGGTTTTATGAAACCGACAAGCCATGTGTGAACTGGTCATCCCTTATCCTAACGCAGTGGGTTTCTAAATCCATTTCTCTCTATAATCTTAAACTAAAGGCCAAAGACCTAACCATTTCATCTCACCTCATGCCACTGCTAACAAGAGTTCTTCTAGCCGGGAAAACCAAGATCGATGTGGGTTCGTGGTGGTTGACTGTCGTTGAGTTACAGGGAGGATTAAATGGTTGTGAGGAATTTGAACAGCGAGTGATGAAATTGAACAACTGTTGTAGAAAATCAGATGGGTTCGATTATGGTGAAGAGTTAGGTTGTATTTGAGTTGAATTTCAGTGATGGAGGTTCTAATGGCTATGGTATAGAAATAGAAAAATTAGGGTTTGAATTGTTCTGAGAAGAATTTGGGTGTGCTGAATCTTGTAAAGATGAAATGTTACTTTGAATGGGTTTTGATTGAAATGAAGGGAAGAAGTTGTTGCTGCTTGCCTGGAAGATCCTGGTTTTGATATTCATGGGTTCATGTTTGATTAAGATATGGGTTAGATGCTTTGAAGATGGTGGTTGTGAAATTGGGCATGAATTGAGTTCAGACAGAGAAATAACAGAATGGGTTTTAGGTTGATTTTCATGGGAAGCTACAGAGAGAGGTTGAAGTTGTGAAAGAAAAAGGTGATGGGCTGAGCAAGATTACAGGGAAGTGGTGATGGAGTCTGTAATGGTTTTGTGTAGTGGATGTGCAACTGGTGGTGTTTATGAAGTGCAAGTGCAGGCACTGATGCAATTACAGAGCAGTAAGGGTGATACTGGAGGATGAAAGGGCATTGGTGGTGGTTGATGTTGTATGGAGAAAGGAAATAATTGAACTAAGACAAGGAGAACTGGATTGTGTGAGTTTGCAGCATATGAAGTCTCAATGAGTTGGTGATGCTGGTAAAGATGAATTACAGTTGATAGACAGTGTTTTGCTGTCAGGGTTTGTCGACACAGAAACTTTAGAAGAACAAGTAGGAAATGAAGAGGTTGTGTTGCAGCTGAGAGTTCAGTGCAGTTAGAGATGCAACTGGGTTCGAATGATGCAGTCTTGAATAAGGGTTTGAATTGAATTGGTGGGTCTGTCATTTGCAGTGGTGGAACTGAAGCTGCAGTTTGATTTGGAATGAAGACTGATGCAGCTGAGCATAGAATAGTATTGGAATGAGGAATGGAGATTGAGTTGTGTTGCTGCACTTTGCGAGAATGTAATGGACGCACTGGTGGTGATTCAGTATGAGGCATTGGTGAGCGAAGCCAAGAAAATAAGCTGTTAAGGGTTAACTGGGCTACAGAATGTGCTGCTGTTGCGGTATGGACTGAATTGTGCAAGGCATGTCTGAACAACTGAGGTTCAAATGGTGGTAACTTGGTTTGTGATGTGCATCTGCAGGGAATTGTGATGCCACTCGAAGTGCAGATAAAGAAAAATTGATTGAGCTGAATTGTTAAAGTGAATTGGATGATTATGTATGGTTAGAACATGGAGGCAGTGGTCTTGCCCAAGGAGAGTATGGGAAATTGATGCTGAGATTGCAACTAGAGATGAATAAGGGTTATGGTCTGTTGGTGTCAGGTTGATGGATAGGTTTAGAGGAGCACCAGCTGGTTATGTTGCAGTGACTTCATGAGTGAAAATGGTGATGTTGTTGTCGTTTTGGCTGGATGAGAAAGGCATATCAGATATTGGATGGACTGTTAGTACACAGATGAGAATGGAATGACGGAATTCATCAGAGTATATATGTATGTTAGGAGCGATGCAGAGGAGTTGTGTGATGCCTGAGTTGCAGATGGAATTTGCACGGTCAGTTCCACAAAACTGACAAGCATAGCAAGTAATGGACCTAATGGGCTGGACTGGAGTTGTGGGCCAAACTAAGACAACTATGTGGTTGAGTTGTGACCAGTCGAAGGAATCAACAGAAACACAACAAGTCTATAAAAGGGTCTCACATTTATCTATTTTGGGGGAGAATCTATTGCTTCTACTTTTGTTTCTAGGGTTTACAACATGATAGAACTTCTTTTTCTCCTTGTGATGAACTCCTTTAACATGAGTACTTAATTTTATTATTGGTTATGGAATAATTGGATTTCACATAATATGCTTTTTTCTATGATACATTAGTTTTGTCTCCATGCTTTATCCATTATGATTCACTATTTATATTGTTACATGATTTGAATACTTGTTTGATCGAGTCCCGAATCGGTTGAGTTTGTTTTCATCTCTATTGCTAGATTAGGATTTGTTATACGTAAAAGTGATAAATTCCTGATTACAAGTAGCATAAATATGGTTATAGCTTGTAGTGATGCATCCTCGTAATCATATGTGAACCATAACCTTTGTTAAATTGGATTAGTGCTTTTACATGTTCGATTGCTTTGATTGGCCTGATTTCATAGAACTTAATGCATCTAGGGAATTAAACTTGATTAGTGCTTTTACACGTTAGGTTGTTCTCTAAGATAGAATTCATATTCGCATCTTTTAATGTGTTTGTTGATGACAAGAGGAGATTAGCGGGATATTCTTGCGATCAATGTATTCTAGGGCTTTTGATTAAGTTGAGAGATTAAATATCAATTCTAATTTATTTTTTTAAAGCATGTTTGTGAATGAAGATGAATCCTTAACCAATATCTCTTCTAATTGATTTGATTTGTTTACTTTTCTTTATTTGCTTTTATATTTGTCTAGTTTATAAAAATCAGAAAACCCCTCCCTTGTTACTTATAGGAAACCGAAACATATTGAAAACCTAGTCCTCTCTGTGGGAACGATCCTTTCTTTCCCTTTCTTCATTATATATTTTGAGTAGTAAGAAAGTGTAATTTATTTTTGACGCCTACGACAGCGATCACCCGTGCCGTTACGACACGGGTTAAGCCCTAGTTAATGATTATATCGAAGTTTAATGAATTTGAAGCAATTTGACGAATATTGTTGAAAATTAATATTAATTATATTCTTTATCCAATCTTACAATTAGGAAATTAAAACACAAGAATTTAAGTGGACAATTGAGAAATTAATACATAAATGTTGGACAATATCTGGGAAAATATTTTAAAATCTCGAAACAACTTTCAAAATGGAATTTTTTCCCATAGATGCGACGATTTTACGCACCACACCTTTGTTGAAGTTCCATCATGGTTTCACCATGTAGTTGCAGGAAATCCCACAACACACCCCATATAATATTATGATAATAATTTCTAGATCTAAATCTATTTCCTAACCAAAATAAAGATTAAAGTGCTAAAATTATAAAATAAGACACAAGATTTACGTGGTTCGACCAATGTGATCTACATCCACGGGGTTAGGGTTCTTCACTATGATTATTGAAATTACATTTGGGTTACATGGAGACTCTATTAATGAGTATTTGGAGCTCTAGATTTAGTTTTTGGGGTAGAAGATGATAAAGAAAATAAATTTCTCTCTCTTACAAAAAGTATCTCCCTCTCGGAATGTGTTCCTCCCATTTATCTCTCATGCTCTTCTCTATATATAGGTGTTTACATAGTGGATGACAGCTCACATATAACTCATATTCCCTCTATTTTAGGATCCCTTACTACATTCTCGCAAGCTCTCTCCATAATTTCGCATGCTCTCTCTCTATCTAGCTATGTTCTCGCAAGATTTCTCTATAATTTCGCAAGGTCTTTATATCTTTCTCATGTTTTATATTGTCGTTGTCTATTACGTCACTTTTGTAATTAATTTGCGACATTTTCAATGTGTAGTAGAAGTTTTCGCAAGAGCGTTGTTGTTGCGTTCAGATTCTGCAATCCTACATTTTGCCTCTTTTTTCTTGAATATTGCTTGAAGAGCGATCTTTAAGAAAAAATCCGTTGTTGTAGTAGTCTTTGATCTTTGTTGATGAAGGAATCTATGGATAGCTAGATTATCAAAGAAAACAAAAAGGAGTTGAAAAGATGCTACGAAATGAAACAAAATCAATTTTTGCCCCTATTCTTTTAGGACAATGGAAACCCAAAACTAATTTTAAAATTAAAAACCAAACAAAACCCAAGTTCTAGAAGCTTTACCTTTAAGTAAATAAGAAGTATCATCTCTTGGAGTATGCAAAGAAGTATGAAGTATCCTTGAAGAAGTATAAGTTTAAGTACAATGGTTTAATCCTCGAAATATAAGAAGTATGGTTATCCATCCTTGAATGAGAGTGATAAGTATTGCCTCTGTTCATGTGAAATTATTACTCCATTTTTGGTGAGACTTCTTGTTGTTCATTAGTGAACGTCCACTTTGGAAATGATTCTTGCCGAGAAGATAAAGAACATGAAATGTTTTCTTGGTAATCCATAGTTGCCTCTGTTATTTATCTATGAGGGTAGAATTCTTGTAAAAGTGTTGAATGAGCAAATTGCTTCTCTATTCTTATCTTACCTCTGTATTATGTTTTGTGTTCATACGATAGTATAATCTCTTTAAGTTGCTTATAATTGTGCGAAATAATCTCATCCTGCAAAATAACCACATTCTGCGAAATTCTGACACATTCTTTGAAATTCTGAGTAATCCTGCGAAATTCTGAATAACCTTGCGAAATTATGAAATACTCTGCGAAATTCTAAAGTACTCTACGAAATTCTAAAGTACTCTGCGAAATTATGAAGTACTCTGCGAAATTCTAAAGTACTCTATGAAATTATGAAGTATTCTGAGAAATTCTAAAGTACTCTGCGAAATTATGAATAATATTCCTGAGAGATTCTGAATAGTATTGCGAATAACCCTGAATAATCTTGCGAACTTCTGAATATTTCGTAATTTTTTGTAAAATACTTGTGCGAATTTAATGCTTATGTGATGATTATGTTATGAGATGTGTATGCAATGTTTATGCCATGAAATGCTTTCATGATGCGAGTATGATGCTTGTATGATGAGAATGTTTATTTATTGCAATGTATATCTAATGTTTGTGTTACTTAGCTCATTTTTCCGCGGTAAAATTGATGTAGCTTTAAATCGCTTCCATTCTTCATTTCTCTGTTTTTGTCTCTAGTATATGCATTCCTCTTTGCATATTTATTGTTCTCGCAAGTTCATTCTGCCTCATCTTTCTTGCTCATTGTATCTCATTGTTTTATTGTCTCCACTGTTTATTCCTGCACTATTAGTCTCGCATAATATAATATAATTAAAATATCAAAGGTGCATCATTTTCACTATCTTAATTTCATTTCATTATATATGTTCGCAAGCTTGTTTGCTCACATATAATCATTTTCGCAAGCTTATTTTCTTACTTTCTTATGTGGTCTTATTTTGCCTTCCTAGTTAAAGGTCTTATTTCGCCACGTTTCTTTTTTCTTTGCAACAAAATCGCAAGACGTCTTTACACTTTCATGTATTGACCCATTGATATTGTCTTATCTCTTGTATTATGGCCTCATCTGGATATTTTTCATGCGACAATATGACATGACTAAATATTCTTGCGAACATAAAGCCCCATGACATTGCCGTCTTGCGACGAAATCGCAGGACGTCTTTACATTTTCATGCAAAAACCCATTGATCTCGTCTTATATTTTCTCTTGTCTTTTTGCCTCTTTATATTTGTTGCACAAATATGACAAGCCTAAATTTTCTTGCGAAAATAAAGCCTCATGACATTTGCGTCTTAAGACACTTATCAGCTCCCTAATAGAGGGTGCCGCCCTTATCTTCCCCCTGGTTTCCCCTTCAAGGAGGCGTACATCGGCCATACAAGACTAGCTCCTCCCATCCGGTTTTACCAACAACCAATTGTTTTCGCAGCCTCTTATCCTTTTTGCCTATATGGCTTGTAGTACGAGATTGCACCCTAAGTGGGGTTTTCTTCAGGCCGAGTGCATCATAGTCAAGACTTGCCAAGAATGGACAGGGTAGTTTCATATGCCCCGGGCACCCTTGGATCAACAGTGTACCTCGACGCCTTGATCATACTTTGCACTCCTTAGGAGAGACCCTAGGTCGTCCAACTTTTAATATATATATATATATATAGTTGGAAATCCAAGGTTCCTCTCCTGGATGGGCTTTCATTGACCCCAAATCTCCATGACTCAGGTTCCAGCAGCGGTATAACCTTATCCCTGAGCCATGCAAATAGATACCCCCTTATATGGCGCACTTTAGGTCATACATTTGCCTCTTGCTAAATTTTATTCGCGACTAGGGTGTACGCCATAAAGGTTCATCCCATTCTATTTGTTTCTCTGCGAAATTTTCGCGTTTATTTATTCTTTCATTCATTCTTTTATTTCTGTCATTTCTTCCATTCACTCTTTCATTCTCATAATATCATATTATTTGAAGTGGAGTAAATATTCAAGAGAAATAATAATTTAGATTAGTATTCAACATTTCTTTTATCAAAAAATTTCATTTAATTGCAAGTTCAAATCGTTTTTCTTTGTTTTGATTTCCTTTGTATAAATTGTTTCGTCTCATCCGATAAACATCTTTCATGGAAATAATCCTAATGAGGTCTTACGCAACCTGTTGATGGAAGGCCTTACTAGCCTGTTGATGGAAGGTCTTATTTTTCCTCATACTAATCTCCATGTTAGATATCATTCTCCTTTGAAACAAAGCAAATATTTAAGGGAAATATATAAATTGATCCGCGAGATATTGTTCTCGGTTTCTCTTGTAATTCTGAAATCTTTGTAATTCTGAAATCTCTGTAATTCTGCGAATGTATCGCGTTTTGTAAACCAAATAAAAAATCTTTGAAATCTTTGAAATATTAGAAATCTTCTTTGAAATCTTGCGATTGTATCCCTTTTTTTTTAAATTAAATCAAAAATCTTTTATTTGTGGTAAGTAAAATGTTCTAGTAAAGGGTACTTAGCTCTTATGCGAGTTGTCTGAACGTCTCGCATCAAAAAGAAGAGTGAGAGATGAGACTTGAACCCTTAACCTGACTCTTTAATTTTCTCGCAACAAACCAACTGTGCTAACCCTCTCTTGAAAATTAATCAAAGATCTTGCGAAGTAATTAAAGTTTAACTGTTCGAGAGACAATTATGTAAAAATTTCGCATAACAAAAATAAACTTGCGAGAAGAAAGAATTGATCCGGCGACCTGCTGCTTACATTCATGCCTCCCAACCAACTGTGCTAGTTCTCTTTCTTGCGAAATTTCTCTGCGAAATTATCATAAACTCTCTTCTGTGTGGAATATACCTGCGAAATTATCAAGGATTTCGCGAAAAAATATGCATGTATTGGGACTTGAACTCGCGACCATGAACTCATTAACTTCGCAGATCACCAACTGTGCTACCTCTTGCTTGCGAAATAATGAAACAATGCTGCGAAATTATTCATTTTTTCACCCTCTGTAAAAAGAAGAAAACTATGCTCGCAGGCGAATTCGAACATGTGACCAAAAACTCACATATTGTTCTCTAGACCTGTTCAAGAACCTCACTGCGAAATTAACGCATAACTTTTTTCCTTATTCTTTTATTCGCCAATGAAAATGAGAAGAAAATGAAAAATATGTATCTCTGTGAATTTGAACCTGTGACCTATTTGTTGCTCTCGCAACCTTGAACCATCTGTGCGAATTTCCGTTTGTGATAGAAATTGCAGCGTCTGCCTCTTATCTTCTCTTCGTCCCTCCTTAATTTCTTTCACATTTGCCTTCTTCTCCTGAACATAAAAATCTTCCACCGAAACTTTGGTTTTCTTCCTTAAATTCACCACAACAACTAATTTTTTTCTCTTACTCTTTTCATGTCTTTGAATTATTGATGATGTTTACTCCCTGAAAGTGTAATTTCTTCAATGAAATTTCTATTTTTGAACCTAAATTTTTCAGATCTAGAAAAATATGAACAGTAGAAAATCTTCATGGAAATCTCTTGAACCAATCAAGCTACAGGAAGGATAAATCCTTTACTCTCCCTGTTCATAGCGCCAAAATATAGTTGCAGGAAATCCCACAACACACCCCATATAATATTATGATAATAATTTCTAGATCTAAATCTATTTCCTAACCAAAATAAAGATTAAAGTGCTAAAATTATAAAATAAGACACAAGATTTAGTGGTTCGACCAATGTGATCTACATCCACGGGGTTAGGGTTCTTCACTATGATTATTGAAATTACATTTGGGTTACATGGAGACTCCATTAATGAGTATTTGGAGCTCTAGATTTAGTTTTTGGGAAAGAAGATGATAAAGAAAATAAATTTCTCTCTCTTACAAAAAATATCTCCCTCTTGGAATGTGTTCCTCCCCTTTCTATCTCCTGCTCTTCTCTTTATATAGGTGTTTACATAGTGGATGATAGCTCACATACAACTCATATTCCCCCTATTTTAGGATCCCTTACTACATTCTCGCAAGCTCTCTCCATAATTTCGCAGGCTCTCTCTCTCTCTCTTGCTATGTTCTCGCAAGCTTTCTCTATAATTTCACAAGGTCTTCATATCTTTCTCATGTTTTATGTTGTCGTTGTCTATTACGTAACTTCTGTAATTAATTTGCGACATTTGTAATGTGTGGTAGAAGTTTTCGCAAGAGCGTTGTTGTTGCGTGATTCTGCTCCTACACACCACTTCTCAAGTTTGGACCTTCTTGCTGAAGTAAAGCAACATACCTAGTAACTTCCTGTTTAATTGTAGTGAAGCGCTGAATCAACTCTTAAATATCACGATTGTTGAGTTTGTTCTTGAAATTTCCCGAAAATCCTTTGCCACATTGGTTGGGGATGAAATGCATCCTCGGAAAAATAAATATAATTCCTGGAAATACATTCATCTTCCGCAATAGTGAATTTTGGTTTTCGCCTCATAAATTGACGTCGCCTAATTTGACTTCTCCTAATTTCACTTTCCACATTGGCACGATCAATAGTTCTTCAAATTACGGTAGCACGTTGGTTTGCTACGAACTCAACAATGTTCATATTATCAGCCATGCTCTCTGAGGAACTGGAAGAGTGATGAAAAGAATTGGAGATTGAGAAGTTCTATAGAGGTTTGAAATTCTGGTGTGAGTTAAAATGAGGTTGAAATTACGTATTTATAGAGGGAAGCAATAGTAGTCATTGGATGAGGATCTGATAAGCGCTGATCATACCAGCGAGCGATAGCTTGACCAGCACTGGCGCTGGAATGACCAGCGAGCATTGGTATGACCATCGAGCGATGGACACTTTATCGCTCGTTGGAAACTCTGTCGTGTATGCCTATAAGTTATTCCTGACATATAGGCATATGAGTTTGGCATACCCATATATATAGTGGGTGCATATATGCCAAATATCAGTTTTAGGCATGTGCATAGGAATAGGCCTTAGGGAAGTTAAGAGGAAAAGATGATCGGAACACGAAGAAACAATGGAAAGGCTGAATCATCCTCACAGCTTGTCGTTACATACAATTGTTAGAGCACTGCTTGGTCGAACTCGCATGCATTGCTATCTCAAGCATGTTTGTCAATGTTAGTGATCAAAACTATAAGTCTTGATTTCTAGTCTACTATAGCTAAGTCTCGGACTAGGATATAAAGTGTAGTTGAGCTCAAGAACTCCATGGCGATCATCATACAAGACGAAGAACTACTCAAGGAACTAGTGGAACTTCATCGACAAAAAGGTATGTGGAGATTTGAACTTATCTATCACTCAAAAGTCTATCTACTTTATCTCATATCTTGAGACAAAAGTCGTTTTTCTATATAGACTTTGATTATACACATTTGCTATTTCGATCCGAGTTTAACTCGCTTATCTATTTATCGAAATATATGTTGGTAAGTTTTCGCTTTGGCCAAGTTCATCTTTACCTAGTGACGAAAGTCATGTTATGTTTCAATTACTTGAAAATAGCTTTGATGAAAAATGGTTTCTGAATAACAACTATATAACATCCTCTAAGAATGTTTCAATGATTGAAATGAGAGTTTAGATTATATAACCATTGTTGGATATAAGCATTGTGTGGAAACACATACATGTATAAGTCCTTATTCCTTGAACCAAAGTATGCGTACTTTGCTGCTCAGGAAAAACGGAACAGAGTCCGCGAGCCCAGTCCGCGTACTGTCGGAGGTTCTCTTCCCGTGAAAATATGCTAGAATTTGTAAACTTTTACAAATTTATTCTGGGTACTTAAGTCTGTGAACCTAGTCCGCGTACTTAGGTTGGTTATTTTCTAAAAACGATTATTCGTGAACTTATACTTATATTAACTAAGGAATGCAAGTTTGCAAACCGTGGATATAAAGTTCATGAATCGATTCGAGTGAATCAAATTGTTTTTGTTCGATTGTGTCTTGTATACTTCTATAAGATTTAAGCAATTGAACAACTCTCTAACTAGTTCATTTGAGTCATTTGAACTAGTTATGGTAAAGAAGAATATGGTTAATATGAAAGTGATCATATGACTAACCTTTTGGTTAACTACTGTTGAAACAACAAATGTACATGTTTGGGTACGGTTACACAAAACCTAAAAAGTGCATTTCATTTGTGTGTAACAAACTAAGTTTTTGATCTAACGGTTGAAAGATATTAGCTTGAATCTAATCAGGTTTTCATCTAACAGTGAATATTGAATGCTTTGTTACTAAGCTAACATTGATTGCAAACCTTGATTTGAAATACTATATAAGGGAGAACTCTAGCAACTGGGAAACCTAATCCCCATACCTCTTGTGTGATACTAGTTGTATTAGCTATAGTCAATTCTCCTTTAACCTTAGGTTTCTACCGAGACCCTGTAGGGTAACTACTTAAAGACTTCATTGGGATTGTGAAGCCAGACCGATATTGCTTTCTTATAGTTGTGTGATATGATCTTGTTGTTTCTATCGTATTTAGTACAATCGTAATGATTGGATTGAGATTGATATCTCCGATAGGCAAGATATAAAAGTAATCACAAACATCTTCGTCTCATCATTTGTGATTCCATAATGTCTTCTTTCGCCGCGTCGATTAATATTATTGTGAGGTGATTGATAATACTAGGCTGTTCTTCGGGAATATAAGTCCGGGTTATCAATTGATTCATGTTCACCTTGATTTATCAAAAGACGGAACAAAAACTCGTAGGTATTTCTGTGGGAGACAGATTTATCTATTGCCGTATACTTTTCTGTGTGATACAGATTTGTTTATTAAAGTATTTGACTTTGGGTTATAGCAACTCTTAGTTGTGGGTGAGATCAACTAAGGGAATCAAGTACATAGTATCCTGCTGGGATCAGAGACGTAAGGAGCGAAACTGTACCTTGGATCAGTGTGAGATTGATTGGGGTTCAACTATAATCCAGACCGAAGTTAGTTTGTAGTAGTCTAGTGTCTGTGGCGGCTTAATACAGTGTGTGTTCAATCTGTACTAGGTCCCGGGGTTTTTCTGTATTTGCAGTTTCCTCGTTAACAAAACTTATGGTGTCTGTGTTATTTCTATTCCGCATCATATTTTGTTATATTATTGAAATATCACAGGTTGTGCGTTTGAATAAATCAATTGGGAAATCCAACCTTTGGTTGTTGATTAAAATTGATTGTTCCTTGAACATTGGTCTTTGGTACCGTTCAAGTGATTTCTCTTGTATTCAATTAGACTCGCATATTTCTATTTGCTTGAGTGAGAATTGAATCGAGAAAGAGAGATAAAACTCTTTGAAATACTTTATTAAGATTGAGTCTAGTTGATTCTCTTAAAAGTATATTGGAGTTAGTCCATAAAGATTGATAATCAAAATATTGGGTGTGGTTGTTGTACCCACGCTTTTTCAACAATGAAAACCAATTTACGATTTGCCTTTAAGATTACAGAACACATATCGTGGGACGCGAGGGACGTCCATCCATTGGATTAACCAATTTAAGTACATTATTCTAGGAGTGGATGGAAGATCCCGACCAGTAGTTAGAAAATCCAATGTATCCTGGTCGCTGGGTGACACAACAAACACTACTGTTGTGTAAGCATTGATGTACGACCTTCAAAAACAACTTTTTCATTCTAAGTACTAGTTGTTTGCATGGGCTGAAGTCATGTACACTAGGTTGGGCGGGATAATATTAGGCTAATATAATGGGCATCCTCATTATGCGTGTGGTCAGTAAAACAAAAAGGTAATCAAGTAGAAATCACCATCCATTGCTTTTATCTAACCTAACCATATTCTTTTTGACCTGAATGTATTCGAAGTTGGAGATCATCAAACTTCATTTTAATGTCAAACAAATTAAAAACAACGTGATTTTATGATGAGTAGATCTTTTTGGAAAACGAACTCAGTATCCCCAACAATATCTATCCTTAATTATTTATATTTTAAAGGAAAACTTTAGTGTTCATGCTTTTTTATTGTATTTTGAAATCTAAATCTCCCTCAAAGATATGTGTATTTCCGATTATCTTGTCAAATAGTGCTAATGCTTCTCCTTATTTCATCAACTTTTTTACTGTTCGATTAGCTCATGATGGAAAAGATCACATTATAATCTACAAAATTCTCATGTGTCTAGGTGAGTTAAAGAGTAGTAATAGACCTGAAAAAGCGAGGGTCTAACAACCACACCCAATATTTCTCTTAGCAATCTGTATGGACAAAAAACAATATAATTCCAAGAGAATCAACTAGACAGACAGACTCAATCAACGGAAATATATCCAAGAGTTGTATCTCTGTTTCACAATGTAATCAGCAAACCAAACAGATATAAATCCGCGGTCCTGATTATTATATGAAATAACTTGAACGGTACCAAAGACCAATGTTCAAGTGTAAATCAATATAATCAACAACCAAAGGTTGGATTCTCTAATTGATTGAACTACACACGACCTATGATATTTTAATTATATAAACAAATATAATGCGGAAAATAAATAACACAGACACGAGAAATTTTGTTAACGAGGAAATCGAAAATGCAGAGAAACCTTGGGACCTAGTCCAGATTTGAACACCACTGTATTAAGCCGCTACAGACACTAGCCTACTCCAAGTTAACTTCAGACTGGAATATAGTTGAGACTTAACCAATCTCACACTGATCAAGGTATAATTTCCCTCCTTACGTCTCTGAATCCCAGTAGGACTCTACGCACTTGATTCCCTTAGCTGATCTCACTCACAACTAAGAGTTGCTACGACACAAAGTCGAAGACTTGATAAACCTATCTGTCTCACACTGAAAACTCTATTGAATAGATAAACCTATCTCCCACAGATAAACCTATGAGTTTTGTCCGTCTTTTGATAAATCAATGTGAACATGAACCAATTGATATACCAGACTTATATTCCCGAAGAACAACCTAGAAATATCAACCACCTCATAATAATATTAATCGTATGGTAACAAAATAAGACATTGTGGAATCACAAACGATGAGATGAAGATGTTTGTGACTACTTTTTATCTTGCATATCGGAGATTAAATCTCGAGCAAATCTTAGAGAAGATATTACTCAATCACGATAGAAAACGGCAAGATCAGAACACGTAACTATAGAGAAAATAGTTTGGTCTGGCTTCACAATCCCAATGAAGTCTTCAAGTCGTTAACCTACATGGTTTCGTGAAAAACCTAAGGTTAAAGAAGAATCGACTCTAGACACAACTAGTATCACATAGAAGGTGTGAGGATTAGGTTTCCTAGTTGCTAGAGTTATCCTTTATATAGCTTTCAAATCATGGTTTGCAATCAATGTTACATTGGTAACAAATTATTCAATATTCATCGTTAGATGAAAACCTGATTAGACTCAAGCTAATACCTTTCAACTATTAGATCGAACTTAGCTTGTTACACACAAATGAAAAGTGACTTCATTTAGATATGAATTCGTACCTAAATATGTGCACCTTTATTAGCTCAACAATAGTTAACCGAGGTTAACCATATGAACACTTTCATATCAACCTTATTCATCTTAATCATAACTAGTTCAAATGACTCAAATGAAACTAGTTCTAAAGTTGTTCAATTGTTTATATTCTCATAAAAGTATACAAGACACAATTGAAGCAAAATCGATTTTGATTCACTCGAATCAAGTCATGAACATTATAGCCACGGTTTGCAAAATATTGCATTTCTTATTATATATAAATGTATTAGTTCATGAACAAACCGATTTTAGAACATTATCCACTAGGTATGCAAATGAATACGCATACCATAGTGGCTGGACTAAGTTTGGGCTTCGCCGGTACGCGAACTGGTACGCATACCTTCCAAACTCAACAGAAATTCCCGGACCTGAACCTCACGCCAGTACGCGTACCGGTATGTGTACTTGGTACCCAGACTTCACTAAACCAAGCACTATGCTTACAGGTATGCATTCCATGGTTCCCGGACTTGGATTACATATATGCAAGTACGCATACTATGCTTATATTCAATTGTTCTAAACTCTCATTTCAACCATTGAAAAATTCTCGGAAGACGACAATAGCTGTCTCACACAAACTATTAGCTTCAAAGCAATTTTCAAGTGATCGAATGGTCAATACGAAACATTCTGAGTCTACATCAAATGGTTGTCTCACAAAAATCATGTAAGATGTTACCAGGCGATTTTCACATGATTATCTTTTGACTTTCGTCAATAATATAAGATAAACTTGGTTAAAGCGAAAGCTTACCAACACATATTTCGAGAAATATGTAAGCGAGTTAGACTAAGTTCGAAATATTAAATATGTATAATTGAAGTCTCAAATAGGAGATAGAGTAGATAGACATTTGAGTGATAGATGAGTTCAAGTCTCCATATACCTTTTGTTGATGAAGTTCCACAAGCTCTCCTTAGAAGTTCTTCGTCTTCATTTGATGAATGCCGTGAAGTCTAATGCTCAACTACACTTGCTATTCTAATTAGAGACTTAGCTATAAGTAGACTAGAAATCAAGACTTATAGTTTTGGAAACTAAACTTGACAACAAGCTTGAGAAAGCAACGCTTGCGAGTTCTACCGAGCAATTCTCTAAAAATCTCCCCCTTTGTCAATTTTACTGACAAAACTATCAATACATATGGAATACAAAATAAATAAACTTTGTAGCTCTCAATCCAAATGCTTGATTTTCTTGGTTCTTCAACATTACTTGAAATCTTTGTCACTTCCAAGTACTCCAGTGATTCTGAATGTGTTCAACTTAGCATCATAGCTGTTGAAGATCCGTAGCTATAACAATGAGAAAATAGTTGCTCTCAATCATTGTTATACAGTGTCATAGTATTATTACACAACATCAAATTCCAATTGTATCACAACTTTGACAACAATACTATGGTGATATGTATCACTCCCCCTTAGTAAATACTTTATCTCACATGAAAACCACTCCCCCTTACGTAATGATTCGTAAACCATATGTATTTGTAGTATGAACTACACATTAATTCTCCCCCTTTTTGTCAATAAAAATTGGCAAAGGTACGAAAACTAGTGGGATCCTAATGAAATTTCCATAGAGATACTTCATGAATAAAAGATAACAACATATCAACTAAATGCAATCACATAACCGAAACTAAATGCATTCATCAAGGAGTTAATAAAGATACGAGAAAACTCCTATAATATTCCACAGACGCACTCCCCACAACAAGTTCAATAAAGAACTTTCCCCCATAAAATGTCATTCCCGAAAGAACAACAAGAGCGACCTTACTTTCATAAGAAAATAAGGATTTCTTTGGACATTAACAAATAATCATGAAACATGAATTTGTATTTGTTGTGAATATACAACAAATTAACAAACAGAAGAATAGAATTGGTGATAAATACCTCCTAAATCAATTGATTCAGGCCAAATCTGTGCAAATATGCGCAGCCAACAATGGTTTCATTTCATAAACTGGATAAGAGTTTCATTACACAGACACTTGAGAATATAAATCTAGGTCACTCTCTCAATATCTGATGGTCAATAACAACCCACGTGGGTTAATCTAAACCAACCATTACCCCTAACTGAATATTACTTAAGACATACACTAATATTATATGGGCGCTCCTACTAATATCACACATCCTGGTAGCCCCTACATTCTATACTACGACATTCCACTCCCCCCTTGAAAACATCCTTGTCCTCAAGGATGAGAATAAAAGAACCAGCATGAGGAGAGTTGTCGCATGATACATCTTCAGGAGCATGATAGGGTCAACGCAAGCCCAGTCAAAAGGACTAGTAGTGTTGTAGTGTCTTCTAGATCCAACAATGACCAATGTGAAGCCCTTCAAAGCTTTAGCATGAAGTCTGAAATTCAAATGTTCAGTTCCATTATCTTCACAACTCCGGGCTTGGGAAGCGCCAACAAAAACACCACTTGAAGTTCCAGTCATGGTTGCTGATATAGGAGCTTGAATCTCTATGTCTGCATCTGGAAAATTGATCCTAGATTTCATGTTTGAGCCAGAGTACAAAACTGAAGTAGACTCCATTGGAAGGCCCTTGACATTACTATCATTCCATAAACTAGTAGAAAGCAATCTGAACTTCCACCTCAAGTAATCCACCCATATCCACACATAGAGAATTTGAATTACCTTGAGTAGGATTTGAGCTGCCATTCTAGTACGCCATTCCCCCGAGTGAACAGGTGCTTTATCATCAGTATTATCATCTTGATGGATAAATAACAGTGGGAAAACAACTCTATCAAGCATGGGCCCTGGTGTCGAACCACTGGACATTGCAATCTGTCTGCGGATCTCCACGAATAACTGCTTGAGCTGGGAAGCCGGTTGTTCGAAGGGTGATGCATGTATTATGGTAAACAGAACAACTGATGTCCAGAAACCATCAGTAGACTCCAGACTGGTATGCATGTATACTGTGATGTGCTTCATAAGTGGTTGGTAAGAGAATATGAATTTCCATCTCAAGTATTATACCCTTACCAACTTGTGGAGAAGAGAATTTATCGAGTCATGACGCCTCCTAGTAAAGCACATAGAAGCCTTCACTTGGATACAACCTGAAGCAAAATTCCAAACGCCACAAGATGTGTGCATATAGCTCCAACCTGAATGTCCAACTGTCAACAGTACTCTCACCGGAAGATATGTAAACTTTTTCGAATTAGTCAGCAACCCAACTTCATTAGCCTTTCTAACACCCGTACTCATTTCCAAGTGTTCTGACTGACTACTGAGCCCCAATAACTGATGAAAGCATGCTCAAAAATATATAAAAGTGGAAAAAACAGTGCGAGGGTGATACCGAATTTGCATTAGTACTTGGTTGTATAATAAGAGCTTGAATAGTATTGTAGGACTCTTGTGAAGTAACAGGTAAGCCAAATGGAAGCTGCAAGAGAATATCAGCATTACTATAATTTTGTCTCCACACTATAGTCCCAGCTAATTTATCAAAGAAGAAAATTTCAAACTGTTCAAGCTTTCCCGACGATGCACAAATGAGCTTGGTGACACAATTTGCAACTATTTGATTACGAATCCCAGCTTCACAGAACCTATTACACCACCAATCGGTTGAGAACAACTTATATTTCCACCGTAAGAACTCAATTCTCAATAAGACATTTAGAATTTGAATGACAAAGACTAAGCCCTGAGTTCTCAAACTTCGTTCAAAATTTCGGGTACATGTATCATCTTCTCTAGCTTGATGTACTAAACCCCATCCATAATTGCAGTAGAGAAGGAAATAGCTGATACTTAAAATATAAAATGGAGCGGTAGCACTAGTATGAATTGAGAAATGAACTGTCACATCAATACTTCTCCCACTCCAAAAAGCAGATGAAAATAACTTGAATTTCCGACTCAAGTACTCAACCCACATCGGCGTAATTAGACTATAAGTTTTATAGGCTTGGGATATGGGACTCTGCAATCCATGACAGTAAAATAGTTTATGTCGGAGAGCCTGTAAAGAATGCGGAACAGTCCGGCTAGTAACTGTGAGAATCTGTCTTTGGGCATAGTAATGAAATCTAAACCAATCACTAACTGAACTTGAAACTCGAATCACTTGAGTAGATAATACAGTTTCTTGCATATAGGCTTCGTTATAGAGCAGCTCCAGACCAATACCCACTGACAAAAATTTAAGAATCGAAACCTCAGATAGCAACCCACTGCCCAACTGCAAGATGAAAGAACCACCGAAAATCCACCTACTACTATGATGTAGTTGAGTAAATAATTCCCTCGCAGTACCAGCTGCATCAACCCCTGTCAGTGGAATTATCAACCTAGACCAAGGAGGTTTACCATGCTGCAACATGTTATTGCACAACTTTAAACCTTCCAGAGTTAACTCAGAGACTAAAGCAACATTATTTGTATCCCATGAATGGAACATACATTGAGTATCAATGAACAAGAATGACCAACACAGAATTCCGAATTATCCATAGAATGAGTAGTCCCCCTAATAAGTTCAATTCGCTTGTCAGAATCAAATATTGAACAAGTGTAAACAAAACAAGGATAGAAACAAACACCACCATCATTCCATCTCCACAACACGGTCACAAGCATTCTATCCAACAAATTAGTGTCTTTGTCTGACATTTGAACAAACATTTTCCTCATACCATGAATATCAACAGATTTGACATACAAAAGAGTAATTGAATCTTGAAACCGCAATTCTGAATCATACCCAAGGCTAATAAGCAATTGAAAAATCACTTCACTTGCAAATTTACCTCTATCGAATAACAAACGAGAATCATCAAGTTTAAAGTGAAAACGAGGCATACCTTGAATTTTGTTGTGGAGAAAGAAAAAATCGTGCCAGCATTCAACATTTGCAAGGGTTTGTGAAAAATAATTAACGCAATTCGCTCTGTTAAAATCATTTATCACCGATTTTGAAATATCTTCAAGTTGTAAACTCTCATCATTAAGTGAATCTACATCTTCTTCAAAGAAGAACGGTGGAAGAAACTTGCAATCCAGAGATTCATCTACGGATTCATCTTCTTCTTCATCAACCAAAAATGAAGGAATCAAATAGATAGTTGTATTGACATCAGAATCAACTACTTCATCAATATCAAGAGAGCTTGATTTGGTTACTCCTGATGTTGTAGAAATTTCTTGAGCACCAACAGTCGAAACCAATTCAGTGTAAACCCCTTGATTCACACTCGATCCTGGAGTTGCTCTTGAACTTTCCTAGTGAGTTCCTACATCACCTATAATTTGACTAAGCTCAAGAAATTGTGCACTCAACTGATTACGAAGATCCATCAAAAGTGAATCCAACTTAGATGAGAAAGATGTTGAGAACGCAGCGATTTCTGATCTGAGTAGATTGATTTCAGCTGTGGTTCGGGCAACACCCTCTTGAATGTCTTTGAGACTCATTGGATTTTTTTTTGAACGGCTTTGATGCCAATTTTTGTGAATATACAATAAATTAACAAACAAAAGGATAGAATTGGTAATAAACACCTCCTAAATCAATTGATTTAGGCCAAATCTGTGCAAATATGCACAACCAACAATGGTTTCATTTCATAAACTGGATAAGAGTTTCATTACACAGACACTTGAGAATATAAATCTAGGTCACTCTCTCAATATTTGACGGTCAATAACAACCCACGTGGGTTAATCTAAACCAACCATTACCCTTAACTGAATATTACTAAAGACATACACTAATATTATATGGGCACTCCTACTAATATCACACATCCTGGTAACCCCTACATTTTATACTACGACAGTATCCAAAATACTCAACTAAATTAACCACGAGAGAACCCATGATTAATTTAATCGTAAATGCTCAATATAAGAAAACTTACGGAGCCACATGGTACATACACAAAGATGTGGATCTGGGAAAGACCAATACTGCGGAATATTCATAAGAAACTATAACCACGTGATAACAATTTCAAAGAGAACATTTCAAAAGAATGATTGAAGTCACTAAATACTCTTCAATGGGTGTATACAAAATATTATTACGGGAAAACATTTATAGCAAAATCATCTAATAATAAATATATAAAACACTCGACACTTGGGTGGACTTACAAAGTGGATTGAAAGATGCGCTACTGAAGGGAGATTATTCCGTAAAAAATGAAGAAGAAGAGAGAATATGGAAAGAAACTCTATGTTTAGCTACCTTCCCAGCTTCATATACTAAAACAGAGGGAAGACATGTGGATCGTATCATAGAGAATTTATACTAATGGTAGAAAGAAGTTATTTCATTGTCTCCAACAAAAGAAACTTTCTCTTATCGAGATCAACACGATGCCAGTGAACAATACGAAGGATGCATTTATCAAGAAATGTTTCCTAAAAAAATTGCTGGAGAAAGGGTCGGAATTTTTCAAGCCGAGATTACAAATAATTTTCATTTGGATAGTACAAGCTTGAAATTTACACATGTTTCATCAGATATAGGAAAGCATACCTTGTTGACATTTATAGACTGGTAAGTGCTTCGTCATCCTTAAGAATGCCATACTCCAATGAAAAATAAGGAATCAAAAAGCTTAAAGAAAGAAGACTAAACTAATGCAAATGAATTGGGAAAAGCCTACTTCATGATAAACTTTGCCACATAGATGCAGATAACGGTGTTAGCTCTATTGTGTTTTATACATATTGCATCCAGTAGCTAACGCGGGTCCAACCTTAACATAAACTTGAGAGATGGAAAATTCCATGGGATGATTTGGCCGCCAAGTACAGTGGGCTCATGTAGGATTTGCACATGGTATACCTATCATCTTGAACTGTGAAAACATGTATCTTATTTGCCCATCCTGGCACATTTCATGTAATATAAAACTGTAAAACATTCATCCAAATAAGTAGAAAAAAGATGTGATAATATCCAAGAAGTAAAATGATAACGCATAAAGTTTTTTCATCACCATTACAGCAGCAGAAAGTCTTGTCTTTCTAGTTTCTAAAAATAAGGCTCGTCGGTATTTTATATTACTAATTGAATGTAGGAAACCATGTACTATACTCAAAGGCATATTAAGAAATTCAAAATCTACTAAACTCTTATAGGTTTTCATAATATCATTCTTGAAAAGGTACAAATTATAACCCCACTCTTATAACCTAACTATGCAATCGCTGACGTAATCTACTTGGATGATAGAATTTAATCTAATCAAAAGAAAGTTGTTGCTGGATTTATTTATTTTGTCTGTACATGTACAGTTAAGCTAAGGAAGAAATGAAAAGAAGGTGAGCAATCCAAGTGTTTGGTTCTAGTCAACTTGAATACACCTAAAGATCCAATATGGTTTGTGCAATGTAATAATGTACACGTTGCAATAAAAAATACACATATCATACATCAGATAACGTCGATAGTAAAGAAGTAATGAATCTTTAACCACCAAATCTTCTCACAGAAACAAAGCAAATGTACACTTTTACAACTACGTAATTACTTATGAAATAATGGAAGTTGTTACATTAAAAAGTAACTACATATATAAGGATGTCTAACTCAATCTGAATTAAAGAATAATTGTTGGTACCTTAAACTGATCAGATTTGCAGTTGTGCAAGGGTAGTAATCATGAAGTAGTTCACCACAACAAAACACAAAGTTTTTTTTACCACCACAACACTCACCAGTCACATATATTTTGATGAAGTTTCTTCAGTGGCCTTAAAGAACCGATAGAAAGAAAAAAAATCTCCATGGATCCTCGTTGACCGTAACATATACAGGGTAAAATACTGCACAAAAAGATGATTAACTCAGTATAATTGTTTCAGGTTGATTGGGATTCACCTTAATAGTGGTATTAGTAAGATTTTTAAGATTAGCAGTTAAGGAAGAACACATGAAGAAACAAAACTTCTCTTTAGTTTTCCATTTTATTTGAAAGTTTGAATTTGTTTTACCTAATAAATAAACTAAAAAAGCGGGGGTACAACAACCGCACCCAATATTTCGTTAGGCAATCTATATGGACTAACTCCAATATAATTCCAAGATAATCAATTAGACAGTCAGACTCAATCAAGGAAATATATCCAAGAGTTATATCTTTGTTTCTCAATGTAATCAGGAAATCAAACAGATAGAATCCTTGAGCCTGATTATTATGAGAAACAACTTGAACGGTACCAAAGACCAATGTTCAAGTGTCAATCAATTTTAATCAACAACCAAAGATTGGATTACCAATTGATTGAACTACGCACAAACTTGTGATATTTCAATTATATAAACGAATATAATGCGAAAAAGAAATAACATAGACACCATAAGTTTTGTTAACGATGAAACCGCAAATGCAGAAAAACCCTGGAACCTAGTTCAGATTTGAAAACCATATTGTATTAAGCCGCTACAGACACTAGCCTACTCCAAGTTAACTTCGGACTGGAATGTAGTTGAGCCCTAACCAATCTCACACTGATCAAGGTACAATTTCCCTCCTTACGTATCTGAATCCCAGTAAGACTCTACGCACTTGATTCCCTTAGTTGATCTTACTCATAACTAAGAGTTGCTCCGACCCAAAGTCGAAGACTTGATAAACCAATCTGTCTCATACTGAAAAGTCTATTGAATAGATATACATGTCTCCCACAGATAAACCTATGATTTTTTTTTTCGTATTTTGATAAATTAGTGTGAACATGAACCAATTGATATACCGGACTTATATTCTCGAAGAACAACCTAGAAATATCAATCACCTCACAATAATATTAATCGTATGGTAGCGAAATAAGATATTGTGGAATCACAAATAATGAGATGAATATGTTTGTGACTACTTTTTATCTTGCCTATCGGAGATTAAATCTCGAGCAAATCTTACAGAAGATAGTACTCAATCACGATAGAAAACATCAAGATCGGAACACGCAACTACAGAGAAAATAGTTGGGTCTGGCTTCACAATCCCAATGAAGTCTTCAAGTCGTTAACCTACAGGGTTTCGTAAAAAACCTAAGGTTAAATAAGAATCGACTTTAGCTACTACAAACTCTAGCCTACTACAAGTTAACTTCAGACTGGAATGTAGTTGAGCCCTAACCAATCTCACACTGATCAAGGTACAGTCGCATTCCTTACGCCTCTGAATCCCAGCAGGACTCTACACACTTGATTCTCTTAGATGATCTCACCCACAACTAAGAGTTGCTACGAAGCAAAGTCGAAGACTTTATAAACAAATCCGTCTCCCACAGAAAAGTCTATTTTGATCGATAAATCTGTCTCCCACGAAAATACCTACAAGGTTTTTGTTCCATCTTTTGATAAATCAAGGTGAACAGGAACCAATTGATAATCCGGTCTTATATTCTCGAAAAACAGTCTATAAAAATCAATCACCTCACAATAACTTAATTATATGGTAGTCGTGTACATACATGCACGTTCGAAGCATTAAATACTAACGGAGTTGTTGGAGCTGTTCGAATACCACCTGCATGCCTCTTGGACATAATTTCATTCTCCTGGGGATTTCCTTTCTCTTGTCTGGGTTTGGACTTAATCTTTTTCTGAAATATTAAATAAATCACATGAGCAACGAGAACGCGGAAACACTTGGAACGTTATTCAATACCCGACTCAGTTTTGGTACCATAGGATACCACCCAGACGCCCACCAAATAACTTAAAGTTAAGGTCTCCTGCAGTCGAAAGGGTCAACAACGCAACTACACTCTCCTGGATCAGCCATGACATGATCATTTCCGAACATATATCTCATCCATTCATCCCAGGAGCGCAATGAAGTTTGGAAAATTTTGAGATCAACAATGCAACTACACTCTCCCGGATTATCCCTGATGTGATCACTGCCGAACATATATCTCATCCATCCATCCCAAGAGCGCAATGGAGTTTGGAAAATTTTGAAATCCGCTGGAGGGAGATGCCGGATACTCATTCTTCTGGAGATAGAACCTTATTACATGTTCCAGGGAGATTGATGGTCCAACTTCTGCACCCTAAGGTCCAGGAAGAAGAATCGTCATATGATTAAGATTAGTCCTAACAGTCGTATAGGATACTCCGAAGAAGTCATCATATATATTTGGCATGTCGTTGGAATCATTAATGCCTCTTTTCTTTGCAACGAAAATATCTCCAGGTGACATCTTATCCAAAAAAAAAAAATTACGCTCCTAGTTACTGTTGGGTGGTTACATGTGCAAAACAGAAAAGAACACCTACATTAAGTTCTTCTTGCTCGCCTTGCTGCTGATCATAACTATTAGAGATTGATTTATTGTCGTTGATGCTCGCTCTACCACTGCTAACAAAGAAAGTAATTCACACCGAGCTAAATATTCCAGTTTGATCAACTACTCGTGGATATTACACTCACAACTAAGATAAAACTAGGGTTTATACCTTGGGGGGAAAATGAAGATGGGATGAACTTACCTTGTTGCTGGTTGGCGTACACGATGATGGGTTGGTCTTGTTGTTCGTGCAAAACAGAAAAGAGTAAAAGCTCCCTTTATACCCGAAGAATTTCTAAATCCGAAAAGGGATTTTTCCTCTCGCTCGCACGTACGGGATCAGGGAAACCGGTTGAGCTACAAGGCCTTGACCGGACATGCTCGCTTTTTTTGCTACCATTGATGTTCGAAGAGCGGTAATTTATTAGTAGCCCCTAATTAATAGCTGCTTCACCAGTACGACTGCCAAGGAAGTTCAAACCAACTGATATCTCCCTGGTAACATCTATCTACTTCATCTTATTAATTTTATTTTTCGTCTGTCACCATCTAGTGCTTACCCCGCAACAATGTCACGGTTAGGTGCTAAGCATGGGACTTAATGATGATGGTGGTTTTTAGTTTAAGGCAAAAACTATAAAAGTTTGACTACCGGACCCGGCATCAGTAGTAGTAGACCTTGATATGTCTGTATTCCGCAGGGAATTTGAAGAATATATCAAAATCTGATGAGTGCCTATGTCTCTATTCATATTGTATTTAAACTCAAGCTCCTAGATGAATTTTTCACTAGTATATAACCTAATGAGCATCTAACCTCCTAGATGCATTATTCACTAATGCCGGAGCCTGCTAAGTATCCACCATGTGCTATGTTCCCGGCTGAACTCTTAATGTTGACATGATATGACAATTAATGTTCACTCTCAGCTGGGTAGCAAAAATTTCCTGAAGTGTCAGTAATAAGGTGCGCATGAAGGTACTCATCCAGGGACGTGCTAGCTGTGCTTCTCTCCAAGATAAAAATTAGTGATTTTGTATCAACGTGCAAAATTCACCAAAAATTGATCCATTTTGTGTGGATTCACAAAATTCAATTTTTGATCTAATTTTGCCAATTTACAAAAATTAGGTTTTTTTCCCGGAGCCTGCACGATATCTCGATCCCTATTGGTCGAGACTAAAACTAGACAAGCTAGGAAACCGGCCCTGGAGCTAATAGAAATACAATTCTATCAAAAACCGGAAACCATGAAGAAAAAGGAAAGCCAGGAAGAAAAAGGGAAACCAGGAAGAAACAATCATGGCCGTACGACTTGGACGGTCGAATTGGCAAGCTTAACCCCTTCCTGGCTCGACCAAAGAAGTTCCATGATGTGAAAAAGCGGGGGTCTAACAACCTCACCCAATATTTCGCTTAGCAATCTGTATGGACTAACTCCAATATACTTTCAAGAGAATCAACTAGACAGTCAGACTCAATATTAATAAAAAGTATATCAAAGAGTTATATCTCAATTCTCAATTCAATCCGCAATCAAACAAATAAGAATTTACGAGCCTGATTGAATATAAAATAAAAAACTTGAACGGTACCAAAGACTAATGTTCAAGTATCAATCAATAACCAAAGGTTAGATTTACCAATTAACCGATTCAATGTACAACCTGTGATATTTCAATTATATAACAAAATATAATGCGGAAAAGAAATAACACAGACACCGGAAGTTTTGTTAATGAGGAAACCAAAAATGCAGAAAAACCCTGGGACCTAGTCCAGATTTGAACACCACATTGTATTAAGCCACTACAGATACTAGCCTACTACAAGTTAACTTCGGTTTAGAATGTAGTTAAATCCTAATCAATCTCACATTGATTCAAGGTACAGTCATTCTATTTACATATCTGATCCCAGCAGGATACCACGCACTTGATTCCCTTAGCTGATCTCACCCACTAGCCCACTCCAAGTTAACTTCGGACTGGAATGTAGTTGAGCCCTAACCAATCTCACACTGATCAAGGTACAATTTCCCTCCTTACGTCTCTCAATCCCAGTAGGACTCTACGCACTTGATTCCCTTAGCTGATCTTATTCACAACTAAGAGTTTCTACGACCCAAAGTCGAAAACTTGATAAACAAATATATATCACACATAAAAGTCTATTGAATAGATAAATCTGTCTCCCACATATAAACCTACGAGTTTTTGTTCCGTCTTTTGATAAATCAAGGTGAACAGGAACCAATTGATAACCCAGTCTTATATTCCTGAAGAATATCCTAGAATTATCAATCACACCACAATAATCTTAATCGATTAACGAAACAAGATATTGTGGAATCACAAACGATGAGATGAAGGTGTTTGTGACTACTTTTCTATCTTTCCTATCGGAGATATAAATCTCAAGCCAATCTTACGATTATAATCAATCATGGTAGAAACATCAAGATCAGATCACGCAACTACAGATGAAATAGTTAGGCCTGGCTTCACAATCCCGATGAAGTCTTTAAGTTGTTAACCTACAGGGTTTCGTGAAAAACCTAAGGTTAAAGGAGAATCGACTCTAGCTTATACAACTAGTATCACACAAGAGGTGTGGGTATTAGGTTTCCCAGTTGCTAGAGTTCTCCTTTATATAGTATTCAAATCAGGGCTTGCAATCTAAGTTACCTTGATAACAAAGCATTCAATATTCACCGTTAAATGAAAACCTTATTAGATTCAAGCTAATATCTTTCAACTATTAGATCGAACTTAGCTTGTTATACACAAATGAAATGTAACTTCATTTAGGTTTGAGTAACCGTGCCTAAACGTGTACACTTAGTTGGTTCAACAATAGTTAACCAGTGGTTAGACATATGAGCACTTTCATACCAACCTTATTCATCTTTACCATAACAAGTTCAAATGACTCAAATGAACTAGTTAGAGAGTTGTTCAATTGCCTAGATCTTATAAAAGTATACAAGACACAATCGAAGAAAAATCGGTTTTGATTCACTCGAATCTATTCATGAACATTATAGCCAAGGTGTGCAAAGATTGCATTCCTTATTATATAAATATTTTAGTTCATGAACAAACCGATTTTAGAAAGTAACCTACTTAATTATACAAACGGGTATGCATACTTAAGTAACCGGATTGAGTTTGTTTTTTACTTTCAAACTCCAGCAGGAATTCTCGGATCTGAACTTTTTACTAATATGCGTATGTTTATGGGTGAAAACTATTTCTGTCGGTTTTGGTAATTTGGGGTGTGTGGATGAGAAATGAGTCTAAACCTTAAACAAATGCACTGCACGGGAGTGCTTGTAGATTCAAGAAATCAATCTGTGCAAATCCGACCTAAACCAAGAAATGGCCGTTCTAGACTTGTTTCAGTCACAAAGTGAATGAGATGGGGTTGATCTTAGGGAGGGAAGCGGAGAAGGTGTTGATATTGTGAAGGTGTTGGCTATGTATGACTTGTATCAGAAAGCTGAACTAGCTTGCAGGATATAAGCTATCAGTTCCGGTGTTTAAATACAATTGTATCAACATTTTTTTTTGTTGTCTTGTCTTGCCTTGTTCCTGTTTGGAAAATAGGTAGGAGAACCTATTTATACAAGTCTTTAAGCCTAACCCTCGTATCTCGTGGGAAGTGGATAAAGTGGAGTGATGTGTTAGTGTCACACGACCAGTCTTGCCCACTTCTTCCATCATCATTAACCGTCCATGACTTCCTGACACGTTCTTGTAATGGTGCGTTGTACTCTACGCGATGTAAACCGCCAGACCAATACCCCAATATGTATCCCCCAGTTTGTGAGATGATTGATGTCTTGAGTGTGTGGATCATGGGACCCACAGAAAGTAGCATGTAATGCTAGATTAAATAACTAAGTTATTTAGGAAGTCGATACTTGTGAAGTATCGTGTGTATTCTATGCAGGTACTGCATCAAGTATAATCAGCATGTATGAAGCATCGATGTTTGAGCGTCTCAAAATAACCTCATGTCCATCCTACTTCATGTGATGGTTTGGAGGTTGCGCAAGCAAGTCCTCCCTTGGCTGACCACACGGTATGGTAGAGTGACGGGTGGTGATCACCATGACGCCTCACTGACCAATTAACTCCTGACCAGGGTTGTATAACCAAGACGGTGAAGTTGGACGGACGAGATGATATTTGAGACACTCATCTGTGACCGTTAGTGGAATTAGGGTTTTAGAAAAGGTGCGCAAGCACCACTTTTCAGCTTGGTCGAATCCAATCTTGGGACACGATTTTGGCATGGCCGATCGGGCATGCGTGTAGACGACATGCCGGTATACATGCCCATACCTCACTGTCCCGTGAAAGTGTGATCTGGGCCACTCAATTTGTCCGGCGAAGTTGAGTGGCCGAGATCAATTTGCGATAGAAATCTGGTGCCACAAAAGCCGCGCATCATGCCAACTTTGGGCGCGTGTTTCAAGACGATCAGGCTTGGTCGGTCCCAGCCGATTGGTTCGGCGTGTGGGTGGTAGGCTGGTGTTCACGTCTGTACTTCATTGCCTCATAGAAATGTGATCTAAGCTACTCAATTTGTCCGGCAAAGTTGAGTGGTCGAGATCAGTTTACAATTAGGAGGTGCAACCATGCCTGTTTTGGGTACGCGAATCGAGGTGTATAGCCAAGTTCGGTCTTGGCCGATTGGGTGTGGAGATAGGTGGGTCTGCAATGATCGTGTTGATACTTACCGGACCTGCTTAGTCTATTCCTGGACCCTTCATCCGAGCAGGAGAAGATGGACGCTCGTGATCGCGACACAAACCCTAGTCAGGGTTTCGCCGGCCCTGTGTCACACCCAGTTTGGGGCACACGAATCAGGACGCAAACTATAGTTAGTCCTGATCGATCAGTTAGGTATGTAGGTGGGCCCACGGTGATTGTGTTGACATGTTCTGGGCCCTTTGAATCTACATCTACACCCTCCATCTATGCCTGCGAAGATGGATGGTTAAGATTGTTTTGCGACATATGTAATGTGCCGAAAACCCTAATTTAGGGTTTTTCCGTCCATACTGCTTTGGCTTGGACGGTTTGGCAAGCTATGCCATCCTTTAGGGGAGGCCGACCATGCGGGGCCCGCGTTGGGTCGGTAGTGAATATTCCAATACCTGCTTGGGGTCATGGATTCAATCTAAGTTATCCAATAATGCTGGTGAAGTTGGATGGTCGTGATCGTTTCTGAGACTGATATGGACAGTCCAGATCCGAATATGCTCAATCAGGCTAGTATAATACACCGAGAGTTGTATGCTCAATCGGGCTAGTATAACACACCGAGAGTTGCAGCCTGTAAGGGTATTTCGTACATGCTTCATTATTAATGCTTGGAGGTTCGTGTTGCTCTACTGAGAACAAAACTCAGTCGTCATGCCGCACCGATAATGAGTACAGGAAATACAAGGCTGGTCATGCATTAATTAATAATGCTATAAATTCACAGGGTATATGGGATTGTTGCCACATGCTCCAACCTGGATGAATTTCGTGTATTTAATTCACAGAATACTGGGATTGTTGCCACATGCTCCATTCTAGGTGAATTAGTAAATTGAAGAAGTATTCATCACTTTTTAATGGCTTTATATTTTGCAAGATGTCAGCGTATAATTTTGCCTTTTACAATTTTAGCCTTAAATGAAAATCCACCATCAACAACGTACATGTACGCATACTTACCCGGAATTCTAACAACTGCCAGTACACGTACGGGTACGCATACTTTGGGTTCCCGGTTTTGGACTTTTACACAAATGTGAGAACATACTATGTTTATATCCAAATATGGTTACATGTTCTAAACTCTCATTTGAATCCTTGAAACTTTCTTAGAGGATGTTAAAATAGTCGTTATTCACAAACTATTTTCATCAAAGCGATTTTCAATTTATTTAAATAATCAACATGACTTTCGTCATGAGCAAATATGAACTTGGCTAAAGCGAAATCTTACCAACACATATTTCGAGAAATAGATAAGCGAGATAAGCTCGGCTCAAAATAGCAAATGTGTATAATTGAAGTCTATATACCAATACGACTTTTATCTCAAAATGGGAGATATAATAGATAGACTTTTGAGTGATAGATAAGTTCAAGTCTCCACATACCTTTTGTTGATGAAGTTCCACAAGTTCCCTTGAGTAGTTCTTCATCTTGATTCGATGAATGTCGTGGAGTCTAAGGCTCAACTACACTTACTATCCTAATCTGAGACTTAGTTATAAGTAGACTAGAAATCAAGACTTGTAGTTTTGGCAACTAAACTTGACAAACAAGCTTCAGATAGCAACGCTTGCGAGTTCGACCGATCAGTTCTCTAACATGATGTTCCTGGACGGGCCCTCTATTATCCCAACCAATAAGAACTCTCATAACCCCCAATAAGTAATTACCATCCAAAATAAGCCATTCGAGCGTCCCCAAAAGGGTCTTAATAAGGTCAAGACCGCCCATGGAAGTCTTAAATTAATCACAGACGCTCAACTTAGCCGGCCGAATTAGCTGGCTTAGATTCAATCCTGGGCGAAAACTGAAAGCATTCCTCACGAATTTTTAGTGTCGGGATGTTTTCACATCCTAAACGAGCTCAAAACCTAAATATTCCTTCGTATGAAGATAAGAAATTCTTTTCTGATAAGAATAGAGAGGCGGATCATCAAAATCCAAGTTCGTATGAGAATTCTACAACAGTTTTAGTACGGGTCTCACATCTGAATTTTCTGATTACGAAACTTAACGAATTAACATAAACCGTCGCAAATCATCTCAACCATCCAACTTGGCTAGATGATTTAATCGGTTTAGATCTAATTTGATTCGACCATTGAGACGTCATAATGGATACCGGCCGTCCTTCTCCTATGTGGACTCGCAGAAATTCCCATTCTTATGACCTGACTTACTCGAGAAATATAGGCCTCATCCAGGTAAAGCAAATTATACGAGTAGGATTTTACTTGGAATCCTTAGTAATATAAATTATGCCAGTCATGACTAAGTGTTATTTTCTGCTAAAATACTCGAGACATCAAACATGTCACAACTGGGGGGTGTTCATTAGGGTATTGGTCTGGCGGTTTACAACGTGCGGCGTGCAACACACCCATTAAGAGAAAGTGTCTGGAATAGCGGATAAGTGACAAGTAGAGGAGTAGTGGGAGTACAAACCGTCTAGTCTTCCCATAACCATAAGACGTAGTTTTTCGCCATTCACTCACGATCTCCACTACTTCACAAATCTCACTTCCAACGAGATCAGTTTGTTCGAATATGACTTTTATAAATAGATTTTTCAATCTATTTCAATGATGAGAACATTGGTTATCAATGTAAGTATTCAGCAACCATCTAGGATTCACAGCTTACACTTTGCAAGCAAATTCTACATTCTGATATAAGTCATAAAATTACACTTTACATAATTCATCATTCTGATATCAACACTTTCTTTGCTTCCCTCTTTAAGATCAACCCTTCTTCTTCATTTTGTGATCGAAGCTAGACTGGAACGGCCATTTTTTGGTTTAGGCCAGGATTATACAGATTGATCTCTCGAATCTAAAGTACTCATGTGCAGTACATTTGTTTAGGGTTTAGATTCGTTTCTTACCAGGATACCCAATTTTCCATTTTTATCCAGGATCAGTTTTTACCCTACTACACTGTGTTATTTCTTTTGCGCGTTATATTTGTTTATATAATTGAAATATCACAGGTTGTACGTAGTTCAGTCAGTTGATAAATCCGACCTTGTTTGTTGGATATAACTTGATTGACAATTGGGCATTGGTCTTTGGTACCGTCCAAGTTATTTGTCATATCAGTCAGGCTCACGGATTTATATTTGTTCGATTTGCTGATTGTATTGAAAAATATAGATAAATATCTTTGGTATATTTCTTGATTGAGGCTCACTTTTAAGTTGGTGCTCTCGGAGTTATATTAGAGTTTAGTCCATACATATTGCCGAACGAATTATTGGGTGTTGTTGTTGTAACCCCTCTTTTTCAATATTCTTCAAAATAATATCTTGAACCGAACTGCATCCTTTGATGTCTTCTTCCATGTCAAGATTTACCACTTACCGTGATCTTGACAAGTTCTCCATGTATTTTTTTTATATAGAGATGGAGATGAATAAATATTTGGTGAAAATAAATATTTGGTAAAAATATATATATTCGTGAACAAGAGAAAATATCCCTTGTCAAAGAAACCCTATATAAACTCTTAGGAATAAAAGTACATGGACGTTCTCGGACCGTTTACATAAAGTTATTGGGTCAGCAAGGATCCAAAATAAGGAATACATTTTGGTTTCAGATATCTCACAGATTTTCATAGCTCGATAACTTGAAGATTTACTAAAAATTAGAGAACATAAGAAAATCAACAAGATATATTAGTTACTAGGAGTCAAGATATGACTCAACATTCATATACGAAGAAAAACAACTTTATTTCAAACACATAATCAGACGGTATCAAACAACGAACTTGAGTATCCTACAAATATCATCCTTGAAACTCTCAAGTTAGTTTCAAGGATGAATTTACCTAGAATTAGATAACATAGTGAGATGTGATCCCATTGCGAATATTGAGGGAAGAATTGTAAATACCTTCTGAGTGTTTGTGTCATGTATTCCTTACCTTCCTTCAGTTATATCTTATTCCAGAAGAATTAGACATCGACCTTTTTAAATCTCCATCAACATGATTTTTTTGAGGATTAAGTCTAGGACCTCTTGAGATCCATTTCAGAGAATAATAATTACGAGAATCACATTACCTAGACTTAGACCTACCAGAATTATTCTCATAAACATTGGGAGCATGTACATAAGAGGTTTAGGAAGTCGCACCATTATGAAAAAACACGATTTCTATAAAAATTTCTAGAGGAGTGAAACCCTTTTTATTAGATTTTTGGTTTTCTTCAGGAATATCATCCATTGTAGATGTCGTCAGACTATTTACTCTTTCGACTGTAAAAAGAAACAAATTTTGAAGATCGAAAATATGTTTCCTTCTATCAAAACAATGTAGATCAATATGATTTCTTTTCCCACAGAAAGAATAGGATCGTGAAAAAGAAACCTTTTATGAATCCCATTTTTGACTCATAACCTTTTACGTAATCGTTTCTTAGCGGATAATTTTTTAGGAGTAATTTTCTCCATATTATGAAATACCATATACGAGCATTAGAAAAAGGAAGTGAAGAGGACATACTCACTAAAACAGAGAGATACAACAAGTTTATCTTTCTTAACACGGCAGTTGTTCAATTCTGATGAATGAGACTTGATTAAACGTTCTTATCTAGTTGAGTCTTATTTAATAGTACCTTCAAGCATACTAATCTTTTCGCGTTGTAAAGTAGTTTCTTGAACAAGGTTTTGGATATTGTTAGAAAAAGACTTAGTGATACTATAGATTTCTCATTCTCTATCAAGAGACTTCTCAAGTTCATTAGTAAGCTGAGCATATTTTTCTTCAAGTGATCTAATTTTAGAACCTTGAACATCAATAATCTCAGCAGCCTTTTCTAAAGTTCTGGTAAGTTCTATCTTAGATTCTAATACGGTCTCAACTGTCACTTTAGAGGGAATAATATCAGAATCTGATAGCATAAGATTTCTACCTCGGGATTCGGAAGAATCTGCTAAGGAGTTATCCTTTGAGGTGAGCCCAAGACATTTGGCATAATCAAAAACTTTGGAAGACATTTCTATATGCGTTAGAAAGAGGTAAGCTTCTATCCATAGAAATTAGATTGCTTCAAACACAGACTTATGAGGTCTTAACGTGTTTTCCTGCTATAATACCAATTGAAAAAGCATGGGTATAAGAACCACACCCAATAATTCGTTCGGCAATCTATATGGACTAAACTCCAATATAATTCGGAGAGTTGTATGGGCTGTCGTAGGCTCAACAAATTAATAAATATATTTCCCACTAATTAACTGGTAATATAACGGTAGTAAGAGATCGTTCCCACAGATAGCTGTGTAATTGATAGGTTATTTGAAATAGCAAGATAAAGTAAATAACAATGGGGGGTTTTTGTTTATAAGATGTAAATAAAAAGACAATAGGAAGAAAATAGATGATTAAGGAATCCTTCGCCGTTACCAAGCGATAACTGGATTAGAATACTTATCTATTGTTCGTAAGAACCATTCATAACCAACCGTAGAATAGCAGCTAGATTAGTGTTATCCCCAAAACTCCTTCAATCACTGGATACAGAAGTTCTCGCCTACCAAATTATATCCAACGAAACACCAAGTAGTAGATCACTAAAGGTGTAATCCAATCAAACGCCTTAGGATTTGTGAATTTAGGTTGATTCCAGTAGTTAAACTCTTTGATCAAGGTTTACTTGCTAGTGTTGTCTCCTTACATGATTTCTTTACATAATACCTCTACAAGGTTTTGTGTTCTCTACTTGTGTACAAGTTATTCGACGATTACTTATCTACTAACTTAATACTAGCAATAGAACGATCAATAGATCAATCTAGTGTGCACTCCAAATCAATCTAAAAATCACTCATAAACCCTAGATATGGTAAAAACAAACGATGATGATAAAAACTCTCAATAGGTTTGTATTATTAATAAAGCTTCACGCTTAGAACATTGAATTCATCCTTAATCAACAAAGGATTTAGCTACTCATATTACAAAGAATATGAATAATGGTGGTTTCCCCCTAGGTTTTTGATATAGAACTTGTGATATGAGATTTGATGATATGATATGACCTAATACCAAACCCATTTCGCGGACTGCACTATTTTCGGTTTTCAATAAAATTGTTTTGGCCACAACTTCTTCACCCGAACTCGGAATGACCTCATTCTATTTGAATTCTTTTTTATCTTTCAATTCTCTTCAAGATGGTGATGAGAAATCCTTAATTTGAATGAATTAAGATCAGTCTTTGGCCCTTCTCTTGATTATGAGCGTTTCACTTCTTTTCGTCTCTTTTCTTCCACTTCTCTTGGACTTGGGCACTTGGATACTTGGAATACTTCTCTTCATAGCTATTTTCAGCACTTTGTAGCTCCTTTTTGGATGATTCACCTATTAGAGTCAAATAAGAGAAAACAAGAGTAATAATACGAAAATATGCAAGAATAATAGCTTAAACAAGTACGGAATGGACACTAAAATCATATGAATTGTGCGCTTATCCAATTCCCCCACATTTAGCCTCTGCTAGTCCTCGAGCAAACTAAAATAAAATAATCCTAAATACAACAACTCCATGTCGTGAGGATATGGTTACTCTTAGCATGAATAACAGGCCTTTAAACCCCTAGGTGTCCCTAGTGGACGAGTTATAGTCTCGTGAGGGCTTACAAGAGGTATACCCACAAAACTTACTCCAATCTCTTGCCTTGGAAGAACCACTAAGGATAGACACAAAGTAAAAAGACAAATAATTAACTTGCATATGTTCTTTAGCTGCAAATATCCCACATATATTCCAATCCGCACACACAAGCAATTACTTACGTATGACATTCAACCTGATTGCTAAACTCTTACTAAGATAGTCATCGTACTTGTTGCAACATTTGTCACAACACTCGCATACTGAAATCACATGGATAGATAAGGAAATGGAAATAGAAAAGGGAAGTGTGCAAATGTTGACTAAAGTGAAAGATGTTACCCACAATACTTGTATGAATGTCGTCAAAGGATATATATTTATAGCGCACTAGATGAGAGAAGCACCCATTTAACTCGACCACATGTTTAGATACTCTAAGTGCATGTTCCTTTTCAGCAAGTACATGATAGTTGCCTTGGATCCTGCGTTCCACGCTTGTTTAGGAGACGGAGACAGGGACAACGTTTCATACATACTGTTATTCAAGTGTCAAGAACCTCATCAATAGTATTTTTTGACTTGCTATATAATGATGATATGGTTTTTATTTTCATCGACTATGATTATCCGTGATTCCGGACCTATCATTTATTTGTGTCGATAAATTAAAAGGAGGCTTATATATGTTTTTTTTTACGGCTCACTCTTTATGAGTGTAAGACAATTGTCTTATGGGGATTTCATATAATCAACCAATGATTACCTTGCTACAACATCCACGGAAGTATCAGGATCCCACCAAATCACTTTAGAGAAACACAAAACTGCAAAAATAAAAAGAAAGTGATTCAGTAATGATTAATTGCAAGGATAAATATTTCAAATGACTACCATAGTTGAGTTTCACATTCAATTATGAACGTATAAAATTAAGGATTGTAGAATGATAAAATGGAACTCAATCTATAGCTGTAAGAACTGTTTCAACCTAAAAAAAAGGTTTAGAGTGTCAAACTAAATAGATCATAATTAACTCCAAAAGATGAAGTCTCAAGAATGCAAGAAATCAAAGAGTATTACTTTATTATTTATTTTTTATGCAAACCAAACATGCTTAACTACTCCCCCACACTTAAACTCAACATTGTCCTCAATGTTCAAAACCGGAAATTCTGATTTCTGACATAACAACCCTGAAAAACTCAAAAACTGTACAAATGGGTAGGAAACTAGGAAAAACATCCTAAACAAAAGTTGTTCGCCTACGTCTTTTCTATAAAGTATCAAAAGGGAACAGTGTTTTGACAAACAGTCTGACTTTGATGGCCTCCGGACTGACATGTAATCTGAAAAAGTTCTGGAAAAATACTGAAACTCAAATGTCCAGGATTATCGGTCCAACTGAACAGACTCCAAATTCAGATTTTATTTTTGAAAAAGAAAGGTATGTCAGTCGTCTTTGAAAGTTGGGGTCAACCACTCAAATCGGACTCCGTATGAAGTCTTGAGAGTTTTTTTCTTGAACAGTGCGCAGTCAGAATTTTCTGACGAGAACAGCTTCGTCAAAACTTTCATTATAGATATAAGACTTTGTAAAATCTAAGATGGGAATGCAAGATATGATATTCAAAACTAAGAAAACTAAAAACAAAAGGATAGAGATACAAAACCGATGGGTTTCCTCCCATTTAGCGCTTGGTTTAACGTCGTCAAAGCCCGACGTTATTGTTATCGTTCGTACACCAGCAATCTGAAAATTTGGTAGTCCTTCCAAATAACAATCTGAAATTCAATTAATAGCTTCACAAAACCATTATCACAAAACATAAATATTGAAGCTATCACTTTATTGAAGTTTCCCCCACACTTAGTCCTTTCTACACTCGAAAGTGGATATAGAACATAGAATTCGGGAACTTCAAAAGGTTCCTCAGCTTGGGCAACCTGCACAATACTCGAATCAAACACATCAAGTGGTGGATACTTAGAAGAAAAATAATCCGTTAAAACTTTGGAAGCACATAAATCCAATCCTAAGTGAGGTATTTTCTTAAAAGTTGGGTTAACAACTCTTTTAGAATCTACTTCAATAGGATGGAGAGGATCAATAGATATAGAATTATGCAAAAGATTAGAGAAACCTTGTTTCGGATCCTCATTCGTAATTAACAGTGAATTATTTACCTCAAGTATATCGTGGTCCTATATCGAATTATTATTATCTATCTTAATTTGGTCTTCCACGACTTCAATTAATTCGGTTTCATTCTCAATCTCCATCTCTTCAACACTCTCATCATCTGAATCAAATTCTGCTCTCATGAACTCTTCTTTAGTATATATTTTGGGGTATTTTGTATGAGTATCCGTTGAGGGAATAATCAGGTCTACTTCTTGCAAATCAACCGGCCTAAAAACATTGTAATATGGATGTTCATTGTAACGTTGATATGCATTTGAATATGTCACACCATTCATAACAATGGTTCGGTCATACTAAGGCTCCTCCTTTTGAATAGGTGAATGATCATAATTACGATCCGGAGCTGGTATAACTTCATCACTGTTATAAGAAATTTCCAAAGGTTGCTCATCTTCAAAATATTTGTTGACTTCCGTAGGAATTTCTAAATTATTTTGGTTTTGAGGCCAAACTTCTTCTTCATTCCTTGTCTCATTAAGTTGAGACATATGTATTTGAAAATTCTTCGTACTCCTTTGAATTTCTTGTTGTGATTCTTCAGTCTTTTTGATGTGCTCATCCAGCTGTTGATTTTGCTGTTTCAACATATCCATAAATTAGTGCATTAAATCTATAAGACTGGAAGAATCATGATTAGAAACATAACTCCTCCCATCCTCGTGATTTCTCACTTACACACCTGTCATAAGGTTCTTGATATGTATGAGAATAACCAAAAGGTTCCGTAGGATATTGATCATAACCAAAATTTTGGTTTTGATTATACCCATAGGATGGTTGGTAGTTATCATATGAATGAGATTGAGAACCATATTGATTACTACTGTTGTTTGTGTAATCTTGTGCTCTGTACATGTTATTTCCGTAAGGAAACATGACGACTCACAAGAACAAAAAAAAATCTAATTAAAAATCTAATTTTTTTTGGAAACAAGCTAAATAAATAACAAATCAATTAGCAACTGCTCCCCGGCAACGACGCCAAAATTTGTATGGGCTGTCGTAGGCTCAACAAATTAATAATCTTATTTCCCACTAATTAACTGGTAATATAGCGGTAGTAAGAGATCGTTCCCACAGTGAGCTGTGTAATTGATAGGTTATTTGAAATAACAAGATAAAGTAAATAACAAGGGGGGATTTTTGTTTATAAGATGTAAATAAAAAGACAATAAGAAGAAAAGAGATAATTAAGGAATCCTTCGTCGTTACCAAGCGATAACTGGATTAGAATACTTATCTATTGTTCGTAAGAACCATTCATCACCAACCGTATAATAACAGATAGATCAGTGTTATCCCCAAAACTCCTTCAATCACTGGATACAGAAGTTCTCGCCTACCAGATTCTATCCAACTAACCACCAAGTAGTAGATCACTCAAGGTGTAATCCAATCGAACGCCTTAGGCTTTGTGAATTTAGGTTGATCCCAGTAGTTAAACTCTTAGATCAAGGTTTACTTGCTGGTGTTGTCTCCACACGCGATTGCTTTACAGAATCCCTTTACAAGGTTCTGTGTTCTCTACTTGTGTACAAGTTATTCGACGATTACTTATCTCCTAACTTAATACTAGCAATAGAACGATCAATAGATTAATCTAGCGTGCACTCCAAATAAATCTAACAATCTGTAGTTGCAGAATAACCTACAACTACACCCTCAATAGAATTAGTAAAAACTCAAGAAGTTCTTGATGATGAATAACAATTTTCTTATTAATGTTCTCAATTGATTACAAAGAAGTATCTAAATGGAACTAGAATAGTTACAACTTTCTCTATTCTCTTTCCTAAGATATTTTCTAACACTCCCTAAAAGAACCTCTCGAATTTTACATTTGAACTCCTATTTATAGTAAAAGTTATACAGCTGTATATGAGTTGCGAAGTATCGCAACTCATACTCTCACAATTATTCCATCCTCGTAAAAATTCATATATCTCCGCGCTACTTCTATCATCGTATCATTTTATAACTCTTTTCTCCGATACTCGTGAACTATTATCTTGCGACATTCAGTACTTACACAATCACTCATAAACCCTAGATATGGTAAAAACAAACGATGATGATAAAAACTCTCAATAGGTTTGTATTATCAATAAAGCTTCACGCTTAGAACATTGAATTCATCCTTAATCAACAAAGGATTTAGCTACTCATATTACAAAGAAGATGAATAATGGTGGTTTCCCCTTAAAGGGGTAAACCCTAGGTTTTTGATATAGAACTTGTGATATGTGATTTGATGATATGATATGACCTAATACATCTTTATAGGTTTACATTGATTGGTCTCCAAGTATTTAGTTCGGTTCAAGAACTCGACCCAAAATAACGAAATAACGTTCCCAAACGTGCCCTTAAGCCTTCCAAAGTGTAAATACACGTTTCTCATTTGCTAAGTGCGCGAACCCAGTCCGTAAACTTCAAATTCCAGCAAATATTTTCGGAAATAAGTCTATGAACCCCGTCCGCAAACCCAGTTCACGGACTGCACTATTTTCGATTTTCAATAAAATTGTTTTGGCCACAACTTCTTCATCCGAACTTGGAATGACCTCATTCTTTTTGAATTCTTTTTTATCTTTAAATTCTCTTCAAGATGGTAATGAGAAATCCTTAATTTAAATGAGTTGAGATCAGTCTTTGGCCCTTCTCTTGATTATGAGCGTTTCACTCATTTTCGTCTCTTTTCTTCCACTTCTATTGGACTTGGGCACTTGGGCACTTGGATACTTGGAATACTTCTCTTCCTAGATATTTTTAGCACTTTGTAGCTCCTTTTTTAATGATTCACCTATTAGAGTCAAATAAGAGAAAACAAGAGTAATAATACAAAAATATGCAAGAATAATAGCTTAAACAAGTATGGAATGAACACTAAAATCATATGAATTATGCACTTATCAAGAGCACCAACTTAAAAGTGAGACTCAATAAAGAAATATATATATATAAAATCTTAATCTCTATTTCTCAATACAATAAGCAAATCGAACAGATAGAAATCCGTGAGACTGATTGATATGAGAAATTACTTGGTGTCAATCAAGTTATATCCAAGAAACAAGGTTGGAATTATCAACTGATGGAATTATCAAATATAATGCGGGAAATAAATAATACATACACCAGAAATTTTGTTAACGAGGAAACTGCAAATGCAGAAAAACCCCGAGACCTTGTCTAGCTTTAAACACCACACAATATTAAGCCTCTACAGATACTATCCTACTATAAGTTAACTTCAGACTGGAATGTAGTTGAGCCCTAACCAAGTCTCACACTGATTAAGGTACAATCACGTTTCTTACGCCCCTAGAACCACGTCGGATTCTGCGCACTTGATTCCCTTAGCGGATCTCACCCACAACTAAGAGTTGCTACGACCTAAATTCGAAGACATATTTTTTTTTTGCCCCCACAGATATATCTATTCTTTATAAGATTTTTGTTTCGTCTTTTGATAAATCAAGGTGAACAAGAAACAATTTATAATACGGTCTTATACTCCTAAGGAGCAGCCTAGAAATATCAATCACCTCACAATAACCCAACTGATTAACATAAAAAATTACTGCGGAATCACAAGAGTCTGAGACGAAGAACTGTTGTGATTACTTTTTATATCTTACCTATCAGAGATAAATCTTGAGTAAATCTTAGAGAAGATAAAACTCAACACGATATAACAAGTAAGATCAGAATACGCAACTACAAAGAAAATAGTTGGATCTGGCTTCACGAATCCCAAATGAAGTTTTCAAGTCGTTAACCTAATATGGTTTTGGAAAACCCTAGGTTAAAGGAGAATCAACTCTAGTTTGCAACTAGGACACATGAAAGTGCCATTAGGTTTTGCAGCTTCTAAAGTTCTTCGTTATATAGTCTTTCAAATCAGGGTTGCTTACAATCAAAGCTAAGATAGTTTAGTAACAAAGCATTCAATATTCACTGGTAGATGAAATACAGATTTAAGATTTAAGCTAAGTCTACTTAGAAATTAAGCAATTAATCTACATCGTTAGATGGTCTTGTTACACACAAATGAAATATACTTATATTTAGATATGGGTAACCGTACCTAAACGTGTATATTGAGTTGGCTCAATAACAGCTAACCGAAGTTAGCTGTATGAACACTTTTGTCTTAATCATATACATCCAACAATTCTAGATCAAATATGATGATCAATCAATCATGAAAGATAATCAAATGAATCTAATTGTGTTTCAAATATATTTGTTCAATTATTCACTATCTGATAGAATATATATAAACAAATTGAAACAAAATCGGATTGATTCATAATCGTACAAAGTACTTATACAAGAATCAATTCATGAACAGTAATCCACGGTTTGCAAAGTTAATTTGTATTCGTTACATCATAAATGCTCTAGTTCATGAGTATGAGAATCATACATAACCAATTTTAGAACTTAACCACTATATTCGCAAACTAGGTACGCGAACAGTAGCTCCAGACCTTGGCCTAGTCAAGCCATTCGCAAACCCGATTCTGAACAACCGTCTTGGACCTAACTCAGGTAAACCCGTTCACATACTAGGTACGCAAAAAAGATTTTCAGACCTTCTTAGGTAAATTCGTTCGCATACTAGGTACGCAAACAAGAGTTCCAGATCTGAATCATTGAAAAATAGTTCGCATAATAGGTATGCATACCGTATTGCATCCAGACATGGGTAATTGTTCTAAACTCTCATTTCAATCATTGAAACATCCTTTGAAGACGACAATGGTAATCTCACACATACCATTAGTTTCAAGTAATTTTCAAGTGATCGAATGATCAATACGAAACTTCCCAAGCTAACATCAAATGACCGTCTCACACAAATCATGTAAGATGTTCTAGGTAATTTTCACATGATCATCTTTTGAATTAATATTTAGTTTCCAACAAATAAATTGTTTCTAAATAAATTCATCAAGAATATGACGAACATAGCTAAAGTAAAAAACTTCTAACACATATTTCTAGAAATATATACATCAAATGTGTATAATGTAAAAGTCTATATAGTTATACAACTTAGTCTCATTAGAAGATAAAATATAATATACTTCTGAGTGATAAATAATTTTTAGTCTCCACATACCTTTTGGATGAAGTTCCTCCAAGCTCCTTAGTAGATCTTCTTCTTCAATTGGTGAATGTCGTGAAGTCTAAAGCCCAACTACACATTTTATCCTAATCCGAGACATAGCTATAAGTATACTAGAAATCAAGTATGTAATTTTGATCAACTAAACTTGACAAACAAGCTTGAGATAGCAGCGCTTGCGAGTTCGATCGAGTAGTGCTCTAACAGTTTGTGTGAATTTTTGATTTAACGGGACTAAGTTCTAACCTTTTTAGGTAGGTTTTATCAAAGGATCATAAGGATATATGATTAAAACTCATGTGTGAAAGTCACAATGATGTTGATATCAATTTTTGTCTATATAAGTTATATTTAGCATAACATATTGGTTTTGGGTTTAAACTTTTGCTATTGGCACGCAATGGTTAAAACCGAAACAACATTTCTCTGGTATAGTTGTTTTATCTTTGGTGTTGATCTTTTCTTCTTACGAGAGGATGACAACAAACAAGGGGAGAATTCTTTTGAACTGGTTCTTAAATAATATATCTTACTGAGAAGAAGAGATTACGGAAACCAAGGTAACAATTTATTTTGTTAGTTAATTGTTTTTCCTTTTTAAGAAAAGCTTTATCGCAAATATTTTTCTTTTGCTTAACAAAATTTCGGTACAATTGATATGTTCCATTATGATGTATGGATTGATTATTGTGATTCAATTGTTTCCGGTTAAGAAAATCTATGTCAATTCTATTGACTTATTGATTTGGTATCTTCTTTATTGTTTGGTATCAATTGTTTTGCTTAACAAAATTCGGCGCAATTGTTATATTTCCATTAGATTATCTTTGTGTCAATTTCTTCCGGTTATTAAAAAATATGACAACCCAATATTTTGATTTGTATCTATTGTTTTTGCTTAACAAAATATGGGATCATTTGTTTTAGTCTCTTCGATTCCGGATAAGAAAAAATAAGTCAAATATGTTTTTAGTTTAGGATTATCATATGTAGGATTTGGTTATTCAAGTCCCAAGTCTAATCGAAATCCTTGACAAGAAAAACTAGTTAACTAACCTAGTCTTTGTCTTGTCTAAAGGAAGGTCTAAGTTATTTTATGAAATAATTAGAACATGATAAGAGAAATTGAGTTAATTCTGATCTCTATTTGTATCTTATCGAAATAAGCGATTGTACATACACTATCAGTTCGGTTAAGAACTAAGTTATCTTAGTTGATTCATCGGACTAAAGGGAAAATTGCTCTGGGAAAATATTTCCTTGATAATATACTAAATCAGATTACTTTTGTAGTTTCGGTTTTAGTATTGGTTATCTAAAATGGTATGTGAAACCTTCTTGCTTAACTCTTATATGTTGTACAAGTCTTTTGGTTTTGTAAGATCCTTTCGGTTTGCTCTTTTTTTATTCGTTTCTTTGTCATTTTTGTAACAAAAAGGGGTAGAAATATATGGAGTAAACAAGTGATTTATGATCACTAGGAAAGGATATATGTGCTTAAATGTTATATCTAACGAAAGAGTAAAGCATAGACTAAGAGGGAGAAACATATTATCTTGTTGTGTAGTATTTCATACTACAAAAAAGGAATACCAAAGATGTTCGGATTTAAATTTACCTAGCTTTCCATTAGGGGAAGTAAAGCTTTTGTTATTCAAATGTCAACATTGCCATTTATTGTTTTGAATATGTGCAGGATATTGTGTTGTTGAAACTTGGAATCAAGCATAAGAAGAACGAGTTATTTTGTAATTCGTTTATCTCCATATATATAATGGATTTTTGTCACTAAAATTGACAAAGGGGAAGATTGTTAGAGCATAGATCGGTTGAACCCACCAAGCATTGGTATATCAAGTTTGGTTGTCATATTTTAGTATGAAAACTCATTTATAGTCGCTTGATTAATTACTAGAGTCAACTCCATTTAGGTTAGACTAGAAAGTCTAGGAATGTTGAGACTTACAAGTATTACTATGAAGACCTTAAGAATGTGAAGAAGTAATGACTATAACGAAGACATCATCCTTCCACACGAGGTTAGTAATACTGACTTGACTTGTTCCCATTCCTAACGTATCTTTCAATTCGCTTTATATTGAAAACATACCATGCGAAGCTATATGTATAACACTCTAGTGATAAGACTTGGTCATAGCATTATGATCAAAGTATCAAGGAATTATATTGAGTTACGAAGTAAAACGCTTATCTTTTGAACTTTGTAAATGCGAAATCAACATAATCTATGTATATAGTTACTTGATTATGTGTGGGATATAGGTGTGATTTCATCCTAAAAACTATGTATTATTACATTGGTTTAAGGAAGTAGATGTATGAACTTGTTTCATAATCGAAAGGGAAATCATAATTGTGTTGGTCCAGTTTTTCATTGAAGATTACTTGGATGACCAATACAAGATAACAAGGTATAATCATTCTTAACTTATGTTGAGAAATAAGGTAGAACCGGTCATAGCCTAAATTGTGTAACAAGGTATAACCGATCCTAACTAGTATTGGAAGACAAGGTATAACCGGTTATAGCCTGTATTGAGTGACATGGTATAACCGATCCTAACTAGTTTTGGGAAGCATGGTATAACCGGTCATAACCTATATCTAGTGACATGTTACAACTGATCCTAACTTGTATTGGGAAGAAGGGTATAACCGGTCATAACCTATATTGGGACGGTATAACCGGTCCTAACTTAGTTTGGGAGTCATGGTAGGACCGGTCCCAAAAACCAAGTTTCCGATATTCACATATTTCTTTATGTTGTGTGTGAATTTGGAATTAGGGTTTGCTAAGGTATGAAACTTCTAGATGTCGAAACTATATGAACATGTGCATAAATCTTATCATTAATTGTTCAAAGATATTCCTTGATGCTCAAGGTGATCCCATAATGAAATACTGAAAAGTATTTAATTATGATTTTCAATTTTATATGTTTTAATTACCAGCATATACTCTAGAAAAGGATTATTAGCTAATGTGTTAAACTAATAATATAAATTTTCTAAGAGAGATTTCAGAAATATTGGTTGACATTTGAAATAGGAAAACTGAAATTAGGTACTTTATTGCATATCTTGAAAATATTTTATGTTTTGGAATTTCCTTGTAGTCCAAACAACATTGGTCTATAAATACATGCGTTTGCATTTCTTGCAAACTATCCTAAGAGCTAGGCAAACTTCATTTATGTTTTTTTTGGTGGAGCCGCCTATCTGGAGAGGAAAGTAACCTAAAGATTGAATAGAGTGGTTACTAAACAGATTTATTCCTTTACTGTTTGGAATATGATCAAAAGGAGTAAAACAACTTGAGATAGTGATTTATGTCTTGAGATTCACGTTTGTGACCAAAAGGTCGAAGACGTAGGAATACTGAGAGAACTAAGTAACTAGGGGTAGTTTACTCGGTCTAAACTATACGAAGTTGGCTTATGTTCTTTGTATATCGTCTTAATTATGAGAGTATTCAAATCTGAACTAGGTCCCGGGGTTTTTCTGCATTTGTGGTTTCCTCGTTAACAAAATCTAGTGTTGTGTTGTTTACTTTACTTCCGCATTATAATTGTTTTATATTATAATAAAGTAAAAACACTTGTGCCTTAATCCTAATAACTTGCTATTGATCCTATAGTAAATCGGTTTCAGACCGTAACTATTATCAATTGAATATCTTGAAGTTGTATTATCTCGACCATGGTTTTTAAAATCACATGATTTTCGATTCAAATCGTGCGATTCGCTTCATTTTATCCCATACCGATTCAAGTCGTATGATTGAATCGAATTGATTTAGAATCGTTCACATTCTTCAAATTATGTGATTTTTGACCGTTGAATGGGGGGATATCATTAGACTTAAAAATAAACTTAGTTGGTGGAGATTTGAACTCTGGGCCCCCTCTCCTGCTAGTTGGTGGTCAGACCACCGTTCCACATTCTTTTTTGGGATTATATTCAACTTATAATATACTTATACATATTTTATCACATGTGATCATTGGATTTCTAATACAAACATTATTATTTTTTATATTTTAAGGTAATATAAAAATGACTAAGAATCTTCGATTCACGATTCAATATATGATTTGATTCTCAAAATTCAAAACCGATTCGCGTTGCAGTTTACGAATTCACAACCTTGGTCTCGACTTTGTCCATAAACGATCACTTAAGATATCAGACTTATAGGTTGAAATTAAAAGATTGTGGTGTATTTGGGTACCCTCGTATTTTCAGGTAGGATGCTCGTTGTTCCTTTGGAACATCTTTTCTAGATCGGATAAGGTGATCTGTTGTTTTGACATAAATAAATATTTTTTGTAAAAGGTATTAACCATTTTACACCAAATGGTGATACTCCCCGGTGCGATGTTATTGTACCATATATATGCTTTGCATGTCAGATACTTCGAAAATACTTTGAGAAGGATGACTTGATTGTATTTATGCCCTCCCAATGATTCCAGAATTCGTGAACGTGCTCCCAAGCATTTTCGATTCCATCATAGAGTGTGAATATTGGAGAGGTGTATCTCTTGGGAAGGGGGCTCTGCACATCAGAAGAATAGGATGGCTAGTGACCGTGGACAGATGAAGATCCTTCTTTTCTAAGGTTTTCCAAGAATTGCTTCAAATCTTCACGAGTGATGAAGCCTGATTTCTCTGTGTTGGACCGAGAGAAAGCATCTGTGTGATAATGATAAACTGTCGTAAGTTGAGGTTCCAATTACGTTTTGTTATCAAATCATAGGTTGAGGAATCTATTTGTATCAAAGGTAGTCAACACATTGACCTCTAGTACGTGATGACGGTTGAAGAGGACTGGAAGAGTAAGGAAGTGGTAAATCGTGGTTGAACCAGTTCCTCTTCTCTAGGGAGACTTTGAAAAAGTGGGGTTATAACAACCACACCTAAAAATTCGTTCGACAATCTGTATGGACAAAAATCTAATATAATTCTGAGAGCACCAACTTAAAAGTGAGACTCAATCAAGAAATATATCAAAGAGATTTATCTCTTTATCAATCGAGAAATTGAATAGATAGAAATTCGTGAGCCTGATTGATATGAGAAATTACTTGGACGGTACCAAAGACCAATGCCCAAGTGTCAATCAAGTTATATCCAACAAAATAGGTTGGATTTATTAACTGTGATTGAACTACGCACAACCTGTGATATTTCAATTATATAAACAAATATAATATGGAAAAGAAATAACACAAACACCAGAAATTTTGTTAACGAGGAAACCGAAAATGCATAAAAACACCGGGACCTTGTCCAAATTTGAACACCACAATGTATTAAGCCTCTACAGACACTATCCTACTACAAGTTAACTTCGGACTAGAATGTAGTTGAGCCCTAACCAAGTCTCACACCGATTAAGGTACAATTGTGTTTCTTATGCCTCTAGAACCACGCCGGATTCTGCGCACTTGATTCTCTTAGCTGATCTCACCCACAACTAAGAGTTGCTACGACCCAAAGTCGAAGACTTATAATTTTTTTGTTTCCCACAAATATGTTTATTCATTATTAGGTTTTTGTTCCGTCTTTTGATAAATCAAGGTGAACAGGAACTAATTTATAGTCCGGTCTTATACTCCTAAAGAGCATCCTATAAATATCAATCACCTCATAATAACCCAACTGATTAACATAAAAAAATTATTGCGGAATCACAAGAGTCTGAGACGAAGAACTGTTGTGATTACTTTTTATATCTTACCTATCAGAGATAAATCTCGAGTAAATCTTAGAGAACATAAAACTCAACACGATACGACAAGTAAGATCAGAATACGCAACTACAGAGAAAATAGTTGGATCTGGCTTCACGAATCCCAAATGAAGTCTTCAAGTCGTTAACCTAATATGGTTTTGGAAAAACCTAGGTTAAAGGAGAATCAACTCTAGTTTGAAACTAGGACACAAGAAAGTGACGGGATTAGGTTTTGCAGTTTTTAGAGTTCTCCGTTATATAGTCTTTCAAATCAGGGTTGCTTACAATCAAAGCTAAGATAGCTTAGTAATAAAGCATGAAATATTCACCGTTAGATGAAATCCTGATTTAAGATTTAAGCTAAGTCTGCTTAGAAATTAAGCAATTAATATCCATTGTTAGATGGTCTTATCTTGTTACACACAAATGAAATATACTTATATTTAGATATGGGTAGCCGTACCTAAACGTGTATATTGAGTTGGCTCAATAACAGTTAACCAAAGTTAGTCGTATGAACACTTTTTTCTTAACCATATTCATCCAACACTTCTAGATCAAATATGATGACCAATCAATCATGAAAGAAAATCAAATGAATCTAATTGTGTTTCATATAGAGTTGCTCAATTGTTCACTATCTCATAGAAATATATATGAATAAATTAAAATAAAATCGGATTGATTCGTAAATGTACGAAGAATTAATTCATGATTATTAAGCCACGCTTTTCAAAGTTAATTTGCATTCCTTAAATCGTAAATGTTTTAGTTCATGAGTATGAGAATCATACATTACCGATTTTGGAAATTAACCACTGTGTTCGCAAATTAGGTACGCAAACAGCAGCTCCGAACCTTGGCCTAGTCAAGCCGTTCGCAAACCGCCCGTTTTGCGAACAACTGTTCCGGACCCAATTCAGGTAAACCTGTTCGCATACCAGGTACGCAAACAAGAGTTCCGGACCTTCTCAGGTAAATATGTTCGCATACTAGGTACGCAAACAAGATTTTCGGACCTGAATCATTACAAAACAGTTCGCATACTAGGTATGCATACCGTGTTATCTCCAGACATGGGTAATTGTTTTAAACGCTCATTTCAATCATTGAAACATCCTTGCAAGACAACAATGGTAATATCACACATACCATTAGCTTCAAGTAATTTTCAAGTGATCGAATGTTCGATACAAAACTTCCCAAGCTAACATCAAATGACTGTCTCACACAAATCATATAAGATGTTCGAGGTAATTTTTACATGATCATCTTTTGACTTAATATTTAGCTTCTAACAAATAGATTGTTTCTAACTAAACTCGTCAAGAATATGTTGAACATAGTTAAAGCAGAAAGCTTCCAACACATATTTCGAGAAATAGATAAGCGATATAAACTCGACTCGAAATATCAAATGTGTATAATGTAAAAGTCTATATATTTGTCCGATTTAGTCTCATTAGAAGATAGAATAGAATAGACTTCTGAGTGATAGATAAGTTTTAGTCTCCACATACCTTTTGTTGATGAAGTTCCTTCAAGCTCCTCAGTAGGTCTTCATCTTCAATTGGTGAACGCCGTGAAGTCTAAAGCATAACTACACATTATATCCTAATCCGAGACATAGTTATAAGTAGACTAGAAATCAAGTATATAGTCAACTAAACTTGACAAACAAGCTTGAGATAGCAACGCTGGCGAGTTCGACCCAGCAGTGCTCTAACAATCTCCCTCTTTGTCAATTTTAGTGACAAAACTATCAATTCATATGGATTACAAAATAACTAAACATTGTAGCTTCTCATCCATTGTGCTTGATTTCCTTGGCTCTTCAACACTCCTTGAATTTTTTGCTACTCCAAGTACTTCAGCGATTCTGAACGTTTTCAACTCAGCATCATTGTTGTTGAAGATCCATAGCCATAACAATAAGAAAACAAATATCTCAATTATTGTTATACAATGTCATAGCATTATTATATAAAATCAAAGTCCAATTACAACACAACTTTGAAATAATACTATGGTGATATGTATCACTCCCCCTTAGTCAATACTTCCATCTCACAATGAAAACCGCTCCCCCTTACATAATGATCTGTAAACCATATGTATGTAGTGTGAACTACCAAATAATTCTCCCCCTTTTTGTCAATATAAATTGGTAAAGGTATGAAAACTACGAGATCATAATGAAATTCTCAAAGAGATAATTCATGACTAAAAGAGAACATATAAACTTTGTTTCGATGATTTCACATAGTCGAAACTTAGTGTATTCATCAAGGACTTTATAAGATACATGATAACTCCTACAATATTCCACAGCCGCACTCCCCATAAATATGGAAATTAAGCACAAGTTCATTTAAGAACTCTCCCCCATTTGATGTCATTCCCAAGAGAACAACATGAGCGACCTTACTTTTACAAGAAAAGAAGGATTTATTTGGACATTAACAAATTATTATATCCAATAAACTCGAATAAATTAACTACAAGTAGACCTTATTAATTAATTTAATCAGAAACGCTCAACATAAGAAAACTTACGGAGCCATACAGTACTTTCACATAAAAGTGGATCGGGGAAAGATCAATACTGCGGAATTTTTCAAAAGTTCATTCTATCTTTTACCATCAATACTTGCATGAAGACATAATGACTTAACTTTTGAGCACATATGAGATAAGCATAGTTCACGAACGTAAATACATATATATATATATATATATCATAAGACATTTGCAATATATAAAACCTATAAGATTAAATACTGCAAGATCATCTTCCAAATAACTTAGAATTTAAATAAATAAATCTAAAAACATTACAAGATGAAAATCATTGGAACTAGCTTGTGTACTCACAAAATATGCTATACCAATAACTAGTTATCCTTCTCGAACACAAGAATAAATTCTCACGAGAAGTTTCCTAGACAACAAAACGAATAGACAAACTTGTAAAGAACATACAAGATTATTTGCCCTTAGAAGGTACAATCAATATTTTTCACAAGGATTTACACCAAGAATGGCTACCAAAGGCGTATAAAAATATTTTCTAACAAAGAAGAAAATATGAAGTCATTAACGACCATGCACCGTAGTTCACATAAGAGGGTTGTGAACATTCAAAAATCCAGAGTAACGCATACTACTGTCCATTCTTGAACTTTCTTATTTGTGATTCACCAACAACATTCTTAAAAAGATTTAAATGAGCTTAGAAGAGAAATACTCTAAGAATCCAAGTACCCAAGTCCAAGGGAAGTGGTACAAGTGCGACGAAATAGAGCAAAACACTCAAAAACAAAAGATGAGACAAAGACCAATCTTAAATCATCCAAAGAGGAAGATAATGCAAAAAGAATGAGGTCATTTCGATTTCAGACGAAGAAGTTACAACCAAAACAAATTGTCAAATATTGACATCTACATGCCAGTTCGCAAACGAGTGTAAATGATTTTCATGAACTGGAGTTGTTCGCAAACGATGTTCGCGAACTGAAGTCCGTGGGTTTTAATTTTAAACGATGGTATGCATACCTGGCATGTGTACCGTGAAGGCCAAACATCCCGAACTACTATTTTCAAACCTAAACTTTTAAGATCCTTAAACATAAATCTAGTTAGGTAGACATGAAAGATACACAAGGTATGTGGATCTTTATAAGTACTTTAAGCAAATAATAAAAACATAAATCTTGCTCAAGTTTATAGACATACCTTTTTAGAGGAATCCAGTCGAATTTTACAGCCTTACCAAAGATTCAAAATCTTACCAAACAAAATATGCGCGCCCTAATTCTCGTGCTTCCCTCACCGTATACATAACAAGTCATTCCTTGGCGAGGATGCACTTACAACACAATCAAGTTGTATTGAGGTGAACAATGTCTTGCTCACCACAAGTGACTGAAACAGACATTTTCGCAACTATGGATTTTTCACCATCTATAGTTTTTGGATTATTCCGTTTCTTCTTCCACCAATTCTTATGTTTCACTTTTGGATTATCATGAAAACGATCGCTTTTAGAACCTTTCATATCTAAATCCATATTTCCAAAGAACTTTTTAACTTCTAACATCATGGATACTGCCTTCTCCATAGTCATGGAATTTTCTGGGAGATCATTCCTTTTGGCACTCAAAGCATCATTGGCTTTCCTTGGTAACCACTCCTGAGTGCGTTTAGGAACAATCGAAACCTTCTTCCCATTATTCTCTTATAGATTTCTCGAAAGAGAATTGGATTAACTATTCTTTTACAAGTTAGTATTTTTCCAATTGGGAGCATCAGATCTTGTCTTCGTCTTTACAAAGTTATCCTTTTGATAACCATTACGATCGTGAAAAGGCTTTGTATGACGTTTATAGGCAAATCTAGGTTTATCACAGTACTGATTCCTTTGCCTAAAGCTTGGACCATTACAACATGTAACGTTAAGAGGATTAGCCTTAACATATGATCTTGGTTTCACAACTTCTTGTGATTCCAAAACAAGAACATCATGATGTTTCTCATTCCTTATACGAAAACGACAACTCCTTTCCAGGTGACCTTAATTTATTTCCGCAATAGTGACAAACATAAAGAATGTTCGTGTGTGCTGACTTTGGAGGTTGATGTACTTTTCTTTTTCGAACCTTAACTTCTGGTGAAGGTATTTCACTTTTGCCATTATTGGAAACCTTTTGTTGAGAAGAATCAATATCCTTGACAAATTTTACCTCGTGTATCACGATGATTTTTACTTTCTCCTAGCATAATGGCTAATTTGCTTGAACTAGTGTTGAACTTTTTCAAGAACTCTTCCAACATCTTGATTTTGTTAAGAGCAGCAGTTAAATCAGCCTCATGTTGTTTTTCTCGGATGAGATATACACTTTCCTTCTCTTCGAAACTATTTTTTTGGGAGTTAATCCTTGCTTCAGATTCTGCAAGTTTCTCTTATTATCATATTCAAGTGACTTCCTACGTAGGTTTTCCCCAGAATCCTTGAGGGTCGATTCGCAAGAACGATTCCAAACATAAAGACCTCTGTAAATCCTTTTCAATTTCTTGTTTTCTAGATAGAAAGGAGTCAGAAGATGTGTGATATGTGAAGTTGTCATCTTTTTATTTTCCAACGAATTCAATACCTCAACATACTCTGATATTTCCTTATCAACATATTTATCAATATCTGAATCACCTTCATCAGAAAGTTCATCCAACTATTCTTCTAGGCGTGTTTCCCAGATATCAACAATTTCTACATCAAGAGAATGTTTAGATATTGAATTGGATGTGACAGTTCTCTCAGTTAAATCCAAGATTTTAAAATCATATGGTAATTTCTGGATTGGTACATCATCAAAGATAGACTCGTCCATAATAATCAGATTATTTCAAACACATACTTATGAGGTCTTAGCGGGTTTGCCTGCTCTGATACCAATTGATAAAGCGGGGGTATAACAACCACACCCAATAATTCATTCGGAAATATATATGGACTAAAATCCATTATAATTCCGAGAGCAACAACTTAAAAGTGAGACTCAATCAAGAAATATATCAAAGAGCTTTATCTCTAGTTCTCAATACAATCAACAAATTGAACAGATAGAAATCCGTGAGCCTGTTTGATATGAGAAATAACTTGGACGGTACCAAAGACCAATGCCTAAGTGTCAATCAAGTTCTATCCAACAATCAAGGTCGAATTTATCAACTAATTTAACTACGCACAACCTATGGTATTTAAATTATATAAACAAATATAATGTGAAAAAGAAATAACATAGACACCAGATGTTTTGTTGACGAGGAAACCGCAAATGCAGAAAAACCCCGGGACCTTGTCCAGCTTTCAACACCACAATGTATTAAGCCGCTTCAGACACTAGCCTACTACAAGTTAACTTCAGACTGGAATGTAGTTTATCCCTAACCAAGTCTCATATTGATTAAGGTGCAGTCGCGTTCCTTACGCCTCTAGAACCAAGTCGGATTCTGCGCACTTGATTCCCTTAACTGATCTCGCCCACAACTAAGAGTTGCTATGACCCAAATTCGAAGACTTAAAAACAAATATGTCTCCCACATGATATATGTCTATTCTTTATTCGGTTTTTGTTCCGTCTTTGATTCAAAGATTAAGGTGAACAAGAACTAATTTATTATTCGGTCTTATACTTCCGAAAATCAGCCTAGAAATATCAATCACCTCACAATAACCCAAATGATTAACAGAAAAAGTTATTGTGGAATCACAAGAGTCTGAGACGAAGAGCTGTTGTGATTAATTTTTGTATCTTACCCATCAGAGATAAATCTCGAGTAAATCTTAGAGAATATAAAACTCAATACGATAGAACAAGTAAGATCAAGATATACAACTACAGAGAAAATAGTTGGATCTATCTTCACGAATCCCAAATGAAGTCTTCAAGTCGTTCACCTAATATGGTTTTGGAAAAACCTAGGTTAAAGGAGAATCGACTCTAGTTTGTAACTAGGACACAGGAAAGTGCCGGGATTGAGTTTTCCAGTTGCTAGAGTTCTCCCTTATATATCCTTTCAAATAAGGGTTGCTTACAATCAAAGCTAAGATAACTTAGTAACAAAGAATTCAATATTCACTGTTAGATGAAATCCTTATTTAAAATTCAAGCTAAGTCTTCTTAGAAATTAAGAGATTAATCTCCACCGTTAGATGGTCTTAGGATGTTACACACAAATGAAATATACTTATATTTAGATATGGTTAACTGTACCTAAACGTATATATTGAGTTGGATCAATAACAATTAACCGAAGTTAGCTGTATGAACATTTTTGTCTTAACCATATTCATCTAACACTTCTAGATCAAATATGATGATCAATCAATCATGAAAGATAATCAAATGAATCTAATTGTGTTTCAAATAGAGTTGTTCAATTATTCACTATCTCATAGAAATATATATGAGCAAATTAAAACAAAATCGAATTGATTCGTAAACGTACAAAGTACTTAAACAAAAATCAATTCATGAATATTAAGCCACAATTTGCAAGGTTAATTTGAATTCCTTAAATCATATAAATGTTTTAGTTATGAGTATGAGAATCATACAAACTTAACCCTTGAGTTCGCAAATCAGGTACGCGAACAACAGCTCTGGACCTTGGCCGAGTCAAGTCGTTCGCAAACCCGGTTCACGAACAACCATCCCAGACCCAACTCGGGTAAACTTGTTCGCATATTAGGTATGCAAACAATAGTTCCGGACCTTCTCAGGTAAATCCGTTCACATACTAGGTACGCAAACAAGAGTTCCGGAGCTAAATCATTACAAAACAGTTTGCTTACTAGGTATGCATACCGTGCTGCATCCAGACATGGGTAATTGTTTTAAACTCTCATTTCAATCATTGAAACATCCTTGGAAGACAACAATGGTAACCTCACACATGCCATTAGCTTCAAGTAATTTTCAAGTGATCGAATGATCAATACGAAACTTCCCAAGCTAACATCAAATGTATGTCTCATATAAATCATATAAGATGTTCAAGGTAATTTTCCCATGATCATTTTTTTACTTAATATTTAGTTTCTAACAAATAGATTGTTTTCAACTAAACTCGTCAAGAATATGATAAACATAGCTAAAGCAAAAAGCTTCCAACACATATTTTGAAAAATAGATAAGCGAGATAAACTCGGCTCGAATATCAAATGTGTATAATGTAAATATATATATATATATATATATATATATATATATATACTACTTAGTCTCATTAGAAGATAAAATAGAATAAACTTCTGAGTGACAGATAAGTTTTAGTCTCCACATACCTTTTGTTGATGAAGTTCCTCCAAGCTCCTCAGTAGGTCTTCATCTTCAATTGGTGAACGCCGTGAAGTCTAAAGCTCAACTACACATTCTATCCTAATCCGAGACATATCTATAAGTAGACGAGAAATCAAGTATATAGTTTTGATCAACTAAACTTGACAAAAAAATTTTAGATAACAACGCTTGCGAGTTCGACCGAGCTGTGCTCTAACAATAGGTAATCTATCTAGGAGCATTACATTGATTCGAGAACGAGGTATGAGATGACAGGGGCGTCGTACCCGTTCTGAATATTTATTATGTTAAGTCAGGGAACACCTGGAGGGGAATTGCTACCAACACCAGTGATATTATGAATATGTTATCGCTCTATACTAGTGGTCAGTCCATTAGGAGACGTCCAATCATTAAGATTCTATCATATATATTATATATAATCATGGAACACATGGTAAGGAACTGCTACCAGCATCACTGGCATCAAGAAAACATTATCGCTCTATACTTGTGGTCGATCCATCTAGGAGCCATTCAATCATTAAGACTCAATAAATAAATGGGTATTGAGTTAGCTAATATAATAGTAAAAAAAATGTACATAATATTAAAAGCTCAGTCATGGAGACTATAATATTGCTGTTATCTATTTACTTTTTGAAGATGTTTATAGATTAGTCGAAAATTCCTATAGCAAGGGTTTCGTCTCTAAATTATAAAATATGAATTTCATATACTTATGATGCGGGTTAGAGATACACGAAACAATGAATTTACAATTTTATTCTTCGTAAGACATAGACCATCAACAAGGAGATAAAATCATGTGGATTGGTTTCACTTTGTGGTGGCTTTGGGAGGTTAACTTATCAGTAATGAATTCTTTGAGTGGAAAAAATTATTAGTATGGACGATAATGGATATAGTTACCCAATTGACATAATGGAACATTGGACAAAACATAACAATCTTTACCAGAAATTTAACTTTGATGCATCGTTTACATATATTACTAAGTATGTTGGATTATGACTTACTTTTCGCAATTGTGCAGGTGAAATTAATGGAGCTAAAAGTGTCACATTAATTGCTCTGGACTGTAAGTAGGCAAAAAAATAAATATTTGCTGGAATTCGTGGAGCGGGCGAGAAGGAAAGAAATGCTAAAATTGGATTTCGAAGGGGTCTGCGAAAATATTATCATTGCCGCAAATGGAAATTTCAATGTTTTAGGTGGACAATTAAGAGTTTATTATTCTTAAACCTTTTTAAAATTGAAAATGTATTGATGCTCGTATAAATGCTATAACCATGTGGCAGATTCAATAGCGAATTATGTAGTTTATATATAAACAACATATATAATAGTGATATAACTTGATGTCATCTCGAACAAGTCTTGGTATCTAGAGGGATATGATATTGTAACTTGATTTTATTCATCTATAAAGTTATTTTTTAATTAAAAAAAATTTAGAAACACAGAGATGAAATTTCACACAAAAGTAGGTTGGTCAATGGATAACCAAATATACAACACCTGTCTGAGTTTTTATCCAAAATTTAAGATATTATATAAAGTTCCGGATACCGGAAACATAATTGGATACCCCGGATTAAGGTTTATAAACTTACTAACTTTGCACTGTTTAAGGATTACAATTTGAAGATAAATTAAAGATACAAATCAGTGAAGCTTGAGTTTACGTAAATATTATTTTTCCGGTCATAAATATTGTAAGGACCCTCAAGCTCGTCAACGCTATTTGACCAGTCTAGCGATGATCTAGATACGAATTAGCAGATAATAACTCGATTAGTTTAACATGAATGTTAATTAATAGGAATTAATCTAACAACGATTTAGATACGAAACTAGTAATGTTGGATAGATCTCGAAAAGTTACACGAAATGGACTACTCGAACGTGTCATTTGGATATCGAACAAAGAAGATATTATCAGTTTTGTATGAAGGAAAAATAAGTCTTTTTGCTTTAAACCGCTGGCTTCCCTTATCGTTTGTACGGGTGCCTTTAACACTTTTGGTCAGCGTTATCTTCACCAAAACCCGTTCGAAGAATTCATTCTTCTTCTACCTTCTTCTTTCTTCTTATTCTACCTTCTTCTTTCTTCTTCTTCTCCTTCTCTGCTCGTCCTTCTGCTGAGAGTATGTGAGAGTTAATCGAGCAAATCAGTGGTTTACTCGTGTGCGGTTAATGAAGGTTGATGTTGCTGCATTCGATTGAGTTGTGAAGGAGGCAGAAAGTTAGGGTTTGAGGAATAAATGAGTTAAGGTTTCATTTGAGGTTTAGAAAAGAATTAGAAGATGGAGATGATGGTTTCAGGGATTGAATTATGATGGGTTTGTTCTTAATTGATGATTGATTGAAGCTATAGGGTTGTTTGAGGGTTAGATATGATATTAGGGTTTCTGAATTTGATACAGAGATGAGTTTGAAGATGAAATTAAGAATGGATTTTAGGAACAGGTCAAGAAGATGAAGTTTGTTGTGTTAATCTGGGTGTTCGATTTGAAGAATTGAAGTTCAACTTTGATAGTTAGGGTTTCTGAAATTTGGAATCAATTGAAGATTATGAACAATTAAGGATGAAATTAAGTGAGTAATGGGGGTTCTGTGTGTTGAAAGAAAAGAATATGAATTAAAGTTTGGAGTTGGTGAATAACTCAAAAGGGATAGTTAGGATTTCAAGATCATTTTAGGGTTTGCCGAGAACCAGTGGTGAAGTCGAGGTTGTAGAGTTTTGGTTGGTTTAAACTGAGGGATTATGGATGATCTTGAGACGTGTTGATGAATCAAATCGAAGTGAGAAGTAGAATCTGTTTCTGTTCTTGAATGAAGTTATTTTGAGGTAATTATCTTCCCCTGTAAATTGAGTAACATTATTATTGCTTTTGCAGAGTTTGAGAATTTTTTAATGAACAAGGATTGAAATGGATGTGTGAAAATGTAATGGAGAATATGGTTGAAGTTTATTTGAAATGATAATGATGTTGTTAATATTGTGAATTTAAGGTGGATGTAGTCTGAAATACAAATGGTAATGATTGTTTTGTATTACTATAGCTTGGAGATGGAGTAGAGATCTTTAGTAAGGATTCTGTAGCTATTGGTTTTGGATGGGAGTTCTAATATGAGATTGAGTAAAGTATAAGATAGAGATGTGATTTTGTTTGACGATGTATGTTGCCATGTGGTGTTGATTTAGGGGATGATTTTCGAGACCCTGATGGAATGGCAATGCTGGTTTGAGTGGTAAGGTAATTGAAGTTTAATTGTAAATCTCAAGCGGAGTCTGGTGGTATAGTTATTGCGGTGTCAGTCAGGTAATGATGTTGTTGAAGATGCGGGGAATAACAAAGTTGTAGTGAATTAAGAAGGGTTATGGATGCACAAGTTGAGCTGAGATGTTAGGCTAAGACTTGGGTATGGTGTTGGTGTAACTGGTGGTGATTCAGTTAGGAGGTATGTGTTGCTTATGTTGTTTTTAGATATGGATTGGTACTGCAATGGCAGGTAAAGCTTAAATTACAATTGTATATTGGATTATGAGATTTTTTTGAACTGAATATATTGTTGAAGTGTAGATAAGAAGAGGAATCTGAATTAGCTTATGTTGAAATGAATCTTCTCATTGGAAGCTTGCTACTGCATTTGCAGGTAAAGCTAAGTTTGTAGTTGAAGTTTAATCAAGGAGTTTAATTAAAATTTATACGTTTGTTTGTAATGAGAATTGTAGGAATGTAAAGATGTAAGAACCTTTAGTATGTTCTTTGGATCAGTCCTGAAGTGTTAGTTGTATGACTGAACAGATTCAGTCTGACTCAGTTGTCTGACTGAGTTGACTCACCTGAATCAGTCTTAGTGACTGAGTTAACCCAGTCTTGACTCGTTTGACCAGAATAGTTAGACCTTGACCCGACCTTGACTATGGACATTGACTGCCAGTTGACCATTGACTGACACTTTGACCGTTAGTTGACTCAGATGGACCAGGCCTTAGGTTAATGAGTTGGCTTAGTGGACTTGTATGATTCTTGTGTGAGTCACTTTGGCTAGATTCTTAGACTTTTTGTGTGATTAACAGTTAGTCTATATTAACAACGATTGATTCAAAGGATGAACCAGTGGATCGCAGATCTCGAGGTAGGCGTGGATTGTCATCAAAAGAGGTGGGAATTTATATTTAACTCTTTTGTGATTATTGTTGTTTTCTATTACGAAAGGTTATGTTTTCCAAAAGTACTGTTGATTCTTTTAATCTTTCCGTTGCTTGGAAAGGAATTATAATGCTTTGTTTGTCTTTATGAGTTGTTTGGGAAATGAACATTATCATCTGAGGTGTACAAAATACGCTCCTTCTTTTTGGTGTGTAAGGAATTGGTCGACACCAATATTGATGTGTAAGGAATTGATCGACATCAATGCATAATATTGGATGTGTAAGGAATTAATCGACATCCAATATATTTCATTATCAATGTATACAATTGGATGTGTAAGGAATTGGTCGACATCCAATAATTCATTGCTTTGAAGAAGGAGTTAGTCTTATATACCATGATTGTTTATTTCTGTGTATTGGTTGTGTAACTTGTTTTTTGGTGTTTTAAGAAAACATGAATTGTTTTCCAAATCTTTTCAATGATTACTTGGAAGTTAAATGTTATTCCTACTGGGCACCCCTTTTAGAGATGATATGCGCACCCATTCCCACTTTCAGTTTTCAGAGACAGATCAGAGTTTCGCAGCGAAAGCTTCAAGGGTTGAGTTCGTTAATTGGTTAACTTCGGTTATGTTTATTATGTTGTATATTCTATTTGTAAACCAAATGACTATCGTATATGTATCATTTGATAGGAATTCTTGTATATACATATTTTTGAGTGGGGATAGTTTTTGGGTTAAGTTTGTAGCAGATTTCTTAATTGAATGTTTAAGTATATGATTTAGATCCTTAGTGCCTCTTTATTTAGTTAATATTTTAGATTAGTCAACTGCTAGATTTGGGGGCGCTACAAATAAAATCCACATATACATCTTAGGGGAAATGGTTTTCTACACTGGCAACTTATTCTCAGCGTATAAGTTTATTCACTATTCGGTGGACTTATTCTTATAATACAAAATCAACCAACAAACTGGATATACCTCACCGACAACAAACCTTGAAGTTACGTTACACCAGAGCTTCTTACAAAGTCATTCTATCTCTATGGGAATGTCTTTAAGATGTCATTCTAAACAGAACTAAACTTTCTAATTACACCTCGATGCCCGATACTCAATATCCTTGGTACAATCAAGAGATAAAAACTTCACTCCACATATTACTTAGTTGTCAAGTTGCTTGTTCAGTGTGGTTTGTTTTCTCCCTTATGCTCTACCACCTATCTCCCAAAGCAGGTTCCATACAACATATGATCTAATCATGGTCTCAACCTAATTAATTTATTTCCCTGGTCACTCTTCAGTGGCTATTCTTGAAGGATTTATTATCTAAAATCTATGGAATTTTGTCTTTCCATTTTCCAGTATCGACTGCTGATCCTAGATCCATAATGCATATCATTGGAAATTTTTATAGCATATATAAACTAGAATGCTCTTCATATTATCAATTACTTAATCCTATGACTTGTAGGTTTAACAATCATTTGTATTAGATTATACCTTATTCACCTCGAGTGAAGTTAAATTTGGACGCTACTTTTGACAAAGATACTAGTAGGTCTAGTATTGGCTTGTTTCTTCGTGATTCAAAGAGTAAATTTATGGCAGGGAACACAATAACCACTATAGTTGTACACACACAACAAGCTAAAGCTTTGGCCTTAATTGAAGTTGTCCGATGGGATGGAAAATTAAAGCTTTATTTATCTTGTTGTTTGAAGGAAATTGTAAAATATTTGTGCTCGTATCTTCTCTTAGCCAGGCCTTGAAGTTAGAAACAACAAATATTATTCTTAAATGTAGGTATCATCTTAATAGTCTGTCTATGTAGTCGTGTGTTTTTGTTTTTCGCGGGTGTATTAATGCAATGAATACTCTCGGTAAGGCGGATAAATCTCTACTGTCATAACAGAGGATCAATCGTATGTAACTCAATGTTTTTGTTTTTTTGGATTAACGATTCCCATCCAAGCTTAAATAAAGGCGACAGAGACATGTTTTAGAAGTTTTATTTTCCTGGGATAACCCAATTTAGGATGTGATATTTTCCTAATAAGATAAGGATTTCATTAAAGAAAGGTAAATAACTACATCAAACCTGTTGCAATAAGAGAGTTCAATATCTGCTCGGATACACATCCAGAAATAACTATTCGATTTCTATAAATCAAAATGTAAGAAGTTAGTTTGGGTATAAAATTATAGAAAGACTTCTAAAGTAAAAAATGTCAACCAACTAGTCAAATTATCAAACCAATAACAAATTTGACCTAATATTGATTTTTTTCTTCTGCGATCACACGAGGAAATATTTTAGCAAAGTACAAAGGACACCTAAACTTTGTTTATTTGCAGCTGACGTCTGAGTCTGAATCAACCTCTGACTCGCGCCGAGTCAGCAGTCAGACCATTTGTTTTCTATTTTGAGTCAGATCTTACTCAACCTCTGACTTAGACCTAACCCATGACTCAGACCCGTTTGAGTCAGGTAACAAAATATCCCTGATTCATGGAACCAAACCACAGACTCACATATTTTTTGAGTCAGATCTGACCCAAAACAAACATATTGAGTCAGATCTCAGATGATTTCAGTTGGATCCAGACAATTCAGATCCAGACGACTTAAATGAGTCATGAGTAAGCAAACCAGGCGCTAGTTTAGACTTTAGAGAGCCATGGCTGATAAAAAATTTTAAAAATGAAAAATTATAGAGTGCAGTGCACATCCCCGCGCAGGATAGCCAAACCTATCCTCGTGAACGAGATAACCGAGGATAGAAATAATAACGAAAAGTCTAGATTCACCGTGATAAAATCACGGTGATATCACACCCTCTCACAAAAAATGGTGGGGCCCACCAAATACAAAAACCCAGCCTCCCTTTTCTCCTGGTAGGGTCCAGGGCTGCGTGTGTGAGTGATATCACCGTGATAAAATAACGGTGTGTGTAGCAGCGCTGAAATAATAAACACGAGAAAGAAGAGAGAAAGTAAAGGACTACTAGAAGAAGCCTAAACGAAAGAGATGTGATAGAGAATCAGAATCCAATTTATGACCTTTTCAGAAAGATCTCGTAGACCCTAACTTATCTCAAATTAGGGTTTTCATCTCCTTTCCTGCACTTTCACTTAGTTTTTTTTCTCCAGCTTTAAGAGAAGTAAAAAGGCCCCAAAAAAATCTTCAAAAAAATCACCAATTCTCAGGCTAAGGTAAGAACTCTCTACTAGTAACTCATTAGGTTTGAGTTTATCTGATATTTCAGTGTATTTCTTTTCTTCTGCATGTTGATATTCAGTGGAAATGTAAATTTTTTTTGGCTTTGTGAGTCTGTGACGAGTTATATTTTTATCCCAAATCCATTGCCATTAGATACAACTTACACAGTATCGTTTTTTTTTACCATGATATTACAAACTAAACTACTAAACAGGTTGCACAAAAAAGTCAAACTATAATGTCCCCCCATTTCCCCTATGTGGATATATATACTGTTTATTTCTACAGTGAAATCACAAGGATCTACTGTGTTACTTGTTTGGCAACTTATAAGTATGCGAGGTTTTAACATTACAAGTTTTTATTTTATTTTTGATATATGTATATATGGCGAAATATGAATCTGATGCATCATTTGAAATAATGAGTTTGTAAGCTTGCAAATGAAAGAGTATATTAGAATGTTTGTTTGTGATGAACGAGCTGAATGCTTATGCATTGTTGATATGTACATTTTTTATTTTATTTTTTAAATTTTTCTTATGGTTTGTTGACAATGGGTTTACAATTTTGTTGAGCAGGTTATTTATTCTGTTTATTTCAACATGGGGTCGGATGAAGTTGAAACGAACGACGAGAGAACTCATGATACACAGTCTATTTGTTTGCATGCGTTTTCGGATTTGTCACGTATCTCTCCACCAATGTTTGTGGCTCTTTTGAAGGCCTGTTATGTTCGTGGTAATCTTTCTTTCTTTCCTTCCATGTCTATATGGTTTATCTTAACATGCGAAGTAACAGTCTGGGTGTATTAGTAGTGTTAAGAGTTCTGTTAGTATGAGTACTTCCATTTTGTTTGCCACTGAGCGTTGTGCTGATATCTTTTATGCTTATTTCGTACCCATTAATGTTCCTTCTAAAGGTACTGAAAAGGCTACAAAGAAATTCCAAGTTCTTCAGCAACAGGTTCATCTAGTACTTCAGAATTCTCCTCAGCCCGGACCTGCTACTTTTGTTTTGCAATGCCTCTATGTCTTTCCTGTTCTTGGACCTTTATACACCGAAGGCTTCAGTCACTTAATCATATCATCTCTTCGTCGTCTTCTAAAAACCATCCCAGCAGAGTCTGAAGCAAAGAAACTGGCTGCAAAAATATTTTTGGACGTCACTAGTGGACTTGTCAACCATGAAGAGAGAGTTCTCATAAAGCTGCTTGAAGTTGTTGACGTCAAATTAGAAAACATCGCGGAAGCCATGTGTGATCCGGAGGTGTATGATGGTAATTTGGACAAAGCAAAGGCGTACATGGGACCATATATTTTTAAATTGGTAGAATCTCAATCATTTATGCTGGCTGTAACTCTTCTGGAGCGTTTTTCAATACGTCAGTCTGGAGAGGAGTTTCTAATGAGGATGATCGAAGAAAACCAATTCAAAGCAGCAGAAAAGTGGGCAACATACATTGGGAAGCCCTTGCTAGTTATACTGATCAATAAATATCTTGACTTGAAGTTGTTAAAGAATGCTTATGAACTTATAAAGAAGAACGACCTTAAGCAGGATTTCCCGGAAGTGCATCTTATGTACAAAGAGAGGTATATTTTTTTAAACTATCATCTGCATATGACGTGTCCTTGATTTCAATTCTCGAATTCTTGATTTTTTGTTTCGTGTTTTTCTCAATTAATGGAGATATTCCATCAATTTGCAGTCAACTGAAGAAGTTTGCAGAAAAAGGACTGTGGGATATCGCTGAGTCAAGGGTCAACAATAATAGACAGTTACTTGAGTACCTGGTAAGAGGAAGTTTTTGAATAGTAGATGGTCATGTCCTTATGATCGATGCACGTTGACAGGAAGAAAAGAGTCTGATATATTTCTTCATGGTATTTAGGTATATTTGGCAATGGAAGCAGGCTATTCAGAGAAGGTTGATGAATTATGCGAGCGATACGCCCTTGATGGTTTTGCCAAATCTCAAGGTACCACCATCTGATTTATAATCTTTTGATTAAAGTTTCCCTTTCCACAAATTACCATCTGGATCTAGACTGTGCTATAGGAGTAGCAAGTGAACACTGTACACGTGTCGCAATGCTTTCTTCAAGTTCAATGGCATGGAGTTAGTCAATAATGCTTTAGCCCTTGGAGTTGATAATTTGTCTCAGATTATTAGCAGTGTTAAATGTCTTGAGCAATGACCCTGCACCTTCTTGAAATCCTACTCCTTACTACTACTTCTACACGTCTGTATGCTTTAGTATAGAATCTTTTCATAATATGGTTAATTTCTTACATTTTGATTGCCTGAGTGGTTTTTTGTTAATGTTCGTAATCTACTTTTGCTCATGTGTGATTTTTGATGTGTTTTATACTTCCCAATGATTCATGCTGCATCACAGAACCTCAAGCAAAACCTACAGTTACCCGTTTCTTAAATCTCAAGGAGCTGATTGTAGAAGATATCAAATGGGTTGATGAAGCTGATGGTCTTCTTAGTGCTACATTGTATATCGAAGAATGTAAAGTTATAGGTGTAGACTGTGAATGGAAGCCAAATTATGTAAAAGGAAGCAAACCCAACAAGGTAATTTTTGGCTAGTTGCAAACTTCATCTTTCAGTCCTGCTCCCAATCTTCTAAGTATTGACATTTGCATGCCTGCCATAGGTCTCCATCATGCAGATTGCTTCAGAAAAAACAGTGTTCATCTTAGACCTGATAAAGTTATCTAAAGATGAACCTGATATGTTAGACAACTGTCTAAAGCGTATTCTGCATTCTTCTAGCATTCTGAAGCTTGGTGAGTGAGTATGTTGAATCATCACTTAAAGATTTTTCTGTTTTTCCCTCTTTAAGAGAAAGCTGCATGATATGTAAACTTTCATCAGATGATTTATCACTGTACTCTTAGAGTCTCATATGCTTAATGAGTGTCAGTTTCATACATAGAGGCAAGATATACAAAACTATTATTAAGGCCACTGAATCTTGATTCTGCATTCAAGCTCACAAACATTTTAACTTGGGAAATTTTTTGGATGAATTCTATTTGATCAATGATAAGGTAACAAGTAACAACTGACAGAATAACGGTTCCTCTGCAGGCTATAATCTGCAATGTGATTTAAAGCAGCTTTCGCAATCTTATGGAGAGCTGGAGTGTTTCAAGCACTTTGAAATGCTGCTAGATATTCAAAATGTGTTCAAAGAACCTCGAGGTGGTTTGTCAGGGCTTGCCAAGGTATATATAAATGACAACTGTGCACCTTCTTAGCTAATCCCCCATTACTATAACTTACAGTTTTATTTGTAACTTTTTAGAGTTATGGGTTTTCTCGTTCTAAGAAAGACATACCGGAAGTTGTAATTGGCTAAAGTTATTAAGTTTTGGCATTTTAGACTGTTATGAATTTTACTTAGCTATTATATGTAATTATTGACACAGAAAATAATGGGAGCCAGTTTGAACAAAACGAGGAGGAACAGCAACTGGGAGCAACGACCATTGACTCAGCAACAAGTATTTACCTCTTTACTTATCTTTTTCCTGAGAAATTTTCGTCGAAATCTATGATAAAATTCCTTTGCATCTGCCATGGACTGTAGGCCAGAAATATATTCGCGCACTTTTAAGCATGAACATGCAGTGTACAGCGATAGTTCCTATATTTCTTTTATGTATATCAGAAGCTGATATGAAATAACTTGCAGATGGAATATGCTGCACTTGATGCAGTTGTACTGATTCACATATTCTACCACATTCGAAATCAACCTCAGGCTGCGAGTGCCAACAGTGGACAACTCAAAATGGAATGGAAATCGAACATTGTAAGTCACCATTCAACATGGATTATAAGTTTGCAGATTTCAGAGAATCTGCTGCCAGCGGTTTCATCTTTGCTACAAAATTATGACAGTTCAAATGTTTTTTTTTTTTCCGATAAATGTTCAGGTTTCACACATCGTTGACACAAAAAAGTCCAAGGCCAAGAAGACACCCAAACCCAAAAGTACAAAGGAAGTTCGTCCCATGACTAATGCTCTGTCCAATTAATGCCAGGTCACAGGTTCAGCCCACTCTTTGCTGCTAGTCGCACCTTACCATGTATATTTTCATTTAGGTAGACAATTGTTAACCACATGCTTCTCGTTTTGCTGAAAATTGAAGCTTCCCCACTAATTTTCTCAAACATCATGTATATATATGACAAACTGGAGCAACGATTTCCAGTTTCTTTGAATGACTCATTACTACTTGAATGACTCATTACTACTTTTGAACCTTTTCTTATCAAACTAATTTTCACGTCACTAACACATCTGAAACTCTATCCGTGAAGTTCATCTATTTTAAATTCAATGGTGGTTCACTGATTTATGTTTCAAGGTCAAAATTACTTCCAGTGCCTATATATTAACGGCAATAAATACTATTATCATGTGAATGTGTGTTTTTATCAGGAAAAAACTGTCATTTTGCCAAGTTCTTGGCTGAAAATGCAGCTGCATTTTCTGGATACCTTATTTAATCTGGAATAAGGTTTGTTAAGCTCCTTTCCTAGGCAGCACCTGACTCTGTCTATTTTATATTAATCTTTTATAAATTTAAAACTTTTGGTAACTGAAAGTTGCCCCTGTTGAGTTAAGTAGGTGCTAAAAATCCTCTAAGGTGCCAAGAGGATGAAGAGAGGAACCCAAAGACATTTTAGGGAACGGAACTTGCACAGAGCACACACTAGAGCAATTCCTACCATGCCTCCTCCAACTATAGCAATGTCATGCTGGTCGAAGTTACTCGCTGCCCAAACTTAAGTTGGTGCTCATATACATTTGAAGCAAGCTAATTAGTTCCACGCAGTAATGCTGGTCGAAGTTACTCGCTGCCCAAACTTAAGTTGGTGCTCATATACATTTGAAGCAAGCTAATTAGTTCCACGCAGTAGGAAAACAAAGTTGTAAATTAGATAAGAAAAGTTTGGGTTTTGTTGTCAATTATTGACATGAGAAATTGAAAAAACAAATAAAATATAGGGTACATTATTTATACGTCTCTATTTTTGACACCCAATAAATATATTCTTATATAACAATAAATATGTCCATATTTTTTAATAACCTTATCCATTTAAAATTAGATTACATTAATATCCTTACCCATATAATATTTTTCTTTATTTCAAAGATGAAACAAATTTTTTCCTCTACCACTTCACCACCACTAGCACCACCACCACCAACATTCAACTACCATTCCACCACCACCGTTCAACAACCACCACCTACCAACCGTCACCACCACTAATATTCCACCACCACTCCTTTACCACCACCATTACACCACCAACAGTCCTTCACCCCCACTAGTCCATCGCCGTCACCAGCACTAGTCCGCCGCCGCCACCATTGGTTTAGATATTTTTGGATCAACAACAGTAGTTGTTCCAAATAAAAATAGAACCAACAGTAGAAGTTGATCCAATTTTTTTTGGATCAACTTCTACTGTTGATCCATATAAATGGAGTGAACTTGGCGTGAGTCGAACACGCATCATCTGACATGGAGTCAGTCATGCTACCATTTCACTACAAGTTCAACATTGGAAGAAAATTACATGATTTAAACTACAAGCATGATTATACTTATCCAAGGAAATATTGTCAATAATAGGAGTTGAAAAGATCAACAACAATAGTTGATCCCATAAAAAATTGGATCAACAACAGTAGTTGATCCCATAAAAAAATGGGTCAACAACAGGATTTGATCCAATATATGGATCAACAACCGTAGTTGATCGCATAAAAAATTGGGTCAACAACAACAATTGATCCCGTAAAAACATATAAACAACAATAATTGATCATCACCTGTAGCTTCATAAAAACAACAACTTCATCTCCTTCATTGCCGTAGCCACCAACATCATCTTCTGCTTGCTATATTTCTGCCGCAACAAACACCACTGCAACACACAGATTTACAACACCATACCAAGCAACATTTGTCACTGCCCTAACATTCATCTAATTTTGAATCTGCATCTGCACAAAAGACCCATTCTTCCACCATCTGTTACAGCCTCAACTTAAAATTCACACTTCACTGATTAATTTCCTTGATATTGACAGTACTGCTGCAAAAGTCTCTAAACGAAGTCAAGGAACACGATCCATAACCGAAGAAATAAATTGCAAATATATGATGAAGATTATGATCACAAAAACAAAAAAGAAATATGGGTAGTACCATTCACCACTAATCATGCTTATAGTACCATTCACCACACAATTCAGAGAAGATAAGCAATTGAGCATATAAAGAGAAAGAGGAGTTGCAAAACCTAAACCTAAAAATAAAGTCGAACCTTACCAGTTTCAGAATCAACAAATCTGGAGCTCAAATCACTGAGTTCAAATCTCTAACTCAAAATCCGCTTGCAATTGAATCCAAAATCGAAATTACCAAAAATCGAAAACCAAAAACTCAAATCGATCTCTGAATCTGTATGAAATCAAAAGAAAATCGATCTCCGAATCTGTATGAAATCAGTTGCAATCAAAAAAGCAAATCATGATAGATCTGTTGATACTAGTGGTCGTGCTAGTTGTGGTGGCGATCAAATCCTATTTTATTCTTCCAATGACTACAACCTCCTCATCTTTAATCTCACTTCAGAAATAGCTTCATCTTCTCGATCTCTTAACAATTCATCACATAAAGAAACCAAAGAAACCAGATCTCTCGATCGCCATGAATCTGTTGGTGGTGGTGATGGGAACGATGAAGATGGTGGTGGTGAGAGCGACGAAGGCGATGAAGATTTATCTCCTAGTTTTGTTAGATACAAATAAAGAAGAACATGAATCCGTGTGGGTGTGAATGGGGAGGAAGGTTAAACACGGAATTACTAGTATTAAGTTTTTAATAATAATTTCAATTATGCCATCAGGGATATTTATAAAGTCTGTTAGGGATATTTGTGAAGGCCCTTTAGAAGTAGGGACAATAATTCAATTTCCACTCAAATATAAGAAAGAGAATGCTTATTTGCATTAGAGAATGCATTTGTAGAGAGAGAAGTTTAAAAATTCATGAATATTTGCATTCCCAAAGCAAAGAAACATTCTCTCTTATATTTTATTTATTTTTTCAATTTCCCATGCCAATGATTGTTATCTTGTGCATGAGTGCACAAGATAACAAAACCCTAGTTAAAGCACCACAAACTAATTAATAATGCAAACCAAAAGGAGACATTAAATAACCTGGCGTTTTTGGGGGCGACACAAAAAGACAAAATAGGTTGAAAATACTTATATGCCCCTTCATAATCGGTAGTTTTTTTTTTTTTTTAATCTACTGATTGCAAAATCTCATTTTTGGGGTAACTCTATATTCTGTAGTTATATGAATTATTTTGACTACCGATTATAGGCTCAACCAAATTAGAAAAATAGAGGATTTTTGCAAAATCTCATTTTGGGGCAACTCTATATTCGGTAGTTATATGAACTATCTTTGACTACCGATTATGCTAGGATTTCGATAAAGAGGTCCACTGTATAATCGGAAGTCAGAATACCTTCATTTACTACCGATTATAGGCTCAACCAATGCAGTTGAAAAAGCTCGGTGCGGGCATGAACGTGGTATGAATACAATGCCGGTACGCTATATAGTAGGGGGGGGGGGGGGGGTTCACGGTTTTTTTCTACAAGAAAATTGAATTTCGGTCTGTTTTGGATTTTTTTTTCTGGTTTTTAGTCAACTGCTGACACAATCATTTAATTCTCGAGAATAATTGAATCGGGAGTCAAGATAACTTTATTTACTACCGATTATAGGATAATCAAAATTCACAAAAAAAGAGGATTTTGGCAAAATCTCATTTTGGGGCTACTCTACATTCGGTAGTTACAATATAACCCCTATAATTTAATCCGCGATAAATTAATAGTCACGATAAATTAATAAATTTTGCCAGTCCCGAGTCGGGACCAACGTGCTAAATTAATAATTCGCTAAATTTATAAAATAATAACTTTTTTTAGATTTCTATAGGTCCCTTCGAATATATAAATTAATAACTCTCCAATTTATATAAATTTAGTTTTACATTTATGCTAATTTGGTAAAGAATGTTTCAACTGTGACTTGATTTTTCTTAGAATTGATGTCACATTGAATTTCATCTTAGGTTTTTCTTAACATTAGAAAAGTTTTAGGTGTTGTCTTTTCCCGATGCAATAAAAACCTATTCAGTATCTTTGTTGCTTTGATAGCTTCTTTAAGGGAAGGTGGCTCTGCAACTACAATTTCATCTTCGACTTCCACATAATTACTTTCGTCTTTCCCATGACACTCTCAGTTATTTCTTCGTCAATCAACAAATCTGAAATGATATCCTTTTGTGGGTAGTTTAAAATAAATTCAACATTCATTCCACTGTGATAATTCAATCCATTGATTAAATTCTGCAATTCTCTAGTTCCTTTATTATCTAACGCTTCATTTTAATTATTTGATACGGTATCATCCATTGAACGAATCGTACAGTGACGAAATAATTAGCAATGAAATAAGGTGTATTGATTCATTTTGTTGATTATTTTTTTTTCAGAATTAAAAAATATTTTGATAAACTAATAAATATAACCTAGCATGTGAAAGATGAACTATCCTACATTGTCATTCATTTCATGATTCGAAAAACAATTTTTAAGTCTCTTCATGAAGGTCACTGCTTCTTCGCTGAGTTCACCTAAAGTGATAAAAGCAAATACGTTGAAGCCGTAGCCGAGAGCTGTGCATTTATCCAGGTATTTCTTGCGTTTGCGAGTGACAACCCTAAAGATAGCTTGACCCGGAGTAAAATTATGAGCATCGTCAACTGAAAAAGGCGAAACCCCAATGATATCGAAGCACGTGTTTCCGTCGTTCTCCCAATTATATACCACGATGTTTACTGGTCTCGGGTTGGGATCATCGCCTAACTGAATCCCTAAGGAAACCTCTTTGCGAACCACTACTTCAGATTATTTAATATATAATTTAATAATTATTAATTTATGCGATTATTTAATATCACGATAAATTTCGCCGATCCCGACGCTATTATTTTGATAGGGGTTATACTGTATATGAACTATTTTGACTACCGAATATGGTTGGATATTTGTAAAGAGAGCCAGGATAATCGAAAGTCAGGAAAACTTCATTTACTACCGATTATAGCCTCAACCAAAATTCTATATTCGGTAGTTATATGAACTATCTTGACTACCGATTATGCTAGGATTTCGGTAAAGATGTCCACTGTATAATCGGAAGACAGGATACCTTCATTTACTACCGATTATAGGCTCAACCAAAGTTCAGAAAAAAAAGGATTTTGGAAAAATCTCATTTTGGTGCGGCTCTATATTCGGGAGTTAAATAACCTAAATTCACTACCGATTATGGTAGCATTTAGCCAAAGGTCTACTTTAATCGGGAGTCAAGATAACTTTATTTACTACCGATTATAGGATAATCAAAATTCAAAAGATAGAGGATTTTATTTTGGGGATACTTTATATTCGGAAGTTAAATAAACTAAATTGACTCCCGATTGTGGATTAACTTCCGATTGTAAAGTTATCTACCGATTGTAAAGGGTAGTTTGGCCATTAAAAAAAATACCCCGGAAATTATCTACCGATTGTGAACTTGCCTACCGATTAAGTCGCCCCTAATTCTTTTGGAGTCGTCCCTAAAAATGCTAGGTTAAATAAGATCGCAATGTTTGTTTTATTCAATTTGCTGCTCAAAAGGCAGATTTTGCTGTGCGCAACAAACTTTTACTAGGTTCAACACCTAGGAATTGTTTTATATACTCCCTCCATTCCTTTTTAATAGGCTGGTTTCTATAAATAAATGTTTCAAAAAAATAGGCTGGTTTCCTAATTGGGAAAATCAAATGTTACTTTAATTTTCTGGGACCACTTTTCTCTTAACTTCTTTTGATGACAAGTGTCATGTGGATCATTTCACTTTACTTCTTTTGCTGACAAGTGTCATGGGGCCCATTTCACTTCACTTCTTTTATTGACAAGTGTCATGAGGACCACTTTCAATGATTAGTTCTCTTAATTTCCTTAAATTTCTCTAAAAACAAAACCAGCCTATTAAAAAAGAACGGAGGGAGTAGTTTATTCCAGAATGCTGACACCGAATTTGGGATATAGACATGAACGTCCTCCGCTTTGTATTTTACTTGTAAAGCGTAGAACGAGGGGTGAATCAAGCTGAACTTTGATTGTTAGATGGTGGATACAATGTAGTCGATCTCGGCTGAGATTTCAGCGGAATTTCAGATATCTCTTTTGGGACAGACGAAAACCAAAATTTCGGCTAAACGAAAAGTCGCCGGTTATTTCGGCCGGAATCAATACATCTCGGTCAAAATCGGTGTGTCTCGGCCGGAATTGTTCTTTTTTATATATTTTTTTCCCAATTTCAGAAACTACTATCAACAAAAATTACCATAAAATCTAATTCATAATCTAATGATAGATCATAAACTTTATAACAATAATTCCATCAAATAAGCATCTTTAATCCATGTAACACAAAAAAAGAAATTAAAGCTATGATAACAGAGAGAAAAGATCTTAACTGAATGAATCTCTATTGATCGTATATGCTATATGATAATATAAAGAGAAATGACCTTAACTGAGTGAGATCTGATTTGCCTTTAACTAAAGTACATCAATCAATATTTTTTTCCCGAAAAGATACATCAATCAATATTAACTGAGAATAACTTACAAGCTTCTAATTAGTTTATTTAACGGCTAATTTATATGGTTGAATGGTTTCAACCTTTTCTCCACTGGATGTTTCAATATAATAGATAAAGATTGTGGCCGGTGGTTGTGGGTGTGGAAATGGGGAGAAACAGATTAGAGAGTGTGGAGAAAAAATGGGGAGAAAGAGATAAAATAAAGTAAAGAGAACAGGGAAGAAATGGGGAGAAAGAGACTTTTTTTTGAAGCCGAAAAGAAAATATATTGAACCGAAATCAGATAAGAACATGACGTTTGTCTTCATGCAATTGATCTAAAATCTCCACAGGAGAAGAATTAGACCACGAGCAAGAAATTGTTTTTTCTCTAGCCAACTTAGAAAGGATATCTGCTACCTTATTTCCTTCTTTTGGAATATAAGAACATTTCCAAAAACTATAACTACTCATAACAGTTTGAATGTCTTTAATCAAATTTAAAAGCTTCCAATCGATTGAGGCATTGTTGTTTACTGCTTCCACAACGATCTTTGCGTCCAGTTGAAAGTAGACTCTAACCAGATTTAGTCTTTGCGCCCAGTTTACAGCTTCCCAAAGACCCATACATTCCACTTGCACTGCGTCGCGGATTCCCGATAGCGTTATGCAAGCTGCTCCTTGTTGATCACCTGAAAAATCACGAATTATTAGACCAATTCCTCCCGATTTATTGGAGTCTAAAAAGGATCCATCGCAGTTTATAGTTACAGTATCCCTTGGAGGGGGGTACCAGTGTACATTATCTCGACTAACTCTACTATAAGGACTAGTTTTCTTAGTTTTGTGAGTTAGTTGGTCATTGATAAAACTGCGACATTGAAGAATGGTTCTCTGAGGATTAAGCATTAAGTTTTGGAAGGCTTTATCACATCTGCACTTCCACAGGGACCAAGCAATTATCGCCCTTTTGCAGACTTCATCTTCCGATATCTTTTTTTCATGTAAATCATCAAACCAGCTTTTTACCCAATCTGAGAAGCTGATAGGTTGAGTTGAAGCCCATCCAGAGATGGAGAACCATACTTCCCTTGATAGATTACACTCCGTCAGAACATGAGATGGGGTTTCTTGAGAAGTGTCACAGAAAGGACAAACATTTTCAATCCCTGGTATCTTTAGGCTTAGAACATCTCTTGTTGGAAGAAGTGTTGATGTTGCTTTCCATAAAAAGTGGTTGATTCTTGGTAGAAGATTGAGATTCCACAAAGTTTTGTAGATTTTGATCATTCTTTGCCCCACCGTAGCTGTTGTGCAACTGTCCTCATGCATCTTTTTATAGGCTGATTTTACTGAAAAAAGACCATTTTTCTCCAAAAGCCATACAAGTCTGTCTTCATGGTTTAAGTTGATTTCCATTGCAGTTATGATGTTAACTGTATCTTGATCAAATATCTCCTCCAGGATATTGACCTTCCAAGCATTAGTGTCTTGTTCAATAAGTTGGTGCACAGATTTGTATTGGAGATATGAGGTACATCCGTGCTTTGGGTTTGGTGGTTTTAGCATTTGTTGAATCCATCTGTGGTTCCAGATTTGAATTCTCCTTCCATTTCCTAGGCACCAGCAGCTGTTTGTGTGTACAAACTCCAGCTCATATATCATGCTTCTCCATGACCAGGTTGAAGAAGCTTTTTTCCTCAGGTTGAACAGATTTTCATCCGCAAAATATTTAGCCTTCAAAGATTTCCCCAACATAGAGTCTGTGTCAGAACACAGCTTCCAAGCAGACTTTGCCAAAAGGGCTTTGTTGAAGATGTTCATGTCCCGAAACCCTAACCCTCCTTCTTCTTTCGGTTTCTGAGTTTTACCCCAATTGATTATGTGATTAACTTTGCAGCTTTTCTTGTTTCTCCAGAATTGTTGTTGCTTAGAGCTCATCTTCTTTATAGTAGTGTCAGGCAGTTTAAAACAAGTCATGTGGTGTATTGGTATGGCATTGGAAACATTTTTAATCATTACTGAACGAGCAACTTCTAACATGTTGTTTCCATACCAGCTAGAGAATCTGTGGTCCATTTTGTCGCAGAGAATAGAAAAGGGAACTCGTTTTTTCCTACCTACAAAGAAATGCAGTCCCAGGTATTTTTCGTCTGAAATGTTGAGAGAGCTGACTTGAAGGGTTCCGCAAATTATCTGGTTGGCTTCCGGTTCCAAGTTTGAGCTGAAAAAAACCGCTGACTTGTTGAAATTGATCAGTTGTCCTGAGCACTGAGAAAACTGGTGAATCACATGGAGAAGTTTCTGAACTTGATAATCATTAGCTTTACAAAACAGAATGCAATCGTCTGCGAACAGCAGGTGATTAATCTTCGGGGAAAAACGAGAGATCTTCATACCTGTCAGTTGTCCTGTATCCTCACAGTGTGCTAAGAATCTGGAGAATGACTCCATTGCAAGAATAAAAAGGTAGGGCGATAATGGATCGCCCTGCCGAATTCCCCTTGTTGGCTTGAAAGTTGTAGTGGGCGTTCCGTTTAGATTTAGCTCTATCTATGTTGTGGAGATACATTGTGAGATAAGATGTATGAATTTATCTGAAAAACCCATTTTTTCCATTGTACTGAGTAAGAAGCTCCATTCCAAGCGATCAAACGCTTTAGACATATCCATCTTTAGTGTTAGATTACCGCTGACTCCTTGTTTCTTCTTCATTGCTTGAACTATCTCCTGAACCAAATAGATATTCTCAGAGATAAGTCGTCCTGGGACGTAGGCAGATTGCATGGGAGAAATGATTCTTGCTATGTGTTTTTTCATCCTCAAAGCAATTATCTTTGAGATAATCTTATAACCAGTGTTAAACAGAGCAATTGGGCGGAAATCTTCAGGTCTGTTGCATATTTGAACTTTAGGAATCAGTGTTACTCTAGTATTGTTCAGCTGCTTGAGCATGAACCCAGATTGAAAGAAGGAGCTTATCATTTTGCAAACGTCATCTTTAATGACCAGCCATTGCTTTTGATAAAAACCCGGTGGGAAACCATCCGGGCCTGGAGAAGTCCAGGGCTCCATGGTCATGAGAGCTTGATAAATTTCTTGTTCCGTCGGAATTGCTTCCAGCTTTTTATTATCTTCCATGGAGATGCACACAGGAATATGCTTCAGGAATTGTTGACTACTTGGGGGGTCTGAAGTGGTCATGATCCGTTGAAAGTGATTGATGAGGAGGACTGACAGAGATTCCCTGTCGCTACACCACGTTCCGTCAGGTGCCATCAAAGCATCAATTCTATTTCTTGATTTTCTCCTGTTCATTCTGATATGAAAATATTTAGAATTTAGATCCATATCGTTGAAGAAGTGGTCTCTGGATTTTTGTCTGTTAGAACTAGCTTGTATCTCATTTAGAGTTCTGATCTCCCCTTCTATATGAACCACTGCTTCCGTGTTTGAGCCATCTACATCTGCAGCTTGTAAATTGTTTAGCTGTAACTGAAGTTGGGAAACTTTTTTCCTGATCTTGTTGAATGAATTTTTACTCCATTGTGATAAAGTGTATCTAGTGAAAGCTAGTTTGTTTGCCAGAATAAAAGCATTAGAACATGTATAAGTAGTGGACCAAGCAGATTTAATATGATCAATGCAACCAACTTGTTTTAACCAGTGTTCAAAGAACTTCCAGCTTCTACCCGATATTTTGTTGTGTTTATTAAGCTCTAGCATTATTGGTGCATGGTCGGAACCATTATGCTGCAGAGATGAGTCACCACCGCGTCGGGGTATCTCAGACACCATTCGCTGTTGCCTAAAGCTCTATCCAATCTATATTTTACCTGACCAGTACCATGTTTGTTACTAGTCCAGGTGAATGGTTTTCCATTAAAACCTAGGTCAGACAAATCCGAGTCTTTAATAAGGTCTATGATATCACTAGAAGTAGTTTTTGTATTTTTTGAGAGTCTTTCTATAGGAAAAAGAGTGATGTTTAAATCACCCATAAGAACCCACAGTTTATGTATAGAACTACTTAGATGTTTAATAGAATTCCATTGAGCTTCTTTTTCATGATTGTAGGGAGTGCCATACATACATGTTAAGTACCATTCTCCCTTACAGGGGTCATTGGTTACAAGCGAGTGTATTATTTTTTCATTTTTAAAAACCACATCTAAGTGAAAACCATCTTTCCATAACAAAAGCAAACCACCCGCTATACCCACTGAGGGCACAAAAAATTGATTAGGCATTCCCAAGTACTTAGAGAGATTAATTATCCTATTATCATTTATCTTAGTCTCACATATGAAAATGATATCAGGATTATGGAGATTTATAAGGTAAAGAAGGTGATTCCTAGTATCTTTTCCTAAGAAACCCTGATAGTTCCAACTAATGATTATCATATTAGGCAGAAATTGACTACTCAATGTAATGGTGTATAAAATGTAAAGAGGAATTGAAGTTAATACATGTTGGTAAGAGCAAGAGAAAAGCCCAGAGATGTTTAGAGTAGAAATTACCGCAGAATATGAAGGCTCAACAACCTCATCCATGGCATGGGGAATCTCCTTAGTTTTACTTTCTCCTCCATCATTCGAATCATGCTCCATACCCTCGTACTCAATAATAGATGGATTCCTACCAGAATTTTGTAGCTCCATCTGAATTTTTAGGGAGTTATCCTCTTCTTCCTATGAGTTTATGGGTCTTTTTTGCCTCCTGGTATCATCATTGGAGATTCCTTGCTGAACTAATTGTTTTCTACTAGCCTCCCCAATATTCTGAACCATCAAATTTAAGTCCTCCGAGATTTCAACCCCATAAGTATCTGCCAGTTCATGGATGTAAGCAACATACTGTTCATTTGTATACCTCCTTATTTTCAGGTCATGTTCCACATTAGCACACTCTTCAGTATTGTGATCAATAGTCCAGCAGAGAGTACAAATGTTATGAGGCTGACGCTCCCAGTGATACCTTACCCAGGTGACGCCACCTGCTCTAGTGTTCCACCAGCCTCCTCTGAAGAGAGGTTTTTCTAGGTCTACTTTTACCCTAACCGAGATCATGCTACCAAAAGAGGGTCTGCAATTCTCCGGTTTGGTCCAAATTTTTGTACCCAATTCTACAAGGGCTTCATTGATAACTTGAACAGAGTGATGCTCAAGAAGTAGATCTTTGAACTGGATTGTCCAATCCTGGTGAGAAAATTTCATACCACTTAAGGGGATAGTATCATCATAAATTTGCAGATTGAGATGGGAGTTGCAGACATTCCACGGGCTTCTCTTAAGAACTGCTTTCATCAAGTCTTCTGTTGGAAATTTAAACAGATAAATGTTTCTGTCTAGAGCACGTATTTCTCTGAATTTGAAAGGTTTCCAAAGACTTTTTAGTTCTTGTCTGACCTCATCTGTTTCCATTTGATCTGCTACAAACATTTTACCAATTAGAGTATGCCCTCTTTCCTCTCTAGCCACAGATAAGGCTTGAACCGAACCAACAGCTCTCCTTATTTTTAAAGAAGAGATATCACGGATGTTGGCGTTTTGAAGTTGGTTGGTGATAGAAGAGACAGGGTTTTTAGAAGAAGAAGTCATGGTTGTTTGATTTGAAATATGTTGACAAATTCTTTTCAGGAGTTGAAGATTGAAAGGGTAGTTTTCTTTGATATAAATAGAACCCATACCGTGCTTTTGATTAAGAGTGGTTAAAAAAAATATAAGGTGGAGTTTCTCTTTTTGGATAAATTGGACAGGAACAGATGGAATAATGGGCATAAAAAATAAGCACGGCTGTCTCATGTAGCTGTAAACCTGGGTAAAAGGTTAAAAAACACGCTTTATAAGGTTGACGATGCTTGAGGCTTGCATTGTAAGGGTATCTCTTATCCACCTGAATCATAGCGTAACAACTGTTAAGACCCCCATTTCCGGGATTTTGAAACTTTTTGAAAAGTTGGAGAATTTTTTTGTCTGGGGAACAAATTAAATTTGGTAACAAATTATAGCCTCTGTCTAGGCGGTATTCCTGGGTATTCCAAATTTGAAAATTTTTTGGCTCCAAAAAGATGTAAGAGTGAACTTGACCGGGTTGAATAGTGTTGGTGAGGAGAGTAGATGATTCAAACGAATCTAAGGAATCAATTAAGTGATTTCTTGCCAAAAACTGGTACATACTGTAGGAATCCATCATGAGTATGACGGTCTGCAAAACTGCTGAAGAAGACGAAGTGCATATTGCTTTTGAATGAGACACTAAAGTCTGAGAAAGGATAAGCAGAAACCAGGTCCAAAAATGGATGCTCCCCATGACTAAAAGGATGAGGTCCTGCAGAGAAAATTACGTATTCATTAGAAGGGAGAAAACAACTGATAAAAGAAGCAGAAAGCGACTAACATGGAAAGAATTGTAAGAGACTAAAAGAGAGAATGAGAAAGAAAATGAAAATGGTGAATCAGTAGTTCAGTCAACTAATCAAACACATGGTGTGCGTGACACTGAATGAACAGCAACTGCTAAACCTTCGCAACCATAAGTTCACGGAAACATGATTTTTATTATAACTAATAACCCTCGATCGGTTCACTTAATTAGTAGCCCATAACACTCAATCGAATCACTTCATTGGCTTCGGAAATTTTCTGGGGGAGAAAGAGACTAAAAATTGTGGTTTTTACCTTTTAGGAATTCAAGGCTTCTGGGTTAAAGACTGAGTAACTAGGAGTGGTGTAACTGACAGATGGATTTAAGATCCAACGTGTAATTTTCACCACAAATATAATATTAGTGTAAAATTTTAATCCGAAACTACACCGAAATTTGGAACCGAAATCTCCCCGATACAAAATTGTACCAGTATCTCGGCCCGTCCGAAACAATCCGAAATCCAAAATTAACTACCTTGGGTGGATAAGCTCTGCCAAAAGTTAGTGTCTAGTGGAATTGGCCGCTTAGTAAAACCCCTAAACTTATGGTGGTTGATTTATAAGAATCACGAATGGAAAATTTCGAAACACAACAAAATCTGCGTTCCTATCCTATGTGATAGATTCATCGGATTTTTATTTCTTCTCGACATCTATTTGTATTGCTAGGGGTGCTTTCTTTTGGTAATCCCCATCAGTCTTGCCCGCCTAATGCATGTCTAAGCATGCACTGACGGCGTCTCTCAGAATCCCATGCCCTTATATCCCCAACGTTTATGCCTATTCTTGAATCTATGTAGTCGTGCAAGACAAATCCCGTATTCCCACTTCCCAGTATTCACACGATTCACGCACCAAAAATTGGAAACACCAAAAATTTTGTGCCTTTCTTTTCTGTGGAAAATGAAACAGTTTTCCAAATTTAATCATTTCTAACAATAACTTCCTTTTTAAAGGAACGAATGGTGATGCTCTTCATTTCCGCTGTCTTCTCTCTTCAGCTGTAAGCACCATTCAAAACCCATGCAATTTTCTCCCTACAACCCCGTCTTCTTCACCAAAATTTGGTTTCCGAAAAGTTTTTGATCAGAGAGAGAAAAGGAGATGGCCGAGTTCCGGTCAGATCACCAAGCATACGGTGGTTTTGACCGGAACTTCGAGATAGTGAGCTACAATGGACAAATGAATAATAATAATTCACGCTGTCATGAGCATGGTCCTACAACTGCTGCTTCGCAGCCAAATCGTTCTTCACGTGGAGTTTCGACGGCATCAAAGAATTCATCTACTTCGTGGAGTTTTAATGATCCGGAAATGAAGAGAAGAAAAAGAGTTATTAAATATAAATGTTATGCTGTTGAAGGCAAGGTTAAATCTTCTGTATGTAGAGGTTTTCGTTGGTTCAGAAACAAATGCTCTGAGATTGTTCATGGGTATTAGCCGGCCCAAACAGTTCCATACAACTATAATTCCACACGGAGAGACGGAGTCAAGGGAGATAGATAGAGAGACGGAAGTGAGAAACATGGCATTTTTATGTTTTCGATTCAAATACAATGTCCACTATTTCATCAAGATTTTTCTTAATCTAGTTCTCCTTAATTGTTCATTTTTCTTCTTCTAATGCAGTCATGCAAAAAATGTATGGAAAATGAGAATCTTAAAAGTGGAAGAAAATGGAGGTTAACAGGTTTTCTTCTTCTGAGAGATTCAAGATCAATGTGAACACGCAAATCACGTAGGCATCAACGTGTCCACAACCAATCTTCGCATGTACAGAGTGCATGCATTAAAGTACGAATATATTGTGAGATGCTGGGATAGATGTTGATTCATTGATTCTAAACCCCACGGGTTTTTCATGATCTCCTCAACATCCATAACGACAGATCTAAGAGATGCATACAAATATTAGGGTAGATCAATACGAAATGTAAATAAGACAAAGATTTATGTGGTTCGGCTCTAAGGCCTACATCCACAGGTCTGAGGGTGATTCACTATGATGGTAAAAGATTACAAGATTAGTCGAAAGACTTTGGGTGATCATGGAACCCGAAGGTTAACGCTCATACTTACTCTTCCCTTCTTTCTCCCTAATTGTTCCCCCTCTCTCTCCAATTGTTCGACCCCCTTCCATGTAACAGGAAGGGTCATATATATAGCTCTTCTACGTGGGTCCCTTAGAAAGGAGCTGTTATAATTTTATCTTCTTGTGCTTTGTGCATAGTCTGCGGACCTCTTGGTCATCCCGCGGCTTCTATGCTTCCTAAGATCATCACGCTGACCAATCTCTGTCTCTCTCTCTCTTCCTAAGACTGGGAAAGAGCTGTTGTATCCTTATCTTCTTGTGTTCTGTGCATAGTCCGCGGACCTCTCTGTCATCCCGCGACTTCTATTATTCCTACGCTCATCACGCTGGCCTGCCTTTGTTCTTATCTTCAGTCCAACCGACACATGCCCTTCGCGCCAGGCGGTGTCAGTCCTTCCCTGTCGCGTATGTCAGCGGGGCTTCACCTAGCCGTTGATCACATCTTGCCTCGTGTGGGGGTAAAGTGTAATAGGGAAGTTCTTTGGTGCTACGCGGGTATACCTTCCTTTGATGATCCTTCATCTTCGATCGCTTATCTTGACAGATGGTGCACTATCTAGACCCACGAATGATCCTGTGTGTCACCCACCTTTGTGACGTGGATTCCACGTGGGGATGCTAGTACACGTGGTGAGGGAGGTAAATAAGTGTATCTACAATTTGCCCCTCTTCTTGTGACTAGGCGCCAGCTATAGTTGGAAGAAGAACCGTGTGATATGTTTTTATCTCCCTCCTCATAACTTCTCCTAAAAAGGAGTTATTTGAATTTATTGTGCACGTTTCCCCTGCATGTCATGAAATCGAAGATTGCCCCTGCTGAACTGGGTGTTTTACCGGCTACGTTTTGATCCTTTTTGAGTGGGGTAATGAATTGAGAATTTAATCGGAGGCTGGTGAAACTTAGGGTTTTCTTCGTGTTCTTCACTGTTCTTGAGATTTCCTCGTTTTTGATCTTCCTTGACTGACTAGTCCTCCTGTTTGTGTTTGTGTTCGCAGATATGTCGGATTATCCGCGGGTACCTTATCAAACTCCTCCGCCGAGTCCTCATAGATCTCCTCGGGGAGATTCTCACATCAGGGAAGGGGCTTCTCCTTCCTCTACTCAGGGTAACCCTCGGGATAGGCGTCTATCCTCGCCTTCTAGCCAGAGGCCTCCGTTCCAAAGTGGTGATCCGCCCCGGGGGTCGAAATACGCCTCGAGCCGTCCTAGAGATGAGTCTTCTAAGAGGCAGCAGACTCCGCGCACTGAACTCTTAAATGTGCAGCCTCTTCGTACCATGCCTCCTTTGCAGGCTAATCTTCCTCCATCTTCATCTGTGCCTAGCTCAGGCAGAACAACTAAGAACCAGCCCGCGAAGAGGAAGGCCTCAGAGATGGAGTCTTTGGGAGACGTGGTTCCTCCTAAGAAGAAGATAAAAGATTCTGCGGAAGATGTTGCGGGGGATGCTTATGAAGATGACTCTGCTATCACATTTCGTCCCCTACCCATGGGTAATAAGAAGTTCACTTTCAGGCACATAGATCTTGAAGCCATCAAAGTGAAGCACGGTCTTTAGCACTTCCAAGTGAGTTTCTATGCCCCTGATAAAGACATAACTTACGAGATGGTTGTTAATTATCAGTACGATGATTTTCATCTGTTGACGACCGTGGGCGCTTTTGAGGCTGGTCTGATGTTGCATTTATATAAAGCTGGTGATGATTTCTATTACCGGGTCTTATCTAGCCGCGGTACTGCTAAGAAGAGCCATAACCGTGGGGTGCAGCAATTGACGAGAAATTACCTTCATCATCTCCGAGAGTGCTATCTTCGTAGCAAGGGGCAAACGATGATGACCTGCTATGCTCCCAACTTAGAAGAAGAGAAAGGGTGGTATACTCCTGAAAACTTTAACAAATCCGTTGGAGATTATGTTAACAGGAAGACGCGCAATCCGTGGTCTGTGAATCTGCGGAATATTGCTCCTGTTAAGGGGGAAATTCGCCTCTTGAGCGAAGTAAGTGACTCCAAGATGGCAAGGATTCCTGGTGCCGAAGGTCTTCCTATTCTTGCTGATGAGAGGATCAAGCGTGATCATTATTACGAATGGTCTTCCACCGTTATTGAGGTTGTTGGTCCGTGGGCCTATGGCTGGGTTCCTGGGCCACATGGTTGGAAACCTAGTGTTGACATCTCCTACCGCAAAACCTCTCCTTCTCGTTACGCCCATTATTGCCCTTGGCAGATGAGTTTCGAAGGTATGGATTTTGATTACTACCGTGATGTTGATGACGCGGACGAGGAGGGTAACTCCGACGAAAACCCTCTTCCGCGGAATGCTAGTGTTGCTAAGGTATGTTTGTATTCTTCGTATATATGCCCCTTCCTTTTCTTAAGTAATATGTATTATGCCAAGGAAAGGAGATACTCAAGGTTATTTATTATTATGTCCCGCAGGTGGTTAGAAAGAAAAAGATCAACCCCAAGCAATCGTCAAATTCTCCTACTGGAGACTCTACGCAGTTCGAAGATGTGAGAAGTCCAGTGAACGCTGGAGAGGATATGTCCGACGAAGAGGAGCGGATTGAGAATTCTCCACCTTTGCAAGAAGGATATATTGCTGGTGGCGGTGATGGTGGCGTTGGTGATCAAGCCACAGGTGGTGATGGTGGTATTGTTAATGAGGTCGCTGGTGGCGGAGTTGGAGGTGGCGATGGTGGTATTGTTAATGAGGCCGCTGGTGGCGGATTTGGAGGTGGCGATGGTAATCAAGTCCTCGGTGGTGATGGTGATCAGACCAGTGATGGAGCAAAATCTACTGGGGCTGTGGTCATGGAGGTCGGTCAACAGCAGACAGTCACGGACAAGGGCAAGGGAGTTGCTTTTGTGGCTAGCAGTGGTCATGACGTGGGTGCTTGTGGTGAGTTTTCTTTTGGTAATACTCTGTCCGGGGATCAGTCTTTTGATATGGCCGCGGCTATGGGACTCGTCTTGGATTTTAGTCTTCTTTCTCCTAGTGATGACTGGGATGTGCTTAAAGGTAGCGGTGGTGGTGGCGCGACAGCTGTGCCTAGTGCTGAGGTTCCTTTGGTTCATCCGGAGGGTTATGGTGGCACCTCCTCCGGTGTTGGGGGTATTTTGACGCAAGGTCAAGCTAGTGCCGCACCTGGTGTGAATCCCTTGGGTTCTCCCTCGATGATTTCCGTAATCCTTAATCGCGGATGGTGATGATCTTTGTCTTAGGTTGGCTTAGAGAGAAGGGTTTGCTCGTCGTGCGCATCCCTTTTTGTGATTGAAGGGGAAAAGAGTTCGGACTCTTTTACTCGCCAGCATATGGAGTCGATCTTTGCGGAGATTGTAGATGTAGAGTGGGATAAGGATCTTGTGTCCAGCGGGGTTGATTTGGTGGTGAATCCTCCTTCTATTGTCGCTGGTATGATGGCTGTTGCTGATGGGTACCAGTATAATTATCCTCAGCAACGACTATTGGAGGTATGTCCCATTCTTCGTAACCCTGCTCTTACTTGGATATGTTATTTGAACTAATTTCTTTTTGATCCGTAGGTGATGAGGAGTGAGTATTGTAACCATACTCTATACCGGCTCTTCAAGGCCAAGTCTCTTAAGCTAGAGGCGAAACTCCGCCACCGTGAAGGAGTGCTTTCGAGCGTCGAAGCTGAGGCCTTTGCTAAAGATAGGGAGATAACTGAACTGAGGGATCTTCTTAAGCGCAAGGAACAACAGGGCATGGATGAGGCTGCGCTCCGTTCCGAGCTAGCTTTAGTCAAGGAAAAGTTAGAGGTTCTTTGAGCAGAATTCTTCGTCCCTTTCAGGTTTGAACCTCCCCTACTTTTCTTTTCCGATGTTCCCTATATGTTCGAGTCGTCTCCTTCTTCTCTCCTCCCGCGGTACTGTCTTCAGTGGGCGGAGTCCCTGAATTGATGTGGCTTCGTAGTGAGAGAGTTCGCCAAAAGGGGCGTATTGCTGAGTTAGTTGAGAAACTTAAGAGCTAAGCAGTGAAATGGAATGCTCGCGCGAATGTTCATAACGCTATGGCCGAAGAATGGCGTCAGACAAAATTTAGTTGGGTAGATTTGAAAAATCGAAACGATCACGATCGTGAGTTGCTCAACGGGACTCTCTTATGGACGCGGGATAGGCTCGAGGAAGCCCGTGGCCAGATTTCCGCCCTAGAGGTTAGGCTTAATGATATGGAAGAAGAATTGCGGCGAGCACGTTCTTCTCATCCCTCTGATGTGCGGGTTTATATGCGACGTCTTGCCAAGGAACGAGATGATGCTAGGGCGGAATCTGGCGCTCTTAGTAGTGCCTTATCCGCGTCTCGAACTGATGTGGCTCGTCAGGCCGAGTATGAGAGGAACTTAGAGGTGACTATGTATCGTCTTAACAAGGGGTTAGAATCGAAGAATGATGAGGTTAACCGATATCATCACTCGAACTCAATGCTTCGATATGATCTTAGCGCGAGTCAATATGCTCATAATCTCCTGCAGGTAGACTATGATAGGCTTTCGAATGAATATGATTATGCCGCAGAAGCACGAGACTCCGCGGTTAACCACTGTGAAGGTATATGTCTTCGTTATCGAGTGTGCTTCCTGTTGTATTTGTTATTACTCACTTTCTTCTAATATCTGCAGAGCTCCAAGGACAGCTTCAAGCTGCAAATGACAAATTTGCCGAAGCACAGGCTAAAATAGTTCAATTGGAAGAGCAGGTTAGCTATCATCGGGGTGGCAGCCGTCTCGAGAGGAAGCGATGAAGCATGCTACTGAGAAGGCGGAGCATCTTTCCCTTTCCCTAACTCAAGCTGAGATGAAGAGCGTAGCTATAGGCTTCGTGGCGCGTAAGCAGTTGGCGGAGGAGATTAACAGAACTCTTGGTGAGATTGAGCTGGATCTCAAGAAGACCCATGGAATAAGCAAGAATTATACTCGGCGTCCCGTTCCCAGTCTCCCTTCAGGTTCCTCCGGCCCCTCATCTGGTGGTAGTGTTCCTTCGTCGTTAAAGGAGAAACCAGCGGATGGTGCTCCTTCCCAATAGATCGTAACTCGTATGTTGGGGATTGATCTCAGTTGCTTAATTTTCTTAGCGTTTTTGCTATTTTTCTTGCTAGGTTCGTAATCAACCTCCCTGTAATAGATCAAACTTCAATGTGCAAATCTGAACTTGTATTTTGTTGAATTCGCGTCTATTTTTATAGATCCCTGTTAATATAGTAAGTAATTCCGTAAACTTTGTATTTAAACAGTGCCGTGGATTAGTTCCGAAATCCACGTGAATGGTTGCGTTGTCCACGGGATTGGTTTTGCTATCCGTGGATCATGATTTGTAAGATTTGTTAAATTGTAGTGTTAATGCAATTCCGTAGGTTGGTGTCCTCGGAATCGTCTTGCGACCTGTCACCCCGCTCAGCTAATTCCTGGGCCAGAGGATTACTGAGCGGTGGGGGTCTAGCCGGCGTTCAAGAGTAACGCGGCTTATAATTATTGTTTGGGTATCTCGTTCCTTAGGAAGTCACCCCCTGGTCGTACACTTATAGACGCTTATGGGGGAGTTCAAGAGATGGCATGTGTATGCGTTGTCCGGTTTGTTCCCGGTGTATCGTAGTGTGTATGTTCCGCGCTTTGTGCGGAACATTCACCTTATTGAAGTACCATGATAGTAACTGCACACAAGTTTACGTGGTTCAGCCCTAGGGCCTACGTCCACGGGGTAACAATAGTATTGACACTTTATTAATATACGGAATGATTTTCAATGTACATTCGTATTCGGTTGTTTTGTTGATCTCTTTGTGTAAGGATAAGTATTGAGTAGTCTGAGTAAATTGAAGTGCTTATGGGTATATACATGTGTAAATTGAAATGCTTATGGGTATATACATGTGTCTCATACGGTGTTGGTTATGGGTATTGGCGAAGTAGGGTATTGAGCGCATCGATATGCGTATAGGTAACGAGTAGAGTTGTGTCAATTGAAGATGAAAATTTGTATTGATTGAAAAGCTGAGGCGTGCTATTCCTCCATCACAGATAGAAACATGCGGACTTGTAAGTCAACTTTCTTCTTCTGAAATGCATACGAAGGTGATGGATTATGGATAGTATGGCTTGAGGTATTTGGCGTTCCACGGGTGCCTGAGTATTTCCCCTTTCAGATTACGTAGATAGTAGGAGCCATTTCCGGCTACGTCGTGTATCACGTAGGGTCCGCCCCAAGTTGGTGCTAATTTTCCCCACTTCTTTTCTCGCTGGTATTGGGGAATAGTTCTTAACACAAACTGGCCTTCTACAAAATTCCTAAGTTTTACTTTCTTGTTATACTCTCTGGCCACTGCCTATTTGGTAGTTTTCCATTTTCTGTAGTGCAGTCTCTCTTCTTTCTTCGAGGTCATCAAGCTTTTCTAACATCATGTCCGTGGTGAGGTTCTTCTCCCACGCTTCTGTCTTTGTTGTGGGTAGTAAAACTTCCGTGGGGATTATTGCTTCCGCTCCGTACGTGAGTAGAAATGGAGATTCCCCAGTAGCTGATCTTCGAGTTGTCCTGTATGCCCACAGAACGTTATGTAACTGTTCACACCATCGCCCTTTGTACTCGTCTAACTGTTTTTTGAGGATGAGCGCTAGGGTTTTGTTTGTGGCTTCCGCTTGTCCGTTGCTCTGCGGGTATATAGGGGTGGACTTGTTTTTCCGAATTTTGAAGGTGTCGAACAGCAAGTCGATATTTTTTCCTTGTAGTTGTTGACCATTGTCGGAAACTATCTCCGCGGGGATGCCGAACCTGCAAATGATATTTTGAAATATGAAAGTGAAGACGTCTGAATCACGAATCCTCGCAAGTGCCTTGGCTTCTACCCACTTGATGAAGTAATCCGTGGCCACTATTAGGAATCTTTTTTTCCCGGTTCCTGATACAAGCGGGCCCACAATATCGATTCCCCACTTTGAGAAGGGCCACGGACTGTCCACCGTATTCAACTTTGTGGCTGGGGCGTGGATTCGCCTGCCAAATGTTTGACATTCCTCACACCTTTTCGCCATTCTAGCCGCGTCTTGGATCATTGTTGGCCAATAGTAACCCTGCGTTTTTGCCTTATCTGCAAGCGACCTCATTCCGCTGTGATTTCCTGCATCTCCTCTATGGATATCTTTTAAGATGCCGTGTCCTTCGGATCGGGACAAACAACGACGAAGTGGCCCTAGGAATGATCTTCTGTATAAGGTTCCGTCTCTTAGCTCATACATCCCCGCTCTGGATTGTATTTTCCTAGATTGTTTGATGTCCTGGGGTAGCTTCCCTTCTTGGAGGAAAGAATGGACCCCTAGTCTCATCTTCTTCCATTTGTAGTCGTCGTCCTCACCTGCTTGTTGCATTATATCGTCGTCTTGGAAGTCGTCGAATATGAGCTCTCCGATATCATCATCAGGGACATCCTCCATTGCAGACTTGCGTTGGTTACTTGCGCATATCTCCTGGAGCTTGATGGATGGTTCGTACACTCTTGTCACCTTGATTGCTTTGACATCTTTGTTCTTGAGCATGGAAGAAACATAAGCTAAGGCATCTGCGTGCCTGAGTTCTTTCCTACGTAGATGTCGGAATTTGATCTTTGGTATTCGGGAAACCAACGTTTGCACCAAAGCCATGTATGCCATTAGTGTCTCGTCGTACACGTTGTATTCGTAGCCTATCTGTCGTATGATTAGCTGTGAGTCACTGGTCAACCGTACTTCTGGTATCCCCATCTCGATTATCAAGCGGAGGGCGTGGACCACTCCTTCGTATTCTACGATGTTATTTGTATGGCCTTCGAATTCCAACCTGAATGCATGTATGACTCGATCCCCCGTGGGTGTAGTGATAACGATGCCTAATCCCGCGCCTTCTCTATTTTTGGATCCATCTACGAAGACCTCCCATTGCCGTGGGTTCACTGGTTCAAGGATATCGTTTGGCTCCTTTTGCTTTTCAATTTCTGGGGCGCCCGCGGCTCTCCATCCCTGTATGCGCACTTCTTCTTTGTTGTCCAGAGGTAGGTCTGCTAGGAAGTCCGCAAGTACTTGGGATTTCTGAGAGTGTTGAAGCTCATAGTGGATGCTGAATTGGTCGAGGTATGTGCTCCATTTGGCTATGCGTCCTACCTTTCCTGCCTCTTTGAGGATGGGTTATAAGGGTGCTCGACACGGGATACGTATGTCATGCGTCAAGAAGTACATTCTCAGCTTCACGGTGGACCATACGATGGCTAAAATCAGTTGTTCGATCCTTGTGTAATTTCTTTTCGGAGTTCAGGGTTTTCTTGACATAGTATATTGGATGTTCTTCCTTTGTATGGGTCACGACAAATCTGCGCTTCCATTGCGTCATCGGTTGCTGCGATGTACAACGTCAAAACTTCGTCAGGATCTGGTTTCTGAAGGATAGGGATCTCCGCTAGGTATTGTTTGATGCCTAGGAAGGCTTCTTCGCATTCAACAGTCCATTCAAATTTTGTTCCCTTCTTCAATATGTTGAAAAAGAACTTGCACTTATCCGAGGATCTGGAGATGAATCTTCCCAAAGCGGCTATGGATCCATTGAGCTTTTGTACTTCTTTTAGGTTCTTTGGGGATGGCATGTCTACTATGGCTCGGATTCTTGCGGGATCTACCTCAATTCCCCTTTTTGTTACCAGGTATCCGAGGAATTTTCCAGATGTTACTCCGAAGGTGCATTTCTCCGGGTTTACCTTCATGTTGTGCCCCCTCATAGCTTCGAAGATGTCCCTCAAGTCTTGGTGATGGTTCTTCTTGAATCTGATTTTTACGAGCATATCGTCAACGTAGACTTCTAAGGTAGTACCAATCCATGGCTTGAAAACAGCGTCGACCATCCTTTGGTATGTTGCCCCTGCATTCCGGAGTCCGAAGGGCATCCTTACGTAGCAATAGAGGCCGTGGGGTGTGTAGAATGATCTATGTTGCTGGTCTTCTTCTGCTAAAAATAGTTGATTGTACCCGGCGTATCCGTCCATGAATGATAGATCTTCGTATCCTTCTACCGCGTCGACCAGTTGATCGATACTGGGTAGTGGGTAGCTGTCCTTGGGGCACGCTTTGTTCAAGTTGGTGAAGTCGATGCAGATTCTGACCCCGCCACTCTTCTTTGGTACAATCACCATGTTAGATATCCAGGTGGGATATTTGACTTCTCTTATGAAACCAGCCTCCAACAGCTTTCGCAATTCCGTTTCCACTGCTTTGTGATACTCCGTGGATACCTTTCGCACCTTATGTCTTACCGGGGGTGTTCCAGGTTTAATGCGCAGCTCATGTTGTACGATCTTTGGATCTATTCCTGGCATGTCAGATAGTTTCCACGCGAAGACTTCCGCGTACTCCTTGAGAAGTTTCACCAGAGAGGATTCGCGTTCTTCATCCATCAGAGTTCCTATTTTGATCTTCTTCGGGCTCCCCTCTGTCCCGATGTTAACTTCCTTCACCGCTTCCAAGGATGTGAACGTGGGTTTTGATTCCCTAAGGTGAGGAACTTTCTGTAATTTCTATTTGGCAGGCTCGGGTTGTTTGTTCGTAGGGGCGTCCTGGTCAGCAATTGATGTTGATACTTCCGTGTTTCCTACGGAGTGCCCCTTAGATAATCTTTTCCCTGAGATTTCTTTCAAGTATTCATCGATGGCTTTGTCCTTTGATATTGCTTTGTTTCGAGTCCTACGAGTTCTCCTTTTCTCGTCTTCCTCATTGTTGAGTTGCATCTGCATTGCCTAGCATTCCTTTGCGAAAGCTTGATCACCCTTAATCTCCATCACTCCTAGGGGGGTAGGAAACCTAAGGTATTGATGGTAGGTAGCTGCGACCCCCTTAAGCTTGTGGATCCACCTCCGCCCAATAATGGCATTGTAAGGTGAAGGTGCGTCTACCACACTGAAACGAGCGTCAACTTTCATGGGTCCGGCATCCACTTGCAGAACAATATCTCCGATAGGCTTCGTAGCCGTACCATTGAATCCGTGGATGGTGTGGTGTGAGGCCGAGAGTTGCTCGTCATTGAGCTCCATACGTTTGAAGGTATCGTAAAATAGGACGTTTACGGAACTCCCCCAATCGATGAGGATTTTCTTTATGTTGCATCCTGCAATTGGCAAGGTGAGGATCAGAGGATCGTTGTGGTCTTCCATGTCATCTTCAATGTCCTCGGCTTCAAAGGTTAGGGGTGCGTCCATCCATTCTTGATGATCTTCCACCTCTTTCCCTTCCAAATTGTAAAGCTCACAATAGTCCTCAAATTGTTTCCTCAGTCTTTTTCCTATCTGTGCAGTTAGGGTTGGTTCTTTATTCTCTGAGCGGGATATAGTATTCACTGTGCGGTTGCCTTCTGGTAATTGGACTTGTTTGTTGCGTTTGGCCCTGTCTTCTGGTGCAGTCTTTTCAACGTATTTCTTGAGATCCCCCGCGTCTATCAGCTTTTGTATCACTATCTTGAGGTTTTTGAACTTCTCTGTTGGGTGCCCGTTGAAGCAGTGGAAATCACAGTATTCTCTGGACTTCTCTGAGGCTGGTGGTTGTTTCCCCTTAGTCCAATGCCAGTCTAAATTTTCGCGATCCTTGATCTCCTTTAAGATGCGTGAGTAGCTGGTATTGAGTTTCGTGTAGATTTGATCTTCGAACCTTCTACCAGACCTCTTGTAGTCGTCTTTCGAATCTCTTTGGTAACTTTTAGATCCGCTTGCTTGTTCCGCGGAATTGGTCCGTGGAGGTCGTTGAGCCTGCGCTCTTGGGTTCTCCCGCTGAATTTCTTCCAACCTTGCATGTTTTTCGATGATTATCCTCAAATCTCCCTCTGTGGCGGGGATGATGCCGTGGATTTCGACAAACAATGGGCTCATCCTGTCCAGTCCCCATTTGTAACAATTAATACTTACTACGGGATCTACCTGTCCTATGGCTTGACATATCTTGTGCCACCTATCTGTGTATTCCCGAATGGATTCCTTGTACTTGATTGCAAGCGAGAAGAGTTTGTCCATTCCTGTATTGACGACCTTGTTATACATCTAGGTGGCCAAGAACTTTTCGGTGAGCCGATCATACGAATCGATAGATCCTGGCTTGAGGTTATCGAACCAGGATAGCGCGGATCCCTTCAGGCTGGAAGGGAAATATATGCATAGTATAGCTTCATCATAGTCCCACCTGGCCATTACCCTGTTGTAATATCGTAGATGGTCCGCGGGATCCGCGGACCCGTCGTAATATTCGAAGGATGGGACTGGACATTTCTGTGGAATAGTAGCCGTAGCTAACTGGTGCGCTAGGGGTGTAGTACTGGCTTCTTTCATAACCTGCTCTAGCCTTCCGCCTCCTTGCCTGGTCTTAATTTGGTTGATTTCTGCTAGCATTTCTGCACGAAGACTCTCCATCGCCAAATAGTTCTCGTCTTGCATGGATGACTGTGCCTTCTTCGTAGGTTGTAGCAACGTGTCCTCATCTTCGTCGTAGTAGTCCGAAGTATCCGGGTAATAGTATGGGTCAGACCTCCTGTTGCTACGCGCACCTCTTCGGGGTATTCTTCTTTGGTTACCTGCCGCAGGGGTGTTTTCGAGGATCGCTCTTCGGTCTGCATTCTGTATCGCAGAGTTAGCCTCGTCTTGTTGATTCCCTAGCTCCGCGTTTTGGAGGATCTTTTCTCTCAATTGCTGATTTTCTTGGGATAGCAAGGTCACCGCGTCTGCGTATGTCTTTTGACTCCTTTTCAGCTCTTCTAGCTCCGCCCATATATGCGCATACTGATTTGATTCTTGACTTAGCGTTCCTGCTTGAAGTTGGGCTTGTCCGTCGGGGACTGCGGTATTAACTTCTTCCACCAGCTGCACAATGGGTTCTACCACCCCGTGGTATCCTGCTCGTAGTTGTGTATTTCGTCCATTAACCGGCGGCATCCCGTACGGAGGGTCTTGGATCACCGAGCCTACTGCTTCATGTTGGGGCTCATTAGGTCTGGCCGTAGCCATCGCTTTGGAGACAGCCACTTGAGAAGCTACCACTGTAGATGACGTAGCCTTTGCCGCCGCAGCCTTCTGTGCTTCCATTGCAATGATGCCCGCTTCTGAGAGTAATGCTTCTTCCGATCCGTTCTGCGTTTTTCCCCCGGCTATGAGTCTTTCGCCTGTCTGTTTGCTCCTTGTTATTATTGGCATAGTCCTAGGCGTCTCTTTTGATGGTACCTTCGATTTTCCTACGTCCTTGCTCTTTTCCATTGCAATACTCTGCAGATATGGCACGGAGATAAAACGAGGCAAGATTCACGGGTTAGATATTAGTTCACGGTACCCACAAGTTGGATTCCTAGCGGCAAAGAATGCATTCAAACTACTGATCATGTGGGTAATATATAAAAAAACGTGGGTAGATGTACCGACTCAATTGAAATAATGGGGTCCTAGGGTCGTTATGAGGCTACTGGTAAAAAATAAGTATAAAAAATAGTTAAAACATAAGTCCGTCGGTCTAGAGGTTATAAAACTCCCAGACCTGCTGGTAGAAAATACATTGGTCATAAATATATGCAAAAAGTAGCCCAAAACACAGATCTGCCGGTTAAAAGTCGTAAGAGGCCCAGATCTGCGAGTAGAAAATACAAAGAACATAGATATGATGCGAAAAACGAGTTTAAAGCGCAAATCTGTCTAAAAAATCACAGAGAGATAAATCTTTTGATAGGGACAAAAGTCCCTGTTTCTAGCGCCAAATTGTGAACACGCAAATCACGTAGGCATCAACGTGTCCACAACCAATCTTCGCATGTACAGAGTGCATGCATTAAAGTACGAATATATTGTGAGATGCTGGGATAGATGTTGATTCATTGATTCTAAACCCCACGGGTTTTTCATGATCTCCTCAACATACATAACGACAGATCTAAGAGATGCATAAAAATATTAGGGTAGATCAATACGAAATGTAAATAAGACAAAGATTTATGTGTTTCGTCTCTAAGGCCTAAATCCACAGGTCTGAGGGTGATTCACTATGATGGTAAAAGATTACAAGATTAGTCGAAAGACTTTGGGTGATCATGGAACCCGAAGGTTAACGATCATACTCACTCTTCCCTTCTTTCTCTCTAATTGTTCCCCCCCTCTCTCCAATTGTTCGACCCCCTTCCATGTAACAGGAAGGGTCATATATATAGCTCTTCTACGTGGGTCCCTTAGAAAGGAGATGTTATAATTTTATCTTCTTGTTCTTTGTGAATAGTCCGCGGACCTCTTGGTCATCCCCCGGCTTCTATGCTTCCTAAGATCATCACGCTGACCAATCTCCGTCTCTCTCTCTTCCTAAGACTGGGAAAGAGCTGTTGTATCCTTATCTTCTTGTGTTCTGTGCATAGTCCGCGGACCTCTCTGTCATCCCGCGGCTTCTATTATTCCTACGCTCATCACGCTAGCCTGCCTTTGTTCTTGTCGTCAGTCCAACCGACACATGCCCTTCGCGCCAGGTGGTGTCAGTCCTTCCCTGTCGCGTCTGTCAGTGGGGCTTCACCTAGCCGTTGATCACATCTTTCCTCGTGAGGGGGTAAAGTGTAATAAGGAAGTTCTTTGGTGCTACGCGGGTATACCTTCCTTTGATGCTCCTTCATCTTCGATCGCTTATCTTGACAGATGGCGCATTATCTAGACCCACGGATGATCCTGTGTGTCACCCACCTTTGTGACGTGGCTTCCACGTGGGGATGCTAGTACACGTGGTGAGGGAGGTAAATAAGTGTATCTACAATCAACAGGTTTTCTACTCTTCCAATTTCTTATGTGATAAGTAGCTTAATTCCTTGCAAAATTTGTTGATGAACGGGTACCTTAATTCCTTGCAAAATAAAATAAAATAAAATCTTCTTTCCTATTAAAAAAAAATTCCTTGCAAAATTTGTTGATGAACGGGCCATCCTGGACACTAGTGACTAACGGTTTATTAGGAGAAATGGAGGCCATCCTTGCAAACATTTTGTCTATAACCAATGTGGCAGAGAACCCAAACTAGGTTATCATGATGTTTTAGTGATGAGTATACTTGTTTCTCACCCGTGCGATGCACGGGTCAGTTTCTTGCTTTTGGAATATTGGACGCTTGTTGGAGTATTCCTATGAGTAGTCATACGAAGGAGACACACTACTATTGGAAAAATGTAAAAGTTATGCTGGATGTCAAATGAGCCGTTTACCAAAAAAATAAAAATAAAATAATAAACAAACAAACAAAAAGAGGGACTTTAAGTTTATAATTTATTAAATAATTCTAAACTTTGTGTAGGCAGATAATTGTTTGCCATTTAGCCTTTTTGTACAAATGGCAAACTGAATGTATGAAAGATTTTTGGGTGAAGGAGTGTTGAAAGACCTCAATAGTAGGATCAAATTAGCTCTAATTGGTAGTTCTTCCTTCGTTTTGAAGGAGTGATTAGAATTTTCTCTTATAAATAGTATTAGAATTTTCTTCTTCTTACTAACTAGTAAGCTAATATCTTAGTTGGTGTGCAAAAAAATAAAATGAAACAAAAAGGGACAAATAAAAATAAATTCTAAGGGAGACATTGTAATCAAAAGGAATATCTTCTTAGCATTCCTCCACATCTTCTTTGTCATTGACGTAAAAATGCTATCTATGTCTATGCTAGGAATGACCACTACCTTGTATGTAAAGTATTCTTTCGTTTCTTCTTTGTCTTGGTAGAGAAAAAATATGTCTGACAAAATGAATATAATTTTATGTTATTTGTCATTCACCGCTGATCCATTAGTCATGTCAATATCCTATTTACATTAACTATTGCATTCACGTAACGTGAACAATTGCATAGCATCCATTGCAGCATGGCATTGTGCCTCCAAAGTGATACAACGGAATCACACATTATCGAAGCAATTACATATGGTTAGCACCAGTAAAGTGATAATACGACACATATTACGGATAATAAATATTGAAACATTAGGACCACCAGTAAAGTAATAATATGGCACATACGACGTATAAGAAATATTGAAACATTAGGACCAACCAATACAAAACTATCTTAAAAATATCATCTTACACTGAGAGCACCAAAACCGACCAAGTCTTTGCATATTAGTACTTTTTTTTGGTAGAGAAAAGGATCTTCAAATGTTACTCAAGCTGGAAATAGGAATATTCGGCTCTATAATGGCACCTGATATCATCATTTCTGAAAATCCTTTTCTCATACATTAAGACTACTGCATTAGGAGCATATGCACTTGGTATCATCATTTATGAAAATCGTCTATGATTAAATGTACCATGCTCGACACTGAAGGCCTTGATAAACAATGAAAGCAACATGGAAAATTGAGGCCAACACATCGTATATGTTCAATAATAGATAAATTAAAAGTGCCAATAATAGTCTTGCCCATTAATTCAAAATACTTAGTCATGAAACTCAAACAAAATAAATTCCAAACTAATTAAGTAAATAATGTTATCTAAATATTGATAAAATTAACCAATACAAATACCTAATAATAAACCAATCCTATTGAGAAAATATTAAAGAGTTCATACTCTTCTAGTGCAACATATTTAAAGTGTATAATACTCATTGAAGCTCCATAAATTGATTGAAAGTTACACATCGTCCCAGTCCTTCTTCAACGCCTGATATTCACTAAACTTTTAGTGCTTAAATTTTTGATGTCTTAAATACTTTTGCATATCCTGATCATCGAAATCGGGACACATCATATCTCTGAAAAAATATCGTTCAACAACTTGATTCTTTATAAATTCTTCCATTTCAATGATGCCGTATGATACGTTGATATCTTGTTAAGCTAAAACGTACATCTAGCATTGGTTTTCTTTTGGTAGTTTGACGATCCTCTTTCATTTATCTTTTGCCCCACCTTAAAATAATTTTATAATAAATTAGAATAAAAATGCACAAAATTAATAAATCATCTGGTACAAAAGCGAGAACGAAATACAAAGATCATAAGAAATTAATTACTGGCATATACCTTTGAAATATCATTTAGCTGCGTAAAATTAAAATCAATGCAATGGGATATTTTTAACATCTTCAGTAACCAAGGACGTGTTGATAATTTCTATTAAAAATAGGAACCAGAAAATCTGTCATGATTGTTATATTTTGGTCCTGAAACTTTTCTTTATGATTTTCATATCGTATGTATTTGTTCTTCTTGTTCAGTGTTTATATTGGTTAGTTATTTTTGAAGGATTTGTTATTTTCGAAGGAATTATATTTAAATAAAACACAGTATCAACCACTTCTATTTTTGTGAAGCAAAATCGTATTGAATTGAAAATATTATTTTCCGTTCAATGTTTTTGTTTCCTATGTCCTGTCTGCTATTCTGACCTTCATTGAAGTTATGCTTGCTCCATTCACCATATCGGTCGAAAATGGATTAATTTGAGGGTTCTCCATGTTGTATTAGTGTTCTCGAAGTCTAGATAGTGCAACGATATTCAATATTCTTTTATAGGTAGTAGATAGATTTTCCAACAATGGTAATATAGGGAAATTTCCTTAAAAAAAGTACTTCTACATCAAGGAACCGATAGGTAAATTTTGGATACGATTTCCTTATTTATATATACATTTAATTCTCTCTGTAAATATATATATGCTACCTATTTTGATTTTTTCTTAAATAAAACCAATCTTACCTTGCTTCAAATAAATAAATAAATCCGACTTTTTATTATTTTCCACTCTTAAATAAAGTTAATACTACACTAATTCTACTTAATTTTGATATATATAGATATACATATTATACAAGGATTAATTGGGGGCCCCAAAAAATAATTAGGGGCCCTGACCAATTTATACCCACACCAAAATTCATAAGGGGGTTCCAAAACTACATGAAAGTACTATTTTACCTTTTCCCAAATAATAAAAACTTAAAACCTAATAACCCTTAATCTAAAATCCCCCTAATCAGAAAACCAAAACCCTCCCCTCCCTCACCCGACTCCCATCTCTCTTTCGCCATTAATGACACCCGAAGTAAAAAAATTCTTCAATTGATTTCATCGTCGTAATCTTCGATTCGAAAATAAAAACCCCCTAATTTAATTCCTGTTTGCGTTTAATTTGGTGGGTTACTTTCGAAATTAGGTTTTCCAACCGAAAAATTGCAGTTACAGTTATATGGTCGTCATGTCGATAGGTTTATACCCTAACGACTTTTTATCTGCATGTTTTTTTTAATGAAAAATCGTCAACGTGTAAAATGTAGGAGATAAGGACCCTAATTCTGGGTTTTATGATTTAATGGCCTAGGTTAGAGTCATTAGTGTTTTATGGGACCATTGACGATCCTTCAATGATGACTTGTTTTTATACAATAATGACTCTCTATGTCCAAAAAACCACCTCTCTGTCCAAAAAATACGAGAGGATCGTCATCCTTTTACTCTGGGGGTCATCATTCGATATTTGAGAATCGTCATCATATATGCATAGAGTCATCAACTGTAACTTGTGGGTCATTAGGGGTATTGTTATAGGATTGTTTAGCCATTTTAGTTTACTAATAGGTTAGTTAACGATTATATACTACATATGGTCGTTTGTAAAATCGTAGGGTCGTTTGTACCAAAAATAAGTAGTATATAATCGTTAGTTTACTAATAGGTTAGTTAACGACCACAAATAGGTAAGGTAAGAGTCGTTAGGATAAATAACTAAACTGTAACCGACCCTAATTCGGAAAAAATAATTATAACGACTCTAGATGACCTAAAAAAGGGAGTCGCCAATATTTTTAAAATTGATTGACGATTTTTCATAACTGCATATTAGAGTCGTCAATTTTTTCAAACCTGAATGACGATTTTTCATAACTGCAGATTAGAGTCGTTTATTTTTATGACAAGTAACTAACGACTCTTAAGGGTCGTCAGTTTATTATACTCCCGACCTAACGACCCTCACTATGAGCTGTTGCATAGTGACCATGAATCGGCCACTTGGAGCACCATTCATACAATTACAAGAGTATATGAAGTTTACCTGATTGTTTTGAGCTTCGGGTTCTTCATTTTGAGGGTTGGTTCAAATAACCCTATATTTTTCCCCAAAACTCACTTTCTTCTTCTCCACACCACAAAAAATACAAAATTTCTTTTATCAAAATTTTATCCCTAAATCTGATTTTAATCTAACTAAACTAATTAATAACTAATCAACACAATTAACACTAATCTTTAGGGGTAGTTTAGCCATTAAAAAAATGGGGATAAGGGGTAACCCCTAATTACTATTTCATGACATTTTTTTTGTCATGTAGCTAGTGCCCCTAATTATTTTCCGGGGCCCCCAATTAATCCTTGATATTATACCCTCTTTCAAAAAAATAAAAAATAAAAATTATACCTAATTTGATATATAGAGAATGTTTTTCGTTTACTTTCTCTCTATAAATTATAAATATTTTCTACTTAATTTGATAAACATATTATACCTAAAAAATTTGTAATTGCTAAAGTTAATTTATTTTATACTATCATGATATATTCTGTCTCAGATTTTTTTTTTTTTTTTTTTGCCATTAGTATCATCTATTTTTATTAGAAGATTCTTAATATGAAAATAACATCTACGTATTTGTTTTTACTCTACGACACACTCACTAAGTTTTTTTTATTCTAGCTGTTGCTCGGATTTAAGAGGCCAAACTAAGCGTAAGCTAATAAAATATAGAAAAGACTTCCATATTTGATCAATGCACGCAATTGTCGTCATTGCATTAATCATGCATGGATCAAGCATTTTTTGAAAATCAAAACGTATGACTAAGGCTAACCAAATCCGTTTCAAAATTCTGCCAGTTCTATTTGACTGGAGTATGGTGTCTTACACATTTCAAGCGCGCCAAGTAAAATTTAACCCCCACGTCCCAAAACTATTGCGAAGTGGATAACAGATGTTACCAAGGAAGAAACGTGCTAAAATTTTGGTATAATAAGCTTTAAAATTTGATAGCACAATTAATTTGATTATACCAAAGACTAAATAGTTTTAACAGTGCGCTTTCAAAAACAAATTGTTTCTAAAAATTCGCAAAAATATGATAGACAAATAAGTAGTTCTCTCTACTAAGTTGGAGTTTAGCTTTTTGGTCGAATAGAAATTCAGTTGAATCATCATCTTTTTCCACCTCTAATCAGTGCCCATCTCCATCTTAGAGTTATTTGTTTTTTTTTGATGTTTGCCTCGGATTTGGATGGCGTCTATGGCTGGTGACGTTGTGTTTCTCCACTATTTATTAATTTCCCAAATGATACTTGTACCTGTGTCTACTATATATAAACGAAATCAGAGGTTAATAGCAGTTTGTTGATAAGAGATATTAACCTACACGACACTGACACAACATGCATTGGTATTTGATCTTTTAGATGTCCCAGGTTTCTCCTATGCTGCGAAATTAATAGTTTGATCACTTATATTTGGTTTAGAAAAAAGAATACCAAACTAAACGTAAGGTTTAACTTCATGGCTTCCTTATCTATTGCGAAGCATGATCAAAACCAACAGAAATTATAGAATTAAAAAATAAAATAAAAATCATCACCTTAAAAGTGAACCCAAAGATCCTATTTCATTGTTTCATTATCAACTGCGAGGAATATCATCAACAACTGCAAAACAAAATCAGAAAATAAAACAAAAACTAATCAACAAAAAATAAAAACAAAAAAAAACAAAAACTAATCAACAAAAAATACAAACAAAATAATAAAACACGGAAGAAGAAAAAAAACAACTGTGGAAACAATGAGAGTTTTCCGAGTGATTTATATAGATTTTTACAATGCCCAGATTCTCCATAAATAGAAGACGATTTCATAATAATAGAAGGTCATATTTTTGAAATAATATCAAATCATAGTCTCAAATTTAAGTATTTTTTTATATAATTTTGGGCAATTACAATTATTTTTGGTACCGATATATATTTTTTGAAATATATTTTGGAAATAATATTAAATTCGAGTCTTAAATTTATGCATCTTTAATAATATAGACCAACCACGATTATTTTTGGTAGCCATATTTATTCTTTGAAATATTTTTGGGAATATAGATTATTTTATTTTTATTTTTATGTAATATAATATTAATTAAAATACTTAACACTTTTAGAAATCGGATTTATTGTAATATATTTTCATTTTAGATTTATTTTTCTTTTAATTATGGTATGAAAAAAATTAAGAAAATTAATGTGAAAATAAGGTTTTTATTTTGTTTTTTGATTAAATTTTTGTATGCTCGTTTTAATATTTGTTTGCTTTAGATTTCAATGATTGCTTCATTTTTTTAATCAATTTTGTAATTCTATACTTTTGGACATGGTCACTAAAACTTTTATTTGCAAGAAAGATACAACGTCAGATTCAAAGGTTAGTACCCACGACGAATTTGATTTTATTTATTTGATCAATTGTATTTTTTCTAATTCTCATTTAAAATGTAATCTTATTTAGTTTTAGCCAATTGAATGGTGTTGTAATTAGGAAAAAATGATTCTGAGAAATGTAACCGTACATTGAACATTGAATAATTTTTTTTAATTAATTATGCGATTGATTTATGATTGATTTAATTTTTTGATTTTATGAAGAAATTGTGTGCTTGAGTTTTGTATTAATTTATTTTTGGTAACATTGTATTTTTGTAGACAATTGCTTTAGCTAATAAAATATTTATTTTCCAATAAAATAAATCTCGTGGGGCTAGTTAAATAAATTATGAAAAATTAGTGGGGCCATAATTAACCAGAAGCGAGAATCAACCAGGAGCTCCGGTGAATGAGAGCGCTCGAAAAAACTCTGTTAATAGTTCCACATTATTGGTTGATAGGGAATCAAAGTGTATTTACTTTACCAATGAGTCGTGAAATGCTATGGTTCTTACATATGATTTCTTCACTTATAAAGAAATAATACGCGAGATCGTGCACCCTTCATTTATGAGTCCAAATTTGTTCACACTCCTCTAACGAGTGTATATTTCACATAGTTTTCTGATTGGGTGACCATTTAACTGATGGCCCCATTACCCTCCATGTTTAGAATCATGACCCTCGTTACATAACTCCCTAAATATAATCAATGGTTGAGATTAAAATATTACGCGCACACTCGTTAAGGAGTGTGCACAAATTCACACTCATTTACCTAGTTTAGTTCTAAAGAAAAAAGAAAGTGCAACTGGATCAGAAAGTATATTGTAAGAAAATCCCCACCTTGGATGACCCACCCGACACTTGCATCTTTCCTACCTGTGCGATGCACGGGGCTATTTATTAATTAAGTATATATTATTAGATTCGTGCTTTAAATCATCATTAAACAAAAATATTGTAAGAAAATTAATAAAATTTTAGTAAGATTAATATGAAATCAGAAAGTCTATTTTATAGCAATAATTGCAACAACTCAATTTTTGAAACCCACCATATGTGATCCTATTAGCATTTTGTTATGATAAAAAAAAGGGATATTTTGATTTTGAGTCTCAATTTTGTGACCAGAATTGCATTTGGGTCCTAGAAAGTTGCAAATTAGAGTTTGGGTCCCGGGACCCGACTTGACCATCTTGACCGTTACAAAATCTGTTTGTAAATGGAAATGACAAAATTAATGTATGGTCTCTATTTATTAACCAAGCCATTGTATGTTCCGTTTGGCACATGTATGCCTCATAATTACGCAAGAAAACAGACCGTGCAATTAAGTACCGGGTATGAATGCACCAGATGAGATACTTCGTACATTCAACATTCAAATTCAATTTTTTTGCTGGTGAAATTGGGGAACCTATTCATCAGGCCATTGATTTGTTAGAATTTGGTGGGAAGAATTATGTTAAGTTTAAGGGGTTTTATCCCCTATCCTTCCTCACGTCTTGATGCAGCAAAGAAGGTGATTAAATGAAATAGTAATCCAAATCTAATCTTGTTTCTTTGTCATCTTAATTTTGAAAATTGTCATTTGCTCCATTACCAATCATGAAAACCTGATTAATTTATAAGATTTGGGTCTTTTTGTTTCTTTATTTTTTGTCTATGATATACGGGTTTAATGTTGGTATATAATATTAATTTTGATGCTCTGTTTTTGCTTTGAGCCTGAAAGAGTGAAAGCAAATTAATCTGAGTGATGAAGTTTTATCGCTTCTAGGATACTCATTCAGATGAATAATTTTTTAGTTGCAGAAACAATGTGCGAGTCGCGTGCTAATTTAAGTCGACGCCGTTAACAGTAAATGACGTGGTTAACTCTATAAATAAATTAATTAAAATAAAAACGATTTTGGTAACAGTCAAGACTGTCAATCCGACCCAAACTCTAATTCTTAACTTTTTAGGACCCAAACGGAACTCTGGTCACAAAATCGGGACCCAAAGTCAAAATATCCCTAAAAAGAATATCGGGCAATGATTTTATTTGGTATCTTAATGGTTTTTATTTTATATTTTCCAAAAAATAATATCTTTTCAGATTATTATACACGAACCTTTTCAGATAATCACATATACTAATTTCCCATGTTAATTTTTTACAGGTTAGTTTCCTTCAAAATAACCAAGTTAAGAACATCGTAGGAATCCACTTACATTTTTGTAGAGTAAATCATGTTAAACTGGAAATACTTTTGTTTGTTTAATGGTATTGTTTCACACATTCTTAGCATTCTTATTTTTGCTGAAGCTATAGCTTCCCTGCTTGCCATGTCTATTAAAAATTGACTTTGGAATCCCTCGAAACAATTCAAAGTCAAACTAAATATTTTACCTTTTTTAGTCGTAAAGCCTGATGCTCTAATCTATCTGGCTAGGAAAGCACATGGCCTTGGTTGAGAAAAATTTGTTATAATTTTTGTTTTCTTAAGATTCTATGATTTGAGTAATTGTTTTCAAGTTAAGCGACCAATTTGAAAAAATTGATGTCCATAGTTGCGATGGAGTTGTGAACTTGCCCTGATAGTGGGTCCTATAGAGCGTAGTTGTTGATGGTGGATTTTAGTTCAGGGCTAAAATTGTAAAACCCATATTTTTGTGACCATCCTGCAGAGGATGAGATTATTTTATAAGTGATGAATACTTCTTCGCTTCATTAATTCACCGAGAATGGAGCATGTAGCAACCATCCCCCGAATATTCTGTGAATTTTAGCATTATTGATTAATGCATTAAACGCCTTGTATTTCCGGTGATGTTCCTAGTAGAACTCTCATTGTTGGTGCGGCATGATGACTGATTGTTACTCGCAGCAGAGTAGCATGAATATCCAAGTACCAACAATGAGGCATGCACGAAATTCCCGTACAGGATGTAAACTCTCGGTGTGTTATACTAGCCCGATTGAGCATATATATCTTGGTGTGTTATACTAGCCCGATTGAGCATCCAGACTTTCCATAACAGTCTCAGAAATAATCACGACCACGCAAGTTGGCCGCATGTTTTAACCAGCCTAGACGAACCCTAGCAGGAGCAGGCTATAACCACAATGATCACCAGCGGGCCCGTTTATGCCCTGATCGGTCGAATATATATCAAATCTCCCAAAAGACACCAAACTCCGGCCTAAAGGAGGATGGTCGTGAAGCATCTTGAAGGAAGCGTGAACGAGCATGACTGCTAGCAGCAGTCTTAAAATCATCCACGACCGTCCAACTTCGCCGGCGCGATCGGACGACGTGGATCATCCTATGTCCGGTTGGACAAGCTTGTCCTGCACACCAGTGGGCCCCCTTCATACTTACCTGACCAACCATCTCACGAGCAAAGCCTTAGAGCAACAAACGTTTACTCAAAACAAGGCTGACGTGATGCTTTAAAGGGTTATGTGTCGCAGTTTTGTCACAACCATCCAACTTCACCGGCATGTTTGGTTGGATTAGATCAAACCTATGGCCATGAAACAGGTACCAACATGTTCACCGCCTGCCCAATGTGGGCCCTATACGATTGTCCTCCCCAAGAGAGAAGCATAATATGCAAAACCGATCGGGTGAAGTTACATGGGCGTGAACTATACGAAACCCTAATTAGGGTTTTGCGACATGTTACATGTGTCGCAAATCGATCACGAGCGTCCATCTTCACAAGCTTAGATGGAGGGTGTAGATGTAGACTCAAAAGGTCCCGAGCATGTCAACATGATCACCATGGTACCATCTACACGCATGACTGATCGACCAAGGCCAACCATGGACGAACACCTTGAAACGCGTGCCTGAAGTATCCATGTCGCGCGGTTTCCATTTACTTTGCGGCATTAGAGTTCTATCGCAAATCGATCTCGACCACTCAACTTCGCCGGACGAATTGAGTGGCCTCGATCACACTTTCACGAGACTATGAGGTATGGACGGCTACACCGTCATGCCGTCTACACGCGTGCACGGACAGCCCTGCCAAAAACGTGTCCCAAGATTGGATTCGACCAAGATGAAGAGTGATGCTTGTGCACCTCTTCATAAACCTTAATTTCACTAATAGTCGCAGATAAGCATCTCAAAGATCATCTCGTCCGTTCAACTTTACCTGCTTGGTTATAGAACCCTAGTCAGGAGTTAATTGGTCAATGAGGCATCATGATGATCACCATCCGCCACTTTACCACACCATGTGGTCGGCCAAGGGAGGGCTTGCTAGAGTATCCTCCAAACCATCACATGAAGTAGGCATGGCATAATGCTCAACTTCTGTGCTTCATATATGCCGGATACATTCGATGCATAACATGCATAGAATACACACGATACTTTACAAGTATCGACTTCCTAAATAACTTAGTTATTTAACTAGCATTGTATGCTACCTTCTATGGGTCCCACGATCCACACACTCGAGACATCAATCATGTAATAAACTGGGGGATACATACTGGGGTATTGGTCTGGCGGTTTACAGCGTGCAGCGTGCAACGCGCCATCGGAAGAACGTGTCAAGAAGACATGGACGGTTAGTGATGATGGGAGAAGTGGGCAAGACTGTTCGTATAACACTAACACACAACTCCACTACTCCATCAGTTCACTTCCTCCACTTCCCACGAGAGACGTGAATAAAGCTCAAGTGACTTGTATAAATAGGTTCTCCGCCCTATTTCCACAACAGACAGAAAACAACACAGAAACCAAGTGTTAATACACAACGTATTTAAACACCCAGAGCCTGCTTGAATTATTCGTAAGCCTGCTCACCTTTCTGTTACAAGTCATAAGCAAGCCTACACCTTCACAATCTCAACACCTTCTTCGCTTCCCTCCCTAAGATCAACCCCATCTCCTTCACTTTGTGACCGAAACAAGTCTGGAACGGCCATTTCTTGGTGTAGGCCAGAATTGTATAGATTGATCTCTCGAATCAAAAGCACTCATCGTGCAGTGTATTTGTTTAGGGTTTATATTCATTCCTCATCCACACACCCCAAATTACCAAATCCGGCATGAATAGTTTTCACCCATAAACAGTAGTGTGTGATCATTTAATCATATCAAGATCTTGCAAGAAGATACATATCTGATTTATATATATATATATATATATATTTTTTTTCTATCTGCAGGATTACATACATATTTAAGCCCATTCCTTGATGTTATGTGGTTAATTGCAATTAACAACTGATTTTAATACTCCTACTACACTTTGTGTGGAACTGATATAATATGCCAATATTAAGTTGGTTGTGTATGAAAAATGGTAAGACTTGGCATATGACACCAATTAGGACTCAGTTCATAAGAAATATCTAATTGCAGCTGCTCATTGGGGTCTTTCACGTCATCTATCCTTGCTTGTATTTACGGGTTACCCAATATGTAAACTATGTAAATTCCAATTACAAAGCTAAAACCGGTTGGTAAAATTTTTCTTCCAAATTCCACGCACAATATTACTGTTAAAGAAATAACAAAGAGTAAATTAATCTCAACAACATATTACATGGCCCTCATATGCAAGATCCTAGCCAAGTGTTACTATCTCGTACTTATAACAGAGATTATAGACAATAATGAAAAGAGATTATAGATAAAAAATGAAAAGAATGTGCTTGGTTTGGTATTTCGCAACTGAACTGATACTTGAGAAATGCAAGTTACAGTCGTAGGAATTCTTTGATGCAATAGAACTTGAAGGAAAAGAGATATTGCGCAAGTCTGCGAGGCACTAATTAATAAGGCCACTGTTGTCAACTGTAAACAAATACTCCCTCTGTTTATGGAAGGAAAAGAGGAAGAAACGGAGGGAGTACTACTGTTTCCTGTCATTCTCGTAAACACAATTAACCAACATATGTGCATTATCTTTCCCTGTATCTGAAAAATGATGTGCACAAATAGCCTCAAAGCATGTAAATAAATTTTCCTTCTTATAGAGATTAATATGATACTTACTGAGGTACGGTAAAGCTTAAGATGATGTTTTCTCATTGTAGAAGAAGAAAAAGAAAAAACTGCTCAAAATTATCTTCATGTTCCTTGTATTTCAATTGTAAGATCCCACATAATGAGAAACTTCAGCTACCAAATGTCTTGAATATCCAGGAGGATTGTCCTCCCCCCGGCTCCTTTATCTATTTTTCATCTTCCTTCACTCCTTTTGATAAGTGATATCCCTGATCTTATTACATAAGCTAAAAAATGATTAATGCTCATTGGGAGATCGATAGATATTACTTGTAAAGACAAATAGATAAGAGGAACTACTTCATTGGTTAACTGGGGACATCAACTCTTGTGGACTCTACAAGTGAATTTAACTGATGACGCGATTTTATAACAAAACCTACTAGTCATCATCCATTGTTGCAAGGGATATCACATTTTGTAGATTACTCGATTGGTTGCTACAAAATGTTTGATTTAAATTGTTTGTGTAAAAAACTACAAAAATGAAATAGAATAGCAATACGTTACCTGACAAATGGTTTATTGTGAAAAACAAAAACTCATAGTAAAATATTATAGCAATGGATACAAATATGTATTACCTGAAAAATGGTAGCGTTAGAACGAACACCAATGGTATGCAAAAGAAACAATCAAGACCAATCAAGTAACAATCGGCAAGTGCAGCAAAAATTAAACATCAATAACACAAATCAAGTAATAATAATATAAGGAAAAGATGCTAGCAGTAAACAAAACTAAATTTGAATCATAACAGGATTTCAAAACACAAACCAACAATATAAAATCCAAAGTAGTATTACCTCGTGAATGGTGGTCTAAGCATTAAAAGCAATGCCAGTAGAAGGTAAACCAATAAATCTACATCTTCCCGACAAATATGAAGAACCAGTAAACCTTAAGTAGCAACAAGAATGATTAGAACTGCAAAAATAAATGAATGCGAAAAATAAATAAATCAGATACTCAAGTATTAGTAGATGTTTATAAGGATATGAAGCACATGCTATAAAAGCTAATTTAAGTGGTTTACTCATGATAAATAAGATATGCTCCTTAAGATCTGCACAACAAAAAACAATTAATATTTTTTTAGCTGAATAAGATCTGCAAAATAAATAATAATCATATTTATTTGTTTAGAAAAACTCTAGCAATTTTTAGCATAAACTAAGAATTTTAGCGTAGAGAAAAAATCATCTGAACTGAATGCACTTTCTCTTCAAAATGAATGACAACCAAGGATCAAACATAAACATTAGTTTTAGCGCTTATAAGACATGCAGAACAAAAAACAGTTACAATCAAACCGATTGATATTTTATTATCACATAATAAAACCCTAATAGCTTTTTTCGTGAATGGAAAATTATAAATGATATAAGGGATTACCTAGTTGTTCTCGAAGGAGAGAAGAGCGTTGGTTGATCTTTAAAATAAAACATTCACGGATAAAACAAAAAAATTATGCAAGCATGCAAACAACAAAACCCTAGAAAAGAAAAAAAAATCAACCTGGAAGAGAGCAGCGTCGCCCAATGAGTTTTGGGTTTCGATATCACGTTTTATAGAGTGATGTCGAGCCTAATAATATTTTTATAATAAAAAATAAGGAAAATATAATGAATTATTTGGAAATAATGTTGTATTTACCAAAAATAAACGAATTAGCATCTATTGGGATTTTGGAAAATTTATTTTGAAATATTGGAAATATTGCTTTTAGGAAACAACAACCTAAAATTTTTGGAAGTTTCGTAATTTTGGATACCTACATTATTCTCATATCACCGTAATTAGTTATCGCGAATATTTTTATATACAAATCTAAGACATAAAAAAATTAAAAACCAGCTTATTTATTTATTTTTTATTTTAAACTTATTTAATTTTTAATTATGGTATGAAAAAATTAAAGAAAATTAATGTATGAAAATAAGATTTATTATTTTGTTATTCTCGTTTTTTTATTGGCTTGCTTTCGATTTCAATTCTTGCTTCAATTTTTCTGTTTCTGTTTCAGATTCTAAAATTCTTTAATTATTTACTTTTGGACAAGATCACCAAAAAAATTATTTGCAAGAAAGACACAATGTCGGACTCAAAGGTTAGTTTCCACGACCAGTTTTATCAACTTTATTTGTTCTAATTATGCTCGGAAGTGTAATCTTATTCTTTAGTTTTAATTAATAAAATGGAGCTATAGTTGGGAAAATAATGATATGAGAACTGTAACTGGACATTTGACATTTTTCTTACATTTTTTATATTGATTAATTACACGATTGATTCTATGATTGATTTATTTTTACGAATGTAATCGTGAATGTGTGAAAGATTTTTGATTTACTTTGTTTTTAGCAATATTGTATTTTTGGCAATGTTATATTTTCCGATATAATTGTTTTAGGAAAAAAAAATCCGTTTTCCATTAAAAAAAATATTTTGTGGGACTAAAAATATTTTCCATGTTTTCAATTGGCCACGTAAAACAAATTTCCTTTAAAAGGTTTGGTGGGGCCAGAATCAACCGGAAGCGAGAATCAACCAGGAGCTCCGGTGAATGAGGTCGCTCGAAAAAACTCTGTTATTATATAGAGAATTAGAAGAGCAAAATCCCATTCCGGGGTATTCCGAAGGTCTAAGAGCAACTGCAGTCATGCGATCAAAACCAAAGACTAAAGAGCAAAAAAAAGATCAAATTTGGGGTTTAGTAGGTGTTCAAACACTACGGGCGAAGACTAAAAACCAAAAACTTTTCATCAGGCGCAACTATGAGTTGCGCCCCATTTTTTTATTTATTTTTTAATTAGTTGGGGCGTAACTTTTGACTCAGCCCCACCATCAGGCGTAACTTTTCACTCCGCCCCATCAGGCGTAACTTTAATCTACGCCCGACTAAAACCAAGCCAAAAACCAAATATGGTCTGGTTTTTGGTTTTAGTCTGATCTTTGATCGATACTCCTGCTCCACTGCGTCTGGTGTTTGATCGATACTCTGGGTTTTACTCGCCCACTACGGATGCTCTAACGACTCTAACCTGGGCAACGAAAAAGGGGCCCAATACTTAATCAACACATAAGGAGCCAGCAGTTGGTTCACCAAATCCCGACCCAGCGTCATACCTTCACTCTTAGATTAATCAGGTCCGAAGGATCCCATGCCCTTAGATTCACTCTTCCCGGGACTGCGCTATCAGAGCCGAAACGAGGGATCAGATTTTTAAAAATTGTGATTAATTTACTAATCAAAATAAAGATTCCGTGACTTAATCAATTGTATTGTGGAAAGAACAAAACTTTAAAGTTTAAGAACTAGCAAAACTCAAATTAGTGACTTGATTGTCAACATCAACGTACAGAAGAATAAGCACTATGACATTCTAGTTGTTTAATCATTTTTTTTCTTATTGATTCTTGTTCATCGTATGGTTGATGACGACAATCAATCAAAAAAGACAAAGAAATCAGAGTTTAACTTTATGGTGGGTTTGGTGTAGAATTTTAAAAAGGAAATTTATGGGTCCAGAGGATTTGGTAGAATTACGTTTCCCTTTGTATGTTTGGTTATCCGAATCTTTGGAATCACGTTTCCTAGGGGATTTAGTTTTCCACCAAATCCTCCATATGAAGTCCGACCCCTCCCACTAAGATTTGCTGGGAAACTTATCGAGGGATTTATGAACCCACTTTTTTTTAACTCTAAATCCCATATATATGCAATTTTAATATTTGAGGGTACTGCCAAACGGTACAAAGACTTTAATACAAGAAATCTCTATAAATCCTAACAATTTTAATTGAGTTACCAAACACACAAGAAATTTGCATGAATCCCAGAATTTATAATCCCATGGGATTATAAATTCTTGGAAACCGTAAATTCCGCAAACAAACCCACCATTAGTTTTTTTGTTCGGAAAAGAGGCTAATTCAGAAAATATTGATAAAGATGATTTAAGAAATCCGAAACCTAATAGAAAATTTTGAATATCACATAAAAGTCATACAAGGTGTAGTATCTTCGCCAATTCATAACTATCAAGTCTATCCCTTCAGACGTAAGAATAGTTTCAGGGGACATTCTCTCCAGCAAAGAAGATGACCAAACTGATTTTGAAAACAAAACCAGTATGTGTCAAAGCACAAGGCCATGACCGGATCAAATACAACCCAATGTTATTGAGAACATGTAAATAACATGAACTGGAGTTTTTTAAATTCAGATTGGCTAAAGCAATCAGGGTAGCAGTGACCCAAGTAGTAGTAACAATAGTCAAGTAGTATCCAAAGTGTCTAAAGTAGCAGTGGTAATATGAAAAGGTCTTTAAGGGTCTGAATCAGAACGAAACAGGAGACCCCGACTTTGAAGATGTAATAACAATTATAGTAATTTGTTACAGGAATTCTAGGTTGAAGCTACAAGTTTTGCTATCTCAAGCTTTTTGTTAATGTTAGTTGGTTAAAACTATATCCTGATTTTTAGTCTACTAAGTCAAGTCTCGGACTATGTTAGAATCTTTATAATAAGATTTACACAAGTAGATATTTCCATATAATTGTGACTGATTACGAGATTGTTTTCTTGTAGACTTCGTATCTTGAAAGATAGATAACAAGTTTATTACTTGGCAGAATTCCGATTTGATTATTTGGATACAATATTGATCTTGGAATTGATTTTTGAGATCGTCCAAGTACTCTTCTTAATAATCAGGTTCAAAGACTCCTTAATTAGTGTATATGTACTGCTGATTGAGAAGAGATAGAGATATAAAATTTACATAAATATTGTCAAGGATCATTAAGTTGGTCTGCTTGAAATTGTATTAGGTTTTGTCCATACAGGTTTCTGAACGAAAAAGTTGGTGGTGTACTTGGTACCCTCTCATTTTCAATTGATATCAGAGAAGGAAAACACCTTTAGACCTGACAAGTCTGTGTTTGTGAAGATATGAATTATGGACAAGAGTGCAGTCTCAGTTAACGTATCATCAGTTCTTGAAAGTTCTGTATTTATGGAGCCTGTTAGTGAGATCAGATCTTCCCCCTCGGGATTCTATGAACATTATGTTCCCATAAAACAATCTAATGTTGACAATTGTTATCCCTAGTATCTCACTGATGATCCTGACTTGGAAGTAGAAAGGGAAGTATCCAAGAAAATTGCTGAGATTCTAAAACGACTTGGGACTCATGATTCTGAGGTTAATAGGCTGAAAAACAAAGTCATCAATCTCATTGATAAGGTTAATGAGAAGGATTCCCGAATACAGATTATTCTCGAATAAAAGGCTGAAGTAGATATGCAAATTATCTCACTTGAGCCTCGACTATAGAAAAATGCTCTGGAACTTCTACGTCTACTAGGCACCCCTCCAACTCCATGTATTGCGTGTATGAAACTAAAAAATTATCCTTATCTATGGATCCATTGAAAATAAAGGAGTTAGAGGAAGTGATTGGCAACGTACTCATGATAACTCAAGCAAATCTCCTCCATAATTCCATGTTCAAATTATGACTAATTTGAAAAGAGATGATCAGTTAGTTTCTCTGACCAAGAAAACAATGTCTCTCCAGGAAGGAAAAGTTCCATGAAGAGTTCTTATGCCAAGAATACTCAGTCTGATCCAATCAAAACTCAGAAAATTTTCTACTTCTCTAATACGAAAGGTCATGTTCAAAGGAAGTGTAAGCTCAGAGTTGAAAACAATAAATCTGAGAGTCTCTTCGCCATACTCTGAATCTTATCTTAAAAGGAGTGACTAACATTCAAGACTTAAAACCTTTTGGTTTGAACAAAGATATTGGTTTCCATACCAATGTACATTCTAGGAATGTTACTATAGCATACTCATCAAATAAAACAAAAAGGCGCAATTTCAAATAAGACCTCAAATAGTCCCTCAAATTCTTTCATATGGGTTCTTAAAGAATCCATTATAGGGAATCTAAGGAACTACCGGTTAAGGAGACTGTTGTTGATGGTGGATTTTAGTTCAGGGCTAAAGTTGTAAAACAAAATTTTTGTACAACCGCTAACAAAGGATAAGGCCATTTTATAAGTGATGAATACTTCTTATCTTTATTAATTCACCTAGAATGGAGCATGTAGCAACAATCCCGAGTATTTAGTGAATTTTAGCATTACCAATTAATGCATGAATCACCTTGTATTTCTTGTGCTGTTCTCAGCAGAACTCTCATGGCTGGTGCGACATGATGACTGATTGTTACTCTCAGCAGAGTAACATGAATAACAAAGAATCAACAGTGAGGCATGCACAAAATACCCGTACATGCTACACTATTTTCTAACAAAGAGGATCATCTCTCGGTGTGTTATACTAGCCCGATCGAGCATATTTGAATCTGAACTGTCCATATCAGTTTCATAAACAATCACAGTCACGCAAGTTGGCCGCATGAATTAACCATCCTAGACGAACCCTAGCAGGAGAAGGCTATCACCGCAAAGACCACCAGCGTGCCCGTTTATTCCATGGTCGGTCGAACGCGTACCTTGCCCCCCGTTAAACACCAACCCTGAAAGGGAATGGTCGAGTAGGCATGGAGCGTCTAGCATGCATAAGACTATTGGAAAACAATCTTAAAAAAGGTCGTGACCGTCCATCTTCGCAGGCATGATTGGACGGCTTAGATCCCCCCTTGATCAAGTGGTGAAGTGTTGGCACACCAATTGGCGGTCCCATTTCCCACCTGCTTGATCGGTTCTCCCATAGTAAAGCCGTGTAGCAACCAACGGTTGCCCAAACAAGGCTGGCGTGATGCCTTAACAAGCCGTGGAGGTCCAAAACAATCACGTCCATCCAACTTCGCAGGCATGGTTGGATGGCTTAGATTGCGCCCAGGGCCATGGAGCAAGCAAACATATGCTCACCGCCGGCCCAAGATACCTCCTGTGCAATCTCTCTCCTCGAAGGAGGCGTACAACCACCAAAATTGTTTGGTTAAAGTCGGTCGGTCCGAAACCCTAATTAGGGTTTGCGGTACCATTCATGTGTCGCAAAATAATCTCAAGCGTCCATATTCGCAGGCTTGAATGGAAGGCAAAGATGAAGCTTCAAGGGAGGCCGAACATGCTAGCATGACCACCGTGGTCCTGACTTCATGCCTGACCGATCGTCCAAATCCTTCCTTGGTCAGGCATCTTGGTTCGCGTGCCCAAAGGTGGTGTGTCACGCTACCTTAACAAATCCTTTGCGACATAGGATTTTTGTTGAATTCTAATCTCGACCACTCATCTTTGCTGGCCAAATTGAGTGGTCTAGATCGGACCTTTGCGAATCAAGAAAGCATGGGCGTAAACACCAACGTGCCACCTCATTGCAGGACCAATCGGTCCCTCTAGAAATTCTCCCTAAGCTTGAATTCGTTCGAGCTGAAAGTGACAGCTTGCATACCTCCCAAACCCTAATCCAACGGTCGCAGATTAGGGTCGCAAGCCATCTCATCCGTCCAACTTCGCTAGTTGGGACGGATATCCTAGAATGGGAATTAGGCGACAAGTAAGGTATCACCGTGATCATCATCCACCACTCTTTTGCATAGAGTGATCGTCCAAAGCATGTCTTTCCCATGCATCCTCCAAATAATCACTCGAAGATGGCTATGCATGCATATATTTTAAGATGCTTAATCCGCGACCTACTCCGTTAAGCCTTAAAACAACGATGCTTAATACATGCTGAATATATTCAATGCATTACATGCATAGAATACACACGATATTTTATAAATATCGACTTCCAAAATAACTTAGTTATTTAACCCAGCATTACATGCTACCTTCTGTGGGTCCCACGATCCACACACTCGAGACATCAATCATGTCACAAACTGGGGATACATACGGGGTATTGGTCTGGCAGTTTATAGCGCGTAGCGTGCAACGCGCCATCACAAGAACGTGTCAGGAAGACATGGACGATTAGTGATGATGGGAGAAGTTGGCAAGACTGATCGTGTGACACTAACACACAACTCCAATACTCCATCACTCCACTTCCCACGAGAGACGTGAATAAGGCTCAATTGAATTGTTAGGTTCTCCTCCATATTTCAGAAAACAGAGAGGACAACATAGAAATCAAGTGTTAATACAAAACGTATTCAAACACCCAGAGCCTGCTTGAATTATTCGTAAGCCTGCTCACCTTTCTGTTACAAGTCATAAAACAACCTACATCTTTACAATCTCAACACCTTCTTCGCTTCCCTCCCTAAGATCAACCCCATCTCATTCACTTTGTGATAGAAGCAAGTCTGGAACGACCATTTCTTGGTTTAGGCCAGAATTGTATAGATTGATCTCTCGAATCAAAAGCACTCCCATGGAGTGCATTTGTTTAAGGTTTAAACTCATTTCTCATCCACACACCCCAAAATTACCAAAACCGGCAGAGATAATTTTCACCCATAAACAATTGGCGACCACAGTGGGAGATTAGTCTCTCGGTTGCAATATCAATTTCTTCAATACCCAATCCTATTTGGATGATTTCAAAATGGTTGGTCTTAGGACTTCCCCAACAACTTCAGGGTTAAATCGGAGTTCCTCCAACGATGATGCTCCTCTTTCCAACGGTATGTCTGACGGAGACGCTGGAAGAATCCCAACATTAATCGAGTTATCACGGGTACAGGAGATTCACACGAACAACATGAACCTGATCAAAGAAACAGTGAATGATGTACTCGATCTCCTCATCAAGATGACATCAGATATGAGCGGTTCCCCTGTCATGGAGATTTCTACACTGGGGACTGATCCTCGCAACGATCCTCCTCAAGTCAACACTTTCACTATGATCCAGAGACCAGTGGATTAGGAGGCGACTTCTCTAGTGGAAAGTTTATGCGAGCTCTTACACCTCTCGAAGATCCAGCGGGTGGAGACGTTTTCTGCCATCAACCAGATAGCCTTGGACATGCGTTTGGCTCCCTTATGTCCAGAAGCCTCAAGAACATCAGAGATGTCTGTGAACAACGTCACGTTTACAGAAGAAGACATGATGAAGGAAGAAGGTCACAACCGGGCCCTACACGTTACTACATGCATCAAGGATTCAGAGTTGAAGAAGGCACTTATCGACACAGGAGCATCTGCGAACGTGATTACTCTCAAGACATTCAAGACAGACAAAGTTCTCCCAAGCAAGGGAACATCCAATCAAAGGTAAAATTCGAAGTCATAGAAAAGGAGCCAGACTACCACATGATACTGGGGAGACCATGGCTTCATGACAATAGGATCGTCCCCTCGACATATCACCAATGCCTGAAGACTATGCTGAATAAAGAAGTTGTTCGTATACCTGCATCGTTTTCTTCTTATGCACCAATATGTGGGGTGGAATTATTTTAACCAAGAGAATCTCCACACGAGGAATCAGACAAAGTTCATTACATCCCACTCCCCACATGGGCATCAATCCAAGAAGAGGACCGACTTGCATCATTGAAGACTAAACCCCATGATGCACAGATCAGGTACTGCGTGGATTTCAAAGACTTGAACATATGCTGACCCAAATACAATTTTCTTCTACCTAACATCGACATGCTAGTAGATGCTACTAGCGGGCACGACATGTTCTCCTTCATGGATGGATGTAGCGGCTACAATCAGATAAGGATGTAAGCACACCGCAAGTAAGACAGCTTTTCGAACTCCTCTTGGAATTTTTTACAATACTGTAATGCCATTTGGTTTAAAGAACACCGGTGCAACGTATCAACGCACTATGACGGCAATCATCCACGACATGATGCATAAGCAAGTAGACTACGTGGATGATATGGTAGTCAAATAAAAAGCTGGAGGGCCCACACAGGAGTCTTACGAAAAGTGTTCGAAAGGTGACTGCTCTGAGGGAATAAAGGTGGACCCATCCAAGACCCAAGCTATCCTCATGATGCTGCTTCCAGAAATCAAAAGCTTCATGGGCAAGGAAGCGTTTCAGAAGATTCAACGAATATTGTCATCTCCAAATCATCATGAAGGGTTCGCCTATTATGTCAGCCCAGACGAGAGCGAGCCCAAGACATCTTCAGATCTACTGGAGACGACACCTCAAGGGAGTAGCCTCAACAAGATATCAATGTCCGCATCATTATGTCAAGAAAGAATCCGCATCTTGGGAAAATCACTCTGTCAGACTTAAGAGGAATGCTTCAGCGAAACAGCGAATATCCAAAGTCAAGAGGTCTCGAATTTAGGCACTGAAGGGTCACGATCCAAATGTAACTAAACAACAAGTGGTGTAATTGTGCGTCTATAAGATGGTACCTGTATATCGTAGTTTGTCGAAGAATCTGCGCTTTCAGACATCCTCCGAACTCTATGAAGCTGCTAAAAGCTCAGTTGCGATAGCACCTTCCCTGCTAGAAAATAACAAGCCTGCCAGTAATGAAGATCCTCATGATGTTCGTGGAAGCATACATCTCAACAACATGGAATACAACCTTTAGCCTTCTGTAAGCAGTTTCGCTGAATTAGCAAGAGGAAAACCACCGATATACAATATCATGCGCGTCCAAAATAGCCAACTCCAACTCCAGTACCACATACACGACTGCTACAATGATGAAACAATATCCAAGATATTCCATATCTGTATCGATGGGCAAAAATATCAATGAGAGACGCTTTCTGGATTCCGTCTCCCGTGGAAGAAGTAGTCGCGTTACCAAAGGAGATTGCACCTGGGAATTAATAAGAACTTCCCTACTTATCAAAGACACGATCCAAAGATGATAATGGAAAAGGAGTGTAACTGGGGACTGCTTAGCACGGACCATCTCAAAGATGGTGAATTTATAGAGATGCAAGCATGCTATCGTTATGATTCAAAGATATCCAAAGACGAGGATATACTCAAGAGAGCAGACGTATTGTAAAAAAACAATGATGTTCCTGGACCGTCTATGAAATGTAATGCAGACATAAAGACGGCCTCATGAACCCAGCATGACAATGTCCATCAAGTCGAAGGATCAGTGGGTACTTGTGGGCAGGGGAATGTCTCCCTATTTTTCATTGTATGAGGAAACATCAAGGAAGCTATCGGTTCCATCATTAGCTTCTCCCTCGAGACAAGCTCTACCACTATATAAATACTGCCAAGTTCATGCCTGTAGCTATCATGCTCTTCCTTCCAGTCTCTTCCGATCATAACTGCAGCTAAGAACCATTGTTCGTTTGTTGATACCAGTGCCCGAGCTTCACTATAGAAATAATCATTACGGACAGAGGTAATCCAAACTTCTGCATATTTTATTTTCCCACAGAGAAGTAATAGAGTCACGGAGGAGAGATCACGATATATTTATTATGGTAAACTCACCGACCATACAAGATAGAACCATATAAATCATGCTTGGGGACTGAGGATCAACATGAAATTCCTTCGCCGTTAGTCAAGGACTTCTTCAACAAAAGAGAGATGGTCAATCAAGAAGTATGTAATTTTCAAGGGGAAACCAAACTGAAGAAGAGGCCGCTTCAATGCTCACTCCAGCAGAAGCCACTTCAAATGCTCCCTCAAATATGCTTCAATGCTCTCTCTCCAGAAGAAGGCGTTTCAGCTTTCTCTCCAGCAGAAGCCACTTCAAGGCTCCCTCCAGCAGAAGCCTCTTCAAAGATCTCTCTCTAGAAGAAGGAGTTTCATCTCCAACACTTCAACGCTCTCAGGGACCTGTTCGCTCCAGAAGCTGCTTCAACGCTCTCCAGGACCTGTTCGCTCCAGAAGACGCTCTCCGGGACCTCCTCGCTCCAGAAGCTGCTTCAACGCTCTCTGCAGGACCTATATCCACATTTGAGCACACAAGGTTTATTTTTAAGCAAAGCAAGCACGCAGTAGATCCTATGTTTAAGCGAAGCAGGCAGCAAGGTCAAGGCAGCAAGGCCAGTGTTTGGTCAAGATAACAGGGTCGGTGTTTGGTCGAAGTAGCAAGGATGATGCTCAAGCAAGAATATCAACCATACGGGAAAAGCAGGCACATGACAGGGACGACGTCTGAAACATGTACACGGTGGACCCGTGTTTGATCGAAGCATGCACAGTTTTCCATGTTTGAAGCAAGCATGCTCACATCAGGTCCCACGCTCGACCGAAGCAGACATAGCAAGGTCGATCGAAGCAGGAAAAACTGACATTCGAGCAGAGCAAGCACGAAGTAGGCTCTCGACCGAAGAAGGAAAGACCGATATTTGAGCGGAGCAAGAACGAAGTGGGCTCTCGACCGAAGCAGGCATCGCAAGGTCGATCGAATCAGGCAAGACCGATATCATGCTAGGGGAATGCTCGCTTGGACGCCTCTTGAACGTGACATGCTCCAAGGACAAGATGACCCGTCTCTCCTGGTAACATCTAAACTTTGTCTCGAAAGTTTTATCTTTATTTGTCATCATCTAATGCCTACCCCACAATAGTGTAACCATCATATGCTAGGCAGGGGACTTAAGGTTGATGGTGGATTTTAGTTCAGGGCTAAAGTTGTAAAACCAATTTTTTGTACAGCCGCCTGCAAAGGACAAGGACATTTGATAAGTGATGAATACTTCTTCTCTTTATTAATTCACCTAGAATGGAGCATGTAGCAAAAATCCCGAGTATTATGTGAATTTTAACATTACCAATTAATGCATGAAGCGCCTTGTATTTCCTGTGCTGTTCTCAGCAGAACTCTCATGGATGGTGCGGCATGGTGACTGATTGTTACTCTCAGCAGAGTAACATGAATATCCAAGTATCAAAAGTGAGGCATGCTCGAAATACCCGTACATGCTACACTATTCTCTAGCAAAGATGATCATCTCTCGGTGTGTTATACTAGCCTGATCGAGCATATTTGAATCTGGACTGTCCATATCAGTTTCAGAAATAATCACGTCCACGCAAGTTGGCCGCATGAATTAAATAGCCTAGACGAAATTTAGCATGAGCAGGCTATCACCTCAAAGACCACCAGCGGGCACGTTTATGCCCTGGTCGGTTGAACGCGTACCTTGCCCCCCGTTAAACACCAACCCTGAAAGGGAATGGTCGAGAAGGCATGGAGCGTCTAGATGCATAAGACCGTTAAAAAACAATCTTAAAAAAGGTCTTGACCGTCCAACTTCGCAGGCATGATTGGACGGCTTAGATCGTCCCTCGATCAAGTAGTGAAGTATTGGCACACCCATTGGCGGGCCTATTTACCACCTGCTTAATCGGTTCTCCCATAGTCAAGCCGTGTAGCAACCAACGATTGCCCAAACAAGGCTGGCGTGATTCCTTAACAAGCCGTGGAAGTCCAAAACGATCATGATAGACGCATTTATGTGTCTAATTTGTCCTCAATGTTTCGTATTGTTAGTACTCGTTTTTATCCTTATTATGGTGTTTTGTGTGTTTGTAGGTATTTTTTGGAAATAAAGATTGTAGGAAAATTCGGCTCGAAAAGTTGCTCGGAACACCTCGGAGGACATTTGCTAAAGGCACCCTCATTGTGGATAAGGGGCACCTCAGTTAGGCACTGCTATTCTTTTGAGTTCTGGTTAGGGGGACACCATCTTCAACATTTGAAAAACGATTTTTGGCGGGAAAACCATGCATGCAACTGGCAGAATTTTCGATTGATTTTCGAACGTGTTCTAGGGCAATCAAATGGCTAATTCTTGGTAGGAAGTTGTGTTATGTCCTAGAAAACATGTTTTGGGCTTTTGGTTCGATCAAATTTGGCTATAATTGGCTATCCAATTCACGAGCTCAAAACAGATAAACACGCGTGTTCTGGAAGAATTTGTGTGTGTTCTGATCGTGTTTGATGCATCTAGCAACCTTGTGGAGCATGTGTGATATAAATTGGAGCGTGCTGGACTAAAAAAAACGCGTGAGAAGCTAAAACAGGGAAGAAAATATCCCGAGATTATTTTCTTTCACTGCTGAGAAATGGGAAGATTTTTGGGAGTAATGAGCGAAGATTCTTGGTCCAAAGGTGTATAAATAGGCTACTGGGGTCGAGTAGAAGGTTATGGAGGGATTGGGAGAGCTACGGAGCATTAGAAAGTCGAGAAAATCAAGCCGCGAAAAATTCCAGTTCTGCTGCTGCTGCCTCCTGAAAACGTGAAGAACAGACTCTTCAGAGCAGTCGTTTTTTCTGCAGCAGTTCTACGACACAGGAGCGTGGGTCGCACATGAACAGCAACAGTTTTCGTTCTTTGTAACAGTGTTTGCAACATTTATAAGCGTTGCAAACACCCGGTTTTCACCATTTTCACCATTTCATCATTTGTAAACCATTTTTGAGCAATAATAATGAATTTTGAGTGTGTTTCCAACATGATGAGCGGCTAATTCTCCCACAACCAAGGCAATGAGGAAGCTATTTACGCATGAATGATTGGTAATTAATTTATTTTCTCTAATTTATATTTTATAATTCACTCAATCACTGCTTTTGCGGAGTTTTTAATTGTTTGCATAATTTTTGTCATTAGTTGTGATTCAATTAGATAGGTTATGCTTTGTATTAAGATAATCTATGCTTAAGGGATACAATTAATTGTTGAGAATTTGCCTGATTATTTGTGAATTAAGAAACAAGGGATTTAAAAGATAAATAGAGTTTTGGGTTGTTAACCATAATTTATTCATGTGTAATAGTGGAATCAGTGTCTTGGTTATTCTCTCTTATCTTGAAATCAAATTTTGATCTAAGTTTCCTTTACTTTTAAGTTTAATTAAATCTAAATTCCTTTGCCTTCACAAGTTTCAAAAGAACCTTTCACTATCACTTTCTACAATACAACAATTTTTGGCGCCGTCGACACGGAGCTTGTCTTTAGGCTAGTTTTTAGATTTTTATTCTTTTTTTTTTTAGGTTTTTATTTGTTTTTATGTTATTTGTTCTTCTTTACGTTTTTGTTTTTGTCTTTTTACTACAGATTTGGAATTTGGAGCGAAAGAAAATTTTGCCAAAACTTTTGGTGAATATTTAGAGATTTGGAGTTAAAGACGAAGTAAAAGGCGAAGCGAAAGAAGAAATTTTTTTTATTATAAAAAGAGAAAAAAAAGAGAGAGTTTAGTTTTTTTTTTTTTTTTTTTTTTATAATAAAAAAAATTTCTTCTTTCGCTTCGCCTTTTACTTCGTCTTTAACTCCAAATCTCTAAATATTCACCAAAAGTTTTGGCAAAATTTTCTTTCGCTCCAAATTCCAAATCTGTAGTAAAAAGACAAAAACAAAAACGTAAAGAAGAACAAATAACATAAAAACAAATAAAAACCTAAAAAAAAAAAGAATAAAAATCTAAAAACTAGCCTAAAGACAAGCTCCGTGTCGACGGCGCCAAAAATTGATGTGAATCAATAATGTTGTAGAAAGTGGTAAGAAAAGGTTGTCGTTCACTCGGACTCGTTGAATTGATTTTAGGAAAAATAAAAGATAAATATATATATAATTTATGTCACAAGATGGAGAGAGTTACCGAGACTCGGGATTCCACCAATTCTCACATTCATGCGGTTCATCTACTAATTCCGGACAATTAAAGCTCATAAAATAACAAACATCGACTCTAATTCTTTGCCAAGGTAGATTCTATAAAGAATTATATGTAACTCACAAGCATGGCGCATCTAAAGTACCTAAGACTAAGCATGCGACATCTAACAAATTCACAAATAATCAAGAAAAATCATAAATCAATTATAATAGTGCAAATAGTCATAAAGGAATTAATTAGAATTACCACATGGGTGCAAAACAGCTTCCTCCTTCGTCCCAGTGATGGGTTCTAGCTTCTCATGTTGTAGACACGCTCAAAATGGTTTTTCATTGCTCAAAATGTGTTTACAAAGAAGAAAATGGAGAAAATGATGAAAATCGGGTGTTGCAACGTTTATAACTGTTGCAAACACCGTTACAAAGAAAGATATATATAAACTGCTTCTGCGACTGTAGCTATGCGACGCTCGGTCCACTATCGTTGTCGCTGTTGAACAGAATGACTGCCTTGGCAAGTCTGTTCTTCACGATTCCAGAAGTGCAGCAGCAGAAACTGTTTTTCTGGTGATTAGCCGATAAGGCGACATTCCAATGGGGGTCTTAAACGCAGTACGGTAAGCCCATAAGGCATCAGTAAGCCTAGACGACCAGTCTTTCCGATTAGGATTAACTGTTTTCTCTAATATACGTTTTATCTCCCTATTGGAAACCTCTACCTGACCACTAGTTTGTGGATGATACGGGGTGGCTACCTTATGTGTAATACCATATTTCTTCATCAAAAGCTTAAAAGGTCCATTACAAAAGTGCGACCTTCCATCACTAATTATAGCTCGCGGTGTACCAAAACGTGTAAGTATATTATTTTTCAAGAACTCAAGCACAACCCTATGATCATTGGTTTTACACGCAACCGCCTCAATCCACTTAGAGACGTAGTCTACGGCGACAAGGATGTATAGGTTACCAAAAGAATTAGGAAACAGACCCATAAATTCAATACCCCACACATCAAAGACCTCAACAACTAAAATAGGGTTCAAGGGCATCATGTTCCTACGGGAAATGGTTCCTAATTTCTGGCAACGCTCACAAGTAACACAGTAAATGTGAGAGTCTTTAAACAACGAAGGCCAATAGAATCCACACTGCAATATCTTAGCAGCAGTCTTCTTAGCACTAAAGTGACCCCCACAAGCATGATCATGACAAAAGGAAATAATACTGGACTGGTCACTCTCAGGTATACATCTCCTAATAATCTGGTCTGGACAATACTTAAATAAATAAGGATCATCCCAAAAGAAGTGCTTAACCTCAGCTAAAAACCTAGAACGATCTTGTTTACTCCAATGTTGGGGCATTCGACCAGTAACAAGATAGTTCACTATATTCGCATACCAAGGTGATTGGGAAACAGAGAACAATTGTTCATCAGGAAAGCTGTCCCTTATATGAAGGGAATCATTAGGGGAACTAACAATTAGCCTAGACAAGTGGTCTGCTACTACATTTTCTGCACCCTTTTTGTCTCTAATGTCTGGGCAAAATTCTTGTAATAAAAGGATCCACCTAATCAATCTAGGTTTGGTATCCTTCTTAGACAAAAGGTATTTCAAAGAAGCATGATCAGTATAGATTACGATCTTAGAACCTAAGAGGTAGGATCTAAACTTGTCTAAGGCAAACACAATGGCCAACAGTTCCTTCTCGGTAGTGGTATAGTTCATCTGGGCTTCATTCAGAGTTTTGCTAGCATAGTAAATCACATGAAGTAACTTATTTTTTCGCTGACCTAGCACAACACCAATAGCATAATCTGAAGCATCACACATGATCTCAAAGGGTAAGTTCCAGTTGGGTGCCTGGACTATGGGGGCGGTAGTGAGTAAAGTCTTAAGCTTCTCAAAAGCCTCTAAACAAGCATCATTAAAGACAAACTTAGCATGTTTTGCAAGTAAATTGCAAAGAGGTCTAGAAATCAAGCTAAAATCCTTAATGAATCGACGATAAAAACCTGCATGCCCTAAGAATGACCTAATATCTTTTACGGTTTTTGGGACCGGTAAGGTTTTAATAAGGTCAACCTTGGCTCTATCTACCTCTATACCCTTTGAAGATACGATATGCCCTAGAACGATTCCTGAACGAACCATGAAATGACATTTTTCCCAATTCAGCACTAAATTCTTTTCCTTACACCTAGTCAAAACTAATGACAAATGATGCAAGCACTCATCGAAAGACGAACCAAACACTGAAAAATCATCCATAAAGACCTCTAAGAACCGTTCTACCATGTCAGAAAATATGCTCAACATACAACGCTGAAAGGTCGCAGGGCATTACATAGCCCGAAAGGCATGCGTCTATACGCAAAGGTACCAAAGGGACAGGTAAAAGTGGTTTTCTCTTGGTCTTCTGGGGCAATAGGAATCTGATTATAGCCGCAAAATCCATCTAAAAAGCATAAATGGCTACGGCCAGCTAATCTTTCGAGCATTTGGTCGATGAAGGGAAGGGGAAAGTGGTCCTTCCTAGTGACCTTGTTCAATTTTCTATAGTCAATACAGACACGCCAACCCGTGGTCATTCGGGTTGGGATTAACTCATTTTTTTCATTCTGGACTACAGTAATACCAGATTTCTTGGGAACAACCTGAACGGGGCTGACCCACTTACTGTCTGAAATAGGGTAGATAATGCCCGCATCTAACAGCTTCAGAACCTCGGTTCGAACTACTTCTTTCATATGAGGGTTCAGTCGACGTTGCATCTCCCTAGAAGGTTTAGTATCTTCCTCTAAATAAATCTGATGCATACAAACAGTAGGACTTATACCCTTAATGTCTGCTATGGTCCACCCTAAAGCTTCCTTGCTATTCTGAAGGACGGTTACTAGCCTACTTTGCTGATCACTATCCAAGTCGGATGCTATAATCACAGGTAAAGTTTCAGATGGGCCTAAAAACACATACTTCAAGGTATCTGGTAGTGGTTTGAGGTCTAATTTAGGAGGCTTTTCCAACGAAGGAACTGGGGTAGACTCCGAAATGGGTAGAGGTTCGAACTTAGGTTTCCATCCACTACTAGTGTCTATCAAAGGGGTTGAATCTAACAAAGCATTTACCTCATTAATCACATCATCATCATCAAAATCAATCCCAAAGTGAGCTAGGCATTTCTCTTATGGATCTTCCATCAAAGTGTTTGGTAATGACTCCTCTACTAATGTTCCTATCATGTTCACCTCTTCTATGCCCGAGTCATCTAGTTCAGAGGGTAGCTTACTAACATGAAAGACGTTCAGCTCAATAGTCATATTACCAAAAGACAAATTCATAATACCAGTTCGACAGTTAATGATCGCATTGGATGTAGCTAAAAACGGGCGACCTAAAATTACCGGTATATGGTTCTCTGGGTCAGGGACAGGTTGGGTATCTAGGATAACAAAATCCACCGGATAAATAAACTTGTCTACCTCTATGAGAACATCCTCGATCACACCCCGAGGAATTTTTACGGACCTATCAGCTAACTGAAGAGTCATCTGGGTAGGTTTCATCTCACCAAGTCCTAGCTTAAGGTACACATGGTATGGCAGTAAGTTCACACTGGCTCCTAAGTCAAGCAACGCTTTCTCAACACGATATTTACCTATTGTGCAAGCAATGGTAGGGGACCCTGGGTCTTTGTACTTAGGAGTAGTGGTATTCTGAATAATAGAACTCACATGACTAGCTAGGAAGGCTTTCTTTTGAACACTAAGCTTACGCTTTCGTGTACACAAGTCCTTAAGAAACTTGGCATAAGCGGGAATCTGCTTAATCGCATCCAACAATGGGAGGTTGATAGTAACCTGCTTAAAAACCTCCAAAATATCTTTATAGTTGGATTGGCTCTTAGTTGGAACTAGCAGCTTGGGGAACGGGGCTCTAGGAACAAAGCCGGACTCAACGGGACCCTCATTGGTCTCATTAGAGACTCTATCAGTCTCCTCATCATTTTCTGGCTCAAGCAGGTGAACTACAACATGTTCACTATCAGGCATGGTTACCTTGTTGTCTACCACTCGACCACTCCTAAGGGTTTTAATGGCATTAACATGTTCTGACGATCTTCCACCTACTTCATGAACTCCTCTAGGATTGGGTTGAGTTTGACTAGGAAACTTACCTTTTTCCCTCAAAGACTCATTTATATGACTAACTTGGGTTTTCAACTCGGAAATAGCCTGAGAGTTAGCATAACCTATACTCCTACTTTCTTTTATCCCTTGTGCAACCATTTGGTTGATATTTTCAGAGCTTTTAATAAACGAGGCGAGAGTCTCTTCTAAACTTGTGATCTTTTTATCCGAATGGTTCTGGAACTGGGGTTGACCTGAAGAGTTCCTAGCATAACCAAAACCTGGGGGAGGCTGAGAATTACTAGACTGTCCTTGATTCTGGCCCTTAGACCAAGAAAATTAGGATGGTTTCTCCAACCAGGGTTGTAGGTCTCTGAGTATGGGTCAAACTTCTGACGGTTCTCAAACCTAGCATTGTTATAGACAGCATGGGCTTGTTCTTCACTAACATGTCCTTCCCAAAATGAGTTATCGGGCTCTATTCCACAACTAGAGACTGGAGAGGCTCTATTAGGTTCAACAAGGGACCTATTTTTAGACTGACCCATTTCCAAAGCTTCTAACCTTCTAGACAAAGCAACAAACTTAGCATCTGACTCGAAGCTTGTATCTACCATATTGGTGCTACTTCTATTGACCAAGAGTCTTTTAGGAGGTTCAACACAAGGCTCCCACTGTTGGGATTTTTCAGCGATAGTTCCTAAGAAGGTGAAAGCATCCTCAGCAGTTTTATTAGTGAACTCACCAGCGCACATAGACTCGACCATGGATTTGGTCGAATAGTCTAAACCATTATAAATAATCTCTACAAGTTTCATCTTATCAAACCCATGGTGATGACACTGGGATAGGAGATCATTGAATCTCTCTAAAAACCTATAAAGAGACTCTCCCTCTTGTTGCACACTAGCACTAATTTTCTGCCTAACAGTTGCAGTTTTATGCTTAGGGTAGAATTTCATATAGAAGGCAGCGATAAGATCTTGCCATGTTTCAATGGATTCAGAAGGTAGGTTGTTCAGCCAGGTCTTGGCTTTATCTCTCAAGGAGAAGGGAAACATCTTAAGTTTCAAGACTTCATCAGTAAGGTCTTTTATTCTAACTGTCCCACAAATTTCCTCAAAGTCCCTAATATGAAAATAAGGGTTCTCATCATCTTTTCCTAAGAATATAGGGATCATATGAAGAATACTAGGTTTTATCTCGAAATTAGCCGTATTGGCTGGCAATTTAATGCACGAAGCTCGGTTGGCCCTAGTTGGGAACATGTAATCTTTCAAAGTAGTCATTGCTGGCACAGCTGACGTACTAGGGGTACTTTCCTCACAAAGAGACAGATTCTCAAAACTGAAGTTTCCAAAAACTGGGCTCTCAAAAGAAGAGTCTTCGAGCTCCCCGCCTTCACAAGAAGAACTACTAGGTTTGTCACTAATCAAACGACCTAGAGTGTTTCTTTTCCAAGCCCGTTCTCTAATGACCTCGAGCATACACTAGAAAAACAAAAGAAAAAGAAAAAGAAAAATCCTAAAAGGAAGGGAGGTTCTAAGCAAACACAAAGCAGGCTGACTCCACCAAAGCAAACCTAAAATTTTCTAGCAAACAAAAAGTATGATGGATCCACTTAGATTGTTTTCTAGACCAGCTTCTAATCCTTCGAAAGAGAATTCGTTACAATCTGAGCAAACCCCTCTGGAATCAATCCGGGTTTAAGTAAGTTGAATAGAGGCGAGGGAAGCTGCTGAAGCTTTGATACCCAAGGCCTCACCGCATTACAGGGCGGCGCAGTCACGCATTCAACTCACAGAAACTTTCATGAACTTCGAAGAATGCTCAAAAGAGTAACCAATATCTTTCGAATGACTTTCCTACTAAGCTCGTTACCCTATAGGTCTTGTTCTATTCCAAATTTTAAAGCTTAGGTTCGCGTTAAGTTTCGTTTTCCTAAGGCGGGCAAGAAGGGAACGGTGATGAAATCCGAACCCTTATCTTATATGGCCAGTCCTTGCCCTTTACTAGGAATTTAAAACAGCCGTTTTCAGTTCCTCGACATATATGCAAACGAAGGAATACAGTAACTCGCTAGCAGGGGATTCGCGAGTGTTTCGACAAACTTACCTCCCGTACCAGACAGGGGATGAACCGCTGAAGTCGACTCGGGCCACGACTCCTATGTCATGTGCGAACCCGAGGGGCCGAGGTGATATCGTAATCACCGTCCTTCTCTGCAAACAGTTTAATATTTAACTACCCTTCCGTAGGGTTTAAAAAAAATAAAAATGTCCAAGTCCAAAGTCCAAAAAGATAAAGTGCAAAAGAAAAAAAAATAAAAAATTACAAGAATAAATAAACTCTAATACAATCAAAAAAAAAAAAAAAAAAGAGCTTATTGGGCTATTAAGCAGCTAAATTTTTCACTTGACAAGGCAGGAGCCCATAGGAAACTCCAGCTCAATGAGTTGGACGAGATTCGTATAGATGCTTACGATAGTGCGAAGGAGTATAAGAACAAAATGAAACTTGTGCATGATAGAAATATTTTACGGAAGTCATTTTCTCCAGGTCAAAAAGTTCTTCTGTATGATACCCGCTTGCATCTTTTCCCTGGGAAGTTACGTTCTCGGTGGACGGGTCCTTTTATTGTTCGTACTGTTTTTCCTCATGGAGCTGTTGAGATCGAGACACCGGATGGTAGTAGTTCTTCGAAGGTTAACGGTCAGAGATTGAAACCCTTTTTAGAGCCCTATCCTACAGGTGATGTTGAGGAGGTCCCTCTGGAGGACCCTGTTTAACCTTGATTGACCATCGAGGCGATTGTATGTTGTATATTAGTTTTTGATTTCTCTCTTCACCCAGGTACTATCTTTCCAACTTCTCTCTTTGCTGATTCCTCATGTTACTTTACTTTTTGGTATTGCTCTTTCATTAGAAACATTGAGGACAATGTTAGATTTAAGTTTGGGGTGGGGAAGAAACTTTTTGTTAGCTTTTAGTTGCAATAAATAAACTCCAGAGCCTAGAAATTTATGTTTATTAAGGATGGCACTAACCAATCTAAGTGGATGGAAGCATTTTGGTTGTAGGAGTTGAGGAACCAATCTGATTAGATGGAAACATCTAAAGAGTCTATTCATAAAAGCACAGAGCTCAGGTGTTAGAAAACATGGTAGTTTCTCCATATCCTCGTGATGGAAACATCGAAAGAATCCTGATCACTTCTTTTATTTTTCTTTTTACAATTGCTAGGGTGGAATAGAGTGGTTGAGATACTCAAAAAAAAAAAAAAAAAAAAAAAAAATTTGAGACCAGACCACTAGACCAAACAGAATAAATACAATAAAGTCGACCACTGGTACCCTTGTATATGCCAGCTGAGTTGACCTAGAGTTAGGATTATCGACCACTGGTCCCCTTGTATATGCCAGTGTGTTGATATTAGTCCAAGACCAGTATCTCAGTCCGTTAGGATAGGTTCACCCTAGGCAACATCATCCACGTTTTTCTATTCTTAATCTATGTGATTGGTTGACTCCGGTTTATGATGTCCATAAACTATCTGAGTAGAGCTCTGTCACTTTATATGAATTTTAGTATGCTTGAGTGCAAACTCGTGTACAGCAATTGGAATTTCGCATCAGGGTACTTCCTCCTGTAGTCAATAAGTATGCCAACCAAGGAAATTCTTTAGTGCCTTCCAAGGTTCTGCATAGATAGCTAGGGTCTGGAGTAAAAGGTTTTGTGGGTACACCTCTGTTAAACCCTCTGGAGACGACACTCCGCCACTAGGGCCACCTAGCGGTTTAACGGCTTGCTGCACGTGCTAAGTGTAGTCATTTTATTTCCTAGATTAGATTTGCTCGGGACTAGCAAATAATAAGTTTGGGGGTATTTGATAGACGCATTTATGTGTCTAATTTGTCCTCAATGTTTCGTATTGTTAGTACTCGTTTTTATCCTTATTATGGTGTTTTGTGTGTTTGTAGGTATTTTTTGGAAATAAAGATTGTAGGAAAATTCGGCTCGAAAAGTTGCTCGGAACACCTCGGAGGACATTTGCTAAAGGCACCCTCATTGTGGATAAGGGGCACCTCAGTTAGGCACCTGCTATTCGCACCCCAGTTCTGGTTAGGGGGACACCATCTTCAACATTTGAAAAACGATTTTTGGCGGGAAAACCATGCATGCAACTGGCAGAATTTTCGATTGATTTTCGAACGTGTTCTAGGGCAATCAAATGGCTAATTCTTGGTAGGAAGTTGTGTTATATCCTAGAAAACATGTTTTGGGCTTTTGGTTCGATCAAATTTGGCTATAATTGGCTATCTGTGGAGCATGTGTGATATAAATTGGAGCGTGCTGGACTAAAAAAAACGCGTGAGAAGCTAAAACAGGGAAGAAAATATCCCGAGATTATTTTCTTTCACTGCTGAGAAATGGGAAGATTTTTGGGAGTAATGAGCGAAGATTCTTGGTCCAAAGGTGTATAAATAGGCTACTGGGGTCGAGTAGAAGGTTATGGAGGGATTGGGAGAGCTACGGAGCATTAGAAAGTCGAGAAAATCAATCACCAGAAAAACAGTTTCTGCTGCTGCACTTCTGGAATCGTGAAGAACAGACTTGCCAAGGCAGTCATTCTGTTCAACAGTGACAACGACAGTGGACCGAGCGTCGCATAGCTACAGTCACCGAAGCAGTTTATATATATCTTTCTTTGTAACGGTGTTTGCAACAGTTATAAACGTTGCAACACCCGATTTTCATCATTTTCTCCATTTTCTTCTTTGTAAACACATTTTGAGCAATGAAAAACCATTTTGAGCGTGTCTACAACATGAGAAGCTAGAACCCATCACTGGGACGAAGGAGGAAGCTGTTTTGCACCCATGTGGTAATTCTAATTAATTCCTTTATGACTATTTGCACTATTATAATTGATTTATGATTTTTCTTGATTATTTGTGAATTTGTTAGATGTCGCATGCTTAGTCTTAGGTACTTTAGATGCGCCATGCTTGTGAGTTACATATAATTCTTTATAGAATCTACCTTGGCAAAGAATTAGAGTCGATGTTTGTTATTTTATGAGCTTTAATTGTCCGGAATTAGTAGATGAACCGCATGAATGTGAGAATTGGTGGAATCCCGAGTCCCGGTAACTCTCTCCATCTTGTGACATAAATTATATATATATTTATCTTTTATTTTTCCTAAAATCAATTCAACGAGTCCGAGTGAACGACAACCTTTTCTTACCACTTTCTACAACATTATTGATTCACATCAGATCACGTCCATCCAACTTCGCAGGCATGGTTGGATGGCTTAGGTTGCGCCCATGGCCATGGAGAAAGCATACATATGCTCACCGCCGGCCCAAGATACATCCTGTGCAATCTCCAACCCCGAAGGAGGCGTACAACCACCAAAACCGTTTGGTTAAAGTCGTCCAGTCCGAAACCCTAATTAGGGTTTGCGACACCATTCATGTGTCGCAAAATCATCTTAATCGTCCATCTTCACATGCTTGAATGGAAGGCAAAGATGAAGCCTTAAGGGAGGCTGAACATGCTAGCATGACCACCGTGGGCCCGACTTTATGCCTGACCGATCGGCCAAAGTCGGCTTTGGTCAGGCATCTCGATTCGCGTGCCCAAAGGTGGTATGTCACGATGGCTTAATACATGCTGAATATATTCAATGCATTACATGCATAGAATACACACGATATTTTATAAATATCGACTTCCAAAATAACTTAGTTATTTAACCCAGCATTACATGCTACCTTCTGTGGGTCCCACGATCCACACACTCGAGACATCAATCATGTCACAACCCGGGGGATACTATTTATGGGTGAAAACTACTCCTGCCGGTTTTGGTAATTTGGGGTGTGTGGATGAGGAATGAATCTAAACCCTAAACAAATGCACTGTGCGGTGAGTTCTTGTAGATTCAGGTGATCAATCTGTGAAAGTCCGGCCTAAACCAAGAAATGGCCGTTCCGGACTTGTTTCGGTCACAAAGTGAAGGAGATGGGGTTGATCTTAGGGAGGAAAGAGAAGAAGGTGTTGATATTGTGAAGGTGTTGGCTATGTATGACTTGTATTAGAAGGCTGAACTGGCTTGCAGGATGTAAGCTATCAGTTCCGGTGTTTGAACACGATTGTATCAATACTTTCCTCTGTTGTCTTGTCTTGTTTGAAAAATAAGATGTAGAACCTATTTATACAAGTCTTTTAGCCTAACCCTCGTATCTCGTGGGAAGTGGAGAAAGTTAAGTGATGGAGTAGTGGAGTAATGTGTTAGTGTCACATGACCAGGCTTGCCCACTTCTTCCATCATCACTAACCGTCCATGACTTCCTGACACGTTATTATGATGGCGCATTATGCGCTGCACGCTGTAAACCGCCAGACCAATACCCCAGTATGTATCCCCCAGTTTGTGACATGATTGATGTCTCGAGTGCGTGGATCATGGGACCCATAGAAAATAGCATGTAATGCTAGATTGAATAACTGCGTTATTCAGGAAGTCGATACTTGTGAAGTATCGTGTGTATACTATGCAGGTACTGCATCGAGTATATTCAGCATGTATGAAGCATCGTTATTTGAGCGTCTCAAAATAACTTCATGTCCAACCTACTTCATGTGATGGTTTGGAGGCTACGCAGGCAAATCCTTCCTTGGCCGACCACATGGTGTGGTAGAGTGAAGGATGGTGATCATTATGACGCCTCAATGACCAATTAACTCCTGACCAGGGTTGTATAACCAAGCCGGTGAATTAGGGGTTTGGAGTAGGCGCACAAGCAACACTCTTCAGCCTGATCGAATCCAAACTTTGGGATACGAATTTTGGCTGGCCGATCGTGCATGCGTGTATATGGCATGATAGTGTAGGCGCCCATACCCCATTGTCTCACGAAAGTGTGATCTGGGCCACTAAATTCATCTGGCAAAGTTGAGTGGTCAAGATCAATTTGCGACAGAAAACTGGTGCCGCAAAAGCCGCACATCGTGCCAACTTCAAGCGCGCGTTCCAAGATGACCAATCTTGGCCGATTGACCTGGCGTGTAGGTGGTAGGCTGATGTTTACGCCTATACCTGACTGTCCCTTGAAAACATGATCTAAGCCACTCAAATTTTTCGGCGAAATTGAGTGGTTGAGATTAGTTTGCAATTTGGGAAGTGTGACCACGCTAGTTTGGGCGTGCGGTTTGGGATAACCAGGCATGGTATGCCTTGGACGATCATGTGAGGGATATATGGGCCCACGGTGGTCATGTTGGTATGACCGGACCTGCTTAATCTAATTTCATACCCTTCATTCGTGCCGGAGAAAATGGACGCTCGTGATGTTCAAAACCCTAATTTTGAGTTTCACGGCCGTGCGTCATGCTCCGTTCGTGCGCACGAATTGGGATGGCCAAACATGGTTGGTCCTAAACGATCGGTCTAGTATGTAGGCGGGCCCACGGTGATCGTGTTGACATGCTCTGGGCCCTTTGAATCTACATCTACACCCTCCATTTATACCTGTGAAGATGGATGGTTGAGACTGTTTTGCGACACATGTAATGTGCCGCAAACCCTAATTTAGGGTTTTCCATCCATACTGCTTTTGCTTGGACGTTTTGGAAATCTATGCCAATCTTTTGGGGAGACCGACTATGCGGGGACCCGCGTTGGTTCGGTAGTGGATATTCCATACCTTCTTGGGGATTATGGAATCGATCTGGGCCATCCAATCATGCTAGTAGAGTTGGATGGTCATGATTATTTCCAGACTGATACGGACAGTCCGGATGCTCAATCGGGCTAGTATAGCACACCGAGAGTTTCTCAATCGGACTAGTATAACACACCGAGAGTTGCAACCTGTACGGGTATTTCGTACATGATTTCATTATAATGCTTGGAGATTCGTGTTGCTCTGCTGAGAGCAACACTCAGTCGTCATGCCACACTGATAATGAGTACAGGAAATACAAGTCTAGTTACGCATTAATTAATAGTGCTGTAAATTCACAGGGTATATGGGATTATTGCTACATGCTCCAACCTGGATGAATTTCGTGTATTTAATTCACAGAATGGGATTGTTGCCACAAGCTCCATTCTAGGTGAATTGGTAAAGTGAATAAGTATTCAACACTTATTAATGGCTTTATCTTTTACAAGATGTTAGCGCATAATTTTTGGATTTTACAATTTTAACCTTTAAATGAAAATCCACCATCAACATTAAGTCCCCTTCCTAGCACATAATGGTTACACTATTTTGGGGTAGGCATGAGATGGTGACAAATTTGTACACTGAAATGACCAAGCTAAAGTGAATGCATATTTACCGGATAGGTCGACAGCATCACGCGTTGCCCTGGGAGTCCTGATTAGGGTTGTGAAGGAAGCATGACTTGATCCGGTGAGTCGCTTTGGTTTCCTTTGTACATATGTGGATAGAGCTTGGTCCCTTCCTTGGGTCAGGTGTACTCTCTTTCATCATACGACAACTTTCCTCAGATGTATCCGATAAGCATCGTTGATTGCTATCCTGAAATAGTAGCCTTTATAGGTGGCAAGTAAAGACTTCTTTTCTCCTGGGATTCTGTCGACTTGCGAGATTATAAAGAATCATCTCACGTAGTCGTTCCTTCTATATCTCAGGTATTGCTCCACACTTATCTGATCTTCCGATTGACTGATTGATTGATTTTTTTTTTTGTGTTCATAACTTATTCTTCTTTGCAGTTTATCATGGAAACGGTGGATGACCATCCTGTCACCTCTCCAGAAAAAAGATTCGAAGTTGACAAGCCCGAAACCCATGCGCATGGAGAAGTAGTTGGCCGTGCTATACATGGGATGTCTATTTTTCACCTGCGTATTGCCAGGGGAAGCATCTGTGCCCTTTCAGCTGCGATTGACATGGAGGAGCGGTGGAGGCGCGAGGAAGCGTTGCAAGCACCAGTAAGCGTAAGGGCAGAGAGATTTACAGCGCGGTTGAAGAGGCGGAGGGTTGAGCATAAACGACCTCCAAATAAAAATAAGTGATATTACCCAATCCTGGACGGCGTGATAATTCTTGATTCCGACACAGCCAAACCTGAGCGTTTGAAAGCAGTCATCACGACTCTTAATGTTGATGTGGCCTCTGATGCTCCTGCTGATGATATTGGGACGGAGTACGTTACAACGAAACGTCTGATGCAAAAGCTGAGGAAGATCCAAAGGGAGGAGCATCAACATGTGATGGCGTTGAAGCAGAACCTAACTGTGGTGCAGGCGCGGTCGACTCTCTTGACGACAAAAATTTCTTTTCTCCTTTTTCCTATTTTCAAGTATATTTCGTAATTTCTGAACATCTTCCTTGTACTCAGTGGCAGCCGAGTTCAAGATTTTCTTCTAGTATTTGATTATTTGAATAAAGGTTTTTTACTTTATAATCCTTTGTCAAGACTGCAACTGAACCTTCTCAGGCGCAAGGGTGCGCCTTCACAAGTAATTCTTTGTGATAAAAGAAATAATGCCATAATGGAATACCTACGGACCTGTGTTCCTGATGCAAGATCTTCCCAGCCTTGTTGGGGGTGAGTGGCTCAAAGCTTCTTCCGCGCATATCTTTTTTCTCGACTCTTTTTCAGGACATTTTTTTTTGCTTAGGGTTTCTTTCCTGACCTGGGTTGATTTAGGCTGGACTTTGTGTCTTTAGAGCTAAAGAGGCTCTCAGATGGAAATAATACTTCAATTAATTTGAAATTTGAAAATTGAAACCCTAATTATGAATGCAAGTATTGCAATCAATTTCTAGAGGAATTACAAATATGACGTGAAATTGTAAAGGGAAACGTGTTGGAGGAAGCAGCACAGTGTCTTAAAGTGTGTAGGATGCTGGAAAGGGGTAGCACAACGTCTTAAGTACGGTAGGTTTTGAGCCACCGCGAGTGAATTGTTACGCCTTCTAGTTTGTCAGCGTTAATGATTTTGCAGTAGCCGCCTAGGATGACATCTGCTACTAGGTATGGTTCATCCTCCTTCTCGGTGGGTGAATCATGTAGGGTAGCCATTTTCACCGTAATGCTTCCAACCTTGAATGCGGTTGTCTTCGTTATTAGATCTCCAATTCCAAACGGGTTTAGGCATGTAGACATCGGGGTCTTGGTCTTGTCGTCTTTGATCGAGATAGCTTCTAGACTCCTAATAAACCGTTTGAAGGGTCCGACCTCCCATTCGCATCTCTTATCCAAGATTGGTTTTTCGGCTAGATCCAGTCCCCATGACTTATCAGAGTGAGGGACGGTTAGTTGTAAAGAGTGTTGTGTGATGAGACTTACTTGAGCTCGGAACCTTTTAATGTATGTTGAAAGGCTCTCTCCGGGAAGTTGTGTCATATTGGTAAATTGATGATGCGGCAACAGACATTCATCAGGTCCAGAAGGCGTGTTGGAGATTCTTTCAGGTATCGAAGCCGGTAGAGGACAGACTCCTAGTATTTCCTTGTTGTCGTGCATCCAAGGGCGTCCTAGGATCATTTGATAGTTGGTATGATATTTTACTATGTAAAACTTTGCTTTTGTCGAGGCATCACCCAATTTTACTCCAAGATCAATGTATTTGTATGCATCTCTGAGTTCTCCTTCTGGATCCTTAACCACAGCTAGGTGACGAGTAGCCTCCTGCTTCGGAATCTTTGCTTCTCTCAAGGTCTTGATAGTAATGATATTAAATTCGGAGGCCATATCAATCAACGCGCTATCGAACTCAAAGTCTCTCAAACGAGTGACGTTTAGGATTTCCCAGTTTCCCTTGCTCACATCTTACAGGAAAGACTGGGGTTTCTGGATTGCTTCTGGATACAAATGCCTGCCTGATACAACGCGGTTGAGGGCCGTAAATATGTCTTGAAGCTGTCCCTTAGAGAAATACAAGATTTCACACAAGTGATCCATCATAGATTGTACAGTCTTGCGAACAGAATCACCAGAAATCATGCAGTTCCTGATAGGAAGAGGATCTCTATGAACACCTTTGTTTCCAAGTTGGAGTTCCCATGTCTCTATCTTTTCCCTGAAGATTTATTTCAACCTGTTACAGTCTTTGGTTGGATGGTGAACGAACCTATGGTAGTGACAGTACTTGGGATCCGCCATGTCTTTCTCAGTTGGTGGACGTCTGATAGGAGGAATCTTGATGGCATCGTCTTGGATCCATGCTTCCAAGAGTTCTATTACTTCATTCATGGGGAAAGGAAATCCTGTATCTTCGGTGTCTTGTGAAGGAGTTTTTTCCGCTCCTTTCCGAGACGAAGTCATGTGTTCCGGGGATGCCCGCTTGGTTTGTTGTTCCGTTGCTGAGGGTTTCCTTTTTTCTCCTCCACCTACTACACTCAAAGAAGGACCAGTGTTGTATTGCTTGTTCGTGAGACGCCTGCTTTCTCGACTTTCACGCGAATCTTCGCTTTGAACAACTCTGGTTATTTGTAGCAATGCTGGTGCAGTTTTGGTTGAACGTTTGGAAGATTCATGGAGTTCAGAGAACGTTTGAAAGCCCATATTCTCTAATAGATCGCGGTATATGGGTATCATCCCATTGATGCACAACTCCACCAATTTTCGTTCGGTGACGTTCGGGTCATGACAATCTAGTGCTTGGGTTCTGAACCTATTAACGAAGTTGTTGGGATGCTCGTTGTTCCGCTGAAGAATATTCCCCAGATCCGAAAAGGTGATCTGTTCAGACACGAAGAAATACTTTTTGTAGAAGGCACTGACCATCTCGTTCCAATTGGATATGTTGTTAGGCGCGATGTTGTTGTACCAGGTGTACGCCCTTCCCGTAAGTGACTTTGAAAATTCTTTTAGGCGGAGAACATGATTGTATTCGTGCTCCCCCAAATATTCTAAGAATAGAGAGACATGTTCACGAGCATTACCAGTACCATCGTAGAGGGAGAATTGGGGAGAGGTGTAACCTCTTGGAAGAGGAATTCGTTGCACATCTTGAGGGTACGGCGGCTGATGCTGGTGTATATCCGTTCGGTCCCCTTTGCCTCGATTTTGGAGGAGTCGTTCCATGTCCTCGCGTGTGATGAAGTTCGATGGTTGGTTCCTATCTCTTAGGCGTTCAGGAGCAACGCGAGTTTTTTCATCCGTGTGGGCCAGGATGGAAACGTTTCCCCAGGACTATCGTGAACCTTATGGCAATCGTTCAGTCAAAGTTTTGAGGAAAGTGAGTACCTCTTTCTGAGTTGCATCCATATCCGTTTGAGTCTTAGCCAAGACTTCCTGCTTCTCCATCAAGTCTGCAATGGTAATGGGTGGTGGTCCTCCTCTCGTCCCTCCTGATGAAAAGGTGAAAGTTGTTGCTCTGGTGACCACCAGAGGCATTACACTTGAGGAGATACCGGGATTCGCGGATGCTCTGGCTCTGGTGATGGGAGGCGTTACACCTACTGGAATATTTCCTGCTCCATTAGCGTTCGTAATAGGAGTGAGGGCTCCATGAGATGTATTGACCACCGCAGCTGCACTTATAGGTACATCGACACCGAAAGTGTTATCCACGCTAGCTCCATCAGAATTGATTGCTGATCCACCATCTTGAAATGAATTGCTGATTGAATTGGTTCTAATATCTACACTTTTTTAAAATTGATGAAATTGAATCAGATTTCGAAGAAATTGACTTTACAACCGAGAGATTAACCTCCCACTGTGGTCGCCAATTGTTTATGGGTGAAAACTACTTCTGTCGATTTTGGTAATTTGGGGAGTGTGGATGAGGAATGAATCTAAACCCTAAACAAATCCACTACGCAGTGAATGCTTGTAAATTCAGGAGATCAATCTGTGCAAGTCCTGCCTTGTAACCAAGAAATGGCCGTTCCAGACTTGTTTCGGTGACAAAGTGAAGGATATGGGGTTGATCTTAGGGAGGAAAGCGAAGAAGGTGTTGGCTATGTAAGACTTGTATTAGAAGGCTGAACTGGCTTGCAGGATGTAAGCTATCAGTTCCGGTGTTTGAACACGATTGTATCAACACTTGCCTCTGTTGTCTTGTCTTGTTTGAAAAATAGGATGGAGAACCTATTTATACAAGTCTTTTAGACTAACCCTCGTATTTCGTGGGAAGTGGAGAAAGTGGAGTGATGGAGTAGTGGAGTAATGTGTTAGTGTCACATGACCAGGCTTTCCCACTTCTTCCATCATCACTAACCGTCCATGACTTCCTGACATGTTCTTGTGATGGAGCGTTGTGCGCTGCACGCTGTAAACCGCCAGACCAATACCCCAGTATGTATCCCCCAGTTTGTGACATGATTGATGTCTCGAGTGCGTGGATCATGGGACCCACAGAAAATAACATGTAATGCTATATTGAATAACTGCGTTATTCAGGAAGTCGATACTTGTGAAGTATCGTGTGTATACTATGCAGGTACTGCATTGAGTATATTCAGCATGTATGAAGCATCGCTGTTTGAGCGTCTCAAAATAACTTCATGTCCAGCCTACTTCATGTGATGGTTTGGAGGCTGCGCAAGAAAATCCTTCCTTGGCCGACCGCATGATGTGGTAGAGTGATGGATGGTGATCATCATGACACCTCACTGACCAATTAACTCCTGACCAAGGTTGTATAACCAAGCCGGTGAAGTTGGACGGACGAGATGGCCTCTGAGACACTCATCTGCGACTGTTGGTGAAATTATGGTTTTGGAGTAGGCGCACAAGCACCACTCTTCAGCATGATCTAATCCAAACTTTGGGATACGAATTTTGGCTGGCCGATCGTACATGCATGTAGATAGCATGACAGTGTAGGCGCCCATACCCCATTGTCTCACGAAAGTGTGATTTGGGCCACTAAATTCCTCTGGCGAAGTTGAGTGGTCGAGATCAATTTGCGACAGAAAACTGGTGCCGCAAAAGCCGCACATCGTACCAACTTCAGGCGCGCGTTCCAAGACGACCAATCTTGGTGTGTCTTGGCCGATTGGCATGGTGTGTAGGTGGTAGGATGGTGGTTACGCCTATACCTGACTGTCCCATGAAAACATGATCTAAGCCACTCAAATTGTCCGGCGAAATTGAGTGGTCGAGATTAGTTTGCAATTTGGGAAGTGTGACCACGCTAGTTTGGGCGTGCGTTTTGGGATAACCAGGCATGGTATGCCTTGGCCGCTCATGTGAGGGGATATATGGGCCCACGGTGGTCATGTTGGTATGACCGGACCTGCTTAATCTAATCTCGGACCCTTCATTCGTGCCGGAGAAAATGGACGCTCGTGATGTTCAAAACCTTAATTTTGAGTTTCACGGACGTGCGTAATGCTCCGTTCGTGCGCACGAATTGGGATGACCGAACATGGTTGGTCCTGAACGATCGGTCAGGTATGTAGGAGGGCCTACGGTGATCGTGATGATATGCTCTGGGCCCTTTGAATCTACATCTACAACCTCCATCTATACCTGTGAAGATGGATGGTTGAGACTGTTTTGCGACACATGTAATGTGCCGCAAACCCTAATTTAGGGTTTTCCACCCATACTGCTCTGGCTTGGACGTTTTGGCAAGCTATGACAATCTTTTGGGGAGACCGATCATGCGGGCCTCGCTTTGGTTCGGTAGTGGATATTCCATACCTGCTTGGGGGTTATGGAATCGATCCGGGCCATCCAATCATGCTGGTGGAGTTGGATGGTCATGATCATTTTCATACTGATACGGACAGTCCGGATGCTCAATCGGGATAATATAGCACACCGAGAGTTGCCCAATCGGGCTAGTATAACACACCGAGAGTTGCACCATGTACGGGTATTTCGTACATGCTTTTATTATAATGCTTGGAGATTCGTGTTGCTCTGCTGAGAGCAACACTCCGTCGTCATGCCGCACTGATAATGAGTATATGAAATACAAGGCTGGTTGCGCATTAATTAATAATGATGTAAATTCACAGGGTATATGGGATTGTTTCTACATGCTCCAACCTGGATGAATTTCGTGTATTTAATTCACAGAATGGGATTGTTGCCACATGCTCCATTCTAGGTGAATTAGTAAATTGAAGAAGTATTCAACACTTATTAATGGCTTTATCTTTTACAAGATGTTAGCGCATAGTTTTTGGATTTTACAATTTTAACCTTTAAATGAAAATCCACCATCAACAGATACATACTGGGGTATTGGTCTGGTGGTTTACAGCGCGCAGCGTGCAACACGCCATCACAAGAACGTGTCAGGAAGACATGGATGGTTAGTGATGATGGGAGAAGTGGGCAAGACTGATCGTGTGACACTAACTCATAACTCCACTACTCCATCACTCCACTTTCTCCACTTCCCACGAGAGATGTGAATAAGTCTCAATTGACTTGTGTAAATAGGTTCTCCTCCCTATTTTAGAAAACAGAGAGGAAAACACAGAAATCAAGTGTTAATACAAAACGTATTCAAACACCCAGAGCCTGCATGCATTATTCGTAAGCCTACTCACCTTTTGGTTACAAGTCATAAAACAGCCTACACCTTCACAATCTCAACACCTTCTTCGCTTCCCTCCCTAAGATCAACCCCATCTCTTTCAGCTTGTGTTCGAAACAAGTCTGGAATGACCATTTCTTGGTTTAGGCCAGAATTGTATATCTTGATCTCTCGAATCAAAAGCACTCCCATGTAGTGCATTTGTTTAAGGTTTAAACTCATTTCTCATCCACATACCCCAAAATTACCAAAACCGGCAGAGATAGTTTTCACCCATAAACAAATGTTCAACTAACAAACATGAAATTCATGATACAAGGTTACAATGATCTCATAGACAAATTATCTTGCACCTTCAAGGACAAGTTGAAAAACTCATGAAAAGGTACAAATTTCATTTCTCTTCATGATGACAGTGAGTTTTATGATAACTTCTATAAACTAAAAGGTAAACACAAAAGTAAAATTTTGATATATCAAGACATGGGCATGTCTCTCACGGTGAGTATGAAATACTCACCCTGGTACTTTATAAGCACCGAGACAGTAGTCCTCATCATTTCAAAAACATGTAAGTTGAGGATTTCATGACAGGTGTTCTAATTGTCTAAATAGTTCCGCCATGTGACTTTTATTTTATTCCTAGGAGAACTTGTTCCACATTACTGTGATCATCATGGATCAACAACCTAAGTTAAAGACAAACCAAGCTTCTTGTTGAGCCTTGCTCCAAAACTAGATAATATTGTCTTTATATACTATTCATGATTCAATCATGTTTTGGTATGAATGTCAACGTAATATTTATATCTAAGATTCATGTTGATAATAAGACTTAAGAATATTAACTAAGTGCAAATAAATTCTTTTGGGCTAAAAAGAGAGTTCGTGAGTCTCTGAAGTAATTCATGTTTTTTGAAACTCTTAAGGATTCATGAAATATTTTTGAAAAAGAGGGGGTCTAACAACCACACCCAATATTTCGATTAGCAATCTGTATGGAAAACACCGAGTTACTTTCTAGAGAATCAACTAGACAGTCAGACTCAATCAATAGAAAATATCTCAAGGAGTTATTATCTCAATCTCTAAATTTGATTTACTCAAGAAAACACAATCTGCGAGTCTTAATCAAAGAGAGATAACTTGGATGGTACCAAAGACCAATATCCAAGTGTCAATCAATTTAAATCAACAACCAAGAATGGCGAATATTCTAATTGATTGAACAAAGCACAACCTGTATTAAGACTCCAGAATTCAATTGTATAACGAAATATAATGCGAAAAAGAAATAACACAGACACCGTAATTTTGTTAACGAGGAAACCGCAAATGCAGAAAAACCACGAGACTTAGTCCAGATTAAACATACACTGTATTAAGCCGCTACATACACTAGCCTACTCCAAGCTAACTTTGGTCTGGACTGTAGTTGAACCCCAACCAATATCACACTGATCCAAGGTATAGTTATGCTCCTACGCCTCTGATCCCAGCAGGATACTACGCACTTGATTCCCTTAGCTGATCTCACCCACAACCAAGAGTAGCTATGACCCAAAGTCGAAGACTTTAATAAACAAATCTGTCTCACACAAAAAAGTCTACAAGGATAGATAAATTTGTCTCCCACGAATAAACCTATAAGTTTTGTTCTGTCTTTTGATAAATCAAGGTGAACATGAACTAATTGATAAAACTAGACTTATATTCCCGAAGAACAACTCAGCTTTATCAATCACCTCACAATAAACTTAATCGACGTAGCAAAGAAGATTATTGAGGAATCACAAAAGATGAGACGAAATGTTTATGACTACTTTTATATCTTGCCTATCGGAGATAGAAATCTCAAGCCAATTATTACAATTGTACTCGTATGATAGAAGATGCAAGATCAGATCACACAACTATGATAAAAGTAGTATCGATCTGGCTTCACAATCCCAACGAAGTCTTTAAGTCGTTAACCTGGTTTTAGAAGAAGAAAACCAAAGGTTAAAAGAGAATCGACTCTAGCTTAACAAACTAGTATCACACAAAATGTGTGGGGATTATATTTCCCAGTTGCTAGAGTTCTCCCTTATATAGTCTCCAAATCAGGGTTTGCAATCAATGTTAGCTTAATAACAAAGCATTCAATATTCACCGTTAGATGAAAACCTGATTAGATTCAAGCTAATATTTATCAACCGTTAGATCGAAAACATAGCTTGTTATACACACTTGTATTGTACGTTTCTAGGCTTGTGTAACCGTACCCAAACTTGTACATTAGTTGGTTCAACACTAGTTAACCAAATGGTTAGCCGTATGATAACTTTCATATCAACCATATTCTTCTTCACCATAACTAGTCCAAATGACTCAAATGAACTAGTTATAGAGTTGTTAAATTGCTTAGATCTTTATGTACTACACAAGATACAATCGAAGCAAAAACGATATGATTCACTCGAATCAATTCATGAACTATAAAGCCACGGTTTGCAATAGCATTCCTTAGTTTATTAAGATAAGTTCACAAACATCTTTTTAGACGTAACCTGCTCAAGTTCGCGGACGTAAGTTCCCGGATGGAGTTCACAAACTCCAGCAGAAATTCTCGGTCGAGAACTTCCGCCAGTTCACGGAATGAAGCGCACGCACTACACCGGTTTCACTTAATCAACAAAGTTCACAAAATTCGGTTCAAACACTAAGGACTTATACATATATGTGTTTCCACAATAATGCTTATATCCTCCAACGGTTATATTGTCTAAACTCTTATTTCAATCATTGAAACATTCTCAGAGGGCGTTATATAGTTGTTTTACACAAACTATTTTTCGTCAGAGCGATTTCCAAAATGATTGAAACATAACATGACTTTCATCACCAGGTAAAGATGAACTTGGCTAAAGCGAAAGCTTTACCAACACATATTTCGAGAAATAGATAAGCGAGATATACTCAGCTCGAAATATCATATGTGTATAATCTTAGTCTATATAGTAATATAACTTTTGTCTCAAGATAAGAGATAGAGTGGATAGACTTTTGAGTGATAGATAAGTTCAAGTCTCCACATACCTTTTAGTTGATCAAGATCCATTGGTTCCTTGAGTAGTCCTTCGTCTTGTATGATGATCGCCATGGAGTTCTTGAGCTCAACTACACTTTCTATCCTAGTCCGATACCTTAGCAATAGTAGACTAAAAATCAAAGAGTTTATAGTTTTGATCACTAATATTTACAAACATGCTTGAGATAGAAGCGCATGCGAGTTCGACCGAGCAATTCTCTAATAATATCTAATTTTGTCAATTTTAGTGGCAAAACTATTAATACATATGTAATACAAAAATATATAAATAAACTTTGTAGCTCTTATTCCATATGTCGTCTAATCTTCAACAATACTCGAAATCTTCGTCACTTCCAAGTAATCCAATGATCCCAAAGGTTGTAAGTTTAGCATCATCGTTGTTGAAAATCCATAGCTATAACAACGAGAAAACAAGAGTTCTCAATCATTGTTATACAATGTCATAGTATCATTACACAGCGTCAAAGTCCAATTGCATCACAACTTTAACAACAATACTATGGTGATACTTCACTCCCCCTTAGTCAATACTCCATCTCACATGGAAACCACTCCCCCTTACATAATGATCTGAAAACCATATGTATTTGTAGTGTGAACTACATATTAATTCTCCCCCTTTTTGTCAATAAAATTTGCAAAGGTACAAGATTGGGATCCTAATGAAATTTCCGTAAGAGACATTTCATGACCAAAGGTAAATGTATATCATCTTGTTTAGATATAATCATAAAGCCGAAGCTAAATGCATTCATCAAGGAGTTCATAAAGATATAAGATAACCTCTCTATTATTCCACAACCACACTCCCCACAAAGATTTGGCAATTAAGCACAATTTCAAAAGAACTCTCCCCCATAAAATGTCATTCCCAAGGGAACAACAAGAGCAACCTTAATTTCAAAAGAGAAAAGAAGAATTTCTTTAGACTCAACAAATCACATACAAGTATGAATTTGGAATCCAAAAAGAAATATTTAATCGTATTAAACAAAGCAAACCAAGATTAATTTGACCAAATATGCTCGACACAAGTAAACTTATGGAGACATAAAAAATTAATTAGATTAATCACAAGAAAACTCGCAAACAATCTAATTGTCATACTCAATGTTAAGTGCATATTTTGCATATATACTGTGTCAAATCCATGCTAGTAATTGCTATATATTCTTGCGAATTATTATATATTACTCTTGTTTTCTTTTATTTATGTTTTGCTAGGTGAATCATCCGAAAAGAAGTGAAAAGAGCTATAAAAGTGAAGTCTACAAGTGGAGAAGGGCAAAAGACCAAGTGGAACTCGCTCAAAGTCAGGATTTCTTCCCATCATCTTGAAAAGGACAAAAATACAAAGTCAATGGCGAAAGAATGAGGTCAATCGGATATCACACAGAGAAGTTATGCGCGAAACAAGAAAATTACATTGTCATTCTTTTAAGAATGACAGTTGAAAATAGGTTACTAAAAGCACCAGGGAATTCTATCAGGGGCTACCATTTTCTTCTACCACAGTCGTCTTCTTTCTTTCACCGGTTCACAGCTATTACTCCGATTGAGTTATGGGACGTTGATAGTAATCGGAACTCGACATGGAATGATAATGTGGTGTTAATGGAGCTCGAAAGGGAAGCAGAATAATGTATGTTGACATTGTCATTGATCAGAAGAGAGTTGAGATGACAGAAGTGATCTTGATGGTGGTATACTTCCGGTGATTGCTGGAGTTGATCGTGGTGATGGAGGCTGAGTTTCTGCGAAGGTGTAGTGAACTGAAGAGTGATGGATTTGAGGTGCTTGGTGACGGTGATGGGATCGCTGTTTCCCTTGTCAGAGAAGCATTGACTTAGCTCGAGTTGACTGTTATACAGGGAATGGTGGAGGTCGAGTAACAAGGCAGTGAAGGATGGTGGTAGTTGATTCTGTTGGCTGATAATGATGTTCGTAAGTTGATGCCACTATAGTTCTAGCAGAGACGATGAAAAAGAGAGATAGCGAGATACTGATACTGATGGAATGGCAGTGATACGCCATATGGTGATTGATGGGTTGCTGCGTAGTTGGTCTTAGATTGGAAGTGAGAAGATGAAGCTAACTTTGGTTGCTTCCAGCAATAAAACGAGATGGAGAGCTCAGGGAAGTATAGAATGGATACTGCCATTAATGTCTGCTGTTACTTCCGGTTAATTCTCGAGTTGAATGACAGTTGTTTAGGAAGCTGGGGAGATAAAGTGTTGATAACGAAGACTGGTAGTTATGGTTAGAATGAAGGAGTCTGTAATGGGAGTAGCTCAAGATGAGTAAAGTGTACCAATGCTCAACTGTTGCTGCTTATGATGGTTGGAGTACGAATTCAAGCTGATATGGGAAGAAGTAAGCAGAAGGTATAGCTCGAGTTCGAGTATAGGAGCAGAAGAGAATCTAAGAGTTTTTCCGAGTAAAGAAGAGTAAAAGAAGGAAAAGAGGTTGGAGTTAAAGGGAAACTTACGGCTAGAAAGTCTTAGCCATGATAGTACGATAGAGAAAAGAAGAAAAGATACATGAGAACTTACGTATGGGAATTCCTGACCGTGACAAAAGAAGAAGAATAGACTGTCAGTTCGGTAAGACTGACAGGCCAATTTTGATAAATGGACTGGACTTCTGCCATTTTTGAACATGGCCCAATTAGCTGCTAGCAATTCCTTTACACGGCCAGACTTGGAAGTGTGTTTTTTTTGGAATTTTTGGCGAGTTATGGCAACCGTTTTGCACGGGATTCGAGATTCGGACACTTCTACAACTTGAAGACTATTAAAGAAACACTTCTTATCCTAAAAAAATAATAATATCTCTACATCTCATAATATACTTTTGTTCTTCATAAAATATTCTAGGGTTTACCCCTTTAGGGGAAAACCGAGAAACGGTGTAAACATGAGAAACTAAACCTTATTTGATTAAGGATGAATTCAATGTTCTAGCGTGAAGCTTTATTAGTTTTATAATTCTATTCGGAGTTTTAATCACATAATCGTTTTTTCACTAATTCTAGGGTTTATGATTGATTAATTAGATTGTTTGGAGTGCACGCTGGATTAATCTTTTGATCATTCTATTGCTAGTAAAGGGTTAGGATATCCGTGTAATTGTTGAATAATCCTTACACAAGTAGAGAACGTGAGACCTCATAGAGGGATGCTGTGCAACAATCATGTGTGAAGACAACACTAGTAAGTGGACCTTGCGCTAAGAGTCTAACTGCTAGGATCAACCTAAGTTCACATAACTTAAAGCTTCCGTTGGGTTACACCTTGAGTGCGCTACTACTTGGTGGTTCAGTTGGATAGAACTTGATATGCGAGAGCTTCGGTATCCGGTTACAAGAGGAACTTTGGGGATAACACTGTTCTAACTGCTTTCTTACGGTTGGTGATGAATGGTTCTAACGAAGATAGATAAGTATACTATTGTGTCAACGTTTGGTAACGGCGAAGGACTTCTTGATCATCCCTTTTATCTTATTCTCTTTTTATTTATTTCATAATCCAATCCCCCCTTTGTTTTATTATTTTGGTGAACTAAATAACCTATCAATTACACAGCTCTCTGTGGGAACGATCTCTTACTACCGCTATATTACCAGTTAATTAGTGGGAAATATCTTAATTAATTTGTTGTGGTTACGACACGCATGGTAACCTTTGCCCCACCGTGCCAAGCCGAAACGCACCTTGCCTTGGCCCTAGCCATGCTAGCCGCATCATGTGCCAACGGCATGCCAAACCCTTGGCCCCTCCGTGCAAATCCGTCCATGCCAAGCCCTTGGCCCCATGCCATCCTAGCCGTGCCACCATGCTGGCCTTCCCTATGCGGCTACCAAAAAATAAGGCGTGCAACAATCAACGGCCCCCCTTCAATCCCAGGAGCAAATCCTTGCCATCCAAGGTTACTAGACAACACATGGTAACCTTTGGCCCGAAACCCTGATTTGTCCACGCAAAAGGCATACCATGCCAACCTATCAGCGCCACCATGCTGGCCTTCCCTATGCGGCTACCAAAAACGAAGGTGTGCGATAATCAACGGCTCCCCTTCAATCCCAGGAGAAAATCCTAGCCGTCCAAGGTTACCAGACAACACATGGTAACCTTTGGTCCGAAACCCTAATTTGGCCATGCCATGTCAATGGCATGCCAACCTAGCCGCGCCACCAAGATAGACTTCTCTATACGGTTACCAAAACGGAGGTGTGCGACAATCAACGGTCGCCCTTCAATCCCAAGAGCAAATCTTAGCCGTTCAAGGTTACCAGACAACACATGGTAACCTTTGACCTAAAAAGCGCGCCAAACCGCGCCACGGCATGCCAAACTTATCGCGCCACCATGCTGGCCTTCCCTATGCGGCCACCAAAAACGAAAGCATGCGACGATCAACGACTACCTTTCCTCTTAAGATGCAAAATCTGGACCGTCGAAGGTCACCAAGCTAGCAAGTCTCCCAGGCACGACTTTCCAGGCAACAACAAATAGCTACATGCTTTCCACAAAAACATTCGAGACATCAACACATATCACAAACTGGGGGATCCTCCTTGGGTATTGGTTTGGCGGTTTACACCATGCGGCATACACTACGCCCGTCATAAGGTTGAGGTGGTTAGTAAATACAGGGAGTTAAGGGTGAAACGCTCTTCTTATGGAACATCAATTCCATGCGTTAACGGTTTTATGGAACATCAATTCCATGCGTTAACGATTTTATTGAACATAAATTCCACGAGTTAACGGTTACCACCTCCTCCCATTTACTCACCCATTTTTTCCATTCCTTAATGAGACCAGAGTACGTTTCACTTCGACTTGTATAAATAGGTCTTAACTATTTCCACCGAGCAACAAGTTCAGTCAGGAGAATACAACACTCAGAAAACATTTGATTGCTTTCCATTTTGTTAGCTTCCCACTTTCTGATACAAGTCGTAACAAAAATACTTTTCCAGAATCAACTATTCTGGTCTCATCACTTTTCTTGCTTCCCTCCCCAAAACCAACCCATTCTCCTCCACTTTGTGACCGAAACAAGTCTGGAACGACCATTTCCTGGTTTAGGTCGGACTTGTACAAATTGATCTCTCGAATCTAAATTACTCCCTTGCAGTATATTGTTTAGGGTTTAAATTCGTTTCTCACCCACACACCCGAAATTACCGAAATCAGCAGAAACCATTTTCGCCCACAAACAATTGGCGACCACAGTTGGAGATTGATCTTTCCGTTACAATATCAATTTTCGACCATCAATCTCATGCTTCGACCCAGATATCAAGATGGTAGAAGCAGGCGATCCGTTCAGGGTTCGACGACTCAGTTACCAGATGACCCGATTATCAGTCTTGACACGACAAGGGATGACTGGGGACTGCCTAGAGATTAAAAGCGAATGATCCAACCAGGGATCGACGACTCGATTATCAGATGATACGACTGGGGACTTTCCACAATCACGGAGGTGCTTCCCATAAAACTCGGTCTTACACTCGGAAGGTTCCCTTTTTATCAGGAGGCCTGAAAAACCGATTAAGTCTTACCTAGACAAGATACATGGTTTGATATTTCAAGTTTTCATGGGAATGTTAAAACCGATAGCCATGTTATATTTCACCCCATGTCATCTACCAACACACAGTTCCATGGTTTTCCTGGGATGTTTGCGTCACTTGCAATCGTAACCAAAACAACATCATTCACAAAACAATTCATTCCAGAAGAATAATCCAAAACCCTCAAGGTAACATTTGTCTATCAACCCAAGAAATCCAGGAAATCAAAACCATAAACCAGACGCTTTGTTTGCCTTTCAAAAAAAAAGTCACTTACCCCTACGTGCCTACTTTGCATCCTAGTTAGCAATTATGGGTACGGGTAGTAGTTCGGAACGGCATACGTACGGGAATTATAAGGATTCGGTCAAAAATCCGGTCAACGGTTCGTTGTTCGGACAGTAGTTCGAAACGGCATACGTACGTGCATATTCGTTTTATAAATGTGAGTTCGACACTTAAAATTCGGCTTACATATATGATAAATTGATAAGTATTATGTCCTTATTACGAGACTAATTTTATTTGTATATCATTTATAAGATGGAAAAAAATATTTTAGCATGATTATTTAACAAGAAGTAAACAATTTAATCGCATAAATGTATTAAAAAACGAGTTTATAGACTTTTTAAAAAAATCAACACATAAAACACTGGTTAAACAACTACCAATAAAAAAAATTAACTGAATAATTGTATTTAAATATAAAGTATATACAAAATCAAACAAAAACCAATCAACTGAACTCTGGTGACAGAGTTACCTATAGGAGATCTAGTTCGGAAATATCATTCGGATTCGGTCAGTTCGGATACGTTCGCGAATCGTTCGTGAGGTCCATATAATCCAGGAACTAGTTCGGAGTTAAAATAGTTCGGAAGTATTATTCGGATTCGGTCAGTTCGGATACGTTCGCGAATCATTCGGGAATGATTCAGAGAATTACTAACTAGGATTTGCATACTAATGATTACCCATCACTATTCATGAGGTAACCGACGTTATTACGGTGATATTCGAAGATGAATTGTTTATGATGAAGTATTTCTACAAGTTTATGAAAGGAATGCCAGATATGAAAGCCTTGTGATGCCCAACAGTCCGCGGCCAAGACAATGCCAGATGCGCATTCCAGACGCGCATGCCAGACGCACATCAGACGCACTTAAAAGACGCGCATGGCATACGCGCTTACCAGACACGCTTACCAGACACGCATGCCAGACGCGCTTATCAGACGCACTTACCAGACGTGCATGCCAGACGCGCTTACTAGACACGCATGCCAGACGCGCAAGCCAGACGCATATGCCAGACGCGCTTACTAGATGCGCATACCAGACACGCTTACCAAACACGCTTACTAGACATGCATGCCAGACGCGCATACCAGACGCGCTTACCAGACGCGCTGACCAGATGCGCATGCCAGACGCGCTTACCAGACACACATGCCAGTCACACATGTCGCAAGCGCATGCCAGCCACAATACCACACCCTGCGCTAAAAACTTGCATCCTTCCAGCGCTAACATCTTGCGCCCTTCCATCGCCATATTCTCCGCTCCAAAACCATCCAAAGCAGCACCATCCTCACCCTTCAAAATAGTGCCATGGCTCTAGCACTCCGTGATCAAAACTGTGCCATCTCCGCACAATACACTTACAATCACCAGGACCAGAGCCGCTTCCGCCACCCCAATGTTTCTTCAAGCATGACAACTCCAACCGTCACTAGAGACGTTACTCTACCATCAGGGCAAGATACTGTAAGAGCCGAAAGAGGCCGACCTCCTTTTACCACTGTTGATTTGATGAAAAGATAAAGGTCACTTGAACAGGAAGTGCATTTATAGATGACGAGGCTCTCGTTGCTCTTGAACACCCAGTAGAAGGGGATCAACAATCCAATTTAATCACACTTAAATATCAGGAACGACTTCTCCAAAATCGAAAGCAAAGAAAATCATCAACCCTCCTGAGTTCACAGAGACCCTCTTCCCATATGGACCTGCATGATGGGAACTTCGCCCACAAAGAAATAAGGTGTTTCCATCCAGGGAAGCCGTTCCCAAACCCCAACCTCTACTGGAAAGCACGATCGATAGGTGGAACTACGGGACTCCTAACCTCTGTTCACTTGAGGGATGTCGAGTTTGACAGAATGTGACGCAGCCTCCGACTTCAACTTGATAACCTTAAAATCTCTGAGAGTCGCAAGGCGTCATTTCAATGTTCTCTCCAGAAGTGGATCCACTTCAACGTTACCCAGCAGCGGCTCCGATTCAATGTTCGGTTCAGCAGCCACTTCACTTCAACATTCGCTCCACCAGCCGCTCCGCTTCAACGTTATCTCCAAAAGGAACTCCAGGATCCGAAGCAGCATTTTGCTCCTTAAGTTTCAACGTACTCTCCAAGAGCCAAAGCCGCTTCAACACCACTCCTTCTTGTAAAGGGTCGTTCCACCACGCTCCCCATGTAAAGGATCATGATCGCAACCAGCCAATCTTCGTAGTCATGGACACCTTTTGATCCATCCTGCCAAAACTCGTGACCATGGACAGTTTGATCGCTTACACATCCAGCCAATCCTCTTACTTCCATGGATGCCGATATAGTTTTAGCCAACCTACTTTGTTATCACGATAATGTAGTCTCTTATGATCATATCTGCTACCAAGAACTCGTTTATTAATACCAACCAGAGCTTCACCATAGAAACAATCACTACAAAGTAACCCATGCTCCTCCATACTTTAGTTTCACGTGGAAGAAGTAACAAAATCACCAGTACGAACACACGATGGTGATATATTTATCATGGTAAACCCACCGAACATATACGATGGAAACATGTAAATCATACTTGGGGACTTGGGATCTACAAACTTTCAAATATCAGAAGACACAGTCAACCAAAAGGCCATAACCACAACAAGGTCATCTACTCTTAAAGGGTGTAGCGTAAGAATATCTTCACCTCTCTGTCTAGAAGACGCCTGCAATAATTTACAAGGTTGAGGTGGATCCCAAGCTTGCTCAGAAGAAACAACCTCAGAAACTAAAAAAAAAATGTGACTGGGGACTGTTCATCGTAGTCCATCCCGATGACCATCAAAGATTCATGAGATAACCCAGAGACCTGACTGAAATATTTTCCTGAAGAAGCAGAAGGAGACATGATAAACAACATAACTCTCTCATCTTTACCTCTTTACTATCCGGAGTATTTCATCCATGTGATATTATGAGTATCCCAGCATCACATCTAGAAGAGTACAATAAGCTTGTATCAAATCCCGTGGACGTGGATTCAAGGCGATGCAATGAAAGTAGGCTACACATGGGGACTACCAGCACGGGGTGCTTTCACCCCCTCAACCAGGTTATTTCTGATTTAAATATCATCACTGTCGAAGTTTTACGAGCTGCATGAATTTCTCAACACAAAGCCGTACATGTGCATCGAAGACTCCAAAAGCACGCCACAGAGATATATTCACATGTTCGGCCGTGCCATCGTATCTAACAGAAATATAATTGGGGACTGCTCACCACACCCCATACCATACGATAGTCCAAGATTCAGAAGATGGTTCAAAGGATGTCCCTTGGAACAAAGTCCTTGAAGACTTGATAGCAGCACATCGGAAACGAAACGTTTCCCAACTCATCTATTTCATCCAATGGCTCCGGAATATTTCTACCATATAAGCATCCACAACATATTATCATCGTGATCAGAAATTCCAGGCACTGAATAACCTAAAATCAAGGACGGACCGGCAACACAACCACATCCATCAGTCCCAAGAATGCAATGAAGTTTGGTAAATTTTGGAATCCACTGAAGAGACACTGTATACGAAAGCACGAATCCGGACGAGCAATAAAAAATAGAAGAAGGTCAATACCTATTTTCATATGGACGGAGTTTCCAAAGTTTGCACAGAATAAAGTTTCCTTCTTGCTCCATGAACGGGAATAGATGACTCGGCACGACTATGCTACCCGGGCCCGCAACATCCCTCCTAAATTCTTCCTGAGTTTCACTGTCGGGCCGTTTTCACCTCCTAAACGAGCTCAAAATCTAAATATTCCCACGGAGGAAGATAGGAATTTTTTTTCCGATTAAAATGGAGGGGCGGACCGTCAAAATACGAGTTCGTACGAGAATTATACTACGATTCTAGTAAAGGGCACTAATTAGGGGTTTGGCATGCTAAACCTTAATTTAGACAAAGTTGTCATCATCCCACGGAACTAAAGCAAGTTGTTATCTTCCCGAAGCCAGTCGTCACCTTCGCACGGAACTGAAGCAAGTTTTTTACTTTCCAAAGCCGTCGTCACCTTCCCACGAAATTGAAGCCAGTCGTCATCCTTCCGAGGAACTCAAGATAGCTCCACTCCAAGACGCGCAATTCACAAGCGGCTCCATTCTAAGCCGACCGATGCTGACATATCCATTCTAAGCCAACCGATGCAGATGTCTCCATTCCAAGCCGACCAATGCTGACGGCTCCGTTCCAAGCCGCACGAAACCTACGATTCCTATTCCGAGCCGAGCAATGCCAATAACTCGCTAAGACAGAACCTCTGCATTCCCTAGCCCAGCCAAGATGATGAGTAGAAAGACTGAACTAATGATTTCACATCTCACCACTTCGCGGTCAACACCACAAAGAGAATCTACACAAAGCTTCCAAACACAAGGATCGCAGATTTTCCCTGCTTCCCGAAAAAGGTTAAACGGATCTTCCTGACCATCTTGCATGATTTACGTTTCGATTATGTCCTTGTCTGTCACCATCTTATGCTTACCTCGCAACAACTCCCATTTCCGAGCTAAGCACGGGTCTTAATGTTGATGGTGGTTTTTAACTTAGGAGTAAAATCTTAAAACCCTAGTCATACAGTGACGTCACATGACTTAAACGCATTTATTAAACCCTTTAATATGTCTGCAAGAAAATTACCAGGGTACCTTTTTTTTAATTAATTACTAATTAGGGTTTCGATGAGCCAAAACCCTAATTCTCACGTCACTGTGCTAATGAAAAACCGTGCCAGCCACACCTACCGCGCCAAGGCATGCCAACCATGATATCCGCACCCCTGTGCCAATGGAAAGCCATGCCAGCCACGCCTATCGCGCCAAGGCATGCAAACCATGCTAGATGCACCCCTGTGCCAATGGAAAACCGTGCCAGCCATACCTACCGCGCCAAGGAATGCCAACTATGCTAGCCGCACCCCTGTTCCAATGGAAAGCCGTGCCAGCCATACCTACTGTGCAAAGGCATGCCTACCATGCTAGCCGCATCCCTGTGCCAATGACAAACCGTTCCAGCCACACCTACCGCTCCAAGGCATGCCAACCATGCTAGCCGCACCCCGGTGCCAATGGCAAGCCATGCCAGCCACACATACTGCGCCAAGGAATGCCAACCATGCTAGCCACACCACTGTGCCAATGGAAAACCATGCCATCCACATATCTTCGCTAAAGCATGCCAACCATGCTAGCCGCACCCCTCTACCAATGGAAATCTGTGCCAGCCCCACCTACCGTGCCAAGGCATGCCAACCATGCTGGCCGCACCACTGTGCCAATGGACAACCATGCCAGCCACATCTCTTCGCTAAAGCATGCCAACCATGCTTGCCACCCCGACACGCCATGCACAACGCTGGCTACCAAAACGAAGGCGTTCGACAATCAACGGTCGCCCTTCAATCACAGGAGAAAATCCTATGCGTCCAGGTTACCAGACAACACATGGTAACCTTTGACCCAAAATCCTAGCTTGGTCACGCCAAACTCTTGGCCCCACCATGCCAATCCGAAACGCACCTTGCCTTGGCCCTAGCCATGCTAGCCTCACTATGTTCCAACGGCATGCCAAACCCTTGGGCCCACCATGCCAAGCCGTCCATGCCAAGCCCTTGGCCCAGCCGTTCCATGCCAAACACACCTTGCCATGTCCCCATGCCAACCTAGCCGCGCCACCATGCTGGCCTTCCCTATGCGGCTACCAAAAACGATGTCGTGCGATAATCAACGGACCCCTTCAATCTCAGGAGCAAATCCTAGCCATCCAAGGTTACCAGACAACACGTGGTAACCTTTGGACCGAAACCCTAATTTGGCCACGCCAAAGGCATTCCATGCAAATGGCATGCCAACCTAGCGGCACCACCATGCTGGCCTTCCCTATGTGGCTACCAAAAACGAAAGCGTGCGATAATCAACGGCCCCCCTTCAATCCCAGGAGAAAATATTAGCCGTCCAAGGTTACCAGACAACACATGGTAACCTTTGGCCCGAAACCCTAATTTGGCCATGCCAAAGGCATGCCAACCTAGCAGCGCCACCATGCTGGCCTTCCCTATACGGCTACCAAAATGGAGGCGTGCGACAATCAACGGTCGCTCTTCAATCCCAGGAGAAAATCCTAGCCGTCCAAGGTTACCAGACAACATATGGTTACCTTTGACCTAAAAACATAATTTGACCGCGCCAAGGCATGCCATGCCAACCTTTCCTCGCCACCAAGCTGGCCTTCCCTATGCGGCCACCAAAAATGAAAGCGTGCGACGATCAATGGCTACCTTTCCTCTTAAGATGCAAAATCTCGACCATCGAAGGTCACCAAGCTAGCATGTCTCCCAAGCACGACTTTCTAGGCAACAACAAACAGTTACATGTTTTCCACAAAAACATTCAAGATATCAATACACATCACAAACTGGGGGATCCTCTTTGGGTATTGGTCTGGCGGTTTACAGCGTGCGGCGTACACTACGCCCGTCATAAGGAAGTGTCATAAGGGTGAGGCGGTTAGTAAATACAGGGAGTTAAGGGTGAAACGTTTTTCTTATGGAACATCAATTCCATGCGTTAATGGTTTTATGGAACATCAATTCCATGAGTTAACGATTTTATGGAACATCAATTCCATGCGTTAACGATTACCACCTCCTCCCATTTACTCACCCATTTTTTCCATTCCTTAATGAGACCAGAGTACATTTCACTTCGATTTGTATAAATAGGTCTTACCTATTTCCACCGAACAACAAGTTCAGTCAGGAGAATACAACACTCAGAAAACATTTGCTAGATTTCCCTTTTGTTAGCTTCCCACTTTCAGATACAAGTCGTAACACAACTACTCTTACAGAATCAACTATTCTGGTCTCATCACTTTCCTTGCTCCCCTCCCCAAAACCAACCCATTCTCCTCCACTTTGTGACCGAAGCAAGTCTGGAATGGCCATTTCTTGGTTTAGGCCGGACTTGTACATATTGATCTCTCGAATCTAAGTACTCCCTTGCAGTACATTGTTTACGGTTTAAATTCGTTTTTCACCCACACACCCGAAATTAACGAAATCAGCAGAAACCATTTTCACCCACAAACACCTATCAATTACACAACTCTCTGTGGGAACAATCTCTTACTACCGCTATATTACTAGTTAATTAGTGGGAAATATTTTAATTAATTTGTTGTGGTTACGATACGCATCAAATTTTGGCGCCGTTGCCGGGGAGCGGTTGCTAATTTATTTGTTATTTATTTAGCTTTTTTTTGTTTTTAGATTTTTGTTTTTGTTTTTCCGTTCTTGTGAGTCGTCATGTTTCCTTAAGAAAATAACATATACGGAGCACAAGACCAATCATCATATTATAGTGGTAATCAATATGAATTTCAATCTCATTCATATAACAACTACCAACCATACCCTACGGAGCCTTATGGATACTCTCATACATATCAACAACCTTATGACGGGTATGTAAGTGAGAAATTACAGGGATGGAAGGATAGTTATACTTCTAATCAGTTGTTTTCTAGTAATGTGCAGATGCCAAAGAGTTTGAAACTAAATACGACCGAATCAAGATATACTCCTATTTATCGTGTTTTTCCTTCACTTAAAGAAGAGATATTATCTAGAAACTATATTGAGCATAATGGTGGAAAGTGTGTTAATGTCAGAAATTTTTTAAGCAACACGAGCAGTTAGAAGAAACTGGTGCATCACAAAAAACTCTTGATGAAACTAACAAGGTCATAGAATTGGAACTTGAACAACGCTTCGATATGGAAGATTATGAGGAAGATTCTGATGGTGAGGAACCTTTTGAAAGTGCTTGCAATAATGGTAATGTTATTCCAACTCCATATCATAATAACAATCACTCGCTTATTCAAAAGGAGGAGAATGGATATGACATAACTGTTGTTATCAATGGTGTAACGTACACAAGTGAAGATTTTAAGATTTGCACCAACGAACTAGACTTTTTTTTTGGAGAGGGTTCATATTCCGATGATGAGATGGCGATTGAGAATACCAAATTGATTAAAGTCGTGGAAGACCCAATTGAGCTTGCCAAGGATTATAATGATGCTAATATTTCGGTTGAAGCAACAATTAAGAGTTCGATAGTGGACCACGATATACTTGAGGTAAATAATTCAACGAAGTTAATTAGATATGAGGATCGCGAACAATGTTTGTCTAATCCTTTACATAATTCTATATCTATTGATCATTTACATCCAATGGAGGTATATTCTCAAAGAGTTTTTAACCCAACTTTTAGGAAAATACCTCACTTAGGATTGGAGTTGTGTGCTTCAAAAGTTTTAAAGGATTATTTTGCTTCTAAGTATCCACCACTTGATGGGTTTGATTCTAGCATTGTACAGGTTCACCAAGCTGAGGAACCTTTTGAAGTTCCCGAATTATATATTCTTTATCCACTTTCGAGTGTAGAAAGGACTAAGTGTAGGGAAAGCTTCAATAAATTGATAGCTTTAATATTTATATCTTGTGCTAATGTTTTCATGAAGCTGTTATTATCATTGCAGATTATTTTCAGGAAGGATTACGAGATTTTCAGATTATTGGTGTATGGACGATAACAAGAAGGTCAGGCTGAGGACGTTAAACTAAGCGCTGCATGGGATGCAACCCATAGTTTTTTTATTTTCTATACTTTTTGTTTTTAGTTTTCTTATTTTGCATATCGTATTAGGATTGACCACCTTGATTTTACTTAGGACGAGTCAATTACATTGAGGACAATGTAAAGTTTAAGTGTGGGGGAGTGTTTGGATATTTTGCATATAGAGTTTTTAAAAAATTTGCATAAAAAACCTCCAACTTATAGAGATTTTAGAGTCACTAGCATACTTCTAGGTATGTTTACAAAGAGATTCTGACCGATTTAATTGAACTTGGAAGTGTTAGGGAACTACGTTGGATTTCTTACTTGTTAGAGTGTTAAATAATGGATTTAATCATGTCGGGGATGCAAATTAGGAGCAGGGAGAAATGCATTATTAGAGTTGTTGATCAATCATTAGTGGAGACTACCTATTTTCAAATCATCAGAGGCACCAAACCAAATTTTCTTTGTAGCTGACTAAAGAGCTTTGTTTTGAGTGTGTGTCACCGTACGTTAATTCGTGGTAGAATGGTGAGATACCTAAGTTCACACCATTTTCAGCACTATTTTTTATCTCTTGAGTGCTAATTTTGTCAATCATGAGGGTGACGTCTATAGACAAAAACCACCTTCTTGTAGTTTGATTTGCAGTTAGCACCATTCTCTCTCACCAATAACAGACCCATAGAAACACCATCATCATCATCAACAAGTGGAGCGACATCAAAATCTACAAGTAAAATTGAGGTTTATAAGAAACATTACAAAGAAGGGAAATTTTCATATTCAAGTAAAGCAACATACAATGAGCAGATTTTTACATATATGTTGAAGACTTACAATACAATGAGCAGAATTCTATATCCAAGTTGAAGTCTTATTTAAAAAAGCGAAGATTATCAAAAGATGAGAGTTATTGAAGTTTATGATACAAAGACAATACAAGTTGTGAAGATCAAAGTGGTAAAGTTCTTCTTTCATGGCCATGTCATTTTAATCCCGTTATTATTTTTGTAGTTGCAATCTTTTTGTTTAATCATAAAAAAAAGAAAAAAATATAAAATATAAAAATATTTGCATTTAGGTTGTTATTTGTTCAATAAGGCCATAAGGAAGAAAAATATATAAAGAAGTTTCAAGCAACAAGGAATTTGAGGAAAAGAGTTACAAATTGTCAAAGTTTTACGAAGTTCAAGAGTTTATCATCAACAGTGACCGAGAAGATGAAGAAGACGAGCCGAAGGAAGGAAGACGATTCTATTGGATGCTGTGAGAGTGGTGCTTTCATCATTTCTGATCGAATGTGAAGGTGGTAAGTATTCCCATCCTCATAATAATGGTTGATTTCCTTTCTTAGAGATCATCAGAAAAGTCTTTTATTTCCCACGATCTTGTGGGTTCTCCAAAAATCATTCGGAAGGTTTCCTTCCCACCATTCAACGCGTGTAGGATTTCTCTCTTCATTCCTACCTGCACACATGTGAGACCCATAAAAAATTCGTCTTATTGAGTGCAAGTATCAAAAAATCCTTTTAAGTGAGACAGAAGTCGAGGCGAAATTCTTATTGATCGCTCTCAAACACGCGTTCTCTCATTATGGTGTGGTTATTTCTCACTCAACATTTGAGAATTAGAATATGTTCTTTGGTATTTCTAATTTCTAAATACTAGCATGCAGAAAATCTATGTCCTCATAGCTCTTTGGATGCTTGGGAAGCTGGAAAGCTTTGAAGTTGGATTAGGTTTTATGGGTATACCTCTCGTTAGCCCTCATGAGACTATATATAACTCGTCCATTAGGGACACCTAGGTGTTTAATGGCCTGTTGCACATTCTAAGTGCAACTTTTTCCTCAGCGATATGGAGTTGTTGTATTTTAGATAGTTTGCTTGAGGACTAGCAAAAGCCAAGTGTGGAGGAATTTGTTAAGTGCATATTTTGCATATATTTTGTGTCAAATCCATGCTAGTAATTACTATATATTCTTGTGAATTATTGTATATTACTCTTGTTTTCTTTTATTAATGTTTTGCTACGTGAATTATCCGAAAAGAAGTGAAAAGAGCTATAAAAGTGAAGTCTACAAGTGGAGAAGGGCCAAAGACCAAGTGGAACTCACTCAAAGTCAGGATTTCTTCCCATCATCTTGAATAGGACGAAAATACAAAGCCAATGGTGAAAGAATGGAGTCAATCCGATATCACACAAAGAAGTTATGCGCGAAACAAGAAAATTACACTGTCAGTCTTAGAAGACTGACAGTTGAAAACAAGTTACTAAAAGCACCAGGGAATTCTATCATGGGCTGCCATTTTCTTCTACCACAGTCGTCTTCTTTCTTTTACCGGTTCACAGCCATTACTCCGATTGAGTTATGGGACGTTGATAGTAATTGGAACTCGACATGGAATGGTACTGTGGTGTTAATGGAGCTTGAAAGGGAAGCAGAGTAATGTCTGTTGCCGTTGTCATTGACGAGAAGAGAGTTGAGATGATGGAAGTGATCTTGATGGTGGTATACTTCCAATGATTGCTGGAGTTGATGTGGTGATGGAGGCTGAGTTTCTGCGAAGGTCTGAAAAACTGAAGAGTGATAGAGTTGAGGTGCTTGGTGCTGGTGGTGGGATCGTTGTTTCCCTTGTCAGAGAAGCATGGGCTTAGCTCGAGTTGACTGTTATACAGGGAATGGTGGAGGTCGAGTAACAAGGCAGTGATGGTTGGTGGTAGTTGATTCTGTGCTGGCAGAGACGATGAAGAAGAGAGATGGTGAGTTACTGAAACTGATGGAATGACAGTGATACGCCATACAGTGATTGATGAACAGAGGGAGTAGTTGGTCTTAGATTGGAAGTGAGAAGATGAAGCTACCTTTGGTTGCTTTCAGCAATAAAATAAGATGGAGAGCTCAGGGCGGTATGGAATGGATGCTGCCATTAATGTCTGTTGTTACTCGAGTTGAATGTCAGTTGTTTAGGGAGCTGGGGAGATGAAGTGTTGATAACGAAGACTGGCAGTTATGGGTAGAATGGAGGAGTTTGTAATGCGAGTAGCTCAAGATGAGTAAAGCGTACCAATGCTCAATTGTTGCTGCTTATGATGGAGGGAGTACGAATTCAAGCTGATATGGAAAGAAGTAAGAAGAAATGTATAGCTCGAGTTTGAATATAGGAGCAGAAGAGAATCTAAGAGTTTTTCCGAGTAAAGAAGAGTAAAAGAAGGAAAAGAGGTTGGAGTTACAGGGAAACTTACGGATAGAAAGTATTAGCCGTGATAGTACGAGAGAGAAAAAAAAAAGATACAGGAGAACTTACGTATGGGAATTCCTGGCCGCGACAAAAGAGGAATAATAGACTGTCAGTTCAGCAAGACTGACAGGATAATTTTGATAAATGGACCGGACTTCTGCCATTTTTGAACACGCCCTAATTAGCTGCTAGCAATTCCTTTACACGGCCAGACTTGGAAGTGTGTTGTTTTTGAATTTTTTGGCGAGTTATGGCAACCGTTTTGCACGGGATTCGAGACTCGGGCACTTCTACAACTTGAAGACTATAAAAGAAACACTTCTTAACCTAAAAATAAAATAATATCCCTACATCTCATAATATACTTTTGTTCTTCATAAAATATTCTAGTGTTTACCCCTTTAGGGAGAAACTGAGAAATGGTATAAGCATGAGAAAATAAAGCTTCTTCGATTAAGGATGAATTTAATGTTCTAACGTGAAGCTTTATTAGTTATATAAAATCTATTCGGAGTTTTATTCACATAATCGTTTTTTTTTCTTCACTAATTCTAGGGTTTATGATTGATTAATTAGATTGTTTGGAGTGCACGCTGGATTAATCTTTTGATCATTCTATTGCTATTAAAGGGTTAGGATATCCGTGTAATTGTTGAATAATCCTTACACAAGTAGAGAACGTGACACCTCGCAGAGGGATGTTGTGGAACAATCATGTGTGAAGACAACACTAGTAAGTGGACCTTGCGCTAAGAGTCTAACTGCTAGGATCAACCTAAGTTCACATAACTTAAAGCTTCCGTTGGGTTACACCTTGAGTGCGCTACTACTTGGTGATTCAGTTGGATAGAACTTGATATGCGAGCGCTTCGGTATCCGGTTACAAGAGGAACTTTGGGGATAGCATTGCTATAGCTGCTTTCCTACGGTTGGTGATGAATGGTTCTAACGAAGATAGATAAGTATACTATTGAGTCAACTTTTGGTAACGGTGAAGAACTCCTTGATCATCCCTTTTATCTTATTCTCTTTTTATTTTATTTATTTATTTCATAAACCAATCCCCCATTTGTTTTATTGTTTTGTTGAAGTAAATAACCTATCAATTACACAGCTCTCTGTGGGAACGATCTCTTACTACCGCTATAATACCAGTTAATTAGTGGGAAATATCTTAATTAATTTGTTGTGGTTACGACACGCATCAAATTTTGGCGCCGTTGCTGGGGAGTGGTTGCTAATTGTTATTTGTTAAGCTTATTTTTGTTTTTAGATTTTTTTTTTTTTTTTTTTTTTCGTTCTTGTGAGTCATCATGTTTCCTTACAGAAATAACATGTACGGAGCACAAGACCAATCATCATATAATAGTGGTAATCAATATGGATTTTAATCTCATTCATATAACAACTACCAACCATACCCTACGGAGCCTTATGGATACTCTCATACATATCAACAACCTTATGATGGGTATGTAAGTGAGCAATTACAGGGATGGAAGGATAGTTATACTTCTAATCAGTTGTTTTCTAGTAATGTGCAAATGCCAAAGAGTTTGGATCTAAATACGACCGAATCAAGATATACTCCTCTTTATCATGTTTTTCCTTCACTTAAAGAAGATATATTATCTAGAAACTCTATTGAGCATAATGGTGGAAAGCGTGTTAATGTCTGAAAACATTTTAAGCAACACGAGCAGTTAGAAGAAGCCGGTGCATCACAAAAGACTCTTGATGAAATTAACAAGGTCATAGAGTTGGAACTTGAATGCCGCTTCGATATGGAAGATTATGAGGAAGATTCTGATGGTGAGGAACCTTTTGAAAGTCCTTGCAATAATGGTAATGTTATTCCAACTCTAGATCATAATAACGATCACTCGCCTATTCAAAAGGAGGAGAATGGATATGACATAACTGTTGTTATCAATGGAGTAACGTACACAAGTGAAGATTTTAAGATTTGCACCAACGAACTAGACTTTTTGGGAGAGGATTCAGATTCCGATGATGAGATTGCGATTGAGAATACCAAATTGATTAAAGTCGTGGAAGACCCAATTGAGCTTGCCAAGGATTATAATGATTCTAAGATTTCGGTTGAAGCAACAATTAAGAGTTCGATAGAGGACCATGATATACTTGAGGTAAATAATTCAATGAAGTTAATTAAATATGAGGATCGTGAACAAGGTTTGTCTAATCCTTTAATAATTCTATATTATTGATCATTTCTATCCAATTGAAGTAGATTCTCAAAGAGTTTTTAACCCAACTTTTAGGAAAATACCTCACTTAGGATTCGAGTTGTGTGCTTCCAAAGTTTTAACAGATTATTTTGCTTCTAAGTATCCACTACTTAATGTGTTTGATTCTAGCATTGTGTAGGTTCACCAAGCTAAGGAACCTTTTGAAGTTCCCGAATTATATGTTCTCTATCCACTTTCGAGTGTATAAAGGACTAAGTGTGAGGGAATCTTGAATAAATTGATAGCTTCAATATTTATATCTTGTGCTAACGTTTTCGTGAAGCTGTTATTAGAATTGCAGATTATCTTCTGGAAGGATTACCATATTTTGCAATTATTGGTGTATGGACGATAGCAAGAAGGTCATGCTGAGGACGTTAAACTAAGCGCTGCATGGGAGGCAACCCATAGGTTTTGTATTTTCTATCCTTTTTGTTTTTAGTTTTCTTCTTTTGCATATCGTATTAGGATTTCCCACCTTGATTTTACTTAGGACAAGTCAATTACATTGAGGACAATGTAAAGTTTAAGTGTAGGGGAGTGTTTGGATATTTTGCATATAGAGTTTTAAAAAAATTTGCATAAAAAACCTCCAAATTATATAGATTTTAGAGTCACTAGCATACTTCTAGGTATGTTTACATAGAGATTCTGACCGACATAACTGAACTTGGAAGTGTTAGGGAACTTCATTGGATTTCTTACTTATTAGAGTGTTAAATAATGGATTTAATCATGCCGGTGATGCAAATTAGGAGCAGGGAGAAATGCATTATTAGAGTTGCTGATCAATCATTAGTGGAGACTACCTATTTTTAAATCAACAGAGGCACCAGACCAAATTTTCTTTGTAGCTGACTAAAGAGCTTTCTTTTGAGTGTGTGTCACCGTACGTTAATTCGGGGTAGAATGGTGAGCTACCCAACTTCACACCATTTTCAGCACTATTTTTGATCTCTTGAGTGCTAATTTTGTCAATCATGTGGGTGACGTCTATAGACTAAAACCACCTTCTTGTAGTTTGATTTGCAGTTAGCACCATTCTCTCTCGCCAACAACAGATCCATAGAAACACCATCATCTTCAACAAGTGGAGCGACATCAAAATCTACAAGGAAAGTTGAAGACGTTTGAGGTTTATAAGCAAAATTACAAAGAAGGAAATTTTCATATTCAAGTAAAGCAACATACAATGAGCAGATTTTTACATATATGTTGAAGACTTACAATACAATGAGCAGAATTCTATATCCAAGTTGAAGTCTTATTTACAAGAGTGAAGATTATCAAAAGATGAGAGTTATTGAAGTTTATGATACAAAGACAATACAAGTTGTGAATATCAAAGTGGTAAAGTTCTTCTTTCATGGCCATGTCATTTTAATTCCGTTATTATTTTTGTAGTTGCAATCTTTTTGTTTAATCATAAAAATAAAAAAAAGAAATAGAAAATAGAAAAAGATTTGCATTTAGGTTGTTATTTGTTCAATAAGGCCATAAGGATGAAGAATATATAAAGAAGTTTCAAGCAACAAGGAATTTGAGGAAAAGAGTTACAAATTGTCAAAGTTTTACGAAGTTCAATTGTTTATCATCAACAATGACCAAGAAGATGAAAAAGACGAGCCAAATGAAGGAAGACTTTTCTATTGGATGACGTGAGAGTGGTGCTTTCGTCATTTCCTATCGAATGTGAAGGTGGTAAGTACTCCCATCCTCATAATAATGGTTGATTTACTTTCTTAGAGATCATCAGAAAAGTCTTTTATTTCCCACGATCTTGTGGGATCTCCAAAAAATTTTCGGAAGGTTTCCTTCCCACCATTCAACGCGTGTAGGATTTCTCTCACCATTCCTACCTGCACACATGTGAGACCCATAAACAATTCGTCTTATTGAGTGCAATTATCAAAAAATACTTTTAAGTGAGGCAGAAGTCGAGGCGAAATGCTTATTGATCGCTCTCAAACACACGTTCTCTCATTATGGTGTGGTTATTTCTCACTCAACATTTGAGAATGAGAATATGTTCTTTGGTATTTCTAACTTCTTATTACTAGCATGCAGAAACTCTATGTCCTCATAGCTCTTTGGATGCTTGGGAAGTTGGAGTAGGTTTTGTGGGTATACCTCTCGTAATCCCTCACGAGACTATAACTCGTCCACTAGGGACACCTAGGGGTTTAAAGTCCTGTTGCACATGCTAAGTGCAACCGTTTCCTCAATGACATGGATCTGTTGTATTTCAGATAGTTTGCTCGAGGACTAGCAAAAGCCAAGTGTGGGGGAATTTTTTAAGTACATATTTTGCATATATTTTGTGTCAAATCCATGCTAGTAATTGCTATATATTCTTGCAAATTATTGTATATTACTCTTGTTTTCTTTTATTTATGTTTTGCTAGGTGAATCATCCGAAAAGAAGTGAAAAGAGCTATAAAAGTGAAGTCTACAAGTGGAGAAGGGCCAAAGACCAAGTGTAACTCGCTCAAAGTCAGGATTTCTTCCCATCATCTTGAAGAGGACGAAAATACAAAGAAAATGGCGAAAGAATGGGGTCAATCCGATATCACACAAAGAAGTTATGCGCGAAACAAGAAAATTACACTATCACTCTTATAAGACTGACAGTTGAAAACAAGTTACTAAAAGCACCAGGGAATTCTATCAGGGGATGCTATTTTCTTCTACCACAGTCGTCTTGTTTCTTTCACCGGTTCACAACCATTACTCCGATTGAGTTATGAGACGTTGATAGTAATCAGAACTCAACATGGAATGGTATTGCGGTGTTAATGGATCTCGAAAGGGAAGCAGGGTAATGTCTGTTGCCGTTGTCATTGACGAGAAGAGAGTTGAGATGATGGAAGTGATCTTGATGGCGGTATACTTCCGGTGATTGCTAGAGTTGATCGTGGTGATGGAGTGTTGGAACTGTCGCCGATTTCACACCTGCAAAACAAGGATTAAACACAAAAGACAAGTTATCGGCTAAGTCACGACCAGATCGCTCTCTTTAAGATATTTTATGGATCTTCCTTGAATTTTGTGCAAGTGGTTCTTTATTCGTCACAACGCCCCCAGGATAAAATAGCCGAGATGAAAAGCTCTCTTCAATCCCTGACGCACACAATAATAGATTGATCACTTTCACTCTTTCTAATCTTGCTCAGAAAACTGGTATCTTGATTCTCAGAAAAACAATAGTAAAAACTTACTTGTTTTCTGTTCCCAAAAACTTCCTTATAAATCCCAAAACATTAAACACGAAATTAATAGAAAATAAATTAAATATATTGCTGCCATAAAAATTCCATTCAACAGTTAGAAAACGGGCAAATAAATTATGCCACAATTATCACAATTTAAAACGTAATTAAGGGCTGAAAATGTTTTGAAAAATATTTTCAAAAAAAAGAAAAAAATACTTTCCAAATTCAAGAGACCTCCCAAGACCCCGCTCCCGGACTAATGTTATATATATATATTATATATATACCCATCAGTAGGGGGAGGGATTCGATCCTGAGACCTAACCCTCCAGGCCCAAAATGCTTAACCACTGGGCCAAGCTCGAATTGTTGATATAAATGTACAAAAGAATTATTTTAAAACATATATCCCAATAGTCCCCCACTTATATTTTTAAAATCATTGAGCAAGATCCGTATAGTTATGTGCATAAGCAAAGGTACCTTTCGGTTTTGAACCTTTATATAGCATTAAATTCTTCGAACTCTGACACAGAGTGAACATATGTCTTTGAACTCTATGGAGAGAACGAATTACTTAATACACATACAACTATAGTATGAGTAAAGTCCTAAATGCCATCACATTACGACCTTGTGCTTATCCCAGTTTCAGTGAATGTTCTAGAGAACTGCCCATGTTCCCATAGAAAGCGGGCACACTTTCTCATTCACATAGGTGAGTCTATCAAAGGTATTCCTATAGCTTGGTACTCCACACTATACAGATCTATAAACTTCATTAAGATTTAAAGAACTCAACCTTAACCTGCTTCAGGATATCATGCCATGGGAAAGGTGCATGATTCTATCTCCATATCATTTGTGAATAGTTATTCCCTTTGAACCTATTTCTAGGTGGCTATCCATCACAAAATGACTCAACTTCTAGTGGGAAAAAGTCCCATTCCTTTAGAGGTACATAATACCTTTTCTCTAGCTAATCCTTTCTCAAAGGATCAGCTAAGTTCTCTTCCGAATTAACATGATCCACACGTACAACACTAGTTATGAGAAACTCTCAAACCGTGCTGTGCTTTCAACGCATTTGTCGATTTTTACCGTTATAAAAACAGTTATGTAGTTTTGCAATATCCGTGGTACTATCACAATGGATCATAATAGATGGTATCGGTCTATTCCATATAGGAATTTGAGAATGCAAGTTTCTCAACCATCTTGCTTCTTCACTAGATGCTGCTAGTGCTATCAACTCAGACTCCATCGTAGATTGAGCCAAAATTGTCTGTTTCTTTGACTTCCAAGACACAACGCCACCAGCAATATTAAACAAATATCCACCAGTGCCCTTGGAGTCATCTGAAAGAGAGTTCCAATCAGCATCGCAGTATCCTTCAAGGACTGCAGGAAATCTCTTATAGTGTAATCCTAGGTTAACGGTCTTTTTAAGATACCGCATAACCCTCTCAACTGCATTCCAGTGTTCCAAACCAAGACAACTGGTAAACCTGCATAAAACCCCCAGTGCATATGCAATGTCTGGTCTGGTACAATCAGTTGCATAATGAAGACTACCAATTATACTAGCATATTCAGATTATCTACTGCTATCACCAATATTCTTAAACAGTTTAACACTAGCATCAAAAGGAGTACTCACATGTTTACAATCAAAGTAGTTGTACTTCACCCAAATATTTCATTTCAAAGTTAGACTTAAGCATATTCTTAGTTTCTTCAACCACATACAAGTTTGAACCAAAAATAAAAAAATCATCCACATACAAACAAATCATGATGCATATATTGTTTTCAAACTTATAGTATATGCATTTGTCACTTTCATTAATTCTGAAACCATGTGAAATCATCAAATTATCAAAATTTTCATTCCATTGCTTAGGAGCTTGTTTCAAACCATAAAGTGGCTTATCCAACTTTCATACTATAGGATCAGAATATCGTAACAACAACACCCTTGCGAAGCCGTCGCAGACTAACTACAAAAATGACGTAACAGATGACGACAGCTTGAACACGAGAAAGATGTGAAGACCTAGCGATATTTAAGAATGTTGCGAACTTAACACTTGATTTCTCGCGAGAATATCGCAAGCCAGATCCTAAAATAAAGGACAGATTAGCTTTCATCCACTATGTAGTACCATATATAAAGAGTTGAATAGGCGTAAGGAAAGTGGATAGATCAATTTTGGAGTGTTGAGAAAGTTTTGAGGAGAGAGAAAGTCCAAAACAATGTTGTATTCTTGATTTCATTTCCTTCTTGTAACATTTCTGGATTCCATTAATAAAAAGTGTAGTTTTTGATCATATAGATGTGTTGATTATTATGAATTCTTATGAGGGATGTATTGTAGGATTTCCTACAACTACATATTGGCGCTAGAAACAGGGAGGAGTTGAAAGTTGAAAATTGCTGAAAAACAAAATTAAAATTGTTATTGAGACTATTCAAACCAAGAAGATGATGGAACAAATCCGTAAACCATTTAAGGAAAAGATGAGTAAAATCAATTAAGATAACAGAGGGATGGAGTGTAATCTAATCACAAAAATAACGATTAATAAGTTTCATGAAAACATCAAAGGAAGAATACATAAACGAGATTTTGAAGGAAAGAAAATTATGACAGTGGAAAAAGTATCATCCATGAAAGATTGGGAAAAGCAAAAAATTACATTCACAGCAGCAGAGGTAACAAGAGAAAACATGATCCACACATCTCCTTTGGTAATCACAATAACCACACGGAAACAAAAGAGGAAATCAACAAAAAACATGGAAGAGTGGGTGGTGAATAGAACTTTGGTGGATATAGGAAGTTCAGTGGATATAATGTTTTATCATGCATACAAAGGAATGGGATACAAAGATGAAGAAATGACTCATTGAATGTATCATTTTCATGGCTTTGGAAAATCTACAACAAAACCTAAAGGAGAAATAATGATGCGAATTTCGCTAGGAGAAATTGAAACACAAATAACACTGTGTGTGGTGGATATGGAATCACTATATAACATGTTGCTAGGAAGGCCATGGATACACGCAATTAAAGCCGTAGCATCAACATTACATCAAAGCATCATATTTCCTATGCCAAGCGGAATTGGTGAAGTTAGAGGAGATACTGACAGTGCGAAATTATGTTATCAAATTGAAGTGAAGTGTTATGAAGGACGTGCAAAGAAGAGAAAAACTCGTTAAAAAATGGCGAAAGAGGCAAAGAAAGAAGAAGAATTTAAAATTTACATGATCAGAGCAGAGGAACGGAAAGGAATACCTAGCGAAATTTCAGAAGAAGGAAACGAACTTGCGAAGGTAATAAAAGAACCAACACCCATGGGAGAACCTAAAGACAGTTACACTGCGGCAGAACCAACAAATAAAGTGAATGTTGGAACTAAAGAAGAACCCAAAATTCTAAGGATTGGGACCAAAATGGAGGCAGATGAAGAAGAAAAAACTATTAGTCTTTTGCGAGAATATAAAGATATTTTCCCATGGAACATGGATGAGATTCCTGGAATAGATCCGTATGTGGCGTGTCATAAGTTGGAGATTAACAAAAATGCAAGACCATTCAAACAAAGAATAAGAAAAATCGCAACAACATATCATCCCCAAATAGAAGATGAGTTACAGAAGATGCTTGATGCAGGAATTATAAGACAAGCTAAATATCCGGAGTGGATAGCCAACATGGTTGTAGTCCCAAATAAAAATAAAATGATAATAATTTGTATAGACTTTACTGATCTAAATAAAGCATATCCAAAAGACAGCTTTCCATTACCAGATATTCCAAAAATGGTTGAGTCAGCAGCGGGAAATAATAAAATATCTTCTCTAGATGGGTACAAAGTTTATAATCAAATTCCTCTCGCTGAAGAAGATCAAGAGCATACTGATTTTTTCGCTCCAAGAGGGTTATACTGTTATACAAAAATGCCATTTGGACTCCGAAATGCTGGAGCAACATATCAAAGGATGGTGGAGAAGGTGTTCGCAAAGTGGATACACAAAATATTAGGGTGTATGTAAATGACATGTTAATAAAAAGTAAAGAAGCTAAAGACCATGTACAAGACCTGGAGGAAATTTTTGAATAGATGAGGCACTTTAACATTAAGATAAATCCATAAAAGTGTATTTTTGGGGTTGCGTCTGGAAAATTTCTAGGCTACATTGTGTCAAAAGAAGGAATACAAGTTGATCCAGAGAAAGTGCAAGCAATTCGTGATATGACAACACCAGCGACGGTGAAGGATGTACAAAAGTTAAATGGACTCTTGGCTTCGCTGGGAAGGTTTATTTCGCGATCTTCAGACAAATGTAAACATTTCTTCAACATACTCAAAAAAGGTACAAAATTCAGATGGACAGATGAATGTGAGAAAGCTTTTCAAGGAATAAAAGAACATCTGATGAATATATCTATTTTGCAAAAGGCAGAGACAGAAGAAGAATTATTAATCTATCTTGCGACAACTTCGCATGCATTAAGTGCCGTGCTATTGCGAATTGATGAAGGAGTCAAAAAACCGATTTACTACATTAGAAAAACGTTCAATGCTGCAGAGAAAAATTATTCAAAAATTGAAAAACTAATTCTGGCATTAGTTTATGCAGCGTTTAAGCTTCGCATATATTTTCAGGCACACAAAATAAGGGTTATGACAAAGATACCAATTGAATCAGTGATAAAGAATTCAAAAAGGTCAGACGGGGTGGAGAGATGGAATGCACAAGTAGGACATTTCGAAATTAAGTATGAAATATTTTCTTTACCAAAATCACAAGTTGTCGCAGACTTTTTAGCAGAATTTTCTCTAGAAGATGATGAAGTTGTGGAGGAAATGATGGATGTGTAAGAAGAACATGGAAACCTAAGAGATCTGTTGACAGAGCCCGATAGATGGGAAATATTGGTATATGGATCGTCAAATGGGGAAGGTAATGGAGTTGAAATTGTCCTAATTTCGCCAGAAGGAACTAAAATGGATTTTTCCTTCAGATTGGAATTTGTATCCACTAACAATGAAACAGAATATGAAGCTATGGTACATGCCCTAAAACTTGCAATAGAAATGAAGTTGGAGAATATGAGAATCACCAGTGACTCGCAGTTAGTTATTCGCCAAATAAAGGGAAAGTACACTACAAATGAACCATCCTTGAAGAAATACAAAAAACTTGTTGAAGAATTGTCAGCGAAAATCCCAAACATAAAGTGGAGGCACATATCAAGGAAAGACAATAGACTTGCAGAAGCTTATGCTTTCATTTTAAGCATGATGACTGATCCAGCTGCGAGATGCATAAAGATACAGACACTTCAATCACCATCAGTAAACAAAGAAGAAGAGGAAGAAGTAGACGTAATGATAACAGAAGGTGGAGAAGAAGAATAGATGCATAATATCGAAGATTGGAGAGTAGAACTTCATGCATACTTGGCGAAAGGAGAAACCCCAAGGAATAGATTGGAGGCGCACAAGTTAAAAAGCCGTGTGAAAAATTATGAGCTAAGAGATGGGGTATTGTATCGAAGATCCTTTAATGGATCATCACTCAGATGTCTAACACGAAAAGAAGGAGAAGAGATATTGAAGATGTTACATAATGGGGATACTGGAAATCATAGTGGGGGAAGATCTTTGGCATACATAAAAATAATGCAAGGTTATTATTGGCCATATATGCATGAAGACGTGAAGCAAATATCAAGGTGTTGCAAAGATTTTCAGCGACACAAAAAGAAAATACATGCACCTGGAGCACCATTATCATCTTCAACAAGTGTATGGCCCTTTGGAAAGTGGGGTTTAGACATTGTGGGACAGTTTTTACCAGGATCTGGACAAAGAAGATATTTAATTATCGCTACAGATTATTTCACAAAATGGGCAGAAGTAAAGACAGTACAACATATTCGCGATAAAGATATTTTTACATTCATATTTGCAAATATCATTTGCAGATTTGGAGTTCCTGCACAATTGGTATCTGATAATGGGAAATTTGAAGGGAAGAACATAGAAATGTTACTCAATGCATTCAAGATAAAGTGTGGAAAATCCACACCTCTATATCCACAGGCCAATGGTCAAGCTGAAGCAACAAATAAGACAATCAGAGACATATTGAAGAAGAAATTAGAAGGACATAATAGAGCATGGTGTGAACAGGTACATAATGCAGTCAGGGATTACAACACAACTAGGCGAGAAGCTACTGGAATATCACCTTTTTGGAAAATTACTGGACATAATAGAGCATGGTGTGAACAGATACATAATGCTACCAACAAAAGTTATTATTCCCACAACAAATAGAGAGGCATGGGAGAAAAATCTTAGCGCGGGTATGATTTTAACCAAGCTTGATGAATTAGAAGAAAAGAGAGAAAGATTATTACATCATATGGAAAATTACTAGCGAATATTAGCCCGGGAATATAATAAACACGTCAAAAAGAGTGACTTTCAACCAGGTGATTTAGTGCTGCGAAAAATACCAATATATCAGCGAGAAAATGGTGGAAAGTTGGCGAAAAAATGGGATGGGATTTATATCATTAAAGAGATAGTTGGAACAGGGGCATATAAGTTGATGGACCCTGAGGGTAGAGATGTGGGTCAGAGACTTGGTAGACCATGGAACATATTATACCTAAAAAAATATTACCCATAAGAAATTTTGGGAAAGAGTAGATTGCGAAATAATGTATGACTGAAATGAGATGAATATATGCAAATATTTTATGAAAGAGAAGATGCGAGATTACAAATATCAAAAAGCAGAATGAAAATATGCGAAAACTTCGTAAAGATCATTGACATAATAGAAAGGGGCGAACTTACTATGGCGTACACCCTAGTTCGCGAAATCAAAATTTCACAAGAGGAAAATGTAAGACCTAAAGTATGTCATAGAAGGGGTACCTGTTGCATGGCTCTGTGAAAAGGTTACACCACCCCTGGAACCTGAGTCATGGAGATTTGGGGTCAATAAAGCCCATCCAGGAGAGGTATCGTGGATTTTCAACCTAAGCTTATGACTTAGGTTGGACGACCGAGGGTCTCTTCTAAGGAGTGCAAAATATGATCAAGGCGCTGAGGTACACGGTTGATCCAAGAGTGCCTAGGGTGTCTGGAACGTACCTAGCCATTCTTGGCAAGTCTTGACTATGATGCACTCGGCCTGAAGAAAACCCCACTTAGGGTGCAGTCTCGTAACTATAAGACATATAGGAAAAAGGGATAAGAGGCTTTGAAAACAACTGGTTGTTGTGAAGACCATATGGGAGGAGCCAACTTTGTATGGTAGAGGTACGTCTCCTTGAAGGGAAACCAGGGGGAAGATAAGGGCGGCACCCTCCATTAGGGAGCTCATAAGTGTCTTAATACGCAAATATCATGAAGCTTTTTACTCATGGTAATATCAAGGCTTGTCATATTTGTACGACAATCCTGAAGATGCAATAATACATGAGATAAACGTCATGCGATTTCGTCGCAAGATGGCAATGTCATGGGGCTTTATTTTCGCAAGAATATTTAGGGATGTCATATTGTCGCAAAAAAAATGACAAAAGAGAAAAGTTAAGACAAGATCAATGGGTTTATGCATGAAAGTGAAAAAACATCCTGCGATTTTGTCGCAATGACAAGAGGTGGCAAAATAAGACCTTTAACTAGGAAGGCAAAATAAGACCACATGACAAAACAGAAAATTTATAGACATTAACTATTATTTACGAAGGTAAATTGTGTTCACCATAAGAAAGATAATGAGAGGCAAGTATGGGAATTAATAAACAAGATGTCATTTTCTTTTTCGCGAGCATGCGAAATACTAAAAGAGTAAATGAACCTCAAAGTTGGCTGAAGTACATAATTCGCAAGAAGAGACAAAGAAGAAATAATTCAAGAAAATAAAACTAAAGCTCATACTTCAGTGTTAGCTTCGCCAGAAGGGGATGATAGACGTTCTTCGCCAGCTTTATCATTTTCGCAAGTATTCTCTTTATTCTGGTTTACTCTAGCTTCTTATTCATTTGGAATATTACCAACAGTTGGCTCATTTATTCTAGATTCTTCTTGAGAAATAGCCTCCTCACCACTTTCATAATCAAAGTCGTTATCAGCAGCACGAGGAACTTCATCTTCATATAATTCTATAGGCTTGATTGATACAGGAGGAAGAGATTTGGACAGCAAGATATCATTCACAAGAACTTCAGCTTGGAGATGAGCTTGGCGAAGGAGTGATTTTTCACGGTTTCTACTTTCCATATTTTTGAAGTAAGCAAGATAATCAAATCTTCTTTCTGCCCGGTCGCGAGAACGAGCAATATGAGAAGCTAATAATGCATTTTCCTTGCGAATTTTGGCAAGCTTAGAATCCAAAACAGAAATGGAGGAGTGAAGATTTTTCTCAGATTCTGCGAAAAGGAATAACACAAAAAAATATTATTCAAGCGAAAATTTCGCAAGGAAGATATCACAAAAAGACTTAATAGAGATAAAAGATGGTTGAGGCAGTCAAATTTTTATGACTACCTGCCTTTTGCGAAACAAGATATTGAGTTAGAGCCAAACAACTATCTTCCCAGCGGTCGGTTGCATCGTCAAATTTATCTCCAACTAAACCTTTCAAGCGAGATTGAAAATTCTTTTCTTTATAAATAAGTGAGGCGTTTTCCTTCGCAAGAGAAGTATATGATTCTTCTAGTTTGGAGTATTGGTCTTTGAGTTGACTTTCCTTTACACTTAAGGCTATTCTACCTCAGATAAGCTCATCCCTCTCAGCAGCAGATGATTATGTTATTTCTTCAAGTTTACTTCTCAAAGAGAAAAGAGACTGTTCTTGATCATTACATACTTTTTGACAAATGTTATGTTGTTGCGAAGATATCGCCACCGTATTTAAAAGAACTCATTTCTCTTGAGATAAGATCTTATTCTCATCTAATAAAGTTTCCATCTCCAAGTTAGCTTTAGTTAAAGAATAAGAGAGGCGAGATATTTCACTACTTAATAAGTTTTGCTTCTGAACTAATTGAGTATTCTCTTTGGTAAGATTATCTATTTGATCGACAGAATATGTATAAAGGTTATCTAATTGGTTATATTATCCATCCAAATATCTCTATCCACACGGGCTTCTTCAGCGATGGATTCGAATTGATATCTCTCCATTATTCGTTTTTGGTTTAAAACTTAAAGGCGAACAAAGGATTTTAAGAAAATTGAATATGGAAAGAATAAATTTATTGAAAAAGATAAGTTAAGGGAAATGATAAGAAGGTTGTACCTTTTAATTCCTCATTCTTCCTGCGAAGATTTTCACAATCTAGCGAAACATTTTGAAGCTTTTGGTTTTCAAGACGAAGAGTGCCACATTCTAAGGCCTTGGCCTGAATAATTTCCTTCAAGGCTACAATCTCTAAGGAAATTTGCGAAACCATCCTATCAGAACCAAAATATTTACTCAAAATTTCGCAGACGCCAAACTTGACAGGGTCAACGGAGGATTTCTTGGCATCATCCATAATATCTGATAAAACCTTGAAGGCAATATCTATTCCATCCATAGTTTCTTTGGTAAAGGGGAGAGACTCAAACGAAGAAGTGGTGATAACAGAAAGTTGGTGATCATCATTCTTTGCTAAAGAGGTGTCATTTGAAGGTGAAGTTTGAGGAAGATTAATGATTGGGGTTGAGATGGAATTAGGTCGAGAGGTATTGGCCACAGGAGTAGAAAAAATTTCATTCGCAACAGGCTTAGTAAAAGGAATCTTATCCATAAAAAGATCAGTTGAAGGGGTGGAATCTGTTGCGATATTTTTGCAGATAGGAAGTAGAGATTCAGTTTGCAAAGGTATTAAAGGAGAAGTTAAAGGAGTAAATGTGGGAAATGGAGCAGAATTTTCAACAGTCTTAAAATGGCGAGATCTCTTTGGGGGTTTATTAACATCTCCATCACCCTGCGAATCACAATCCAGATAAGAAACAGAGGCATCAATATTGTTACTAAAAGAATAATGTTTCTTACTACCTTGCGATTCGCAGACTTTCTTTTGCTTACATCGACTTTGGGCTGCAAATCTTTGGGAACATTAGGATTTTGAATTGAGAATCTGGTATTAGAGGTGCTTTTGATGAAACAGAAACAATATGGGAATTAAATAAAGACGAACAAAATCAAATAAGATAATTTTAGTAGAAGAAATCGGCTTCAGCAAAACCACAAGAAGAGAAAAGAAAATTAACCTTGATGATTCCATGAGGACAGTAACAGAAAGGTAAATTCGTGAAAATCTAAGGAGAAAGAGTTGCAGACGATGAAGATTTACAGAGAACGTGGAGATGAAGAAGACGAAGTAAAAGAAAGAAAATCATCTCTCTAACTAGATCTCTCCTTATATAGATAAAAAAAATGATGACCAGATAAAATCAAACGTGCCGGTGAACAACGGAGTATTTAACACGTGAAGGCGGTTATGCTTAATTCATGGAGTCTTGTCGGTAGAATAATATGAAAGGATCAACTTCGGAATTATGAAGTACAATTTCTCATGACATTCTCCCCTTCGCAGAGATGACATGAGAAGAGGCAAATTGTAGGATAAGAATATCACAACAGCAACATCCTTGCGAAGAACATTGCGAATCCGTCGCAGACTAACTACATAAATGACATAACAGATGACGACAGCTTGAACACGAGAAATATGTGAAGACCTAGCGATATTTAAGAATGTTGCGAACTTAACACTTGATTTCTCGCGAGAATATCGCAAGCCAAATCCTAAAATAATGGACAGATTAGCTGTCATCCGCTATGTAATACCCTATATAAAGAGTTGAATAGGCATAAGGAAAGGGGAGAAATCAATTTTGGAGAGTTGAGAAAGTTTTGAGGAGAGAGAAAGTCCAAAACAGTGTTGTATTCTTGATTTCATTTCCTTCTTGTAACATTTCTGGAATCCATTAATAAAAAGTGTAGTTTTTTATCATAAAGATGTGTTGATTATTATGAATTCTTGTGAGGGATGTATTGTAGGATTTCCTACAATTACACTTACTTTTTGTTCTTGACATGGAACAACAAAACCTTCAGGTTGTTCCATGTAAATTTATTCTTCTAATTCACCATTTAAAAAAGTTGTTTTAACATCCATTTGATGAACAACAAGATTATGCACAGCAGCAACAACAATCAAAACACGAATATAAGTCAATCTTGTAACAGGAGAATAAGTATCAAACAAATATACATCTTCTCTTTGTCTATAGCCTTTAGCTACCAACCTAGCTTTGTATTTGTCTACTGAACCATCAGGGTTCAACTTCCTTTTAAGTACCCATTTACAACCTATTGCTTTGCAACTAAGGGGTAAATCTGCTAGGTGCCAAGTTCCATTAAGATTATAGGAGTCCATTTCATTATCTATGGCTTCCTACGAAAAACCTAATTCAGGAGAATTAAGTGCTTCTTGAAGACTAGAAGGGTCTTCCTCTAGAGTATAAACTTCAAAATCATAACCGAAGTTCGTCGCAGTCCTAGCCCTTTTTCTACGCCTAGGTTCAATTTCAGCATCTCTCGTTTCTTCATTTCTAGGTTCTTCTATTCTAATTTCAGAACTTGTACTAGGTACATCACTAGGTAGAGAACCCCCACTATTTCTAGATTTAAAAGGAAATCTATCTTCAAAGAAATCATCATCAATAGATTCAATAATAACTTTATTATTTAGATCAAAAAATCTATAAGCTTTACTGTTTTGAGCATACCCAACAAACACACATTCATAAGCTTTACTAGCTAATTTTGATCTTTTAGGATCAGGAATACGAACATAAACCAAATAACCCCAAACTCTAAAATAAGAAACATTAGGTTTTCTGTTTTTCCGAAGTTCATAAGGTGAAATTTTTGTTTTTGAATTTGTATCACGATTCAAAACATAACAAACAGTCAACAAAATTTCCCCCCACCAATGAGGGGCAGCACCAAAACTCAGCAAACACGCAGTCACAAGAGTAGTAAAAGTAAGATTCTTTCTTTCAGCTTTCCCATCATTTCAGGGTTATAAGGAGCAGTTTTTTCGTGTATAATTCCACAAGATTCATAAATTTCAGTGAACGGTTTAGAATCATATTCAGTGCCTCTATCACTACGAAATCTCTTAATTTTTCTACCAAATTTATTTTCAACTTCAGCAATAAAAACCTTAAATTTTTCAATAGATTCATTTTTATGACTTAGTAAGTAAACATAAGTATAATTTGAAAAATCATCAATAAAAGTCATGACATATCTTTTTCCATTTCTAGTTAATATACCTTTAAATTCACACAAATCAGAATGCACCAATTCTAAAGGTTTAGATTCTCTAATAACAGATTTATGGGAACTGTAGGATCAGAATATCGTAGCAAGAACATTCTTGCGAAGTTTTCATTAAAGACACTAGCGAGCGTCGCAGAAAAGACTAAAAGAACGACACAACAAGTAATGATGGTAGAAACATGAATATCATGCGTGGAATATAGTGTTTGCGAGTGTTAATATTTGTGCACTCGCGAAGGTATCACAAATTAGATCTGAAATTAAGGGATAGCTTAGCTGTCTATGAGATGTCATCCATTATGTAATGCCCTATATATAAGGGATGAGTAAACTTGAGAAGGAGAGATAATTTTTGAAAGTCTAAGAAAGTTTTTAGGAGAGAGAAAATTCTAAACAGAGTGATTGTATTTTAATTTCTTTTTTCCTTTGTAATTTTCTAAGTGTCCATTAATGGAAATCGTTGTTCCTGATTAAGTGTTTATAGATCAATTGTGTTAATTCTTGTGAGGGGTATAGTGTGGGATTTCCTGCTACTACATGAACTCTTGGTTATTTTTCCTTGACTACAAGATTCACACTTTTCAAAATCATGCATGGATAGTTTTGGAATAAGACCTTGCTTGCTCATGGTATCTACTGATCTATTGTTCACATGACAAAGTCTAGCATGCCAAACATTAAAAGTACACACCATATAAGAAGAAGATGCAATTTTATTAATTTCAACATTAAGCTTAAACATTCCATCAGTAGCATAACATTTTCCTACAAACACTCTGTTTTTAGTAATTGTGTAAACATCAGATCCAATTGTTTAATACAACCCAGCCTTGTTGAGAAGATAGCCGTAAACAAGGTTCTTTCTCATTTCTTGAGTTTGGAGGACATCTTTCAGCATAAGTGTCTTCCCAGAAGTATACTTTGGTTCTACCGTTCCCGAACCTTTCACAATAGTGCTGTGGGAGTCTCCCAACAACACTTTCTTATCCTTTGTTTCTGTATAACTCTTATATAGGGACCTATCAAAATAACAATGGCGCGATGCACCACTGTCTATCCACCACCCATCAGAACCACCAACCATGTAGAACTCAGGATCTGAGACCATGGCTATTATAACGCCATCCACAGCATTAGCTTGTGCGTTATTCTTTTCCTTGTTAAACCTGTAATTCCTAGCCATGTGGTTCGGTTTATTACAGGTATAACAAAGAAACTCAGAATTGGAATTCTGTCCATTTCTTGATGGGTTTTGGTTCTTGTTTTGATTAGGCCTTCCTCCTTTCTTCTGGTTCGGATTAGGTTTCATATCCTTTTTCTTAGGTTTCAAATTAGGATGAGTCTTATTTTTAGAAACAATGAGAATCTCTTCCTTCTTATCTTGTTTCCGAGCTTCTTCCTCAACCCTGAGCTTAACAATCAAACTTTCAAGAGAAAATTCTCTAGACTTGTGACGCAAAGAATTACGAAAATCTTTACAGTTAGGTGGTAACTTGTCAATCATAATAGCTACTTTAAATTGTTCATCAACTTTCATACCTTCGGTCATAATTTCTTGGGCAATTTTCTGAAGTTCATGAGCCTGTGCAACAACTGATCTATCATCGACCATTTGATATTTCATGTAGCATCTTATAACATATTTCTTCGATCTGGCTTCTTCAGTATCTTATTTGTTCTGTAAGACATCCCAAACATCTTTAGCAGTATCAAACGTGGAGTAATATTCACATAAATCGTCAGACAATGCATTGAGAATATAGTTTTTGCAATCAAAGTCGTCATCAACCCATTTGTCATAGGATTTTTGTTTTTCTTCAGCAGTTTGAGTCGGAGCAGGTTCTTCAGTTTGTTGAGGAGTTGCACTTGCTACATCTGGAGTTGTTTTTTTCGCAGCTTCTGCATCTTTTGGATCAGCTGGTTTGACAAAGGTCACCATCATGTGCAACTTCATCAGTTTGAGGTAGAAGAACAACTTTTGCTTCCATCTTCTGAAATGAAGTCCTTCAAACTTGAAGGGCTTGTTGATCTCAACAAAGGTTTTCTTTTAAGACGTATCCATGGCAGAAGGATACGTCTTAAAATTGTTAGAACTGTTGCCGATTTCATACCTGCAAAATAAGGATTAAACACAAAAAACAAGTTATCGGCTGAGTCACGACCAGGTCGCTCTCTTTAAGATGTTTCGTGACTTTTCCTTGAGTTTTGTGCAAGCAGTTCTTTCTTCGTCACAACGCCCCCAGGATAAAACGGCCGAGATGAAAAACTCTCTTCAATCCCTCATGCACACAATAAGAGATTGATCACTTTCACTCTTTCTAATCTTGCTCAAAAAACTGGTATCTTGATTCTCAGAAAAACAATAGTAAAAACTTACTTGTTTTCTATTCTCAAAAACTGCCTTATAAAGCCCAAAACATTAAACACGAAATTAATAGAGAATAAATTAAATTTATTTCTGCCATAAAAATTCCATTCAACAGTTAGAAAACGGGCAAATAAATTATGCCATAATTATCACAATTAAAAACGTAATTAAGGGCATAAAACGTTTTGTAAAATATTTTCAAAAAACATCAAAAAATACTTTCCAAACTCAAGAGACCTCCCAAGACCCCCATGGCCCCGCTCTCGGACTAATATTATATATATTATTTATATATATACCCATTAGTAGGGGGAGGGATTCGATCCTGAGACCTAACCCTCTAGGCCCAAAATTCTTAACTACTAGGCCAAGCTCGAAATATTGATATAAATGTACGGAAGAATTATATTAAAACATATATCCCAACATGGAGGCTGACTTTCTGCGAAGGTCTGGTGAACTGGAGAGTGATGGAGTTGAGGTGCTTGGTTCCGGTGGTGGGATCGCTGTTTCCCTTGTCAGAGAAGCATGGGCTTAGCTTGAGTTGACTGTTATACAAGGAATGGTGGTGGTCGAGTAACAAGGCAGTGAAGGCTGGTGGTAGTTGATGCTATTGGCTGATAATGATGTCCGTGAGTTGATGCCACTATAGTGCTGGCAGAGACGATGAAGAAGAGAGATAGTAAGCTACTGATACTGATGGAATGGCAGTGATACGCCATACGGTGATTGATGGGTTGCTGCCATGACATGGAGTTTGAACAGAGGGAGTAGTTGGTCTTAGATTGGAAGTGAGAAGATGAAGCTAACTTTGGTTGCTGACAGAAATAAAACGTGATGGAGAGCTCAGGGAAGTATGGAATGGGTGCTGCCATTAATGTCTGTTGTTACTCGAGTTGAATGGCAGATGTTTAGGAAGCTGGGGAGATGAAGTGTTGATAACGAAGACTGACAATTAAGGGTAGAATGAAGGAGTCTGTAATGGGAGTAACTCAAGATGAGTAAAGCATACCAATGCTCAACGGTTGCTGCTTATGATGGCGGGACTACGCATTCAAGCTGATATGGGAAGAAGTAAGCAGAAAGGTATAGCTCGAGTTTAAGTATAGGAGTAGAAGAGAATCTAAGAGTTTTTCCGAGTAAAGAGTAAAAGAAGGATAAGAGGTTGGAGTTACAGGGAAACTTATGGATAGAAAGTCTTAGCCGTGATAGTACGAGAGAGAAAGGAAGAAAAGATACAGGAGAACTTACGTATGGAAATTCCTGGCCGCGACAAAAGAAGAAGAATAAACTGTCAGTTCGGAAAGACTGACAGGCCAATTTTGATAAATGGACTGGACTTCTGCCATTTTTGAACACGGCCCAATTAGCTTCTAGCAATTCCTTTACACGGCCAGACTTGGAAGTGTGTTGTTTTTGGAATTTTTGGCGAGTTATGGCAACCAATTTGCACGGGATTCAAGACTCGGGCACTTCTACAACTTGAAGACTATAAAATAAACACTTCTTAACCTAAAAATAATATAATATCTCTACATCTCATAATATACTTTTGTTCTTCATAAAATATTCTAGGATTTACCCCTTTATGAGGAAACCGAGAAACGGTGTAAACATGAAAAGCTAAACCTTCTTTGATTAAGGATGAATTCAATGTTCTAGCGTGAAGCTTTATTAGTTACTAGGTCTTAACCCGTGCCGTAACGGCACGGGCATAATTCTTATTTAGTTATGAATTTTCCGACATATGAATATCAAATATAATATGTATTAATATCAAGTTTACCCTTCTAAACGTTGCAAAAGTAAAGGGAGACCCGATAGATATTTTTATTCTTCACTTCACATCCTTTCTAGCATTTTACACCTTGACATCCTCCCATACTATGTCTCTCCTTTTTCGAGTTGTATCCTCAAGCCAACAATGAAATTATATCGAAACTAATTTTTACATATTTGATCCCAAAAAAATATATATTATTTGATATGTTTTTTAGTTTAAAAAGATATCTTATCGATCTTTTGAAATGGTATTACCTTTTTTCATCTTTCTTATATTTAGTGAATGGTGTTAGGATGTTCATGGAAAATAGGAACCTACTATGGGCTCGACAACATAGCACCGATCATGTCCCCACTTAGCCACCTTGGGATATGATGTGTGTGGTTTTAATCTAAAAGGCCTCAGCGCTACGTAAGGATATGCCCAAGTTTATTAAGCTCAACATGTACTCCTCTTTCTTCCATGTGGGACTATCCCTAGCTATAATTAAGTGGTTTATCGTGCCACATACTCCAACAATCTCCACCTTGACTATATTAAACCACTTCACCAGTCCAATCAGACTTTACCATATGATTACCATTTGTATATGCTACCCATCGATTATGATTATTGTCACTATGTGCCCTATAATCCTACTTCACCTTGAGTTAATGAGAAGGAAAGCACCAACTCTAGCTTGAGCATTTCCTTGCCCACATAGAACCCTACTACGTTAAATTTAATGTGTGAGACACTAACTCCACCTTGAGCGCCAGTTCATCCTTGAGCATTGCCTTTCCGATCTAGAAGCCTGGTCCACCTGAGTTAATGAGTGAGACACTAACTCCACCTTGAGCACTAGTTCAACTCTGGGCCTTGCCTTCTTCACCTTGAGTCTGATTTCACTTGCGCCCGAAACCGGGTGACATCCACAACCACTTTAACGTTCGAACAGTAGACCCAACCACGGGTTCTGATACCAATTATTAGGATCTTCATGGACCATCAGACACTACTCAGGGCCCAACCACATAACACGAAATCCCACTTGATCACCTTGGGATAAGAGGTGTGGGGTTTTTAACTAAAAAGTCTCGGTGCTATGTATGGAGAAGTCCAAGCTTATTGTATGTTCTTACTATTTCAATGACGATGACATACTTAAAATCTAATTCATTCACTTAATATATTATACTTTAAAATGTTAAGTCATTTCCGATGGTAATCATTTTACCCACATACGATGTAGTTCTAGTTTTTCAAAATTCCCATAAATATTATGTACGTAATTCAATTTGGAAGGAAGAGTTCACCGAATGGAATATAGGTAATGGCTTGTCCTTTCGTAACATTGTGGCCTTTTCAACATAGTTGGATCCAGAGTTGGTAAAAATCACTGAATTTATGGGTTCTCGGGCGAGAGTAATCTAGGTATGGGCTACCTCCCAAAAAACTGCTAATGGATGTCCACATCAGTTTTAGTTGAAAATCCCACGCTATCGGATAACCACAATGACTAAGTGGGAAAAGTATTGGCAAAGATTAGGTCCTTAAAAATGGTATTAGAGTCGACCACGGGTTACATGTCGAGGGTGAAAGAGTATGCTTGACGGAATGAACATATTCCAGAGTCTCATGAGTGAGAAAAAATGCCAGATTCTAGGATTGAACATATTCCGTACCCGAGGACGGCTCCAAATTAAGTTGGAATAGAGGTAATGGTTTGTCATTTGCTAACACCGAGACCTTTTCAGCATAATTGGCTTCGTAGTTGGCGAAAAATCTTTATAGTTAAGCATGCTCGGTATTGAGTAATCTTGGGATGGGTGACCTCTTAAGAAGCTGTTGCTAGATGAACGCATCGGTTACCATTGAAAACTCAATACTATCAAATGAACGCAGTGGCTTAGTAAGGACATTATCGGTAGAGGATAGGCCATTACATTCTACGACATTATGCCTCCAAATGTGAGGTTATTTGTTGCATAAAAATAATAAAATCATGATTAGTTAGTAAGTCAAATCATTAAGTAATTAACCTAATAACAATAAGCTCTACTAACAATAAACTCTGATATCCATCATCATTGAATAAAAATAACGTTAAACCATTTATCAAGAAATACGTGAGGCGATGCGAAATTACTCACTGGGCACCAATACTTGCCACCATCATTACGGTCCACTTATATAATTGTTAGCCAATTTAACTAAGTTTGGTGCTTCTTTTTTTCATTCAAAAAAAGTATTTTGAAAACATTTTGATAGCAATATTTTTTCATCTTAGTGTTTATTAATGATTTCATAAAGTGTATACTTCCAAAATTTATCAATTTGTAAAGTGGGGAGAAGGAGCTTTTAAAAGCTTCAAAAGCAAAAGCTATAGTTCACCCTAGCTTCATATTTTATTTTCCAATTCTATCCCATTTTGTTTATAATTAACAACAATTATCCTTGAATCTATATATGATCACCAATTTTTATTTTTTATATTTTATATTCTTTAAAGATAATTATTTTTTATTTTCAAACTACATTTTATGTTATATCATATCACTAAAATATACTTTTATTTTCAATGATAAATTTTAAGAGATTATGGATTTTTAAAAAGTGGTTTAGAAAAATAATACTTTTTAGTAATAATACTAATTAGTAAATTTAATATTACATGTGTACGTACTCTAATAGTAGAAAATTTACTTACTTTACGCAATATAAAATAGAATAGACAATTTTCAGAAATATGTCTGCTTTTGTCATTTTCTCACTAACTATAATTGAACATGATATTTTCAGAGATATGTCTATTTTTTAAAATATTTTTAGCTTTAGTTTATAATTTGCAACTGTTCAATTGTTTTTTTTACAAAGCTCGGCAGAGTAACTTACATCGGCAACCAATTGTTTTTTTTACATAGCTCCGCACAATAACGTACATCGAAAAAGCACTTTTGTAAAGATCGCAGCAATACCAAACTAATTCTAAGTATTAGCTAATAAAAATATACTTTTATTATCATCATTAGTAAAATAATTTATATATTATCTTTTTTAGTTTGATATTTAATTAATAGACTATTTATTATGAAGAATTATGGAACCTTAATGACATGATAACTTTTGTCCATTAGATGCATTTCTAATCTCAATCACAACCATCACCTATGAAAAACGATTATCTCCCTAGATTTATCTCTTGTGAGGAAAAATTTGAACCGCCACTTACATAAGCAAAGTTATCCAAGTTGTGCTTTATATTCTTGATGATAATAATAAGAAAGTGAAGTAACCAAGTATTAGTATTGATTTTGCTTAATGGGATTGCATAAACAAAACATAAAGTGTTCCATTAAATGAGTTACCGGAAGATCCAGGTCTCTTGTACTTGTTCCTGAGATTAGTGGTTATTTATGTGTTTATGGGGCTTAACCCATGTCGTAACTAATATCTACTGATATTATTAGATTAATGATTCATTCGACCTTCGCCACCGCTTCCACAACCTACTATCAATATCTATTGATATTTTTTCTGTTTTTATCAAAATTATTTATTAATAGAAGAAATACAAATTTATTAATTTAACTAAGAGAAATTTTATAATGGAAGAAATTAATAGATTATTTATTATGAGCAATTAGTGAACAAACATTATTATGAGCAGTTAATAAATCATTTAATATCAATTAATGTGGAACACTAATTAGTTAGGTATTTATTATATTAATCATTTACTATATTTATTATATTAAATTTCCAATAATTGGTCATTAAATGTTAGTTTTATGGGACAAATTACAACCATAGATTTATCAATTGGGATATGAAATCTTTGCCATCACTTACAAGTGCGAGATGAGGGTGTGGTCAAGAGAACTACAGCCGTAGATTTATCTTTGTCCAGACAAATCCTGACCACCACTAACAAAGGAAAACTTATACAAACCTTTTTTTATACTAATGATATAAATCTATTCGGAGTTTTAATCACATAATCATTTTTTTTCCACTAATTCTAGGGTTTATGATTGTTTAATTAGATTATTTGGAGTGCACGCTGGATTAATCTTTTGATCATTCTATTGCTAGTAAATGGTTAGGATATCCGTGTAATTGTTGAATAATCCTTACACAAGTAGAGAACGTGAGACCTCATAGAGGGACGCTGTGGAGAAATCATGTGTGAAGACAACACTAGTAAGTGGACCTTGCGCTAAGAGTCTAACTGCTAGGATCAACCTAAGTTCACATAACTTAAAGCTTCCGTTGGGTTACACCTTGAGTGCGCTACTACTTGGTGGTTCAGTTGGATAGAACTTGATATGCGAGTGCTTCGGTATCCAGTTATAAGAAGAACTTTGGGGATAGAACTGCTCTAGCTGCTTTCCTACGGTTGGTTATGAATGGTTCTAACGAAGATAGATAAGTATACTATTGAGTCAACGTTTGGTAACGGCGAAGGACTCCTTGATCATCCCTTTTATCTTATTCTCTTTTTATTTTTTTTGCTTATTTCATAAACCAATCCCCCCTTTGTTTTATTATTTTGTTGAACTAAATAACCTATCAATTACACAGCTCTCCGTGGGAACGATCTCTTACTACCGCTATATTACCAGTTAATTAGTGGGAAATATCTTAATTAATTTGGTGTGGTTACGACACGCATCATTCAACCAAACTAATTACAAAAGTAATCAATTTAATTGTCCACACTCGTCATAAGAAAATCTACGGATCAATGACTAAGTTAATCATGAATAACCAACTCAGTCGAAGAAATACTCAAACATTCGAAAACTTATGGAGTGATAACTAAATAACCATACAAGATGATTAATTTAGTTCAACATGTTCAACATAAAGTATCTTACGGAACAACAACTAATCTAATCACAAAAGCAATCAAATTTTTTTGTTTTAGTGCTCAACATAAAACACTTCATAGAACAATACAATATTTACACAAAAATTGTGGATAGGAGAATCGACCTTATACTGTGGAATAAGCAAGGATTCATTCTATTTCCATTACCATTTGCACAATGACACACAATAGACATAATCCTTGAATCACAAAAGATTTTAACCTATCTTACATCAATAATTGACAATATAGGCTTAACTTTTGTGTTTGCCAAAAGTCTATTCATTCTTTTATCAATATTTGAAAATCAATATACGAACGACTTTACTTTTGACAAAGTATGGGACAACCAAGTTCGCAGACGTAAAAACAAATATCCCATAATAATATTGCAATATATAAACTCAATAGGATTAATACTGCAAAAATCATCTTCCAAACAAGTTTAGAATTTAAACCAATATATCTAAAAACAAGAAGATGAGAACTTTGGACATAGTTATGTGTAATCACAATAATGGATATTCCAAAACACTAGTTATTCTTCTAAAAAAAACAAGAAAAATCGAAGATTTACTAGGCAATAAGAACTCAAGTTGCTAGAAACCATTCATGAGCTAAAGTTCATGTTTGACAGCTTCACGGGTTTCAAGATTTTTTTGAGCTCGTGATCCATGTTATCAACTGCGTCTTCGGAGAAGATATCCTTATTGAGAAGTTAGCTAACATGTGACTTCAGGAGACCAAGGTCAGTAATAACCTTTTTCAACTCACTTCTAACCACATCAATATCCTTCATTGTATTTCATAAATTCATGAACCACTTCAGCAGACACCATATCCTCATTCTCAACATCTGGATGTGAGTAGGCATAGTAGCATGAGGCATTAGGTGCTCCATATTCCACAAGAGTTCTTTTCTTTTTTCCTTTTGATTCAAGACCAAAACCTTTTTCAAGAAATCCCTTTGCAAAACCACCATAGAGAGATAAAGAAGAGGACATCCTTGATAACCCAGAATAACCTAGAGTATGCGTACGTGACTTATGTAACTCAATAGGTTGGCTATTTAAAGGTTTTTTTTAGAAAAACGACTTTTAGGGTTTTAAAGATGTAAACTAACTCGAGATGGTAACCCATGTACACATTCGAACACAGTGCACCCCACAAGAAAAAAACACAAGACAATTAGACAGGAAAACAATAAAAGACATTGCAGATACTTTTAAGCAATATTTTCTGCTGGCACTAGTTTTGCTATAAACGATAAGAGAAGAGCTCAACTTGGCAAAACGAAAATTGCCAAAGTACACCTGACTTTTACATATATTGCTCAACAAGATTTTTATGAGCAAGTTCCTAACTTGTGATTAATTAGCACAAGTCTGAGCTCTGAGCTCATTCAAGGAACTGTGTTTATGATCAAGTCTCTTTTTCCTCCTGAATTGTGAGAGGGATCCCTTTTGATTTGAGAAATTATCATAAAACTTACTGTCATCAAAATATGAAACACAATTTGAGTTCTTACCAGAAGAGTCTTGACTAGAGGAGGATGACAACCTGTTGACAATTTCTTTGTAGCCTTGAATTATCTTTATCAGGTTATTTCTCATATCATCATTTTTTCTTCTTTCTCCTGGAATTTTTTCAAAATCAAGGGACATGTTATTTTTAGAATCAACAACTTGGTCTTTCCTCAGACGATTCTTATTAAGACCCATGTTCTTCTTTCGAACATTTTAGGAACTCGTTCAACTGACCTTCCTGGTAACATACAAAGGGTACGTATGAAAACCAATGGGTTTTGATATACGAATGTCAGTTACACATTTGAGGATTAAGTCTAAGGTGTGTTGAAGTTGAACAAGATAATTTTTATTCAACTTAGAGTTTCTCTTTTGTCTAACAGAACCTTTTGCTTCGCAAAAGAGACATACTTTCTGATCACGCAAGTGATTAGGAAGATTAGTCTTAACATTCTTGTCAGGAGATTTCTTCCTTCCATATGGTGTGAAATTTCCTTGATCAGAGGAAACTAACATATCTTTCTTAATTGGAAGGGACTCCAATTTTACTTTTGGTGCTGGAGCATTTTCAGTTGTAGCAGAAGTAATTGGTATATTGGACTGCTTAAAGCATCCCTGAATAGAGAGCTTACTCAAGTGATGTTCTATTTCCAACGCATCTTTTTTAAGGCTTGCATCAAGAGTCATACATGAAGGATGATCACCAGTATTTTCTTTGGATTTGCAGTCTCTTATCATACCAAGAAGAACACTGACGTGTTGTTTCATCTGATTGAGTCTATCAACTTGGATTCTAACAAGATTTAGAATCAACTCACTCTCTTCAGCTGTTTCCCATTTATTTTGAGAAATATACTATTTTGAAATGTAATCAGAACAACACATGTCAGAATATGTCTGTCTAGTTTGAACACGAGGTTCATCTATAATAGACGAGACAAAAATTTTATTTCTGGTGATGCGTTTATCAGAGATACTACTTGTAGGATCAGAATATCGCAGGAGCAACAGTCTTGCGAAGTTAACAACAACACTCTTGCAAAATATTAAAAACTCATTACAAATGTCGTAGAATGGTTTGGAAAGTGACGTAATAGATGACGGTAGTATAAACATGAAGAAAGTGTGATAATCTTGCGAACGAAAGAGGTTTTCGAGGAAGTATCGCTAACAAGCTTGCGATAATATCGCAAGTGAGATCCTAAAATAAAGGATAGATTAGCTGTCACCCACTATGTAAATCCCTATATAAGGAGGTGAATAAGCGTAAGGAAGAGAGAGATCTTTTTCGAGTGTTGAGCAAGTCATTAGGAGAGAGAAAGTTTAAAGAGCGATTGTATTCTTGTTTTCTTCCATTTCTTGTAACATTTATATGAATCAAGTAATAAAAGTGTTGTTATTAATCTTTTAAAGATGTGTTGACTATTATGAATTCTTGTGAGGGGTGTAGTGTGGGATTTTCTGATACTACATATTGGCGCTAGAAACAGGGATTCTTCCCTTGTTTTTAGTGTGAAAATTAATATTGTGATTTGAAAGAATTTGGAGTAGTTTGTAATAGATTTCATATAATTTTCAACAATTCATTGAGGTTGAAGAGATGACTAGAAGAAGAAATTCTTCAAGACAACCAACAACTGTGAGAAGGAGTAAGAGACTTGCTGGAGAAAGAAGAAACGAAGATGGAGAAAGAAGAAACGGAACTGGAGAAAATCAAATTCAACAACTAATTCAGCATACACCAGCGCAAAATAGAACTATGGATTATGATAGAGTGAGTATACACACATGGCAGTCAGATTCATCAGGTGAAGCGGAAGAGGAGCAACAATTAAGAAATGATAGGCGAATAGAGGAAGATCAAGAAGTAGTTGGAGGAATAATTCATGGAAATCGATAAGTAGAAGCATTAGAGGAATTGAGACAAAGAATACACGAAGAAAGGAGAGTAGAAGCAGAAGAACGTGCTAATTTGACAAGACAAAATCATGAATTGAGAATGGAGAATATGAGACTACAAAATAAAAGGTCATGAAGTACTACAAGATCAAGTTCAAGATCAATCAGAAGGGAAGAAAGACGAAACTCATTTGTAGAAAATGTTGATGGAAATATTCGGCAGGAGGTGCAAAATTTAGATGAAGAACTCGCGAAAATAGAGAAATGATTGAAGATCGATACATTCCACATGGAGAAATTCCACAAAACAGGAAGCATCAGGAACGAAATAATCGAGGTGATGAAGAAAACCAAGAAGAAGGAAGAAGAATATTACATGGAAGAGAAAATCCCAGAAATGAACAAATAATTGAAGATAAAATTGAGAGACATTATGCTGAACAAGCACATTTAGCCTGCGAAAGGAAGAGATTGATAGCAGAAGTGGAGGAAAGAGAACTCCAAGAAGCAATACGTCAGAACAACCATGATAATTGAGAAAGAAGACGCGAGCAAAACCGCAACAATGGTAATATCAATGAAGAATATGATAGAATACAAAGGAGAATCGAAAGACAACAAAGAGAGTTGATAAGGAGTGAGCAAAATCACAGAGGAGAAAATGAGAGATATAATGGTGTGCGAATTCATGAAAGAGAAGATCGCAGATAAAGACAAGAAGAAAATGCTGGGGAAGGAAATCAAACTCTCGCAGCACAAAACAGGCAAGAACACAGGAGAAGAGAATCAAAATTAAAGAGACCAATGGAACCAGCGTCCGGGGTAAATGAACAAATCTTAAGAGAACTGGCAGAAATGAGAGGAATGCGGAATAATAGGAGGGAAGGAGGTAGGAGACAATTGGATGAAGCCATAGAAGAAGCTTCGAAAAATACGTTCTCACAAGAAGTACAATTAGGAGGAATACCGCCAAAATGCAGTTTGCATGTGTTAACTAGTATCTTTGATGGAAAAACTTATACGATTTAACACATTAAAGCTTATGTGAGTGTTGATGGTGGATTTTAGTTTAGGGCTAATGTTGATGGTGGATTTTAGTTTATGGATAAAATTGTAAAACCAAATTTAATATGCTGCCACCCTGCAAAGGATGAAGCTAATTTAATAGGATGACATCCTGCAAAGGATAAAACCATTCAAGTGACGAATACTTCTCACTTTATTAATTCACCAAAGCATGTGCAACCATCCCGTGAATTTAATATACCCAGAATGGAGCATGTAGCAACCATCCCGACGGAGCATGTAGCAACCATCCCGGTTTTCTGTAGGTATACAGCATTACTATTAATGCTTTAATTAAATCCTTGTGTTCAACATGCAAACACCCGTAGGCTACCTGACGGCGGGTTATATTATCCCCGTTGAACGCATGCAAGACTACCCATGTTAGTCTCACCTGCTGAAAACAAACTCAAAAATAGATCTCATCCGTCCAACTTCGTAGGCATGGTTGGTCGGCCTAGATCACGCGCGGGACCGAGTAGCACGCACGCACATGCTCACCGCCGGTCTACCTTCCTAATGGTGCGAACGGCTTCACCATAGGAGCCATGGGCGTCGAGATACGCTAGCATGAAGTTGCGGCTCACAAACCCTAAAATTAGGGTTTGCTTACAGGTTGCGACCAAGCAACTTTTGGCATGTGTGCACTAACAATTTTGAGGCACAACTGCTGGACGACGACGCCTGTGTACTCACCATGGGACCGGCTACACGGCCAGCCAATCGTCCACGGTCTGTTGCAGACCAGCCATCTCGAAATTCGTGCCCAAAGGCAGCATGCGAGATCCCTTCTAATCTTGGCCATCCGTCATCGCAGGCTAGAACGGGCGACCCAGATTGCTCCGTTTGACTTTCAGCTGGCGTGGACGTATAGAGTGGCGTCCCACTTACATGCAGGGACAATCAGCCACTCCATGCATGCCTCCCAAGGCATAAAACCGTTAGGGTGAAAGAGGAAGCTCGCAAGCCTTCCAAACCCTAATCCAACGGTTATTCCTCCATCAATCTCGTCCGTCCAAGTTCGCATTCTTGGATGAATAGCCTAGGAAGGGAGTTAGGTGGAAAACAAGGTATCACCGTGATCACCATCCTCCACACTTCCCCATGGCATAACCGGCCAAGGTGGGTCCTGCTCATGCGACCTCCGAACAATGCCTGAACATAGCTAGTTGAGTTACTTCAACTTGCAATCTTTTCATCAAGGTTGTAGGCTTAAAATATGTTAAACATATTTAATGCACCGCATGCATACAATATGCGCCTACAAACAACACGATACTTCACAAGTATCAATTTCCTTCCTGGGTTTTGCTTTCAGGCTGTTTTCTCCTCCCGAACGAGCTTAAAACCTAAATATTCCCTCGTTGGGTGATAAGAAATTCTTTTCCGTATGGAATGGAGGGGCGGATTATCAAAATCCGAGTCCGTACTAGAATTCTACAACGATTCTAGTAAGGAGCGCTAATTAGGGTTTCTGGTGCAACGATCAACGGTTGCCCCTCCTCTCAAGAAGCAAAATCTCGACCGTCGAAGGTCACCAAGCTAGCAAGCTTCCCGAGCCTGACTTTCCAAGCTACAACAACATGCTATATGTTTTCCAAAACACTCGAGACATCAATCATGTCACAAACTGGGGGATACATACTGGGGTATTGGTCTGGCGGTTTACAGCGTGCAGCGCACAACGCGCCATCACAAGAATGTTTCAGGAAGTCATGTACGGTTAGTGATGATGGGAGAAGTGGGCAAGCCTGGTCGTGTGACACCAACACACTTCTCCACTACTCCATCACTCCACTTTCTCCACTTCCCACGAGATACGAAGGTTAGGCTAAAAGACTTGTATAAATAGGTTCTCCTCCCTATTTTCAACAACAACATAAGTCCAAACAACACAGAAAAAACCAAGTGTTAATACCATCGTATTCAACACCCAGAGCCTGCCTGCAACATTTTCTAGCCTGCTCAACCTTCTGTTAACAAGTCATCAAATAGCCTTCATCTTCATACTCTCAACACCTTCTTCGCTTCCCTCCCTAAGATCAACCTCACATCCTTCACCTGTGACCGAAACAAATCTGGAACGGCCGTGTCTTCGGTTTAGGCCAGAATTGTACAAATTATCTCTCGAATCAAAAGTGCTCATCGTGCATCACATTTGTTGAAGGTTTAAATTCACTTCTCATCCACACCCACCCAAAATTACCTAAACCTGCAGAAGTAGTTTTCTCCCACAAACAATTGGCGACCACAGTGGGAGGTTAATCTATCGGTTGTGAAGTCGATCTCTTCAATACCATTTCAATTTTCAAGAATGGTGGATCTTAGATCTGGATCAGTAACCAATCCCGAGGGAGGTAGCGCCAATATCACTTCTAACGCTGATATCCCAATTACTGGTGTCACTATACAACCTGCCAGTATAACCAACATGTTCCGTGGAGTTGCGTTTTCTACCATCAGTACCACCAGTACCAGTAGGTGTGACACCTCCCATTACAATACCTAGAGCGGCTGCAAATCCAGGCATTTCCTCAAGCATGACACCTCCGTCCGTCACCAGAACGACTGCTACTCCCCCTTCAGGATGAGGATATGGAGGAACCAAAGGAGGACAACCTCCTATCACCATGGTGGACTTGATGGAGAGACAAGAAACCCTCGCTAAAGCTTAGGCAGACATGGAAACCACTCAGAAGGAGGTACTCACCTTCCTTAAAACATTAACTGATCGATTACCGCAAGAGTCGAGACAACCCCAAGGGCCAACAAGAAATATATTCAACACACATGGAGCAGGTGCCTTAGTTACGCAAGCCTACCTGAACGAAGAATCTTATGTTGCTGACCACGCAAGAGAAAAGGACCAGGAGCGTCTCAGGGAAAGGAGCCGATCATCCAACTTTATTACACGTGAAGATCTGGAGAGACTCCTCCAAAATCGTGGCAAAGAAAATCTGATGGACGCGCATCGACACCAACCTCCATATCCACAAGACGTGCAGCGGATTCCTCTTCCCAGGGGATACATCTCCCCTAAATTCACCCTTTACAATGGTACCGGTAATGCTCGTGAACACGTCTCTCGATTTTTAGAATCCTTAAGAGAACACGAATACAATCACGTTATCCACCTGAAGGAATTCTCTAAATCACTTACGGGGAGAGCCTATACGTGGTACAACAACATCGCACCCGATAGCATATCCAATTGGAGTGAGATGGTCAGCGCGTTTTATAAGAAGTAATTCTTTGTATCTGATCAAGTTACTTTCTCAGACCTGGGGAGAATCTCCCAGCAGAACAATGAATATCCAAATGATTTTGTCAAAAGGTTAAGAACACAAGCGTTGGACTGCCATAAACCAAATGTCACAGAACGACAGCTGGTGGAATTATGCATCAACGGAATGATACCCATATGTCGCGCCCTGCTGGAAAACTTGGGATTCCAGACGTTCTCAGAGCCCCGTGAAGTCGCCAAACGCTCAGCCACTACCGCCCCATCACTATTGGAAATAACCAGAGTTGTTCGGAGTGAAGATTCCCGGGAGAACCGAGGAAACAAGTGTCTCATCAACAAACAGTACGACACTGGTCCTTTTGTGAGCATGGTGGGCGAAGGCAGAAAAAGGAAGTCCCCGGCAGCTGAAAAACAACCCAAGCGTGCAGCTCCAGCGCATATGGTTGCATCTCGAAAAGGAGGAGGCAAGGCTCCTATGCAAGACGCTGAAGATACAGGCTTACCATTTCCGATGAACGAAGTAATGGAGCTAGTGGAAGCATGGATTCAGGATGATGTTGTCAAGATGCCACATGTCAAACGCCCACCGAACGAGAAAGACATGACGGACGCCAATTACTGCTACTATCATAGGTTCGTCAACCACCCAACCAAGGATTGCAACAAGTTGAAAGAAATCTTCAGAGAGAAGATAGAAGCGGGAGAACTCCATCTAGGAAATGAGGGAATTTCATAGAGATCCTCCCTGTCAAGAGCTGCATGATTTCTGGGGACTCTGTTCACAAGAATGTACAATCTACGATGGACTACCTATGCGTTTATATCCAGAGAAGGAAGCTGTCTTGGCGTCTCAACTCCTCCTCGAAGTCACCACCAGCAAGAATCCATGTCCAGAGGATAAAGCTGTCTTGGCACCTCAGTATGAAGTTACCACCAACAAAGGAAACTGTGTACTATTAACCACTGCTCACTTAAAAGATGTCAAGTTCGATAACACGCTGATCAATACAGTTTCCGTATTCAACATAGTCACTATCAGGACCCTGAGAGCCGCAAAGATCTCAAAGAAGGAAGTTACCCGCAATCCTACTATGATCAAAAACCCGGAAGGAGAATTCGTGTGCGCTTACGGATACATTGACTTTTATTTTAAGATCGGTGACACTCCAACACAAGCCAGGTTCCACATAATCTAGGAACATCCGGATTACGACATGATTCTAGGGCGCCAGTAGATATACAAGGCGAAATCCTTACCGATCTCAGTACCTGAAAGGATCTTCAACAAGCCAGCCCCAATGATCTCCAGCAAACCTTGGAGTCTTGAAGACTACATGTTGCCTCCGTACCAACTACTCACAGGTATAACAAAACTTCCTGGTGAAAGTATTTTTTCCTACGTCAAGAGATTCCGAGCTCAAGTAAGTCTTATTGAAAAACCCTCCTTGCAAGTAGTGAATGATCACCCTGTTGGACCACAGGGAACTGCTTCACCTGACAGGCTGACCACCACCAAGAGATGTGAGTGGAGCGATGTTTCCTTTAAGCGCTTCACCAAAAGTTTCGAAGCAGTGAAGGACAACACGTCTCAGAAGCAGGTTGTCATACCAACTCCAACTCCAGCATCATATGCATGACTGACGTGATGGTGAAAAAACAACCACGGTATTTCATATCCGGATCGATGGTAACTATATCAATGAGAGACAATTTCATAATTTGTCTCCCGTATAAGAAGTGGTTGCATTACCAAAGGAGTATGATTGGGACTTTTTAGCACTGCCCATCTCAAAGACGATGAATTTAGAGATGCAAGCATGCTATTATTATGATTCCAAGATGTCCAAAGACGAGGATGTACTCAAGATAGAAGATATGGCCTCATGAACCTAACGTGACAACTCCTATCAATTCGAAAGTTTTGGGTACTCGTCGACAAGGGACTGTCTCCTTCTTCTCTATCTCATGAAGGAACATCAAGAAAGTCGTTGGTTCCAGCTTACACCTCTACCAATGAAATGAGACAAGCTCTACCACTATATGGAGACTGCCAAGTTCGTGCTTGTATATACCATGCCTCTCCATACCACTCTCTTCTGATCAAAGCTACTGCAGTTGATATTATGCCTGAACTTTGCTATAGCAACAACCACTACCGACATAGGTAATCCAAACTTCTGCATATTTTCCCATGGAGAAGTAACAGAATCATGTAGGCGATATGATATCTTTATTATGGTAAAATCACCAACGGTGCAACATAGAACCACATAAGTCATGCTTGGGGATTGAGGCTCAGTATGAGATTCCTTCACCATCAGTCAAGGAATTCCTCAACACAAGAGATGATAAATCAAGAAGCATGTGAAGGGAAAGCCAAACTAAAGAATCTGCTTCGATGCTCTCTCAAGGAACCGCATGCAATCCACTTCAATTCTCTCTCGAGGAGCCGCCTCCAGTTCTCTTCAAAAGATGCTTCAACGCTCCCACCAGGAGCCGCCTGCATGTTAGCTTTAGCCTGCTTCAACGTTACCGCTAGGAGATACCTCCACGTTCGCTTCAGAAGCCGTCTCCAACTCTCCGAGACGCTCCAGAATCTGCTTCAACGCTCTCCAGGACATGATCGCTCCAGAAGTTGCTTCAACACGTTTATATTTGAGCAAAACAAGCGCGCAGTGGGTCCCATGTTCGAGCAGTCACCAAAGCTGGTGTCGATTCAAGGCAGCAAGAATGGCGTTTGGTCAACGTAGAAGGTTCAGTGTTTGGTCGAAGTAATAAGGATGACACTCGAATATTCAACCGAAGCAGGCACAGCAAGCCCATGTTCTATCAAGCAGGCGCATGATGAGTCCCACGATTAAGCGAAGTAGGCGGCCCCACATGTCTATCAAATAGGTGCAACATGGAGACATTCGGTTGAAGCATATACATGGTGGGTCCACATTTATCTAGGGTTACACTCACAGCTGCCCACGATCAGAGCAAGCATGCTCGCATCAGGTCCCACCAAAGCAGGCTCTCGACTGAAGCATGCATAGCAATGTCGATCGAAGAAGGAAGGATCAATATCATGCTACTCGAAGACTCGCCTGGGCGCCTCTTGAATATGATGTACTCCAAGAACAGGATGACCCGTCTCTCCTGGTAACATCCAATTTTGTCTCAAAAGTTTATCTTTATTTGTCACCATCTCATGCCTACCTCGCAATGATGTAACCATTGTTTGCTAGGAAGGGGACTTAATGTTGATGGTGGATTTTAGTTTAGGTCTAAAATTGTAAAACCAAATTTAATATGCTGCCACCCTGCAAAGGATGGAGCTAATTTAATAGGCTGACATCCTGCAAAGGATAAAACCATTCAAGTGACGAATACTTCTCACTTTATTAATTCACCAAAGCATGTGCAACCATCCCGTGAATTTAATATACCCAGAACGGAGCATGTAGCAACCATCCCTACGGAGCATGTAGCAACCATCCCGGTTTTCTGTAGGTATACAACATTACTATTAATGCTTTAATTAAAGCCTTGTGTTCGACATGCAAACACCCGTAGGCTACCTGACGGCGGGTTATATTAGCCCCGTTGAACGCATGCAAGACTACCCATGTTAGTCTCACCTGCTGAAAACAAACTCAAAAATAGATCTCATCCGTCCAACTTCGCAGGCATGGTTGGACGGCCTAGATCACGCGCGGGACCGAATAGCATGCACGCACATGCTCACCGCCGGTCTACCTTCCTAATGGTGTGAACGGATTCACCATAGGAGCCATGGGCGTCGAGATACGCTAGCATGAAGCTGCGGCTCACAAACCCTAAAATTAGGGTTTGCTTACAGGTTGCGACCAAGCAACTTTGGGCATGTGTGCACTAACAATTTTGAGGAAAAACTGCTGGCCGACGACGCCTGTGTACTCACCATGGGACCGGCTACACGGCCAGCCAATCGGCCACGGTCGGTTGCAGACCAGCCATCTCGAAATTTGTGCCCAAAGGCAGCATGCGAGATCCCTTCTAATCTTGGCCATCCGTCATCGCAGGCTAGAACGGGCGACCCAAATTGCTCCGATTCACTTTCAGCTAGCGTGGACGTATAGAGTGGCGTCCCACCTACATGCAGGGACAATCAGCCACTCCATGCACGCCTCCCAAGGCATAAAACCGTTAGGGTGAAAGAGGAAGCTCGCAAGCCTTCCAAACCCTAATCCAACGGTTATTCCTCCATCAATCTCGTCCGTCCAAGTTCGCATGCTTGGATGAATAGCCTAGGAAGGGAGTTAGGTGGCAAACAAGGTATCACCGTGATCACCATCCTCCACACTTCCCCATGGCATAACCGGCCAAGGTGGGTCCCGCTCATGCGACCTCCGAACAACGCCTGAACATAGCTAGTTGAGTCACTTCAACTTGCAATCTTTTCATCAAGGTTGTAGGCTTCAAATATGTTAAACATATTTAATGCACCGCATGCATACAATATGCGCCTACAAACAACATGATACTTCACAAGTATCAATTTCCTTCCTGGGTTTTGCTTTCGGGATGTTTTCTCCTCCCGAACGAGCTTAAAACCTAAATATTCCCGCATAGGGAGATAGTAAATTCTTTTCCGTATGGAATGGAGGGGCGGATCATCAAAATACGAGTCCGTACTAGAATTCTACAACGATTCTAGTAAGGAGCACTAATTAGGGTTTCTGGTGCAACGATCAACGGTTGCCCCTCCTCTCAATATGCAAAATCTCGACCGTCGAAGGTCACCAAGATAGCAAGCTTCCCGAGCCTGACTTGCCAAGATACAACAACATGCTACATGTTTTCCAAAACACTCGAGACATCAATCATGTCACAAACTGGGGGATACATACTGGGGTATTGGTCTGGCGGTTTACAGCGTGCAGCGCACAACGCGCCATCACAAGAACGTGTCAGGAAGTCATGGACGGTTAGTGATGATGGGAGAAGTGGGAAAGCCTGGTCGTGTGACACCAACACACTACTCCACTACTCCATCACTCCACTTTCTCCACTTCCCACGAGATACGAAGGTTAGGCTAAAAGACTTATATAAATAGGTTCTCCGCCCTATTTTCAACAACAACATAAGTCCAAACAACACTGAAAAAACCAAGTGTTAATACCATCGTATTCAACACCCAGAGCCTGCCTGCAACATTTGCTAGCCTGCTCAACCTTCTGTTAACAAGTCATCAAATAGCCTTCATCTTCATACTCTCAACACCTTCTTCGCTTCCCTCCCTAAGATCAACCTCACATCCTTCACCTGTGACCGAAACAAATCTGGAACGGCCGTGTCTTCGGTTTAGGCCAGAATTGTACAGATTATCTCTCGAATCAAAAGTGCTCATCGTGCAGCACATTTGTTGAAGGTTTAAATTCACTTCTCATCCACACACACCCAAAATTACCTAAACCTGCAGAAGTAGTTTTCTCCCACAAACAGTGAGATGTATGTTATAGTGGGAGAATCATGATGTTGTGTTGTGCAGTATTTTGCATCAAGTCTAACAGGAGAGGCGCTAAAATGATTCGAGGGTCTACCCAGGAATACTATAACATCTTTCAACCATTTACAGACTACATTCTTAGGGTCATATATAACTAACAACTCCTCGCGGCCGGGAATAGAAGATGTATTTGGATTAAAGCAGAGAATTGGAGAAAGTTTGAAGCATCTAACCATAAGATGGAAGACAATGTGTAGTGAGATGGCTGGACGCGTGGATGAGAGATATCTCATTTTATCCTTCATCAATGCAATGTTCGTAACCAATCTTCTATACATTCAAATTTTTAGAATCAAAAATACAATCACAATGACTGAATTACGGGAGCTGCAGGAGGAGTACATCTCTCTTGAAGAAAAACAGAATGAAATGGAATCGTATGTTGTTGCGAATACAAGCTCATCAGCAGTGAATGCGAGTCTACTAGAAAAATTGATAAACACAGTTGCGAGCACTTCGCAGGTCCAACAAGAAAATAAGAATGATAATCAATAGAAGTTGGTAGCTATGGGAAGCAGGGATCAAGAAGAATTCGAAAGAGAAATAAATTTTTATAGTCGAGGAGGGAACAATAAAATTCAAAGACTTGATCAGCCACAAGAGACATATAGAGGACAAAGACAAAACTATCAGAGAGGATCAGGAAGTCAAAGAATGACATGGGAGGAGATCAAGATTCCGCCTTTGAATACTAGTGTGGAATTTTTTTTGGAAGCAATAATTTTAATGGAGAATATACCAACACCCTGGAACATGTGAATAGAACCGCTTTCATATAACAAGAGCCAAGAATTTTTCTCTTATCATCACTTTCATGGACATTCTACAAATAGCTGCAGAAACATAAAGAGAATCATTCTCAAAATGATAGACCAGGGAAAGCTAATTCATTTTCTAATGGGGGACCCTCGATCTCAACTCTTACCACCACCACCAGAAATTCGCAGAGTTAATGCGACAAAAGGAGGAGAAACATTTGTCATAGAAGTTGGAGCGAAGGAAAAAAATTTGTTTTGTAACTCTATTGTACATTCATACAAAACAATCGAAGATTTCCATGATAATGTCCTAAGAAGAATTTTCGCAAGAGATGTTGATGGGAGAGAAATAATGAATATTGTGAAAGCTTCACCATTAGAAGAGTGTCAAAAGAAGACTATTTCTTTCACTGCACAATAAGTACCTGAACCTGGTGAAATGCATGACAATCCATTGGTGGTGATATTGGAGATAAACCCAAAACAAAGAGAAGATGAAGAAGAAGATGAATATGATGAGGCTGAAGATTCATGGGCAATTAACTGAGTTTTAATTGATACATGGAGTTCTATAGATATCCTGTTTTATCATACTTACAAGACAATGCGAGGTAGAGATGAGGATCTAATACCTTCAACCTATAAAATTTATGGTTTTAATGGCACTGCCAATAAACCTTAAGGGGAGATCACAATACGAGTTCCATTAAAGGGGATATCTTCCAAGATTCTATTTTGTATTGTCGATGTAGAGTCACCCTACAATGCCTTAATTGGTCGACCTTGGTTACATGGGATTTTAGGTGTGGTATCGACTTTCCACCAGTGCATTAAGTTTCCACATCCTAGTGGCATTGGAGTAATAAAGGGAGATTGGGTTGAAGGAAAGAAGTGCTATGAAATTGATGTAGAATCTTGCGAAGAAAGAGCTGCGAAGAATGGGAATTGGAAATATAACATCAAAGAAAGACAAAGAAGTGAGAGATTGATGGTCGATTAAGTAGAACAAAGAAAAGAAGGAATGTTGCGAAGTCAGAACTTGATGAAAACGACAAGCAGAAAAAATCTCGCAGAAGGTCAGAAAATAACCAACAATCTCGCAGAGGTAGAGAACAGTAAAGGTGAAACGTTTTAAACTGTGAAGTGAAAGAAATATTGAGGAAAAGAAAAAAGATGTATAATTGGTTTGTTGCGAAAATTTCAAAAAATATATTTTCCTTAATGATTAAAATGAAATGAGTGAATACAAAAATTTTATGAAAAATAGGATGAGAAATTGCAAATATCAAAAGAAGAATGAAAATGTGCAAACATTTCGCAAGAAATTATCATTTAAGATCCAGAATGGGACGAACCTTTATGGCGTACACCCTAGTTCGTGAATAAAATTTCGCAAGAGGCAAATGTAAGACCAAAAGTACGTCATAAAAGGGGGTATCTGTTACATGACTCAGCGATAAGGTTACACCGCTGCTAGAACCTGAGTCATGGAGATTTGGGGTCAATGAAAGCCCATCCAGGAGAGACACCTTGGATTCTCAAACTTGAGCATATGACTTGAGTTGGGAGACTAAGGTAATAAGATCTCTCCTAAGGGGTGCAGATTATAACCAAGGCACTGAGGTACACGGTTGAGCCAAGAGTGCCCGGGGCATATGAAACTACCCTGGCCATTCTTGGCATGTCTTGGCTATGATGCACTCGGCCCGAAGAAAACCCCACTTAGGGTGCAGTCTCGTAACCGTAAGCCATATAGGAAAAAGGGATAAGAGGCTGCGAACACAACTGGTTGCTCTTAAGACTGGATGAGAGGAGCTAGTCTTGTATGGACGATGTACGTCTCCTTGAAAGGGAAACCAGGGGGAAGATAAGGGAGGCACCCTCCATTAGGGAGATGATAAGTGTCTTAAGACGCAAATGTCATGAGACTTTTTACTCACGGGAGTATTAAGACTTGTCATATTTGTGCAACATTTCTAAAGAGGCAATAATACAAAAGAGAAGATAAGATGAGATCAAGGGGTCATTACATGCAAGTGTAAAGACGTCTTGCGATTTCGTCGCAAGATGGCAATGTCATGGGGCTTTAGTTTCGCAAGAAAATTTAGGCATGTCATATTGTCGCAGTAAAAATACAAAAGAACAAAAAGTCAAGGCAAGATCAATGGGTTTCTACATGAAAGTGTAGAGACGTCCTGCGATTTTGTCGCAAAAGAAAAAAGATGGCAAAATAAGACCTTTACTTAGGAAGACAAAATAAGACCACATCAGAATATAAGAAAGAATGCAATTTTACAATTTATAATTGCGAGATTATACATAAATAATTGTGATTTTCTAACAATTTATGATTGCGAGATTATGCAGAGAAAATTACGATTTTGCGCAAATTATTTTATTAAACAGAGGCAGCTTGCTCAATCACTCATCTGAATACAAATAACAGAGGAAAGTATGGGAATGCATAGAATAAGTTAAGTGTTATTTGTTTTCACATGATATATTTACGCATAAAAAGTTAATTGTATTTTGGATAGTCATATTGCAAGAGAGAAATTTTTTCTAACACACGCAGGAAAGAACAAAAGAAATAGAGCTTGTATAGAAGACTGGAGAAATTCGCAGTGATAGATTACAAGTATATAAGAATGAAAGATCAAGAGCAGATATACAAGTTTTACAAAAAGTTGAACAAGAAAGCATAAGGAAGCGAAAACTATCTTTTGCTTAATTATTCATTATCATCATTAAGTTCTTCACCAGAATTTTCTTCACCATCAGATTCTTCATCAGATTTCTCCTCTTCATTTTCTTCAGACTCTGTCTCTTCATCAGCTTCACTATCAGAGATGACCAAATTAGGAGTATTCCCTGGAACTTTGTCTAGGAGACAAGGATACTTGGAGTGAGGAATCTTGTTGTCATCACAAATCTCTTTGATGGTGTCATTGCGGAAAGAAATTGCATCATTCCCAAAATTTGTGATAGTGATCTTCATTTGAGCCTTCAACCTTGAACACTTATCGTTGCGAGAGGATAAATATTTTGCGAGCTTCGCTTTTTAATTCTCAAGCTCTTCAATTCTTTTGCGATATCTCTCTTCAGCTTCTGCGAAAATATAACAATAAGTCAACAATCTGATAGTAGTTTATGAAAAAGTAAATAAATAAAGGAAGAAGAACGATTAATAACCTTCTCTGTTAGAAATCATATCTCTAATCAAGGCCGTTTGCTCATCTTGAAGACTGACATCTACACCTAAGTTATTTCTGGCATTATCAAGAATCTTCGCAGCCCAAGCAAATTCATCATCATTACTAATGAGAAGGCGGGAGCGAACTTGGTTTTCCCTCTCAACAAGAGCACTATTCTCGCAAATAAGTCTATCTCTTTCAATTTGAACTTCGAGAAGAGTTTTATGGAATTCCGCTAAGGTTTGAGCACATTGTCTAGATATACGATCTTTTTCGTCTATGAGATTACTATTCTTGGCTCTTAAACTATTGATTTCTTTTTTGGAGTTAAGATAGTGACGTTTAGACATATTAGCTACACTCAAACTAGACCTATGGTCAATTTCTAGAAGACGAAGTTTGGATCTGAGGTCATTTATGGAAAGAGATTCAATCTTGTCATTTGAATAACTATTTAAGGAATTATTAAGGCGATCAAGAAGGGTATCCTCATCTATAGGTTCAGGAAAAGAACGGAGGAGTGTAGCCTCATCAGTAAGACCATAAATATCTGCAAAAATGGTTGCTTGAATAAGCTAAAATAATAGGATAAGAGAATTAAGAGAAATAGGAAAACAATTTACCATAAAGTTGCTGGTTGGATTTCTCAAGATCAGATATCTTGTGTTTGTTGCTTGAAACATCAATTTCTAGCTGTTTATTCTTCTTACGAAGCTCAGCAATTTCAGCTTCCAATTCCCCATTATTCTTGCGAAGTTCAGCAGACTCAGATTTTAATTCTTCATTTTTATTGCGAAGATTTGTATTTCTATTTTCAGAAGCTATACGTCTCTTCTCCAAATCTGAGGCAACATCGAAAGAAGTCCTTCCATCCTGTGAAGAAAAGGCAAAGGTTACCAAAATAAACATAACTAAAACTTTAAGTATGGAGAGGAAGCGAAGAAATGAAAATATACCAGAATGCTAAGTGACTAGGAGTCACTGATCTCGAAGCTCCACGGAGTGAATCATTATCAACCAGTATAGGAGCATCGCATATTCTTGTGAGGGTCTGGCACGTACTAGTAAAAGCATCATTCCCAATACCGTGCATAGTGTTAGTAAAAATGCCGGACAATTGAGCCATGGAAGATTCAGGTTGAGAAGACTCTTTCGAAGAAGAGATATCGTCATTGTCACTATTATCATCATCATCATTATTATTGTCACTGGAACTTTCGCTATCTTGAGAAATTGAGGGAGAAGGAGATTGAACTCTTCGTTTTTTTAAAGGAGGAACATCATAATTCTCCTTGCGAGGAGCACCTTTTCCTTTACCTTTGCTCTTCGCAACCTTGGAGGGTTCGTCTATCTCACTAATAGCCTTCAAGCACAGATAAAGATAAGAAATATAGGTAACAATATATTGTCAAGAATCTTAAAAGAATATTTCCTACTTCATCTGTAATTGATTGAAAAGATGATAAAGTACTAGATTTCCCAAACTTCTTTGTAGGACCAGAATATCGCTATAACACTTCTCTGCGAGATTAACTACACTTCCCAGCGAGCATCACCGCAAGCTTTTTAACAACACTTTGCGAATGTCACAAAAGCAGTCAAAAGAGTGACGTAATAGCTGACGATTGAAGAAAACAAGAGAAAAGCATGTTTGTCCCGCGATGGTTACAAAGCTTGCGAGAATGAACATTGTAACTATCGCGGTATAATCACAGAACAAATCCGAAATAAGAGGAAAACTTAGCTGTCATCCATTATGTAACTACCCTATAAATAAAGACCAAATATGTCCAGAAAAGGATGATGTATTTTTGAGAGTTGAGAAAGTCTTGAGGAGAGAGAAACTTCAAGAGAAAAGTTGTATTCTTGAATTTTTTACATTTTTGAAAATAAAATAATAAAGTGTCGTTCTTAATCTTCAAATTTGAGTTGGTTATTACAAATTCTTAACAAGGGTGTAGTGTAGGATTTCCTGCAACTACATTTTGGCGCCCGAAACAGGGACTGAATTTGCGAAATCATAGAAAAAGTGAGGAAGAAGATAAGAATTGTTAACAAATCAGTGAGATATTTGAAGGAAGAATGGTCAGAATCAAAGAAGATTGTAGAAAATTGGAGTGAGGTATGGTAACAAGAACAGTGATTGATAGATTTCATGAAAAACTAAAGGGAAGATACACACACGGGATTTTGAAGGAAGGAAAATTATGACGGTGGAAAAAATATCATCATTGAAAGATTGGGAAAAGCAGGAGATCACATTTACAGCAACAGAAATACCAAAAGAAAATCTAGGTCATACATTTCCTTTGGTAATCACGGTATCCACTATACCAATGAGAAAGGAAGAATCAATAAAATATGTAGAAGAATGGGCTATGAATAGAACTTTGGTGGATGCAGGAAGTTCTGTGGATATAATATTTTATCATACTTTTAAGAAAATGGGATATAAGGATGAAGAAATGTCTTGTTCAACATATCATATTCATGGATTTGGAAAATCTTTAACAAAACCTAAAGGCGAAATAGTGGTACGAATTCCACTAGGAGAGATTGAAACACAAGTAACATTATGTGTGGTAGACGTGGAATCACCGTATAACATGATATTAGGAAGACCGTGGATACACGCAATCAAGGATGTAGCATCAACATTGCATCAATTCATCAAATTTCCTATACCCAGTGGAATTGGAGAAATTAAAGGAGACACATATTTTGCGAAATTGTGTTACCAAATTGAAGTAAGAAATTGTGAAGAACGTCCAAAGCTGCAAAAGGCTCGCAGAAAATTGGCGAGAGAAACAAAGAAGGAAGAAGAATTTAAAGTTTACATGATAAGAGCAAAAGAAGGAAAAGGAATACCTAGCGAAATCTCGCGAGAAGGAGATGAACTTGCGAGAGTTATGAAAACACCAACACCAATGGGAGAACCTGAAGCCAGTTATACTGCAGCAGAACCAACAAATGAAGTAAATATTGGGAGTGAAGAAGAGCCTAAAATGCTGAAAATTGGGACTAGAATGGAGGCAGATGAGGAAGAAAGAACTATAAATCTCTTGCGAGAATATAAAGATATCTTCGCGTGGAGCATGGATGAGATGTCAGGGATAGATCCATCAATAGCATGTCATAAATTAGAAATCAACAAATATATAAGACCATTTAAGCAAAGAATAAGGAAAATCGCAATAACATACCATTCTCAAATAGAAGAAGAATTACAGAAGATGCTCGACGCAGGAATTATAAGGCAAGAAAAATATCCAGAGTGGATTGCAAATATTGTGGTGGTCCCAAAGAATAACAAGGGGATAAGAATTTGCATAGATTTCACTGATTTAAACAAAGCTTGTCCTAAAGATATTTTTCCGTTACCAGATATCCCACAGATGGTTGAATCAGCAGCGGGAAATGCAAGAATATCTTTGTTGGATGGATATAAAGGATATAATCAAATCCCTGTCGCTGAAGAAGATCAATAACATACCGCATTTTTTGCTCCAAGAGGATTATATTGTTATACAAAAATTCCCTTTGTCTTACGAAATGCTGGTGCAACATATCAAAGAATGGTGGAGAAGTTGTTTGCAAAGTGGATCCATAAAACATTATAAGTGTATGTAGATGATATGTTGATCAAAAGCAAAGAAGCTGAGAATCATGTGTAAGATTTGAAAGAGATTTTTGATCAAATGCGACAATTTAATATTAAAGTGAATCCCGATAAGTGTACTTTTGGAGTATCTTAAGGAAAATTTCTAGGGTATATTGTATCAAAAGAAGGAATACAAGTTGATCCGGAAAAATTGCAAGCAATTCGCGATATGCCAACGCCTGCGACGGTAAAAGATGTGCAAAAATTGAATGGAATCTTAGCCTCGCTAGGAAGATTCATCTCGCGATCTTCAGACAAGTGCAAACATTTTTTCGATATACTCATAAGGGAACAAAATTCAAGTGGACAGATGAATGTGAAAAGACTTTTCAAGGAATAAAAGAACATTTAATGAACATAACTATCTTACAGAAAGCTAAACCGGGAGAATAACTATTGATTTATCTCGCAACAACCACATATGCGCTAAGTGTTGTGTTGCTTCGAGTAGATGTAGGGGTAGAAAAACCAATTTATTACATCAGCAAAACGTTCAATTCTGCAGAGAGAAATTATTCAAAGATTGAGAAACTAATTCTAGCGTTGGTGCATGCAACTTTTAAGCTTCGTATCTACTTTCAAGCACATAAGGTCAAAGTGTTAACAAAAGTGCCAATTGAATCAGTAATGAAAAATTCAAAAAGATCAGGCAGAGTTGAGATATGGAATGCACAAATAGGACACTTTGATATCCAATATGAAGTTTTATCCTCGCCAAATTCACAAGTTATCACAGACTTCTTAGCAGAATTTCCTTTAGAAGATGATGAAGTTGTGGAAGAAATGATGGATATAGAAAAGGAACATGGAGATCCAAAAGAGCTATTAACAGAACCCGACAGATGGGAGATATTGGTGGATGGATCATCAAATGGAGAAGGAAATGGGATTGGATTTGTTTTTATTTAGCCAGAAGGAGAAAAAACAGCTTTTTCATTTAGATTGGAATTTGCATCCACTAATAATGATACCGAATATGAGGCCGTGATTCATGCTTTAAAATTTTCGGTAGAAATGAAGTTGGAAAATGCTAGAATCACCAGCGATTCACAATTGGTTATTCGCTAGATAAAAGGAGAATACACAACAAACGAACCATCTTTGAGAAAGTATAAAAAATTAGTCGAAGAATTATCTGCGAGAATTCCAAAAATAAAATGGAGACACATATCAAGGAAAGATAATAGACTCGCAGATGCTTTTTTTTTCATATCTAGTATGATGACAAATCCAGCTGCGAGATGCATAAAAATTCAAACACTTTTATTACCAGCGATAAACAAGGAAGAAGAAGAGGAAGATGTAATGATGGTAGAAGTTGGCGAAGAAGAATTAAAGAGCAACATTAAAGATTGGCGAGCAGATATTCATGCATACTTGGCAAGAGGATAAATCCCAAGAAATCGATTAGAGGCACATAAATTAAAAAGTAGGGCAACCAATTATGAGTTAATAGATGGAGTATTATATCGCAGATCTTTTAGTGGACCATCGCTAAGATGTTTGACGAGGGAGGAAGGACAAAAAATATTGAAGATGTTGCATAGTGGTGATGCTGGTAATCATAGTGGGGGAAGATGTTTGGCATATAGAATAAAAATTCAAGGCTATTACTGGCCATATATGCATGAAGATGCAAAACAACTCTCAAGGCGTTGCGAAGATTGCCAGCGATATGGAAAGAAGATACATGCACCAGGAGCACCATTATCATCTTCAACAAGTGTATGGACTTTTGGGAAATGGGGATTAGATATTGTGGGACCATTTGTGCCTGGTTCTGGAAAAAGAAGATATCTAATTGTCGCAACAGATTATTTCACAAAATGGGGAGAAGTAAAGGCAGTACAACATATCCGCGATAAATATATTTTTACATTCATATTTGAGAATATAATTTGTAGATTTGGGATTCCAGCACAGTTGGTGTCTGATAATGGAAAGAAATTTGAAGGGCAGAATATAGAATTGCTACTCAATGCATTTAAGATAAAGTGTGGAAAATCTACTCCTTTATACCCACAAGCAAATGGTCAAGCTGAAGCAACTAATAAGACAATCGCAGACATCTTAAAAAAGAAGCTAGAAGGATACCACATAGCATGGTGCGAACAGGTGCATAATGCAATATGGGCTTACAATACAACTAGACGAGAATCCACTGGAATGTCACCTTTTTGTTTGACGTATGGAGTTGAAGCTGTGTTACCGACATAAGTAGCTATTCCTACAACAAAAAGAGAGGCTTGGGAAAGAAATCTAAGTGTTGGAATGATTTTAAATAAATTGGATGAATTAGAAGAAAAAAGAGAAAAGACTTTACAACATATGGAAAATTACCAGCGAAGATTAGCTCGCGAGTACAACAAACGTGTTAAGAAACGTGAGTTTCAACCTGGCGATTTAGTGATGCGAGAAACACCAAGTTATTAGTGAGAGAATGGTGGAAAGTTGGCGAGAAAATGGGATGGACCGTACATCATTAAAGAGATAGTTGGAACCGGGGCATACAAACTAATGGACCCTGAAGGGAGAGATGTTGGTCAAAGACTTGATAGACCATGGAATAGACTATTTTTGAAAAGGTATTATAAATGACAACTTCTGCGAGATAAGAGATACTGGTACGTTGTATGATGAAACAAATAATAAATTCTTCTTTCTCTGTTACAACTGAGAGGTTCTTCTGATAACAAAGCAAAAAAAGAGCTGCGAGCATAATCGCAAGAAAGGCGAATAAGAATTTCGCAGAGATTAATAGAATGGGACGAACCTTTATGGCGTGTACCCTAGTTCGCGAATAAAATTTCGCAAGAGGCAAATGTAAGACCTAATAGTGCGTCATATAAGGGGGTATCTCTTTACATGACTCAGGGATAAGGTTATACCGTTGCTGGAACCTAAGTCATGAAGATGTTGGGGTTAAAGAAAACTTATCCAGGAGAGGGATCTTGGATTTCCAACTATATAAGGTTATACCCTAGTTGGACGACAAAGAATCTCTTCTAAGGAGTGCAGAGTATGACCAAGGCGCCGAGGTACACGGTTGAGTCAAGGGTGCCCGGGGCGTATGAAACTACCCTGGACATCCTTGGCAAGTCTTGGCTATGATGCACTCGGCCCGAAGAAAACCCCACTTAGGGTGATGTCTTGTAACTATAATCCATATAGGAATAAAGGAAAAGAGGCTGCGAAAACAACTGGTTGTTAGAAAATCTGGATGGGAGGAGCTAGTCTTGTATGGCCGATGTGCCCTCCTTGAAGGGGAAACCAGTGGGAAGATAAGGGCGGCACCCTCCATTAGGGAGCTGATAAGTGTCTTAAGACGAAAATGTCATGGGGCTTTATGATCGCAAGAACATTTAGGCCTGTCATATTGTCGCGTAACATAAATAATGCAGAGGCAACAAGCCATGAGAGCAATGTTAAGATGAGATCAATGGGTTTTTACATGAAATTGTAAAGACGTCCTGCGATTTCATTGCAAGACGGAAATGTCATAGGACTTTATTCTCGCAAAAGAATATTGAATTGTCATATTATCGCAGAAAATTCGAAGAAACAAAGATAAGGCAAGATCAATGGGTTTTTACATACAAATGTAAAGACGTCCTGCGATTTTATCGCAGAAAGAAAAGTTTGGCAAAATAAGACCTTTAACTAGGAAGGCAAAATAAGACCAACAGAATAATCTCAAATATTAACTATTTTATTTGTTTCTCTCAGGAGAATATACGAGAAAGAAGATTCCTTTAAGATTTTACAGAAACATTATTTACAAATAAGGATTTTTAGCGGAAGATATCGCAAGAAATATTCATTACATCGTAGATCCATTTCTATAATCGCAGATACAGGAAATAATTCACCATCGCAAGAAAGATAATGAAGGGCAAGTAGAGGAGTGGATAAAAAAAAAATCATTATATTTCTTGAAACATTCAAAATAGCAAAAGTAAAAGTTAGATTCTAATGTTGCAAAAGGTTATATTGCTCGCGAGGAAGAAGAAGGAAAAGAAAAGCAAAAATAAAATTTAAACTTCAGCGTTGGTCTCGCCAGATTCATTATTTTTTCCAGCATGATCAGCCTCATCAACATTCATATATTTGCGAGTCTCTCCTTCATTGTTTAAAGTTGCTTCACCACCTGTAGTTACTTTTCTAAGAGGACTTTTTTCTTTTGGGTCTTCCTGAGAAAAATCTTCCTCACTATCTTCTTCACCGTTGGCATATTCTAATTCCTTATCCATGGGAAGAGGAACTTCATCATCATCAACTTCTAGAGGAGGGACAGATACAGTAGAGAGAGATTGAGAAATTAGAATCTTGTTCACGAGAACTTCAGCACTAAGGTGGACCTTGCGAAGGAAACCTCTATCACGATTTCTAATATCTATATTTTTGAAGTATTCGAGATAATCAAGTCTTCTTTCTGCCACATCGCGACATTTTACAAGATCAGAAGTGAGAACCCTGTTTTCTTTGCGAATTTTGTCCAGTTTATCAGTCAAATCAGAGATAGTAGAGTGAAGGCTTCTTTCAGATTCTACGAGCAACAGAAATGGCAAAAGATTATTCAGACAAAGATCTCGCAAGAAATGTAACATAAAATTTGACAAAAAAGATCAGCAAGTGAGGCAATCAAATGACTACCTTCTTTTTGAGAAGTTAAATTTTGAATATATGAACAAAAATTCTCCCATTGATTCATGGCATCGTCAAACTTATCCCCAACTATACCCTTCAGGCGAGATTTTATGTTTTCTTCTTTGGAATGGAGATATGAATTTTGTTTTGCCAATAAAGAATAAGATTCTTTTAATTGGGAGTATTGATCTTGAAGCTTGCTAGCCTTTAAACTAAGAGTTAACCTACCCTTGATGAGTTTATCCTTCTCAGCGGCAGATGATTCAGTTACTTCCTTGAGTTCATCCTTAAGAGAACGAAGAGATTGCTCTTGATTATCGCATATTCTTTGGAGATTACTCAATTGTTGCGAGTAAATCGCCATCAAGCTTGAAATTTTATGTTTTTCTTGAGATAAAGTTCTATTTTCATCTGATAAAGATTCCGTCACCAAATTAGCTTTGATTAACAAGTATGAGATGCGAGTAACCTCGCTATTTAATAAATGTTGGCTCTGTGATAATTGATTATTCTCATTAGTGAGATTATCTATTTGATCAACCGAATATGTGTAGAGATTATCTAGTCTATTAAACTGATCCATCCAAGAATCTTTTTCAACATGAGCTTCTTCAGCGATAGATTCAAATTTAAGTCTTTCAATGAATTGACTCTGATTTAAAACTAAATATGCAAGCCAAGAATTTAAGAAAGAAACTTAAGTATAGGGAAGATGAAAATTTACTAGAAATAGAAAAAAAAAAAGACAGAGGCAAGAAGATTATACCTTTCAGCTCCTTGTTTTTGCCGCGAAGATTCTCGCAGTCCAGAGAAGAGTTGCGAAGCTGTTGATGAAGAACATCACATTCTGCAGTCTTAACGTGAAGGTCTCTCTTTAAAACTTCAATTTCATTTTCTAAAGACGTTCGCGAGGCAGAGCCATCAGAACCAAAATATTTGGTTAAAGTATCTCAAACAATATGTTTGAGAGGATCAATAGAAGATTTTCTAGCATCATCTAAAATATTAGATAGAACTTCAAAAGCAACATCGACCCCAATTGATGTTTCTTTAGATAAAGAAAGAGGTGTAGAGGAAGAAGTATTAAGAATGGTGAGTTGGAGATTTGGGTTATTTGTAATGGTGGCATCATCATAGGGAGGGGTGTTTGGAAAAGTAATAGTTGAAGGTTGTAAAGGACTGGAGGGAATATTATTAACAACAACTGTGGGGGTTTTATTTAACAAATAGTCAGGGATGTTAACAACGATATTCTCGTAAACAGAAGAATGAAGACTTGATTGCAAGGAAATGGGAGTAACTCTCGCAGACGTTAACTCTGGAATGATGAAATCAGCCTCAAGAGTTTTGTTTTGACGAAATCTTTTAAGAGGTCTAGCGATACGCTCGTCATTCTGCGAATAATAACTTAGATAAGAAACAGAGACAACAATATTGTTATTAAGAGATAAAATGTGTTTCTTACTAGCTTATTACTCGCAGAACTCTTCTTCGTCTTTTCAGTCGGTCTTTTATGAGAGTTAGGGTTTTGAATTACAGACTGGGCATTTGGAGTAGCTCCACTGAAGAGAAAACATAATATGAGAATTATGAAGAATCAAATAGAGAAGATTGGAAAATATGAGTAAAAATTGGTTTAAACAAATATCATAATTGAAAAGCATACCTTGATGACTCCATTAGAACAGTAGCAGGAGAATATGAAGAAGGAGAAAAGTTGCAGACGGAAAACAAAACAAACAGATGAAGAAGATAGAAAATTAAAAGAATAAAATTAGTTTTGTAACCTAATCCTACATTTTATAGGAAAAAGGGGGTGACCTGTTGGTTAGAGACGTGTCGGTAAAAAGAAGAATTTACAACACGTGTAGGCAGTCAAGATAAAATAACAGAGCTATGTCGAGAAGAAAATATGGAAAGAAAAGAATCTTCGAGTACTATGAAGAGTTGAATATTCTCATATCCTCTCCACTTTGCGAAGAAGACATGAGAATAGGCAAGATGTAGGACCATAATATCTCTACAACACTTCTCTGCGAGATTAACTATACTTCCCAGTGAGCATCACCGCAAGCTTTTTAACAACACTTTGTGAATGTCATAAAAGCAGTCAAAAGAGTGATGTAATAGCTGACGATTGAAGAAAACATGAGAAAAGCATGTTTGTCCCGCGATGGTTACAAAGCTTGCGAGAATGAACATTGTAACTATCGCGGTACAATCACAGAACAAATCCGAAATAAGAGGGAAACTTAGTTGTCATCCATTATGTAACTACCCTATAAATAGAGACCCAATATGTCCCAAAAAGGATGATATATTTTTGAGAGTTGAGAAAGTATTGAGGATAGAAAAACTTCAAGAGAAAAGTTGTATTCTTGAATTCTTACATTTCCTGTAAACATTTCTGAAAATAAAATAATAAAGTGTCGTTCTTAATCTTCAAATTTGAGTTGGTTATTACAAATTCTTAACAAGGGTGTAGTGCAGGATTTCCTTCAACTACATTCTTGTAGCTAGCTTTCAGCCTCTTTATCTGGTAATTTCGCAATTACGCGGAAATATTGGTGTGATTAGAGAGAACATATGTAAGAGTATAAGAAAAATAATAATAATGATTCAAGCAAAACGTGGAAATAAACCTCTCCATCTTTTTCGGGCCAGTTGAATACCCAGGGTTGGAACTCTGCGAGATTCGTAGGTAATACATGAGAACCAGAAATATACGGACCCTCTAGAATTAAGGGGAAAACACACCACTTGTTATCATTAGAATGACACGAGGTAGAATTATCGCCAGGATGCTAGTCAATGTCTTGCATGAGTAATTCATCATCAGCAAAATTATCTCTCTTATGTAAGCGAACACCCCAGCAAGTACTGTCTCTATTCATAGGAATTACCTCATAATTCGCAAAGAAGTTTTCTACAGTATATTTCGCAGGTATAATCGCAACTTCAGCAAATTTAGGATTCTTAACTTCAGTCGGGTAAAGAGATTCCTTACCAGCACCGCGAGTGGCAAACTCGAGCATTAAAATAATGCAATCCCCACTCAATTGGTACACAACTCGCGAGAACTTCGCATGAGAAAGAATTTCATAAAACAAGGGGAGCTCAGAATCATATAGGGGAATGGGAAGACCAGCTTCAAGCTGACCTAGCGAGACTATGATCTTTCCCTGATTGCAGGGATGATCAGAAAATAATTTGGCAGTAAGCTCAGATTTAGGGTTCTGACCGGGAATGCGAGATAGAGTAAAACCTATGTTTTGAAGTTTCTTTTGAGCCTTTTCAAAGGCAATCTCATTCTTACGATCAGATGGAGGATTTTTTTAGTATGGGAATGGAGAAGAAAGTAAAAACTTGAAAAGAAGAAAAATTACAGTAGCAGGAGCGGAATTCGCGGAAGAACAGTGAAGAAAGTTGCAGAGAAAATAAGAAATAAAGTGAAAAAGAAGAGTAGAGAAGAATGAAAAGAATATATATAGGGAGAAGAATACTCGAGAAGATAAACACATTTAATGCGAAGATTAGACTTGAACGGTTGAAATACAACGGTTGAAAAGGACGTGTCAGAAGCTGGATGGAAGAAGGATACGTGTAGTAAATTTGGCGAAGAATGTAGAATCGTTTCAGAATAGAAGAATATGGAAAGATGGGATGTTGCGGCATTATGAAGAAATAAGATTCTCATGATCTTCTACCCTTCACAGAAAATATATGAGAAGAGGCAAGATGTAGGATCAGAATATCACAGGAGAAACAGTCTTGCGAAGTTAACAATAACACTCTTGCGAAATTTTAACAACTCATTACAAATGTCGCAGAATGGTTAGGAAAGTGACACGTAATAGATGACGGTAGTATAAACATAAAGAAAGTGTGATAATCTTGCGAACGAAAGAGGTTTGCGAGGAAGTATCACTAACAAGCTTGCGAGAATATCGCAAGTCAGATCCTAAAATAATGGACAGATTAGCTGTCACCCACTATGTAAATCCCAATATAAGGAGGTAAATAAGCGTAAGGAAGAGAGATATATTTTTCGAGTGTTGAGAAAGTCATTAGGAGAGAGAAAGTTTAAAGAGCGATTGTATTCTTGTTTTCTTCCATTTCCTGTAACATTTCTTTGAATCAATTAAGAAAAGTGTTGTTCTTAATCTTTATAAGATGTGTTGACTATTATGAATTATTGTGAGGGGTGTAGTATGGGATTTCCTGCTACTACACCACTCTTGTCCATAGAGTCAGATCGCTACAAACACAAACTTGTAAGGTCTTGAACGTGTTTGCGTGCTCTGATACCAATTGAAAAAGAGAGGGTCTAACAACCACACCCAATATTTCGATTAGCAATCTGTATGGACAACTCCGAGTTACTTTCTAGAGAATCAACTAGACAATCAAACTCAATCAATAAAAAATATCTCAAGGAGTTATTATCTCAATCTCTTAATTTTATTTACTCAAGCAAACACAATTTGCGAGTCTTAATCAAAAAGAGACAACTTAGATGGTACCAAAGACCTATATCCAAGTGTCAATCAATTTAAATCAACAACCAAGAAGGTCGGATATTCTAATTGATTAAACAACGCACAACCTGAATTATTTTAATTATATAACGAAATATAATGCGGAAAAGAAATAACCCAGGCACCAGAATTTTGTTAACGAGGAAACCGCAAATGCAGAAAAGCCCCGGGACCTAGTCAAGATTAAACATACACTGTATTAAGCCACTACAGACACTAGCCTACTCCAAGGTAACTTCGATCTGGACTGTAGTTGAACCCCAACCAATCTCACACTGATCCGAGGTACAGTTATGCTCCTACGTTTCCGATCCGAGCAGGATACTGCGCACTTGATTCCCTTAGCTGATCTCACCCACAACCAAGAGTTGATACGACCCAAAGTCGAAGACTTTAATGAACAAATCTATCTCACATAGAAAAGTCTACAAGGATAGATAAATTCATCTCCCACGAATAAACCTATAAGTTTTATTCCATATTTTGATAAATCAAGGTGAATAGGAACCAATTGATAAAACCAGACTTATATTCCCGAAGAACAACTCAGCTTTATCAATCACCTCACAATAAACTTAATCGACGCAGCGAATAAGATTATTGAGGAATCACAAACGATGAGACGAAGTGTTTGTGACTACTTTTATATCTTGCCTATCGGAGATAGAAATGTCAATCCAATTATTACAATTGTACGAGTATGATAGAAATAGCAAGATCAGATCACATAACTATAAGAAAAGTAGTATCGGTCTGGCTTCACAATCCCAATGAAGTCTTTAAGTCGTTAACCTGGTTTTAGAAGAAGAAAACCAAAGGTTAAAGGAGAATCGACTCTAGCTTAGCAAACTAGTATCACACAGAATGTGCAGGGATTAGGTTTCCCAGTTGCTAGAGTTCTCCCTTATATAGTCTTTCAAATCAGGGTTTGCAATCAATGTTAGCGTAGTAACAAAGCATTCAATATTCACCGTTAGATGAAAACCTAATTAGATTCAAGCTAATATTTATCAACCGTTAGATCGAAAACATAGCTTGTTATGCACACTTGTAATGCACGTTTCTAGGCTTATGTAACCGTACCCAAACTTGTACATTAGTTGGTTCAACACTAGTTAACCAAATGGTTAGTCGTATGATAACTTTCATATCAACCATATTCTTGTTCACCATAACTAGTCCAAATGACTCAAATGAACTAGTTAGAGAGTTGTTCAATTACTTAGATCTTTATGCACTACACAAGACACAATCGACGCAAATACGATGTGATTCACTCGAATCAATTCATGAACTATAAATCCATGGTTTGAAAAAGCATTCCTTAGTTTATTAAGATAAGTTCACAAACATCGTTTTTTGACATAACCTACTCAAGTTCGCGGAATGGGTTCGCAGACTTAAGTTCCCGAATGGAGTTCACAAACTCCAACAGAAATTCTCGGTCGAGAACTTCCGCCAATTCGCAGACTGAAGCTCACGCACTATACCGGTTTCACTTGATCAACAAAGATCGCAAACTTCGGTTCAAGCACTAAGGACTTATACATATATGTGTTTCCATAACAAGATTATATCCTCCAATGGTTATATTGTCTAAACTCTCATTTCAATCATTGAAACATTCTCAGAGGGCGTTATATAGTTGTTATTCACAAACTATTTTTCATCAGAGTGATTTCCAAAATGATTGAAACATAACATGAACTTGGATAAATCGAAAGATTTACCAACACATATTTCGAGAAATAGATAAGCGAGATATACTCAGCTCGAAATATCATATGTGTATAATCTTAGTCTATATAGTAATACGACTTTTGTCTCAAGATAGGAGATATAGTAGATAGAATTTTGAGTGATAGATAAGTTCAAGTATCCACATACCTTTTAGTTGATGAAGATCTACTGGTTCCTTGAGTATTCCTTCGTCTTGTATGATGATCGTCGTGAAGTTCTTGAGCTCAACTACACTTTCTATCCTAGTCCGAGACCTTAGCTATAATAGACTAGAAATCAAATAATTTATAGTTTTGATCACTAATATTGACAAACATGCTTGAGATAGCAACGCATGCGAGTTCGACCGAGCAATGCTCTAACAGTTTTTAAATTTAACTCAAATTCATTCTTGGAAACGCTTCCGTGTTCACCACAAATAATACCTTTTACATGGGTTGAGATTCTCTTATTCAAGTTTTCTGCATTCAAGCTAGTTTTTCATGTCAAGTCTGTCTCATAAAAACAAGGAAGAAACTCTTGATAAAAAAGTATTTGGTCAAAAGGAAAGAATAGAAGAACTCTTGTAGAACATGAAGCTGAGGATTCTAATGTCTCTAAGGATCATCCTGATTTGAATTTCTACTATGCATATGATCATCAAGATGTTGATCGCTGTCGTATGCGTCAAAAATAATTCACACTTTCTTACTACTCAAAATATAAATATAGCAAGGGCAAGAAAGGATCGATCCCACAGAGAGGACTAGGTTGTCAATATATTTTCTATTCCTTATATGAAACACCGGGTGTTTTTCTGATTTTTGTAAAGTAAAAGTAAAATAAAAGCAAAACAATAAAAAGTAAAGCACACAAATCAAATAGAAAAGATATTGGTTAAGGATTCATCTTCATTCACTAACATGCTTTCAAAACAATAAGTAGAATTGATATTTAATCTCAACTTTTATCAAAAGCCCTAGGATATCTTGATCGCAAGAATATCCCGCTAATCTCCTTTTGTCATCAACAAACACATTAAAAGATGCGAGTATGAGTTCTATCTAAAAGAACAACCTAACGTGTAAAAGCACTAATCAAGTTTAATTCCCTAGATGCATTAAGTTCTATGAATCAGGCCAATCAAATCAATTGAAGGTGGAAAGCACACTAATTAAATTTAACAAAGGTTACGATTCACATATGATTATAAGGATGCATCACTACAAGCTATAACCATATTCATGCTACTTGTATTCAAGGAATATCACTTTTATGTATAATAAACCCTAAACTAGCAATAGATGTGATTAGAAGTTCTACCAATTTGCAACTTGACAAAACAATCAATCAAATCATGTAACTATATTTTCAGAGAATTGCAAACGATAAATATGAGACAAAACTAATATATTGAATCAAGGAATCATGCTTTGTGAAATCCAACTATTCCATAACCAATAATAGAATTAAGTACTTATGTTAATGGAGTTCATAACAAGAAGAAGAAGAAACCCTAACATGTTTCTAAACCCTAGAACAAAAAAGTAGAAGAGATGAAGATATAAAGATAAGTCTTTTCTTTTATATGTTTCTCAATTTCCATAAAGGATACTCCTTCCAAAATTAGGTTTTGTCTTCAAAGTCCATTAGATAGAAATCCACCAAGCCCACAAGTGAGAGAAACCCCTGTAGAAATTATGTCCCAAAAATGCTCACCGGAAAACTGGGTTTTTGGCCGGAATCCGGCTAGAAAAGTTGCCGCCGGTCACCTGAATCTTCTTCTCCGTCGACGGAATATTCCGTCACGGCACCGTTAAAGATAATTGTTGACTTAACGGTCTTCTGTTAGTCAACTTGGTCAAAGGAGGGATCACTGAGTCAGCTAGGTCTAGTCAGAACCGAGTCAGCTGGCTAACTCGGCTGACTGGTCTTGCACTGGCCTGAGTAAGTGCAATCATTGCACTCAGCCATGATGGCTGAGTCTTCCCTGCAACCTGATCTACAACTTCACCACATACCCATTTGCTTTCTATAGTAACATCACCACCAACCTTATTCTCTGTCTCAAGCCATCACAAAAGCACCACTAGCTCACTCCTAGCCTGCACTGTAAATTCACAATAGAACACTCCAACTGCAACATAACCAATACTCCCTCATATCTCCACCTGCAACATGTCTAAGTTACTGCACCACTACTCCACAGCATAACCAATTCTTCCATATATAGATGCATACTCCCATTCCATCTCAGGCAGACAACCCTGCAATCTGAATTGTTCATCTCCTCCATCATTCACAGTGATTGCAGCTCAACCACTTCAATGCCATCACCAAAACCACCTGCCATGATACATCACCAAAACTGCAACCATATTTCAGTGTTATCTGAGCTTCTAAGTTCAACAGCACCAGATGCAACTCCTCCATGCCAGCAAAACATGCTCAAACCAAACCACACACTAGACATTCATTCCAGATAAGCCACCTGCAACAGCTTCAAGTTCCATCACTGCATCACTAGATTGCAGCTATCTCTCAACCATCCTTTCAGAGCAACATCAATTCAGCTCCATGAGCAGCATCAACTTCTTTGCAACACTAATTTCAAGTCACATCTCACAACTGCCATCTTCTTACTGCCGAACATCTCTCTGCCATTACTCATACTCCAAGGACAAACCAACTCGAGTTATCACTGGAAGCAACCAAGTTAACTTCATCTTCTCACTACCAAACTCGATCAACTTCCAAGCTATAACCCTACATATCACCGACGAATTCTTCTCATTACTCATCCGTCGATCTTCTCCCATATGTTCAACTCCATCTCTCCCGTCAATGGGGTAACCAGCTCAAGCCACTCTCAATAAACCTACAAGCACAATTTCTTCTCAGCATCGGAAACATCATCACAAATCCCTTTGTAAACAACCACCAGAGTCATCAATAACACATTCATTCGTAACCCATCATTCATTTTCATATCAAGCTTCTATTTCTTCACATACAGCCATTAAAACCCATCATAGCAAGCTAGAACTTAAGACTTGGCTGAGAGACTGGTCTGTCAGGTATTTATCCAAGCACATCGTGTGCTTCTAGAAAACTGGTAAGGGATATTCACAGTTAAGTGCCAAAAACTCAATGGCAATAGCTTGGCTTTCCCTGACTTTCCTTGCTTAAAATTCTGTCAAAATCAAACCCAATCCTCCTTCTCCAAACTGAACTCGATTTCCTATTTCAATGGCAGTACACACCTTTGGTGCAAAGGTTTCTTCTCGTCCATTATGTCTCAGACCACCACTAGAGTCTTCTTTGCTCTTCACTCAGATCTTCACAGTGACCCCCATCAGAATCTCTTATCTTCTTCTCAGTCAATAACCCCTCTCGACCTCCACTTCTGTTGAGTAGCAGAACCAAATTCGGGAAGGACGGAACAAAAGAGTGAGAAAATTATTTCTCAATTTCAGGGTTTGGTTTGGTGTAATAAAGTGATACAGCTATCAACACCCATGGGTGTTTTTAGCAATTCTTTTAGACTCCAACTGGTTTGTGCCTCATCTACAACTGGGATCCGAATAATACTTGCGATGAAATGATGCTTTTGCCCATTTCTTCTTTAAATGAAATAGATAAGGGCCAACCAATGATGTCTTCCCTTTGCTTCTCTAGACTAAGCTGCGGTGGTTGTCCCCTATCATTGGCTTAACTCCGGATAGTGTTTGCCCATGAAATGACGACTTTGTCCTTTTCGCTCTAATTGAGTAGTTTCTCCTTCTTTTGCTCCAAACGACTCCAAAGCACCTAATAACTCAAATTCACACATAAGATACATAATTCACATGAAAACTCGCAAAGAAAGCATAAATACTAAATATAAAATTAGGTGTTTATCACACCTATCAAATTCCCCCACACTTAGACTTTGCTAGTCCTCGAGCAAACAAAACTAAACTAAAATACAACAACTCCTTATCGTCGAGATAACGGTTAATTTGGGCATAACTAACAATCCTTTAAACCCCTAGGTGTCCCTAGTGGACAAGTTATAGTCTCGTGAAGGTTTACAAGAGGTATACCTACAAAACCTATATTTCCAACTCCGTCTATTTATGACAAATCAATGAACGAATCAAAAATGACTACAGGAGGAGGTACCTTGCGCAAATTCAATTCATATATTAGTAAATAAATCTCTAATTAGATAGTCGAACAAGCCACAATACTCGGAAACTAACAAACCACAATCACAATGAAAAGATTAAGAAGATGGATATAGATGTAGATGTTGGCGAATGTTCACAAGTGATCGATGTTTCCCATATCTGTCTGAAGTTCACTGCCAAGATGAACCTATGCATCATATTGGATTGAGCTACTTGGCTTGAATTCTACATCAACTCACTGGAATATACAAGGGAACCAGAAGTGACTTTATTCAACCAATATAATAATACTTTTTTTAGACGACATGATTCAATCTTTTGGATCAAAGCGCATGCTTCTTGTCAGCAAGTACATGATAGTTGCCTTGGATCCTGCATTCCACGCTTGTTTAGGCGACGGAGACAGGGACAACATTTCACACATATTGCTATTCCCAAGTGTATTTCTATTCCGTTTGGTCTAATTGGTCGGTCTTTTTTTTCTTTTTATTTTTCTAGCAGTAATAACACATCGATGTTTAGTGACCCACCAAAGCACTTAGAGAACAATAGATAACTATGGAAAAATAAAAATAGAATGCGATATGGTGATATTCCGAGATATGGTAACAACTATCATGTTAATTGTGATTTCTGAGCTATGTTCATCCCTTTTAGTTAATTGGTTCCTCAACTCCTGTATTCAAAATGGTTCCATCCACTAATGGTGTCATCCTAAAGGCACAAGTTTTTAGATTTCGGAGATCACACATTTTTTCTTGGTTTTTTCTATTTTTTTGATTTTTTTTAAAGGCATAAAACAAACTAAAACAAACTATACAAACATATAAATGCTCCCCCACACTTAAACTGCACATTGTCCTCAATGTAAAATTGAATCGTCCAAAGAAAGTTCAAGGTGGGAAATTCTGCAAATGATATGCAAAAACAAGAAAATAAAGATAAAAGCAAATGCTTAAAAATAAAGGTAAAGGTACAAAACCGGTGGGTTGCCTCCCACTTAGCTCTTGTTTTAAAGTCGACGGCCCGACATGCTTCTTGTAAGTTTCATTCCCCATACACCAAAAATCGGAAAAGTTGGGGATCCACCCATAGCACCTGTTTTGCAAACACTAGCTTCACACAAATATTAGTAATATAAAACAGAAATGAAGCTATGAACCGATAAAAGCTGCCCCCACACTTATTCTTGTCCACACTTGGAAGTGCATAAATAATATAGGAGTCGGGCACTTCTATGGTTTCTTGTTCACAAACCTGCATAGTATGAGAATCAAGTTTCTCTAATGGAGGAAATCGAGAAACAAAGTCATTCAACAATGTTTTCGAAGCACAAATATTTAAACCAATAAGAGGTAAAGGAGAAGAAACAATATGCAAAGGGTTAGACAAACATTTCACAATCTCTTTTATTACGGAATCCTCTTCATCCTTGAAAAACTCAAGTGAATTATTCACCTCTTGTATATCATGGTCCTCTATCAAACCTTGCAACCATTCTTCGTCCGTCTCTGCCTTAACCAAAATCTCGGCATCAACATCTTTATTACAATAATTTGCAAGATCAATTGGGTCTTCCATAATATTGGTTATATCAGTTTCATTCTCAACATACTCCTCTTCATTAGACTCAAACAATGTTGCAAAATTCTGAAAAACATTAGTTTCATCATCCTCATGTACCTTTTGAATAGGTGCTTGATCATTATAAAGATCAAGAGTTGAGTCAACTACACTAATGTCATCAAATATCTCCAAAGGTTGGTCCTTTTAAACACAATCATCATCGTCACTATCATAGTTAACATAAGATTGGTTACTACTTCCCAAAGATTGGTATTTCGCATAATTGTGCATATCCTCTTTGTATTCTTCAATGCCTTGTCTTAAATAGGAAACACCTTTTTGAAGCTCTTGGAGTGATCTATCCAAATTCTGAAAATAGCATTCCATTTGTTGGTAAAGCTCATTCGACAAGGAAAAAGTAGAATCACTTACCTCAGTATTGCTAGGCCAATTATCTTCCCTTTGAATGGGTGAATGATCATAACTACGATCAGAAATTGGGCCAAACATACTATTAGTAAATTTGGTCGATGAAACTGGTTCCACGCTTGGTTGTCTACAAATTGACTCCATGCTGACCATAAATCGTTGCATCTCATCTACCAAACTAGAGGAAATATTAAGAGAAGCACAACTATTCTCCCGTCTTTATGGTTGCTCACTTACATAACCACCGTAAGAAGGTTGGAATGTATTAGAGTAACTAAAAGGATACATGGAGTATTGATCATAACCAAAGGATTAGTTTTTATTGTACTCCCCATAAGGGTGATAGTTGTCATATTGTTGTAGAGGTTGATAACCGTATCCATTGTTCCAATATGCTCTGTCCATAGAATGGTACCTGAAAAAAGAGTTCTCAAAACAAGGTTAAGAACCAAAGAATAAGAAAACAAAAATAAGAAACAAAACTAAAAACAAAAATAAGAAACCAAAAACAAGTGACAACCGTTGCCTCCCCGGCAATGACGCCAAAATTTGATCGCTGTCGTATGCGTCAAAAATAATTTACACTTTCTTACTACTCAAAATATAAATATAGCAAGTGCAAGAAATGATCGATCCCACAGAGAGGACTAGGTTGTCAATATGTTTTCGGTTCCTTATATAAAACACCGGGTATTTTTCTGATTTTCATAAAGTAAAAGTAAAATAAAAGCAAAACAATAAAAAGTAAAGCACACAAATCAAATAGAAAAGATATTGGTTAAGGATTCATCTTCATTCACTAACATGCTTTCAAAACAATAAGTAGAATTGATATTTAATCTCAACTTTTATCAAAAGCCCTAGGATATCTTGATCGCAAGAATATCCCGCTAATCTCCTTTTGTCATCAACAAACACATTAAAAGATGCGAGTATGAGTTCTATCTAAAAGAAAAATCTAACATGTAAAAGCACTAATCAAGTTTAATTCCCTAGATGCATTAAGTTCTATGAAATCAGGCCAGTCAAAGCAATTGAACGTGGAAAGCGCACTAATTCAATTTAACAAAGGTTACGATTCACATATGATTATAAGGATGCATCACTACAAGCTATAACCATATTCATGCTACTTGTATTCAAGGAATATCACTTTTACGTATAATAAACCCTAAACTAGCAATAGATGTGATTAGAAGTTCTACCAATTTGAAACTTGACAAAACAATCAATCAAATAATGTAACTATATTTTCAGAGAATTGCAAACGATAAATATGAGACAAAACTAATATATTGAATCAAAGAATCATGCTTTGTGAAATCCAACTATTCCATAACCAATAATAGAATTAAGTACTCATGTTAATGGAGTTCATAACAAGAATAAGAAGAAACCCTAACATGTTTCTAAACCCTAAAACAAAAAAGTAGAAGAGATGAAGATATAAAGATAAGTCTTCTCTTTTATATGTTTCTCAATTTCCATAAAGGATGCTCCTTCCAAAATTAGGTTTTGTCTTCAAAGTCCATTAGATAGAAATCCACCAAGCCCAAAAGTGAGAGAAACCCGTGTAGAAATTATGTCCCAAAAACGCTTGCCGGAAAACTGGGTTTTTGGCCGGAAATCGACCGGAATCCGGCTAGAAAAGTTGCTGTCGGTCACCGGAATCTTCTTCTCCGTCGACGGAATATTCTGTCACGGCGACGTTAAAGATAATTGTTGACTTAACGGTCTTCTGTTAGTCAACTTGGTCAAAGGAGGGATCACTAAGTCAGCTAGGTCTAGTCATAACCGAGTCAGTTGGCTAACTCGGCTGACTGGTCTTGCACTGGCCTGAGTAAGTGCAATCATTGCACTCAGCCATAATGGATGAGTCTTCCCTGCAACTTGAACTGCAACTTCACTACATACCCATTTGCTTTCTATAGTAACATCACCACCAACCTTATTCTTTGTCTCAAGCCATCACAAAAGCACCACTAGCTCACTCCTAGCCTGTACTGTAAATTCACAACAGAACACTCCAACTGCAACATAACCAATACTCCCTCATATCTCCACCTGCAACATGGCTAAGCTACTGCACCACTAATCCACAACATAACCAATTCTTCCATCTATAGATGCATACTATCATTCCATCTCAGGCAGACAACCCTGCAATCTGAATTGTTCATCTCCTCCATCATTCACAGTGATTGCAGCTCAACCCCTTCAATGCCATCACCAAAACCACCTGCCATGATACATCACCAAAACCGCAACCATATTTCAGTGTTATCTAAGCTTCTAAGTTCAACAGCACCAGATGCAACTCCTCTATGCCAGCAAAACATGATCAAACCAAACCACACACTAGACATTCATTCCAGATAAGCCACCTGCAACAGCTTCAAGTTCCATCACTGCATCACTAGATTGCAGCTATCTCTCAACCATCCTTTCAGAGCAACATAAATTCAGCTCCATGAGAAGCATCAACTTATTTGCAACACTAATTTCAAGTCACAGCTCACAACTTCCATCTTCTCGCTTCCGAACATCTCTCTGCCATTACTCCTACTCCAAGGAAAAACAAACTCGAGTTATCACTGGCAGCAACCAAGTTAACTTCATCTTCTCACTACCAAACTCGATCAACTTCCAATCTCTAACCCCACATATCACCGATGAATTCTTCTCATTACTCATCCGTCGAGCTTTTCCCATCTATTCAACTCCATCTCTCCCGTCAATGGGGTAACCAGCTCAAGCCACTCTCAATAAACCTACAAGCACAATTTCTTCTCAGCATCAGAAACATCATCACAAATCCCTTTGTAAACAACCACCAGAGTCATCAATAACACATTCATTCGTAACCCACCATTCATTTTCATATCAAGCTTCTATTTCTTCACATACAGCCATTAAAACCCATCATAGCAAGCTAGAACTTAAGACTTGGCTGAGAGACTGGTCTGTCAGGTATTTATCCAAGCACATCGTGTGCTTCTAGCAAACTGGTAAGGGATATTCACAGTTAAGTGCCAAAAACTCAATGGCAATAGCTTGGCTTTCCCTGACTTTCCTTGCTTGAAATTCTGTCAAAATCAAACCCAATCCTCCTTCTCCAAACTGAACTCGATTTCCTATTTCAATGGCAGTACACACCTTTGGTGCAAAGGTTTCTTCTCGTACATTCTGTCTCAGACCACCACTAGAGTCTTCTTTGCTCTTCACTCAGATCTTCACAGTGACCCCCATCAGAATCTCTTATCTTCTTCTCAGTCAATAACCCCTCTCGACCTCCACTTCTGTTGAGTATCAGAACCAAATTCGGGAAGGACGGAACAAAAGAGTGAGAAAACTATTTCTCAATTTCAGGGTTTGGTTTGGTGTAATAAAGTGATACGGCTATCAACACCCATGGGTTTTTTTAGCAATTCTTTTAGACTCAAACTGGTTTGTCCCTCATCTACAATTAGGATCCGAATAATACTTGCGATGAAATGATGCTTTTTCCCATTTCTTCTTTAAATGAAATAGATAAGGGCCAACCAATGATGTCTTCCCTTTGCTTCTCTAGACTAAGATGAGGTGGTTGTCCCCTATCATTGGCTTAACTCCGGATAGTGTTGTCCCATGAAATGACGACTTTGTCATTTTCGCTCTAATTGAGTAGTTACTCCTTATTTTGCTCCAAACGACTCCAAAGCACCTAATAACTCAAATTCACACATAAGATACATAATTCACATGAAAACTCGCAAAGAAATAATAAATACTAAATATAAAATTAGGTGTTTATCACACCTATCAGACATGGAACATGAAGAGGTGATTTCTGCTAATGTTGTTTATGATTTTCTTAAACAATTTGAAGAAGCAAAGATTCAACTTGTTGAAGCTTTGAAAAGTTAACATATGCTAAGAACTGAGTTGAAAAAAGTTTCTTATGACCTTGTTCTCATGAAATCTCATGCCAATGATCTTCTTAATGAAGAGATCGTTCTTGTTGAGTTCGTGGATGTTGTTCAAAACAAACTCAAAGGTCTCAATACTAATGATGCTTCCAATGTTATCTAATTAGATGTTTTTCTCTTTCTTTTACCGTTACTAGTTAACTCTTTTTAGGAATTTATACTTAAGGAACACTAGGTTTTGGAGTTGCTTTTATGTGTTACGTTAGCTATTCCAAATACTACCATATTACATGTTTAAAGTTTATTTAATTAAACTTTATTTTGGAAAATGACGTGCAATACCTAATCTTCATGAATTATATATATGTATTGCTTATTTTGTGACATTTTATTTTAGCTATCATATTCTAATGATTAGAACATATATCTCATATTTTCTCATGGGTTAAACTCTTAACACTTGTCAAAACATGAGTAAACTATTTTTGAGAATTGCAGTATGGATCTCTCCATGATTACATTTTTTATGAATATACTACTACAAGATTCCGTATTATGCGCTATTTTCCTTGATTGCATAACCTCCAGGGAATAAGTGGTGAACTTTAACCTCTACAAACACATGCAGAACCAAGGAAATCAAGCATGTAGAACCATTAAAGAACTTGAAGTACGAAAAATTCAAGACGATTATTAAAGAACCAAAGAAATCAAGTATATTGGATTTTGAGTTGAAAAGTTTATTATTTTTGAATTTATATGTCTTGAATAGCTTTGCCACTAAAATGACAAAAGGGGTAGATTGGTAGAGCAATGCTCAGTTGAACCCAGAAGTTTTGCTATCTCAAGCTTGTTGTCAATGTTAGTTGATCAAAATTATATCTTGATTTCTAGTCTACGAACTTAAGTCTCGGACTAGGTTAATATTTGGTAGTTGAGTATCAAACATCACCCTCGAAGACTGAAGATCGACGAAAATATTTGAAGATTTTCATTAATGAGGTATGCGAATACTATACCATTATATTTTACTCACTATCTTACCAAACTATCATATGAGACTATGCCGTATGACTTCTAGTAGATTTAAAAAGAAGAAATTTCGAGTCAAGCTTGTGATGTTAAATATCTCGAAATATGACTCAAGCATATATGTTCAAAGGTTCTTAACAATATTATTAGCTCGAAACAATTTATTTTTCAAGAATTAATTTGTGGATTAATTGAAGTTTCCCATGAAAATGATTTTATCATTTGAGAATGTATCAAACATCAAAAGAGAAAAATTCAAAACTTCTGGTATTTTGGCTTAGGGAAGGTTGGTGAACCATTTTGCAAACCATAGATATCTGAGTTTCAGAGATACAAGAAAGGTAGGGGAACCAATTCGTAAACTGCAAGTTCAGAATAGGACAGTTCATGAACCGTGGTGATCTGAATTTTTCATGTTGGTGTAAAAGGTTAGGAATTGGCGAACCCGGCTCACAAACCGAATTCATCTAGGTTCTCAAGCTGAGTAGGGTTAGAAAACACGGTTCACGGACCGTAACACCCTAACTCATGAACTTGCCTTACGGTTCACGGACCTTTTCACCAACGGTTATAGTAGAATTTAACAAATGCTCAAAGACTTATTTTTTAAATATGTTTTACATTTATATGACTCTTTTAAACACCTCTAAAACATCATTGATCATTAAAATACTTGTGTATGTGTATCATTATTAAATTCATAAGTGTTTAAATGAACATCAAATTGCTTATAGTTCAGAAGGCATATTTTCCAAAAAAAAACGATCATTGTATACGGTTCCGTAACCGGACCACTGTGTATATTATTATATGTAGTTTTCAAGATAAATTTCTCATATGATTACTTGAAACCCTAATTAGAGTTTCATTCAAAAAGATAAAGAGATCCTTGAATCTCAAGTTATCTTAGCTTGAATTCTAAGCAACCCTCAGTCTTGAAAAACTATGAATAGAGATGTTGTTTCAACTGGGAAATTCAATCCCTGACTCTTTGTGTCCTAGTTTATAGCCAGAGTCTTCCTATGTTGACCTAAGTTTCCCCTGTGAAACGTTATTAGGTTTACGACTAAGAGACTTCGATTTAGGGATTCATGAATCCATGTCCGACTATGTTTTACCTTGATACATGTATCCTGATCTTGGTTTTCTGTTATTGAGGTTTTCGTAATCTCTTTCAGGCAAGATAGATAATAATCACAAATTTCTCTTATTCTCTGATTTTGTGATTCCGGAAGATAGATATCTGAAAAATTATTCTTAATTGATAAGTTGAAGATTGTTCTTAAGAGGTGGTAAAGAATCCAGGATTTTCATTTAAGTGAGTGTAAGTATTCCAGTTTTGTGTTTTGCTAGCTTTGTCTATTGCAAACATATTTCCGAGCCTTGATATTTGATCTAAAGGGAAATCAAATAGGCTTATTTGTTAGAGGCGGATTGGTATCACACGTCTTTAGTTAGGTTGAAGCAACTCTTAGGATGTTAAGGATGTCGACTAAGGGAATTAATTGCATAGAGCCTCGCGAGGTTCAAGAGACGTAATGAACATGATTGTAACTGAATCACTTGGAGGGTGTATCCAGTCTCAACTACATTCCATTCCAAAGTCTGATAGTAATTTAGTTGCTGTAGTGGATTAATACAGTTTGATATTCAAATCTGGACGACGTCCTGGGGTTTTTCTGATATTGCGGTTTCCTCATGAACAAAACTTCTAGTGTCTTGTGTTTTTCCCTTTCCTCATTAAATTGTTTATATTTATAATAGGATTTACACAAGTAATACATATTCAATCTTAGTAGATACGTCCACATAATTGTGATCGATTACGATACTTGTATCTTGTATCTTGAAAGATAGATAACAAGTTTATTACTTGACAGAATTCCGATTTGATTATTTGGATGTAACTAGATTGATCTCGGAATTTATTTTTGAAATTTTCAAAGTACTCTTCTTAACAATCAGGTGCCCGAACTCCTTAGTCTATACGTACTGATTTAGAAGAGATAGAGATATTGTCAAGGACCATTAAGTTGGTATGCTTGAAGTTGTATTAGGTTTTTTCCATAATGGTTTCCGAACGAAAAAGTTGGTGGTGTACTTGGTATCCACTCGTTTTCATAATTAATAAACTTGTTGGTGATCTTGATGAATGAGTTGCTGCTGTCTTGGTTTTCATAACTTGAGTTGTTGGTGGAATAATTTTTTAAAATGGATTTGAAGAGACGATGAACTTATCCATATATATATTCAAAATATCATCGCAAACATACAACAATCCAAAATAACAAATCTAAAGGAAGTACCACAAAATATACATAATACTGAATCAAATCTAGAAATAATCCTTTTTTTCGATGGTTTGGAAGAATGGTCTAAAAACAACCTCCCTTCAACTAGTAGAAAAAGACATTACTATAAAAAAAATAAACAAGACCGAGAAAGATATAACATTTTATTCGAAAATACAAGTCAGTTTTGAATATGAATTCAAATGTGGATCCCTATTTTAATATGAAACTTAATTCGAATTCAAATTTGCTTCTCAACATGCTTACGAAATTGCTTCTCAACACGTTTTCAAAGTATGGATTCAAAATTGATTGAGATATCTAGTTATCGAAAGATCAACACTAAGTAGTAACAAGTTCAACATTAGTGTCATGTTAAAACCATCAAAAGCATAAAAAGTTATATTTCATAACTTTATACATTAAGTTGCATAACACAACTAATGTATTTTATTCCTTCAACATTTTGATCATATGATCAAGTCACTTTATACTAAATCCATTAAACAAACTTGATTTTTTTTTTTAATGTACAGTCTGTGTGAACTAGATAGAAATGAAATAGTTTTTCAATGGTTACTAACCCCGTTTGAAGGATGATATCTCTGTTTGTCCTTTAGTTCTTTGTCTTCAAATTTTTAAGAGTAACTTACTCCTAAGTCCTAAGTTTAACCTAACGAAGTTAACTTTAGTAAGCAACTCAAGCGGTGAATCGTGACATCTAAACTTGACATGACAACGCATGTTGGGTCAACCGAGAAATGCTTTTTTTTGTATCTGATTTAAATAAATATAAATACTCAACCAAGTGAATTAAAAGGTTGAAAATAAGTTTAAGTATTTTCTTGGAATATTGTCAAAATAAAATAAAAGCCGAAGAAATAATAACAATTTTACATTGATTTTTCATGAGCTTATTACAGTTGCAAATTGTTAACCTATTTTGCAAATGAGATCTTGAAAGCATTTATATATGGGGTTAAATCATGTTTAGAAGGCACATTGATAGGTGTCTAAAACACCTTATTTTATATTTAGTATTTATGATTTCTTTGCCATTTTTCATGTGAATTATGTATCTTATGTGTGAGTTTGAGTGTATTAGGTGCTTTGGAGTCATTCGGAGCAAAAGGAGGAGAAAACGTCCATTTGGAGTGTAAGGAGCGAAAAGGTCAATTCACAAGCGATATTTGGGGTAGGCTAGATTGTGCAAGAGGTCAGTCTACTAGAGATGAAAACTGAATAGAGAATTAGGCTGTCGGTTATTCGGAACCGACAAGCCATATGCTAGCTAGGTGGCCCTTATCAAGGTTAATGGACACTAACTAACCTTACCCCTATAACCCTAAGTCGAGAGAAATCAAAGTCTCTCAATCATTCATTTTTACTTCCCTGAACTTCTCTGAAATTGAGAAGGAGAAATACAACGGCTGCACTGAGAGATCGAGCTAAGGAATTGGTGATGCTCGATGAAGTGAAATTGCAGTCAACTCAGCCGTAAGAATAAAGATTGGGTTTGAGTTGAAATCGTTGAGGGTGAATAAGAGGGGATATTGAGCAGATATTGATGCTTGAACTGTAAAAGAGGAAATTGAAGCTGGTTTGGGTCGCTGCTAAGGATTTCAAATGGCTCAAGAAGGCTACGGGAGATGGTGAGATCGAGATTTGGAGATGTGGCTGCTGCTGGAAGTTTAAATCGAGAGAACATGACAGATGGGTTCTGGGTTGGAGTTTATATGTTTGAATCGATTGAGAAGAATCCGTTGTTGCCAAAGTTAAGGTTCTATGTTGCAAATGAAGATTAAATGGGTATGTTCATTTCGTCTCGTGCAGCAAGGGAAGTGGTTTTGATCTCAAGTTCACGCTGCAAAACAGGCCAGAGAATGGAAGACATGAATACTGCCATGGATTAATTGTGAGTTTATGAATGTTGATAGTGTTAGGAATGATGGGTTTGAGTTAATATGCATTTTGCAGGGAGAATTGAAGCTTGGAAGTGGCTAAAAACATCACAACTTATTCATGTCTCCATTATCAGAATTGTACACAGCAGTTGCTCGACAGAATGCCTGAACTACAAGGGAGGCTTGAATTGCTGGAGAAAATGGCGCAGTAATATTGTAGGTGAAGTAGTATGCAGTGGAAAGATGTGGTTGCACTAGTCAGGTGGTTGAGCTGAATTAAAAGGAGAGATTGCATGAAGTGTAAGATGCTGATATTTCAGATATTTCAGCTGCAATGCAAAGGAGTGAAGCAGTTGAGCACAAAGAGATGGAGTTATTGGTGTTGTGTGTAGACTGATTTTCTGCTGCGAATGCAATGAAATTAAGTGCAATGGTAATGGTAGTAGTGGTTTGAAGCAGGCAAGGGTGTTGCTGCTGGAAAGTGCAGAGTGAAATGTTGGTGGTGCTGTTAACTGGTTCGAATCAAGAAATAAGTGCCAGGATTTGGTGTCAGATATCCTTGGTATTGATATTGAGGTGCAGAAAAGGAATTACGGGGAATGGAATGGACTTGAACTGAAGCCTGCTATTACCGGGATGGATTTGTTAATGGTCAGTGGTTGGTGTTATTTGTGAAGCTACAGAGCATAAGTTGAGGCTAAGGAGGAGATGCTCAGGGACAAAAATGCTTGTTTTCGTGCCTCAAATGGAACTGAACAATATTGTGTTGCAGTGGTAGTGAACTGCAGGTTAAGAACTAATGTTAGCCAAGATTCAGTGGTGGTGGAAGCTGCATTTGGTGGTGAGTGTATGAAGTTGCAGGTAGTAGTTGAACTGATGGTTGTGTTGGTCCTGGATTGAAGTTCTGATGCCATGGAAATGGGTTTGAATAGATGAATGATAGGTTGTGGAGGGAAAATTGCAAAACAACCATCTTGGCTTTGAAGAACAAAGTTTGCAGTAGGGACATCATGGATGGGATTGAGTTTGGCCAGTGCAAATGACTTCTGGCCTGGCAACTCAGTCAGTGAGCCGAGTTAGCCAGCTGACTCGGTTCTGACTCATCCTTGACCCAGTCAACTATTAAGGACAGTTAGTCAACCGTTATATATAACAGAATCTAAACGGAATATTCCATGGACTGAGAATAATTTTTCGGTGACCGGTAGTGACTTTACCTACCGGATTCCGGCCAACTTCCGGCCAAAAACCCAGTTTTCCGGCGAGCGTTTTTGGGACATATTTTTTACACGGGTTTCTCTCTCTTGTGGGCTTGGTGAACTTCTAACTAATGGACTTTGAAGGCAAAACCTAATTTTGGAAGGAGTATCCTTTATGGAAATTGAGAAACATATAAAAAGAGAGGATCTTTTAATCTCTCATCATATCTTTTATGTTCTACTTTTGTTTCTAGGGTTTAGAAAACATGATAGAATCTTTCTTTCTTCTTGTGATGAACTCCATTAACATGATTACTTAAATTTTATTATTGGTTATGGAATAGTTGGATTTCACAAAGCATGATTCTTTGATTCAATATATTAGTTTTGTCTCATATTTATCGTTTACGATTCTCTGAAAATATAGTTACATGATTTGATTGATTGTTTTGTCAAGTTGCAAATTGGCAGAACTTCTAATCACATCTATTGCTAGTTTAGGGTTTATTATACGTAAAAGTGATATTCCTTGAATACAAGTAGTATAAATATGATTATAGTTTGTAGTGATATATTCTTATGATCATATGTGAATTGTAACCTTTGTTAAATTGAATTAGTGCACTTTCCACGTTCAATTGCTTTGATTGTCCTGATTTCATAGAACTTAATGAATCTAGGGAATTAAACTTAATTAGTGCTTTTACACGTTAGGTTGTTCTCTTAGATAGAACTCATACTCGCATCTTTTAATGTGTTTGTTTATGACAAAAGGATATTAACGGGATATTCTTGCGATCAAGGTATTCTAGGGCTTTTGATAAAAGTTGAGATTAAATATCAATTATACTTATTGTTTAGAAAGCATGTTAGTGAATGAATATGAATCCTTAACCAATATCTCTTCTATTTGATTTGTTTGCTTATTTCTTTATTTGTTTTTATTTTACTATTACTTGCATAAAAATCAGAAAACTCCCGGTATTTTATATAGGAAACCGACACAACGAGACAACCTAGACCTCTATGTGGGATCGATCCTTTCTTGCCCTTGCTATATTTATATTTTGAGTAGTAAGAAAGTGTAAATTATTTTTGACGCATACGACATCGATCAAATATTGGCGCCGTTGCCGGGGAGGCAACGGTTGTCACTTGTTTTTGGTTTTTTTTTTTTTTGTTGTTGTTGTTTTGTGTTTAGTTTTTCTTATTTTCTGGTTTTTGACATAGTTTTGAGAACTCTTGTTTCAGGTACTTATTATGGAAGGAGCATATTGGAACAATGGATACGGCTTTCAACCTCCTCAACACTGTGACGATTTCCCACCATCTATGGAATGCAATCAAAACCAATTTATTGGCTATGATGCATATCTTAGATAACCTTATGGTGATTTTCATACATACCAACAACAACCTTGTAGTGGGTATGTAAGTCAAGCACCAAGGTGGGATAATTCTACTTCTAATTGGCTTTATTCGAGTTGTATGAAGATTATGCATGGATTGCAAGATATGCAACAAAGGCTAGACCAACTTGACCGTAATAGAGACAACGTCGCACAAACCAATTTATGGAATATTCCTTCTTACCCGACTCCATATCGTAGTTATGATCATTCACCCATTCAAAGGGAAGAGTCATGGGAAAGAGAACATATTGTAGTTAATGGTGGTAAGCGTGTGAACGTCAGGAAACTTTCGCAGAAATTATACAAGTTGGAAGACGATGGATACTCGGAAGAGCTTGTCGATGAAATTAGTAGGAACATTCATATGGAACTCAAACGACGTCGTGATAAAGGTTGGGAAACCGACGACGATTCTGATTATGGCGAGTCTGAAGATGAATACGATGATGATTGTGTTGAAAAGGACCAACCTTTGGAGATATTTGATGACGTTAGTGTAGTTGACTCAACTCTTGATCTTTATAATGATCAAGCACCTATTCAAAAGGTACATGAGTATGATGAAACTAATGTTTTTCAGAATTTTGCAACATGGTTTGAGTCTAATGAAGAGGAGTATGTTGAGAATGAAACTGTTATGACCAATATTGTGGAAGACCCAATTGAGCTTGCATATGATTGTAATGATGATGTTTATGTCGAAACTTTAGTTAAGGCAGAAACGGACGAAGAATGGTTGCAAGGTTTAATAGAGGACCATGATATACAAGAGGTGAATAATTCACTTGAGTTTTTCAAGGATGAAGAGGATTCCGTAATAAAATAGATTGTGCAAGGTTTGTCTAACCCTTTGCATATTATTTCTTCTCCTTTACCTCTTATTGGTTTGAATTTATGTGCTTCGAAAACATTGTTAGATGACTTTGTTTCTCGATATCCTCCATTAAAGATACTTGATTCTCATATTATCCAGGTTTGTGGACAAGAAACCGTGGAAGTACCCGACTTCTATATTCTTTATGCACTTCCAAGTGTGGACAAGAATAAGTGTGGGGGAAGCTTTTATCGGTTCATAACTTCAATTCTGTTTTCTATTACTAATTTTTGTGCGAAGCTAGTGTTTGCAAAACAGGTGTTATGGGTGGATCCCCAACTTTTCCGATTATTGGTGTATGGGTAATTCAACTTGCATGTCGGGCTGACGACTTTAAACCAAGCGCTAATGGGAGGCAACCCACTGGTTTTGTCTATCTATCTCTATGTTTTTATTTACTTTAAGTCTTTTATCTTTATTTTCTTATTTTTGCATATCAAAACTCCAACTTTTAGAGATTTTTGAACAATTTAGAATAAACACTAGCCTTTCTAAGTAGATGGAATTTTTTCTTAGCGGTGAGGTGTATATATTGGCTGAGTTGAGATTAGATGCCAACTAAATAGATTGTTTAGTGTTTATCCTCTATTGTTCCGAAATAGCTATGAGTTGGAGTAATGAGTTTTTATCATGCATTTTATTTTCATATTGTGTATATATATCATGTTATGAATTTCCCACCTTGACTTTACTTTGAATGACTAGATTTTACATTGAGGACAATGTAAAGTTTAAGTGTGGGGGAGTGTTCTCATATAGAGTTTTTAGCCTTGTTAAAAAAAAAATTGAAAAGAAAAAATTTGTGCTTTTTGAACTCCGAAATCTAGAAACTTGTGCCTTTAGGATGACACAATTAGTGGATGGAACCATTTTGATTGTAGGAGTTGAGGAACCAATTAACTATAAAGGGGACGAACATAGCTCAGAAATCACAAATAACATGATAGTTGTTACCATATCTCGGAATATCACCATATCACATTCTATTTTTATTTTTCCATATTTATCTATTGTTCTCTAAGTGCTTTGGTGGGTCACTAAACATCGACTTGTTATTACTGCTAGGATGAAGTAGAGTGATTGAGTTACTAAAAAAAAAAAAAGACCGACTAATTAGACCAAACGGAATAAAAACACTTGGGAATAGCAGTATGTGTGAAACGTTGTCCCTGTTTCCGTCGCCTAAACAAGCGTGGAATACAGGATCCAAGGAAACTATCATGTACTTGCTGACAAGAAGCATGCGCTTTGATCCAAAAGATCTAATCATGCTGTCACAAAAAAAAAAAAAAAAAAAAAAAAAAGGTGAAAAGAAAAAGAAAAAGAAAAGTATTATATTGGTTGAATAAAGTCACTCCTGGTTCCCTTGTATATGCCAGTGAGTTGATGTAGAATTCATACCAGTAGCTCAATCCAATAGGATTAGGTTCATCTTGGCAGTGACCTTCAGACAGATATGGGATACATCGATCACTTATGAACATTCGCCAACATCTACATCTATATCCATCTTCTTAATCTTTTGATTGTGATTGTGGTTTGTTAGTTGCCGAGTATTGTGGCTTGTTCTACTATCTAATTAGAGCTTTATTTACTTAAATATGAACTGAATTTGCGCAAGATACCTCCTCATGTAGTCATTTTGGATTCGTTCATTGAATTTTCACAAATAGATGGAGTTGAAAATATAGGTTTTGTAGGCAGACCTCTAGTAAACCTTCACGAGACTATAACTCGTCCACTAGGGACACCTAGGGGTTTAAAGGCTTGTTATTTATGCTAAAATTAACCGTAGCCTCGACGAGACGGAGTTGTATGTATGTTTTATAATTGTTTTGTTTGATTTGCTCGAGGACTAGCAAAGTATAAGTGTGGGGGAATCTGATACGTGTCTAAAACACCTTATTTTATATTTAGTATTTATGCTTTCTTTGCTATTTTTCGTGTGAATTATATATCTTATGTGTGAGTTTGAGTGTATTAGGTGCTTTGGAGTCATTCGGAGAAAAAGGAGGAGAAAACGTCCATTTGGAGTGTAAGGAGCGAAAAGGTCAATTCACAAGCGATATTTGGGGCAGGCTAGATTGTGCAAGAGTTCAGTATGCTAGAGCTGATAACTGAATAGAGAATTAGGCTGTCGGTTATTCGGAACCGACAAGCCATATGCTAGCTGGGTGGCCCTTATCAAGGTTACCGGACACTAACTAACCTTACCCCTATAACCCTAAGTCTAGAGAAATCAAAGTCTCTAAATCATTCATTTTTACTTCCCTGAACTTCTCTGAAATTGAAAAGGAAAAATACAACGGCTGCACTGAGAGGTCGAGCTAAGGAATTGGTGATGCTCGATGAAGTGAAATTGCAGTCAACTCAACCGTAAGAATAAATATTGGGTTTGGGTTGAAATCGGTGAGGGTGCATCAGAGGGGATATTGAGCAGATATTGATGCTTGAACTGTAAAAGAGGAAATTGAAGCTGGTTTGGGTCGCTTCTAAGGAGTTCAAATGGCTCAAGAAGGCTATGGGAGATTGTGAGATCGATATTTGGAGATGTGGCTGCTGCTGGAAGTTTGAATCGAGAGAACATGACAGATGGGTTCTGGGTTGGAGTTTATATGTTTGAATCGATTGAGAAGAATCTTTTGTTGCCAAATTTAAGGTTCTATGTTGCAAATGAAGATTAAATGGGTATGTTCAGTTCGTCTTGTGCAGCAAGGGAAGTGGTTTTGAGCTCAAGTTCACGCTGCAAAACAGGCCAGAGAATGGAAGACGTGAATACTGCCATGGATTAATTGTGAGTTTATGAATGTTGATTGTGTTAGGAATGATGGGTTTGAGTTAATATGCATTTTTCAGGGAGAATTGAAGCTTGTAAGTGGCTAATAACATCACAACTTATTCATCTCTCCATTATCAGAATTGTACACAGCAGTTGCTCGACAGAATGCCTGAACTACAAGGGAGGCTTGAATTGCTGGATAAACTGGAGAAGTAATGTTGCAGGTGAAGTAGTATGCAGTGGAAAGATGTGGTTGCACTAGTCAGGTGGTTGAGCTGAATTAAAAGGAGATATTGCATGAAGTGTAAGATGCTGAGAGCGAGGAGATGACAAGGGAAGTGTGTATGCAGATGGCAGATGTTTCAGCTGCAATGCAAAGGAGTGAAGTAGTTGAGCACAAAGATATGGAGTTATTGGTATTGTGTGTTGACTGATTTGCTGCTGCGAATGCAATGAAATTAAGTGCAATGGTAATGGTAGTAGTGGTTTGAAGCAGGCAAGGGTGTTGCTGCTGGAAAGTGCAGAGTGAAATGTTGGTGGTGCTGTTAACTGGTTCGAATCAAGAAATGAGTGCCAGGATTTGGTGTCAGATAGCCTTGGTGTTGATATTGAGGTGCATGGAAGGAATTACAGGGAATGGAATGGACTTGAACTGAAGCCTGCTATTACCGGGATGGATTTGTTAATGGTCAGTGGTTGGTGTTATTTATGAAGCTACAGAGCATAAGTTGAGGCTAAGGAGGAGATGCTCAGGGACAAAGATGCTTGTTGTCGTGCCTGAAATGGAACTGAACAATATTGTGTTGCAGTGTTAGTGAACTGCAGGTTAAGAACTAATGTTAGCCAAGATTCAGTGGTAGAGGAAGCTGCATTTGGTGGTGAGTGTATGAAGTTGTAGGTAGTAGTTGAACTGATGGTTGTGTTGGCCCTGGATTGAAGTTCTGATGCCATGGAAATGGGTTTGAATAGATGAATGATAGGTTGTGCAGGGAAAATTGCAAAACATCCATCTTGGCTATGAAGAACAAAGTTTGCAGTAGGGCCATCATGGTTGGGATTGAGTTTGGCCAGTGCAAATGACTTCTGGCCTGGCAACTCAGTCAGTGAGCCGAGTTAGCCAGCAGACTCGGTTCTGACTCATCCTTGGCCCAGTCAACTGTTAAGGACCGTTAGTCAACCGTTATATATAACAGAATCTAAACAGAATATTCCATGGACTGAGAAGAATTTTTCGGTGACCGGCAGTGACTTTACCTACCGGATTCCGGCCAACTTCCGGCCAAAAACCCAGTTTTTCGGCGAGCGTTTTTGGGACATATTTTTTACACGGGTTTCTCTCTCTTGTGGGCTTGGTGAACTTCTAACTAATGGACTTTGAAGGCAAAACCTAATTTTGGAAGGAGTATCCTTTATGGAAATTGAGAAACATATAAAAAGAGAGGATCTTTTAATCTCTCATCATATCTTTTATGTTCTACTTTTGTTTCTAGGGTTTAGAAAACATGATAGAATCTTTCTTTCTTCTTGTGATGAACTCCATTAACATGATTACTTAAATTTTATTATTGGTTATGGAATAGTTGGATTTCACAAAGCATGATTCTTTGATTTAATATATTAGTTTTGTCTCATATTTATCGTTTACGATTCTCTGAAAATATAGTTACATGATTTGATTGATTGTTTTGTCAAGTTGCAAATTGGTAGAACTTCTAATCACATCTATTGCTAGTTTAGGGTTTATTATACGTAAAAGTGATATTCCTTGAATACAAGTAGTATAAATATGATTATAGTTTGTAGTGATATATTCTTATGATCATATGTGAATTGTAACCTTTGTTAAATTGAATTAATGCGCTTTCCACGTTCAATTGCTTTGATTGGCCTGATTTCATAGAACTTAATGAATCTAGGGAATTAAACTTAATTAGTGCTTTTACACGTTAGGTTGTTCTCTTAGATAGAACTCATACTCGCATCTTTTAATGTGTTTGTTTATGACAAAAGGAGATTAACGGGATATTCTTGCGATCAAGGTATTCTAGGGCTTTTGATAAAAGTTGAGATTAAATATCAATTCTACTTATTGTTTAGAAAGCATGTTAGTGAATGAAGATGAATCCTTAACCAATATCTCTTCTATTTGATTTGTTTGCTTATTTCTTTATTTGTTTTTATTTTACTATTACTTGCATAAAAATCAGAAAACTCCCGGTATTTTATATAGGAAACCGACACAACGAGACAACCTAGACCTCTATGTGGGATCGATCCTTTCTTGCCCTTGCTATATTTATATTTTGAGTAGTAAGAAAGTGTAAATTATTTTTGACGCATACGACATCGATCAAATATTGGCGCCGTTGCCGGGGAGGCAACGGTTGTCACTTGTTTTTGGTTTTTTTTTTTTTTTTTTTTTTTGTTGTTTTGTGTTTAGTTTTTCTTATTTTCTGGTTTTTGACATAGTTTTGAGAACTCTTGTTTCAGGTACTTATTATGGAATGAGCATATTGGAACAATGGATACGGCTTTCAACCTCCTCAACACTATGACGATTTCCCACCATCTATGGAATGCAATCAAAACCAATTTATTGGCTATGATGCATATCTTAGAGAACCTTATGGTGATTTTCATAAATACCAACAACAACCTTGTAGTGGGTATGTAAGTCAAGCACCAAGGTGGGATAATTCTACTTCTAATTGGCTTTATTCGAGTTGTATGAAGATTATGCATGGATTGCAAGATATGCAACAAAGGCTAGACCAACTTGACCGTAATAGAGACAATGTCGCACAAACCAATTTCTGTTATATGCCTTCTTACCCGACTCCAGATCGTAGTTATGATCATTCACCTATTCAAAGGGAAGAGTCATGGGAAAGAGAACATATTGTAGTTAATGGTGGTAAGCGTGTGAACGTCAGGAAACTTTCGCAGAAATTATACAAGTTGGAAGACGATGGATACTCGGAAGAGCTTGTCGATGAAATTAGTAGGAACATTCATATGGAACTCAAACGACGTCGTGATAAAGGTTGGGAAACCGACGACGATTTACGATTATGGCGAAGTTGAAGATGAAGACGATGATGATTGTGTTGAAAAGGACCAACCTTTGGAGATATTTGATGACGTTAGTGTAGTTGACTCAACTCTTGATCTTTATAATGATCAAGCACCTATTCAAAAGGTACATGAGTATGATGAAACTAATGTTTTTCAGAATTTTGCAACATGGTTTGAGTCTAATGAAGAGGAGTATGTTGAGAATGCAACTGTTATGACCAATATTATGGAAGACCCAATTGAGCTTGCATATGATTGTAATGATGATGTTTATGTCGAGACTTTGGTTAAGGCAGAAACGGACGAAGAGTGGTTGCAAGGTTTAATAGAGGACCATGATATACAAGAGGTGAATAATTCACTTGAGTTTTTCAAGGATGAAGAGGATTCCGTAATAAAATAGATTGTGCAAGGTTTGTCTAACCCTTTGCATATTATTTCTTCTCCTTTACCTCTTATTGGTTTGAATTTATGTGCTTCGAAAACATTGTTAGATGACTTTGTTTCTCGATATCCTCCATTAGAGATACTTGATTCTCATATTATCCAGGTTTGTGGACAAGAAACCGTGGAAGTACCCGACTTCTATATTCTTTATGCACTTCCAAGTGTGGACAAGAATAAGTGTGGGGGAAGCTTTTATCGGTTCATAACTTCAATTCTGTTTTCTATTACTAATATTTGTGCGAAGCTAGTGTTTGCAAAACAGGTGTTATGGGTGGATCCCCAACTTTTCCGATTATTGGTGTATGGGGAATTCAACTTGCATGTCGGGATGACGACTTTAAACCAAGCGCTAATGGGAGGCAACCCACTGGTTTTGTGTATCTATCTCTATCTTTTTATTTATTTTAAGTCTTTTATCTTTATTTTCTTATTTTTGCATATCAAAACTCCAACTTTTAGAGATTTTTGAACAATTTAGAATAAACACTAGCCTTTCTAAGTAGATGGAATTTTTTCTTAGCGGTGAGGTGTATATATTGGCTGAGTTGAGATTAGATGCCAACTAAATAGATTGTTTAGTGTTTATCCTCTATTGTTCCGAAATAGCTATGAGTTGGAGTAATGAGTTTTTATCATGCATTTTATTTTCATATTTTGTATATATATCATGTTATGAATTTCCCACCTTGACTTTACTTTGAATGACTAGATTTTACATTGAGGATAATGTAAAGTTTAAGTGTGGGGGAGTGTTCTCATATAGAGTTTTTAGCCTTGTTAAAAAAAAAATTTGAAAAGAAAAAATTTGTGCTTTTTGAACTCCGAAATCTAGAAACTTGTGCCTTTAGGATGACACAATTAGTGGATGGAACCATTTTGATTGTAGGAGTTGAGGAACCAATTAACTATAAAGGGGACGAACATAGCTCAGAAATCACAAATAACATGATAGTTGTTACCATATCTCGGAATATCACCATATCACATTCTATTTTTATTTTTCCATATTTATCTATTGTTCTCTAAGTGCTTTGGTGGGTCACTAAACATCGACTTGTTATTACTGCTAGGATGAAGTAGAGTGATTGAGTTACTAAAAAAAAAAAAAAGACCGACTAATTAGACCAAACGGAATAAAAACACTTGGGAATAGCAGTATGTGTGAAACGTTGTCCCTGTTTCCGTCGCCTAAACAAGCGTGGAATACAGGATCCAAGGCAACTATCATGTACTTGCTGACAAGAAGCATGCGCTTTGATCCAAAAGATCTAATCATGCTGTCACAAAACAAAATAAAAATAAAATAAAAAAAGGTGAAAAGAAAAAGAAAAAGAAAAGTATTATATTGGTTGAATAAAGTCACTCATGGTTCCCTTGTATATGCCAGTGAGTTGATGTAGAATTCATACCAGTAGCTCAATTCAATAGGATTAGGTTCATCTTGGCAGTGACCTTCAGACAGATATGGGATACATCGATCACTTATGAACATTCGCCAACATCTACATCTATATCCATCTTCTTAATCTTTTGATTGTGATTGTGGTTTGTTAGTTGCCGAGTATTGTGGCTTGTTCTACTATCTAATTAGAGCTTTATTTACTTAAATATGAACTGAATTTGCGCAAGATACCTCCTCCTGTAGTCATTTTGGATTCGTTCATTGATTTTTCACAAATAGATGGAGTTGAAAATATAGGTTTTGTAGGCAGACCTCTAGTAAACCTTCACGAGACTATAACTCGTCCACTAGGGACACCTAGGGGTTTAAAGGCTTGTTATTTATGCTAAAATAAACCGTAGCCTCGACGAGACGGAGTTGTATGTATGTTTTATGATTGTTTTGTTTGATTTGCTCGAGGACTAGCAAAGTATAAGTGTGGAGGAATCTGATACGTGTCTAAAACACCTTATTTTATATTTAGTATTTATGCTTTCTTTGCTATTTTTCATGTGAATTATGTATCTTATGTGTGAGTTTGAGTGTATTAGGTGCTTTGGAGTCATTCGGAGCAAAAGGAGGAGAAAACGTCCATTTGGAGTGTAAGGAGCGAAAAGGTCAATTCACAAGCGATATTTGGGGCAGGCTAGATTGTGCAAGAGGTCAGTATGCTAGAGCTGATAACTGAATAGAGAATTAGGCTGTCGGTTATTCGGAACCGACAAGCCATATGCTAGCTGGGTGGCCCTTATCAAGGTTACCGGACACTAACTAACCTTACCCCTATAACCCTAAGTCGAGAGAAATCAAAGTCTCTAAATCATTCATTTTTACTTCCCTGAACTTCTCTGAAATTGAGAAGGAAAAATACAACGGCTGCACTGAGAGGTCGATCTAAGGAATTGGTGATGCTCGATGAAGTGAAATTGCAGTCAACTCAACCGTAAGAATAAATATTGGGTTTGGGTTGAAATCGGTGAGGGTTAATCAGAGGGGATATTGAGCAGATATTGATGCTTGAACTGTAAAAGAGGAAATTGAAGCTGGTTTGGGTCGCTTCTAAGGAGTTCAAATGGCTCAAGAAGGCTATGGAAGATTGTGAGATCGATATTTGGAGATGTGGCTCACTTGGAAGTTTGAATCGAGAGAACATGACAGATGGGTTCTGGGTTGGAGTTTATATGTTTGAATCGATTGAGAAGAATCTTTTGTTGCCAAAGTTAAGGTTCTATGTTGCAAATTAAGATTAAATGGGTATGTTCAGTTCGTCTTGTGCTGCAAGGGAAGTGGTTTTGAGCTCAAGTTCACGCTGCAAAACAGGCCAGAGAATGGAAGACGTGAATACTGCCATGGATTAATTGTGAGTTTATGAATGTTGATTGTGTTAGGAATGATGGGTTTGAGTTAATATGCATTTTGCGGGAGAATTGAAGCTTGAAGTGGCTAATAACATCACAACTTATTCATCTCTCCATTATCGAATTATACACAGCAGTTGCTCGATTTAATGCCGAACTACAAGGGAGGCTTGAATTCTTGGATAAACTGGAGAAGTAATGTTGCAGGTGAAGTAGTATGCGGTGGAAAGATGTGGTTGCACTAGTCGGTGGTTGAGTTGAATTAAAAGGAGAGATTGCATGAAGTGTAAGATCTTGAGAGCAAGGAGCTGACAAGGGAATTGTGTATGCAGATGGCAGATGTTTCAGCTGCAATGCAAAGGAGTGAAGCAGTTGAGCACAAAGATATGGAGTTATTGGTATTGTGTGTTGACTGATTTGCTGCTGCGAATGCAATGAAATTAAGTGCAATGGTAATGGTAGTAGTGGTTTGAAGCAAGATCAAGGGTGTTCTTCTTTGAAAGTGCAAGAGTGAAATGTTGGTGGTCTTTAATCGGTTCGAATCAAGAAATGAGTGCCAGGATTTGGTGTCAGATAGCCTTGGTGTTGATATTGAGGTGCAGGGAAGGAATTACAAGGAATGGAATGGACTTGAACTGAAGCCTGCAATTACCGGGATGGATTTGTTAATGGTCAGTGGTTGGTGTTATTTATGAAGCTACAGAGCATAAGTTGAGGCTAAGGAGGAGATGCTCAGGGACAAAAATGCTTGTTGTCGTGCCTGAAATGGAACTGAACAATATTGTGTTGCAGTGTTAGTAAACTGCAGGTTAAGAACTAATGTTAGCCAAGATTCAGTGGTAGAGGAAGCTGCATTTGGTGGTGAGTGTATGAAGTTGCAGGTAGTAGTTGAACTGATGGTTGTGTTGGCCCTGGATTGAAGTTCTGATGCCATGGAAATGGGTTTGAATAAATGAATGATAGGTTGTGCAGGGAAAATTGCAAAACATCCATCTTGGCTATGAAGAACAAAGTTTGCGTAGGGCCATCATGGTTGGGATTGAGTTTGGCCAGTGCAAATGACTTGCCTGGCAACTCAGTCAGTGAGCCGAGTTAGCCAGCTGACTCGGTTCTGACTCATCCTTGACCCAGTCAACTGTTAAGGACCGTTAGTCAACCGTTATATATAACAGAATCTAAACGGAATATTCCATGGACTGAGTAGAATTTTTCGGTGACCGGCAGTGACTTTACCTACCGGATTCGGGCCAACTTCCGGCCAAAAACCCAGTTTTCCGGCGAGCGTTTTTGGGACATACTTTTTACACGGGTTTCTCTCTCTTGTGGGCTTGGTGAACTTCTAACTAATGGAATTTGAAGGCAAAACCTAATTTTGGAAGGAGTATCCTTTATGGAAATTGAGAAACATATAAAAAGAGAGGATCTTTTAATCTCTCATCATATCTTTTATGTTCTACTTTTGTTTCTAGGGTTTAGAAAACATGATAGAATCTTTCTTTCTTCTTGTGATGAACTCCATTAACATGAGTACTTAAATTTTATTATTGGTTATGAAATAGTTGGATTTCACAAAGCATGATTCTTTGATTCAATATATTAGTTTTGTCTCATATTTATCGTTTACGATTCTATGAAAATATAGTTACATGATTTGATTGATTGTTTTGTCAAGTTGCAAATTGGTAGAACTTCTAATCACATTTATTGCTAGTTTAGGGTTTATTATACGTAAAAGTGATATTCCTTGAATACAAGTAGTATAAATATGATTATAGTTTGTAGTGATATATTCTTATGATCATATGTGAATTGTAACCTTTGTTAAATTGAATTAGTGCGCTTTCCACGTTCAATTGCTTTGATTGGCCTGATTTCATAGAACTTAATGAATCTAGGGAATTAAACTTGATTAGTGCTTTTACACATTAGGTTTTTCTCTTAGATAGAACTTATACTCGCATCTTTTAATGTGTTTGTTGATGATAAAAGTAGATTAGCGCGATATTCTTGCGATCAAGGTATTCTAGGGCTTTTGATAAATGTTGAGATTAAATATCAATTCTACTTATTGTTTAGAAAGCATGTTAGTGAATGAAGATGAATCCTTAACCAATATCTCTTCTATTTGATTTGTTTGCTTATTTCTTTATTTGTTTTTATTTTACTATTACTTGCATAAAAATCAGAAAACTCCCGGTATTTTATATAGGAAACCGACACAACGAGACAACCTAGACCTCTCTGTGGGATCGATCCTTTCTTGCCCTTGCTATATTTATATTTTGAGTAGTAAGAAAGTGTAAATTATTTTTGACGCATACGACATCGATCAAATTTTGGCGCCGTTGCCGGGGAGGCAACGGTTGTCACTTGTTTTTGGTTTTTTTTTTTTTTTTGTTGTTGTTTTGTTTTTAGTTTTTCTTATTTTCTGGTTTTTGACATAGTTTTGAGAACTCTTGTTTGATGTACTTATTATGGAAGGAGCATATTGGAAAAATGGATACGACTTTCAACCTCCTCAACACTATGACGATTTCCCACCATCTATGGAATGAAATCAAAACCAATTTATTGGCTATGATGCATATCTTAGAGAACCTTATGGTGATTTTCATAAATACCAACAACAACCTTGTAGTGGGTATGTAAGTCAAGCACCAAGGTGGGATAATTCTACTTCTAATTGTCTTTATTCGAGTTGTATGCAGATTATGCATGGATTGCAAGATATGCAACAAAGGCTAGACCAACTTGACCGTAATAGAGAGAACGTCGCACAAACCAATTTCTGGAATATGCCTTCTTACCCGACTCCAGATCGTAGTTATGATCATTCACCCATTCAAAGGGAAGAGTCATGGGAAAGAGAACATATTGTAGCTAATGGTGGTAAGCGTGTGAACGTCAGGAAACTTTCGCAGAAATTATACAAGTTGGAAGACGATGGATACTCGGAAGAGCTTGTCGATGAAATTAGTAGGACCATTCATATGGAACTCAAACGACGTCGTGATAAAGGTTAGGAAACCGACGACGATTCTGATTATAAATGATCGAAGATGAAGACGATGATGATTGTGTTGAAAAGGACCAACCTTTGGAGATATTTGATGACGTTAGTGTAGTTGACTCAACTCTTGATCTTTATAATGATCAAGCACCTATTCAAAAGGTACATGAGTATGATGAAACTAATGTTTTTCAGAATTTTGCAACATGGTTTGAGTCTAATGAAGAGGAGTATGTTGAGAATGAAACCGTTATGACCAATATTGTGGAAGACCCAATTGAGCTTGCATATGATTGTAATGATGATGTTTATGTCGAGACTTTGGTTAAGGCAGAAACGGACGAAGAATGGTTGCAAGGTTTAATAGAGGACCATGATATACAAGAGGTGAATAATTCACTTGAGTTTTTCAAGGATGAAGAGGATTAATGTAATAAAAGAGATTGTGCAAGGTTTGTCTAACCCTTTGCATATTATTTCTTCTCCTTTACCTCTTATTGGTTTGAATTTATGTGCTTCGAAAACATTGTTAGATGACTTTGTTTCTCGATATCCTCCATTAGAGATACTTGATTCTCATATTATCCAGGTTTGTGGACAAGAAACCGTGGAAGTACCCGACTTCTATATTCTTTATGCACTTCCAAGTGTGGACAAGAATAAGTGTGGGGGAAGCTTTTATCGGTTCATAACTTCAATTCTGTTTTCTATTACTAATATTTGTGCGAAGCTAGTGTTTGCAAAACAGGTGCTATGGGTGGATCCCCAGCTTTTCCGATTATTGGTGTATGGGGAATTCAACTTGCATGTCGGGCTGACGACTTTAAACCAAGCGCTAATGGGAGGCAACCCACTGGTTTTGTGTATCTATCTCTATCTTTTTATTTATTTTAAGTCTTTTATCTTTATTTTCTTATTTTTGCATATCAAAACTCCAACTTTTAGAGATTTTTGAACAATTTAGAATAAACACTAGCCTTTCTAAGTAGATGGAATTTTTTCTTAGCGGTGAGGTGTATATATTGGCTGAGTTGAGATTAGATGCCAACTAAATAGCTTGTTTAGTGTTTATCCTCTATTGTTCCGAAATAGTTATCAGTTGGAGTAATGAGTTTTTATCATGCATTTTATTTTCATATTGTGTATATATATCATGTTATGAATTTCCCACCTTGACTTTACTTTGAATGACTAGATTTTACATTGAGGATTAGGTTCATCTTGGCAGTGACCTTCAGACAGATATGGGATACATCGATCACTTATGAACATTCGCCAACATCTACATCTATATCCATCTTCTTAATCTTTTGATTGTGATTGTGGTTTGTTAGTTGTTAAACAAGTATTGTGGCTTGTTCTACTATCTAATTAGAGCTTTATTTACTTAAATATGAACTGAATTTGCGCAAGATACCTCCTCATGTAGTCATTTTGGATTCGTTCATTGATTTTTCACAAATAGATGGAGTTGAAAATATAGGTTTTGTAGGCAGACCTCTAGTAAACCTTCACGAGACTATAACTCGTCCACTAGGGACACCTAGGGGTTTAAAGGCTTGTTATTTATGCTAAAATTAACCGTAGCCTTGACGAGACGGAGTTGTATGTATGTTTTATAATTGTTTTGTTTGATTTGCTCGAGGACTAGCAAAGTATAAGTGTGGGGGAATCTGATACGTGTCTAAAACACCTTATTTTATATTTAGTATTTATGCTTTCTTTGCTATTTTTCGTGTGAATTATGTATCTTATGTGTGAGTTTGAGTGTATTAGGTGGTTTGGAGTCATTCGGAGCAAAAGGAGGAGAAAACGTCCATTTGGAGTGTAAGGAGCGAAAAGGTCAATTCACATGCGATATTTGGGGCAGGCTAGATTGTGCAAGAGGTCAGTCTGCTAGAGCTGATAACTGAATAGAGAATTAGGTTGTCGGTTATTCGGAACCGACAAGCCATATGCTAGCTGGGTGGCCCTTATCAAGGTTACCGGACACTAACTAACCTTACCCCTATAAACCTAAGTCGAGAGAAATCAAAGTCTCTCAATCATTCATTTTTACTTCCCTGAACTTCTCTGAAATTGAGAAGGAAAAATACAATGGATGCACTGAGAGATCGAGTTAAGGAATTGGTGATGCTCGATGAAGTGAAATTGCAGTCAACTCAGCCGTAAGAATAAAGATTGGGTTTGGGTTGAAATCGGTGAGGGTGAATCAGAGGGGATATTGAGCAGATATTGATGCTTGAACTGTAAAAGAGGAAATTGAAGCTGGTTTGGGTCGCTGCTAAGGAGTTCAAATGGCTCAAGAAGGCTATGGGAGATTGTGAGATCGATATTTGGATATGTGGCTGCTGCTGGAAGTTTGAATCGAGAGAACATGACATATGGGTTCTGGGTTGGAGTTTATATGTTTGAATCGATTGAGAAGAATCTGTTGTTGCCAAAGTTAAGATTCTATGTTGCAAATGAAGATTAAATGGGTATGTTCAGTTTGTCTTGTGCAGAAAGGGAAGTGGTTTTGATCTCAAGTTCATGCTGCAAAACAGGCCAGAGAATGGAAGACGTGAATACTGCCATAGATTAATTGTGAGTTTATGAATGTTGATTGTGTTAGGAATGATGGGTTTGAGTTAATATGCATTTTGCAGGGATAATTGAAGCTTGGAAGTGGCTAATAACATCACAACTTATTCATCTCTCCATTATCAGAATTGTACACAGCAGTTGCTCGACAGAATGCCTGAACTACAAGGGAGGCTTGAATTGCTGGATAAACTGGCGCAGTAATGTTGCAGGTGAAGTAGTATGCAGTGGAAAGATGTGGTTGCACTAGTCAGGTGGTTGAGCTGAATTAAAAGGAGAGATTGCATGAAGTGTAAGATGCTGAGAGCAAGGAGCTGACAAGGGAAGTGTGTATGCAGATGGAAGATGTTTCAGCTGCAATGCAAAGGAGTGAAGCAGTTGAGCACAAAGATATGGAGTTATTGGTATTGTGTGTTGACTGATTTGCTGCTGCGAATGCAATGAAATTAAGTGCAATGGTAATGGTAGTAGTGGTTTGAAGCAGGCAAGGGTGTTGCTGCTGGAAAGTGCAGAGTGAAATGTTGGTGGTGCTGTTAACTGGTTCGAATCAAGAAATGAGTGCCAGGATTTGGTGTCAGATAGCCTTGGTGTTGATATTGAGGTGCAGGGAAGGAATTACAAGGAATGGAATGGACTTGAACTGAAGCCTGCTATTACCGGAATGGATTTGTTAATGGTCAGTGGTTGGTGTTATTTATGAAGCTACAGAGCATAAGTTGAGGCTAAGGAGGAGATGCTCAGGGACAAAGATGCTTGTTGTCGTGCCTGAAATGGAACTGAACAATATTGTGTTGCAGTGTTAGTGAACTGCAGGTTAAGAACTAATGTTAGCCAAGATTCAGTGGTGGAGGAAGCTGCATTTGGTGGTGAGTGTATGAAGTTGCAGGTAGTAGTTGAACTGATGGTTGTGTTGGCCCTGGATTGAAGTTCTGATGCCATGGAAATGGGTTTGAATAGATGAATGATAGGTTGTGCAGGGAAAATTGCAAAACAGCCATCTTGGCTATGAAGAACAAAGTTTGCAGTAGGGCCATCATGGCTGGGATTGAGTTTTGCCAGTGCAAATGACTTCTGGCCTGGCAACTCAGTCAGTGAGCCGAGTTAGCCAGCTGACTCGGTTCTGACTCATCCTTGACCCGGTCAACTGTTAAGGACAGTTAGTCAACCGTTATATATAACAGAATCTAAACAGAATATTCCATGGACTGAGAAGAATTTTTCGGTGACCGGCGGTGACTTTACCTTCCGGATTCTGTCCAACTTCCGGCCAAAAACCCAGTTTTCCGGCGAGCGTTTTTGGGACATATTTTTTACACGGGTTTCTCTCTCTTGTGGGCTTGGTGAACTTCTAACTAATGGACTTTGAAGACAAAACCTAATTTTGGAAGGAGTATCCTTTATGGAAATTGAGAAACATATAAAAAGAGAGGATCTTTTAATCTCTCATCATATCTTTTATGTTCTACTTTTGTTTCTAGGGTTTAGAAAACATGATAGAATCTTTCTTTCTTCTTGTGATGAACTCCATTAACATGAGTACTTAAATTTTATTATTGGTTATGGAATAGTTGGATTTCACAAAGCATAATTCTTTGATTCAATATATTAGTTTTGTCTCATATTTATCGTTTACGATTCTTTGAAAATATAGTTACATGATTTGATTGATTGTTTTGTCAAGTTGCAAATTGGTAGAACTTCTAATCACATCTATTGCTAGTTTAGGGTTTATTATACGTAATAGTGATATTCCTTGAATACAAGTAGCATAAATATGATTATAGTTTGTAGTGATATATTCTTATGATCATATGTGAATTGTAACCTTTGTTAAATTTAATTAGTGCGCTTTCCACGTTCAATTGCTTTGATTGGCCTGATTTCATAGAACTTAATGCATCTAGGGAATTAAACTTGATTAGTGCTTTTACACGTTAGGTTGTTCTCTTAGATAGAACTCATATTCGCATCTTTTAATATGTTTGTTGATGACAAAAGGAGATTAGCGGGATATTCTTGTGATCAAGGTATTCTCGGGCTTTTGATAAAAGTTGAGATTAAATATCAATTCTACTTATTGTTTTGAAAGCATATTAGTGAATGAAGATGAATCCTTAACCAATATCTCTTCTATTTGATTTGTTTGCTTATTTCTTTATTTGTTTTTATTTTACTATTACTTGCATAAAAATCAGAAAACTCCCGGTATTTTATATAGGAAACCGACACAACGAGACAACCTAGACCTCTCTGTGGGATCGATCCTTTCTTTCCCTTGCTATATTTATATTTTGAGTAGTAAGAAAGTGTAAATTATTTTTGACGCATACGACAGCGATCACACATCCGGAGGTATATTCATTGTAAAGACCCTCAAGCTCGTCAACGCTATTTGACTAGTCTAGCAAGGATCAAGAGACGATTTAGCCTCTAAGGACTCTATTAGTTTAACACGAACATTAATTAATAAAAATTAATCTAACAACGATCTAAATACAAAACTAGTATCATCAGATAGATCTCTAAAAGTTAGGTGGTATGGACTACTCGAACGTGTCATTCGGATATCTGACGAAGAAGATATTATCAGATTTGTTTGAAGGGAAAAACTAATATTTTTGCCATTAGACCGACTAGGGCTACCTTTATCCTCTATTGTGGGTATCAGTAATTTGGGCTTGGTCTTATCGACACCAAACCGTGAAGATAAGTCATATCTTCTTTCCTATTCTTTCTTATCTTCTTCTTTCTTCATCTTCTCCTTCTTCTTCTGCTACTCTATTCATCGCCTCTGGCGATTTTGTAAAAGGATTCTGAGGTCGAAATCAAAAAAAGATCTAGGGGAATCAATAAGAATTGATTGTTGGTGGTGTTGTTGATGTTATTGAGTTCGGGAAAAGAAGGAGATGATGTTGTTGTAATAAGAATTAAGGTTTATAAAGTTGATTGATGTTCTGAAGATATAAAAGATGAAATAAAGAGCTATGGAGAGTTGAAGAATCATGGGTTTAGGTTCAATTGAAGTTCTAAAATTATCTTGGAAATGAACTGAGAACTAGGGTTTTTGAATCTGGGTTAGAGATTTTATTAAATATGAATTATAAGATGAAATCGATATCTAGGAGATTAAATTGAGATGAGTTTGACACAAATTAGAACATAGGATTGAAGAGTGGTTTGAATTTGACAGTTAGGGTTTTGAATTTAAATCTGAGATTGATAACTAAATGTTGTTGATGAAGCTAGGGTTTTTTCTGTTGATAGGAGAATAAGGTGATAAACATGGTAAGATTTCAGTGGTTAATCTCTTCTGCAATTTCTCAATTGGGAATCGATTTAAGAGGGTCTGGTGTTAGTTTTTGGATGAGTTACTGAATTAAGTCAGAACAAAAGAGAATTTGAATCAAAATTGCTTGAGAAAACTTAGTACAAAATGAGGTAATTGCTTTCTTAGTCAATTTAGTAATTCATATTTATTATTGAGTATGAAATGGAACTGTGGTTGATGTTTTGTGAGAATAAATGATATTGGTTGTTGTTGTGATGAACTAAAAAGAAGGATTGAACTGAGTAGAGTTAGATGATGAATTGGAAGATATGAAGGTGGAATTTCTGAAATGGTTATGTTGAGTTTTGGAGCTGTGAAAGTAATTGGTGAAGTATGAGTTTTTGGTGATGATAGTAGACTGTAAATGGATCAAGAATGCAAGTGATAAGTTGAAATGTATGTTAAGAATTGAAGAATGGATTAAGTTGATATGAGGAGAAGTGTTTGTAATTGTGTTGACTGAATTACAAATAGGAATTTGAACTTGAAATTGTTTGTGTTGAATGTTAAGAATGGTGGGGTTGCTTCAAGAAAATGGAGTTGAGATTAGTGATTGTGTTTGAATGGGTGTAGTCTGTAATAGAGATTTAAGAGGAATGATGTTGTTATTATAACTGTGGTGGTATTGTGGAATGCAAGAAAGAAGTTCTAAAACATATATGTATTATTGTGTGTGTTGGTGGTTGACTGGTTATGTAGCTGAGGTTACTCTGCCTTGCAGATACTGGAGTTTGTTGTACTAGTGGTAATTCGGTTGGAGAAATAGTCTTGCAGTTTGGGAAGACTAGTGATTAAGTTGGTTTAGTTGTGAACGCGAAGTTGTAGATAACAATTTTTGTGAAAAGCTTAAAGATGCAATTGCTGGTAAGCATAATTTGTATTTAAGAATTAGTTATGAAGTTACTTTTAAATGAATGTTTTGATGTAATGAAATAGATTGAAGTTGAAATGATGTTAGAATTGCAGAAAGATAAGAACCTTTGGCTTGTCTGACTGAGCTTAGTCAGCCTGACTCGTTCTTGTTTAGCTGACTCAGTTGTCTGAATGAGTCGAATCGTGTTGACTCTCTGAGTTACCTATTTTGACCTGAGTTGACTCAGTTAACCGATTTAGACTTGACCATTTGACCAGGACTTGACCTTGATTGGACGTTTACCGTTAATTGACCCTTTGACTTTTATTGACCGTTAGTTGACACTGTTGGACCGGGCTTTAGATTAATCAGCTGGTTTAGTAGACTTGGGCTTAGAACCATTAGTTAAGACTTGTATGAGCCTTATATGAGCCTTTTTGGCTAAACTCTTAGAGTGCTTATATGATTAACAGTTAGTTATTAACAACGATCGATTCGGAGGATGAACCAGTGGATCGTGGATCTCGAGGTAGGCGTGGCTTGTCATCAAAAGAGGTGGGAATACATTTTACTCTTTGGTATCCATTGTTGTTTCTTTTACAAAAGTCTTTGTTTAACAAACTCATGTATTGTCTGATTGTACATTCCAAGCTTTGTTTAGTTTGCATTACGATTGTTCTGTTGATTCTTTGAATCTCTCCACGATTTGGAAAGGACTTGTAATGCTTTGTTTATCATTGTGAATTGTTATGGGAAATGAGAATTTTCACCTGTGGTATATGGGATACGCTCCTTCACATTTATACCTAGAGATTTTATGACATACATTGGTTGGTAGTTTGCGAGTTCGGAACTGTCGACATCCATATGTACGATTAGGTGTGGATTTGCGAGTTCGGAATTGCACAACCATATTAGTACATTGTTTGAAGAAGGAGTTTGTCCATATACATGTTTGTTATTTCAGTGACTTGGTCACTTTTTAATCCTTAGGAAAACATGTATTGTTTTCCAACTCTTGTTTATGATTACCTTAAAGTTAAATGTTATTCATGCTGGGCACCCCTTTTGCGGATGATGTGCTCACCCATTCCCACTTTTAGTTTCAAAGACAGATTAGAGTTGCACAGCGAAAGTTACAAGGGTTGATTTCGTCAGTTGGTTAAGTTTTACTATGTTTATTATATTGCTCATTGTATATGTATCATTTGAGAGGAGTTCTTGTATATATATATGTATATGTTTCTGAGCGGGGCTAGTTTTGTAGAAGATTTCTTAATTGATTGTTTTAAGTAAATGATATAGTTTTAGTGCCTCTTATTTAGTTAATCTCTTGGATTAGTCAGCTGCTAGCTTAGGGGGCGCTACATGTTAGTATCAGAGCTCATTATTAGATCTTATATGGGAAAAGATAGAAATAGCCAGTGCCAATTAGAGAACTAGATTAGTTTAAAACTGGGTTGGGTTTGTGAAATAAATCTTAATCACTAAAAGTTATTAATAATTAAAAGATTTGTTTGTTTGGTTGTTTGTTTATGTATTGAAGTAAAAATTTTAGGGTACACCAATAACTTTTGCTAATAAGGATTTGAGAATAATTAATCTAAAAAGTTTTAACACGTAAACAGTCTAATACTATAAAAATAGTGAGATTAATATTATTGATAGATCTTGTAAATCACACAGAAAATTACTGAGCATCTTGATTTATGCATAGAATTAACAATTATAATTACATAAACGTTAATAATATTTTTGAGTCTCAATAATACTTGTAAGAGTAGTTAGAATAATAGTTCGATCATCAACGTTAATAATATAATATAATAATAATTATAGATGATAATAATAGTAATAACAATTTTAATAAAGTAATGTTAGCATTTTTCAATTAGTATGATATTGAACTTAACTTAACTAGAATCTCATTAAATATTTATAATGATAAAAATAATAATCATGATTAAATAGTTATGGAAAAATTAATAACACTTACCTACGGTTAAAATTTTATAAATTAAACTAATGACAATTAAAAATATTAGTTTTGCATTCAAACTAGATAGTTAATATAATACTTATTGGACGTTAGACTTAAGAAAGAGAGGACATAATTTATAAACTTAAAGGACTCAACTTGTTAGTAATCTTGTACCGAAATTATCTTTAGTCTAACAAATAATTCAGTAAATCTGTAAAATGAAATGAATATACATGAAGTAGTAATGATAGTATTTGAATGCTTAGTGTAGTAATAATATTATAACTAAAAGAAAATAAATTTGTATATTAATAGGATCCTTCTTCATAAATAAATTCAATTATCTTTTGAAATTGAAAATCAGTATGACAAACTTAAACTGTTAGAATTTAAATTAGTATTATATTGAGCATAACTTAAATTAAAATCTCATTTACAAATATATAGTGATAAAATAATGATTATGATTAAATAGCAATGGAAAATTATTAGTGCTTATCTACAATTAAGTTTTGCAAAGTTAACTAATAACAAATTAGAATTTTGTGTTTTGTGTTTAAACCAGATAGATAAATAAGAATTACTAAGTAGTTATTCTGGTCATATTTTAATTACGCTAGTAATCAAATAGGAAAAATTGATAAAACAATAATGAAAGTGATAATCTAATTAAGAAAACAAGTTTTGATAAGATAAGCAAATAAGAATATATTATATAATAATAATTCCTATAAAATTTAGAGTTATTGTAAATATCATTTGGATAATAATTACTGGATAGTAATATCAAAATGTAATTTTTATTAATAGTACAACTTAAGGAGTATTTAGCAATAATATAAACTTAAGGAAATAAAGTTACATCAAATCAATTCTACTATTAATAATAAACAAATTAAACTTTAACTTTTATCGGCATAATAAATAAATAAGAAATAAATGTAATAATAAAAAAAAAATATTAATACGAAACAACTATGAATAAAATATTAATACGAAATACCTATGAAGTTTTTTAGCGGTTATTTACTTATATCAAGTCACATAATGAAATAAACAAATAGATATAACTTTATATTTGGATAATGGTTATAACATTAAGTTATTCTTAAATAGTACATGAATTTTAAAAAAAATATATTTAGTTATAATAATTCAGTTTCATTTGAAATTAAAATTTGATTCCATTAAAATAAATAAATAATAATAATGATAAATAAAATTAAAATAAAATAAAATAAATTTTGATGATTAAATTGTGTAAAATGATGTAAACTATTTATATATTTTACGAAATAAATTTATCAGACTTACACCAGTTAAGATAGAAGTTAAAAACTAATTAATCTTGATAAAATAAAATTAACACTTAGTCAATCGTAATAAGTTTGCACTTAGTTAATCCAGCACTAGGGAATAGTGAAGGTTGTGTTTTCTCTGTTCGTAGGAAAGCATTATTAGGATTGGCTAACCTTGACAGGGCAACTGCATTCAGACTTGACCGATCATAGAAGTTTGATAATTCTTTAGAAAACCAACAGATGTAAGTTAACTTAAAAAGATTTGTAAGATACTTCCTTGAAGTTAGAGATAAATATCTTATCTTATAAAATAGAAATTGGTATAAGAAAAATTAGATTTCTTTAATTGATTGAAATTAAATCAGTGTAGTTGAACTTAGAGCTACAAATTTAGATTTTAGTTGTAGAAATCCATTTAGGTTTGTTATTTATTTTATGTTGTTTATGCTTAGACATGAGATAAGATTATTCTATAAGGTGGGGAGTTTTGAAGACCAGAAGGATGGTTTGATTTTCGAGGATGAAAATGTATAAGGTGGGGAGAATGTAAAGACCCTCAAGTTCGTCAACTCTATTTGACTAGTCTAGCAAGGATCAAAAGACGATTTAGCCGCTAAGGACTCGATTAGTTTAACACGAACATTAATTAATAAAAATTAATCTAACAACGATATAGATACAAAACTAGTATCGTCAGATAGATCTCGAAAAGTTAGGCGGTATGGACTACTCGAACGTGTTATTCGGATATCGGACGAAGAAGATATTATCAGATTTGTTTGAAGGGAAAAAATAAAATATTGCCATTGGACCGACTAGGGCTTCCCTTATCTTATATTGGGTGTATCAGTAATTTGGGCTTGGTCTTATCGACACCAAACCATGAAGATAAATCATATCTTCTTTCATATTCTTTCTTATCTTCTTCTTTCTTCTTCTTTCTTATTTTTTTCCTTCTTCTTCTGCTACTCTTTTCATCGCCTCTGGTGATTTTGTAAAAGGATTCTGAGGTCGAAATCAAAAAGAGATTTAGGAGAATAAATAATAATTGATTGTTGGTTGTGTTGTTGATGTTATTGAGTTCGGGAAAAGAAGGAGATGATGATGTTGTAATCAGAATTAAGGTTTATAAAGTTGATTTATTTTCTGAAGATATAGAAGGTGAAATATAGAGCTATGGCGAGTTGAAGAATCATGGGTTTAGGTTCAATTAAAATTCTGAAATTGTCTTGGAGATGAATTGAGAACTAGGGTCTTTGAATCTGGGTTTGAGATTTGATTAAAGATGAATTATAAGATGAAATTGATATCTAGGAGATTAAATTGAGATGGGTTCGACACAAATTAGAACATAGGATTGAAGAGTGGTTTGAATTTGACAGTTAGGGTTTTGAATTTAAATCTGAGATTGATAACTAAATTACTGAATTAAGTCAGAACAAAAGAGAATTTGAATCAAAATTGCTTGAGTAAACTTAGTACGAAATGAGGTAATCGCTTTCTTAGTCAATTTAGTAATTCATATTTATTATTGAGTATGAAATGGAACTGTGGTTGATGTTTTGTGAGAATAAATGATATTGGTTGTTGTTGTGATGAACTAAAAAGAAGGATTGAACTGAGTAGAGTTAGATGATGAATTGGAAGATATGAAGATGGATTTTCTGAAATGGATATGTTGAGTTTTGGAGTTATGATAGTAATTGGTGAAGTATGAGTTTTTGGTGATGATAGTGGACTGTAAATGGATCAAGACTGCAAGTGATAAGTTGAAATGTGTGTTCTGAATTGAAGAATGGATTAAGTTGATATAAGGAGAAGTGTTTGTAATTGTGTTGACTGAATTACAGATAGGAAGTTGAACTTGAAATTATTTGTGTTGAATGTTAAGAATGGTGGGGTTGCTTCAAGAAAATGGAGTTGAGATTAGTGATTGTGTTTGAATGGGTGTAGTCTGTAATAGAGATTTAAGAGGAATGGTGTTGTTATTATAACTGTGGTGGTATTGTGGAATGCAATAAAGAAGTTCAAAAACATATATGTATTATTGTGTGTGTTGGTGGTTGACTGTTTATGTAGCTGAGGTTACTCTGCCTTGCAGAGGAGTTGCAAATACTGGAGTTTGTTGTGCTAGTGGTAATTCGGTTGGAGAAATAGCTTTGCAGTTTGGGAAGACTAGTGATTAAGTTGGTTTAGTTGTGAACGTGAAGTTGTAGATAACAATTGTTGTGAAAATCTTAAAGATGCAATTGCTGGTAAGAATAATTTGTATTTGAGAATTAGTTATGAAGTTACTTTTAAATGAATGTTTTGATGTAATGAAATAGATTGAAGTTGAACTAATGTTAGAATTGCAGAAAGATAAGAACCTTTGGCTTGTCTGACTGAGCTTAGTCATCCTGACTCGTTCTTGCTTTGCTGGCTCAGTTGTCTGAATGAGTCGAATCGTGTTGACTCTCTGAGTTACCTATTTTGACCTGAGTTGACTCAGTTGACCGATTTAGACTTGACCATTTGACCAGGACTTGACCTTGATTGGACGTTTACCGTTAATTGACCCTTTGACTTTTATTGACCGTTAGTTGACACTGTTGGACCGGGCTTTAGATTAATCGGCCGGTTTAGTAGACTTGGGCTTAGAACCATTAGTTAAGACTTGTATGAGCCTTATATGAGCCTTTTTGGCTAAACTCTTAGAGTGCTTATATGATTAACAGTTAGTTATTAACAACGATCGATTCGGAGGATGAACCAGTGGATCGTGGATCTCGAGGTAGGCGTGGCTTGTCATCAAAAGAGGTGGGAATACATTTTACTCTTTGGTATCCATTGTTGTTTCTTTTACAAAAGTCTTTGTTTAACAAACTCATGCATTGTCTGATTATACATTCCAACCTTTGTTTAGTTTGCATTACGATTGTTTTGTTGATTCTTTGAATTTCTCCACGATTTGGAAAGGACTTGTAATGCTTTGTTTATCATTGTGAATTGTTATGGGAAATGAGAATTTTCACCTGTGGTATGGGATACGCTCCTTCACATTTATACCTAGAGCTTTTATGACATACATTGGTTGGCAGTTTGCGAGTTCAGAACTGTCGACATCCATATGTACGATTAGGTGTGGATTTGCAAGTTCGGAATTGCACAACCATATTAGTACATTGTTTGGAGAAGGAGTTTGTCCATATACATGTTTGTTATTTCAGTGACTTGGTCACTTCTTAATCCTTAGGATAACATGTATTGTCTGCCAACTCTTGTTTATGAATACCTTAAAGTTAAATATTATTCCTGCTGGGCACCCCTTTTAGGGATGATGTGCTCACCCATTCCCACTTTCAGTTTCAAAGACATATTAGAGTTGCACAGCGAAAGATTCAAGGGTTGATTTCTCCAGTTGGTTAACTTTTACTATGTTTATTATATTGCTCATTGTATTTGTAAACCAAATGACTATTGTATATGTATCATTTGAGAGGAGTTCTTGTATATATATATATATATATATATGTATATGTTTCTGGGCGGGGCTAGTTTTGGGTTAAGTTTTGTAGCAGATTTCTTAATTGATTATTTTAAGTAAATGATATAGTTTTAGTGCCTCTTATTTAGTTAATCTCTTGGATTAGTCAGCTGCTAGCTTAGGGAGCGCTACATTTATGCCCAATATCACGGCTTTCAAATTGTTGCATAAACTACCACGAGCTTTCCAATATACCAGAGCCGGGTATTATCTAATTAGCCAATGACAGATATATCCCAAACAAGTCATAACAATGTCGCGGTTCGATGGCCCATATAAATGAGAAAAGCATAAATTTACGCATACCTTTCTCTCTCGTCAGATATTGGGCGCGTATCTCCCTTCAGATACTTCAAACCATAGTTCTTTTGGGGCAAATTATACTGTGACATATGTGCTTTCACCCAAACGTAAGCTAAATTCCATCCCTACCTTAACCGAAAGTCAAATAATTTTAATGAATTTGGGTGTTTCCCTAACTTTTTCATTTTGTTTGGATTGTGTATAGGGTTTTGGGTTTTCGGCACTGGTAAAATATGCTCTTTAAACTTATTTTAACACTCGCCCAATATCTGAATCCATGGGTTTTTCATGGTTATTTCAATTCTGGAAATAATAAATTACTAGTTATTTCGTTGTTTTATACTTATTTGTGTGTTTATTTTAGAATTAAAGACATAATTCCATGCGTTTTTCATGGTTATTCAATTCTGAAAATAATAAATTACTAGTTATTTCGTTGTTTCACACTTATTTATGTGTTTATCGCTGAATTTACTTTGCTTTGTCTAGACCGTGGTTTAGTCCATCATCTTGAAAAAAAGAAAAATGTTTATCCTTTCAGAATCCGACCTTATAAAACCATACATCTTAAATACAGATGATGTCAGCTCCAAAGAATCGTTAGAGACAACTTCTGCATTTGTTGAATCGTCGGCATGTAATTCATTAGGAATTGAACCATAATAAGTTTGTTTTATTCGTTCTCAGAAAGTCTTTTCTCACGGGTTATTGTTTACAAATAAAATATTAAGAAGGAAGATCCGTTTATATGGTTATTCTGACTTTGTATTATAAATACTAAAAGGTAATGAATTTGAAATTACTTTGTTGGTAACACTACCATCTACCACTTGGAGATGCGATAATTTTTAATAGTAATGTAGATCATTGTAAGATGAGCATATTACCATGAATTAGTTTTAGTCTTTTAGGTTCACTAATATATGGGTTTTATAACTAGATTGGTGTTGAAATTTTGAGATGGTTTGAGAATAGCCATGTCAAAGAATACTCCTCCCTTTAAAAATATTGTAGTTGTTGCATATCCTGGAAAAAACTGACTTGAAGCATATCATGTGTATAGAAAGTTTGTTCACATACAAAAGTATCAGAATAATTACCCGAAAGTAACAAATCACTCGGGCATGCTACTAATGTCCACGATCAGGGTTCATTTGAGAGATAAGGCTTACGCATTATTTGCTTCAACAATAGTTAGCCACTTTATGGATATGCCTGATACCAAAAATCAGTGGTGCAATTTTGCATTATCTACTCTCACGAGAAATTGTGAGACAAGATGATAGTGATCCATTTTGTGTGAACTTTGGGGTTTGAGGCCATATCTTGAGGTTTGGGATGAAAGAATTCGCACTTGCTACATGACTTAATTTCAAGTTGACAGCGGAATCAAAGGAAGATGTAATTAACCCACTCCCAAAATCTATCTTGGATTCACCAATCATGAAAACTCATTTCCCTGGGAAAAAAAGGTAACAATAATTGAAGCCCGGACACGCTTCAAAATGGGGGATTTGACTACCTTCACTGACTATGAGAACACTAAGTGAGAACTTCTCGTTTATAGAGATGAAATAAACGACGTATATTTCCATTTGGTGGATAACTTGGATACCTTCAACAAGTTCCCATGGGGCCATGTTACTCTCAAAAGAACTATCCGCCACTTTCGATCATCTCTGATAGTGAAGGATGGAAAAAAAACTAAGAAAGCCAGTGTTGTCGAGAAACACAAGGAACCAAAGAAAAGTGGTGGGTTTGGATTTCCTTACTACAGGTTGTTTGGACTGTCACACTCTCTAATGGTAAGTTTAAAACTATTGCTGCTAGTTCTATATATTTGTTTAAGTGGACTTATTGATCGTGTATGCTTGGGCGGTTTAGTTTGTACAGTTATAGTTCTAACTATTGCTGCTATTTCAGGCTTGGGATTGGCAAGCATTCCTGCAATTAGGGGTTTTATGTGGACGGGTATTGTTAAAACATACAATCGGTCGATGGCCCACCGTCATGGAACATGTATCATGTACCAGAACATCGAAATACAATGAACTTGTATCCTTGAGACAAGGGATAATTGTGTATTGTTATGAGTACAAGATGTATAATAGTGACTACCTTAGATTGCTAGGCGTAGTAGATGACAAGGAGGTGTTGGAGGATGCTTTGGAACCATCTTATTTTTCAAAAACATCTAGTAGGGTCTGTGAATCCTCTTGGTCGGGAATGGAGAAAGAAGTTACACGGGAGGTTGGCACAAGATACTGTGTACAAAGATATGCAGTTCCAGTCAACAGATATGTTAGCTAGTTTTATTCGAGAGTATTTGGCTGCAGCTGAGAGAGAAAGGGGGGGGGGGGGAGATAGGGGTGCCGCCACATCGAATTCCACACCGATGGATTCATTAATACTGAAGTAGTTTAAAAAGGAGCTAAATCGGCAAACGAAGAAGAAGAAAAAGAAGAAGAAGAATATGGTGGTCTCTATACAAATATTGAAGGTGAGTTCCCCATGGACTCTGAAAAAGATATCTTTGATGTGCCTAGTGAGGAGGATTGTAAAGGGGATGAAACATCTAAATCTCCAGTGGATACGGATGTTGAAATTCTGCGGCAGTGTGATTATGAATCAGTCATTAATACTGAAGCAGTTTTAAAAGTTTTAAGTGAGGAGGATGGTAAAGAGGATGAAACATCTAAATCTCCAGTGGACGAGGATGTAGAAATTCTATGGTAGTGTAATAATGAAGACAAATACCCTGACATGGATGGTAAACCATGGTCCGAGGTGGATGTGGTTTACGCTCCTGTGCTGGTGAACGATAGTTATTGGGTAGCAATTCATTTTATGCTCTATAATCTGGTGGAACTACGACATCTTGAACCTACAATCGTTGTGTACCATACTGGTGACATCGTTTGCAACCATCTATGAACATCTCATCCATATCTAATAAATATACCAGTATAAATAAATATACCAGTATAAGCGCGAGAATCTTTTCTATCACAATCATAAAATAAACTGCCATAGTTCCACATTTAACTATCGATCTAGCGCGTGGAATACTGTGTCACATTCCCAGACTAATATATCATTTTGTAATAAAATATTGTGGCAACTTCTCCGGAACCTACTGGTACTGCTAGAGAGTAGAATTCATCGGCTCCATGGCGACACTTGACCATTAAAATTAAAAAAAAACAAGTATCAGGGGTTGGAAAAAATAAGCACTACTTGTTGAAAATCACCTTCAGTGATAATGTTGAAAAATACCTTCAACGATAATATTATGAGATTCGATCAGTTGAGCTAATGCAAATTCCAGGTGAAAACCGTTAACTTCGAAAACGAGGGATTATGGAGCTGACGAAAGCTGAGCCAGCACCCAAAAGAACTCATTCTTGTCCCTCGCAATTATAATAGCATAAAGAACAAATCATAAGCAACATCCTCATCCACATTCACCTTGTTACGATTGGGGGGTGGGCAGGATGGGAGATCGGAACATTAACAAGACGTAATTAAAGATCTTCTAAATCATCCACAGGGTACTCTGTATATGAGTTAAGCCAAAATAGCAGACGTCTTAATAATACTTTTGTGAACACATAAATTACAATGGTCTTTATATGTTCACAAACTATATTCGCATTTGTAGATGGCAACGTTATGGGGATAAAATGAATGTAAATAATATGAATACGATGACTTACAGACTGAGAGTCTGTGGACTCGTCATTGTCTACCCATATGGGGTTAATTCTAACGATCATCATAATGCTGCACATATGTTATGAAGTATACTGATAAGAACATAAAAGTAAAGTATTGAAATATAAAGAACACAATGATTTACGTGGTTCAACACTAAGGCCTATATCCACGGGATTGGTGTTTCACTATACTCTGAATGATTACATAGATAGTCAGACGACTTTGGGATGAATAACGCTGCTTAGGGGAATAAAATTCATACCTATTCTCTCTCTTTACTAAATTCTCTCCTTACTAATTCTAATTGGTCGACCCATTTTCTCTTAGTGAGATGGGGTATTTATAGGGATAAGTTATGGGCCCCACTTATGTAGACCGTTGTAATCTTATCCTCTTGATTTCTGTGCACCTCCCGCTTCTATCTTCGAGCTTGCTCGAAGGGTCCAACGGTTATCTTTGATAACGATGGGTCGACGTATCCTCCTCCATAGGCAGCTTGACACATATCATTTGTTACATGTAGTTAATGCGGGTGGTTGGGATGGTCTGTATTCGTCGGGCAGATATCGGAAGCTCTTGTCACATCTGTGTCAGCGAGTCCTACCCCAGCCATTGATATTGTATCTTCCTCGGGATGGAGTAAAGTAGGTCCTAGGGTGCTCTTCAGTGCTTGTCAGTATTCGGATGCTTCAGTGCCCCTGGACTCTGCACCGTTAGATCACTCTGATGATGGATACGTGTTCGTGGGAGGGGCCTATTGGGTGCTGGGGCGTGTCATCAAGGCTTGATGCCCCAATCCGTGTGTCCTCCACGTGTAGCTCCTACGACACGTGGTGAGTGACAGATTTATGTGCATACAATTTGCCCATTTTCTCTAAGTTTGAAATGGGTCAAAGCTTGGAGAAAACTGTCTTCACAGTCATCCCCACTCTCATCATTAACTCCTCCTTTTTCTTAGGGAACGTTTCTCACTCCTATCATTAACTCCCCCTTGAATCATGGGTCGGTTTTATTTTATTTTTGGTTATAAATACGAGGGAAGTCTCATTTGAAATAACTTTCATTCTCTTGTTCTTGTCAGTCCATATTATTCTCTCTAAGCATTCTTCATATTCTCTTTTTTTCTTTAGCTCTTAACTTTTGTTGTTGCTGTTCAAGGTCAGGATTACCAGGAGAATACAGTTGTGGTTGTTCATCCTTCGTCTTTACGTCATCTTCGCACTCTTCGTCTGCTACTGATTCCAGGTACGGCGCTTTTTTTTCTTGTTTTTGCTTTTGATGATTCTTCTTCTACTTGTTGTTTCTGAGTTTTTGTGATGAAGAACAATTTGTACGACAATATATATATACTTTCCCATGTTCTTCATCGCAGAAACTCATGTCCTTCATCAAAATCTGTTTTTAAACGTTTTCTAGGGTTTCTAGTTTCCATAGATTTGACCAGAACTACCTAGTCTTGCAGTATTAATTCTTTTAATGGAGTTTCCCGTTCTGATGGAGTTTATGAACCTGTGATGATCATAAGTATCTGCTACTGTTAAATCTTGTTAAATCCTCTGCCCATTTTCAGGTATGGGCGATCGTCAACCAGTTTCTTACGTTACTCCACCGTCTAGTCCTTTCAGATCCCCTCATCCGAAAAACTATGGCTCGTCCCCACCGCAGGGTGGGTCTTCTAATCCTTCTCAGCCTGATCATCGTGCTCGTAAGAATCCCTCTAGTTCTCGATCCTCAAAACAGAAGGAAGATCCTCCCAAGGGTTCTAGATATCCAGTACAACGGCCGGTCAATCCGTCTATTCGTTTGGAACCGATAAGGGCTCAACCTATTCGTACGCTGCCCCTGCAGGGTATACCGTCGACTCTTACTACGACGCCTCCTTTGAAGGCCAAGGCTTCGCAGGCCTCCGGGTTAGTAAAAGAGTCTTCCAAAGTTGCTATCTCGAAGGGGGTTTTGCCGAGAAATCCTTCGACCAAGAGAAAGGCTTCGGCGATGAGTCCTCCGAAGGAAACGACATCAACTAAAGCCGCCGATTATGACATTGCCTTTGTTATACGAAGCATTTACGTTAATAAGAAAAAAGTTACTTTCAAACATATATATCTCGAGGCGTTCAAAGTGAAGCATGATCTTGAGGCTTTTGATGTGAAATTTTATGCTCCCGATGATGATCTTACTTATGATCTGATTACTCGTTATAAATATGATGACTTTCATTTGCTGAAAACGGTGGGAGATTTTGAAGCCGGCCTTATGCTGCCTTTATACAAGTCGAGTGACTCCTTATATTACGATGTCTTGGCTCATCGTGAAGACTCTACTCCTCATACCTATTGCCGTTCGGTGGTTCAGCTGACTGTATACTTTCTTCGGGCGCTTAAGGAGTGTTATCTTCGGATCAAGGAAGAAACCTCGATGACCTGTTACGTTCCTAATCCCGCTGAAAAGGATTGGTATACTCCTGAGAATTTTAATGGTTCATTTGGAGACTATGTTAACAGAAGGAACCACAAACCATGGAGTGTTGGTCTTCGTAATATTGATGCTCCTCATGGTGAGATTCGTTTACTCAACGAAGTAAGTGATACAAAGCTTCGCTTCGTTCTTGGTACTGAAGGGTCATCTCAGCAGAATCTTTTTTATGCTCGTGAGAGGCTTAAACGCGATCATGATTATGAGTGGCATGCCAACGTTATTTAGGTTGTTGTCCCTTGGGATTATGGTTGGGTCCTGGTCATCATGGATGGCGCCCTGTCGCTGGTAGCAAACCTCGGGCTAGTGCTCCCGCTCGCTATGGCGATTATTGCCCCTGGAAGTTGAACTTTTCTGGCATGAATTTTGAATATGCTTATGACGCTGCTGATGGTGATGAAGAGGAAAGTTTCTAGGTCACTCTTCCTTCGAAGAGTACGAAGGTATCATCTCTTATACTTGCCACTTTTTCTTTTTGGTGTGCGATTAGTCACAGTATGAAGAAAAATTTGTTGTTTTGAATGATAAGTATCATGTTTTTAGGTATCGAAGAAGAAGAAGAAAATTAATCATATTCAATATTCCAACGTTGCTATTGGAGAAACAGAAGTCGTCGATGTAGGACCAGAATATCGCTACAACGATATTCCTGCGATATTAACAACGTTTCTGCGAGCGTCACTGCCAATTCTTTAACAACGTTTCATGAGCGTCACAGAATATCCAAAAGAAACTGACGATGGAAGAAATAAAATAAGAATATGTTGATCCTGCGATGGTCATCATTCTTGCGATAAAGAATATTGTAGCGATCGCAATGAGATCGCAGAATAGATCCGAAATAGGAGGAAAACTTAGCTGTCATCCATTATGTAAATCCCTATATAAAGGGCTCGATAGATCCAGAAAAGGATGATGTATTTTTGAGAGTTGAAAGAGTCTTGAGGAGAGAGAAACTTCAAGAGAATATTTGTAATCTTGATTCCTTCCAATTCTATAAACATTTCTGAAATTTGAATAGTAAAGTGTCATTTAAATCTTTGAAGTTTAATTGATTTCCAATAGATTTCTATAGAATCTTAACAAGGGTGTAGTGTGGGAATTCCTGCAACTACATTTTGGCGCTAGAAACAGGGATTGAATTAACAAAAATTGAAGAGAAAGTGAAGAAGAAGATAAGAATTGCTCAAGATTAAGGAAATCATTAAGTAAATTGGTGAGATAATTGAAGGGAGAATGATCAGAATCAAAGAGGATTGTAGAAAATTGGAGTGTGATGTGGTAACAAGAACAATGATTGATAGATTTCATGAAAATATTAAGGGGAAGATACACAAACGGGATTTTGAAGGAAGGAAAATTATGACGGTGGAAAAAATATCACCATTGAAAGATTGGGAAAAGCAAGAAATCACGTTTACAGCAGCAGAAATACCAGAAGAAGATCTAAGTTATACATCTCCATTGGTAGTCACAGTAACCACTATACCAATGAGAAAGGAGAAATCAATAAAATCTGTAGAAGAATGGGCTATGAATAGAACTTTGGTGGACACATGAAGTTATGTAGACATGATATTTTATCATACTTTCAAGAAAATGGGATATAAGGATGAAGAAATGTCTTATTCAACATATCATGTTCATGGCTTTGGAAAGACATTAACAAAACCTAAAGGCGAGATAATGGTACGAATTCCATTAAGGAAGACTGAAACACAAGTAACGTTATGTGTGGTAGACGTGGAATCACCGTATAACATGATATTAGGAAGACCATGGATACACGCAATCAAGGTTGTAGCATCAACGTAGCATCAATGCATCAAATTTCATATACCCAGTAGAATTGGAGAAATTAGAGGAGACACAGATTTTGCGAAATTGTGTTACCAAATTGAAGTAAGAAATTGCGAAGAACGTCCAAAACTGCGAAAAGCTCGTAGAAAATTGGCGAGAGAAACAAAGAAGGAAGAAGAATTTAAAGTTTACATGATAAGAGCAAAAGAAGGATAAGGAATACCCAGTGAAATCCCACAAGAAGGATATGAACTGGAGAGAATTATGAAAGCACCAACACCAATGGGAGAACCTGAAGCCAGTTATATCGCAGTAGAACCAACAAAGGAAATAAATATTGGGAGTAAAGAAGAGCCTAAAATGCTGAAAATTGGGACTAGAATGGAGGCAGATGAGGAAGAAAGAACTATAAATCTTTTGCGAGAGTATGCAGATATCTTCGCGTGGAGCATGGATGAGATGCCAGGGATAGACCCGTCAATAGCATGTCATAAATTAGAAATCAACAAAAACATAAGACCATTTAAGCAAAGAATAAGGAAGATCGCAACAACATATCATTCTCAAATAGAAGAAGAATTACAGAAGATGCTCGACGCAGGAATTATAAGGCAAGCAAAATATCCAGAGTAGATTGCAAATATGGTAGTGGTCCCAAAGAAGAATAAGGGGATAAGAATTTGTATAGATTTCACTGATTTAAACAAGGCTTGTCCAAAAGATAGTTTTCCATTACCAGATATTCCACAGATGGTTGAATCAGCAGCAGGAAATGCTATAATATCATCGTTGGATGGGTATAAAGGATATAATCAAATCCCTCTCGCTAAAGAAGATCAAGAACATACCGCATTTTTTTCTTCAAGAGGATTATATTGTTATACAAAGATGCCATTTGGCTTACGAAATGCTGGTGAAACGTATCAAAGAATGGTGGAGAAGGTGTTTGCAAAGTGGATCCACAAAACATTAGAAGTGTATGTAGATGATATGCTGATCAAAAGCAAAGAAGCTGATAATCATGTGCAAGATTTGAAAGAGATTTTCGATCAAATGCGGCAATTCAATATTAAAGTGAATCCTGATAAGTGTACTTTTGGAGTAACTTCAGGGAAATTTTTGGGGTATATTGTATCAAAATAAGGAATACAAGTTGATCCAGAAAAGGTACAAGCAATTCGCAATATGCCAACACCTGCGACGGTAAAAGATGTGCAAAAATTAAATGGACTCTTAGCCTCGCTAGGAAGGTTCATTTCGCGATCTTCAGACAAGTGCAAACATTTTTTTGATATACTCAAGAAGGAAGAAAAATTCAAGTGGACAAATGAATGCGAAAAATCTTTTCAAGGAATAAAAGAACATTTAACGAACATAACTATTTTACAGAAAGCAGAACCGGGAGAAGAATTATTGATTTATCTTGCAACAACCATATATGCGCTAAGTGCTGTGTTGCTGCGAGTAGATGCAGGGGTAGAAAAACCAATTTATTACATTAGTAAAACATTCAATTCTGCAGAGAGAAATTATTCAAAGATTTAGAAACTAATTCTAGCATTGGTACATGCAACTTTCAAACTTCGCATCTATTTTCAAGCACATAAGGTCAAAGTGTTAACGAAAGTGCCAATTGAGTCAGTAATGAAAAATTTAAAGAGATCAGGAAGAGTTGAGAGATGGAATGCACAAGTAGGACACTTTGATATACAGTATGAAATTTTATCCTCGCCAAAATCACACGTCATCGCAGAGTTCTTAGATGAATTTCCTTTAGAAGATGATGAAGTTGTGGAGGAGATGATGGATGTAGAAGAGGAATGCGGAGATCCAAAAGAGCTATTAACATAACCCAACAGATGGGAAATATTAGTGGATGGATCATCCAATGGAGAAGGAAATGGAATTGGAGTTGTTTTCATATCGCCAGAAGGATAAAAAACAGCTTTTTTATTTAGATTAGAATTTGCATCCCCTAATAATGAGACAGAGTATGAGGCTATGATCCATGCTTTAAAATTTGCGATAGAAATGAATTTGGAAAATGCCAGAATCACCAGCGATTCACAATTGGTTATTCGTCAGATAAAAGGAGAGTACACAACAAATGAACCATCCCTGAGAAAATACAAAAGACTCGTTGAAGAATTATCTGCGAAAATTCCAAAAATAAAATGGAGACACATATCAAGGAAAGATAATAGGATCGCAGATGCTTTCGCTTTCATATCTAGTATGATGACAAATCCATTGGTGAGGTGCATAAAAATTCAAACACTTTCATTTCCATCGATAAACAAAGAAGAACACTAGTGGAAAAAGGATTTTTAACCACTTCCTGGGTTTTAAAGAAACGACTTTCATGGACTGGTAGTACTTATACGTGCTGTTAGAAAAAGTAGTTCTTTTTGATAAAAATTAAACAAGTTTCAGCCCCAGTCGTTACATTAGGGGTATTCTTTTATAATAAAACACAGAAAATACTTTCATGGACTGGTAGTACTTATACATGCTGTTATAAAAAGTAGTTCTTTTTGATAAAAATTTAAAAAGTTTCAGCCCCAGTCGTTACATTGGTTTTTTTTTTTAATAATAAAACAGGGCTCTCTTATATCGAGTAGAATAACCACTTTGGAAGCAGCCCCAGTTATACCCATATGTACCTTTTCATTCTCCTGTTTCTCAATTCCTTCAAAGCACACGAGATCCCCTTCTTCTTCATCCACAAATCATATTCCCAAATCATAAATTTTTTTATTTTCATCACCATCGATAAATCATTCTTAACAAGTTTTTTACAAGCTTTATTATTATTTTGTTCAATTAATCAAATTCAACAAAAACTCCAAGAACCCTAGATTCAAAATCCAGTTCGTTTCTCAGTAATTGGAAATCGAAGTTAGTAATTTAAGATGAATCTCACTCTCATATGAAAGATCGAAACTCACTGATAGAATTTTAGTATGACTAATGATTTAATTTCTCTTCATCTTCTCTCGATTTTGCATAATGATGTTTCCTTATGTATTTTTCCCTGCAAAAAAGTCTTCAAGTGGGTTGAAGATCTCCTCCTGGTGTAAGAAATAAAACCCCTAAATCTGAAATTGAATCTTCTCTTACTGCTTGGTAATTATAATCTCAAAAACCCTTCACTTAATTTGATGGTTTGAGTATATTTTTCGTATTTGAAAACCTTATATTTTTTGTTTTATTGAAGCTTTGAGTGCTCATGATCAAACAAATCTTGTTGGTACTCGTAAGGTAGTACTTGCTGTAGATTTTATTAAAGGATTTTGATTATATTTCCTGATTTCTTTTCTGCAGGATAATCTAATGTCATCCATCCCCTTTTAACAGTAAAGGTGTTGAAGCTTTGCAAGAGATTTAGGTTTATTTTAATTTTTAATTTGTGTTTGCATTTGTAGTAATGCCAATTTATCTTTATCAATTTTGAATATTTTTCGTTTTATGTTTTAGTTTGGGATTTGTTTAAATTGTATGTCCCTAACTTGGTGAAGATTAATGGTATTAGGTTGTTTAGATTTATAGAGTTTCAATTTTTCTCATCTTAACTCTTTAGAGACACTACATGTTTGTTTAAATGTCATGGCTAAGTTCTTCACAGCATCAAAGGAGACCAATGTTTTTTTGTTGTCCTTAGTGTGCACCTACTGTAGGTTCTGTAATGAGTTATGATTCACTTATAATGCTTCAATATTTTCTCTTATATGATAACCTAGACTGTATAGGATTTATTAGAGTCTAAGTTCGAACTCTTCATGACATGGTTACTAGGAGAAGAGGTTCTCATATGAAGTCTTGCTTATTTATGTTTTCAGTTTTATGAGGATATGATGGTCAGGGATTTAAATTCATTTACGTGATGATGTGCAGGAGAACAAGAAGTTGAAGGGGAAGAACAAATGGCTGCAGCTTACAGCGTAACTGGTAAAGGGCTAGCACTAATTCATTTTATTTATTTTTCTGGATAAATATCACACCATGTCTGCCTTAATTCATTTAACTGTGTCTTTTCTTTTCTTTGTGAAGATGGTGAACCCTTGAGCTTAGTGCTACTAGTCACTACGAGGTTCAATTAGTCTTATAATTTTCTATGACATATATGTACTAGTGAAATAACTTTGATGTTATGTGTTTGGCTCCAGCAGGGTGGTGAGGCTAAACATTAGGTACACTGTGAAAATAATTACCCAAAATCTTCTCAATTTGGATATGGTCTATTAAAAATATTATATTTTAGCTACATGCTTACTACCACAGGCAAGATTAGTGTACTCATGAACTTTCGTCTTACTCAACTAGGTCATCCAAAAAGGGGAAAGAAATGCATTTGCTCTCATGTATGAAAATGTGTAAATTACTTGGCAGGAAACGGTAAAAAATGAAAGCTGAATTTATTCCCCAATTGAATTCCATTGTTAATGTAACTATTTTACAAAACTTATAAAATAGTGTAAATTACTTGGCAGGTTCGGGTGGTTATAATGCAAATGCTAATGCGAGAATACATATTAGAATTACAAAACTTATATGCGATTAACATTTATAATTAGAAGCATGGGTTGTTTGTTCATTTTCTAATTCTCATCTTACTTAGTTTCCTAGAACTAGAATTAAACTAGAAGCTGATTTATTATGGTACGAAAAATTGGAAACATTTCATTCTAGTGAGTGCAATAGTCAAGCACCCTGTGATGCGAAGGGACTTGCACTAATCCAAGAATTTGTGGTTGTGCAAAATTAAATGGATTTGATTTTCCATATGTTAGCAAAGACGGGGGAAGGTATGCACCGTATGTGATTAATTAATCTCCCTCTACTAATGGGAACTGCTAAGAGCTTAATTAATCAATTAATGAGAACTGCTAAGAGCTTAATTAATCAGTTAGTCAATAACATGAGTAGCACCAAGAGCTTCCATGCTCCTCACCATATTTAATTCAATTGTGTGCGTATTGCAAGGCATCACAAATCCAGTCTATCTGTTCCAAGGTATTGTACTGCGAAGAGGTGCCAAAGGGACTGGAATGAAATAGATAGAACTAGCACTCTCCATGTGTGATATAGTCAACATATATGGTTTTACAGTAGATCCAGGCTATACTGAATGGTCAGTTTTTATTTTGCCGGTGTGACTTAAATTTACTTGCATAATTTAATTATTGATCAAGACTTTTGAGAAGTCATATTCTCACATTTGTTGTCGTGTAGGACTCGCTACTTCTCCACGCCTATACAAGGGCACAATCCCCTGCAAGGACGAGCCTACTATCAACTATTAGAGTGTCTTGGGGTAATCGTCGTTCACAAACTTTTGTTTCTTTTGCAATTTCATTTCCTTACTTCCTCTAAGATCCTACCACACTTCCAATCAATGCTAACTTCTTTCCCTGCTAGGTAGTTGGTTTCAGTAAGGGAGGGGTGATAATCAACTATACACCTAGTGATCGTCGTTGACCTTTGTGATGAAACTAACTTTACTACTGCAATATTTAATTCTGATTCAGTTTTTAGTTTTTGATTCGGTTGAATCAGCTTTGGATTCAGCTGAATCAATATCAATTTTTTTTTCTGAAATATCATAAGAAAAACTACTTTTTTTGTCAGTCTTTACTAATCTACTGGTAAAGAAAGTTGTTTTTTCAAAGAATTCAACCTTTGCCAGAAACAGTCATTTTGGAAAAAACCACTTCTAGATTCCAACTGATGGACACAGTCGTTTTTAGTGATATTACTTCTTTTCCTGACAGTGTTATAACTTCCATTTTCCACTAGTGGAAGAAGAGACAGATGTAATGATGGTAGAAGCTGGCGAGGGAGAACCCACGAGAAATATCACGGATTGGCGAGCAGATCTTCATGCATACTTGGCGAGGGGAGAAATTCCAAGAAATAGATTAGAAGCACACAAGTTGAAAAGTAGGGCAACCAATTATGAGCTAAGAGATGGAGTGTTATATCGCAGATCTTTTAATGGACCATCGCTAAGATGTTTGACGAGAGAAGAATAACAAAAAGTATTAAAGATGTTACATAGTGGTGACGCTGGTAATCACAGTGGAGGAAGATCTTTAGCATATAGAACAAAAATGCAGGGTTATTACTGGCCGTATATGCATGAGGATGCAAAGCAAATCTCAAGGCGTTGCGAGGATTGCCAGCGATACGGTCCAGGAGCACCATTATCATCTTCAATAAGTGTATGGCCTTTTGGGAATTGGGGGTTAGATATTGTGGGACCATTTGTACCTGGTTCTGGACAAAGAAGATATCTGATTGTCGCAACAGATTATTTCACAAAATGGGGAGAAGTAAAGGCAGTACAACATATTCGCGATAAAGATATTTTTACATTCATCTTTGAAAATATAATCTGCAGATTTGGGATTCCAGCACAATTAGTATCTGATAATGGAAAGCAATTTGAGGGACAGAATATAGAACTGTTACTCAATGCATTTAAGATAAAATGTGGAAAGTCTACTCCTTTATACCCACAAGCAAATGATCAGGCTGAGGAAACTAATAAAACAATCGCAGATATCTTGAAAAAGAAGTTAGAAGGATACCACAGAGCATGGTGTGAATAGGTGCATAATGCAATATGGGCCTACAATACAACTAGACGAGAAGCTACTGGAATGTCACCTTTTTGTTTGACATATGGAGTTGAAGCTGTGTCACCAACAGAAGTCACTATTCCTACAACAAAAAGGGAGGCTTTGGAAAGAAATCTAAGTGTTGGAATGATTTTAAATAAATTGGATGAATTAGAAGAAAAAAGAGAAAAAACTTTGCAACATATGGAAAATTACCATCGAAGATTAGCTCGTGAGTACAACAAACGTGTTAAGAAACGTGAATTTCAACCTGGCGATTTAGTGCTGCGAGAAACACCAAGTTATTAGCGAGAGAGTGGTGGAAATTTGGCGAGAAAATGGGATGTACCATATATCATCAAATAGATAATTGGAACTGGGGCATACAAACTAATGGATCCTGAAGGAAGAGATGTTGGTCAAAGACTCGATAGACCATGGAATAGATTATTTCTGAAAAGGTATTATCAATGACATCTTCTACAAGATAAGAGATACTGGTATGTTATATGATGATATAGGTAATAAATTCTTCTATCTATATTTACAACTGAAAAATTCTTCTGATAACAAAGCACAACAAAAACAACGAGCATTATCGCAAGAAAAGGGAATACAAATTTCGCAGAGATTAAGAATGGGACGAACCTTTATGGCGTGCACCCTAGTTCGCGAATAAAATTTCGAAAGAGGCAAATGTAAGACCTAATATCACGTCATAGGAGGGGGTATATCTTGACATGATTCAGGGGTAAGGTTATACCGCTGCTGGATCCTGAGTCATGCAGATGTTGGGGTTAAAGAAAACCTATCCGGGAGAGATATCTTGGATTTCCAACTATATATGGCTATACCCTGGTTGGACGACCGAGAATCTCTTCCAAGAAATGCAAAGTATGAACAAGGCGCCGAGGTACACGGTTGAGCCAAGGGTGCCAAGGGCGTACGAAACTCCCTTGCCATTCTTGGTAAGTCTTGGCTATGATGCACTTGGCCTGAAGAAAACCCCACTTAGGGTGCAGTCTTGTAACTATAAGCCATATAGGCATAAAGGACAAGAGGATGCGAAAATAGCTGGTTGTTGGTAAATCTGGATGGGAGGAGCTAGTCTTGTATGGCCGATGTGCCCTCCTTGAAGGGGCAACCAGGGGGAAGATAAGGGCGGCACCCTCCATTAGGGAGCTGATAAGTGTCTTAAGACGACAATGTCATGGGGATTTATGATCACAAGAACATTTAGGCCTGTCATATTGTCACGTGATGTAAATGATACAAAGGCAACAAGCCATGAGAGAAATCTTAAGATGAGATTAATGGGTTTTTACATGAAAGTGTAAAGACGTCCTGCGATTTCATCGCAAGACGTCAATGTCATAAGGTTAAATTCTTGCAAGAGAGTTTATGGTTATCATATTGTCGCAAAGATTTTGAAAGAATATGGATAAGACAAAATCAAAGGGTCTTTACATGCAAATGTTAATAAATCCTGCGATTTTGTCGCAGAAAGAAAAAGTTTGGCAAAATAAGACCTTTAATTAGAAAGGAAAAATAAGACCAAAAGAATAATCTTACCAATTAACTATTCTATTTTAAGATTGCAGGAAATATTCATTCATCGCAAAGCAATGTATAAGAAGGCAAATTCTTAACATTGTAGATTCCTTCAGAATTTTTCAGAACATCGCAGCGGTCTTCATTGCATCGCAGATACAAATAAAGGGCAAATTCACCATTTCAAGAAAGATAATAAAGGGCAAATAGGGGAATGGATAAGTAACATTTCATTATCTTCCTTGAAAATATTCCAAGTAAACCAAGTTGAAAGTTAAATTCTAAAAAGGTTTCAAAAGTTACATCACTCGCAAGAAAGAAGAAGGAAAAGAAAGCAAAAATAAAGTTCAAGCCTCGCCAAATTCATTATTCTTGATCGTCAGATTTATTATTCTTGCCAGAGTTATCAACTTCATCAGCATCCTTTTCACCACGAGTTTCTTCTTCTTTTGATTCTTCATCAGCGATTACTTCGCCACTTGCAGTTACTTCTTTGGGAGGACTTCTTTCTTCTTCTTCACCATCTTCTTGGGAAAAAATTTCTTCATCATTAGTAAACTCTAAATCTTAATCCATGGGAAGAGGAATTTCATCATCATCAACCTTTAGAGGAGGAACAGATACAGGAGGGAGAGAATTGGAGAGCAGAATCTCGTTCACAAGAACTTCAGCACTGAGGTGGACCTTGCGAAGGAAACCTCTATCACGATTCCTAATCTCTATATTTTTAAAGTACTCAATATAATCAAGTCATCTTTCTGATTTGTCGCGGGCTTCAAGATAATTGGAAAGAAGAGACTTGTTCTCTTTGCGAGCTTTATCCAATTTGTTGGTAAGATCAGCAATGGTAGTGTAGTAGAAGGATTTCCCACACTACACCCCTATTAAGATCTTATAAAAATCTAAGTGAAACTAGTTGAAGATTAAAAAATTAAACGACACTTTTATTATTTAGATCTAAGAAATGTATACAGAAAATATTCAAACTCAGAATTACAACTTTCTTTTCTGGAGTTTCTCTCTCATCAAGATTTTCTCAACTCTAAAAAATACATCATCCTCATCTGGACTTACTTGAACCCTTTATATAGGAAATTACATAGTGGGTGACAGCTAAGTTTTCCCCTTCTTTCGGATATATTCTGCGATCTCATCGTGGTATTTGCAATATTAATCTTCGCCAACTTTTGTAATCTTCGTGAAACAACACTCTCATAACATGTCTCTCCAATCGTCAGCTATTATGATGCTTCCCCGTGACGCTCGCCAAATGTTGCTGATAGAATCCTCATGACACTCTCGTGAATAATGTCATTTATTAAATAATGTCATTTATTTAATTGAAGGGGCAACCAGGGGGGAGATAAGGGCGGCACCCTCCATTAGGGAGCTGATAAGTGTCTTAAGACGGCAATGTCATGGGGCTCTAAGATCGCAAGATCATTTAGGCATGTCATATTGTCGCGTAAATTATACAGAGGCAAAGAGCCATAAGAGAAAAAAGTTAAGATGAGGTCAAGGGGTTTTTACATGCAAATGTGAAGACGTCCTGCGATTTCATCGCAAGACGGAAATGTCACGAGGCTTTGTTTTCGCGAGAAAAATTAGGATCGTCATATTATCGCAATACAATAAAGAAATGCAGATAAGAAAAGATCAATGGGTCAATACATGAAAATGTAAAGACGTCCTGCGATCTTGTCGCGGAGAGAATACTATCGCAAAGTAAGACCTTTAAGTAGGAAGGCATGATAAGACCATAAGATCACAAAAATATCAAGGTTTGCGACAATATCGCAGAAATTATGAAATTCACAAAAATATTCGTTTATTAACTTTCTCATATTGCAGATGAATAATAGAGGCAAGTATGAGAGTGAATAGAATGATAAAGATTATTATTCATCACCATATGAGAAATTTATATGGATATTAAAGCGCAGATAATTAGTAGATGCAAACTATATTGACCAAGTTATATTTGCAAAAAAGATTATGTTCTTTCATTCATACAGATAAAGGGGCAAAGAAGTTTACACATTAAATTTAAGAAAGTTGCAGCAAATTGAAGAAACTCGCGATTGATTACATAAAAGAAAGAAGTCAGACAGATACATTATTTCATTTATCAACATTATTATTTTTATCAGATTCTTCTTTTTCACCGGATTTCTCTGCTTCATTATCTTTGAGGGGTTCTTCATCATCGCCAGAATTTGTTTCTTCGTCATTTTTCTCTTCTTCACTTTCGTCAAAATCTTCATCAGAATCAGAGACACCAAGATCTGGAATTATTGATGGTATTTCCTTTGCAAGATCAGGATACAAAGAATGAGGAATTCCATGGTCGTCACAAACCTGCTTAGTGGTATCATTACGAGTGATGAGGAGGGTTCTATTAAAATTTGCAGAAGTAATCTCAAATTGGGCTTTCAATCGCGAGTATTTATCGTTGCGAGCAGTAAGATCATTCGCGAGTTGGTGATTAATATCTTCTAGTTCTCTCATCCTTACACGACATCTATCTTCAGAATCTACGAGAATAAGGCACCGTTAAGATGGAAGTTAAAAAAAAGTTAATAGAATAGAGTGGTTAACAACCTTCTTTCTCAGAAATAAAGTCCCTAATTAAGGCCGATTGATCAGCATGAAGACTAGCATCTATACCTAAATTATTCCTAGCATTATCAAGAACATGTGCTGCCCAAGAAAACTCATCATCGCTAGTGATAAGAAGGCGAGAACGAACTTGAGTTTCTCTTGCAAGAAGATCTTTATTTTCGCAGAAGAGTTTATCTCTTTCCATTTGAACTTCGAGAAGAATTTTATGGAAATATGCTAGAGTTTCGCTGCCATTTCTAATTGCTTGATCTTTCTCGTCAACAAGATCACTATTTCTACTTCTTAATCCATTGATCACTTCTTTTGATTCATGATAAAGACGCTTAAATTTATTAGATAATCCTAAAGTGTGTCTGTGTTCAATGGTCAGGAGATTAAACTTAAATTTAAGTTCCTCTATAGAGAGGGATTTAATTTGTTCGTCAGCAAAATTACTTAAGGAGTTATTAAGGCGAGAAAGAAGAGTATTATCATCTACGAGGTTCGGGAAAGGTTTGAAGGAACGTAGCCTCGTCGTTAGACCATAAACATCTGCAAAAATGATTGCTTGGATAAGCTATATAAAAGAAAAATAAAAAATCTAAAAGAAAGAAAAAGTAAATCATACCATAAAGTTGTTTGTTGGCATTGTTAAGATCCAAAATCTTCTGTTTATCAATCAAGCTTCAGTTTCCAACAGTTTATTTTTCTCGCGAAGCTCAGCAATTTCAGCCTCTAGTTTCTCTTTATCTTGGCGAAGGTTAACAACCTTTTTCTTAAATGAAGCACATTTATTATCTAAATCAGCAGCAGCAGCAAAAGAAGCTCTCCCAACCTGCAACAGAGTTTTATAAGTACAAAAAATTTGACGAGAGAAATCTGATGAATTAAGAAACAATTAAGAAAACATACCAGAATACCAAGTGCATTTAAGAAGATTGGAGTTAGAGTTCCAGAAATTCCACGAAGAGAATTATTATCAGATAAGATTGGAGCATCGCACACTTTGATGAGCGCTTGAGCTAGCCCATTAAGAGTCTCATCACCATACTCATTCGCAGTTCCACGAGAAGAATCGGAAAAAAACATAGACAGTTGGGCCATGGAAGAATCAGAGGGAGAAGAATTTTTCACAGAGGGAACTTCTCTAATATCGTCAAATTCTTCTATAAATTCATCATTAGATTTATCCAATTGGGTATGTTGAGAAGATGAATGCTGAGTTTTATTCTTATTCAAAAGAGGCTCGCTGGGTTCTTTATCACGAGGGGAAGAGCGTCTTCCTTCACTTGAAATAGTAGATTTCCCTTTACGATTAGTTGAAGGTTTCTCCTTAGGTTTTGGCTCTAAAGGTGGTAATTCTTCAATTACCTACAAACACAGATAAAGATAAGAAATAGGGGCAACAATATATTGTTAATTAATAAAGGAATATTTCTTACTTCATCTGTGAAAGATCTAAGAGCAAGAAGAGTGTTGGGTTTCCTATATTTCTGGTAATTAAGCTTCATTTTGGTAACCTACAAGATAACGGAAAAGTTAGCGAGAGTGTGAAGGAAAAAATAATAATAGCATAAGAAGATGAGAGAATATACATCGGAAGACCTATCAGGCCAGTTGAAAGTCCATGGTTCATAGTGAGAGAGATTCGCAGGAAGTTGGAGAAAACCGGATATATAAGGACCTTTAAGGAATAAGGGAAAAATAAACCACTTATCGTCATTAGAATGACGAGGGCCATCATTTGTATTGGTATGAAAATCAATATCTTGCATAAGAGCATTTTCATCAGTGACCTTCTTTTTTATGCAAACGGACACCCCAACAGGTACTATCCCTTACCATGGGGAGTAACTGGTAATTTCAAAGAAGTTATCTTGTGATACTTTGCAGGGATAATCGGAATATGTTTATATTTAAGACTTTTGTGTTCTTCGGAATATTGGGATCCTTTGCCAAAGACCACGAGAGCCATATTCCAGTAATAATCTAATATAATCCCCGCCAAGTTGATACACTGCTCGTGAAAATCTCTTATCAGAAATTATTTGGTAAAAGAGTGGAAGTTCAGGGTTGTAAAGAGGAAGTGGAAGACCAGCTTCAAGTTGGCCTGACGAAACTATAATTTTTTCACGAGAACACTGGAAGTTATAAAATAATTCAAGAGAAAGAACAGATTTGGGACTTTGATCTGGGATTAAAGATAAGTCAAATCCTTGATTTTTAAGTTTTTCTTGCATCAAATTGAAAGCAATAAGATTTTTAGCACCCAACAAAGCAACCATTTTGAGAGAATGGAAATGAAAGGATATTGAAAAAATGGCGAAAGATAGTAGATGCGCGATTTGCAGGAAAGCAATGAAATTTGCAGAGAAGAAGAAGGAAAGAGAATGAGAAGAAAGAAAAAGAGAAGAATGAGTGAAGGTATTTATAGCAGAAGAAGTTTCTCGAGAAAATAAATATAGTTAATACAATGAAAGGACGTGAATGGTCAAATTACAGCGGTTTAAGATGATGTGTCGAAAAATATATGGATGATAAAATTATATGAAGATAGCTGGTGAAAGGTTTAGAGACGTGTCAGAATAAAGATGGAGGTGAAAAGATAGGAGATTACGGCAATTTATTCTCACGATCTTTTCTTCTTCGCAGAAAAGATGTGAGAAGAGGCAAGATGTAGTACCAGAATATCGCCACAACGATATTCTCATGATAAGAACAACGCTTTCACGAGAAGGTCAAATATTCCTATAAGTATAAATGACATTATTCACGAGAGTGTCATGAGGATTCTTCAGCAACATTTGGCGAGCATCACTAGGAAGCATCATAATAGCTGACGATTGAAGAGATATGTTATGAGAGTGTTGCTTCACAAAGATTACAAAAGTTGGCGAAGATTAATATTGCAAATACCACGATGAGATCGCATAATATATCCGAAAGAATGGGAAAACTTATCTGTCACCCACTATGTAATTTCCTATATAAAGGGTTCAAGTAAGTCCAGATGAGGATGATGTATTTTTTAGAGTTGAGAAAATCTTGAGGAGAGAGAAACTCTTAAAAGAAAGTTGTAATTCGAGTTTGAATATTTTCTGTAAACATTTCTGAGATCTAAATAATAAAAGTGTCGTTTAATTTTTTAATCTTCAACTAGTTTCACTTAGATTTTTATAAGATCTTAATAGGGGTGTAGTGTGGGAAATCCTGCTACTACCTTCTCTTCTATTATTTATCATACCTCTCATTTCTGCTAATTCCCTCAAAATTTGCTCATTTGCAGTTAGGCTTTGTTCTATTGGTCTTTTTAACGCACTTTCTCTTCTCCTGCGATTTTCCTCTTCATTTCTATCTAAAATTCGCAGTTGATTTTGTCTCCTAATTTCTTCTCCACCAACTTCTTCATTTCTCACCAATTCTCTTTGTTGTCTTTCTATCCTTCTCTGTATTCTGTCATATTCTTCCCGAATATTGCCATTTTCACGATTTTGTGTACGTCTTCTTTCTCGATTATCATGATTGTTTTGCCTTATTGCCTCTTGAAACTCCTGTTCTTCCATTTCTGCCCTCGTCTTTTCTCTCGCAAGCTAGACGTGCTTGTTCAGCATAATGTCTCTCTATTTAATTCTCAATAATTCTTTGATTTCTGACGTGCTCGCGTCCATGTAATATTCTTCTACCTTCTTCGTGATTTTCTTCACCATCTTGATTATCTTCATTTCTTTGATTTTCAATATTTCGTCTTCCATTTAAAGTTTCCCCCTGTGGATTGTTATAATCATTATTTACTCTCTCTTCTCCCTGGCATTGCCCTCTATTTGGATTTTGCGTTTCTTCTTGTACATTTTCTCCATCATTTCTTATGAGGGAATTTCGCCTTGGTATTTCTCTAAGTGACCTTGAACTTGATCTAGTTGTACTTCTTGATCTTCTTCTTTGTAACCTTAAGTTCTCCATTCTCAACTCATGATTTTGTCTTGTTAAATTTGCACATTCCACCGCCTCTAACCTTCTTTCTTCTTGTATTCTTTTCCCTAATTCCTCTGCTGTTTCATCTTCATCTTGATGAATCGACCCTTCTTCTACCTCCTGATTTCTTCCTACTCCATTTTCTTCTCTTAATTGTCGATTTGTTTCTTCTCTCATTGAATCTGATCTCCATGTATGCACGCTTACTCTATCATAATCCACTTTTCCATTTTGTACCGATGTTGATTGGTTTGGTTGTTGAATTAAATTTTCCCTTTCATTCCTTGTTCTATTCCTCCTAGTTCTCATCCTTGAAGATTCTCCTAATACACTTGTTTCTTCACCTGCAATTCTTTTACTTCTTCTCACTATTGTTGGTGGTTCTAATGTATTTCTTCTCCTTCTTCCAGCTATTTCTTCAATTTCTCCAAATCTTCAAATATGAAACTAACTATGGAGTGTATGGAGAAATACGACTCAATACAAACGGACTACAGGTAACTAGTTGTCAGCCTAGCGACAAGCTGGGCTCCAACCCCTTTTTGTATTTCTATTCCTAATCTATGAAAGAAATAGTTGCATTTCTTGGCACTAACATCAAATCTAGATAGTTGAGTATTAAGCCTTTTCAAGAAATCCATTGTTTCATTACAAAGTTCCCCAAAAGTAGTAAATGATAAAGTGTCGAAGTTGTAACCATGGGCTAAGCATTTTTCCAAATATTTCTTATGCTTTCGTTTGACTGCCCTATTCAGTGCTAACCCTGGACGATATGTGTGCACCCCTCCTCCGGTGAATGGCGAAACACCGGTTACATCCAAACACTTGTCACGCCCATTGTCCCAATTAAGAACTAAAATATCAGCCGGGCGGAGAGAACCTCCATCATCTGCCAACAAACCCAGATTTGCTTCTTTTCTAGCCGGCACCCTACACGAAAACACATATCTGCAAATATGTCACGCACGAGATCGTGACGAAATTTGATGCATACCTCATGTGCGCAGTGTAAGGCATGATCCCCATAACAGTCCATATCCCTCCTGTAAAAAGCACAAAGGCTACCTTCCACAAAAAGAGGTATACCAAGCCTATACCGTAAAACTGCTCCAAATTCCTGAGCCCCAACCCTCTGATTAAGCCCCTCGATAGGAATAGCCTTAAGGTAGTATTGTGCGTGGATATCTTTATTGAACTCCCAAATAGCACAATCTCGAGATGACATGGAAAATTTAACCGGCAAATCCTTCATGACAACATCAAAGTAAATCACTGCCAAGGTCTTCATGGGATGGGGGGAAGTAAGCTCGATGTTGACGTCCGGACCACATATGCTAGAGAAAAGCTCTATGGCGCGCTGCATGTTATGATTAGGGCCCTACAGTTGAGCGTTACGAAGGATGCTGATCTGAAGTGGCTGAGTCTGTATGCAAGATGCCAAGTAGCAATAGTTTATTGCATCATCCATGAAGTAGATACCTAAACCACCCAAGATGAGAGGTAGAGAATACATACGGTACTGCAACAACCCCATACCAGGCCCGTCATTAGTAACAATGTGACGCAGATGTAACGACAGGTGAGCATCAAACAAAACTTGAGCATCTATGACAAAATACGGTCTGGTGGTTCTCATAGAGAAATACAGACGAGAGACTCCACCACAACTACGCAACAATAATAATTCACTTTGGGGATCATCTAGCTTCCTAACGGAGTTCATTAAATTGTTAGTTTTGACCAATCTACTCTTGATCATGCTACTGCAGAACTCATGGTCTAAACTTATAGGCCCCCCTAAAAGCTTTACCCCCTTAGTTGGTCTGCAAATTTGGGCAGAAAAGACGTCCCTGTCATGGCATCGTATATCCAACGTAGGCCAGAAGACCTCTGTCTTGGCGATGTTAAGATTAAGACCCAGTTTGCTACCCTCATTTTTGATGATGTTGAGAGCTTTATAAACCATTAAAGTGTATCCAATTATCGTTCCATCATCCAAGTACCAAGCATGTAAATCCAAATTGCATTCTGTTTCAATCCTCTTGACCAAAGGGTGTAGAGTAAGAGAAAAAATAAGGGGACCAAGAGGGTCGCCTTGTTGAACCCCTTGGGCAGAAGACAATGTGGATTCATTGTAGTACAGTTTAGGAGGCTTAGAGTAACAAAACTCCACCCACTTAGAGATTGAGGGACAGTGGTTTCTCACTTCTTGTAACATAGCGGACCTACTGACCATGTTAAAGGCGTTGCTGAAATCAACTAGTAGCATAGTCATAGTGGAAGAATTACCTTTCTGTTGTAGAATCATATTGATGGAGTGTAAGATGGCTTCCCCTCCACATGGTACTCCTACCCCAAACTGGAAGTCTTTGAGGTATGTGCACATATCCTTTCCTATAGTTTGGGCAGCAACCTTGGATACTAATCTCCTCCACACTGTCCCAACAGCTATCGGATGAATTCCACCATCCGGTTTGAGCAAGGGCGTAAGAGGTGCGCTCGCCACGAATTCTCCCAAAGACGATGGACACCTGCCATCGAACCAAATATTGACTACACCTTTTATGGAGGTAAGTAAATCATCAGCCACCACAGCGGCAGGTCCATTCAGGGCATCAAGTAGATGTTGAACCCTCAAACCATCTCTCCCACAAGATGTGCCTTTGGGGAAGCTCATTAACCTACCAAGAATGATCTCATTTGAAGAAACAACACTGTTTACCACACTTGGACTAGTAGGCATGTCAGGTGGAGGGGCAAACGGGTGCTTACCAATCAATATTTTCAAAGTATCCTCCTCATCAGTAGCCATACCATTCGAAGTGAGTACTTTTATAGCAGCAGTAAAAAGCCCATTACGTATTTTCTTTCTACATATACTCAAGTTAAGAGCCTCCTGATTGTTGTTCTTCCTGCATTGCTTGTTTTTATGCTGAGTGTGTTCAAGGAGCAATTTTTGGACTAATTGAATGCAACCGTCAGGCACGTACCATTGCACAATAGATAGATTGATTGCTTTAATCTGTAAAGTCCTTCGGTTTCCCGATTTTTCCTCACTACTGCTTTTGGGGATGTGTAAGTGTAGAATACAAACAGGTAACAACAACAATTGTATCCACACAGAAACTTCACCAGGATTTGCACGTACCTTATCAAGTGCATACTTCAAAACTTTTGAGAACTGCAATTTACACTTTGGAGGAATAATTTTGAAAGTTTGAATATATTGCTGAAACACTTTGTCGAGAAGTTCCACATTAAGGAAAGGAAGCAAAGGAGCATCAATATCATCTGCAATGTTGTCAGAGGTTGGAGGAGGACACATAATTCCATTAACCAACAAGTGAGCGTCTGTGCTATTAAAAGGGCCGAATAAGCCATCTCCAGCATGAGATTTACATGGTCTTCTCCAGGCACGAAGAAGCATGCATTCCGTACATAACCACATTCGCAGTTGAGAGAGGACGTCTTCCCATGCTTTGTAAACTTCACGATTTGTATCTATCCGTTGTTTGCAACGTTCGTTCTCCTTACCATAAACAAAGTGTTTATCTCTGAGATGCTGAATCAAATAAGCTTTTCCCAAACCTCTTCCACCCGTACCATTCTTACAACCATCGAATCCTCTGAACAGGCAATGAAAATAGGTAGAAGAAAGTTGATTTGGGTCCCTGGAAACACCTTGGCTCTGTAATAATGTTGTGTTTGACATTAACGTATTCATGTGAAAAATGAATATTCTACTGGAACTGTGGATTGGGAGTTTTAACAAACACCTTGTGTGCCAAAAATGAAATAAAACGGGTGTTTATGAAGAAAATAATCCACACCAAAACTGATTTCGCCACCTGCTAAGATAAAATCAAAAGCAAACCACCTAACCCAAAACTGTCTTGAGTCTAAAGACCCATGTTCAAACGATATCAAAGTAACAAGAATCACAAGAACCTAGAATCCGATCAAAGTAACAAGAATCCGGTAACAAGAATCACACAAACCTAGAATCCAATCAAAGTAACAAGAAACCGGTAACAAGAATCACACAAACCTAGAATCCGAACAAATTATCAAGAATGAGGATTACCAGAGTCACGACCACAAATTCGTCCCTTGAAAATTTGCTACAGTAAAAAGTCAAATTCGTCCTGAAATTTGTGGACGAATTTTTAGATACTGTAGCAGGCGAAAAAATCGCCTGAAATTGTGATTTCACTATGGAGTTGTTTGTTGGCAATAGATTTCACTTCAAATTGTAATTAGAGATTTTGGATCTTCGTTCCCCTTAGCCGGCGCCAAAATGTAGTAGCGGGATTTCCCACACTACACCCCTATTAAGATCTTATAAAAATCTAAGTGAAACTAGTTGAAGATTAAAAAATTAAACGACACTTTTATTATTTAGATCTCAGAAATGTTTACAGAAAATATTCAAACTCAGAATTACAACTTTCTTTTCTGGAGTTTCTCTCTCCTCAAGATTTTATCAACTCTAAAAAATACATCATCCTCATCTGGACTTACTTGAACCCTTTATATAGGAAATTACATAGTGGGTGACAGCTAAGTTTTCCCCTTCTTTAGGATATATTCTGCGATCTCATCGTGGTATTTGCAATATTAATCTTCGCCAAATTTTGTAATCTTCGTGAAACAACACTCTCATAACATGTCTCTTTAATCGTCAGCTATTATGATGCTTCCCCGTGACGCTCGCCAAATGTTGCTGAAGAATCCTCATGACACTCTCGTGAATAATGTCATTTATACTTATAGGAATATTTGACCTTCTCGTGAAAGCGTTGTTCTTATCATGAGAATATCGTTGTGGCGATATTCTGGTACTACAGGTAGAATGAATACTTCTTTCAGATTCTGCGAGTGAAAGTGATAAAAGATCATTTAGTCAAAGATTTTGCAAGAACTATAACACAAAATTTAACAGAAAAGTCAATAAGAGAGAGGCAGTCAATTGACTACCTTCCTTCTGCGAGGTTAAGTTTTGAATTAATGAAAAGGAACAGTTTTCCCATTGATTCATAGTGTCATCGAATTTATCGCCAACCACACCCTTCAGACGAGATTTCATGTTTTCTTCTCTAGTGCGTAGATACAAGTTTTCCTTTGCTAGTAAAGAATGAGATTCCTTCAATTGAGAGCACTGGTCTTGAAGCTCGCCGGCCTTCAAACTAAGATTTAACCTACCTTTGATAAGTTTATCCTTCTCAGCAGCGGATGATTCAGTTACTTCCTTAAGCTTATTTTTAAGGGAACGAAGAGATTGCTCCTGATTATCGCATATCCTTTGTAGATTACTCAATTGCTGTGAAGAAATCGCCATCACGCTTGAAAATCTATGTTTTTCTTGGGATAAAGTTCTATTTTCATCTGATAAAGATTCTACCTCCAGGTTAGACTTGGTTAACGAATATGAGAGACGAGAAACCTCATTACTTAATAAACTTTGATTTCGCGATAAATGATTATTCTCATTAGTAAGATTATCTATTTGATCAATCGAATATGTATGAAGATTATATAATCTATTATACTGGTCCATCCAAGAATCTCTTTCGAAACGAGCTTCATCAGCAATGGATTCAAACTTAAGTCTCTCCATGAAATGAGTCCGATTTGAAACTAATATATGAATCAAGAATTTAAGAAAAAGACTTGAGTACAGAAGATATAAAAGTAAAACAGAAAAACAAAAGAGCATATGCAAGAAAAATGTACCTTTCAGCTCGTCATTTTTTCTGCGAAGATTCTCGCAGTCTAGAGAAGAATTACGAAGCATATGATTCAAAGTATCACATTTAGCAGTTTTAACTTGAAGGCTTTTCCTCAGAGCTTCAATCTCATTTTCCAAAGATGCTCGCGAAGCATTACAATCAGAGCCAAAATACTTGAGAAGAGTCTCGCAAGCTTCCTGTTGGAGAGGGTCAGTGGAAGACTTTCTAGTATTGTCTAAAATGTTAGACAAGATTTTAAAAACAACATCAACACCTGGAAAAGTTTCGTTTGATGAAGGAATGGGTGTAGAAGGTGAAGTAGTAATGAGAGAAAGTTGACAATAATTTGTGATGGTTGAGTTGTCAGGAGGAGGAGTATGTGGAAAAACAACAGTTGAAGGCCGTAAAGGACTATAAGGAGTCTCAGTCACAACAATTTTAGAAGCCTGATTTGTCAAAGGGTCAGAAGAAGTAGAAGTATGGACAACGATATTATTGCAAACAAAAGAAGAAATATTTAGTTGCGATGATGTGGGAGTAATCCTCACGGATGTTAACGTGGGCATAATGAGATCTTCCCTAAGTGTCTTAAAATAGCGAGATCTCTTGGGAAGTTTAACCGGGTTCTCGTCATTCTGCGAATAATAACTCAGATAAGAAACAGAGGCAACAATATTGTTATTAAAAAATAGAGGGTGTTTATTACTACCTTATCATTCGCAGAACTCCTCTTCTTCTTGTCTACTAGTCTTTTGCGAGTATTAGGGTTTTGAATCGTGGATTATGTGTTAGATATAGTTCCGCTAAAAAGAAGACATAACATGGAAGTTATAAAGAATCAAATAAGAAAAATTGGAGAATGAAAGTAAATATTGGCTTAAATAAATGTCATAAGTCAAGAAACATACCTTGATGACTCCATTAGAATAGTAGCAGAAGAATATGAAGAAGAAGAAAAGTTGCAGATGGAAGATGAAGTAGACAAATGAAGAAGATGAAGAAACGGAAGAAGAAAATTAGTTTGGAAACTTAATTCTACCTTTTATAGGAAAAAGGGGGTGGACCTATTGAGCAGAGATGTGTCAATAAATGGAGGAATTCACAACACGTATAGGAAAGGCTAGATTAACGGAATCTTGTCGAGGAGAAAGTATTAAAAGGGAAATGAGTTGCGAGGGTAATAAAGAATATTGGTTCTCATGATCTTCTCTTCTTCGCAGAAAAGACATGAGAAGAGGCAAGTTGTAGGACCAGAATATCGCTACAACGTTATTCCTGCGATATTAACAACGTTTCTGCGAGCGTCACCGCCAATTCTTTAACAACGTTTCACGAGCGTCACAGAATATCCAAAAGAAACTGACGATGGAAGAAATAAAAGAAGAATATGTTGATCATGCGATGGTCATCATTCTTGCGATAGAGAATATTGTAGCGATCGCGATGAGATTGCAGAATAGATCCGAAATAGGAGCAAAACTTAGCTGTCATTCATTATATAAATCCCTATATAAAGGGCTCGATAGATCCAGAAAAGGATGATATATTTTTGAGAGCTGAAAGAGTCTTGAGGAAAGAGAAACTTCAAGAGAATATTTGTAATCTTGATTCCTTCCAATTCTGTAAACACTTCTGAAATTTGAATAGTAAAGTGTCATTTAAATCTTTGAAGTTTAATTGATTTCCAATAGATTTCTATAGAATCTTAACAAGGGTGTAGTGTGGGAATTCCTGCAACTACAGTCGAGGAAGTTACTAGTCTTGTGACCGATGAGGCTATGGCGGAAGAAGAACTATCTTATGACGAGGAACGTATGGAAACTTCCACTCCTAGTCATGAAGAAGGTATGAAGACCGGTGACGGAGTTATTGAAGAGGGTTTTAAACCCAGTGGTCTCGAAGGTATTCCTACCGGTGATCCCTCATTCTCCCCGAACCAGGGTACTAAAAATGATGAACAATCTTCGATCCCTGCTGGGTCTGGTCAGGAATTTTCTTTCGGTAAGATTTATTCCTCTGATGTGCAAGTTGATCTTAACGCTGCTATGGGGATAGCTTCGGACTTCTCCTTTCTTTCTCCGAACGATGATTGGGATGTCCTCGGCGGGACCACTAGTGAGAAGACCGCTGAAGCCGAAGATAGCTCTGACGGTGAATATGCCGAATCCCAGGCTAATAGAGAGGCCAAGTCTAAAAGAGATCATGCTGATGGGAAGAGAGCTGCTGACGGTGAGGCTTCTTTTGAGGTATCTTCGGAGGGCTTTGACATGGCAATGATGGTGATGATACCACACTTGAGTGGTTAATGAAGAAAAATTTGATGTTCGTGTCTAATCCTGCGCCCCTGATCCCTGGTGAGAAGGATTATGATGCGTTTACTCGTCAGATGATGCATCTGACAACCCCTGATGAGGTTGCGGAGGCCTGGGAAAAGAATTTATGAGTCAGTTCTCCTAGCCTTTTAGTTGATCCCCCGTATTCTGTCTCTGGTATGATGGTTATTACCGATGGGTACTAATATGGTTATCCTCAGCAACGGATTCTTGAGGTAAGTCTCTGAAATATCTCTGAAGCGCGTGATTTATTGTTTATAGGCTTATTACTCCTCATTTGTTTGTTATCAACACAGATGATAAGAAGTGAACATTGTAACCACACTCTTTGCCAGTTTTTCAAGTCGAAAGCCCTTAAGCTGGAAGGTAAGCTTCGTCATAGAGAAGATGAGATTTCCGCTGCCGAAGCTGTTATCGCTGCCATGGATCAAGAAATTTTGGAGTTGAAAAACCGATTGAAAGGGAAAGAGCACCTCGGCGCTGAGGAAGAAAAGCTTCGTCTTAAGTTGGCGTTGGTCCGTACTGAATTGGAGAAGGCTCGTAACGATGCTTCCTCTTCCCAAGGTTCGTTTACTTTATTTTGCTTCTCTCTTCCTTCTTCTTAGTGTTCTATCTGAGTCTCCCCATTCATATTCAGTGGGCGATCCCGAAGATCTAAGATGGCTTCGAAGCGAGAGAATTCGTCAAGCCTCTCGGATCAGAGAGTTGGTGCAGCATACCAAGGAAGAGGCTGATAAATGGAATGCTCGTGCCTATGAGCATAACACTTTGATAGCTAAGTGGAGATAAAGGCACAGCCAGATGGTCGATATGCAAAACCTATATAATTCTAATCGTCGGTTTTTCAATGACACTTTACTATGGACTCGTGATAACCTTCGTTTGGAACGTGAGTCTGTATCTCGTTTAGAGGCTAAGGTAACGACTTTGGAGGAAGAGATGTGTCATGCCAGGGCTTCCCCTGATACTCATAATTACATACGACAACTTGTTAAAGAGAGAGACGATGCCAGGGCTGAATCACATGCCCTTAGCAAAGCTTTAACTGCTTCTCGGAGTGACGTTTCTCATTTGGTTGATTCTGAAAAATATCTTGAAGTTAATATGTACATGCTTACCAAAGGCATAAAAAAAATGAGCGATGAAGTGAATCAGATTCGTCACTTAGACTCCACGAAGCAGGTAGAGTTGGATGAGTGTCAGTTTGTTCTTATGACTCTTCAGTTGGACTATAAGAAAATATCCGATGAGTATGATTTTCTTGACGAAGCCCAGGATGTCGTAGTTAATGAATATGAGATAGCTTCGGCTAGTATCGAAGGTATATATTTGTTTGGTCGTGGGTAACTATATGCTTCCTTTCAACTAACTTTTTTTTTTTTTTTAGAGCTCAAGGGACAGCTTAACCTTGAAAATGAGGAACTTAAGAAGGCTCAATATTCCTTAGTGTACCAAGAAGGTTAGACTAAATATTATGAAGGATTAGCAGGGTCCCGTGATGTGGCAGCGCAAGAAGCAGCCAAAGAAGTAGTTAACTTGAGATCTTCCTTGGCCCAGTCTGAACTTAAGTATACCGTTATCGCGCATAAGGCTCGCTGTCAACTTGCCGAGGAGGTTAACAAAACTTTGTCTAGGATTAAACAAGGTCTCCTGAAGGATCACAACATCGTTAAGCATTATCCTCGTCGTCCTATTCCTGAACCCCCAACCTGCGTGTCCGATCCCTCTTCGGAAGGCAGCGTTCCTTCATCTCAGCAAAAGGACCCCGCTGATCTCATCGGACCTTCTAGGGAAAAATAAGGCTCGAAACTTATAGAAAGTTGATCTTTGTTGATTACTTGGCTTTGGACCCCCTATTTTTTCTATTTCTTTGTTGCTTGCTCCAGTCTTCCACCTCATTGTCTAGCCTTTAGCTCCTTTATTTCAGCCATCATCTCTGCACGGAGACTTTTCCTAGCTAACTTGTGGTCTTCGGGGATTGTGGGTCGTCCTGCTCTCTGAACTTCAGTATCGAAATAGTTTGTATCTTCGGGATCATAATCTGGGTCGGATCGTCGGTTTCCTCTGGCATTTCTTTGATTCAATGGCTCGGGATTATGGACATTGGCTACTATCATCCTTCGGTGTTGGTTTAGTATTGGTGCCATGGAGTTGGCCTCGTCGTGTAATTTTCGACCTATGCATTGTTAATGATCCTATCTTTGAGTTGCTTATTCTCTTGCGCAAGAAAGGCCACTGCATATGCGTACACCCTCTGGTTCTTCCTTAATTCTTCATATTCTGCCATCATTTGGATGGAGTGGTTCAATCCTTGGTGTGGTGTAGCCACCTGCAATTGTCCTCCGGCCAATACAGTTTGATCTTCATCAATAATTTTTATAAGTGGGACCGGTGGGTCAATGTGCGGGGCCTGGATCTCCAGCGGTTGTTGTGCGGGTTGATTTGTTATTATTGATGGTTGGTTAATTAGAAGCGGTAAATTCTGTTCATTATTTAGCGGTATCCCGTATAGTGGCTGTTGTATTACTGATTACGCCATTCCTTCACGTTGCTTGGTTGGTCGAGTGGCTGCGGTAACTTTGGAAACTCCTGCTCTGGAAGCTCCTGCTTTGGATGCGTCGGCTTTTGCGGTTGTGGTTTTTAGTGCCTCTGCTGCTATTATGCTAGCTTCTAAGGGCATCGTACTTTTAGCTCCATCTTGTCTTTTATCCACTTTCTTAATATTTTCTCCCCTCTGCTTGCTACAGGTTATGACAGGGGTTACCCTTGGTGCGTCCTTTAATGATACCTTGGCCTTTCCCACATCCTTCACTTTTTCCATCTTTGACTCGTGCTGCCCAAAATAAATCATCATCGGAGAAATGATAACCACGTAGGCATGGTTAGTAATTTAGTTCGGATTGGACAAAACGGAAGGTGGAAAATCCTTAAATTATGAAAACTCAATCGAGCGCTTAAAAATGCGAAGATCTGCTTGAAAACCTTATCATCTTAATAAAAACGTATGAAAGCGCGGATCTGCCTATAGGATTTTTGAGTCTCTAAGTGAGAACATATGAACACGTAGATCTGGCATACGCAGATCTTTTTATGAGGTTTTTAGGTTTCAAAATAAAAACATATGAAAACGTAGATCTGGCAGATGCAGATCTGTTTATAAGGTTTTTGAGTTTCTAGATAAAAACATGTGAAAACATAGATCTGGCAGATGCAGATCTGTTTTTAAGATTTTTGAGTTTCTAGATAAAAACATGTGAAAACATAGATCTGGCAGACGCAGATCTGTTTATAAGGTTTTTGAGTTTCTAGATAAAAACATGTGAAAACGCAGATCTGAAATGATCAAAAATAAGCAAAGTCACAAGATAAGATAAATCTTTTACCGGGACAAAGTCCTTGTTTCTAGCGCCAAATTGTGAACACATAAATTACAATGGTCTTTATATGTTCACAAACTATATTCGCATTTGTAGATGGCAACTTTATGGGGATAAAATGAATGTAAATAATATGAATACGATGACTTACAGACTCAAAGTCTGAGGACTCGTCATTGTCTACCTATAAGGGGATGATTCTAACGATCATCATAATGTTGCACATATGTTATGAAGTATACTAACAACAACATAAAAGTAAAGTACTGAAATGTAAAGAACAAAATAATTTACGTGGATCAGCACTAAGGCCTACGTCCACAGGATTGGTGTTTCACTATACTCTGAATGATTACATAGATAGTCAGATGACTTTGGGGTGAATAACGCTGCTTAGGGGAATAAAATTCATACCTATTCTCTCTCTTTCCTAAATTCCCTCCTTACTAATTCCAATTGGTCGACCCCTTTTATCTTAGTGAGATGGGGTATTTATAGGGATAAGTTATGGGCCCCACTTATGAAGACCGTTGTAATCTTATCCTCTTGATTTCTGTGCACCTCCTGTTGCTATCTTCGGTCTTGCTCGAAGGGTCCAGTGGTTATCTTTGATAACGATGGGTCGGTGTATCATCCTCCACAGGCTGCTTGACACGTATCCTTTGTTACATGTAGTTAATGCGAGTGGTTGGGATGGTCTGTATTCGTCGGGCAGATGTAAGAAGCTCTTGTTACATCTGTGTCAGCGAGTCCTGCCCCAGCCGTTGATCTTGTATCTTCCTCGGGATGGAGTAAAGTAGGTCATAGGGTGCTCTTCAGTGCTTCTCAGTATTCGGATGCTTCAGTTCCCCTGAACTCTGCACCATTAGATCACTCTGATGATGGATACGTGTTCGTGGGAGGGGCCCATTGGGTGCTGGGGCGTGTCATCAAGGCTTGATTCCCCTAACTGTGTGTCCTCCACGTGTAGCTCCTCCGACATGTGGCGAGTGACGGATTTATGTGCATACAACTTTGAATGTTGATAGAAGAACTCAGGAAAATAACTTTGTTGGGGACTTTCCATATTGCCAACCGAATAAATCTCCCAAGCAAAAGCTATCAAACCCATCAGATTTCGACAGCCATGCCAGTACTTGCAGCATGCCAGACAACATATAGGGGAGTCCATTTGTACTCTTCCACCGTGACTTCCAATTTTTGCTCAAACTCCCACACCCTTCCTCAGCACTCTCCACACATCTGAATTTTTGGAGCAAGGGCCTTTGCATTCCAGAAACACTTTCATCTATCTTATTTCCTTTTACTTTTCCTATGTTTATTTCAATCCATGACGAGTAAATTTGCTTACGCAATGTAATTTCCTTACTTTCTAATTTTATAAATGAAAATGTATTCGGCATTAGTTTTTGGACTGATTGCGATAACAAAGACTAACAATTCTCAAATTGGAACAACTTAATTACAATTTCACTTAAATAGTTGAACAAACTTTATTAGAGAGCATGGGTATGAATTTTTCTTGGGTGATTCTATGGGTCCGATTCCCAATCCAGTCCAGACAAGTGTTTGACCTGAAATACAAGTGAGAAAAATAGTTCTTCCCTCACAATGGAAGTGCAGAGTACAAGCTACCAATCCAATAATATGTGAAAATGGAATTTTGCACCTGGAATAATACGAATAAAAAATAGGTAAAAAATGAATTTTGCAATTGGCATAATAATAGTACCTTTAGTACTCAAGAGGAAGTGAAAATGACTATTTCAGGAACCGTGAAAACAACCAGATTACCCTAATCGGTAATAAGGATAGTAAATATTCTGGACACTTTATAAATGACCAGACTACCCTTATCGGGTCATCAAATTCCCAATAGATAGACCCCATGTTCTCATTCTGATGAACTGGGGATGTAAATTATTAGATTATGCCATTATGGGAACTCGGGTCATCAGATTCCCATAGACACACCTCATGTTATGATTTTGATGAGCTGGGGATGTAGAATACCAGATTATGGGAACTTGGCTTATCAGATTATTAGATTCTGATAAAAATAAGTGTACATGCATTTTACTACAAACTACATCCAAAGGATAGAAACATACTATTCATCTCAAATGAAAGTAAACGCTCAACAATGGACACAAGATGTACGTGGTTCGGTATGATTACCTACGTCCACGGGGGTGAAATGATGAATCTTATTACTTCAAGGTGTTACAAAGGTGTTGCTCTTAGTTGGATTTCTTTACAAGATGAACTTACTTCTCACTCACTTCTTCCTAATGTTAACTCGAGTTTCTCTCTCCTTTTTTTCCCAAAAATTACAACTTAACTTTCCTGAATACAAGTCCCTCTATTTATAGGAGAAGTTCCATACACCCAAGTTAAGGTGTTGGTCATGTTACATCAATTCAGCAGTTTTATGGTCGGACCGACTCATGTCGCCTTATATGGCCGATGCATCTTGACTCTTCGCCTTTCTTTCGTCCGAGCCGACCTCTCTAGATGCTTTCTTGACATGATGTCGCCCGTTTCTGAATGTCGCCCATCTTTGACCGTTGCTTTTATGGTTAGCCGATGTGTCCCATACTTTCTTATTCGTTTGACCAGAGTACCTCGTTTGTCCCGTCGCGTCTTGTCATGTCATCTTTGTCAGAAACCTGAATCAAGTCTTATCCGACAGCTGTAGAACGATCACGCCCGATCCACGTGGCTCCTGAAATATCGCGCCACTAATCTTCATTCCATGCTTCGCGTTTCTTCGTGTTTAGGTGCGCCAGGCCTAGGATGTTGCCACCTGGATCTGTGTATAATTTACACCTACATTTATGCCCCTTCTTTCTCTCATGTAGCAGACACGAGTGGAAGAAAGTCGTTTCAACCGCCACGTCCTCGTCCATGCCGCAGATCTCCCCATGCAGCGTCCCACTAACTCCACTTTATGACTGGTAACCGTCGGCGTCGGTTATAATTCTTCTTCTTTAAATAGCCCGCTCCTTTCTTCCTTCTTCTTCTCTGCCCTTTCTTTCTCTGTTCTGCCACAGTGGTTTTCTCCCAAGTTTCTTCGCATTTTGCGCTTCTCAAAAAACCCTAGATTTCTTGGTTTTCTTTCGTCATTTTCTCCTCACCGATCGACACAGTAGCTGCTATCGCCTCATCTTTCTTTGTTGAAAACCGAGTTCTGCACTATCTTCGTTAAAGGATTCTTCTCCTTCCATGGCTGAAAAGAGGTCTGTTGATGACGTTTTTTCCGAGTTTGATGTTCCCCCCCTTGCTTCTCTGTTTTTGCTTGAAATCCCTTCTAGGTATGATGATCACGCGATAAAATCTATTTTTGCTGATAGCTCTTCTTCTATTTCGTGCAGGTCCGAGAAAAGGGTGAAGGATCTCTCTGACGAAGAGTTCATTGAGCATCTGAAGGAAAAGTACGATCTTCACAATTACGAAGTGACCCTTCTCTCGGGCCGAAACGGTATCTTGAAGAAAACCGATATGAAGAAGCACGAGCAATCGGCTGATTGTGTGGTCATCACCTTAGGTCAGCTGGAGCTGGGCCTTCGTCTTCCCTTATACAACCCTGATAGCCCATTTTATTACGAGATTTTGTCCCAGATTTGGCCTTCTCGTTCTTTAGCTCAATGGACTGGCAATACTTTCCGAATTATGAACGAGTGGAGGGATCGCCGCGATGGTCATGGTTCTACTGCCGAGTGGTCGACCTACAAGCCCGAGGACGCTCCTGAATATACCGTTTCCAATTTCCTTGTCAACTATCGAGCTGGTACTTCAACCTTAGGAGAACTTGTCGGTTTTGCTGCTAGTCCTCATCGGGTCAAAACTATGCCCGAGGGTGTTGAAAGGATGATGCTGGATGCCGATCCCATCATCCAGGGTTCCAACAAGCGAGCCCGCCATTCTAATGACCCGATTTATCCCCGAGTTCCACTTCTAGTACGAGGTCCGATCCTTCATGGTGACTTCACGTCGCCTACTTTTCCCGTCGAGCCCTATTCTTTCTGGGTGGTTAATGATGACAAGGCTGATAAGGTATGCGCTTTTCTTGATTTTTATCTTGCTAGCTTCGGGCGTCAGTTAGTCATTTTTTGTTGTTTAAAAATCTCAAGTCGGCTCCACCAAAACTATCGGGTCTAGGAAAAGAGGTGCTGGCACAAGGGTTGAGGAAGACCAGGGGAAGGTAACAAACATAATGATTTTCTTATAAGTACATGTACTTGCCCCTGTTTTTTTCCTTCACATGTTCTGACGAGACACTTGTGCAGAAATACCCAAGGCGCGATGATGACGACGCTGGCGATGTCGACCCTACTCCGCTTAGGCGTAATCCTGGTAGAGGTAAAGAAATTGCTAAGCCATTGCCGAAAATGGGCCCTATCATTGATCTTTCCGATGAGGATGAGCTGTTTGGAGAGAATGTGTCGGGTGACAAAGGTGATGAACAAGGTGTGGGCGACCAGCAGGAGCCTTCGGAGACGCCCGTTGTAGAGAAGGTCGTTACTAATATGCCGGTAGAGCTTCCTTGTGTGCCCCAGATTACTGAGGGATCGTCTTCTAGTGCTGAAACTTGCTTTACTGTCTCTGGCCCGATCATGAATTCCTTGGGTGCGCTTACTTCCTCCGACTTTGGGAAGTATACTGGTGAAGAAATGTTGAATGTTGTACCCTGTTATGGCGACATCGCCTTGACACTTGACACTGTGGTGAGCGACTCGTTTCTGTATGGTAATGCCCCACTTATGATTTCTGTTCTTAGCGTCGCTTATGATGTAAACTCGTTTGTTTGTGTTAGATTATGAACCACGTACGCTTGGATGCCGCCAATCTCCTTCGAGATAAGCAGTTGATAGAGTCTCCCCAACTTCAACTTCAGAATGAGAAGGGTCGCGTGAACGAGCTGGAGATCAAACTTGTCGACGCTCAAGGTATATGATCATTCTTAACTTGTGTTGATTGAGTTTATCGTGCCAGTATCCTGAGTCGGGTATCCTTCTTCCTAGCCGAGGTATCTAGTATAGGTATAGACGCTTCTTCGGAGTTTAGGATTATGAAGAGAAAATGGGATATTGATAAGGGTCTAGTGGAAAATCTTCGTCAACGAATGACAAACAAAGATGACAAAATAGACCGTCAAACTGAGAAAATTGCTAGACTTGAGGACGAGTTAGAACGACATCGCCGGTTTGATTATGATCCTGCCGAGATGGACAATTTACGGGCTCATTTGGGATCTTCTCAGCGCCTTCCTGCTGAAAAAGCTGCTTTAGCCACGAGTTTGGAGCAAAGGGTAGACGCTCTTCAATTACAAAATCGAGATCTTCACGAGGACCGCCGATGAATATTGAGAGATAAAGATGTGGTGGAGCGAGCTAATAGCGATTTACTGGGCCGAGTGAGTGAATTTGATAAAGTTATGGGCGATTTAGAGTGGAGTAGATCGCAGCTTACGGTGCTTCAAGCGTCGCATAATCGGTTAATGAACGATTGGAATGAGCATAAGAAGTATTGCCCCAGCAACGAGTTCAACGAGCAACATTATAACGAATTAACCATGAAGTTTTCCAAGGCCGAGGATGAGTTGTCCAAGTCGGTAGAGTCGCTTCAGTCGGTGTTGCCCGCCCTGTCAGGTCTCTTAGACGATGTGTTGAGGCCGTTTTTTAGATCTAGGTTGCGCTTTATTCTTGCAAAAATGTTAAGTCGTACCCGATGAATAACATCCTATCTTTGTGGTTTTGTAGCCGAGCAAAAGCGCTCTCAGGAGCTGGATCTGGAGGTTCGCCGATTGAAGCAGGACGAGGTCGATTTGGGCTCCAAGTTAGCTGAAGCTGAGGAAAACGCTTCCCAGATTACCCAACAACTCTATGATGAACGCGTCGCCCATGCGGAAGAGTTAGATCAGAAGGTTCAGGCTGGCGTTATGGACTGGGTGGAGAAGAAGCGGCTCGAGGTCGCGCAGAGGAAGGCCGGCGCGGCTCCTCCCAAGGCTTAAACTTTCTTTTTGTGGTGCTGCGTCACTATGTTGCCCCTTCCATCGGGTTGTAAATCGCTCTAAACACTTCTCCCCTTTTTAATTTCCGCTACCCCGCTTGTTTTTTTTAATGGGGGTGCTGCGTCACCGATGATGTTTGTTTTATTCTCTTTAGACTCTTCGTTTCTCTTGGTCACATGACGCTTTCCGTATTTTCTTAATAGTCGCATGACGCAATCGAGTTCTCCTTTGTTTCATATGTTATTCCTGCAATCATTGTTCAAGTAAGTCAGTATTCTAACCATTTCTGTCGAACACACCCAACAAGGAGGGTCATCGGGCCCTATGCCATGTCCTGATTGGGGTATCTCATCACTATCTCTTTGGATTCAGTGGAAGGGTACCAGTCATCCTAGTTCTAGGCCCGAAATTCCCGAGTGGTTATCGACCAACCGATCTCAGGAAAGTGGACACGCCCACTTGCGATGGTGGTGACCTTTCAGATGTAAGTAGGCCACCTAGATGAGTAGACCTCGCGTCTAAACAACCTTTGGAACTGGTTTCCAACCACCAGAACCCTTAGGCTACCTCGGAACTTGCACACTGCCACTGCCCCGAGTTCGAATAGCCAGGCGACTGTAAGGCACCTCGGCACTTCCACACTGGCGTTTCCCCGAGTACGAATGCCCATTCGAGTGTAAGTCACCTCGGCACTTCCACACTGGCTTTGCCCCGAGTACGAATGACCATTCGAGTGTAAGTCACCTCGGCACTTCCACACTGGCATTTCCCTGAGTACGAATGACCATTAGTCGCTTGTGCCCTATCCCATACCCCTCACGGTTTCACAAGGATAGAAGACAAGTTTGCTTACCTTTTATACGCATCGCCCGTCAAGGATGGTAAAGTTTCAGGAATCGGATATTCCACGGCTTGAGCTCTCTTGTTCCGTCGAGTCGCAATAGTCGATACGATCCATCTCCCGCATTTGATTCGATTATATATGGCCCACCCCACTTTGGTGCTAGTTTCCCGCCTTTTTTGTCGCGCTCCCATTCAGCTAGAAATTTCAATACTTGCTGCCAAGGATGAAATTCTCTTGGTCGAACGCGCTTGTCGTATTCCCGTTGTAACCTCCTTTGATAATTTTCCATTTTTTGTAACGCCATTTCTCTTGTTTCTTCCAAGTCGTCGAGTTTAGCCAAGATCAGGTCGGATGACACATTTCGCCTCCAAGCTTCGGTTCTTGTGGTAGGAATCATCCCTTCTATTGGTAGGATCGCCTCGGTTCCGTAGGTAAGCATGAATGGAGAAAATCACGCAGCTTCCATTCGTGTGGTTCTGTATGCCCATAGGACGTTGTATAGATCCTCGCACCATTTGCCATATTCCCCATCTAGTTTCTTTTTCATGTTATCGGCGATGGTATTGTTTGTGATCTCAGCCTGCCCATTACACTAGGGGTAAATCGGGGCTGTTTTACTCTTGCGGATGTTGTAAGTGTTGAATAGAAGATCAATGTTCTCGCCTTGCAGTTGCTTTCCATTATCGGAGACGATAGCCGCAGGAACCCCGAAGCGACAAATGATATGTTCCCAAATGAACTTAAAGACATCTTTGTCCCGAATATGCCTTAGTGGTGCCGCCTCTACCCACTTGGTAAAATAATCAGTGGCCACGATCAAATACTTTCTTTGCCCCGTTCCTACATGTAATGGCCCGACAATTTCCACTCCCCATTTATCAAAGGGCCACGGACTTATGATTGAGTTTAATGGTACGCAGGGAGCATGGATTTTCTTCCCAAAACGCTGACATTCTTCACAAGCTCTCGCCATTTGCTTTGCATCCTCGTTCATATACATCCAAAAGTAGCCCATTGTTTTTGCCTTAACCGACAAACTTCTTCCCGAGCTGTGATTTCCAGCCGCCCCATAGTGTAGCTCGTGTAGGATTATATGGCCTTCTTCCCTGCTTAAGCATCGTAGGAGTGGTCCTAGGTAAGATTTCCGATATAAGATCCCTTCTCTTAATTCGTAGGCGCCCGATTTTCTTTTGATCTTGTTCATGTCGGGCCGACTCTTAGGTAGCTCACCCGTTTCTAAGTATTGATGTATTGGCTTTCTCCAGTCGCCTTCTTTGTATCTCTCGACCGTGCTAACGGCCACCTCGATCCGTACATCTGGTGTTTCTGGGATATACGGGTTAAGAAGCCTCATAACGCGTATCCCTTCGATGCTCGGGTCTACTAGTTGTGAGGCGATGTACGATAGAGCGTCAGAGTGTCTGTTATCCTTTCAGCAGATATGGCAGAATTTAATATCTGGTATTTTCTTGATGTAAAATTGGGCGAGCTCCCAATATTTTTGCAGAACCGGGTCGTGTGTAGCGTATTGGCCCGTAATTTGCCGGATCACTAGCTGTGAGTCGCTAGTCAATCGAACCTCATGCAGCCTCATTTCCACAATTATTCTTAAGGCATGGATCACCGCTTCATACTCGGTGACATTGTTTGTCGCCTTGAATTCTAACCTGAACGAATGCACGATTTTCCTCCCCTTTGGCGTGGTAAACACCAACCTCAGACCCGATCCGTCTTTGTTAGATGCCCCATCAACAAATACTTCCCATCGTGTTGGGCTACTGGCATCTAGTAGGTCCGCTGGCCCCTCTTGTTCTTCTGCCATTCCCGGTATATATTCTACCTCGTCCTCATCACTGAGGGGGAAATCTGCCAAGAAATCGGCCACTACTTGTCCTTTGATCGCGGTTCTTGTCTCGTATATCACATCATATTGTTTGATTATGGCTCCCCACTTGGATATTCTCCCCGATCGCCCACTACTATCCAAGACTGATTCTATAGACGATTTGGTGAGCACCCGTATTTGATGATCTTGAAAATATGTTCGTAGTTTAGAGGAATCAAAGGCTAGAGCGAGCAGCATCTGCTCCATTATGGTGTAGTTCTTCTCGACCGGACTTAAAGTTTTGCTGGCGAAGTATACCGGCTTCTCCACGCCTACCTCTGTTTTGACCAATACCGCACTGATGGCATAGGGTGTCGCGCCTAAGTATAGAGTGAGAATTTCTGACGGCTCAGGCCTTTGAAGAACCGGGAGGCTAGCTAGATGTAGCTTGATATTTTGAAAAGCTTCTTCGCTTGCGTTCGTCCATTGGAATTTTTCTCCTTTCTTCAAGATGTCGTAAAAGGCCTTGCATTTGTCTGATGACCATGATAAGAATCGCCCCAATGCGGCTATGCAACCATTTAGTTTCTGCACGTCTTTTACCGTTGCGGGGGATGGCATTTCAAGGACGGATCGTACCTTCTCGGGATCTTCTTCTATTCCCCTAGGGGTGATGATGTAGCCTAGGAATTTCCCCGACGTGACCCAAAATTCTCACTTGGCAGGATTAATATTCATCTTGTGTTTCCTCATTGTTTGAAAGATCTCTCGAAGGTCTCGGACGTGATTTTTTGATTTTATACCCTTAACTAACATGTCGTCCACGTAGACTTCTATGGTATCGTGAATCTTGTCTTCAAACATATCGCCTACCAATCTCTGGTACGTAGCCCCAGTATTCCTAAGTCCGAATGGCATCTTGGTGTAACAATACAATCCTCTTGGTGTGAAGAATGAGGTGTGTTCCTGGTCCTCGGGCGCCAGTGGTATTTGGTTGTAGCCCATGTATCCGTCCATCAAGGTCATTTCCTCGTATCCCACTATTGATTCTACTAACTGATCTATGCTGGGAAGGGGGAAACTGTCCTTCGGGCAGGCTTTGTTCAAGTCGCTGAAATCAATACATATTCTGACTCCCCCTTTATTTTTTGGTACCACGACCATGTTAGATATCCACTGTGGGTAGTGGGACTTCCTTATTATTCTGGATTCTTGTAACTTCTTCAGCTCGACCTCGACCGCCGCTTGTAACTCTGGCGCGATACGCCTTATTTTTTGTCTAACCGGTTTGAACTTCGGATCAATTTTTAAGTGGTGACAGCAGACCTTCGGGTCAATAACCTCCAAATCATGCACTTCCCAAGCGAATGCATCCAGGTTATCTTTTAATAACATCGTGAGTTTACTTGCTTGTGCGTCCGATAGTAATGCCCCGATCCTCACTACCTTGGGTTCTTCTATCGTTCCCAAGTTTACTTATTTAGTCGGCTCAACTGTCGAGAAGTTTGATTTGGTCTCCCTGACTGGGGACGCTTCCTTTAATTGCTATAAAGGGTATTGCTCTCGAGTATCGTGTGCCAGGACCGCTTGTGAAATTACCTCCTCCAATTCTTTTGCCGCCTTTACTTCCTTTGCTTTGTTCTTTTCTTGCCTTTTTCGAGCTCACCGTTCTTCATTTATTTCTGCATCAACTGTCATGCATTGTCATGCCGTCTGGGAGTCGCCCACAACTTCCGCTATTCCCTTGCAAGTCGGGAACCTTAACCTTTGATAGTATGCCGATGCTACTCCCTTAATCCCAGCAATCCATGGGCGCCCGATAATGGCCTCATAAGGTGAAGCGACGTCGACCACACAAAAAGTGGTTAGTGTGTCGAGGTAGCCACCACCATCTGAAACTCTCAAAGTTATTTCTCCCTTTGGGATGGTTACTGTGCCGTTAAAGCCGTAGATGCGATATGTTGATGGGACGAGCATGTCGTCTGAGAGTTACATTCTTCTGAACATGTCGTAGAACAGCACCTCGACTGAACTCCCGCTATCCACGAGAATCATTCTTACTCCCCACTTCTCAATCAATAGCGTGATGACCAGTGGATCACTGTGTGCCTGTCTGTTTGCAGGGACATCCTTAGCCGAGAAAGAAATGGGCAGCGTCATCCACGGTTCCATTGGAAGGGACTTGGCTACGCTAAATATCTCTTTACCTTCACGATCCCTTTTATGGATCCTAGTGGTGATTACTGGGCCGAGGGTGTAATTTTGCATAGCCGAATGTGAAATGGTTCTTACGAACTGACTCGCCCTATCGATGCAGACTTGATGAACTGGTGCGTCGGGTGTTGCTTCCGGCCGAGGTGGGTGTCGGACATACTGCCTCAAATATCCATCGCGGATGAGGTGCTGAACAATATCTTTCACCTCTCGACAGTTGTTGGTGGAATGGCCCCTATACTGATGGTAGTGACATTATTCGGGATGGTCTCGGGTTTCTTGGAACTGTACCCCCTTGATGCTGGGTAGTTGATGTCGCTTCTCTTCTCAACTTCCTTGAACACCTCTTCCAAATAAGCGTTTAAGGGGGTATACGATAGAGCTTCCTGCTTTGGATTATTCCCTTTGGACATCCATTCCCTCTTCTCACTACTTCTCGGGGGCGGGTCCGATCTTTTTTCTGGTTGCCTAATATGGTCGCCCATGACCGTTTTAGTTTTGGTACCAACTTCAGCTCTGGCTTCTTGCACTCCTCTATCTCTTGATTCAGCCTGAATTTCTTCCAGGGCGATGTAGTGTTCTTGCATTATTCTCATTTCCTTTAAGGTTTTAGGTTTTTCAGAAAACATGGCAATCCATATGGGGTCCGATCTCCCTAACGCGTTTTCGAACCCAAAGATGGCTTGGTCCACCGGTACCTTCCCAATTTCAGTACACAGTTTCCTCCACCTGTCGGTCAGGGTTCTCAAGGGCTCTCTGAATCTTCGGGCGAGAGTAAACAGCTTGTTCATTCTTGGCCGAGGTCGACTGTTATGCATGTAGGTCTCAAGGAAGGCCTCGACTAGCGCATTGTACCCGTTAATCGAACCAGGTGTGAGCGAATAAAACCAATCTCGCACCTCACCCTCCAAACTAGCTGGAAAGAATTTGCACATAACTACCGGGTTGCTTCTCCATTGGATCAGTGACATGGTATACATCTTAAGATACTCGATCGCATCGCCTGTTCCATCAAATCTAGAGGGGAATGAAGGTAAAGTACACTTGGGTGGGAACGGCATTTGCTCCAGTTCTTGAGAGAAAGGCGTTTTCTCGGCTTCACTCATAATCTCGGCCAACTTATTCTCTTCGCTTCCGCCCGAGAGTTCCTTGATTTTTGCTTCCAACTCCTTAAGCTTGGCTTTAGCTGTATGATCTTATCGCTCGCCCCTTCCTCGCCTTTCTTCGTCGGTGGATGAGTCTTCGGGTGGTCCATATCTCTGTGTGGGTGGTACCGGAGGTAATGGTGGCTGACCCGACTGATTAAGGTTACTTGGCCCCATCATGGGTGGTGAGTGACCGGATCGGCCGCGATAACCTGATGTCCCTCGACTGGATGACCCTCTTGATCTGGTATGTTGGTTCCTCAGCTGGTAGTTCTCATACTCCAAGGCTAGATTCCTCTGCTGGTGTTCCCTTAGTGCCTCTTCTTGCCTCCTCTGACTCTCCAAAATGGCCAACAACGTCGGGTCCGTACTTTCATGACTGGAGTGTCCATTGGATTGGTGTGGCCGAGGTTGTAATGGTGCTGATGTGGGTGGTGGGGGCGGTATTGGATTGGTTATACGATCGACAGCGTGAACGATTGTTGGGCCGATGTTACTTGCTGCTGCTCGCCCCAGCTGAATCTGTCTAAGATGCTCTTGTTCCCTTCTCAAAGCTTCCTGGTGTTCAACTTGTCGCCTCGTCCATTTCCTATGAGCTCGCGCTACAAGTGCTTCCTCATCGTCATCGGTGTCTGAAGCTGTGAGTCCATCGATTTGGTCAACTCTTCTCTGAGTCGGTATAATCTGGTCCAGAGGTAAGGTGTTATCGTCTCGCCCCAAATATACTTCCTCGTCTACAACAGGAATTCCTCGCGCAGCTGCATGGGCTTCCTCGGGCGGTGGTTGGCGACTGTCTTCTTTTCTCGGCCCCGTTATCCCCGCCTGCATGCTGCTGCTAGTGACTGTGCGATTCCTCAACATCCTTATCATCCCTGAAGTGCTATCCATCGGTCACGTCACGTGATAAGCCGAGTATCGCCCGTCCCTACGTCTGCAAATACAAAAAAGAACCCCTTACTTTGACCTGATTTTCTAACAAAAATTTCAGACAAAAAAGGCGAAACGTTCGACTCTACGACTACTGTCACTGTGTAGGGTCAACTTTGGTTATCAGGTGGGTTCCGTCTATCTACCCTATTTTGTTCTTATGCTGAATCTGTGGCTGAACTCACTTCCCCGTCACTATCACTCCGTACGACGTCGCTCTCTATATTCGACCTATGCATTTAAGTTAGTTTGTCCTTTATTCTACATGCTCCAAATCATTGATCTTATGCACGTGATGCTTAAAAATTACGGCAAGTAACCCCTAGAATCAAATTAAACTTGTACCAACTCCACTTTCTCAAGATTTAATTATGACCTTTCCGACGACTTATGCTACACCGCCGGCTAAAAATTCTATATGGTCGACAGTTTATTACATGATGAAACATCTAAAACTCTAACTTTTGGTAACTCCGAGCACCCGACTTCTTACCGCAGCTAGAAACAACTCGCTTAACGCTAATAAACACACAACTATCAAGAACAAACAGTCGTCCTTTCAACAGATTCTTCGCATAGCTTCTAACCCGAACTGTTAGTCGCTGGTGAGCTCGTGAAGTTTCTCTGCCGATCAAACGGTTGAAGATGCTAAGAAGACGCTGCTACTATTCTGACTTTGAAGTAAATGACTCAAAACAACCGTTATTTCGGCCAACAGAGTTCATCATAGCTTTAACTTCAACACGTTAATCGTGTATTGAGGAGTTGTTGATCGTCTCTGAAGGTTTTCACGGCAAGGTATCCGGAGATCTTAGTCGTGTCCCCTTAGTCGGTGCCAGAATGTAGATGCATTTTACTAAAAACTACATCCAAAGGATATAAACATACTATTCATCTCAAATGAAAGTAAACGCTCAACAATGGACACAAGATGTACGTGGTTCGGTAGGATTACCTACGTCCACGGGGGTGAAATGATGAATCTTATTACTTCAAGGTGTTACAAAGGTGTTGCTCTTAGTTGGATTTCTTTACAAGATGAACTTACTTCTCACTCACTTCTTCCTAATGTTAACTCGAGTTTCTCTCTCCTTTTTTCCCAAAAATTACAACTTAACTTTCCTGAATACAAGTCCCTCTATTTATAGGAGAAGTTCCATACACCCAAGTTAAGGTGTTGGTCATGTTACATCAATTCAGTAGTTTTGTGGTCGGACCGACTCATGTCGCCTTATATAGCCGATGCATCTTGACTCTTCGCCTGTCTTTCGTCCGAGCCGACCTCTCCAGATGCTTTCTTGACACGATGTCACCCATTTCTGAATGTCACCCGTCTTTGACCGTTGCTTTTATGGTTAGCCGATGTGTCCCATACTTTCTTATTCGTTTGACCATAGTACCTCGTTTGTCCCACCACGTCTTGTCATGTCAGCTTTGTCAGAAACCTGAATCAAGTCTTATCCGACAGCTGTAGAATGATCACGCCCGATCCACGTGGCTCCTGAAATCTCGCGCCACTAATCTTCATTCCATGCTTCGCGTTTCTTCGTGTTTAGGTGCGCCAGGCCTAGGATGTTGCCACCTGGATCTGTGTATAATTTACACCTACAATAAGTAAAGTGAATATTACAGACTTTTACTGTAAACATTTCGTTTTGCACCTATATTTTGAGTGAAGATTTGTCCTAAATGGAACTTTTCTTTCACCTTCTTTTCTTACAAAATTTCCTTCTTCACATTTTTTACTTTGAAAATTTCTTTTTCACCTGTGTTATGGATGAAAACTTCTGTTTTCATCTATCTAAGTTCATCCTCTTCACGAAGTTCTATATCTTTTATTGGAAGTAGGATACAAAATTTTCTAGAAAATTTTTGTATTGGCAATAGGTTACGTCGTCAAAATTTTAAAGACAAATATATGGAGTTTTTACTCTATTAAGAGAAGAGACGGTGAAAATATTGGAAGTAGGGTACGCCGTCTTATCAGATTCCCATAGACAGACCTCTTGTTCTGATTCTGATGAACTGGGAATATAGGATATCAGATTCTGGGAACTCGGGTCATCAGATTCCTATAGATATACCTCATGTTCTCATTCTGATGAACCGTGGGTGTAAATTCTCGGCTTATCAGATTCCCATAGATAGACCTCATATTATGATTTTGATGAACGGGGGATGTAGTATATCAAATTCTGGGAACTCGGGTCATCATATTTCCATAGATAGACCTTATGTTCCCATTTTGATAAACTGGGGAACTCAGGTTACCCGATTCCCATAGATAGACCTCATGTTCTCATTCTGATGGACTGGGGATGTAAATTATCATATTATGGGAACTCGACCTATCATATTCTCAAAGATAGACCTCATGTTATGATTATGATGAACTAGGGATGTAGGATATCAATGTCTTAGGAAAGAAAGTTCACATCGATTGTTAGAGCACTGCTCGGTCGAACTCGCAAGCTTTGCTATCTCAAGCTTGTTTGTCAAGTTTAGTTGCCAAAACTATAAGTCTTGATTTATAGTCTACTTATAGCTAAGTCTCGAAAATAGGATAGTAAGGGTATTTGAGCTTTAGACTTCACTGCGTTCATCGAATGAAGACGAAGAACTACTCAAGGGAAATTGTAGAACTTCATCAACAAAAAGTATGTGAAGACTTGAACTCATCTATCACTCAAAATTCTATCTACTCTATCTCCTATCTATAACAAAAAGTCATAATGCTATATATACTTCAATTATACACATTTGGTATTTCGATTCTAGTTTATCTCGCTTATCTATTTCTCGAAATATGTGTTGGTAAGCTTTCGCTTTAACCAAGTTCATCTTTTATTTTTGACGAAAATCAAAAAATGATCATGTGAAAATCACCTTGTAATTTGTGTGAGACGGTTATTTGATGTAGAATCGGAATGTTCGTATTGATCATTCGATCACTTGAAAATTGCTTTGAAGCTAGTAGTTTGTTTGAGACAGCTATAATCGTCTTCCAAGAATTTTCAATGATTGAAATGAAGGTTTAGAACATGTAGCCATAATTGGATATAAACATAGTGTGTAATTACATTTGTGTAAAGTCCAAAACCGGGAACCATGGTATGCGTACCCGTACGCGTACTGGTTGGTTGTTGAAAGTCCGGGAACTAAGTATGCGTACACGTACGCATACTGGCGGAAGTCCAAGTCCCGTGAATTTCTGCTGGAGTTTGGAAGTGTAAGTGGTATGCGTACCCGTAACCAAACTCAGTCCGGCTACTTAGGTATGCGTACCCGTTTGCATACTTAAGTAGGTTATGTTCTAAAATCGGTTTGTTCATGAACTAATACATTTATATAATAAGGAATGCAATCATTTGCAAACTGTGGCTACAATGTTCATGAAATGATTCGAGTGAATCAAAATCTATTTTGCTTCAATTGTGTCTTGTATACTTCTATGAGAATATAAACAATTGAACAACTCTCTAACTAGTTTTATTTGAGTCATTTGAACTAGTTATGATAAAGATGAATAAGGTTGATATGAAAGTGCTCATATGGCTAACCATTGGTCAATTGTTGTTGAACCAACTAAGTGAACATGTTTAGGTACGGTTACCTTTATCTAAATGAAGGTTGTAGTTGCAGAATAACCTACAACTACACCCTCAATAGAATTAGTAAAAACTCAAGAAATTCTTAATGGTGAATGATAACTTTCTTATTAATTCTCTTAGTTGATTACATAGAATTATCAAAATGGAACTAGAATAGTTACAACTTTTTCTATTCTCTTTCCTAAGATAATTTCTTACACTCATTAAAAGAACCTCTCGAATTTTACATTTGAACTCCTATTTATAGTAAAACTTATGTGTTCTGTATATGAATTGCGAAGTATCGCAACTCATCCTCACAAAATTATTTCATCCTCACAAAACTTCATATTTCTCCGCGCTACTTCTATCATCGTATCATTTTATAACTCTTTTCTCCTTTATTTATTACGATACTCGTGAACTATTATCTTGCGATATTCAATACCTACATCTTGCCTCTTCTCATGTCAATTCTACGAAGAAGAAATGATCGTGAGAACATAACCGTTACTTAGTCTTTTAGAATTTGGACACGTCTTTTGTAACCATCCTTTTCTAGTTATTCCCTTATATAACTCCTTTATATTCTCTTCCTTTTCTTCTTCTTACTTCTGCAATTTTATCTTCTGTTCATACTCTCCATTTCGGTTTTCTCTGCAATTTTTTCTTCTATTAAATCTTCATGAGTTCTCCAAGGTAATTTCCTTCTATCTCCGCGCATTTCATTTGTTCTCCTCTTTAATTTCTGTATAATTTGTTATCTGATTTTGGTTTATTTCAGCAAAATAACTCCTCAGATGAAACCTCAACTAAAAAATTCAAGCCCTAATCCACGAAGAAGAAAATCTGAGAATCAAAAGGTAGTTAAAATACTTTGCCTTCTTTCCTAAACAATATATTGTTGCCTCAGTTTTTAATCTACATTTTGATTCGCAGGTTGGCGAAAAACCAAACCCTGGTAAGAGATCTCGAGTAACTAAACCCACACCATTAATTCCGATTGATGATTTCCTTCCTGAAGTTGATAAGGAATTTTCCTCTCCTCCTCGTGAAAATGCTTCTTCACACACTCCTGCCTCTACTCCATTACCTACCTTTCAATCTCCTATCAGTGTCAATTTATCAACACTTCTTCAAGATCAACCCTCGCAAAATATTTCTTCAACTTCTTCTCTTGAAAAACCTATCTTGTCCCCAAATCCTTTGAGTGCTATTTCTCCAAACAATTTGCAGCTTGCTCTTATTCCTTTAAATTCTTCTCCTCTTCCTCAGGAAATTCGAGATGAAATTTATTCAACTTTCCAAATGTTATCTGAGGTTTTGACCAATACTGCGAAGTCTACTAATGTTCGTTCGCAATATGAGTTTTGCGAAGTTCTAAATAATTTCGTCAATCCAGACATTTCTTCTTCATGTCAATCCTTGGAAAAAGAAATTGAATTGCTTCGCCAATCTTTGAAATCTTCTCAAGCAGAATGCGAGGATCTCCGTAAAGAAAATTATCATCTTCAAAATGATTCTCTCGACTGCGCGATTCTTCTCAAAAGAAATGATGAATTGAAAGGTATGATTGCTATCTTCATATTTTCCCTTTTATTTACTTATATTCTTCATATGCTTGAAACATCCATTAAAACCCATTCCCCTTTATAAAATCCATCCAGAAATGTAGAAGATTGGTACTTCACCATGAATCAGATGCAACAGAATATCGAACCAAGCATGAAAGCCTCTCAAACCAATTCTCCCATTTATCTAATCTTTACTCGTGTGCTCTTGACAACTCTGACGCTCTTTTTCAAGAGAATACTCAACTAATATATGATCGAAATTTTTTGAATGATGACATATCTCAACTTTTTTCTTCCTTAACTAAAGCTAATTTGAGAATAGAAACCTTATTAGAAGAGAACAAAACCTTATCAGAAGAGAAATGTTCGTTTTTGAATACAATGATTGTTTCTTCGCAAGAATTAAAGACTCTTCAGAATAAATGTTGCGATCAAGAAAATCTTCTTTCTTTGTTGAAAGGTGAACTTGAGGAATTAAAGAAGTCTTCAGATGCTGAAAGAAATTCTTTTGTTATTGAAAAGAATTCCCTTATTAATAAGAATATAGTCTTGAGTGCTAAGAAGAATCAACTTAAAGAAGATTATTCTTCATTAAAAAGTCTTAATGCCAAACTTGCGAAGGATAAAAATTTTCTTCTTTCTAAAGATCAAAAGCTTCAATCTCGACTTAAAGGATTAGTTGGTGATGGTTTTGATAATGCGATAAATCAGATGAAGAACTGTTGTCTATCTTTAGCTCAATCTCTTACTTCGCAAAGAGAAGGTAGTCATTAAAATTTGACTGCCTCTGGTATATTTTTAAATTTCGTTATACTCGCAAATTTTATCCTTCGAATTTTGTTTTATTTGCAGAATCTGAGAATAACCTTCGTAATGCGAAAGCTGGATTAGAAGCCTCCTGTTCCGAGCTTCGTAAGAAAAATGCTTTGCTTTCTACCCGCTTAATCAACTCTCGTGACCGTGCTACTCGGAGATTCAACTATCTTGCTTATTCCAAAGATATCGAAGATACCAACCATCAAAAAGCTATACTTCGTGAAAGTCATCTGAAAGCTCAAGTCTTTACGAATAACATTCTCTTATCAAGAGCCTTGCCTCCTGTGAAAATTACTCCTCTGAAAATATCTGACGATGAAGTTGCTCGTGATCCTGATAGTGATTTCGATTATGAGAGTGATGATGAAGATCTTGATGACGAGAAAGAATATATTACTCAAGGAGATGTTCCTGTTGCATATTCTTCAAAGGATGATATCTCGCAAAAGTCGAAAGCTGCTAATGACCCTACCCATCTTAAAGATCCAGCACAGAGTGTTTATGAAGCATGATAACATTCTTTTTTCAATTTATCATTGACTCTCCTGTCCTCCTTTCTTTTGAATTCCTTCCCTTAGTTACTGTTGGTTTTCTTTTTGCGAACAATTCTGTTTTTTAAGAAGTACATCTGATATTTTGCGAAGATGATTTAATATTTCTTAAGAAGTATATCTGATATTTTACGAAGATTATTTTGCCCCATTTGATCATATGAAGAGAAATAATATATAACTCACAGATAAATCTTAGTATCTCCTTCTCCCCCTATTATTTCTCTTTAAATGATTAAACATTGTTAGAAGTATTAGAATATCTGCCTCAATTTATCTTACGAAGTTTCAACTTGTTACGATTGTAAATAAGAAATCCTCCCATTTAAGTATAAGAAATAAAATATATGAAATATCCTTAATAAGTATAATACATATACAATACCTTTGAAGAAGTAATAGAAGTATTAAATCCGTCAAATGAAGAGATATAAGAAGTATTAGAAGTACTCGATCCACCAAATGAAGAGATATAAGAAGTATTAGAAGTACTCAATTCACCAAATGAAGAGATATAAGAAGTATTCAATATGTGAATAATTATGTAACATATGACGAAGTATAATGATTACTTAACCTTCACCAAATGAAATATCTGTTGAAGAAGTATAATAAATATGAGATATTCTTGAAGAATTATAAGAAGTATTCAACTTTTGGAGAAATATTCAATATATGGAGAAGTAAAAGAAGTATGTAATTCTCGTAAACTTTTACGAATATGAACTTATCTGTATTTGATTGCTATCAAAATCGCATTTTTTGTTAAGTCTTCGTTAAAATTCTTCAATGATGTTGTCTTCTTTGATAGGACTTCTTGTAAAAATTCTTCAATGATATTGACAGAGCTGTCTTCTCTTCAAAACTTCTTGATGTATATTCTTGTAAAATTTGTTCAATGATATTGATGTAATGAATTTCATTAATTTTTGTGGTCTTATCATTCCTTCCTAAGTAAAGGTCTTATTTTTCCACCTCTTTTGTAGTAAAGTTTTGTATTTGCGATAATATGACAAGCCTGAACATTCTTGCGAACATACAACCTCGTGACATTATCGTCTTGCGATGAAATCGCAGGACGTTTTTACACTTTCATGTAATAACCCATTGATCTCATCTTAACTTCTTTGTTTCATTCTGCGAGTTCTTTTTGTATGTTTTCCTTCTTTTTTTTTTTTTTTTTTTTTTTAGAATGCTCGCAGAACTTCATTTGTTGCACAAATATGACAAGCCTTTATGTTTTCGCAAACAAGAAGCCTCGTGACATTTGCGTCTTATAGCACGTATCAGCTCCCTAATGGAGGGTACTGCCCTTTATCTTCCCCCTGGTTTCCCCTTCAAGGAAGCGTACATCGACCATACAAGGTTATCTCTTCCCATATGGTTCTTCCAACAACCATCTTTTGATCGCAACCTCTTATCCTTTTTGCCTATAGGGCTTATAGTTACGAGGTTGCACCCTATGGGGTATCTTTGGGCCAAGTGCATCATTTGGCAAGACTTTTCAAAAATGGCAGATGTGGTTCAAACTCACCCGGCACTCTTGACTCAACCGTGTACCTCAGCGCCTTGATCGTTTTCTGTACTTCTTGGGAAAGACAGTATGCCTTAGTCGCCCAACCTAAATCCTCTTACACCGCATTTTATATTGCGTAATGTCGCTAGATTAGGTGAGAATCCAAGGTGTCTAACCCGGATAGGTACCCCATTATTGGGTTGTACCCCTAAAATTTTACCATGTACTAAGGGTCCTTGGTGGTGTTCCGGTTACCATTAGCCACGTTTATAGGTACCCCCTTAAATGACGTACTTTAGGACTTTGCCTCTTACGAAATATAGCTTCGCGAACTAGGGTGTACGCCACAAAGGTTTTCCTGTATAAAATTTTCTGCGGATCTCTTTCTTTTTTGGAGGCTGATCATAGATTGCGGTCTTTTATTCGCAAATTAATGAAAGTTTAATCGCAATATAAATTTTGAAACTCGTAACTTTTCCCAATTTCCTGCGAGCAAACAATATTCGTAAAAATTTTCATGAGTTTTATGGATAATACCTTTTCAAATATAGTCTGTTCCAAGGTCTACCAAGCCTCAAACCCATGTCTCTCCCTTCTGGATCCATCAGCCGATAAGCTCCGCTTCCTACAACTTCTTTAATAACATATGGTCCATCCCATTTTGGTGTTAATTTTCCTCCATTTTCTTTTTGATATCGAGGTGTTTCTCGCATGACCAAATTACCTGGTTTATATTCACGTTCAATGACTCTCTTGTTGTATTCTCGAGCTAATCATTCCTGATAAATCTTCATATGGTGCAACACCTTTTCTCTTTTTTCTTCCAAATCATCAAATTCACTTAATATTACTCCCGCACTTAAATTTCTTTCCAAAGCTTCTTTCTTTGTTGTCGGAATTACAACCTCTGTGGGTAATACTGCTTCTACTCCATATGTTAGACAATAAGGAGACATTCCAGTTGCTTCTCTTCTAGTTGTATTGTATGCCCAAACTGCGCTAGGTACTTGCTCGCACCATCCTTTGAGATGTCCTTATAATTTCTTTTTGATTGTATCTGCAATTGTTTTATTTGTTGCTTCTGCCTGTCCATTAACTTGTGGATATAAGGGGGTTGACTTCCCACATTTTATCCTAAAAGCACTGAGTAACATCTCTATGTTCTGCCCCTCAAATTGTTTTCCATTATCAGATACTAGTTGTGCTGGAATCCCGTACCTTCAAATGAGGTTCTTTAATATGAATGTAAAAACATCTTTATCACGAATATGCTGTACTGCTTTTACTTCTGCGATCTTCGTGAAATAATATGTTGCAACTATCAAGTATCGCCTTTGTCCAGATCTAGGTATAAATGGTCCAAGAATATCCAACCCCCATTTACCAAAAGGCCAGCAGCTTGTTGAAGAAGTTAATGTGGCTCCTGGTGCATGAATTCTTTTACCATGTCGTTGACATTCCTTGCATCTTCGTACGAAATTTTTTGCGTCTGTATGCATATAAGGCCAGTAATATCCTTGTATCTTTGCTCTATATGCTAGAGATCTTCCCCCACTATGATTGCCAGCTTCTCCTCCATGTAATATCTTCAATATTTTTTCTCCTTCTTCGTGAGTTAAGCACCTGAGAGGTGGTCCATTGAAAGATTTTATATATAAAATTCCTTCTCGCAACTCATAGTTTGTTGAAAGACTCTTTAATTTATGTGCTTCTAGTCTGTTCCTGGATATTTCTCCTGTTGCGAGATATGCATGAATTTCTTTTCTCCAATCTGCGATGTTGTTTGATAACTCTCTTTCTCTTTGTCCACTGATGGGTGTTGAATTGTCTGTATTTGGATATTTCTTGTATTTGGATTTGTCATCATTCTTGGAATAAATGCAAAAGCATCTCATGTAGACTGTTATATTTTCTAGATATATGTCTCCATTTTAATTTTGGTATCTTCGCAGATAATTCCTCAACGAGTTTCTTGTATTTCTTCAAAGAAGATTCATTTGTGTATATTCCCTTTAATTTGACAAATTACTAAGAATCACTTGTTATCCTTATACTTTCAAGCTTCTTTTTCACATTCATCATTCCACTTGAATTTTTTCTATTGCGATCTTTATTCCCTAGTTTAATTTGGACAAATTTATGAGAATGTTGTTCTTTCTCCTTGGAATCTCATTTGGTATCACTTGGTGAAATCAACACGACTCCAAATCTGTTTGTTATATTTTCTAGATATATGTCTCCATTTTAATTTTGGTATCTTCGCAGATAATTCCTCAACGAGTTTCTTGTATTTCTTCAAAGAAGATTCATTTGTGGTATATTCCCCTTTAATTTGACAAATTACTAACTGCGAATCACTTGTTATCCTTATACTTTCAAGCTTTTTTTCTATTGCGATCTTTAATGCATGCACTACAGCTTCGTACTCAGTTTCATTGTTCGTGGATGCAAATTCTAGTCTGAATGAGAATGTTGTTCTTTCTCCTTCTGGTGAAATCAACACGACTCCAAATCTGTTTGGTATCAACTCTCTTCAACCAAGTGATATGAGTTACGCAAAGGCTCTTCTATTTATCTTAACATAAACTCCTTTGCCAGGTTCCAAGATCTATCTTATGTTCAATCACCAAAAGGTAATCATTAGGATTTTGCTATAAATACCTCTAATCCCAAGGGAATGTATTGATGCCGATCTTCTCAACTATTCTATCAAAATACCACAAGGATAGATCGATTATAGTTAGATCCTCTATTACTGAAGTATTGTGCACAAAAAAGATTATAAAACCAAGTCTGAAATCTTCTATCTCATCTTTGTCTTCAAATCTTATTAGATCTTCAATAAACACCTGGACACAACTACTTGAATCTCTTGTGATCAATCACACACAGAACGGAGTCTGTTAAAAATGGATTATCACAAGATCGTCTTTAGATCTAACAACAGTATAATGATCCCTGTCGAAACCTTGAACTAGTTTGAGTGAATCTTATATCAGAAGAGAAGATTCTCAAGCATAAACAAACTAGGTGCAATCAAAGTTCAACCACCGTTAGTCAAAAAATCAATATGAAAACTAAAGATAAACCGCAATTATCTAGTTTCCCACCAACTGTACGCATTAGAGCTTCTCAATCCCAAAGAAGACTTTAAACTGAGCGACCGTAAGAGATTTCTCCTAATTAGGTTACTCTCCTCTCCAAATAGGAGGTTTACCAGTAACAGTACAACATTAGAAGTTTACTATCACGAAGGATTAGTTTGCTAGAAATACAAACTCAAAGTATTTGTAGACAAGGAAGTTTAGACACCAAGGAATTTCCAAAACCGAAAATATTCTCAAGATATTCAATATTATTCCAAATTCGGTTTTCATAATTCCTGAGAATGCACTGTCCAAATTTATGATCGAAATATCCTTGGAAAATCTTTAACCAGTAAATGGACATTACTAATTTTTATTTTCCATATATAATTAAAAACCTTAATTAAAAGATTCTTAACTTATTTAAATTCGATCTTGGGATTTACTTCCTTCTTATTTGTTAAGGAATATCTTTGAACAATAAAAGATACACATTAATGCGCGTGTTCAAAGTGTGTCGACATCTTTCCTCTTGTAAGTCCTTTTTCATACTTACTCACTTGAAACCGATTTACCACACTTCCAAACAAGTTTAGAATTGGTTCATCTGACTTTCAAGAACTATGTGATTGATCAAGTAACACTCAATCACAAGTCATAGGTATAACGGTTCTACCAAAATAAGTTTTGGTTCTACCTCCATGTGAGTATTGTGCATAGTCACACTAGCTTACCAAATTTTTGGTTGACTAGGTACTAGGATCGGCTCCCCATATATATTTGGTATCTAACTTATATGTGTTGCACATGTCCATAGGATCGGTTCCTCTTTGCCTAAAAACGTGGTGCACATGTTTATAGAATCGGTTCCCCTTTCTACTATAAACCTTGCTACACCTCATACAAGGATCGGTTCCCCTCTCCCAAATATGGTCAGACACACAAACCCGATCATACCCCAGGTGATTACTTAAGATCGGTTTCACTAATAAAAGTCATACCAATACATAAGTCAGGCCTCATGTGAATAGTTTTACCAAGAACACAAACAAGTCATGAGCGATTATATTAATCACATATATTGGTTGTTCATAAGATATGTAATGAAGAACAACCTCAATAACGCCTGGCAATTTATTTTTCGATTCACAACACATATCATGAACTTACTTCCTTAAAACACATGTAAAAACATTGTTTCCTAGGATGAAATCCTCACCTCATACCCATATATAATCACAATAACATTCATACGATTATTTTGACAAAGTTTAATGGTTAAGCAATAAGCCTCATATTGTATTCCTCAATACTATTTCTATCTAGAGTGTTCATGCTTCACAGTTTTATGTTTTCAATATGTACGACTTGAAAGATACATTAGGGAATAAAACAGTTCAAGTCAAATATCACTAACCTCAAGTGGAAGGATGATGTTGTGGTTATAGCTCCGTACTTCTTCACTTCTTCAAGTCTTCACAATACTTGTAATGTCTCATCCTAATACTTTCAAGCTTACTTATATGAAGTTGACTCTAGTACATTTAAATCAAGCGATTCTTAAATAAGTTTTGGCTCACTAAAATATGACAACCAAACTTGACATACCAATGCTTGGTAGGTTCAACCAAGCTATGCTCTAACATAGTCTAAAGGAAAAAATAAAAGTTCTTATAAGAAAATTTGTTCGAGAAAACATGGTTAACGCTCAAATATATGGAATCTCACTAGATTAACTCTTAATTTTTTTGAGGAATACTATCGTGATGGATCAATTGACAAAGATCTATTTAGAGCCTTTGAAAATGTTTATAAATTCTTAGAAAAACTTCATTCGATTGAGGAAAAGAATCATTCTGATAAAAGTTCTGTACCTATCAAATCATGCATTCGTGATGTACGAACAATCTTTACTACCAACTCATGTGAAATTGATAAAAAGATTTATGGTGAGTTCGGTGTAGGTTCTAATTGTCATAAAAAATAATTCCTTGGTCATAAGAAAAAGATTTCAAGAAATTATATTAACCCGGAGTATCATCATTACTATGTGTTGATGGTGGTTAGCTGAATTTCCTAGCAATATTTTCATGACTTGCCATTTTGATTTTTTATCCTTGTTTGTCACCATCTCATGCTTACCATGCAACAATGCCACTATTACGGGCTAAGCAGGGGACTTAACGTTGATGGTGGTTTTAGTTCAAGGTTAAAATTGTAAACCTTGCATTCAATATGTCGTCACTCTGCAAAGAAACGGAGCCACGTAAAAGCGGTGAGTGTTCAACCTCTCCATTGGCACATTTATTGAACAACTCAATATTTTATCATGAAATTTATCTAGAATGGTGCATGTAGCAACAATCCCAGATATTCTATAAATTTTGTCACCTTGCCTGTATTATTCAGTTAATATAAGTTTCTTTGAATGCTTTTTGTGCTATGTTCCCTGGATGAACTCTTAATATTGATGTGGCATGACAATTTTTGTTCACTCGCAATAGAGTAACACGAATTTCCAAGTATCAAGGATAAGGTCCTTGCATAAAGTATTCAATCGGAAAGCATATTGCTCTCTGGTAGTGAACTTAGAGAATTATGTGTCAACACATAGAATTTAATCAATTTTGTGACAATTCACAAAATTCAGATATCACCCGGACTAATTTGCAAAAATTAGGGTTTTGCGCCCTGCGCAGTATATTAGACCTTTCATGTCGAAATTAAGCCTAGGCGTAATTAATCCACCATGGATTAGTAGGTGTAAAATCCTACCCAAAATCAGAAAACAAGGAATAAATGATCCTCTGGGAAGGAGCAGCAACAAAATAAGGTGTGGCCATGACATAGGCCATCCGGCGCCACTTGCAAGTGGCCACACCCCATGTTGTGAAACCGGCCCTTATCTCATGTCGACTAATCAGGTCGCTTTAAACCTTCCACACTCCCATGAGTTGTGGTCGGGCGCATACTTGGCCGACCAATTAGGTTGCGTCAAATATGCCACACGCACCAGAAGTGTGGCCACGCCCATGCTTGTCCGACCCTCTCTTTTTATTTACGAATCGGGTTGCTTTAAACCAGCCACAACATTAAAAGAGGTGGAATTGCGTCAAGTGGCCACCATGCCAAACTGGCTTCACAAAGACCTCGCCAACATGCCAATGGAATGCCAAACGAGCATGCCACTTTGTCGCAGTAGCACACCTACGTGCCAACCCACTTTCTGTTCGTGGCCAATGCCATAACGGACTTCAATGTGGTTATCCTAGCTAGATGAATGACCATGCTTTAGTGGCGATAGATGAAACCCTAATTTCCATCCGTAGCGCAAACTATGCCACTTTGGTCTCCACAACATGCCATGAGCCGTGAGGACTTATGAAACCCTAATAAAGGCGCCATACCATAGCCACTCGTGGAAATACTTGTTCCTGTGGACATTTCCACATGATGGCATGGCTATGGTTCCTTTGGCGTGGCTCTGGCATCGTTTGCACAAAACTTCGTTGACCACGGTCACATGACGCATGTCGTATGTACTAATTAGGGTTTCGGCATGCTGATAAGCACGCAAGTGCAACACGTTTATACCCATATTTATATTAGCTAGGACTCGATATTTTGCTAATAACACTATTTTAGTGATTTTGTAGAAAGTACAAGCAATTCTGATCACTCAGAAAATAAATGTCTAAATTACAAGCTAAAGAGGGGTTTACAACACAAAGCACTAATACTGCAGCTCACGACATGGGAGACAGAGTTTAATATGGACATCAGCTCTCTATGATACTAACTTAAGCCAACTCAGGACCAAGATTTGGTAAAGGAAATATGTTCATTTTTCCAAGAACCTCAAACCCACTAAAGAGTCAAGGAAAGATGGTGGGCGTGGGCTCTACACCACATAACTTTGTGGCATCTTATCAAAATGGAAGGGAATTTCATTTCCCATTCAGCTAAGGACTTGGCTGAATAAACGTGCAGAAGCGATAGTCCGTGTAAATTTTGATTTCTTTGGTGTACTGTTGTTGCAGCCGGTGTTGAGTGTGATAAGGTAATGTAGCTGAAAATAAGAAGGCCGGAGAAGGACAAAGGCGCTGGTAGTGCTGTAGTTTTATTTGGAAGTGGCCGGATCTAGTGTTGTTGATGGTTGAGCTATGAGCAATCGTTGTATCCAGAGAAGGGAGATGGGTTCTGTACTGAGATTTGAAATGGGTAGTTGACAGTGAAGAAATCTATAAGGAGGATCTCAGAAATAAGTAAGAATGTAGCTCCTTACGCGCTGAAACTACACTTCAGTTGTTCGTCACAGTGCCTGAAAGAAGAATCATAATGGTCCAGAAAATAGAAAGTGGTGTTGGGTGCTGTTGATGGTTGAACAGCTGACTATGATGGATTTCCTGTTGAATTCTATTTATCACCTACCACAAGGAGATGGAGGTGGCCATTTTAGAAGACTCATTTTACACATGTTGTTAGTTGTTGATCCATGGTAGGTAAGCCTCCATATTAATAGTTGTTAGTTGTTAGCCTCCATAGGCATAGTTGTTATTATCCTCCATAGGCATAGTTTTCTTCTTCTTTTTTGTAATCTATAAATAGGCATGAGTAGTATCATTTGTAATCATCCAAAAATATCAAAAACATTGTATTCTTGTTATCTAAATTCAACCAATCAATAAATGAAACTCATTCAATCTTGATATGGTATCAGAGCAAGGAGAAGGATCCTTGTATCTAGTGTTGAAACTTCTGCAATGTCAACCCGTCGTCAATACAACATTAAAGATAAGTCTTCCACCTGCACTCATTATAATAAACGTGGTCATAACAAAGACAACTGCTTTGAGATTGTCGGGTATCCATATTGGTGGGATAATATCGATCCCAAGAAAAAGAATTCCGCTGCAGCAGCATATGTGGTTAGCAATCTAACCTCCGCTATGGAAACAACCAATGGTAAGGTTTTTAACGTTTCGCAAGTTGTTCCTAATAACTCATGGATAATTGATTCGGGTTGCACAGACCATATGACTTTTGATTCCAAACAGGTTTCTCCTCTTAAAACATCCATACACAACTCCGTTTGCACAGCAGATGGATCTTTGGCTCCAGTAATTGGAGAACAATCATTAAATCTTACTGATACATTGAGTCTAGATTCGGTTTTAGTCGTTCCCTCTCTAAGTTATAATCTATTATCAGTTTCCCAAATTACTAAAGTCTTACATTGTGTTGTTATCTTTTGGCCTAATTCTTGTGTGTTTAAGGACATCCGAACACGGCGGACGATTGGATATGGGGTTAGAAGAGGAAAGCTCTACTATCTAGATTTGGCGTCAAAAATTTCAGAAAGATTATCTAATGCTTTAGTTGTGAATGGTACTCTGGAGGAGAAGGAAAAATCACAAATTTGGTTATGGCATAGACGGTTAGGGCATGCTTCTTTTGGCTACTTAAAAAGGTTATTTCCTAGTCTATTTTCAAAGGTTGATGTTTCTAGTTTTCAATGTGAAGAATGTGAACTAGCTAAAAACCATCGTACTTTGTTTCCATCAAGTTTAAACAAAAGTCCTATTCTATTCATGATTATTCATTCTGATGTTTGGGGGCCGTATAAAGTTAACACTCTTGGAAGCACGCGATGGTTCGTCACCTTTATTGATGATTGCACTAGGATGACATGGGTTTGCTTGATGAAATCAAAATATGAAGTGAATAATTTATTTCAGAGGTTTCACAAATTAGTCAACACACAATACAATACAAAGATTCAAGTTCTTCGAAGTGACAACGGAGGCGAATATTTAAGTACTGATTTTCAACATTATTTAAGAGAATGTGGTATTGTTCATCAGACAACTTGTCCTAATACTCCTCAACAGAATGGGGTAGCTGAAAGAAAAAACCGTCACTTGCTTGAAGTTGTGCCAGCTTCATTAATATCAGCTCATATGCCGTTAACTTATTGGGGTGAAGCTCTTACCTCTGCAACATATGTGATCAACCGCACACCTTCCAGCACTATCATTTTTCAGACACCATTTCAAGCTCTCATTGAGGCAACAGTTTCACCAACAGTTTCACCAACAGTTCCAAACTTGCCTCCACGCATATTTGGTTGTGTAGCATTTGTGCACTTACACAAGAACCAACGGAGCAAGTCTCTCCCCGAGCTTTAAAATGTGTCTTCGTGGGATATGCTGTAAGTTAGAAAGGATATAGGTGCTACCATCCTCCAACTAAACAAATGTACATCACATTGGATGTTAAGTTTACTCGAAGTCTGAACTTCAGGGGGAGTATGAAAAAGAAATTCAGACTCTTGACTATGAAGAAGACATAATCGAAGAAGATGTTGTTCTTGAAATTCCAAAAGAACAGAAAGTTAGTGGGGAAGAAATTAACAAGATGGTGAAATTAAATCTATAAATGAAGTTGAAGAAGATAATGCAGATGGATCAGAAGATAATGCAGATGAAGTTGAAGAAGATAATGATAGATCACCAACCCCAATCCAACCGTTCGCTGAAGATGTTCTTGAACCTGCAAAGAAACAATTTCCAGAACGTCGGAATAGAGGTATCCCTAAAACTATGTATGAACCTAATATTTCATCAAAAGCTAAATATCCCATGAGTAATTATGTCTCTAATCACCGTCTGACCGAATCAAATAAGTCATTTGTGAATCAATTATCTACTGTAGTTATTCCTAACAGCATACAGGAAGCATTATCTGATCTGAAATATAGGGAATCTATGATCGATGAGATGAAATCCTTACAAGAAAATAATACTTGGGACATGGTTGAATGTCCAGAAGGAAAGAAAGTCGTGGGATGTCGCTGGGTTTTTACAGTCAAATACAAGGCAAATGGTGAAATTGAACGCTTTAAGGAAAGATTGGTTGCTAAAGGGTATAGCCATACTTATGGTGTAGATTATAATGAGACATTCGCACCTGTAGCTAAAATGAATACAGTGCGAGTCTTGTTGTCTCTTGCTGCAAATTTGGGTTGGCCATTGCAACAGTTTGATGTCAAGAACACTTTTTTATATGGAGATTTGTCCGAAGAAGTGTATATGCAGCTTCCACCAGGAATGATGGAGTCAGAGTTGCATAACGGAATATTTTGCAGGTTAAACAAGTCAGTGTATGGTCTGAAACAATCTCCGAGAGCGTGGTTTGGAAGATTTACCAAGTCTATGAGAGCATTTGGTTATCGCCAGGCAAATTCAGATCATACTTTATTCTTAAAGAGAAATCGAGGTAAGATTACAGCTTTAATCATATATGTAGATGACATGATAGTTACAGGAGATGATCCATAAGAAAGAAAGGCTCTCCAAAATTATCTATCAAGTGAATTTCAGATGAAGGATCTTGCTTCTTTAAAATACTTCCTTGGAATTGAAGTATCTCGATCAACAGAAGGAATATTCTTGTCACAAAGAAAATATGCCCTTGATTTGTTGGAGGAAACATGTATGACAGCATGTCAACCTGTAGATACACCAGTAGAGCCAGGTTTGAAATTATGTTCGGATGGCAACCAAGTACCTGTTGATAAAGGAAGATACCAAAGGATCGTGGGTAGACTAATGTACTTGGCACATACAAGACCCGATCTTGCATATGCATTGAGTATTGTTAGTCAATTCATGCATAATCCTAGAGAAACAAATATGAATGCGGTAATTCGAATCCTAAGATACCTGAAGTCTGCTCCAGGAAAAGGGATCTTGTTTAAGAAAGGTCAAGACTTCAAAAGTATGGAGGCATATACTTATTCTGACTATGGTGGGTCATGCGATGATATGAGGTCTACTTCAGGATATTTTACCTTCGTTGGGGGTAATCTTGTTACATGGAGAAGCAAAAAGCAAGGAGTTGTTTCACGATCAAGTGCAGAGGCTGAATGGCGAGGTATGGCGATGGGTATCTGCGAAGTGATGTGGTTAAAACGTATGCTATCAAAATTGGGGTATCCTCCCAGGAAACCAATTCGTTTGTACTATGATAACAAAGCGGCGTGTAATATTGCACACAATCCAGTTCATCATGATCGCACAAAACATGTGGATATAGATAGGTTCTTCATTAAAGAGAAGTTGGATAATGAGATCGTGGAGTTACCTAGAATTATATAGGAAGATCAGGTAGCTGATATTTTAACTAAAGCAGTTCCAAGTAAGATATTTCTGAAGTTTGTTGGCAAGCTAGGCATGAGCGACATATATGCACCAGCTTGAGGGGGAGTGTTGAATTCTATTTATCACCTACCACAAGGATATGGAGGTGGCCATTTTAGAAGACTCATTTTACACATGTTGTTAGTTGTTGATCCATGGTAGGTAATCCTCTATATTTATAGTTGTTAGTTGTTAGCCTCCATAGGCATAGTTGTTAGCCTCCATAGGCATATTTCTCTTCTTCTTTTTTGTAATATATAAATAGGCATGAGTAGTATCATTTGTAATCATCCAAAAATATCAAAAACATTGTATTCTTGTTATCTAAATTCAAGCAATCAATAAATGAAACTCATTCAATCTTGATATTTCCATTGCAATTTCTTTGCTCAATGAAGTCCTGGTTTGTTAACAGTAGAGATATATTTGGTCGAGAAACAGGAAGGAGATTAACCGGAGTTGAGAGATGAGCTATATTGAATGGGGTTATGTCTAATCAGTTTGCAATCAGTTGTGGGTGTTGGCTGACATGAAGGTGATCGTGATGGGTTTGGCCTGAAATAGTCTTGGTTGAGACTTGTATGAACTGGCATTACATGGTTGCCGTAAAGGTGCTCGAGAGATTATTTCGAATGCGAGATGCCTGAAAAGGAAGCTTAGAATCAGGAAGAAGAATGTGGAGTAGATGGTTATGCCGGCGCATATTAGCTGGTCACTGTTAGCTCGACGAAGGAAGAAGAGATGTATATGCCAGATGAATTGGATTTCCATAGGGGTGTTGGTTCGAATGAAGACGAACTGGAATGTGTTCTTACTGCAAGTTTTGGTATGATAATTGAATTGATACTGGTAGTGTATGCAGTTGCTGAGATGAAGACTCCATAGATAAACTGGAAAGCTGAGATGTAAATGGAGAAAATAAATTGCGAAGAAGTAAAGATGCTCATCTGTTGAATGGGACTGAACCTTGTCGTGCTGTTGCAGATGTCAAATGAAGGATATGTGACCGAGAAGTTGAAATGTTGTGATGGCTGGTTACGCTAATAACATGGGGCAGTGAGTCGTGAGAGAGTTAAGTAGAGATGAATTTGATGAAGAGAAGGAAAAACTGGTCTTGTGGTAAATCTTGGAAGGAACTGTGTTGGACGAACAGAAAATAGAAATTGGCAGTGGCAAGATGGTTTGGATGTTGGGTCAGTTGTTGGACTGGGCCTGGGCAACTTCTAGGTCATAAGTGTTGCGACTTTAGGATTCGCATTTTTCAGATTTCCCCCACTGTGAAACCCACACCTAAAAATCTAAAGGCGCGCACCCATTTTTTAGGAAAAAATTATTCCTAAAAACTACAGGGAGACCCATTTTTCAGATTTCCCCCACTGTGAAACCCACGCCTAAAAATCTAAAGGCGCGCACCCATTTTTTAGGAAAAAATTATTCCCAAACCCATAATTTTATAAAATTTTGTTTTTGTCTTTTTTTCTTTCTTTTTCTTCATCTTCTATTCCTTTTCTTCTTCCTCTCCACTATACCGACACCTAAAACTCAGAAAAAGGGAGAAATTCACGGGGTTGTGGAATATTTCGATTTAAGATTGAGAAGAACAGATGGGTTTGAATTAGATCGAGATGGTGATTGTTCTGTTGTTTTCCGGAGATTAGGGATTAACGATGAGTACCAAGTTGATGAAATTTGGGATGGTGTTGATATTAATGCCCTGTAAATGGTTGAGTTCTCACCAAATCTGGAGATCAACAGATCGATGGGTTGATGGCGCTGTTGGTGGGAAAATCGACGGGAAAAGGATGGGTTTGAGTTCATCTGAAGACGGAACTAGAGATTGAATCTGAGGTAGAGTTATTGGTGATCGAAATGATGGGTACCCTCTTGAAATCGAAATCTGACATTTTTCCAAGATCAGATTTCAGATTAGCTTTTGATTCTGAATCAGTAATAAGACGACAACAGTTGATTTCAGTTTCGATTGATTTTTTAGATTTATAAAATCGATCTGTAAATGATTTAGTGGATTGATTTTGAAATCATATGGAAAAATTTGTTATGCGTTAATGGTCCCTGATCAAATTCGTTAATTTGATGAAAATTTAACTCGCTATTCTAGATGGTTGAACTGGTTGACGCCCCACTGTTGAAATTTTCGCATATAAGGAATGCTTAAATTTTTTGGATGGTTGAACTGGTCGACCATCCAAAAATCAAATTAACGATTGATTTTAAAATCACTTCACCAATGATTTTTCAGAATAGCGTGTTAAATTCCCCCTATTCTTTGTACATTTCTTTTAAAATCACTTCACCAATGATTTAGTGGATTGATTTTAAAATCTTTGTAAATTTTAAATTTTTAGATTTCAGTTTCGATTGATTTTGAAATCATAGGGAACAATGGCTTCATCCTTTTTAAACCCATGATATGAAAGATGATGATGCTGCTGTTATGACTGCATACCCTGTCATGCAGTCGAGAAAATGTCTGTGTAACATGTTATGCAGTCGTGAAAATGGATGCATAGTCAATTATGCATCTACAAAATTTGTTACATAACTTGTTATGCAGTCTATAAAACGTTTGCATAACACGTTATGCAGCTACTTTTTTCTTAATATTGAAACCAAAAAAAAAAAAAAAGACTTCATAACTTGTCATGCACCTATAATAATATCTGCATAACATGTTATGCAGTCATGAAAATGGATGCATAACCTGTTACGCATCCGAAAATATGGCTGTATAATGCGTTATGCACCGAGAAAATTGCTGCACAATCTTTTATGCATTGAAAAATAGATGCATAACCTGACATGCATCCGTAAATATGAATGCATACTGCATTATGCATCATTTTTTTTATGTACGCACTAAAATCAACCAAAACAATGGTTACATAACTTGTTATAGATGCATAACTTTGTTATACAAATGCATAATTTGTTATGCAGTGGAGAAAATGGTTGCATAATTCATTATGCGTCTGCAGAATGTGTTATGCATCGTTTTTGGTGGCTGCATAATGGTTATGTATCAAGTTTTCGAAAATTTTGCCTAAAGTGATGATCACCTCCGATTTTTTCGTGGAAAACAAAAATTTGATATTCTTGTTTGTACTCGTTGCGTAGCTATCTTAAAAAGATTTCCAATGATATAAAATTTGTAAAATTCTAAGGCGCGGATTTTTAGATATGTTATATCCAAGTTGTATTGCCAATTATACCCCTAATGCATATACTGTCATGCGGATGCATAATCCATCATGCATACATTTTTAATAATTTCATATAATTATGGGTGTCACGGTACCAAAAATTAATTGTGGGCTTGACAATGAGAATATTTTTTTTTTTGGGTCTCCCCCTAATTTTCCCTAAAGGTATATATTCATGCACGAACAGAAACTCAAGGGAGGACGGTTTTGGGAGCTCTCTTTTGGGGAGAGGGCGAAACCAGAGAAGAGAAAGGAGAGGCGTGGCTACGGAAGTGAAAAGAAGGGTTTGATATTCTTGTGATTTCGTTTCCATTTTGATTTTCTAGTGATTTTATTTGATTTGTTTATGGCTTTTGAGAAAGCCATGTCTAGCTAGGGTTTATGTTGAAACCACATCAAAATATTGAATTTAATTATTTTAATCTTGATATTAATTAGGAATACTGGTTATTGATATTTTCACCACTCCCTGTTGAAAACACGAGGGTACCAAAATACACCACAATCTTTTATTTTGATCACAACCTATACAAGACCCACTGTGTATAAACCTCTTGGAGCAACAATCACTCAAGGAAAATTTCAGCATAATGTCCACTTGAATAGGGTTAGTCTGGGATGGCCTAACACATGAATTGTTATATAAGATAAGTGGATAAAATTCAATACACTTTGTGTGATCGTCTATGGATATGAATCGAGATAATACTACTACAAAGTGTTCACTTGATAACCGAAACCTTATAAGATAAATATCAAGTGCCTAGTTAACGTACAAGTGTAATTACTTTAATTATAATATAAAAACAATTATAATGCGGAAATAAAGTAAAGCACAAACACCAGAATTTTGTTAACGAGGAAAACTACAAGCTTGTAGAAAAACCCCGGGATCTAGTCCATATTTGAATACACAATGAATTAAGACGCTACAAAAAGTAGACATGCAACTTCGTGTAGACACTACTACGTATACTAAGATCCTAGTTACTCAGCTTCAGCAGTATTCTTGATTTGATAATATCTAACAGAACAGAAGTTCTCAATAGATATTTAATACCCAATATCCAAGCAGAATAGACATTATCTTTAGGAGTAGATCTAGTATATCTTCTTAATGATTCACAACAACTTCTTTTTAAAATATTCAAAATCTTTAATCTTCGATTTAATCTTCAATGTAACAATCTGCAAAAATACAAACTTGATTCCTTATTGATTTTTCGCACAGAACGGAGTCTGTTAACAATGACAAATTAATAAATCTATCTCACGGATCTAGAAAGACTTAGATCCATAGAAACATTGATCTTTGATCTATTTTGAGTGAGCCTTATATCAGAAGAGAAGGTTCTCAAGAATAAACAAACTAGGTGCAATCAAAGATTCAACAACCGTTAGTCAATCAAATTAATAATTGAAAACTGAAATAACAATGCAATCTTCTAGTTTCCCACCAACGGTACACACTAGAGCTTCTCAATCCCAAAGAAGAATTTAAACTGAGCGGCCGTAAGATATTTCTCATAATTAGGTTACTCTCCTCTCCGAATAGGAGGCTTCACCAGTAACCGTATAACGGAGGAAGTTTACTGTCACGAAGGATTAGTTTGCTAGAAATGCAAACTCAAAGTATTTATATACAAGGAAGTTTGGACACCAAGGAATTTCCAAAACCGAAAATATTCTCAAGATATTTTTCATTACTCCACCAAATTCGGTATTCATAATTCCTGTGAATGTACTGTCCAAAATAATGATCGAAATCTCCTTGAAAAATCTTTAATTAGCAAATGCACATTACTAATTCTTATTTTCCATATATAATTAAAAACCCTTAATTAAAAAGATTCTTAACTTATTTAAATTCGATCTTGGGATTTACTTCCTTCTTAGCCGTTAAGGAATATCTTTGAACAATAAAGAATAAGCATTAATGTACCGTGTTCAAAGTGTGTCGACATCTTACTCTTGCAAGTCCTTTTTCATACTTGCTCACTTGAAACCAATTTACCATGCTTCCAAACAAGTTTAAAATTGGTTCATCTGACTTTCAAGAACTATGTGATTGATCAAGTAGCACTCAATCACAACTCATGGGTTTACGGTTCTACCAAAACAAGTTTCGGTTCTACCTCCATGTGAGTATTGTGCATAGTTACACTAGATTACCAAAGATATGGCTGACTAGGTACTAGGATCGATTCCCCACATATATTTGGTATCTAACTTGTATGCACTACACATGTCCATAGGGTCAGTTCCCACTTCCCAAAAACGTGTTGCACATGTTCATAGGATCGGTTCCCCTTTATTCCATAAACCTTGATGCACCTCATACAAGGATCGGTTCCCCTTGTGATGTACTGCACCTCTTACTAGGATCGGTTCCCCCTCTCCCAATATTTGTTAGACACTCGCAAACCCGATTATACCCTAGGTGATTATTTAAGATCGGTTTCACTAATAAAAGTCATACCAATACATAAGTCATGCCTCATGTGAATAGTTCTACCAAGAACACAAACAAGTCATGAGCGGTTATACTAATCACATATATTGGTCTTTCATAAGATATGCAATGAAGAACATCCCCAATAACGCCTGGCGATTTCCTTTTCGGTTCACAACACATATCATGAACTTACTTCCTTAGAACACATGTAAACATTATTCCCTAGGATGAAATCCTCACCTCATACCCATACATAATCACAATAGCATTCAAAAGATTATGGTGATGTCTTATCTTCAAAGTTTAATGGTTAAGCAATAAACCTCGTATTATATTCCTTAACTCTTTGATCATAATAATATAACTTCGCATGTTATGTTTTAAATATAAAAGATTTGAAAGACACAAGGTAGAATTGGAACAAGTCAAGTCATAGTTACTAATGTCAAGCTGAAGGATAATGTCTTTATTGTCTTCAATCCATCTTCAGATCTTTGTGAGTAACTGGAGCACAATAATTCTATCATCTCTTGTCTAACCTATCGAAGTTGATTGTAGTTTACATAATATCGACTCGAGTTTTGGAACTAAATATGTCAACCAATCTTGACATACCAACGCTTGGTGGGTTCAACCGAGCTATGCTCTAACAATCTCCCCCTTTGTAAATTTAGTGACAAAACTCTATTACATATGGAGTGTAGTTGCAGGAAATCCTACAATATATCCCTCACAAGAATTCATAACAATCAACACATTTCTTAAGATCAATAACAACACTTTTTATTAATTGAATCTAGAAATTTTACCAAAAGGAAATGAAATCAAGAATACAACACTATTTTGGACTTTCTCTCTCCTCAAAACTTTCTTAACACTCCAAAAATTATATCTCTCTTTCTTACACCTATTCATCTCTTTATATAGGGTATTACATAGTGGATGACAACTAAGTTTACCTTTATTTTCGGATCTGATTTGCGGTATTTCGTAAGCTTACAAATGTTAATTTCGTAAACTTCCTAAAATTTCTCTAGCTCATCACACTTTTCTCATGTTTTGTCGTCATTTGTTATGTCATTTCTGAAATCACTCTGCGACGTCTTCGCAACGTTGTTGATGAAGATTTCGCAAGTGTGTTGTTGTTGCGATATTTTGATCCTACATCTTGCCTCTTCTCATGTCTTCTCTGCGAAGGGGAGAATGTCATGAGAATTTGTACTTTAAAATGTCGCAGCTGTTCATCTTTCCACATTCTTTTATACTGACACGATCTTGTATTCTACGCAGTACTTATTACAAGTATCTTTTCTTCCACCCATTTCTTGACACGTCTTTTTAAACCGCTATATCTCAGCTGTTCATGTTCACTGTTCGCATAAATAAGTTTATCTTCTTGAGAACTCTTGTCTCTATATATACTTTTCTTATTCTTATCTTTTTTTCTTTTCACTTTCTTCTATTCTTCTCTGCAAATTTACAGTTTCTCCGCATATTCTTCTTATGCTGCTGTGAATTTTCATCCTTCTTTTTCTTTTGATCTTCATTCCTTCATTCCCATACTTAGATATGCCTCCAAGCGGTCACAAAGCTAAAATTTCTCTTGAAGGAATTCAAAAAGCTTTTAAAGAGAATGGTTTTACGCTATCCACCATTCCCAATTAAGAAGCTACCTCCATTATTTCTGCTATATTATTTTCTGATCATCATTGTGATGATAAAGAGATCATAGTATCACTGGGTCATATTCTCGCTGGCATTCCTATCCCTATTTATGATCCTAACCTTCCTTTGTTCTATGAAATACTCTCTCATGTGAAGTTGTCGCGGGAAATATTTCAATTAAGTGGGGATTACATTCGGTTAATGCTTGAATTCGCCAATCTTGGTGCTGGCACAGGGTCTCTTTATTCAACAGATATTAGAGATCCTGAATTTAAGGAATTAGAAATTCTTCCCGAGAAATACACCGCAGAAAGCTTCTTTGATAATTATGAACTAATACCTATGAAGAACGTAAAAACTCGTTGGGATATTCGTTTGAAGAGGAAGGAAAATATTGATGATGATAAAAAGCTTATGCATGACATTGATTGGCACTCTGGCAAGAATAAAACTCCTCGCCAATCCAAAGATAAAAAGTGATGCGTCTTTCCACTGATTTTGAGGGCCCCTTATGTTTCTGGTTCAAACGTGCTTCATGCGAATCTCGCTACTTACCAACCTTGGGCATTTAATTGGCTTGAGAAAGAGAAAGAGGTATGTTTCTTTCATTCAGTCTATTATCTTCATTCCTCTTTATACTTATTAACTTTACGAAATCTTCAGATTAACAAGTTAAGAAGAATCTACAATAGAACTAGCAAGGAAAGCACCCTAGCAGCACTTCGCTCGATCACGAATGAAGTAAGAAATACTTTCCTTTATCATTTTTAACAATATTGTAGCCTCTGTTTCTTATCTTCATTCGTGTGCGTAGATTGGCGTTGTAGTTGCGGAAGAAGAAGGGTTTAATGCTGCAAAGACCAAAGGCAAGAGTAAAAATATTCTTCGCAAGGAAAAATCTGATGCCCCGCCTTCAAAGAAAAGAAAAGTCCGCTCTCCCTCTCCCCAAGTTCCCACTCTGATGAGAGTACAGATGATGATGATGTATTCGCAAAGGAAGATTCCTCTTCTGAGTCTTCAATGGCACAATTGTCTAGTATCTTTTCTGATTCCTTGCAAGGAATTGGTAATGAAAATTTCACCAACACGTGCAAAGCTCTTGTGAATATCTGTGACTCCACTCTATTGGATGGTGATAGTTCTATTCGCGGAGTTTCTATATCAGTGACTCCTGACTTTCTGAACTCACTTTGTATTTGGTATGCTTTCATTTTTTTGTTTCTTCTTCATACCTATAATTCAAAATTATATCTATCTTGATAATTTTTGCTTTCTTTCGCAGTCTGGAAGAGCTTCTTTCGATGTTGCCTCAGATTTGGAAAGAAGGCGTGCTACTCTTGAGAAGAAGAGTCTTGAACTTCGCAAGAAAAACGAAGAACTGGAGGCTAAAGCTGTTGATCTTCGCGAAAAGAATAAACAGTTGGATTCTGAAAATTCCACTCAGAAGGGAAAAATATCTAGTCTTCAAGATGACAATAAGAAACTTTATGGTATAGAGCTTTTCTTCTTTTTCTTCATTTCGTTTTCTCATTATCTTTCCTCATATGATAACCATTTTCGCAGACTTTTATGGTCTTTCTGATGAAGCTACCATTCTTCGTTATTTTCCCGAACCCATAGACCATGATACCCTGCTTGAACTCCTTAACAATTCTTTAAATAGTTTTTCAAATGACAAGATTAAGTCCCTTTCCGTAGATGATCTCAGATCCAAATTTCGCCTCTTAAAGATTGACCATAGATCCAGCTTGGGCTTAGCCAATAAATTTAAGTGTTTCTATCTTAACTCTAAAGAGGAAATTAATAGTTTAAGGACCAAGAATAGTAGTCTTATAGATGAAAAAGATCGTATTGCTCTCCAAGGTTCTCAAACTCTAGCGAAATTCCATGAAACTCTTTCTGAGGTTCAAATTGAACGAGATGAAGCTATTCGCCAAAACGCTATACTTAGCGAAAGAGAGAGTCAAATTCGCTCATGTCTTCTAATACATAATGAAGATGAATTCGCTTGGGCTGCGAAAGTTCTAGATAATGCCAGTAATGATCTAGGTGTAAATGTTAGCCTCCATACTGAACACACATCCTTGGTTAGAGATATGATTTCTGGCAGAGAAGGTTATTAACTGCTCTTCCTTATTTAATTGTTTGTTTTTCATAAATTTCCATCAAGTTACTAATTCAATGTTATACTTTCACAGAGGCTGAAGAGAGACTTCGCAGAAGAATTGAAGAACTTGAGGCTGAGAAGGGGCAGCTTGCAAAGGATCTTGCTTCTCGCAATGATAAATGTTCTAAGCTGAAGAGCCAATTGAAGATTAATGTTGCAAACTTTAAAAATGATGCTACTTTTTTTTGCAACCAGACTATTAAAATGGTTTGTGATGACAATAACATTCCGCATTCCACATATCTTTATATCTTAGATGAAGTCCCAAAGAACACTCCTGATTTGGTCATCTATGATAGCGATGCTAGTGAAGAAGAAGAATCTGATGAAGATGTAGAAGAAGAAGAATCTGATGCTAGTGAGGAAGGAGAAGAGTCTGATGAGGATGATGAAGAATCAAGCAAGAAATGATTTTTGCTTCCTTCTTTGATTTTTGTAATATCTGTATATTTGTCTTTTAATCCTCTATTTTTGTAATCTATCACTGCGAATTTCTTCAATCTTCAATACAAGTTCTATTTCTTTTGTTTCTTCCTGCATGTGTTAGAAATAATTCTTTTTCGCAATATGATTAATCAATATATAATTTATTTTTCACTTTGTGCATAAATCTTTCATATGGAAATAAATAACATACTCTTATTTTATGCATTCCCATACTTGCCTCTGTTATTTGTGTTCAAATGAGAGATAAAGCAAGTTACCTTTGTTCAGTAAGATTGTTGCGAAATCTTTGAGTATATGCATTCCCAAATCTCACAGTTATTTCTGCATAATCTCGCAATCATATATTTTAGAATTGTAATTTTTCTTGTATTCTGATGTGATCTTATTTTTCCTTCCTAAGTAAAGGTCTTATTTTGCCACCTCTTGTCATTGCGACAAAATCGCATGACATCTTTGCATTTTCATATAAAAACCCATTGATCTTGTCTTAACCTTTTTCGCTTATAATTTTTGTTACAACAATATGACAGGCCTAAATATTCTTGCGAAAATAAAGCCACATGACATTGCCGTCTTGCGATGAAATCGCAGGACGTCCTTACACTTTCATGTACTGACCCATTGATCTCATCTCATCTTTCTCTTTTGTATTATTGCCTCTTCAGGATTGTCGCACAAATATGACAAGCCTAAATATTCTTACGAAAATAAATCCTCATGACATTTGCGTCTTAAGACACTTATCAGCTCCCTAATGGAGGGTGCCGCCCTTATCTTCCCCCTGGTTGCCCCTTCAAGGAGACGTACTTCTTCCATACAAGGCTATCTCCTCCCATACAGTCTTGAGAACAACCAGTTGTTTTCATAGCCTCTTATCCCTTTTTCCTATATGGCTTATGGTTACGAGACTACACCCTAAGTGGGGTTTTCTTCAGGACGAGTGCATCGTAGCCAAGACTTGTCAAGAATGGGAAGGTACGCTCCAGACGTCCCGGGCACTCTTGACTCAACCGCGTACCTCGGCGCCATGGTCATATTCTGCACTCCTTATGAGAGTCCTTATTACCCTAGTCGCCCAACTCAAGTCATATGCTTAAGTTGAGAATCCAAGGTGCCTCTCCTGGATGGGTTTTTATTGACCCCAAATCTCCATGACTCAGGTTCCAGTAGCGGTGTAACCTTTTCGTTGAGCCATGCAACATGTACCCCCTTCTATGACGCACTTTAGGTCTTACATTTTCCTCTTGCGAAATTTTGATTTCGCGAACTAGGGTGCACGTCATAGTAGGTTCGCCCCATTCTGATTGTTCTGATTATTCTGATTTTGCATTTCAGCTCTTATTGTAATTTCTCAATTCTCGTCTTTGTCATTCCATAAAATACATTTTTTGAAATTTTTTGTAACAAATCAGCCACACATTTTTCTTTCTTTTCTCAATTTTATTTTGATACCAAATTCTAAGTTTCTTACCTTTGCTGCTTTCTGCCTCTGCATCATTGATATTTTCTGCGGCTTTCTTGCTTTTAGCGAACGTTTCGCTACTTCCTATTTTCAGCAAACATTTACTTCGCAACATTTTTTCTTTTCTCTTCTCTATTGCATCAACCATCAATATCTCACTTCTTTGCTTTCCTTTGATGTTACTCCAATTCTCTTTCTCTGTAGTTCGTTCTTCGCATGACTCAACATCAATTTCATAACATTTCTTTCCCTCAATCCAATCTCCTTTTATAATGCCAACTTCGCTCAGATGAGGGAACTTGATGCACTGATGAAATGTCGATGCTACTCCTAGAATCCCATGTAGCCAGGGTATTCCAATTAAGGCGTTATACGGTGACTCCAAGTCGACAACACATAACAAAATTTTAGAAGATATTTCTTTCAATGTAATTCGCATAGTGACTTCACCTTTAGGTTTATTAGCAGTTCCGTTAAAACCATAGATTTTGTAAGTTGAAGGTATTAAATCTTCATCTTTTCCACCCATAGTTTTATAAGCATGATAGAACAGGATATCCACGGAACTTCCAGTATCAATTAAAAATTTGTTGATTGCCCATGAGTCCTGAGCTTCATCATCTTCATAATCACTTGGTTTTGGATTAATCTCTAATTTCACCACCAATGGGTTTTCATGCATTTCTCCACCTTCAGGCACTTCTTCTGCGGTGAAGGAAATAGTCTGTTTTTTGCCATTCTTTTAAAGGTGAGACCTTTGCAATGTTCATTAATTCTATACCATCAGCATCTCTTGCGAAAACTCTGCTCAGAACATTATCGTGAAAGTCTTCAATCGTTTTGTATGAATGTACAATAGAGTTACAAAACAGATTCTTCGCTTTTGCTCCAACTTCTATTACAAATGTTTCTCCTCCTTTTGTCGTATTAACTCTGCGAATTTCTGGTGGAGGTGGTAATGGTTGAGATTGAGGTTGTCCCATGAGAAAATGATTTAACTTTCCCTGATCTATTATCCTGATAATTATTCTCTTTATATTCCTGCAATCATTTATTGAATGTCCATGAAAATGATGGTAAGAACAAAATTCTTGACTACGGTGATTTGGAGGTGGCTCTTTTCCCATATTCCAGGGTGCTGGTACATTTTCCATCAAGATTATTGCTTCCCATATTTTTCTATACTAGTATTCAGAGGTGGCATTTTAATCTCTTCCTATATCATCTTATGATTTCCTTGGCTTCTGTGATAATTTTGCCTTTGACCTCCATATGTTTCTTGCGGATGATCAAGTCTTAGATTTTTTTTTCCACCTATGCTATATAAGTTTCTTTCTCTCTCAAATTCTTCTTGGTCGCGACTTCCCATAACTACTATTTTCTGCTGACTATTCTCCATTATCCTCTCTTGTTGTCCTTGCGAAGTGCTCGCCACTGTGTTTATCAACTTGGGTAACAATCTTGCGTTCACTGCTTTTGAACTTGTGTTCGCAACTGGGTATGATTCCATCTCATTCTGTTTTTCTTCAAGAGAAATATACTCTTCCTGAAGCTCTCGCAATTCAATCATTGTGATCGTGTTCTTGACTTTGAAAATTTGAATATACAGCAGGTTGGTTGCGAACATTGCATTAATAAATGATAAAATAAGATATCTCTCATCCATAAGACCAGCCATTTTACTACACATTGTCTTCCATCTTATGGTCAAATGTTTCAACCTTTCACCAATTCTCTGCTCCAACCCAAATACATCTTCAATGCCAGGTCGCGAAGAATTATTACTTATATATGCTCCTAAGAATATAGTTTTCAAATGATTGAAAGATGTTATCGTATTCTTGGGCAACCCTTCAAACCATTTCAAAGCCTCTTCTGTTAAACTGGATGCGAAATACTTGCACAATACAACATCATGATTTTCCCACTATAGCATACATCTCACATAATCTTTAATGTGTTGAATTGCACAAGTTGTCCCGTCAAAGATGCTAGTTAATGCAGGTAGGTTGCACTTTGGGGGTATTCCTCCTAATTGTACTTCTTGTGTGAATGGAGTTTTCGTAGCTTCTTCTATAGCTTCATCCAATTATCTTCTGCCTCCTTCTTTTATGTTATTTATCATTCCTCTCATCTCCGCTAGTTCTTTTAAGATTTGATCATTTATTCCAGGATTTTGGTCCATTGGTATCTTTAATTCTGCTTCTCTTCTTCTATGTTCATGTCTGTCTTGTCTTGCGAAAATTTGATCTTCTTCTTCATTATTTTCTTCTCTTCTTTCCCTGCGATCTCCTCTTTCATCTCCTTCTTGAATTCGCACATGATTGTACCTCTCATTTTCTCCTCTGCGATTTTGGTCATTCCTTATCAATTCTCTTTGTTTCCTTTCAACTCACCTTTGTATTTTATTATATTCTTCATTGATATTTCCATTATTGCGATTTTGTTCACGTCTTCTTTCTCGATTATCATGATTGTTCTGGCGTATTGCCTCTTGGAGCTCTTATTCCTCCACTTCTGCTCTCAACCTTTCCCTTTCGCAAGATAGACGTGCTTGTTCGGCATAATGTCTCTCGATTTCATCTTCAATTACCTGTTGATTTCTTTGAATTTATCTCCCATGTAATATTCTCCTTCCTTCTTCCTGATTTTCTTCGCTATCTTGATTATTTCGCTCCTGACGTCGCCCATTCTCCTGATTCCTGTTGTTTTGTCCATTTTGGAGAATTTCGCCTTGTGGGATGTAATGATCTTCGATTATTTCTCTCCTTTCACGACGTTCTTCATTTCGATTTTGTATTTCTTATCGATTTCCTTCTCCAATATTTGTCATAGGAGAATTTCGTCTTACTTCACTTCTAATTGATCTTGAACTTGATCTTGTAGTACTTCTTGACCTCCTATTCTTTAATCTCATGTTTTCCATTCTCAACTCATGGTTTTGCCTTTTCAAATTTGCGCGTTCTTCTGCTTCTAACCTTCTCTCTTCGTGTATTCTTTGTCTCAATGCCTCTAATGCTTCAATTCTTTCATCTCCATGAATTATTCCTCCAATTGCTTCCTGGTATCTCTCTTCTTATCTATCATTTCTTAATTGTTGCACTTCCTCCACTTCTTCTGCTGAATCTGATAGCCAAGTATGTACACTCACTCTATCATAATACATAGTTCTATTTTGTATTGGCATATGATGAGTTGGTTGTTGAACCTGATTTTCTCCATTGTTTCTTGTGTTCATTCTTGAACATTTCACAAATTCGTTTCTTCCTTCTCCAGCAAGCCTCTTACTCCTTCTAACAGTTGTTGGTTGTCTTGAAGCATTTATACTTCTAGCCATCTTTTCAATCTTAATGAACTGTTGAAAACTATATGAAATTCTTCACCAATTACTCTAAATTCCTTCAAATCACAATTCAATCAGAATTTCTTCAACCAGTCCCTGTTTCTAGTGCCATTATGTAGTTGCAGGAAATCCTACAAGACATCCCTCACAAGAATTCATAACAATCAACACATTTCTTAAGATCAATAACAACACTTTTTATTAATTGAATCTAGAAATTTTACCAAAAGGAAATGAAATCAAGAATACAACACCTATTTTGGACTTTCTCTCTCCTCAAAACTTTCTTAACACTCCAAAAATTATATCTCTCTTTCTTACACCTATTCATCTCTTTATATAGGGTATTACATAGTGGATGACAGCTAAGTTGACCTTTATTTTCGGATCTGATTTGCGGTATTTCGCAAGCTTACAAATGTTAATTTCACAAATATCCTAAAATTTCGCTAGCTCATCACACTTTTCTCATGTTTACGCTGTCGTCATCTGTTATGTCATTTCTGAAATCACTTTGCGACGTCCTCGCAACGTTGCTGATGAAGATTTCGCAAGTGTATTGTTGTTGCGATATTCTGATCCTACAGGGAGATAAACGAATTACAAACATAACTCATTCTACATACGCTAAATTCACATTTCAATGGCACAATAACCTAGAGATATTCAAAAATAAATGCCAATGTTGACATTACAATAACAAAGATCATATTCCCCCTAAAGGTGAGAAAGGTATATTTTCAATCCGCGCGTCTTTGTTATATCATTCATATGATATGTTATTACCCCTTAGTATGTGCTTTTCCTCTTTCCTTAAATCAACGTTCAAGCACCATTTTCCTCATCCCTAGTGACACCAATCAATATAAAATTGATACCAGCTAGCATTACCTGTTTACTCCATATATTTCTCCTCCTTTTTGTCATAAAAATGACAAAGAAACGAAAAAAATAAAGGACAACATGAAAAGGATCTTACAAATCTCAAAATAGACTTGCAACATGTTGAGTCAAGCACGAGGGTTCCACATACCATTTTTGATAACCAATATCAAAACCGAAACTACAAAGTAATTATGTTTTGATATGTTATCATGGAAATAATTGCCTGAAGCAATTTTCCCAACTAGTTTAGCAAACCAAAAATCAATTAAGAAACTTATTTCCTTTGCAAAACCGATTGTATAAATACAACCGCTTCATTCGATAAGACCAAAACAAAGATAAACTCCATTTTTCTCATCATGTTCTAATTATCCATATAACTTTGACCTTTAGATTTTAAACAAGCCAAATACTAGGTTAGTTAACTAGAATTTCCTTGCTTAGGCTTTCGTATAGACTTGAATAACCGAAACCTCCACTTTGATAAGTCTAACTAAGATCATAATTAACTTAGTTTATTTTATCCGGAATCGTTGGACTAACAACTCATCCCGTTAATATATTCATTCGTTAAGCCATAAATAATTCATACAAACCAATAAATTAACTTGCATAATTATTCACCTCAACCGGAAGCAATTGAAACAAAAAATATTAAAGTTCCACTATTGCACCGAAATTTTGTAAGCCTAAACGATTGATATCACACAACAAAGCAAGATAACAATAGTTTTACTTAACCGGAACCAATTGAATCACACAAACATCCACATATACATAATGGAATAAACATATCAATTGTAGTGACAATTTCATTCAAGCATGTAGTTGCAGGATATCCTACACTACACCCTTAGTAAGAATCCACAAAGATTAAGACATAATTTGAAGATAAAGAACAATATTTTTATTAATTTGATCCAGAAAGAATTACAGGAAATATAAGAAATCAAGATTACAACCGCCTTCTCTAACTTTTTCTCTCTCTTCAAAATTTTCTTATCGCTCAAAAATTATCTCTCTCTTCTTAAATCTATTGGTCATCTATATATAGGGTAGTTACATAGTGGATGACAGCTAAGCTGTCCTTTAATTTCGGATCTGGCCCGTGAGATATTCGCAACAGCTATAATATCCACTCTCGCAGGTACTTTAATCCTCGCAGAATCATCACGCTCTTCTCGTGTTTTGGTTGTCATCATTCATTACGTCACTTATTAGATTGTCCTTCAGCACTTTCAGTATGTTGTTAGAGAATCTCGCAGCGTAACTCGCAGGAATGTCGTTAATTCTTGCAAGAATAATATTTTGGCGATATTTTGGTCCTACAAAGAAAAAGCAATATATGTATATATCAAATAAAAATAGGATTTTCTTAAAACAGGAAAACAATTAACTAATCAAGATTGTTACCTCAATTTCATATCCAACTTCTCCAATATGATCGCATCTTATTCTTCCAGGGAGAATTGATATCGAAATACCATTATGTTGTCATCCTTATGCAAAAAATAAAGAATAACAATAACCAACCTTTACCAGAGAAAGGTTGAAGAGGTTTTAACTATTATGTGCCAATAGTAATAAGCTAATACCAAAGACTCATATGTATACTATATACACAACTTATGAGAAATAAATTGATAATAGTATAATTGTGACTCACATATGGGATTAATTGTCATCATCCTTTTATGATTATTTGATTAAGCAATCCAACAAGTTAGATATGAAATCCACTAAATCAAAAGTCACAAAATCATAAAAAGGTAACCGATTATGAGACCTATCTCATATAATGATGACAACACATAGATATATTCATTTGTTCAAGAATGTTTAACACAATATTTTGAATGTCATGAGTATTAAAACTTATCATTCGAGTGTCATCATTGTGACTATCTTTTGATACCATCCTGGATGTCTTTAGAGAAGACTTTGGACTCCATTTAGAAATGGGTTTTGTTAAAGTAGCTTTATTCTTCCTATTATTTCTACCTGAAATCCAAGATGAATCTCTTGAGGAAACATTAGGGTAACTGAAATGTTGAAAACTATGAGAGTTAGCCTTTCTCCAATTTGGAACATCAGATCTAGTCTTTACAAAGTTATCTCTCCTTTTGTAGTTTGAGCGATTCTGATAAAACTTCGTAGAAGCCTGATAAGCAAACTTTGAACTATAATTACAATAATTCTTTTTTTCATTTTTAGGACAATCATGTCCTGATTTAGCATTATTGAGTTCAACCAATTTTGCGGAAACACGCGCATCTATGGCTTTTTCATTCCTTTTACGGAATCTGCATCCTCTTTCCAAGTGTCCTTTATTTCCACAATAAGGGCAATGCTTAATAACATACGAACCATGGGGTTTAGTGTTACCTTTATGTGGAATTTCTTTTATTGTTTGTTGGAATTTTCGTTTTCCATCTTTTGCTGAAGATGAAGGTGCTACAGATTTTTCTTTTAAGGAAGAGTAATCTTTTGTGGCAACTTTTGAAGCAATTTTTTTAGCAGATTCTTTAGGCTTTAAAAACTTTGTCTCTCGTTTAGCATTCAAATTTTGTTTACCTTTGTAGCCCAATCCTCGAGTGTCATGAGGAACTCTAGTTGACATCAACATTGAGTCAAGTTGTTTTGTGCTACTGTCGAACTTTTTCAAGTCCGCTTTTAGACTCATATTCTCTTTCTCCAACATTTTTATTTTTTCGAGAGCATTATCTAAGTAAACCTTAAATTTATCAATATGAACTTTATAATCAAGAGAAATTTCAGATTCGGTAGAATTACTTACCTCAGTGTTCTTTAGTTTCTCCAACTCTGTATATAGTTTCCTTTCTCGATCATAACTTTTTTCGATTTTTTATCCGTAACTTCTCATGGCTCCAAGATAATCTACCTCGTTGCTGATAATCTATATATCCTCATACAGATCATCAAGTTCCTTTTTCAATCTTTCATTCTCTTTACGAAGATCACAGTTGAGTCCCTTTGGCTCTGGAGCTTCGCGATTATCACCTTTTTATTTTATGTATTCTTCCGAGACTTCAAGATAAGTCTGACCATTGCTTATACGTTTTATATCCTTATATAGAATATCAAGTTCTCTTTTAATATTTTTATTCTCTTTGCAGAGTTTATCACATTTAAGTGTCTTTGATTCTAAAGTTACTTCAGAATCCTTTTCTGGTGTGAAATCAATAATTGCATGAAAAGCTTTGTTCTCTTGATCCTTGGAATAATTAGAGCTATCAAAATTATTTTGTTCTTTATTCTCTACACACTTCTGTGATTTTTGAGAAGAATTCTTTTTCTTTTGTCTTAATAACTTTCTAAATTCTTCTCCAGTCATATCGACACTGCAATTCTCAGTTTTTGTATCTGAAGAACAAGTCTTAGTTACAGCTTTAAGGGTAATACCCACTTCATTCTTGAATTGATTTTCAAAGTCAAAGATCTTTAATTTACCAACTAGAGCGCTTCTAGATAGTGTGGAAAGATCATTAGCTTCCATGATGGCATGCTTTTTAGATTCGTATGTTGGTAGTAAAGACCTTAGAATTTTACACACAATATCTTTATCTGAAATAGTTTTTCCTAAATTCACTACTTCAGACAGTTTTTCATCAAACTCATCAAAGGTATCATCTTCACCCATACGAAGATTTTCCCATTTAGAAGATAGGGTTAGAAGCCTATGTTCTTTTTCAGAGGCATTCCCTTCAAATATGATATTAAGAATATCCCAAGCCTCCTTCGATATTTTATACTTGGTTACATGATGATGGAGGTCTCGGGTTACAACATATATAATGGCATTTAATCCATAATAATTTTGCTTCGAAAGCAATTTTTCTTCATTACTGAATTCTTTCAATTCCTTTAGTATAAACTCAGTGGTTGAGTTGTCGACCAGTACTTTTGGGTGTACATACCCATCAATAACTAAAACCCAAGTATTAAAGTCATGAGCTTGAAGAAAAGACTGCATAGCAATTTTCCACCATAGATAGTTTGAGCCATCAAACCCTGGAGGTATGTTAACCGAATCAATTATCATTTGATTCAAAACTTTATATGTTGGATCACACCAAACACAGATTATTAGATCTTTTCGTGTTTGCCTACTCTGATACCAATTGAAAAGACTAGGGTACCCAAATACACCACAATCTTTTATTTTGATCACAACCTATACAAGACCCACTGTGTATAAACCTCTTGGACAATCACTCAAGGAATATTTCAACACAATGTCCACTTGAAATAGGGTTAGTCTGGACTGGCCTAACACGTGAATTATTATATCAGATAAGTGGAGAAATCCAATACACTTTGTGTGATCATCTATGGATATGAATCGAGACAATACTACTACAAAGTGTTCACTTGATAACCAAAAATTTATATGATAAATATCAAGTTCCTAGTTAACGTACAAGTGTAATTACTTTAATTATAATATAAAAACAATTATAATGCAGAAATAAAGTAAAGCACACACACCAGAATTTTGTTAACGAGGAAAACTACAAGCTTGTAGAAAAACCTCGGGACCTAGTCCAGATTTGAATACTTAATGAATTAAGAAGCTACAAAAAGTAAACCTGCAACTTCGTGTAGACACTATTAAGTAAACTAAGATCCTAGTTACTCAGCTTCAGTAGTATTCTTGTTTTGATAATATCTAGCAGAACTGAAGTTCTCAATAGATATTTAATACCCAATATCCAAGTAGAACAGACGTTCTCTTTAGGAGTAGATCTAGTATATCTTATTAATGATTCACAACAACTTCTTCTTCAAATCTTAAAAATCTTTAATCTTCGATTTAATCTTCAAAGTAACAATCTGCAAAAATACAAACTTGATTCCTTATTGATTTGTCACACAGAACGAAGTCTGTTAACAATGTAAAATCAATGAATCTATCTTACGGATATAGAAAGACTTAGATCCGTAAAAACGTTGGTCTTTGATCTAGTTTGAGTAAGCCTTATATCAGAAGAGAATGTTCTCAAGAATAAACAAACTAGGTGCAATCAAAGATTTAACAACCGTTAGTAAATCAAATCAATAATCGAAAACTGAAATAACAATTCAATCTTCTAGTTTCCCACCAACGGTACACACTAGAGCTTATGAATCCCAAAGAAGACTTTAAACTGAGCGGCCGTAAGAGAGTTCTCCTAATTAGGTTACTCTCCTCTCCGAATAGGCGGCTTCACCAGTAAAAGTACAACGGAGGAAGTTTACTGTCACGAAGGATTAGTTTGCTAGAAATGCAAACTCAAAGTATTTATAGACAAGGAAGTTTGGACACCAAGGAATTTCCAAAACCGAAAATATTCTCAAGATATTTTTCATTACTCCACCAAATTCGGTATTCATAATTCCTGTGAATGCACTGTCCAAAAATAATGATAGAAATCTCCTTGTAAAATCTTTAATTAGCAAATGCACATTACTAATTCTTATTTTCCATATATAATTAAGAACCCTTAATTAAAAAGATTCGTAACTTATTTAAATTCGATCTTGGGATTTACTTCCTTCTTAGCCGTTAAGGAATATCTTTGAACAATAAAGAATAACCATTAATGCACCGTGTTCAAAGTGTGTCGACATCTTACTCATGCAAGTCCTTTTTCATACTTGCTCACTTGAAACCTATTTACCATGCTTCTAAACAAGTTTAGAATTGGTTCATCTGACTTTCAAAAACTACGTGATTGATCAAGTAACACTCAATCACAACTCATGGGTTTACGGTTCTACCAAAACAAGTTTCGGTTCTACCTCCATGTGAGTATTGTGCATAGTTACACTAGCTTACCAAAGATACGGATGACTAGGTACTAGGATCGGTTCCCCACATATATTTGGTATATAACTTGTATGCACTGCACATGTCCATAGGATCGGTTCCCCCTTCCCAAAAACGTGTTGCACATGTTCATAGGATCGGTTTCCCTTTATTCCATAAACCTTGTTGCACCTCATACAAGGATCGGTTCCCCTTGTGATGTACTGCACCTCTTACTAGGATCGGTTTCTCCTTTCCTAATATTATTCAGACAATCACAAACCTGATCATACCCCAGGTGATTACCTAAGATCGGTTTCACTAATAAAAGTCATACCAATAATAAGTCAGGCCTCATGTGAATAGTTTTACCAAGAACAAAAACAAGTCATGAGAGGTTATACTAATCACACATATTGGTCGCTCATAAGATATGCAATGAAGAACAACCCCAATAACGCCTGGATATTTCCTTTTCGGTTCACAACACATATCATGAACTTACTTCCTTAGAACACATGTAAATATTGTTCCCTAGGATGAAATCCTCACCTCATACCCATACATAATCACAACAACATTCAAAAGATTATGGCGATGTCCTATCTACAAAGTTTAATGGTTAAGAAATAAACCTCGTATTATATTCCTTAAATCTTTGATCATAATAATATAACTTCGTATGTTATGTTTTAAATATAAAAGATTTGAAAGACACAAGGTAGAATTGGAACAAGTAAATTCGTAGTTACTAACCTCAAGCTAAAGGATAATGTCTTTGTTGTCTTCAATCCATCTTCATATCTTTGTGAGTAACTGGAGCACAATACTTCTATCATATATAGTCTAACCTATCGAAGTTGATTGTAGTTTACATAATAGCGACTCGAGTTTTGGAACTAAATATGACAAACAATCTTGACATACCAACGCTTGGTGGGTTCAATCGAGCTATGCTCTAACACCTGTGGGTTCGACCTGTACTTGTCTCTGTCTACGAGTTAGACACCGTGCGATTGTGGTTTATTATATAGGCATCTCTGGATCCTACCAATTTTTGGCGTCGTTGCCGGGGAGCGGTTGTGTAATATTGTAATTAGTATTTTTTATTTGTAAATAGTTTGGTTTGGTTTTTATTTTATTTTATTTATTTTTATCTTTGTACAATATTTTTATTTTATTTTATTTTAGGATTTCTTTTTTCTTTTGGCTTGCTTTGTAGTTTAGAATTTTATTCCAGGTGCCTTTTTGAGGATGATGGGTGCTTCTCAGGAGACGTCATCTAAGATGACACTTGGAGAATATAAGTATAGAAGTTCACATTCTTAGGAGACATCACCTGAAATGACACTTGAGGAATATATGTATAGGAAACGATATGGAGTTTTTGCTCCACATATGGTGAGTGTAGAATCGCCTCTAATGATATATGAGAAGTATTATAAACACACACTTCCCAGTTTGGAACAAAGGTTAAGAATTCTAGCATGCCAACAGTTATATGCAGATGATGATTTAGAGGAACCTGTTTATAAAGAAGATACTATTGTTGAGTCTAATGACTTAGAGACACTAGACGTTCATAATGAGGTACCTTCTAGTCATTTGAATATTGAGATTCCTATAAGTCACTTAGTTGCAGACAATAATGAGGCGATTATTCATGATATTATTGCTCCATTGAGCTCCTGTTTTGCTGACTCATCTTGTAATTTCCTGATTGCTGATGTGAATGTGGAGGCGATTAGTACTGGTCAGGTAACCGCTAATTTTGAACCAATCTCAGTTTGTTTAGCCCAATTTGCAGATTATGATGATCCTATGCTTATTGACATTGTCAATGCATTTCATTCTCCAATGGTTAATCAAGGTAACTCTATAACGAATTTTTTTTCCGCGGACTTGGAACCAGATTTAAGAGTTACTGATTTTGATAAACTTGATTCATTATATACAAGTTTAAATCATTGTGTTGAGTTTGATATCCCAATACCTTTTTGTATTGTCAATACATTGCTTCCTATGATTTTTAGTCAAGATAATGTATCGACCGAATGTATTTCAGCTGATTTAGAACCTGATTTAGAGTGTGCTTCCCGAATAGAAATTAATATGCATTCTATGTTTGTTGTCCATGTGAGTGATTTACTTATCTCAATTAAGGACTGTTTTCTATTGGGAATGAATTCACACATATTTTTGGAGATTTATAGTGTTTGCAGGTTCATATTTGCAGCTGACCGAATTTTTTATGTTGATCCACAACTTTTCAGACTGTATATATATATATATATGATTGGAAGCTTACTTTGGTGCATCATCACACTGTTTGAGATTTTTTGCTGGCACAAGCAGGGAAACAAATATCTTTCGCTTCATGGGAGTCAACTCATCAGAATTGTTCCCTTCACTCTATCTTTTATTTTTATTTGTTTAGTATTTTAGAATTCCCACCTTAATTTCTATGTTGGATGACTCAATTACATTGAGGACAATGTAATGTTTAAGTGTGGGGGAGTGGCGTTTTCATTAGGAATTATGAGTTTTTAAAAAAATGATCAGCTATTTAGCAGGTCTCTTAAAATAAAATAAAAAATGATCAGCTGTGTAGCGGGTCTAAAAGAAATACAAAAAAAATAAAAATATTATGATTGTTAGGGTAATGACCAACTGTGTAGCGTTTTTTTTTTTCTTGCATGGTATGACCAGCTGTCTTTCTCACTCTCTCTCTCTCTCTTATTATATGACCAGCTGTGTAGCGGGTCAATTTTCTATTTTGCTCGAGGACTAGGAAAAATATAAGTGTGGGGGTGTTGATAAGCACGCAAGTGCAACACGATTATACCCATATTTACATTAGCTAGGACTCGATATTTTGCTAATAACACTATTTTAGTGCTTTTGTAGAAAGTACAAGCAATTCTACAAAAGTACAAGCAATTCTGATCACTCGGAAAATAAATGTCTAAATTACAAGCTAAAGAGGGATTTACAACACAAAGCACCAATACTGCAGCTCACGACATGGAAGACAGAGTTTAACATGGACATCATCTCTTTATAATACTAAGTTAAGCCAACTCAGGACCAAGATTTGGTGAAGGAAATATGTTCATTTTGCCAAGCACCTCAAACCCACTAAAGAGTCAAGGAAAGATGGTGGGCGTGGGCTCTACACCATATAACTTTGTGGCATTTTATCAAAATGGAAGGGAATTTCATTTCCCATTCAACTTAGGACTTGGCTGAATAAACATGCAGAAGCGATAGTCCGTGTACTATTTGATTTCTTTGGTATACTGTTATTGCAGACGGTGTTGAGTCTGAGAAGGTAATGTAGATGTAAATAAGAAGGTCGGAGAAGGACAAAGGCACTGGTAGTGCTGTAATTTGATTGGGCAGTGGCCAAAGCTAGTGTTGTTGATGGTTGAGCTATGAGCAATCGTTGGCCGTGCTGTTGCAGTCGTCAAAGGAAGGAGCTGTGACCGAGAAGTTGAGATGTTGTGTTGGCTGGTTACGCTAGTAACTTGGGCAGTGAGTTCTCAGAGAGTTAAGTAGAGATGAATTTGATGATGAGAAGGAAAAACTGGTCTTGTGGTAAACCATGGAAGGAGCTGTGTTGGATGAACATAAAATAGAAATTGGCAGTGGCAAGATGGTTTGGACGTTGGGTCAGTTTTTGGACTGGGCCTGGGCAGCTGCTAGGTCATAAGTGTTGCAACTTTAGGATTCGCAAGGGTATATATTCATGCACGAACAGAAACTCAAGGGAGGCCGGACTGGGATTCTTTGGAGGAGGCGGAGCCGCAATTGGACATAGCCAAAAGAAGAATAGGGTTTACTGGTTATCGTTTTCACTTGCTATGGCTTTCTAGTTTTTTATGTTAGGGTGAAATGATGAAGTTGTAGGTTGATTTATTTGTGTTTTTGGAACAAGGGTTTTCTATAATACGAGCTTAATAAATGTGTTTTGTTTCTCGATCAATGATTTACCTTCTAGCTAGATTTTTCATGTTCTATGCCATGTATAGTCCATCGTTAGATTAGTAGAAGAATTCATTGAACCTTAGTAATAATCGAATTATGAATTTCGTTTGACTAGTTATGCCATGTATATCTAGTGCTTAAGAGTTCTACTTTTAGGTGAGATCAAACAATCTTTTGATAATTATTGTCGACATTTTAAACGAAATATTTTCTGTGTCAATACCCTTTGTGATTGAATGCAATAATTTACTTACAATGGATTCCCGGAACCCTAACACCTCCATAACCATTGGTTACGTTCTATTTATATATATTTTTTAATTCCACAAATTTCTGAAAATATTGAATTTGATTATTTTATTCTTGATATTAATTAGGAATACTGGTTATTGATATTTTCACCACTCCCTGTGGGTTCGACCCGTACTTGCCTCTGTCTACGAGTTATACACCGTGTGATTGCGGTTTATTATATAGGCATCTCCGGATCCTACCACATGCAAAACCATTGTTTAGGCAAAGTTGCTACGCCAACCAAGCCTAATAATGTTCCACAGAACATTGGGATTGATATGGCTACTGGAACTAATGTTTCCATACCAAATTTGAGCCCAACATCAATGTTCCAAGATCTGGCGGCCATGGATACGCAAGACGCCACTTGCACCATCGTACCACTGACATGCGGTAACCATGCCAACCATACCGCCATGCCACTCGCATGTGCTAAAAACGTCACTACGCTATTGGCATGTACCAATGGCGCTACTATGCCATTGTCAGGAACCAATAGGCAGTAGCCATAATCAATGGCCACTCTTTCTCATGAGTTTCAATCTCAGCCATCCAAATTCGCCATAGAATTGACAGGAAGGCGACCAGCCAAGACAAGCCTAATTTCATCACATGTTATTTTCCTGTGGCAAGTCTCTTGACTTTGACTTTCCATATGTAGCAAGCTGCTACGCGTTTTCCATGAACACACTCGAGACATCAAACATGTCATAAATCGGGGGATACTCATCAGGGTATTGGTCTGGCGGTTTACAGCGTGCGGCGTGCAACACACCCATTATAAGAATGTGTCAGGAAATAAGGAAGTTAGTGGTGGCAAGAATTAATGGGTGTAAACAAACCCGTTTCCTTCATCGTGGAAATGTGGTTTCTAGCGGTTACATATTACTCCACTTTTACACCACTTAACCACTCCCACTTACTACGAGACTAGGGTATGTTCAATTATGACTTGTATAAATAGCTTTCACCTATTTCCACCAAACAACAAGTTTTGGTTTGTAGTTGCAGGAATTCCTACACTACACCATGATAAGAATCTACAGTAATTGAATTATGTTTGAGAATGAATTACGACACTTTTTTATTATTCTAATTTTTGAATTCTTTACAAAAGACATAAGAACTCAGAAGTACAAATTTCTTTCTAGAGTTTCTCTCTCCTCAAAACCTTATCAACTCTCTAAAAGACATCATCATCTTCTGAACTTAACGAACCCTTTATATAGGGTTTTACATAATGGATGACAGCTAAGTTTTCCTTCTTTTTCGGATATACTTTGCGATCTTATCGCGATTGTTATAATATTCTCTCTCGCAAAATTGATAACCATCGCGGGATAAACATATTCTCTTTGTATTTCTTCTATTGTCAGCTTCTTTTGGATTCTTCTGTGACGCTCGTGAAATGTCGTTAAAGAATCTTTTGTGAAGCTCGCAAAAGTGTTGTTAATATCGCAGAAATAGTGTTGTAGCGATATTCTGGTCCTATATCTTGCCTCTTCTCATATATTTTCTGCGAAGAAGAGAGGATCATGAGAACTAATACTCGCAACTTCTTTCCCTCTTATATTTTCTTCTCGACAAGGTTCCGTTAATCTAGCCTTTACCGCCTACACGTGTTGTTTAGCCCTCTATTTACTGACACATATTTGCTTAATAGGTCAACTCCTTTTTTCCTATAAAAGGTAGAGTTAAATTTCAGAACTAATTTTCCTCTTCCGTTTCTTTATCCTCTTCATCCATTTACTTCGTCTTCCGTCTGCAACTTTTCTTATTCATATTCTCCTGCTACTGTTTTAATGGAGTTACCAAGGTATATTTCTTGACTTATGAAATTTATTTAAACCAATTTTTATTTATATTCTCCAACCTTTCTTATTTGATTCTTCACAACTTCCATGTTATATCTTCTTTTCAGCGGAACTATCTCTAACACACAATCCACAACTCAAAACCCTAATATTCGCAAAAGGCCAGCTGAGAAGAAGAAGAGGAGTTTTGCGAATGATAAGGTAGTAAGAAACACCCTCTATTTTTTAATAAAAATATTGTTGCCTCTGTTTCTTATCTAAATTATTATTCGCAGAATGACGAGAACTCTGTTAAACCTCCCAAGAAATCTCGCCACTTTAAGACTCTTGTAGATAATCTTGTTATTCCCCCACTAACATCCGCGAGGGCTACTTCCGCATTGTCGCAACCAAATCCTTCTTCTTTTGTCTACGAGGATATCACTGCTCATACTTCTACCTCTTCTGACCCTTTGACGAATCAAGCTTCTAAAATTTCTGTGACTAAGACTCCTCATAGTCCTCTACTGCCTTCAACTGTTGTTTTTCAAAATACCCCTCCTCCTGACAACTCAACCGTCGCAAACGATTCAAATCATCAACTTGCTCTCATTAATACTTCATCTTCTACACCCCTTCCTTCATTAAATGAAACCTTTGCAGGTGTTGATGTTGCTTTTAAAATCTTGTCCAATATTTTAGATAATGCTAGAAAGTCCTCTACTGATCCCCTTAAATATGAAGCTTGCGAGACTCTACTCAAATATTTTGGCTCTGATTGTAAGGTTTCACGAGCGTCTATGGAAAATGAGGTTGAAGCTCTGAGAAGAAGCCTTCAATCCAAGACTGTTGAATGCGATAATTTGAATTATATGCTCTGCAATTCTTCTCTAGACTGCGAGAATCTTCGCAGAAAAAATGACGAGCTGAAAGGTACATTTTTCTTGCCTCTGCTCTTTTTGTTTTTCTGTTTTACTTTTATATCTTCTGTACTCAAGTCTTTTTCTTAAATTCTTGATTCATATACTAGTTTCAAATCGGCCTCTTTCATGGAGAGACTTAAGTTTGAATCTATTGCTGATGAATCTCGTTTCGAAAGGGATTCTTGGATGGACCAGTATAATAGATTAGATAATCTTCATACATATTCGATTGATCAAATAGATAATCTTACTAATGAGAATAATCAATTATCGCGAAATCAAAGTTTATTAAGTAATGAGGTTTCTCGTCTCTCATATTCGTTAACTAAGTCTAACCTAGCGGTAGAATCTTTATCAGATGAAAATAGAACTTTATCCCAAGAGTAACATAGATTTTCAAGCTTGATGGCGATTTCTTCACAGCAATTGAGTAATCTACAAAGGATATGCGATAATCAGGAGCAATCTCTTCGTTCCCTTAAAAATGAGCTTAAGGAAGTAACTGAATCATCCGCTGCTGAGAAGGATAAACTTATCAAAGATAGGTTAACTCTCAGTTTGAAGGCTAGCGAGCTTCAAGACTAGTGCTCTCAATTGAAGGAATCTCATTCTTTACTAGCAAAGGAAAACTTGTATCTACGCACTAGAGAAGAAAACATGAAATCTCGTCTGAAGGGTGTGGTTGGCGATAAATTCGATGACGCTATGAATCAATGGGAAAAATGTTTATTTTCATTAATTCAAAACTTAACCTCGCAGAAGGAAGGTAGTCAATTGACTGCCTCTCTCTTATTGACCTTTCTGTTAAATTTTGTGTTATATTTCTTGCAAAATCTTTGACTAAATGATCTTTTATCACTTTCACTCGCAGAATCTGAAAGAAGTCTTCATTCTACCATTGTTGATCTTACCAACAAATTGGATAAAGTTCGCAGAGAGAACAAGTCTCTTCTTTCCAATTATCTTTAAGCCCGCGACAAAGCAGAAAGAAGACTTGATTATCTCGAGTACTAATGATGAAGAAAATATCTCCCAAGAAGATAGTGAAGAAGAAGAAAGAAGCCCTCCCAAAGAAGTAACTGCAAGTGGCGAAGTAATCGCTGATGAAGAATCAAAAGAAGAAGAGACTCGTGGTGAAAAGGATGCTGATGAAGTTGATAACTCTGGCAAGAATAATAAATCGGATGAACAAGAATAATGAATGTGGCGAGGCTTGAACTTTATTTTTGCTTTCTTTCTTTCTTCTTTCTTGCGAGCGATGTAACTTTTGAAACCTTTTTAGAATTTAACTTTCAACTTAGTTTACTTTGAATATTTTCAAGGAAGATAATGAAATGTTACTTCTCCATTCCCCTATTTGCCCTTTATTATCTTTCTTGAAATGGTGAATTTGCCCTTTATTTGTATCTGCGATGCAATGAATACTGCTGCGATGTTCTGAAGGAATCTACAATGTTAAGAATTTGCCTTCTTATATATTGCTCTGCGATGAATGAATATTTCCTGCAATCTTAAAATAGAATAGTTAATTGGTAAGATTATTCTTTTGGTCTTATTTTTCCTTCCTAATTAAAGGTCTTATTTAGCCAAACCTTTTCTTTCTGCGACATAATCGCAGGATTTCTTAACATTTGCATGTAAAGACCCTTTGATCTTGTCTTATCCATGTTCTTTTAAATTCTCTGCGACAATATGATAATCATAAACTCTCTTGCAAGAATTTAACCTTATGACATTGTTGTCTTGCGATGAAATCGCAGGACGTCTTTACACTTTCATGTAAAAACCCATTGATCTCATCTTAACATTTCTCTCGTGGCTTGTTTCCTCTGTATCATTTACATCACGCGACAATATGACAGGCCTAAATGTTCTTGCGATCATAAAGCCCCATGACATTGTCGTCTTAAGACACTTATCAGCTCCCTAATGGAGGGTGCCGCCCTTATATCCCCCCTGGTTGCCCCTTCAAGGAGGGCACATCGGCCATACACGACTAGCTTCTCCCATCCATATTTACCAACAACCAGATGTTTTCGCAGCCTCTTATCCTTTATGCCTATATGGCTTATAGTTACAAGACTGCACCCTAAGTGGGGTTTTCTTCAGGCCAAGTGCATCATAGCCAAGACTTACCAAGAATGGCAAGGGAGTTTCGTACGACTCGGGCACTCTTGTCTCAACCGTGTACCTCAGCGCCTTGGTCATACTTTGCACTTCTTGGAAGAGATTCTCGGTCGTCCAACCAGGGTATAACCTTATATAGTTGGAAATCCAAGATCTCTCTCCCGGATAGGTTTTCTTTAACCCCAACATCTGCATGATTCAGGATCCAGCAGCGGTATAACCTTACCCCTGAATCATGTCAAGAGATACCCCCTCCTATGACGCGCTATTAGGCCTTATGTTTGCCTCTTGCGAATTTTTTTTCGCGAACTAGGGTGCACGCCATAAAGGTTCGTCCCATTCTATTAATCTCTGCGAAATTTTATTCGCGCTTCTCGCGAGTGTTGTAACTCTGATAAAATTTCATAACTATGATCTTCTTTCTTTTTGTAAAATCTTGCAATTCTTTCAAGCAGAATATTCTGTTCAATTACATACTCTTCAAACAAATCATTCATAGAGTTCTTTAAATTTCATCACTTTACCTCTCTACTTACTATTCTTTGGTTCTGCTTTTCTGCTATGTTTTGTTGTTTCTTCATCCGCGAGACGCTCGCCATAAATTCCTTCCTGCCGCTTTATCGTATCAATCATTAACTTTTCACATCTTTGTCGTTATTTGATTTTGTATTTCCAATTGCTATTCTTCTCAGCTCTTTCCTCGCAAGACTTCATATCAATTTCATAACACTTCTTACTTTATCCCCAATCTCCTTTAATTATTCCAACACCATTAGGATGAGGAAATTTAACACACTAGTGGAAAGTAGATGCTACACCTAATATTCCGTATAGCCAAGGTCGACCAATCAGAGCATTGTAAGGTGATTCAATGTCAACATCACATAACATGATCTTGAAAGTTATCCATTTCAAGGGAATCCGCATCTCAATTTCCCCTTTTGGTTTATTAGCAGTACCATTAAAACCATAGATTTTATATGTTGAGGGAATTAGATCTTCGTCTCTTCCACCCATTGTTTTATAGGTATGATAAAATAGTATGTCAACGGAGCTGCCTGTGTCTATTATAACTCTATTGATAGCCCAAGAATCTTCATTTTCATCACCATTTTCTTCATCTTCTTCCTCCATTTGCTTTGGGTTTATCTCTAATCTTACTACCAATGGGTTATCATGCTGCTCACCAGGTTCTGGTACTTCTTGTGCACTAAAAGATATAATTTGTTTCTGCCATTCTTCTAATGGCGAGGCTCTCGCGATATTCATTATTTCTCTTCCATCTGTGTCTCTCGCGAGGACTCTGCTTAGAACATTATCATGGAAATCCTCAATTGTTCTATGTGAATGTACAATGGAATTACAAAACAAATTCTTTGCTTTAGCCCCCACTTCTATTACGAATGATTCGGCTCCTTTTACAGTATTTACCCTGTGAATTTCTGGTGCAGGAGGCAATCGCTGAGATTGTGGATGTCCTACTAAAAAGTGATTTATCTTTCCTTGTTCAATCATCCTTAAAATTATTCTCTTTACATTCCTGTAGTCATTTACTGTGTGGCCATGAAAATGATGGTAAGGACAAAATTCTTGACTGCGATTATTAGGATGTGGTTATTTTCTCATGTTCCATGGAGATGGTATATTTTCCATTAAAATGATAGCTTCCAAAAAAAATTCTATACTAGCATTGAGAGGAGGCATCTTAATTTCTTCCCATATGATCTTCTGATTCCCCTGACTTCTGAAATTGTTTTGCCTCTGTCCACCATAAGTTTCTTGCGGATGATCAAGCCTTTGAATCTTATTATTTCCACCACGATTGTAGTAACTCTTCTCCATTTCATACTCTTCTTGATCTCTACTGCCCATAGCTACTAACTTCTGATGGTTATCAGTCTCTACTTTCTCTTGTTGCACTTGCGAGATGCTCGCCACATTGTTTATCATTTTAGGAAGTAAACTCCCATTTGCTGCTCCGGAATTGGTGTTCGCGATGGGATATGATTCCATCTCATTTTGTTTCTCCTCCAAAGCAGTGTATTCTTCTTGTAGTTCTCGTAGTTCAGTCATAGTGATTTTATTCTTGACTCTGAAAATTTGTATGTACAGTGGATTAGTTGCGAACATTGCATTGATAAAAGACAAGATAAGATATCTCTCGTCAACTCTTCCTGCCATCTCACTGCACATTGTCTTCCATCTTATGGTTAAATTTTTCAGACTCTCGCCAACCCTTTGTTTTAACTCAAACACATCTTTAATACCTAGTCGCGATGAATTGTTGCTAATGTAAGCTCCTAGAAATGTAGCTTGTAAATGATCAAAAGAAGTTATGGTGTTTTTTGGCCATCCCTCGAACCATTTTAATGCCTCGCCAGTTAAGCTAGACGCAAAATATTTGCATAGTACAACATCATGGTTTTCCCATTGTAGCATACATCTAACGTAAGCCTTGACGTGTTGAACATCACAAGTAGTCCCATCAAAGATGCTGGTTAATGCTGGTAAGTTGCATTTTGGAGGTATTCATCTTAATTGTACTTCTTGAGTAAATGGAGTTCTCGCAGCTTCTTCAATAGCTTCATCGATCTGCCTTCTTCCTCCTTCTCTTCTATTGCTTATCATTCCTCGCATTTCTGTTATTCTCTCAATATTTTCTCATTCTGAGTTGAGTTTTTCTCCATTGGCCTTTTTAATGCAGCTTCCCTTCTTCTGTGCTCTTTCCTTTCTTGTCTTGCGAGATTTTGTGTGTCTTCTTCTTCATTGTCATCCCGTCTTTCTCTGCGATTTTCTCTTTCACCCTCCTCTTGAAATTGCAGGTGTCTACTTTCTTCTCTGCGGATTTCTTCATTCCTCCTTATTTCTCTTCGTTTCCTATCTAATTTCCTCTGTATTCTATCATACTCCTCCTGAATATTATCATTGTAGCGATTTTGTGTACGTCTCCTTTCTCGATTTTCATGGTTATTTTGTCGTACTGCCTCTCGGAATTCTTGCTCTTCTACTTCTTCCCTTAATCTTTCCCTCTCGCAAGCCAGGCGTGCTTGTTCGGTGTAATGTATCTCAATTTCTTCTTCAATTATTCTTTGATTCCTTTGATTCTATCGCCCATGTAATATCCTCCTACCTTCTTCTGGATATTCTTCTTCATTTTGGTTGTTTCTTCCTCCTTGATTTCTATTGTTACGTCTATTATCCAATGCTTCGCCATGCATATTATAGCGATCTCAAATTATTTCTTCTTCTCTATGACGTTGTTCTCCATCTAAATTTTGCACTTCTTCTCTAACATTTCTCATTGGGGAATTTTGCCTTGGTTCTTCTCTGAATGATCTTGAATTTGATCTAACAGTACTTCTTGACCTCCTTCTGTGTAACCTCAAATTCTCCATTCTTAGCTCATGATTTTGTCTTGTTAAATTCGCACGCTCTTCTACCTCTAATCTCCTTTCTTCCTGTATTCTTTGTCTCAAATCATCTACTATTTCATTTTCACGTCCTTCATGAATTAATCCTCCAACCATTTTTTGATTTCTTTCTCCTTCTTTCTTCATTTCTTAATTGTCGATTTTCTGCTTCTTCCATCGAATCCGACCTCCAAGTATGCACACTCACTCTATCATACTCCACATTCCTATCTCGTGTTTGTGTTTGTTGATTCAGCTGTTGAATTGAACTTTCTACTTCATTTCTTATTCTATTTCTTCGTGATCTTATCCTTAAAGATTCTTCCAATTCACATGTTCCCTCACCTGCAAGTCTTTTACTTCTCCTCACAGTTGTCGGTGGTTCTGATGTATTTCTTCTTCTTCTAGCCATTTCTTCAACTCTAACAATTTCTTCAAATCTTCAAGTTGTAATTAGAGATTTCTTAGCTTGATTCTCACTGTTTCTGGGCGCCAAAATGTAATTGCAGGAATTCCTACACTACAGCCCTGATAAGAATCTACAGAAATTGAATTATGTTTGAGAATGAATTACGACACTTTTTTATTATTCTAATTTTTGAATTCTTTACAAAAGACATAAGAACTCAGAAGTACAAATTTCTTTCTAGAGTTTCTCACTCCTCAAAACCTTATCAACTCTCTAAAAGACATCATCATCTTCTGAACTTAACGAACCCTTTATATAAGGTTTTACATAATGGATGACAGCTAAGTTTTCCTTCTTTTTCGGATATACTTTGCGATCTTATCGCGATTGTTATAATATTCTCTCTCGCAAAATTGATACCCATCGCGGGATAAACATATTCTCTTTGTATTTATTCTATCGTCAGATTCTTTTGGATTCTTCTGTGACGCTCGCGAAATGTCGTTAAAGAATCTTCTGTGACGCTCGCAAAAGTGTTGTTAATATCGCAGAAATAGTGTTGTAGCGATATTCTGGTCCTACATGGTTAGAACAACAACATATTATATAGTAATCACTGAAAGAAATGATAGATTACATTCTTCAAGCCAGTTCCAAATTCTGATATAAGTCATTAAATAGCCACACCTTCAGAATTAACCATTCTGGTCTCAACACCTTCTTCGCTTCCCTCCCTAAGACCAACCTTTCTCATTCACTTTGTGACCTAAGTAAGACTGGAATGACCATTTCTTGGTTTAAGACAGGATTGTACAGATTGATCTCTCGAATCTAAAGTACTCCCGTGCAGTGCATTTGTTTTAGGTTTATATTTGTTTCTCATCCACACACACAAATTACCAAAACCAGCAGAAACAGTTTTTATTCATAAATAATTGGCGACCACAATGGGAGATTAATCTCTCGGTTGCAATATTAATTTTCAATTTCATTTTTTCAGTTCCAATTTCAAGATGGTAGAGCTTAGATACGGATCAACAACAAGCCCTGATGCCACCAGCGCTGAGAATGTCCTTGGTATCGACATCCCTTCCAGTGGCATCAATTTACCACCTGTCATCATGACCAACACCACCAGTGGTGCAAAAAATCTTCCCTCAGACGTTACACCTCCGATCACCAGAACCAGATTCGTTGCCGCCACCCCCAATATTTCTTCAAGCGTGACGCCCCCAGTTGTGACCAGAGTTATCGCCACTCCACCATCAGGATGAGAAATTGAAAGAACCAGAGGATTCCAACCCACTATTACCATTGCAGATTTGATGGAAAGATAGGAAGTTCTTGCTAAGGCTCATACGGACATGGCTTCAACTCGAAAGGAGATACTTACTTTCCTCAAGACGTTAACGAAGCGGCTACCGTAGGAACCACGCCTACCAGATCTAATGAGGAGCACTTTTAATACTCCTGGCACCAGCACCTCAGCAGGGCGCACCCTTGTGGATGAAGAGGCCGTCCATTGAGGGGAATCATCCATCCAATTCCATTACACATATCCAACTGGCATGAGACGGTCGCAGCTTTCTACAAGAAGTATTTATTTGTATCTGAGAAAATCACCTTTTCAGACTTAGGAAGGATATTCTGACGAAACAATGAACATCCGAATGATTATGTTAAGAGATACAGAATTCATGTGTCGGATTGTCACGACCCAAACGTGACTAAATAATAATTGGTGGACTCTTGCATCAATGGCATGGTTTCCATTTATCGCGCCTTACTAGAGAATCTACGCCTTCAGATGTTCTCTGAACTTCATGAAGCTGCTAAATGGTCAGCCACAATAGCACCAGCATTGTTAGAAATAACCAAGACGACCAGAGGTAAAGACGCACGCGAAACTCGAGGAAACAGATGCATTATCAACAAGCAATATAACACCGGACCCTCTGTAAGCGTGGTGAGTGAATGAGGGAAAAAAAAGCTCCAGCGGCAGAACAACAACCCAAACGTGCAGCACTAGCACATCATGTGGTTCCACCTCGGAAGGCCGTGACCAAATCTCCCGTGAAACACCAAGAAGCCGGAGAAGCCGCCTTAGATTTCCCATTCCCAATCGAAGAAGTAATTGAACTCTTGGAATAGTTGATTCAAGATGATTCCATCAAGCTTCCTCCTATAAGGAGCCCGCCAACTGAAGAGTAAATAGCAAATTGTATGCGTATCATAACCACAACAAATTAATTAATACTTTACTACCTAATTAACAAGTAATATAGGGCAGTCAAGATCGATCCCACGAGGAGCAAGAGATTATTAGTTGTAAAATTGTCACAAAAAGGGGGGTATTGGTTCAAGATTTTAAAAGCAAAAGAAAGTAAATAAAATAGTTAAAAGTGTAAGTTGAATTCAATAAGAGAGAATAAATCAAGGAATCCTTCTTCGTTGCAATACAATGATTAAAGTTATGTTCTTTTCCACTTTTTATTAGTCATAGATTATCACCAACCGTGGGTATAGCATCTAGATCAGTGCTAACCCCTAAATCCCTTGTATCACCGGACATGGAAGTTCTCGACTACCGGATTCTATTTACCAAACCACCTAGTAGTAGATCACTCAAGATGTAATTTAGTTAAACGCATTAAGATTTATGAATTTATTAGGTTGATATTATTAGTTAAACTCTTAGATCAAGGTCCACTTTCTAACGTTGTTTTCACACACAATTGCTCCACGGAATCCCTCCGCAAGGTCTTGTGTTTTCTACTTATGTAAATAGTCAAGAAACGATTACTTATCCCCTAACTTTCACTAGCTTTAGATCAATTAACAAATCAATTTAGTTGGCCACCCAAACGACCTATCAATCAAACATAAACACTAATATTAGTAAAAACAAACGATAATCATATGAAAAACTTCAAGGTAGAATTGAAACAAAACTCAAACCATATATTAAGAACTAGGAATTCATCCTCAATCAATAAGAAAATTAGCTACTCATAGTTTGGAGTTCACACAATAATAATAATAATTAAGGAAGAAAGAAAAACTTATTGAAAAGATGATGGTTGCTCCTTCCTCCAATCCTTGTGCACTTTAACTCCTTCTCTAAAGTAGATGTGTCTATAAGTTGTAGAGAACTCCTTTATTTATAGGCTTCAATACTCTCCATATCTTTGTAGGAAAAGAATCCACATTCCATAAGAACACCACTTTCCCAATTTGATCCATATTCCAATTTCTAGTCCAATTCTCCAAAACTTCCAAATTTTCACCCAATTCCCAATTCTAAGTCTTCACACACATGAGAGAAGTCCATACAAAATTATGTAATTTTGGCTCGCCGGAAAACTGGGTTTTTGGCCGGAAGTTGGACGGAATTCGTCACTGTCGGTCACCTGAAAATTCTGCCCGTCGACGGAATATTCCGTCAGTCCACCGTTAGGACTAACGGTCAAACAGGTCAACCTAACGGTCGTCGTCAGTCAGTCGGGTCAAGGAAGAAAGAGTCAGCTCCTCAATCAGCTGATCAGAATCCGTCTTACTAGTCTTACTCACGAGCTAAATCGGTCACCGATACTGATTTGACTCGTCGGAGGGTAAAACCGGCCGAGTTCTGTTTAATTACAGGACTTTCCCGGCCAATTTCAGGCCTCTATTTTTCTTCTCTCAATCCCTGTAACATTCACAAACCTAACATACATCTATCAATTCTTCTGCAATGCATTCTAATTCACAATCAGCTCAATTGTTGTATTCTAATTGTACCTGCAATCAACTGAGCACCACCAGAACCACCAATACTAGTTGCTTCACCAATAATTCCATCCTGCAGCTTCATTCTTCCTTGTCCAAATAACTCAATCATAACCCATCTCTCTTTACCACCAGATCCCATCATTCACAGTGAAGAACTACCAAAAACCCATCTCTCTTTTCTCGTATTTAACAGCAGAACTATTTCAAACCCCATCACAGAATCAATCATCTCCATCTGTTCTTGGTTCAATTTATCTTCCTCCACAAACCCATTTCAATTGATTCACAGCAATAACAACACGACCTTGTTTCCCTTCCAATTTCTATATATTCGTCTCAGAACCATCTTTTTCAGTTTCAATCAAGAAGTTTCAATTTCTTCTCCTTCTCAAAGATTTAAACATCAGCTGTGTACTTCTCGCTTTGAGTTTATCAGCAAACTTATCTCTCAATTTCTCGATCTCTATTTCTTGGACAGAGCAACGGTTGATGTTCTCAATTTCTGTTTCAGGTGGTGAATGATTGAGAAGGAGAACTCGATTTAGGGTTAGGAATTATTTGGGGTGGATGGTACACCCCAGGGATAGGACCACCCCAGTTTGGGTGCTAATAACTCATATATTTTCTGGATAAGGGGTACCCAATGATAATTACACCCACTGATAACTGATACGGGATACCCTAGATGGTAATCCCTTAACCTTGACTGGACTTTGTTTAGTATTCCTCCAAAGAGCTGCCGCTTAACCATTACCAGGCTCCAGATAGTGTTCTTCCATGAAATGACAAATTTGCCCTTTCTTGCTCAATTTTGGTGATTTCTTCTTCTTTTCCTCCGTGCGACTCCAGAGTACCTAATAACTCAAAAACACACGTAAAATACATAATTTACAAGAAAAATAGCAAAGAAAGCATAACTACTAGATAGTAAATTAAGGTGTATTCTACACCTATCACAAATCCCAAGTATTGTCGTTACCACAAGTTCGTCCATTACCCGACTAATGTGTGCAATAGATTGAAGCACATCTTCAAGGAATAGGTAGAGGAAGGAGAAATCCAACTGGGCAATTTTTAGAGCATTGCTCGGTCGAACTCGCATACATTGCTATATCAAGCATGTTTGTCAATATTAGTGATCAAAACTATATGTCTTGATTTCTAGTTTACTTATGACTAAGTCTCGGTCTAGGATAGTTAAGTATAGTTGAGATGCAGACTCCATGGCGATTATCTTACGAAGATGAAGAACTACTCAAGGAACCAGTAGAACTTCATCCGACCAAAAAGGTATGTGGAGACTTGAACGTATCTAGCACTCAAAAGTTTATCTATTTCCTACTCTTGAGACAACAGTTATATAAGTATGATAGTTTTCATACATACACATTTGTTATTTCGAGCCAAGTTTACTCGCTTATCTTTTTCTCTCGAAATATGTGTTGGTAAGCTTTCGCTTTAACCACCTTTCATATTTATCCATGATGAAAGTCATGATGAGGTTTTAATCTTGAAAATGGCTTTGATAATGGTAGTCAATTCTTTATGTCTAACGACTATTAACATTATAGAAGAATGTTTCAATGATTGAAATGTAGATTTGAGATTACGTACCACCTATGGATATAGGCATATAAAATGTGTTCGCACATTAGTGTATAAGTCCATGTACCAGAAACCAAGTGCATGCATATGTGTGCATGCGGTATTAGTGAAGGAGACATGTTGGGTACGCTTACCCGTACGCATATTGGCAGAAGTTCATGTCCTTGAATTTATGCTGAGTTTGGAGTTTACGAACTTATAAACCAGTCACCTTAGGTACGTGTACCCATACGCGCACTCACGGAAGTTTGCATTCGAGAATTTCTATTGGTTTTTCAAAATCAATTCCAGTAGCTAAGGTACGCATACCCGTATGCGTACCCAAACTGGTTATTTCTCAAATCAGTTGTTCATGAACTTAAACAATAAAACAATCAGGAACGCAATCTTTGCAAACTGTGGCTATATTGGTCATGAATTGATTCAAGTGAATCAAACCGATTTTGTTTCAATTGTGTCTTGTATAGTATATAAGATTTCCTTGCAATTGAATAACTCTCGAACTAGTTCTTATGAGTCATTTGAACTAGTTATGAGAAGATGAATATGGTTGATATGAAAGTACTCATATGGCTAACATTGGTCAACCATTTGTGAACCAAATAATGTACATGTTTAGGTACGGTTACTTAAACCTAAATGAAATACATTTCATTTGTGTGTGTGACAAGCTAAGTTTCGATCTAACGGTTGAAAGATATTATCTTGGATAAATCAGGTTTTTCATCTAACGGTGAATATTGAATGCTTTTTTACCAAGATAACTTGGATTATAAACCCTGATTTGAAAACAATATAAGGAGACGTCTAGAAACTGGAAAAACTAATCCCCACACCTCCTGTGTGATACTAGTTGGTTTGCTAGAGTCGATTCTCCTTTAATCGTAGGTTTCTTCTCGAGACCATGTCGATGAACGACTTAAAGACTTCATTGGGATTGTGAAGCCAGACGAAACTACTTCTCTTGTAGTTGAGCGATCTGATCTTGTCATTTTATATCGTACGAGTTCAATTGAATAATTGGTTTGAGATTATATCTCTGATAGGGCAAGATAAAAAGAAATCACAAACATATTCGTCTCATCGTTTGTGATCCCGCAATATCTAGTTTCACTACCATACGATTTAGATTATTGTGAGGTGATCAATAATTCTAGGTTGTTCTTCGGGAATATAAGTCCGGGTTATTGATTGGTTCATTTTACCTTGATTTTATCAAAAGACGGAACAAAACTCGTAGGTTTATATGCGGGAGACAGATTTATCTATTATCGTAGACTTTTTTGTGTGATACAGATTTGTTTATTCAAGTCTTGGACTTTGGGTCGTAGCAACTCTTGGTTATGGGTGAGATCAGCTGATGGTATTTTCAATGATGTTGTAGTAATATGGTTCGTTCAAGACTTGTGAAAGCATATTTTTAGACTTAATTTTGAAGCAAAAATATAACAAAATCAAAATTAAAAAGTGTTGTGAAAATTATGGAGAGACTGGGGCTAGGATTCCGCTATTCATCAATATTTATGTGGTTCAATGTTAATTTTTATCATGCAATTCTAGACAATATAGCTCCAATCAAAACAAATTGTGATTCTAAATTTTTGCGTATCCTAGATTTTCAAAACATCAATTGTTAATCGCAAGCATGAAGTATCAAAAGTCCTAAACTAAGCATACTTCATCAAGAGAAAACACAACTAATTAATAAAAATCATTTACTCAATTCTCATTCGGTGCAATTAATCATAAAAGAATTGCATAAATTAATTTAAATAAATATTACCACAAAACTATCGAAAGAACGGCTTCCTCCATCGCCCCAAAGATTGGGTTTAGCTCATCATGGTATAAACTTGCTCAAAATATTAATTCATGCCCCAAAATTGTTTACAAAGATGAAATAGAGAGAAAATGATGAAAATCGGGTATTTGCAACGCTTATAAGTTGTTGCAAAACGTTTCTAAAATATACGATAATAGAAAAGTGTTGTAGTCACTGTTGATATGTCTCTGCAAAGATTGTTGCAAAACGGAGAATAAACCACGGTTTTTAACGACAGGCTTTGGCAGCTTAATGTTCTTCGTGCTTTCTTCTCAACAGCAACAGCAGAAAGATTACTGCAACTTGATTTTTCTTCACTCTGCAACTCTATGTTCTGTCCCAAACTCTCCGTACCCGCTCTAATACTCCTCATCATCTTATATAGCATCTCATGCACAAAAAAATCTCCTCCATAACTCCATATTATCTTCCATTACTCGGCATTGAAGAAAAATATTCTTGGGAATATTTTCTTCCCAGATTTAACTCCACACACTGTTTTCTCATGACATAAGACTCCCAACACGTTGAGTCATCATCCATAAGTCGTATAACACTGAGCATGCACATGAAAACCTCTCGAACACACACTTAGAACTCGGAATGGACTAACCATAACCCGTGGCACTCTGTTTCCTTCTCTTGGATTATATAACCAATTTCAATCGAACCAAAGGCCTTTACCAAGCCTGATAAGCCCAATCACGCCAACTGGAAGAGTTTCAGCCGTTGAGTCTCTCTAAAACATCCCTAAATCTCGACCCAAAATTCTGTTCTTCTGCAGCTAACATTTCCCGCAAAAACTAAAAATTTGAACGATGAATATGGGTAGCCCCCTATCCAGAGTAGGGGTGTGAATAGTAGCTTTCTTGAGGGGCGCCCTGGGGGTGCCCTTATCCAAAATGAGGGTGCCTTTATCACTTTTCTTCGGGGGGTCCAAATAGCACTTTTTGAGCAACCTTTTCCACACAAGTGCATTCCTCCAAAAACACCTACACAAACATAAAAACACCATAATAAGTTTAAAATCAAGCACTAACAATAGAGACACTGAGGACAATTCAGACACAAAAATATGTCTATCATCAGCTAAGGGAATCAAGTGCGTAGTATCCTGTTGGGATCAGAGACGTAAGAAGGGAAAATATACCTTGAATCAGTGTGATACTGATTAGGGTTCAACTACAGTGCAGACCGAAGTTAGTATGTAGTAGGATAGTGTCTGTAGCTGCTCAATACATTGTGGTGTTCAATATGGACTAAGTCCCGGGGTTTTTCTGCATTTGCGGTTTCCTCGTTAACAAATTTTTTGGTGTCTGTGTTATTTCTATTTCGCATTATGTTTTGTTATATAATTGAAATATCACAGGTTGTGCATTGTATCGATCAATTGTGAAATCTAACCTTTGGTTGTTGATTGGAAATTGATTGATCCTTGGATATTGGTTTTTGATACCATCTAAGTTTATGTCTCTCTTGTATTTGATAAAGACTCGCATATTTCTATTTGCTTGAGTATAAATCAAATTGAGAGATAGAGATATTAACTCCTTGAAATAATTTTTATTAAGATTGAGTCTGACTGTCTAGTTGATTCTCTTAAAAGTATATTAGAGTTAGTCCATACAGATTACTAATCAAAATATTGGGTGAGGTTGTTAAACCCCCGCTTTTTCAGCAATATGGGAGTTCACAGAGATCCTCTTCCAGTCAGGAGTTGTGTGCCCTATGGGGATTCCGTTCAAAAAACTGTGCAGTCCATGATGCAACACGTGTGCGAGATCCTATATTTCTCTAAGGCGCAGCGTCAAGACATATTTACAACCCTCAATCATGTTGTGTCGGGCAATTGACTCTTTTCCGCTGAAGAAGTCGTTCCGAAACCCCAACCTATCTCAGGAAGCGATGTTGGAAAGTGCAACTGGGGACTGCTGACCACAGCTTACCTAAAGAATGCTGCGTTCGATGGAACACTGATTGACGCGGCCTCTGACTTCAACATTATTACCGTCAAGACTCTGAGACCTGCAGGAATTTCAAAGCAGGAAGCTACCCACTCCCCAATTTTGATCAAAAACCCGGAAGGAGAAGCAATAAGCGCGTACGTCTACATTAACCAAGAAATTAAGGTGGGGGATGCTCTAACACATGGAAAATTCCACATTGTCAAAGAATGCCCAAATTATAACATGATTCTGGAGTGATCGTGGGTACATGTCAATAAAGAAAAATTGGTTGTATCCCTCTGCCAGTGTTAATACCCGAAATAATTTCCAACAAGCCATCCAACCCTGAAGATTACATGTTGCCGTATCAACAACTTTCCAGGGTAGCCCAATTACCTTGAGAGAGCCCGTCGATGTTCATCTGAAGATTTCGAACACAAGTAAGTCTTATTGAACAACCCTTTCTGCACCCAGTCACTTCTCCTCTCGGTCAGGCCTAGGGACTGGATGCAATTATCAACCCGGGCGTCACTAGGAGATGTGAATGGGATGCTAGGCCCTTTAAGTGTTTTATCAAAAATTTGGAGTTTGTCTTAGTCAAGAATAATGAACCCAAGAATCAAGTAGCAGTGCAACATCAAAACCCATTCCAATTGGATATATGGTAGTGAAAGTTGCCGCTCAGCCTCATTTTCCCGACTCCACAGACGAACCACACCTAGTAGAAGAAGTTATTTTTGTAGGCTACTGCAAGCTCATCAACGCTAACAAGTTAGAAAGCGTAATAATACATGCCTAATGTCTCAAACCCTTCAAAGCTAAAAGAGTCACGCAGCCTCTTGCCTCAAAATTATTCTTAGATTTCCTTCAGTAATTTCCCTTTTCATGCAATACTTGTAATCCCTCCAAAATGATTGCACTGCTTGCATTCATAATTAGGGTTCCAATTATAATTAAATGCATCTCTATTTCAAAATAAGTTTTCCTTAATCTCAAAGGAAAAGTACCCGGTGAATCCAAACCCTCACAAAGTCATTACCCACCAATTGGAAACCAGAAAAAAAAAATCAAACCCTACAAAAAAAAATTTATTCAAAAAAATAAAAATAAATACTGAAGAAGGGTATATGCAAGGAAGAAGATCATCAAGTGGCGGCACATATCCTTCAAGAATATATGGCTTACACTTCTGCATACCCAGGCGGCATGCCACATACGTCATGTGTGATTTGTAAAGGAAAATCCAATAAAAGGTTGGTCGGATCCCTAATTATTGTTACTATTTCCCCCTGTTTAGGCATGCAAGGAATTGCTATGGAGGTAGCTCAACGGAGAGAATGTGACACGCCTATTAGCATTATTTCTGCACTATTTGTGTGATTTGGCTTCCCATTTGCTGAATCACTCTGGAAGAATGGAATAACTTGTCTTTGCAAAAGGGGTTTTGGGATTCTTTCGGGAGATATTATTCATTCATCAAATTGAAGATATAAAATTATCAAAGCATCATGAAAGAAAAAATATTACTTGGCGAATCATGGCTCCGGTCACATGAACAAAAAACCTGATGTATCAAAAACATATACACGCTAAGAAAATATTAATTTTCTATGAGAAAAAATAGCATAACGGAAAAAACTAGTTATTAACATCATATCCTGCTCCATCATTTGCTTTGTTAGCCTTTACAACGGCTCTAACATATGCTTTTTTAGCCTCTCCAACAACTCCAACATCTACTTCAACATCCTCTCCAACGGCTTCAGCATTTGCTTCGTCAGCGTCCTCAACGGTTTCTTCAACTTCCCCAACAGTAGTTTCTCCTCTCCAGAAGTTATTTCGTTTCCCTTCTCGCGGGCCACACCGACACCTTTCTTAGAAACTTCTCCAACAGTCTCTTGAGGATACTACGATTCTTCAACATCAGAGTCGAGGATTACAATGTCGTTATGAACATGGCAATTAAACTTGCTTTATCATGGAGGTTTTTTTAGTCTCGGTCCTTCACCGCTTTATTCGAGCAGTGAACCTTTCAGCCTTGGCGCTGGATCGCTGAGATGCTTCATTATACTGAGGCATCTCAACGCGCTGGGACGCTTCATCATGCCTCAAATTTTCCTCCATGTCCATCGAAGCCATGAAAGCTTGAGAACGCATACGAACAATGCGTAGATAAGTGAGAGGCATACCTTGTATGATCCGGCTGGCTTCACGAAACAAAGGATCAATTTTGTTCAATACGTCCTCATGTGCAGAAACCCTGGGATTTTCAACTTCAAATCTTTTCTCCGAAGAATCTGAAAGACGATTATCACCAGGAGTTCCCATTATATACTGCAAAGAAGCATTATGTATGCACCAACAACCTACGTGGTAAAAGAAGGCAAAAGAAGAGCTGCGAGAATATATGAAACGATACGTGGAAGGAATATGAATGCAATTCTATAGTGATTTATATGAAAAAAAGGCTTAATGTGGTATTTTATGTCATACAGATTGATGAAACCTGAGAGAGGAAAACTCTTTTTCCTGTCGTACATTATGGATCTAGATACGGGATATCAACCAGATTAGATACTTGTCTATCTGGGATAATTGTCTCACCTGGATTACCGATGGAAGGAAGATCGCTACTACAGAAGCAAAGCTAATGGAACAAGGGATAAAAGATGAGTGACGCCTTTTATGTGCATAACACTCTTGGAATTTGAATGGAAGAAGGCATATGGACACGCAGTATCAATGTTACATGACATCAATCACCATAGTCGAGCCAGCAACGTCATCATCACCATTTCATGTCCAAGATTGCAGTGTTATCCACCGTTCCAATGGACCGAAGCAATCAGTGCTCTCTGACATTCCATGACCTAGCCAGCCAAGTGCCATCTCCACTCGTTTCGTGGTCAAGCCAGCCAAGTGTCGTTCTACCGTTCCAACGGACCAAAACCAGCAACATCATCATTTATGTTCCATGGCCAAGGTTACAACGTCAGCATCAACAGTTCTTTGCAGAAGTTACAGCGTCATGGCGAACACCCTATGGCCAAAAAAGATGAGTGACGCCTTTTATGTGCATAACACTTTTGGAATTTGAATGGAAGAAGGCATCTGGACCCGCAATATCAATATTACATGACATCAATCACCATAGTCGATCCAGCAGCATCATCGTCACCATTTCATGGCCAATATTGCAGCGTTATCCACCGTTCCAACGGATCGAAGCCATCAGTGCTCTCTGCCATTCCGTGACCTAGCCAGCCAAGTGCCATCTCTACCTATTTCGTGGTCAAGCCATCCAAGTTTCGTTTCTACCGTTCCAACAGACCAAAACCAGCAGCATCATCATTGATGTTCAGCATCAACAGTTCTTGGCAGAAGTTACAGCGTCATGACGAACACCCTATGGCCAAGCAGGAAGTACGCTAAGCCACCAATACAAGGATCATGATGTTTGTGGGTAAAAATTTTTCTACTGGTTTTGGTAATTTGGGTGTGTGGATGAGAAACAAATATAAACCTAAAACAAATATACTGCACGGGAGTACTTAAGATTCGAGAGATCAATCTGTATAATCCTAGCCTAAATCAAGAAATGGCCATTCCAGTCTTGCTTCGGTTACAAAGTGAAGGAGAAGGGTTAGTCTTAGGGAGGGAAGTGAAGAAGGTGTTGAGAACAGAATGGTTAATTCTGAAGGTGTGCCTATTTTATGACTTGTATCAAAATTTGGAACTGGCTTGCATAATGTAAGCTATCAGTTCTTTAGTGATTTCTGGATACTTTGTTATTGTTCTAACCAAAAACTTGTTATTTAATAGAAATAGGTGAAACCTATTTATACAAGTCATAATTGAACTGAGTGATTGAGTGATGGAAAATTGGAGTAATGTGTAACCGCCAGAAACCACATTTCCACGATGAAGGAAATAAGTTTGTTTACACCCATTACTTCTTTCCACCACTAACTGCCATGTTTTCTAACACTTTCTTATAATGGGGGTGTTGCGCGCCGCACGTTATAAAATGCCAGACCAATACCCTGATGAGTATCCCCCAGTTTGTGACATGTTTGATGTCTCGAGTGTTTTCGTAGAAAATGTGTAGCAGCTTGCTACGTGTGGAAAGTCAAAGTTAAGAGACTTGCCACAGGAAAATAACATGTGATGTTATTAGGATTGTCTTGGCTGGTCGTCTAAAACTTGCCACAAGCCTGTCAATTCTATGGCGAATTTGGATGGATGAGATTGCAACTCATGAGAAAGAGTGGCCATTGATTATGGCCACTTCCTATTGGTGCATGATAATGGCATAATGGCGCCATTGGTATATGCCAATATCTTAATGACATTTTTAGCGCATGCCAGTGGCATGGCGGTATAGTTGGCATGGTCAGCGCATGCCAGTGGCGCGATGGTGCAAGTAGCGCCTGGCGTAGCCATGGCCACCAGATTTTGGCACGTTGGTGTTGGACTCAAATATGGTGTGCCAACATCAGTTCCAGTAGCCACATCAATCCCAATATTCCGTGGAATATTATTTGGCTTGGTTGGCGTAGTAACTTTGCCTAAATTATGGTTTGGCATGCCAAAACCCTAATTAACGCATACATTATGCGGCATGTGGCCATGGTACAACGACGTTTTGTGCAAACGATGCCAGAGCCACGCCAAAGGAACCATATCCAGGCCATTATGTGGAAATGGCCACATGAACAAGTATTTCCATGAGTGGCTATGGTATGGCGCCTTTATTAGGGTTTCCTAAGTTCGCACAACTCGTGGCATTTTGTGGGGCCCAAAGTGGCATAGTTTGCGCTATAACTGGAAATTAGGGTTTCATCCATCGCCACTAAAGCAAGGTCATACTTCTGGATAGGATAACCATGTTGAAGTCCGTTATGTCATTGGCCACAAACAGAAAGTTGGTTGGCACGTAGGTGTACTACTGCGGCAAAGTGGCACGTTTGGCATGTGTGTATGGCATGCACATTTGGAATATTTGGCATGTCGTTAGCATGCTATTGTCATGTTGATGCGGTCTTTTTGAAGCCAGTTTGGCATGGTGGCCACTTGACGCAATTCCACCTCTTTTAATGTTGTGGCAGGTTTAGAGCAACCTGATTGGTCAATAAAAAGAGAGGTCCGGCCGAGCATGAGCGTGGCCACACTTCTGGTGCATGTGGCATATTTAATGTGACCTGATTGGTCGATGGGGAATAGGTCCGTAAAGTATGGTCCCAGCCACAATTCAACGGAGTGTGGCAGGTTTAAAGCGACCTAATTGGTCGACAAGAGATAAGGGCCGGTTGGGCAACATGGGGTGTGCCCACTTGCAAGTGGCGCCAGCTGGGATATGTCATGGACACACTTTCTTTTATTGGTTCTCCTTCCCTGCGGCTCCTTTATTCCTTGTTTTCTGATTTTGGGTAGGATTTTGCACCTAGTAATCCATGGTGGATTAATTACCTAGCTCGCCTAGGCTTAATTTCGACAGGCAAGGTCTAATATACTGCGCAGGACGCAAAACCCTAATTTTTGCAAATTAGTTAGGGTGATATCTGAATCTTGTGAATTATCACAAAATTGATTGAATTCTATGTGTTGACACAATGTTCTCTAAGTTTACTGCCAGAGAGCGGTATGCTTTCAGATTGAATACTTTATGAAAGGACCTTGTCCTTGATACTTGGAAATTCGTGTTACTATGATGCGAGTGAACATAAATTTTCATGCCATATTAATATTAAGGGTTCAGCCGGGGAACATAGCACAAAAAGTATTCAAAGAAACTTATATTAACTGAATAATACAGGCAAGGTGCCAAAATTTGTAGAATATCTGAGATTGTTGCTACATGTACCATTCTAGATAAATTTCATGAGGAAATATTGAGTTGCTCAATAAATGTGCTACTGGAGAGGTTGAACACTCACCTCTTTTACGTGGATCCGTTTTTTTGCAGAGTGAAGGCATATTAACTACAAGGTTTACAATTTTAACCCTCAACTAAAAACCACCATCAACATTAAGTCCCATGCTTAGCTCGTAATAGTGGCATTGTTGCGGGGTAAGCATGAGATGGTGATAGACAAGGATATAAATTGAAAGGGCAAGTTATGAAGAGATTGCCAGAACTTTTTTTGACTAACCTTTGGCAGGAGACATGAATAGTCAATGATCCTTGTGTTGGCAGCTTCGACGTATTTTCTACTTGACTGCTGTAGATGGGGAAAAACGATTTGCTGGTTTTTGCGGAATTAAGGACGACCGTGCGGAGGAGATTCCTTGAACCGAGTGAAATGTTTGACCTCACACAAATGCACCGCTATGAAGGGGGTGCTTTAAGTTCGAGAGACCAATCTGTAGTACTCCGGACTAAACCAAGACAATGGCCATTCCAGAGTAAATTCGGTCACAAGAGAGGATGGGTTGATCTGTAGAAAGGAAGCTGAGAAATGTGTGAGATAAATGATGATCTGAGATTGTAGGTGTGTTATGAATTCAGCGTGAAATGCTCTGAATGATTGAATCTTGCCTGAGTGATAGTAATTTCTGTGAGTTCGTGTAGACAAAAGAGCGCATGTATGAACTTTAGTGAGAAATTGCTCGTTCAGACGATTGTTGTTCGAATATTTGAAAACTCTTCGAAACTTTTTCTTTCAATTAGGATTCAGAGACATTATATAATGCCGGAGATGAAAACACCATGATCCCATGAAGTGTGACAGTTTGCTGGAATCAAAGAGTGGGGAAGTGGGAAATCGTGTTAAACCAATCACTTATCGTGCGGAGACTTGGTTAATTTTCCACCCACTACTTTGCTGATTCCTTCAACTGGCACGACTTGCTCACATTCCATCATGTGTTTGAACACACGTGATGTAGACCGCCAGACCAAAACCCTAGTTGATATCCCCCCAAGTGACACGATTGATGTCTCGTGGTTAATTTAGTCAGTTGTTGATTTCATGACTTCGTGGGACAATAAGTCCACGTATTTGCTGAGTTAAACATGATTTTGTGAAATGTTCTGCAACTCATGAATCAAACGTGTCTGCTGAGACAGTGGTGGAATCCTCACGTTGAGGTGAGCGAGTGGTGCTCGATAATTTGTTGAATATTAATAGTTGAACCAATATTCCTTGATTCGAGTAAATATTGCTCATCTGAGCAAGTGTTGCTCGTTTGATGAATTATTGGCAGCGTGACCAAAATAAAATATTAATTAAAGCGCTGGTAGTTGAATCGAGCATAATTAATAAGAATACTAATCATGAGATCGTTGCAAAATTATTAGTGTTTTAATCTGGAATCATAATCCTTGGATTCAGAAACCCTAATTTGATCAATTGATGACTAATCGATGGTTTATTTGAAAATTAACCATGGAATGAAGGAGAACTGGCTTCATGGGACCATGGATTAACCATGAAATTCTCATATGCTCACGTGAGCAAAAACCAAGACCTCTTTGAATAGTTGGTGAGTTAATGAAAGAATGATTAAATGCTGGTTTAATCATTTACTGAATTACTGATGGGTTCAGCATTAGGTGATAAAACTTAATTAATTATGAAAAGGTGAGGGACCGACCAAGGGGTCATGAAACCGGCCATAGGTGGTCACAGGATCAAATGATGATCACTCCGTCAAATTCTGAAATTATTTGGAGAGTTTTGGACCTAATACGTGCAATTATGCAAATTAGGTCAAATTGTGAAAACATATGGGACTAGCTCATTGCGAGCCAAAAATCAAACCCTGGTTGGTCAAGGTAATGTTCTTTCGTCGTTGAGATGTTCTTGTCTCAGTCCTGAGAATTTTGATATTTTCTGGTGCACGTTTGAGCGACCATTTGAGAAAATATGACAAAATTAGGGTTTTTTTATAAAAATGTCAAAACTTCATCGGATGAAGGAAAATAATGAAAAAGTGAAAGAATTATAAAGTGCGGGACCGGTCATGGCCAAGGCATGGCCGGACGGCCAAGGGAGCTATCCCACATATTTTTCATAATTTTTGTAATATTTTTCATGATTTTAGGAAAATATGATAAAACGAAGGAGTTTTGCCAAAATTAAAGAGTTTTGTTGAAATCAAGGAGTTTCCATGAGATGAGGGAAACATAAAAAATAATAATAAATAAAATAGGGATGTGTGGGAGTGTGGGACCGGCTTGGAGCATGGTTGGCCGGCCATAGCCCGGTCCCGTGCGTTTTCCCTATTTTATGCATTATTTCATGATTTGAAGGAATTTTCATAATTTGAAGGAAATATCATGAAATCAAGGAATTTTCATAGGATTATGAAAATATGAAAAATATGCTAATAAAAGCGGGACGTGTGAGCCATCTAGGGTTTGGCCGACCGGCCATGGCCCGTGCACACGGGTTTCCCTATTTTTTTATTATTTTTCATGGGACCAAGGAAATATCGTGAGATTAAGGAGTTTTCATGAAATTATGGCAACAATAATAAAATAATGAGAAAATATGAGGTGTGGGTCCGTATGGAACCAAGGCATGGCCGTTTGGCCAATGGTCATGCCCCCTCATGCTTTCCCTAATTTTATATTATTTTCTCCGTGCGAAGGAAGCACCATGGAATTGAGGAGTTTCCTCAAAACAAAGGATATTCGTTCAAATGAAAGGTTTTCATAAACTCAGAGAAAACAACCAAAATATGATAAAAATATGAAACTGGCGTGGGATTGACCACGGCACGGTCAGTGGGTCCATGCTCCCAACGCCTTGGTCAATTTTTATTTATTTGTTATTTTTCATCCTATTTTGTATAGGTTCATCGTTTCATCGTATTTTGAAATACTCGTTCGTGCGGTGGTTGTTAATGTATCATTGTAGAATACACTTGCACCATTTGAAATAGGCTTACTCAGAGGTAACTCTGATGCCCGTACGTCGCATGTTTATTACTAATCCATGGATTTCTGCTGGGAAGAACCATGGGTTGCATAATGAAATATCTGCGAAAATATTTGAATATTTTCAGAAATTTTGCGGATGAATCCAAGAATTTAAGTTTGAGACAGGGATTGCTCAGGTGGTATATCTGATGCCCGTGCATCCAATATTTATTACTAATCCATGGACTTCTGCTGGGAAGAACCATGGTTTGCGTAATAAAATATCTGCGAAAATATTTGAATATTTTCAGAAATTCTGCGGATTAATCCAAGAATTTAAGTTTGAGACAGGGCTTGCTCAGGCGGTAGCTCTGATTCCCGTGCATCCAATATTTATTACTAATCCATGGACTTCTGCTAGGAAGAACCATGGTTTGCGTAATGAAATATCTGCGAAAATATTTAAATTGTAGGACCAGAATATTGTCACAGCAATATTGTTGCGAAATAAACAACAGTTCTGCGACACATCAATGATATTTTGCGATCCATCTCAAAGTGACGTTGTAGGGGCAGAATATTGTCACAACAATATTCCTGCGAAATAAACAACTGTTCTGCGATGCATCGATAATAAACGAATTACTCTGCGGCACATCAGTGATATTCTGTGACACATCCAAAGATGACTTAAACAATGACGTAATGACTGAAAACGACAGAAACACGAAGAAAGTGTGACATGTTTGCGGTATATCAATAAAACCTGCGAAAGATAAAGGCGGTGCCAGCAGCGATTTATCGCAAGAACTCGAATCCGAAATTGATGGGAATCTTAGCTATAAATGAGCTGTCATGAGCTGTAATCCACTATGTAAATACCTATATAAAGGAGGTGAATAGTTCCAGAGAGGGGATGAATTTTTGAGTGTTAGGAAAGTTTTTAGGAGAGAGAAAAATATTTGTTAAGTGTTCTATGTTCTTGATTTTTGTAATTCCTTAAGGTCATATTAATGAAAAAGTGTTCTTAATCTTCAAATTATGTCATAAATATTGATAGATTCTTGAATAGGGTGTAGTGTGGGAATTCCTGCAACTACATTTTGGCGCCCAGAAACAGGGAGAATCAAGCTTGAGAAATTTCAAATTTCAGTTTGAAGATTTGAAGAAATTATTAGAATTGAAGAGAAATGGCTAGAAGGAGGAGAAATACATCAGAACCATCAACAACGGTGAGAAGAAGTAAAAGAATTGCAGGGGAAGGAACAGGTGAATTGGAAGGATCTTTAAGGAACAGATCAGGAAGAAGTAGAATGAGAAATGGAGCATAAAATTCAATCCAACCACCAAATCAACAAATATGAGCACAAGATAGAAATATGGATCATGATAGAGTAAGTGTGCATACTTGGAGGTCGGATTCGATAGAAGAGGCAGAAAGTCAAGAAGAGGAAAAAATCAAGAAATGGAGGGAGGATTAATTCATGAAGGACGTGAAGTGGAAGATGGTTTAAGACAAAGGATACAGGAAGAAAGAAGGTTAGAGGCAGAAGAACGTGCTAATCTTACAAGGAAAAATCATGAATTAAGAATGGAAAATTTGAGGTTGCAAAACAGAAGATCAAGAAGCAGCATGAGATCAAATTCAAGATCATATAGAGAAGAAGCAAGGAAAAATCTTCCTATACAAAATATTGAGGAAAATTTGATAAATGATCGTTATGCTCCACGTGATGAAACTTTATACATTAGACATAATCAGATAGAAGGAGAAAGTCAAGAAGAGAGAAGGAGAATGTTACGTGATGAAGAGATTCGAAGAAATCATAGGATTATCGAAGATGATATTGAGATACATTATATTGAGCAAGTACGCTTAGCAGGAGAAAGAGAGAGATTGCGAGCAGAAGTAGAAGAGAAAGAAATTCAAGCAGCGTTGCGTTAGAATAATCATGACAATCTAGAAAGACGACGTGCGCAAAATCGTAATAATGATAATCTCAGTGAGGAATATGAGAGAGTTCGCAGAGACATAAAAAGGAAACGAAGAGAAACAGTAAGGGATGAGGAAATTCATGGAGAAGAGAATGAAAGACAAATAAACTTGCAAGAAGAAGAAAGTCGCAGAAGAAGGCAAAACCAAGATATTAAAGAAGAAGCGAGAAACATCGCAAGACAAGAAAGGCATGAACGCAGACGAAGAGAAGCTGTGTTGAAAAGACCAATTGAGAAAAATTCTGATAGGAATGAACAAATTTTGCGAGAATTGGCAGAAATGAGAGGAATAATAAATAACAGAAGAGAAGGAGGAAGAAGACAACTTGATGAAGCAATCGAAGAGGCTGCGAAAACTCCATTTAATCAAGAGGTACAATTAGGAGGGATAACTCCAAAATGTAATTTACTGGTGTTGACTAGTATATTTGATGGAACTACGTGTGCTGTCCAACATATCTCTCACAAGATGGCTTAGATTTATCATATTGTCGCAGAAAATAAAATAATGATAAGGCAAGATCAATGGATTATTACATATAAGGTAAGAATATCCTGGGATCTTGTTGCATAAAGGTGGCATAATAAGACCTTTAACTAGGAAGGCGAAATAAGACCACAATAAAAGATATGTCTGAGAAACATATAATAAACTGTTCGCAGAAATACTTGCGATAATTTATTTATCATATTGCAGATTAATAACAAGAGGCAAGTATGGGAACGATGTATAAGAATGATAAATATTGTTATTCATCATTATATGATAAATTCATATAAGTAACGGATGGATAGAAGCAAAAAGGGAATTTATATATATTGAAGAACATCAGGAGTTACAAGTATCTTGTGGAAAGGATGATACAATTTGCCAAAGATAATTATCGCAAGAAAGGAAGAGAAAAATACAGACGAAGATCAAAAAGAAGAAGCAAAATTATTGAGATTTATCTTCACCATTATCTTCATCATCAGTTTCTTCGTCATCTTCGCTTTCATTCTCATCTATATCAGCCTCACTGTCAGAAATAACTGGTACTTCAGATATGGCTGGGATACTTTCCAAGAGGCAGGGATATAGGTTAAGAGAGAGGTTATTAACATTGCAGACTTTCTCAATAGCGTTATTGCGAACAGTGAGAAGATTAGATATTTTTATATTCTTTCGCAGTCTAGTTATCTTATCATTGCGGGAAGCAATATTATTCGCAAGACCACTTTTTTTCTTTTTCAAGTTCTGCGATCCTTTTAGCATGTTTTTCTTCAGATTCTGCGATAACACAATAACAAGTTATAAATTTATCAAGAATTTACAAAAAATATAAAGATGTTAGAGGAGCAATAAATAACCTTCTCTTTCATGAATCATTTCTTGTATCAAGGTTGCCTGTTCGGTGTGAAGACTGAAATCTATTGCTAAGTTTTTCCTAGCATTATCGAGAACTGTCGCAGCCCATGCGAATTCATCATCATTTTGAATGAGAAGATGGAAACGGATCTGTTTTTTCTCTTTTAAGAAGTTCAATATTTTCATCCTTAAGTCTATCTCTCTCAAGTTCAGTGTCAATAAGGGCATTGCGGAACTTTGATAGAGCTTCAGCGCCTTGAAGAGTAATGCGTTCTTTCTCCTTCTCAAGTTCCTTCTTTTGGGCTTTCAAGGTTTTGATTCTTTTTCCAAATTCATCTCTACAAGTCTTAAAACTATTGGATATACTCAAAGTAAATCTATAATCCATTCTTATAAGGGAAATGTGAAATCTAAGTTCATCGATAGATAGAGCATTAATTTTTTCATCGGAATAATTATTTAAAGCGTCATTAAGACGCTGAAGAAGAATGGATTCATCTATGGGTTCATCAAAAGAATTAAGAATAAGAGCTTCATCAGTAAGGTTATAGGCATCTGCAAAATGGTTGTTTAAATAAGCTAAAATAGCAAGAAAGAATAAAGTAAAAATAAAATAAAATAAATCATACCAATAATTTGTTTGCAGAACTTCTCCTTGTAAGCTAGTTTTTGTTGAAGAACTTCAACATCTACTTCAAGCGATTTATTCTTGTTAAGGAGCTCAGTATTCCCAGATACTTCCAATTGTTTACATTTTTCGCGAAGAATGGATATTTCATCTTCGTATTGCTTATTCTTTTCGCGAAGTTTCGCAGACTCAGATTGTGAATCAGTAAGCCTTCTTTGCGATAATGATAATCTATTTTCTAATTCCGAAGCAACGGAAAAAGAAGTTCTAGAAGTCTGTGGCAGATAATAGAAAATAAGTAAGGGTAAAAAGAAGATCTTCGAAATTCATGACAAGTGTAAAGGGGCATACCAATGAAGCTAGTGCATGAAGAAAATATGGATTGATAAATCTCGAGAATCCTTTAAGATCTTTATTATTGGTTAAGATGGAAGCATCGCAGATTTTTGAGAGATAATTGCAAGCGTGGGCAATATCGTCATCACCAATACCTTGCATGGGATTTCTAAAGATATTTGACAATTGATCCATAGGAGTCTCAGGTTGAGAAAGACCCATCGCAGATCTAACTCTTACGGAGGAAAAACGTAATGAAGAGGTGCTCATGGTAGCATCATTATTTATTCTTCCGCTCTCTTCAACCTCATTATCTTTTTCAGCGACAGAAGAAATGTCTTTAAGTGGTTGATTTTTTCTTCTCTTTTTTGGAGGACTCTCAGCAGTTTGATTCTCATTGCGATGAGGAGAAGTGCCAGAACTCTCATTTGGAGATATTACTTTTTTTCCTTTATCCTTGGCTTCAACTACTGCGACAAATGGTATTTCCTAGATAACAACCACACATGAAGATAAGAAACAGGGGCAACAATATATTGTTAAAAGTTATAAGAGAATGTTTCTTACTTCATCTGTGAAGGTTTTAAAAAAATTTAGGAGATTGGGATTCCCAGTACTGATGTAGTTAGCCTTCATTTTCCAATCTGATAACAAATAATTCAATAACTAGTAAGAATAGTATATTTATCTGAATTTGTGAATAATGATTAACTTCGCTAGATATACCTCAGAATTCTTTTCAGGCCAATTAAAAATCCAAGGTTGATAATCCGCAAGATATGCAGGATTCGCAGGAAGGTTAAGAGTACCAGAAATATATGGACCTTCAAGGAGGAGAGGAAATCTACACCATTTATCATCTTTGGAGAAGCGTGGAATATTGTTTCTTGTGGAATGATAGTCTATATCTTGCATAAGGATTTTATCTTTCGCAACTTTTTTATCCCTATTCAAACGAATGGCCCAACACGTGCTTTCTTTCTTCATTGGAATCACTTGATAATTCGCAAAGAAGTTATCCACGGTATATTTCGCTGGAATAATTGGAATTTTCTTATAATCATGATGTTTCGCATCATCAGGATAAAGAGATCCTTTACCAGCTCCACGGGAAGCATATTCAAGAATGAGGCGAATACAATCTCCACTTAGTTGGCAGATTCCTCGCGAAAGTTTAGCATGAGAAACAATCTCATAAAAAAGAGGGAGATCTGGGTTATAAAGAGGAATAGGAAGGCCAGCTTCTAATTGACCTAGCGAAACAAGGATCTTCTCGTTAGAAGAAGGAAATTTTGAAACAAGATCAATGGAGAGATCAGATTCTGAAGATTGGTCAGGGATTTCAGAAAGTGTGAAACCTAAGGATTGAAGCTTCTGCTGGTGCTTTTTGAAAGTGGATTGACCTAATTTTTTAGCAGGAGCCATTTCTTAATATGGGAACGATGGTTAAGGCGAAGAAGAATAAAGAAGAAAAAACTAAAAGAATAATTGAGATCCGGAATTTGCGGAAGAAGACGATGAATAGTGAAGTTGCAGAGAAGAAAAACGAAAGTAAAAAGAAGAAGAGGGATTAGCATAGACGATATTTATAAGAGATGAAAATTTTCGATATTATCGATGTGCATTCAATGAAGAAAGGACGTGAATGGTCAGAACTCAACGGTTGGAAGAATACGTGTCAAGGAATAAATGGAGAAAAGAAAAACATGTGTAGGATATTTAGCGATGGATATAGAGACGTGTCAAAATAAAGGAAATATGAAAAGACAAGATGTATTTGATATTCTCGAAAAATATGAGTTGCGGCAAATCAAGAAATTTAAATTCTCATGATCTTTGTCTTCTTCGCAGAAAAGATATGAGAAGAGGCAAGATGTAGGGGCAGAATATTGTCACAACAATATTCATGCAAAATAAACAATTGTTCTGCGATGCATCGATAATAAACGAATTACTATGCGGCACATTAGTGATATTCTGCGACACATCCAAAGATGACTTAAACAATGACGTAATGACTGAAAACGACAGAAACACGAAGAAAGTGTGACATATTTGCGGTATATCAATAAAACCTGCGAAAGATAAAGGCGGTGCCAGCTGCGATTTATCGCAAGAACTCAGATCCTAAATTGAAGGGAATCTTAGCTGTAAATGAGCTGTAATCCACTATGTAAATACCTATATAAAGGAGGTGAATAGTTTCAGAGAGGGGATGAATTTTTGAGTGTTAGGAAAGTTTTTAGGAGAGAGAAAAATCTTTGTTAAGTGTTCTATGTTCTTGATTTCTGTAATTCCTTAAGGTCATATTAATGAAAAAGTGTTATTAATCTTCAAATTATGTCATAAATATTGATAGATTCTTGAATAGGGTGTAGTGTGGGAATTCCTGCAACTACAGACGTAAGGAATGACATATCAGATGAAAACAACAGAAACATGAGTAAAGTGTGACATTTCTGCGACAGATCAATAAAACCTGCGAATGGTTAAGGCGGTGCTAACTGCGATTTATCGCAAGAACTCAGATCTGAAACTAAAGGGAATCTTAGCTATAAATGAGCTGTAATCCACTATGTAAATACCTATATAAAGGGAATGAATAGTTCCAGAGGAGAGAGATGAATTTTTGAATGCTAAGAAAGTTTTTAGGAGAGAGAAAAATCTTATTAAGTGAATTGTATTCTTGTTTACTGTAATTCTTTTAAGATCATATCAATAAAAGGTACTTAATCTTCAAATTGTGTCATAAAATCTTGAGTTGGGTGTAGTGTAGGAATTCCTGCAACTACATTTTGGCGCTAGAAACAGGGATGAATAGTTGAAAATCATAGAAAAAGTTAGGTAAAAGAAAGAAATTATTCAAGAGTTAGAAGAATATCAAGAAAATTGGTGGAAGAAAAGATGGTTGAAGTCAAAAATAATCAAAAGAAATTGGAGTGTGACGTAATAACAAAGATGATGATAGATAAGTTCCATGAAGATATTAGAGGAAGGATACACAAGTGAGATTTTTTAGGAAAGAAAATCATGTTGGAAGATGAGGCATCACCGCTAAAAGATTGGGAAAAATAGAAGATCACATTCACGGCAGCAGAAATTCCGAAAGAAAATTTAAGTCATACATCTCCATTGGTAATCACAGTGTCTGTTGTACCAACAAGAAAAGAGAAATCAATAAAATCTACAGAAGAGTGGGATGTTAATAGGACTCTGGTGGACGCAGGAAGTTCTGTGGATATAATGTTTTATCACACATTCAAGAAAATAGGATACAAAGATGAAGAAATTCTTAGTCCAACATATCATATTCATGGATTTGGAAAATCTCTAACAAAACCTAAAGGTGAAATTGTAGTGCGAATTCCGCTGGGGGAAATAGAGACGCAGATAACTTTGTGCGTGGTGGACGTGAAATCACCATATAATATGCTGCTGGGAAGATCGTGGATACATGCAATCAAAGATGTATCATCAACTCTACATCAATGCATAAAATTTCCTATGCCTAGCGGAATTGGTGAGATTAGAGGAGACGCAGATTATGCAGCGTTGTGTTTCCAGAATGAAGTAAAGAATTGTGAAAATCTGATTCAGTTGCGAAAACAGCACAGAAAAATGAGGAGAGAAGAAAGGAAAGAAGAAGAATTCAAGATTTACATGATAAGATCAGAAGAAGGAAAAGGGATATTTAACGATGTATCGCAAGAAAGTGATGAACCAGCGGAGATAATAAAAACACCAACACCAATGGGAGAACATGAAGCAGAGTTATATTGCGTGAGAACCCACAAAAGAAGTAAATGTTGGCAGTGAAGAAGACCCAAAAATGCTGAAAATTGGAACTAAGATGGATGTGGAGGAAGAAGAGCAAACTGTAAACCTTTTGCGAGAATATAGAGACATTTTTGCGTGGAATATGGACGAGATGCCTGGAATAGATCCATCTATTGCGTGCCATAGATTGGAGATCAACAAAAATGTCAGACCATTCAAACAAAGAATAATAAAGATTGCGACCACATATCATGCCAAGATAGAAGAAGAATTGCAGAAGATGTTAGACGCAGGAATTATAAGGCAAGAAAAATATCCAGAATGGATCGCCAACATGGTAGTAGTTCCCAAGAAAAACAAGGGGATAAGAATTTGCATAGATTTTACTGATCTAAATAAAGCATGTCCCAAAGATAGTTTTCCTCTACCAGATATTCCGCAACTGGTGGAATCTGCCGCAGGAAATGATCGAATATCTTCGTTAGATGGATACAAGGGCTATAATCAAATCCCACTTGCGGAATAAGATCAAGAACATACTGCATTCTTTGCTCCCAGAGGATTATATTGTTACACAAAGATGCCTTTTGGGTTACGAAATGCAGGAGGAACTTATCAAAGGATGGTAGAAAAGGTGTTCGCAAAATGGATACATAAAACTTTAGAGGTATATGTAGATGATATGTTGGTAAAAAGCAAAGAAGCAAAAAATCATGTGCAGGATTTAAGGGAAATTTTTGATCAGATGCGGCTTTTTAATATCAAGGTGAATCTTGAGAAATGTACCTTCGGAGTATCATCTGGGAAATTCTTGGGATATATTGTATGAAAGGAAGGAATACAAGTTGATCCTGAAAAGGTGCAAGCAATTCGAGATATGCCAACTCCAGCAACAATAAAAGATGTGCAAAGATTGAATGGACTATTAGCCTCATTAGGCAGATTCATTTCGCGGTCATCAGATAAATGCAAGCATTTCTTCAACATACTAAAGAAGGGAACAAAATTTAAATGGACAGATGAATGTGAGAAAGCTTTTCAAGGAATTAAGGAATATTTGATGAATGTATCCATTTTACAGAAGGCTTAACCAGGAGAAGAAATGTTGATGTACCTTGCGACAACTCAACATGCTTTAAGCGCAGTACTTTTGCGAAATGACGCAGGAGTTGAAAAACCAATTTACTACATCAGCAAAACATTCAATTCTGCGGAGAAAAACTATTCAAAGATTGAAAAGATAATTCTGGCATTAGTTTATGCGGCATCTAAACTTCGCATATATTTCCAAGCACATAAAATCAAAGTACTAACAAAAGTACCAACTGAGTCAGTAATGAAAAATTCAAAAAGATCAGGAAGAGTTGAAAGATGGAACGCACAAGTGGGGCATTTTGAAATCCAATACGCAATTCTATCCTCGCCAAAATCTCAAATTGTCGCAGATTTTCTCGCATAATTTCCTTTGGAGGATGATGAAGCTGTAGAAGAGATGATGGATATAGAAGAAGAATACGGGGATCTAAGAGACCTTTTAACAGATCCAAATAGGTGGGAGATATTAGTAGATAGATCATCCAACGGAGAAGGAAATGGAGTGGGAGTCTTTTTTATTTCACCAGAAGGTGCAAAAATGGCATTTTCATTTGCATTCCGATTAGAATTTTAATCTACAAATAATGAAACAGAATATGAGGCTGTTGTGCATGCTCTAAGATTTGCAATAGAGATGAAGGTAGAGAATGCAAGAATTACCAGTGATTCGCAATTGATTATTCGCCAAATCGAAGGAGAATACGCAACTAATGATATAACTTTGAAAAAATATAAGAAACTGGTTGAAGAATTATCTGCGAAAATTCCAAAACTCAAGTGGAGGCATATTTCAAGAAGATATAATAGGCTCGCAGATGCTTTTGCGTTTATATCAAGTATGATGGTAGATCCAACTGCGAGAAATATAAAAATACAAACACTTATAGAACCGTCAATTAATAAAGAAGAGGAAGAGGAAGCTGAGGCAATGGTAGTAGAAAATAATGGCGAAGAATCAAGTCGAATTATCGCAGATTGGCATGCGGAAATTCACGCATATCTAGCAAGGGGAGAGTTACCAAGAAACATATTAGAAGCACATAAATTAAAAAGTAGAGCAACAAATTACGAGTTAAGAGATGGGATATTATATCGAAAATCCTTAAATGGGCCTTCCCTCAGATGTTTGACACAAGAAGAAGGAAAACAAATATTAAAAATGTTACATAGTGGGGACGCTGGTAATCACAGCGGTGGAAGATCTTTAGCATACAGAACTAAAATGCAAGGTTATTATTGGCCATATATGCATGAAGACGCAAAAAATTTATCAAGAAGTTGCGAAGAATGTCAGCGATTTGCAAAAAGAATACATGCACCTGGAGAAACATTAACATCCTCAAAAAATGTTTGGCCATTCGGAAAGTGGGGTTTAGATATTGTGGGACCATTTGTACCAGGAACAGGGCAAAAGAGATATTTAATTGTCGCAACAGATTACTTCACAAAATGGGCAGAAGTTAAAGCGGTACATCATATTCGTGATAAGGACATTTTTACATTTATATTTGAAAACATCATTTGCAGATTCGGAATTCCTGCGCAGTTGGTGTCAGATAATGGAAAGCAATTTGAAGGACAAAATATAGAGATGCTACTTAACGCATTCAAGATAAAGTGCGGAAAATCGACTCCTTTGTACCCACAAGCTAATGGTCAAGCTGAGGCAACTAACAAAACAATCGCAGATATCCTCAAGAAGAAGTTAGAAGGGCATCATAGAACATGGTGTCAAAAAGTCCATAATACAGTTTGGGCTTATAATACTACACGAAGAGAAGCAACTGGGGTATCACCTTTTTGTTTAACATATGGAGTTGAGGCAGTATTACCAACAGAAGTTGCTATTCCTACAACAAAAAGAGAAGCTTGGGAAAAGAATCTTAGTGCTGGTATGATTCTAGAAAAACTTGATGAAGTAGAAGAGAAGAGAGAAAAATCATTACAACATATGGAGAACTACCATCGCAGATTATCTCGTGAATATAATAAGCGAGTAAAGAAACATGAATTCCAAGTTGGAGATCTAGTTCTGCGAGAAACACCAGAATATCAGCGAGAAAATGGAGGGAAATTGGCGAAAAAATGGGATAGGCCATATATTATCAAAGAAATAATTGGAACTGGAGCGTATAAGTTAATGGATCCAGAAGGAAGAGACATGGGTCAAAGATTGGGCAGACCATGGAATAGACAATATCTAAGAAAATAGTATCAATAAAGGTTTGAAAGACTAAGATGATTGGATTATACGCAAGCAATTGCGAGAGAATAAAAGAAATAATTCGCAAGAACAAAATTGGCAAAATACAAAGCAATTTTTCGCAAAAACTTGCGAGATAAGTAAGAATTTTAAATGCAAATGCATAAGACGGGCGCAAATCGCTTTTAAACAAAAAATGAAAATGGGACGATCCTTTATGGCGTACACCTTAGTTCGCGGATTCTATTCCGTAAGAGGCAACGTCCTTAAAGTACGTCATAAGGGGGGTATCTCTTTGCATGACTATGGGAAAGGCTATACTGCTGCTGGAACCTAGTCATGGAGATTTGGGGTTATAGAAAATCCATCCAGGAGGGATAACTTGGATTCCCAACTATATAAGGTTATACCCTGGTTGGGCGCCCGAGAGTTTCTCCTAAGGAATGCAAAGTATGATCAAGGCGCCGAGGTACACGGTTGAGCTGTGGGTGCCCGGGACGGATGAACCTACGCTGGACATCCATGGAAAGTTTTGACTTACGATGTGTTCGGCCCAAAGAAAACCCCACTAGGATGTAGTCTCGTAACTATAAGCCATACAGGAATAAAGGATAAGAGGCTACGAAAACAACTGGTTGTTTCTAGAACCGGATGGGAGGAGCTAGTCTTGTATGGCAGAATTACGTCTCCTTGAAGGGGCAACCAGGGGGAGAGATAAGGGCGATACCCTCCATTAGGGAGTTGTGTATCAAAAAAGATGACAATGTCATGGGACTTTATATTCGCAAGAGTATTTAGGCCTGTCATATTGTCGCGTGACACAGACAGCAATGTCATGGGACTTTATATTTGCAAAAATATTTAGGCCCGTCATATTGCCACATTAAAGGCCAAAAAGCCTAATAAGAAATGTTAAGATGAGATCAATGGGTTTTTGCGATAAGAACAAAAGACGAGATAAATGAAACCAATAATAATAGGATATAAATCGCAAAAACGTCCTGCGATTTCATCGAAAATACACCAATGTCATAAGTCTTAAAAAGCAAAGAGAGTTTAATCTCGCAAGATGGCTTAGACTTATCATATTGTCGCAGAGATCAAAATAAATGATAAGACAATATCAATGGATTATTACATGTAAAAGTAAGAATGTCCTGCGGTCTTGTCGCATAAAAGTGGCATAATAAGACCTTTAACTAGGAAGGAGAAATAAGACCACAAGAGAGATTATATTTGCGAAGCATATAACAGATTTTTTGCAGCATTATTTGCGATAATTCATTCATAATATTGCAGATTGATAACAAGAGGCAAGTATATGGGATTTCTTACGATGGTAGTATATTACATACTTCACAAGGAAGATTATGAGGGGAAGATATGTATGGAGGTTATAAAACAATATTTCATTAATCTTCCTTGAGAAGAATCAAGATAGTAAAAAGGAGATAATCAAGTTACAAGAATTTGTGAAGATTAGATTCAGATTAATAAAAATATATAATCAGAAGAAGATGATAGAGTTATAAAAACTGCAATGTTTCGCAAAAGAAGTAGGAAAAAGAAAGATTTAGAAATTATAATCATTCGTAGGACAAGGAAAAGAACAAGATATTTCTCAAAAAGATAAAACTTCAAAGAGTATTCTTCCCTAATTTTATCATTCTTGTTCGAAACTATTATCTTCACCAGCAACATCTCTTTCAGTTTGGGTTTTTCCATCACCAACGATTGTTTTGGGAGGAGGATTCTGTTCTTCTGCTTCTTTATGAGGATTTTCTTCCTCTTCTCCATCATTAGCGGTTGCCTTTTGAGAAGGATTTTGTTCTTCTGCATCATTGAGAGGGTTTTCTTCTTCTTCTATCTCTTTAGATGGGTTTTGTTCATCTTCAGAAAAATCTTCTTCATTACTTGAATAATTTAAATCTTCATCTATGAGACGAGGAACTTCGTTGTTATCTATCTCCAAGGGTTTGATCTTCATAGGAGGTAAAGAATGAGAGAATAGATCATTGTTTACAAGAACCTCAGCGCCTAAATGAAACTTGCGAAGGCAATTCTTTTCCCGATTTCTGATCTCTATATCTTTGAAGTATTCAAGATAGTCAAATCTTCTTAATGCTCTGTTGCGGGAGTTTGAAAGCGCGGTATTTTTTTTGCGAAGTTTGGCCAACTTCATAGAAAAATCATAATTTGAAGCTTGAAGACGCTTCTCAGATTTTGCGAAATAAAAATCGCATATTAAATGGAATTCTCGCAAGAAATAAGATGGGAAAATACAATGAAATAATTAATAGAAGATGCAGTCAAAATGACTACCTTCCTTTTGCGAGGATAAAGTTTGAATTATGTTAAGGAAGCAATTCTTCCATTGATTCATGGTATCATCGAAAGTATCACTAACTTTACCTTTCAAACGAGATTTTTTACTTTTTTCTTTAGAAAGAAGATAAGCATTTTCTTCTTTTAAGGAGGAATGGGAGTTCTTCAATAGAGCATAGTCATCTTTGAGACTGTTGACTTTTACGCTTAGAGCTAATCTACCTTTTATAAGTTTCTCTTGTTCAGCGGCAGATGATTCGGTTATCTTTTTAAGCTCATCTTTCAATACACGAAGAGATTGCTTCTGGTTGTTACACAACTTTTGAAGATTACTCAATTGTTGCGAATAAACCGTTGTTTTATTCATAAAGCTACGTTTCTCTTGAGATAGGGTTTTGTTTTCATCTAATAAAGATTCCACCTTCAAATTAGTCTCATTTAGCGAATACAAAAGTTGAGTGGCTTCATTACTTAGGCGATCTCATTCACAAATTAGCTGATTATTCTCATTCTTGAGATTATTTATCTCGTCAATTGAATATGTGTGAAGAATATTCAATCTATCAAATTGATTCTTCCAAGACTCTTTCCCAATGCGGTCCTCATCAGCAATTGTTTCCCATTCAAGTATCTTCATTAAATGGTTATGTTTTGAAGCTAAATATGTGTCAACAAATAAATAAAGAAAAATTGAGTACATAGAAAATAAAGAATCATTGAGGCAAAAATATAATCAAGAAAGTTATACCTTTCAGATCATCATTTCTGCTGCAAAGATTTTCGCAGTCCTATTCAGAATTGCGAAATTTATGATCGAGAAGTTCTCATTCTAAAGTTTTTGCCTGAAGATTCTTCTTCAAGGTTTCAATTTCACTTTCTAAAGCAGTTAGCTTAGATGAAGAACCGCAGGATCCGAGATGCTTGCTTAGAATCATATAAATATCCTGTCTCGCAGGATCTGTAGAAGATTTCATAGCATCGTTTAAAACTTCAGATAATATTTGAAAAGCAGCTTCAACCCCTATTGCTATTTCTTGAGAAGAAGGAAGAGAAGTAGAGGAAGAGGTTTTGGCGACAATAAATTGAAGATTAGAATCATTCGCGGTAGTAGGAGTGGAAGAACGAACTTGGTTAGTCGCAGTTATAGTCTCATTCACCGCAACATCCTTCATCGCAACTTCATTAACCACGGCTTCATTCACCATAGTTTCATTAACCGCAGCTTCATTTACCACAGTTTCATTAATCGCAGGATCATTGGCTGCTGATTCATTCAATTTAATTCCAGATATCAAAGATTCATCCATCGCAACTTTTAAAATATTGATGGAAATATTAGCTCAATAGTTTTATTTGGAATTGGCAAAGAAATAGTATTGGTGTTAATATTAGAATTTAAGCGAGGAGAAGGAGAAGATTTATCTTGCGGCGGAACAGGGTCTGCAGGCAAGAAATCAAGAATATCCACTTCATCTGGAAGAGCTTTAATTTGACGAGAACGCTTAAGAGGTCTAGAAATATTTTCTTCACCCTGCGAATAATAATGTAGATAAGAAACAAAGGCAACAATATTGTTATTTCAAGGAAATAAATGTTTCTTACTACCTAATCATTCTCAGATCCTTTCGTCTTTCCAACACGCCTTTTTTGAGGAACTTTAGGGTTAGGGTTTTTGACAGTAATCTTAATCTGAGAAGTAGTGTTACTGAAAAGGATAATATAAAATAGGGGGATTACAAAGAAAATCAGGCGATAGAAATGATGAAACATGAACAAAATAAGGTTCCAGATAAGAACTTACCTTTGAGTCTCCATTAGAGCAGCAGCAGGAAGGATATTAAGAAAGAAAAAGTTGCAGACGAAAAAGAAAGAAGTTGAAGAAAAGAGAGAAGGTGAAAGAAAATCTTTCCTCGAATGGGACATCTATTTATAGATGAAGGATGGGTAACCGGGTTAATCGGTAAAAAAGTAAAGATTGACACGTGTCAACGGTAAAGCGTAAAACAAGGAACTTTGTCGAGTAAAAAATAAGGAGTTGCGGCAAATCAAGAAAACTTAAATTCTCATAATCTTTATCTTCTTCGCAGAAAAGATATGAGAAGAGGCAAGATGTAGGATCAGAATATTGTTACAGCAATATTGTTGCGAAATAAACAACAGTTCTGCGACACATCAATGATATTTTGCGATCCATCTCAAAGTGACATAAGGAATGACATATCAGATGAAAACGACAGAAACATGAGTAAAGTGTGACATTTCTGCGACAGATTAATAAAACCTGCGAATGGTTAAGGCGGTGCTAACTTCGATTTATCACAAGAACTCAGATCCGAAACTAAAGGGAATCTTAGCTGTAAATGAGCTGTCATGAGCTGTAATCCACTATGTAAATACCTATATAAAGGGAATGAATAGTTCCAGAGGAGAGAGATGAATTTTTGAATGCTAAGAAAGTTTTTAGGAGAGAGAAAAATCTTATTAAGTGAATTGTATTCTTGTTTACTGTAATTCTTTTAAAATCATATCAATAAAAGGTACTTAATCTTCAAATTGTGTCATAAAAGCTTGAGTTGGGTGTAGTGTAGGAATTCCTGCAACTACATGAATATTTTCAGAAATTCTGCGGATGAGTCCAAGAATTTAGGAATAATTAAGTTAAGACTTTATACTAGCAGAGCAAGCTGTTTGGGAGTTGTTCATCCCGTGATAGAAATAATTACTGAAGTGCTCAGTACTCATGAGATATGCCGTTGTCCATCTGTGAGACTACATATCTATACGCACTCTGAGAGAAAGTATTCTCCATCAGAGGATTCGATGAGAGACCTGTAGTTGCAGGATTTCCCACACTACACCCTTGTCAAGAATCTATGAAAACTAAGTCATAATTGTGGATGAACAACAACACTTTTATTAATTCACTTTCAGGAAGATTTACAAGAAATATTAAAACTCAGAAGTACAACTTTCTTTCTGGAGTTTCTCTCTCCTCAAAATTCTCTCAGCTCTCAAAAAATGCATCATCCCCCTCTGGATTTAGTTGAACCCTTTATATAGGAAAATACATAGTGGAAGACAGCTAAGATCTCCCCTTAATTCGGATCTATTCTGCGATCTCCTCGCCATAACTTTAGCCTTCACCATTGCCAACTTTATAACCATCGTGAAGCAGACTTATTCTTCATATATCTTTAATCGTTAACCGTTGTATCACTCTTTTGTGACACTCGCCAAATGTTGTTGAAGAATCTTGCGACGTTCTCGTCAAAGTGTTGTTAACACTTGTAGAAATGTTTGGGATTCTCGCAGAAGTGTCGTTTCCATCGCGAGAATATCGTTGTGGCAATATTCTGGTACTACATCTTGCCTCTTCTCATGTATTTTCTGCGAAGAAGATAAGATATGAGAACTTTCAACTCTTCATGATGCTCGCAGCTTCTTTCTTTACAAGTTTTCTTCTCGACAAACCTCCGTTTATTTAGTTTAATCGTCTACACGTGTTGTAGATCTTCTTTAACACGTGTCCTCTTAATGGGTCCTACTGTTCTTGTCTATAAAAGGTGGAGCCGAGTTACTAAAATAACTTTCTCTTTTTACTTCTTCATCTTCTTTATCTATTTATTTCTCTTTCCGTCTGCAAATTTTCTTTATCTTCATATTCACCTGCTACTGTTTTAATGGAAACGCCAAGGTATGTATTTTGATTATATCATCTTATTTGAATTATTTTTTACTACTTTTGCTCTTTGATCTTCTTGATTATAATCTTCGTCATATTTTCCTTTAGTGGAGAAATCCCTACTACCCATTCTGAAACTCCAAACCCTAATTCCCTCAAGAAGCTTGTTGAGAAGAGGAGGAAGAAGGATTCTGCGAATGATAAGGTAGTAAGAAACACATTTTATCTTAATAACAATATTGTTGCCTCTGTTTCTTATCTAAATTATTATTTTCAGAATGACGAGAACATCGCTAGACCTCATAAAAGATCCCGTCTCAATAAAACTTTTGAAGATGATATCATTATTCCTGAGTTATCATCTAGGAGAGTTATCATTACACCCTTACAATCTAATCCTCCTTTTTCTGTCTGCGAAAACCTCGCTGTCAATACCCCCCTTCCTTCAGAGAATTTGACAAATCAAATCCCTACAAATGTTGTGGCTGAAACTCCTTCTAGTCCAATATTACCCTCAACCGTCACTTTCCCAAAAACTCCTCCTTCTCATAACGCATCCATCGGATGATTCAAATCGTCAACTTGTTACTACTTCATCCTCTGCATCTCTTCCTCTATCAAGTGAAACCTTTGCTGGAGTTGATATTGCTTTTAAAATCTTATCTAATATTTTAGATAACGCTAGAAAATCTTCCATTGATTCTCTTCAATATGAAGCCTGCGAGACTTTACTCAAGTATTTTGGTTCTGATAATTCTGCCTCGCGAGTATCTTTGGAATATGAAGTTGAAGCTCTAAGAAAATGCCTTCAAGTTAAAACTTCTGAGTGTAACACTCTGAATCATATGCTTCGCAATTCTTCTCTTGAGTGCGAGAATCTTCGCAGACATAATGACGAGTTGAAAGGTATAATTTTCCTGTCTCTATCTTTTTGTCTCTCCATTCTAATAACTTCCCGTCTCCCTTACTTTTTACACTCCATTCCTTTTAAATGTTTGGTTTATTTATTTAGCTTCAAATCGGAATCGATTAGTTAGGATATTTGAATTAGAATCAATCGCTGAAGAAGCTCGCGCTGAAAAAGAGTTTTGAATGGACCAATATAGTAGATTAGATAATCTTTATACTTACTCAATTGATCACATAAATAATCTTACTCATGAAAATAATCAATTGTCTCAAAACCAAAATTTGCTATGTAGCGAAGTTGCTCGCCTCACATATTTGTTATTTAAGACTGATTTGGCGATGGAATCTTTATCAGATGAGAATAAAACTTTATCCCAAGAGAAACATAAATTTTCAAGCTTGATGGCGGTTTCCTCGCGACAATTAGATAATCTTCAAAGAATTTGTGATAATCAAGAGCGATCTCTTCGTTCCGTTAAAGATGAACTCAAGGAATTAACTGAATCATTTGTTGCTGAGAAGGATAAACTTATCAAGGGTAGATTAACTCTTAGTTTAAAGGCTAGTGAACTTAAAGATCAATATTCTCAGTTAGAGAAATATCACTCTTTACTAGTAAAATAAAATCTTTATCTTCGCACCAAAGAAGAAAACATGAAAACTCGTCTGAAGGGTATGGTTGGCGATAAATTTGACGATGCTATGAATCAGTGGGAGAATTGTTTCTTTTCATTAATCCAAAACTTAACCTCTCAAAAAGAAGGTAGTCAATTGACTGCCTCAATTGTTAATTTTTCTGATAAATTCCCATGTTTTACTTCTCATGAGCTCTTCATTTGAATATTTCCTTGTCATTTTTGTTATTTGCAGAATCTGAAAGAAGCCATATTGATACTATTATTGCCCTTACTGAGAAATTAGATAAGGTTCGCAAAGAAAACAAGACTCTCATTTCCGATTGCTTGGACGTTCGCGATAAAGCAGAAAGAAGGCTTGATTATCTTGAGTACTTCAAGAATATGGAGATTAGAAACCGTGATAGAGGTTTTCTTCGCAAATTTCATCTCTCTGCTGAAGTTTTGTTGAATAAGATTATGATCTCCAATTCTCTCCCTTATGAATCTGTTCTCCCTCTAGAAGTTGAGGATGACGAAATTCTTATCCCTATGGATAAAGATTTAGAAGATACACCCACTGAAGGAGAAGAGGGAGCTGAAGAAGATAACCCAGAAGAAGACGAAGGCTCTCCAAGAGAAGAAGAAATTCACAAAGGAAAAAATGCTGGCGATTCAGAAAAGAATGATGGCGATACTGATAAATCTGCTGGTGAGAATGATAAATCTGGCGAGAAGAATATTGATGAGCCTGTCGCTGAAGTTTGAGTTTCACTTTTGCTTTCTCTTCTTGCCTCTTTTTTCGCGAGAAATGTAACTTGGATGACTTTTTTAATTTTTCCTGTTGTCTGTGTTGAATCTTCTCAAGGAAGATATTTAAGATTTTATTTGCTTATTCCTCTTCTTGCCCTCTAATATCTTTCTTGAGATGGTGAATTACATGATGTTGAATAGATATTTTCTGAAGTAATCTGCCTCTTGTGATGAATAGATTTTTCCTGCATTCTCAATTAAAATAATTAATGTTCAATATTAATTTGTTGGTATTATTACGCCTTCCTAGTTAAAGGTCTTATTTTTCCAACCTTTAATATTTTTCTGCGACAAGATCGCAGGACATCTTTACAATTATATGTATTGACCCATTGATCTTGTCTTATCAGTACTTTTCAATATCTCTGCGACAATATGAAAAGTATAGATTCTCTCGTGAAAACAAAGCCTCGTGACATTGCCGTCTTGCGATGAAATCGCAGGACGTCTTTACACTTTCATGCAAAAATCCATTGATCTCATCTTAACATTTTCTCTTTAGGCTTTTTGCCTTTGTGTAATTTTCGTCATGCGACAATATGATAGGCCTAAATGATCTTGCGATCATAAGCCCCATGACATTGCCGTCTTAAGACACTTATCATCTCCCTAATGGAGGGTGCCGCACTTATATTCCCCCTGGTTTCCCCTTCAAGGAGGGCACATCAGCCATACAAGACTAGATCCCCCTATCCGGATTTGCCAACAACCAGTTGTTTTCACAGCCTCTTGTCCTTTATTCCTATATGGCTTATAGTTACAAGATTGCACCCTAAGTGGGGTTTTCTTCAGTCCAAGTGTATTGTAGCCAAGACTTACCAAGGATGGCCAGGGTAGGTTCGTCCGTCCCGGGCACGCTTGGATCAACCGTGTACCTCAGCGCCTTGGTCATACTCTGCACTTCTTGGAAGAGATTCTCTGTCGTCCAACTAGGGTATAACCTTATACAGCTGGAAATCCAATATCTCTCTCCCGGATAGGTTTTCTTTAACCCCAACGTCTGCATGACTCAGGATCCAGCAGCGGTATAACCTTATCGCTGAGTCATGTCAAGAGATACCCCCTCCTATGACGCGCTATTAGGTCTTACATTTGCCTCTTATGAAATTTTATTCGCGAACTAGGGTGCGCCCATAAAGGTTCATCCCATTCTTTTAATCTCTGCGAAATTTTATTCGCTGTTCTTGCGATGATGCTCGCATAAATTGTGATAGATTATGAAGAATTTTTTAATTGTTTCATTTTACACTTGTATTTCTTACCTCGCAAAAATTGCTACTGATAATACTTTTTCAGAAACAATCTATTCCATGGTCTATCAAGTCTTTGCCCAACATCTCTTCCCTCTGGATCCATTAATTTGTATGCTCCATTTCCAATTATCTCATTAATGATGTATGGTCCATCCCATTTTCTCGCTAATTTTCCGCCACTTTCTTGCTGATATTTTGGTGTTTCTCGCAAAACTAAATCACCAGGCTGGAATTGACGTTTCTTGACTCGTTTGTTGTATTCGCGAGCTAATCTTCGCTGGTAATTTTCCATATGTTGTAGAGTTTTTTATCTCTTTTCTTCTAGTTCATCTAGCTCATGTAAAATCATGCCAGCACTTAGATTTTTCTCCCATGCCTCTCTTTTTGTTATTAGGATAGCGACCTCTGTTGGTAGAACAGCTTCAACTCCATATGTTAAACAGAAAGGTGACATCCCAGTTGCCTCTCGTCTAGTTGTATTATGTGCCCATATTGCATTATGCACTTGCTCACACCATGATTTGTGATAACCTTCTAACTTCTTTTTCAAGATGTCTGCGATTGTCTTATTAGTTGCCTCAGCCTGACCATTTGCTTGTGGATATAAAGGAGTTGACTTTCCACATTTTATCTTAAATGCATTAAGAAACAATTCGATATTCTGACATTCAAATTGCTTTCCATTATTAGACATCAACTGTGCTGGGATCCCAAATCTGCAAATTATATTTTCAAATATGAACGTAAAAATGTCCTTATCGCGGATGTGTTGTACTGCCTTTACTTCTCCCCATTTTTTGAAATAATCTGTAGCAACGATTAAATATCTTCTTTGTCCAGAACCAGGCAAAAATGGTCCCACAATATCCAATCCCCATTTTCCAAATGGCCATACGCTTGACGAAGATGATAATGGTGCTCCTGGTGCATGTATCTTCTTCCCAAATCGCTGACAATATTCACAACGCCTTGAAAGTTGCTTTGCATCCTCATGCATATATGGCCAATAATAACCCTGCATCTTTGTTTTATATGCTAAAGATCTACCCCCGCTGTGATTACCATCATCACCATTATGCAACATTTTTAACACTTTTTGTCCTTCTTCTCTCGTCAAACATCTTAGCGATGGTCCACTAAATGATCTGCGATATAATACCCCATATCTTAGTTCATAATTGGTTGCTCTACTTTTCAATTTATGTGCTTCTAATCGATTTCTGGGGATTTCTCCTCTCGCCAAATAAGCATGAAGATCTGCTCGCCAATCTGTAGCATTATTCCCTATTTCTTCTTCGCCAGATTCTACCATCATTACATCTACCTCTTCTTCTTCTTTGTTTATCGCCGGTTGTAAAAGTGTTTGAATTTTTGTGCATCTCGCAAGTGGGTTCGTCATCATACTTGATATGAAAGCGAAAGCATCTACAAGCCTATTATCTTTCCTTGATATGTGTCTCCATTTTATTTTTGGAATTCTCGCAGACAATTCATCAACAAGTTTTTTGTACTTCTTCAAAGATGGTTCATTTGTGGTATACTCTCCCTTTATCTGGCGAATAACCAATTGTGAATCTCTGGTGATTCTAGCATTTTCTAACTTCATTTCTATCGCAACCTTCAATGCATGGATTACAACTTCATATTCTGTCTCATTATTAGTGGATGCAAATTCCAATCTAAATGAAAAGCTATTTTTTCTCCTTCTGGTGAAATGAAAACAACTCCAATCCCATTTCCTTCTCCATTTGACGATCCATCCACTAATATTTCCCATCCGTCAGGTTCTGTTAATAGCTCTTTTGGGTCTCCATGTTCTTCTTCTATATCCATCATCTCTTCTACAGCTTCGTCATCTTCTAAAGGAAATTCAGCTAAGAAATCTGCGATAACTTGTGATTTTGGCGAAGATAGAATTTCATATTGAATATCAAAGTGCCCTACTTGCGCATTCCATCTCTCAACTCTGCCTGATCTTTTTGAATTTTTCATCACCGATTCAATTGGCACACTCGTTAATACTTTGAACTTATGCGCTTGGAAGTAAATTCGAAGCTTAAAGGTTGCGTGTACCAATGCTAGAATTATTTTCTCAATCTTTGAATAATTTCTCTCAGCTGCTGCTATAATAAATTGGCTTCTCCACCCCCGCATCTACTCGCAGCAATACGGCACTTAGCGCGTATGTGGTTGTCGCAAGATAGATCAATAGTTCTTCTCCTGGTTCAGCCTTTTGTAAAATAGATATGTTCATCAATTTTTCTTTAATTCCTTGAAAAGCCTTTTCAAATTCATCTGTCCATTTAAATTTTGTTCCCTTTTTGAGTATATCGAAAAAATGCTTGCACTTGTCTGAAGATCGCGAAATAAATCTTCCCAGCGAGGCTAAGAGTCCATTCAGTTTTTGCACATGTTTAACTGTCGCTGGTGTTGGCATATCGCGAACTGCTTGTACTTTTTCTGGATCAACTTGTATTCCTTCTTTTGATAAAATATAACCCAAAAATTTCCCTGATGCTACTCCAAAAGTACACTTTTCTGGATTCATTTTGATGTTAAATTATCGCATTTGATCGAAAATCTCTTTCAAATCATGTACATGATTTTTAGCTTCTTTTCTTTTAATCAATATATCATCCACGTACACTTCTAACGTTTTATGTATCCACTTTGAGAACACCTTCTCCACCATTCTTTGGTATGTTGCACCAGCATTTCGTAAGCCAAAAGGCATCTTTGTATAACAATATAATCCTCTTGGAGCAAAAAATGATGTATGCTCTTGATCTTCTTCTGCGAGGGGAATTTGATTATATCCTTTATATCCGTCTAATGAAGACATTCTATCATTTCCCGCTGTTGATTCAACTATTTGTGGAATATATGGTAATGGAAAACTATCTTTAGGACAAGCTTTATTTAAATCAGTAAAGTCTATGCAAATTCTTATCCCTTTATTTTTCTTTGGGACCACCACCATATTTGCAATCCAATCTGGATATTTTGCTTGCCTTATAATTCCTGCATCAAGCATTTTCTGTAGTTCTTCTTCTATTTGAGAATGGTATGTTGTTGCAATTTTTCTGATTCTTTGTTTAAATGGTCTCACATCTTTGTTGATCTCTAATTTATGACATGCTACTGAAGGGTATATCCCTGGCATCTCATCCATACTCCATGAGAAGATGTCTTTGTATTCTCGCAAGAGATTTATTGTTCTCTCTTCTTCATCTTCCTCCATTTTAGTCCCAATTTTCAGTATTTTAGGCTCTTCCTCGCTCCCGATATTTATTTTCTTTGTTGGCTCTGCTGCGGTGTAACTAGCTTCAGGTTATCCCATTGGTGTTAGAGTTTTCATTTCTCTCGTGAACTCATCTCCTTCTCGCAAAACTTCACTTGGTATCCCTTTTCCTTCTTTTGCCCTTATCATGTAAATTTTAAATCCCTCTTCTTTCTTTTCTTCTCTGTTAAATTTTCTGCGAGTTTTTCGCAGGTTTGGATGTTCTTCACAATTTCTTACTTCAATTTGGTAGCACAATCTCGTGAAATTCACATCTCCTCTAATTTCTCCAATTCCACTAGGCATAGGAAATTTAATACATTGATGTAATGTTGACACCACAGCCTTGATTGCATGTATCCACGGTCTTCCCAGTATCATATTGTACGGCGATTCCACATCTACCACACATAATGATATTTGTGTTTCAATTTCTCCTAGTGGAATTCATACCATTATCTCGCCTTTAGGTTTTGTTATAGACTTTCCAAAGCCATGAACATAATATGTTGAATGAGAAATTTATTCATCCTTATATCCCATCTTCTTGAAGGTATGATAAAATATCATGTCTACAGAACTTCATGTGTCTACTAAAGTTCTATTCATAGATCATTCTTCTTCAGATTTTATCAATTTCTCCTTTCTCATTGGTATAGTAGTTACTGTGACCACCAATGGAGATGTATGAATTAAATCTTCTTCTGGTATTCCTGCTGCTGTAAACGTGATTTCTTTTTTTTCCCAATCTTTCAATGATGATATCTTATCCAATGTCATAATCTTCCTTCCTTCAAAATCCCGTTTATGTATCCTTCCCTTGATACTTTCATGAAATCTATCAATCATTTCTTTTGTTATTACATCACCTTTCAATTTTCTACAATCCTTTTTGATTCTGATCATTCTTCCTTCAATTTTCTCACCGATTTACTTAATGATTTCCTTAATCTTGAATAATTTTTATCTTCTTCTTCGCTTTTTCTTCTATTTTCGTTAATTCAATCCCTGTTTCGGGCGCCAAAATGTAGTTGCAGGATTTCCCACACTACACCCTTATCAAGAATCTATGAAAACTAAGTCATAATTGTGGATGAACAACAACACTTTTATTAATTCACTTTCAGGAAGATTTACAAGAAATATTAAAACTCAGAAGTACAACTTTCTTTCTGGAGTTTCCCTCTCCTCAAAATTCTCTCAGCTCTCAAAAAATGCATCACCCCCCTCTGGATTTAGTTGAACCCTTTATATAGGAAAATACATAGTGGAAGAAAGCTAAGATATCCCCTTAATTAGGATCTATTCTGCGATCTCCTCGCCATAACTTTAGCCTTCACCATTGCAAACTTTATAACCATCGTGAAGCAGACTTATTCTTCATATATCTTTAATCGTTAACCGTTTTATCACTCTTTTGTGACACTCGCCAAATGTTGTTAAAGAATCTTGCGACGTTCTCGTCAAAGTGTTGTTAACACTTGTAGAAATGTTTGGGCTTCTCGCAGAAGTGTCGTTTCCATCGCGAGAATATCGTTATGGTGATATTCTGGTACTACAAGACCCATGCCCCAATATTCACGTATGATTGCTGAATCAGAGGTTCGTATAATTATGGGTTTACGATTTTATCCTTTGTCGAAAATCAACCATCTACAACCGCATGGTGCTAGCATTGGCGCTGCAACTTCGGCCACGAACTATTAATGTTGGCGCTGCAACCTTGGCCACGGAATGGTGAAGATGGCCCTACTGGCTTAGCCGCGAAATGGTAAAGATGGCGCTGCAACCTTGGCCATGGAACAGTGATGATAATGCTGTTATCTTGACTATGGTGATTGATGTCATGTAATATTGACACTGTGGGTCCAGATGCCTTTTTCCGGGCATGAACCAAAAGGAAACATTCTTTCATTCGAATTCCAAAAGTGCTATGCACATATAATGCGTCACTCATCTTTTATCCCTTGTTTCATTGGCTTTTCTTCTATAGCGGTGATCTTCCTTCCATCAGTAATCCAGGTGAGACAATTATCCCAGATAGACAAGTATCTAATCTAGTTGATATCCCGTATCAAGATCCATAATATACGGCATGCAAAAGAGTTTTCCTCTCTCAGGTTTCAACAATCTGTATGATATAAAATACTGCTTTAAGCCTTTCTTTCATATAGATCACTATAGAATTACATTCATCTTCCTTCCAGGTATCGTTTCATATATTCTCGCAGCTCTTCTTTTGTCTTCTTTTACCACGTAGGTCGTTGATGAAGACATAATGCTTCTTTGCAGTATATAATGGGAATTCTTGGTGATGATCGTCCTTCCAATTCTTCGGAGAAAAACTTTGAAGTTGACAAGCCCAGGGTTTCCGCACATGAAGGGATATTGAACAAAATCGATCATTTGTTTCGTGAAGCAGGCTGAATCATACAAAGTATGCCTCTTACTTATCTACGCATTGTTCGTACGCGTGCTCAAGATTTCATGGATTCGATGGACATGGAGGGAAAATGGAGACATGATGAAGCGTCCCAGCGCGTTGATATTCCTCAGTATGATGAAGCATCTCAGCGACCCAGCGCCAGGGATGAAAGGTTCGCTGCTCGACTGAAGCGGCGAAGGACCGATCCTAAGAAACCTCTAGGAGAAAGCAAGTTTAATTACCCTGTGCATAACGGCATTGTAATCCTCGACTATGATGTTGATGAATCAGAGTATCCTCAAGAGACTGTTGGAGCAGTTTCTGATAAAGGTGTCGGTGCGGCCCGTGAGAAGGGAAACGAAACAACTTCTGGAGAGGATGAAACTACTATTGGGGAAGTTGAAGCAACCGTTGAGTACGTTAACAAAGTATATGCTGGATCCGTTGGAGAGGCTGTTGAAGTAGATGTTGGAGAGGCTATTGAGGAAGATGCTGGAGCAGGTTGTGATGTTAATAACTAGTATTTCTGTTACGCTATTTTTTATCATAGAAAAAAAATCTTTTCTTAGCGTGTAGATATTTTTGATACTTCAGGTTTTTTGTTCAAGTGACCGGAGCCATGCTTTACCAAGTAATATTTTTTCATTCATGCTGCTTTGATAATTTCTAAAAAAACGGGGGTCTAACAACCACACCCAATATTTCGATTAGCAATCTGTATGGACAAACTCCGAGTTACTTTATAGAGAATCAACTATACAGTCAAACTCAATCTAGATAGAATATCTCAATGAGTTTTTATCTCAATCTCTCAATTTGATCTTTAATCAAGCAAATAATCTGCGAGTCTTTATCAAAGAGAGATAACTTGGATGGTACCAAAGACTAATATCCAAGTGTCAATCAATTTAAATCAACAACAAATAAGGTCGGATATTCTAATTGGTTGAACAACGCACAACCTATATTATTTCAATTATATAACTAAATATAATGTGGAAAAGAAATAACACAGACACCAGAATTTTGTTAACGAGGAAACCGCAAATGCAGAAAAACCCCGGGACCTAGTCCAGATTAAACATACACTGTATTAAGCCGCTACAGACACTATCCTACTCCAAGCTAACTTCGGTCTGGACTGTAGTTGAACCCCAACCAATCTCACATTAATCCAAGGTATAGTTATGCTCATACGTCTCTGATCCTAGCAGGATACTAAGTACTTGATTCCCTTAGCTTATCTCACCCACAACCAAGAGTTGCTACGACCCAAAGTCAAAGACTTTAATAAACAAATCTGTATCACACAGAAAAGTCTACAGTAATAGATAAATTCGTCCCCCACGAATATACCTGCAAGTTTTTGTTCCATATTTTGATAAATCAAGGTGAACATGAACCAATTGATAAAACTAGACTTATATTCCCGAAGAACATCTCAGCTTTATCAATCACCTAACAATAGTCTTAATCGACGCATCGAAAAAAGATATTGTGGAATCAAAAACGATGAGACGAAGTGTTTGTGACCACTTTTATATCTTGCCTATTGGAGATAGAAATCTCAAGCCAATTATTACAATTGTACTCGTACTATAGAAACAGCAAGATCAAATTACACAACTACGATAAAAGTAGTATCGGTCTGGCTTCACAATCCCAATGAAGTCTTTAAGTCGTTAACCTTGTTTAAAATAAGAAAACCAAATGTTAAAGGAGAATCGACTCTATATTAGCACCACTAGTATCACATGGAATGTGTGGGGATTAGGTTTCCCAGTTGCTAGAGTTCTCCCTTATATAGTCTTCAAATCAGGGTTTGCAATCAATGTTAGCTTACTAACAAAGCATTCAATATTCACCGTTAGATGAAAACCTGATTAGATTCAAGCTAATATTTATCAACCGTTAGATTGAAAACATAGTTTGTTATACACACATGTAATTTACGTTTCTAGGTTTGTGTAACCGTACCCAAACTTGTACATTAGTTGGTTCAACAATAGTTAACCAAATGGTTAGCCATATGTGTAGTTGCTGGATTTCCCACACTACACCCTTGTTAAGATCTTGCTATAATCAACTCATAATTGAAGATGAAAAACGACACTTTATTATTTTGGTTTCAGAAATGTTTACAGAAATGAGAGAATTCAAGATTACAACTATTCTCTTGAAGTTTCTCTCTCCTCAATATTTTCTTAACTCTCAAAAATACATCATCCTTTTCTGGACACATTGGGTCTATATTTATAGGGTAGTTACATAGTGGATGATAGCTAAGTTTCCCTCTTATTTCGGGTTGATTCTGCGATTGTACCGCGATAGTTACAATGTTCACTCTCGCCAGTTTTGTAACCATCGCAGGATCTTCACTCGTCATTTATTGCGTCGCTCTTTTGACTGATTTTGTGACACTCGCAAAGTGTAGTTGATGATCTTGCAGTGATGCTCGCTGGGAAATGTTGTTAATCTCGCAGAGAAGTATTGTAGCGATATTCTGGTCCTACATCTTGCCTCTTCTCATGTCTTCTTCGCAAAGTGGAGAAGATATGAGAATCTTCAATTCTTCAAAATGCTCGCAGCTTCTCTTCTTCCCATATTTTGTTCTCGACATTGCTCCATTAATTTAGCTTTAACCTCCTACACGTGTTGTAAATTCATCTTTTTACGGACACATTTTTACTCAATAGGTTATTCTCTTTTGCCTATAAAAGGTAGAGTTAAACTTCAAAACTAATTTTCTTCTTCTACTTCTCTATCTTCTTCATCTGTTTATTTTATCTTCCGTCTGCAACTTTTCTTCTTCTTCGTATTCTCCTTCTACTGTGTTCTAATGGAATCATCAAGGTATTTTGTTTGATTACAATCTTTATTTGATTTAATTCTTACTCATATTTTTCGATCTTCTCTATTTGATCCTTCATAACTCCCGTATTATGTCTTCTCTTCAGTGGAATTACCCCTAACACCCAATCCTCAGGTCAAAACCCTAATGTTCGCAAAAGACCAACTGAGAAGAAGAAGAGAAGTTCTGCGAATGATAAGGTGATAAGAAACACATCTTATTTTTAATAACAATATTGTTGCCTCTGTTTCTTATCTAAGTTATTATTCGCAGAATGTCGAGAGCATCGCTAATCCTCCTAAAAGATCTCGTCATTTCAAAGCTCTTGAGGCTGATTTCTCCATCCCCACATTAACATCTGCAAGAGTTACTCCCACACCCTCGCAACTGGGTTCTCTTTCTTTTTTCTGCGAGAACATCGCTGCCAACACCTCCTCTTCTTTTGATTCACTGACAAATCAAGCTCCTGAAATTGTTGTGACTGAAATTCCTTCTAGCCCTTTACTGCCTTCAACTATTGTTTTTCCCAACACTCCTCCTTCTGATAATACAACCATCGCAAATGACTCAAATCGTCAACTTTCCCTTGTCACCACTTCACCCTTTGCATCTCTTCCTTCATCGAATGGAATCTTTGATGGAGTTGATGTTGCTTTTAAAATTTGTCTAATATTTTAGACAATGCTAGAAAATCCTCTTCTGACTCTCTCCAATATGAATCTTGCGAGACCTTACTTAAATATTTTGGCTCTGATAATATTTCTTCACGAGCATCTCTAGAAGCTGAAGTTGAAACTCTGAGAAAAAGCCTTCAAGTCAAAACTTCTGAATGTGATGCTCTGAACCATATGCTTCGCAACTCTTCTCTTGACTGCGAGAACCTTCGCAGAAAAAATGACAAGCTGAAAGGTACAATTTTCCTACCTCTGCTCTTTTGTTTTTCTGTTTTGCTTTTATATCTTCTGTACTCAAGTCTTTTTCTTAAATTATTGATTCATATATTAATTTAAAATCGGACTCGTTTCATGAAGAGACTTAAATTTGAATCTATTGCTGACGAAGCTCGTTTCGAAAGAGATTCTTGGGTGGACCAATATAATAGATTAGATAATCTCCACACATATTCGATTGATCAAATAGATAATCTTACTAATGAGAATAACCAATTATCGCGAAGTCAAAGTTTATTAAGTAACGAGATTTCTCGTCTCTCATATTCGTTAACCAAGTCTAACTTGGCGGTAGAATCTTTATCAAATGAAAATAGAACTTTATCCCAAGAAAAACATAGATTTTCAAGCTTGATGGCGATTTCTTCACAGCAATTGAGTAATCTACAAAGGATATGCGATAATCAAGAGCAATCTCTTCGTTCCCTTAAAAATGAGCTCAAGGATGTAATTGAATCATCCACTGCTAAGAAGGATAAACTTATCAAAGGTAGGTTAACTCTTAGTTTGAAGGCCAGCGAGCTTCAAGACCAGTGCTCTCAATTGAAGGAATCTCATTCTTTACTAGCAAAGGAAAACTTGTATCTACGTACCAAAGAAGAAAACATGAAGTCTCGTCTGAAGGGTGTGGTTGGCGATAAATTCGATGATGCTATGAATCAATGGGAAAACTGTTTCTTTTCAGTAATTCAAAACTTAACCTCGCAGAAAGAAGGTAGTCAATTGACTGCCTCTCTTGTTGACCTTTCTGTTAAATTTTGTGTTATATTTCTTGCAAAATCTTTGACTAAATGATATTTTATCACTTTTGTCACTCGCAGAATCTGAAAGAAGTCTTCATTCTACCATCGCTGATCTTACCAACAAATTGGATAAAGTTCGCAAAGAGAACAAGGCTCTTCTTTCCAATTATCTTGAAGCTCGCGACAAAGCAAAAAGAAGACTTGATTATCTCGAGTACTTCAAAAATATAGAGATTAGGAATCGAGACAGAGGTTTCCTTCGCAAGGTTCACCTCAATGCTGAAGTTATCGTGAACGATATTCTACTTTCCCATTCTCTTCCTCCTGTGTCTGTTCCTCCTTTGAAAGTTGATGATGATGAAATTCCTATTCCCATGGATAAGGAATTAGAATTTACTGAATAAGAAAATACCACTCAAGAAGATGATGAAGAAGAGAGAATTTCTCCTAAATAAGTATCTACAAGTGGTGAGAAAAATACTGATGAAGCTGATGATTCTGGCAAGAATAACAAATCTGGCGAGCAAGAACAGTGATTCTGGCGAGACAATCGTCAAAACTTGAATTTTATTTTTGCCTTCTTTTTCTTCTTCTTTCTTGCGAATAATGTAACTTTTGAAATTTTAGAATCCAACTTTTGATTTTGTTCACTTTGAATATCCTCAAGGAAGATAATGAAATCTTATTTATTCATTCCCATACTTGCCCTTCATTCTCTTTCTTGAAATGGTGAATTATTTCCCGTGTCTCCTTTCTGTGAACCGTGTGAAAATATGAATATTCCTGCGATGTAATTAATACAGCTGCGATGTTCCGAAAATGTACGATGTTATGAATCTGCTTTCGTATATGTTCTCCTGCGATGAACAAATCTTTCCTGCATCTTAAAATAGAATAGTTAATTTTTTAAGATTATTCTGTTGGTCTTATTTTGCCTTCCTAATTAAAGGTCTTATTTTTCCACCTTTTCTTTCTGCGACAAAATCGCAGGACGTCTTTACATTCACATGTATGGACCCATTGATCTTGTCTTATCAATTTTTTCAACATCTCTGCGACAATATGACAAGTATAAATTCTATTGCAAGAATTAAACCTTATGACATTGCCGTCTTGCGATGAAATCGCATGACGTCTTTACACTTTCATGTAAAAACCCATTGACCTCATCTTAACTTTTTCTCTTTTGGCTTGTTTCCGATATATAACTTTCATCACGCGACAATATGACAGGCCTAAATGTTCTTGCGATCATAAAGCCCCATGACATTGCCGTCTTTAGACACTTATCAGCTCCCTAATGAAGGGTGCCGCCATTAGCTTCCCCCTGGTTTCCCCTTCAAGGATGGAACATCGTCCATACAAGACTAGCTCCTCCCATCCAGATTTGCCAACAACCAGTTGTTTTTCGCAGCCTCTTGTCCTTTATGCCTATATGGATTGTAGTTACAAGAATGCACCCTAAGTGGGGTTTTCTTCGGGCCGAGTGCATCATATCCAAGACTTGCCAAGGATGGCCAGGGTATTTTCGTACGCCCCGGGCACCCTTGACTCAACCGTGTACCTCGGCGCCTTGGTCATACTCTGCACTCCTTAGAAGAGGTTCTTAGTCGTCCAATCAGGGTATAACCTTATATAATTAGAAATCCAAGATCCCTCTCCTAGATAGGTTTTATTTAACCCCAACATCTGCATAACTCAGGTTCCAGCAGCGGTATAACCTTATCACTGAGTCATGTCAAGAGATACCCCCTTATATGACGCACTATTAGGTCTTACATTTGCCTCTTACGAAATTTTATTCGCGAACTAGGGTGCATGCCATATAGGTTCATCCCATTCTATTAATCTCTGCGAAATTTTATCCGCCAATTTTGCGATTATGCTCGCAGTTCTTGATTTGCTTTTAGGAGAAACTGCAATCGGATTTGTTTTTTTTTTTTACAATGTACCTGTATCTATTATCTTGCAGAAGTTGCTATTGATAATACTTTTGCAGATATAGCCTATTTCATGGTCTGTCAAGTCTTTGAACAACATCTCTCCCTTCAGGGTCCATTAGTTTGTAGGCCCCGGCTCCAACTATCTCTTTAATGATGTATGGTACATCCCATTTTCTCGCCAACTTTCCACCATTCTCTCGCTGGTAACTTGGTGTTTCTCGCAGCACTAAATCGCCAGGTTGAAATTCACGTTTCTTAACACGTTTGTTGTACTCACGAGCTAATATTCGCTGGTAATTTTCCATATGTTGCAAAGTTTTTTCTCTTTTTTCTTCTAATTTATCCAATTTATTTAAAATCATTCCAGCACTTAGATTTCTTTCCCAAGCCTCCCTTTTTGTTATAGGAATAGCTACTTCTGTTGGTAACACAGCTTCAACTCCATATGTCAAACAAAAAGGTGACATTCCAGTAGATTCTCGTCTAGTTATATTGTAGGCCCATATTTCATTATGCACCTGTTCACACCATGCTCTGTGGTATCCCTCTAGTTTATTTTTTAAGATATCTGCGATTGTCTTATTAGTTGATTCAGCTTGACCGTTTGCTTGTGGATATAGAGGAGTAGATTTTCCACATTTTATCTTAAATGCATTGAGTAGCAATTCTATATTCCGCCCTTCAAATTTCTTTCCATTATCAGATACCAACTGTGCTGGATTCCCAAATTTACAAATTATATTCTCAAATATGAATGTAAAAATATCTTTATCACGAATATGTTGCACTGCCTTTACTTCTCCCCATTTTGTGAAATAATATGTTGCGACAATCATATATCTTCTTTGTCCAGAACCAGGTACAAATGGTCCCACAATATCTAACCCCCATTTCCCAAAAGGCCATACACTTGTTGCAGATGATAATGGTGCTCCTGGTGCATGTATCTTCTTTCCATATCGCTGGCAATCTTCGCAACGCCTTGAGAGTTGTTTTGCATCTTCATGCATATATGTCCAGTAATAGCCTTGCATTTTTGTTCTATATGCCAAAGATCTTCCTCCACTATGATTACCAGCGTCACCATTATGTAACATCTTCAATATTTTTTTTCCTTCTTCCCTCGTCAAACATCTTAGCGATGGACCACTAAAAGATCTGCGATATAATACTCCATCTCTTAATTCATAATTGGTTGCCCTACTTTTCAATTTATGTGCCTCCAGTCGATTTCTTGGGATTTCTCCTTTTTCCAAGTATGCATGAAGATCTGCTCGCCAATCTGTAATGTTGTTTTTTAATTCTTCTTCGCAAATTTCTACCATCATCACATCTTCCTCTTCTTCTTCATTGTTTATCGCTAGTAATAAAAGTGTTTGAATTTTTATGCACCTCGCAGCTGGATTGGCCATCATAATGGATATGAAAGCAAAATCATCTACGAGCCTATTATATTTACTTGATATGTGTCTCCATTTTATTTTTGGAATTCTCGCAGATAATTCTTCAACTAACCTTTTATACTTTCTTAAAGATGGTTCATTTGTTGTGTATTCTCCTTTTATTTGGCGAATAACCAATTGTGAATCGCTGGTAATTCTAGCATTTCCCAACTTCATTTATACTGCAAATTTTAAAGCATGAATCACGAACTCATATTATGTTTCATTATTAGTGGATGCAAACTCTAATCTAAACGAAAAAGTTGTTTTTTCTCCTTTTGGTGAAATAAAAACAACTCCAATCCCATTGCCTTCCCCATTTGATGATCCATCCACCAGTATCTCCCACCTATTGGGTTCTGTTAATAACACTTTTGGATCTCAATGTTCCTCTTCTACATCCATCACTTATTCTACAGTTTCATCATCTTCTAAGGGAAATTCAGCTAAGAAATCTGCGATAACTTGCGATTTTGGCGAGGATAAAACTTCATATTGAATATCAAACTGTCCTACTTGTGCATTCCATCTCTCAACTCTGCCTGATCTCTTTGAATTTTTCATTACTTATTCAATTGGAACTTTTGTTAACACTTTGACCTTATGTGCTTGAAAGTAGATGCGAAGTTTAAAAGTTGCATGCACCAATGCTAGAATTAATTTCTCAATCTTTGAATAATTTCTTTATGCATAATTGAACATTTTGCTGATGTAATAAATTGATTTTTCTACCCCGGCATCTACTCGCAGCAATACGTCACTTAGCGCATATGTGGTTGTTGCGAGATAAATCAATAGTTCATCTCCTGGTTCAGCTTTCTGTAATATAGTTATGTTCATCAAATGTTCTTTTATTCCTTGAAAAGCCTTTTCACATTCATCTATCCATTTAAATTTTGTTCCCTTCTTGAGTATATCGAAAAAATGTTTGCACTTGTCTGAAGTTCGCGAAATGAATCTTCCTAGCGAGGCTAAGAGTCCGTTCAATTTTTGTACATCTTTTACCGTCGCAGGTGTTGGCATATCGCGAATTGCTTGTACTTTTCCGGATCAACTTGTATTCCTTCTTTTGATACAATATACCCCAAAAATTTCCCTGAAGTTACTCCAAATGTACACTTTGTAGTTGCAGAATAATCTACAACTACACCCTCAATAGAATTAGTAAAAACTCAAGAAGTTCTTGATGGTGAATGATAACTTTCTTATTAATTCTCTTAGTTGATTACATAGAATTATCAAAATGGAACTAGAATAGTTACAACTTTTTCTATTCTCTTTCCTAAGATAATTTCTTACACTCATTAAAAGAACCTCTCGAATTTTACATTTGAACTCCTATTTATAGTAAAACTTATACAGCTGTATATGAATTGCGAAGTATCGCAATTCATCTTCGCAAAATTATTTCATCCTCGCAAAACTTCATATTTCCCCGCACTACTTCTATCATCGTATCATTTTATAACTCTTTCCTCCTTTATTTATTCAATATTCTTGAACTATTATCTTGCGATATTCAGTACCTACACACTTATCGGGATTCACTTTAATATTAAATTGCCGCATTTGATCGAAAATCTCTTTCAAATCTTGCACATGATTCTCATCTTCTTTGCTTTTGATCAGCATATCATCTACATACACTTCTAATGTTTTGTAGATCCACTTTGCAAACACCTTCTCCACCATTCTTTGATATTTTGCACCAGCATTTCGTAAGCCAAATGGCATCTTTGTATAACAATATAATCCTCTTGGAGCAAAAAATGCGGTATGTTCTTGATCTTCTTCAGCGAGAGGGATTTGATTATATCCTTTATATCCATCCAACGATGATATTCTAGCATTTCCCGCTGCTGATTCAACCATCTGTGGGATATCTGGTAATGGAAAACTATCTTTAGGACAAGCCTTGTTTAAATCTGTGAAATCTATACAAATTCTTATCCCCTTGTTCTTCTTTGGGACCATTACCATATTTGAAATCCACTCTGGATATTTTTCTTGCCTTATAATTCCTGCGTCGAGCATCTTCTGTAATTCTTCTTCTATTTGAGAATGATATGTTGTTGCAATTTTCCTTATTATTTTCTTAAATGGTTTTATATTTTTGTTGATTTCTAATTTATGACATGCTATTGATGGATCTATCCCTGGCATCTCATCCATGCTCCACGCGAAGATATCTTTATATTCTCGCAAGAGATTTATAGTTCTTTCTTCCTCATATGCCTCCATTCTAGTCCCAATTTTCAGCATTTTAGGCTCTTCTTTACTCCCAATATTTACTTCCTTGGTTGGTTCTGCTGCAATATAATTGTCTTCAGTTTCTCCTATTGGTGTCGGTGTTTTTATAATTCTCACGAATTCATCTCCTTATCGCGAGATTTCACTAGGTATTCGTTTTCCTTCTTTTGCTCTTATCATGTAAACTTTAAATTCTTCTTCCTTCTTTGTTTCTCTCGCCAATTTTCTGCGAGCCTTTCGCAGCTTTGGACTCTCTTCACAATTTCTTACTTCAATTTGGCAATACAATTTCGCAAAATCTTTGTCTCCTCTAATTTCTCCAATTCCACTAGGTGTAGGAAATTTGATGCATTGATGCAACGTTGATGCTACAGCCTTGATTGCGTGTATCCATGGTCTTCCTAATATCATGTTATAAAGTGATTCCATGTCTACCACACATAACGTTACTTGTGTTTCAATCTCTCCTAGCGGAATTCACGCCACTATCTCGCCTTTAGGTTTTGTTAAAGACTTTCCAAAGCCATGAAAATGATATGTTGAATAAGACATTTCTTCATCCTTATATTCCATTTTATTGAAAGTATGATAAAATATCATGTCTACAGAACTTCCTACATCCACCAAAGTTCTATTCATAGCCCATTCTTCTATAGATTTTATTTATTCCTCCTTTCTCATTGGTATAGTGGATACTGTGACTACCAATGGAGATGTATGACTTAGATTTTCTTCTGGTATTTATGCTGCTGTAAATGTGATTTCCTGCTTTTCCCAATCTTTCAATGGTTATATTTTTTCCACCGTCATAATTTTCCTTCCTTCAAAATCCCTTTTGTGTATCTTCCCCTTAATATTTTCATGAAATCTATCAATCATTGTTCTTGTTACCATATCACACTCCAATTTTCTACAATCCTTTTTGATTCTAATCATCCTTCCTTAAAATATCTCACTGATTTGTTTTATGATTTTCTTATTCTTGAACAATTCTTATCTTCTTCTCCATCTTTTTCTATGATTTTGCTAATTCAATCCCTGTTTCGGGCGCCAAAATGTAGTTGCAGGATTTCCCACACTACACCCTGGTTAATATCTTGCTATAATCAACTCATAATTGAAGATGAAAAACGACACTTTATTATTTTGGTTTCAGAAATGTTTACAGAAATGAGAGAATTCAAGATTACAACTATTCCCTTGAAGTTTCTCTCTCCTCAAGATTTTCTTAACTCTCAAAAATACTTCATCCTTTTCTGGACACATTGGGTCTATATTTATAGGGTAGTTACATAGTGGATGACAGATAAGTTTCCCTCTTATTTCGGGTTGATTATGCGATTGTACCGCGATAGTTACAATGTTCACTCTCGCCAGTTTTGTAACCATCGCAGGATCTTCACTCGTCATTTATTGCGTCGCTCTTTTGACTGATTTTTTGACACTCGCAAAGTGTAGTTGATGATCATGCGGTGATGCTCGCTGGGAAATATTGTTAATCTCGTAGAGAAGTATTGTAGCGATATTATGGTCCTACAATATGATAACTTTCATATCAACCATATTCTTCTTCACCATAACTAGTCCAAATAACTCAAATGAACTAGTTAGAGAGTTGTTTAATTGCTTAGATCTTTATGTACTACACAACACACAATCGAAGCAAAAATGATGTAATTCACTCGAATCGATTCATGAACTATAAATCCACGGTTTGAAATAGCATTCCTTAGTTTATTAAGATAAGTTCACAAACATCGTTTTTAGACATAACCTACTCAATTTCGCGGATTGGGTTCGCAGACTTAAGTTCCCGGACGGAGTTCACAAACTCCGGCAAAAATTCTCGGGTTCGAGAACTACGCCAGTTCGCGGACTGGTTTTGTGGACTAAGTTCGCGGACTGAAGTTCATGTACTACTCCGGTTTCACTTGATTAATAAATTTGGCGAACTTCGGTTCAAGCAATAAGTACTTATACATATATGTGTTTCCACAACAATGCTTATATCCTCCAATGGTTATATTGTCTAAACTCTCATTTCAATCATTGAAACATTCTCAGAAGGTGTTATATAGTTGTTATTCACAAACTATTTTTCGTCAGAGCAATTTCCAAAATGATTAAAACATAACATGACTTTCGTCACTAGGTAAAGATGAACTTGTCTAAAGAGAAAGCTTTACCAACACATATTTCGAGAAATAGATAAGCGAGATATACTCAGTTCGAAATATCACATGTGCATAATCTTAGTTTATATAGTAATACGACTTTTGTCTCAAGATAGGAGATAGAGTAGATAGACTTTTGAGTGATATATAAGTTCAAGTCTCCACATACCTTTTAGTCAATGAAGATCCACTGGTTCCTTGATTAGTCCTTCGTCTTGTATGATGATCACCATGGAGTTTTTGATCTCAACTACACTTTCTATCCTATTCTGAGACCTTAGCTATAGTAGACTAGAAATTTAAACTTTATAGTTTTGATAACTAACATTGACAAACTTGCTTGAGATAGCAACGCATGTGAGTTCGACCGAGCAATTCTCTTACAATCTCCCCCTTTGTCAATTTTAGTGGCAAAACTATTAATACATATGGAATAGAAAAAATATATAAATAAACTTTGTAGCTTCTATTCCACATGTCTAATCTTCAACATTACTCGAAATCTTCGTCACTTCCAAGTAGTCCAATGATCCCAAAGGTTGTAAGTTTAGCATCATCGTTGTTGAAATTTCATAGCTATAACAAAGAGAAAACAAGAGTTCTCAATCATTATTATACAATGTCATAGTATCATTACACAGTGTCAAAGTCCAATTACATCACAACTTTAACAACAATACTATGGTGATACGTCACCCCCCCTAGTCAATACTGCATCTCACATGGAAACCACTCCCCTTACATAATGATCTGAAAACCATATGTATTTGTAGTATGAACTACATATTAATTCTCCACCTTTTTGTCAATAAAATTGGAAAAGGTACAAGAACGGGATCCTAATGAAATTTCCGTAAGAGACATTTCATGACCAAAGGTAAATGTATATCATCTTTTTTAGATGCAATCATAAATCCGAAGCTAAATGCATTCATCAAGGAGTTTATAAAGATACAAGATAACCCCGATAATATTCCACAGTAGCACTCCCCACAAAGATTTGGCAATTAAGCACAAGTTCAAAAGAACTTTCCCCCATAAAATGTAATTCCCAAGGGAACAACAAGAGCGACCTTAATTTCAAAAGAAAAGAAGGATTTCTTTGGACACACACACTAAGAGACTTGACTGGAAATCAATCTATGGAAACAAACAAACAAAAAAAAAACTACTTGAATATCAACTCAATTTCCCAAAAGATCGAGATAAGTATAGGGGAAAGAGTTAAGGAAAAGGTTAATGAACCAAAACAACACCAATAGACTTCTGTAAGTGTTGAAAAGTAGCAGTGTCTAATGGTGTGGTGAGAATATCAGCCAATTATTGTTCTGAAGGCACAAATTCCATATTTATGATACCATTCTCGAATAAAGTGGTACCTTATATCAATGTGCTTTGTTCTTGAGTGCTCAACGGGATTCTTAGTGATTCGAATCGCACTAGAGTTATCACAAAAAGATATTCATTATTCCAGTATCAACTCCATAGTCAGCCAACATTTGTTTCATCCATAGAAGTTGAGTACAACATGACCCAACATCAATATACTCTGCTTCGCATGTAGACAGGGAATGTGAATTTTGTTTTTTGCTATGCCAGGCAAAAATATTCAGTCATACATAGTAGAAACCCCCTGATGTAATTTTTCTGTCTTCTACACATCCTGCCTAATCAGCATCAAAATAAGCAGAAAGGTCAGTGTTAGTATCAAAAGTGTAGGATAGACCATACCCGACTGTGTGATTGACATATCGTATTATCCTTTTTGCAGCTGCAAGATGAGATTCCTCTGGATTAGCCTGAAATCTAGCACAACAACCAACACTATAAGAAATATCAGGTCTAGTAGTTGTAAGATATAAAAGGCTTCCGATAATAGATCGATACAATTTTTGATCTACTTTTACTCCTTTCTCATCTCTGTGCAGTTTACCAGTAGTAGGCATGAGTGTCAGTTTTGGAGAAGACTTATCCAAACCGAATCTTTTCACAACATCCATTGCATACTTTTCTTAGGATAAGTAAATTCCATCCTTATGTTGTTGAATTTGTAATCCTAGAAATAATCTTAATTCACCAACATTGCTCATTAAAAATTCTCTAGCAAGTGAAGCTTGAAAATCCTTTGATAGCTTTTCAGAAGTTGATCCATAGATGATATCATCTATATAGACTTGAGCAATGACAATTCTGCAACTACAAAGTGTACATTTGGAGTAACTTCAGTTGCGAACATCGCATTTATGAAGGACAGAATCAAGTATCTCTCATCCACGCGCCCTGCCATATCACTGCACATAGTCTTCCATCGTCTTACCAAATGCTTCAAACTTTCACCCACTCTTTGTTTTAAACCAAATACATCTTCAATACCAAGCCGTGAAGAGTGATTTGTGATATATGCTCCAAGGAAAGTTGCTTGCAAATGAGTGAATGACGTAATAGTGTTCTTAGGGAGTCCTTCGAACCACTTTAAAGCTTCCCTGTTAAACTCGATCGAGAAGTACTTGCATAACACAAAGCATCATGATTCTCCCATTGTAACATGCATCTTATGTATGCTTTATTGTGCTGAATAGCACATGAAGTCCCATCAAAGATACTGGTAAGTGTGGGAAAATTGCATTTTGGTGGAATTCCTCCCAATTGTACTTCTCTAGCAAATGGAGTCCTCGCAGCTTCTTCTATTGCTTCATCTAATTGCCTTCTATTGTTTATCATCCCTCTCATTTCTGCTAATTCTCGAAAGATCCGTGCATTTGCCTCAGAATTCTCATCCATTGGTCTTTTTAATGCAGCTTCTCTTCTTCTACGTTCTTGCGCTTCCTCCCTTGCGATCCTTCGCATTCTATCATATTCTTCATTAATGTTTTCATTTGCATAATTTTGCAAATATCTTCTTTCTAAATTATCATAATTGTTCAGTCGCAGAGCATCTTGGAATTCTTGTTCTTCCCTTTCTATTCTTCTCATTATTCTCATGCGAATATCAGGAATTTCTTCTTCTTCATTTCTCCTCCTTCTGTGATTTATTTCTTCTTGATTTTCTTGTACTCTGATTCGAGAGTTTGGTTCATTCCTCTCCACTTCTATTTGTTGATTTACAATTCTTCTCTTAATTCTTTCATACTCAACATTTTGTTTGTTACGAGCCTCTTCATATCTTCTTACTCCATTCTCGTGATTGTTTTGATGTACTGCTTGTTGTCTCTCAGTTTCTACCATAAGTTGTTGTTCTTCCTCTCGATTCTGATTGTTTTCTCTAGGATTTGGCCTTGTTCGTAAATTCTCCATGTTTTGTTCGTGGTTTGGTATTAAAATGAAACGATTCTCTTGATTTCTTTCACCTTGATACTGCGCTTGTTCTTGCATATTATTTTCATTATTGATTATCGGTGAATTTTGTCCTTCTATTTCTGTTCTAACATTTGATCTTGCAACACTTTGAGATTTCCTTCTTTGTAGCATCTCATTTTCCATCCTCAATTTTTGATTTTGTCTTGTTAAATTGGCACGTTCTTCAGCTTCGATCATTCATTCTTTTTGGATTCCTTGTCTCAATGTTTCTAACATCTCCCTTTCTCTTTCAAGAATTGTTCCTCCCATCAACCTCCCATTTTCTCTGATTTGTGGTTCTCTATCTTCTTCTTCTGGTGTATCAGTTCTCCAAGTGTGTATACTCACTCGATCATGATCTATTATTTGTTGAGCTTGGTTTCTTCGATTACTCATTCTCCTACTAGGTTCTCCTGTTATATTTGCTTCTCCTCCTGCGAGTCTTACACTTCTTCTTACTTCAGTTAATGGTTCTGATGTGTTTCTTCTTCTTGTCATTTTTCTGGTACATGAATTCTTCAAATCCCTATTTCTAGCGCCAATTATGTAGTTGCAGAATAATCTACAACTACACCCTCAATAGAATTAGTAAAAACTCAAGAAGTTCTTGATGGTGAATGATAACTTTCTTATTAATTCTCTTAGTTGATTACATAGAATTATCAAAATGGAACTAGAATAGTTACAACTTTTTCTATTCTCTTTCCTAAGATAATTTCTTACACTCATTAAAAGAACCTCTCAAATTTTACATTTGAACTCCTATTTATAGTAAAACTTATACGTTTGTATATGAATTGCGAAGTATCGCAATTCATCTTATAAAATTATTTCATCCTCGCAAAACTTCATATTTCCCCGCACTACTTCTATCATCGTATCATTTTATAACTCTTTCCTCCTTTATTTATTCAATATTCTTGAACTATTATCTTGCGATATTCAGTACCTACACACTTATCGGGATTCACTTTAATATTAAATTGCCGCATTTGATCGAAAATCTCTTTCAAATCTTGCACATGATTCTCATCTTCTTTGCTTTTGATCAGCATATCATCTACTTACACTTCTAATGTTTTGTGGATCCACTTTGCAAACACCTTCTCCACCATTCTTTGATATTTTGCACCAGCATTTCGTAAGCCAAATGGCATCTTTGTATAACAATATAATCCTCTTGGAGCAAAAAATGCGGTATGTTCTTTATCTTCTTCACCGAGAGGGATTTGATTATATCCTTTATATCCATCCAACGATGATATTCTAGCATTTCCCGCTGCTGATTCAACCATTTGTGGGATATCTGGTAATGGAAAACTATCTTTAGGACAAGCCTTGTTTAAATCTGTGAAATCTATACAAATTCTTATCCCCTTGTTCTTCTTTGGGACCATTACCATATTTGCAATCCACTCTGGATATTTTTCTTGCCTTATAATTCCTGCGTCGAGCATCTTCTGTAATTCTTCTTCTATTTGAGAATGATATGTTGTTGCAATTTTCCTTATTATTTTATTAAATGGTTTTATATTTTTGTTGATTTCTAATTTATGGCATGCTATTGATGGATCTATCCCTGGCATCTCATCCATGCTCCACGCGAAGATATCTTTATATTCTCGCAAGAGATTTATAGTTCTTTCTTCCTCATATGCCTCCATTCTAGTCCCAATTTTCAGCATTTTAGGCTCTTCTTTACTCCCAATATTTACTTCCTTGGTTGGTTCTGCTGCAATATAACTGGCTTCAGTTTCTCCTATTGGTGTCGGTGTTTTTATAATTCTCACGAATTCATCTCCTTATCGCGAGATTTCACTAGGTATTCCTTTTCCTTCTTTTGCTCTTATCATGTAAACTTTAAATTCTTCTTCCTTTTTTGTTTCTCTCGCCAATTTTCTGCGAGCCTTTCGCAGCTTTGGACGCTCTTCACAATTTCTTACTTCAATTTGGCAATACAATTTCGCAAAATCTTTGTCTCCTCTAATTTCTCCAATTCCATTGGGTGTAGGAAATTTGATGCATTGATGCAACGTTGATGCTACATCCTTGATTGCGTGTATCCATGGTCTTCCTAATATCATGTTATAAAGTGATTCCATGTCTACCACACATAACGTTACTTGTGTTTCAATCTCTCCTAGCGGAATTCACGCCACTATCTCGCCTTTAGGTTTTGTTAAAGACTTTCCAAAGCCATGAACATGATATGTTGAATAAGACATTTCTTCATCCTTATACCCCATTTTATTGAAAGTATGATAAAATATCATGTCTACAGAACTTCCTACATCCACCAAAGTTCTATTCATAGCCCATTCTTCTATAGATTTTATTTATTCCTCCTTTCTCATTGGTATAGTGGATACTGTGACTACCAATGGAGATGTATGACTTAGATTTTCTTCTCTGTATTTATCTTTTTTGTAAATGTGATTTCCTGCTTTTCCCAATCTTTCAATGGTTATATTTTTTCCACCGTCATAATTTTCCTTCCTTCAAAATCCCTTTTGTGTATCTTCCCCTTAATATTTTCATGAAATCTATCAATCATTGTTCTTGTTACCATATCACACTCCAATTTTCTACAATCCTTTTTGATTCTAATCATCCTTCCTTCAAATATCTCACTGATTTGTTTTATGATTTTCTTATTCTTGAACAATTCTTATCTTCTTCTCCATCTTTTTCTATGATTTTGCTAATTCAATCCCTATTTCGGGCGCCAAAATGTAGTTGCAGGATTTCCCACACTACACCCTGGTTAAGATCTTGCTATAATCAACTCATAATTGAAGATGAAAAACGACACTTTATTATTTTGGTTTCAGAAATGTTTACAGAAATGAGAGAATTCAAGATTACAACTATTCTCTTGAAGTTTCTCTCTCCTCAAGATTTTCTTAACTCTCAAAAATACTTCATCCTTTTCTGGACACATTGGGTCTATATTTATAGGGTAGTTACATAGTGGATGACAGCTAAGTTTCCCTCTTATTTCGGGTTGATTCTGCGATTGTACCGCGATAGTTACAATGTTCACTCTCGCCAGTTTTGTAACCATCGCAGAATCTTCACTCGTCATTTATTGCGTCGCTCTTTTGACTGATTTTGTGACACTCGCAAAGTGTAGTTGATGATTATGCGGTGATGCTCGCTGGGAAATATTGTTAATCTCGTAGAGAAGTATTGTAGCGATATTCTGGTCCTACAATATGATAACTTTCATATCAACCATATTCTTCTTCACCATAACTAGTCCAAATAACTCAAATGAACTAGTTAGAGAGTTGTTTAATTGCTTAGATCTTTATGTACTACACAACACACAATCGAAGCAAAAATGATGTGATTCACTCGAATCGATTCATGAACTATAAAGCCACGGTTTGAAATAGCATTCCTTAGTTTATTAAGATAAGTTCACAAACATCGTTTTTAGACATAACCTACTCAATTTCGCGGATTGGGTTCGCAGACTTAAGTTCCCGGACGGAGTTCACAAACTCCGGAAAAAATTCTCGGGTTCGAGAACTACGCCAGTTCGCGGACTGGTTTTGTGGACTAAGTTCGCGGACTGAAGTTCATGTACTACTCCGGTTTCACTTGATTAATAAATTTGGCGAACTTCGGTTCAAGCAATAAGTACTTATACATATATGTGTTTCCACAACAATGCTTATATCCTCCAATGGTTATATTGTCTAAACTCTCATTTCAATCATTGAAACATTCTCAGAAGGTGTTATATAGTTGTTATTCACAAACTATTTTTCGTCAGAGCAATTTCCAAAATGATTAAAACATAACATGACTTTCGTCACTAGGTAAAGATGAACTTGTCTAAAGCGAAAGCTTTACCAACACATATTTCGAGAAATAGATAAGCGAGATATACTCAGTTCGAAATATCACATGTGCATAATCTTAGTTTATATCGTAATACGACTTTTGTCTCAAGATAGGAGATAGAGTAGATAGACTTTTGAGTGATATATAAGTTCAAGTCTCCACATACCTTTTAGTCGATGAAGATCCACTGGTTCCTTGAGTAGTCCTTCGTCTTGTATGATGATCACCATGGAGTTTTTGATCTCAACTACACTTTCTATCCTATTCTGAGACCTTAGCTATAGTAGACTAGAAATTTAAACTTTATAGTTTTGATAACTAACATTGACAAACTTGCTTGAGATAGCAACGCATGCGAGTTCGACCGAGCAATTCTCTTACAATCTCCCCCTTTGTCAATTTTAGTGGCAAAACTATTAATACATATGGAATACAAAAAATATATAAATAAACTTTGTAGCTTCTATTCCACATGTCTAATCTTCAACATTACTCGAAATCTTCGTCACTTCCAAGTAGTCCAATGATCCCAAAGGTTGTAAGTTTAGCATCATCGTTGTTGAAATTTCATAGCTATAACAAAGAGAAAACAAGAGTTCTCAATCATTATTATACAATGTCATAGTATCATTACACAGTGTCAAAGTCCAATTACATCACAACTTTAACAACAATACTATGGTGATACGTCACCCCCCCTAGTCAATACTGCATCTCACATGGAAACCACTCCCCTTACATAATGATCTGAAAACCATATGTATTTTTAGTATGAACTACATATTAATTCTCCACCTTTTTGTCAATAAAATTGGAAAAGGTACAAGAACGGGATCCTAATGAAATTTCCGTAAGAGACATTTCATGACCAAAGGTAAATGTATATCATCTTGTTTAGATGCAATCATAAATCCGAAGCTAAATGCATTCATCAAGGAGTTTATAAAGATACAAGATAACCCCGATAATATTCCACAGTAGCACTCCCCACAAAGATTTGGCAATTAAGCACAAGTTCAAAAGAACTTTCCCCCCATAAAATGTAATTCCCAAGGGAACAACAAGAGCGACCTTAATTTCAAAAGAAAAGAAGGATTTCTTTGGACACACACACTAAGAGACTTGACTGGAAATCAATCTATGGAAACAAACAAACAAAAAAAAACTACTGGAATATCAACTCAATTTCCCAAAAGATCGAGATAAGTACAGGGAAAAGAGTTAAGGAAAAGGTTAATGAACCAAAACAACACCAATAGACTTCCGTAAGTGTTGAAAAGTAGCAGTGTCTAATGGTGTGGTGAGAATATCAGCAAATTATTGTTTTGAAGGCACAAATGCCATATTTATGATACCATTCTCGAATAAAGTGGTACCTTATATCAATGTGCTTTGTTCTTGAGTGCTCAACGGGATTCTCAGTGATTCGAATCGCACTAGAGTTTTCACAAAAAGATCTTCATTATTCCAGTATCAACTCCATAGTCAGCCAACATTTGTTTCATCCATAGAAGTTGAGTACAACATGACCCAACATCAATATACTCTGCTTCGCATGTAGACAGGGAATGTGAATTTTGTTTTTTGCTATGCCAGGCAAAAAGATTCAGTCATACATAGTAGAAACCCCCTGATGTAATTTTTCTGTCTTCTACACATCCTGCCTAATCAGCATCAAAATAAGCAGAAAGGTCAGTGTTAGTATCAAAAGTGTAGGATAGACCATACCCGACTGTGTGATTGACATATCGTATGATCCTTTTTGCAGCTGCAAGATGAGATTCCTCTGGATTAGCCTGAAATCTAGCACAACAACCAACACTATAAGAAATATCAGGTCTAGTTGTTGTAAGATATAAAAGGCTTCCGATAATAGATCGATACAATTTTTGATCTACTTTTACTCCTTTCTCATCTCTGTGCAGTTTACCAGTAGTAGGCATGAGTGTCAGTTTTGGAGAAGACTTATCCAACCCGAATCTTTTCACAACATCCCTTGCATACTTTTCTTAGGATAAGTAAATTCCATCCTTATGTTGTTGAATTTGTAATCCTATAAATAATCTTAATTCACCAACATTGCTCATTACAAATTCTCTAGCAAGTGAAGCTTGAAAATCCTTTGATAGCTTTTCAGAAGTTGATCCATAGATGATATTATCTATATAGACTTGAGTAATGACAATGTTTTTCCCACTTCATTTGGTAAATAAAGTCTTATCAGCTCCGCCTCTTAAAAAACCTTTCCTAATAAGAGAAGTGGTAAGTTTTTCAAACCAGGCTCTAGGCGCTTGTTTTAACCCATATAATGCCTTTTTGAGTTTGAGAACATGATCTGGGAAATCACGGTTTTCAAATCCTTTAGGTTGAGCAACATAGACTTCTTCCTTTAAAATTCCGTTTAGGAATGAGGATTTAATATCCATTTGGAATAGCTTAACCTTGAGCGACAAGTCGGCTTTATTTCGACAAAAACATCAGACTTGTTCTTGAATATCCATTTGGCATGAGCTAATAAAAGTATAATGGACTCAAGGCGTGCCACATGAGCAAAGGTTTTGTCAAAGTCGATACATTCAATTTGTGAGTATCCTTGAGCGACAAGTCTGTCTTTATTTCTGACAATTGTGCCAAATTCATCAGACTTGTTCTTGAATATCCATTTGGTACCAACAATATTCACATTGGAGGGACAAGGTACGAGTTCCCACACATCTTGTCTTTGAAATTGATTTAACTCTTCATGCATTGGATTCACCCAAGCGGGATCGCTAAGAGCTCCATAAATATTTCTTAGTTCTACTTGTGACAGGTAACAACCAAAATTGCAAATATTTTGAAGTTGTCCTCTCGTTTTAGCTGTATAATCTCTTCCTCCAATAATACTATTGGGATCATGATTCCTTAAATTGATTTAACTCTTCATGCATTGGAACCCGGGAGCTAAGAGCTCCATAAATAGGTGTCATGGAGGAATATGTTCTTATTTATCATGGAGGAATATGTTCTTATTTATCAGGAGTATATTAATCAGTGCTCTTCTCCTCATCACTAGAAATATCAGTATTAGTAACAGTTGGGATAACTTCAACTGATTTTGGTATTTATTTGACTTTCTCAATTGTCTCTGTTGGAGAAAATTCAGCAGGAGGATTATCATGATGAAAATTACTAATATATCGATGATAACATTAGCATATTCCATCATGACCTGGGTTTGGAGATTAAATACTCGGAAACCATGACTATCACAAGCATAGCCAAGGAAGATACCTTCATCACTTTTGGTATCAAATTTCCCTCTATGCTCTCGATCTTTTAGAACGTAGCACTTACTTCCAAATACTCTAAGATAGTGCAAGTTGGGTTTTCTACCGTACCACAACTCATAAGGAGTGTTGAGGGTTTTAGACCGTAGGTAGACACGGTTGATCAAATATCATGCTGTGAAAACAGCTTCTCCCCAAAATGTTAAGGGTAAGTTTTTCTTATGGAGCATTACCCTGGCCATTTCCTGAATATTTATGTTCTTTCTCTTTGAAACTCCATTAGATTGAGGAGTAATAGGTGGAGAGTATTGTTGAATAATGCCCAGTTCGTCACAAAATTCAAACACCTTAGTGTCCTTGAATTCAGTTCCACGGTCGCTTATGAATTTCTTAAGTTTGCGACCTTGTTCGTTCTGGATCCTATTAACAATAATCTTGAATTCTCCAAGGGTTTCATTCTTATCAGATAGGAATGCAACCCAAGTGAATCTTGTGTAATCATCTACCATAACCAAAGCATACTTCTTACCAGTAACCATAGGTTGTTGAATTGGTCCGAAGAGATCCATATGAATTAAATCAAGTGGAGCTTTAGTGAGAATATCTCGAGATGATTTATGGTGGACTTTTGTTTGTTTACCCTTTTGACAGGCACCACATACACCTTCAATCTTTGCATTGATTTTGGGAACACCTCTAACAAGTTCTTTGTTAATGATCTTAGTTAGGAGGTGATAATTGATGTGACCAAAACGTTGATGCCAAAGATGTGTAGATTCCACCTTAGTCAAATTGTAATAGTAGCTGAACTGAGTATCAAGAAGTTAACAGTTATTTTTACCACAATTTCCCTGAAAAATTACTTTCCCAGTTTTGTCTTCAATGTCACATCCGTTTGCATTAAAGACAACTCGATGGCCTTTGTCACAAATTTGACTAATAGATAAGATATTTGCATTCATACCTTTTACATATACTACATCATGAATATCAGGTACGCCAAGTAATTTAACCGTTCCTTTTTTATTTATGTAGCAACAACTCCCATCACCGAATGTTACTGGTCCACCTTCATAGTCTTCTGAAGAAATAAACCAAGTAAGGTCACCTGTCATGTGTCTGCTACATCCACTGTCAAGAAACCATTAAAACGGTGATGTTGATTTTAAAGAAAACGCTCCCATACTATTCGTACTATTTTGTTTAAAATTTCCCAGTAGTTTTGTATGTCTTTTTAGAGACGCAAAGAGTTGTTTAGTTCTCTCGTGAAGATCACTTGATACTCTTAATCTCTTTTGAAAAGATACAAAATTATGTTGAAAGTGATTCAAAGAATCACAAAACAAACATGGGCCAACATTCTTTAGTTTCGCAGAACCGTTCTAAGTCATATCAGTTTTCACAACATTTAATCGTTGTTTATCAGCTGATGTGTGACCTTTCTCCAAAGAGAAACAACTGGAACCTCCCATATCCTTTAAAGGACTTCCAACTGGTTTCAAATCCTTAAGGAATGCAATTTCTACAACAAAATCATAATTGATCTGGATTTGTTCTTTCAACCTTTTCTGAAGAATAGCCAGTTGATCAGAATTTTTTCTACGATTAATTTTTAATCCCGGTGAAGCGTTATAAGAGACTTTATCATCCATAGAGTTAGATCGCCACAAACACAGACTTGTAAGGTCTCAAACATGTTTGCCTGCTCTGATACCAATTGAAAAGGCTGGGGTCTAACAACCACACCCAATATTTCGATTAGCAATCTATATGGACAAACTCCGAGTTACTTTCTAGAGAATCAACTAGATAGTCAGACTCAATCTAGATAGAATATCTCTAGGAGTTATTATCTCAATCTCTCAATTTGATCTTTACTCAAGCAAATAATCTGCGATTCTTTATCAAAGAGAGATAACTTGGATGGTACCAAAGACCAATATCCAAGTGTCAATCAATTTAAATCAACAACCAAGAGGTCTGATATTCTAATTGATTAAACAACACACAACCTGTATTATTTCAATTATATAACGAAATATAATGCGAAACAAAAATAACACAGACACCAGAATTTTGTTAACGAGGAAACCGCAAATGAAGAAAAACCTCGGGACCTATTCCAGATTAAACATATATTGTATTAACCCACTACAGACACTAGACTACTCCAATCTAACTCCAGTCTGGATTGTAGTTGAACCCAACCCAATCTTACATTGATCCAAGGTAAAGTTATGCTCCTACGTCTCTGATCCCAGCAAGATACTACATACTTGATTCCCTTAGATGATCTCACCCACAACCAAGAGTTTCTACGACCCAAAGTCGAAGACTTTAATAAATAAATATGTATCACACAGAAAAGTATACAGTAATATATAAATTCGTCTCCCACAAATATACCTACAAGTTTTTGTTCCGTCTTTTGATAAATCAAATTGAATAGGAACCAATTGATAAAACCAGACTTATATTCCCGAAGAACAACTTAGCTTTATCAATCACGTCACAATAGTCTTAATTAACGCAGCGAAAAAAGATTTTATGGAATCACAATCGATGAGACGAAGTATGTTTGTGACTAATTTTATATCCTGTCTATCGGAGATAGAAATCTCAAGCCAATTATTACAATTGTACTCGTACGATAAAAACATCAAGATCAGATCACACAACTACGATAAGAGTAGTATCGGCCTGGATTCACAATCCCAATGAAGTCTTTAAGTCGTTGACATGGTTTTAGAAGAAGAAAACCAAAGGTTAAAGAAGAATCGAATCTAGCTTAGCACAACTAGTATCACGTAGAATGTGTGGGGATTAGGTTTTCCAGTTTCTAGAGTTCTCCCTTATATAGTCTTCAAATCAGGGTTTGCAATCAATGTTAGCTTACTAACAAAGCATTCAATATTCACCGTTATATGAAAACCTGATTAGATTCAAGCTAATATTTATCAACCGTTAGATCGAAAACATAGCTTGTTATACACACATGTAATGCACGTTTCTAGGTTTATGTAACCATACCTAGACTTGTATATTAGTTGGTTCAACAATAGTTAACCAAATGGTTATCTATATTATAACTTTCATATCAACCATATTGTTCTTCACCATAACTAGTCCAAATGACTCAAATGAACTAGTTAGAGAGTTGTTCAATTGCTTAGATATTTATGTATTACACAAGACACAATCGAAGAAAAAATGATGTGATTCACTCGAATCGATTCATGAACTATAAAGCCACGGTTTGCAATAGCATTCCTTAGTTTGTTAAGATAAGTTCACAAACATCATTTTTAGACATAACCTACTCAAGTTCGCGGACTTAAGTTCCTGGACGGAGTTCACAAACTCCAGCAGAAATTCTCGGGTTCGAGAACTACGCCAGTACGCGAATTAGGTTTGCGGACTAAGTTCGCAGACTGAAGTTCACATACTACTCCGGTTTCACTTGATCAACAAAGTTCGCAAACTTCGGTTCAAGGAATAAGGACTTAAACATATATGTGTTTCCACAACAATGCTTATATCCTCCAATGGTTATATTGTCTAAACTCTCATTTTAATCATTGAAACATTCTCAGAGGGTGTTATATAATTGTTATTCACAAACTATTTTTCGTCAGAGCAATTTCCAAAATGATTGAAACATAACATGACTTTCTTCACTAGGTAAATATGAACTTGGCTAAAGCGAAAGCTTTACCAACACATATTTCGAGAAATAGATAAGCGAGACATACTCAGTTCGAAATATCACATGTGCATAATCTTAGTTTATATAGTAATACGACTTTTGTCTCAAGATAGGAGATAGAGTAGATAGACTTTTGAGTGATATATAAGTTCAAGCCTCCACATACCTTTTAGTCGATGAAGATCCAATGGTTCCTTGAGTAGTCCTTCGTCTTGTATGATGATCGCCATGGAGTTTTTGATCTCAACTACACTTTCTATCCTAGTCTGAGACCTTAGCTATAGTAGACTAGAAATCAAGACTTTATAGTTTTGATCACTAACATTGACAAACATGCTTGAGATAACAACGCATGCGAGTTCGACCAAGCAATACTCTAACAATTTAATATCTTCAATTTGATGAATGAATAAAAACTCCCGAAAGAATCCAAAAACCCCTTTTGCGAAGACAAGTTCTTCCATTCTTCCAGAGTTACTCAGCAGATGGGAAGCCAAATCACACAAATAGCGCAGCAATAATGCTAATAGGCGTGTCACATTCTCTCCGTTGATCTACTTCCATAGCAACGCCTTGCATGCCAAAATAGGGGAAAATAGTAACAATAATTAGGGATTCGACCAACCTTTTTGTAGGATCAGAATATGGCAACAACAACACACTTGCGAAATCTTCATCAGCAACATTGCGAATACGTCGCAGAGTGATTTCACAAATGACATAACAGATGACGACAGCATAAACATGAGAAAAGTGTGATGATCTAGCGAAATTTAGGATGTTTGCGAAATTAACATTTGTAAGCCTGCGAAATACCGTAAATCATATCCGAAAATAAAGGTCAACTTAGCTGTCATCCACTATGTAATACTCTATATAAAGAGATGAATAGGTAAGAGAAGAGAGAGATAATTTTTAGAGTGTTGAGAAAGTTTTGAGGAGATAGAAAGTCCAAAATAGTGTTGTATTCTTGATTTCATTTCCTTCTTGTAAATTGTTAGATTCAATTAATAAAAAGTGTCGTTATTGATCTTAAGTAATGTGTTGATTGTTAATTCTTGTGAGGGATGTATTTTAGGATTTCCTGCAACTACATAATGGCGCTAGAAACAGGGACTGAAGGTTGAAAGTTGATGAAAAAACAAGATTAAAAGATTGTTATTGAAACTGTTCAAACCAAGAAGGTGATGGAAAAAATCAGCAAACCAGTTAAGAAAAAGATAATTAAAATCAATGAATATAACAGAAGGATGGAGTGTAGCATAATCACAAAAACAATGATTAATAAGTTTCATGAAAACATCAAAGGAAGAATACATAAACGAGATTTTGAAGGAAAGAAGATTATGACGGTGGAAAAGGTATCACCCTTGAAGGATTGGGAAAAGAAGAAAATTACGTTCACAACAGCAGAGATTCCAAGAGAAAATTTGAATCACACATCTCCTTTGGTGATAACAGTAACCACACGGAAAGAAAAGTGGAAATTCGCAAAAAATATGGAAGAATGGGAGGTGAACAGAACTATGGTGGATACGGGAAGTTCGGTGGATATAATGTTTTATCATGCATATAAAGGAATGGGATACAAAGATGAAGAACTGTCTTGTTAAACATATCATATCCATGGATTTGGAAAATCAACAACAAAACCTAAAGGAGAAATAGTGGTGCGAATTTCGCTAGGAGAGATTGAAACACAGGTGACACTATGTATGGTGGATATGGAATCACCGTATAATATGTTATTGGGAAGACCATGGATACATGCAATTAAAGCCGTAGTGTCAACATTGCATCAATGCATTAAATTTCCTATGCCGAGTGGGATTGGTGAAATCAGAGGGGATGTTGATAGTGCAAAATTATGTTATCAAATTGAAGTGAAGCATTATGAAGGACGTGCAAAGAAGCAAAAAATTCGCAGGAAGATGGTAAGAGAAGCGAAGAAAGAAGAAGAATTTAGAATTTACATGATAAGAGCAGAGGAAGGAAAAGGGATACCCAGCGAAATTCCGGAAGGAGAAAATGAATCTGCGAAAATGATAAAAGAACCAACACCTATGGGAGAATCTAAGGCCAGTTAAACCGCGGCAGAACCAACAAAGGAAGTGAATGTTAGAAGTAAAGAAGAACCCAAAATACTAAGAATTGTGACCAAAATGGAGGCAGATGAAGAAGAAAAAACTATTAGTCTTTTGCGAGAATACAAAGATATTTTCGCATGGAACATGGATGAGATGCCTGGAATAGATCCGTCTGTGGCGTGTCATAGGATGGAGATTGATAAAAGTGCAAGACCCTTCAAACAAAGAATAAGAAAAATCGCGACAACATATCACCCCCAAATAGAGGAAGAGTTACAGAAGATGCTTGATACAGGAATTATAACACAAGCTAAATACCCAGAGTGGATAGCTAACATGGTTGTAGTTTCAAAGAAAAATAAGGGGATTAGAATCTGTATAGACTTTACTGATCTAAACAAAGCTTGTCCGAAAGACAGTTTCCCATTACCAGATATTCCACAGATGGTTGAATCAGCGGTGGGAAATGATAGAATATCTTATTTAGATGGATATAAAGGCTATAATCAAATTCCTCTCGCTGAAGAAGATCAAGAGCATAGTGCTTTTTTCGCTCCAAGAGGGTTATATTGTTATACAAAAATGCCAGTTGGTTTTCGAAATGCTGGTGCAACATATCAAAGGATGGTGGAGAAAGTGTTCGCGAAGTGGATACATAAAACATTAGAGGTATATGTGGATGATATGTTAATAAAAAGTAAAGAATCTTAAGATCACGTACAGATATTGAAGGATATTTTTGAGCAGATGCGACATTTTAACATCAAGATAAATCCAGAGAAGTGTATTTTTGGGGTTGCGTCAGGAATTTTTTTAGGCTATATTGTATCAAAAGAAGGAATACAAGTTGATCCAGAGAAAGTACAAGCAGTTCGCGATATGCCAATACCAGCGACGGCGAAAGATGTACAGAAGTTAAACAGACTCTTGGCTTCGATGGGAAGGTTTATTTCGCGATCTTCAGACAAATGTAAACATTTCTTCAACATACTCAAAAAACGGACAAAGTTCAAAGGGATGGATGAATGTGAGAAAGCTTTCCAAGGAATAAAAGAACATCTGATGAATATATCTATTTTGCAAAAGGCAGATCTAGAAGAAGAGATATTGATCTATCTTGTGACAACCTCGCATGCATTAAGTGTTGTGCTGTTGCGAATTGATGCAGGAGTTGAAAAAACGATTTACTACATCAGTAAAACCTTCAATGTCGCAGAGAGAAATTATTCAAAAATTGAAAAACTAATTATGGCATTAGTTTATGCAATGTTTAAAATTCACACATATTTTCAAGCATACAAGGTGAGGGTGTTGACAAAGGTACCAATTGAATCAGTGATGAAGAATTCAAAAAGGTCAGGCAGGGTAGAGAGATGGAATGCACAAGTAGGACATTTCAAAATTAAGTATGAGATATTATCTTCACCAAAATCACAAGTTTTTGCAGAATTCTTAGCGGATTTTCCTCTAGAAGATGATAAAGCAGTGGAGAAAATGATAGACGTGGAGGAAGAACATGGGAACCCAAGATATCTATTGACGGAACCTAATAGATGGTAAATATTGGTAGATGGGTCATCAAATGGGGAAGGAAATGGAGTTGGAATTGTCCTGATTTCGCCAGAAGGAAACAAAATGGCTTTTTCCTTCAGCTTAGAATTCACATCCACTAATAATGAAACATAATACGAAGCTGTGGTGCATGCTCTAAAATTCGCAATAGAAATGAAATTGGATAATATGAGAATTACCAGTTATTCGCAGCTAGTTATTCACCAAATAAAAGGAGAATACACTACAAATGAACCCTCCTTGAAAAAATACAAGAAACTTGTTGAAGAATTATCAGCGAAAATTCCAAAAATAAAGTGGAGACATATATCAAGGAAAGACAATAGACTTGCAGATACTTATGCTTTCATTTCAAGTATGATGACAGACCCAGCTGTGAGATGCATAAAAATATAGACGCTACTATCATCATCTGTAAACAAAGAAGAAAAGGAAGAAGTAGATGTTATGATAATAGAAGGTAAAGAAGAAGCGCAAATACCCAATGCCGAAGATTGGAGAGAAGGACTTCATGCATATTTGGCAAAAGGAGAAACACCAAGAAATAGATTGGAGGCACACAAACTAAAGAGTCGTGCAACAAATTATGAGCTAAGAGATGGGGTGTTGTATAAAAGATCCTTTAATGGACCATCACTCAGATGTTTAACACGAAAAGAGGGAGAAGAAATGTTAAAAATGTTACATAGTGGGGATGGTGGCAATCATAGTGGAGGAAGATCCCTGGCATACAGAATGAAAATGCAAGGTTATTATTGGCCATATATGCATGAAGATGCGAAACAAATATCAAGGCGTTGCGAAGACTGTCAGCGACATGGAAGGAAAATACATGCACCTGAAGCACCATTAACATCTTCAACACGTGTATGGCCATTTAGAAAGTGGGGTTTAGACATTGTGGGAACGTTTTTACCCGGATTTGGACAAAGGAGATACTTAATTGTTGCTACAGATTATTTCACAAAATGGGCAGAAGTGAAAGTAGTACATCATATTCGCGACAAAGATATCTTCACGTTCATATTTGAAAATATCATTTGCAGATTTGGAATTCCATCACAATTAGTATCTGATAATGGGAAACAGTTTGAAGGGAAGAACATAGAAATGTTACTCAATGCATTTAAGATAAAGTGTGGAAAATCCACCCCTCTATATCCACAGGCTAATGGAAAAGCAGAAGCAACAAATAAGACAATTGCAGATATATTGAAGAAGAAATTAGAAGGACATAATAGAGCATGGTGCGAACAGGTGCATAATGCAGTATGGGCTTACAACATAACTAGGCGAGAAGCTACGTGAATGTCACCTTTTTGTTTAACACATGGAGTTGAAGCTGTGCTACCAACAGAAGTCGTTATTCCCACAACAAAAAGAGAAGCTTGGGAGAAAAACCTTAGTACAGGAATGATTTTAACCAAACTTGATGAATTAGAAGAAAATAGAGAAAAAGCACCACAACATATGAAAAATTACTAAAGAAGATTAGCCCGAGAGTATAATAAACGTGTCAAAAACCGTGAATTTCAACCAGGGGATGTGGTGCTGCGATAAACACAAATATACCAGCGAGAAAATGGCGGAAAAATTGCAAGAAAATGGGACAAACCTTATATAATTAAAGAGATAGTTGGAATAGGGGCATATAAGTTGATGGACCCAGAGGGTAGAGATGTGAGTCAAAGACTTGGGAGACCATGGAACAGATTATATCTAAAGAAGTATTACCAATAAAAGATTTTGGGAAAGGGTAGATTGCGAAGCAATGTATGACTGAAACAAAAAGAATATTTGCGAAAATCTTATGGAAGAGAAACTCCAAAATTACAAACATCCAAAACAGAATGACAATGTGCGAAAATTTCGCAGAGATTAATGACATATTAGAATGGGGCGAACCTACTATGGCGTGCACCCTAGTTCACAAGATTAAAATTTCGCAAGATGTAAATGTAAGACCTAAAGTGTGTCATAGAAGGGGGTACCTGTTGCATGGCGCAGCGAAAAGGTTACACCGCTACTGGAACATGAGCCATGGAGATTTGGGGTCAATAAAAACCCATCCAGGAGCGGCACCTTGGATTCTCAACTTAAACATATGACTTGAGTTGGGTGACTATAGTAATAAGGACTCTCCTAAGGAGTAAAGAATATGACCAAGGCGCCGAGGTATACGGTTGAGTCAAGAGTGCACGGGGCATCTGGAGCGTACCTTGCCATTATTGACAAGTCTTGGCTATGATGCACTCGGCCTGAAGAAAACCCCACTTAGGGTGCAGTCTCGTAACCATAAGCCATATAGGAAAAAGGGATAAGAGGCTGCAAAAACAACTGGTTGTTGTCAAGACTGAATGGGAGGATCTAGCCTTGTATGGCATAAGTACATATCCTTGTAGGGGAAACCAGGGGGGAGATAAGGGCGGCACCCTCCATTAGGGAGCTGATAATGAGAGGAAAGATACTAGTAAACCATATAGATTCAATAAATGTTATGGGAATTAATAAACGGATAATAATAATAAGTGTCTTGGCAATTAAATTAGAAGACGCAAATGTCATGAGGCTTTTTACTCACGGGAGTATCAAGGCTTGTCATATTTGCGCGATAATCCTGAAGAGGCAATAATACAAGAGAAAAAGATAAGACGAGATCAATGGGTCATTACATGCAAGTGTAAGGACGTCATGCGATTTCGTAGCAAGACGACAATGTCATGGGGCTTTATTTTTGTGACATTTTTTAGGCCTGTCATATTGTCGCAAAAAAAATTTCAATAAAATAGAGAGAGTTAATGAAAGATCAATGGGTCTTTACACGAAAATATAAGGACGTCCTGCTATTTTGTCGCAATGACGAGAGGTGGAAAAATAAGACCTTTAACTAGGAAGGCAAAATAAGACCACGTGACAAAACATAAAATTTATAAAAATTAACTATTCTTTATGCAGGAAAAATTTGTTCATCGCAAGAAAGATAATGAGAGGAAAGTATGGGAATTAATAAACCATATGTCATTATCTTTCTCGCAAGAATACAAAATACTAAAAGAGCAAATGAATCTCCAAGTTGACTGAAATACATCATTCGCAAGAAAAGAAGAAGAAGAAGTTATTCAAGAAATTAAAACTAAAGCTCAGACTTCAGTATTAGTTTCGCCAGAAGGAGATAGTGGACGTTCTTCGCCAGCTTTATCATTTTCGCCAGTATTCTCCTTATTATGGTCTACTCTTGCTTCCACTTCATTTGGGTTATCACCAACAGTTGACTCATTTATTCTAGATTCTTCTTCATCTGGGACATCACCAGCAGTTGTTTCTTTAAGAGGGATTTCTTCCTCATTTGCGAAATCTTATTGAGAAAAAGCTTCTTCACCACTTTCATAGTCAAAATCTCTATCATCAACATGGGGAATTTAATCATCATCTATATCCAAAGGTTCAACTAATACAGGAGAAAGAGACTTGGACAACAAAATGTCATTCACTAGAACTTCAACTTTGAGATGGACTTGGCGAAAAAATGCCTTCTGATGGTTTCTATATTGAATATCCTTGAAGTAGGAAATATAATCAAATCTCCTTTCTGCTCGATCGCGAGAACGAGCAAGGTGATAGGCAAGTAATGCATTTTATTTGCAAATTTTAGACAGTTTAGACTCCAAGGCAGAAATGGAAGAATGAAGCTTTTTCTCAGACTCTGCGAAAAAATAGAATACAAGAAGTTCATTAAGATGAAGAATTTGCAAATAAATATTACACAAAGACTTAACAGAGATAAAAGATGGTTGAGGCAGTCAAATTTTAGGAATACCTTCCTTTTGCGAAATGATCGGTTGTCAGCCGACACAAATATAAATTACACTTTCTTACTACTCAAAATATAAATATAGCAAGGGAAAGAAAGGATCGATCCCACAGAGAGGTCTAGGTTGTCAAGATGTTTCGTTTCCTATATAAAATACCGGGGTGATTTTCTGATTTTTTATATACTAAAATAAAATAAAAGCAAGACAAAGAAAAGTAAACACGCAAATCAAGGTTGTGAAAATATTGGTTGCAGATTTCATCTTCAATTGTAAACAAGTTTTTGAATATATGAATAGAATTCAAATTTAATCTCGCTATCATCAAAAGCCCTAGAATACCTTATTGCAAAAATACTCCATAAATTTCCAAGTTCATCAACACACACATTAGAACTGCGTATGTGAAATCTACCTAAAGAATAACTCAACGCCTTGCGCTAATCAAGTTCAATTCCTAGGAGCATTAAGTTACAGAAATAGGCTAATAAATGCAACTATCATACATTGCGCATGACAATTCGGACAGAGGTCAATTTCTACATATGATTACTAGAGTGTATCACTACAAACGTATTCAAGGTTATCGCTCGATGAAAACCCTAAAATAGCTATAGATATGGATGTAAGTTCAATCAATTCTAGACTCAAATAAACAAACATTCAATCATATTGCAATACATCAATCATGCAATTATTATAATCAGTAGAAATCAAACGATGGTTTTGAGAGAAAACTAATTCATAAAGATCATAACTTGGTTGCAAAATCCAACTACATCTTTAACCAATAACAAAATCAAGTACTCATGGCATAGGAGTTCATAACAAAAAGCATAGAAGAAAGCATCATGTTCTAAACCCTAAAAACCAAAAGTAGCAAGTGACCCCTAATGGAGATATATGAGATAAAAGATATCTAGGTTTAGAGAAAAAGTTCTATTTATATGCCTCTCCCAAAAGGATACCCAAAAGTAGGTCAAGTCTTCTCAAAACCAGTCTCAAATTGATCCACCAATCCCATGAGTGAAGATAAGTCTCTGGAAAATTTGGGTCCAAAACTGTCGTCGGAATTGATGACGTCATCGCCGGAATCCGGTCACCAGAAAACTTTCTCCGATCACTTGAAGCATTGGAAGACGTCACCGGGCAAGTGCACACTCCCAGAAGCTCAACTACATTTCTCTGCAATTCAAACATTCACAAAATACCACCTACACAAATTCCTTGTTCTTGCGAAAACGCACCCAAAAGCGCGACTCGTATCTCATATGTCAGGCCGCCAAATTCCGCATCCGACTCATACCCACTTCATGATTCACTGAAATATTGCAATTCACATTTTAATTTCCGAAATCCGACAACCGGAACTATGCTCACCAATTTCACCCCGTTTTCGCAGTGTATCTTCTCTTGCAACTTTAGTCCCTGTAACTGCAACTACTAATTTCATTTCAGTTTCTCATTCATTGCGTTGTACTGCGCCTGCAATGTTCTATCTAAGTCCACACTGCACACAGCACCTCCACATCAACATACTTGCACAACATCTCAGCTTCATGCCTTCTATCATCACGTTCTCAGTCTCTATACAATGGCAGCACAACTCCATTTCCCCAAACACTTCCTTGAGTCTTTACACTGCAATATCAACTGCACCAGCTACCACCTGCATCTCAATTTCACCCAGCAATCCATTTATTGAAATGACAGCTCAATTCCATCTCAAACTCAACCGGAATACCACCATCATCTATAACCATCATCTCGCTCTGTCTTGTAAGAATCCCCAGAGTCATTACCAGCTGCAACACCAATCCTACTCTCAGCTGCGTCAGTCTCCATTTAAAGTCAAACTGCAGCTTCACTGGCTCGCGCCAACACCCTGCAATCACATTACATGTCCCTAGCTATCAGCATCTAACCTAAACAGTGTCAGACATATCTTGGCATAATTCTTCCCTGAGTTTCACAACCCATACAGCGCCTTTACCCGTGGCTACATTCCAACTTCATTCATTCATTTCAGATCATTCACCAGACCCAAGCTATCACTTCCCTCTAGAACCACCAACTGCTCCTGCTCTTCCACCTGATTCTATAGTTGAAGGCCCTCTCCGTACCACCAGTAAATCGCACAAAGCTGCCACTTTAGCAGCCACAACTCCCCATTAGCACTGAACATCATGTCCATCACCTGCAGCTTAAACAGTTAACACTTAATTCCACCAACACATTCATCTCTACCACCAGTTCGCAGCATCTTGATTACAGTCCAGCTTCAGTTACACATTACACAGTTCATTCATGTTGCAGCAAAGTGCAACAACCATTTCCAGCTTCATACACCTGAACTTGATCCATTCACCTGACCACTCCTTAGCACCAACAACACACAAAATCTCCATTGTCACCTCAGTCCATCTAGCGCTTCACCTCCTACCTTGACTTCAAATCTGAGTTGCACAGCAACTCCATCTGCAGAAAATCTCTTCTTGTAACTTGCAAAACCAGGCCATGGCAAGACTGATGCTCAGTTACACTTCCATATCCATGAACACAATTTAGATCCTCCCCTGCTGAACCCATCTCTTCTAATTCTTCATCCCAGCCTGTAACTCAATTTATTCTAAATCACCACCAGAACAATTCAAATCCCCAGCCAGCAGTAGTTACCTTCAAGCAATGAATAATCCCATTCAGGCCTTTACTCAAACAGGTTCCGTGCCAATCTCTTCTTGCTGTAGTTTTGAAGTTCAATGGTTTCTAAACTCACCAAAACATCATTAACAACGGTTAAGTCTTCAAACGATAAGAACCCATCCAACCTTTTCACTTTCTAATCCTATCGTCGTCTTCAATCATCACTACTAACAAAATCAGCCCTCAACCCTATGAGCCATTTCTCCCTACAAACCTCAGACCAATTCTTCTTTTCTACTCCAACTGAATCACAGCAGACTCTCATCAGTCGCCAGCTTCTCCTCTCAATCTCTCAATTTCTCGATTTGATTTCATGGCTTCTCCACTGTCATTTCAAATGGGTGGAACAGAATGAGAGGAAATATCTCTCGATTTTAGGGTAAACAATGATTGGGGTGGTTATTGACACCCCACTGCATAAGATAAGGGATACCCCAGTGGATACCCTATAACATGTAGTCACCCCTTAACATCAGCCGGCTGTTTTTAATACTCCTCTAAGAGAGTTTCCCCTTAACCGTGGCTCGTCTCCCGATATTGCTCGCAGTGAAATGACCATTTTTCCCTTTTTGCTTCAAATGGCTATTTTCTCCTTCTTTTGCTCCATATGACTCCGAAACACCTATGAAACTCAAAAGCGAATATAAGATACATAATTCACAACAAAAATAGCAAAGAAAGCATAAACTCTACATAGAAAATACGGTGTATTCTACACCTATCAAATTCCCCCACACTTAGACTTTGCTAGTCCTCGAGCAAATCAAACAAAATAAAAATAAAAATACAACAACTCCATGACGTCGAGGCTACGGTTAATTTTAGCATAAATAACAAGCCTTTAAACCCCCAGGTGTCCCTAGTGGACGAGTTATAGTCTCGTGAAGGTTTACAAGAGGTCTGCCAACAAAATCTATATTTCCAACTCCGTCTATTTGTGAAAAATCAATGAACGAATCCAAAATGACTACAGGAGGAGGTACCTTGCGCAAATTCAATTCATATATTAGTAAATAAACTCTAATTAGATAGTCGAACAAGCCACAATACTCGGAAACTAACAAACCACAATCACAATGAAAAGATAAAGAAGATGGATATAGATGTATATGTTGGCTAATATTCACAAGTGATCGATGTTTCCCATATCTGTCTGAAGGTCACTGCTAAGATGAACCTATGCCTATTGGATTGAGATACTTGGTTTGAATTCTACATCAACTCACTGGCATATACAAGGGAACCAGAAGTGACTTTATTCAACCAATATAAAACTTTCCTTTGTTTTTCTTTTCTTTTTCACTTTTTTCACTTTTTTTAGACAACATGATTGGATCAAACTGGATCCAAGCGCATGATTCTTGTCATCAGATTACATGATAGTTCCCTTGGATCCTGCATTCCACGCTTGTTTAGGCAACGGAGACAGGGAGAACACACACATATTGCTTTATCCAAGTGTCTTTTATTCCGTTTGGTCTAATTGGTCGGTCTCCTTTTTTTTTCTCCTTTTTTTTTTTAGCAACTCAATCACTCTATTTCATCCTAGCAGTAATAACAACTCGATTTTAGTGACCTACCAAAGCACTTAGAGAACAATAGATAAATATGGAAAAATAAAAATAGAACGTGATATGGTGATATTCCGAGATATGGTAACAACTATCATGTTAATTGTGATTTCTGAGCTATGTTCGTCCCTTTTAGTTAATTGGTTCCTCAACTCCTGCAATCAAAATGGTTCCATCCACTAATGGTGTCATCCTAAAGGCACAAGTTCTAGATTTCAGAGTTCAAAAAGCACAAATTTTTCTGATTTTTTTTTATATGAACACAAGGGAAAACTAACAAGGCTAAAAACTCTATATGAGAACACTCCCCCACACTTAAACTTTACATTGTCCTCAATGTAAATTTAATCGTCCAAAGAAAGTCAAGGTGGGAAATTCATAACATGATATATATACACAATATGAAAATAAAATGCATGATAAAAACTCATTACTCCAACTCATAGCCATTTCTGAACAATAGAGAATAAACACTAAACAAGCTATTTAGTTGACATCTAATCCCAACTCAGCAAATATACACACCTCACCGCCAAGAAAAAATTCCATCTACTTAGAAAGGCTAGTGTGTATTCTAAATTGTTCAAAAATCTCTAAAAGTTGGAGTTTTGATATGTAAATATACAAAATAAGAAAATAAAGATAAAAGACTTAAAATAAAATAAAAGATAGAGATAGATACACAAAACCAGTGGGTTTCCTCCCATTAGCGCTTGGTTTAAAGTCGTCAGCCCGACATGCAAGTTGAATTCCCCATACACCAATAATCGGAAAAGTTGGGGATCCACCCATAGCACCTGTTTTGCAAACACTAGCTTCACACAAATATTAGTAATATAAAACAAGAATGAAGCTATTAACCGATGAAAGCTTCCACCACACTTATTCTTGTCCACACTTGGAAGTGCATAAAGAATATAGAAGTCGGGTACTTCCACGGTTTCTTGTGCAAAAATCTGCATAGTTTGAGAATCTAATGTTTCTAATGGCGGAAATCGAGAAACAAAGTCATCTAACAATGTTTTCGAAGCACATACATTCAAACCAATAAGAGGTAAATGAGAAGAAACAATATGCAAAGGGTTAGACAAACCTCGCACAATCTCTTGTAGCACGAAATCCTCTTCATCCTTGAAAAACTCAAGTGAATCATTCACCTCTTGTATATCATGGTCCTCTATCAAACCTTGCAACCATTCTTCGTCCGTTTCCTCCTTAACCAAAATCTCGGCATCAACATCATCATTACAATCATATGCAAGCTCAATTGGGTCTTCCACAATATTGGTCATAAAGGTTTCATTCTCAACATACTCCTCTTTGTTGTAGGGCACATAATCCACTGCGGATCCAAATTTCACTATGAGGAACTTTTTTAGAACACTCAAAAATGCTTCATCCTCAAGCTCCGCCCTTTGAATAGGCTCTTGATCATTATTAAGATCAATGCTTAAGCAAGCTGCACTAGTGTCATCATATTCCTCTTCGTCTTCATCTTGATCCTAAAAAGATTCCATTGTACACTCCTCTTTGTTGTCACCATGAGTCGTTTCAAGCAATGTATCATTATCACTGTCACTTTCATAGGTAACATAAGGTTCTTCGTCGCTGAATTTAGTGTTGCTAAACTCTAACTCATCCTTTTGAATAGGCGAATGATCATTATTAAGATCAAGAGTTGAGTTAGCTACACAATTATCAACGAAAGTGCCCAAGGATTGGCCTTTTTCAACATTAGCATCAATCAAATATTCATCACAAAACATATGCACATTAGAATTATACATACCTTCCTTACATTGATCAATGCCTCTTCGCAAGTTAGCAATACCTTCACGAAGTTCTTGGAGTTGCTCGTCTCTAGTCTCTTTAGATTTTTGAAACTCTTGTTGTACAAAGTTGGAAAAGTTGTCTAACAAGTTAGAGACTTGTTGTTCACGAGCATAAGAATCCTCCAATCCTTGTGGTTGTTCACACCCATACCCTCTATAAGGTTGTTGAGGAAAACCATAAGGTTCCATGGAATATTGGTCATAACCAATGAATTGGTTTTGATTATACCCATGGAATGGTTGGAAGTTGTCATGTTGTTGAGGTTGTTGGAAACCGTATCCATTGTTCCAATATGCTCCTTCCATAGAATTGGTACCTGAAATACGATTCTCAAACCAAGGTTAAAAACCAGAAAATAAGAAAAACAAAAATAAGAAACAAAACTAAAAACAAAAATAGGAAACCAAAAACAAGTGACAACCGTTGCCTCCCCGGCAACGGCGCCAAAATTTGATCGGTTGTCAGCCGACACAAATATAAATTACACTTTCTTACTACTCAAAATATAAATATAGCAAGGGCAAGAAAGGATCGATCCCACAGAGAGGTCTAGGTTGTCAAGATGTTTTGGTTTCCTATATAAAATACCGGGGTGATTTTCTGATTTTTTATATACTAAAATAAAATAAAAGCAAGACAAAGAAAAGTAAACACGCAAATCAAGGTTGTCAAAATATTGGTTGCAGATTTCATCTTCAATTGTAAACAAGTTTTTGAATATATGAATAGAATTCAAATTTAATCTCGCTATCATCAAAAGCCCTAGAATACCTTATTGCAAAAATACTCCGTAAATTTCCAAGTTCATCAACACACACATTAGAACTGTGTATGTGAAATCTACCTAAAGAATAAATCAACGCCTTGCGCTAATCAAGTTCAATTCCTAGGAGCATTAAGTTTCAGAAATAGGCTAATCAATGCAACTATCATACATTGCGCATGACAATTCGGACAGAGGTCAATTTCTACATATGATTACTAGAGTGTATCACTAAAAATCGAAATCATATCATGCTACTCGTATTCAAGGTTATCGCTCGATGAAAACCCTAAAATAGCTATAGATATGGATGTAAGTTCAATCAATTCTAGACTCAAATAAACAAACATTCAATCATATTGCAATACATCAATCATGCAATTATTATAATCAGTAGAAATCAAACGATGGTTTTGAGAGAAAACTAATTCATAAAGATCATAACTTGGTTGCAAAATCCAACTACATCTTTAACCAATAACAAAATCAAGTACTCATGGCATAGGAGTTCATAACAAAAAGCATAGAAGAAAGCATCATGTTCTAAACCCTAAAAACCAAAAGTAGCAGCAGCCCCCCTAATGGAGATATATGAGATAAAAGATATCTAGGTTTAGAGAAAAAGTTCTATTTATATGCCTCTCCCAAAAGGATACCCAAAAGTAGGTCAAGTCTTCTCAAAACCAGTCTCAAATTGATCCACCAATCCCATGAGTGAAGATAAGTCTTTGGAAAATTTGGGTCCAAAACTGTCGTCGGAATTGATGACGTCATCGCCGGAATCCGGTCACCAGAAAACTTTCTCCGATCACTTGAAGCATTGGAAGACGTCACCGGGCAAGTGCACACTCCCAGAAGCTCAACTACATTTCTCTGCAATTCAAACATTCACAAAATACCACCTACACAAATTCCTTGTTCTTGCGAAAACGCACCCAAAAGCGCGACTCGTATCTCATATGTCCGGCCGCCAACTTCCGCATCTGACTCATACCCACTTCATGATTCACTGAAATATTGCAATTCACATTTTAACTTCCGAAATCCGACAACCGGAACTATGCTCATCGGCTCACCAATTTCTCCCCATTTTCGCAGTGTATCTTCTCTTGCAACTTCAGTCCCTGTAACTGCAACTACTAATTTCATTTCAGCTTCTCAATCATTGCGTTGAACTGCGCCTGCAATGTTCTTTCTAAGTCCACACTACACACAACACCGCCATAGCTACATACTCGCAGAACATCTCAGCTTCATGCCTGTTATCATCACGTTCTCAGTCTCTATACAATGGCAGCACAACTCCATTTCCCCCAACACTTCCTTGAGTCTTTGCACTGCAATATAAACTGCACCAGCTACCACCTGCATCTCAATTTCACCTAGCAATCCATTTATTGAAACGACAGCTCAATTCCATCTCAAACTCAACCGGAATACCACCATCAGCTATAACCACCATCTCGCTCTGTCTTGTAAGAATCCCCAGAGTCATTACCAGCTGCAACACCAATCCTACTCTCAGCTGCGTCAGTCTCCATTCAAAGTCAAACTGAAGCTTCACTGGCTCGCGTCAACACCCTGCAAGCACATTACATGTCCCTAGCTATCAGCAGCTAACCTCAATAGTGTCAGACATATCTTGGCATAATTCTTCCCTGAGTTTCACAACCCATACAGCGCCTTTACCCGTGGCTACATTCCAACTTCATTCATTCATTTCAGATCATTCACCAGACCCAAGCTATCACTTCCCTCCAGAACCACCAACTGCTCCTGCTCTTCCACCTGATTTTATAGTTGAAGTCCCTATTCGTACCACCAGTTAATCGCACAAAGCTTCCACTTTAGCAGCCACAACTCCCCATTAGCACTGAACATAATGTCCATCACCTGCAGCTTAAATAGTTAACACTTAATTCCACCAACACATTCATCTCTACCACCAGTTCGCAGCATCTTGATTACAGTCCAGCTGTAGTTATACATTACACAGTTCATTCATGTTGCAGCAAAGTGCAATAACCATTTCCAGCTTCATACAACTGAACTTGCTCCATTCACCTGACCACTCCTTAGCACCAACAACACACAAAATCTCCATTGTCACCTCAGTCCATCTAGAGCTTCACCTCCTACCTTGACTTCAAATCTGAGTTGCACAGCAACTCCATCTGCAGAACGTCTCTTCTTGTAACTTGCAAAACCAGGCCATGGCAAGACTGATGCTCATCTACACTTCCATCTCCATGAACACAACTTATCTCCTCCCCTGCTGAACCCATCTATTCTAATTCTTCATCCCAGCCTGTAACTCAATTTATTTTAAATCACCACCAGAACAATTCAAAGCCCCAGCCAGCAGTACTTATCTTCAAGCAATGAACAATCCCATTCAGGCCTTTACTCAAACAGGTTCTGTGCCAATCTCTTCTTGCTGTAGTTTTGAAGTTCAATGGTTTCTAAACTCACCAAAACATCATTAACAACGGTTCAGTCTTCAAACGAGAAGAACCCATCCAACCTTTTCACTTTCTAATCCTCTCGTCGTCTTAAATTATCACTACTAACAAAATCAGCCCTCAACCCTATGAGCCATTTCTCCCTGCAAACCTCAGACCAATTCTTCTTTTGTACTGCAACTGAATCACAACAGACTCTCATCAGTCGCCAGCTTCTCCTCTCAATCTCTCGATTTCTCGATCTAATTTCATGGCTGCGCCTCTGTCATTTCAAATTGGTGGAACATAATGAGAGGAAATATCTCTCGGTTTTAGGGTAAACAATGATTGGGGTGGTTATTGACACCCCACTGCATAAGATAAGGGATACCCCAGTGGATACCCTATAACATGTAGTCACCCCTTAACATCAGCTGGCTGTTTTTAATGCTCCTCTGAGAGAGTTGCCCCTTAACCGTGGCTCGTCTCCCGATATTGCTCGCAGTGAAATGACCTTTTTTCCCTTTTCGCTTCAAATGGATATTTTCTCCTTCTTTTGCTCCATATGTCTCCGAAACACCTATGAAACTCAAAAGTGAATATAAGATACATAATTCACAAGAAAAATAGCAAAGAAAGCATAAACTCTACATAGAAAATACGGTGTATTCTACACCTATCACGAAACAAGATATTGAGTTAGAGCCAAACAACTATCTTCCCAGCGGTCCATTGGATCATAAAATTTATCTCTGACTAAACCTTTCAAGTGAGATTGAAAATTCTTTTCTTTAGAAATAAGTGAGGCGTTTTCCTTCGCAAGAGAAGTATATGATTCTTCTAGTTTGGAGTATTGATCCTTGAGTTGACTTTCCTTTACACTTAAAGCTATTATACCCCGAATAAGTTCATCCATATCAGTAGCATATGACTCTGTTATTTCTTTAAGTTTACTTCTCAAAGAGCAAAGAGATTGTTTTTGATCATTACATACTTTTTGACAAATGTTATGTTGCTGCGAAAAGATCGCCACTTTATTTAAAAGAACTCGTTTCTCTTGAGATAAGGTCTTATTCTCATCTGATAAAGTTTCCATCTCCAAGTTAGCCTTAGTTAAAGAATAAGAGAGGCAAGATATTTCAATACTTAATAATTTTTGCTTCTGAACTAATTGAGTATTCTCTTTGGTAAGATTATCTATTTGTTCGACAGAATATGTATGAAGGTTGTCTAATTGATTATATTGATCCATCTAAATATCTCTATCCATACATGCTTCTTCAGCGAGGGATTCAAATTGATATCTCTCCATTATTCGTTTCTGGTTTAAAACTTAAAGGCGAACAAAGGATTTTAAGAAAGTTGAATACAGAAAGTACAAATTTATTGAAAAATATAAGTTAAGAGCAAAGTTAAGAAAGTTGTGCCTTGTAGCTCCTTATTCTTCTTGCGAAGGTTATCACAATCTAGCAAGGCAGTTTGGAACTTTTGGTTCTCAAGACGAAGATTGCTATATTCCAAATTCTTGGTTTGGAGATTCTCTTTCAAAACTTCAATTTCTTTCTCCAGAGATATTTGCGAAACATTTCTATCAGAACCAAAATATTTACTCAAAATCTCGCAGACGCCAGACTTGATAGGGTCAGTAGGAGACTTCTTAACATCATCCTGAACGTCAGATAACACTTTAAAAGCAATATCTATTCCTTCCACAATCTCTTTACAAAAAGGAAGAGATTCAGATGTGAAAATGCGGGGGTCTAACAACCTCACCCAATATTTCGATTAGCAATCTGTATGGACAACTCCGCATTGTTTTCTATAGAATCAACAAGACTCAGTCGATAGAAAATACTCAAGGAGTTATTATCTCAATCTCTCGATTTGATTTACTCAAGCAAATATGATTCGCGAGCGTTATCAAAGAAAGATAACTTGGATGGTACCAAAGACCAATATCCAAGTGTCAATCGATTTAAATCAATAACCAATATGGTCGGATATTCTAATCGATTGAACAATGCACAACCTGCATTATTTCAATTATACAACAAAATATAATGCGGAATAGAAATAACACAGACACCAGAATTTTGTTAACGAGGAAACCGCAAATGCAGAAAAACCCCGGGACCTAGTCTAGATTAAAAATACACTGTATTAATCCGCTATAGACACTAGCCTACTCCAAATTAACTTCGGTCTGGACTGTAGTTGAAACCCAACCAATATCACACCGATCCAAGGTACAGTTATGCTCATACGCCTCTGATCCCAACAGGATACTGCGCACTTGATTCCTTTTTATGATCCCACCCACAACCAAGAGTTTCTACGACCCAAAGTCGAAGACTTTAGCAAACAAATATGTCTCACACGGAAAAGTCTACATGTAACAGATAAATTCGTCTCCCACGAATAAACCTATGAGTTTTGTTCTGTCTTTTAATAAATCAAGGTGAACAGGAACCAATCGATAAAACCAAATTTATATTCCCGAAGAACAACTCAGTTTCATAAATCACCTCACAATAAACTTAATCGACGCAGCGAAGAAGATTATCGAGGAATCACAAACAATGAGACGAAGATGTTTGTGACTACTTTTATCTTTCCTATCGGAGATAGAAATCTCAAGCCAATTATTACAATTGTACTCGTACGATAGAAACAGCAAGATCAGATCACACAACTAAAAGAAAAGTAGTATCGGTCTGGCTTCACAATCGCAATGAAGTATTTAAGTCGTTAACCCGAATTTAGAGAGAAAACTCAAGGGTTAATGGAGATCGACTCTATCTTAGAGAAAACTAGTATCACATAAGAAAAGTGTGTAGGGATTAGTTTTACCAATGGCTACAGTTCTCCCTTATATAGTCTTTCAAATCAGGGTTTGCAATCAATGTTAGCTTAGTAACAAAGAATTCAATATTCACCGTTAGATGAAAACCTGATTAGATACAAGCTGATATCTCTCAACCGTTAGATCAAAAACTTAGCTTGCCATACACACATGTACTTGACGTTTTGAGTTCGTGTAATCGTACCCAAACGTGTACAATGGTTGGTTCAATATGAGTCAACCAAATGGTTAGCCAAATGATAACTTTCATATTAACCATATTCTTTTTCACCATAACTAGTCCAAATGACTCAAATGAACTAGTTAGAGAGTTGTTCAATTGCTATGAGATTTCAAGTACTATAAGAGACACAATTGAATCAAAAATGATGTTATTCACTCGAATCATTTCATGAACTATAAATCCACGGTTTGCAAAAGCATTCCTTAGTAATTTAAGATAAGTTCACGAATACCGTTTTCAGACATAATCTCTTGAGTTCGCGGACTAAAGCTAACCGGTTGAAGTTAATAAACTTCAGCAGAATTTCTCGGGATGAGAACTTTCGTCAGTTCACGGACTGGGTTCACTGACTGCACCTGTGCTTCAACTTCAGCAGATATTCTCGGGTTCGAGAACTTACGCTAGTTCGCGGACTGCGTTTCTGCTCACTTTCCGGTTCCACTTGATCAACAAAGTTCGCAAACTTCGGTTCAAGTGTCAAGGACTTATACATATATGTGTTGCCACAACAATTTTTATATTCCACAATGTTTATATAGTATAAACTCTCATTTCAATCATTGAAACATTCTCAGAGGACGTTATATAGTTGTTATTCACAAATTATTTTTCGTCAGAGCGATTTCCAAATTGATTGAAACATAACATGACTTTCGTCACTAGGCAAAGATGAACTTGGCTAAAGCAAAAGCTTTACCAACACCCATTTCGAGAAATAAATAAGCGAGATATACTCAGCTCGAAATGTCACATGTGCATATTCTTAGTCTATATAGTAAAATGACTTTTGTCTCAAGATATGAGATAGAGTAGATAGACTTTTGAGTGATAGATAAGTTCAAGTCTCCACATACCATTTAGTCGATGAAGATCCATTGGTTCCTTGAGTAGTCCTTCGTCTTGTATGATGATCGGCATGGAGTTCTTGAGGTCAACTACACTTTCTATCCTAGTCCGAGACCTTAGCTATAGTAGACTAGAAATCAAGACTTTATGGTTTTGATTACTAATATTGATAAACATGCTTGAGATAGCAATGCATGGGAGTTCGACCAAGCAATTTTCTAACAAGATGAAGAAGTGGTGATGATAGAAGATGGAGGAATTGAATCATTCTTCGAGATAGATGTATCATTTTAAGGTGAGGTTTGAGGAGGATTAGTAATTGAGATTAAGGATAAGTCGACTTGAGAAGCATTCACAACAGGAGAAAAGGTGGTTTCATTCGCAGAAGGGTTAATAAGAAGGGTTTAATTCATTAGAAGATCAGTCGAAAGGGTGAAATCTGAGTCAATATTTTCGCGAATAGGAAGTAAAGATTCAGTTTGCGAAGATATCGTAGGAGATTTTGAAGGGATAAGTGAAGAAAATGGAACAGAAGTTTCAATGGTCTTAAGGTGGAGAGATTTCTTGGGGGGCTTGTTGGCATCTCCATCACCCTCCGAATCACAATCCAGATAAGAAATAGAGGCAAAAATATTTTTATTAAAAGAATAAGTGTTTCTTACTACCTTGCGATTCACAAGATTTATTTTGCTCGTAGCGACTTTGGGCTGCGAATCTTTAGGAGCATTAGGGTTTTGGACTGAAAATCTGATATTATAGGTGATTCTACTGAAACAGAAACAATATGGGAATTACATAAGAGTTGAATAAAGTCAGATAAGATAACTTCAATAAACAAGATCGGTTTTAGCAAAATCAGAAGAATATCTACCTTGATGACTCCATGAAAGCAGTAGCAGGTGAATCTTCAAAGGAACAAAGTTGAAGACGATGAGAACTTACGGAGAGCGTAAAGATGAGGAAGATGGAGAAGTAAAAGAAGAAAATTATCTCTCTACTAGATCTCTCCTTAAATATACAAAAGAATGGTGACTGGGTGACAATAAATGTGTCGGTGAGTAAAGGAGTATTTGACACGTGTAGGCGGTTATACTTAATTCACGGAATCTTGTCGGGATAAGAATATGGAAAGATGAACAGATGCAGCATTCTGAAGTAAAAATTCTCATGAAATTTTCCCATTTGCAGAGAAGACATGAGAAGAGGCAAGATGTAGGATCAGAGTATCGCAACAACAACACACTTGCGAAATCTTCATCAGCAACACTGCAAAGATATCGCAAAGTAATTTTAGAAATGACATAATAGATGACGATAGCGTAAACATGAGAAAAGTGTGATGATCTAGTGAAATTTAGGATGTTTGCGAAATTAACATTTGTAAGCCTACGAAGTACCGTAAATTAGATCCGAAAATAAATGTCAACTTAGCTGTCATCCACTATGTAATACTCTATATAAATAGATGAATAGGTGAATGTAGATGCATTTTACTACAAACTACATCCAAAGGATAGAAATGTACTACTCTTTTCAAACGAAAGTAAACGCTCAACCATGAACACAAGATATACGTGGTTCGGTATGATTACCTACGTCCATGAGGTTGAAAGGATGAATCTTATTACTTTGCGGTGTTACAATGGTGTTGCTCTTAGTGGGATTTCCTTACAAGATGCACTTACTTCTCATTCACTTCTCTCTAATGCTAACTCGGGTTTCTCTCTCTTTCTCTCCCCCAAGATTACAACCTGCCTCTTCTTGAATTCGAGTCGCTCTATTTATAGAAGAGGTTACATACAACTAAGTTAGGGTGTTGGTCACATTACATCTAGTTGATGTTATATTGTTGGGATGACTTATGCTGTCTCGTGTGGCCGATGTGACTTCATCCCTCGCCTGTCTCTTATCCAAGCCGACCTCGTCTGGTGTTCCGATGGCCCGATGTCGCTTGTCTTGGTTGCCGCCCTTACGATTGGCCGATGTGTCTCCTACTTTCTTACCCTTTTGACCATATCACCTCGTTTGACCCACCCTGTCTTGTCTGTATCAGCTTTATCAGAAGTCCAGATCAAGTCTTGTCCGATGTCTGCACGCCCGATCCACGTGGATCCTTAAATCTCGCGCCCCCTAATCTTCCTTCTATGCTTCGCGTTTCTTCGTATCTGAGTGTATCATGCCTAGGATATCGCTACCTGGATCTGTGTATAATTTATACCTACATTTATGCCCCTTCTTCCGCTCGTGTGGGAGACACGAGTGGGAGAACCTCGTTCTAACTGCCCACGTCTTTGGTCATGCCGCGAATTCCGCCATGCAGCGCCCCACTAACTCCACTTTATGACTGGTAACCGTCGACGTCGGTTATGGTTCCTCTCCTTTAAATAGCCCGCCTCTTTCTTCCTTATTCTTTTCTGTCATTTTCTTTTACTGTCCCGCAACTGTAGCTTTTCTCCCGGATTCCTCTTTCATCTTTGCGCTTCTGAAAAACCCTAACTTTCTTGATTTTTCTTCCTTCAATTCCCCCTCACTAATCGTCACCGTAGATGTTAGTCGCCTTGCCTTTCTCTATAGAATACCAATCTCTGCACTATCTCTGTTAATGGCTTCTTCTCCTTCCATGGCTGAGAAAAGGTCCGTTGATGACGTTTTTTCTGAGTTCGACGACCCTTCGCTTGTTTCTTTGTTTTTGCTTGAGAGCCCCTCTAGGCATTATGATCGCGCGATGAGATCTATTTTTGCTGATAGCTCTTCTTCTATTTTGTGCAGGTCCGAGAAAAGGGTGGTGAAAGATCTCTCTGATGAGGAATTTATCGAGAAACTGAAGGATAAGTATGATCTCCAAAATTACGAGGTGACCCTTCTCTCGGGCCGAAATGGTATATTGAAGAAGGCGGACATTAAGAAATACGAGCAATCGGCCGATTGTGTGGTTATCACCCTGGGTCAACTAGAGCTAGGTCTCCATCTTCCCTTATACAACCCTGATATCCCATTTTATTACGAAGTTTTGTCCCAGATTCGGCCTTCTCGTGCTTTAGCTCAATGGACTGGCAATACTTTCCGAATTATGAATGAGTGGAGGGATCGCCGCGATGGTCATGGTTCTACTGCCGAGTGATCGACCTACAAGCCCGAGGACGCTCCTGAGTATACCGTTGCCAATTTCCTTGTCAACTATCGAGCTGGTACTTCGACCCTGGGCGATCTTGCTGGGTTTGCTGCAAGTCCTCATCGTGTTAAAACGATGCCCGAGGGTGTTGAAAAAATGATGCTGGATGCCGATCCTGTCGGCCATGGTTCCAACAGGCGAGCCCGACATTCTAATGATCCGACCTATCCCCGAGTTCCGCTTCTTGTCCGAGGTCCTATCCTTCATGGTGACTTCCCGTCTCCTACTTTTCCCGCTGAGCCCTATTCTTTCTGGGTGGTTAATGATGACAAGGCCGATAAGGTACGCGCTTTTCTTGATTTCTATCTTGTTATCTTCGGGCGTCAGTTAGTCACTTGTTGTTGTTTGCAAATCTCAGGTCAGTTCCACAAAGACTCTCGGGTCTAGGAAAAGAGGTGCTAGCACAAGGGTTGAGGAAGACCAGGGGAAGGTAACAAACATAATGATTCCCTTATAAGTACATGTACTTGCCCCTGTTTTTTGCCTTCACATGTTCTGACGAGACACTTGTGCAGAAACACCCGAGGCGCGATGATGATGACGTTGACGATATCGACCCTACTCCGCTTAGGCGTAATCCTGGCAGAGGTAAAGATATTGCTAAGCCACCGCCGAAAACGAGCCCCCTCATTGATCTTTCCGATGAGGATGAGTTGTTTGGAGAGACTGTGCCGGGTGAAAAAGCCGGTGAACAAGGTGTGGGCGACCAGCAGGAGCCCTCGGAGACGCCCGACGTAGAGAAGGTTGTTACTAATGTTCCGGTAGAGCTTCCCTATGTGCCCCGGTTTACTGAGGGATCGTCTTCTAGCGCCGAGACCTGCTTCACTGTTTCTGGCCCGATCATGAATTCCTTGGGTGCGCTTACTTCCTCCGACTTTGGGAAGTATACTAGTGAAGACATGTTGAAGGCTGTACCCTGTTATGGCGACATCGCCTTGACACTTGACACTGTGGTGAGCGACTCGATTCTGTATAGTAATGCCCCACTTCTGATTTCTGTCCTTAGTGTCGCTTATGATGCAAATTCGTTTGTTTGTGTTAGATCATGAACCGTGTACGCTTGGATGCCGCCAATCGCCTTCGAGATAAACAGTTGATAGAGTCTCTCCAACTTGAACTTCAGAATGAGAAGGGTCGCGGACGAGTGGAGATCAAACTTGCCGATGCTCAAGGTATATGACTCTTCTTGACTTGTGTTGATTGAGTTTATCGTGCCAGTATCCTGAGTCGGGTATCCTTCTTCTTAGACGAGGTATCTAGTATAAGTATAGACGCTACTTCGGAGTTTAGGATTCTGAAGAGAAAATGGGATATTGAGAAAGACCTTGTGGAAAATCTTCGTCAACGAATGGAAAACAAAAACGACAAAATAGACCGTCAAACTGAGGAGATTGCAGGTCTTGAGGACGAGTTAGAACGACATCGCCGGTTTGATTATGATCCTTCCGAGATGGACAATTTACGGGCTCATTTGGGATCTTCTCAGCGTCTTGTTGCCGAAAAAACTGCTTTAGCCACGAGTTTGGAGCAAAGGGTAAACGCTCTTCAATTGCAGAATCGAGATCTTCACGAGGATCGCCGGAGAATATTGAGGGATAAGGATGTGGTGGAGCGAGCTAACAGCGATTTACTGGGTCGAGTGCGTGAATTTGATAAAGTTATGGGCGATTTAGAGTGGAATAGATCGCAGCTTGCGGTTCTCCAAGCGTCGCGTAATCGGTTAATGATCGATTGGGCCGAGCATAAGAAGTATTGCCCTAGTAACGAGTTCAACGAGAAACATTATAACGAATTAACCATGAAGTTGTCTAGGACCGAGGATGAGTTGTCCAAGTCGGTAGAGTCACTTCAGTCGGTGTTACCCGCCCTGTCAGGTCTCTTAGACGATGTGTTGAGGCCATTTTTTAGATCCAGATCGCGCTTTATTCTTGCAAAAATGTTAAGTTATATCCGATGAATAACATCCTATATTTGTGGTTTTGTAGCCGCGCAAAAACGTTCGCAGGAGCTTGATCTGGAGGTTTGCCGATTGAAACAGGCCGAGGTCGATTTGGGCTTCAAGTTGGCTGAGGCTGAGGAAAACGCTTCCCAGATTACCCAACAACTCGAGGAAGAACGGGTCTCCCATGTGGAGGAGTTAGATCAAAAAGTTCAAGCTGGCATTATGGACTGGGTGGAGAAGAAGCGGCTCGAGGTCGCGCAGAGGAAGGCTGGCGCGGCTCCTCCCAAGGTTTAAAATTTCTTTTTGTGGTGCCGCGTCACTATGTTGCCCCTTCCATCGGGTTGTAAATCGCTCTAAACACTTCTCCCCTTTTTAATTTATGCTACCTTGCTTGTTTGTTTTAATGGGGGTGCTGCGTCACCGATGTTGTTTATTTCATTTCCGCTAAACTTTTCATTTCGTACGTCCGCGCGATGCTTTTCGTACTTTGTTATCAGACACTTGGTGTTATTGATTTAGCTTTTGTTTCTTATGTTATTCTGGCGATTGTTGCTTGATGTACCATGCGATCGATGTGGTTTTCGTTTTGAATGTTGCTCCTCTGGGTGTTGGTTGTTGCACGACACTATCGATTTGTTTCTTGTTCTGCATGTTTCCCCGACCGTTTGTTGATTAACACCCGACGTTGTTTGTTTCGCTTTTGTTCCTGGTGTTATGCCCTGCAATTGTTGCTTTTATATGTTAGAACTCTAACCATTTCTGTCGAACACACCCAACAAGGAGGGTCATCGGGCCCTATGCCATGTCCTGATCGGGGTATATCATCACTATCTCTTTGGATTCAGTGGAAGGGTACCAGTCATCCTAGTTCTAGGTCCGATGGTCCCGAGTGGTTATCGATCAACCGATCTCGGGCAAGTGGACACACCCACTTGCGATGGTGGTGACCTTTCAGATGTAAGTAGGCCACCTAGCTGAGTAGACCTCGCGTCTAAACAACCTTTGGAACTGGTTTCCAACCACCAGAACCCTTAGGCTACCTCGGCACTTGCACACTGCCACTGCCCCGAGTTCGAATAGCCAGGCGATCGAAGGCACCTCGGCACTTCCACACTGGCGTTGCCCCGAGTACGAATGCCCATTCGAGTGTAAGTCACCTCGGCACTTCCACATTGGCTTTGCCCCGAGTACGAATGACCATTCGAGTTTAAGTCACCTCGGAACTTCCACACTGGCATTGCCCCGAGTACGAATGACCATTAGACGCTTGTGCCCTATCCCATACCCCTCAAGGTTTCACAGAGATAGAAGACACGTTTGCTTACCGTGTTTTTTCGCATTTCCCGTCAAGGATGATAGAGTTTCAGGAATCAGATGTTCCATGGTTTGAGCTCCCTGGTTCCGTCGAGTCGCAGTAGTCGATACGATCCCTCGCCCTCCTTAGATTCAATTATATATGGCCCGCCCCATTTTGGTGCTAGTTTTCCGCCCTTTTTGTCGCGCTCCCATTCAGCTAGAAATTTCAATACCCGCTGCCCGGATTAAACTCTCTTGGTCGAACGCGCTTGTTGTACTCCCGTTGTAACCTCCTCTGATAATTTTCCATTTTTTGTAGCGCCATCTCTCTTGTTTCTTCCAAATCGTCGAGTTTAGACAAGATCAGATCGGATGACACGTTTCGCCTCCACGCTTCAGTTCTCGTGGTAGGTATCATTGCTTCTGTTGGTAGAATTTCCTCGGTCCCGTAGGTAAGCATAAAAGGGGAGAACCCCATAGCTTCCCTCCGTGTGGTTCTGTATGCCCATAAGACGTTATATAATTCCTCGCACCAGTTGCCATATTCCCCATCCAGTTTCTTCTTCATATTATCGGCGATGGTCTTATTAGTGATCTCGGCCTGCCCATTGCACTGGGGGTAAATCGGGGTAGCTTTTCTCTTCCTGATGTTGTAAGTGTTAAATAGAAGATCAATGTTCTCGCCCTGTAGTTGTTTTCCATTATCAGAGATGATGGAATCCGGGACCCCGAAGATACAAATGATATGATCCCAAATGAACTTAAAAACATCTTTATCTCGAATATGCCTCAGTGGTGCCGCCTCGACCCACTTGGTAAAATAATCTGTAGCCACGATCAAATACTTCCTTTTCCCTGTTCCTACATGTAACGGCCCGACAATATCCACTCCCCATTTAGCAAAAGGCCACGGACTTATGATCGAGTTTAACGGCACTCCGGAGCATGGATTTTCTTCCCGAAACGCTGACATTCTTCACAAGCTCTTGCCATTTGCTTCGCGTCCTCGTTCATATATATCCAAAAGTAGCCCATTGTTTTTGCCTTAGCCGACAAGCTTCTTCCCGAGCTGTGATTTCCAGCCGCCCTATAGTGTAGATCATGTAGGATTATATGGCCTTCTTCCCTGCTTAAGCATCGTAGGAGTGACCCTAGGTAGGAATTTCGATATAAGATCCCCTCCCTTAACTCGTAGGCGCCCGATTTACTTTTGATCTTGTTCATCTCGGGCCGACTCTTAGGTAGCTCACCCGTCTCTAAGTATTGATGTATCGGCTTTCTCCAGTCCCCTTCTTTGTATCTCTCGGCTGTGTTAACGGCCACTTCGATTCGTGATTCTGGTGTTTCAGGGATAGACGGGTTAATCAGCCTCATAACGCGTATCCCTTCAATGCTCGGGTCTACTAACTTTGAGGCGATGTATGATAGAGCATCCGAGTGTCTGTTATCCTATCGGAAGATGTGGCGGAATTTAATATCTGGGATTTGCTTAATGTAAAACTGGGCGAGCTCCAAATATTTTTGCAGCACCGGATCGTGTGTAGCGTATTGGCCCGTAATTTGCTGGATCACTAGTTGAGAGTCACTAGTCAGTCGAACCTCATGCAACCCCATTTCCACAATTATCCGTAAGGCATGGATCACCGCCTCGTATTCGGTGACGTTGTTCATTGCCTTGAATTCTAACCTGAACGAATGCACAATCTTCCTTCCCTTTGGCGTGGTGAACACCAACCCGAGACCCGATCCGTCTTTGTTAGATGCCCCATCAACAAATAATTCCCATCGCGTTGGGCTACTAGCGGCTAGCAGGTCCGTAGGCCCCTCCTGTTCTTCCTGTCATTCCGGATATCTTCTACCTTGTCCTCATCATCGAGGGGGAAGTCGCCAAGAAATCGGCCACTACTTGTCCCTTGATCGCGGTTCTTGTCTCGTATATCACATCATATTGTTTGATTATGGCTCCCCACTTGGAGATTCTCCCGATCGCCAGCAGACTATCCAAGACCGCTTCGATAGGCAATTTGGTGAGCACCCGTATTCGATGAGCTTGAAAATACGTTCGTAGTTTAGAGGGAGGAAGCAAAGGCTAGCGCGAGCACCATCTGCTCCATTCTAGTGTAGTTTTCTCTGCCGGACTTAAAGTTTTTGGCGAAGTACACCGGCTTTTCCACGCCCATCTCTGTTTTAACCAATACCGCACTTATGGCATAGGGTGTCGCGCCTAAGTATAAAGTGAGAATTTCGACGGCTCAGTGCCTTTGAAGCACGGGAGGCTAGCTAGGTGTATCTTGATATTTTGAAAAGCTTCTTCGCTTGCGTCCGTCCATCGGAAATTTTCTCCTTTCTTCAAGATGTCGTAAAAAGCCTTGCATTTGTCCGATGATCGTGACACAAATCGCCCCAATGCAGCTATGCACCCGTTTAGTTTCTGCACGTCTTTCACCGTCGCGGGAGATGGAATGTCAATGACGGCTCGTACCTTCTCGGGATCCGCTTCTATTCCCCTGGGAGTGATGATGTAGCCCAAGAATTTCCCCGATGTAACCTAGAAGTCACACTTGGCAGGATTAATCTTCATCTTGTATTTCCTCATTGTTTGAAAGATCTCTCGAAGGTCTCTGACGTGGTTTTTTGATTTCAGACTCTTAACTAACATGTCGTCCACGTAAACTTCTATGGTATCGTGAATCTTGTCTTCGAACATATCGCCTACCAATCGCTGGTATGTAGCCCCATCATTCCTAAGTCCGAATGGCATCTTGGTGTAACAATACAATCCCCTTGGCGTGAAGAAGGATGTGTGTTCCTGGTCCTCGGGCGCCAGTGGTATTTGGTTGTATCCCATGTATCCATCCATTAAAGTCATCGCCTCGTATCCCACTATTGATTCTACTAATTGATCTATACTGGGAAGGGGGAAGCTGTCTTTCGGGAAGGCCTTGTTCAAGTCGCTGAAATCAATACATATTCAGACTCCCCCTTTCTTTTTTGGTACCACGACCATGTTAGATATCCACTGCGGGTAGCGGGACTTCCTTATTATTCCGAATTCTTGTAATTTCTTCAGCTCGCCCTCGACCGCCGCTTGTAACTCTGGCGCGATACGCCTCATTTTTTGTCTAACCGGTTTGAACTTCGGATCAATTTTTAAGTGATGACAGCAGACCTTTGGGTCGATACCCTCCAAATCATGCACTTCCCAAGCGAATACCTCCAGGTTTTCTTTTAACAACGTCGTGAGTTTACTGGTTTCTTCGTCCGATAATAATGCCCCGATCCTCACTACTTTAGGTTCCTCTATCGTTCCCAAGTTTACTTCTTTTAGTCGGCTCAACTGTCGAGAAGTTTGACTTGGTCTCCCCGACTGGGGATGCTTCCTTTAATTGCTATAAAGGGTCCTGTTCTCGCGTTTCGTGTGCCAGGACCGCTTGAGAAATTGCCTCCTCCAATTCTTTTGCTGCCTTCACTTCATTTTCTTTGTTCTTTTCTTGTGTTTGCCGAGCTCGCCGATGCTCATTTATTTCTATGTCAACTTTCATGCATTGTCGTGCCGCCTGAAAGTCGCCCATAACTTCCGCTATTCCCTTGCAAGTCGGGAACCTTAACCTTTAATGGTAGGACGATGCCACGCCCTTTATCCCCGCAACCCATGGGCGCCCGATAATGGCTTCATAAGGTGAAGCGACGTCGACTACGCAGAAAGTGGTTAGTGTGTCGAGGTAGCCACCACCATCTTAAACTCTTAAAGTTACTTCGCCCTTCGGGATGGTTACTGTGCCGTTGAAGCCATAGATACGGTATGTGGATGGGACGAGCATATCGTCTGAGAGTTTCATTCTTCTGAACGTGTCATAGAACAGTACCTCGACTGAACTCCCACTATCTACAAGAATCCTTCTTACTCCCCACTTTTCAATCAACAAGTGTGATGACTAGTGGATCGCTGTGTTCTGTCCGTTTCTTGGGACATCCTTAGCCGAGAACGATATGGGCACCGTCATCCAGGGTTCCATGGGAAGAGACTTGGCTACGCTAAATACCTCTTTACCATCACGATCCCTTTTATGGATCCTAGTGGTGATTACTGGGCCGAGAGCGTAGTTTTGCATAGCCGAATGTGAATGGTGTTTACGAATTGGTTCGCCCTGTCGATGCAGACTTGATGAACTGGCGCATCGGGTGCTGCTTCCGGCCGAAGGGGGTGGAGGACATACTTCCTCAAATATCCATCGCGGATAAGGTGTTGAACAATATCTTTCACCTCTCGACAGTTATTGGTGGAATGGCCCCTATACTGATGGTAGTGACAGTATTCGGGGTGATCTCTGGTCTCTTGGAACCGTGCCCCCTCGATCTCGGGGGTAGTTGATGTCGCTCCTCTTCTCAACTTCCTTGAACACCTCTTCCAAAGAAGCGTTTAGTGGGGCATACGATCGGGCTTCTTTCGGCTTCTTCCCTTTGGCCATCCATTCCCTCTTGTCATTGCTCCTCGGGGAGGGTCCGATCTTTTTTTCCGATCGCTCGATATGGTCGTCCATGACCGTTTTAGTTTCAGACCGACTTCAGCACTGGCTTCTTGTACCCCTCTATCTCTTGATTCAGCCTGAATTTCTTCCAAGGCGATGTAGTGTTCTTGCATTCTTCTCATTTCCTTTAAGGTCTTAGGTTTTTCAGAAAACATGGCAATCCAAATGGGGTCCGATCTCCCAACGCGTTTTCAAACCCAAAGATGGCTTGGTCCACCGGTACCTTCCCGATTTCGGTACACGATTTCCTCCATCTGTCGGTCAAGGTTCTCAATGGCTCTCTGAATCTTCGGGCGAGGGTAAACAACTTGTTCATTCTTGGCCGAGGTCGATGTTATGCATATAGGTCTCAAGGAAGGCCTCGACTAGCGTATCGTACCCGTTGATCGAACCGGTGCGAGCGAATAAAACCAATCTCGCGCCTCGCCCTCCAAACTAGTGGAAAGAATTTACACATGACTACCGGGTTACTTCTCCTTTGGATCGGTGACATGGTATACATCTTAAGGTGTTCGGTCGCATCGCCAGTTCCATCGAATCTAGAGGGGAATGAAGGTAAAGCACACTTAGGTGGGAACGGCATTTGTTCCAATTCTTGAGAGAAAGGCTTTTTCTCGGCTTCACTCATAATCTCGGCCAGCTTATCCTCTTCGCTTCCGCCCGAAAGTTGCTTGATTTTTGCTTCCAACTCCTTAAGCTTGTCTTGAGTTGTCTGATCTTGTCGCCCGTCCCTTCCTCGCCTTTCTTCATCGGTGGACGAGTCCTCGGGTGGTCCATATCTCTGCGTTGGGGGAACCGGAGGTAATGGCGGCTGACCTGACTGATTGGGCCGATTAATGTTACTCTGCCCTATCATGGGTGGCATGTGATCGGATCGGCCACGATAACCCGATGTTCCTCGGCTTTACGACCCTCTTGATCTGGTCCGTTGGTTCCTTAGTTGGTAGTTCTCATACTCCAAGGCTAAATTCCGCTGCTAGAGTTCCCTCAGTTCCGCTTCTTGTCTCCTCTGAATCTCCAAAATGGCCAACAACGTCGGGTCCGTACTTTCATGACTGGAATGTCCATTGGGTTGGTATGGCCGAGGTTGTAATGGTGCTGATGTGGGTGGTGGGGGCGGTATTGGATTGGTTATATGATTGGCAGTTGGAATGGTTTTCGGGCCGATGTCACTTGCTATTGCTCGCCCCAACTGAATCTGCCTAAGACGCTCTTGTTCCCTTCCCAAAGCTTCCTGGTGTTCAATTTGTCGCCTCGTTGATTGCCTCTGAGATCGCGCCGCAAGTGCTTCCTCATCGTCATCGGTGTCTGAAGCTGTAAGTCCATCGACTTGATCGGCTCTTCTCTGAGTTAATATAATCTGGTGCAGAGGTAAGGTGTTATCGTCCCGTCCCAAATCTACTTCCTCGTTTACAACAGGCATCCCTCGCGCAGCTGCATGAGATTCCTCGGGCGGTGGTTGTCGACTGTTCCCTTGCCTCGGCCCCGTTATCCCTGCCTGCATGCTGCTGCTAGTGACCGTGCGATTTCTTAACATCCTTATCGTCCCTGATGTGCTAGCCATTAGTTACGTCGCGTGATAAGACGAGTATCACCCGTACCTACGTCAGCAAATACGAAAAAGAACCCCTTACTTCGACCTGAATTTTCTAACAAAATGCACGGACAAAAAAGGCGAAACGTTCGACCCTACGACTACTGTCACTATGCAGGGTCAACTTTGGTTATTAGGTGGGTTCCGTTTATCTTCCCTATTTTGGTCTTATGCTGAATCTGCAGCTGTACTCACTTCCCCGTCAATATCACTCCGTACGACGTCGCTTTCCGTACGACGTCGCTTTCCGTACGACGTCGCTCTCCGTACTCGACCTATGCATTTAAGTTAGTTTGTCCTTTGTTCTACATGCTCCAAATCATTGATCTTATGCACGTGATGCTTAGAAAGTACGGCAAGTATCCCCTAGAATTAATTTGAACTTGTACTAACTCCACCTTCTCGAGATTTAATTACGACCTTTCCGACGACCTACGCTTCACCGTCGGCTAAAAATTATACTAGATCGACAGTTCACTACACGATGAAACATCTAAAACGCTAACTTTTGGTAACTCCGAGCACCCAACTTCTTACCGCAGCTAAAAACAACTCGCTTAACGCTAACAAACACACAATTATCAAGAACAAACAGTCGTCCCTTCAACAGATTCTTCACGTAGATTCTAACCCGAACTGTTAGTCGCTGGTGAGATCGTGAAGTTTCTCTGTCGATCAAACTGTTGAAGATGCTAAGAGGACGCTGCTACTACTATGACTTTATATGCTCATTAAATGACTCAAAACAGCCATTACTTCGGCCAACAGAGTTCATCGTAGCTTCTACTCCAACACATTAACGTGTATTGAGGAGCTGTTGATCGTCTCTGAAGACTTTAATGGCAAGGTATCCGGAGATCTTAGTCGTGTCCCCTTAGTTGGCGCCAGAATGTAGATGCATTTTACTACAAACTACATCCAAAGGATAGAAATGTACTACTCTTTTCAAATGAAAGTAAACGCTCAACCATGAACACAAGATATACGTGGTTCGGTATGATTACCTACGTCCACGGGGGTGAAAGGATGAATCTTATTACTTTGCGGTGTTACAATGGTGTTGCTCTTAGTGGGATTTCCTTACAAGATGCACTTACTTCTCATTCACTTCTCTCTAATGCTAACTCGGGTTTCTCTCTCTTTCTCTCCCCCAAGATTACAACCTGCCTCTTCTTGAATTCGAGTCGGTCTATTTATAGAGGAGGTTACATACAACTAAGTTAGGGTGTTGGTCACATTACATCTAGTTGATGTTCTGTTGTTGGGCCGACTTCTGCTATCTCGTGTGGCCGATGTGACTTCATCCCTCGCCTGTCTCTTATCCAAGCCGACCTCGTCTGGTGTTCCGATGGCCCGATATCGCTTGTCTTGGTTGCCGCCCTTACGATTGGCCGATGCGTCTCCTACTTTCTTACCCTTTTGACCATATCACCTCGTTTGACCCGCCTTGTCTTGTCTGTATCAGCTTTATCAGAAGTCCAGATCAAGTCTTGTCCGATGTCTGCACGCCCGATCCACGTGGCTCCTTAAATCTCGCGCCCCCTAATCTTCCTTCTATGCTTCGCGTTTCTTCGTATCTGAGTGTATCAGGCCTAGGATATCGCCACCTGGATCTGTGTATAATTTACACCTACAATGAAAAAAGAGAGAGATAATTTTGGAGTGTTAAGAAAATTTTGAGGAGAGAGAAAGTCCAAAATAGTGTTGTATTCTTGATTTCATTTCCTTCTTGTAAAATTTCTAGATTCAATTAATAAAAAGTGTCGTTATTGATCTCAAGTAATGTGTTGATTGTTATGAATTCTTGTGAGGGATGTATTGTAGGATTTCCTGCAACTACACTTTTATTGGATTTTCCTTAGCAAATCACACATGATGTCTGTGGCATATCGCCTGGGTATGCAGAAGTGTAAGCCATGTATTCTTGAAGGAAGTTGTCTGTCCCGCCACTCGATGATCTTCTTCCTTGCATATTCCCTTCTTCAGTATTTATTTTTATTTTTATTTTTTTGAAGAAATAATTCTTGCAGGGTTTGATTTTTTCTGGTTTCCAATCGGTGGTTAAAGACTTTGTGAGGGTTTGGATTTACTGGGTACTTTTCCTTTGAGATTCAGGAAAACTTATTTTGAAATAAAGATACTTTTAATTAGAATTGAAACCCTAATTATGAATGCAAGCAGTGCAATCATTTTGGAGGGATTACAAGTATTGCATGAAAATGGAAATTACTTAAGGAAATACTAAGAAGAATTTTGAGGCAATAGGTGGCGTGACTCTTTCAGGCTTTGAAGGGTTTGAGCCACCGGGCATGCATTATTATTCCTTCGAACTCGTCATCATTGATGAGATTGCAGTAGCCTCCCAAAATAACCTCTGCTACTAGGTATGGATCATTTGTGGAGTCGGGCGAAGGAGGCTGAGCGGCAACTTTCACTACCATATCTCCAACTTGGAATGGGTTTTGATGTTGCAATGCTACTTGATTCTTAGGTTCATTATTCTTGACTAAGATAACCTCCAAATTTTTGATGAAACACTTAAAGGGCCCAGCATCCTATTCACATCTCCTAGTGATGCCCAGGTTGATAATTGGATCCAGTCCCCAGGCCTGACCGAGAGGAGAAGTGACTGGGTGCAGAAAAGGTTGTTCAATAAGATTTACTTGTGTTCGGAATCTGTAGATGAACATCTACGGGATCTCTCCAGGTAATTGGGTTACCCTGGTAAGTTGTTGATACGATAACATGTAATCTTCATGGTTGAATGGCTTGTTGGAAATTCTTTCGAGTATTGACACCGGCAGAGGGGATACTCCCAATTTTGCTTTATTTCCATGTACCCACGAGCACCCCAGAATCATGTTCTAATTTGGAAATTCTTTGACAATGTGGAATTTTCCATGTGTTAGAGCATCTCCCAACTTAATTTCTATGTTAATATAGCCGTATGCGCTTATTACTTCTCCTTCCGGGTTTTTAATAACAATGGGGAGTGGGTAGCCTCATTCTTTGAAATTTCTGCAGCTCTCAGAGTCTTGACATTAATAATGTTGAAGTCAGAGGCCGCGTCAATCAGTGTGCCATCGAACACAACATTCTTTAGGTAAGACATGGTCAGCAGTCCCCAGTTTCACTTTTCAACAGCGCTTCCTGAGAGAGGTTGGGGTTTAAGAGAGACTTCTTCAACAGCAAAGAGTCGCTTGCCCGATGTTTATGGGTGAAAATTATTCCTGCCGGTTTTGGTAATTTGGGGTGTGTGGATGAGGAATGAATCTAAACCTTAAACAAATGCAATACGCGGTGATTGCTTGTAGATTCGAGAGATCAATCTGTGCAAGTCCGGCCTAAACCAAGAAATGGCCGTTCCAGACTTGTTTCGGTAACAAAGTAAAGGAGATAGGGTTGATCTTAGGGAGGGAAGCGAAGAAGGTGTTGAGATTATGAAGGTGTTGGCTATGTATGACTTGTATCAGAAAGCTAAACTGGCTTGCAGGATGTAAGCTATCAGTTCCGGTGTTTGAATACGATTATTTCAACACTTGCCTCTGTTATCTCATCTTGTGCTTGTCTTGTGAAAAATAGGGCGGAGAACCTATTTATACAAGTCTTTTAGCCTAACCTTCGTATATCGTGGGAAGTAGAGAAAGTGGAGTGATGGAGTAGTGTGTTGGTGTCACACGACCAGGCTTGCCCACTTCTCCCATCATCACTAACTGTCCATGACTTCCTGACACGTTCTTGTGATGGCGCGTTATGTGCTGCACGCTGTAAACCGCCAGACCAATACCCCAGTATGTATCCCCTAGTTTGTGACATGATTGATGTCTTGAACGTGTGGATCGTGGGACCCACAGAAAGTAGCATGTAATGCTACGTTATTTCGGAAATTGATACTTGTGAAGTATCGTGTGTATACTATGCAGGTACTGCATCGAGTATATTCAGCATGTATAAAGCATCGTTGTTTGAGAGTCTCAAAATAACCTCATGTACAGCTTACTTCGTGTGATGGTTTGGAGGTTACGCAAGCAAGTCCTCCCTTGGCCGACCACATAGTGTGGTAGAGTGACGGATGGTGATCACCATGACTCTGTACTGACCAATTAACTCTTGACCAGGGTTGTATAACCAAGACAATGAAGTTGGACGGACGAGATGGTCTCTGAGACACTCATCTGCGACCGTTGGTAAAATTAGGGTTTTGGAGTAGGCGCACAAGCACCACTCTTCAGCCTGATCGAATCCAAGCTTGGGATACGAATTTTGGCTGGCCGACCGTACATGCATGTAGATGACATGACAGTGTAGGCTCCCATACCCCATTGTCTCACGAAAGTGTGACCTGGACCACTAAATTCTCCTAGCGAAGTTGAGTGGTCAAGATCAGTTTGCGACAGAAAACTGGTGCCGCAAAAGCCGCACACCGTACCAACTTCGGGCATGCGTTCCAAGACGACCAGGCTTGGTCGGTCTTGGACGATTGCTCCAGCGTGTAGGTGGTAGGCTGGTGTTTACGCCTTTGCCTTACCGTCCCATGAAAACATGATCTAAGCCACTCAATTTGTCCGGAGAAATCGAGCGGTTGAGATTAGTTTTCAATTTGGAAGGACCGACCACACATGTTGGAGGCACGTGAACCGAGGAGAAAAAGAGAGTTCGGTCTTAACCGATTGGGTATAGAGATAAGTTGGCCCACCTTGATCGTGTTGATACTTACCGGACCTGCTTAGCCTATTCCTGGACCCTTCGTCCGATCAGGAGAAGATGGACGCTTATGATCGCGACATAAACCCTAATCAAGGTATTGCCGGCCGCGTGTTGTACCTGTTTTGGAACGCACGAACTAGGACGACCAACTACAGTTGGTCCTGACCGATTGGTCAGGTATATAGGAGGGTCCACGGTGATTGTGTTGACATGCTCCGTGCCCTTTGAATCTACATCTGCACCCTCCATCTATACCTGCGAAGATGGATGATTGAGACTGTTTTGCGACACATGTAATGTGCCGCAAACCCTAATTTAGGGTTTTCCGTCCATACTGCTATGGATTGGACGTTTTGGCAAGCTAGGCCAATCTTTTGGGGAGGACGACCATGCGGGGCCCGCTTTGGTTCGGGAGCGGATGTTCCATACCTGCTTGGGGTTATGTAATCGATCTGGGCCATCCAATCATACTAGTGGAGTTGGATGGTCTTGATCATATCCGGACTGATATGTTCAGTCCGGATGCTCAATTGGGCTAGTATAACACACCGAGAGTGGCTCAATTGGGCTAGTATAACACACCGAGAGTTGCAGCTTGTACGAGTATTTCATACATGTTTCATTATAATTCTTGGAGATTCGTGTTGCTCTGCTGAGAGCAACACTCAGTCGTGATGCCACACTGATAATGAGTACAGGAAATACAAGGCTGGTTGTGCATTAATTAATAATGCTGTAAATTCACATGGTATATGGGATTGTTGCTACATGCTCCAACCTGGATGAATTTCGTGTATTTTATTCACAGAATGGGATTGTTGCCACATGCTACATTCTAGGTGAATTAGTAAAGTGAAGAAGTATTCAACACTTATTAATGGCCTTATCTTTTACAAGATGTTAGCGCATAATTTTTAGGTTTTACAATTTTACCCTTAAATGAAAATCCACCATCAACATTAAGTCCCCTTCCTAGCACATAATGATTACACTATTGTGGGGTAGGCATGAGATGGTGACAAATTTATACATTGAAATGACTAAGTTAAAGTGAATGCATATTTACCGGATTGGTCGACCTCGCCAGGCGTTGCCCTGGGAGTCCTGATTAGGGTTATAGAGAAAGCAGGACTTGATCCGGTGAGTCTCTTTGGTTCCTTTGGTATATATCTGGGCAGAGCTCGGTCCCTTCCTCGGGTCAGGTGTACTCCCTTTTATCATACGACAGCTTTCCTTAGATGTATGCGATAAGCATCGTTGATTTCTATCCCGAAATAGTAGCCTTCATAGGTGGTAAGTAAAGACTTCTTTTCTCCTGGGATTCTGTCGACTTGCGAGATTGTAAAGAATCATTTCACGTAGTTGTTCCTTCTATATATCAGGTACTGCTCCGCACTTATCTGATCTTCTGATTGACTAATTGATTTTTTTTATAACTTCTTCTTCTTTTCATTTTAACATAGAGGCGGTGGACGACTATCATATCACCTCTCCAGAAAGAAGCTTTGAAGTTCATAAGCCCGAAACCCATGCGCACGAAGAAGTAATAGCTAAGATCGACCTTCCACTTCGTGAAGTTGGCCGTGCTATACAGGGGATATCTATTTTTCACCTGCGTATTTCCAGGGGACGTATATGTACCCTTTCAGTTGCGATTGACATGGAGGAGCGGTGGAGGCGCGAGGAAGCGTTGCAGGCACCAGTAAGTGCAATGGCAGAGAGATTTGCAGCGCGGTTGAAGAGGCGGAGGTTTGAGAATAAACGACCTCCAAATAAAGATAAGTTCGATTACCCAATCCAGGACGGCGTGATAATTCTCGATTCCGACACAGACGAACCTGAATGTTTGAAAGCAGTCAGCCCGACTCCTGATGTTGATGTGGCCTTTTATGCTCCTGCTGATGATGTTGGAATGCAGTGCGTTGCTGCAGAAACGTCTTATGCAGAAGACGAGGCAGATCCAAAAAGAGGAGCATCAACAGGCGTTGAAGCAGAACTTATCGGTGGTGCAGGCGCGGTCGACCCTCTTGACGACTAAAACCTATTTTCTTGTTTTTTCCTCTTTCCAAGTATATTCCGTAATTTTTGAACATCTTCCTTGTAATCAGTGGCAGCTGATCCCAAGATTTTATTCTATTATTTGATTAATTGAATAAAGGTTTTACTTCATAATCCTCTGTCAAGATCGTGAATGAACTTTCTTAGGTGCAAGGGTGCGCCTTTACATGTAATTCTTTGTGATAAAATAAATAATGCCATAATGGAATGCCACGGACCTATGTTCTTGATGCAAGATCTTCCTGGCCTTGTTGGGGTGAGTGGTTCAAAGCTCCTTCCCTTTCCGCGCACATCTTTTCCTCAACTCTTTTTCAGGATGTTTTTGCTTAGGGTTTCTTTCCTGACCTTCTCTAGTAGGTTGGTTTAGGCTGGATTTTGTATCTTTAGGGATAAAGAGGCTCTCAGATGGAAATAATACTTCAATTAATTTGAAAATTGAAACCCTAACTATGAATGCAAGTATTGCAATCATTTTCTAGAGGAATTACAAATATAATGTGAAATTGTTATGGAAAACACGTTGGAGGAAGTAGCACAACATCTTAAAGCGTGTAGGATGCTGGAAAGTGGTAGCACAGCATTTTAAGTACGGTAGGGTTTGAGCCACCGCGAATGAATTGTTACGCCTTCTAGCTTGTCAGCATTGATGAGTTTGCAGTAGCCGCCTAGGATGACATCTGCTACCAGGTACGGTTCATCCTCCTTCTCGGTGGGTGAATTAGGTGAGGTAGCCATTTTCACCGTAATGCTTCCGACCTTGAACGCAGTTGTCTTCGTTACTAGGTCTCCAATTTCGAATGGGTTTGGGCATGTAGACATCAGGGTCTTGGTTTTGTCGTTTTTGATCAAGACAGTTTCTAGACTCCTGATAAACTGTTTAAATGGGCCGGCCTCCCATTTGAATCTCTTAGACAAGCTTGGTTTTTTGCCTAGAGCCAGTCCCTAGGACCTATCAGAATGATGGGCGGTTGGTTGTAAAGAGGGTTGCGTGATGAGACTTACTTGAGATCGGAACCTTTCAATATATGCTGACAGGCTCTCTCCAAGAAGTTGTGTCATATTGGAAAGTTGTTGGTGCGGCAAAAAACAATCGTCAGGTCCATAAGGCGTGTTGGAGATTCTTTCAGGTATCGAAGACGGTAGAGGACATACTCCTAGCATTTCCTGGTTGTCATGCATCCAAGGGCGTCCTAGGATCATGTCATAGTTGGGGTGATCTTTGACTATGTAGAACTTTGCTTGTGTCGAGGCATCAGCCAATTTGAATTCAATATCAATGAATCCATATGCATATTTGAGTTCTCCTTCTGGATCCTTAACCACAGTTGGGTGACGGGTATCTTCCTACTTCAGAATCTTTGCCGCTCTCAAGGTCTTGACAGTAATGATGTTAAATTAGGAGGTATTGATGGTGGATTTTCATTTAAGGGTAAAATTTTAAAACCTAAAAATTATGCACTAACATCTTGTAAAAGATAAGGCCATTAATAAGTGTTGAATACTTCTTCACTTCATTAATTCACCTAGAATGGAACATGTGGAAACAATCACATTCTGTGAATAAAATACACGAAATTCATCCAGGTTGGAGCATGTAACAACAATCCCATATACCCTATGAATTTACAACATTATTAATTAATGCGCAACCAGCCTTGTATTTCCTGTACTCATTATCAGTGCGGCATGATGAATGAGTGTTGCTCTCAGCAGAGCAACATGAATCTCCAAGCATTATAATGAAACATGTACGAAATACCCGTACAGGCTGTAACTCTCGGTGTGTTATAATAGCCCGATTGAGCCACTCTCGGTGTGTTATACTAGCCCGATTGAGCATCCGGACTGATCGTATCAGTCTGGATATGATCACGACCATCCAACTCCACCAGCATGATTGGATGGCCCAGATTAATTCCATAACCCCCAAGCAGGTATGTAATATCCGCTGCCGAACCAATGCGGGCCCCGCATGGTCAGTCTCCCCAAAAGATTGGCCTAGCTTTCCAAAACGTCCAAACCATAGCAGTATGGACGTAAAAACCCTAAATTATGGTTTGCGGCGCATTACATTTGTCGCAAAACAGTCTCAACCATCCATCTTCGCAGGTATAGATGGAGGATGCAGATGTAGATTCAAAGGGCACGGAGTATGTCAACACAATCACTGTGGGACCACCTACATACATGACCAATCGGTCAGGACCAACCATGGTTGGTAGTTCCAAATCGTACGCCTGAATGGAGCATGACGCATGGCCTTGAAACCCAAAATTAGGTTTTTGAATCACGAGCGTCCATTTTCTCCGGCAAGAATGGAGGGTCCGAGATTAGATCAAAGTAGGGCCGGCCATACCAACATGACCATCGTGGATCCATATATCCCCTCACCTGATCGGCCAAGGCATACCATGCCTGGTTATCCCAAATCGTTCGCCCAAACTAGTGTGGTCACACCTCCCAAGCAGCAAACTAATCTCAACCGCTCGACTTCTCCGGACTAATTGAGTGGCTTAGATCATGTTTTCATGGAACGGTAAGGCATAGGCATGAACACCATCCTACCACCTACACGTTGGAGCAATCGTCCAAGACCGACCAAGCCTGGTCGTCTTGGAACTCCCGCTCAAGGTTGGTACAACGTGCGGCTTTTGCGGCACCAATTTTCTGTTACAAATTGATCTTAACCACACACCTTCGCAGGACGAATTGAGTGGCCCAGGTCACACTTTCGTGATATAATGAGGTATGGTTCCTACATCGTCATGTCATTTTCATGCATGTACGGTCGTCCATCCAAAATTCTTATCCCAAGCTTGGATTCGATCAGGCTGAAGAGTGGTGCTTGTGCGCCTTCTCCAAAACCCTAATTTCACCAACGGTCGCAGATGCGTGTCTCAGAGACCATCTCGTCCGTCCAACTTCACCTTCTTGGTTATAAAACCCTGGTCAGGGGTTAATTGGTTATTGCGGAGTCATGGTGATCACCACCTGTCACTCTAGCACACCATGTGGTAGGCCAAGGGAGGACTTGCTTGCGCAACCTTCAAACTATCACATGAAGTAGGCTGGACCTGAGATTATTTTAATACTCTCAAACAGAGATGCTTCATACATGCTGAATATACTCGATTCAGTACCTGCATAGTATACACATGATATTTCACAAGTATCAATTTCCTAAATAACGTAGCATTATATGCTACCTTTTGTGGGTCCCTCGATCCACACGTTCAAGTCATCAATCATGTCAAAACCTGGGGGATACATACTGGGGTATTGGTCTGGTGGTTTACAGCGAGCAGCGCACAACGCGCCATCACAAGAAAGTATCAGGAAGTCATGGACGGTTAGTGATGATGAGAGAAGTGTGCAAGCCTGGTCGTGTGACACCAACACACTACTAAACTACTCCATCACTCCACTTTCTCCACTTCCCACGAGATACGAAGGTTAGGATAAAAGACTTGTATAAATAGGTTCTCTGCCCTATTTTTCAAAAACAAAACAAGACAAGACAAAACAGAGAGAGCATAACACAGAAACCAAGTGTTAGCGTCCATATCCTGCTTGCGTTAATTACAAGCCTGCTCACCTTTCTGTTGCAAGTAATACATATCTAACACCTTCACAATCTCAATACCTTCTTCGCTTCCCTCCCTAAGATTAACCCCATCTCCTTCACTTTGTGACCAAAACAAGTCTGGAACGGCCATTCTTTTTGGTTTAGGCCGGACTTGCACAGATTGACCTCTCGAATCTACAAGCCCTCACCGCGCAGTGCATTGTTTAAGGTTTAGATTCATTCCTCATCCACACACCCCAAATTACCAAAATCGGCAGGAATAGTTTTCACCCACAAACAATTGGCGACCACAGTGGGAGGTTAATCTCTCGGTTTTGAAGTCAATTTCTACGAAATTCGATTCAACCTAATCAATTTCAAAAAAGGGTATATCTTAAAACCGATTCAATCGGAAATTCATTTCAAGATGGTGGAACTCAGGTCTGGATCAGTGTCAATCCCGATGGAGCTAGTTTGGATAACACTCCCTTGTCAATGTACCTGTCAGTGGAGCTGCTGTGGTCAATACATCTCGTGGAGCCGTAACTTCCATCACTAACGTTAGCGGAGCAGGAGATATTCCAGTAGGTATAACGCCTCCCATCACCAGAGCCAGAGCATCCGTGAATCCTGGCATCTCCTCAAGTGTAATTCCTCCGGTAGTCACCAGAGCAACTACTTTCACTCCTTCATCAGGATGAGGAGCCGGAGGGACGAGAGGAGGACCTTCTCCCATTACCAGTGCAGACTTGATGGAGAAGCAGGAAGTTCTTGCTAAGACTCAAACGGATATGGCCGCAACTTAGAAAGAGGTACTCACTTTTCTTAAGACATTAATTGATCGATTGCCACAAGAGCCGCAATAGCCCCTAGAGCCAACAAGGAACGCATTCAACGCACCGGAGAAGGTACTTCAGAGGCGCGGACCTATATGGACCTAATCAAAGAAGTGACATCATATATGAACGGTCCTGTCATGGAGGCTCCTACACTGGGGACTGATCCTCACAACGATCCTCCTCAAGTCAATAGTTTTACTATGAACCAGAGGCTGGTGGATTGGGAAGCGGTTTCTCTAGTGGAAAGTTTATGCGAACTTTCACACCTCTCGAAGAATCAGCGCGCGGAGACGTTTTGCTGCAATTAACCAGAGGAAGGTCACAACCGTGCCCTACATATCACCGCACGCATCAAGGATTCAGAGTTCAAGACGACCCTTACCGATACAGGAGCGTCTTCGAATGTGATTACTCTAAAGACTCTCAGGACATCCAAGGTTCTCCTAGGAAAGGTCGTACGGAAGCCTACCACAATGACGAACTTCGAGGGAAACCAAACCAACACATACGGGAGAAGCTCCGCGGAAAGAATCAGACAAGTTCGTTGGGTCCCACTCCCACGTGGGCATCAATTCAGGAAGAAGACCGCCTTGCATCATTGAGGGCTAAAACCCACGATGCATCTTTGATGACGAAGCATTCTTCTCCATCCTGTAAAGCCACGACCCACGTTCACACGAAGAGGGAACGAACTTTTGTGTCGAGTCGTGACCAGAAAGGGAAAACGGTATGTCGACGCTGCCATTATCAATTAGCAGGGGAGACTGTTACCCAGTTTCTCCATCCAATGGAATGATACAACAGAAACGAACCACGAGAACAAGTGCTAGATGCTCCACAACAGCTGCAATATGGCACAAACTCCACAATTGATGAGATTGAAATCGTTGAGGAATCTCCTATGCCTATCTCCATCAGCTCAACCTTGTGTACGGATAAACGCACGAAGGTCATGGAACTTCTCAAAGGGTACCAGGACATGTTTGCTTGGACGTATGAAGAAATGTCCTGTCTAGACGAAGAATTGGTCACCCATCATCTACATGTCATACATGGATCCAAGCCGATCAAGAAATCTCCGAGGAAATTCAGGCACGAGATAAAAGAAAGAATCAAGAATGAGATTCAGAATTTGCTAGATACCGGCTTCGTTAAGCTCGGCCATCATCCAGCCTGGTTGGCTAATGTAGTTCCGGTAAAGAAAAACGGAAAGATCAAGTGCTGCATATATTTCAGAGACTTGAACAAATGCTACCCAAAAACGATCCTCCTCTACCTAACATCGACATGTTAGTAGATGCCACCAGCGGACACGGAATGTTCTCCTTCATGGATGGTTACATCGGCTATAATCAGATAAGGATGTATGAGCATGACGCAAGTAAGACAACCTTTCGAACTCCTCTTGGCAATTTTTACTATACTGTTATGACTTTTGGTTTAAATAATGCCGGTGCAACGTATCAACACGCTATGACGACAATCTTCCACGACATGGTGCATAAGCAAGTCGAAGACTACGTGGATGATATAGTAATCGAATCCAAGACTCAAGCCATCCTCACAATGCCGCTGCCGTGAAACGTGAAGGATCTCCAAAACTTCATGGGAAAGGTGAACTTTTTCTTCATTCACCCCTTGTTAAAGAAAGGATAAAGTTTCGTCTGGACCGCACTACAACAGGAAGCGTTTTGGAGGATTTAACAAATATTGTCATCTCTGAATCATCACAAAGGGTTCGCCTATTATGTCATCCCAGACAAGAGTGAGCATAGGACATCTTCAGATCCACTCAAGCCGACACCTCATGGGAGCAGCCTCAAGAAGATAATGATGTCCGCGCGTCATATTTATCAAGATCCGGGAGAATCACTTTATCAAACGATGGTGCATGTCTATCGTGCTATGTTGGAGAATATGCGTTTTTGGTCATCCTCTGGACTTCGTGAAGCTATTGAATGCTTATTTACAACAGCATACGCCCTGCTAAAAAGAACCAGTTTCGCTGAAGAAGCAAGAGGAAAGTCACCGAGATACAACATATTGCGCGTCCAACATCGCCAACTCTGACTCCAGTACCATATGCACGACTGCCATAATGGTGAAACAATGTCCAACATATCCAAAAGCTCTGGATACTCGTGGGCAGGGGACTGTCTCCCTCTTCTCTATTTCATGAAGAAACGTCAAGTAAGCCATATGTTTCATTTTATCCCTCTAATAATGAGACGAGCTCTACCACTATATGAAGACTGCCAAGTTCGTGCCTGTAGCTATCACGCCCCTCCATGCCAGTCTCTTCTGATCACAGCTTCTTCCAAGAACTGTTGTTGCTCGTCGATTGATACCATCCAGATCTTCACTATATCAACAACCATTACGTACAAAAGACCCATCGGACATACAAGATAGATCCACGTAGACCACGCTTTGGGACTGAGGCTCAGCATGAAGTTCCTTCACCGTCAGTCAAGGACTTCTTCAACACAAGAGAGGTGGTCAGTTAAGAAGCATGGAATTCGCAAGGGTAAATCGAACTGAAGAGGAAGCCACTTCAACACTGCCTCCAGAAGAAGCTTCTTCAATGGTCTATTCAAGAGCCGCCTCAACGCTCTCTTCGGGACCCACGTTCGCTTCAGAATCCTGCTTCAACACCCTCTCCAGGATCCACCTCAACGTTCGCACCAGAAGCCACTTTAACACCCTCTCAATCCGTTTCAACACTCAAGCTACATCAGTAATCTGCGCTCTGGTCAAGTTATCTTTGATATACTCATTGCTCAACATACGTCTCATCCATCCTTCATGAGGGCCCAGCGGAGCATAAGAAACCTTGAAGTCGATAGGAGAAGGGTTATCTTGTGGAACGGATATTTTCATATAGTTGAAAGGGCACGGTGAACAACTCATCACCAATGTTCGACATATCTTTGAAGTTTTCAACACCTCCTGACTTGGCACCAGAATTATGCCCAGAAGACAGGAGTCAGTAGTTGTGTAAAAGCACATGAGATGTGTAGTCACACATTACAGAACACACATTCACGTTGGAGTACACAAGTCCGTAATTGCTCAAGTTTCAAGTACGGTGTTGATCAAGCCACAAGTCCAGATCAATTTTCAAGTCCGGATCAATTTTCAATTCCGGATCAATTTTCAAGTCCGGTATTTCTCAAGTTTCTTCAAGTCCAGTATTGATTAATCCACAAGTCCGGATCAAGTCAAAATTCCGACATTGCTCAATTTTCAAATCCGGTATTGATTAAGTCACAAGTTCGGTGTCGGTCAAGTTTCAAGTCCGGTGTTGGTCAAGTTCCAAGTTCGGATCAATTTTCAAGTCCGGATCAATTTTCAAGTCCGGATCAAGTTTCAAGTACGGATCAATTTTCAAATCTGGTATTGATCAAAGTCACAAGTCTGGTATTCGAATAAAATAGGCACACGCATCTGTGCCTATTTTCATTCGAAACATAGGGTCGACGTTCAGTCAGGCACGCGGCGGGTCCCACTTGATACCAGCCCCATATTGGTCGAAGCAGGAATAGCCGGCCTCAAGCAAAGCAGGCACATGGCACGAAGTGGACCCACGATTAATCGAAGCGGGCGTATGATGAGTCTCACGTTCAACCAAAGTAGGCACGCAGTGGACCCACGTTTAACTGAAGCAAGCACTTCAAGCCCACGTTCGATCAAGCAGGCGCAACATCCCCACGAACGAAATAGGAGTAATAGTCCATCAAAGCAGGCAAGACCGACATCATGCTAGGGGAACGCTCGCCCGGACGTCTCTTGAACGTGACATGCTCGAAGGACAGGACGACCCGTCTCTCCTGGTATCATCTAAATTTGTCTCATAAGTTTTATCTTTAACTGTCACCATCTCATGCCTACCCCACAATAGTGTAAATATTATGTGCTAGGCAGGGGACTTAATGTTGATGGTGGATTTTCATTTATGGGTAATATTGTAATACTTAAAAATTATGCGCTAACATCTTGTAAAAGATAAGGACATTAATAAGTGTTGAATACTTCTTCACTTCATTAATTCACCTAGAATGGAGCATGTGGCAACAATCCCATTCTATGAATAAAATACAAGAAATTCATCTAGGTTGGAGCATGTAGCAAGAATCCCATATACCCTGTGAATTTACAGCATTATTAATTAATGCGAAACCAGCCTTATATTTCCTGTACTCATTATCAGTGCGACATGACGACTGAGTGTTGCTCTCAGCAGAGCAACACGAATCTCCAAGCATTATAATGAAACATGTACGAAATACTCGTACATGATGCAACTCTCGGTGTGTTATATTGGCCCGATTGAGCCACTCTCGGTGTATTATACTAGCCTAATTGAGCATCCGGATTGACCGTATCAGTCTGGATATGATCACGACCATCCAAATCCGCCAGCATGATTGGATGGCCCAGATCAATTCCATAACCCCCAAGCAGGTATGAAATATCCGCTGCCGAACCAATGTGGGCCCCTCGTGGTCGATCTCCCCAAAAGATTGGCCTAGCTTGCCAAAACGTCCAAACCATAGCAGTATGGACGTAAAAACCCTAAATTAGGATTTGCGACGCATTACATGTGTCGCAAAACAGTCTCAACCATCCATCTCCGTAGGTATAGATAGAGGATGCAGATGTAGATTCAAAAGGCACGGAGTATTCAACATAATCACTGTGGGCCCACCTACATACCTGACCAATCGGTCAGGACCAACCATGGTTGGTCGTTCCAAATCGTACGCCTGAATGGAGCATGACGCACGGCCTTGAAACCCAAAATTAGGGTTTTGAATCACGAGCGTCCATTTTCTATGGCACGAATGGAGGGTCCGAGATTAGATCAAAGCAGGTCCGGCCATACCAATATGACCATCGTGGGTCCATCAATCCCCTCACCTGATCGTCCAAAGCATACCATGCCTGTTTATCCCAAATCGTTCGCCAAAACTAGTGTGGTCGCACCTCCCAAGTTGCAAACTAATCTCAACCGCTCGACTTCTCCGGAAGAATTGAGTAGCTTAGATCATGTTTTCATGGGACGGTAAGGCATAGGCATGAACACCAGCCTACCACCTACACGTTGGAGCAATCGGCCAAGACCGACCAAGCCTGGTCGTCTTGGAACGCCCGCTCAAGGTTGGTACGACGTGCGGCTTTTGCGGCACCAATTTTCTGTCGCAAATTGATCTTAACCACAGATCACACTTTCATGATATAGGTATGGGTGCCTACACCGTCATGTCATTTACATGCATGTACGGTCGGCCAGCCAAAATTCGTATCCAAATCTTGGATTCGATCAGGCTGAAGAGTGGTGCTTGTGCGCTTCTCCAAAACCCAAATTTCACCAACGGTCGTAGATGCGTGTCTCAGAGACCATATCGTCCGTCCAACTTCACCGTCTTGGTTATACAACCCATGTCATGAGTTAATTGTTCAATGCGGAGTTATGGTGATCACCACCTATCACTCTACCACACCATGTGGTCGGCCAAGGGAGGACTTGCTTGCGCAACCTCCAAACTATCACATGAAGTAGGATGGACATGAGATTATTTTAAGACTCTCAAACAGCGATGCTTCATACATGCTGAATATACTCGATGCAATATCTGCATAGTATACACACGATACTTCACAAGTATCAATTTTCTAAATAACGTAGCATTACATGCTACTTTTTGTGGGTCCCACGATCCACACGTTCAATACATCAATCATGTCACAAACTGGGGGATACATACTGGGGTATTGGTCTGGAGGTTTACAGCATGCAACGCACAACGCGCCATCACAAGAACGTGTCAGGAAGTCATGGACGGTTAATGATGATGGGAGAAGTGGGCAAGCCTGGTCATGTGACACCAACATACTACTCCACTACTCCATTTCTCAACTTCCCACGAGATACGAAGGTTAGGCTAAAAGACTTGTATAAATAGGATCTCCGCCTTATTTTTCAAAAAAAGAACAAGACAAGACAGAATAGAGAGAGCATAACACAGATCCAAGTGTTAACGTCCAGAGCCTTCTTGCATTAATTACAAGCCTGCTCACCTTTTTGTTGCAAGTCATACATAGCCAACACCTTCATAATCTCAACACCTTCTTCGCTTCCCTCCCTAAGATCAACCCCATCTCCTTTACTGTGACCGAAACAAGTCTGGAACGGGCATTCTTTTTGGTTTAGGCCGGACTTGCACAGATTGACCTCTCGAATATACAAGCATTCACCGCACAGTGCATTATTTAAGGTTTAGATTCATTCCTCATCCACACACCCCAAATTACCAAAATCGGCAGGAATAGTTTTCACCCACAAACAGGAGGCCGTATCAATCAATGCGCTATCGAACTCAATATTTCTCAAATGAGTGACGGTTAGGAGTCTCCAGTTTTCTTTGCTCGTATCTTTCAGGAAAGACTGGGGGTTCCTGGAATGCTTCTGGATACAAACGTATGCCTGATACAATGCGGTTGAGATCCGTAAATATGTCTTGACGCTGTCCTTTGGAGAAATACAATATTTCACACAAGTGATCCATCATAGATTGTACATTCTTGCGAACAGAATCCCCAGAAATCATACAGTTCCTAAGAGGAAGAGGATCTCTATGAACACCTTTATTTCCAAGTCGGAGTTCTCCTGTCTCTATCTTTTCCCTGAAGATTTTTTTCAGCCTGTTACAATCTTTGGTTGGATGGTGAACGAATCTATGGTAGCAGCAGTATTTAGAGTCCGCCATGTCTTTCTCAGTTGGAGGACGTCTGATAGGAGGTATCTTGATGGCGTCGTCTTGGATCCACGCTTCTAAGAGTTCTATCACTTCATTCATGGGGAAATGAAAACATGTATCTTCGGTGTCTTGTGCAGGAGTTTTGTCCGCTCCTTTCCGAGATGAAGTCTTGTGTGCCGGGGATGCCCGCTTGGTTTGTTGTTCCGTCGCTGAAGCTTTCATTTTTTCTCCTCCGCCTACTACACTCAAAAAAGGACTAGTGTTGTATTGCTTATTCGTGAGACGCCTGCTTCCTCGACTTTCACGTGAATCTTCACTTCAAACAACTCTGGTTCTTTCTAGCAATGCTAGTGCGGTTGTTGCTGAACGTTTGGCAGCTTCATGGAGTTCAGAGAACGTTTGAAAGCCCAGATTCTCTAATAGAGCGCGGTATATGGGTATCATCCCATTGATGCACAACTCCAACAATTGTCGTTTGGTGATGTTCGGGTCATGACAATCCAGTGCTCGGGTTCTGAACCTCTTAACGAAGTCGTTGGGATGCTCGTTGTTCCGCTGAAGAATTCTTCTCAGATCTGAGAAGGTAATCTGTTCAGACACGAAGAAATACTATTTGTAGAAGGCACTGACCATCTCGTTCCAAATGGATATGCTGTTAGGTGCGATGTTGTTGTACCAGGTGTACGCCCTTCCCGTAAATTAATTTGAAAATTCTTTTAGGCGGAGAACATGATTGTATTCATGCTCCCCTAAAGATTCTAAGAATCGAGAGACGTGTTCACGAGCATTACCAGTACCATCGTAGAGGGAGAATTGGGGGAGGGGTGTAACCTCTGGGAAGAGGAGTTCGATGCACATATTGAGGGTACGACGGCTGATGCTGGTGTACATCCGTTTGGTCCCATTTGCCTCGATTTTGGAGAAGTCATTCCATGTCCTCATGTGTGATGAAGTTGGATGGTTGGTTCCTTTCTCTTGGCCGTTCAGGAGAAATGTGAGTTTCCTCATCCATGCGTGCCAGGATGGAAACTTCTCCCATGGGTTGTCGTGAACCTTGCGGCAATCGTTCAGTCAAAGTTATGAGGAAAGTGAGTACCTATTTCTAAGTTGCGGCCATATCCGTTTGGGTCTTATCCAGAACTTCATGTTTCTCCATTAAGTCTGCAATGGTAATGGGTGGTGGTCCTCCTATTGTCCCTTCGGCTCCTCGTCCTGATGAAGGAGTGAAAGTTGTTGCTCTGGTGACCACCGGAGGCGTTACGCTTGAGGAGATGCCGGAATTAGTGGCTGCTCTGGCTCTGGTTATGGTAGGTGTTACACTTACTGGAATATTTCCTGCTATGCTGGCGCGATGGTAGAGGTGATGGCTCCACAAGATGTATTGACTACAGTAGCTCCACTGACAGGTACATCGACACCAGGAGTGTTATCCACACTAGCTCCATCAGAATTGATTGCTGATCCAGACCCGAGTTCCACCATCTTGAAATGTATTGTTGATTGAATTGGTTCTAAGATTTACCCTTTTGAAATTGATAAAATTGAATCGGATTTCGAAAAAATTGACTTAACAACCGAGAGATTAATCTCCCACTGTGGTTGCCAATTGTTTATGGGTGAAAACTATTCCTGCTGGTTTTGGTAATTTGGGGTGTGTGGATGAGGAATGAATCTAAACCTTAAACAAATACACTACGCGGTGAGTTCTTGTAGATTTGAGAGATCAATCTATGCAAGTCCGGCCTAAACCAATAAATGGCCGTTCCAGACTTGTTTCGGTCACAAAGTGAAGGAGATAGGGCTGATCTTAGGGAGGGAAGCGAAGAAGGTGTTGAGATTGTGAAGGTGTTGGCTATGTATGACTTGTATCAGAAAGATGAACTGGCTTGCTGGATGTAAGCTATCAGTTCCGGTGTTTGAATACGATTGTATCAACACTTGCCACTGTTATCCCGTATTGTGCTTGTCTTGTGAAAAATAGGGCGGAGAACCTATTTATACAAGTCTTTTATCCTAACCTTCGTATCTCTTGGGAAGTGGATAAAGTGGAGTGATGGAGTAGTGGAGTAGTGTGTTGGTGTCACACGACAAGGCTTGCCCACTTCTCCCATCATCACTAACCGTCCATGACTTCCTGACACGTTCTTATGATGGCGCATTGTGCGCTGCACACTATAAACGGCCAGACCAATACCCCAGTTTGTGACATGATTGATGTCTTGAACGTGTAGATCATGGGACCCACAGAAAGTAGCATGTAATGATACGTTATTTAGGAAATTGATACTTATGAAGTATCGTGTGTATACTATACAGGTACTGCATCGAGTATATTCAGCATGTATGAAGCATCGCTGTTTGAGAGTCTTAAAATAACCTCATGTCCAGCCTACTTCGTGTGATGGTTTGGAGGTTGCGCAAGAAAGTCCTAGAGTGTAGTAGAGTGACGGATGGTGATCACCATGACTCCGTACTAACTAATTATCTCCTGACCATGGTTGTATAACCAAGCCGGTGAAGTTAGACGGACGACATATATGGTCTATGAGACACTCATCTGCGACCGTTAGTGAAATTAGGGTTTTGGAGTAAGCGCACAAGCACCACTCTTCAGCCTGATCGAATCCAAGCTTGGGATACGAATTTTGGCTGGCCGACCGTACATGCATGTAGATGACATGATAGTGTAGGCTCCCATACCCCATTGTCTCACGAAAGTGTGATCTAGACCACTAAATTCGTCTGGCGAAGTTGAGTGGTCAAGATCAATTTGCGACAGAAAACTGGTGTCGCAAAATACGCACGCCGTACCAACTTCGGGTATGCGTTCCAAGACGACCAGGCTTGGTCGGTCTTGGACGATTGCTCCAGCGTGTAGGTGGTAGGCTGGTGTTTACATCTATGCCTTACCATCCCATGAAAACATGATCTAAGCCACTCAATTCGTCCGGAGAAATCGAGCGGTTGAGATTAGTTTGCAATTTGGAAGGAGCGACCACGCATGTTGGAGGCACGCGAACCGAGGAGAAAAAGAGAGTTTGGTCTTGGACGATTGGGTATAGAGATAGGTGGGCCCGCATTGATCGTGTTGATACTTACCGGACCCGCTTAGCATATTCCTGGACCCTTCTTCCGATCAGGAGAATATGGACGCTTATGATCGCGACATAAACCCTAATCAGGGTATTGCCGGCCGCGTGTTTTACCTAGTTTGGAACACACGAACTAGGATGACCAACTATAGTTGGTCCTGACCGATTGGTCAGGTATATAGGTGGGTCCACGGTGATTGTGTTGACATGCTCCGTGCCCTTTGAATCTACATCTGCACCCTCCATCTATACCTGCGAAGATGGATGGTTGAGACTGTTTTGCGACACATGTAATGTACCGCAAACCCTAATTTAGGGTTTTCCATCCATACTGCTATGTTTTGGACGTTTTGGCAAGCTAGGCCAATCTTTTGGGGAGGCCGACCATGTGGGGCCCGCATTGGTTCGGCAACGGATGTTCCATACCTGCTTGGGGTAATGGAATCGATCTGGGCTATCCAATCATACTGGTGGAGTTGGATGGTCATGATCATATCCTGACTGATACGGTCAGTCCGGATGCTCAATCGGGATAGTATAACACACCGAGAGTTGCAGCCTGTACGGGTATTGCGTACATGTTTCATTATAATTCTTGGAGATTCGTGTTGCTCTGCTGAGAGATACACTCAGTCGTCATGCCGCACTGATAATGAGTACAGGAAATACAAGGTTAGTTGTGCATTAATTAATAATGTTGTAAATTTACAGGGTATATGGGATTGTTGCTACATGCTCCAACCTGGATGAATTTCGTGTATTTTAGTCACATAATGGGATTGTTGCCACATGCCCCATTCTAGGTGAATTAGTAAAGTGAAGAAGTATTCAACACTTATTAATGGCCTTATCGTTTACAAGATGTTAGCGCATAACTTTTAGGATTTACAATTTTACCCTTAAATGAAAATCCACCATCAACACCCGACACAACACGATTGAGGGCTGTAAATATGTCTTGATGTTGCGCCTTGGAGAAATATAGGATCTCGCATACGTGCTGCATCATGGACTGAACAGTTTTGTGAATGGAGTCCCCAAAGAGCATACAACTCCTTACTGGAAGAGGATCTCTGCGAACTCCCTCATTGCCCAGTTGGAGTTCTCCTTCCTTTACCTTTTCCTTAAAGATGCACTTCAATATAGTGCACTCATTAGTCGGGTGATGGATGAACCTATGGTAACAGCAATACTTGGTATTTTCCATTTCCTCTTCAGTTGGCGGGTGCCTAATAGGAGGCATCTTGATGGCATCATCTTGAATCCACACTTCCAAGAGTTCAATTACTTCTTCGATTGGGAATAATAAATCTAAGGCAGCTTCTCCGTCTTCTTGGTGTTACACATGAGCTTTGGTTGCGTCCTTCCGAGGTAGAGCCGCCTGATGTGCTGGTACTGCATGTTTGGGTTGTTGTTCTTCCGCTGGAGCTTTCCTTTTCCCTCCTTCACTCACTACACTTACAGAGGGGACGGTATTATATTTCTTGTCGATGAGGCATCTGTTTCCTCCAGTTTCGCGTGCGTTTTTACCTCTAGACGGCTTGGTTCTTTCTAACAATGCTGGTGTTGTTATGGCCGACCATTTATCAGCTTTATGAAGTTCATAGAACATATGGAAACGTAGATTCTCTAGTAAGACACGATAAATGGGAAACATGCCATTGATGCAAGAGTCCACCAATTTTTGTTCAGTCACATTTGGGTCGTGACAATCCATCACCAGAATTCTGTGTCTCTTGACATAATTATTCGGATGTTCATTGTTTTGTTGGAATATCCTTCCTAAGTATGAAAAGATGATTTTCTCAGACACAAAGAAATACTTCTTGTAGAAATCTGCGACCATCTCATGCCAGTTGGATATGATGTTTGGTGCAATGTTGTTGTACCAGGTATACTCTCTTCCAGTAAGTGACTTTGAAAATTCTTTCAGGCAGAGGATATGATTGTACTCGTGTTCACCCAAGGATTCTAAAAATCGAGAGATATGTTCATGTGCATTACCAGTGTCGTCATATAGGGAGAATAGAAAAGAAAAATATACCCTTGGAAGAGGAACTCTTTGCACATTAGGAGGATATGATGGTTGATGCTGGTGCATGTCCACCAGGTTTTCTCTGTCTTGGTTTCGGAGAAGTCATTCCAAATCTTCATGCATGATGAAATTGGATGGCTGATTCCCCTCCAATGGACGGGCCTCTTCATCCACAAGGGTGCTCCCTGCTGAGGTGCTGGAGACAAGAGTATTAAAAGCGCTCCTTATTAGCTATGGTAGGCGTGGTTCATGTGGTAGTCGCTCCGTTTACATCTTGAGGAAAGTAAGTTCTTCCTTTTGAGTTGAAGCCATGCCCTTCTGAGCCTTAGCAAGAACTTCTTGTCTTTCCATCAAATCTGCAATGGTAATTATGGGTTGGCCTCCTCTGGTTCCTCCAGTTTCTCGTCCCGATGGTGGAGTGGCGACAGATCTGGTGACAACTGGGGGCGTCACGCTTGAAGAAATATTGGGGGTGGCGGAAGCTGCTCTGGCTTTGGTGATCGTTGGTGTAACGCCTGAGGGAACATTTCTTGCGCCGCTGGTGTTGTTGATCATGCTAACATGTGGTAAGTTGATGCCACTGGAAGGGACGTTAATATAAAAGACATTATCAGCGCTGGTGGCATCATGTCTTGTTGCTGATCCGGATCTAAGCTCTACCATTTTGAAATTGGAATTGAAAAAATGAAATTAAAAATTAATATTGCAACCGACGGATTAATCTCCCACTGTTGTTTCCAATTGTTTGTGGATAAAAAATGTTTCTACTGGTTTTGGTAATTTGGGTGTGTGGATGAGAAACAAATCTAAACCTAAAACCAATGTACTGCATGGGAGTACTTTAGATTCGAGAGATCAATATGTACAATCCTGGCCTAAACCAAGAAATGGCCGTTCCAGTCTTGCTTCGGTCACAAAGTGAATGAGAAGGGTTAGTCTTAGGGAGGGAAGCAAAGAAGGTGTTGAAACCAGAATGGTTAATTCCGAAGGTGTGGCAATTTTATGACTTGTATCAGAATTTGGAACTGGCTTGCAGAATGTAAGCTATCAGTTCTTTGGTGATTTCTGGATATTGTGTTGTTGTTCTAACCCGAAACTTGTTGTTTGGTGGAAATAGGTGATCAAAATGCGGGGGTCTAACAACCTCACCCAATATTTCGATTAGAAATATGTAAGGACAACTCCGAGTTGTTTTCTAGAGAATCAACAAGACTCAATCAATGAAAAAAATATCAAGGATTTATTATCTCAATCTCTCGATTTGATTTACTCAAGCAAACATGATTCGCGAGCCTAATCAAAGAGAGATAACTTGGATGGTACCAAAGACCAATATCCAAGTGTCAATCGATTTAAATCAACAACCGATAAGGTCGGATATTCTAATCGATTGAACAACGCACAACCTGTATTTTTTCAACTATATAACAAAATATAATGCGGAATAGAAATAACACAGATACCAGAATTTTGTTAACGAGGAAACCGCAAATGCATAAAAACCCCGGGACCTATTCCAGATTAAACATACACTATATTAAGCCGCTACAGACACTAGCCTACTCTAAATTAACTTCGGTATGGACTGTAGTTGAACCCCAACCAATCTCACACTGATCCAAGGTATAGTTATGCTCTTACGCCTCTGATCCCAGCAGAATATTGCGCACTTGATTCCCTTAGCTGATCTCACCCACAACCAAGAGTTGCTACGACCCAAAGTCGAAGACTTTAGCAAACAAATCTGTCTCACACAGAAAAGTCTACAGGTAATAGATAAATTCGTCTCCCACGAATAAACCTATGAGTTTTGTTCCGTCTTTTGATAAATCAAGGTGAACAAGAACCAATCGATAAAACCAGACTTATATTACGAAGAAACAATTTCAGTTTCATCAATCACCTCACAATAAACTTAATCGACGCAACGAAGAAGATTATTGAGGAATCACAAACAATGAGACGAAGGTGTTTGTGACTACTTTTATCTTGCATATCAGAGATAAAAATCTCAAGCCAATTATTACAATTGTACTCGTACGATAGAAACAGCAAGATCAGATCACACAACTACAAGAAAAGTAGTATCGGTCTGGCTTCACAATCCCAATTAAGTCTTTAAGTCGTTAACCCGAATTTAGAGAGAAAACTCAAGGGTTAATGGAGATCGACTCTAGCTTAGAGAAAACTAGTATCACACAAGAAAAGTGTGTGGGGATTAGTTTTTCCAATGGCTAGAGTTCTCCCTTATATAGTCTTTCAAATCAGGGTTTGCAATCAATGTTAGCTTAGTAACGAAGCATTCAATATTCACCGTTAGATGAAAACCTGATTATATACAAGCTAATATCTCTCAACCGTTAGATCGAAAACTTAGCTTGCCATACACACATGTACTTGACATTTTGATTTCGTGTAATCGTACCCAAACGTGTACAATGTTTGGTTCAATATTAGTCAACCAAATAGTTAGCCAAATGATAACTTTCATATCAACCATATTCCTTAGTAATTTAAGATAAGTTCACGAACACCGTTTTCAGAACTATAACCTCTTGAGTTCGCGAACTGAGTGCGCGGACTCAAGCAAACTGGTTGAAGTTAATAAACTCCAACAGAATTTCTCGGGATGAGAACTTCCATCAGTTCGCGGATTGCACCCGAGCTTCAACTTCAGCAGATATTCTCGGGTTCGAGAACTTACGCCAGTTCGCGGACTGTGTTGCTACTCACGTTCCGGTTCCACTTTATCAACAAAGTTCGCAAACTTCGGTTCAAGTGTCAAGGACTTATACATATATGTGTTTCCACAATAATGTTTATATCCCACAATGGTTATATAGTCTAAACTCTCATTTCAATCATTGAAACATTCTCAGAGGGCGTTATATAGTTGTTATTCACAAACTATTTTTCGTCAGAGCAATTTTCATAATGATTGAAACATAACATGACTTTCGTCATGTAACACCCCTTATCACTTGTATAGTTAGTAATAGGCTGTCCCTTAGATAATTTTGGGTGTTAGATAAAACCACTCAGTTGGGTAGGTTAAAATAAATAAAACTTAAGTTGATATTAGCTGTAGAAAAAAAAAAAAAAAAAAACTAGTTCTAGCTTTTGCCGTGGAAGAGGTTAGGGAGAACTATCGGAAGTGAAATCAAGGGAGAGATATTTCGGAATTGAGCTCAAGCCAAAGGCAAGTTTGTTCTTTCTCTATCAATTCTTATTATTAAGCATTGAATTTGATTTTGTAGATATAGGTGAACCTTTTGAGTTTAAATCTCTAGTTTAGGTTTTGAGATTGATGCTTTTTCTGAAATCTGAGTAGCAGAAGATGTTTGCATATTAGAATGAATTTGAACCGTTATAAATTGTTGAGTTTTGGATATGTTGTTCATAACTAGTCCATAGATACCTCAGCAAAATTTCATGCCAATCAAATAGGTGCAGGTACCCAAATTGACTACGTTTCAGAGATTTTAGGTTCTGAATTCTGCCAGAACGTGAATAGATTAGATACCTATGGATTAGAAGTTTTGTTTCTTAAATTTATATGAATTTTGGATATGATAAACCCATTTTTATTCTTATGCTACTGTATAAATTTCAAAGGAATATGATTTGATTAGGTACCCCAATTAGGCAGAACTTATCAACTGTGACTGTATGTTTTCAGTCTGAACTATACACATAAACTCTGTCATAACTTGACATATAACCGTCATGTTTAGTTGAAATTTTTATGACATGTACCTGATATAATAATGAGTCTGTGGTATAAATTTTATCCTGTTCTGATATGTATAACCCAGGTTTCTGATAAGTACAGTAGACTGCTCTGCATAACCTATTTCCTGAATTATGTCGGTGTAAGGTTGAAGCTTGAGACTTTTGTGAATATGTTGGTTATTTTGAACGGATATGCATCTAATATAAAATGTTTCAGCCTGGTTAGATGAATTCATTATGTTTAAGCTTATTTAAGAGCTGAATTTCTATTCGAATGATTCTTGTTTGTTGAAACTATTCCACATTGAACTATTATGTTGAAAGGTTCACAATAGCTATCGCGCTTGGCCTGGAAATTGGGGTTGTCTATACAAATGGGGTTGTCTTCACAATAGCTATTATGCTTGTGAGAGAGGGTGTTGAAAAACTTTGGATGTTTCTTTTGGGTTATGTTTTGTGTATGTTCCCATGTGTTTTAAATGACCGAAGGTAAGCGGCATTATTATGGGATGTTATGTTGTGTTTCTACAGTTTTAGTGACTCTCTGTTGCTTGATTTATCATAACTTTTGAACTGAATTCTTGGTACTCTTTTACTTAATAGTAAAATTGATGGATTTAGAATGAACTTGCAAATTCAAGGCTCTAACCTTGTGTGATTTTTCTTACAGGTAATAGAGTAAACAAGTGAGTAGGTAGGAAGTCTTTTCTTGAGTTGCCGCTGCAGAGTGTGGGAAAAAGTAGGATCTCTTCCTTGCTGTAGTTCTTTTAGTTTGTTTTGTTTTTTTATTATCGATAAGGATATCACAAAGAGACACGGTGCTTCGATCACCATTTTAAGAGGGTTTTAAGTATTACTTTTTTTTTCTGAATATCTTCACCTCGAAACTTTAGACAGACTTGTTTCATTTATTAGGTTAAACATTTTTTTTTTAGAAAACCAAACTCAAAGCTCATTAATATGCGAATGACGTTTTTTGTTCTTTCTTTATTTCGTTTCAAATAAAAGTTTTTTGTGCTAACTTTGAGCTATGTGGACTTATGTTCGGGTATTAAAACCTTGAATTGCTAATAATAGGGCCGGCCGGACTATTGTTACTGATTCAGGGGTGTTACAGTTGGTATCAGAGCCCATGATCCTTATGGAAATATGGCGTTTTGAGGCACACTTACTCTAGGCACTTAAGTTTTTGCTCAATTCTTACGTTTAACGTAATAGTTGTTTTTGACACCTTTCTCTAAGTAGAATGGATGTTGATTTTTTGCCTTTTCTTTTGTTTCTAGTCATGTCAGGGAGGAGAGGTACTAGAAACACGAGAAATAATGGGAATGGGGAAGCTCCTGATGTTGTTGAGATGATGAGGTTGATGACTCAAACTCTAACTATGGTAATGACAAATCAAACTGCTGCCCTTACGTCTCTCATTCAGAACAGGAATGAGAATCATAATGCGCCGCCGCCGCCACCGGGTGGAAATGCTAATGTTTACCCACCAGGTGGTGGTGAGCAAGCAGTATGGTTGAACTTACTAGAGAAGTTTGTGAGATTGAAACCACCTCAATTTGAAGGTTCATTTGATCCACTGGTAGTTGACAAGTGGAAGGAAGACATCGATAAGATCTTTGTGGCTATGAGGTGTACACCAGTTCAAAGGAAACAACTTGCTATTTTTCAACTATCCGGTGAGGCAAGAAAGTGGTGGATGAATTCGGCAATGGGATTGGATCTGAATACTCTCACTTATGCTTAATTTTGCGAAAGGTTTGATGAAAGGTATTTCCCAGCCACTGTGAGAAATAAAAAGATTAAGGAGTTTGCTGATTTGGAACAATTTAATCCCATGCTTGTCGATGACTATCTTGATCGTTACATTAGTTTACAGTGTTTTGGGTACTTTTTGACACCTGATGAAGATAAGTCAGCTAGAAAATTTGAAAATGGATTAGGGGTCCATATAAGAGGTCAGGTGATTAGCCATTGTTTCCTTACATTCCAACAAGTTGTGGATAGTGCTAGAGCTACGAAAGATGATTGGTTAAGGAATAAGGAGACAAATCGGAGGAATTCTAGTACTGGGAGGCAAGGAAACAACTACCAAAACCAAGGTAACAGGAACAAGGGTAATGGAGACTATCGTAGTGATAGAAACAATTTGAGTGGTTGGAAGAGACAAAGGTCTGACAATGGGAACGCGAATGCTACACCTATCCTTTACTGCTACAACTGTTGGGATCCTGGACATAAGAGTGATCGATGCACTAATCCTAGGCGACCAAAGCCAGCGACACTGAATGATACCCAAGGACCTGCCAAACATATTAGAGTTCAGCAGCATAACTACCAGAAATCAAGCAATGAACATGAGAGAACCAACTCTAACCAAGGCAGATTTCATTCTCTTGTGCTGCAAAAAGAGAAAGTGCCTGATGGAGTTGTGGAAGGTACGTTCCTCATCCATAACAAGCTTGGTAGGATCTTGTTTGATTCTGGCGCAACCCATTATTTTATTGCTGCGACTTTTGTGAGTGAATTAACTATTGAAGCAATGCCATGTGAAACCCCTTTGTGGGTAATGTCTCCTTTAGGAAAAACTACCTTGATTGATCATATAGTTAGGGGATGTAATGTGCAATTAGGTACTTTAGATTTTCCCACTGATTTATTTGTGCTTGATATGGTTGGTTTCGATGTTATTTTGGGAATAGATTGGTTATCGTCATATCATGCAATGCTTGATTTGTAGGTACTGAATATCGCAAGATAATATTTCACGAGTATCAGGAGAAAAGAGTTATAAAATGATACGATGATAGAAGAAGTGCGGAGAAATATGAAGTTTTGCGAGGATGGAGTAATTGTGCGAGCATGAGTTGCGATACTTCGTAACTCATAAACAGCTGTATAAATTTTACTATAAATAGGAGTTCAAATGTAAAATTCGAGAGGTTCTTTTAGTGAGTGTTAGAAAATATTTGAGGAAAGAGAATAGAGAAAGTTGTAACTATTCTAATTCCATTTAGATACTTCATTGTGATCAATTGAGAACATTAATAAGAAAATTGTTATTCATCATCAAGAACTTCTTGAGTTTTTACTAATTCTATTGAGGGTGTAGTTGTAGGTTATTCTGCAACTACATAATTGGCGCTAGAAACAGGGACTTGAGAATTTTGGTAGCCTAAATTTGAGGGAATTGTGGAAAATTTGAAGATCAAATGAAGTCAGTAGATGGAGATGGAAAAAAAGAAGAATATAATATGATCACAGAGACAATGATTGAGGAATTTCATAGTAATATGAAGGGAAAAATATACAAGCGAGATTGTAGAGGAAGAAAGATCATGGAGGAAGAAAAGATGACAACTTTAGAAGAATGGGAAAAGCAGAAAATCACATTTTCAGTAGCAGAAATTCCAAATGAAGACTTGAACCACACTTCACCATTGGTGATCACATTGCCAATCATGCTAGAAGATAAGAAAGCTGAAGAAAAATGGAAATTAAACCGAATTTTGGTTGATACAGGGAGTTCTGTTAATATTATATTCTATCATGCACTTAAGGGGATGGGAATTAGAGATGATGAAATCATAAATTCAAAGTGTCTTATTCATGGATTAGGGAAATCTACAACAAAATCTAAAGGAGAAATCGTGTTGCGGGTATTACTAGGAGAAATCGAAATGCATGTAATCTTGTGTGTGATAGATATGGAATCTCCATATAACATGCTGATAGGAAGGCCATGGATTCATGCGATCAAAGCTGTTGCTTCAACATTACATTAAAAAATAAAATTTCCTACACCAAATGGAATTCAAGAAATAAAAGGAGATCTTGATAGTGCAAAATTTTGTTATCAAATTGAAGTAACACAATGCGGAGGAAGAGCAAGAAAGAAACAACTTCGTAGGAAACTTGCGAAGGAAACAAGAAAAGAAGAAGAATTCCGAGTGTATACAATAAGAGCAAAGGAAGGGAGAGGTATACCAAATGAAATTCCATAAAAAGAAGGGGAACCAGCAAAAATAATTAAAGAACCAACACCTATGGGGGAGCAAAGTCCAAGCTATGTTGCAATTTGAACCAACCAAAGAAATAAATATTGGAAGTAAAGAAGAGCCTTTATTCTTACGAATTGGAACTAAGATGGATGAAGGAGAAGAAAAAGGACTACTGATCTTTTTGCGAGAATATAAAGATATCTTCGCAGGAAGTGTAGATGAGATACAGGAATTGATCCATCAGTGGCATGTCATAGATTGAATATAGATAAAAATGTAAGACCATTCAAACAAAGAATAAGGAAGATATCACAAAATTATCATGTACAGATAGAAGAAGAATTACAAAAGATGTTGGATGCAGGGATTATAAGGGAAGCAAAATATCCAGAATGGATTGCGAATATGGTCATTGTTCAAAAAGAACAAAGGAATAAGAATTTGCATAGATTTCACTGATCTAAACAAGGCATGTCCCAAAGATAGTTTTCCATTACCAGATATACCACAAATGGTGGAATCAGCTGCAGGTCATGATAGAGTCACTTCACTTGATGGATATAAAGGGTATAATCAAATATCACTCGCAGAAGAAGAAGATCAAGAACATACGCTTTTTTGCTCCAAGGGGTTTGTATTGTTATGTGAAGATGCCATTTGGTTTGCGGAATGCGGGTGCTACATATCAACGTATGGTTGAAAAAGTGTTCGCGAAGTGGATACATAAAACTTTGGAGGTATATGTAGATGATATGTTGATAAAAAGCAAGGAAGCTAAAGACCATGTGCAAGATTTGAAGGAAATATTTGAGCAAATGAGAAAGTTCAACATCAAATTAAATCCAGAGAAATGTATAATTGGGGTTTCATCTGGAAAGTTCTTGGGATACATAGTATCGAAGGAGGGAATACAAGTTGATCCAGAAAAAGTCCAAGCAGTTCGTGACATGCCAACACCTGCAACAGTAAAAGAAGTACAAAAACTAAATGGACTCTTGGCTTCACTTGGGAGATTTATTTCGCGAATGTCAGATAAGTGCAAGCATTTTTTCAACATACTTAAGAAGGGAGCAAAATTCAAATGGACTGATGAATGTGAAAAATCTTTTCAAGGAATCAAAGAATACCTCGCAAATACATCTATACTACAGAAACCAGAGAAAAACGAAGAATTATTGGTATACCTCGCAACAACTCCATATGCTCTAAGTGCGGTTCTATGCATGAGCAGACGAGAGTAGAAAGGCCCATTTACTACATTAGTAAAACCTTTAATGCAGCATAAAAGAACTATTCTAAAATGGAGAAGTTAATCTTAGCCTTGGTTTACGCATCATTCAAGTTGCGAATATACTTTCAAGCACATGTAATAAAAGTGGTAACCAAAGTCCCAATTGAATCAGTCATGAAGAACACAAAAAGGTCAGGAAGAATAGAAAGGTGGAATGCACAAGTAAACCATTACAAGATAAAATACGAAGTGTTGTCATCGCAAAAATCACAAGTTTTCGCAGATTTTTTGGCAGAATTTCCTTTGGAAGAAGATGAAGCAGTAGAGGAAATGATGGATGTTGAAGAAGAATTTGGAAATCCAAAAGACTTGTTAACAGAGCCGATAGATGGGAAATTCTGGTGGATGGATCATCCAATAGTGAGGGAAATGGGATTGGAGTCGTGTTGATTTCACCAGAAGGAGAAAGAACATCATTCTCATTCAGACTAGAATTTGCATCCACGAACAACGAAACAGTATACGTATGTAGTGCATGCATTAAAGATCGCAATGGAAAAGAAGCTTGAAAGTATAAGGATAACAAGTGATTCACAATTAGTGATTTGTCAAATTAAAGGGGAATATACCACAAATGAATCTTCTTTGAAGAAATACAAGAAACTCGTTGAGGAATTATCTGCGAAGATACCAAAATTAAAATGGAGACATATATCAAGAAAATATAACCGTCTCGCAGATGCTTTTGCATTTATTCCAAGCATGATGACAAATCCAAATACAAGAAATATCCAAATACAAACAATTCAAAACCCATCAGTGGACAAAGAGAAAGAAATTGAAGAAGCTGTTGCGATGGAAGTAGAAAGAGAATTATCAAACAACATCGCAGATTGGAGAAAAGAAATTCATGAATACCTTGCAACAGGAGAAACATCCAGGAACAGACTAGAAGCACATAAATTAAAGAGTCGTGCAACAAACTATGAGTTGCGAGAAGGAATTTTATACAGGAAATCTTTTAGTGGACCACCTCTCAGGTGCTTAACTCGCGAAGAAGGAGAAAAGATATTGAATATGTTACATGGAGGAGAAGCTGGAAATCATAGTGGGGGAAGATCTCTAGAATATAGAGCAAAGATACAAGGATATTACTGGCCTTATATGCATACAGACGCAAAATTGTTCGTACGAAGATGCAAGGAATTCCAACGATATGGTAAAAGAATTCATGCACCAGGGGCTACATTAACTTCTTCAACAAGCTGCTGGCCTTTTGGTAAATGGGGGTTGGATATTGTTGGACCATTTATACCTGGATCTGGACAAAGGCGATACTTGATAGTTGCAACAGATTATTTCACGAAGCTCGCAGAAGTAAAAGCAGTACAGCATATTCGTGATAAAGATGTTTTTACGTTTATATTTGAGAACCTCATTTGCAGGTACGGGGTTCCAGCACAACTAGTATCTGATAATGGGAAACAATTTGAGGGGTAGAATATAGAGATGTTACTCAGTGCTTTTAGAATAAAATGTGGGAAGTCAACCCCGTTATATCCACAAGCTAATGGACAAGCTGAAGCAACAAATAAAACAATCGCAGATACAATCAAAAAGAAATTAGAATGACATCTCAAAGGGTGGTGCGAGCAAGTACCTAGCGCAGTTTGGGCATACAATAAAACTAGAAGAGAAGCAACTGGAATGTCTCCTTATTGTCTAACATATGGAGTAGAAGCAGTATTACCCACAGAGGTTGTAATTCCAACAACAAAGAAAGAAGCTTGGGAAAGAAATTTAAGTGTGGGAGTAATATTACGAGAATTGGATGATTTGGAAGAAAAAAGAGAAAAGGTGTTGCACCATATGAGGATTTATCAAGAACGATTAGCTCGAGAATACAACAAGAGAGTCATTGAACGTGAATATAAACCAGGTGATTTGGTCATGCGAGAAACACCTCGATATCAAAAAGAAAATGGAGGGAAATTAGCACCAAAATGGGATGGACCATATGTTATTAAAGAAGTTGTAGGAAGCGGAGCTTATCGGCTGATGGATCCAGAAGGGAGAGACATGGGTTTGAGGCTCGGTAGACCTTGGAACAGACTATATTTGAAAATGTATTACCCATAAAACTCATGAAAATTTTTACGAATATTGTTTGCTCGCAGGAAATTGGGAAAAGTTACGAATTTTCAAAATTTATATTCCAATTAAAATTTCATTAATTTGCGAATAAAAAGACACAATCTGTGATCAGCCTCCAAAAAAGAAAGAGAGCCGCAGAAAATTTTATACAGGCAAACCTTTATGGCGTACACCCTAGTTCGCGAAGCTATAATTCGTAAGAGGCAAAGTCCTAAAGTACGTCATTTAAGGGGGTACCTATAACGTGGCTAAGGGTAACCGGAACACCACCAAGGGCCCTTAGTACATGGTAAAAATTTTGGGGTACAACCCAATAATGGGGTACCTATCCGGGTTAGACACCTTGGATTCTCACCTAATCTAACGACATTACGCAATATAAAATGCGGTGTAAGAAGATTTAGGCTGGGCGACTAAGGCATACTTTCTTTCCCAAGAAGTGCAGAAAACGATCAAGGCGCCGAGGTACACGGTTGAGTCAAGAGTGCCGGGTGAGGTTGAACCACATCTGCCATTTTTGACAAGTCTTGGCAAATGATGCACTTGGCCCAAAGATACCCCATAGGGTGCAACCTCGTAACTATAAGCCCTATAGGCAAAAAGGATAAGAGGTTGCGATCAAAAGCTGGTTGTTGGAAGAACCGGATGGGAAGAGCTAACCTTGTATGGTCGATGTACGCTTCCTTGAAGGGGCAATCAGGGGGAAGATAAAGGGCAGAACCCTCCATTAGGGAGCTGATAAGTGCTATAAGACGCAAATGTCACGAGGCTTCTTGTTTGCGAAAACATAAAGGCTTGTCATATTTGTGCAACAAATGAAGTTCTGCGAGCCTTCTAAAAAAAAAAAAAAAAAAAAAAAAGAAAGAAAGAAAGAAAGAAAAGAAAGAAAAGAATAAAGAACTCGCAGAACATAATAAAGTTAAGATGAGATCAATGGGTCGCTACATGAAAGTGTAAAGACGTCCTGCGATTTCATCGCAAGACGGCAATGTCATGGGGCTTCATGTTCGCAAGAATATTTAGGCCTATCATATTGTCGCAACAATTCCTGAAGAGGTTAAAATACTATACAATGAAGTTAAGATGAGATCAATGGGTTTTTGCATGAAAGTGTAAGAACGTCCTGCGATTTCATCGCACGACGATAATGTCACGAGGTTGTATGTTCGTAAGAATGTTCAGACTTATCATATTATCGCAAATAATCAATACAAAAGAGGTGGCAAAATAAGACCTTTACTTAGGAAGGCATGATAAGACCACAGAAATTAATGAAATTTATTACATCAATATCATTGAAGAAATTTTACAAGAATATACATCAAGATATTTTGAAGAGAAGATAGCTCTGGCAATATCATTGAAGAATTTTACGAGAAGTCCTAGGAAAAAAGGACAACATTATTGAAGAATTTTAATGAAGACTTAACAAAAGATGCGATTTTGATAACAATCAAATACAGATAAGTTTATATTCGTAAAAGTTTACGAGAATTACATACTTCTTATACTTTTCCATATATTGAATATTTCACAAAAAGATTGAATACTTCTTATAATTCTTCAAGAATATCTCGTATTTATTATACTTCTTCAACGGATATTTAATTTTGCGAAGGTTAAGTACTTATTATACTTCTTCATACAATGAGTAATAATTTTCTATACTTCTTCATATATTGGGCAATTCTTCATAAATTGAATGCTTCTTATACTTCTTAAGGGTATTTCATATTTTATATACTTCATACTTTCTATACTTCAAGGGGAGATTTATTATTTACTTCGCAACATTCCGTAAAAAGCAAAAGGCTTATATTCCTTATACTTTGAAGGGAAGATTTCTTATTCATAATCACAATAAGAAGAAAATTCGTAAGATAAATTCAGAAGGATATTCTAATACTTCCAGTGATAGTTGATCATTTGAAGAGAAATAATAGGGGAAAAGGATATACTAAGCTTTATCTGTGAGTTATATATTATTTCTCTTCACATGATCAAAAAGGGAAAATTTAGTCAAAGTAAGGTTAAATTATCTTCGCAAAATATCAAAAAGAAAGGATAGATCATCTTCGTAAAATATCAAATGTACTTCTCAAAAAATAGAATTGTTCGCAAAAAAGGAAACTAACGGTAATAAAGGGAAGGAATTCAGAAGAAAGAAAGAAAGGAGAGCCAATGATAAATTGAACAAGGAATATTATCATGCTTCATCAACACTCTGTGTTGGATCTTTAAGATCAGAGGAGTCATTAGAAGCCTTCGACTTTTGCGAGATATCATCCTTGGAAGAATATGCAGCAGGGACATCTCCTTGAGGAATAGATTCTTCCTCATCATAAAGATATTCATCATCACTCTCATGATCGAAATCACTATCAGGCTCACGAGCAACTTCATCGTCAGATATCTTCAGAGGAGTAATCTTTACAGGAGGCAAGCCTCTTGATAAGAGAATGTTATTCGCAAAAACTTGAGCTTTCAGTTGACTTTCACGAAGTATAGCTTTTTGATGATTGGTATCTTCGATATCCTTGGAATAAGCAAGATAGTTCAATCTCCGAGTAGCACGATCACGAGAGTTGATTAAGCGGGTATAAAGCAAGGCATTCTTCTTACGAAGCTCAGAACAGGAGGCTTCTAATCCAGCTTTTGCATTACGAAGGTGATTCTCAGATTCTGCAAATAAAACAAAGTTCAAAGAATAAAATTTGCGAATATAATGAAATTTAAAGACATACCAGAGGCAGTCAAATTTTAATGACTACCTTCTCTTTGCGAAGTAAGAGATTGAGTTAAAGATAGACAACAGTTCTTCATCTGATTCATCGCATTATCAAAACCATCACCAACTAATCCTTTAAGTCGAGATTGAAGCTTTTGATCTTTAGAAAGGAGAAAAATTTTATCCTTCGCAAGTTTGGCATTAAGACTTTTTAATGATGAGTAATCTTCTTCAAGTTGATTCTTCTTAGCACACAAGACTATATTCTTATTAATAAGGGAATTCTTCTCAACAACAAAAGAATTTCTTTCAGCATTTGAAGACTTCTTTAATTCCTCAAGTTCACCTTTCAACAAAGAAAGAAGATTTTCTTGATCGCAACATTTATTCTGAAGAGTCTTTAATTCTTGCGAAGAAACAATCATTGTATTCAAAAACGAACATTTTCTCTTGATAAGGTTTTGTTCTCTTCTAATAAGGTTTCTATTCTCAAATTAGCTTTGGTTAAGGAAGAAAAAAGTTGAGATATGTCATCATTCAAAAAATTTCGATCATATATTAATTGAGTATTCTCTTGAAAAAGAGAGCATCGAGTTGTCAAGAGCACACGAGTAAAGATCAGATAAATGGGAGAATTGGTTTGAGAGGTTTTCATGCTTGGTTCGATATTCATTGCATCGATTCATGGTGAAGTACCAATCTTCTACATTTCTGGATGGATTCTATAAAGGGGAATGGGTTTTAATGGATGTTTCAAGCATAGGAAGAATATAAATAAATAAAAGAGAAAATATGAGGATAGTAATCATACCTTTCAGTTCATTATTTCTTTTGCGAAGAATCGCACAGTCCAGAGAATTATTCTGAAGATGGTGATTTTTTTTACGAAGATCCTCGCATTATACTTGAGAAGCTTTCAAAGAATGGCGAAGTAATTCAATTTCTTTTTCCAAGGATTGACGTGAAGAAGAAATGTCTGGATTGACGAAATTATTCAGAACTTCGCAAAATTCATATTGCGAACGAACATTAGTAGATTTCGCAAGTATTGGTCAAAACCTCAGATAACATTCGGAAAGTTGAATAAATTCCATCTCGAATTTCTTGAGGAAGAGGAGAAGAATTTGAAGGAATAAGAGAAAGCTGCAAATTGTCTGGAGAAATAGTACTCAAAGGATTTGGGGATAAGACAGGTTTTTCTAAAGAAGAAGTTGAAGGAATATTTTGCGAGGATTGTTTTTCAATTGAAGAAGTTGAAGAAATATTTTGAGAAGGTTGGTCTTGAAGAAGTGTTGATAAATTGACATTGATAGGAGATTGAAAAGCAGGTAATGGAGTAGAGGCAGGAGTATTTGAAGAAGCATTTTCACGAGGAGGAGAGGAAAATTCCTTATCAACTTCAGGAAGGAAATCATCAATCGGAATTAATGGTGTGGGTTTAGTTATTCAAGATCTCTTGCTTGGATTTGGTTTTTCGTCAACCTGCGAATCAAAACGTAGATTAAAAACTGAGGCAACAATATATTGTTCAGGAAAGAAGACAGAGTATTTTAACTACCTTTTGATTCTCAGATTTTCTTCTTCGTGGATTAAGGCTTGGATTCTTTAATTGAGATTTCATCTGAGAAGTTATTTTGCTGAAATTAACCAAAATCAGACAACAAATCATACAGAAATTAAAGAGGAGAACAAATGAAATACGCAAAGATAGAGGGAAATTACCTTGGAGAACTCATGAAGGTACAGTAGAAGAAAAAATTGCAGAGAAAATAGTGATAGAGAGTATGAGTAGAAGATATAATTGCGGAAATAAGAAGAAGAAAAGAAAGAGAGTACGAAGGAGTTATATAAGGGAATAACTAAAAAAAGAACGGTTACAAAAGACGTGTCAAAATTTCAAAAGACTAAGTAACGGTTATGTTCTCACGATCATTTCTTCTTCGTAGAATTGACATGAGAAGAGGCAAGATGTAGGTACTGAATATCGCAAGATAATATTTCACGAGTATCAGGAGAAAAGAGTTATAAAATGATACGATGATAGAATAAGCGCGGAGAAATATGAAGTTTTGCGAGGATGGAGTAATTGTGCGAGCATGAGTTGCGATACTTCGTAACTCATAAACATCTGTATAAATTTTACTATAAATAGGAGTTCAAATGTCAAATTCGAGAGGTTCTTTTAGTGAGTGTTAGAAAATATTTGAGGAAAGAGAATAGAGAAAGTTGTAACTATTCTAATTCCATTTAGATACTTCTTTGTGATCAATTGAGAACATTAATAAGAAAATTGTTATTCATCATCAAGAACTTCTTGAGTTTTTACTAATTCTATTGAGGGTGTAGTTGTAGGTTATTCTGCAACTACATGATTATCAAGGAAAATCCTTAGTATTTTCCATACCAGGTCAGCAAGGTTTCTTCGTTGTTACTACTACAAAGGAGGCTCCTCTTAAAGCTTATTTTTGTGGGTTACATGAAGAAGACTGTACTGTTCAGGATGACCCCTTGAATTCTATACCCGTAGTGGAAGGATTTCCGGAGGTTTTTGTAGAGATTCCGGGGTTACCACCACACCGAGAAGTTGAATTTTGTATTGAGTTAGTGCCGGGTACAACACCGATTTCCAAGACACCCTATCGTATGGCTCCCGTTGAAATGCGAGAACTTAAGGAACAAATCCAACAATTGATGGACCAAGGATTTATACGCCATAGTACTTCACCTTGGGGAGCACCAGTGTTGTTTGTCAAGAAGAAGGATGGTTCACTTCATTTGTGCATCGACTATCGTGAGTTAAACAAAGCTACAATCAGAAAAAAATACCCGTTGCCGCGGATTGAAGACTTATTTGATCAATTACGTGGAGCTTGCTGGTTCAGTAATATTGATTTAAGGACTGGATACCATCAGCTTAGAGTTAGGGAAAAGGATGTCTCTAAAACAGCATTCTTATCAAGATATGGTTCTTATGAGTTTTTAGTTATGCCTTTCGGACTTACTAACGCACCTGCCGTATTTATGTATTTGATGAATAGGGTGTTTAAGGAGTTTTTGGATAAGTTTGTCATTGTCTTCATCGATGACATATTAATATACTCTTATAGCCGTGAAGATCATGCTAAACATCTATAGATGGTATTGCACACTCTTCGTCAGCACCAATTGTATGCTAAACTCTCTAAGTGTGAATTTTGGCAGCAAGAAGTTCAATTTCTTGGACATGTTATATCAAAAGAAGGTGTAGTTGTGGATCCACACAAAGTTACTGCGGTGTTAGATTGGAAAAAACCTACATCTGTAACAGAAGTGCGAAGTTTCCTGGGATTGGATGGTTACTACCGTAGATTTATTCAAGGGTTTTCAAGCATAGCAGGTCCGTTGACTAATCTGACCAATAAGGGGGTTCCTTTTGATTGGAAAGAAGAATGTGAGCAAGCTTTTCGTACCCTAAAAGAGCGGATGACTTCTGCCCCTACCTTGGCACTTCCACGGACTGATGGTGGTGGTCTAACAGTTTATACAGATGCTTCACTCCATGGGTTAGGCTGTGTACTTATGCAAGATGGTAAGGTCATAGCTTATGCATCTCGACAGCTACGCGGACATGAGAAAAACTACCCAACTCATGATCTGGAGTTGGAAGCAATAGTATTTGCCCTGAAGGTTTGGAGACATTATTTATTAGTGGAGAAATTTCAGTTATTTTCTGATCATAAAAGCCTTAAATACATGTTTACTCAAAAAGTACTTAACATGAGACAGTCCAGGTGGATGGAATTGTTAAAGGATTATGAGTTTTCGCTTGAATATCACCCTGGAAAAGCAAATGTTGTTGCTGATGCATTAAGTAGAAAACCGCGTGGTGTTTTCTCTTTTCTTATGTCTCTTGAATGGAAGTTATTACAAGAGGTTGCACAAGCTGATTTCATTTTGTCCTCAGGAAATTCAGAACAAGCATTTGTTGGACGGTTACTAGTACAACCAAATTTGATCGAGAGAATCATTTCAGCTCAAGCAAAAGACCCATGGTGTCAGATGAAATTTGAAGAAGTAAAGAATGGAACTTCCTCAGAAATGGTAATAGGTTCTGATGGAGGGTTGAGGTTCATGAAAAGACTATGTGTACCTGCAAATAAGGAATTACGTTGCAGTATCTTGGACGAGGCTCATCATAGTAAGTATACGATACATCCAGGGAGTTCGAAAATGTATTGTGACTTAAAGAGACACTTTTGGTGGCACGGAATGAAGCTCGATGTCGCTCAATATGTATCGAAGTGTTTAACTTGCCAACAAGTGAAGGTTGAGCACCAAAAGTCGGGAGGCATGCTGCAATATTTGCCGATCCCAACCTGGAAATGGGATGATATATCTATGGACTTCATAGTAGGTTTACCTAGATCAAAGTCTGGTTACGACTCAATTTGGGTGGTGGTAGATCGCTTGACTAAATCTGCGCATTTCATTTCAGTCAAAACTACATATACCACAGACAAGTTAGCCCAACTGTATATTGACAACATTGTCGTGTTGCATGGGGTACCATCGTCCATCGTGTCGGACAGAGACTCGCACTTTACCTCGAGGTTTTGGAGTAGTTTCCAAAAGGCTTTAGGTTCAGAATTAAGATTAAGTACTGCATTTCACCCACAAATGGATGTCAGATCGAGAGAGTGAATCAAGTCTTAGAAGATATGCTGAGAGCATGTGTTCTGGATTTTAAGTGTAGCTGGGAAGATAATCTAAAAATCATTGAGTTTTCTTATAATAACAGTTACCATTCAAGTATTGGCATGGCACCTTTCGAAGCGTTGTATGGTAGACCCTGCCGGTCACCGGTATGCTGGGTATAAGTTGGTGAAAGTAGTTTATATGGACCAAAGATTGTTCAAGAGACTACAGGGAAAGTATCTTTGATTCGACAACGACTTCGAACTGCTCAAAGTCGTCAAAAGAGTTACGCCGACCAAAAGAGGAGGCATGTGGAGTTTATTGTTGGTGACCATGTTTTTCTAAGAGTTTCACCCATGAAAGGAGTGATGAGATTTGGGAAAAAGGGGAAGCTAGCTCCAAGATATGTTGGACCATTTCCAATTATTGAACGAGTTGGTGTTGTAGCATACCGTTTAGCTCTTCCAGAACACTTATCGGCAGTTCATGATGTTTTTCACATATCAATGTTAAGAAAACACTTGAGAGATGAAGACCACCCTCAGTTAATAGACTACAAGGACCTTGAAGTCAAGCAAGATGGTACTTATATAGAAAAGCCGCACTGCATCATCGATAGGAAGATACACAAACTGAGGAACAAGACTTTAAACCTTGTTAAAGTGCAATGGAATCATCATAACCAGAATGAAGCAACTGGGAGCGAGAAGATGATATGCGGGTTAAACATCCATCCTTGTTCGAGTATGAGGTATGTTGATTTCGAGGACGAAATGGTTATTTTAGGAGGGGAGAATGTAACACCCCTTATAACTTGTATAGTTAGTAATAGGCTGTCCCTTAGAGAATTTTGGGTGTTAGATAAAACCACTCAGTTGGGTAGGTTAAAATAAATAAAACTTAAGTTGATATTAGCTGTAGAAAAAAAAAAAACCTAGTTCTAGCTTTTGCCGTGGAAGAGGTTAGGGAGAACTATCGGAAGTGAAATCAAGGGAGAGATATTTCGGAAATGAGCTCAAGCCAAAGGCAAGTTTTTTCTTTCTCTATCAATTCTTATTATTAAGCATTGAATTTGATTTTGTAGATATAGGTGAGCCTTTTGAGTTTAAATCTCTAGTTTAGGTTTTGAGATTGATGCTTTTTCTGAAATCTGAGTAGCAGGATCTGTTTGCATATTAGAATGAATTTGAACCGTTAGAAATTGTTGAGTTTTGGATATGTTGTTCATAACTAGTCCATAGATACCTCACCAAAATTTCATGCCAATCAAATAAGTTCAGGTACCCAAATCGACTACGTTTCAGAGATTTTAGGTTCTGAATTCTGCCAGAACGTGAATAGATTAGATACCTATGGATTAGAAGTTTTGTTGCTTAAATTTATATGAATTTTGGATATGATAAACCCATTTTTATGCGTATGCTACTGTATAAATTTCAAAGGAATATGATTTGGGTAGGTACCCCAATTAGTCAGAACTTATCAACTGTGACTGTATGTTTTCAGTCTGAACTATACACATAAACTCTGTCATAACTTGACATCTAACTGTCACATTTAGTTGAAATTATTATGACATGTACCTGATATAATAATGAGTCTGTGGTATAAATTTTATCCTGTTCTGATATGTATAACCCAGGTTTCTGATAAGTACAGTAGACTGCTCTGCATAACCTATTTCCTGAATTATGTCGGTGTAAGGTTGAAGCTTGAGGCTTTTGTGAATATGTTGGTTATTTTGAACGGATATGCATCTAATATAAAATGTTTCAGCCTGGTTAGATGAATTCATTATGTTTAAGCTTATTTAAGAGCTGAATTTCTATTCGAATGATTCTTGTTTGTTGAAACTATTCCACATTGAACTATTATGTTGAAAGGTTCACAATAGCTATCGCGCTTGGCCTGGAAATTGGGGTTGTCTATAAAAATGGGGTTGTCTTCACAATAGATATTATTCTTGTGAGAGAGGGTGTTGAAAAACTTCGGATGTTTCTTTTGGGTTATGTTTTGTGTATGTTCCCATGTGTTTTAAATGACCGAAGGTAAGCGGCATTATTATGGGATGTTATGTTGTGTTTATACAGTTTTAGTGAATCTCTGTTGCTTGATTTATCATAACTTTTGAACTGAATTCTTTGTACTCTTTTACTTAATAGTAAAATTGATGGATTTAGAATGAACTTGCAAATTCAAGGCTCTGACCTTGTGTGATTTTTCTTACAGGTAATAGAGTAAACTAGTGAGTAGGTCGGAAGTTTTTTCTTGAGTTTCCGCTGCAGAGTGTGGGAAAAAGTAAGATTTCTTCCTTGTTGTAGTTCTTTTAGTTTGTTTTGTTTCCTTATTATCGATAAGGATATCACAGAGAGACACGGTGCTTCGATCACCATTTTAAGAGGGTTTTAAGTATTACTTTCTTTTTCTGAATATCTTCATGTCGAAACTTTAGACAGACTTGTTTCATTTATTAGGTTAAACATTTTTTTTTTTAAACCAGACTCAAAGCTCAATAATATGCGAATGATGTTTTTTGTTCTTTCTTTATTTCGTTTCAAATAAAAAATTTCTGTGCTAAATTTGAGTTATGTGGACTTATGTTCGGGTAGTAAAACCTTGAATTGCTAATAATAGGGCCGGCCAGACTATCGTTACTGATTCATGGGTGTTACACGTCACTAGGCAAAGATGAACTTGGCTAAAGTGAAAGCTTTACCAACACCCATTTCGAGAAATAGATAAGCGAGATATACTCAGCTCGAAATGTCACATGTACATATTCTTAGTCTATATAGTAAAACGACTTTTGTTTCAGGATAGGAGATAGAGTATATAGACTCTTGGGTGATAGATAAGTTCAAGTCTCCACATACCTTTTAGTCGATGAAGATCCACTGGTTCCTTGAGTAGTCCTTTGTCTTGTATGATGATCGTCATGGAGTTCTTGAGCTCAATTACACTTTCTATCCTAGTCCGAGACCTTAGCTATAGTAGACTAGAATTCAAGACTTTATAGTTTTGATCACTAAGATTGACAAACATGCTTGAGATAGCAACGCATGCAAGTTTTACCGAGCAGTGCTCTAACATGTGATGCCTATTTATACAAGTCATAATTGAACGTACCCTGGTATTGTAGGAAGTGGAAGTGATTGAGTGATGGAAGAGTGGAGTAATGTGTAACCGTTAGAAACCACATTTCCACGATGGAAATGGGTGTGTTTACACCCATTACTTCTTTCCCCCACAAACTGCCCTGTTTCCTGATACTCACGCTGTAAACCGCCAGACCAATACCCTGATGAGTGTCCTCCAATTTGTGACATGTTTGATGTCTCGAGTGTTTTCGTGGAAAACATGTAGAAGCTTGCTACGTGTGGAAAGTCAAAGTCGAGAGACTTTCCACGGTAACATGTGATGCTATTAGGCTTGTCTTGGTTGGTCGCCTAAAACTTTGCACAGACCTATCAATTCTATGGCGAATTTGGACGGCTGAGATTGAAACTCATGAGAAAAAGTGGCCATTGATTATAGACACTTCCTATTGGTGCCTGACAATGGCATAGTGGCGCCATTGGTACATGCCAATCGCGTAGTGACGTTTTTAGCGCATGTCAGTGGAATGGCGGTATAGTTGGCATGGTCAGCGCATGCCAGTGGCGGGACGGTACAAATGGCGCCTGGCGTAGCCATGGTCGCCAGATTTTGGCATATTGGTGTTGGACTCAAATGTGGTGTGGCATTATCAGTTCCAGTAGCTACATCAATCCCAATGTTCTGTGAAACATTATTTGGCTTGGTTGGCGTAGCAACTTTGCCTAAATTAGGGTTTGGCATGCTGAAACCCTAATTAGCGCATACGGCATGTGACCATGGTACAACGACGTTTTGTGCAAAGGATGCTAGAGCCACGCCAAAGGAACCATAGGAAGGCCATCATATGGAAATGTCCACATGAACAAGTATTGCTATGAGTGGCTATGGTATGGCGCCTTTATTAGGGTTTCCTAAGTTCGCACGGCTCATGGGATGTTATGGGGCCCAAAGTGGCATAGTTTTCTCTATGGCTTGAAAGTAGGGTTTCATACATCACCACTAAATCAAGGTCATGCTTCTGACTAGGATAACCACGTTGAAGTCTGTTATGGCGTTGTCCACGAACAAAAAGTAGGTTGGCACGTAGGTGTGCTACTGCGGCAAAGTGGCATGTTTGGCATGTGTGTTTGGCATGATCGTCTGGCATGCATGTTTGGCATGCCATTGGCATGTTGGCACGGTCTTTGTGATGCCAGTTTGGAATGGTGGCCACTTGACTCAATTCCACCTCTTTTAATGTTGTGGCAGGTTTAGTGCAACCTGATTAGTCAATAAAAAGAGAAGTTCGGCCAAGCATGGGCGTGGCCACACTTCTGGTGCATGTGGAAGATTTAACGCGACCTGATTGGTCGATGGGGAATAAATCCAGCAAGTATGGGCCCAGCCACAACTCATGGGAGTGTGGCAGGTTTAAAGCGACCTAATTGGTAGACATGAGATAAGGGCTGGTTGGGCAACATGGGGTGTGGCCACTTGAAAGTGGCGCCGGCTGGCCTATGTCATGGTCACACCTTCTTTTATTGCTGCTCCTTGTTTGCGGCTTCTTTATTCCTTGTTTTCTGATTTTGGGTAGGATTTTGCACCTACTAATCCATGGTGGATTAATTACCTAGCTCGGGGTTTTAGGATGCGCTAATTAGGGTTTCGGCATGCCAAACCATAATTTAGGCAAAGTTGCTACGCCAACTAAGCCAAATAATATTCCACGGAACATTGGGGTTGATGTGGCTACTGGAACTGATGTTGCCACACCACATTTGATTCCAACACCAATGTGCCAAAATATGGTGGCCATGGCTACGCCAGGCGCCACTTGTACCGTCGTGCCACTGGCATGCGCTGGCCATACCAACCATACCGCCGTACCACTAGTATGCGCTAAAAATATCACTACGCTATTGGCATGTACCAATGGCGCCACTATGCCATTGTCAGGCACTAATAGGTAGTGGCCATAGTCAATGTCCACTATTTCTCGTGAGTTGCAATCTTAGCCGTCCAAATTCGCCATAGAATTGACAGGCATGTGGCAAGTTTTAGGTGACCAGCCAAGACAAGCCTAATTGCATCACATACTATTTTCCTGTGGCAAGTATCTTGACTTTGACTTGCCACACATTGGAATATGCTACACGTTTTCCACGAAAATTCTCGAGACATCAAACATGTCACAAACTGGGGGATACTCATCAGGGTATTGGTCTGGCGGTTTACAGCGTGCGGCGTGCAACACGCCCATTATAAGAAAGTGCAGGAAACATGGCAGTTAGTGGTATCAAGAAGTAATGGGTGTAAACAAACCTGTTTCCTTCATCGTGGAAATGTGGTTTCTGGCGGTTACACATTACTCTACTATTTCATCACTCAATCACTCTAACTTCCTACGAGACTAGGATACGTTCAATTATGACTTGTATAAATAAGTTTCACCTATTTCCACCAAATAACAAGTTCGGTTAGAACAACAACACAGTATCCATAAATCACCAAAAGAATTGATAGCTTACATTATGCAAGCCGGTTCCAAATTCTGATACAAGTTATAAATAGCCACACCTTCAAAATTAACCATTATGGTCTCAACACCTTCTTCGCTTCCCTCCCTAAGACCAACCTTTCTCCTTCACTTTGTGACCGAAGCAAGACTGGAACGGCCATTTCTTGGTTTAGGCCAGGATTGTAAAGATTGATCTATCGAATCTAAAGTACTCCCGTGCAGTGCATTTATTTTAGGTTTAGATTTGTTTCTCATCCGCACACCCAAATTACCAAAACCAGCAGACACAGTTTTTACCCATAAACACTATGATTATACTTCTGGCACATTTCACAAATATCAACCAGGAAAGTTGCATGAGAATCTCTTTGCATATCTTTCCACTTGGTAACAAGCTTGGATATACCCTATTTTTATATAACTTGAGATGGGGCAAGTAACGGTTTGATTATTGTTTGTATTTGGGTTAATTTTTTTTTTTGTTTCTCCGAGAAAAAATTTCTTGACAAGTTTTTTTTTCCTCTTCCCAAGGCTATTTAAAGTGATGTATTTTTTCTATAATCCTTTTACTGCATTGTACGAATCCTTTTAGTGTGCAAATCTTGGGTGATTAAATGCTTTAAGAAATCCTACTTTCCTTTTGTGGGTTGCGGATACATGAACGGGTCCAAGCCCATTTGTGGCTTTATAAGAAGCTTGGTACGCGTACCTTTCTTCCTCCTTCTCTTGGTCCGCGTACGTGAACTTTTCTAGGGTTCATGTATCTTCTCTATTAAAGTTTATCTTTGGAGACTCAAAAGTGACTAAGGATTTTATTCTTCTTCAAGGATAAAATCAAGTAAGTCCTTCCTTCTTCTTATACTCTCAATTTCTAGGTCTCGTGGGAAATTTCAAGGTTTCAAAGAAGGTTACAAAAAACTTGGATTCATCATCTTCTAGCATGACTTTACCTCAAAATCAAGATTCTATTAGAATTAGATTTGTCAATGAGTCTAGTAGTAAGATCTTTGAAAGGATTTCTTCTAGTGGTTTCATTCTAGAAAAGAAATTGGATATGGTTAGTGGTCATAAAGAAGATTTGATTTGTTTTGAAAAATTTAATATTGGAAACATCTTTAATGGTCCTGGTGAAGGTTTTGATACTCTCACAAGAATATTCTATGCTAACATCCATGATGTTGATCTTGATGACATGGAATTCAAGACCATGATAAATAGAGAAAGGATTCTTGTTAATAGAGAGTTTATTTCAAGGATTACCAAAATTCCTTTGGGTAATTTTCGCCTTCCTAGGACAAGTGACGAAAGGCCATCATATGAAACCATCTTGCATTGTATTTGTGGAAAGAGTGTTAATTGGAATGAATGAAAATTTCCTACTAATTATCTTAGTCTTGATTTGATGTCATTCGGGAAAATTGGTATCTCTAATATTTTTCCTCCACAATTGAAAATTCTCGTTGGAGTCGTGAGTTTGCGGAGTTGGTCTATTTCCTTGAATTAGGTACTCCAAGTCTCGATGTTTGTGGATTCATCATTTTTCAAATGGTCTCGATGACTTCACCCAACAAGAAGTTAGGATTTCCTTACTTGATTGGAAAAGTCTTCCATACACATTTTATAACTCCAATTGGCAACTCTCTTGGAACACCCAAACATGTTCGCTCATGTACTTTTATTCATATGAAGGAGAATATATGCAAAATACAAAGATGTGTTGTAGTTGCAGGAAATCCTACACTACACCCCTCACAAGAATTCATATAATCAAATCATTTTTAGATGAACAATCACAATCTTATTTGATTAATCTCACAAATTTTACAAGGAAGGAAAGAGATGAAACTAAGAAATTAACAATTACTCTGGACTTTCTCTCTCCTAATGACTTATTCAATACTCAAAAAAAGATCCCCTTCCCTTAAACCTACTCGACTCTTTATATAGGGAATTACATAGTGGATGACAGCTAGTTCGTCCTTTATTTTAGGATCTGGCTTGTGATACTCTCGCAAGCTTACAAATATTAATTTCGCAAACACTATAATTTTCGAAGGATCATCACACTTATCCCATGTTTGAGTTGATGTCACTTGTTATGTTATCTTTGTTGTTTATCTGATATAGTTTCGCAACGTTGAAGATGAAGGTTTCGCAGGAATGTTGTTGTTGCGATATTCTGATCCTACATCTTTCCTCCTCTCATGTCTTCTCTGCGAAGAAGAGAATATCATGAGAAATTGTGTTGCAGAACGCCGCATCTGCTCATCCTTTCAATACTTTTCCCTATCGGTCAGATTCCTTAAATTTAGCGTAACCGTCTACACGTGTCATCATTCCTTTATTTATTGGTTAAACTAATCATCTTCTTTCGTCTATTTAAAGAGGGATCTGATGAAGAAATAATTTTCTTCTTTTGCTTCTTCTTTTGCTTCGTCTTCGTCTTTCATATTCTCTGTAGCTCTTCATCGTCTGCAACTTTCTTCATCCTCCCTATCTTCCTGTTATTGCTTCTTTTTGCTCCCATGGAATCAACAAGGTTAGTTTTATTCCTTTTCTTCTTTTGATTTTGCTGAAACTGATCTTATTTTACTGCAATCATCTTGTTTATTTTGTCTTTTGTGTAATTCCCATACTATTTCTATTTCAGCAAAGACACTGTTAATGTTGAATCTATGACTCAAAACCCTAGTTCACCCAAAAAATCGCGTCCCAAAGTTGTTGAGAGAAAAAGAAAGTCTGCAAATAATAAGGTAGTAAGAAACATTATTCTTTTAATAACAATATTGTTGCCTCTGTTTCTTATCTGGATTGTTATTCGTAGGGTGATAAAGATGCCAACAAACCCTCCAAAAAAGCTCGCCTTCTTAAGATTGTTGAAACTTATGTTCTATTTTCTTCACGTATCCCTTTATAATATCCTATGGTACCTTCGCAATCTGAACCTTTACTTATTATTCACGAAAATGTTGCCTCAGACGTTTCCCCTTCAACCGGTCTTCTTACAAACGAAACTCATCTTATTAACTCTTCTGCGAATGAAGTCCCTTCTTCTCCTATTGTTAATGCTTCTCAAATCGACTCTTCTGTAATCCCAACTACTAATTTTCCCCAATCGTCACCTTCAAATAACACAGTTATTGCGAAAAATGATTCAGGTCCTCAATCTTCTAATATCACCACTTCTTCATCTGAGTTCTCTTCCTTTTCTAAAGATTCTTTAGATGGGATAGATATTGTGCTCCAAAATTTATTTGATGCTTTGGATGGTGTCAAGAAGTCTTCCACTAACACTATCACATTGGATGCTTGCGAAATTTTAAATAAGTATGTTGGCTATGAGAGAATAGTTTCGCAAATAGCATTGGAGAAAAAAGTGGAAGTTTTGAACAAAAATCTTCAAGCGATGACCTTGGAACGTGATGCTCTTCATCTGGAAAATCGAAAATTCCAAAACATCTCACTGGATTGTAAACTTCTTCGTAAGAATAATAATGAACTGAAAGGTATGATTTTCTGATCTTCACTTTTGATTTATCTTATAAGTAATTCTGTCTTTTTCTCATGCAATTCCCTTAAAGTCTTTTATTCGTACGCTAAGTTTTAAACCAGAAACGAATAATGGAGAGATATCAATTTGAATATGTCTCTGAAGAAGCTCGTGTTGATAGAGATATTAGGATGGATCAGTATAATCGATTAGATAACCTTCATACATATTCTGTTGATCAAATAGATAATCTTACCAATGAAAATACTAAATTAGTTCAGAAGTGAAACTCATTAAATAGTGAAATATCTCGCCTCTCTTATTCTTTGACTAAAGCTAATTTAGAGGTGGAAACTCTATCAGATGAAAACAAAACTTTATCTCAGGAAAAGCGAACTCTCTTAAATAAGGTGGCGACCTCTTCGCAGCAACTAAACATTCTTCAAAAGGTGTGTGATAACCAAGAACAATCTCTTTGTTCACTGAAAAATGAACTTAAGGAGGTAACCGAATCATCTATTGCTGAGAAAAATACACTCATCCAAGGTAGGATAGATTTAAGTATTGAGGAAAGTCAACTCAAAGAACAATATTCCAAATTAGAAGAATCTTACTCTTCACTTGCGAAGCAGAACACTTTTCTCATCTCTAAAAAAATAAATTAAAGTCTCTCCTCAAGGGTTTGGTTGGAGGTAAATTTGATGATGCAATGAATCATTTGGAGAGTACTTGCTTGACACTAATTCAAAACATAATTTCGCAAAAGGAAGGTGTAGTTGCAGGATTTCGTACACTACACCCTTGTCAAGAATATATGAAAACTAAGCCATAATTGTGGATGAACAAAAACACTTTTATTAATTCACTTTCAGGAAGATTTACAAGAAAGATCAAAACTCAGAAGTACAACTTTCTTTCTGGAGTTTCTCTCTCCTCAAAATTCTCTCAGCTCTCAAAAATGCATCATCCTTTTCTGGATCTATCGTTCCCTTTATATAGGGATTTACATAGTGGAAGACAGCTAAGGTTTCCCCCTAATTCGGATCTACTTTGCGATCTCATCGCCATAACTTCAGTCTTCACCATCGCCAACTTTATAACCATCGTGAAGCATACTTATTCTTCATATATCTTTAATCGTTAATCGTTATATCACTCTTATGTGACACTCGCCAAATGTTGTTGAAGAATCTTGCGATAATATCGTCAAAGTGTCGTTAATACTTGTAGAAACGTTTGGGCTTCTCGCAGAAATGTTGTAGCGATATTCTGGTACTACACCTTGCCTCTTCTCATGTCTTTTCTGCGAAGAAGAGAAGATCATGAGAACTAATATTCTTTATTATTCTTCGCAAATTTTTTCCCTTTTTATACTTTCTCCTCGACAAGATCCCGTTATTCTAGCCTTTCTTTCACGTGTTGTAAATCACTTCATTTACTGACACGTTCCTACTCCGTAGGTCAACTCCCCTTTTCCTATAAAAGGTGGAACTAATCTTCAAAATTAGTTTTACTTTTCTGTTTCTTCATCTTCTTCATTTTCCGTCTGCAACTTTGCCTCACCTTCATATTCTTCTGCTACTGTTCTAATGGAGTCCTCAAGGTTTGTCTCTTGATTTTTAAGCCAGTTTTTATTTTCATTCTTCAATCTTTCTTATTTCTTGGTTATGTCTTCTTTTTAGCGGAAAGATTTCTAACACACAATCTACTACTCACAACCCTAACCCTCGCAAAAGATCGACTGAGAAGAGGAGGAAAAGTTCTGTGAATGATAAGGTAGTAAGAAACACCCTTTATTTTTTAATAACAATATTGTTGCCTCTATTTCTTATCTGGGTTATTATTCGCAGAATGACGTGAATCCTGAGAAACCTCCCAAAAGGTCTCGCCATTTTAAGACACTCGGGGAAAATCTCATCATGCCCCCGTTAACATCTGTGAAGGCTACTCCCATACCATCGCAACCAAATCTTTCTTCTCCTATTCGCGAGAATATCACTGTTCATACCTCTACCCCTTCTGATATTTTGACAAATCAGGCTTCTAAAGCTACTATGACTGAGGTTCCTCATAGTCCTTTACGGCCTTCAACTGTTATTTTTCCACATACTCCTCCCGATAACTCAACCATCACAAATGATCACCAACTTATTCTCACTACTATTTCACCTTCTAAATCCTTTCCTTCATCGAGCGAAATTTTCGCAGGTGTTGATGTTGCTTTTAAAGTCTTGTCTAATGTTTTAGACAATGCTAGAAAGTCTTCCATTGACCCTCTCCAACAGGAAGATTGCGAGACTCTGTTTAAGTATTTTGGCTCTGATCGTAATGATTCACGAGCGGCTTTAGAGAATGAGATTGAAGTTATGAGGAGAAGTCTTCAAGCTAAAATTGCTGAATGTGATACCTTAAATCACATGCTCCGCAACTCTTCTCTAGATTGCGAGAATCTTCGCAGAAGAAATGACGAGCTAAAAGGTGATTTTTTCTTGCCTCTGATCTTTTTGCTTTTTTATTTCATATACATACTTTCTGTACTTAAACTTTAAATTTTTGATTCATATATTAGTTTCAAATCGGGCTCATTTTATAGAAAGACTCAAATCTGAATCTATTGCTGAAGAAGTTCCCGTTGAAAGAGATTCTTGGATAGATCAACATACTAGACTAGACAATTTGTACACTTATTCAATTGATCGCATAAATAATCTTACTAATGAGAACAATCAATTATTGAAAAGGCAAAACTTCTTGAGTGGCGAACTTGATCGCCTCTCATATTTGTTTTTTAAGGCTAATTTGGCGATGGAATCTTTACCAAATGAGAATAAAACCATGTCCCAAGAAAAACATAGATTTTCAAGCTTGATGACGATTTCCTTGCAGCAAATAAGTAATCTTCAAAGTACATGTAATAGTCAAGAGCAATCTCTTCATTCTCTTAAGAAGGAGCTCAAGGAGTTAACTAAATCATCTACCACCGAAAAGGATAAGCTTATCAAGGGTAGATTAACTCTTAGTTTAAGAGCCAGCGAACTTCAAGAACAATAATCTCAGTTAAAGGAATCTTATTCTTCATTAGCAAAGGAAAATTCATATCTTCGCAACAAAGAAGAAAACATGAAATCTCGTCTGAAGGGTATGGTTGGCGATAAATTTGATGATGCCATGAATCAGTGGGAGAAATGTTTATTTGCTTTAATCCAAAACTTAACCTCGCAAAAAGAAGGTAGTCAGTTGACTGCCTCTCTTGTTGATCTTCTCATAAAATCTTCTATTATGTTCCTTGCGAAATTCTTGTCTAACTGATTTTTTTATTTTGTTGCTCGCAGAATCCGAAAGAAATCTTTATTCTACCATCACTGATCTAACCTCTACATTGGATAAAGTTCACAAAGAAAATAAATCTCTTGCTTCTAACTGCTTTATTGCTCAGGACAAAGCAGAAAGAAGACTTGATTATCTTGAATACTTTAAGAATATAGAAATTAGGAATCGTGAAAAATCTCTTCTTCGCCAAGTCCATCTTAGGGCTGAAGTTCTCGTAAATGATATTCTGCTTCCCCGTTCTCTTTCTCCTGTTTCTATCCCTCCTCTAGAGGTTGATGATAATGAAATTCCTCTTCCAATGGATGAAGAATTAGAGTTTACTAATGATGAATAAAATACTCAAAAAGATCAACAAGGTGGTGAAGAAGAATAAAAAAGTCCTCCTAAAGAAGTACCCGCTGATGAAGAATTCAAGGAAAAAGAAGCCCGCGGTGAGAAGGATGCTGATGATGCTGATGAATCTGACAAGAACAATAAGTCTGGCGAGGCTTGAATTTTATCTTTGATTTCTTTTACTTCTTCTATCTTGCGAGTGATGTAATCTTCGAAACTTTTTAGAATTTTAACTTTCGATTTAGCTTACTTTGAATATTTTCAAGTAAGATAATGTAATATTACTTCTCTATTCCCCTTCTTGCCCTTCATTATCTTGCTTGAAATGGTGAATACTCATTATCTTCTTTAAGTAACTTTTTTGCTGCATTCTTGCGAAAATATGAATACATCTGCGATATGTGGAATACTGTTGCACTTTTTTGAGAATTTCTGGGGGAATCCGCGATGTTAAAAATTTGCCTCCTTGTATATAATTCTGCGATAAAGGAATGTTTCCTGCCATCTTAAAGCAAAATAGTTAATTAGTAAGATTATTCTTTTGGTCTTATTTTGCCTTCCTAGTTAAAGGTCTTATTTTGCCAAACTTTTTCTGTCTGCGACAAAATCGCAGGATTTCTTAACATTTGCATGTAAAGACCCTTTAATCTTGTCTTATCCATGTTTCTTTCAAAATCTTTGCGACAATATGATAAGTATACATTCTCTCGCAAGAATTTACCCTTATGACATTGCCGTCTTGCGATGAAATCACAGGACGTCTTTACAATTTCATGTAAAAACCCATTGATTTCATCTTAACATTCCTCTCATGGCTTGTTGCCTCTGCATTATTTATGTTACGCGATAATATGACAGGCCTAAATGTTCTTGCGATCATAAAGCCCCATGACATTGCCGTCTTATGACACTTATCAGCTCCCTAATGGAGGGTGCCGCCCATATCTTCCCCCTGGTTGCCCCTTCAAGGAGGGCACATCGGCCATACAATACTAGCTCCTCCCATCTGTTTCTGTCAACAAACAGTTGTTTTCGCAGCCTCTTGTCCTTTATGCCTATATGGCTTATAGTTACAAGACTGCACCCTAAGTGGGGTTTTCTTCAGGCCAAGTGCATTGTATCCAAGACTTACCAAGGATGGCAAGAGAGTTTCGTACGCTCCGGGCACCCTTGGCTCAACCGTGTACCTCGGCGACTTGGTCATACTTTGCACTTCTTGGAAGAGACTCTCAGTCGTCCAACCAGGGTATAACCATATATAGTTGGAAATCCAAGATCCCTCTCCCCGGATAGGTTTTCTTTAACCCCATCGTCTGCATGACTCGAGTTCCGATGAGCGGTATAACCTTATCGCTGAGTCATGTCAAGAGATACCCCCCTCATATGACGCGCTATTAGGTCTTACATTTGCCTCTTACGAAATTTTATTCGCGAACTAGGGTGCATGCCATAAAGGTTCGTCCCATTTTTTTAATCTCTGCGAAATTTTATTCGCTATTCTTGCGATGATGCTCGCATAAGTTTTGATATTGAAAGAAGAATTTTTTAATTGTTTCATCTTACATTTGTATTTCTTACCTCGCAAAAACTGCTACTGATAATATCTTTTCAGAAATAATCTGTTCCATGGTCTATCAAGTCTTTGCCCAACATCTCTTCCCTCTGGATCCATTAATTTGTATGCTCCATTTCCAATTATCTCTTTAATGATGTATGGTCCATCCCATTTTCTCGCTAATTTTCCACCACTTTCTTGCTGATATTTTGGTGTTTTCATAAAAACTAGATCGCCGTTTGGAATTGACGCTTCTTGACTCGTTTGTTGTACTCGCGAGCTAATCTTCGCTGGTAGTTTTCCATATGTTGTAGAGTTTTTTCTCTCTTTTCTTCTAGTTCGTCTAACTCATGTAGAATCATGCCAGCACTTATATTTTTCTCCCATGCCTCTCTTTTTGTTGTTGGGATAGCAACCTCTGTTAGTAAGACAGCTTCAACTCCATATGTTAAACATAATGGTGACATCCCAGTTGCCTCTCGTCTAGTTGTATTATATGCCCATATTGCATTATGTACTTGCTCACACCATGATTTGTGATAACCTTCTAACTTCTTTTTCAAGATGTCTGCGATTGTTTTATTAGTTGCCTCAGCTTGACCATTTGCTTGTGGATATAAAGGAGTTGACTTTCTACATTTTATCTTAAATGCATTAAGAAGTAATTCGATATTCTTCCCTTCAAATTTCTTTCCATTATCAGACATAAACTGTGCTGGGATCCCAAATCTGCAAATTATATTTTCAAATATGAATGTAAAAATGTCTTTATCGCGGATGTGTTGTACTTCCTTAACTTCTCCTCATTTTGTGAAATAATCTGTAGCAACAATTAAATATCTTCTTTGTCCAGAACCAGGCACAAATGGTCCCACAATATCCAATCCCCATTTTCCAAAAGGCCATACGCTTGACGAAGATGATAATGGTGCTCCTGGTGCATGTATCTTCTTCCAAAATCGTTGACAATCTTCACAACGCCTTGAAAGTTGTTTTGCATCCTCATGCATTTACGGCCAATAATAACCATGCATCTTTGTTTTATATGCCAAAGATCTACCCCTGCTGTGATTACCAGCATCACCACTATGCAACATTTTTAACACATTTTGTCCTTCTTCCCTCGTCAAACATCTTAGCGATGGTCCATTAAATGATCTGCGATATAATACCCCATCTCTTAGTTCATAATTGGTTGCTTTACTTTTTAATTTATGTGCTTCTAATCGATTTCTGGGGATTTCTCCTCTCGCCAAATAAGCATGGATATATGCTCGCCAATCTGTAGCATTATTCCATATTTCTTCCTCGCCAGATTCTACCATCATTACATCTACCTCTTCTTCTTCTTTGTTTATCGCCGGTTGCAAAAGTGTTTGAATTTTTATGCATCTCGCAAGTGGGTTCGTCATCATACTTGATATGAAAGCAAAAGCATCTGCGAGCCTATTATCTTTACTTGATATGTGTCTCCACTTTATTTTTGGAATTCTCGCAGACAATTTTTCAACAAGTTTTTTGTACTTCTTCAAAGATGGTTCGATTGTGAATCGCTGGTGATTCTAGCATTTTCCAAATTTATTTCTATCGCAAATTTCAATGCATGGATTACAACTTCATATTCTGTCTCATTATTGGTGGACGCAAATTCCAATCTAAATGAAAAAGCTGTTTTTTCTCCTTTTTGGTGAAATAAAAACAACTCCAATCCCATTTCCTTATCCATTTGACGATCCATACACTAATATTTCCCATCTGTCAGGTTCTGTTAATAGGTCTTTTGGGTCTCCATGTTCTTCTTCTATATCCATCATCTCTTCTACAGCTTTGTCATCTTCTAAAGGAAATTCAGCTAAGAAATCTGCGATAACTTGTGATTTTGGCAAAGATAGAATTTCATATTGAATATTAAAATTCCCTACTTGCGCATTCCATCTCTCAACTCTTCCTGATCTTTTTGAATTTTTCATCACCGATTCAATTGGCACTCTCGTTAACACTTTGATCTTATGCGCTTGGAAGTAAATTCGAAGCTTAAAGGTTGCGTGTACCAATGCTAGAATTAGTTTCTCAATCTTTGAATAATTTCTCTCTGCTGAATTAAATGTTTTGCTGATATAATAAATTGGTTTTTCTACCCTGTGTCTACTCGCAATAACACATCACTTAACGCATATGGAGTTGTTGCGAGATAAATCAATAATTCTTCTCCCGGTTCAGCTTTTTGTAATATAGATATACTCGCCAAATGTTCTTTTATTCCTTGAAAAGCTTTTTCGCATTCATCTGTCCATTTGAATTTTGTTCCCTTCTTGAGTATGTCGAAAAAATGTTTACACTTGTCTGAAGATCGCGAAATGAACCTTCCTAGCGAGGCTAAGAGTCCATTTAGTTTTTTCACATCTTTTACCGTCGCAGGAGTTGGCATATCGCGAATTGCTTGTACCTTTTATGGATCAACTTGTGTTCCCTATTTTGACACAATATACCCCAAAAACTTCCCTGAAGTTACTCCAAAGGTACACTTATCAGGATTCACCTTAATATTGAATTGCCGCATTTGATCGAAAATTTCTCTCAAATCTTGCACATGATTCTCAGCTTCTTTGCTTTTGATCAGCATATCATCTACATACACTTCTAATGTTTTGTGGATCCACTTTGCAAACACCTTTTCCACCATTCTTTGATATGTTGCACCAGCATTTCGTAAGCCAAATGGCATATTTGTATAACAATATAATCCTCTTGGAGCAAAAAATGAAGTATGTTCTTGATCTTCTTCAGCGAGAGGGATTTGATTATATCCTTTATACCCATCCAATGATGATATTCTTGCGTTTCCTGCTGCTGATTCAACCATTTGTGGAATATCTGGCAACGGAAAACTATCTTTTGGACATGCCTTGTTTAGATCCGTAAAATCTATGCAAATTCTTATCCCTTTGTTCTTCTTTGGGACCACCACCATGTTTGCAATCCATTCTGGATATTTTGCTTGTCTTATAATTCCTGCGTCGAGCATCTTCTGTAATTCTTCTTCTATTTGAGAATGATATGTTGTTGCGATCTTCCTTATTCTTTGCTTGAATGGTCTTATGTTTTTGTTGATTTCTAATTTATGACATGCTATTGACGGGTTTATCCCTGGCATCTCATCCATGTTCCACGCGAAGATATCTGCATATTCTCGCAAAATATTTATAGTTCTTTGTTCCTCATCTGCCTCCATTCTAGTCCCAATTTTCAGCATTTTAGGTTCTTCTTTACTTCCAATATTTATTTCTTTTGTTGGTTCAGCAGCAGTGTAGCTGGCTTCAGGTTCTCCCATTGGTGTTGGCGTTTTCACGACTCTCGCGAACTCATCTCCTTCTTGCGAAACTTCACTTGGTATCCCTTTTCCTTCTTTTTCCCTTATCATGTAAATTTTAAATTCCTCTTCTTTCTTTGCTTCTCTGTTCAATTTTATGCGAGCTTGTCGCAGCTTTGGACGTTCTTCACAATTTCTTACTTCAATTTGTTAGCACAATCTCGCGAAATTCACATCTCCTCTAATTTCTCCAATTCCACTAGGCATAGGAAATTTAACACATTGATGTAATGTTGATGCTACAGCCTTAATTGCATGTATCCATGGTCTTCCCAATATCATATTGTACGGAGATTCCACATCTACCACACATAATGATATTCGTGTTTCAATTTCTCCTAGTGGAATTCGTACCATTATCTCGCCTTTAGGTTTTGTTACAGACTTCCCGAAGCCATGAACATAATACGTTGAATGAGACATTTCTTCATCCTTATATCCCATCTTCTTGAAGGTACGATAAAATATCATGTCTACATAACTTCCTGTGTCTACTAAAGTTCTATTCATAGCCCATTCTTCTTCATATTTTATCGATTTCTCATTTCTCATTGGTATAGTGGTTACTGTGACCACCAATGGAGATGTATGACTTGAATCTTCTCCTGGTATTTCTGCTGCTGTAAACGTGATTTCTTGTTTTTCCCAATCTTTCAATGATGATACCTTCTCCACTGCCATAATCTTCCTTCCTTCATAATCCCGTTTATGTATCCTTCCATGAAATTTATCAATCATTTCTTTTGTTATTACATCACCTTTCAATTTTCTACAATCCTTTTTGATTCTGATCATTCTTCCTTCAATTTTTATCTTCTTCTTCGCTTTTTCTTCTATTTTCGTTAATTCATTCCCTGTTTCGGGCGCAAAAATGTAGTTGCAGGATTTCCTACACTACACCATTGTCAAGAATCTATGAAAACTAAGCCATAATTGTGGATGAACAACAACACTTTTATTAATTCACTTTCAGGAAGATTTACAAGAAAGATCAAAAATCAGAAGTACAACTTTCTTTCTGGAGTTTCTCTCTCCTCAAAATTCTCTCAGCTCTCAAAAATGCATCATCCTTTTCTGGATCTATCGTGCCCTTTATATAGGGATTTACATAGTGGAAGACAGCTAAGATTTCCCCCTAATTCGGATCTACTTTGCGATCTCATCGACATAACTTCAGTCTTCACCATCGCCAACTTTATAACCATCGTGAAGCAGACTTATTCTTCATATATCATTAATCGTTAATCGTTATATCACTCTTCTGTGACACTCGCCAAATGTTGTTGAAGAATTTTGCGATAATCTCGTCAAAGTGTCGTTAATACTTGTAGAAACGTTTGGGCTTCTCGCAGAAATGTTTTAGCGATATTCTGGTACTACAGAAGGTAGTCATTTTGACTGCCTCAACCATTTTTTCTTTGCTAAATCTGTTTATAACATGCTGCTTGCTAATTCTTTATTTTAATTTTTTTTTTTTTTGTATTCTTTCACTTCGCAGAATATGAAAGAAATCTTGATTATCCTTTTATGATTTGGATTTGAAGTATTCTAATATTTGCAAGGAAAATGTACTTCTCGCTGCTCACCTTGCTCTTTATCGTGATCGAGCGGAAAAGAGACTTGATTATCTTGCCTATTTCAAGGATATCCAAGATAGGAATCACCAAAGATCGTTCCTTCGCCAAGTCCACCTTAAAGATGAAGTTCTTGTGAATGAAATTTTGTTGTCCAATTCTTTTCCTCCAGTATCAATTGAACCTTTAGAAGAAGATGATGATGAAGTTCCTCGTGCTGCTGATGTTGATTTTGATTATGAAAGTGACATGGAAACTATTTCTCAAGAATAAGATGAAGTAGAAGAACATCCTACTAAAGAAGCATCTGCTGGTGATGACCAAGACGAAAATGAAAAAGAAATCCCTCTTAAATAAACTATCACTGGCGAACATCAAGGTGGAGATGAAGCTAGAATTAATCAAGTCCTTGAAGAAGATGTTGTTGAGAGTGAGAAAAATAAATAAGAACACCCTTCAACTCCTTTTGGTGAAGTCAACATTGAGGATTGAGTTTCTTATTTAATTCTGTCTTCTTGAGTTGTTCCATGTTCTTTACCTTTTTGCGAATAATGCACCTCAATCAACTTTGAAATTTACTCTTTCAATACTTTGCGGTGAGAAAGATAATGCCTCTTGTTTATTAATTCATATACTTGCCTCTCATTATCTTTCTTGCGATGAATGATCTACATAAAGAATAGTTAGTATTTATAAAGTTTTGGTTCTGTTTTGTGGTCTTATTTTTCCTTCCTAATTAAAGGTCTTATTTTGCCACTTATTGTCATTGCGACAAAATCGCAGGACGTCTCTACACTTTCATTCAGAAACCCATTGATCTTTCCTTAACCTTTTATGTTTTTTTCATTTTTTCTGCGACAATATGATAGGCATAAATTTTCTTGCGAAATTAAAGCCCCATAACATTGTCGTGTTGCGACGAAATCGCAGGACGTCTTCACACTTGCATGTAATGACCAATTGATCTCTTCTTATCTTTTCTTTTGTATTATTGCCTCTTCAGGATTGTCGCACAAATATGACAAGCCTTGATACTCCCGTGAGTAAAAAGCCTCATGACATTTGCGTCTTAAGACACTTATCAACTCCCTAATTGAGGGCGCCACCCTTATCTTCCCCCTGGATTCCCCTTCAAGGAGACGTACTTCTGCCATACAAGACTAGCTCCTCCCATCTAGTCTTGACAACAACCAGTTGTTTTCGCAGCCTCTTATCCCTTTGCCTATATGGATTATGGTTAAGAGACTGCACCCTAATTGGGGATTTCTTCGGGCCGAGTGCATCATAGTCAAGACTTGCCAAGAATGGCCAGGATAGTTTCATACGCCCCGGGCACTCTTGGATCAACCGTGTACCTCAGCACCTTGATCATACTCTGCACTCCTTAGGAGAGTCCTTATCACCTTAGTCGCTCAACTTAAGTCATATGCTCAAGTGGAGAATCCAAGGTGCCTCTCCAGGATGGGCTTTCATTGACCCCAAATCTCTATGACTCAGGTTCCAAAAGCGGTATGACCTTATCCATGAGACATGCAATAGATACCCCCTTCTATGACATACTTTAGATCTTACATTTTCCTCTTTCGAAATTTTATCCGCGAAGTAGGGTGTACGTCATAAAGGTTCGTGCCATTCTAATAAGTCATTAATTTCTGATTTGCTCTTGCGAAATTTTCGCATATTCTCGTTTTTTATTTTTTTTATATTGAATAATCTCGCAGCAGCTTTTCCATAAAATTTATTGTTCATATTTATTTTGTTGCATCATACATTACTTCATTATCTAAAATTTCTCAAAGTCCTTCATGGGTAATATATCTTTAAATATAATCTATTCCATGGTCTATCAAGTATTTGACCAACATCTCTACCCTCTGGATCCATCAATTTGTATGGCCCCGTTCCAATTATCTCTTTTATAATGTAGGGGCCATCCCATTTTTTCGCTAGTTTCCCACCACCTTCTCGCTGGTAAATTGGCGTCTCGCGAAGAACTAAACCACCTGGTTGAAATTCACGTATCTTGACACCCTTATTGTATTCTCAGGATAATCTTCGTTGATAATTCTCCATATGATGTAAAGCTCTTTCTCTCTCTCTTCTAGCTTATCAAGTTTGTTTAGGATCATGACAGCACTAATATTCTTCTCCCAAGCCTCTCTCTTTGTTGTGGGAATAAAAACTTCTTTTGGTAACACTGCCTCAACTCCATATGTCAGACAAAAAGGTGACATTCCTGTAGCTTCTCGCCTAGTTGTGTTGTAAGCCCAGACTGCATTATATACATGTTCACACCATGCTCTATGATGTCCTTCTAACTTTTTCTTCAATATATCTGCGATTGTTTTATTTGTTGCTTCAGCTTGTCCATTGGCATGTGGATATAGAGGGGTGGATTTTCCACACTTTATCTTGAATGCATTAAGTAACATTTCTATATTCTGCCCTTCAAATTGCTTCCCATTGTCAGATACCAATTATGCTGGAATTCCAAATCTGCAAATGATATTTTCAAATATGAATGTAAAGATGTCTTTGTCGCGAATATGTTGTACTTCCTTTACTTCTGCCCATTTCGTGAAATAGCCTGTTGCAACAATTAGGTATCTTTTTTGTCCAGATCCTGGCACAAATGGTCCCACAATATCTAATCCCCACTTTCCAAAAGGCCATACACTTGTTGAAGATGAAAATGGTGCTCTAGGTGCATATATTTTCTTTCCATGTCGCTGACAATCTTCGCAATGCCTTGATATTTTCTTCGCATTTTGATGCATATATGGCCAATAATAACCTTGCATTTTTGTTCTGTATTCCAAAGATCTTCCTCCATTGTGACTGCCAGCGTCTCTATTATGTAACATTTTTAACACATTTTCTCATTCTTCTCGTGTCAAACATCTAAGTGATGGTCCATTAAATGATTTTCTATACAATATGTAGTTGCAGGAAAACCTACACTACACCCTTCACAAGAATTCACAATAATCAACACATATTTGAAGATTAAAAACAACGCTTTATTACTTGATTCTCAGAAATGTTTACAAGAAAGGGAAGAAATCAAGAATACAACTGTTCTCTTGGATTTTCTCTCTCCTCAAAATTTTCTTAACGCTCAAAAATTCATCCCTCCCTTTCTGAATCTACTGGGACTCTTTATATAGGGTAGTTTCATAATGGATGACAACTAACCTGTCCTTTAATTTCTGATCTGAATCGCGGCTTTCTCGCAAAAGTGATAATGATAATTTTCGCATATGATATAACCCTCGCAGAATTGTCATGCTCTTCTCATATATCAGCTATCGTCATCTGCTACGTCATTTTTTGAGTCATTCTGCAACACTCGCAGTATGTTGTTGAAGAACTCGCAAACGAATTCACAGAAGTGTTGTAAATCTCGCAAGCATAATATCATGGCGATATTTTGGTCCTACATCTTTCCGCTTCTCATGCCTTTTCTGCGAAGGAGAAAAGATCATGAGAAATAAAATGCCGCAGCTATTCGTATTTTCACATTCTTCTATTCTGACACGTTTCTGCATTCTTTACCAGATTTTTTAAACGTATTTTTCCTTCCATTCAATTACTGACACGTCCTTTTCAACCGCTACGTTCCAACCGTTCACGTCTTTTCCCCGCATTTAATACATTTATCTTCTCAAGTATCTTTACCTTCTATAAATACTTCCTTCATTCTTTTCTCTCCTTCTTTTTACTTCTTCTTTCTTCTCTCTGTAATTTTATTATTCTTCCGTGAATTCCGGATCTGCTACTGTTGCAATTTTTTCTTTTGATCTTTTACTCTTTCAATCTTCATTCCCATACTAAGAAAATGCCTCCAGCTAGTCGTAAATATTTGAAAGCTTTTGAGAAAATTCAAAAAGAACTTCAGAACAGAGGTTTTACTTTATCTACCATTGCTGATCAAAACCTAAGGATGAGCTTTCTGTAAAATTATTTTCTAATCATCCATGTAATGGAGAGAAAATTATAGTCTCGCTAGGTCAACTTGAAGATGATCTTCCCATTCCTCTCTATGACCCTGTGCTTCCTTTATTCTATGAAATACTCTCTCACGTGAAGTTATCGCGGGCAGTATATCAGTTGAGTGGGGATTGCATTTGCCTAATTCTTGAGTATGCTACTCACGGTGCTTGTAAATAATCTCGCTACCCTGATACCGCAAAAAATCCTAAATTCAAAGATGTTCTAATTATTCCTGCAAAGTACACTGTAGAGCATTTCTTCGCAAACTATGACATAATCCCCATGAGAAGGGATGCCACTTGTTGGGGTGTCCGCTTACAAAAGAAGGATGATGTTTCTGAAGACAAAGCTCTTATGTTGGATGTCAATTGGCATCCGGGCAATAATACATCCCCTCTCCATTCCAGTGATGACAAATGGTATATTCTTCCCTTATTATTAGAAGGTCCATACATTTTTGGTTCTCATACTTTACCCGCGAGTCTCGCAAATTACCGACCATGGGCGTTCTGCTATACTGAAAAGAATAAGGAGGTATATTCCCGATTTTTTACTTGTTTCTATTTTCCTCATATTCTTACGTATACGCTCGCTGACTACTCCAATATTTCCAGATTAATAGATTGAAGGCTAGTTACAAGAAATCAGGTAAACCTAGTACTTTATTATCTCTCAAATCACTCACAGATGAGGTAAGAAATATTCCTTTATGATTCTTAACAATATATTGTTGCCTCTATTTCTTACCTTTATCTATGTTTGAAGGTTATTGAAGAAATAGAACATGTGAAGATCGCGAAGACTAAGGGGAAAAGCGAAGGTTCTTCTCGCAAGGATAAATCCACTGTTCTTCTCAAAGAGAAATCCATTGTTCCTCCTTCAAAGAAAATAAAAATCCAATCTAATTCCCTTTCATCATCCCATTCTAATGGAGAAAGTTCTCATGATGATACTGATAATGATGATTTTGATGCCGATATCCCTTCCGCGAAGGAATCCTCCCCACCTGAGTCTTCTATGTCTCAGTTATCCAGCATATTTTCTGACACTATGCTTAGTGTGGGGGATGATGCTCTTAGTGATACATGCCAAGCTCTCGTAAAGGTCTGCGATTCTTCCATATTAATGGACAATGAATCTCTTTAAGGAATTTCAAGATCAGTGACTCCCAGCCTCTTAAATTCACTAAGTATTTTGGTATGTTTTCATTTCTTCGCCATATTTGTATAATTTCGTATTTTCGCAAGATTTTAATTTATGTTTATCTTGATAATTTTTTGTTTTCCCTCGCAGGATGGAAGATCTTCTTTTGTTATTACCTCAGATTTGGGGAAAAGGCGTGCATCCTTTCACAAGAAGAACATTGTTCTTCGCAAGAAGAATGAGGAGTTAGAATCTGAGTTTGCTAATCTCCACGAGAAGAATAAACAACTAGAGCAGGATCATTTCTCATCAAATGCGCAAAGTATCCAATCTTCAAAGTGCCAATAAAAAACTCTTAGGTATAAGAATTTTCTTATTTTCTTTCATGTTTCCTACTTTCCACTATTCCTTCTTATTTGATTTATCATTCTCGCAGACATTTATGGTCTCTCTAATGAGGCTTCAACCCTTCGTTCTTTTCCTGAACCAATAGATGATGATGCTCTTCTAGAGATTATTAATAAATCTTTGAATAATCCTTCTAATGATAGAATTGATTCTCTTTCCATAGATGAACTCAGGTCTAAACTTCGTCTCTTAGAAATTGACCATAGATCTTGTTTAAACATGGCTAACAAATTCAAACGCTTTCACCACAATTCTAAGGAAGAGATTAAAACTTTAAGGGCCAAGAATAGTGATCTCTCAGATGACAAAGATCGTATATCTAGACAAGGAGCTCAAACTTTAGCGTATTTTCATAAAACCATTCTTGAAGTCCAAATTGAAAGAGATAGACTTATCTGCGAGAAAAAGGTTTTTGTTGAAAAGGAACACCAGATTCGTTCCCATCTTTTTATTAATAATGATGATGAATTTTCTTAGGCTGCGAAGATTCTTGACAATGCCAGAACTAACTTAGGTGTAGATGTTAGTCTTCATGTTGAACAAGCGGCCTTAATTAAAGACATGATTTCTGAAAGAGAAGGTTGTTAACTGTTCTTCCTCATTAATTTCTTGTCTTTATAGTTTTTTTTGCAAAATTTCTAACTTGTTGTTATATATTCGCAGGAGCTGAGAAGATATATTGTGAAAGAATTGAAGAACTTGAAGACGACAAGGGTCAGCTCGCAAAAACCCTTGCTTCTTGTAATGAAAAATATTCAAGATTGAAAAACCAATTAAAGATCACTGCTGCGAATTTTAGTAATATCCTTATTGGTGTTCGCAATGACTCCGTCAAGAAGGTCTGTGATGATCATAACATTTCTCACTCTTTGTATCCTTTCCTCGCGGAAGAAGTTCCAACGAATACTCCAAACCTTGTTATATCTGACAGTGAAGCCGAAGAATCTGGCGAAGATGAAGGATATAGTGAAGATGATGGTGAAGACGAAGAAGGATAAAAATCTGACGAAGATGATGATGGATCTAACTAATTTTGTTTCTCATTTTTAATCTTCTTATAATACTTGTACATTTATCTCCTTCTTCTTGTGATATTGCTGCGAATTTCTCCAGCTTTTAAGATTCCTTGATATATAGATTTCTTTTGCTTCTATCTGTATAAATTAGAGAACAATTCTTTTTTGCAATATGGCTAATCAACATGATTATTAATTTTTAACTATCTACGCGAACCTGCCATATAAAGATGAATAATAATTTTATCATTCTGTTCATTCCCATACTTGCCTCTGTTATTCATCTGCAATATGAAAGATTGATCAGATTAATGTTGAATGAAATCTGTTTGTAAATTTTTCCTCAACCTCTGCGTAAATGTCGCAGGTCATGTATGCATAGTCTCATGATCTCTTGTGGTCTTATTTTGCCATCCTAGTTAAAGGTCTTATTTAGACACTTTTTATTTTTGGAGACAAAATCGCAGAACGTCCTTACATTCGCAGGTAAAAACCCATTGATCTTGTCTTATCCTTGTTTTTTCAATTTATTGCGACAATATGATAGACCTAAGTTCTCTTATGAGAACCAAGCCCCATGACATTTCCGTCTTGCGATGAAATCGCATGACGTCTTTACACTTTCATATAAAAACCCATTGATCTCATCTTAACTTTTTGTCATGGCTTGTTGCCTCTGTAAGGTATTTTTCACGCGACAATATGACAGGCCTAAATGTTCTTGTGAACTTAAAGCCCCATGACATTGCCGTCATTAGACACTTATCAGCTCCCTAATGGAGGGTACCACCCTTATCTTCCCTCTGGTTGCCCCTTCAAGGAGGGCACATCGGCCATACAAGACTAGATCCTCCCATCCGATCTTAACAACAACCAGTTGTTTTCGCAACCTCTTTATCCTTTTTTCCTATATGGCTTATAGTTAGGAGATTGCACCCTAAGTGGGGTTTTCTTCAGGCCGAGTGCATTATAGCCAAGACTTGCCAAGAATGTCCAGGATAGTTTCGTACGCCCCGGGCACCCTTGGCTTAACCGTGTACCTCGGCGCCTTGGTCATATTATGCACTCGTTAAGAGAGACCCTCGGTCGTCCAACCAGGGTATAACCTTATATATATAGTTGGAAATCCAAGGTACCTCTCCTGGATAGGTATCTCTCATGGAGATGAACCACAGCTCTCCATGACTCAAGTTCCAGCAGTGGTATAACCTTATCACTGAGCCATGCAAATAGATACCCCCTTATGTGACGTACTTTAGGTCTTACATTTTCCTCTTGCGAAATTTTATTTGCGAACTAGGGTGTACGCCATAAAAGTTCGTCCAATTCTTATGTCATTATTCTTTTATTATCTCTTTTTTGCATTTCAGCTCTTGTGTGATTTTTCAATTTCATCTTTTTCATTAAAACGAAATATTCTTTTGAAACATTTTCTTCAACAAATAATTCATACATTTCTTAAATTTCACGATTTGAGAAATTTTACCTTTCTACTTACTACTTTCTGCTTATTCCTTTTTGTTACGTTTTGCTATTTTCTCTCCATCTGCGAGGCGCTCGCCATCAATAACTTTTAGTGTGTGTTGACTTTGCAACATTCCATCTTCTTGCCGTTCTATTGTATTAACCATTAATTTGTCACTTCTTGTCTTTTGTTTGATGTTATGCTTCCAATTTCTAATCCTCGCAGCTCTTTCTTCATAAGATTCCATGTCAATTTCATAACACTTTCTTCCTTCAATACAATCTCCCTTTATAACTCCAACACCGCTGGGATGAGGAAACTTAATGCACTGGTGATAAGTTGACGCTACACCTAGAATCCCATGTAACCATGGCCTGCCAATTAATGTGTTATATGGTGATTTTATGTCAATAACACAAAATTGAATTTTGGAAGATAGCCCCTTTAATGGAATCCGCATAGTAATTTCCCCTTTGGGATTGTTTGCAGTACCATTGAAACCATAGATCTTATAGGTTGACGGTATCAGATCCTCGTCTCTTCGACCCATGGTTTTGTAAGTATGATAAAATAAGATATCAACTGAGCTTCTAGTATCTATTAGAACTCTGTTAATGGCTTAAGAATCTTCAGTTTCACCGTCATCATTTTCTTCATCTTCTTCTTCTATTTGTTTTGGATTTATTTCTAATCTTATCACCAGTGGGTTGTCATGCATCTCTCCAGGCTCTGGTACTTCTTGTGCAGTGAAGGAAATAGTTTGCTTTTCCCACTCCTCAAATGGCGAGATTCTCGCAATATTCATTATCTCTCTTCCATCTGCGTCTCTCGCGAAGACTCTACTTAGAACGTTGTCGTGGAAATCCTCAATAGTCTTGTATGAATGTATGATGGAATTACAGAAAAAATTCTTCGCCTTGGATCCAACCTCTATCACAAATGTTTCTGCTCCTTTTACAGTATTCACTCTGCGAATATCTGGTGCTGGTGGTAACTGCTGAGATTGCAGATGTCCTATTAAAAAATAATTTAACTTTTTTTGATCAATCATCCTCAAAATTATTCTTTTTACATTCCTGCAATCGTTTATTGAGTGACCATGAAAATGATGGTAAGGACAAAATTCTTGATTTCGATTATTTGGATGTGGCTCTTTCCCCATATTTCAGGGTGATGGTATATTTTCCATCAAAATGATAGCCTCCCAAATTTTCTCTATACTAGCATTTAGAGGTGGCATCTTAATTTCTTCCCATATTATTTTCTGACTCCCTGCCCTCTATAATTATTTTGTCTCTGACCACCATAAGTCTCTTGCGGCTGATCAAGTCTTTGAATTTTATTATTTCCACCGCGATTATAATAATTCATTTCCCTTTCATACTCCTCTTGATCTCAACTTCCTATGGCTACTAACTTCTACTGATTATCAATCACTACTTTCTCTTGTGGTAGCTGCGAAATTGTATCGATTGATTATGATTTCTTGGCTAGTTTTCTAGCGAAATTGTATTATTAGCTTTCTTTTATATTTTATGGGAATTTTGGAGCTTATTCCCGAAAAGAACAAGAAATCGTCCAATTGACCATGAAAGAGGCAGAATTATCATTACATGGGAAACCACATCGTAGCCGCATCAGATTTCAAGGCAATATAACCACAAGCTAGGTGGTTTTTGAGCTTTACTGTATGAAAATTTAGTTATGGGCTTATGGATGGGCTCGCAATAAGTCACAACCACAGCAGTAAGCTGGTGGACTTCACCTCAAGGGTCACGCATGTGCTATTGAAGAGGAAAAATTAATTTATTTGATCTGTGTGTTCTCAAGAGGGTAAGCTGGTCATTAATAAGAAGGGGATACCATGAATGGTGGATTACCTCAGAGTAATGGAGGTTAGGTCTGACGGATAATGAAGATGGAGACGGTAGAGTGGTTTCTGCTCGAGTTTCGTTTGCTGCGACTGGAGATGATGTTAATGGTTCGTGATGGTTTTTCCGGTAGTTGAGGAAGGAACTCGAGTTTGGTTTTATTTAGAGTTTACGGAGACTGTTGTCGTTGGTTGATGGAATCAACGTTGGAGCTGGGGAGATTAATATCGAGTTTAAGTGATAATGGGGGATATGGAAGCTTGGTTGGCCGGTAATTGAGGAAGGAACTCGAGTTTGGTTTTATTCAGAGTTTGCCGAGACTGTTGCCGTTGGTTGATAGCAGCAACGTTGGAGATGGGGATATTAATATTGAGCTTAAGTGATAATGGGGGATATGGAAGCTTGGTTGCTGCCAGCGAGAATAACAGAGAATGGAGTTGTATCGGGTTGGAAAATAACTTCCAATGCCTAGAGAGGAGTTACTAGGTTATATTTAATATGGTGGAGGTTGAAGTTGTGGTTTACTGATAGCAGCGACGATGGAGTAAGTTCGGGGAAACATGAATGGCAGAGATAGAGAACTCGATAGTGGTGATGTTGTGGATCGAATATGAAAGTGATGAATTTTGGTAGTGGATGATGTGTTAATGCTGTTGATGAAGATCGTTTCCTTACGACAGTAGCACGAGTTTCAGATGTTGAATGAACTGTGGTTAGATGGTATGAAGAAGACTCATAAATGGGTTTCGTGGACAGTAGTCGGGAAAAGAGATGTGGAGTCTTGACTCTTGATCGCTACTGCCATTGGTATTGATATCGGTGACGGAAGTGGACTTGAGTTTCTTCTGTGGATGTCGAAGAAAGATATAATGATCTCGAGTCAAGACAGTGATGAGATGATGAAGAGTTTAGTTCTTCTCGAGTTGATGGATGATGGTGATGTCGTTCACGGCCGGCAGATGATCATGACTGTGAGAGTTTGTTGTGACATGGGATGATGATCGGTATTGTTGCTGGAAGAAATGGACATGGATCTGAGCTGTGGATAAGGGATTACGATGTTTACAAATGGAGAAGAAGCCAAGGAGTCTAGCTACAACGATATGGGTGCGTTTTTGGTTATTGCAGTGATGAAGCTTGAGCCGAGAAGTGGGTTTGTTGAGCATCGTGGAACTATAAGGCTGTTGGATAATGAATACTCGAGTTGAATATGGGAGTGACGGAGATTAAGGGTTTATTGAAGTTGAGAAAGAAGGAGCGGAACTGGGTTGCTGTTATCGGCAGTGGTGATTGACGATTGAGCTGCAAATAATGGGCTAAGGCGCTGGCAGTGACACCTAAGCTACAATTTGGGCTGAATCTTTGAATGCATGCCCAATAGGCTATTGAGCCAAAATATCTTACACGACCATATTAGGGGCGCAACTATTTCAGAAGTTTTGCCAGGATTTTTTCTGGAGTTCGATGCACGAGACACAATTTTTAAGGAGGTGCACTTTCCTATTTTTCCTAGGTTTCTAGTTTTCTTCAAGAAGAGGTTAAAAAACTCTATATATAGGGAAGCTTAGATACAATTTGATATATCTTCTTTTCACCGTTTTTCTCCCCCTTAGGGGGGAGAACTATCTCTTCTTTATTCTTTTTATTGTAAGGATGAATTCAAAGTTCTAATTGCGAAGCTCAATTATTTACAAGTTTATTTCAAGTTTTAAATTGATTCATTGTGGATTGTTTTTACTATATCAAAGGTTTATGATTGATTCTTAGATTGGTTTGGGTGTGCAACTAGATTAGTCTATTAATCATTCTAATGCTAGTAGAGAGTTGAGTCGATCCGTAATTGTCTCTCATCTCCTACACAAGTAGAAATTGCTGTAGTAGCAGGATTTCCCACACTATACCCCTATTAAGATCCTATAAAAATCTAAATGAAACTAGTTGAAGATTGAAGAATTAAACGACACTTTTATTATTTAGATCTCAGAAATGTTTACAGAAAATATTCAAACTCAGAATTACAACTTTCTTTTCTGGAGTTTCTCTCTCCTCAAGATTTTCTCAACTCTAAAAAATACATCTTCCTCATCTGGACTTACTTGAACCCTTTATATAGGAAATTACATGGTGACAGCTAAGTTTTCCCCTTCTTTCGGATATATTCTGCGATCTCATCGTGGTATTTGGAATATTAATCTTCGTCAACTTTTGTAATCCTCGTGAAACAACACTCTCATAACATGTCTCTTCAATCGTCAGCTATTATGATGCTTCCCCGTGACGCTCGCCAAATGTTGCTGAAGAATCCTCACGACTCTCTCGTGAATAATGTCATTTATACTTATAGGAATATTTGACCTTCTCGTGAAACCGTTGTTCTTATCACGAGAATATCGTTGTAGCGATATTCTGGTACTACATCTTGCCTCTTCTCATGTCTTTTCTGCGAAGAAGAGAAGATCGTGAGAATAAATTGCCGTAATCTCCTATCTTTTCACCTCCATCTTTATTCTGACACGTCTCTAAACCTTTCACCAGCTGTCTTCATATAATTTTATCATCCATATATTTTTCGACACGTCATCTTAAACCGCTGTAATTTGACCATTCACGTCCTTTCATTGTATTAACTATATTTATTTTCTCAAGAAAATTCTTCTGCTATAAATACCTTCTCTCATTCTTCTCTTTTTCTTTCTTCTCATTCTCTTTCCTTCTTCTTCTCTGCAAATTTCATTGCTTTCCCGCAAATCGCGCATCTACTATCTTTCGCCATTTTTTCAATCTTCTTTCATTCCCATTCTCTCAAAATGGTTGCTTCTGGTGCTAAAAATCTTATTGCTTTCAATTTGATGCAAGAAAAACTTAAAAATCAAGGATTTGACTTATCTTTAATCCCAGATCAAAGTCCCAAATCTGTTCTTTCTATTGAATTATTTTCTAACTTCCAGTGTTCTCGTGAAAAAATTATAGTTTCGTTAGGCCAACTTCAAGCTGGTCTTCTACTTCCTCTCTACAACCCTGAACTTCCACTCTTTTACCAAATAATTTCTGATAAGAGATTTTCACGAGCGGTGTATCAACTTGGCGGGGATTGTATTAGATTATTACTGGAATATGCCTCTCGTGGTGCTAGCAAAGGATCCCAATATTCCGAAGAACATAAAAGTCTTAAATATAAACATATTCCGATTATCCCTGCAAAGTATACTATAGATAACTTCTTTCGAAATTACCAATTACTCCCCATGGTAAGGGATAGTACCTGTTGGGGTGTCCGTTTGCATAAAAGGAAGGTCGCTGCTGAAAATGCTCTTATGCAAGACATTGATTTTCATACCAATACAAATGATGGCCCTCGTCATTCTAATGACGATAAGTGGTTTATTTTTCCCTTATGCCTCAAAGGTCCTTATATATCCGGTTCTCTTCAACTTCCTGCGAATCTCTCTCACTATGAACCATGGACTTTCAACTGGCCTGATAGGTTTTCCGATGTATATTCTCTCATCTTCTTATGCTATTATTATTTTTTCCTTCACACTCTCGCTAACTTTTCCGTTATCTTGTAGGTTGCCAAAATGAAGCTTAATTACCAGAAATATAGGAAACCCAACACTCTTCTAGCTCTTAGATCTTTCACAGATGAAGTAAGAAATATTCCTTTATTAATTAACAATATATTGTTGCCCCTATTTCTTATCTTTATCTGTGTTTGTAGGTAATTGAAGAATTACCACCTTTAGAGCCAAAACCTAAGGAGAAACCTTCAACTAATCGTAAAGGGAAATCTAATGTTTCAAGTGAAGGAAGACGCTCTGCCCCTCGTGATAAAGAATCCAGCGAGCCTCCTTTGAAGAAGAATAAAACTCAGCATTCTTCTTCTAAACATACCCAATTGGATTCAATCGTTATTAATAAATCTAATGATGAATTTATCGAAGAATTTGACGATATTAGAGAAGTTCCCTCTGTGAAAAATTCTTCTCCCTCTGATTCTTCCATGGCCCAACTGTCCATGCTTTTTGGCGATTCTTCTCGTGGAACCGCGAATGAGTATGGTGATGAGACTCTTAATGGGCTAGCTAAAGCGCTCTTCAAAGTGTGCGATGCTCCAATCTTATCTGATAATAATTCTCTTCGTGGAATTTCTAGAACTCTAACTCCAAGCTTCTTAAATGCACTTGGTATTCTGGTATGTTTTCTTAATTGTTTTTTTATTCGCCAGATTTCTCTCGAAAAATTTTTTGTACTTATAAAACTCTGTTGCAGGTTGGGAGAGCTTCTTTTGCTGCTTCTTATGATTTAGATAATAAATGTGCTTCATTTAAGAAAAAGGCTGTTAACCTTCGCCAAGATAAAGAGAAACTAGAGGCTGAAATTCTTTGAGCTTCATGAGAAAAATAAACTGTTGGAAACTGAAGCTTCAGTTGATAAACAGAAGATTTTGGATCTTAACAATGCCAACAAACAACTCTATGGTATGATTTACTTTTTCTTTCTTTTAGATTTTTTATTTTTCTTTTATATAGCTTATCCAAGCAATTATTTTTGCAGATGTTTATGGTCTAACTGACGAGGCTACGTTCCTTCAAACCTTTCCTGAACCTGTAGATGATAATACTCTTCTTGCTCGCCTTAATAACTCCTTAAGTAATTTTGCTGACGAACAAATTAAATCCCTCTCTATAGAGGAACTTAAATTTAAGTTTAATCTCCTGACCATTGAACACAGACACAATTTAGGATTATCTAATAAATTTAAGCGTCTTTATCATGAATCAAAAGAAGTGATCAATGGATTAAGAAGTATAAATAGTGATCTTGTTGACGATAAAGATCAAGCAATTAGAAATGGCAGCGAAACTCTAGCAGATTTCCATAAAATTCTTCTCGAAGTTCAAATGGAAAGAGATAAACTCTTCTGTGAAAATAAAGATCTTCTTGCAAGAGAAACTCAAGTTCGTTCTCGCCTTCTTATTACTAGCGATGATGAGTTTTCTTGGGCATTACAGGTTCTTAATAATGCTAGGAATAATTTAGGTATAGATGCTAGTCTTCATGCTGATCAATCGGCCTTAATTAGGGACTTGATTTCTGAGAAAGAAGGTTGTTAACCACTCCACTCCATTCTATTAATTTTTATTTTTATTTTTTTTATATTAACGGTGCCTTATTCTCGCAGATTCTGAAGATAGATGCCATGTAAGGATGAGAGAACTAGAAGATATTAATCACCAACTCGCGAACGATCTTACTGCTCGCAACGATAAATACTCGCGATTGAAAGCTCAATTTGAGATTACTTCTGCAAATTTTAATAGAACCCTCCTCATCACTCGTAATGATACCACTAAGCAGGTTTGTGACGACCATGGAATTCCTCATTCTTTGTATCCTGATCTTGCAAAGGCAATACCATCAATAATTCCAGATCTTGGTGTCTCTGATTCTGATGAAGATCTTTATGAGAGTGAAGAAGAGAATAATGACGAAGAAACAAATTCTGGCGATGATGAATAACCCATCAAAGATAATGAAGAAGAGAAATATGGTGAAAAAGAATAATCTGATAAAGATAACAATGTTGATAAGTGAAACAATGTATCTGTCTGACTTCTTTCTTTTATGTAATCAATCGCGAGTTTCTTCAATTTGCTGCAACTTTCTTCAATTTAATGTGTAAATTTCTTTGCCCCTCTATCTGTATGAATGAAAGAACAACCTCTTTTTTTTTTTTTTTTTGCAAATATAACTTGGTCAATATAGTTTGCATCTACTAATTATCTGCGCTTCAATATCCATATAAATTTCTCATATGGTGATGAATAATAATCTTTACCATTCTATTCATTCCCATACTTGCCTCTATTATTCATCTGCAATATGAGAAAGTTAATAAATGAATATTTTGGCGAATTTCATAATTTCTGCGATATTGTCGCAAACCTTGATATTTTTGCAATCTTATGGTCTTATCATGCCTTCCTACTTAAAGGTCTTACTTTGCCATAGTATTCTCTCCGCGACAAAATCGCAGGACGTCTTTACATTTTCATGTATTGACCCATTGATCTTGTCTTATCTGTATTTCTTTATTGTATTGCGATAATATGACGAGCCTAAGTTTTCTCGCGAAAACAAATCCTCGTGACATTGCCGTCGTGCGATGAAATCCCAGGACGTCTTCACATTTGCATGTAAAAACCCCTTGACCTCATCTTAACTTTTTTCTCTTATGGATTTTTTCCTCTGTATAATTTACGCGACAATATGATAGGCCTAAATGATCTTGCGATCTTAGAGCCCCATGACATTGACGTCTTAAGACACTTATCAGCTCCCTAATGGAGGGTGCCTTCCTTATCTTTCCCCTGGTTTCCCCTTCAAGGAGGGCACATCGGCCATACAAGACTAGCTCCTCCCATCCAGATTTACCAACAACCAGTTCTTTTCGCAGCCTCTTTTCCTTTATGCCTATATGGCTTATAGTTACAAGACTGCACCCTAGGTGGGGTTTTCTTCCGGCCAAGTGCATTGTAGCCAAGACTTACCAAAGATGGCCAGGGTAAGTTCGTCCGTCCCGGGCATCCTTGGCTAAACCGTGTACCTCAGCGCCTTAATCATACTCTGCACTTCTTGGAAGAGACTCTCAGTCGTCCAACCAGGGTATAACCTTATAAAGATGGAAATCCAAGATCTCTCTCCCGGATAGGTTTTCTTTAACCCCTACGTATGTATGAATCAGGTTCTAGTAGCGGTATAACCTTATCCATGAATCATATAAAGAGATACCCCCTTTATGACGTTCTTGTAGGTCTTACATTTGCCTCTTACGAAATTGTATTCGCGAACTAAGGTGCACGCCATAAAGGTTTGTCCCGCTCTCTTAATCTCTGCGAAATTATATTCGTGTTTCTTAAAATTTCTTGCGAGTTTCAAATCTCAATAATTTATTTTCTTTTTTCAACTTTTCAATTTCATTTTCTTCACTCAAACAGAAAAAACAACTTTACCTTTCCACTTATAGCGATCTGCTCGTCATATTTCATCTTTCTATCACTTCATTCTTCTCATCTTCCTTATCATCTGTTCTTTTACTTAGTGTTTTACCGCAAGTTGCTTGTCATTTCTTTCTTTTAGATTTTTTATTTTTCTTTTATATAGCTTATCCAAGCAATCATTTTTGCAGATGTTTATGGTCAAACTGACGAGGCTACGTTCCTTCAAACCTTTCCCGAACCTGTAGATGATAATACTCTTCTTTCTCGCCTTAATAACTCCTTAAGTAATTTTGCTGACGAAAAAATTAAATCCCTTATAAGACTTGATATCTATCTCATAACATTTCTTACTTTCTCCCTAATCTCCTTTAATTACTCCAACACCATTTGGATGAGGGAATTTAGTGCACTGATGAAAGGTAGATGCAACACCCAATATCCTGTGTAACCAAGGTCGACCAATCAAGGCGTTATATGGTGATTCAATATCGACAACACAGAATAAAATCTTGGAATTCATTCCTCTTAATGGAATCCTCATTGTGATCTCCCCTTTAGGCTTGTTGGCAGTTCCATTAAAACCATAGATTCTGTATGTCGATATTATCAAATCTTCATCTTTCCCACCCATGGTTCTGTAGGTGTGGTAGAACAGGATATCTACGGAACTGCCAGTATCAATTAGGATTCTATCAATGGCCCAAGACTCTTCCATTTCGTTATTGTTTTCATTACCTTCTTCTTCTTCTTCTGCTTGTTCTGGTTTTATTTCCAACCTTACCACCAATGGGTTATCATGCAGCTCGCCAGGCTCTGGTATTTCTTGTGATGTAAAAGAAAGTATTTGTTTCTGCCACTCTTCTAATGGCGAGATTCTCGCTATATTCATTATTTCTTTTCCATCCATATCTCTGGCAAAGACTCTACTTAAGACATTATCGTGGAAATATTCGATGGTTCTGAAAGAATGCACAATAGAATTACAAAATAAATTCTTTGCTTTAGTTCCAACCTCTATAACAAAAGTTTCTGCTCCTTTTACATTAGCCATTCTGCGATCGTCTGGTGGTGGTGGAAATTGTTGAGATTATTGATGCCCTTTTAAAAAATGATTTAGCTTCCCCTGATCGATCATTCTTAAGATTATTCTTTTTACATTTCTGCAATTATTTATCGAATGCCCATGAAAATGATGATAAGGACAGAATTCTTGATTACGAGTGTTAGGATGTGGTTCCTTCCCCATGTTCCATGGCGAGGGTATATTTTCCATTAAAATGATAGCTTCCCAGATTTTTTCTACACTAGCATTCAAGGGTGGCATCTTAATCTCCTCCCATATGGTTCTCATGCTCCCCTGATTTCTGAAATTATTTTGCTTTTGTCCACCATAAGTTTCTTGGGGTTGGTCAAGCCTTTGGATTTGACTATTTCCTCCACGATTGTAATAATTCTTCTCTCTTTCAAATTCTTCTTGATCACGACTTCCCATAGCCACTAGCTTTTGTTTGTCATTATTCTCCACTTTCTCTGCTTGAACTTGCGAGGTGCTCGCCACATTATTAATCATTTTTGGAAGCAAACTTCCATTAGCCACTACAGAACTGGTGTTTGCAATTGGGTATGACTCCATTTCGTTTTGTTTTTCTTCCAAAGCAATGTACTCTTCTTGTAGTTCTCTTAGTTCAGTCACTGTGATGGTGTTTTTGATTCTGAAATTTTTTATGTAGAGCAAATTGGTCGCAAACATTGCATTAATGAAGGATAAAATAAGATATCTCTCATCTACTCTTCCCGCCATCTCACTACACATTGTCTTCCATCTTATGGTTAGATGTTTTAAACTCTCGCCAATTCTCTATTTTAATCCAAACACATCTTCGATACCTGGTCGTGAAGAGTTGTTGCTTATGTATGCACCCAAAAATGTAGCTTGTAAGTGATCAAAAGAAGTAATAGTATTTTTCGGCAATCCCTCAAACCATTTTAGCGCCTACGCCAGATCAAACTGGATGCAAAGTACTTGCATAAAACAGCATCATGATTCTCCCCCTAAACAAAGATACACCTAACATAAGCTTTAACATGTTGAATAGCACAAGTAGTCCCATCGAAAATCTTTGTTTAGTCTTTGGCAAATTGCATTTTGGAGGAATTCCTCTTAGTTGTACTTCCTGTGTGAAGGGAGTTCTAGCTTCTTCTTCGATTGCTTCATCAAGTTTCCTTCTTCCACCTTCTCTTATATTATTTATCATCCCTCTCATTTCTGCTAATTCCCTCAAAATTTTCTCATTTGCAGTTGGGCTTTGTTCTATTGGCCTTTTTAACGCACTTTCTCTTCTCCTGCAATTTTCCTCTTCATTTCTATCTAAAATTCGCAGTTGATTTTGTCTCCTAATTTCTTCTCCACCAACTTCTTCATTTCTCACCAATTCTCTTTGTTGTCTTTCTATCCTTCTCTGTATTCTGTCATATTCTTCCCGAATATTGGCATTTTCACGATTTTGTGTACGTCTTCTTTCTCGATTATCATGATTATTTTGCCTTATTGCCTCTTGAAACTCCTGTTCTTCCATTTTTGCCCTCATCCTTTCTCTCTCGCAAGCTAGACGTGCATGTTCAGCATAATGTCTCTCTATTTCATTCTCAATAATTCTTTGATTTCTGACGTGCTCGCGTCCATGTAATATTCTTCTACCTACTTCGTGATTTTCTTCACCATCTTGATTATCTTCATTTCTTTGATTTTCAATATTTCGTCTTCCATTTAAAGTTTCCCCCTGTGGATTGTTATAATCATTATTTACTCTCTCTTCTCCCTGGCATTGCCCTCTATTTGGATTTTGCGTTTCTTCTTGTACATTTTCTCCATCATTTCTTATGAGGGAATTTCGCCTTGGTATTTCTCTAAGTGACCTTGAACTTGATCTAGTTGTACTTCTTGATCTTCTTATTTGTAACCTTAAGTTCTCCATTCTCAACTCATGATTTTGTCTTGTTAAATTTGCACGTTCCACCGCCTCTAACCTTCTTTCTTCTTGTATTCTTTTCCCTAATTCCTCTGCTGTTTCATCTTCATCTTGATGAATCGATCCTTCTTCTACCTCCTGATTTCTTCCTACTCCATTTTATTCTCTTAATTGTCGATTTGTTTCTTCTCCCATTGAATCTTCTCTCCATGTATGCACGCTTACTCTATCATAATCCACTCTTCCATTTTGTACCGATGTTGATTGGTTTTGTTGAATTGAATTTTCCCTTTCATTCCTTGTTCTATTCCTCCTAGTTCTCATCCTTGAAGATTCTCCTAATACACTTGTTTCTTCACCTGCAAGTCTTTTACCTATTCTCACTATTGTTGGTGGTTCTGATCTATTTCTTCTCCTTCTTCCAACCATTTCTTCAATTTCTCCAAATCTTCAAATTGTAATTAGAGATTTTGGATCTTGAGTCCCCTTAGTCAGCGCCAAAATGTAGTAACAGGATTTCCCACACTACACCCCTATTAAGATCCTATAAAAATCTAAGTGAAACTAGTTGAAGATTGAAGAATTAAACGACACTTTTATTATTTATATCTCAGAAATGTTTACAGAAAATATTCAAACTCAGAATTACAACTTTCTTTTCTAGAGTTTCTCTTTCCTCAAGATTTTCTCAACTCTAAAAAATACATCCTCCTCATCTGGACTTACTTGAACCCTTTATTTTTTAGGGTTCAAGTAAGTCCAGATGAGGAGGATGTATTTTTTAGAGTTGAGAAAATATTGAGGAGAGAAAAACTCCAGAAAAGAAAGTTGTAATTCTGAGTTTGAATATTTTCTGTAAACATTTCTGAGATCTAAATAATAAAAGTGTCGTTTAATTCTTCAATCTTCAACTAGTTTCACTTAGATTTTTATAGGATCTTAATAGGGGTGTAGTGTGGTAAATCCTTCTACTATAATTTCAAGACCTTGCGGAGGGATTCTGTGTAGCAATTGCGAGTAAAGACAACACCAGTAAGTGGACCGAGCGTACCGAGTTTAACTGCTGGGATCAAACCTAAATTCACAAATCTTAATGCGTTTTGGGAATTACATCTTGTAAGCGTACCTCAAGGTGGTTCTTTTGAATAGAATCCGGTAGTCGAGCATTTCTGTATCCGGTGATACAAGGAATTTTGGGGATAGCTAAGTGTACCTGCTATTCTACGGTTGGTGACAATTGAGTCTAACAAGAGATAAATGGGTACAATATTGAGTTAACGGTTCGTAACGGCGAAGGGTTTCTTTATTATCCTTATCTTATTATCCTTTTTATTCTTATTTTATATTTTCTCCGATTTAGATAACATATCAATTGCATTACTCTTCGTGGGAACGATCCTTACTACTGCTATATTATATTTAATTAGTGGGAAATATCTTTTTATTTTGTTGAGTAAACGACGCTCACCAAAATTGGCGCCGTTGCCGGGGAGTAATTGCTAATTGGTTTGTTATTCTTTTTGGCTTAAAGGTTTTGTGGGTATATCTCTCGTAAGCCCTCACGAGACTATAACTCGTCCACTAGGGACACTTAGGGGTTTAAAGGCCTGTTATTCATGCTAAGAGTAACCATATCCTCACGACATGGAGTTGTATTTTATTTTTGTTTCGTTTTGTTTGCTCGAGGACTAGCAAAGTCTAAGTATGGGGGAATTTGATAGGTGCTTAAAAAACCTCTCTAAGTATTGATTGGTTATGCTTTCTTGGCTAGTTTTCTTGCGAAATTATATTATTATCTTTCTTTTATATTTTATGGGAATTTTGGAGCTTATTCCCGAAAAGAACAAGAAATCGTCCAATTGACCATGAAAGAGGCAGAATTATCATTGCATGGGAAACCACATCGTAGCCGCACCGGAGTTCAAGGAAATACAACCACAATCTAGGTGGTTTTTGAGCTTTACTGTATGAAAATTTAGTTATGGGCTTACGGATGGGCTCGCAATAAGTCACAACCACAGAAGTAAGCTGGTGGACTTCACCTCAAGGGTCACGCATGTGCTGTTGAAGAGGAAAAATTAATTTATTTGATCTGTGTGTTCTCGAGAGGGTAAGCTGGTAATTAATAAGAAGGGGATACCATGATTGGTGGATTACCTCAGAGTAATGGAGGTTAGGTCTGACGGATAATGAAGATGGAGACGGTAGAGTGGTTTCTGCTCGAATTTCTTTTGCTGCGACTGGAGATGATGTTAATGGTTCGTGATGGTTTCGCCGGTAGTTGAGGAAGGAACTCGGGTTTGGTTTTATTCAGAGTTTGCCGAGACTGTTGTCGTTGGTTGATGGAAGCAACATTAGATCTGGGGAGATTAATATCGAGCTTAAGTGATAATGGGGGATATGGAAGCTTGGTTGCTGCCAGCGATAATAAAAGAGAATGGAGTTGTATCGGGTTGGAATATTTCTGCCAATGCCTAGAGATGAGTTACTAGGTTGTATTTAATAAGGTGGAGGTTGAAGTTCTGGTTTACTGATAGCAGCGACGATGGAGTAAGTTTATGGAAACATGAATGGCAGAGATAGAGAACTCGACATTAGTGATGTTGTGGCTCGAATATGAAAGTGATGAGTTTTGGTAGTAGATGTTGTGTTGATGTTGTTGATGAAGAGCGTTTCCTTACGATAGTATCACGAGTTTCTGAAGTTGAATGGACTCTGTGGTTAGAGGGTATGAAGAAGACTCATAAATGGGTTTCGTGGACAGTAGTCGGGAAAAGAGATGTGGAGTCTTGACTCTTGATCACTACTGCCATTGGTATTGATATCGGTGATGGCAGTGGACTTGAGTTGCTTCTGTGGATATCGAAGAAAGATATAATGATCTCGAGTCAAGATAGTGATGAGATGATGAAGAGTTCAGTTCTTCTCGAGTTGATGGATGATGGTGCTGTCGTTCACGGCCGACAGATGATCATGACTGTGAGAATTTGTTGTGACATGGGATAATGATCGGTACTGTTGATGGAAGCAATGGACATGGAGTTGAGATGTGGATAAGGGATTACGATGTTTACAAATGGAGAAGAAGCCAGGGAGTCTAGCTATAGCGATATGGGTGTATTGTTGGTTGTTGCAGTGATGAATCTTGAGCCGATAAGTGGGTTTGTTGAGCATCGTCGAACTATAAGGCTGTTGGAGAATGAATACTCGAGTTGAAGATGGGAGTAACGGAGATTAAGGGTTCATTGAAGTTGATAAAGAAGGATCGGAACCGGGTTGTTGTTATCGGCAATGGTGATTGACGATTGAGCTACAAATAATGGGCTAAGGCGCTGGAAGTGACACCTAAGATACAATTTGGGCTGAATCTTTGAATGCAAGCCCAATAGGATATTGAGACAAAATATCTTACAAGACCAGATTAAGGGCGCAGCTATTTCAGAAGTTTTGCCAGGATTTTTTCCGGAGTTTGATGCGCGGGACACAATTCTTAAGGAGGTGCACTTTCCTATTTTTCCTAGGTTTTTAGTTTTCTTCAAGAAGAGGTTACAAAACTCTATATATAGGAAAGCTTAGATACAATTTGATATATCTTCTTTTCACCATTTTTCTCCCCCTTAGGGGGAGAACTATCTCTTCTTTATTCTTTTTATTGTAATGATGAATTCAAAGTTCTAATTGCGAAGCTCAATTATTTACAAGTTTGTTTCAAGTTTTAAATTGATTCATTGTAGATTGTTTTTACTATATCAAAGGTTTATGATTGATTCTTAGATTGGTTTGGGTGCGCAACTAGATTAGTCTATTAATCATTCTAATGCTAGTAGAGAGTTGAGTCGATCCGTAATTGTCTCTCATCTCCTACACAAGTATAAATCGCAAGACCTTGCGGAGGTATTCTGTGTAACAATTGCGATTAAAGACAACACCAGTAAGTGGACCGAGCGTACCGAGTTTTACTGCTGGGATCAATCCTAAATTCACAAATCTTAATGCATTTTGGGAATTACATCTTGTAAGCGTACCTCAAGGTGGTTCTTTTGAATAGAATTCGGTAGTCAGGCGCTTCTGTATCCGGTGATACAAGGAGTTTTGGGGATAGCTAAGCGTACCTGCTATTCTACGGTTGGTGACAATTGAGTCTAACAAGAGATAAATGGGTACAATATTGAGTTAACGTTTAGTAACGACGAAGGATTTCTTCATTATCTTTATCTTATTATCCTTTTTATTATTATTTTATATTTTCGCCGATTTAGATAACATATCAATTGCATTACTCTTCGTGGGAACGATCCTTACTACTGCTATATTATATTTAATTAGTGGGAAATATCTTTTTATTTTGTTGAGTAAATGACGCTCTCCAAAATTGGCGCCGTTGCCGGGGAGTAATTGCTAATTGGTTTGTTATTCTTTTTGGCTTAAAGATTTTGTGGGTATATCTCTCGTAAGCCCTCACGAGACTATAAATCGTCCACTAGGGACACCTAGGGGTTTAAAGGCATGTTATTCATGCTAAGAGTAACCATATCCTCACGACATGGAGTTCTATTTTATTTTTGTTTCGTTTTGTTTGCTCGAGGACTAGCAAAGTCTAAGTATGGGGGAATTTGATAGGTGCTTAAAAAAACCTCTCTAAGTATCTATTGGTTATGCTTTCTTGGCTAGTTTTCTTGCGAAATTATATTATTAGCTTTCTTTTATATTTTATGGGAATTTTGGAGCTTATTCCCGAAAAGAACAAGAAATCGTCCAATTGACCATGAAAGAGGCAGAATTATCATTGCATGGGAAACCACACCGTAGTCGCACCGGAGTTCAAGGCAATACAACCACAAGCTAGGTGGTTTTTGAGCTTTACTGTATGAAAATTTAGTTATGGCCTTACGTATGGGCTCGCAATAAGTCACAACCACAGCAGTAAGCTGGTGGACGTCACCTCAAGGGTCACGCATGTGCTGTTGAAGAGGAAAAATTAATTTATTTGATCTGTGTATTCTCGATAGGGTAAGATGGTCATTAATAAGAATGGAATACCATGACTGGTGGATTACCTCAGAGTAATGGAGGTTAGGTCCGACGGATAATGAAGATGGAGACGGTAGAGTGGTTTCTGCTCGAGTTTCGTTTGCTGCGACTGGAGATGATGTTAATGGTTTGTGATGGTTTCACCGGTAGTTAACGAAGGAACTCGGGTTTTGTTTTATTCAGAGTTTGCCGAGACTGTTGCCGTTGGTTGATGGCAGCAATATTGGAGCTGGGGATATTAATATCGAGCTTAAGTGATAATGGGGGATATGGAAGCTTGGTTGCTTCCAGCGATAATAACAGAGAATGGAGATGTATCGGATTGGAATATTGCTTCCAATGCCTAGAGAGGAGTTACTAGGTTATATTTAATATGGTGGAGGTTGAAGTTGTGGTTTACTGATAGCAGCGACGATGGAGTAAGTTCAGGGAAACATGAATGGCAGAGATAGAGAACTCGACAGTGGTGATGTTGTGGCTCGAATATGAAAGTGATGAGTTTTGGTAGTGGATGCTGTGTTGATGCTGTTGATAAAGAGCATTTCCTTATGACAGTAGCATGAATTTCTGATGTTAAATGGACTTTGTGGTTAGATGGTATGAAGAAGACTCATAAATGGGTTTCGTGGACAGTAGTAGGGAAAAGAGATGTGGAGTCTTGACTCTTGATCGCTACTGCCATTGGTATTGATATCGGTGATGGAAGTGGACTTGAGTTGATTCTGTGGATGTCGAAGAAAGATATAATAATCTCGAGTCAATATAGTGATGAGATGATGAAGAGTTCAGTTCTTCTCGAGTTGATGGATGATGGTGATGTCGTTCACGCCCGGCAGATGATCATGACTGTGAGAGTTTGTTGTGACATGGGATGATGATCGGTACTGTTGCTGGTAGCAATGGACATAGATCTGAGCTGTGGATAAGGGATTATGATGTTTACAAATGGAGAAGAAGCCAGGGAGTCTAGTTACAGTGATATGGGTGCAGTGTTGGTTATTGCAGTGATGAAGCTTGAGCCGAGAAGTGGGTTTGTTGAGCATCGTGGAACTATAAGGCTGTTGGAGAATGAATACTCGAGTTGAATATGGGAGTGACGGAGATTAAGGGTTCATTAAAGTTGAGAAAGAAGGAGCGAAACCGATTTGCTGTTATCGGCAATGGTGATTGACGATTGAGTTGAAAATAATGGGCTAAGGCGCTAGCAGTGACACCTAAGATACAATTTGGGCTGAATCTTTGAATTCAAGCCCAATAGGCTATTAAGCCAAAATATCTTACATGACCAGATTAAGGGCGCAGCTATTTCAGAAGTTTCGCCAAGATTTTGTCCGGAGTTTGATGCACGAGACACAATTCTTAAGGAGGTGCACTTTCCTATTTTTCCTAGGTTTCTAGTTTTCTTCAAGAAGAGGTTACAAAACTCTATATATAGGGAAGCTTAGATACAATTTGATATATCTTATTTTCACCATTTTTCTCCCCCTTAGGGGGAGAACTATCTCTTCTTTATTCTTTTTATTGTAAGGATGAATTCAAAGTTCTAATTGCGAAGCTCAATTATTTACAATTTTGTTTCAAGTTTTAAATTGATTCATTGTAGATTGTTTTTACTATATCAAAGGTTTATGATTGATTCTTAGATTGGTTTGGGTGCGCAACTAGATTAGTCTATTAATCATTCTAATGCTAGTAGAGAGTTGAGTCGATCCATAATTGTCTCTCATCTCCTACACAAGTAGAAATCGCAAGACCTTGCGGAGGGATTCTGTGTAACAATTGCGATTAAACACAACACCAGTAAGTGGACCGAGCGTACCGAGTTTAACTGCTGGGATCAAACCTAAATTCACAAATCTTAATGTGTTTTGGGAATTACATCTTGTAAGCGTACCTCAAGGTGGTTCTTTTGAATAAAATCTGGTAGTCAAGCGCTTCCGTATCCGGTGATACAAGGAGTTTTGGGGATAGCTAAGCGTACCTGCTATTCTACGGTTGGTGACAATTGAGTCTAACAAGAGATAAATGGGTACAATATTGAGTTAACGGTTAGTAACGGCGAAGGATTTCTTCATTATCTTTATCTTATTATCCTTTTTATTCTTATTTTATATTTTCGCCGATTTAGGTAACATATCAATTGCATTACTCTTCGTGGGAACGATCCTTACTACCGCTATATTATATTTAATTAGTGGGAAATATCTTTTTATTTTGTTGAGTAAATGACGCTCATCATAATCATCTTAGGAAGTAAACTTCAATTTTCCGCTATTAAGCTGGTGTTTGCAACTGTATATGATTCCATCCCATTTTGTTTTTCCTCTAAAGCAATGTATTCTTCTTATAGTTCTCGCAGCTCAGTCATTGTGATGGTATTTTTGACTCTGAAAACTTGAACATATAGTAGATTGGTTGCAAACATAGCGTTACTGAAAGATAAAATAAGGTATCTCTCATCCACTCTACCAGCCATTTCACTGCATATTTTTTTCCATCTTAACGTTAAGTGTTTCAAATTCTCGCCAACCCTTTGTTTTAATCCAAACACATCTTCAATTCCTGGACGCACAAAATTTTTACTTATGCATGCCCCCAAGAATGTGGTTTGTAGATTAGTGAAAGAAGTTATAGTATTCTTGGGTAAACCCTCAAACCATTTTAGCGCCTCACCAGTTAAGCTTGATGCGAAATATTTGCACAACACAGCATCATGATTTTCCCATTGTAGCATGCATCTCACATAGGCTTTGATGTGCTGAATGGCACATGTAGATCCATCAAAAATACTAGTTAATGCTGGCAAGTTGCACTTTTGGGGTATTCCTCCTAATTGTACTTATTGAGTGAATGGAGTTTTTGCAGCTTCTTCAATCGCATCATCAAGTTTCCTTCTGCCTCCTTCTCTTCTATCATTTAACATTCCCCTCATTTCTGCTAACTCTCTTAAAACTTGCTCATTCCCAACTAAATTTTGCTCCATTGGTCTTTTCAGTGCAGATTCCCTTCTCTTGCATTCTTGCATATCTTGTGTTACGAGATTTTGATTTCCGTCTCCATTATTTTCTTCTTGTCTTTCTCTGCTATCTTCTCTTTCATTTATTTCACGAATGCGCACACCATTATATCTCTCATTTTCTCTTCTGCGATTTTCTTCTGCTCTTCTTTGCACCCTATCTTATTTTTCGTTAATATTACCATTATTGCGGTTTTGTTCGCGTCTTCTTTCTCGATTGTCATGATTATTCTGGCGAATTTCCTCTTGGAATTCTCGCTCTTCCACCTCTGCTCTCAAACTTTCCCTTTCGCAAGATAAGCGTGCTTGTTCAGCATAATGTCTCTTGATTTCTCTTTCAATTATATGTTGATTTCTTAGAATTTCTCTTCCATGCAATATCCTCCTTCCTTCCTCTTGATTTTCTTCACCATCTTGGTTATTTAGTGCCTGACGTTGTTCATTCTCCTTCCTTCTGTTGTTTTGTTCGTTTTGTTGAATTTCACCTTGTGGTATATAACGATCTTCCCTTATTTCTCTCCTTTCGCGATGTTCCCCATTTGGATCATGATTTTCTTCTTCAATATTTGTTATAGGTGATCTTCTTCTTTATCTCACTTTTGATTGTTCTCGAACTTGATCTTGTTGTACTTCTTGATCTTCTATTTTGTAACCTCATGTTTTCCATTCTCAATTCATGGTTTTGCCTTGCCAAATTTGCACGTTCTTCCGCCTCTACTCTCCTTTCCTCTTGTATTCTTTGTCTTAAAACCTCTATTGTTTCATTTTCTTTATCTCCATGTATTAATCCTCCTACTTGATTTCTTCCCTCTCGTCTTTCATCTCTTAATTGTCGATCTTCTTGTTATTCCATTGAATCTGATCGCCAAGTATGCACGCTTATTCTATCATAATCCACAGCTCTATCGTGCATTGGCGTTTGCTGATTTGGCTGTCGAACCTGATTTTCTCCATCATACCTTGTTCTTGCTCTTGAAGATTCTCCCATTTTATTTGTTTATCCACCTGCAGGTCTTTTGCTCCTCATTACGATTGTTGGTGGTTCTGATGTATTTCTTCTTCTTCTACCCATTAATCTTAGTAAACTATTGAAAATTGCGTAAGATCCTTCACTAATTATTCCAAATTTCTTCCAATCCCAATGTCAATTTTTATCTTTTTCTTCAAATGATCATCAATTCATCCCTGTTTCGGGAGCCAAAAATGTAGTTGCAGGAAAACCTACACTACACCTTTCACAAGAATTCACAATAATCAACACATATTTGAAGATTAAAAACAACGCTTTATTATTTGATTCTCGGAAATGTTTACAAGAAATGGAAGAAATCAAGAATACAACTGTTCCCTTGGATTTTCTATCTTCTCAAAACTTTCTTAACGCTCAAAAATTCATCCCTACCTTTCTGAATCTACTGGGTCTCTTTATATAGGGTAGTTTCATAATGGATGACAACTAAGTTGTCCTTTAATTTCGGATCTGACTCGCGGCTTTCTCGCAGAAGTGATAATGCTAATTTTCGCAGATGATACAACCCTCGCAGAATTGTCATGCTCTTCTCATATTTCATCTATCATCATCTGCTACGTCATTTTTTGAGTCATTCTGCGACACTCGCAATATGTTGTTGAAGAACTCGCAGACGAATTCACAGAAGTGTTGTGAATCTCGTAAGCATAATATCATGGCGATATTCTGGTCCTACACAATATCCCATCTCTTAATTCATAATTTGTTGCACGACTCTTTAATTTGTGTGCCTCCAATCTGTTTCTTGGTGTTTCCCCTCTTGCTAAATATGCATGAAGTTCTGTTCTCCAATATGCGATATTGTCTCTTGGCTCTCCTTCACCCCCTTCTATTATCATTACATCTACCTCTTATTTCACTTCTCTATTGATTGATGGTGATATAAGTGTCTATATTTTTATGCATCTTGCATTTGGATCTGTCATCATACTTGAAATAAAAGCATAAGCATCTGCGAATATGTAGTAGCAGGAAATCCCACACTACACCCCTCACAAGAATTCATACAATCAAATCATTTTTAAATCAACAATCATAAATTTTATTGATTAATCTCACCAATTTTTACAAGATAAAAAGGAAATAAAGCTAAAGAATTAACAACCGCTCTGGACTTTCTCTCTCCTAATTACTTGCTCAACACTCGAAAAATATCTCCCCTTCCTTACGCATGTTCAACTCTTTATATAGGGAATTACATAGTGGATGACAGCTAATATGTCCTTTATGTTAGGATCTGACTTGCGATATTCTCGCAAGAGTTCTATTGTTAATCTTCGAAAACACTCTAAATATCGCAGAATCATCACACTTCCCCCATGTTTCTTCCATCGTCATTTGTTACGTCATTCTCCAAATCATTCTGCGACACTCTCAAAGTGTTGTTGATCAAGCTTCGCGAATGTATCATTCTTGATATATTCTGATCCTACATCTTGCCTCTTCTCATGTCTTCTCTGCGAAGGAGAGAATGTCATGAGAAATTATTCTTCAAAATGCCGCAGCTGTTCATCTTTTCTTTCAACTTCTTTGTCTACTGACAAGGCTTCGTGAATTAAGCATAACCTTCAACACGTGTTGAATATTCCTTTAATTACTAGCACGTTTACCATTAACCGGTCATCTTCCTTTGCCTATTTAAAGAAGGATCTAGGGGAAAGACAGTTTTCTTCTTTTACTTCGTCTTTATCTTCCTCATCTTCATATTTTCTGCAAATCTTCATCGTCTAAAACTTTCTTTTTTACCGAATTCATCTTCTTGCTACTGTTCTCTTCTGCTTCCATGGAGTCACAAAGGTTAGTTCTTCTTCTTTTGATTTTGTTGAAACTGATTTTGTTTTACTGAGATCATCTTGTTTGTTCTTTGTGTAATTCCCATACTATTTCTGTTTCACCAAAAACACCTCCAGTACTAAATTTACAGTTCAAAACCCTAATGCTCCCAGAAGTTCGCAACTCAAAGTTCCTGCGAGAAAAAGAAAGTCTGCGAATGACAAGGTAGTAAAAAACACCATTATGTTTTAATAACAATATTATTGCCTCTGTTTCTTGTCTAAGTTTTGATTCACAGGGTGACGGAGATGCCACTAAACCATTAAAAAGATCTCGCCAACCCAAAACTGTTGAAACTTCTGTTTCCTTCCCCAAACTTGGTGTTTCAACTTATTCTTCAACACTTTCACAAACTGAACCTCTACTTCCTTCCTCTTGATTTTCTTCGCCATCTTGGTTATTTCCTGCCTGACGTTGTTCATTCTCCTTCCTTCTGTTGTTTTGTTCGTTTTGTTGAATTTCACCTTGTGGTATATAACGATCTTCCCTTATTTCTCTCCTTTCGCGATGTTCCCCATTTGGATCATGATTTTCTTCTTCAATATTTGTTATAGGTGATCTTCTTCTTTATCTCACTTTTGATTGTTCTCAAACTTGATCTCGTTGTACTTCTTGATCTTCTATTTTGTAACCTCATGTTTTCCATTCTCAATTCATGGTTTTGCCTTGCCAAATTTGCACGTTCTTCCGCCTCTAATCTCCTTTCCTCTTGTATTCTTTTTCTTAAAACCTCTATTGTTTCATTTTCTTTATCTCCATGTATTAATCCTCCATTTACTTCTTGGTTTCTTCCCTCTCGTCTTTCATCTCTTAATTGTCGATCTTCTTGTTATTCCATTGAATCTGATCGCCAAGTATGCACGCTTACTCTATCATAATCCACAGCTCTATCGTGCATTGGCGTTTGCTGATTTGGCTGTCGAACTTGATTTTCTCCATCATCCCTTGTTCTTGCTCTTGAAGATTCTCCCATTTTATTTGTTTATCCACCTGCAGGTCTTTTGCTCCTCATTACGATTGTTGGTGGTTCTGATGTATTTCTTCTTCTTCTACCCATTAATATTAGTAAACTATTGAAAATTGCGTAAGATCCTTCACTAATTATTCCAAATTCCTTCCAATCCCAATGTCAATTTTTATCTTTTTCTTCAAATGATCATCAATTCATCCCTGTTTCGGGAGCCAAAAATGTAGTTGCAGGAAAACCTACACTACACCTTTCACAAGAATTCACAATAATCAACACATATTTGAAGATTAAAAACAACGCTTTATTATTTGATTCTCAGAAATGTTTACAAGAAATGGAAGAAATCAAGAATACAAATGTTCCCTTGGATTTTCTATCTTCTCAAAACTTTCTTAACGCTCAAAAATTCATCCCTACCTTTCTGAATCTACTGGGTCTCTTTATATAGGGTAGTTTCATAATGGATGACAACTAAGTTGTCCTTTAATTTCGGATCTGACTCGCGGCTTTCTCGCAGAAGTGATAATGCTAATTTTCGCAGATGATATAACCCTCGCAGAATTGTCATGCTCTTCTCATATTTCATCTATCATCATCTGCTACGTCATTTTTTGAGTCATTCTGCGACACTCGCAATATGTTGTTGAAGAACTCGCAGACGAATTCACAGAAGTGTTGTGAATCTCGTAAGCATAATATCATGGCGATATTCTGGTCCTACACAATATCCCATCTCTTAATTCATAATTTGTTGCACGACTCTTTAATTTGTGTGCCTCCAATCTGTTTCTTGGTGTTTCCCCTCTTGCTAAATATGCATGAAGTTCTGTTCTCCAATATGCGATATTGTCTCTTGGCTCTCCTTCACCCCCTTCTATTATCATTACATCTACCTCTTATTTCACTTCTCTATTGATTGATGGTGATATAAGTGTCTGTATTTTTATGCATCTCGCATTTGGATCTGTCATCATACTTGAAATGAAAGCATAAGCATCTGCGAATATGTAGTAGCAGAAAATCCCACACTACACCCCTCACAAGAATTCATACAATCAAATCATTTTTAAATCAACAATCATAAATTTTATTGATTAATCTCACCAATTTTTACAAGATAAAAAGGAAATGAAGCTAAAGAATTAACAACCACTCTGGACTTTCTCTCTCCTAATTACTTGCTCAACACTCGAAAAATATCTCCCCTTCCTTACGCATGTTCAACTCTTTATATAGGGAATTACATAGTGGATGACAGCTAATATGTCCTTTATGTTAGGATCTGACTTGCGATATTCTCGCAAGAGTTCTATTGTTAATCTTCGAAAACACTCTAAATATCGCAGAATCATCACACTTCCCCCATGTTTCTTCCATCGTCATTTGTTAGGTCATTCTCCAAATCATTCTGCGACACTCTCAAAGTGTTGTTGATCAAGCTTCGCAAATGTGTCATTCTTGATATATTCTGATCCTACATCTTGCCTCTTCTCATGTCTTCTCTACGAAGGAGAGAATGTCATGAGAAATTATTCTTCAAAATGCCGCAGCTGTTCATCTTTTCTTTCAACTTCTTTGTCTACTGACAAGGCTTCGTGAATTAAGCATAACCTTCAACACGTGTTGAATATTCCTTTAATTACTGGCACGTTTACCATTAACCGGTCATCTTCCTTTGCCTATTTAAAGAAGGATCTAGGGGAAAGACAGTTTTCTTCTTTTACTTCGTCTTTATCTTCCTCATCTTCATATTTTCTGCAAATCTTCATCGTCTACAACTTTCTTTTTTACCGAATTCATCTTCTTGCTACTGTTCTCTTCTGCTTCGATGGAGTCACAAAGGTTAGTTCTTCTTCTTTTGATTTTGTTGAAACTGATTTTGTTTTACTGAGATCATCTTGTTTGTTCTTTGTGTAATTCCCATACTATTTCTGTTTCACCAAAAACACCTCCAGTACTAAATTTACAGTTCAAAACCCTAATGCTCCCAGAAGTTCGCAACTCAAAGTTCCTGCGAGAAAAAGAAAGTCTGCGAATGACAAGGTAGTAAAAAATACCATTATGTTTTAATAACAATATTATTGCCTCTGTTTCTTGTCTAAGTTTTGATTCGCAGGGTGACGGAGATGCCACTAAACCTTTAAAAAGATCTCGCCAACCCAAAACTGTTGAAACTTCTGTTTCCTTCCCCAAACTTGGTGTTTCAACTTATTCTTCAACACTTTCACAAACTGAACCTCTACTTCCTGTCTGCGAAACCATCGCAACAGATGTTAATATTTCAACCAATCCTGTTATGGATGAAATTCCCTCTGCCGAGTTTGTTGCGAATGAAACTTTTTTTTCTCCTGCGACCAATACTTCTCAAATTAATTATACTATAACCTCAGCCATTGATCTTCCTCATACTTCTCCCTCAAATGACATCTCTTTAACAAAGAATGGTGATCATCAGCTTTCTATTATTACTTCTACTTCATCTGAGTCTTTCCCTTTCTAAAGAAACTGCGGACGGAATGGATATTTCCTTCAATGATTTATCTGATATTTTGGATGATGTCAAGAAATCATCTGTGGACCCTGTCAATTCTGGTGTCTGCGAAATTTTGGGTAAATATTTTGGTTCTGATAGGATAGTTTTGCAAACATCCTTGGAGAAAGAAGTTGAAATTTTGAAGAAGAGTCTTCAAACCAAGACCCTAGAATGTGACACTCTTCGTCTTGAAAATCAGAAATTTCAAAATATTTCTTTAGACTGCGAGCTTCTTCGCAAGAAGAATGATGAACTAAAAGGTATGAACTTCTTATCTTCAACTTTAACTTGCCTTTTCACAAATTTGTTCTTTCCATGTTGTTTATTCTTAAAATACTTTTTCACTTGTTAAGCTTTAAACCAGAAACGAATAATGGAAAGATTTCAGTTTGAATCTACCGCTGAAGAAATTAGCGTTAATAGAGATATTTGGATGGATCAGTATAACCGATTAGATAATCTTCATATATATTAGGTTGATCAAATAGATAATCTTACCAAAGAGAATACTCAACTAGTTCAAGAGCTAAACTCATTAAGTAGCGAAATATCTCGCATCTCTTATTTTTTAACTAAATCTAACTTAGAGATGGAAAATTTATCAGATGAAAATAAAACTCTATCTCAGGAGAAGCGAACTCTGTCAAATATGGTGGCGATCACTTCGCAGAAACTAATTGTTCTACAAAAAGTTTGTGATAGTCAAGAACAAATTAGAAGAATCTTATTCTTCTCTTACGAAAGAAAACACTTTTCTCATCTCTAAAGAAAAGAATTTAAAATCCCGACTGAAGGGTTTAGTTGGATATAAATTTGATGACGCAATGAATCATTGGGAGAATACTTGCTTGGCACTAATTTAAAATATAATTTCACAAAAGGAAGGTAGTCATTTTGACTGCCTCAACCATTTTTTCTTTGTTAAATTTCCTTCCAATATTCTCTTGCGAAGTACTCTCCCAAATAATGTTTGTTCTTATTTTCCGCAGAATCTGAAAGAAAAATTCATTCTTCTATTTATACTTTGGATTCTAAGCTTGCCAAGCTTCGCAGAGAAAATGGACTACTTGCTGCTCACCTTGCCCGTTCTAGCGATCAAGCAGAAAGAAATTATGACTACCTTGCTTATTTCAAAGACATGGAGATTAGAAACCGTGATAGATCTTTCCTTCGCCAGGCTCATCTTAGTGCTGGAGTTATTTTGAATGAGATTTTACTATCCAAATCTCTTTCTCCTATATCAATCAAACCTCTGGAAGTGGATGAAGATGAAACTCCTCGTGCTGCTGATAGTGATCTTAATTATGGAAGTTGTAGTGAAGATAGTATTTCTTAAGAACATTTAGAAGAAGAGGAAGAAATCCCTCTTAAAGAAGGAACTGCTGGCGATGAAATGACTACTGGTGATAAGCCAAATGAGGAGGAAGCCGGAGTCGACCAGTATAAGGAAAACACTGGCAAAGATGATAAAGCTGATGGAGATGATAAGGCTGCCGAAGAAGATAAAACTAGCGAAGAAGACATTAAAGTTTGAGTTCTAGTTTTATTTTCTTGGATTATTCTCTCTCTTTCTTTTCTTGTGATCGATGTACTTTGGACCACTTTCATATTCAATTATACTTTTGGTATTTTCAGAGCTTGCGAGAAAGATAATGTCATCTTGTTTATTAATTCCCATACTTGCCTCTTATTATCTTTCTAGCGATGAATAATCTTCATAAAGAATAGTTAGTATTTATAAATCTTTTGTGGTATTATTTTTCCTTCCTAGTTAAAGGTCTTATTTTTCCATCTTTTTTCTTTGCGACAAAATCGCAGGACGTTTCTACACTTTCATGTAGAAACCCATTGACCTTGCCTTAACTTTATGTTATGTTGTATTTTTGTTGCGACAATATGACATGCCTAAATCTTCTTGAGAAATTAAAGCCCCATGACATTGTCGTCTTGCGACGAAATCGCAGGACGTTTCTATACTTTCATTTAGAAACCCATTGATCTCGTCTTAATTTTTTTTTTGTATTATTGCCTCTTCGAGACTGTTGCACAAATATGACAAGTCTTAATACTCCCGTGAGTAAAAAACCTCATGACATTTGCGTCTTAAGACACTTATCATCTCCCTAATGGAGGGTGCCGCTCTTATCTTCCCCTGGTTTCCCTTTCAAGGAGACGTACTTCTACCATACAAGACTAGATCCTCTCATCTAGTCTTAACAACAACCAGTTATGTTCGCAGCCTCTTATCCCTTTTTCCTATATGGCTTATGGTTACGAGACTGCACCCTAAGTAGGGTTTTCTTCGGTCCGAGTGCATCATAGCCAAGACTTGACAAGAATGGCCAAGGTAGTTTCATACACCCCGGGCACTCTTGGCTCAATCATGTACCTCGGCGCCTTGGTCATACTCTGCACCCCTTGGGAGAGCTCTTATTACCTTAGTCGCCCAACTCAAGTCATATGCTCAAGTTGAGAATCCAAGGTGTCTCTCCTGGATGGGCTTTCATTGACCCCAAATCTCCATGACTCAGGTTCTAGCAGCGGTGTAATCTTATCGCTGATCCATGTAATAGATACCCCCTTCTATGACGTACTTTAGGTCTTACATTTGCCTCTTGTGAAATTTTATTCGCGAACTAGGGTGTACGCCATAAATGTTTGTCCCATTCTATTTTGATTTTCTCTTGCGATATTTTCGCATATTCTTATTTTATTTTGATCTTGAATAATCTCGCAGTGATTTTTTCATAATTTTTTTTTGTTAATACTTACTTTATTGCATCATACATCATTTCATCAACTAGGGATTCTCAAAGTTCTTCACGGGTAATATCTCTTTAAATATAGTCTATTCCATGGTGTACCAAGTCTTTGACCAACATCTTTATCCTCTGGATCCATCAATTTGTATGCCACTATTCCAATTATCTGTTTTATAATGTAAGGTCCATCCTATTTTCTCGCTAATTTTCCACCACCTTCTCGCTGATAATTTGGCGTCTCGCGTAGAACCAAATCACCTGGCTAAAATTCACGTGGCTTGACACGCTTATTGTATTCTCATGCTAATCTCCATTTATAATTCTCCATATGCTGCAAAGCTTTTTCTCTCTTCTTTTCTAATTCATCCAGTTTGCTTAAGATCATTCCATCACTAAGATTCTTCTCCCAGGCCTCTCTTTTTGTCGTGGGTATAGAAACTTCTATTGGTAACACTGCTTCAACCCCATATGTTAGACATAAAGGTGACATGCTAGTTGCTTCTCTCCTAGTTTTGTTGTAAGCCCATACTTCATTATGTACTTGTTCGCACCATGCTCTATTATGTCCCTCTAAATTCTTCTTTAATATATCTGCGATTGTCTTATTTGTTGCCTCTACTTGCCCATTAGCATGTGGGTATAAAGGAGTAGATTTTCCACATTTTATCTTAAATGCATTAAGAAATATTTCTATATTATGCCCTTCAAATTGTTTCCCATTATCAGATACCAACTATGCTGGAATTCCAAATATGCAAATGATATTTTCAAATATGAATGTAAATATGTCTTTGTCGCGAATGTGCTGTACTGCTTTTACTTCTGCCCATTTAGTAAAATAATCTGTTGCGATAATTAAGTATCTTTTTTGTCCAGACCCTGGTACAAATGGTCCCACAATATCTAACCCCCACTTTACAAAAGGCCATACACTGGTTGAGGATGATAAGGGTGCTCCAGGTGCATGTATTCTCTTTCCATGTCGCTGGAAATCTTCGCAGTGCCTTGATACTTGTTTTGCATCTTCATGTATATATGGACAATAATAACCTTGTGTTTTTGCTCTATATGTCAAAGATATTCCGCCGCTGTGGTTGCCAGCATCCCCACTATGCAGCATTTTTAACACTTTATCTCCTTCTCCTTGTGACAAACATCTAAGTGATGGTCCATTAAATGATTTTCTATACAATATCCCATCTCTTAATTCATAATTTGTTGCACGACTCTTTAATTTGTGTGCCTCCAATCTGTTTCTTGGTATTTCCCCACTCGCTAAATATGCATGAAGTTCTTCTCTCCAATCTGCGATATTGTCTTTTGGCCCTTCTTCACCACCTTCTACTATCATTACATCTACCTCTTCTTCCTCTTCTTTATTTATTGATGACGATAAAAGTGTTTGTATCTTTATGCATCTCGCAGTTGGGTCCGTCATCATGCTTGAAATGAAAGCATAAGCATTTGCGAGCCTATTATCCTTTCTTGATATATGCCTCCATTTTATTTTTGGGATTTTCGCTGACAATTATTCAACAAGTTTCTTGTATTTATTCAAGGATGGTTCATTTGTTGTGTATTCTCCTTTTATCTGGCGAATGACTAGCTGCGAATCACTGGTAATTCTAGCATTTTCTAATTTCATTTTTATTGCGAATTTTAGGGCATGTACCACAGCTTCATATTCTGTTTCATTATTAGTGGATGCAAACTCTAACCTAAATGAAAAATCCATATTTGTTCCCTATGGTAAAATCAAGATAATTCCAACTCCATTACCTTCCCCATTTGAGGATCCATCCACCAATATCTCCCATCTATTTGGTTATGTTAACAAGTCTTTTGGATCTCCTTGTTCTTCTTCTATATCCATCATCTCCTCAACAGCTTCATCATCTTCTAAAGGAAATTCTGCTAAATAGTCTGCGGAAACCTACGACTTTGGTGAAGATAACACTTCATATTTAATTTCGAAATGTCCTACTTGTGCATTCCATCTCTTAACTCTTCCTGATATTTCTGAGTTATTCATCACTGATTCAATTGGTACCTTTTTCAACACTTTAACTTTTTGTGCCTGAAAATATATGTGAAGTTTAAAGGTCGCATAAACCAATGCTAGAATCAGTTTTTCAATCTTAGAATAATTTCTCTCTGCGGCATTGAACGTCTTGCTGATGTAGTAAATTGGTTTTTCAACTCCTTGTTTGTGGGTAAAAATTACTTCTGCTGGTTTTGGTAATTTGGGGTGTGTGGCTGAGAAGTGAATCTAAACCCTAAACAAATGCACTGCGCGATGAGTACTTTTAATTCGAGAGATCAATCTATACAATTCTGGCCTAAACCAAGAAATGGCAGTTCCAGACTTTTTTCGGTCACAAAGTGAAGAAGATGGGATTGATCTTAAGGAGGGAAGCGAAGAAGGTGTTGAGATTGTGAAGGTGTAGGCTTGCTTATGACTTGTAACAGAAAGGTGAGTAGGCTTACGAATAATCCAAGCTCTGGGTGTTTGAATACGTATTGTATTAACACTTGGTTTCTGTGTTGTGTTCTGTTGTCTGTTTGGAAATAAGGAGGAGAACCTATTTATACAAGTCATTTGAGCCTTATTCACGTCTCTCGTATGAAGTGGAGGAAGTGGAGTGATGGAGTAGTGGAGTAGTGCGTTGGTGTCAAACGATCAATCTTGCCCACTTCTCCCATCATCACCAACCGTCCATGTCTTCCTGACACGTTCTTGTGATGGCGCGTTGCAAGCTGCACGCTGTGAACCGCCAGACCAATACCCCAGTATGTATCCCCAGTTTGTGACATAATTTATGTCTTGAGTGTGTGGATCGTGGGACCCATAGAAGGTAGCATGTAATGCTAGTTAAATAACTAAGTTATTTATGAAGTCGATACTTGTAAAGTATCGTGTGTATTCTATGCATGTTATGCATCGAATGTATTCGGCATATATGAAGCATCGCTATTGAGCATCATGCCATGCCTGCTTCACGTGAGGGTTTGGAGGCTACGCTATCAAATCTTCCCTTGACTGACCACATGGTGTGGTAGAGTGGCAGACAGTGATCACGGTGATACTTCACTGGTCGCCTAACTCTTATCCTAGGCCGCCCGTCTGAGCTGGCAAAGTTGGACGGAAGAGATGACTTGCGACCCACATCTGCGACCCTCAGATTAGGGTTTAGGAGGTGCGCGAGTGTACTCCTTAAGCTTGGTCGAATCCAAGCATGGGAGGAGTTTCATGGAGGACCAATCAGGCATGCATGTAGATGGCATGCTGATGTCCATGTCCATGCTTCACTGTCCCACAAAGGTTTGATCTAGTCCACTCGAATTTACCGGTGAAGTTGAGTGGCTGAGATCAATTTGCGATAGAAATCCTATGCCGCAAATGATTTTTAAGGGGTGCGGTATGCCACCTTCAAGGCGTGCGTTTCGAGACGACCAAGCTTGGTCGGTTTCGGCCATTTGGTCCGGCGTGTAGGTGGTAGGCTGGTATTCATGCCTATACCTGACTGTCCCATGGAAACGTGATCTAAGCCACTCAATTTATAAGGAAAAGTTGAGTGGTCGAGATAAGTTTGTGATTTGGGAAGCGTGACCATGCCAGTTTGGGCGCATAAACTGAGGCGCGTAAACCGAGGCGCCTGACCAAGGCTGGCTTTGGCCGATCGGTCGGACATAAATCCGGGCCCACGGTGATCATGCTAGCATGTTCGGCCCTCCCTAAAGTTTCATCTTTGCCTTCCATTCAAGCATGCGAAGATGGATGCTTGAGATGATTTTTCGACACATAGATGATGCCGCAAACCCCAATTAGGGTTTTGTCGGCCGTGCATCATGCTTAGTTAAGTGCGCACGAATTGGGACAACCAATCATGGTTGGTCCTGACCGATTGGGCATGTGTGTAGGCGGGCTCACAGTGATCGTGTTGACATGCTCTGGCCCTTAGAATCTATATCTACACCCTCCATTTATACCTGCGAAGATGGATGGTTGAGATCGTTTTGCAACACATATATTGTGCCGCTGATAGGGTGTAGAATACATCCTATTTATCATCTATTGTTTATGCTTTCTTTGCTATTTTTCTTGTGAATTATGTATTTTACGTGTGTTTTTTAGTTATTAGGTACTCTGGAGTCGCACGGAGGAAAAGAAGAAGAAATCACCAAAATTGAGCAAAAAGGGAAAATCTGTAATTTCAGGGGAGAACACTATTTAGAGACTAGCCACATGCTAAGGGGTAACTTGATTTTGGAAGAATGATAAAAGGAAGACAACTATGGTTAAGGGGTTGTCATCTAGGGTATCCCTTATCATCACTGGGGTGGCTGCATACAAAGTGGGTGCAAATAGCTGTAAGACCTAATTAGGTCGAGAGACAAGGGAATCATTCCCATTTTCTTTTCCCTTCTGATGCTGATATTATCACCTGAAAGATGAAATTGAGAAACAAAAGAAGCAGCAGCAGCTGCTGTTGCCCGAGAATGAATCGAGATGGAGATGAATGAATTTGGAAATCGGGGTTTTGGTGCCATCTAGATTGAGAAGAACACAGACAAGAAATCGAGGCTTATATGTGTGAATGATGAAGTTTGAAATGGATCTGTGAATCGAATTCAACGGAGAATAAATGGGTCTGTGATGTTTAAAAGATGGGTTTGAGTGTTGGTGTTGATCTCACTAGAGCAAGAAGAGCATAATGGGTATGAGATGAAGCAGTGGTGGTATAGAATAAATTGATACTGCTGTGGTTCCAATAAATTATAGGAGATGAACTGGTGCTGAACTGAGATTGCAGACAAGGGAAAGAATGGGTTCGATGGTTGAGGAGAAATCAGTAGCTAGAGTTGGTGATTGAGATCCAGAGAAGGTTAGATTGAATGGAAATTGGGTCATGTGTGTTTGTTATGAACAGATGAAGGAGAAATTGTTGGTGACTACGGTTGGAGATGGTGATGATTTGATGCTACTGAATTGAAGCTATCTGAAGCAGCAATTGTGTGCTTGAACTATAGATGTATGTTAGGGAATTTTTGTGCAGGAATTGAAGAAAAGATCGGCCTAAATTTGGCCTGAGAAGTCATGTAAATAGTCGAAACTCGGCCGGTTTTCCATTACGGCGAGTTAACTTAGTAGTCGGCGATGAACCGATTCAGGTGAGTCGATGACCGATCCATACCAGTAGCTCAGACAAGTCAGCCCAGTAAGACCAAGTTAAAATGCTGACTCGGTTTCTGAATATCCTTCCCTTTGACCCTTGACTGTTAAGGACCGTTAGGTCAACGGGTAACTCTAACAGCACCGTGACGGAATATTCCGTCGAATATACCGTTGACGGCGAAGAATTCAGATGATCGGCGGTACCGGATTCCGGCCAAATTCCCAGTTTTCCGGCGAACGTTTTTGGGACAGAATTTCTACACGGGTTTCTCTCACACACGGGCTTGAGGACTTCTATCTATTGGACCTTTGAAGGCTAGACCTAATTTTGGAACAAGAAGAGCTATAAAAGAGAAGACTTTTCTCAAAACCTAATATCTTATATCATATATCATATCTTCTACTTTTGTTTCTAGGGTTTACAACATGATATAATTTCTTTTTCTCCTTGTTATGAACTCCATTAACATGAGTACTTAATTTTATTATTGGTTATGGAATAGTTGGATTTCACAAAGCATGATTCTTTGATTCAATATATTAGTTTTATCTCATATTTATCGTTTACGATTCTCTAAAAATATAGTTATATGATTGACGTATTATAACATGATTTGATTGATTGTTTTGTCAAGTTGCAAATTGGTAGAACTTCTAATCACATCTATTGCTAGTTTAGGGTTTATTATACGAAAAAGTGATAATCCTTGAATACAAGTAGCATAATTGTGAATATTGCTTGTAGTGATACATCCTAGTAATCACAAGTGAATCGTAACCTTTGTTACATTGAATTAGTGCGCTTTCCACGTTCAATTGCTTTGATTGGCCTGATTTCATATAACTTAATGCATCTAGGGAATTAAACTTGATTAGTGGTTTTACACGTTAGGTTGTTCTCTTAGATAGAGATCATACTCGCATCTTTTAATGTGTTTGTTGATGAAAAAAGGAGATTAGCGGGATATTCTTGCGATCAAGGTATCCTAGGGCTTTTGATAAAAGTTGAGATTAAATATCAATTCTACTTATTGTGAAAAGCATGTTTGTGAATGAAGATGAATCCTTAACCAATATCTTTTCTATTTGAATTTATTTGTTTATTTCTTTGTTTGCTTTTACTTTTATTATTTTCATAAAAATTAGAAAACCCCCGGTATTTTATATAGGAAACCAAAACAAACGACAACCTAGTCCTCTCTGTGGGATCGATCCTTTCTTGCCCTTACTATATTTTATATTTTGAGTAGTAAGAAAGTGTAAATATATTTGTGTCGACTGACAACCAATCAGCCGCAAACCCTAATTTAGGGTTTTTTGTCCATTCCGCTTGGTTTGGACGGTTTGGCAAGCTATGCCGCCCTTTTTGGGAGGCCGATCGCGCGGGGTCCGCTTTTGGGTCGGCAGTGAATGTTCCAATACCTGCTTGGGGGTGTTGGATTCGATCTGGACCATCCAATCATGATGGTGAAGTTGGATGACCGTGATCGTTTCTAGACTGTGATGCACAGTCTAGGTGCTCAATCAGGCTAGTATAACACACCGAGAGTTACACACTCAATCGGGCTAGTATAACACACCGAGAGTTATATGCTCAATCGGACTAGTATAACACACCGAGAGTTACAGCCTGTACGGGAATTTCGTGCATGCCTCACTGTTACTTGGATATTCATGATACTCTACTGCGAGTAACAATCAGTCATTATGCCGCACCAACAATGAGAGTTCTGCTAGGAACAACACAGGAAATACAAGGCCTTCTATGCATTAATCAATAATGTTAAAATTCATAGAATATTCGGAGGATTTTTTCTACATGCTCCATTCTAGGTGAATTAATAAAGTGAAGAAGTATTCATCACTTATAAAATAATCTCATCCTCTGCAGGCTGTTTACACAAAAATTGGTTTTACAACTTTAGCCCTGAACTAAAATCCACCATCAGCATTAAGTCCCCTGCCAAGCATATAATGGTTACACTATTGTGGGGTAGGCATGAGATGGTGACAAATATACGGAAGAAAAAGAGATGAAGGGAGATTACCCGGAAAGCCTTGCTCTTCCGCTATTAATCGCGCATGTGAACATGTTGTTGCAAGCATGGAATCCTAAGTGGGACCGATTTCCTTATTTGGGTGTTTGAAACAAAAGAGGAATCCCTGTCCTATTGGGATTCTTCCAAAAAAAAATTATAAAAGGGAGCCGACCCCTTTTCTTTTCCTCACGATTTTTGTTTTTATTTGGCAGCTCCCGTCCGTGGCCATCACTGCTCCCGCTGACGCCATCGTTGCTGCTGCCGGAGCTGCTACCGTCGCCGGACTTTGACGCTGCCGTTCGTTGCTGTCCCGACGTCATTCACTCACCCACGATAAGGTGAGTGCTTCAGGATCCTCTTTTTTTTTTTTTTTTTTTTACAAACCCTGATTCTTAGGTAAACTTCTTTATTCTTGAGAAACCATATTATTGTAGACGAAACTTCTTTGCAAACCATAACATAATTAGTTCCACTAATGAAATAGCAAAGTGGTTGATATTGCTAGGATTTCTTAGTGAAACAAGCCATGACATGTGGGTACTTAGGCTTAGGTTATGATGAAAGTCCGACTTAGGCCTTGCAGACATATTTTTCACGAGCAATTTCTTTGTTCATCCGCCTATGAAAACATGCCGTGATCCCCTTCTCCATGCACGGTTTGCATGCAAGCCCTAATCGCGGTCCCCATTGTGTGTGCTTTCTCCATAGTATGTGAACTTTCAAATATGGGCCCTGCTATGCACGCTTGCATGTTGACTCTGACCATCAACCACCGTATTGCGTGATTTCTCATTCAGTATGAAGTAATGACTCATTTTCCGTTGTTGCATGTAAAACCTAGAGTCTTAGGTTATAGTTTGAAAACCCATGAATAAGATCGTTTAATCTTCCACCCATAAACAAAACTGTGTATGCAACCTTGAACAAATATGGGACCCGCCATACACGCCTGATTGAACGTGGTCCCCACCGCGTGTGCCTGATCGACCAGCCTTGTGACCTTGTCCAACACCGTCCTGTCATGACCTAACGCCAACCTACTTGACCGACATGATGTCAATCTTTCTTGCATGACCCTGTTTGGCCAAATCGTGGGCCCCATCTATATCTGCTTTGCTCGAACATGGACATGCTGCGTGCCTGCTTCACTCGAATATGAATGTGGGGTGACGCACATATGTATTTTTTATATTATAGGATCAGAATATTGTCACAACAATGTTGTTGCGAAATAAACAACAGTTCTGCGACACATCAACGATATTCTACGACACATCTCAAAGTGACGTAAGGAGTGACATATCAGATGAAAACGACAGAAACATGAGTAAAGTGTGACATTTCTGCGACGAACCAATAAAACATGCGAATGGTTAAGGCGGTGCTAACTGCGATTTATCGCAAGAACTCGGATCTGAAACTAAAGGGAATCTTAGCTATAAATGAGCTGTAATCCATTATGTAAATGCCTATATAAAGGAAATGAATAGTTCTAGAGGGAGAGATGAATTTTTGAATGCTAAGAAAGTTTTTAGGAGAGAGAAAATCTTATTAAGTGAATTGTATTCTTGTTTACTGTAATTCTTTTAAGATCATATCAATAAAAAGGTACTTAATCTTCAAATTGTGTCATAAATTCTTGAGTTGGGTGTAGTGTGGGAATTCCTGCAACTACATTTTGGCGCCCAGAAACAGGGAAGAATAGTTGAAAATCATAGAAAAAGTTAGGTAAAAAAAAGAAATTATTCAAGAGTTAGAAGAATATCAAGAAAATTGGTGGAAGAAAAGATGGTTGAAGTCAAAGATAATCAAAAGAAATTGGAGTGTGATGTAATAACAAAGATGATGATAGATAAGTTCCATGAAGATATTAGAGGAAGGATACACAAGCGAGATTTTAAAGGAAAGAAAATCATGTTGGAAGATGAGGCAACACCGCTAAAAGATTGGGAAAAACAGAAGATCACATTCACGGCAGCAGAAATTCCGAAAGAAAATTTAAGTCATACATCTCCATTGGTGATCACAATGTCTGTTGTACCAACAAGAAAAGAGAAATCAATAAAATATACAAAAAAGTGGGCTGTGAATAGGACTCTGGTGGACGCAGGAAGTTCTGTGGATATAATGTTTTATCACACATTCAAGAAAATGGGATACAAAGATGAAGAAATGCTTAGTCCAACATATCATATTCATGGATTTGGAAAATCTCTAACAAAACCTAAAGGTGAAATTGTAGTGCGAATTATGCTGGGGGAAATAGAGACGCAGATAACTTTGTGCGTCGTGGACGTGAAATCACCATATAATATCCTGTTGGGAAGACCATGGATACATGCAATCAAGGCTGTATCATCAACTCTACATCAGTGCATAAAATTTCCTATGCCTAGCGGAATTGGCGAGATTAGAGGAGATGCATATTATGCAGCGTTATGTTTACAGAATGAAGTAAATAATTGTGAAAATCAAATTCAGTTGAGAAAACAGCGCAAAAAAAGGAGGAGAGAAGAAAGGAAAGAAGAAGAATTCAAGATTTACATGATAAGATCAGAAGAAGGAAAAGGGATATTTAACGATGTATCGCAAGAAAGTGATGAACCAGCGGAGATAATAAAAATGCCAACACCAATGGGAGAACATGAAACCAGTTATATTGCAGCAGAACCCACAAAAGAAGTAAATGTTGGCAGTGAAGAAGACCCAAAAATGCTGAAATTGGAACTAAGATGGATGTGGAGGAAGAAGAGCAAACTGTAAACCTTTTGCGAGAATACAGAGACATTTTTGCGTGGAATATGGACGAGATGCCTGGAATAGATCCATATATTGCATTCCATAGATTGGAGATTAACAAAAATGTCAGACCATTCAAACAAAGAATAAGAAAGATTGCGACCACATATCATGCCAAGATAGAAGAAGAATTGCAGAAGATGTTAGACGCAGGAATTATAAGGCAAGCAAAATATCCAGAATGGATCGCCAACATGGTAGTAGTTCCCAAGAAAAATAAGGGGATAATAATTTGCATAGATTTTACTGATCTAAATAAAGCATGTCCCAAAGATAGTTTTCCCTTGCCAGATATTCCGCAGCTGGTGGAATCTGCCGCAGGAAATGATCGAATATCTTCGTTAGATGGATACAAGGGCTATAATCAAATCCCACTTGCGGAAGAAGATCAAGAACATACTGCATTCTTTGCTCCCAGTATGTTCTTGATCTTCTTCCGCAAAGTGGGATTTGATTACGAAATGCAGGAGCAACTTATCAAAGGATGGTGGAAAAGGTGTTCGCAAAATGCAGGAGCAACTTATCAAAGGATGGTGGAAAAGGTGTTTGCAAAATGGATACATAAAACTTTAGAGGTATATGTAGATGATATGTTGGTAAAAACCAAAGAAGCTAAAAATCATGTGCAGGATTTAATGGAAATTTTTGATCAGATGCGGCTTTTTAATATCAAGGTGAATCCTGAGAAATGTACTTTCGGAGTATCATCTGGGAAATTCTTGGGATATATTTTATCGAAGGAAGGAATACAAGTTGATCCTGAAAAGGTGCAAGAAATTAGAGATATGCCAACTCCAGCAACAATAAAAGATGTGCAAAAATTGAATGGATTATTAGCCTCATTAGGCATATTCATTTCGCGGTCATCAGATAAATGCAAGCATTTCTTCAACATACTAAAGAAGGGAACAAAATTTAAATGGACAGATGAATGTGAGAAAGCTTTTCAAGGAATTAAGGAATATTTGATGAATGTATCCATTTTACAGAAGGCTGAACCAGGAGAAGAATTGTTGATGTACCTTGCGACAACTCAACATTCTTTAAGCGCAGTACTTTTGCGAAATGACGCAGGAGTTGAAAAACCAATTTACTACATCAGTAAAACATTCAATTATGCGGAGAAAAACTATTCAAAGATTGAAAAGCTAATTCTGGCATTAGTTTATGCGGCATCTAAACTTCGCATATATTTCCAAGCACATAAAATCAAAGTACTAACAAAAGTACCAATTGAGTCAGTAATGAAAAATTCAAAAAGATCAGGCAGAGTTGAAAGATGGAGCGCACAAGTGGGGCATTTTGAAATCCAATACGCAATTTTTTCCTCGCCAAAATCTCAAATTGTCACAGATTTTCTCGCAGAATTTCCTTTGGAGGATGATGAAGCTGTAGAAGACATGATGGATATAGAAGAAGAGTACGGGGATCCAAGAGACATTTTAACAGAGCCAAATAGGTGGGAGATATTAGTATATGGATCATCCAATGGAGTGGGAGTCGTTTTTATTTCACCAGAAGGTGCAAAAATGGCATTTGCATTCCGATTAGAATTTGAATCTACAAATAATGAAACAAAATATGAGGCTGTTGTGCATGCTCTAAGATATGCAATAGAGATGACGGTAGAGAATGCAAGAATTAACAGTGATTCGCAATTGATTATTCGCAAAATCGAAGGAGAATACGCAACTAATGATATAACTTTGAAAAAATATAAGAAACTGGTTGAAGAATTATCTTCGAAAATTCCAAAACTCAAGTGGAGGCATATTTCAAGAAGAGATAAGAGGCTCGCAGATGCTTTTGCGTTTATATCAAGTATGATGGTAGATCAAACTGCGAGAAATATAAAAATACAAACACTTATAGCACTGTCAATTAATAAAGAAGAGGAAGAGGAAGATGAGGCAATGGTAGTAGAAAATAATGGCGAAGAATCAAGTCGAATTATCGCAGATTGGCGTGCGGAAATTCACGCATATTTAGCAAGGGGAGAGATACCGAGAAACAGATTAGAAGCACACAAATTAAAAAGTAGAGAAACAAATTTTGATTTAAGAGATGGGATACTATATCAAAAATCTTTAATGGGCCTTCCTTCATATGTCTGACACAAGAGGAAGGAAAACGAATACTAAAAATGTTACATAGTGGGGATGCTGGTAATCACAGCGGAGGAAGATCTTTAGCATATAGAACTAAAATGCAAGGTTATTATTGGCCATATATGCATGAAGATGCAAAGAATTCATCAAGAAGTTGCGAGGAATGTCAGCGATTTGCAAAAAGAATACATGCCCCTGGTGAAACATTAACATCCTCAAAAAATGTTTGGCCATTTGGAAAGTGGGGTTTAGATATTGTGGGACCATTTGTACCAGGAACAGGGCAAAAGAGATATTTAATCATAGCGACAGATTACTTCACAAAATGGGCAGAAGTCAAAGCAGTACAGCATATTCGCGATAAGGACATTTTTACATTTATATTTGAAAACATCATTTGCAGATTCGGAATTCCTGCGCAGTTGGTGTCAGATAATGGAAAACAATTTGAAGCACAAAATATAGAAATGTTACTTAACGCATTCAAGATAAAGTGCGGAAAATCGACTCCTTTATACCCACAAGCTAATGGTCAAGCTGAGGCAACTAACAAAACAATTGCAGATATCCTCAAAAAGAAGTTAGAAGGGCATCATAGAACATGGTGTCAACAAGTTCATAATGCAGTTTGGGCTTATAATACAACACGAAGAGAAGCAACTGGGGTATCACCTTTTTGTTTAACATATGGAGTTGAGGCGGTATTACCAACATAAGTTGCTATTCCTACAACAAAAAGAGAAGCATGGGAAAAGAATCTTAGCGCTAGTATGATTCTAGACAAACTTGATGAAGTAGAAGAGAGGAGAGAAAAAGAATTACAACATATGGAGAACTACCATCGCAGATTAGCTCGCGAATATAATAAACGAGTAAAGAAGCATGAATTCCAAGTTGGAGATTTAGTTATGCGAGAAACACCAGAATATCAGCGAGAAAATGGAGGAAAATTAGCGAAAAAATGGGTTGGGCCATATATTATCAAAGAAATAATTGGAACTGGAGCGTATAAGTTAATGGACCTAGAAGGAAGAGATATGGGTCAAAGACTTGGCAGACCATGGAATAGACAATATCTAAGAAAATATTATCAATAAAGGTTTGAAAAACTAAGATAATTGGATTATACGCAAGCAATTGTGAGAGAATAAAAGAGATGATTCGCAAGAACGAAATTGGAAAAATACAATGCAATTGTTCGCAAGATTTTGCGAGATAATTAAGAATTTTAAATGCAAATGCATAAGACGGGCGCAAATCGCCTAAAAACATTTAAGAATGGGACGATCTTTTATGGCGCACACCTTAGTTCGCGGATTCTATTCCGTAAGAGGCAATGACCTTAAAGTACGTCATGAGGGGGGTATCTCTTTGCATGACTATGGGAAAGGCTATACTGCTGCTGGAATCTAGTCATGGAGATTTGGGATTATAGAAAATCCATCCAAGAGAGATAACTTGGATTCCAAACTATATAAGCTTATACCCTGGTTGGGCGCCCGAGAGTTTATCCTAAGGAATGCAAAGTATGATCAAGGCACCGAGGTACACGGTTGAGTTGTGGGTGCCCGATACGGATGAACCTACCCTGTCCATCCATGGCAAGTCTTGACTTACGATGTGTTCGGCCCAAAGAAAACCCCACTAGGGTGTAGTCTCGTAACTATAAGCCATATAGGCATAAAGGATAAGAGGCTACGAAAACAACTAGTTGTTTCTAGAACCGGATGGGAGGATATAGTCTTGTATGGAAGAAGTACGTCTCCTTGAAGGGGAAACCAGGGGGAGATAAGGGCGATACCCTCCATTAGGGAGCTGTGTATCAAAAAAAGATGGCAAGGTCATGGGACTTTATATTCGCAAGAATATTTAGGCCCGTCATATTGTCGCGTGACACAGACAGCAATGTCATGGGACTTTATATTCGCAAGAATATTTAGGCCCGTCATATTGCCGCATAATAGGCCAAAAAGCCAAAAAAGAAATGTTAAGATGAGATCAATGGGTTTTTGCGATAAGAACGAAAGAAGAGATAAATGAAATCAATGATAAGAGGATATAAATCTCAAAAACGTCTTGCGATTTCATCGAAAAGACCCTAATGTCATGAGTCTTAAAAAGTAAAGAGAGATTAATCTCGCAAGATGGCTTAGACTTATCATATTGTCGCAGAGATCAAAATGATAAGACAAGATCAATGGATTATTACATGTAAAAGTAAGAATGTCATGCGATCTTGTCACATAAAAGTGGTATAATAAGAACTTTAACTAGGAAGGAGAAATAAGACCACAAGAGAGATTATATTTGCGAATCATATATCAAATTTTTCGCAGCATTATTCACGATAATTCATTCATCATATTTCAGATTTGATAAAAAGAGGCAAGTATAAGGGATTTCTTACAATGGTAACATATTACATACTTCACAAGGAAGATTATGAGAGGAAAATATGGGGATTATAATACAATATTTCATTATCTTCCTTGAGAAGAGGCAAGATAGTAAAAAAAAATAATCAAATTACAAGAATTTGCGAAGCTTAGATTCAGATTAATAAAAAGAAGATGATGGAATTACAAAAGTTGCAATGTTTCGTAAAAGAAATTCAGAAATTACAATCATTCGCAAGACAAGGAAAAGAACAAGATATTTCGCAAGAATATTCTTCCCTAATTTTATCATTCTTGTTCGCTATTATTATCTTCAACATCGACATCTTTTTCAGTTTGGGTTTCTCCATCACTAGCGATTGTTTTGTGAGGAGATTCTGTTCTTTTGCTTCTTTATGAGGATTTTCTTCCTCTTCTCCATCATTGGCGATTGCCTTTTGAGGTGGATTTTGTTCTTCTGCATCATTGAGAGGATTTTCTTCTTCTTCTCTTTCTTTAGGTGGGTTTTGCTCATCCTCAGAAAAATCTTCTTCGTTACTTGAATAATTTAGATCTTCATCTATGGGACGAGGGACTTCGTTATTATATATCTCCAAGGGTTTGATCTTCATAGGAGGTAAAGAATGAGAGAATAGATCATTTTTGACGAGAACTTCAGCGCCTAAATGAGCCTTACGGAGGCAATTATTTTCTCAATTTCTGATCTCTATATCTTTGAAATATTCAAGATAGTCAAATCTTCTTAATGCTCTGTTGCGGGAGTTAGAAAGCGCGGTATTCTTTTTGCGAAGTTTGGCCAACCTCATAGACAGGTCAGAAATTGAAGCTTGAAGATGCTTCTCAGATTCTGCAGAAGATAAATTGCATATTAGATGGAATTCTCTCAAGAAATAAAGATGGGAAAATACAATGAAATAATTAAAATAGATGAGGCAGTCAAAATGACTACCTTCCTTTTGCGAGGATAAAGTTTGAATTATGTTAAGGAAGAAATTCTTCCATTGATTCATGGTATCATCGAAAGTATCACCAACTTTACCTTTCAAACGAGATTTTATACTTTTTTCTTTAGAAATAAGATAAGTATTTTCTTCTTTTAAGGAGGAATGGTAGTTCTTCAGTAGAGCATAGTCATCTTTGAGACTGTTGACTTTTACGCTCAGAGCTAATCCACCTTTTATAAGTTTCTCTTGTTCAGTGGCAGATGATTCGGTTATCTTTTTAAGCTTATCTTTCAATACACGAAGAGATTGATTTTGGTTGTCACACAGCTTTTGAAGATTACTCAATTGCTGCGAATAAACCATTGTTTTACTCATAAAGCTATGTTTTTCTTGAGATAGGATTTTGTTTTCATCTAATAAAGATTCCACCCTCAAATTAGTCTGATTTAGCGAATGTAAAAGTTGAGTGGCTTCATTACTTAGGCGATCTCGTTCACAAATTAGCTGATTATTCTCATTCTTAAGATTATTTATCTCGTCAATTGAACATGTGTGAAGAGTATTCAATCTATCAAATTGATTCTTCCAAGACTCTTTTCAAATGCGAGCCTCATCAACGATTGTTTCCCATTCAAGTATCTTCAATAATTGGTTATGTTTTGAAGCTAAATATGCGTCAACAAATAAATAAAGAAAAATTGAGTACATAGAAAACAAAGAATTACTGAGGCAAAAATAGAGGCAAGAAAGTTATACCTTTCAGATCATCATTTCTGCTGCGAAGATTTTCGCAGTCTAATTCAGAATTCCGAAATTTATGATCAAGAAGTTCACATTCTAAATCTTTTGCTTGAAGATTCTTCTTCAAGGTTTCAATTTCACTTTCTAAAGCAGTTAGCTTAGACGAAGAACCGCAGGATCCAAGATGCTTGCTTAGAATCATATAAATATCATGTCTCGCAGGATCTGTAGAAGATTTCATGGCATCATTCAAAACTTTAGATAATATTTGAAAAGAAGCTTCAATCCCTATTGCTATTTCTTGAGAAGAAGGAAGACAAATAGAGGAAGAAGTTTTAGCGACGATAACTTGAAAAATAGAATCATTCGCGGTAGTAGGAGTGGAAGAAGGAAATTGGTTAGTCGCAATTATAGTCTTATTCACCGCAACATCCTTCATCGCAAATTCATTCACCACGGATTCATTCACCGCAGTTTCATTCATCGAAGTTTCATTCACTACAGTTTCATTAATCGCAGGATCATTGGCTGCTGATTCATTCACTTTAGTTCCAGCTATTAAAGATTCATCCATCGCAACTTTTGAAATATTGATGGAAATATTAGCATCAATAGTTTCATTTGGAATTGGTGAAGAAGTAGTATTGGTGTTAATATTAGAATTTACTCGAGGAGAAGGAGAAGATTTATCTTGCGGCGGAACAGGGTCTGCAGGCAAGAAATCAAGAATATCCACTTCATCTGGAAGAGCTTTAATTTGACGAGAACGCTTAAGAGGTCTAGAAATATTTTCTTCACCCTGCGAATAATAATGTAGATAAGAAACAGAGGAAACAATATTGTTATTTTAAAGAAATAAATGTTTCGTACTACCTTATCATTCTCAGATCTTTTAGCCTTTCCAACATGCCATTTTGAGGAACTTTAGGGTTAGGGTTTTTGATAGTAATCTTAATCTGAGAAGTAGTGTTACTGAAAAGGATAATATAGAATAGGGGGATTACAAATAAAATCAGACGATAGAAATGATGAAACATGAACAAAATAAGGTTCAAGATAATAACTTACCTTTGAGTCTCCATTAGAGCAGAAGGAAGAATATTAGGAAGGAAAAAGTTGCAGACAAAAAAGAGAGAAGGTGAAAGAAAATCTTTCCTCGAGTGGGACATCTATTTATAGATGAAGGATGGGTAACCTGGTTGATCGGTAAAAAAGTAAAGATTGACACGTGCCAACGGTAAAGCATAAAACAGGGAACTTTGTCGAGTAAAAAATAAGGAGTTGCGGCAAATCAAGAAACTTAAATTCCCATAATCTTTATCTTCTTCGCAGAAAAGATATGAGAAGAGGCAAGATGTAGGATCAGAATATTGTCACAACAATGTTGTTGCGAAATAAACAACAGTTCTGCGACACATCAATGATATTCTGCGACACATCTCAAAGTGACGTAAGGAGTGACATATCAGATGAAAACGACAGAAACATGAGTAAAGTGTGACATTTCTGTGACGAACCAATAAAACCTGCGAATGGTTAAGGCGGTGCTAACTGCGATTTATCTCAAGAACTCAGATCCGAAACTAAAGGGAATCTTAGCTGTAAATGAGCTGTAATCCATTATGTAAATGCCTATATAAAGGAAATGAATAGTTCCAGAGGGAGAGATGAATTTTTGAATGCTAAGAAAGTTTTTAGGAGAGAGAAAATCTTATTAAGTGAATTGTATTCTTGTTTATTGTAATTCTTTTAAGATCATATCAATAAAAAGGTACTTAATCTTCAAATTGTGTCATAAATTCTTGAGTTGGGTGTAGTGTGGGAATTCCTGCAACTACATATATAACGGCTGATATGCTTCTCCCTTACCACGAAGTAATGACTCTTTTCTTATGCACTTCATTGTAGTTCTTTGGAGATGAAGAAAGAGGCTCTTGTTAGGATGTCACCTGATGATGTCACTATTGCAAAATCGGGAGGTGTTGATAACTCCAGAGACATGCCGAATATAGATGATGAACTATTCACCGTTCCCTTCCCAATCATTAGGAAACATCCTAGCCACAAGATAGTACTGCTTTCAAACTCAGAAGGTGAAGAGACTGCTGCGTCATCTTCTCCAGCATTCGTAATGAGATTATATCTTCGAAAAAATGAATATCCGCCTTCTCCTATTGACTTCAAGGTTTGCCACACTCCAATGAGCTCTTATGAGGGATGGATGAGACATATATTGAGCAATGATGCTATCAAGGACAACTTGACCAAGGCACAAATCATTTAAGTTGTTATGGCGTCTGCTTCTCTTCACATTAAGAAAGATACTGCGGGTTTGATTACTTTCATTTCGCGATGGCGTCCTTCCACACACACGGCCATTTGTAGATGGGGAGAAATGACTATTACCCTGGAAAGTGTATCCGTCTTTGATGAATCTTCCGATTGTTGGGAACTTCCACTATACGTTATCTGACGAAGAGAAGGTTACCCTCAAGGCTATACTTAAAAAGGCTGGAGAGTATGACCAACAGAAAAGAGATTTAAGATGCTTCTATTCTTGGTGGGTGTCTGAGTGGTCTCATGCGAAACCGAAGTCAGGTTAAAAACTGGATGATGAACTTAGCGTGGTTGCGTTTCTGTCCTTGTGGTTATCTCGGGACATCTTTGATGATGGTTCTGGGAAGAAGACTATAAGACACGACCTCGTCATGTTTGCTATAAAATTGCAAAAGGTATGGTTCTTCCTTTGGGAGCTTTGTTCCTTGGATCACTGTACTCTCATCTGGATATTTTGGCGGTAGACATGTATGCTTCCAACGGATATAAAAAGGTAGATATGTACATCCACATCGCTTTCCACCAAGCGTGCTTGTGGGAACATTTCAAAGGTTATGCTCATGTACCTGAAACTCCTCTCCCCGGCTTGTATGGTGGTTCAAGGATACTTCGTTGGCAAAACAGGCGTCCAAAACTCGGCTTAAGACTTATTGATTTTCTTGATAACGTGTATGCCATAGACTTCCTCCATGGGGGCCGGTCCATTCTTCAGTGATTCAACCGGAAACTTCCACCATTGTTTCTGACATTATGTTGAACACTGAGTGAAGAAACATGAGTCATGGAGAAGCCATCTACCTTCGAAGTTGTATACCAGGATATATTCCAACTTTCTTAGATGACCTCCTCTCTGCAGTTTCTTACAATATCGACAGAGCCTCTCGCCAAATTGGATTCGACCAGGGTGTTCCCTTCCATCGTCCGCGAATGCCTTTGCTAGAACTCGTTTCGTCCATTCTCAATGCTGAAATATTCACCCCAGAGCAGAGCCTTCCATTTTTGCCCATTGGAAGAAAGCTGATGACAACTGATAATTACAAGGAATTTTGGAGAAAGCAGTTATTAGCTTTCCAGACATTCTCGGAAGAAGTTGAGACAGCTCCTCGTGACATGCCGTCTCCTGAGATCCTGAAGCAGCACAAGCAGTTTAAGCCACTTCCGGGTAAATTATCCAGAGCTAATGCTACTGATAACTGCAGTCCCCAGGCCAAGAAGCAAGCATGCGGCCCCGTGATCCTCAATTCGTCTAATATGCATGTATTTTAAACATCTTCGATCTTCTGATTTCGTTTTTCTTAAGTAACTTCCACCAACGAGAAGTCTTGTTTGTGATCAGGGAATTCCGAAAGAAAATGATTTCGCAAGGCTGGAACGTAACCATAGTGAGAAGTCTAGAGGCACTGATCCTCATACCGAGAAGTCTGGTGATACTGAACCCTTTGTAGAAGATAACGACGATGATGAAGGTTCAGTCCATGATGAAGGAAGCATCTCCACGCGTAATGAGGAGCCTGGTCAATCTGGCGAGCCAGGAGGCGAGACAATGAAAGATGCCAACCTTGAGATTGGGAGGAATGATGATGTATAATCTTATGAAAATACCACATCCGTGATGGTTGTAGATGCTACCCCTTCTAAAGAGCTTCTCGTGACTTCTAACACATTGGATGTGAACTCCAGTGCTGGTGTCATCTTTGATCCTTCTTTTGACATTCCTTTCAGAGATCATGTGCTGGTTAGGGGGTTCAGCGTGCCAGCTAAGTATGGAGAGTTATATACCAAAATAAGGAAGAAGTATGGTCACATCGCTACTACCAAGAAGCTTACAAGTCTCCTTGCACTAGTTAAACGTGTCGAAGAAGCTTTATCTTATATCCATGACATGACCATCGTAACTGGGCGTACCGCTTCTGAAGAAGTAATCGAAAACTGGGAGTTCTACCGGGACGTGTTCGTGAAGTATGAGTTTAATGGCTCCTGGTTCTATGAAGGACTCGCTAAAATCCAGAAGCTGCAAGCTGAAACACGTGAAGTTCCTTTTGCAGACAACATCTCTTTCCAGGAAGAAAAGATTGAAAGGATGTCTCATGAGTTGAAGCTGGAACAGGATGTTCTCCAGAAGATAAAAGCCGCTCTTGCACAGGAGGACGAGCTATTGCTAAAGGACTTCCTTTGAACTGTTTATGCCGTCTACTATCTTTTTCCCTTTTGTTTTTAGGGGTTTTGAGTGGTGTGAGGGTTTCCTTTCACAACTTGATTTTAGGTATTGAACTAGTAGGTAATTGAATTTTGGATTGATTTGTTTTGAGATAGTTTTTGTGAATGATTTTTTTTTTGAGAGAGAGATTATTCTGAATGAAATTTACATCTTGGCTATGAGTAATGTGGCTAATGCAACAATATTTATATGGACTTGTAAATATCGTGCTAGCATGAAAGGAGACAAGCATGGCGTCTGATCATTAGATCTATCGTACGGGATGTCAAGTCCCCAGTAAACTCCAAAACTATCTTGTAAAATTCAATTACCTACTATCTTTGGAAAGACATCAAGTTCTAAAAAAGTATGGATTCTCAGATAATTGGTGTGATTGGATAAATACTAACTTTGATTCAGCTAGAATTTCAGTCATGCTTAATGGAGGACCAAATGGATTTTTTCAGTGGGTAGAGGGTTAATACAGGGAGACCCCCTATCCCCCATTCTATTTATCTTAATGGAAGATGTTCTAAGTAGAAACATAACAAAGTTGGTGGAGGAAGGGAAAATACAGCCAATGGTAATAAAGAAAGGCATTCATCCTTTTCATATGTTTTTTGCTGATGATGTATTTATTTTCTGCAATGGAGGTAAAAGAAGCATTCAAAATCTGATGAAGTTACTTGAAGAATATCAAGACAACTCAGGTCAAGTGATAAACAAAATAAAAAGTAAACTTTTTGTGGATGGGATAACAAATGCAAGAATTTTGAAAATCAAAGATATTATGCAAATGGAAGTAAGCACTCTCCCTGACAAGTATTTGGGAATTATTTTACATGTTGGAAGAGTCAAAATTGCAACAGTGTGGCCTATGGTAGAGTTGATGCAAAAGAAATTGGCTAGTTGGAAAGGGAAATTACTTTCATTCAATGATAGATATATTCTAATCAAGTCAGTACTATGCAGTATTCCTATTTATAGTATGGAAATTTATAAATGACCAAAATAAGTGATAAAAATCTATGAGAAGATAATCAAAAACTTCTTGTGGTCTAGAGATGGTGATATAAGAAAATTTAAGACTCTATCTTGGAAGAAAGTGTGTTCTCCTTACAGTGAAGGAGGCCTTGGACTACAAAGATTGGAGGTTCTTAACAAGGCTCTTCTTATGAAAATTCTCTGGAGAGTCCTTAACTCATAAGCTGAATGGGCTCTTTTCATAAACCTGAATATCAAGATAACCTACAGCAGTGGAAAAGTACAAGGCAACTTTCATCTATTTGGCCAGGTCTAAAATGGGCTTGGAATCATTTGAAAGAAAACATAAGGTGGTGTATAGGGGATGGAGAAAAAAATTCTTGCTGGTTTGATCCATGGCTACATAATACTCCCATCATTCAAGAAGTTGGTTTCACTGAGTATGTCAAGCAGAATATCAATTTAAAAGTTTCAGACTTGATTAAAGAAGGAAAATGGAATCTGCCTGAAGAACTGAATCAAATGCTTGCTCATTACACTCTACCTGACATTGGAATTGGTAATGATTGTTTAATATGGAATGGAGATATCAAAGGTAATTTCACTACTTCTTCTGCAGTCAACTTAATAAGAAACAAAGAACAGCCTTTGCATTGCTACAATAAAATATGGAATTCATTTTTACATCCATCTATAGCAAGAAATATATGGAAACTGGTTCAAGGTGTTTATGTAGATGACTCTGTAATTGTGACAAAAGGTTTTGAACTAGCTTCCAGATGTTGCATTTGTGAAGAAGAGCAAGACAATATGATGAATTTTCTGTGGACCTGTAAGTTCAGCAAACAGATTTGGCAATGGATATGCCCTGTGTTCAATTTTAAAATTCCTCATTCCTTTGAAGATATTTGGAGAAGTGCAAGATATAAAAGCCGTTTTATTAGAGAATGCTGGATTGTTACAGCTTGTGCAATAATGAAAGAACTTTGGTTCCAGAAAAACAGCTTGTGGTTTGACCACATAAAGCCAAATTTACAAGGTTTCAAAGCAAGAATCAAGAAAACAGTATATGAAGGAAGCCTCAGAATGAAATGCTATAAATGGAACTCGACACTGATAATCAGGTAATACAATATTTCAAACTTGAGCCAATAGATATTAAATTCCAAAATATTAAGGTTTATTATTGAAGACCTCCTTGTATTGGATACATCATGTTCTGTTGTGATGGGGCATCAATTGGAAACCACAGGGTTTGGTTTTGGTGTAGTAATTAGAAATCATTTAAGCCAATTGTTAGGGGTGATATCTGGGGAGTTGGAATTACTAAAAATTATATTGCAGAAGTGTATGCAGTCATAAATGCAGTGGAGTTGGCTGTTGAATGGAAAATGAAGAATATAATCTTATCTCCTGATTCCAAAACAGTCATAAAAGAATTTGAAAGCAACAAGATGCCCTGCTTTGTGAAGATGAGATGGAATAAAGCAGTTCAGCAGATTCAAGATATCAAATTCTGTCACAGCTCTGAGGATACAAACTTTGCAGCTATCACATTTGCAAAAAGGGGTTCAAGATTAGCAATTTGGACAAAGACTTGTTTATGTGGGGAGACCAATTTTTTAGCAAGATTTGAACAACCAGATGTTGAGTATTATAGAATCTGTTAAGAGGTTCCTTTTATCATGTTTCTTTAGCTGTTGTTAGTGTTGTTGAGTCCTTTACTGGGTCTTATAAGTTGGCTTTTTTAATTTCTCTTTTTTGGGCCTATATAGTTGGCTCCCTTTTCATTACAATCTCTTGTAACCTCCAATTTTTGGGCTTGCTTTTTTAATCAATGCAAATATATGATTCAGAAAAATAAAATAATATATATATATATATAATCTTAGTCTATACATCAAAACGAGTCTCAAGAAAGGAGATAAATAGACTTTTGAGTGATAGATAAGTTCAAGTCTCCACATACCCTTTAGTCGATGAAGATCTACCAGTTCCTTGAGTATTCCTAGGTCTTGTATAATGATTTCCATGGAGTTTTTGAGCTCAACTACACTTTTTATCCTAGTCATATACCTTAGCTATAGTAGACTAGAAATCAAGACTTATAGTTTTGATCACTAACATTGACAAACATGCTTGAGATAGAAAAGCATGCGAATTCGACTGAGCAATGTTCTAACAATCTCCCCTTTGTCAATTTTAGTGACAAAACTATCAATACATATGGAATACAAAAAATATATAAATAAACTTTGTAGCTCCTATTCCACATGTCTAATCTTCAACATTACTCAAAATCTTCGTCACTTCCAAGTACTCCAATGATCCCAAAGGTTGTAAATTATCAAAGAATGGGTTGGGCCATATATTATCAAAGAAATAATTGGAACTGGAGCGTATAAGTTAATGGACCCAGAAGGAAGAGATATGGGTCAAAGACTTGGCAGACCATGGAATAGACAATATCTAAGAAAATATTATCAATAAAGGTTTGAAAAACTAAGATAATTGGATTATACGCAAGCAATTGTGAGAGAATAAAAGAGATGATTCGCAAGAACGAAATTGGAAAAATACAATGCAATTGTTCGCAAGATTTTGCGAGATAATTAAGAATTTTAAATGCAAATGCATAAGACAGGCGCAAATCGCCTAAAAACATTTAAGAATGGGACGATCTTTTATGGCGCACACCTTAGTTCGCGGATTCTATTCCGTAAGAGGCAATGACCTTAAAGTACGTCATGAGGGGGGTATCTCTTTGCATGACTATGGGAAATGCTATACTGCTGCTGGAATCTAGTCATGGAGATTTGGGATTATAGAAAATCCATCCAGGAGAGATAACTTGGATTCCAAACTATATAAGCTTATACCCTGGTTGGGCGCCCGAGAGTTTATCCTAAGGAATGCAAAGTATGATCAAGGCACCGAGGTGCACGGTTGAGTTGTGGGTGCCCAAGACGGATGAACCTACCATGTCCATCCATGGCAAGTCTTGACTTACGATGTGTTCGGCCCAAAGAAAACCCCACTAGGGTGTAGTCTCGTAACTATAAGCCATATAGGCATAAAGGATAAGAGGCTACGAAAACAACTAGTTGTTTCTAGAACCGGATGGGAGGATCTAGTCTTGTATGGAAGAAGTATGTCTCCTTGAAGGGGAAACCAGGGGGGAGATAAGGGCGATACCCTCCATTAGGGAGTTGTGTATCAAAAAAAGACGGCAAGGTCATGGGACTTTATATTCGCAAGAATATTTAGGCCCGTCATATTGTCGCGTGACACAGTGACAATGTCATGGGACTTTATATTCGCAAGAATATTTAGGCCCGTCATATTCCCCGCATAATAGGCCAAAAATCCAAAAAGAAATGTTAAGATGAGATCAATGGGTTTTTGCGATAAGAACGAAAGAAGAGATAAATGAAATCAATGATAAGAGGATATAAATCGCAAAAAACGTCCTGCGATTTCATCGAAAAGACCATAATGTCATGAGTCTTAAAAAGTAAAGAGAGATTAATCTCGCAAGATGGCTTAGACTTATCATATTGTCGCAGAGATCAAAATAAATGATAAGACAAGATCAATGGATTATTACATGTAAAAGTAAGAATGTCCTGCGATCTTGTCACATAAAAGTGGTATAATAAGGCCTTTAACTAGGAAGGCGAAATAAGACCACAAGAGAGATTATATTTGCGGATCATATAACAAATTTTTCGCAGCATTATTCACGATAATTCATTCATCATATTGCAGATTTGATAAAAAGAGGCAAGTATAAGGGATTTCTTACAATGGTAACATATTACATACTTCACAAGGAAGATTATGAGAGGCAAATATGGGGATTATAAAACAATATTTCATTATCTTCCTTGAGAAGAGGCAAGATAGTAAAAAAATAATAATCAAATTATAAGAATTTGCGAAGCTTAGATTCAGATTAATAAAAAGAAGATGATGGAATTACAAAAGCTGCAATGTTTCGTAAAAGAAATTCAGAAATTACAATCATTCGCAAGACAAGGAAAAGAACAAGATATTTCGCAAGAATATTCTTCCCTAATTTTATCATTCTTGTTCGCTATTATTATCTTCAACAGCGACATATTTTTCAGTTTGGGTTTCTCCATCACTAGCGATTGTTTTGTGAGGAGATTCTGTTCTTCTGCTTCTTTATGAGGATTTTCTTCCTCTTCTCCATCATTGGCGATTTCCTTTTGAGGTGGATTTTGTTCTTCTGCATCATTGAGAGGATTTTCTTCTTCTTCTCTTTCTTTAGGTGGGTTTTGCTCATCCTCATAAAAATCTTCTTCGTTACTTGAATAATTTAGATCTTCATCTATGGGACGAGGGACTTCGTTATTATATATCTCCAAGGGTTTGATCTTCATAGGAGGTAAAGAATGAGAGAATAGAACATTGTTCACGAGAACTTCAGCGCCTAAATGAGCCTTACGGAGGCAATTCTTTTCTCAATTTCTGATCTCTATATCTTTGAAATATTCAAGATAGTCAAATCTTCTTAATGCTCTGTTGCGGGAGTTAGAAAGCGCGGTATTCTTTTTGCGAAGTTTGTCCAACCTCATAGACAGGTCAGAAATTGAAGCTTGAAGATGCTTCTCAGATTCTGAGAAGATAAATTGCATATTAGATGGAATTCTCTCAAGAAATAAAGATGGGAAAATACAATGAAATAATTAAAATAGATGAGGCAGTCAAAATGACTACCTTCCTTTTGCGAGGATAAAGTTTGAATTATGTTAAGGAAGAAATTCTTCCATTGATTCATGGTATCATCGAAAGTATCACCAACTTTACCTTTCAAACGAGATTTTATACTTTTTCTTTAGAAATAAGATAAGTATTTTCTTCTTTTAAGGAGGAATGGGAGTTCTTCAGTAGAGCATAGTCATCTTTGAGACTGTTGACTTTTACGCTCAGAGCTAATCTACCTTTTATAAGTTTCTCTTGTTCAGTGGCAGATGATTTGGTTATCTTTTTAAGCTTATCTTTCAATACACGAAGAGATTGCTATTGGTTGTCACACAGCTTTTGAAGATTACTCAATTGCTGCGAATAAACCATTGTTTTACTCATAAAGCTATGTTTTTCTTGAGATAGGATTTTGTTTTCATCTAATAAAGATTCCACCCTCAAATTAGTCTGATTTAGCGAATGTAAAAGTTGAGTGGCTTCATTACTTAGGCGATCTCGTTCACAAATTAGCTGATTATTCTCATTCTTAAGATTATTTATCTCGTCAATTGAACATGTGTGAAGAGTATTCAATCTATCAAATTGATTCTTCCAAGACTCTTTTCAAATGCGAGCCTCATCAGCGATTATTTCCCATTCAAGTATCTTCAATAATTGGTTATGTTTTGAAGCTAAATATGCGTCAACAAATAAATAAAGAAAAATTGAGTACATAGAAAACAAAGAATTACTGAGGCAAAAATAGAGGCAAGAAAGTTATACCTTTCAGATCATCATTTCTGCTGCGAAGATTTTCGCAGTCTAATTCAGAATTGCGAAATTTATGATCAAGAAGTTCACATTCTAAAGCTTTTGCTTGAAGATTCTTCTTCAAGGTTTCAATTTCACTTTCTAAAGCAGTTAGCTTAGACGAAGAACCGCAGGATCCAAGATGCTTTCTTAGAATCATATAAATATCATGTCTCGCAGGATCTGTAGAAGATTTCATGGCATCATTCAAAACTTCAGATAATATTTGAAAAGCAGCTTCAATCTATGTTGCTATTTCTTGAGAAGAAGGAAGACAAATAGAGGAAGAAGTTTTAGCGACGATAACTTGAAGACTAGAATCATTCGCGGTAGTAGGAGTGGAAGAAGGAAATTGGTTAGTCGCAATTATAGTCTTATTCACCGCAACATCCTTCATCGCAAATTCATTCACCACGGCTTCATTCACCGCAGTTTCATTCACCGAAGTTTCATTCACTACAGTTTCATTAATCGCAGGATCATTGGCTGCTGATTCATTCACTTTAGTTCCAGCTATTAAAGATTCATCCATCGCAACTTTTGAAATATTGATGGAAATATTAGCATCAATAGTTTCATTTGGAATTGGTGAAGAAGTAGTATTGGTGTTAATATTAGAATTTACTCGAGGAGAAGGAGAAGATTTATCTTGCGGCGGAACAGGGTCTGCAGGCAAGAAATCAAGAATATCCACTTCATCTGGAAGAGCTTTAATTTGACGAGAACGCTTAAGAGGTCTAGAAATATTTTCTTCACCCTGCGAATAATAATGTAGATAAGAAACAGAGGAAACAATATTGTTATTTCAAATAAATAAATGTTTCGTACTACCTTATCATTCTCAGATCTTTTCGCCTTTCCAACACGCCTTTTTTGAGGAACTTTAGGGTTAGGGTTTTTGATAGTAATCTTAATCTGAGAAGTAGTGTTACTGAAAAGGATAATATAGAATAGGGGGATTAGAAATAAAATCAGACGATATAAATGATGAAACATGAACAAAATAAGGTTCAAGATAATAACTTACCTTTGAGTCTCCATTAGAGCAGCAGCAGGAAGAATATTAGGAAGGAAAAAGTTGCAGACAAAAAAGAGAGAAGGTGAATGAAAATCTTTCCTCGAGTGGGACATCTATTTATAGATGAAGGATGGGTAACCGGGTTGATTGGTAAAAAAGTAAAGATTGACACGTGCCAACGGTAAAGCATAAAACAGGGAACTTTGTCGAGTAAAAAATAAGGAGTTGCGGCAAATCAAGAAACTTAAATTCCCATAATATTTATCTTCTTCGCAGAAAAGATATGAGAATAGGCAAGATGTAGGATCAGAATATTGTCACAACAATGTTGTTGCGAAATAAATAACAGTTCTGCGACATATCAATGATATTCTGCGACACATCTCAAAGTGACGTAAGGAGTGACATATCAGATGAAAATGACAGAAACATGAGTAAAGTGTGACATTTCTGCGACGAACCAATAAAACCTGCGAATGGTTAAGGCGGTGCTAACTGCGATTTATCTCAAGAACTCAGATCCGAAACTAAAGGGAATCTTAGCTGTAAATGAGCTGTCATGAGTTGTAATCCATTATGTAAATGCCTATATAAAGGAAATGAATAGTTCCAGAGGGAGAGATGAATTTTTGAATGCTAAGAAAGTTTTTAGAGAGAGAAAATCTTATTAAGTGAATTGTATTCTTGTTTCTTGTAATTCTTTTAAGATCATATCAATAAAAAGGTACTTAATCTTCAAATTGTGTCATAAATTCTTGAGTTGGGTGTAGTGTGGGAATTCCTGCAACTACATATATAATGGCTGATATGCTTCTCCCTTACCACGAAGTAATGACTCTTTCCTTATGCACTTCATTGTAGTTGTTTGGAGATGAATAAAGAGGCTCTTGTTAGGATGTCACCTGATGATGTCACTGTTGCAAAATCGGGAGGTGTTGATAACTCAGAGACATGCCGAATATAGATGATGAACTATTCACCATTCCCTTCCCAAGCATTAGGAAACATCCTAGCCACAAGATAGTACTGCTTTCAAACTCAGAAGGTGAAGAGACTGCTGCGTCATCTTCTCCAGCATTCGTAATGAGATCATGTCTTCGAAAAAATGAATATCCGCCTTCTCCTATTGACTTCAAGGTTTTCCACACTCCAATGAGCTCTTATGAGGGATGGATGAGACATATATTGAGCAATGATGCTATCAAGGACAACTTGACCAAGGCACAAATCATTTAAGTTGTTATGGCGTCTGCTTCTCTTCACATTAAGAAAGATCTGCGGGTTTGATTACTTTCATTTCGCGATGGCGTCCTTCCACACACATGGCCATTTGTAGATGGGGAGAAATGACTATTACCCTGGAAAGTGTATCCGTGCTGATGAATCTTCCGATTGTTGGGAACTTCCACTATACGTTATCTGACGAAGAGAAGGTTACCCTCAAGGCTATACTTAAAAAGGATGGAGAGTATGACCAACAGAAAAGAGATTTAAGATGCTTCTATTCTTGGTGGGTGTATCGAGTGGTCTCTGCGAAACCGAAGTCGGGTTAAAAACTGGATGATGAACTTAGCGTGGTTGCGTTTCTGTCCTTGTGGTTATCTCGGGACATCTTTGATGATGGTTCTGGGAAGAAGACTATAAGACACGACCTCGTCATGTTTGCTATAAAATTGCAAAAGGTATGGTTATTCCTTTGGGCGCTTTGTTCCTTGGATCACTGTACTCTCATCTGGATATTTTGGCGGTAGACATGTATGCTTCCAATGGATATAAAAAGGTAGATATGTACATCCACATCGCTTTCCTCCAAGCGTGCTTGTGGGAACATTTCAAAGGTTATGCTCATGTACCTGCAACTCCTCTCCCCAGTTTGTATGGTGGTTCAAGGATACTTCTTTGGCAAAACAGGCGTCCAAAACTCGGCTTAAGACTTGTTGAATTTCTTGATAACGTGTATGCCATAGACTTCCTCCATGGGGGACGGTCCATTCTTCAGTGATTCAACCGGACACTTCCACCATTGCTTCTGACATTATGTTGCACACTGAGGGAAGAAACATGAGTCATGGATAAGCCATCTACCTTCGAAGTTGTATACCAGGATATATTCCAACTTTCTTAGATGAGCTCCTCTCTGCAGTTTCTTACAATATCGACAGAGCCTCTCGCCAAATTGGATTCGACCAGGGTGTTCCCTTCCATCGTCCGCGAATGCCTTTTCCAGAACTCGTCTCGTCCATTCTCAATGCTGAAATCTTCACCCCAGAGCAGAGCCTTCCATTTTTTCCCATTGGAAGAAAGTCGATGGCAACTGATAATTACAAGGAATTTTGGAGAAAGCAGTTATTAGCTTTCCAGACATTCTCGGAAGAAGTTGAGACAGCTCCTCGTGACATGCCGTCTCCTGAGATCCTGAAGCAGCACAAGCAGTTGAAGCCACATCCGGGTAAATTATCCAGAGCTAATGCTACTGATAACTGCATTCCCCAGGCCAAGAAGCAAGCATGCGGCCCCGTGATCCTCAATTCGTCTAATATGCATGTATTTTAAACATCTTCGATCTTCTGATTTCGTTTTTCTTAAGTAACTTCCACCAACGAGAAGTCTTGTTTGTGATCAGGGAATTCCGAAAGAAAATGCTTTCGCAAGGCTGGAACGTAACCATAGTGAGAAGTCTAGAGGCACTAATCCTCATACCGAGAAGTCTGGTGATACTGAACCCTTTGTAGAAGATAACGACGATGATGAAGGTTCAGTCCATGATGAAGGAAGCATCTCCACGCGTAATGAGGAGCCTGGTCAATCTGGCGAGCCAGGAGGCGAGACAATGAAAGATGCCAACCTCGAGATTGGGAGGAATGATGATGTAGAAGCTTATGAAAATACCACATCCGTGATGGTTGTAGATGCTACCCCTTCTAAAGAGCTTCTCGTGACTTCTAACACATTGGATGTGCACTCCATTGCTAGTGTCATCTTTGATCCTTCTTTTGACATTCCTTTCAGAGATCATGTGCTGGTTAGGGGATTCAGCGTGCCATCTAAGTATGGAGAGTTATATACCAAAATAAGGAAGAAGTATGGTCACATCGCTACTACCAAGAAGCTTACAAGTCGCCTTGCACTAGTTAAACGTGTCGAAGAAGCTTTATCTTATATCCATGACATGAGCATCGTAACTGGGCGTACCGCTTCTGAAGAAGTAATCGAAAACTGGGAGTTCTACCGGGATGTGTTCGTGAAGTATGAGTTTAATGGCTCCTGGTTCTGTGAAGGACTCGCTAAAATCCAGAAGCTGCAAGCTGAAAAACGTGAAGTTCCTTTTGCAGACAGCATCTCTTTCCAGGAAGAAAAGATTGAAAGGCTGTCTCATGAGTTGAAGCTAGAACAGGTTGTTCTCCAGAAGATAAAAGCCGCTCTTGCACAGGAGGACGAGCTATTGCTAAAGGACTTCCTTTGAACTATTTATGCCGTCTACTATCTTTTTCCCTTTTGTTTTTAGGGGTTTTGAGTGGTGTGAGGGTTTCCTTTCACAACTTGATTTTAGGTATTGAACTAGTAGGTAATTGAATTTTGGATTGATTTGTTTTGAGATAGTTTTTGTGAATGATTTTTTTTTTTTTGAGAGAGAGATTATTCTGAATGAAATTTACATCTTCGCTATGAGTAATGTGGCTAATGCAACAATATTTATATGGACTTGTAAATATCGTGCTAGCATGAAAGGAGACAAGCATGGAGTCTGATCATTAGATCTCTCGTGCGGGATGTCAAGTCCCCAGTAAACTCCAAAACTATCTTGTAAAATTCAATTACCTACTATCTTTGGAAAGACATCAAGTTCTAAAAAAGTATGGATTCTCAGATAATTGGTGTGATTGGATAAATACTAACTTTGATTCAGCTAGAATTTCAGTCATGCTTAATGGAGGACCAAATGGATTTTTTCAGTGGGTAGAGGGTTAATACAGGGAGACCCCCTATCCCCCATTCTATTTATCTTAATGGAAGATGTTCTAAGTAGAAACATAACAAAGTTGGTGGAGGAAGGGAAAATACAGCCAATGGTAATAAAGAAAGGCATTCATCCTTTTCATATGTTTTTTGCTGATGATGTATTTATTTTCTGCAATGGAGGTAAAAGAAGCATTCAAAATCTGATGAAGTTACTTGAAGAATATCAAGACAACTCAGGTCAAGTGATAAACAAAATAAAAAGTAAACTTTTTGTGGATGGGATAACAAATGCAAGAATTTTGAAAATCAAAGATATTATGCAAATGGAAGTAAGCACTCTCCCTGACAAGTATTTGGGAATTATTTTACATGTTGGAAGAGTCAAAATTGCAACAGTGTGGCCTATGGTAGAGTTGATGCAAAAGAAATTGGCTAGTTGGAAAGGGAAATTACTTTCATTCAATGATAGATATATTCTAATCAAGTCAGTACTATGCAGTATTCCTATTTATAGTATGGAAATTTATAAATGGCCAAAATAAGTGATAAAAATCTATGAGAAGATAATCAAAAACTTCTTGTGGTCTAGAGATGGTGATATAAGAAAATTTAAGACTCTATCTTGGAAGAAAGTGTGTTCTCCTTACAGTGAAGGAGGCCTTGGACTACAAAGATTGGAGGTTCTTAACAAGGCTCTTCTTATGAAAATTCTCTGGAGAGTCCTTAACTCATAAGCTGAATGGGCTCTTTTCATAAACCTGAATATCAAGATAACCTACAGCAGTGGAAAAGTACAAGGCAACTTTCATCTATTTGGCCAGGTCTAAAATGGGCTTGGAATCATTTGAAAGAAAACATAAGGTGGTGTATAGGGGATGGAGAAAAAAAAATTCTTGCTGGTTTGATCCATGGCTACATAATACTCCCATCATTCAAGAAGTTGGTTTCATTTGAGTATGTCAAGCGAGAATATCAATTTAAAAGTTTCAGACTTGATTAAAGAAGGAAAATGGAATCTGCTGAAGAACTGAATCAAATGCTTGCTCATTACACTCTACCTGACATTGGAATTGGTAATGATTGTTTAATATGGAATGGAGATATCAAAGGTAATTTCACTACTTCTTCTGCAGTCAACTTAATAAGAAACAAAGAACAGCCTTTGCATTGCTACAATAAAATATGGAATTCATTTTTACATCCATCTATAGCAAGAAATATATGGAAACTGGTTCAAGGTGTTTATGTAGATGACTCTGTAATTGTGACAAAAGGTTTTGAACTAGCTTCCAGATGTTGCATTTGTGAAGAAGAGCAAGACAATATGATGAATTTTCTGTGGACCTGTAAGTTCAGCAAACAGATTTGGCAATGGATATGCCCTGTGTTCAATTTTAAAATTCCTCATTCCTTTGAAGATATTTGGAGAAGTGCAAGATATAAAAGCCGTTTTATTAGAGAATGCTGGATTGTTACAGCTTGTGCAATAATGAAAGAACTTTGGTTCCAGAAAAACAGCTTGTGGTTTGACCACATAAAGCCAAATTTACAAGGTTTCAAAGCAAGAATCAAGAAAACAGTATATGAAGGAAGCCTCAGAATGAAATGCTATAAATGGAACTCTGACACTGATAATCAGGTAATACAATATTTCAAACTTGAGCCAATAGATATTAAATTCCAAAATATTAAGGTTTATTATTGAAGACCTCCTTGTATTGGATACATCATGTTCTGTTGTGATGGGGCATCAATTGGAAACCCTGGGGTTGCTGGTTTTGGTGTAGTAATTAGAAATCATTTAAGCCAATTGTTAGGGGTGATATCTGGGGGAGTTGGAATTACTAAAAATTATATTGCAGAAGTGTATGCAGTCATAAATGCAGTGGAGTTGGCTGTTGAATGGAAAATGAAGAATATAATCTTATCTCCTGATTCCAAAACAGTCATAAAAGAATTTGAAAGCAACAAGATGCCCTGCTTTGTGAAGATGAGATGGAATAAAGCAGTTCAGCAGATTCAAGATATCAAATTCTGTCACAGCTACAGGGATACAAACTTTGCAGCTGACACAGCTGCAAAAAGGGGTTCAAGATTAGCAGCTGGACAAAGACTTGTTTATGTGGGGAGACCAATTTTTTTAGCAAGATTTGAACAACCAGATGTTGAGTATTATAGAATCTGTTAAGAGGTTCCTTTTATCATGTTTCTTTAGCTGTTGTTAGTGTTGTTGAGTCCTTTACTGGGTCTTATAAGTTGGCTTTTTTAATTTCTCTTTTTTGGGCCTATATAGTTGGCTCCCTTTTCATTACAATCTCTTGTAACCTCCAATTTTTGGGCTTGCTTTTTTAATCAATGCAAATATATGATTCAGAAAAATAAAATAATATATATATATATATAATCTTAGTCTATACATCAAAACGAGTCTCAAGAAAGGAGATAAATAGACTTTTGAGTGATAGATAAGTTCAAGTCTCCACATACCCTTTAGTCGATGAAGATCTACCAGTTCCTTGAGTATTCCTAGGTCTTGTATAATGATTTCCATGGAGTTTTTGAGCTCAACTACACTTTTTATCCTAGTCATATACCTTAGCTATAGTAGACTAGAAATCAAGACTTATAGTTTTGATCACTAACATTGACAAACATGCTTGAGATAGAAACGCATGCGAATTCGACTGAGCAATGTTCTAACAATCTCCCCCTTTGTCAATTTTAGTGACAAAACTATCAATACATATGGAATACAAAAAATATATAAATAAACTTTGTAGCTCCTATTCCACATGTCTAATCTTCAACATTACTCAAAATCTTCGTCACTTCCAAGTACTCCAATGATCCCAAAGGTTGTAAATTATCAAAGAATGGGTTGGGCCATATATTATCAAAGAAATAATTGGAACTGGAGCGTATAAGTTAATGGACCCAGAAGGAAGAGATATGGGTCAAAGACTTGGCAGACCATGGAATAGACAATATCTAAGAAAATATTATCAATAAAGGTTTGAAAAACTAAGATAATTGGATTATACGCAAGCAATTGTGAGAGAATAAAAGAGATGATTCGCAAGAACGAAATTGGAAAAATACAATGCAATTGTTCGCAAGATTTTGCGAGATAATTAAGAATTTTAAATGCAAATGCATAAGACGGGCGCAAATCGCCTAAAAACATTTAAGAATGGGACGATCTTTTATGGCGCACACCTTAGTTCGCGGATTCTATTCCGTAAGAGGCAATGACCTTAAAGTACGTCATGAGGGGGGTATCTCTTTGCATGACTATGGGAAATGCTATCTGCTTTGGAATCTAGTCATGGAGATTTGGGATTATAGAAAATCCATCCAGGAGAGATAACTTGGATTCCAAACTATATAAGCTTATACCCTGGTTGGGCGCCCGAGAGTTTATCCTAAGGAATGCAAAGTATGATCAAGGCACCGAGGTGCACGGTTGAGTTGTGGGTGCCCAAGACGGATGAACCTACCATGTCCATCCATGGCAAGTCTTGACTTACGATGTGTTCGGCCCAAAGAAAACCCCACTAGGGTGTAGTCTCGTAACTATAAGCCATATAGGCATAAAGGATAAGAGGCTACGAAAACAACTAGTTGTTTCTAGAACCGGATGGGAGGATCTAGTCTTGTATGGAAGAAGTATGTCTCCTTGAAGGGGAAACCAGGGGGGAGATAAGGGCGATACCCTCCATTAGGGAGCTGTGTATCAAAAAAAGACGGCAAGGTCATGGGACTTTATATTCGCAAGAATATTTAGGCCCGTCATATTGTCGCGTGACACAGACAGCAATGTCATGGGACTTTATATTCGCAAGAATATTTAGGCCCGTCATATTCCCGCATAATAGGCCAAAAATCCAAAAAAGAAATGTTAAGATGAGATCAATGGGTTTTTGCGATAAGAACAAAAGAAGAGATAAATGAAATCAATGATAAGAGGATATAAATCGCAAAAACGTCCTGCGATTTCATCGAAAAGACCATAATGTCATGAGTCTTAAAAAGTAAAGAGAGATTAATCTCGCAAGATGGCTTAGACTTATCATATTGTCGCAGAGATCAAAATAAATGATAAGACAAGATCAATGGATTATTACATGTAAAAGTAAGAATGTCCTGCGATCTTGTCACATAAAAGTGGTATAATAAGGCCTTTAACTAGGAAGGCGAAATAAGACCACAAGAGAGATTATATTTGCGGATCATATAACAAATTTTTCGCAGCATTATTCACGATAATTCATTCATCATATTGCAGATTTGATAAAAAGAGGCAAGTATAAGGGATTTCTTACAATGGTAACATATTACATACTTCACAAGGAAGATTATGAGAGGCAAATATGGGGATTATAAAACAATATTTCATTATCTTCCTTGAGAAGAGGCAAGATAGTAAAAAAATAATAATCAAATTATAAGAATTTGCGAAGCTTAGATTCAGATTAATAAAAAGAAGATGATGGAATTACAAAAGCTGCAATGTTTCGTAAAAGAAATTCAGAAATTACAATCATTCGCAAGACAAGGAAAAGAACAAGATATTTCGCAAGAATATTCTTCCCTAATTTTATCATTCTTGTTCGCTATTATTATCTTCAACATCGACATATTTTTCAGTTTGGGTTTCTCCATCACTAGCGATTGTTTTGTGAGGAGAATTTTGTTCTTCTGCTTCTTTATGAGGATTTTCTTCCTCTTCTCCATCATTGGCGATTTCCTTATGAGGTGGATTTTGTTCTTCTGCATCATTGAGAGGATTTTCTTCTTCTTCTCTTTCTTTAGGTGGGTTTTGCTCATCCTCATAAAAATCTTCTTCGTTACTTGAATAATTTAGATCTTCATCTATGGGACGAGGGACTTCGTTATTATATATCTCCAAGGGTTTGATCTTCATAGGAGGTAAAGAATGAGAGAATAGAACATTGTTCACGAGAACTTCAGCGCCTAAATGAGCCTTACGGAGGCAATTCTTTTCTCAATTTCTGATCTCTATATCTTTGAAATATTCAAGATAGTCAAATCTTCTTAATGCTCTGTTGCGGGAGTTAGAAAGCGCGGTATTCTTTTTGCGAAGTTTGTCCAACCTCATAGACAGGTCAGAAATTGAAGCTTGAAGATGCTTCTCAGATTCTGCAGAAGATAAATTGCATATTAGATGGAATTCTCTCAAGAAATAAAGATGGGAAAATACAATGAAATAATTAAAATAGATGAGGCAGTCAAAATGACTACCTTCCTTTTGCGAGGATAAAGTTTGAATTATGTTAAGGAAGAAATTCTTCCATTGATTCATGGTATCATCGAAAGTATCACCAACTTTACCTTTCAAACGAGATTTTATACTTTTTTCTTTAGAAATAAGATAAGTATTTTCTTCTTTTAAGGAGGAATGGGAGTTCTTCAGTAGAGCATAGTCATCTTTGAGACTGTTGACTTTTACGCTCAGAGCTAATCTACCTTTTATAAGTTTCTCTTGTTCAGTGGCAGATGATTTGGTTATCTTTTTAAGCTTATCTTTCAATACACGAAGAGATTGCTATTGGTTGTCACACAGCTTTTGAAGATTACTCAATTGATGCGAATAAACCATTGTTTTACTCATAAAGCTATGTTTTTCTTGAGATAGGATTTTGTTTTCATCTAATAAAGATTCCACCCTCAAATTAGTCTGATTTAGCGAATGTAAAAGTTGAGTGGCTTCATTACTTAGGCGATCTCGTTCACAAATTAGCTGATTATTCTCATTCTTAAGATTATTTATCTCGTCAATTGAACATGTGTGAAGAGTATTCAATCTATCAAATTGATTCTTCCAAGACTCTTTTCAAATGCGAGCCTCATCAGCGATTATTTCCCATTCAAGTATCTTCAATAATTGGTTATGTTTTGAAGCTAAATATGCGTCAACAAATAAATAAAGAAAAATTGAGTACATAGAAAACAAAGAATTACTGAGGCAAAAATAGAGGCAAGAAAGTTATACCTTTCAGATCATCATTTCTGCTGCGAAGATTTTCGCAGTCTAATTCAGAATTGCGAAATTTATGATCAAGAAGTTCACATTCTAAAGCTTTTGCTTGAAGATTCTTCTTCAAGGTTTCAATTTCACTTTCTAAAGCAGTTAGCTTAGACGAAGAACCGCAGGATCCAAGATGCTTTCTTAGAATCATATAAATATCATGTCTCGCAGGATCTGTAGAAGATTTCATGGCATCATTCAAAACTTCAGATAATATTTGAAAAGCAGCTTCAATCTATGTTGCTATTTCTTGAGAAGAAGGAAGACAAATAGAGGAAGAAGTTTTAGCGACGATAACTTGAAGACTAGAATCATTCGCGGTAGTAGGAGTGGAAGAAGGAAATTGGTTAGTCGCAATTATAGTCTTATTCACCGCAACATCCTTCATCGCAAATTCATTCACTACGGCTTCATTCACCGCAGTTTCATTCACCGAAGTTTCATTCACTACAGTTTCATTAATCGCAGGATCATTGGCTGCTGATTCATTCACTTTAGTTCCAGCTATTAAAGATTCATCCATCGCAACTTTTGAAATATTGATGGAAATATTAGCATCAATAGTTTCATTTGGAATTGGTGAAGAAGTAGTATTGGTGTTAATATTAGAATTTACTCGAGGAGAAGGAGAAGATTTATCTTGCGGCGGAACAGGGTCTGCAGGCAAGAAATCAAGAATATCCACTTCATCTGGAAGAGCTTTAATTTGACGAGAACGCTTAAGAGGTCTAGAAATATTTTCTTCACCCTGCGAATAATAATGTAGATAAGAAACAGAGGAAACAATATTGTTATTTCAAATAAATAAATGTTTCGTACTACCTTATCATTCTCAGATCTTTTCGCCTTTCCAACACGCCTTTTTTGAGGAACTTTAGGGTTAGGGTTTTTGATAGTAATCTTAATCTGAGAAGTAGTGTTACTGAAAAGGATAATATAGAATAGGGGGATTAGAAATAAAATCAGACGATATAAATGATGAAACATGAACAAAATAAGGTTCAAGATAATAACTTACCTTTGAGTCTCCATTAGAGCAGCAGCAGGAAGAATATTAGGAAGGAAAAAGTTGCAGACAAAAAAGAGAGAAGGTGAAAGAAAATCTTTCCTCGAGTGGGACATCTATTTATAGATGAAGGATGGGTAACTGGGTTGATTGGTAAAAAAGTAAAGATTGACACGTGCCAACGGTAAAGCATAAAACAGGGAACTTTGTCGAGTAAAAAATAAGGAGTTGCGGCAAATCAAGAAACTTAAATTCCCATAATATTTATCTTCTTCGCAGAAAAGATATGAGAATAGGCAAGATGTAGGATCAGAATATTGTCACAACAATGTTGTTGCGAAATAAATAACAGTTCTGCGACATATCAATGATATTCTGCGACACATCTCAAAGTGACGTAAGGAGTGACATATCAGATGAAAATGACAGAAACATGAGTAAAGTGTGACATTTCTGCGACGAACCAATAAAACCTGCGAATGGTTAAGGCGGTGCTAACTGCGATTTATCTCAAGAACTCAGATCCGAAACTAAAGGGAATCTTAGCTGTAAATGAGCTGTCATGAGTTGTAATCCATTATGTAAATGCCTATATAAAGGAAATGAATAGTTCCAGAGGGAGAGATGAATTTTTGAATGCTAAGAAAGTTTTTAGGAGAGAGAAAATCTTATTAAGTGAATTGTATTCTTGTTTACTGTAATTCTTTTAAGATCATATCAATAAAAAGGTACTTAATCTTCAAATTGTGTCATAAATTCTTGAGTTGGGTGTAGTGTGGGAATTCCTGCAACTACATATATAATGGCTGATATGCTTCTCCCTTACCACGAAGTAATGACTCTTTCCTTATGCACTTCATTGTAGTTGTTTGGAGATGAATAAAGAGGCTCTTGTTAGGATGTCACCTGATGATGTCACTGTTGCAAAATCGGGAGGTGTTGATAACTCCAGAGACATGCCGAATATAGATGATGAACTATTCACCATTCCCTTCCCAAGCATTAGGAAACATCCTAGCCACAAGATAGTACTGCTTTCAAAATCAGAAGGTGAAGAGACTGCTGCGTCATCTTCTCCAGCATTCGTAATGAGATTATATCTTCGAAAAAATGAATATCCGCCTTCTCCTATTGACTTCAAGGTTTTCCACACTCCAATGAGCTCTTATGAGGGATGGATGAGACATATATTGAGCAATGATGCTATCAAGGACAACTTGACCAAGGCACAAATCATTTAAGTTGTTATGGCGTCTGCTTCTCTTCACATTAAGAAAGATACTGCGGGTTTGATTACTTTCATTTCGCGATGGCGTCCTTCCACACACATGGCCATTTGTAGATGGGGAGAAATGACTATTACCCTGGAAAGTGTATCCGTGCTGATGAATCTTCCGATTGTTGGGAACTTCCACTATACGTTATCTGACGAAGAGAAGGTTACCCTCAAGGCTATACTTAAAAAGGATGGAGAGTATGACCAACAGAAAAGAGATTTAAGATGCTTCTATTCTTGGTGGGTGTCTGAGTGGTCTCCTGCGAAACCGAAGTCAGGTTAAAAACTGGATGATGAACTTAGCGTGGTTGCGTTTCTGTCCTTGTGGTTATCTCGGGACATCTTTGATGATGGTTCTGGGAAGAAGACTATAAGACACGACCTCGTCATGTTTGCTATAAAATTGCAAAAGGTATGGTTATTCCTTTGGGCGCTTTGTTCCTTGGATCACTGTACTCTCATCTGGATATTTTGGCGGTAGACATGTATGCTTCCAATGGATATAAAAAGGTAGATATGTACATCCACATCGCTTTCCTCCAAGCGTGCTTGTGGGAACATTTCAAAGGTTATGCTCATGTACCTGCAACTCCTCTCCCCAGTTTGTATGGTGGTTCAAGGATACTTCTTTGGCAAAACAGGCGTCCAAAACTCGGCTTAAGACTTGTTGAATTTCTTGATAACGTGTATGCCATAGACTTCCTCCATGGGGGACGGTCCATTCTTCAGTGATTCAACCGGACACTTCCACCATTGCTTCTGACATTATGTTGCACACTGAGGGAAGAAACATGAGTCATGGATAAGCCATCTACCTTCGAAGTTGTATACCAGGATATATTCCAACTTTCTTAGATGAGCTCCTCTCTGCAGTTTCTTACAATATCGACAGAGCCTCTCGCCAAATTGGATTCGACCAGGGTGTTCCCTTCCATCGTCCGCGAATGCCTTTTCCAGAACTCGTCTCGTCCATTCTCAATGCTGAAATCTTCACCCCAGAGCAGAGCCTTCCATTTTTGCCCATTGGAAGAAAGCCGATGACAACTGATAATTACAAGGAATTTTGGAGAAAGCAGTTATTAGCTTTCCAGACATTCTCGGAAGAAGTTGAGACAGCTCCTCGTGACATGCCGTCTCCTGAGATCCTGAAGCAGCACAAGCAGTTGAAGCCACATCCGGGTAAATTATCCAGAGCTAATGCTACTGATAACTGCATTCCCCAGGCCAAGAAGCAAGCATGCGGCCCCGTGATCCTCAATTCGTCTAATATGCATGTATTTTAAACATCTTCGATCTTCTGATTTCGTTTTTCTTAAGTAACTTCCACCAACGAGAAGTCTTGTTTGTGATCAGGGAATTCCGAAAGAAAATGCTTTCGCAAGGCTGGAACGTAACCATAGTGAGAAGTCTAGAGGCACTAATCCTCATACCGAGAAGTCTGGTGATACTGAACCCTTTGTAGAAGATAACGACGATGATGAAGGTTCAGTCCATGATGAAGGAAGCATCTCCACGCGTAATGAGGAGCTGGTCAATCTGGCGAGCCAGGAGGCGAGACAATGAAAGATGCCAACCTCGAGATTGGGAGGAATGATGATGTAGAAGCTTATGAAAATACCACATCTGTGATGGTTGTAGATGCTACCCCTTCTAAAGAGCTTCTCGTGACTTCTAACACATTGGATGTGCACTCCATTGCTAGTGTCATCTTTGATCCTTCTTTTGACATTCCTTTCAGAGATCATGTGCTGGTTAGGGGGTTCAGCGTGCCATCTAAGTATGGAGAGTTATATACCAAAATAAGGAAGAAGTATGGTCACATCGCTACTACCAAGAAGCTTACAAGTCGCCTTGCACTAGTTAAACGTGTCGAAGAAGCTTTATCTTATATCCATGACATGAGCATCGTAACTGGGCGTACCGCTTCTGAAGAAGTAATCGAAAACTGGGAGTTCTACCGGGATGTGTTCGTGAAGTATGAGTTTAATGGCTCCTGGTTCTGTGAAGGACTCGCTAAAATCCAGAAGCTGCAAGCTGAAAAACGTGAAGTTCCTTTTGCAGACAGCATATCTTTCCAGGAAGAAAAGATTGAAAGGCTGTCTCATGAGTTGAAGCTAGAACAGGTTGTTCTCCAGAAGATAAAAGCCGCTCTTGCACAGGAGGACGAGCTATTGCTAAAGGACTTCCTTTGAACTATTTATGCCGTCTACTATCTTTTTCCCTTTTGTTTTTAGGGGTTTTGAGTGGTGTGAGGGTTTCCTTTCACAACTTGATTTTAGGTATTGAACTAGTAGGTAATTGAATTTTGGATTGATTTGTTTTGAGATAGTTTTTGTGAATGATTTTTTTTTTTTTTGAGAGAGAGATTATTCTGAATGAAATTTACATCTTCGCTATGAGTAATGTGGCTAATGCAACAATATTTATATGGACTTGTAAATATCGTGCTAGCATGAAAGGAGACAAGCATGGAGTCTGATCATTAGATCTCTCGTGCGGGATGTCAAGTCCCCAGTAAACTCCAAAACTATCTTGTAAAATTCAATTACCTACTATCTTTGGAAAGACATCAAGTTCTAAAAAAGTATGGATTCTCAGATAATTGGTGTGATTGGATAAATACTATCTTTGATTCAGCTAGAATTTCAGTCATGCTTAATGGAGGACCAAATGGCTTTTTTCAGTGGGTAGAGGGTTAAGACAGGGAGACCCCCTATCCCCCATTCTATTTATCTTAATGGAAGGTGTTCTAAGTAGAAACATAACAAAGTTGGTGGAGGAAGGGAAAATACAACCAATGGTAATAAAGAAAGGCATTCATCCTTTTCATATGTTTTTTGCTGATGATGTATTTATTTTCTGCAATGGAGGTAAAAGAAGCATTCAAAATCTGATGAAGTTACTTGAAGAATATCAAGACAACTCAAGTCAAGTGATAAACAAAATAAAAAGTAAACTTTTTGTGGATGGGATAACAAATGCAAGAATTTTGAAAATCAAAGATATTATGCAAATGGAAGTAAGCACTCTCCCTGACAAGTATTTGGGAATTATTTTACATGTTGGAAGAGTCAAAATTGTAACAGTGTGGCCTATGGTAGAGTTGATGCAAAAGAAATTGGCTAGTTGGAAAGGGAAATTACTTTCATTCAATGATAGATATATTCTAATCAAGTCAGTACTATGCAGTATTCCTATTTATAGTATGGAAATTTATAAATGGCCAAAATAAGTGATAAAAATCTATGAGAAGATAATCAAAAACTTCTTGTGGTCTAGAGATGGTGATATAAGAAAATTTAAGACTCTATCTTGGAAGAAAGTGTGTTCTCCTTACAGTGAAGGAGGCCTTGGACTACAAAGATTGGAGGTTCTTAACAAGGCTCTTCTTATGAAAATTCTTTGGAGAGTCCTTAACTCATAAGCTGTATGGGCTCTTTTCATAAACCTGAATATCAAGATAACCTACACCAGTGGAAAAGTACCTGGAAACTTTCATCTATTTGGCCAGGTCAAAAATGGGCTTGGAATCATTTGAAAGAAAACATAAGGTGGTGTATAGGGTATGGAGAAAAAAAATTTTGCTGGTTTGATCCATGGCTACATAATACTCCCATCATTCAAGAAGTTGGTTTCACTGAGTATGTCAAGAAGAACATCAATTTAAAAGTTTCAGACTTGATTAAAGAAGGAAAATGGAATCTTCCTGAAGAACTGAATCAAATGCTTGCTCATTAGACTCTACCTGACATTGGAGTTGGTAATGATTGTTTAATATGGAATGGAGATATCAAAGGTAATTTCACTACTTCTTCTGCAGTCAACTTAATAAGAAACAAAGAACAGCCTTTGCATTCCTACAATAAAATATGGAATTCATTTTTACATCCATCTATAGCAAGAAATATATGGAAACTGGTTCAAGGTGTTTATGTAGATGACTCTGTAATTGTGACAAAAGGTTTTGAACTAGCTTCCAGATGTTGCATTTGTGAAGAAGAGCAAGACAATATGATGAATTTTCTGTGGACCTATAAGTTTAGCAAACAGATTTGGCAATGGATATGCCCTGTGTTCAATTTTAAAATTCCTCATTCCTTTGAAGATATTTGGAGCAGTGCAAGATATAAAATCCATTTTATTAAAGAATGCTGGATTGTTACAGCTTGTGCAATAATGAAAGAACTTTGGTTCCAGAAAAACAGCTTGTGGTTTGACCACATAAAGCCAAATTTACAAGGTTTCAAAGCAAGAATCAAGAAAACAGTATATCAAGGAAGCCTCAGAATGAAATGCTATAAATGGAACTCTGACACTGATAATCATGTAATACAATATTTCAAACTTGAGCCAATAGATATTAAATTCCAAAATATTAAGGTTTATTATTGAAGACCTCCTTGTATTGGATACATCATGTTCTGTTGTGATGGGGCATCAATTGGAAACCCTGGGGTTGCTGGTTTTGGTGTAGTAATTAGAAATCATTTAAGCCAATTGTTAGGGGTGATATCTGGGGGAGTTGGAATTACTACAAATTATATTGCAGAAGTGTATGCAGTCATAAATGCAGTGGAGTTGGCTGTTGAATGGAAAATGAAGAATATAATCTTATCTCCTGATTCCAAAACAGTCATAACAGAATTTGAAAGCAACAAGATGCCCTGGTTTGTGAAGATGAGATGGAAGAAAGCAGTTCAGCAGATTCTAGATATCAAATTCTGTCACAGCTACAGGGATACAAACTTTGCAGCTGACACAGCTGCAAAAAGGGGTTCAAGATTAGCTGCTGGACAAAGACTTGTTTATGTGGGGAGACCAATTTTTTTAGCAAGATTTGAACAACCAGATGTTGAGTATTATAGAATCTGTTAAGAGGTTCCTTTTATCATGTTTCTTTAGCTGTTGTTAGTGTTGTTGAGTCCTTTACTGGGTCTTATAAGTTGGCTTTTTTAATTTCTCTTTTTTGGGCCTATATAGTTGGCTCCCTTTTCATTACAATCTCTTGTAACCTCCAATTTTAGGGCTTGCTTTTTTAATCAATGCAAATATATGATTCAGAAAAATAAAATAATATATATATATATATATATATATATATATATATATATAATCTTAGTCTATACATCAAAACGAGTCTCAAGAAAGGAGATAAATAGACTTTTGAGTGATAGATAAGTTCAAGTCTCCACATACCTTTTAGTCGATGAAGATCTACCAGTTCCTTGAGTATTCCTAGGTCTTGTATGATGATTTCCATGGAGTTCTTGAGCTCAACTACACTTTTTATCCTAGTCATATACCTTAGCTATAGTAGACTAGAAATCAAGACTTATAGTTTTGATCACTAACATTGACAAACATGCTTGAGATAGAAATGCATGCGAATTCGACTGAGCAATGTTCTAACAATCTCCCCCTTTGTCAATTTTAGTGACAAAACTATCAATACATATGGAATACAAAAAATATATAAATAAACTTTGTAGCTCCTATTCCACATGTCTAATCTTCAACATTACTCAAAATCTTCGTCACTTCCAAGTACTCCAATGATCCCAAAGGTTGTAAATTTAGCATCGTCGTTGTTGAAAATCCATACCTATAACAATGAGAAAACAAGATTTCTCAATCATTGTTATACAGTGTCATAGTATCATTGCACAATGTTAAAGTTCAATTGTATCACAACTTCAACAATAATACTATGGTGATATTCCACTCCCCCTTAGTCAATACTCAATCTCACATGGAAACCACTCCCCCTTACATAATGATCCGAAAACCATATGTATTTGTAGTGTGAACTTGTTTATGGGTGAAAACTATTTCTGCCAGTTTTGGTAATTTTGGGTATGTGGATGAGAAATGAATCAAAACCCTAAACAAATTTACTGCATGGGAGTGCTTTTGATTCGAGAGATCAATCTATATAATTCTGGCCTAAACCAAGAAATGGTCGTTCCAAACTTGTTTCGATCACAAAGTGAAGGAGATGGGGTTGATCTTATGGAGGAAAGCGAAGAAGGTGTTGAAATTGTGAAGGTGTAGGTTGTTTATGACTTGTATAAGAATACCGAACTGACTTGCAAATAATGTAAGAAATAAACTATGGGTGTTTGAATATGTTGTATTAACACTTGGTTTATGTCTGTCTTGTCTTGGAAATAGGGAGGAGAACCTATTTATACAAGTCATTGATCCTAACCCCAGTCTCTCATGGTAAGTGAAGTGATGGAGTAGTGGAGTCATGTTAGTGATTGCACAATCACACATCTCAACCTACTTATCCCATCATCGCTAACCGCCCATGCCTTCCTGACACGTTCTTGTGATGGCGCGTTGCACGTTGTAAACCTCCAGACCAATACCCCAGTGTTTATGGGTAAAAATTGTTTCTGCCAATTTTGGTAAATTCGGTAAGTGAGTGAGAAACTGGTTTAAACCCTAAACAAATGTGTTGCACGTGATCACTTTCTAGATTCGAGAGATCAATCTGTACAATTCCGGCCTAAACCAAGAAATGGTCGTTCCAGACTTGCTTCGGTCACAAAGTGGAGGAGAAGGGTTGATTTGGGGAGGGAAGCAAAGAAACATGTTGAGACCGGAATAATTCTGAAAGAGTAGTGTCTCGACTTGTATCATAAAGTGAAAGCTTCGGAAGCTTGCAAGAGATGAAAGCTTTTTAGAGAGCTTGCAAAGTTGCCTTTTCTGAGAGTGTTGTGTTTTTCTCCTGACCGAGACTTATTGTCTGGTGGAAATAGGTAAGACCTATTTATACAAGTCGAGATTGAAACGTGCCCTGGCCTCATGAAGGAAGAGAGTAAAGGGTGAAATAATGGGAGGAGGTGGTAACCGCATGGTGTTTATGGGTGAAAACGTTTTCACCATTATTTCCTCATTTATTTGACCGTTTTATTCCTATTAACGCTTTCTTAAAGTGAGCATAGTGTACGCTGCACACTGTGACCGCTAAACCAAGACCCTGGAAAGCATCCCCCAGTTTGTGTTGATGTCTCGAGTATTGGTTGCACCTTGAGTGCAAGTGGAAATGCCAGGCGGCAAGTGGCGCGTGTAGCATGTGCCAATGGCATGTGAGCAATGCCTTTGTTGCGGGTTGCACCTTGAGTGCAAGTGGCAATGCCAGAGCTTCTAGTGGCGCGTGTGGCATATGCGGAATTCCTTGGTGGTAGGTTGCACGTTGAGTGCAGGTGGAAATGCCAGTGGCGCGTGTGGCATGTGCGGAATGCCTTGGTAGTAAGTTACACGGATTGCAAATTAGGCTACCAACGAGGGTTTTGTCATGTGCCAATGGCACGTACGGCCAAGTTGGTCTAGGTTGTACGGATTGCAAGTTAGGCTACCAGGGTGCGTGTTTGGCTTGTGCCAATGGCATGCACGTACATTAGGGCCACGGCTAGGTAATGAAAGCTACCAGTGAGCGCGTTGGCATGTTCCAATGGCACGCTCGTCCATTAGGGCCATGGCTAGGTAATGAAAGCTACCAGTGAGCGCGTTGGCATGTGCCAATGGAACGCTCGGCCATTAGGGCCACGGATTGGTAAGAAAAGCTGCCAGTAAGCGCGTTAGCATGTGCCAATAGCAAGCTCGGTCATTAGGGACACATCTAGGTAAGAAAAGCTTCCAGTGAGCGCGTTGGCATGTGCCAATGTCATGCTCGGCCATTAGGGCCACGACTTGGTAAGAAAAGCTGCCAGTGAGCACGTTGGCATGTACCAATAGCACGCTCGGCCATAGGGCCACGTCTAGGTAAGAAAATATTCCAGTGAGCGCGTAGGCATGTGCCAATGGCACGCTCGGCCATTAGGGCCATGGCTAGGTAATAAAAGCTTCCAGTGAGCGTGTTGGCATGTGCCAATGGAATGCGTGGACAACTTGGCCTAGGTTGCACGGTTAGGGCCAAGGTAAGGGTGTTTGTCTTGGCGTGGTGTGACTAGCATAGCTAGGTCCAAAGCAAAGTGTGTTTGGCATGGCGCATCTAGATTGGGCTAGGTGTGGCTGGCATGATTTGCCATTGGCACAGAGGTGCGGCTAGCATGGTTGGCATGCTTTGGCGCGTTTGGTGTGGCTGGCATAGCTAGGGCCAAGGAAGAGTGCGTTTGGCATGCCTTGGGCCAGGTGTGGCTGGCATGATTTTCCATTGGCACAGAGGCACGGCTATCATGGTTGGCATGCTTTGGCGCGTTTGGTGGGGCTGCCATGATTTTCCATTGGCACAAAGGTGCGGCTAGCATGGTTGGCATGCTTTGGCGCAGTTGGTGTGACTATCATAGTTAGGGCCAAGGCAGAGTACATTTGACATGGCGCGGCTAGCTTGGGCTAGGTGTGGCTGACATGATTTGCTATTAGCACAGAGGTGCGGCTAGCATGGTTGACATGATTTGGCGCGTTTGGTGTGGCTGGCGTAGATAGGGCCAAGGCATAATGCATTTGGCATAGCGCGTCTATCTTGGGCCCGGTGTGGCGGGCATGATTTTCCATTGGCACAGAGGTGCGGCTAGCATGGTTGGCATGCTTTGACACAGTTGGTGTGACTAGCATATCTAGGGCCAAGACAGAGTGTGTTTGGCATGGCGCGGCTAGCTTGGGATAGGTGTGTATGGCATGATTTTCCATTGGCACGGAGGGGAATTAGCATTTTACTCGTTGTAACCCTAATTTGAAAAAATACCCCCCATTAATTACTGACTACATGCATTAAATGTTCTAATAAATGTGTCACCGGTGACATTAGGTTATTCGAGGTTTTACAATTTTACCCTTTGTCTAAAAACCACTATCAACATTAAGTCCCCTGCTTAGCTCGGAACATGAGCTTTGTTGCGAGGTAAGCATAAGATGGTGACAAACTATCAACAGTGAATCGTAAAGAGAATTGATGAGGCTTGTCTGACCTTTTTTATAGATAGGATTTGGAATCCTTGCCTCTGGAAGTTTTTCACAAATCGGGAGGCCGGCATAATTTGGGAAGCTGGGAAGTTGGGCATCCTTGGGAAACTGGGAAGCTGGGCATGAGCTTGGTGGGACCGGTGCAATTGGGAGACCGGGAAGCTGGGCGCGAGCTTGGTGGGACCGGTGCAATTGGGAGATTGGGAAATTGGCGCGAGCTTGGTGGGACCGGTGTAAACAAGGAGGGAGTAGCTGTTTTGACAGATATCAAAGTTTCCTTACTTTGCCTTCCTTCATACGCGGCTTCAATCATGGCATCATCCATGCTAAAAATCTGGAAGCGTTATGTCCCTCATTGCTTCCTTTCCTTTTTTAAGGTTCCGTATTCATACCCAGCACAATTGTACCGTCTCCCTTGTTTGAGAAAAGGTTCTTTTTTTTGAGTATCTGTCTTTGTTATGTCGCCCAGAGATGAATCATCCTCTAACCAGCCAGATTCTCCAGGTGAAGGCGCGAGGTCTAACTCTTGCAAGAGCATCCCAACTAGGGTTATTCAGGCTAAGAAGATCATACCGGTATGTTTTTTTCTTCTTTTCTTTTCATGTTATCCTCTTTTTATATGTGTATAGGTAGGATATAACTTGATCATTTTTCATATTTTTTGCAGTGTATGATAGGACCCTCCAGAGATGGCCATGCATTTAACTCTTCGGAGAAGGACTTCAGAATTGGCAGAGACCGATTTTCTTCTGTTGAGGAGGCGTTGGCTGGGATTGAATCTCTATTCCATGAAGCTAGTGAAATCATTAAGGACCTCCCTTCCATCTATCTCCATGAAGTACAGGCGCGTGTTCGGACTTTCTTGGGTTCAGTGAGCATGGAGGAGGGGCAAGAAAATGAGGAAGAACCTTGGCATATTGAGAAGTTCCAGTGCGGCAAAGCTTTTCCTCGGTCCAGGTATAGGGGGATCGAACTGTTTCTAGGTCGAAGCGACGGAAAAACGAACGTGTGAAGCTCTTGGAGGAGAGCGTCATGGTTCTTGATTTTGATGCAGATGAATCAAAAAATCTTCTTCGAAGTGTCAATGAGAAAACCTTCGAATGAGCATCTGACGGAAACGAAATAGCCTTTGAAGTTGACGCCAGAGGTGTCGTTGGTGATACATGAGGGGTCATGGTGGGGTATGCTGGACCGGTCATCGGGGCGGACACTGCTGCTGCTGTAGTTGCTTCGGGATGGGATGTGGAGGTTGATGCTGCTAACATTGTTGAATGGAACCTTTGTTGCCCGAGGGATTGCTGGGGGAAGTGCTTGAAGATAGCCTTGACCAAGGGGACTTGTACTCCATCCTTCGAGCGCTAGTTTCTCCCTTTTGTTATTTCTGCCAGCTACTTAGTTCCCCTGATGTTTTTTTTTTTCGTAAACTCATCTTTACCTTTTTCTTCATCAGTCAACATTTTGCTTTATATATATTTTATTATTTTTTTGAAAGAGGTTGTGGTATGATGGATCTGCAATGGTTTTATGGGTTAATCTGATGCATTTCTCTGATATCTGGAGAACTTATTTGGAAAGAGATGTATTTATGCCCTCATTTTTTTGCGGAAAAAGGAATCCCCAGGGGAGAATACAAACGGTGTATTCATCTTGGGGGAATACAACTACTAAGAGGAATTGTTAAAGGAAATACTAAAAGGGGGACTGACTGGGAAGTATAACATTTAGGGATTGGAGGCCTTGGGCCATCGCGAGTGAATTATCACACCTTCAGGCATGTTTGCTTTGATGAGCTTGCACTATCCTCCCAAAAGGGTGTCCGCCACCAGATACAGCTCGTCTTCTCTTCCATTGGGCGAATCAGTCTGAATATCCATTTTTACTGTCATCCTCCCAACTTGAAATGAGTTTACCTTAACCACTACATCTCCGATTGAAAACGGGTTCAGATGTCGTGCAACTGTTTGAGTCTTGGATTCGTTGGTTTCAATAGAAGTTTCCAAGATTTTTGCAAAGTGTTCAAATGGTCCAGCACCCCATTCACATTTCTTGACAACGTCCGTGCCAGTAATCGCGCCGAGTCCCCATGAAGGAATGGGGGAAGGAATGACTGGTTGCATAAAAGGTTGCTCGGTCAGACTTACTTGCATTTGAAAACCATGAGCTAGCGCCAACAGGTCCTCTTAAGATGTTTGGGTTCCTTCGATAGTTCGTCGATGCGATAACCTGTGGGATTATTTGTTGGAAATTCCTTCGGGCGTGTGTATGTACCGAATATCGCAAGGTATTGATTTATGAATATCGTAACAAGTATAAGAGGAAAGTGTCACAAGATAGCGCGATAGTAGAAGAAGCACAGAAGAAGTGTGAAGGATTTGTGAACATGAGATAGATTTGCGATTATAAGTTGCGATATTTCGCATCTTACATACAGTTGTATAGATTTCCCTATAAATAGTAGTTCAAATGTAAAATTTGATAGGTTCTTTTAGTGAGTGTTAGAAAATATCTTAGGAAAGAGAATAGAGAAAGTTATAACTATTCTAGTTCCATTTAGATACTTCTTTGTAATCAATTGAGGGCATTAATAAGAAAATTGTCATTCATCATCAAGAACTTCTTAAGTTTTACAAATTCTACTGAGGGTGTAGTTTTAGGATATTCTGCAACTACATAATTAGCGCTAGAAACAGGGATTGAAGATTGTTATAGCAAAATTTTTAAGGAGTTTTGAAAATCTGAAATGGCTAGGAGAAGAAATACATCAGAACCATTGACTGCAGTAAGAAGAAGTGCAAGACTCGCAGGTGGAGAAGCAAATGTAACAGGAGAACCTAGTAGGAGAAGGAACAATCAAAGAAATCAAACTCAACAAACAGTAGATCATGATCGAGTGAGTATACACACTTGGAGAACTGATACACCAGCAGAAACATACAGAGAACCACAAATTAGAGAAAATGGGAGATTGATGGGAGGAACAATTCGTGAAAGAGAAATGGAGATAGTAGAAATATTGAGACAAGAAGTTCAAGAAGAACGGAGGTTTGAAGCTGAAGAACGTGCCAATCTAACAAGACAGAATCAAGAATTAAGAAGGGAAAATGAGATGTTACAAAGGAGGAAATCTCAAAGTATTGTGAGATCAAATGTTATACCAGAGAGAGAAGAACAAAATTCGCCAACAGTTAATAGTGAAAGTGCTATGCAAGAACAAGCACAGAATCAGGTTGAAAGAAATCGAGAGAATCGCTTCATTTTAGTACCAAATCACGAACAAAACGTGGAGAATTTACGAACAGAGCCATTTCCAAGGGAAAATAATCAGAATGGCGAAGAAAATCAAGAGGAAGGGCGGAAAATCATGGAAGAAATTGAGAGACAACAAGCTATGCATCAAAACAATTACGAGGATGAAGTAAGAAGACGTGAACAGGCTCGCAATAATGAAAATCTTGAGTATGGTAGAATCCGGAGGAGGATTGGAAATCAACGAGAAGAAATAGCAAGGAACGAACCAAATCTTCGAATCAGAGTTTAGGCAAATCAGGAAGAGATAAATCACAGAAGAAGGAGAAATGAAGAAGAAGAAATTCCTGATAATCACATGAGAAGAATGAGGAGAATAGAAATGGAAGAACAAGAATTTCAAGATGCTCTGCAACAAAACAATTGTGATAACCTGGAAATAAGATATTTGCAAAATTGTGCAAATGAAAACATTAATGAATAATATGGTAGAATGCGAAGGCTCGCAAAGGAAGAAATGCAAGAACGTAAAAAAAGAGAGGCTGCGTTGAAGAGGCCAATGGATGAAAATTCTGAGGCAAATGAACGAATCTTTCGAGAATTAGCAGAAATGAGAGGAATGATAAACAATAGAGGAGGAGGAGATAGAAGGTAATTAGATGAAGCAATAGAAGAAGCTGCGAGGACTCCTTTTTCTAGAGAAGTACAATTGGGAGGGATTCCACCAAAATGCAATTTTCCTGCATTAACTAGTATCTTTGACGGGACTTTATGTGCAATTCAACACATTAAAGCATATGTAAGATACATGTTACAATGGGAGAAGCACGATGTTGTATTATGAAATTACTTCGCATCAAGTTTAACAGGAGAAGCTCTAAAGTGGTTCGAAGGGCTTCCGAAGAACACTATTACATCATTTAATCATCTACAAGTAACTTTCTTAGGAGCGTATATCACAAATCATTCCTCGCGACTTGGTATTGAAGATGTGTTTGGTTTAAAACAAAGAGTTGGTGAGAGTTTGAAGCACTTGGTAAGGAGATGGAAAACTATGTGCAGTGACATGGCAGGGCGTGTGGATGAGAGATACTTGATTTTGTCTTTTGTAAATGCGATGTTCGCAACTGAGCAACTATATGTTCAAATATTCAGAAGAAATAATTCTATTATGATGACAGAGTTGCGAGAATTACAAGAGGAATACATTACATTAGAGGAAAAACAAAACAATATGGAGTCATATCCTGTGACAAACACCAACAAACAAGATACAAGAGCAAACTTACTTCCTAAAATAATCAACGTCATAGCAGGTACTTCGCAGACATCCTCGTAAACATCTTCGCAGATATCAGAAGAGAAGAAAAACAGCAATAACCAGCCAAAAATAGTAGCAATGGGTAGCAAAGATCAAGAAGAGTATGATAGAGAAAGGAATTTCTATAGTCGAGGAGGAAATAACCAGATTTCAAGATTAGATCAGCAACAGGAAAATTATGGGGGACAAAGGCAGAATTATTTTGGACAAGGGAATCATAGACAAAATTATAACAATGGTCAAGGAGGTCAAAGAATGATAAGAGAAGAAATAAAGATGTCACCTTTGAATACAAGTGTAGAAAAGATATGGCAGGCAATTATCTTGATGGAGCATATACCAACTCCATGGAATATGGGAAAGGAACCACCAATGGGTCCAAGAAGTCATGAATTTTGCTTGTACCATCATTTTCATGGACACTCTACAAATAGTTGCAATAATATCAAAAGGATTATCTTGCGAATGATTGATCAAGGCAAACTGGATCACTTTTTACTCAAGCAAGAACAGTCGCAACAATTACCACAAGCCCCAGTGGAAACTCGCATGATGAATACAACACAAGAAAAGGGAAAGGAAATCTTACACATTGAAGTGGGACCAAAAGCAAGAAATGTTTTCTTCAATTCTATAGTTCACTCATATAAAACCATAGAAGATTTTCATGATAATTTGTTAAGCAGGGTATATGCGAGAGATGGTGAAGGAAGATAAATAATGAACATCGCAAAAATTTCACGACTTGAAGATTGGCAGAAGCGTGAAATCTCTTTTGAAGCCACAGAAATTCCAGAAGGTTGCGAAATACATGATAATCCATTGGTAGTGAGATTGGAAATTTGTCTGAATATGGAAGAAAGTGAGGATGATACAGATGAAGAATCATTTGGTCTTAATAGAATCTTAATTGATACAGGAAGTTCTGTCAATATTCTCTTCTATCCTGCTTACAAAATCATGGGGGGAAAGGACGCAGATCTAATACCTTCTACTTACAGGATTTATGGCTTTAATGGAACTTCCAATAAACCTAAAGGAGAAATAAGCATGTGAATTCCATTAGGTGGAATGCGAACTGAAATCTTATTTTGCGTTGTTGATGTTGAGTCACCGTACAACGCTTTGATAGGGATACCTTGGCTTCACGGGATTTTAGGCGTATCTTCAACTTTTCATCAATGCATAAAATTTCCTCATCCTAAAGGTATTGGAGTTATCAAGGGTGATTGGGCAGAAGGGAAGAAATGTTATGATACTGAAGTAGAAGTTTGCGAAGGAAAAACTGTTGAGAAGGAAAGTTGGATAAAAAGAGCAAAGGCTGCAAAAAGAAGTGAAAATTTAATGGCTGAGGATTAAGGCATGAAGGAATGAAGATACAATGATTGAGCATACAAGAAATTTACGATGATAGAGAATGGATATGATTTACGAAGAAAAGAAAATGAAGAAAAAAGGTAATCAATATATTTCTTCACAACGTATAATAAAATGTATTTTGAAAAACAAGAAAATAAAATGAGGTATTTCGCAACATGAAATATTTGTGAGGTATTTTTACGAATACAAAAAATTTATTGGAATTAGCTTTCATTAAAGAAAGACGCAAAAGATATTTGCGAACAAAAGACCACAAACTGTGATTAGCTTTCAAAAAAGAAAGAAAGCCGCAGAAATTTTACACAGGCAAACCTTTATGGCGTACACCCTAGTTCGCGAAGCAACATTTCGTAAGAGGCAAAGTCCTAAATTACGTCATTTAAGGGGGTACCTATAAGCATGGCTCAGGGAAACCAGAACACCACCAAGGAACCTGAGTACATGAACATTACGGGGTACAACCAAAAAGCGGGGTACCTATCCGGGTTAGACACCTTGGATTCTCAACTTAATCTTGCGATGTAACATGATTTAGGTTGGGCGACTAAGGCATACTGTCTTTCTCAAGAAGTGCAGAAAACGATCAAGGCGCCGAGGTACACGGTTGAGTCAAGAGTGCCGGATGGGCTTGAAGCACATCTGCCATTCTTGACAAGTCTTGGAAAATGATGCACTTGGACCAAACATACCCCATAGGGTGCAACCTCGTAACTATAATCCCTATAGGCAAAAAGGATAAGATGTTGCGAACAAAAGCTGGTTGTTTGCAAAACCGGATGGGAAGAGCTAACCTTGTATGGTCGATGTACGCTTCCTTGAAGGTGGAACCAAGGGGAAGATAAAGGGCAACACCCTCCATTAGGGAGATGATACGTGCTATAAGACGCAAATGTCATGAGGCTTCTTGGTCGCAAGAACATAAAGGCTTGTCATATTTGTGCAACAATAATATTTCTGCGAGTAAAAAAAATAAAAATAAAATACATGTATATATATATATATATATATATATACATACATACTCGCAAAATTAAATACAAAGGTTAAGATGAGATCAATGGGTTATTACATGAAAGTGTGATAACGTCCTGCGATTTCATCGCAAGACGATAATATCACGAGACTGTATATTCGCAAGATTATTCAGAGTTGTCATATTATCGCAAACACAAAAATATTATCACAAAAGAGGTGGCAAAATAAGACCTTTACTTAGGAAGGCATGATAAGACCACAACAACTAATGAAATCAATTCCATCAATGTCATCGAAGAATTTTTACAAGAGTATAGATCACGAGTTCATAACAAAAGAGGCAATTTTGTTTGCAGTTAAACACGGATATTTCATATTCATTAAGTTTTACGAAGATTGACTACTTCTTATACTTCTTCAAAGGATATCTCATACTTCTTATACTTCTTCAAAGGATATTTCATACTTCTTATACTTCTTCAAAGGGTATTTCATACTTCTTATACTTCTTCAAAGGATATCTCATACTTCTTCAAGGATATTTCATACTTCTTATATTTCTTCAAGGATGTTTCGTAATTCTTCACGGAGATTTCATACTTCTTATATTTCAAGGGGAGGATTTATTGTTTACTTCGCAACAAATTGAAACTTCGCAACTTAAAATGAGGCAGATATTCTAATACTTACAACAAAGATTGATCATCTGAAGAATAATAATAAGGGGAAAATGAATATTAAGCTAGGTCTTCAAGATATATTATTTCTCTTCATATGATCAAATTATGCAAATAAGGAAAGCACTCAATTAAAGAAAGATCAATTCATCATCGCAAAATTAAGACATTAAGTTTCAAAAAGAAATTGTTGGTTGATTAAAAATGCAGGAAAGAAGAAAATGTTGTACTCAAACAGACAATATGAAAAGAACTGGAGCAGACATACAGAAAAGAATAAAGCTATTTTGCGGGTGATTTATTCCCATATTCAAAATGATCTTATTTTTCTTCTTCGGAGATATCATCTTCAGCTTCACTATCAGAGATTTCCAAATACGGGGTATCCTCAGGAATTTCTTCAGGAAGGAGTGTCTGATACTTTTTGAGAGGAATTTGGTTGTCTTCACAAATCTTGCGAGTCATCATAGATCGGAAACGTTTGATACTTAAGCTATGATTGTTTTGAGAAATCTGAAACTGAGACTTTAAATCAGAAATCTTCTGGTTACGTGCGGCAAGAATAGTTTCCAGATTATTATTCATCTTTGTATAATTTTCTGCAGCATCCGCAAAACAAAAGGATAAGAGAATAAAGAATAAGGGAAGAAATTAAGGAATTGATTAGCAGATTGCAAAGTCAAAATAATCAAAATACGCAAATTTACCTTCTAATCGCTTCTTATCATTACGAAGAGAAGTATTTTCAAGCTTCAATTGATTATTCTCCTCAAGAAGAGAAAAACTTCCAGATGCGATACTCGCAGATTGTGGATCATCTTCGCAACGGGATTTCAATTCCGCATTATCAATACTCAAATCCTCTATTTTCTGACGAAGTTTTAAATTCTCAATCTCCAACTTCTTACAACGATTTAAAGTTTTCTTCTCAGCAATATTATGACGTCTTTCCCAGTCTGAAGCAACTGCGCAGCTAACCCTCCCAACCTGGGCAAATAAAAAGGATTAGAAATCAATGAAACAAGGGAAATAAATAAGGGATATAAAAGAAACTTACCATACTCCCTAAAGAGTATAATGAAGCAGGAGAGACGAATCTTGAAATTCCAGTAAGGGAATTATTGTTGAGTACAGTAGGAACTTTACAAGCCTTCGCAATAAGTTTACGAGCATTCGTAGTAGAGGAATTTCCTAATCCACGAGAAGAATGGAGAAAAACCTCATACAATTGAATCATTGCATACTCAAAAGTTTCCGCATTGTTATAGTCTTCATCTTCTTCATCATCATCATCTTCATTGTGTCCCCTGTTAGAAATAGTATCAGAATTGGAACTAAGATCCTTCTCAGGAAACTTATCATCTTCATCACTTTGTTCTTCGTCAAAAATTTTGCTAGAGGAGTTCACATTGGAGTAAGCATTGACTGGGACTCTTTTCCTCTTATTCTTATAAACAATATCCTCAAGTTTCCTTTTTCCTTTGCGAAGAACATCTTCTTTGTCACCAGAAATTTGGGTATTCTTCGCAGAAATTTGGGTATTCTTCGCAGAACGAAGTGTCCTTTGTCTTTTAGTGAGTGTTAGAAAATATCTTAGGAAAGAGAATAGAGAAAGTTGTAACTATTCTAGTTCCATTTAGATACTTCTTTGTAATAAATTGAGGGCATTAATAAGAAAATTTTCATTCATCATCAAGAACTTCTTAAGTTTTACAAATTCTACTGAGGGTGTAGTTGTAAGATATTCTGCAACTACAGCGTGGACGTCGGTAGAGGGTGCACATCTAATTTCTCTTTGTTGTCGAGCACCCATAAGTGTCCCAATATCATGTCGACAATGTGGAATTTTCTATGCGTTATAGCGTCACCCACCTTGATCTTTAGGTTGATGTAGCCATGCGCGTTCAAAGATTCTCCTCTTGGGTTCTTAATCACGGACGGGGAATAGGTAGCATCTTGTTTTGTAAATTCTACTGCCTTTAGTGTCTTGAAAGTAATGATGTTGAGGTCTGAGACCGCGTCAATGAGCATGTTGTCAAATTCGATACCTCTTAAACAAGACGTGGTCAGCAGTCTCCAGTTCTCCCTTTTGGTTTCGCCTGTTTGGAAAGCTTGGGCCCCCTGGTGTGGTTTCCGACGAAAGAAAAAGACGTTTGCCGGATACAACGCGATTGAGAGCTGCGAAAATATCTTGGCGCTGCACCTTGGAAAGATAAAGAATTTCGCATACATGTTGCATCATGGATTGTACATTCTCATGCACGGAGTCCCCATATGACCCGCGATTTCTTATTAGGAGTGGGTCTCGATGCACTCCTTTGTCTCCTAGTTGGAGTTCTCCCGCTTCTATCCTTTCTTTGAAAATATGCTTTAGTCTGTTACAATCGCTGGTCGGGTGGTGAACGAACCTGTGGTAATGGCTGTACTTGGGGTTCGCCATCTCAGCCTCAGTTGGTGGACGTCTGGGAGGTGGCAGTCTGATAACATCATCTTGAACCCAGGCTTCTAGGAGGTCAATCACCTCCTCAATGGGAAACGGGAAATCAATGGTATTTACTTTGGTCTCATGATGCTGCATGGGAGTTTTAGTGACGGTCTTCTGTGGTGGGTGATAAGTGCACTTTGCACATATATTTTGTGTTAATTCCATACAAGTATTTGTTGGTTTTCTTGCAAATCATCGAGTGTTACGCTTGTTTTCTCTTAGTTTTGTGTTATTAATTGAATAATTTAAAAAGAAGTGAATTTGAGCTTAGTTGTGCAATAAAAGAAGCTAGCTAAAAGTGAAGAAGGGCCAAAGACCAAATGTAGCGTTCAAATACAAGATTTCTACTTTTCATTATGTAGAGGACGAGACGGCGAAGCCAACGGCGAAAGAACGGAGTCATTCAGAGTTCGTATGAAGAAGTTAAGGGAAATATTTCCATGCTAAATACTATTGGCATCCCCACAGTACGTTAAGGGACACCTTCCTGTTAAGGGGTAGTCAGTTGAAGGGAAGTGCTAAAGGGAGTCCGGTCTTTTACTTAAGGGGTTGTCAAAATTCGAATACTGTTAATGGCACCTTTGCTTAGATTTATTTAAGAAAGATGTGGATCCGCTACAAGGTTTGTCTAAACCTTTGCTTAATTTTATATATATTGATCCTTTCCATCCAATTGAAGTAGATTTTCAAATAGTTGTTCACCCAACTTTTAGGAAAATACCTCACTTAGGATTGGAGTTATGTTCTTCCAAAGTTTTAATGGATTATTTTGCTTCTAAGTATCCACCACATGATGTGTTTGATTCTAATAGTTTCGCAGGTTCGCCATCTTTGAAGAACCTTTTGAAGTTCCCGAATTTTTTATTCTCTATCCACTTTCGAGTGTAGAAAGAACTAAGTGTGGGGAAACTTCAATAAATCGATAGCTTCAATATTTATATTTTGTGCTAATATTTTCATGAAGCTGTTACTAGAATTGCAGATTATTTTCTGGGCAGACTACCAGATTTTCAGATTGTTGGTGTACGGACGATGACCAGATGGTCAGGCTGAGGACGTTAAACTAAGCGTTGAATGGGAGGCAACCCATAGGTTTGGTATTTTCTATCCTTTTATTTTTAATTTTCTTCTTTTCCATATCATATTTGAATTTCCCACCTTATTTTACTTTGGACGAATCAATTACATTGAGGACAATGTAGAGTTTAAGTGTGGGGGAGTGTTTCCATATTTTGAATTTACAGATTTTGACCAGCTGTGTAGCGGGTCTTTTCTGTTTTTTCTTGCATTATGACCAGCTGTGTAGCGGGTCTTTTCTTTGTTTTCTTGCATTATAACCAGCTGTGTAGCGGGTCTTGAAAAAAATAAATAAATAAAATAAATATATATATTAGACCAGCTGTGTAGCGGGTCTCAAAAAAAAAAAATGCATATTCCGTCTTGCTGTGTAGCGGACATCATTCTCTATCCAGCTGTGTAGCGGATATTCTGTTTGTTTGCTCGAGGACTAGCAAAATCCAGTGTGGGGGAATTTGATAAGTGCGCTTTGCACATATATTTTGTGTTAATTCCATACAAGTATTTGTTGGTTTTCTTGCAAATCATCGGGTGTTACGCTTGTTTTCTCTTAGTTGTGTGTTATTAATTGAATAATTTAAAAAGAAGTGAATTTGAGCTTAGTTGTGCAATAAAAGAAGCTAGCTAAAAGTGAAGAAGGGCCAAAGACCAAATGTAGCGTTCAAATACAAGATTTCTACTTTTCATTATGTAGAGGACGAGACGGCGAAGCCAACGGCGAAAGAACGGAGTCATTCAGAGTTCGTATGAAGAAGTTAATGGCAAAATTTCCATGCTAAATACTATTGGCATCCCCACAGTACGTTAAGGGATACCTTCCTGTTAAGGGGTAGTCAGTTGAAGGGAAGTGTTAAAGGGAGTCCGGTCTTTTACTTAAGGGGTTGTCAAAATTCGAATATTGTTAATGGCACCTTTGCTTAGATTTATTTAAGAAAGATGTGGATCCGCTACAAGGTTTGTCTAAACCTTTGCTTAATTTTATATATATTGATCCTTTCCATCCAATTGAAGTAGATTTTCAAATAGTTGTTCACCCAACTTTTAGGAAAATACCTCACTTAGGATTGGAGTTATGTTCTTCCAAAGTTTTAATGGATTATTTTGCTTCTAAGTATCCACCACATGATGTGTTTGATTCTAATAGTTCGCAGGGTTCGCCATCTTTGAAGAACCTTTTGAAGTTCCCGAATTTTTTATTCTCTATCCACTTTCGAGTGTAGAAAGAACTAAGTGTGGGAGAAACTTCAATAAATCTATAGCTTCAATATTTATATTTTGTGCTAATATTTTCATGAAGCTGTTACTAGAATTGCAGATTATTTTCTGGGCAGACTACCAGATTTTCAGATTGTTGGTGTACGGACGATGACCGAGAGGGTCAGGCGAGGACGTTAAACTAAGCGGCTGAATGGGAGGCAACCCATAGGTTTGGTATTTTCTATCCTTTTATTTTTAATTTTCTTCTTTTCCATATCATATTTGAATTTCCCACCTTATTTTACTTTGGACGAATCAATTACATTGAGGACAATGTAGAGTTTAAGTGTGGGGGAGTGTTTCCATATTTTGAATTTACAGATTTTGACCAGCTGTGTAGCGGGTCTTTTATTTGTTTTCTTGCATTATGACCAGCTGTGTAGCGGGTCTTGAAAAAAATAAATAAAATAAATAAATATTAGACCAGCTGTGTAGCGGGTCTCAAAAAAAAAAAATGCATATTCCGTCTTGCTGTGTAGCGGACATCATTCTCTATCCAGCTGTGTAGCGGATATTCTGTTTGTTTGCTCGAGGACTAGCAAAAGCCAGTGTGGGGGAATTTGATAAGTGCACTTTGCACATATATTTTGTGTTAATTCCATACAAGTATTTGTTGGTTTTCTTGCAAATCATCGGGTGTTACGCTTGTTTTCTCTTAGTTGTGTGTTATTAATTGAATAATTTAAAAAGAAGTGAATTTGAGCTTAGTTGTGCAATAAAAGAAGCTAGCTAAAAGTGAAGAAGGGCCAAAGACCAAATGTAGCGTTCAAATACAAGATTTCTACTTTTCATTATGTAGAGGACGAGACGAAGCGAAGCCAACGGCGAAAGAACGGAGTCATTCGAGTTCGTATGAAGAAGTTAAGGGCAAAATTTCCATGCTAAATACTATTGGCATCCCCACAAAGACGTTAAGGGACACCTTCCTGTTAAGGGGTAGTCAGTTGAAGGGAAGTGCTAAAGGGAGTCCGGTCTTTTACTTAAGGGGTTTTCAAAATTCGAATATTGTTAATGGCACCTTTGCTTAGATTTATTTAAGAAAGATGTGGATCCGCTACAAGGTTTGTCTAAACCTTTGCTTAATTTTATATATATTGATCCTTTCCATCCAATTGAAGTAGATTTTCAAATAGTTGTTCACCCAACTTTTAGGAAAATACCTCACTTAGGATTGGAGTTATGTTCTTCCAAAGTTTTAATGGATTATTTTGCTTCTAAGTATCCACCACATGATGTGTTTGATTCTAATAGTTCGCAGGTTCGCCATCTTTGAAGAACCTTTTGAAGTTCCCGAATTTTTTGTTCTCTATCCACTTTCGAGTGTAGAAAGAACTAAGTGTGGGGGAAACTTCAATAAATCGATAGCTTCAATATTTATATTTTGTGCTAATATTTTCATGAAGTGTTACTAGAATTGCAGATTGTTTTTCGGGAAGAGACTACCAGATTTTCAGATTGTTGGTGTACGGACGATGACGAGAGGTCAGCTGAGGACGTTAAACTAAGCGCTGAATGGGAGGCAACCCATAGGTTTGGTATTTTCTATCCTTTTATTTTTAATTTTCTTCTTTTCCATATCATATTTGAATTTCCCACCTTATTTTACTTTGGACGAATCAATTACATTGAGGACAATGTAGAGTTTAAGTGTGGGGGAGTGTTTCCATATTTTGAATTTACAGATTTTGACCAGCTGTGTAGCGGGTCTTTTATTTGTTTTCTTGCATTATGACCAGCTGTGTAGCGGGTCTTGAAAAAAATAAATAAAATAAATATATATTAGACCAGCTGTGTAGCGGGTCTCAAAAAAAAAATGCATATTCCGTCTTGCTGTGTAGCGGACATCATTCTCTATCCAGCTGTGTAGAGGATATTCTGTTTGTTTGCTCGAGGACTAGCAAAAGCCAGTGTGGGGGAATTTGATAAGTGCACTTTGCACATATATTTTGTGTTAATTCCATACAAGTATTTGTTGGTTTTCTTGCAAATCATCGGGTGTTACGCTTGTTTTCTCTTAGTTGTGTGTTATTAATTGAATAATTTAAAAAGAAGTGAATTTGAGCTTAGTTGTGCAATAAAAGAAGCTAGCTAAAAGTGAAGAAGGGCCAAAGACCAAATGTAGCGTTCAAATACAAGATTTCTACTTTTCATTATGTAGAGGACGAGACGGCGAAGCCAACGGCGAAAGAACGGAGTCATTCGAGTTCGTATGAAGAAGTTAAGGGCAAAATTTCCATGCTAAATACTATTGGCATCCCCACACAGTACGTTAAGGGACACCTTCCTGTTAAGGGGTAGTCAGTTGAAGGGAAGTGCTAAAGGGAGTCCGGTCTTTTACTTAAGGGGTTGTCAAAATTCGAATACTGTTAATGGCACCTTTGCTTAGATTTATTTAAGAAAGATGTGGATCCGCTACAAGGTTTGTCTAAACCTTTGCTTAATTTTATATATATTGATCCTTTCCATCCAATTGAAGTAGATTTTCAAATAGTTGTTCACCCAACTTTTAGGAAAATACCTCACTTAGGATTGGAGTTATGTTCTTCCAAAGTTTTAATGGATTATTTTGCTTCTAAGTATCCACCACATGATGTGTTTGATTCTAATAGTTTCGCAGGTTCGCCATGCTGAAGAACCTTTTGAAGTTCCCGAATTTTTTGTTCTCTATCCACTTTCGATTGTAGAAAGAACTAAGTGTGGGGGAAACTTCAATAAATCGATAGCTTCAATATTTATATTTTGTGCTAATATTTTCATGAAGCTGTTACTAGAATTGCAGATTGTTTTCTGGGAAGACTACCAGATTTTCAGATTGTTGGTGTACGGACGATGACCAGAGGGTCGGGCTGAGGACGTTAAACTAAGCGCTGAATGGGAGGCAACCCATAGGTTTGGTATTTTCTATCCTTTTATTTTTAATTTTCTTCTTTTCCATATCATATTTGAATTTCCCACCTTATTTTACTTTGGACGAATCAATTACATTGAGGACAATGTAGAGTTTAAGTGTGGGGGAGTGTTTCCATATTTTGAATTTATGATTTTTTGACGGGTCTTTTTTTTTTTCTTGCATTATGCGGGCGGGTCTTTTTTTTTGTTTTCTTGCATTATGACCAGCTGTGTAGCGGGTCTTGAAAAATAATAATAATAATAATAAAATAAATAAATATATATATTAGACCAGCTGTGTAGCGGGTCTCAAAAAAAAATGCATATTCCGTCTTGCTGTGTAGCGGACATCATTCTCTATCCAGCTGTGTAGCGGATATTCTGTTTGTTTGCTCGAGGACTAGCAAAAGCCAGTGTGGGGGAATTTGATAAGTGCACTTTGCACATATATTTTGTGTTAATTCCATACAAGTATTTGTTGGTTTTCTTGCAAATCATCGGGTGTTACGCTTGTTTTCTCTTAGTTGTGTGTTATTAATTGAATAATTTAAAAAGAAGTGAATTTGAGCTTAGTTGTGCAATAAAAGAAGCTAGCTAAAAGTGAAGAAGGGCCAAAGACCAAATGTAACGTTCAAATACAAGATTTCTACTTTTCATTATGTAGAGGACGAGACGGCGAAGCCAACGGCGAAAGAACGGAGTCATTCAGAGTTCGTATGAAGAAGTTAAGGGCAAAATTTCCATGCTAAATACTATTGGCATCCCCACTGTACGTTAAGGGACACCTTCTGTTAAGGGGTAGTCAGTTGAAGGGAAGTGCTAAAGGGAGTCCGGTCTTTTACTTAAGGGGTTGTCAAAATTCGAATATTGTTAATGGCACCTTTGCTTAGATTTATTTAAGAAAGATGTGGATCCGCTACAAGGTTTGTCTAAACCTTTGCTTAATTTTATATATATTGATCCTTTCCATCCAATTGAAGTAGATTTTCAAATAGTTGTTCACCCAACTTTTAGGAAAATACCTCACTTAGGATTGGAGTTATGTTCTTCCAAAGTTTTAATGGATTATTTTGCTTCTAAGTATCCACCACATGATGTGTTTGATTCTAATAGTTCGCAGGTTCGCCATGCTGAAGAACCTTTTGAAGTTCCCGAATTTTTTGTTCTCTATCCACTTTCGATTGTAGAAAGAACTAAGTGTGGGGAAACTTCAATAAATCGATAGCTTCAATATTTATATTTTGTGCTAATATTTTCATGAAGTGTTACTAGAATTGCAGATTGTTTCTGGGCAGACTACCAGATTTTCAGATTGTTGGTGTACGGACGATGACCAGAGGGTCAGGCTGAGGACGTTAAACTAAGCGCTGAATGGGAGGCAACCCATAGGTTTGGTATTTTCTATCCTTTTATTTTTAATTTTCTTCTTTTCCATATCATATTTGAATTTCCCACCTTATTTTACTTTGGACGAATCAATTACATTGAGGACAATGTAGAGTTTAAGTGTGGGGGAGTGTTTCCATATTTTGAATTTACGATTTTGAATTTAGCGGGATTTTTATTTTTTTCTTGCATTATGACCAGTGTGTAGCGGGTCTTTTATTTGTTTTCTTGCATTATGACCAGCTGTGTAGCGGGTCTTGAAAAAAAAAATAAATAAAATAAAATATATATTAGACCATTTGTGTAGCGGGTCTCAAAAAAAAAAAAAAAATGCATATTCCGTCTTCTTGTGTAGCGGACATCATTCTCTATCCGGTGCTGTGTAGCGGATATTCTGTTTGTTTGCTCGAGGACTAGCAAAAGCCAGTGTGGGGGAATTTGATAAGTGCACTTTGCACATATATTTTGTGTTAATTCCATACAAGTATTTGTTGGTTTTCTTGCAAATCATCGGGTGTTACGCTTGTTTTCTCTTAGTTGTGTGTTATTAATTGAATAATTTAAAAAGAAGTGAATTTGAGCTTAGTTGTGCAATAAAAGAAGCTAGCTAAAAGTGAAGAAGGGCCAAAGACCAAATGTAGCGTTCAAATACAAGATTTCTACTTTTCATTATGTGAGGACGAGACGGCGAAGCCAACGGCGAAAGAACGGAGTCATTCTAGTTCGTATGAAGAAGTTAAGGGCAAAATTTCCATGCTAAATACTATTGGCATCCCCATTATACGTTAAGGGACACCTTCCTGTTAAGGGGTAGTCAGTTGAAGGGAAGTGCTAAAGGGAGTCCGGTCTTTTACTTAAGGGGTTGTCAAAATTCGATCTTGTTAATGGCACCTTTGCTTAGATTTATTTAAGAAAGATGTGGATCCGCTACAAGGTTTGTCTAAACCTTTGCTTAATTTTATATATATTGATCCTTTCCATCCAATTGAAGTAGATTTTCAAATAGTTGTTCACCCAACTTTTAGGAAAATACCTCACTTAGGATTGGAGTTATGTTCTTCCAAAGTTTTAATGGATTATTTTGCTTCTAAGTATCCACCACATGATGTGTTTGATTCTAATAGTTCGCAGGTTCGCCATGCTGAAGAACCTTTTGAAGTTCCCGAATTTTTTGTTCTCTATCCACTTTCGATTGTAGAAAGAACTAAGTGTGGGGGAAACTTCAATAAATCGATAGCTTCAATATTTATATTTTGTGCTAATATTTTCATGAAGTGTTACTAGAATTGCAGATTGTTTTTTCGGGAAGACTACCAGATTTTCAGATTGTTGGTGTACGGACGATGACCAGAGGGTCAGCTGAGGACGTTAAACTAAGCGCTGAATGGGAGGCAACCCATAGGTTTGGTATTTTCTATCCTTTTATTTTTAATTTTCTTCTTTTCCATATCATATTTGAATTTCCCACCTTATTTTACTTTGGACGAATCAATTACATTGAGGACAATGTAGAGTTTAAGTGTGGGGGAGTGTTTCCATATTTTGAATTTACAGATTTTGACCAGCTGTGTAGCGGGTCTTTTATTTGTTTTCTTGCATTATGACCAGCTGTGTAGCGGGTCTTGACGGGTCATTTGACAAAAAAATAAATAAAATAAATAAATATATTAGACCATTTGTGTGTAGCGGGTCTCAAAAAAAAAATGCATATTCCGTCTTCTTTGTGTAGCGGACATCATTCTCTATCCGGTTTGTGTAGCGGATATTCTGTTTGTTTGCTCGAGGACTAGCAAAAGCCAGTGTGGGGGAATTTGATAAGTGCACTTTGCACATATATTTTGTGTTAATTCCATACAAGTATTTGTTGGTTTTCTTGCAAATCATCGGGTGTTACGCTTGTTTTCTCTTAGTTGTGTGTTATTAATTGAATAATTTAAAAAGAAGTGAATTTGAGCTTAGTTGTGCAATAAAAGAAGCTAGCTAAAAGTGAAGAAGGGCCAAAGACCAAATGTAGCGTTCAAATACAAGATTTCTACTTTTCATTATGTAGAGGACGAGACGGCGAAGCCAACGGCGAAAGAACGGAGTCATTCAGAGTTCGTATGAAGAAGTTAAGGGCAAAATTTCCATGCTAAATACTATTGGCATCCCCACAGTACGTTAAGGGACACCTTCCTGTTAAGGGGTAGTCAGTTGAAGGGAAGTGCTAAAGGGAGTCCGGTCTTTTACTTAAGGGGTTGTCAAAATTCGAATATTGTTAATGGCACCTTTGCTTAGATTTATTTAAGAAAGATGTGGATCCGCTACAAGGTTTGTCTAAACCTTTGCTTAATTTTATATATATTGATCCTTTCCATCCAATTGAAGTAGATTTTCAAATAGTTGTTCACCCAACTTTTAGGAAAATACCTCACTTAGGATTGGAGTTATGTTCTTCCAAAGTTTTAATGGATTATTTTGCTTCTAAGTATCCACCACATGATGTGTTTGATTCTAATAGTTCGCAGGTTCGCCATGCTGAAGAACCTTTTGAAGTTCCCGAATTTTTTGTTCTCTATCCACTTTCGATTGTAGAAAGAACTAAGTGTGGGGGAAACTTCAATAAATCGATAGCTTCAATATTTATATTTTGTGCTAATATTTTCATGAAGCTGTTACTAGAATTGCAGATTGTTTTCTGGGAAGACTACCAGATTTTCAGATTGTTGGTGTACGGACGATGACCAGAGGGTCAGGCTGAGGACGTTAAACTAAGCGCTGAATGGGAGGCAACCCATAGGTTTGGTATTTTCTATCCTTTTATTTTTAATTTTCTTTTTTTCCATATCATATTTGAATTTCCCACCTTATTTTACTTTGGACGAATCAATTACATTGAGGACAATGTAGAGTTTAAGTGTGGGGGAGTGTTTCCATATTTTGAATTTACAGATTTTGACCAGCTGTGTAGCGGGTCTTTTCTGTTTTTTCTTGCATTATGACCAGCTGTGTAGCGGGAATTTTATTTGTTTTCTTGCATTATGACCAGCTGTGTAGCGGGTCTTTAAAAAAATAAATAAAATAAATATATATTAGACCAGCTGTGTAGCGGGTCTCAAAAAAAAAAAATGCATATTCCTTCTTGCTGTGTAGCGGACATCATTCTCTATCCAGCTGCGTAGCGGATATTCTGTTTGTTTGCTCGAGGACTAGCAAAAGCCAGTGTGGGGGAATTTGATAAGTGCACTTTGCACATATATTTTGTGTTAATTCCATACAAGTATTTGTTGGTTTTCTTGCAAATCATCGGGTGTTACGCTTGTTTTCTCTTAGTTGTGTGTTATTAATTGAATAATTTAAAAAGAAGTGAATTTGAGCTTAGTTGTGCAATAAAAGAAGCTAGCTAAAAGTGAAGAAGGGCCAAAGACCAAATGTAGCGTTCAAATACAAGATTTCTACTTTTCATTATGTAGAGGACGAGACGGCAGCGAAGCCAACGGCGAAAGAACGGAGTCATTCGAGTTCGTATGAAGAAGTTAAGGGCAAAATTTCCATGCTAAATACTATTGGCATCCCCACAAGACGTTAAGGGACACCTTCCTGTTAAGGGGTAGTCAGTTGAAGGGAAGGGAGTCCGGTCTTTTACTTAAGGGGTTGTCAAAATTCGAATATTGTTAATGGCACCTTTGCTTAGATTTATTTAAGAAAGATGTGGATCCGCTACAAGGTTTGTCTAAACCTTTGCTTAATTTTATATATATTGATCCTTTCCATCCAATTGAAGTAGATTTTCAAATAGTTGTTCACCCAACTTTTAGGAAAATACCTCACTTAGGATTGGAGTTATGTTCTTCCAAAGTTTTAATGGATTATTTTGCTTCTAAGTATCCACCACATGATGTGTTTGATTCTAATAGTTCGCAGGTTCGCCATGCTGAAGAACCTTTTGAAGTTCCCGAATTTTTTGTTCTCTATCCACTTTCGATTGTAGAAAGAACTAAGTGTGGGGGAAACTTCAATAAATCGATAGCTTCAATATTTATATTTTGTGCTAATATTTTCATGAAGTGTTACTAGAATTGCAGATTGTTTTCGGGAAGACTACCAGATTTTCAGATTGTTGGTGTACGGACGATGACAGAGGGTCAGGCTGAGGACGTTAAACTAAGCGCTGAATGGGAGGCAACCCATAGGTTTGGTATTTTCTATCCTTTTATTTTTAATTTTCTTTTTTTCCATATCATATTTGAATTTCCCACCTTATTTTACTTTGGACGAATCAATTACATTGAGGACAATGTAGAGTTTAAGTGTGGGGGAGTGTTTCCATATTTTGAATTTACAGATTTTGACCAGCTGTGTAGCGGGTCTTTTCTGTTTTTTCTTGCATTATGACCAGCTGTGTAGCGGGTCTTTTATTTGTTTTCTTGCATTATGACCAGCTGTGTAGCGGGTCTTGAAAAAAATAAATAAAATAAATATATATTAGACCAGCTGTGTAGCGGGTCTCAAAAAAAAAAAAAATGCATATTCCGTCTTGTTGTGTAGCGGACATCATTCTCTATCCAGATGTGTAGCGGATATTCTGTTTGTTTGCTCGAGGACTAGCAAAAGCCAGTGTGGGGGAATTTGATAAGTGCACTTTGCACATATATTTTGTGTTAATTCCATACAAGTATTTGTTGGTTTTCTTGCAAATCATCGGGTGTTACGCTTGTTTTCTCTTAGTTGTGTGTTATTAATTGAATAATTTAAAAAGAAGTGAATTTGAGCTTAGTTGTGCAATAAAAGAAGCTAGCTAAAAGTGAAGAAGGGCCAAAGACCAAATGTAGCGTTCAAATACAAGATTTCTACTTTTCATTATGTAGAGGACGAGACGGCGAAGCCAACGGCGAAAGAACGGAGTCATTCGAGTTCGTATGAAGAAGTTAAGGGCAAAATTTCCATGCTAAATACTATTGGCATCCCCACAAGTACGTTAAGGGACACCTTCCTGTTAAGGGGTAGTCAGTTGAAGGGAAGTGCTAAAGGGAGTCCGGTCTTTTACTTAAGGGGTTGTCAAAATTCGAATATGTTAATGGCACCTTTGCTTAGATTTATTTAAGAAAGATGTGGATCCGCTACAAGGTTTGTCTAAACCTTTGCTTAATTTTATATATATTGATCCTTTCCATCCAATTGAAGTAGATTTTCAAATAGTTGTTCACCCAACTTTTAGGAAAATACCTCACTTAGGATTGGAGTTATGTTCTTCCAAAGTTTTAATGGATTATTTTGCTTCTAAGTATCCACCACATGATGTGTTTGATTCTAATAGTTCGCAGGTTCGCCATCTTTGAAGAACCTTTTGAAGTTCCCGAATTTTTTGTTCTCTATCCACTTTCGATTGTAGAAAGAACTAAGTGTGGGGGAAACTTCAATAAATCGATAGCTTCAATATTTATATTTTGTGCTAATATTTTCATGAAGCTGTTACTAGAATTGCAGATTGTTTTCTGGGCAGACTACCAGATTTTCAGATTGTTGGTGTACGGACGATGACAAGAGGGTCAGGCTGAGGACGTTAAACTAAGCGCTGAATGGGAGGCAACCCATAGGTTTGGTATTTTCTATCCTTTTATTTTTAATTTTCTTCTTTTCCATATCATATTTGAATTTCCCACCTTATTTTACTTTGGACGAATCAATTACATTGAGGACAATGTAGAGTTTAAGTGTGGGGGGTTTCCATATTTTGTGATTTTTCTGTAGCGGGTCTTTTATTTGTTTTCTTGCATTATGACCAGCTGTGTAGCGGGTCTTTTATTTGTTTTCTTGCATTATGACCAGCTGTGTAGCGGGTCTTGAAAAAAATAAATAAAATAAATATATATTAGACCAGCTGTGTAGCGGGTCTCAAAAAAAAAAAAATGCATATTCCGTCTTGCTGTGTAGCGGACATCATTCTCTATCCAGATGTGTAGCGGATATTCTGTTTGTTTGCTCGAGGACTAGCAAAAGCCAGTGTGGGGGAATTTGATAAGTGCACTTTGCACATATATTTTGTGTTAATTCCATACAAGTATTTGTTGGTTTTCTTGCAAATCATCGGGTGTTACGCTTGTTTTCTCTTAGTTGTGTGTTATTAATTGAATAATTTAAAAAGAAGTGAATTTGAGCTTAGTTGTGCAATAAAAGAAGCTAGCTAAAAGTGAAGAAGGGCCAAAGACCAAATGTAGCGTTCAAATACAAGATTTCTACTTTTCATTATGTAGAGGACGAGACGGCGAAGCCAACGGCGAAAGAACGGAGTCATTCGAGTTCGTATGAAGAAGTTAAGGGCAAAATTTCCATGCTAAATACTATTGGCATCCCCAAAGACGTGAAGGGACACCTTCCTGTTAAGGGGTAGTCAGTTGAAGGGAAGTGCTAAAGGGAGTCCGGTCTTTTACTTAAGGGGTTGTCAAAATTCGAATACTGTTAATGGCACCTTTGCTTAGATTTATTTAAGAAAGATGTGGATCCGCTACAAGGTTTGTCTAAACCTTTGCTTAATTTTATATATATTGATCCTTTCCATCCAATTGAAGTAGATTTTCAAATAGTTGTTCACCCAACTTTTAGGAAAATACCTCACTTAGGATTGGAGTTATGTTCTTCCAAAGTTTTAATGGATTATTTTGCTTCTAAGTATCCACCACATGATGTGTTTGATTCTAATAGTTCGCAGGTTCGCCATCTTTGAAGAACCTTTTGAAGTTCCCGAATTTTTTGTTCTCTATCCACTTTCGATTGTAGAAAGAACTAAGTGTGGGGGAAACTTCAATAAATCGATAGCTTCAATATTTATATTTTGTGCTAATATTTTCATGAAGTGTTACTAGAATTGCAGATTGTTTTTCTGGGAAGACTACCAGATTTTCAGATTGTTGGTGTACGGACGATGACCCGGAGGGTCAGCCGAGGACGTTAAACTAAGCGCTGAATGGGAGGCAACCCATAGGTTTGGTATTTTCTATCCTTTTATTTTTAATTTTCTTTTTTTCCATATCATATTTGAATTTCCCACCTTATTTTACTTTGGACGAATCAATTACATTGAGGACAATGTAGAGTTTAAGTGTGGGGGAGTGTTTCCATATTTTGAATTTCTGATTTTGAGCGGGTCCATTTTTTTTCTTGCATTATGACCAGTGTAGCGGGTTTTTTCTTTGTTTTCTTGCATTATGACCAGCTGTGTAGCGGGTCATGAAAAATAAAAAATAAAAAAATAAATATTAGACCAGTTGTGTAGCGGGTCTCAAAAAAAAAATGCATATTCCGTCTTGTTGTGTAGCGGACATCATTCTCTATCCAGCTGTTTAGCGGATATTCTGTTTGTTTGCTCGAGGACTAGCAAAAGCCGTGTGGGGGAATTTGATAAGTGCACTTTGCACATATATTTTGTGTTAATTCCATACAAGTATTTGTTGGTTTTCTTGCAAATCATCGGGTGTTACGCTTGTTTTCTCTTAGTTGTGTGTTATTAATTGAATAATTTAAAAAGAAGTGAATTTGAGCTTAGTTGTGCAATAAAAGAAGCTAGCTAAAAGTGAAGAAGGGCCAAAGACCAAATGTAACGTTCAAATACAAGATTTCTACTTTTCATTATGTAGAGGACGAGACGCCGAAAGAACGGAGTCATTCAGAGTTCGTATGAAGAAGTTAAGGGCAAAATTGCCAGGCTAAATACTATTGGCATCCCCACAGTACGTTAAGGGACACCTTCCTGTTAAGGGGTAGTCAGTTGAAGGGAAGTGCTAAAGGGAGTCCGGTCTTTTACTTAAGGGGTTGTAAAAATTCGAATACTGTTAATGGCACCTTTGCTTAGATTTATTTAAGAAAGATGCGGATCCGCTACAAGGTTTGTCTAAACCTTTGCTTAATTTTATATATATTGATCCTTTCCATCCAATTGAAGTAGATTTTCAAATAGTTGTTCACCCAACTTTTAGGAAAATACCTCACTTAGGATTGGAGTTATGTTCTTCCAAAGTTTTAATGGATTATTTTGCTTCTAAGTATCCACCACATGATGTGTTTGATTCTAATAGTTCGCAGGTTCGCCATCTTTGAAGAACCTTTTGAAGTTCCCGAATTTTTTGTTCTCTATCCACTTTCGAGTGTAGAAAGAACTAAGTGTGGGGGAACTTCAATAAATCGATAGCTTCAATATTTATATTTTGTGCTAATATTTTCATGAAGTGTTACTAGAATTGCAGATTGTTTTTCTGGGAAGACTACCAGATTTTCAGATTGTTGGTGTACGGACGATGACCCGATGGTCAGGCTGAGGACGTTAAACTAAGCGCTGAATGGGAGGCAACCCATAGGTTTGGTATTTTCTATCCTTTTATTTTTAATTTTTCTTTTTTCCATATCATATTTGAATTTCCCACCTTATTTTACTTTGGACGAATCAATTACATTGAGGACAATGTAGAGTTTAAGTGTGGGGGAGTGTTTCCATATTTTGAATTTACAGATTTTGACCAGCTGTGTAGCGGGTCTTTTTCTTTTTTTTCTTGCATTATGACCAGCTGTGTAGCGGGTCTTTTATTTGTTTTCTTGCATTATGACCAGCTGTGTAGCGGGTCTTGAAAAAAATAAATAAATAAAATAAATATATATATTAAACCAGCTGTGTAGCGGGTCTCAAAAAAAAAATGCATATTCCGTCTTGCTGTGTAGCGGACATCATTCTCTATCCAGATGTGTAGCGGATATTCTGTTTGTTTGCTCGAGGACTAGCAAAAGCCAGTGTGGGGGAATTTGATAAGTGCACTTTGCACATATATTTTGTGTTAATTCCATACAAGTATTTGTTGGTTTTCTTGCAAATCATCGGGTGTTACGCTTGTTTTCTCTTAGTTGTGTGTTATTAATTGAATAATTTAAAAAGAAGTGAATTTGAGCTTAGTTGTGCAATAAAAGAAGCTAGCTAAAAGTGAAGAAGGGCCAAAGACCAAATGTAGCGTTCAAATACAAGATTTCTACTTTTCATTATGTAGAGGACGAGACGGCGAAGCCAACGGCGAAAGAACGGAGTCATTCAGAGTTCGTATGAAGAAGTTAAGGGCAAAATTTCCATGCTAAATACTATTGGCATCCCCACAGTACGTTAAGGGACACCTTCCTGTTAAGGGGTAGTCAGTTGAAGGGAAGTGCTAAAGGGAGTCCGGTCTTTTACTTAAGGGGTTGTCAAAATTCGAATACTGTTAATGGCACCTTTGCTTAGATTTATTTAAGAAAGATGTGGATCCGCTACAAGGTTTGTCTAAACCTTTGCTTAATTTTATATATATTGATCCTTTCCATCCAATTGAAGTAGATTTTCAAATAGTTGTTCACCCAACTTTTAGGAAAATACCTCACTTAGGATTGGAGTTATGTTCTTCCAAAGTTTTAATGGATTATTTTGCTTCTAAGTATCCACCACATGATGTGTTTGATTCTAATAGTTCGCAGGTTCGCCATGCTGAAGAACCTTTTGAAGTTCCCGAATTTTTTGTTCTCTATCCACTTTCGATTGTAGAAAGAACTAAGTGTGGGGGAAACTTCAATAAATCGATAGCTTCAATATTTATATTTTGTGCTAATATTTTCATGAAGCTGTTACTAGAATTGCAGATTGTTTTCTGGGCAGACTACCAGATTTTCAGATTGTTGGTGTACGGACGATGACCAGAGGGTCAGGCTGAGGACGTTAAACTAAGCGCTGAATGGGAGGCAACCCATAGGTTTGGTATTTTCTATCCTTTTATTTTTAATTTTCTTTTTTTTCCATATCATATTTGAATTTCCCACCTTATTTTACTTTGGATTTAATCAATTACATTGAGGACAATGTAGAGTTTAAGTGTGGGGGAGTGTTTCCATATTTTGAATTTACAGATTTTGACCATTGTGTAGCAGGTTTTTTCTTTGTTTTCTTGCATTATGACCAGCTGTGTAGCGGGTCATGAAAAATAAAAAATAAAAATAAAATTAATATATTAGACCAGCTGTGTAGCGGGTCTCAAAAAAAAAATGCATATTCCGTCTTGCTGTGTAGCGGACATCATTCTCTATCCAGCTGTGTAGCGGATATTCTGTTTGTTTGCTCGAGGACTAGCAAAAGCCAGTGTGGGGGAATTTGATAAGTGCACTTTGCACATATATTTTGTGTTAATTCCATACAAGTATTTGTTGGTTTTCTTGCAAATCATCGGGTGTTACGCTTGTTTTCTCTTAGTTGTGTGTTATTAATTGAATAATTTAAAAAGAAGTGAATTTGAGCTTAGTTGTGCAATAAAAGAAGCTAGCTAAAAGTGAAGAAGGGCCAAAGACCAAATGTAGCGTTCAAATACAAGATTTCTACTTTTCATTATGTAGAGGACGAGACGGCGAAGCCAACGGCGAAAGAACGGAGTCATTCAGAGTTCGTATGAAGAAGTTAAGGGCAAAATTTCCATGCTAAATACTATTGGCATCCCCACAGTACGTTAAGGGACACCTTCCTGTTAAGGGGTAGTCAGTTGAAGGGAAGTGCTAAAGGGAGTCCGGTCTTTTACTTAAGGGGTTGTCAAAATTCGAATACTGTTAATGGCACCTTTGCTTAGATTTATTTAAGAAAGATGTGGATCCGCTACAAGGTTTGTCTAAACCTTTGCTTAATTTTATATATATTGATCCTTTCCATCCAATTGAAGTAGATTTTCAAATAGTTGTTCACCCAACTTTTAGGAAAATACCTCACTTAGGATTGGAGTTATGTTCTTCCAAAGTTTTAATGGATTATTTTGCTTCTAAGTATCCACCACATGATGTGTTTGATTCTAATAGTTCGCAGGTTCGCCATCTTTGAAGAACCTTTTGAAGTTCCCGAATTTTTTGTTCTCTATCCACTTTCGAGTGTAGAAAGAACTAAGTGTGGGGGAAACTTCAATAAATCGATAGCTTCAATATTTATATTTTGTGCTAATATTTTCATGAAGTGTTACTAGAATTGCAGATTGTTTTTCGGGAAGACTACCAGATTTTCGATTGTTGGTGTACGGACGATGACCAGAGGGTCAGGCGAGGACGTTAAACTAAGCGCTGAATGGGAGGCAACCCATAGGTTTGGTATTTTCTATCCTTTTATTTTTAATTTTCTTTTTTCCATATCATATTTGAATTTCCCACCTTATTTTACTTTGGACGAATCAATTACATTGAGGACAATGTAGAGTTTAAGTGTGGGGGAGTGTTTCCATATTTTGAATTTACAGATTTTGACCAGCTGTGTAGCGGGTCTTTTCTGTTTTTTTCTTGCATTATGACCAGCTGTGTAGCGGGTCTTTTCTTTGTTTTCTTGCATTATGACCAGCTGTGTAGCGGGTCTTGAAAAAAAATAAAAAAAATAAAAATATATATATTAGACCAGCTGTGTAGCGGGTCTCAAAAAAAAAAATGCATATTCCGTCTTGCTGTGTAGCGGACATCATTCTCTATCCAGATGTGTAGCGGATATTCTGTTTGTTTGCTCGAGGACTAGCAAAAGCCAGTGTGGGGGAATTTGATAAGTGCACTTTGCACATATATTTTGTGTTAATTCCATACAAGTATTTGTTGGTTTTCTTGCAAATCATCGGGTGTTACGCTTGTTTTCTCTTAGTTGTGTGTTATTAATTGAATAATTTAAAAAGAAGTGAATTTGAGCTTAGTTGTGCAATAAAAGAAGCTAGCTAAAAGTGAAGAAGGGCCAAAGACCAAATGTAGCGTTCAAATACAAGATTTCTACTTTTCATTATGTAGAGGACGAGACGGCGAAGCCAACGGCGAAAGAACGGAGTCATTCGAGTTCGTATGAAGAAGTTAAGGGCAAAATTTCCATGCTAAATACTATTGGCATCCCCACAAGTACGTTAAGGGACACCTTCTGTTAAGGGGTAGTCAGTTGAAGGGAAGTGCTAAAGGGAGTCCGGTCTTTTACTTAAGGGGTTGTCAAAATTCGAATACTGTTAATGGCACCTTTGCTTAGATTTATTTAAGAAAGATGTGGATCCGCTACAAGGTTTGTCTAAACCTTTGCTTAATTTTATATATATTGATCCTTTCCATCCAATTGAAGTAGATTTTCAAATAGTTGTTCACCCAACTTTTAGGAAAATACCTCACTTAGGATTGGAGTTATGTTCTTCCAAAGTTTTAATGGATTATTTTGCTTCTAAGTATCCACCACATGATGTGTTTGATTCTAATAGTTCGCAGGTTCGCCATGCTGAAGAACCTTTTGAAGTTCCCGAATTTTTTGTTCTCTATCCACTTTCGAGTGTAGAAAGAACTAAGTGTGGGGGAAACTTCAATAAATCGATAGCTTCAATATTTATATTTTGTGCTAATATTTTCATGAAGCTGTTACTAGAATTGCAGATTGTTTTCTGGGCAGACTACCAGATTTTCAGATTGTTGGTGTACGGACGATGACCAGAGGGTCAGGCTGAGGACGTTAAACTAAGCGGCTGAATGGGAGGCAACCCATAGGTTTGGTATTTTCTATCCTTTTATTTTTAATTTTCTTTTTTTCCATATCATATTTGAATTTCCCACCTTATTTTACTTTGACGAATCAATTACATTGAGGACAATGTAGAGTTTAAGTGTGGGGAGTGTTTCCATATTTTGAATGATTTTGAATTTACTGTTTTTTCTTGCATTATGACCAGCTGTGTAGCGGGTCTTTTCTTTGTTTTCTTGCATTATGACCAGCTGTGTAGCGGGTCTTGAAAAAAATAAATAAAATAAATAAATATATATATTAGACCAGCTGTGTAGCGGGTCTCAAAAAAAAAAATGCATATTCCGTCTTGCTGTGTAGCGGACATCATTCTCTATCCAGATGTGTAGCGGATATTCTGTTTGTTTGCTCGAGGACTAGCAAAAGCCAGTGTGGGGGAATTTGATAAGTGCACTTTGCACATATATTTTGTGTTAATTCCATACAAGTATTTGTTGGTTTTCTTGCAAATCATCGGGTGTTACGCTTGTTTTCTCTTAGTTGTGTGTTATTAATTGAATAATTTAAAAAGAAGTGAATTTGAGCTTAGTTGTGCAATAAAAGAAGCTAGCTAAAAGTGAAGAAGGGCCAAAGACCAAATGTAGCGTTCAAATACAAGATTTCTACTTTTCATTATGTAGAGGACGAGACGGCGAAGCCAACGGCGAAAGAACGGAGTCATTCAGAGTTCGTATGAAGAAGTTAAGGGCAAAATTTCCATGCTAAATACTATTGGCATCCCCACTGTACGTTAAGGGACACCTTCCTGTTAAGGGGTAGTCAGTTGAAGGGAAGTGCTAAAGGGAGTCCGGTCTTTTACTTAAGGGGTTGTCAAAATTCGAATACTGTTAATGGCACCTTTGCTTAGATTTATTTAAGAAAGATGTGGATCCGCTACAAGGTTTGTCTAAACCTTTGCTTAATTTTATATATATTGATCCTTTCCATCCAATTGAAGTAGATTTTCAAATAGTTGTTCACCCAACTTTTAGGAAAATACCTCACTTAGGATTGGAGTTATGTTCTTCCAAAGTTTTAATGGATTATTTTGCTTCTAAGTATCCACCACATGATGTGTTTGATTCTAATAGTTCGCAGGTTCGCCATTTGAAGAACCTTTTGAAGTTCCCGAATTTTTTGTTCTCTATCCACTTTCGATTGTAGAAAGAACTAAGTGTGGGGGAAACTTCAATAAATCGATAGCTTCAATATTTATATTTTGTGCTAATATTTTCATGAAGTGTTACTAGAATTGCAGATTGTTTTCTCGGGAAGACTACCAGATTTTCAGATTGTTGGTGTACGGACGATGACCAGAGGGTCAGCCGAGGACGTTAAACTAAGCGCTGAATGGGAGGCAACCCATAGGTTTGGTATTTTCTATCCTTTTATTTTTAATTTTCTTTTTTTCCATATCATATTTGAATTTCCCACCTTATTTTACTTTGGATTTAATCAATTACATTGAGGACAATGTAGAGTTTAAGTGTGGGGGAGTGTTTCCATATTTTGAATTTGATTTTGATTTTTTGTGTAGCGGGTCTTTTCTTTTTTTCTTGCATTATGACCATTTGTGTAGCGGGTCTTTTATTTGTTTTCTTGCATTATGACCAGCTGTGTAGGTCTTGAAAAAAATAAATAAATAAAATAAAATAAATATTAGACCAGCTGTGTAGCGGGTCAAAAAAAAAAAAAAAAATGCATATTCCGTCTTTTTTGTGTAGCGGACATCATTCTCTATCCAGATGTGTAGCGGATATTCTGTTTGTTTGCTCGAGGACTAGCAAAAGCCAGTGTGGGGGAATTTGATAAGTGCACTTTGCACATATATTTTGTGTTAATTCCATACAAGTATTTGTTGGTTTTCTTGCAAATCATCGGGTGTTACGCTTGTTTTCTCTTAGTTGTGTGTTATTAATTGAATAATTTAAAAAGAAGTGAATTTGAGCTTAGTTGTGCAATAAAAGAAGCTAGCTAAAAGTGAAGAAGGGCCAAAGACCAAATGTAGCGTTCAAATACAAGATTTCTACTTTTCATTATGTAGAGGACGAGACGGCGAAGCCAACGGCGAAGCCAACGGCGAAAGAACGGAGTCATTCAGAGTTCGTATGAAGAAGTTAAGGGCAAAATTTCCATGCTAAATACTATTGGCATCCCCACTGTACGTTAAGGGACACCTTCCTGTTAAGGGGTAGTCAGTTGAAGGGAAGTGCTAAAGGGAGTCCGGTCTTTTACTTAAGGGGTTGTCAAAATTCGAATACTGTTAATGGCACCTTTGCTTAGATTTATTTAAGAAAGATGTGGATCCGCTACAAGGTTTGTCTAAACCTTTGCTTAATTTTATATATATTGATCCTTTCCATCCAATTGAAGTAGATTTTCAAATAGTTGTTCACCCAACTTTTAGGAAAATACCTCACTTAGGATTGGAGTTATGTTCTTCCAAAGTTTTAATGGATTATTTTGCTTCTAAGTATCCACCACATGATGTGTTTGATTCTAATAGTTCACAGGTTCGCCATCTTTGAAGAACCTTTTGAAGTTCCCGAATTTTTTGTTCTCTATCCACTTTCGAGTGTAGAAAGAACTAAGTGTGGGGGAACTTCAATAAATCGATAGCTTCAATATTTATATTTTGTGCTAATATTTTCATGAAGCTGTTACTAGAATTGCAGATTGTTTTCTGGGCAGACTACCAGATTTTCAGATTGTTGGTGTACGGACGATGACCGAGGGTCAGGCTGAGGACGTTAAACTAAGCGGCTGAATGGGAGGCAACCCATAGGTTTGGTATTTTCTATCCTTTTATTTTTAATTTTCTTCTTTTCCATATCATATTTGAATTTCCCACCTTATTTTACTTTGGACGAATCAATTACATTGAGGACAATGTAGAGTTTAAGTGTGGGGGAGTGTTTCCATATTTTGAATTTACAGATTTTGACCAGCTGTGTAGCGGGTCTTTTCTGTTTTTTCTTGCATTATGACCAGCTGTGTAGCGGGTCTTTTATTTGTTTTCTTGCATTATGACCAGCTGTGTAGCGGGTCTTGAAAGAAATAAATAAAATAAATAAATATTAGACCAGCTGTGTAGCGGGTCTCAAAAAAAAAAAATGCATATTCCGTCTTGCTGTGTAGCGGACATCATTCTCTATCCAGATGTGTAGCGGATATTCTGTTTGTTTGCTCGAGGACTAGCAAAAGCCAGTGTGGGGGAATTTGATAAGTGCACTTTGCACATATATTTTGTGTTAATTCCATACAAGTATTTGTTGGTTTTCTTGCAAATCATCGGGTGTTACGCTTGTTTTCTCTTAGTTGTGTGTTATTAATTGAATAATTTAAAAAGAAGTGAATTTGAGCTTAGTTGTGCAATAAAAGAAGCTAGCTAAAAGTGAAGAAGGGCCAAAGACCAAATGTAGCGTTCAAATACAAGATTTCTACTTTTCATTATGTAGAGGACGAGACGGCGAAGCCAACGGCGAAAGAACGGAGTCATTCAGAGTTCGTATGAAGAAGTTAAGGGCAAAATTTCCATGCTAAATACTATTGGCATCCCCACAGTACGTTAAGGGACACCTTCCTTTTAAGGGGTAGTCAGTTGAAGGGAAGTGCTAAAGGGAGTCCGGTCTTTTACTTAAGGGGTTGTCAAAATTCGAATACTGTTAATGGCACCTTTGCTTAGATTTATTTAAGAAAGATGTGGATCCGCTACAAGGTTTGTCTAAACCTTTGCTTAATTTTATATATATTGATCCTTTCCATCCAATTGAAGTAGATTTTCAAATAGTTGTTCACCCAACTTTTAGGAAAATACCTCACTTAGGATTGGAGTTATGTTCTTCCAAAGTTTTAATGGATTATTTTGCTTCTAAGTATCCACCACATGATGTGTTTGATTCTAATAGTTCGCAGGTTCGCCATGCTGAAGAACCTTTTGAAGTTCCCGAATTTTTTGTTCTCTATCCACTTTCGAGTGTAGAAAGAACTAAGTGTGGGGGAAACTTCAATAAATCGATAGCTTCAATATTTATATTTTGTGCTAATATTTTCATGAAGCTGTTACTAGAATTGCAGATTGTTTTCTGAGCAGACTACCAGATTTTCAGATTGTTGGTGTACGGACGATGACCAGAGGGTCAGGCTGAGGACGTTAAACTAAGCGCTGAATGGGAGGCAACCCATAGGTTTGGTATTTTCTATCCTTTTATTTTTAATTTTCTTCTTTTCCATATCATATTTGAATTTCCCACCTTATTTTACTTTGGACGAATCAATTACATTGAGGACAATGTAGAGTTTAAGTGTGGGGGAGTGTTTCCATATTTTGAATTTACAGATTTTGACCAGCTGTGTAGCGGGTCTTTTATTTGTTTTCTTGCATTATGACCAGCTGTGTAGCGGGTCTTGAAATAAATAAAATAAATATATATTAGACCAGCTGTGTAGCGGGTCTCAAAAAAAAATGCATATTCCGTCTTGCTGTGTAGCGGACATCATTCTCTATCCAGCTGTGTAGCGGATATTCTGTTTGTTTGCTCGAGGACTAGCAAAAGCCAGTGTGGGGGAATTTGATAAGTGCACTTTGCACATATATTTTGTGTTAATTCCATACAAGTATTTGTTGGTTTTCTTGCAAATCATCGGGTGTTACGCTTGTTTTCTCTTAGTTGTGTGTTATTAATTGAATAATTTAAAAAGAAGTGAATTTGAGCTTAGTTGTGCAATAAAAGAAGCTAGCTAAAAGTGAAGAAGGGCCAAAGACCAAATGTAACGTTCAAATACAAGATTTCTACTTTTCATTATGTAGAGGACGAGACGAAGCGAAGCCAACGGCGAAAGAACGGAGTCATTCAGAGTTCGTATGAAGAAGTTAAGGGCAAAATTTCCATGCTAAATACTATTGGCATCCCCACTGTACGTTAAGGGACACCTTCCTGTTAAGGGGTAGTCAGTTGAAGGGAAGTGCTAAAGGGAGTCCGGTCTTTTACTTAAGGGGTTGTCAAAATTCGAATACGTTAATGGCACCTTTGCTTAGATTTATTTAAGAAAGATGTGGATCCGCTACAAGGTTTGTCTAAACCTTTGCTTAATTTTATATATATTGATCCTTTCCATCCAATTGAAGTAGATTTTCAAATAGTTGTTCACCCAACTTTTAGGAAAATACCTCACTTAGGATTGGAGTTATGTTCTTCCAAAGTTTTAATGGATTATTTTGCTTCTAAGTATCCACCACATGATGTGTTTGATTCTAATAGTTCGCAGGTTCGCCATCTTTGAAGAACCTTTTGAAGTTCCCGAATTTTTTGTTCTCTATCCACTTTCGAGTGTAGAAAGAACTAAGTGTGGGGGAAACTTCAATAAATCGATAGCTTCAATATTTATATTTTGTGCTAATATTTTCATGAAGCTGTTACTAGAATTGCAGATTGTTTTCTGGGAAGACTACCAGATTTTCAGATTGTTGGTGTACGGACGATGACCAGAGGGTCAGGCTGAGGACGTTAAACTAAGCGCTGAATGGGAGGCAACCCATAGGTTTGGTATTTTCTATCCTTTTATTTTTAATTTTCTTTTTTTCCATATCATATTTGAATTTCCCACCTTATTTTACTTTGGACGAATCAATTACATTGAGGACAATGTAGAGTTTAAGTGTGGGGGAGTGTTTCCATATTTTGAATTTACAGATTTTGACCAGCTGTGTAGCGGGTCTTTTCTTTTTTTCTTGCATTATTATGACGGGTCATTTGTTTTCTTGCATTATGACCAGCGGGTCTTGAAATAAATAAATAAAATAAATAAATATTAGACCAGCTGTGTAGCGGGTCTCAAAAAAAAAAAATGCATATTCCGTCTTTCTGTGTAGCGGACATCATTCTCTATCCATCTGTGTAGCGGATATTCTGTTTGTTTGCTCGAGGACTAGCAAAAGCCAGTGTGGGGGAATTTGATAAGTTCACTTTGCACATATATTTTGTGTTAATTCCATACAAGTATTTGTTGGTTTTCTTGCAAATCATCGGGTGTTACGCTTGTTTTCTCTTAGTTGTGTGTTATTAATTGAATAATTTAAAAAGAAGTGAATTTGAGCTTAGTTGTGCAATAAAAGAAGCTAGCTAAAAGTGAAGAAGGGCCAAAGACCAAATGTAGCGTTCAAATACAAGATTTCTACTTTTCATTATGTAGAGGACGAGACGGCGAAGCCAACGGCGAAAGAACGGAGTCATTCAGAGTTCGTATGAAGAAGTTAATGGCAAAATTTCCATGCTAAATACTATTGGCATCCCCACAAAGTACGTTAAGGGACACCTTCCTGTTAAGGGGTAGTCAGTTGAAGGGAAGTGCTAAAGGGAGTCCGGTCTTTTACTTAAGGGGTTGTCAAAATTCGAATACTGTTAATGGCACCTTTGCTTAGATTTATTTAAGAAAGATGTGGATCCGCTACAAGGTTTGTCTAAACCTTTGCTTAATTTTATATATATTGATCCTTTCCATCCAATTGAAGTAGATTTTCAAATAGTTGTTCACCCAACTTTTAGGAAAATACCTCACTTAGGATTGGAGTTATGTTCTTCCAAAGTTTTAATGGATTATTTTGCTTCTAAGTATCCACCACATGATGTGTTTGATTCTAATAGTTCGCAGGGTTCGCCATTGAAGAACCTTTTGAAGTTCCGAATTTTTTGTTCTCTATCCACTTTCGAGTGTAGAAAGAACTAAGTGTGGGGAAACTTCAATAAATCGATAGCTTCAATATTTATATTTTGTGCTAATATTTTCATGAAGTGTTACTAGAATTGCAGATTGTTTTGGGAAGACTACCAGATTTTCAGATTGTTGGTGTTCGGACGATGACCAGAGGGTCAGGCTGAGGACGTTAAACTAAGCGCTGAATGGGAGGCAACCCATAGGTTTGGTATTTTCTATCCTTTTATTTTTAATTTTCTTCTTTTCCATATCATATTTGAATTTACCACCTTATTTTACTTTGATTTAATCAATTACATTGAGGACAATGTAGAGTTTAGTGTGGGTGTGGGGGATTTTGAATTTCCATATTTTGAATTTACAGATTTTGACCAGCTGTGTAGCGGGTCTTTTATTTGTTTTCTTGCATTATGACCAGCTGTGTAGCGGGTCTTGAAAAAAATAAATAAATAAAATAAATATATATATTAAACCAGCTGTGTAGCGGGTCTCAAAAAAAAAAATGCATATTCCGTCTTGCTGTGTAGCGGACATCATTCTCTATCCAGATGTGTAGCGGATATTCTGTTTGTTTGCTCGAGGACTAGCAAAAGCCAGTGTGGGGGAATTTGATAAGTGCACTTTGCACATATATTTTGTGTTAATTCCATACAAGTATTTGTTGGTTTTCTTGCAAATCATCGGGTGTTACGCTTGTTTTCTCTTAGTTGTGTGTTATTAATTGAATAATTTAAAAAGAAGTGAATTTGAGCTTAGTTGTGCAATAAAAGAAGCTAGCTAAAAGTGAAGAAGGGCCAAAGACCAAATGTAGCGTTCAAATACAAGATTTCTACTTTTCATTATGTAGAGGACGAGACGGCGAAGCCAACGGCGAAAGAACGGAGTCATTCAGAGTTCGTATGAAGAAGTTAAGGGCAAAATTTCCATGCTAAATACTATTGGCATCCCCACAGTACGTTAAGGGACACCTTCCTTTTAAGGGGTAGTCAGTTGAAGGGAAGTGCTAAAGGGAGTCCGGTCTTTTACTTAAGGGGTTGTCAAAATTCGAATACTGTTAATGGCACCTTTGCTTAGATTTATTTAAGAAAGATGTGGATCCGCTACAAGGTTTGTCTAAACCTTTGCTTAATTTTATATATATTGATCCTTTCCATCCAATTGAAGTAGATTTTCAAATAGTTGTTCACCCAACTTTTAGGAAAATACCTCACTTAGGATTGGAGTTATGTTCTTCCAAAGTTTTAATGGATTATTTTGCTTCTAAGTATCCACCACATGATGTGTTTGATTCTAATAGTTCGCAGGTTCGCCATGCGAAGAACCTTTTGAAGTTCCCGAATTTTTTGTTCTCTATCCACTTTCGAGTGTAGAAAGAACTAAGTGTGGGGGAAACTTCAATAAATCGATAGCTTCAATATTTATATTTTGTGCTAATATTTTCATGAAGCTGTTACTAGAATTGCAGATTGTTTTCTGGGCAGACTACCAGATTTTCAGATTGTTGGTGTACGGACGATGACCAGAGGGTCAGGCTGAGGACGTTAAACTAAGCGCTGAATGGGAGGCAACCCATAGGTTTGGTATTTTCTATCCTTTTATTTTTAATTTTCTTCTTTTCCATATCATATTTGAATTTCCCACCTTATTTTACTTTGGACTAATCAATTACATTGAGGACAATGTAGAGTTTAAGTGTGGGGGAGTGTTTCCATATTTTGAATTTACAGATTTTGACCAGCTGTGTAGCGGGTCTTTTCTGTTTTTTCTTGCATTATGACCAGCTGTGTAGCGGGTCTTGAAATAAATAAATAAATATTAGACCAGCTGTGTAGCGGGTCTCAAAAAAAAAAATGCATATTCCGTCTTGCTGTGTAGCGGACATCATTCTCTATCCAGCTGTGTAGCGGATATTCTGTTTGTTTGCTCGAGGACTAGCAAAAGCCAGTGTGGGGGAATTTGATAAGTGCACTTTGCACATATATTTTGTGTTAATTCCATACAAGTATTTGTTGGTTTTCTTGCAAATCATCGGGTGTTACGCTTGTTTTCTCTTAGTTGTGTGTTATTAATTGAATAATTTAAAAAGAAGTGAATTTGAGCTTAGTTGTGCAATAAAAGAAGCTAGCTAAAAGTGAAGAAGGGCCAAAGACCAAATGTAGCGTTCAAATACAAGATTTCTACTTTTCATTATGTAGAGGACGAGACGGCGAAGCCAACGGCGAAAGAACGGAGTCATTCAGAGTTCGTATGAAGAAGTTAAGGGCAAAATTTCCATGCTAAATACTATTGGCATCCCCACAGAGACGTTAAGGGACACCTTCCTTTTAAGGGGTAGTCAGTTGAAGGGAAGTGCTAAAGGGAGTCCGGTCTTTTACTTAAGGGGTTGTCAAAATTCGAATACTGTTAATGGCACCTTTGCTTAGATTTATTTAAGAAATATGTGGATCCGCTACAAGGTTTGTCTAAACCTTTGCTTAATTTTATATATATTGATCCTTTCCATCCAATTGAAGTAGATTTTCAAATAGTTGTTCACCCAACTTTTAGGAAAATACCTCACTTAGGATTGGAGTTATGTTCTTCCAAAGTTTTAATGGATTATTTTGCTTCTAAGTATCCACCACATGATGTGTTTGATTCTAATAGTTCGCAGGTTCGCCATCTTTGAAGAACCTTTTGAAGTTCCCGAATTTTTTGTTCTCTATCCACTTTCGAGTGTAGAAAGAACTAAGTGTGGGGGAAACTTCAATAAATCGATAGCTTCAATATTTATATTTTGTGCTACTATTTTCATGAAGCTGTTACTAGAATTGCAGATTGTTTTCTGGGAAGACTACCAGATTTTCAGATTGTTGGTGTACGGACGATGACCAGAGGGTCAGGCTGAGGACGTTAAACTAAGCGCTGAATGGGAGGCAACCCATAGGTTTGGTATTTTCTATCCTTTTATTTTTAATTTTCTTTTTTTCCATATCATATTTGAATTTCCCACCTTATTTTACTTTGGACGAATCAATTACATTGAGGACAATGTAGAGTTTAAGTGTGGGGGAGTGTTTCCATATTTTGAATATTTTGAATTTAGCGGGTCTTTTATTTTGTTTTTTGATTTTGACCAGCTGTGTAGCGGGTCTTTTCTGTTTTTTCTTGCATTATGACCAGCTGTGTAGCGGGTCTTGAAAAAAATAAATAAAATAAATAAATATTAGACCAGCTGTGTAGCGGGTCTCAAAAAAAAAATGCATATTCCGTCTTGCTGTGTAGCGGACATCATTCTCTATCCAGCTGCGTAGCGGATATTCTGTTTGTTTGCTCGAGGACTAGCAAAAGCCAGTGTGGGGGAATTTGATAAGTTCACTTTGCACATATATTTTGTGTTAATTCCATACAAGTATTTGTTGGTTTTCTTGCAAATCATCGGGTGTTACGCTTGTTTTCTCTTAGTTGTGTGTTATTAATTGAATAATTTAAAAAGAAGTGAATTTGAGCTTAGTTGTGCAATAAAAGAAGCTAGCTAAAAGTGAAGAAGGGCCAAAGACCAAATGTAGCGTTCAAATACAAGATTTCTACTTTTCATTATGTAGAGGACGAGACGGCGAAGCCAACGGCGAAAGAACGGAGTCATTCAGAGTTCGTATGAAGAAGTTAAGGGCAAAATTTCCATGCTAAATACTATTGGCATCCCCACAGTACGTTAAGGGACACCTTCCTGTTAAGGGGTAGTCAGTTGAAGGGAAGTGCTAAAGGGAGTCCGGTCTTTTACTTAAGGGGTTGTCAAAATTCGAATATGTTAATGGCACCTTTGCTTAGATTTATTTAAGAAATATGTGGATCCGCTACAAGGTTTGTCTAAACCTTTGCTTAATTTTATATATATTGATCCTTTCCATCCAATTGAAGTAGATTTTCAAATAGTTGTTCACCCAACTTTTAGGAAAATACCTCACTTAGGATTGGAGTTATGTTCTTCCAAAGTTTTAATGGATTATTTTGCTTCTAAGTATCCACCACATGATGTGTTTGATTCTAATAGTTCGCAGGTTCGCCATGCTGAAGAACCTTTTGAAGTTCCCGAATTTTTTGTTCTCTATCCACTTTCGAGTGTAGAAAGAACTAAGTGTGGGGGAAACTTCAATAAATCGATAGCTTCAATATTTATATTTTGTGCTACTATTTTCATGAAGCTGTTACTAGAATTGCAGATTGTTTTCTGGGAAGACTACCAGATTTTCAGATTGTTGGTGTACGGACGATGACCAGAGGGTCAGGCTGAGGACGTTAAACTAAGCGCTGAATGGGAGGCAACCCATAGGTTTGGTATTTTCTATCCTTTTATTTTTAATTTTCTTTTTTTCCATATCATATTTGAATTTCCCACCTTATTTTACTTTGGACGAATCAATTACATTGAGGACAATGTAGAGTTTAAGTGTGGGGGAGTGTTTCCATATTTTGAATTTACAGATTTTGACCAGCTGTGTAGCGGGTCTTGAAAAAAATAAATAAAATAAATAAATATTAGACCAGCTGTGTAGCGGGTCTCAAAAAAAAAAAAAATGCATATTCCGTCTTGCTGTGTAGCGGACATCATTCTCTATCCAGCTGCGTAGCGGATATTCTGTTTGTTTGCTCGAGGACTAGCAAAAGCCAGTGTGGGGGAATTTGATAAGTTCACTTTGCACATATATTTTGTGTTAATTCCATACAAGTATTTGTTGGTTTTCTTGCAAATCATCGGGTGTTACGCTTGTTTTCTCTTAGTTGTGTGTTATTAATTGAATAATTTAAAAAGAAGTGAATTTGAGCTTAGTTGTGCAATAAAAGAAGCTAGCTAAAAGTGAAGAAGGGCCAAAGACCAAATGTAGCGTTCAAATACAAGATTTCTACTTTTCATTATGTAGAGGACGAGACGGCGAAGCCAACGGCGAAAGAACGGAGTCATTCAGAGTTCGTATGAAGAAGTTAAGGGCAAAATTGCCAGGCTAAATACTATTGGCATCCCCACAATACGTTAAGGGACACCTTCCTTTTAAGGGGTAGTCAGTTGAAGGGAAGTGCTAAAGGGAGTCCGGTCTTTTACTTAAGGGGTTGTCAAAATTCGAATCCTGTTAATGGCACCTTTGCTTAGATTTATTTAAGAAAGATGTGGATCCGCTACAAGGTTTGTCTAAACCTTTGCTTAATTTTATATATATTGATCCTTTCCATCCAATTGAAGTAGATTTTCAAATAGTTGTTCACCCAACTTTTAGGAAAATACCTCACTTAGGATTGGAGTTATGTTCTTCCAAAGTTTTAATGGATTATTTTGCTTCTAAGTATCCACCACATGATGTGTTTGATTCTAATAGTTCGCAGGTTCGCCATCTTTGAAGAACCTTTTGAAGTTCCCGAATTTTTTGTTCTCTATCCACTTTCGAGTGTAGAAAGAACTAAGTGTGGGGGAAACTTCAATAAATCGATAGCTTCAATATTTATATTTTGTGCTACTATTTTCATGAAGTGTTACTAGAATTGCAGATTGTTTTCTCGGGAAGACTACCAGATTTTCAGATTGTTGGTGTACGGACGATGACCAGAGGGTCAGCCGAGGACGTTAAACTAAGCGCTGAATGGGAGGCAACCCATAGGTTTGGTATTTTCTATCCTTTTATTTTTAATTTTCTTTTTTTCCATATCATATTTGAATTTCCCACCTTATTTTACTTTGGATTTAATCAATTACATTGAGGACAATGTAGAGTTTAAGTGTGGGGGAGTGTTTCCATATTTTGAATTTACAGATTTTGACCAGCTGTGTAGCGGGTCTTTTCTGTTTTTTCTTGCATTATGACCAGCGGGTCTTTTATTTGTTTTCTTGTAGCGGGTCTTGAAATAAATAAATAAAATAAATAAATATTAGACCAGCTGTGTAGCGGGTCTCAAAAAAAAAAAAATGCATATTCCGTCTTGCTGTGTAGCGGACATCATTCTCTATCCAGCTGCGTAGCGGATATTCTGTTTGTTTGCTCGAGGACTAGCAAAAGCCAGTGTGGGGGAATTTGATAAGTTCACTTTGCACATATATTTTGTGTTAATTCCATACAAGTATTTGTTGGTTTTCTTGCAAATCATCGGGTGTTACGCTTGTTTTCTCTTAGTTGTGTGTTATTAATTGAATAATTTAAAAAGAAGTGAATTTGAGCTTAGTTGTGCAATAAAAGAAGCTAGCTAAAAGTGAAGAAGGGCCAAAGACCAAATGTAGCGTTCAAATACAAGATTTCTACTTTTCATTATGTAGAGGACGATACGGCGAAGCCAACGGCGAAAGAACGGAGTCATTCGAGTTCGTATGAAGAAGTTAAGGGCAAAATTGCCATGCTAAATACTATTGGCATCCCCACAAGACGTTAAGGGACACCTTCCTTTTAAGGGGTAGTCAGTTGAAGGGAAGTGCTAAAGGGAGTCCGGTCTTTTACTTAAGGGGTTGTCAAAATTCGAATACTTGTTAATGGCACCTTTGCTTAGATTTATTTAAGAAAGATGTGGATCCGCTACAAGGTTTGTCTAAACCTTTGCTTAATTTTATATATATTGATCCTTTCCATCCAATTGAAGTAGATTTTCAAATAGTTGTTCACCCAACTTTTAGGAAAATACCTCACTTAGGATTGGAGTTATGTTCTTCCAAAGTTTTAATGGATTATTTTGCTTCTAAGTATCCACCACATGATGTGTTTGATTCTAATAGTTCGCAGGTTCGCCATCTTTGAAGAACCTTTTGAAGTTCCCGAATTTTTTGTTCTCTATCCACTTTCGAGTGTAGAAAGAACTAAGTGTGGGGAAACTTCAATAAATCGATAGCTTCAATATTTATATTTTGTGCTACTATTTTCATGAAGTGTTACTAGAATTGCAGATTGTTTTCTGGGAAGACTACCAGATTTTCAGATTGTTGGTGTACGGACGATGACCGAGAGGTCAGCCGAGGACGTTAAACTAAAGCGCTGAATGGGAGGCAACCCATAGGTTTGGTATTTTCTATCCTTTTATTTTTAATTTTCTTTTTTTCCATATCATATTTGAATTTCCCACCTTATTTTACTTTGGAAGAATCAATTACATTGAGGACAATGTAGAGTTTAAGTGTGGGGGAGTGTTTCCATATTTTGAATTTACAGATTTTGACCAGCTGTGTAGCGGGTCTTTTCTGGTTTTTCTTGCATTATGACCAGCTGTGTAGCGGGTCTTGAAAAAAATAAATAAAATAAATAAATATTAGACCAGCTGTGTAGCGGGTCTCAAAAAAAATGCATATTCCGTCTTCTTTGTGTAGCGGACATCATTCTCTATCCAGCTGCGTAGCGGATATTCTGTTTGTTTGCTCGAGGACTAGCAAAAGCCAGTGTGGGGGAATTTGATAAGTTCACTTTGCACATATATTTTGTGTTAATTCCATACAAGTATTTGTTGGTTTTCTTGCAAATCATCGGGTGTTACGCTTGTTTTCTCTTAGTTGTGTGTTATTAATTGAATAATTTAAAAAGAAGTGAATTTGAGCTTAGTTGTGCAATAAAAGAAGCTAGCTAAAAGTGAAGAAGGGCCAAAGACCAAATGTAGCGTTCAAATACAAGATTTCTACTTTTCATTATGTAGAGGACGATACGGCGAAGCCAACGGCGAAAGAACGGAGTCATTCGAGTTCGTATGAAGAAGTTAAGGGCAAAATTGCCATGCTAAATACTATTGGCATCCCCACAAAGACGTTAAGGGACACCTTCCTTTTAAGGGGTAGTCAGTTGAAGGGAAGTGCTAAAGGGAGTCCGGTCTTTTACTTAAGGGGTTGTCAAAATTCGAATACTGTTAATGGCACCTTTGCTTAGATTTATTTAAGAAAGATGTGGATCCGCTACAAGGTTTGTCTAAACCTTTGCTTAATTTTATATATATTGATCCTTTCCATCCAATTGAAGTAGATTTTCAAATAGTTGTTCACCCAACTTTTAGGAAAATACCTCACTTAGGATTGGAGTTATGTTCTTCCAAAGTTTTAATGGATTATTTTGCTTCTAAGTATCCACCACATGATGTGTTTGATTCTAATAGTTCGCAGGTTCGCCATCTTTGAAGAACCTTTTGAAGTTCCCGAATTTTTTGTTCTCTATCCACTTTCGAGTGTAGAAAGAACTAAGTGTGGGGGAAACTTCAATAAATCGATAGCTTCAATATTTATATTTTGTGCTACTATTTTCATGAAGTGTTACTAGAATTGCAGATTGTTTTTCGGGAAGACTACCAGATTTTCAGATTGTTGGTGTACGGACGATGACCGGAGGGTCAGGCCGAGGACGTTAAACTAAGCGCTGAATGGGAGGCAACCCATAGGTTTGGTATTTTCTATCCTTTTATTTTTAATTTTCTTTTTTTCCATATCATATTTGAATTTCCCACCTTATTTTACTTTGGACGAATCAATTACATTGAGGACAATGTAGAGTTTAAGTGTGGGGGAGTGTTTCCATATTTTGAATTACAGATTTTGACCAGCTGTGTAGCGGGGGTCTTTTTCTTGCATTTTTCTTGCATTATGACCAGCATTATGTAGCGGGTCTTGAAAAAAATAAATAAAATAAATAAATATTAGACCAGCTGTGTAGCGGGTCTCAAAAAAAAAAAAATGCATATTCCGTCTTGCTGTGTAGCGGACATCATTCTCTATCCAGCTTTGTGTAGCGGATATTCTTGTTTGTTTGCTCGAGGACTAGCAAAAGCCAGTGTGGGGGAATTTGATAAGTTCACTTTGCACATATATTTTGTGTTAATTCCATACAAGTATTTGTTGGTTTTCTTGCAAATCATCGGGTGTTACGCTTGTTTTCTCTTAGTTGTGTGTTATTAATTGAATAATTTAAAAAGAAGTGAATTTGAGCTTAGTTGTGCAATAAAAGAAGCTAGCTAAAAGTGAAGAAGGGCCAAAGACCAAATGTAGCGTTCAAATACAAGATTTCTACTTTTCATTATGGAGAGGACGAGACGGCGAAGCCAACGGCGAAAGAACGGAGTCATTCAGAGTTCGTATGAAGAAGTTAAGGGCAAAATTTCCATGCTAAATACTATTGGCATCCCCACTGTACGTTAAGGGACACCTTCCTTTTAAGGGGTAGTCAGTTGAAGGGAAGTGCTAAAGGGAGTCCGGTCTTTTACTTAAGGGGTTGTCAAAATTCGAATACTGTTAATGGCACCTTTGCTTAGATTTATTTAAGAAAGATGTGGATCCGCTACAAGGTTTGTCTAAACCTTTGCTTAATTTTATATATATTGATCCTTTCCATCCAATTGAAGTAGATTTTCAAATAGTTGTTCACCCAACTTTTAGGAAAATACCTCACTTAGGATTGGAGTTATGTTCTTCCAAAGTTTTAATGGATTATTTTGCTTCTAAGTATCCACCACATGATGTGTTTGATTCTAATAGTTCGCAGGTTCGCCATGCTGTAGAACCTTTTGAAGTTCCCGAATTTTTTGTTCTCTATCCACTTTCGAGTGTAGAAAGAACTAAGTGTGGGGGGAAACTTCAATAAATCGATAGCTTCAATATTTATATTTTGTGCTACTATTTTCATGAAGCTGTTACTAGAATTGCAGATTGTTTTCTGGGCAGACTACCAGATTTTCAGATTGTTGGTGTACGGACGATGACCAGAGGGTCAGGCTGAGGACGTTAAACTAAGCGCTGAATGGGAGGCAACCCATAGGTTTGGTATTTTCTATCCTTTTATTTTTAATTTTCTTTTTTTCCATATCATATTTGAATTTCCCACCTTATTTTACTTTGGATTTAATCAATTACATTGAGGACAATGTAGAGTTTAAGTGTGGGGGAGTGTTTCCATATTTTGAATTTACTGATTAGCGGGTCTTTTATTTGCTTTTTCTTGTATGCGGGTCTTTTCTTTTTTTTTCTTGCATTATGACCAGCTGTGTAGCGGGTCTTGAAAAAAATAAATAAAATAAATAAATATTAGACCAGCTGTGTAGCGGGTCTCAAAAAAAAAATGCATATTCCGTCTTGCTGTGTAGCGGACATCATTCTCTATCCAGCTGTGTAGCGGATATTCTGTTTGTTTGCTCGAGGACTAGCAAAAGCCAGTGTGGGGGAATTTGATAAGTGCACTTTGCACATATATTTTGTGTTAATTCCATACAAGTATTTGTTGGTTTTCTTGCAAATCATCGGGTGTTACGCTTGTTTTCTCTTAGTTGTGTGTTATTAATTGAATAATTTAAAAAGAAGTGAATTTGAGCTTAGTTGTGCAATAAAAGAAGCTAGCTAAAAGTGAAGAAGGGCCAAAGACCAAATGTAGCGTTCAAATACAAGATTTCTACTTTTCATTATGTAGAGGACGAGACGGCGAAGCCAACGGCGAAAGAACGGAGTCATTCAGAGTTCGTATGAAGAAGTTAAGGGCAAAATTGCCAGGCTAAATACTATTGGCATCCCCACAGTACGTTAAGGGACACCTTCCTTTTAAGGGGTAGTCAGTTGAAGGGAAGTGCTAAAGGGAGTCCGGTCTTTTACTTAAGGGGTTGTCAAAATTCGAATACTGTTAATGGCACCTTTGCTTAGATTTATTTAAGAAAGATGTGGATCCGCTACAAGGTTTGTCTAAACCTTTGCTTAATTTTATATATATTGATCCTTTCCATCCAATTGAAGTAGATTTTCAAATAGTTGTTCACCCAACTTTTAGGAAAATACCTCACTTAGGATTGGAGTTATGTTCTTCCAAAGTTTTAATGGATTATTTTGCTTCTAAGTATCCACCACATGATGTGTTTGATTCTAATAGTTCGCAGGTTCGCCATGCTCTCAAGAACCTTTTGAAGTTCCCGAATTTTTTGTTCTCTATCCACTTTCGAGTGTAGAAAGAACTAAGTGTGGGGGAAACTTCAATAAATCGATAGCTTCAATATTTATATTTTGTGCTACTATTTTCATGAAGTCTGTTACTAGAATTGCAGATTGTTTTCTCGGGAAGACTACCAGATTTTCGATTGTTGGTGTACGGACGATGACCCGAGAGGGTCAGGGCTGAGGACGTTAAACTAAGCGCTGAATGGGAGGCAACCCATAGGTTTGGTATTTTCTATCCTTTTATTTTTAATTTTCTTTTTTTCCATATCATATTTGAATTTCCCACCTTATTTTACTTTGGACGAATCAATTACATTGAGGACAATGTAGAGTTTAAGTGTGGGGGAGTGTTTCCATATTTTGAATTTACAGATTTTCTTTTTTTTCTTGCATTTGTGCTGTGTAGCGGGTCTTTTCTGTTTTTTCTTGCATTATGACCAGCTGTGTAGCGGGTCTTGAAAAAAATAAATAAAATAAATAAATATTAGACCAGCTGTGTAGCGGGTCTCAAAAAAAAAAAAATGCATATTCCGTCTTGCTGTGTAGCGGACATCATTCTCTATCCAGCTGCGTAGCGGATATTCTGTTTGTTTGCTCGAGGACTAGCAAAAGCCAGTGTGGGGGAATTTGATAAGTGCGCTTTGCACATATATTTTGTGTTAATTCCATACAAGTATTTGTTGGTTTTCTTGCAAATCATCGGGTGTTACGCTTGTTTTCTCTTAGTTGTGTGTTATTAATTGAATAATTTAAAAAGAAGTGAATTTGAGCTTAGTTGTGCAATAAAAGAAGCTAGCTAAAAGTGAAGAAGGGCCAAAGACCAAATGTAGCGTTCAAATACAAGATTTCTACTTTTCATTATGTAGAGGACGATACGGCGAAGCCAACGGCGAAAGAACGGAGTCATTCAGAGTTCGTATGAAGAAGTTAAGGGCAAAATTTCCATGCTAAATACTATTGGCATCCCCACAATACGTTAAGGGACACCTTCCTTTTAAGGGGTAGTCAGTTGAAGGGAAGTGCTAAAGGGAGTCCGGTCTTTTACTTAAGGGGTTGTCAAAATTCGAATACTGTTAATGGCACCTTTGCTTAGATTTATTTAAGAAAGATGTGGATCCGCTACAAGGTTTGTCTAAACCTTTGCTTAATTTTATATATATTGATCCTTTCCATCCAATTGAAGTAGATTTTCAAATAGTTGTTCACCCAACTTTTAGGAAAATACCTCACTTAGGATTGGAGTTATGTTCTTCCAAAGTTTTAATGGATTATTTTGCTTCTAAGTATCCACCACATGATGTGTTTGATTCTAATAGTTCGCAGTTCGCCATGCTGAAGAACCTTTTGAAGTTCCCGAATTTTTTGTTCTCTATCCACTTTCGAGTGTAGAAAGAACTAAGTGTGGGGGAAACTTCAATAAATCGATAGCTTCAATATTTATATTTTGTGCTACTATTTTCATGAAGCTGTTACTAGAATTGCAGATTGTTTTCTGGGAAGACTACCAGATTTTCAGATTGTTGGTGTACGGACGATGACCAGAGGGTCAGGCTGAGGACGTTAAACTAAGCGCTGAATGGGAGGCAACCCATAGGTTTGGTATTTTCTATCCTTTTATTTTTAATTTTCTTTTTTTCCATATCATATTTGAATTTCCCACCTTATTTTACTTTGGACGAATCAATTACATTGAGGACAATGTAGAGTTTAAGTGTGGGGGAGTGTTTCCATATTTTGAATTTACAGATTTTGACCAGCTGTGTAGCGGGTCTTTTCTGTTTTTTCTTGCATTATGACCAGCTGTGTAGCGGGTCTTGAAAAAAATAAATAAAATAAATAAATATTAGACCAGCTGTGTAGCGGGTCTCAAAAAAAAAAAATGCATATTCCGTCTTGCTGTGTAGCGGACATCATTCTCTATCCAGCTGCGTAGCGGATATTCTGTTTGTTTGCTCGAGGACTAGCAAAAGCCAGTGTGGGGGAATTTGATAAGTTCACTTTGCACATATATTTTGTGTTAATTCCATACAAGTATTTGTTGGTTTTCTTGCAAATCATCGGGTGTTACGCTTGTTTTCTCTTAGTTGTGTGTTATTAATTTTATAATTTAAAAAGAAGTGAATTTGAGCTTAGTTGTGCAATAAAAGAAGCTAGCTAAAAGTGAAGAAGGGCCAAAGACCAAATGTAGCGTTCAAATACAAGATTTCTACTTTTCATTATGTAGAGGACGAGACGGCGAAGCCAACGGCGAAAGAACGGAGTCATTCAGAGTTCGTATGAAGAAGTTAAGGGCAAAATTGCCAGGCTAAATACTATTGGCATCCCCACAGTACGTTAAGGGACACCTTCCTTTTAAGGGGTAGTCAGTTGAAGGGAAGTGCTAAAGGGAGTCCGGTCTTTTACTTAAGGGGTTGTCAAAATTCGAATACTGTTAATGGCACCTTTGCTTAGATTTATTTAAGAAATATGTGGATCCGCTACAAGGTTTGTCTAAACCTTTGCTTAATTTTATATATATTGATCCTTTCCATCCAATTGAAGTAGATTTTCAAATAGTTGTTCACCCAACTTTTAGGAAAATACCTCACTTAGGATTGGAGTTATGTTCTTCCAAAGTTTTAATGGATTATTTTGCTTCTAAGTATCCACCACATGATGTGTTTGATTCTAATAGTTCGCAGGTTCGCCATCTTTGAAGAACCTTTTGAAGTTCCCGAATTTTTTGTTCTCTATCCACTTTCGAGTGTAGAAAGAACTAAGTGTGGGGGAAACTTCAATAAATCGATAGCTTCAATATTTATATTTTGTGCTACTATTTTCATGAAGCTGTTACTAGAATTGCAGATTGTTTTCTGGGAAGACTACCAGATTTTCAGATTGTTGGTGTACGGACGATGACCAGAGGGTCAGGCTGAGGACGTTAAACTAAGCGCTGAATGGGAGGCAACCCATAGGTTTGGTATTTTCTATCCTTTTATTTTTAATTTTCTTTTTTTCCATATCATATTTGAATTTCCCACCTTATTTTACTTTGGATGAATCAATTACATTGAGGACAATGTAGAGTTTAAGTGTGGGGGAGTGTTTCCATATTTTGAATTTACAGATTTTGACCAGCTGTGTAGCGGGTCTTTTCTGTTTTTTCTTGCATTATGACCAGCTGTGTAGCGGGTCTTGAAATAAATAAATAAAATAAATAAATATTAGACCAGCTGTGTAGCGGGTCTCAAAAAAAAAAAATGCATATTCCGTCTTGCTGTGTAGCGGACATCATTCTCTATCCAGCTGTGTAGCGGATATTCTGTTTGTTTGCTCGAGGACTAGCAAAATCCAGTGTGGGGGAATTTGATAAGTTCACTTTGCACATATATTTTGTGTTAATTCCATACAAGTATTTGTTGGTTTTCTTGCAAATCATCGGGTGTTACGCTTGTTTTCTCTTAGTTGTGTGTTATTAATTGAATAATTTAAAAAGAAGTGAATTTGAGCTTAGTTGTGCAATAAAAGAAGCTAGCTAAAAGTGAAGAAGGGCCAAAGACCAAATGTAGCGTTCAAATACAAGATTTCTACTTTTCATTATGTAGAGGACGAGACGGCGAAGCCAACGGCGAAAGAACGGAGTCATTCGTAGAGTTCGTATGAAGAAGTTAAGGGCAAAATTGCCAGGCTAAATACTATTGGCATCCCCACAAAGTACGTTAAGGGACACCTTCCTTTTAAGGGGTAGTCAGTTGAAGGGAAGTGCTAAAGGGAGTCCGGTCTTTTACTTAAGGGGTTGTCAAAATTCGAATACTGTTAATGGCACCTTTGCTTAGATTTATTTAAGAAATATGTGGATCCGCTACAAGGTTTGTCTAAACCTTTGCTTAATTTTATATATATTGATCCTTTCCATCCAATTGAAGTAGATTTTCAAATAGTTGTTCACCCAACTTTTAGGAAAATACCTCACTTAGGATTGGAGTTATGTTCTTCCAAAGTTTTAATGGATTATTTTGCTTCTAAGTATCCACCACATGATGTGTTTGATTCTAATAGTTCGCAGGTTCGCCATGCTGAAGAACCTTTTGAAGTTCCCGAATTTTTTGTTCTCTATCCACTTTCGAGTGTAGAAAGAACTAAGTGTGGGGGAAACTTCAATAAATCGATAGCTTCAATATTTATATTTTGTGCTACTATTTTCATGAAGCTGTTACTAGAATTGCAGATTGTTTTCTGGGCAGACTACCAGATTTTCAGATTGTTGGTGTACGGACGATGACCAGAGGGTCGGGCTGAGGACGTTAAACTAAGCGCTGAATGGGAGGCAACCCATAGGTTTGGTATTTTCTATCCTTTTATTTTTAATTTTCTTTTTTTTCCATATCATATTTGAATTTCCCACCTTATTTTACTTTGGACGAATCAATTACATTGAGGACAATGTAGAGTTTAAGTGTGGGGGAGTGTTTCCATATTTTGAATTTACAGATTTTGACCAGCTGTGTAGCGGGTCTTTTCTGTTTTTTCTTGCATTATGACCAGCTGTGTAGCGGGTCTTGAAATAAATAAATAAAATAAATAAATATTAGACCAGCTGTGTAGCGGGTCTCAAAAAAAAAAATGCATATTCCGTCTTGCTGTGTAGCGGACATCATTCTCTATCCATCTGCGTAGCGGATATTCTGTTTGTTTGCTCGAGGACTAGCAAAAGCCAGTGTGGGGGAATTTGATAAGTTCACTTTGCACATATATTTTGTGTTAATTCCATACAAGTATTTGTTGGTTTTCTTGCAAATCATCGGGTGTTACGCTTGTTTTCTCTTAGTTGTGTGTTATTAATTGAATAATTTAAAAAGAAGTGAATTTGAGCTTAGTTGTGCAATAAAAGAAGCTAGCTAAAAGTGAAGAAGGGCCAAAGACCAAATGTAGCGTTCAAATACAAGATTTCTACTTTTCATTATGTAGAGGACGATACGGCGAAGCCAACGGCGAAAGAACGGAGTCATTCAGAGTTCGTATGAAGAAGTTAAGGGCAAAATTGCCATGCTAAATACTATTGGCATCCCCACAGTACGTTAAGGGACACCTTCCTTTTAAGGGGTAGTCAGTTGAAGGGAAGTGCTAAAGGGAGTCCGGTCTTTTACTTAAGGGGTTGTCAAAATTCGAATACTGTTAATGGCACCTTTGCTTAGATTTATTTAAGAAATATGTGGATCCGCTACAAGGTTTGTCTAAACCTTTGCTTAATTTTATATATATTGATCCTTTCCATCCAATTGAAGTAGATTTTCAAATAGTTGTTCACCCAACTTTTAGGAAAATACCTCACTTAGGATTGGAGTTATGTTCTTCCAAAGTTTTAATGGATTATTTTGCTTCTAAGTATCCACCACATGATGTGTTTGATTCTAATAGTTCGCAGGTTCGCCATGCTGAAGAACCTTTTGAAGTTCCCGAATTTTTTGTTCTCTATCCACTTTCGAGTGTAGAAAGAACTAAGTGTGGGGGAAACTTCAATAAATCGATAGCTTCAATATTTATATTTTGTGCTACTATTTTCATGAAGCTGTTACTAGAATTGCAGATTGTTTTCTGGGAAGACTACCAGATTTTCAGATTGTTGGTGTACGGACGATGACCAGAGGGTCAGGCTGAGGACGTTAAACTAAGCGCTGAATGGGAGGCAACCCATAGGTTTGGTATTTTCTATCCTTTTATTTTTAATTTTCTTTTTTTCCATATCATATTTGAATTTCCCACCTTATTTTACTTTGGATTTAATCAATTACATTGAGGACAATGTAGAGTTTAAGTGTGGGGGAGTGTTTCCATATTTTGAATTTCTTTTTTTTGACATTTATGAAATTTGTGTAGCGGGTCTTTTCTGTTTTTTCTTGCATTATGACCAGCTGTGTAGCGGGTCTTGAAAAAAATAAATAAAATAAATAAATATTAGACCAGCTGTGTAGCGGGTCTCAAAAAAAAAAAAAAATGCATATTCCGTCTTGCTGTGTAGCGGACATCATTCTCTATCCAGCTGCGTAGCGGATATTCTGTTTGTTTGCTCGAGGACTAGCAAAAGCCAGTGTGGGGGAATTTGATAAGTTCACTTTGCACATATATTTTGTGTTAATTCCATACAAGTATTTGTTGGTTTTCTTGCAAATCATCGGGTGTTACGCTTGTTTTCTCTTAGTTGTGTGTTATTAATTGAATAATTTAAAAAGAAGTGAATTTGAGCTTAGTTGTGCAATAAAAGAAGCTAGCTAAAAGTGAAGATGGGCCAAAGACCAAATGTAGCGTTCAAATACAAGATTTCTACTTTTCATTATGTAGAGGACGATACTGCGGCGAAAAGCCAACGGCGAAAGAACGGAGTCATTCAGAGTTCGTATGAAGAAGTTAAGGGCAAAATTGCCATGCTAAATACTATTGGCATCCCCACAAGACGTTAAGGGACACCTTCCTTTTAAGGGGTAGTCAGTTGAAGGGAAGTGCTAAAGGGAGTCCGGTCTTTTACTTAAGGGGTTGTCAAAATTCGAATACTTGTTAATGGCACCTTTGCTTAGATTTATTTAAGAAAGATGTGGATCCGCTACAAGGTTTGTCTAAACCTTTGCTTAATTTTATATATATTGATCCTTTCCATCCAATTGAAGTAGATTTTCAAATAGTTGTTCACCCAACTTTTAGGAAAATACCTCACTTAGGATTGGAGTTATGTTCTTCCAAAGTTTTAATGGATTATTTTGCTTCTAAGTATCCACCACATGATGTGTTTGATTCTAATAGTTCGCAGGTTCGCCATGCTGTGAAGAACCTTTTGAAGTTCCCGAATTTTTTGTTCTCTATCCACTTTCGAGTGTAGAAAGAACTAAGTGTGGGGGAAACTTCAATAAATCGATAGCTTCAATATTTATATTTTGTGCTACTATTTTCATGAAGTTGTTACTAGAATTGCAGATTGTTTTCTGGGAAGACTACCAGATTTTCAGATTGTTGGTGTACGGACGATGACCAGAGGGTCAGCCGAGGACGTTAAACTAAGCGCTGAATGGGAGGCAACCCATAGGTTTGGTATTTTCTATCCTTTTATTTTTAATTTTTTTTTTTCCATATCATATTTGAATTTCCCACCTTATTTTACTTTGGATTTAATCAATTACATTGAGGACAATGTAGAGTTTAAGTGTGGGGGAGTGTTTCCATATTTTGAATTACAGATTTTGACCAGCTGTGTAGCGGGTCTTTTTATTTTTTTCTTGCATTATGACCAGCTGTGTAGCGGGTCTTGAAAAAAATAAATAAAATAAATAAATATTAGACCAGCTGTGTAGCGGGTCTCAAAAAAAAATGCATATTCCGTCTTGCTGTGTAGCGGACATCATTCTCTATCCAGCTGCGTAGCGGATATTCTGTTTGTTTGCTCGAGGACTAGCAAAAGCCAGTGTGGGGGAATTTGATAAGTTCACTTTGCACATATATTTTGTGTTAATTCCATACAAGTATTTGTTGGTTTTCTTGCAAATCATCGGGTGTTACGCTTGTTTTCTCTTAGTTGTGTGTTATTAATTTTATAATTTAAAAAGAAGTGAATTTGAGCTTAGTTGTGCAATAAAAGAAGCTAGCTAAAAGTGAAGAAGGGCCAAAGACCAAATGTAGCGTTCAAATACAAGATTTCTACTTTTCATTATGTAGAGGACGATACGGCGAAGCCAACGGCGAAAGAACGGAGTCATTCAGAGTTCGTATGAAGAAGTTAAGGGCAAAATTGCCAGGCTAAATACTATTGGCATCCCCACAGTACGTTAAGGGACACCTTCCTTTTAAGGGGTAGTCAGTTGAAGGGAAGTGCTAAAGGGAGTCCGGTCTTTTACTTAAGGGGTTGTCAAAATTCGAATACTTTTAATGGCACCTTTGCTTAGATTTATTTAAGAAAGATGTGGATCCGCTACAAGGTTTGTCTAAACCTTTGCTTAATTTTATATATATTGATCCTTTCCATCCAATTGAAGTAGATTTTCAAATAGTTGTTCACCCAACTTTTAGGAAAATACCTCACTTAGGATTGGAGTTATGTTCTTCCAAAGTTTTAATGGATTATTTTGCTTCTAAGTATCCACCACATGATGTGTTTGATTCTAATAGTTCGCAGGTTCCATCATTTGAAGAACCTTTTGAAGTTCCCGAATTTTTTGTTCTCTATCCACTTTCGAGTGTAGAAAGAACTAAGTGTGGGGGAAACTTCAATAAATCGATAGCTTCAATATTTATATTTTGTGCTACTATTTTCATGAAGCTGTTACTAGAATTGCAGATTGTTTTCTGGGAAGACTACCAGATTTTCAGATTGTTGGTGTACGGACGATGACCAGAGGGTCAGGCTGAGGACGTTAAACTAAGCGCTGAATGGGAGGCAACCCATAGGTTTGGTATTTTCTATCCTTTTATTTTTAATTTTCTTTTTTTCCATATCATATTTGAATTTCCCACCTTATTTTACTTTGGACGAATCAATTACATTGAGGACAATGTAGAGTTTAAGTGTGGGGGAGTGTTTCCATATTTTGAATTTACTGATTTTCTGAGCGGGTCTTTTTGTTTTTTCTTGCTGTGTAGCGGGTCTTTTATTTGTTTTTCTTGCATTATGACCAGCTGTGTAGCGGGTCTTGAAAAAAATAAATAAAATAAATAAATATTAGACCATCTGTGTAGCGGGTCTCAAAAAAAAAAAATGCATATTCCGTCTTCTTTGTGTAGCGGACATCATCTTCTCTATCCAGCTGCGTAGCGGATATTCTGTTTGTTTGCTCGAGGACTAGCAAAAGCCAGTGTGGGGGAATTTGATAAGTTCACTTTGCACATATATTTTGTGTTAATTCCATACAAGTATTTGTTGGTTTTCTTGCAAATCATCGGGTGTTACGCTTGTTTTCTCTTAGTTGTGTGTTATTAATTGAATAATTTAAAAAGAAGTGAATTTGAGCTTAGTTGTGCAATAAAAGAAGCTAGCTAAAAGTGAAGAAGGGCCAAAGACCAAATGTAGCGTTCAAATACAAGATTTCTACTTTTCATTATGTAGAGGACGATACGGCGAAGCCAACGGCGAAAGAACGGAGTCATTCGAGTTCGTATGAAGAAGTTAAGGGCAAAATTGCCAGGCTAAATACTATTGGCATCCCCACAGTACGTTAAGGGACACCTTCCTTTTAAGGGGTAGTCAGTTGAAGGGAAGTGCTAAAGGGAGTCCGGTCTTTTACTTAAGGGGTTGTCAAAATTCGAATATTGTTAATGGCACCTTTGCTTAGATTTATTTAAGAAATATGTGGATCCGCTACAAGGTTTGTCTAAACCTTTGCTTAATTTTATATATATTGATCCTTTCCATCCAATTGAAGTAGATTTTCAAATAGTTGTTCACCCAACTTTTAGGAAAATACCTCACTTAGGATTGGAGTTATGTTCTTCCAAAGTTTTAATGGATTATTTTGCTTCTAAGTATCCACCACATGATGTGTTTGATTCTAATAGTTCGCAGGTTCGCCATGCTGAAGAACCTTTTGAAGTTCCCGAATTTTTTGTTCTCTATCCACTTTCGAGTGTAGAAAGAACTAAGTGTGGGGGAAACTTCAATAAATCGATAGCTTCAATATTTATATTTTGTGCTACTATTTTCATGAAGTGTTACTAGAATTGCAGATTGTTTTTTTCGGGAAGACTACCAGATTTTCAGATTGTTGGTGTACGGACGATGACCAGAGGGTCAGGCTGAGGACGTTAAACTAAGCGCTGAATGGGAGGCAACCCATAGGTTTGGTATTTTCTATCCTTTTATTTTTAATTTTCTTTTTTTCCATATCATATTTGAATTTCCCACCTTATTTTACTTTGGATTTAATCAATTACATTGAGGACAATGTAGAGTTTAAGTGTGGGGGAGTGTTTCCATATTTTGAATTTCTGATTTTGACCAGCTGTGTAGCGGGTCTTTTCTTTTTTTCTTTTTTCTTGCATTATGACCATTATGACCAGATGTGTAGCGGGTCTTGAAAAAAATAAATAAAATAAATAAATATTAGACCAGCTGTGTAGCGGGTCTCAAAAAAAAAAAAATGCATATTCCGTCTTGCTGTGTAGCGGACATCATTCTCTATCCAGCTGCGTAGCGGATATTCTGTTTGTTTGCTCGAGGACTAGCAAAAGCCAGTGTGGGGGAATTTGATAAGTTCACTTTGCACATATATTTTGTGTTAATTCCATACAAGTATTTGTTGGTTTTCTTGCAAATCATCGGGTGTTACGCTTGTTTTCTCTTAGTTGTGTGTTATTAATTTTATAATTTAAAAAGAAGTGAATTTGAGCTTAGTTGTGCAATAAAAGAAGCTAGCTAAAAGTGAAGATGGGCCAAAGACCAAATGTAGCGTTCAAATACAAGATTTCTACTTTTCATTATGTAGAGGACGATACGAAGCGAAGCCAACGGCGAAAGAACGGAGTCATTCGAGTTCGTATGAAGAAGTTAAGGGCAAAATTGCCAGGCTAAATACTATTGGCATCCCCACAGTACGTTAAGGGACACCTTCCTTTTAAGGGGTAGTCAGTTGAAGGGAAGTGCTAAAGGGAGTCCGGTCTTTTACTTAAGGGGTTGTCAAAATTCGAATCTTTGTTAATGGCACCTTTGCTTAGATTTATTTAAGAAAGATGTGGATCCGCTACAAGGTTTGTCTAAACCTTTGCTTAATTTTATATATATTGATCCTTTCCATCCAATTGAAGTAGATTTTCAAATAGTTGTTCACCCAACTTTTAGGAAAATACCTCACTTAGGATTGGAGTTATGTTCTTCCAAAGTTTTAATGGATTATTTTGCTTCTAAGTATCCACCACATGATGTGTTTGATTCTAATAGTTCGCAGGTTCGCCATGCTGAAGAACCTTTTGAAGTTCCGAATTTTTTGTTCTCTATCCACTTTCGAGTGTAGAAAGAACTAAGTGTGGGGGAACTTCAATAAATCGATAGCTTCAATATTTATATTTTGTGCTACTATTTTCATGAAGCTGTTACTAGAATTGCAGATTGTTTTTGGGAAGACTACCAGATTTTCAGATTGTTGGTGTACGGACGATGACCGAGGGTGGGGCCGAGGACGTTAAACTAAGCGCTGAATGGGAGGCAACCCATAGGTTTGGTATTTTCTATCCTTTTATTTTTAATTTTCTTTTTTCCATATCATATTTGAATTTCCCACCTTATTTTACTTTGGATTTAATCAATTACATTGAGGACAATAGAGAGTTTAAGTGTGGGGGAGTGTTTCCATATTTTGAATTTCTGATTTTGACCAGTGTGTAGCGGGTCTTTTCTCATTTCTTTTCTTGCATTATGACCAGCTGTGTAGCGGGTCTTGAAAAAAATAAATAAAATAAATAAATATTAGACCAGCTGTGTAGCGGGTCTCAAAAAAAAAATGCATATTCCGTCTTGCTGTGTAGCGGACATCATTCTCTATCCAGCTGCGTAGCGGATATTCTGTTTGTTTGCTCGAGGACTAGCAAAAGCCAGTGTGGGGGAATTTGATAAGTTCACTTTGCACATATATTTTGTGTTAATTCCATACAAGTATTTGTTGGTTTTCTTGCAAATCATCGGGTGTTACGCTTGTTTTCTCTTAGTTGTGTGTTATTAATTTTATAATTTAAAAAGAAGTGAATTTGAGCTTAGTTGTGCAATAAAAGAAGCTAGCTAAAAGTGAAGAAGGGCCAAAGACCAAATGTAGCGTTCAAATACAAGATTTCTACTTTTCATTATGTAGAGGACGATACGGCGAAGCCAACGGCGAAAGAACGGAGTCATTCGAGTTCGTATGAAGAAGTTAAGGGCAAAATTGCCAGGCTAAATACTATTGGCATCCCCACAGTACGTTAAGGGACACCTTCCTTTTAAGGGGTAGTCAGTTGAAGGGAAGTGCTAAAGGGAGTCCGGTCTTTTACTTAAGGGGTTGTCAAAATTCGAATACTGTTAATGGCACCTTTGCTTAGATTTATTTAAGAAAGATGTGGATCCGCTACAAGGTTTGTCTAAACCTTTGCTTAATTTTATATATATTGATCCTTTCCATCCAATTGAAGTAGATTTTCAAATAGTTGTTCACCCAACTTTTAGGAAAATACCTCACTTAGGATTGGAGTTATGTTCTTCCAAAGTTTTAATGGATTATTTTGCTTCTAAGTATCCACCACATGATGTGTTTGATTCTAATAGTTCGCAGGTTCGCCATCTTTGAAGAACCTTTTGAAGTTCCCGAATTTTTTGTTCTCTATCCACTTTCGAGTGTAGAAAGAACTAAGTGTGGGGGAAACTTCAATAAATCGATAGCTTCAATATTTATATTTTGTGCTACTATTTTCATGAAGTGTTACTAGAATTGCAGATTGTTTTCTCGGGAAGACTACCAGATTTTCAGATTGTTGGTGTACGGGACGATGACCAGAGGGTCAGGCTGAGGACGTTAAACTAAGCGCTGAATGGGAGGCAACCCATAGGTTTGGTATTTTCTATCCTTTTATTTTTAATTTTCTTCTTTTCCATATCATATTTGAATTTCCCACCTTATTTTACTTTGGACGAATCAATTACATTGAGGACAATGTAGAGTTTAAGTGTGGGGGAGTGTTTCCATATTTTGAATTTACAGATTTTGACCAGCTGTGTAGCGGGTCTTTTCTTTATTTTCTTGCATTATGACCAGCTGTGTAGCGGGTCTTGAAAAAAATAAATAAAATAAATAAATATTAGACCAGCTGTGTAGCGGGTCTCAAAAAAAAAAAAATGCATATTCCGTCTTCTTTGTGTAGCGGACATCATTCTCTATCCAGCTGCGTAGCGGATATTCTGTTTGTTTGCTCGAGGACTAGCAAAAGCCAGTGTGGGGGAATTTGATAAGTTCACTTTGCACATATATTTTGTGTTAATTCCATACAAGTATTTGTTGGTTTTCTTGCAAATCATCGGGTGTTACGCTTGTTTTCTCTTAGTTGTGTGTTATTAATTGAATAATTTAAAAAGAAGTGAATTTGAGCTTAGTTGTGCAATAAAAGAAGCTAGCTAAAAGTGAAGAAGGGCCAAAGACCAAATGTAGCGTTCAAATACAAGATTTCTACTTTTCATTATGTAGAGGACGAGACGGCGAAGCCAACGGCGAAAGAACGGAGTCATTCGAGTTCGTATGAAGAAGTTAAGGGCAAAATTGCCAGGCTAAATACTATTGGCATCCCCACAATACGTTAAGGGACACCTTCCTTTTAAGGGGTAGTCAGTTGAAGGGAAGTGCTAAAGGGAGTCCGGTCTTTTACTTAAGGGGTTGTCAAAATTCGAATAGTGTTAATGGCACCTTTGCTTAGATTTATTTAAGAAAGATGTGGATCCGCTACAAGGTTTGTCTAAACCTTTGCTTAATTTTATATATATTGATCCTTTCCATCCAATTGAAGTAGATTTTCAAATAGTTGTTCACCCAACTTTTAGGAAAATACCTCACTTAGGATTGGAGTTATGTTCTTCCAAAGTTTTAATGGATTATTTTGCTTCTAAGTATCCACCACATGATGTGTTTGATTCTAATAGTTCGCAGGTTCGCCATCTTTGAAGAACCTTTTGAAGTTCCCGAATTTTTTGTTCTCTATCCACTTTCGAGTGTAGAAAGAACTAAGTGTGGGGAAACTTCAATAAATCGATAGCTTCAATATTTATATTTTGTGCTACTATTTTCATGAAGTTGTTACTAGAATTGCAGATTGTTTTCTGGGCAGACTACCAGATTTTCAGATTGTTGGTGTACGGACGATGACCAGAGGGTCAGGCTGAGGACGTTAAACTAAGCGCTGAATGGGAGGCAACCCATAGGTTTGGTATTTTCTATCCTTTTATTTTTAATTTTCTTTTTTTTCCATATCATATTTGAATTTCCCACCTTATTTTACTTTGGACGAATCAATTACATTGAGGACAATGTAGAGTTTAAGTGTGGGGGAGTGTTTCCATATTTTGAATTTACAGATTTTGACCAGCTGTGTAGCGGGTCTTTTCTGTTTTTTCTTGCATTATGACCGGGTCTTTTATTTTTTTCTTGCATTATGACCAGCTGTGTAGCGGGTCTTGAAATAAATAAATAAAATAAATAAATATTAGACCAGCTGTGTAGCGGGTCTCAAAAAAAAAAAATGCATATTCCGTCTTGCTGTGTAGCGGACATCATTCTCTATCCAGCTGCGTAGCGGATATTCTGTTTGTTTGCTCGAGGACTAGCAAAAGCCAGTGTGGGGGAATTTGATAAGTTCACTTTGCACATATATTTTGTGTTAATTCCATACAAGTATTTGTTGGTTTTCTTGCAAATCATCGGGTGTTACGCTTGTTTTCTCTTAGTTGTGTGTTATTAATTTTATAATTTAAAAAGAAGTGAATTTGAGCTTAGTTGTGCAATAAAAGAAGCTAGCTAAAAGTGAAGAAGGGCCAAAGACCAAATGTAGCGTTCAAATACAAGATTTCTACTTTTCATTATGTAGAGGACGATACGGCGAAGCCAACGGCGAAAGAACGGAGTCATTCAGAGTTCGTATGAAGAAGTTAAGGGCAAAATTGCCAGGCTAAATACTATTGGCATCCCCACAGTACGTTAAGGGACACCTTCCTTTTAAGGGGTAGTCAGTTGAAGGGAAGTGCTAAAGGGAGTCCGGTCTTTTACTTAAGGGGTTGTCAAAATTCGAATACTGTTAATGGCACCTTTGCTTAGATTTATTTAAGAAATATGTGGATCCGCTACAAGGTTTGTCTAAACCTTTGCTTAATTTTATATATATTGATCCTTTCCATCCAATTGAAGTAGATTTTCAAATAGTTGTTCACCCAACTTTTAGGAAAATACCTCACTTAGGATTGGAGTTATGTTCTTCCAAAGTTTTAATGGATTATTTTGCTTCTAAGTATCCACCACATGATGTGTTTGATTCTAATAGTTCGCAGGTTCGCCATTCTGAAGAACCTTTTGAAGTTCCCGAATTTTTTGTTCTCTATCCACTTTCGAGTGTAGAAAGAACTAAGTGTGGGGGAAACTTCAATAAATCGATAGCTTCAATATTTATATTTTGTGCTACTATTTTCATGAAGTTGTTACTAGAATTGCAGATTGTTTTTGGGAAGACTACCAGATTTTCAGATTGTTGGTGTACGGACGATGACCCAGAGGGTCAGGCGAGGACGTTAAACTAAGCGCTGAATGGGAGGCAACCCATAGGTTTGGTATTTTCTATCCTTTTATTTTTAATTTTCTTTTTTTCCATATCATATTTGAATTTCCCACCTTATTTTACTTTGGACTAATCAATTACATTGAGGACAATGTAGAGTTTAAGTGTGGGGGAGTGTTTCCATATTTTGAATTTACAGATTTTGACCAGCTGTGTAGCGGGTCTTTTATTTGTTTTCTTGCATTATGACCAGCTGTGTAGCGGGTCTTTAAAAAAATAAATAAAATAAATAAATATTAGACCAGCTGTGTAGCGGGTCTCAAAAAAAAAAATGCATATTCCGTCTTGCTGTGTAGCGGACATCATTCTCTATCCAGCTGCGTAGCGGATATTCTGTTTGTTTGCTCGAGGACTAGCAAAAGCCAGTGTGGGGGAATTTGATAAGTTCACTTTGCACATATATTTTGTGTTAATTCCATACAAGTATTTGTTGGTTTTCTTGCAAATCATCGGGTGTTACGCTTGTTTTCTCTTAGTTGTGTGTTATTAATTGAATAATTTAAAAAGAAGTGAATTTGAGCTTAGTTGTGCAATAAAAGAAGCTAGCTAAAAGTGAAGAAGGGCCAAAGACCAAATGTAGCGTTCAAATACAAGATTTCTACTTTTCATTATTATGTAGAGGACGATACGAAGCGAAGCCAACGGCAAAGAAAGAACAGAGTCATTCAGAGTTCGTATGAAGAGGTTAAGGGCAAAATTTGCCAGGCTAAATACTATTGGCATCCCCACAGTACGTTAAGGGACACCTTCCTTTTAAGGGGTAGTCAGTTGAAGGGAAGTGCTAAAGGGAGTCCGGTCTTTTACTTAAGGGGTTGTCAAAATTCGAATACTGTTAATGGCACCTTTGCTTAGATTTATTTAAGAAAGATGTGGATCCGCTACAAGGTTTGTCTAAACCTTTGCTTAATTTTATATATATTGATCCTTTCCATCCAATTGAAGTAGATTTTCAAATAGTTGTTCACCCAACTTTTAGGAAAATACCTCACTTAGGATTGGAGTTATGTTCTTCCAAAGTTTTAATGGATTATTTTGCTTCTAAGTTTCCCCCACACGATGTGTTTGATTCTAATAGTTCGCAGGTTCGCCATCTTTGAAGAACCTTTTGAAGTTCCCGAATTTTTTGTTCTCTATCCACTTTCGAGTGTAGAAAGAACTAAGTGTGGGGGAAACTTCAATAAATCGATAGCTTCAATATTTATATTTTGTGCTACTATTTTCATGAAGCTGTTACTAGAATTGCAGATTGTTTCTGGGAAGACTACCAGATTTTTCAGATTGTTGGTGTACGGACGATGACCGGAGGGTCAGCTGAGGACGTTAAACTAAGCGCTGAATGGGAGGCAACCCATAGGTTTGGTATTTTCTATCCTTTTATTTTTAATTTTCTTTTTTTCCATATCATATTTGAATTTCCCACCTTATTTTACTTTGGACGAATCAATTACATTGAGGACAATGTAGAGTTTAAGTGTGGGGGAGTGTTTCCATATTTTGAATTTCTGATTTTGACCTGTGCTGTGTGCGGGTCTTTTTTTATTTTTTTCTTGCATTATGACCAGCTGTGTGTAGCGGGTCTTGAAAAAAATAAATAAAATAAATAAATATTAGACCAGCTGTGTAGCGGGTCTCAAAAAAAAAAAAAAATGCATATTCCGTCTTTTGTGTAGCGGACATCATTCTCTATCCATTTGTGTAGCGGATATTCTGTTTGTTTGCTCGAGGACTAGCAAAAGCCAGTGTGGGGGAATTTGATAAGTTCACTTTGCACATATATTTTGTGTTAATTCCATACAAGTATTTGTTGGTTTTCTTGCAAATCATCGGGTGTTACGCTTGTTTTCTCTTAGTTGTGTGTTATTAATTGAATAATTTAAAAAGAAGTGAATTTGAGCTTAGTTGTGCAATAAAAGAAGCTAGCTAAAAGTGAAGAAGGGCCAAAGACCAAATGTAGCGTTCAAATACAAGATTTCTACTTTTCATTATGTAGAGGACGAGACGGCGAAGCCAACGGCGAAAGAACGGAGTCATTCAGAGTTCGTATGAAGAAGTTAAGGGCAAAATTGCCATGCTAAATACTATTGGCATCCCCACACAGACGTTAAGGGACACCTTCCTTTTAAGGGGTAGTCAGTTGAAGGGAAGTGCTAAAGGGAGTCCGGTCTTTTACTTAAGGGGTTGTCAAAATTCGAATATTGTTAATGGCACCTTTGCTTAGATTTATTTAAGAAAGATGTGGATCCGCTACAAGGTTTGTCTAAACCTTTGCTTAATTTTATATATATTGATCCTTTCCATCCAATTGAAGTAGATTTTCAAATAGTTGTTCACCCAACTTTTAGGAAAATACCTCACTTAGGATTGGAGTTATGTTCTTCCAAAGTTTTAATGGATTATTTTGCTTCTAAGTATCCACCACATGATGTGTTTGATTCTAATAGTTCGCAGGTTCGCCATGTTGAAGAACCTTTTGAAGTTCCCGAATTTTTTGTTCTCTATCCACTTTCGAGTGTAGAAAGAACTAAGTGTGGGGGAAACTTCAATAAATCGATAGCTTCAATATTTATATTTTGTGCTACTATTTTCATGAAGATGTTACTAGAATTGCAGATTGTTTTCTGGGAAGACTACCAGATTTTCAGATTGTTGGTGTACGGACGATGACCAGAGGGTCAGGTGAGGACGTTAAACTAAGCGCTGAATGGGAGGCAACCCATAGGTTTGGTATTTTCTATCCTTTTATTTTTAATTTTCTTTTTTTCCATATCATATTTGAATTTCCCACCTTATTTTACTTTGGATTTAATCAATTACATTGAGGACAATGTAGAGTTTAAGTGTGGGGGAGTGTTTCCATATTTTGAATTTACAGATTTTGACCCGGGTCTTTTTGTTTTTTCTTGCATTATGACCAGGGTCGGGTCTTTTCTTTTTTTTCTTGCATTATGACCAGCTGTGTAGCGGGTCTTGAAAAAAATAAATAAAATAAATAAATATTAGATTAGACTGTGTGTAGCGGGTCTCAAAAAAAAAAAATGCATATTCCGTCTTGCTGTGTAGCGGACATCATTCTCTATCCGCTGCGTAGCGGATATTCTGTTTGTTTGCTCGAGGACTAGCAAAAGCCAGTGTGGGGGAATTTGATAAGTTCACTTTGCACATATATTTTGTGTTAATTCCATACAAGTATTTGTTGGTTTTCTTGCAAATCATCGGGTGTTACGCTTGTTTTCTCTTAGTTGTGTGTTATTAATTGAATAATTTAAAAAGAAGTGAATTTGAGCTTAGTTGTGCAATAAAAGAAGCTAGCTAAAAGTGAAGAAGGGCCAAAGACCAAATGTAGCGTTCAAATACAAGATTTCTACTTTTCATTATGTAGAGGACGAGACGGCGAAGCCAACGGCGAAAGAACGGAGTCATTCGAGTTCGTATGAAGAAGTTAAGGGCAAAATTTGCCAGGCTAAATACTATTGGCATCCCCACAAGACGTTAAGGGACACCTTCCTTTTAAGGGGTAGTCAGTTGAAGGGAAGTGCTAAAGGGAGTCCGGTCTTTTACTTAAGGGGTTGTCAAAATTCGAATATTGTTAATGGCACCTTTGCTTAGATTTATTTAAGAAAGATGTGGATCCGCTACAAGGTTTGTCTAAACCTTTGCTTAATTTTATATATATTGATCCTTTCCATCCAATTGAAGTAGATTTTCAAATAGTTGTTCACCCAACTTTTAGGAAAATACCTCACTTAGGATTGGAGTTATGTGCTTCCAAAGTTTTAATGGATTATTTTGCTTCTAAGTATCCACCACATGATGTGTTTGATTCTAATAGTTCGCAGGTTCGCCATGCTGAAGAACCTTTTGAAGTTCCCGAATTTTTTGTTCTCTATCCACTTTCGAGTGTAGAAAGAACTAAGTGTGGGGGAAACTTCAATAAATCGATAGCTTCAATATTTATATTTTGTGCTAATATTTTCATGAAGATGTTACTAGAATTGCAGATTGTTTTCTGGGCAGACTACCAGATTTTCAGATTGTTGGTGTACGGACGATGACCAGAGGGTCAAGCTGAGGACGTTAAACTAAGCGCTGAATGGGAGGCAACCCATAGGTTTGGTATTTTCTATCCTTTTATTTTTAATTTCCTTCTTTTGCGTATCATATTTGAATTTCCCACCTTATTTTACTTTGGACGAATCAATTACATTGAGGACAATGTAGAGTTTAAGTGTGGGGGAGTGTTTCCATATTTTGAATTTACAGATTTTGACCAGCTGTGTAGCGGGTCTTTTCTGTTTTTTCTTGCATTATGACCAGCTGTGTAGCGGGTCTTTTCTTTGTTTTCTTGCATTATGACCAGCTGTGTAGCGGGTCTTGAAATAAATAAATAAAATAAATAAATATTAGACCAGCTGTGTAGCGGGTCTCAAAAAAAAAAAAATGCATATTCCGTCTTGCTGTGTAGCGGACATCATTCTCTATCCAGCTGTGTAGCGGATATTCTGTTTGTTTGCTCGAGGACTAGCAAAAGCCAGTGTGGGGGAATTTGATAAGTGCACTTTGCACATATATTTTGTGTTAATTCCATACAAGTATTTGTTGGTTTTCTTGCAAATCATCGGGTGTTACGCTTGTTTTCTCTTAGTTGTGTGTTATTAATTGAATAATTTAAAAAGAAGTGAATTTGAGCTTAGTTGTGCAATAAAAGAAGCTAGCTAAAAGTGAAGAAGGGCCAAAGACCAAATGTAGCGTTCAAATACAAGATTTCTACTTTTCATTATGTAGAGGACGAGACGCCGAAAGAACGGAGTCATTCAGAGTTCGTATGAAGAAGTTAAGGGCAAAATTGCCAGGCTAAATACTATTGGCATCCCCACAGTACGTTAAGGGACACCTTCCTTTTAAGGGGTAGTCAGTTGAAGGGAAGTGCTAAAGGGAGTCCGGTCTTTTACTTAAGGGGTTGTAAAAATTCGAATACTGTTAATGGCACCTTTGCTTAGATTTATTTAAGAAATATGCGGATCCGCTACAAGGTTTGTCTAAACCTTTGCTTAATTTTATATATATTGATCCTTTCCATCCAATTGAAGTAGATTTTCAAATAGTTGTTCACCCAACTTTTAGGAAAATACCTCACTTAGGATTGGAGTTATGTTCTTCCAAAGTTTTAATGGATTATTTTGCTTCTAAGTATCCACCACATGATGTGTTTGATTCTAATAGTTCGCGGGTTCGCCATCTTTGAAGAACCTTTTGAAGTTCCCGAATTTTTTGTTCTCTATCCACTTTCGAGTGTAGAAAGAACTAAGTGTGGGGGAACTTCAATAAATCGATAGCTTCAATATTTATATTTTGTGCTAATATTTTCATGAAGATGTTACTAGAATTGCAGATTGTTTTCTGGGCAGACTACCAGATTTTCAGATTGTTGGTGTACGGAAGATGACCAGAGGGTCAGGCTGAGGACATTAAACTAAGCGCTGAATGGGAGGCAACCCATAGGTTTGGTATTTTCTATCCTTTTATTTTTAATTTTCTTTTTTTCCATATCATATTTGAATTTCCCACCTTATTTTACTTTGGACGAATCAATTACATTGAGGACAATGTAGAGTTTAAGTGTGGGGGAGTGTTTCCATATTTTGAATTTACAGATTTTGACCAGCTGTGTAGCGGGTCTTTTCTGTTTTTTCTTGCATTATGACCAGCTGTGTAGCGGGTCTTTTCTTTGTTTTCTTGCATTATGACCAGCTGTGTAGCGGGTCTCAAAAAAAAAATGCATATTCCGTCTTGCTGTGTAGCGGACATCATTCTCTATCCAGCTGTGTAGCGGATATTCTGTTTGTTTGCTCGAGGACTAGCAAAAGCCAGTGTGGGGGAATTTGATAAGTGCACTTTGCACATATATTTTGTGTTAATTCCATACAAGTATTTGTTGGTTTTCTTGCAAATCATCGGGTGTTACGCTTGTTTTCTCTTAGTTGTGTGTTATTAATTGAATAATTTAAAAAGAAGTGAATTTGAGCTTAGTTGTGCAATAAAAGAAGCTAGCTAAAAGTGAAGAAGGGCCAAAGACCAAATGTAACGTTCAAATACAAGATTTCTACTTTTCATTATGTAGAGGACGAGACGGCGAAGCCAACGGCGAAAGAACGGAGTCATTCAGAGTTCGTATGAAGAGGTTAAGGGCAAAATTGTCAGGCTAAATACTATTGGCATCCCCACAGTACGTTAAGGGACACCTTCCTGTTAAGGGGTAGTCAGTTGAAGGGAAGTGCTAAAGGGAGTCCGGTCTTTTACTTAAGGGGTTGTCAAAATTCGAATACTGTTAATGGCACCTTTGCTTAGATTTATTTAAGAAAGATGCGGATCCGCTACAAGGTTTGTCTAAACCTTTGCTTAATTTTATATATATTGATCCTTTCCATCCAATTGAAGTAGATTTTCAAATAGTTGTTCACCCAACTTTTAGGAAAATACCTCACTTAGGATTGGAGTTATGTGCTTCCAAAGTTTTAATGGATTATTTTGCTTCTAAGTATCCACCACATGATGTGTTTGATTCTAATAGTTCGCAGGTTCGCCATGCTGAAGAACCTTTTGAAGTTCCCGAATTTTTTGTTCTCTATCCACTTTCGAGTGTAGAAAGAACTAAGTGTGGGGGAAACTTCAATAAATCGATAGCTTCAATATTTATATTTTGTGCTAATATTTTCATGAAGATGTTACTAGAATTGCAGATTGTTTTCTGGGCAGACTACCAGATTTTCAGATTGTTGGTGTACGGACGATGACCAGAGGGTCAGGCTGAGGACATTAAACTAAGCGCTGAATGGGAGGCAACCCATAGGTTTGGTATTTTCTATCCTTTTATTTTTAATTTCCGTCTTTTGCGTATCATATTTGAATTTCCCACCTTATTTTACTTTGGACGAATCAATTACATTGAGGACAATGTAGAGTTTAAGTGTGGGGGAGTGTTTCCATATTTTGAATTTACAGATTTTGACCAGCTGTGTAGCGGGTCTTTTCTGTTTTTTCTTGCATTATGACCAGCTGTGTAGCGGGTCTTTTCTTTGTTTTCTTGCATTATGACCAGCTGTGTAGCGGGTCTTTAAATAAATAAATAAAATAAATATATATTAGACCAGCTGTGTAGCGGGTCTCAAAAAAAAAAAATGCATATTCCGTCTTTTTGTAGTAGGACATCATTCTCTATCCAAAATCTGTGTAGCGGATATTCTGTTTGTTTGCTCGAGGACTAGCAAAAGCCAGTGTGGGGGAATTTGATAAGTGCACTTTGCACATATATTTTGTGTTAATTCCATACAAGTATTTGTTGGTTTTCTTGCAAATCATCGGGTGTTACGCTTGTTTTCTCTTAGTTGTGTGTTATTAATTGAATAATTTAAAAAGAAGTGAATTTGAGCTTAGTTGTGCAATAAAAGAAGCTAGCTAAAAGTGAAGAAGGGCCAAAGACCAAATGTAACGTTCAAATACAAGATTTCTACTTTTCATTATGTAGAGGACGAGACGGCGAAGCCAACGGAGAAAGAACGGAGTCATTCAGAGTTCGTATGAAGAAGTTAAGGGCAAAATTGCCAGGCTAAATACTATTGGCATCCCCACATGACGTTAAGGGACACCTTCCTTGTTAAGGGGTAGTCAGTTGAAGGGAAGTGCTAAAGGGAGTCCGGTCTTTTACTTAAGGGGTTGTAAAAATTCGAATACTGTTAATGGCACCTTTGCTTAGATTTATTTAAGAAAGATGCGGATCCGCTACAAGGTTTGTCTAAACCTTTGCTTAATTTTATATATATTGATCCTTTCCATCCAATTGAAGTAGATTTTCAAATAGTTGTTCACCCACCTTTTAGGAAAATACCTCACTTAGGATTGGAGTTATGTTCTTCCAAAGTTTTAATGGATTATTTTGCTTCTAAGTATCCACCACATGATGTGTTTGATTCTAATAGTTCGCAGGTTCGCCATGCTGAAGAACCTTTTGAAGTTCCCGAATTTTTGTTCTCTATCCACTTTCGAGTGTAGAAAGAACTAAGTGTGGGGGAAACTTCAATAAATCGATAGCTTCAATATTTATATTTTGTGCTAATATTTTCATGAAGATGTTACTAGAATTGCAGATTGTTTTTGGGAAGACTACCAGATTTTCAGATTGTTGGTGTACGGACGATGACCGAGGGTCATTAACGAGGACATTAAACTAAGCGCTGAATGGGAGGCAACCCATAGGTTTGGTATTTTCTATCCTTTTATTTTTAATTTTCTTCTTTTCCGTATCATATTTGAATTTCCCACCTTATTTTACTTTGGACGAATCAATTACATTGAGGACAATGTAGAGTTTAAGTGTGGGGGAGTGTTTCCATATTTTGAATTTACAGATTTTGACCAGCTGTGTAGCGGGTTTTTTCTTTGTTTTCTTGCATTATGACCAGCTGTGTAGCGGGTCATGAAAAATAAAAAATAAAAATAAAATTAATATATTAGACCAGCTGTGTAGCGGGTCTCAAAAAAAAATGCATATTCCGTCTTGTTGTGTAGCGGACATCATTCTCTATCCAATGTGTAGCGGGGGTTTGATAAGTGCAAAACTTTGGGAATTTGATATATTTGCACATATATGTTAATTCCATACAAGTATTTGTTGGTTTTCTTGCAAATCATCGGGTGTTACGCTTGTTTTCTCTTAGTTGTGTGTTATTAATTGAATAATTTAAAAAGAAGTGAATTTGAGCTTAGTTGTGCAATAAAAGAAGCTAGCTAAAAGTGAAGAAGGGCCAAAGACCAAATGTAACGTTCAAATACAAGATTTCTACTTTTCATTATGTAGAGGACGAGACGGCGAAGCCAACGGAGAAAGAACGGAGTCATTCAGAGTTCGTATGAAGAGGTTAAGGGCAAAATTCGGCTAAATACTATTGGCATCCCCACAGTACGTTAAGGGACACCTTCCCGTTAAGGGGTAGTCAGTTGAAGGGAAGTGCTAAAGGGAGTCCGGTCTTTTACTTAAGGGGTTGTCAAAATTCGAATACTGTTAATGGCACTGCAAAGCCGGTGTGGGGGAATTTGATAAGTGCACTTTGCACATATATTTTGTGTTAATTCCATACAAGTATTTGTTGGTTTTCTTGCAAATCATCGGGTGTTACGCTTGTTTTCTCTTAGTTGTGTGTTATTAATTGAATAATTTAAAAGAAGTGAATTTGAGCTTAGTTGTGCAATAAAAGAAGCTAGCTAAAAGTGAAGAAGGGCCAAAGACCAAATGTAACGTTCAAATACAAGATTTCTACTTTTCATTATGTAGAGGACGAGACGGCGAAGCCAACGGAGAAAGAACGGAGTCATTCAGAGTTCGTATGAAGAAGTTAAGGGCAAAATTGTCAGGCTAAATACTATTGGCATCCCCACAGTACGTTAAGGGACACCTTCCTGTTAAGAGGTAGTCAGTTGAAGGGAAGTGCTAAAGGGAGTCCGGTCTTTTACTTAAGGGGTTGTCAAAATTCGAATACTGTTAATGGCACCTGCAATAGCGGTGATGGTGGCTGTTGGGAGAACGAAGCTCGAGCATAAGTTGTTGGCATAGATGGAGCTCGAGCTGTTAACGATGATGATGGAGTTTTGGCTCGAGTTTTGGGTTGAAACTCGAGTGGTGTTGCTAGTGGTTGCTGAGAAGGAAACTGCATGGAGCTGCTGCCATGGTTTACCGGTGATGAATGGAGCTTCTCGGTGATGGAATTCGAGTTCTATAGCAATGTTGAGCTCAACGGTGCTGCATGCATGATCGGAAGTGGAACGATAATGGTGCTCGGGATGCTACTGTTGTTCGGAGAGATTTCCAGGGGAAGATGAGCTCGAGTTGGAGATGAAGCTCATGGATGCTGTTGACAATGATGGAAAGAACGTGATGCACATGGAGGAGAAAACGTGAAAGCATGGGAGAACATATGGGTTCACGTGAAGTATGACTTGGTTCGAGCACGGGGTGTTAGAAAATAGCATCGGAGCATGTGTTGGCTGTTAGAAAAGAAAGAAAAGAAAGGTGTTCCCATCACATGCCCACGTGCAGAGACCAATTCTTGCAGCACATTCGCATAGGAACAGAGAAAGTGACCGTCCACCAGATGCACGCGGGGCAGAGTTTGTCGGGTATTTTACCCTATAAATAGGGATCGAATTCTTCTCCCAAAACACACCTCGACACCTCTCTTCTTCTCTTCTTCTCTCGAGTTTCTTCTCCTGTTAATTCTTCTTCTTTTAGTTTTATTCTTCTTGATTCTTAATCTTAGGGTTACCCCATTTGGGGGAACCCAAGTTAGTTCTTTTATATATTTTTATGGGTTTTAGTAAATCCATGTGTAGCTAAATTCACTGATTAGGGATGATTTCAAGGTCCTAAAAAATGGAATTATAATTCTTATTACGAGTTTATTTTAAGTAGATTTTTCTGATCGATTGTCTCTATTATTTGTAGTGTCTAAGATTGTTATTGGGTTATTCAACTGGCCATTTGAATTAATCTGATAATAATTCTTCTACTAGTATTGGGGTTGGTGATACGTGTAATAGTCACTAAAGGCCATACACAAGTAGTATATCGCAAGAGCTGACAGAGGGATTCTGTTAAACAATTGTGTATAGAGATGACACTAGTAAACAGACCGAGCTTATGCGTCTGATGCTAGGATCAACCTAAATTCACAAAACATAATGCATTCGACTGGGTTACACCTTGAGAGCTTATTCATGGTGGCTCAGATGGATAGAATCTGGTAGTCGAGCGCTTCCGTATCTAGTGGCAACAGGAATTTCGTGGATAACAGAGCTTATTGTTATTCTACGGTTGGTGATAATAGAAATTCTATAAGAGGTAAACAAGTATTTTAATTAAGTTTCTGTTCAGTGGCGGCGAATGATTCCTTGATCATATTTGTCTTATTATTATCTTTTTATTTTATTTTAATCAAACCAAACCCCCTTTGTTACTTTATTTTTCTGAACTAAATAACATATCAATTACACAGCTCTCTGTGGAATCGATATCTTACTACCGCTATATTACCAGTTAATTAGTGGAAATATTTGTAATTAATTTGTTGCGCTTACGACACGCACCAGTGGGGCTTCCCGTTGCGTTGGTTCTTCACATTTTGGCTGGTGGCCCATAGTTGGGGCCTCCCTTTCCCCCTTTCGTTTACCATGTTCACGGAGGATGAGCCGACATTAAATTGCTTGCTGATGAGGCACCTATTCACGTGAGTTTTACGCGTGTCTTCGGTTCGAGTTGGCCTAGTTCTTTCCAGTAATGCTGGTGATGTCATTGCGGATCGTCTGGCGGCTTCATGGAGTTCGTAGAATGTTTGGAAGCGCAAGTTCTCTAGCAAGGCACGGTAAATAGGAACCATACTATTGATGCACACATTCACCAGCTATTGCTCGGTCACGTTTAGGTCGTGACAGTCGAGTGCTTGAACCCTGACCTTTTGATGAAATCATTCAAATGTTCGTTATCCCACTGGTACATTCTTCCGAGGTCTGAGAAAGTAACTTGCTCAGACACGAAGAAGTATTTCTTGTAAAACGCAGTGACCATGCTACTCCAGTTTGGAATGTTGTTCGGCGGGATGTTGTTGTACCATGTATACGCCCTTCCAGTAAGTGATTTTGAGAATTACCTTAAACGAAGAACGTGATTATATTCATGTTCACCTAGGGATTCCAGGAAACGGGAGACATGCTCATGTGCATTCCCGGTACCATCGTACAGGGTAAATTGAGGAGAGGAGTACCCCCTTGGGAGAGGGATTCTCTGCATTTCGGATGGATAAGGGGGTTGGTGATGATGCATGTCCAATTCATCATTCTTGATTCGGTTGTGGAGAAGTTGTTCCAGATATTCTCGCGTGACGAAGTTGGACGGCTGATTTTTTTTCCAACGAGATTCTAGCGTGAGTTTCCTCATCCACGGAGGCGTGCTCCGCCGAGGTGTTGGTGTCGGGGTTGTTGGAGACGTTCCTAAGCGGCTCTGGAGGATGCGACTCACGTGGTAGTCGCTCTGTCAGGGTCTTGAGAAAGACAAGTACCTCCTTCTGTGTTGAAACCATATCTGTATGGGCTCTGGCGAGCATCTCCTGTCGTTCCATCAAATCAGCGATGGTGACATAAGGACGGATTCCTCTGGTCCCTCCGGTCTCTCGTCCCGTCGGTGGGGTAGTTAGAACCTTAGTTGTGGTCGGAAGTGCCATGCTAGACGAAGAATTAGGGGCCGCAGCGGGGGTTTTGGCCCTGGTGACTGGTGGCGTGACACCCGAAGAGGTATTTTCGTTTCCGTGATTAGAGGGTTGTGCAGAGACACTAGAGGAGGCAGAGGCTCTGTCCCTGGTGATTTGCGGTGTTACGTTGGATAATCGTTGCAATAATTAGTATATGTTACAGAGTTTCGGTAGGGTTGTGGGTAATTACCTTCCTATCCTACACTTAAAATGCCAAGTTACATTGTTACCCTCCATTACTACTATTAGCGCCTCAATTACTACTACCATATCCAAATTTCATCTCACACTCAAGGGCTACCCAGACTCCCAACATTTCTGGGTTTTTTCTCCAAGATTTTTTTCCCACTATAACTCTCCATTTTAATTACCGAAAATCAGAAAACAAAATTAAAATCATGTGAAATTAGTTTTTCATTTAATATGTCCGGAAGTTGAGAGGTAGATAAACAACTTAATACGTTGATAGAAAAACTGTTGAGACATTACTACATCTTATATCTTTCACCTCCATTTATTTCACAGCTCACCGACTTCTTGGTATGTTAGAGCATTGCTCAGTCGAACTCGCATGCGTTTCTATATCAAGCATGTTTGTCAATGTTAGTGATCAAAACTATAAAGTCTTGATTTCTAGTCTACTATAGATAAGGTCTCGTACTAGGATAGAAAGTGTAGTTCATCTCAAGAACTCCATGACAATCATCATACAAGACGAAGGACTACTCAAGGAACCAGTGGATCTTCATCGACTAAAAGGTATGTGGAGACTTGAACTTATGTATCACTGAAAATTCTATCTACTCTATCTCCTATCTTGAGACAAAAGTCGTTTTACTATATAGACTAAAGATATACACATGTGACATTTCGAGCTGAGTATATCTCTCTTATCTATTTCTCGAAATGTGTGTTGGTAAATCTTTCGCTTTAGCCAAGTTCATCTTTGCCTAGTGACGAAAGTCATGTTATGTTTCAATCACTTTGTAAATTGCTCTGACGAAAACTAGTTGTGAATAACAACTATATGACGTCCTCTGAGAATGTTTCAATGATTGAAATAAGAGGTTAGACAATATAACCACTGGGGATATAAAAATTGTTGTGGTAACACATATATGTATAAGTCCTTAGCACTTGAGCCGAAGTTTGCGAACTTTGTTGATCAAGTGAAAACCGAAACTTGAGCAGTCAACCCAGTCCGCGAACTCAATTCTCGAACCCGAGAATTTCTGCTGAAGTTGTAGCTCGGTTTCAGTCCGCGAACTGACGGAAGTTATCGAACCCGAGAATTTCTGCTGGAGTTTGTGAACTCCAACTGGTTACTTGAGTCTGCGAACTTGAGTGGTTATGTCTAAAAACGATGTTCGTGAACTTATTTAAATTATCTAAGGAATGCTATTGCAAATCGTGGCTTTATAGTTCATGAATCGATTCGAGTGAATCACATTGTTTTTGCTTCAATTGTGTCTTATGTAGTACATAAGATCTCATAGCAATTGAAAAACTCTCTAACTAGTTCATTTGAGTCATTTGGACTAGTTATGGTGAAGAAGAATATGGTTGATATGAAAGTTATCATTTGGCTAACCATTTGGTTGGCTAATATTGAACCAACTATTGTACACGTTTGGGTTCGGTTACACAAACCCAAAATCGTCAAGTACATGTGTGTATGGCAAGATAAGTTTTCAATCTAACGGTTGAGAGATATTAGCTTGTATCTAATCAGGTTTTCATCTAATGGTGAATATTGAATGCTTTTTTACTAAGCTAACATTGATTGCAAACCCTGATTTGAAAGACTATATAAGGGAGAACTCTAGAAACTGGGAAACCTAATCCCCACACATTCTGTATGATACTAGTTTCCTAAGCTAGAGTCAATTCTCCTTTAACCTTTGGTTTTCTTCTTCTAAAACCAGGATAACGACTTAAAGACTTCATTGGGATTGTGAAGCCAGACCGATACTACTTTTCTCATAGTTGTGTGATCTGATCTTGTTGTTTCTATCGTATGAGTATAATTGTAATAATTGGCTTGAGATTTCTATCTCCAATAGGCAAGATATAAAAGTAATCACAAACATCTTCGTCTCATCATTTGTGATTCCATAATATCTTTTTTCGTTGCATCGATTAAGACTATTGTGAGGTGATTGATAAAACTGAGCTGTTCTTCGGGAATATAAGTCTGGTTTTATTGATTGGTTCCTGTTCACCTTGATTTATCAAAAGACAGAACAAAACTCATAGGTTTATTTGTGGGAGACTAATTTATCTATCTTGTAGACTTTTCTGTGTGAGATAGATTTGTTTTCTAAAGTCTTCGACTTTGGGTCGTATCAACTCTTGGTTGTGGGTGAGATCAGCTAAGGGAATCATGTGTGCAGTATTCTGCTGGGATCATAGGCGTAGGAGCATAACTGTACCTTGGATCAGTGTGAGATTGATTGGGTTCAACTACAGTCCAGACCGAAGTTAATTTGGAGTAGGCTAGTGCCTGTAGCGGGTTAATACAGTGTATGTTTAATCTGGACTAGGTCCCGGGGTTTTTCTATATTTGCGGTTTCCTCGTTAACAAAATTCCGGTGTCTGTGTTATTTCTTTTCTGCATTATATTTTGTTATATAATTAAAATAATACAGGTTGTGCGTTGTTCAATTAATTAGAATATCCGACCTTATTGGTTGTTAATTTAAATTGATTGACACTTGGATATTGGTATTTGGTACCATCCAAGTTATCCCTATTTGATTAAGACTCGCGAATTATATTTGCTTGAGTAAATCAACTTGAGATATTGAGATAATAACTCCTTGAGTATTTTCTATTGATTAAGTCTAGTGGATTATCTAAAAAACAACTCGGAGTTGTCCATACAGATTGCTAATCGAAATATTGGGTGAGGTTGTTAGACCCCAGCTTTTTCAATTGGTATCAGAGCAGTCAAACACGTTCAAGACCTCACAAGTCTGTGTTTATAGCGATCTGACTCTATGGATGACAAAGTCTCTTATAACGCTTCACCAGGATTAAAAAACAATGGTAGAAGAAATTTTGATAAACTAGTTATCCTTAAAAGGTTGGATGAACACATCCAGATCAATTCTGATCTTATTGCAGAAATTGCAATCCTAAAGGATTTGAAACCCGATTTAAGTTCCTTAATGGATATGGGTAACTATAATAGTTCCTCTCTGAGGAACCTGTATATATCAGATGATAAACAACGTATAAAGGTTGTGAAAACTGATGTGACTCAGAACTGTTCTACCAAGATTAAAGGGTTAGTCTATGTTTGTTTTGTGATTCCTCTAATCACTTTCAACATAAGTGTGTGTCTTTTCAAAAGAGTTTAAAAGTTGCAAGTGATCTTTATAAGAAAACTAAATAACTTCTTGTGTCTCTAAAAAGACATACATGACTATTAAAAAACACCAAAAAGGACAGCACTAATAGTATGGGAGCATTTGCTTTAAAATCAACATCACCTTTTCAATGTTCCTTGATAGTGGGTGTAGCAGACATATGACAGGTGATCTTACTTGGTTTGTTTCTGCAGAAGACTATGAAGGAGGACCAGTAACATTTGGAGATGGAAGATGTTGCTTCATAAGTAAGAAGGGAACGATCAAGTTACCTGGCGTACCTGAAATTCATGACGTAGTCTACGTAAAATGTATGACTGCAAATCTTCTTTCGATTAGTCAAATTTGTGACAAGGGCCATCGAGTTGTCTTCAATGCAAATGGATGTGACATTGTAATTTTTCAAGGAACTCGTGGTAAAAACAACTGTTATCTTCTCGATACTCAGTTTAGCAATTGTTGTAATTTGACTAAGGTGTAATCCACACATCTTTGGCATGAACGTTTTGGTCACATCAATTATCGCCTTCTAACTAAGATCATTAACAAAGAACTTGTTAGAGGTGTTCCAAAAATCAATGCAAAGATTGAAGGTGTATGTGGTGCCTGTCAAAAGGGTAAACAAACAAAAGTTCACCATAAATCATCTCGAGATATTCTCACCAAAGCCCCACTTGATTTAATTCATATGGATCTCTTCAGACAAATTCAACAGCCCATTGTTGCTGGCAAGAGGTATGCTTTGGTTATGGTAGGTGATTACACCAGATTCACTTGGGTTGCATTTCTATCTCATAAGAATGAAACTCTTGGGGAATTCAATATTATTGTGAGTAGAATCCAGAACGAACAAGGTCGTAAGCTAAATAAAATTATTGTGAGTATTTAATCTCAGAACACAAGTCATGATGGAATCTTCTAATGTTATTATTGATGATATTAGTGATTTCCATCATGATAATTCTCCTACTGAGTTGCATCCAACTGAGACAATTGAGAAAGTCAAGCAAATATCGTAATCAGTTGAAGTCATTCCAACTATTACTGATCCTGATATTTCTAGTGACGAGGAGAAGGACACTGATCAGACCGCCCCTGACGAACCAGAACGTGTTCCCCCTCCATGACACCTCTGGGTTCAAAGGAATCATGATCCAAACAGTATTATTGGAGGAAATGATTTTACAACTAAAACAAGAGGACAACTTCAAAATATTTGCAATTTTGGTTGTTATCTATCTCTTGTAGAACCAAGAAATATTGATGAATCTCTTAATGACCCCGCTTGGGTGAATGCTATGCATGAAGATTTAAATTAATTTCAAAGGCAATATATATGGGAACTCGTACCTTGTTCCTCCAATGTTAATATTGTTGGTACCAAATGGATATTTAAGAATAAGTATGATGAATTTGGCACAATCATTAGAAAAAAAAGCCAGGCTTGTCACTCAAGGATAGTCACAAATTGGAGGTATAGACTTTGATGAAACCTTTTCACCTGTGGCACGCCTTGAGTCCATTAAGCTCTTCTTAGCTCATGCTTGTTTTCTAAAAGTTAAACTTTTCCAGATGGATGTAAAATCTGCATTCCTGAACGGGATTTTAAAAGAAGAAGTCTATGTTGCTCAACCAAAATGAGTTTGAAAACCGTGACTTTCCAGATCATGTTCCAATACTCAAAAAGGCTTTATATGGGTTAAAAAAAGCACCTAGAGCCTGGTTTGAAAAACTTACCACTTCTCTTATTCGGAAAGGTTTCTCAAGAGGTGGAGCTGATAAGACCTTATTTACCAAATGGAGTGGGAAAAACGTTGTCATTGCTCAAGTATATGTAGATGATATTATCTATGGATCAACATCTGAGAAGCTAGCAAAGGACTTTCAAGTTTCACTGGCTAGAGAATTTGAAATGAGCAATGTTGATGAATTAAAATTCTTTTTAGGATTACAAATTCAACAACATAAGGATGGAATTTACTTATCCTAGGAGAAGTATGCAAGGGATCTTGTAACACGATTCGGCTTGGATAAGTCTTTTCCAAAACGGACACCTATGCATACTACTGGTAAATTACATAGAGATGAGAAAGGAGTAAAAGTAGATTAAAAGATGTATCGATCTATTATTGGAAGCCTTTTATATCTAACATATACTAGACTTGATATTTCTTTTAGTGTTGGTTGTTGTGCTAGATTTCAGGATGATCCAAAGGAATATCATCTTGCAGATGTAAAAAGGATCATACGTTATGTCAATCACACTGTCGGGTATGGTCTATCCTACACTTTTGATACTAACACTGACCTTTTCGCCTATTCTGATGCAGATTGGGCAGGATGTGTAGAAGATAGAAAAAGTACATCAGGGGGTTTCTACTATGTAGGACTGAATCTTGTTGCTTGGCACAGTAAGAAATAAAATTCACAATCCCTGTCTACATGCAAAGCAGAGTATATCATTGTTGGGTCATGCTGTACACAACTCTTATGGATGAAACAAATGTTGACAGACTATGGAGTTGATCCTGGAATAATGAAGATCTTTTGTGATAACTCTAGTGCGAATCACTGAGAATACTGTTGAGCACTCAAGAACAAAGCACATTGACATAAGGTACCATTTTATTCGAGATATTTATGAGAATGGTATCATAAATATTGAATTTATGCCTTCCGAACAACAGTTGGCTGATATTCTCACCAAACCATTAGACACTGCCACTTTTCAGCACTTAAGGCAGTCTATTGGTATTGTTTTGGTTCATTAGCTACTTCAGTAACTCTTTCCCCTATGCTTATCTTGATCTTTTGGGCAATTGAGTTGGAACTCCAGTAGGTGAATACCTTGTTTTAGTTGATTCATCCATTTTTTTCTGTTAGTGTGAATAAATCTTTCTTTTCTTTTGAAATTAAGGTCGCTCTTGTTGTTCCCTTGGGAATGACATATTATGGGGGAGAGTTCTTTTGAACTTGTGCTTAATTGACAAATCTTTGTGGGGAGTGCGGTTGTGGAATATTAGAGGGGTTATCTTGAATCTTTATAAACTCCTTGATGAATGCATTTAGCTTTGGCTTTATGATTTCATCTAAACAATATGATATACATTTACCTTTGGTCATGAAATGTCTTTTACGGAAATTTCATTAGGATCCTGTTCTTGTACCTTTGCCAATTTTATTGACAAAAAAGGGGAGAGTTAATATGTAGTTCACACTACAAATACATATGGTTTTCGGATCATTATGTAAGGGGGAGTGGTTTCCATGTGAGATGGAGTATTGACTAGGGGGGAATGAAGTATCACCATAGTATTGTTGTTGAAGTTGTGATGCAATTGGACTTTGACGCTGTGTAATAATATTATGACACTGTATAACAATGATTGAGAACCGATGCTTTTCTCATTGTTATAGCTAATTTGGAGTAGGCTATTATCTGTATCGGCTTAATACAGTGTATGTTTAATTTGGACTAGGTCCCAGGGTTTTTCTGCATTTGCGGTTTCCTCGTTAACAAAATTATGGTGTCTGTGTTATTTCTTTTCCGCATTATATTTTGTTATATAATTAAAATAATACAGGTTGTGCGTTTTTCAATCAATTAGAATATCCCTCCTTATTGGTTGTTGATTTAAATTGATTGACACTTGGATATTGGTCTTTGGTACCATCCAAGTTATCTCTCTTTGATTAAGACTCGCGAATTGTATTTGCTTGAGTAAATCAAATTGAGAGATTGAAATAATAACTCCTTGAGTATTTTCTATTGATTGAGTCTAGTTGATTCTCTAGAAAACAACTCGGAGTTGTCCATACAGATTGCTAATCGAAATATTGGGTGAGGTTGTTAGACCCCAGCTTTTTCATGGTATATCCGAATCCTCCAACGATTTCACCAAAAAATATATCAGATTCAATTTGAGATTTATTTGCAGGAAGCTTCATCAACAAAATTGACTCAACCGATTCTTTTGTGACTCGTCGATTTCATTAAAGATTTAAGCTTAATCGATTTATCACAAAAGGATTGAGTTTGATTAAAATTTCTTAATCTATCGATTCTCCTGGGTTATCTTCAGCTAATTATTAAGGTATTTCTTTTATTGTTTTCTTAATCGACAGTTTTTCAACATCTAGGGTTTATTAGTTTTAGAAATTGATGTTATTGTGAATTGTATTCTATTGTGGTGTGTTGATAAATCTGTGACATTTTTAGGTTTAGTTGATAAACTTAAGTTACTAATACATAGTACTTTACTTGTTTTTAAGATGTCAAATTTTGTGGATAAATCTTGGATGCGTATAACAGGCATTTATAGCCCAGAATACAGAGAAGGGGTTAGAAAATTCATTGATTTTGCAAAGGCCAATGGTACTTGTGCAAAAACATGTGATTTCCCTTGTAGGAAGTGTGAAAATAGACATTGACTTGGATTCTCGATTGTTAGGACCCATCTGTATGAACATGGTGTCGACAAGACATACACCACCTAGAGCTTACATGATGATAGAAAGGATGGTACTTCAACAAGTTTTTCTAAGGGGAAGGCCGTAGTCGAAGAAACGCCTGATAAGAAATCAGATTGTTTGAATTTGAACGATTTTATTGACTCTTCCTTTGGTATTCATCATGACCATGATGGAACACAAATTATAGAATCACCCTTAGAAGATCCAGATGTCGAGAAGCGTTATAATAGGTACAAATCGTTAGCGACAGAGAAGTTATACCCTGGGTGTGAAGACAATCACACAATCCTCTCTTTTATGGTAGAACTGCACAATGTGAAGAAAACTTATAAAATTTCGGGTAACTGTGTCAACATTTTATTGGATTTGTTAAGAGAGTGTCTTACGAAACCTAACAAGTTGCCCAAAAACTATGATGCTATGAGGTCAATGCTTAAGGATCTGGGGATGAAAGCGAAGGCTATTCATACTTGTGAGAATCATTGTATTCTGTATTACGAGGATAATAAGGATTTAATAGAGTGTCTGGTATACAAAATCCGAGGTTTAAGTTGAAAGCTACCAAAGATGGTCCTGTGGTGACAAATGAACCTTGCAAAGTGATGAGATACTTTCCTATAGACGAAAAACTAAAGAAAATGTATTTTCTACCTTGGGTATCAGACTCAATGTTGTGGCACGATCAAACGCAAGTTTTATCTGAATATATGCGTCATCCAATCAATTCATCTCAGTGGGCACAAATAAAACTGAAGTTTCCGTTGTTTGCCGCGGAAGGAAGAAATGTTTGGCTTGGAATATCAACAGATGGGTTTAATCCTCATGGTGTACAGACTTTGAGTTGGAGTTGTTGGCATGTGATCCTTTTGGTTTATAATCTTCCGCCTTCTATGTGTATGAAGTCTGAATTCCAAATGATGACTATGTTGATACCTAGGCGTAAGTCACCGGGTCAAGACATTGATGTTTTTTTTGCGTCCGCTGGTCAACACGCTAAAAAAACTATGGCATGAAGGTGTTCAAGCTTTTGATTCTTTGAAAAGGGAGTATTTTACTCGGAAAGAAACTCTGATGTTTGGCATTCATGAATTGCCTCCACAAGGTGTTTTAAGTGGATGTACCACTCATGGATATTGTGTGTATGTTTGTTGTGCAGAGAAAACTCGAAGTACTTATGTAGGTTATGGCAGAAAGATTGTGTACACTAACTATCATATATTCCTTAAGTCAAGGAACCCATTTATGGATATGACTCTTTTGGTATTAGAGTCACAGGAGCATAAAAGTGCACCCCTGAGACTAACAGGAGCGCAATCGCTTGAGAAGTTGGCCGATGTTCATTACGAACCTGGTAAGTTAGTGGTACGCAAGACAGGTAAATGAAAGAAATATTAGTATGATGAAGAGGAAGGTGATTCTGAGCTTATCACGGGTGCTTTCTTCAAGAAGTGTATTCTTTGGGAACTTGAGTCGTATTATGCCTTGACTATACGGCATTATGTCGACGTGATGCACACGGAAAAGAACATCATGGAACATATTATCTTTGATAAGGATAATAAGGCTATTGTTGCATAAAATAATCATGAAAAATTGAAGGAGAATAAACTACATTGTGGAGAGTGGAAAGAGAAGAAAACAAAGAAAGGAGTAGAGATGGTTCCGCTGTTTATTTTGAGCAAAAAAGAGAAAACCGATTTTTGTCAGATTCTTAAAGATCTAAAAGTTCCCACAAGCTTTTCGTCGAATATAAGTAACAATGTCAATATTGAGCAATTGAACTTGAGAATCTTGAAGTCACATGGCTACCATGTGATTATGGGGTACTTATTACCTGTTCTGCTCCAACATGCCTTTCCAGGAGAGAAATACTTGCGTACCGCGCTTCAACAAGTCAGTTTGTATTTTGGAATTTTGTGCTCAAAGGTGGTTAGGATAAAGTATCTGAACAAAGCTAAGTGGATGATTGCATATGCCACGTGTGTGCTCGAAAAGTATTTCTCGGCTGGATTTTTTGATATAAGCGTGCACAACATGGTTCATTTGGCTGATGAGGCCTTAGTTTGTTGACCTGTTAGGTATCGATGGATGTACCCATTCGAAAGGTGAATTGCTATTTTACTATTTATCCTTTATTTTTATTTATTTTTGTTGTTTTTGTACTTAAATTTACACATACATACTAAATCAGGGCAACGAAGGAGTGCAAAAACATCCCAAATAACAGCAGATACATTGAAGGGTCAATTACGAAGTCGACTGAAATGGATGAATGTGTTAGATTTTCCATGGAGCACATGAAAATGCCGATCAAGGAGGTCACAAAGAAAATTTGGATCCCTCTTAAAGGATGAACATGAATTCAGCGATGTGGGTTCTGTGCTTCATGAAAATTTGGTTCAGGTGAGCCCTATTCATTGGATGCAGATACGTCGGTGGGTAATTTTTTGGAATGATCCAGAAGGTCTCGATGTTTATTACAGGTATTAGTTGGCCATGTTCTATCTATATGTGGACAATGGGTTATTCTATTTATATTTTAATACTATGTATGCTAAATGTATGGATTATTGCGAGAACTGTGAAGCTGATGGGGTTGCAATGGAGGAAGTCGATATGCAAACCAAGTTCCTTAGTTGGTTGTATGAATTAAAAGGTTTGCATTGGCGCTCCTATTTGTTAGCGTAATAATGATGCAGTATGCTGATGTGTTTATTTTCTTTTCGCTTTCATCGCTTATATCAGAAGACAAAATGGATACAGATTTGTGGCGTTACGTTATAGGTCCAGTGTCTCAGAAAGAGTACAAAAGATACCGTGTGAATGGATTTAGTTTTTGTTCCTAAGAAAACCAGGAAAAGGGTAAGACTCGGGACAGTGGTGTCACCGTGGTTGTATCTACCACTTTTAGGAGATCAAAAAGGGACAAAAGACCGGTTACTAACCTAACCCGGTGGTATGGGGTGATCATACAAATCCCAGAGTTGAACTATGGTACATTTAAAGAAATTGTCTTCTACTGTGATTGGGTGAAGGTATAGAATGGAAAAAAGATCTATTAGGATTCAGATTTTCCTTTGGTAAATCTTTCAAGATTGAAAAGCCATACCAAAATTTCGGACGAGCCCGTGATTCTCGCTGAAGAGGCTGCCCAAGTTTTCTACTCCATAGACGTGAAACATCCAGATTGGTGGGTTGTTATTCATACGCCGAGAGGAATGACTTCAGATGTGGACAAAGCAGAGATACCAGGTCGCGACAGTTTTCAAGATATTTTACAAGAGGAACAACATCTACGTAAATTGTTGGAGCAAAAGCGTCTCCCTAGAACAAAGAAATAAAAAATTTCCAATATATTTGCGATCAGTAAGTTTCCTTATAATGCTAGTCATGAATATATGTAGATTCCAATTGCAAGATACTTTGCATTTTATCATATTAATGCTGGGCTTGAATTACAGTTAGTTGTTTTTTTCACCTCCTCCCACCCCCACCCCCCAATTTTAGACATATTTGCTTTCAGATCCCTGTGTAAGTTACTTTATTGTTTCCGCCCCACTTTTTAGCAGCCCTTAAGTTAGAAGATGTTGTTTCCACCCAACATATCCTTTTATCACTACCAAACAAACACTCCTTTTCCCAACAAAATCATCTTCTTTGGGAAAGTAGTTTATGTTTTCTACTAAGAGACAAAAAGCCAGCAGTTATTAGTTTCTCTTCAATAGTTTAGAAGCTGAAGTAAGTGGGAAAAATACAGCAAAATCATCTTCAATTTTAGTTTCTTCTGAATCTTTGAATGAACCATACTCTTCAATCTGCATCTACACAGGTATAGGTTTGTATTCTTTTAAGTGCTGTTTTTCTTCATCTTCCTCTTCATGATTGCATAAAAATGGATTCTATTTTAGTGATCCTTTTTTCATTGTTGCAAATAGAATGCAGAGAAGTGTAATAGCACTTAATGTATTTTTTTCATTTTTTTTGTTACTCTATTTTGTGGTACACTATCTAATGGAAACACTTTGTTTGTGGTGTTGTGTGGTTGCTTTAAGAATTAAGTGTAATCATGATATGGGTTTTGTTTGAATTACATTATTCTACTATGCATATGTGTTTGATTTAAGTTTTGTGGTGGTTGTTAACCTTTTTTTTCTAGGGTTTGATCTGTTTTTTGGGTGAAAATGCAGATTGTTTTTGTTGTTGTTTCTAGGATTTGATTTGTTTTTGAATGAAAATGCAAATTGTTGTCTCTCTTGCAATGTATTTGGTTTTGTTTAACACCAAAGTAATTGTTTTGCAGCAATACTTTTTATACACTGTTGTATGGCGTCAAGGAGGAGCCGCAATCCTAATTCGTCACATGAAAGGGAGATAGACAGGAAAGGAAATAATCCTAAGGTCTATTGTTGGGATGATGAACCAGAGGCAGACAGCTCCAAGGATCCTCTTGCTGAGTATTATAAACTGATTGGGCTCATGACCCCTGAAGAGTTGAAACAGCTCCATAAGCGTGTGAACGACTTCATCGCATGTCATGAAATAGGGCTCAAAGTTAAAGAGGATGAAGCGGCACTCCGGAAGAAAGCTGCTGAAGAATCTGCTTTGCAAGAGGAGTATGACAAGTTCAGAGACGAACAATTTTGTCGTGAACAAGCATTACTTGCAGCAAGTATGCTGCGATATCCTCCACAAGCATATTTTCTAGCCCTTGAGGCTGAACCAGATTGGGAACCTTTTCAGCATGTGCCTGATCCATACTCATCAGATGAGGAGGTAGAGCAGCTCGTGCAGGCTGATTTGGAGGAAGAAATAGAAGAAGACAATTGGCATGACTTTCTCATGGGGCATGTTGATCCAGAAGAGGAGTAGTATGCTCAAGCACTAGTGGGTGCTCAATATAACGAAGATGATGATGAAGACTATGAGGAAGATGAGACAAGTGAAGTCATCGACGAAGATGAAGAGGATGAACATGAGGAAGAAGAGGATAAAGATGAAGAAGATGAATCTGAGGAATATGATGGATATAACTTGTATGAGGAACATTCTACAGATGATGATGAATGAGGATGATGGATAATGAGATTGTTCTTAACTGCTGATGGATGAACTAACTTTTTGCGGGTATGTTTTGGTATATATACTCCCTCCGTCCCTAATTAGATGAGCTACTTGTAGTTTGCACAAAGTTTAATGCAAGGAGAAAAGTGGAGTATATTTAAGTATTTTTTACAATTATACCCTTATGGGCAATAATTAGTAAAATTTAGAAACGATTTATCTCTTAAAATATACCACGATTTTTTATAAACTCTATACCGTTGAAAAGCATTTTAAAACACCTACGCAACGAATATAAACATGACTATCAAATTATACATATTTCTTATAGAAAAAATAATCAATTAAAAGGGTAGTTTAGAAATATCCCATTGGTTAGTGAAATAGCTCATCTATTTGTGGACAAAACTAAAAACCAAATAGCTCATCTAATTAGGGACGGAGGGAGTATATGCTTAGTGGTGATACCTAGGGGTATATTTTTTGGTTTACTTTTTGGTATATTGTTAACAAAACATAACAACGTCTATGTGGATGATAAGACGACGGTATATTTTTTGTTCAGAGATCGTTATGTGGATGTGATCTATGTTTTTCTGTTTTTCTGTAGCACACCCTTTGAAGACATTTTGTGTGTGTGCCATGTAAAACAGATATTATAGATATATGTATATATATATTATTATATACATGTGTGTGTATGTGTGATTGTGATTGTGATTGTGATTGTTAAAAATGGAATGGACATGTTCCGGCAGGGTATTTTTGTATTTTTTTGTTCAAGAAAATTTTTATGCACCCGTTCCGTCAGGGGTATTTTCGTAATTTTTGATGCACTTGTTCCGTCAGTGTATTTTTGTAAATTTGAAATCATGGAAAAATTTATGCGCTTGTTCCGGCAGGGGTATTTTTGTAATCGTCGAATTATGTGCCTGTTCCGGCAGGGGTATTTTCGTAATTTTTGATGCACTTGTTCCTTCAGGGTATTTTTGTAAATTTGAAATCAGGGAGAATTTTATGTGCCTGCTCCTGCAAGGGTATTTTCGTAATTTTTGAAATCGTCGAATTATGTGCATGTTCGGCAGGGGTATTTTCGTAATTTTTGATGCACTTGTTCCTTCGGGGTAGTTTTGTAAATTTGAAATCAGGAAAAATTTTATGCGCCTGTTCCTGCAGGGGTATTTTCGTAATTTTTGAAATCGCCGAATTATGCGCCTGTTCCAGCAGAGTATTTTCGTAATTTTTGATCCACTTGTTCCTTCCGAGTAGTTTTGTAAAATTGAAATCAGGGAAAATTTTATGCGCCTGTTCCTGCAGGGGTATTTTCGTAATTTTTGAAATCGTCGAATTATGCACATGTTCCGGCAGGGGAATTTTCGTAATTTTTGATGCAACTGTTTCCAATAAGGATAGTTTGGTCATTTTCATAGTCTCCACGATGTTCAATTCTGATATATTTCGTCACAAGTTCATCCCAACGAGAAACTCTGGTCCAACTATAGTATTCCTTGAACCTGTGATGTTCAATTCTGATATATTTCGTCACAAGTTCATCCTAACGAGAAACTCGGGTCCAACTATAGTAATCTTTGAACCTATGATGTTCAATTTTGATATATTTCGTCACAAGTTCATCCCAACGAGAAACTCGGGTCCAACTATAGTAATCTTTGAACATGTGATGTTCAATTCTGATATATTTCGTCACGGGTTCATCCCAACGAGAAACTCGGGTCCAACTATAGTAATCTTTGAACCTGTTATGTTCAATTATGATATATTTCGTCACAAGTTCATCCCAACGAGAAAATCAGGTCCAACTATAGTATTCTTTGAACATGTGATGTTCAATTCTGATATATTTCGTCACTGGTTCATCCCAACGAGAAAATCAGGTCCAACTATAATATTCTTTGAACATGTGATGTTCAATTCTGATATATTTCTTCACAAGTTCATCCCAACGAGAAACTCGGGTCCAACTATAGTATTCTTTGAACCTGTGATGTTCAATTCTGACATATTTCGTCACAGGTTCATCCCAACGAGAAACTCGGGTCCAACTATAGTATTCTTTGAACCTGTGATGTTCAATTCTGATATATTTCGTCACAAGTTCATCCCAACGAGTAACTCGGGTCCAACTATAGTAATCTTTGAACCTGTGATGTTCAATTCTGATATATTTCGTCACGGGTTCATCCCAACGAGAAACTCGGGTCCAACTATAGTATTCTTTGAACATGTGATGTTCAATTCTGATATATTTCGTCACTGGTTCATCCCAACGAGAAAACCAGGTCTAACTATAATATTCTTTGAACCTGTGATGTTCAATTCTGATATATTTCGTCACAAGTTCATCCCAACGAGAAACTCGGGTCCAACTATAGTATTCTTTGAACCTGTGATGTTCAATTCTGATATATTTCGTCACAAGTTCATCCCAACGAGAAACTCGGGTCCAACTATAGTATTCTTTGAACCTGTGATGTTCAATTCTGATATGTTTCGTCACAAGTTCATCCTAACGAGAAACTCGGGTCCAACTATAGTAATCTTTGAACTTGTGATGTTCAATTTTTATATATTTCGTCACAAGTTCATCCCAACGAGAAACTCGGGTCCAACTATAGTAATCTTTGAACCTGTGATGTTGTGATGTTCAATCCCAACGAAAATCGGGTCCGATATATTTCGTGACAAGTTCATCCTGGTTCAACGAGAAAATCGGGTCCAAGTATTCTTTGAATATGTTAATCTTCACAAGTTCAAACTTAGTATGATGTTTCCGATTATTTGTTTGACCATAATTTTGACTAATTTGACCACAACAATTGATATAACAAGTTCATTACCTCGATCTAACTATAGTATTCTTTGTTGACCTAGATATTTTGAGAGAAAACCAAATCTCTGATGTTATTATTCTCTTGTCCGAAAAAGTCCAACTAGGTAATCAATGATGTTTGGGTCTCATAATTTTGACTAATTTGACCACCCTCTCAAAACCTAGATATTTTGAGAGAGAAAACCAAATCTCTCCTCTATTATTCTCTTGTCCATCTTTTAGATTTCAGTTCCCGCTCAAATTTGTGAAACCTTTTCTGATTCCCTCTCAAATTTGAGAAACCTTTTCTTAGTCCCTCTGAAATTTCATTTTCTCCCTTCTCAAAATTTCAGAATGATTTGAAATTTAATCCTTCTCTATAAACAGAGGGAGATGAAGATCTTAATTTATTTCCCTTCATTCTCACCATCCTCCTTCGCGATTCTCACTTATACCCCTTTCTTCTTCCATACCTCTTACCTCGCATACATCTATGTACCTCATTCATTCTCCAGAGGTAATCTATGTAGATTTTACTTTCGAATATTTATTTCAAATTAGGGTTCCTTTTTTGTTGGTTGGTATCTCCTTCATAGATTTACTTGTATGTTGTTATTTACTGCTTTGCAATTCTTGTCTGTATTTGGTTGTTATATCTTTCCATAGATTACAACCAAACTCAAGGTTTCAACATGATTATGAAGTTTTTCTTAATAGGTTGTAATCTCCTTCCATAGATTTCAACCAGAATTTGGGGTTTTGTGTTTTCGCTCACTGCTAGGTTTGCTCTCATTTTAGTTCAAATGCCTAATATGTTGTTTGTTGTTTGGTTTGTTTGGTATGAAGATGTTGTCAAGTCAGGATTCTCACACTTCAGAACATTTTGTGTCTATCAATAAAACTGGTTCTGCATCTGATATTCGTAGTATTCCATCTCATGGTGGTTATGAAAATGGTTCTTTATCCAATGAAGCTTCTCTTTCTAATGATGAAACTCAATCTGATTCTGACTTGGAAGAGACAGAACTTGGCGCCAGACTCTTGGTGGAAATAGATGAATGTGGAAGACCATTTGACGAATATGCATCAAAATTTGAAACTCTTGCAAGGGTATTCGAATTCACTGTCCAATTGACTACAAAGACTGGAGGCTCATTCCTGCAGCTTTCAAGGACCAAGTCTGGAACATGCTCATGGTAATTTATTATCTTCTATGCATTTCATTATATGGTTTGCTCCACTTATACATATTAGTGTTTATAGACCAACTACCTATTTATTGTTTATGGTTGTGTAGGATCAGAATCTCGCAACAACAACGCTCTTGCGAAAACTTCTACCACATATGGAAAATGTCGCAAATTAATTACAGAAATGACGTAATAGACAATGACAGCATAAAACACGAGAAAGATGTGAAGATTTTATGGTTGTTATAAAGAAAGCTCGCTAGAATAAGGCGGGAGCTCGCTAGAATAAGGCGGGAGCTCGCTAGAATAAGGCGGGAGATCGCGAGAACAAGGCGGGAGCTCGCTAGAATAAGGCGGGAACTCGCGAGAACAAGGCGGGAGCTCGAGATAATGTATCGGGAGCTCGAGAGAATATGTATAAATCTTGCGAGAGTGTGGAAAGGGATCCTAAAATAGGGGAAGTATGAGATGTATGTGAGCTGTCCTCCACTATGTAAACACTTATATAAAGAGGAGAGCATGAGAGAGAAGGGGAAGAGACAATTTTGGTAAGAGAGAGAGATATATTTTTAGAGAGAGAATGTATTTTTCTTTATCATCTTCTTCTCCAAAAACTAGATCTAGAACTTTACCCATTAATAGAGATTATCAATGTAAATCAAATGTAAATTTAAACGATCATAGTGAAGAATCATGGATGTAGATCAAATTGATCGAACCATGTAAAAATCTGTGTGTCCATTTATAATTTTAGTATTTTAATCATCATTTTCATATCAAATGAGTTTAGATCAAGAAATTATTATCAAGATATTACAAGGGGTGTGTTGTGAGAATTCCTGCAACTACATTTTTGGCGCTAGAAATAGGGACGAGTAAAGGATTTATCCTTCCTGTAGTTTGATTGGTTCAAGAGACTTCCATGAAGATTTGCTACTGTTCATATTTTTCTAGATCTAAAAATTTTTAGGTTCAAAAATGGAAATTTCATGGAAGAAATTACACTTTCAGGGAGTAAACATCATCAACAATTCAAAGCCATGAAAAGAGTAGGAGAAAAAAATTAGTTGTTGTGGTGAATATAAGGAAGAAAACTAAGGTTTCAGTGGAAGATTTCATGTTCAGGAGAAAAAGCAAGAGGCAAATCGTGAAAGAAATTAAGGAAGAACGAAGAGAAGATAAGAAATAGACGCTATAATTTCTATCACAAACAAAAATTTGCATAGATGGTTCAAGGCTGAGCAAACAAGCAGTAGGTCGCAGGATCGATTCTTCCTTATTGCGATATTTTCGCACATATTTGATAAAATGCCAAGGGGAAAATAAAAGAACAAGTAACAAATGTTATGCGAATATTTCGCAAAGAAATTCTTGAACATATGGTTAATGGCGAAATTAATGAGTTTATCTTCGCGAGTTCGAATCCCACCGTATACATTCCTTTACTATTTTTACTACAGGAGAAGATATGATTAAAACTATAGCATCGAGTGTTCCATTCGCAGACAAAAGAATAGCAAAATTGGTTACCAGCGAAGACAAGGAGTTTGATGTCACGGGTTCAAATTCTCAGAGACACATATTTTTCATTTTCTTCTCATTTTCATTGGCGAATAAAAGAATAAGAATAAAAGTTCTGCGTTAATTTCGCAGAGAGGTTCTTGAACAGTTGGTCTAGAGAACAGTATGTGAGTTTGTGGTCAGAGGTTCGAATTTTCCTGTGAGCATAGTTTTCTTCTTTTTACAGAGGGTGAGAAAGTGAATAATTTCTCAGCATTGTTTCATTATTTCTCAAGGAAGAGGCATCACAGTTGGTGATCTGCGAAGTTAATGAGTTCATGGTCGCGAGTCCAAGTCCCAACACATGCATATTTTTTCGCGAAATCCTTGATAATTTCGCAGGTATATTTCACACAGAAGAGAGTTCATGATAATCTCGCAGATAAAATTCTCAAGCAAGAGAACTAGCACAGTTGGTTGGGAGGCATGAATGCAAGCAGTAGGTCGCGGGATCAATTCTTGCTTCTCGCAAGTTTATTTTTGTTATGCGAAATTTTTACATAATTGTCTCTCGAACAGTTAAACTTTGATTACTTCGCAAGATCTTTGATTAATTAGCAAGAAAGGGGTAGCACAGTTGGTTTGTTGCGAGAAAATGCAAGAGGCAGGTCAAGGGTTCAAGTCTCATCTCTCACTCTTCATTTTACTGCGAGACGTTCAGACAACTCACATAAGAGCTAAGTACCCTTTCCTAAAACATTTTACTTACCACAAATAAAAGATTTTTGATTTAATTTACAAAAAATGATACAATCGCAAGATTTCAAAGATTTTTGATTTAATTTACAAAGCGCGATACTATCGCAGAATTACAAAAATTTCAGAACTACAAAGATTTCAGAATTACAATGTCTTAGAATTTCTCTTGAATATTTACTTTGCTTCAAATGATATGATATTATGAGGATGAAAGAAATGAAAGAATGAATGAAAGAATAAAAAAACTCAAAAAATTCGCAGAGAAAAAAATAGAATGGGACGAACCTTTATGGCGTACACCCTAGTTTGCGAATAAAATTTCGCAAGAGGCAAATGTAAGACCTAAAGTACGTCATATAAGGGGGTATATGTTTGCATGACTTAGGGAAAAGGTTATACCGCTGCTGGAACCTGAGTCATGAAGATGTTGGGGTTAAAGAAAACCTATCCAGGAGAGTTACTTTGGATTTCCAACTATATATATATATATATTAACAGTTGGGCGACCAAGGAGTCAAGGTACACGGTTAATCCAAGGGTGCCTGGGGCGTATGAAACTACCCTGGCCATTCTTGGAAAGTCTTCGCTATGATGGACTCGTCCCGAAGCCTATAAGCCATATAGGCAAAAAGGATAAGAGGCTACGAAAACAACTGGTTGTTGGAAAAACCGGATGGGAGGAGCTAGTCTTGTATGGCCGATGTACACCTCCTTGAATGGGCAACCAGCGGGAAGATAAGGGAGGCACCCTCCATTAGGGAGCTGATAAGTGTCTTAAGACGCAAATGTCATGAGGCTTTATTTTCACAAGAAAATTTAGGCTTGTCATATTTGTGCAACAAAGATAAAGAGGCAAAAATCTAAGAGAAAAGATAAGACGAGATCAATGGGGTTTTGCATGAAAATGTAAAGACGTCCTGCGATTTCGTCGCAAGAAAACAATGTCATGGGGCTTTATGTTCACAAGAATATTTAGGCCTGTCATATTATCGCATGAAAAATATCCTGTTGAGGACATAATACAAGAGATAAGACAAGATCAATGGGTCAATACATGAAAGTGTAAAGACGTCCTGCGATTTTGTCGCAAAGAAAAAGGAAACGTGGCAAAATAAGACCTTTAACTAGGAAGGCAAAATAAGACCACATAAGAAAGTAAGCAAATAAGCTTGCGAAAATGATTATTTGTGAGCAAACAAGCTTGCGAACATATATATTGAAATGAAATTAAGATAGTAAAAATGATGCACCTTTGATATTTTAATTATATTATATTATGCGAGACTAATAGTGCAGGAATAAACAATGGAGACAATAAAACACTGAGATACAATGAGCAAGAAAGATGAGGCACAATCAAATGAACTTGCGAGAACAATAAATATGCAAATAGGAAAGCATATACTAGAGACAAAAACATAGAAATGAAGAATGGAGGAAATTCAAAGCTACATCAATTTTAGCACGGCAAAATAAGCTAAGTAACACAAACATTAGCTATACATTGCAATAGATAAGCATTCTCATCATACAAGCATCATACTCGCATAATAAAAGAATTGCATAAGCATTTCATGACATAAACATCGCATAATACATTTCATGACATAATCATTACATAAACACTATATTCGCACAAGTATTTTACAAAACTTTCAGAATAATTTCGCCGAATTATTCACAATTTCACAGCACTATTCGCAGCATTATTTGCAGCACTATTTCAGGAGCATTATTCATAATTTCGCAGAGTACTTCATAATTTCGCAGAGTACTTTAGAATTTCGCAGAGTATTTCATAATTTCGCAAAGTTATTCAGAATTTTGCAGGATTACTAAAAATTTCAAAGAATGTGTCAGAATTTCGCAGAATGTGGTTATTTTGCAGAATGAGATTATTTCGCACAATTATAAGCAACTTAAAGTGATTATACTATCACATGAGCGCAAAATAAGAGACAGAGGCAAGATAAGAATAAAGAAACAATTTGCTCATTCAACACTTTCTCAAGGATTCTACCTTCATAGATAAAGAACAGAGGCAACTATGGATTACCAAGAAAACATTTTATGTTCTTTATCTTCTCAGCAAGAATCATTTCCAAAGTGGACAAGAATCCTCACCAAAAATAGATTAATAATTTTGGATGAATAGAGGAAATACTTATTACTATCATTCAAAGACGGATACTTCTTATATTTCGAGGATTGATTACTTCTTATACTTCTTAAAGGAAACTTCATACTTCGCAAACTTCAAGAGTTGATACTTCTTATTTACTTCGCACAGCTTCGGAACTTCGCAAAAGAATAGAGGAAAGTACGTACTTTTCAAGTCCAGTATTCTTTCGCTTATTCCTTCATCAACAAAGATCAAAGACTACTACAACAACAATTTTTTTTCTTAAAGATTGCTTTTCAAGCAATATTCAAGAAAAAAGAGGCAAAATGTAGGAGCAGAATCTCGCAACAACAACGCTCTTGCGAAAACTTCTACCACATATGGAAAATGTCTCAAAATAATTACAGAAATGATGTAATAGACAACGACAGCATAAAACACGAGAAAGATGTGAAGATTTTATGGTTGTTATAAAGAAAGCTCGCTAGATAGGCGGGAGCTCGCTAAAATAAGGCGGGAACTCGCGAGAACAAGGCGGGGACTCGTGAGAACAAGGCGGGAGCTCGAGAGAATATGGAGAAAGCTTGTGAGAGTGTGGAAATGGATCCTAAAATAAGGGAAGTATGAGATGTATGTGAGATGTCATCCACTATGTAAACACCTATATAAAGAGGAGAGCAGGAGAGATAAGGGGAAGAGACAATTTTGGTAAGAGAGAGAGATATTTTGCAGAGAGATATTTTTAGAGAGAGAATGTATTTTTCTTTATCATCTTCTTCCCCAAAAACTAGATCTAGAACTTTACCCATTAATGGAGATTATTAATGTAAATCAAATGTAAATTTAAACGATCATAGTGAAGAATCATGGATGTAGATCAAATTGATCGAACTATGTAAAAATATGTGTGTCCATTTACAATTTTAGTATTTTAATCATAATTTTCATATCAAATGAGTTTAGATCAAGAAATTATTATCAAGATATTACAAGGGGTGTGTTGTGAGAATTCTGCAACTACAGGCTGAGAAAAATACTTCGTCGTTTCAGGACAAATTTTGTTTCACACATGATGAATCTCTTGTCGGGCCATTTTTCCAAAAACAAATTCCCCAAAAGTCTCGTTCATTCAAATGGGAGTTACGCCTTAACATTCTGAAAAAGCTTGAGACTCGCGAAGAGATGGATGCAGCATGCCCATATGGTGTTAATGATGACGTTTGGAAATGATTTGTGCATAATGAGTACCATCCTGGCATGCATGATAAGTATGCTAGATATGCTGAGAACCAGCGGAAGAGAAGGATTCAACATTGTTTAGGTAGAATCTCCCATGCCAACAAATCCTACAGAGTTGTAAGTACTTTCTAACCTAGTAGTCTTAACATTAAATTCTCAAACTATTTTTATTTGGACAACTCTTACTGACCATATTGATCGTACAGGAGAAAAAATAAGGTAGGGTTATCGAGTGCCGTGGTGAGAGATGGATGCTGAGTGCAGTTGAAGCATATATGAGTATTGGACCATCATATGTTGTTCAGAGTTCAAATAAATTTAATTGTTTACAGTTTGGTTCTTTTGGATTTCAGGAAAAAGTGAAAGCTGCCGTAGATAAGAGAAAGGCTGAATCTGAAGCTGGTTTTGAGGCTATTGTAGATATTACCAATGATCCAGTTACTAAAGTTTTTGGTGATGAATCTAATCCTAGTTATTGCCGAGGCTTTTCATCGACTGTTACCAAGAAGCAAGCAATACAAGAAAAATTTGGTTCTTCAATAGCCGTGAGTACAAAAGCCAATCCAGTAACTCCAGCTGGTAATACAGGAAGGATGGACAGGATCCAAGAGGAGTTAGGTGTTCTCTCAAATGTGAGCTTCAATCTGTAATTCATTTACGTCATTAATTTTTATAGTTAGAGATTATAAAAATTTTAATCAACTATTGAATTGAATGGGTTGGTTTTGGTTATAAGTTGTTTTCAGTTTCATGGAAATCCAACAGAACAATGCCAATTGTCAAAGCAGAGCACAAGTCCCTGATATCCATTCTCCGGTCATTCAACCTGGTGCTTCTGCTAATATTATACCTGCTGAAGGAGAGCCTCAAGTTCTTCTTGTAAACAGAAAAAGGGAAACATTCGCAACAGGTTATGTGGTTACCGGCTTGCATGGAAAATCTGTCACGAGGTGAGTGTTAATCATGACGATATAAAGGTATACATTGAGGGTGTTCTTGATGTGAACTATCCTGTACCCGATATTCCTCAAGGCCCGGTAAAATGATGCACATTGGATGATTATGTTTTAGGTGGATTTTTAATCTGGCATGCAAACCGTTTGGTCTTGAAACCGGTAAATTAAGAAGTTTGGAACTTATATTTTGGTGCAACTTTCCTTACTTTTTATACATGTGTTGTTGCTTATATTTTGTTGTGTTCTTTTGATTTAGTCACTCTTTAGTTAGAGTTCGTAGTTAGAGTGCAACTCTGAAGGATTCTTAGTCTTTCCTGCAAATTGGTTGGTCCTACAAGATCGATACTAAGCAGCCTTACAGACATAGTTTTTTGTACATCTTTCCTTATCACTATCATATACATACTGCTGCTTGTATTTTGTGGAGTCTTTTTTCACTCTTAAAAATACACTTCTCCGAGTGTATCGGGTTGTACTCCTTTATGTATGTCTTTTATTTACTTGGTTTTATTTGTCCCCTCCCCCCCTTTTTAACTCCGCCATTTTAAATGCCGGTCCCTAGCCCGGGTAAAGGAGTAGGGAAGAGGGGCAACCTTGTATCCTCTTTTGATATTTCATATCATTTTTTGTCTTTTTTCAGGAACTTTGGTGTGGACAATAAATGTTGATATAGAAGTTTATCAATTGTGTTTCTCTCATATATAAAAATCCCATGAGCATGGGATACCGCAGGTCGCCTTTTTAATCTCAGGTTTGTTACCCATACCTATTATGATCTCTTCAAATATGTAATTTGCTTATTCAACTACCATGCATCTGACCGATAATTATTTGTTTTGCAAGGTTTCATGGATTCTAACACCCGAAGATGGAGATTACCAACTATGGAGAAAGTTGGCAAGTTATTTTAATCTCGGGTTTGTTTTATTACCTATTATGATCTTTTCAAGATTCATCAATTCATTCTTTTCAAGTATGTGTTTTACATGATTTCTGCTAAAAGGTACAACTTACTAACATCGAGTTTTCGGAGTGGAGATGTTATGGTCGTTAGGTTTGTTATAATTGAAGGAGATAATTGCATCTAACCTGACGAGCAAAACATTCTCCTCTCTTATTTTACTAGTGTAGTTGCAGGAAATCCCACACTACACCCTTGTTATGATTTTGCTATATTCAACTCACAATTGAAGATTAAAAACGACACTTTATTATTTTTTTTCTCAGAAATGTTTACAGAAATGGAAGAATTCAAGATTACAACTATTCACTTGAAGTTTCTCTCTCCTCAAGACTTTCTTAACTCTCAAAAATACATCATCCTTTTCTGGACATATTGGGTCTCTATTTATAGGGTAGTTACATAATGGATGACAGCTAAGTTTTCCTCTTATCTCGGATTTGTTTTGCGATTGTACCGCGATAATTATAATATTCATTCTCACAAGCTTTATAACCATCGCGGGACAGACATGCTTTTCTTATGTTTTCTTCAATCGTCAGCTATTACGTCACTCTTTTGACTGCTTTTGTGACATTCGCCAAGTGTTATTAAAAGCTTGCGGTATTGCTCGTAGGGAAGCGTTGTTAATCTCGCAGAAAGGTATTGTAGCGATATTATGGTCCTACATCTTGCCTCTTCTCATGTATTTTCTGCGAAGAAGAGAAGATCATGAGAACTTTAAAATGCCGCAACTACTTATCCCTTCATTAATCTCTGTTCTGACACGTTTTTGTATCCTTCACCAGCTGTTTTCATGTATTCTCTCTTCTAATGAATTTATGACACGTCCTCTCTAACCGCTGCGATCTGACCACTCATGTATTATATTTGCATTTATTGCATTCATTTTCTTCGAGGAATCTCTTCTTCTATAAATACTCCTTTCATTCTTTTCTTTTTCTCTTTTACTTTCTTCTTCTTTTTTCTCCGTAACTCCTCTGCAAGTTTACTGTTCTTCCGCAAATTGCGCATCTGCTATCGCTGTGATTTCTTTCTTACTTTCAAACCTTCTGTTTCATTCCCATACTCTAAAAAATGGTTATTGCTGGTGCTAAAAATCTAGCTGCTTTCGGTGAGATGCGAGAAAAACTCAAAGGTAAAGGTTTTACTTTGTCCACCATTCCAGGACAAGATCCTAGATCCGAACTTTATCTTAAATTATTTACCGATGATCAATGTTCTTGCGAGAAAATTATAGTATCGCTAGGACAACTTGAATCTGGTCTTCCCATTCCTCTCTATGATCCGAAACTTCCACTATTCTATGAAATAATTTCTGACGAGAGGTTTTCGCGAGCGATATATCAATTGGGTGGAGATTGTATTCGATTGCTGCTTGAATATGCTTCTCGCGGTGCTGATAAAGGATCTCGCTACCCTGAAGCTGCGAAGAATCCTGAATTTAAAGATGTCCCTATTGTCTCTGCAGATTATACTGTAGATAATTTTTTTGAAAATTACAAAATAGTCCCTATGAAGAGAGATAGCACTTGCTGGGGTGTCCGCTTGAAGAAAGAAAAGATTGCTGATGATAAATCTCTTATGCTAGACATTAATTGGAATACATCTACTAATCAAGGCCCTCGCCACTTCAGCGATAATAATTGGTTTATTTTTCCGTTATGTCTTGAAGGTTCTTATATTTCTGGTTCTCGCGAATTACCCGCGAATCTTTCAGAATATCAACCTTGGGTCTTCAACTGGACTGAAAGAACTAAAGAGGTATAATCTCTCTAATCTTTTGTATAATTATTATTCATTATCTTCCTGTTTTTATATTTTCGCTAATTACTTCAATTTTTTCCAGATTGACAGGATGAAACTCAGCTACCAGGCCTTTAGGAAACCCAACACTTTCTTAGCTCTTAAATCTTTCACAGATGAAGTAAGAAATATCTTTTCACTAACTTTAACAATATATTGTTTCCCCTATTTCTTACCTTCATCTATGTTCACAGGAGATTGAAGAACTAGAACCAATAAAACCCGCGAGAACTAATGAGAAATCTTTAAAGAATAAATCTATTGTTCCTCCAAAAGGGAAGTCTTCTGCCCCTCGCGGTGAAGAATATGGAAATCCTCCCTTGAAGAAAAGGAAAACCCGACCTTCTTCTTCTTCAAATCCTCAACCCATTCCAGAAAATCCAAGTGTTGATTTCGACAAGGACAATAATGATGAGGATTTTAACAATAATGATAACTGCTTCCCTTCTATTAAGGATTCTTCTTCTTCTGATTCTTCAATAGCTCATTTATCTAAAAAAATTGGTAAGAATATATTTGGTATCCCAAATGAGTATGAAGATGAGGCTATTAATAAAATATCACAGTCCCTCGCTAAAGTCTGCGATGCTCCCATATTAGCTGACAGTGATTCCCTTCGCGTGGTTTCAAGATTGCTGACTCCAAGTCTCTTAAATTCACTTGGCAGTCTGGTATGCTGCTGTTTGTTCATCATTTTATGTATCTATTGATATTTTTTCCAGATTTTGAGTTATATAGTTCTATAGCAGGTTGGAAGAGCTTCTTTTGCTATTGCTTCTGATTTATACAATAGGCGTGAATTTTCTCAACAGAAGAATGTTGTTCTTTGCCAAAATAATGAAGAACTGAAATCTAAATCTTCTAATCTTCGAGAGAAGAATGAACAAATGGAAGCGGAACTCGCTAGTCTTCGCGAGAAGAATAAAGAGCTTGAGAACAATCTTTCTCATCAATCAGCCTAAGTATCCAATCTTGACACTGTTAACAAACAACTCTTAGGTATGATAATCTTCTTCTTTTCCTTCTTAACTTTGTTTAACTATTCTTTCTTACTTGATTTATCATTCTCGCAGACGTTTATGGTCTCACTAATGAGGCTTTAACCATTCGCTCTTTCCCTGAACCAATAGACAATGATACTCTTCTAGAACTTCTTAATAATTCTTTAAATAACCCTTCCAATGTTAATTCCCTTTCCATAGATGAACTCAGATCTAAGTTTCGCCTCTTATAAATTGACTACAGATATTCTTTAGATATAACTCATGGATTCAAACATCTTTATCATAATTCCAAAGCTGAGATTAAAACTTTAAAGGCCAAAAACAAAGATCTCTCAAAAGACAAAGACCGTATATCTAGGCAAGGAGCTGAAACCTTAGCGAATTTCTATAAGACCATTCTTGAAGTTCAAATTGAAAGGGATGGGATTATCCGCGAGAAGGGAGGTTTTATTGAAAGAGAAAACCAAATTCATTCCCGTCTTCTTATAAATAATGACATGGAATTTGCTTGGGCTGCCAATGTTCTTGACAACGCCAGAACTAATTTAGTCTTCATGCTGAACAAGCGGCTTTAATTAAAGACATGATTTCTGAAAGAGAAGGTTATCACTCTTATGATTTCACTAAATTATTTCCTAATTGAATCATCCTTATATGTATTAAATTTGTTATCATTTGCTCATAGCATCCGAAAAGAACTATCGTAAAAGATTTGATGAGTTAGAAGAAGAGAAAAGCCAACTCGCTAGAAATTTATCTTCTCGCAATGAAAAGTATTCTAGATTGAAGGAAAATTTGAAAATCTCATCTTCAAATTTTAGTAATGCCCTTATTCGTGTTCGTAATAACGTTGTTAAACTAGTCTGTGATGATCATGGTATTCCTCATTCTACATACCCCGATCTTGCAAAGGAAATTCCAGCTGATTCCCCAAATCTAGTTATCTCTGATAACGAAGCTGAGGAGTCTAGCGAAGATGATAATGATGAAGAACTATCTGGCGAGGAAGAGAAATCTGACGTATATAGAGATAATAATGATAATGATGAAGAAGAGAAATCTGGTAATGAGGAGAAATCTGAAAAAGAAAAGAGCTCCGATGAAGGTGGTTATGGATTTACTTAGTCTTGTTTCTTCTCTTTTTCTTCATTGTTAATTTTGTACATTTATTTTTTGCTTCTCGTAACATTGCTGCGAGCTTCTCCAACTTGATGTGTAAACTTCTTTTGCTTTTATCTGCACGAATTAGAAAATAATTCTTTTTCTGCAACATAATCAATCAATCATAATTATTATCCTTTAATTATTTGTATAAATGTACCATCTATGCAATTTTATCATATGATGGATGAATAATAATTTCATCATTCTATGCATTCCCATACTTGCCTCTATTATTCATCTGCAATATGAAAAAATTAAGTAGAGATTAGATATTAGTTGTGAATCAAATTAATTTTGCCTCAATATCGGCGATGTTATCGCTAACAATAATGGCATGACTTTATGATCTATGCGTAAAATCGCAAATCTCGTAAATTCTGCGAGCATTATCGCAATAATCCCATGGTCTTATTATTCCTTCCTAATTAAAGGTCTTATTTTGCCACATTTTTTATTTCTGCGACAAAATTGCAGGACGTCTTTACATTTGCATGTATTGACCCATTGATCTTGTCTTATCAATATTTTTTCAACATCTCTGCGACAATATGATAAGTATAAATCTCTTGCAAGAATTAAACCTTATGACATTTCCGTCTTGCGATGAAATCGCAGGACGTATTTACACTTTCATGTAAAAACCCATTGATCTCATCTTAACTTTTTTCTTTTGGCTCATTGCCTCTGTATAATTTTCGTCACGCGACAATATGACAGGCCTAAATGTTCTTGTGATCATAAAGCCCCATGAAATTGCCGTATTTAGACACTTATTAGCTCCCTAATGGAGGGTTCCGCCCTTATCTTCCCCCTGGTTGCCCCTTCAAGGAGGTCACATCGGCCATACAAGACTAGATCCTCCCATCCAGATTTGCCAATAACCAGCTATTTTCGCAGCCTCTTGTCCTTTATGCCTATATGGATTATAGTTACAAGACTGCACCCTAAGTGGGGTTTTCTTAAGGACAAGTGCATCATAGCCAAGACTTACCAATAATGGCCAGGGTAGTTTAGTTTCTTACGCCCCGGGCACCCTTGGCTCAACCGTGTACCTCGTCTCCTTGGTCATACTTTGCACTTCTTAGAAGAGATTCTCAATCGTCCAACCAGGGTATAACCTTATATAGTTGGAAGTCCAAGATCTCTCTCATATATAGGTTTTCTTTAACCCCAACATCTGCATAACTCAAGTTCCAGCAGCGGTATAACCTTATCCCTGAGTCATGTAAAGAGATACCCCCTTATATGACGCACTATTAGGTCTTACATTTGCCTTTTGAGAAATTGTATCCGCGAACTAAGGTGCACGCCATAAAGGTTCGTCACATTCTATTAATCTCTGCAAAAAATTTTTCGCGCTTCTCGCGAGTATTGTAACTCTGATAAAATTTCATTTCTTGTAAAATTTTGCAATTCTTTCAAATAGAGTACTCTTTTCAATTGCATTTTCTTCAAACAAATTCTGCGTAAACTTCTTTAAATTTCATCATTTTACCTTTCTACTTACTATTTTCTGGTTCTGCTTTTCTGTTACGTTTTGCTTTTTTTTCCTTATCTGCGATCCGTTCGGCATCATTTTCCTCTCGCTGTACTATTGAATCAATCTTTCACATCTCTGTTGTTGCTTGATGTTGTACTTCCAATTGCTCTTCTTCTCATCTCTTTCCTCACAAGATTTTATATCAATCTCATAACATTTTTTGATTTCTCCCCAATCTCCCTTAATAACTCCAACACCATTAGGATGAGGAAATTTAACACCTTGGTGGAAAGTAGACGCTACACCCAATATCCCATGTAGCCAAGGTCGACCAATCAGGGCATTATAAGGTGATTCAATGTCAACAACACAGAACAAGATCTTGGAAGTTATCCCCTTTAATGGAATCCGCATTTCAATTTCCCCTTTGGGTTTATTGGCAGTACCATTAAAACCATAGATTTTATATGTTGATGGTATTAGATCTTCGTCTCTTCCACCCATGGTCTTGTAGGTATGATAAAATAATATGTCAACTGAGTTGCCTGTGTCTATTAGAACTCTATTAATGGCCCAAGAATCTTCATTTTCGTTATCATTTTCTTCATCTTCTTCTTCTACTTTCTTAGGGTTTATCTCTAGCCTTACTACCAATGGATTATTTTGCTTCTCACCAGGCTCTGGTATTTCTTGTGCAGTGAAAGATATAGTTTGTTTTTGCCATTCTTTTAATGGCAAGACTCTCGCGATATTCATTATCTCCCTTCCATCTGTATCTCTCGCGAAGACTCTGCTCAGAACATTATCATGGAAATCCTCAATAGTTCTGTATGAATGTACAATGGAATTACAAAAAATTTTTTTTGCTTTAGCCCCAACTTCTATTACGAATGATTCTGCTCCTTTTATAATATTTACCCTGCGAATTTCTGGTGCTGGAGGCAATCGCTGAGATTGTGGATGTCCTACTAAAAAGTGGTTTAGCTTTCCTTGGTCAATCATCCTTAAAATTATTCTCTTTACATTCCCGCAATCATTTCTTGTGTGACCATGAAAGTGATGGTAAGGACAAAATTCTTGACTACGATTATTAGGATGTGGTTCTTTTCCCATATTCCATGGTGATGGTATATTTTCCATCAAAATGATAGCTTCCCAGATTTTTTCTATACTAGCATTTAGAGGTGGCATCTTAATTTCTTCCCATATTATCTTTTGGTTACCTTGGCTTCTGAAATTGTTTTGCCTCTGTCCACCATAAGTTTCTTGTGGCTGATCAAGCCTTTGAATCTTATTATTCCTACCGCGATTGTAATAATTCTTCTCCCTTTCATATTCTTCTTGATCTCGACTTCCCATAGCTACCAACTTCTGCTGGTTATCAATTTCCACTTTCTCTTGCTGTGCTTGCGAGCTGCTCGCCACATTGTTAATCATTTTAGGAAGTAAACTCCTATTTGTTGCTACTAAATTGGTATTCGCGATTGGATATGATTCCATCTCATTTTGTTTCTCCTCCAAAGCAATGTATTCTTCTTGTAGTTCTCGTAGTTCAGTCATAGTGATTGTATTCTTGACTCTGAAAATTTGTATGTACAACATATTGGTCGCGAACATTGCATTGATAAAAGACAAGATAAGATATCTATCGTCTACTCTTCCTGCCATCTCCCTGCACATTGTCTTCCACCTTATGGTTAAATGTTTCAGACTCTCTCCAACCCTCTATTTTAACACAAACACATCTTCAATACCTGGCCGCGATGAATTGTTACTTATATATGCTCCCAAAAATGTAGCTTGCAAATGATCAAATGAAGTTATAGTATTTTTTGGCAATCCCTCAAACCATTTTAGCGCCTCGCCAGTTAAGCTAGATGCAAAATACTTGCACAATACATCATCATGATTCTCCCATTGTAACATACATATAACATAAGCCTTAACATGTTGTACAGCAAAGGTATTTCCATCAAAAATGCTGGTTAATGCTGGTAAGTTGCACTTTGGAGGTATTCCTCTTAACTGTACTTCTTGAGTAAATTGGGATCTCGCAGCTTCTTGAATAGCTTCATCGAGTTGCCTTCTTCCTCTTTCTCTTCTGTTATTTATTATTCCTCTCATCTCTGCTAATTCTTTTAAAATTTGCTCATTCACCATTGAATTTGGTTCCATCGGTCTTTTTAATGCAACTTCCCTTATCCTGCATTCATGTACCTCTTGTCTTGCGAGATTTTGTGTGTCTTCATCTACACCCACATTCCCTCTTCTGCGATCTTCTGCTTCACCTTCTTCTTGCAATCGCAGTTGTACTTCTCTGCGAATTTCTTCATTTCTCATCATTTCTCTTCGCTGTCTTTCTATTTTCCTTTGTATTCTATCATACTCTTCCTGAATATTATTATTATAACAATTTTGTGTACGTCTCCTTTCTCGATTTTCAAGGTTATTCTATCGTAATGCCTCTTGGAACTCTTGTTCTTCTACTTCTGCGCTTAATCTTTCTCTCTCGCAAGCTAGTCGTTCTTGTTCAGCATAATGTCTCTCAATTTCTTCCTCAATTATTCTTCGATTTCTCTGAATCTCTCGCCCATGTAATATCCTCCTACCTTCTTCTGGATTATCTTCATCATTTTGGTTATCTCTTCCCTCTTGATTTCAGTTGTTAAGTCTATTATCCAAATTTTAGCCACGCGGATCATGGCGATCTTCTATTACTTCTTCTTCTCTATTACGTTGCTCTTCATTTAGATTTTGCATTTCCTATTGAATATTTCCTCTAGCATTTCTTATTGGGGAATTTCGCCTTAATTCTTCTCTTAATGATCTTGAATTCTATCTAACAGTACTTCTTGATCTTCTATTTTGTAACCTCAAATTCTCCATTCTCAACTCGTGATTTTGTCTTGTTAAATTTGCACGCTCTTCCGCCTCTAATCTTCTTTCCTATTGTATTCTTTGTCTTGGATCATCTGTTGTTTCATTTTCGCTTCCTCCATGAATTAATCCTTCAACCACTCCTTGATTTCTTTATTCTCTTCTTCCCTCTCTTAATTGTTGATCTTCTACATCTTCCATCGAATCCGATCTCCAAGTATGCACACTCACTCTATCATAATCCACATTTCTATTTTGTATCGGTGTTTGTTGATTCGGTTGTGGAATTTGATCTTCCCCTTCAATCCTTGTTCTATTTCTTCTTGTTCTTATCCTTGAAGATTCTCCTAATTCATTTGTTTCTCCTCTTGCAAGTCTTTTACTCCTCCTTACATTTGTTGGTGGTTCTGATGTATTTCTTCTTCTTCTAGCCATTTTTTCAACTCTAACAATTTCTTCAAATCTTCAAATTGTAATTAGAGATTTCTTAATTTGATTCTCCCTGTTTCTAGCGCCAAAATGTATTTGCAGGAAATCCAACACTACACCCTTGTTATGATTTTTCTATATTCAACTCACAATTGAAGATTAAAAACGACAATTTATTATTTTGTTCTCAGAAATGTTTACAGAAATGGAAGAATTCAAGATTACAACTATTCTCTTGAAGTTTCTCTCTCCTCAAGACTTTCTTAACTCTCAAAAATACATCATCCTTTTCTGGACATATTGGGGCTATATTTATAGGGTAGTTACATAATGGATGACAGCTAAGTTTCCCTCTTATCTCGGATTTGTTTTGCGATTGTACCGCGATAATTATAATATTCATTCTCACAAGCTTTATAACCATCGCGGGACAAACATGCTTTTCTTATGTTTTCTTCAATCATCAGCTATTACGTCACTCTTTTGACTACTTTTGTGACATTCGCCAAGTGTTGTTAAAAGTTTGCGGTATTGCTCGCTGGGAAGCGTTATTAATCTCGCAGAAAGGTATTGTAGAGATATTCTGGTCCTACAACTAGTGACTGAACTATTATATTATTAGTTTCCTTGTTATCATTCGCTACCTCCGGCTGATACACTTACATGCTACAATTTTTTTTTTGAGGTTTCACTGATGCTAACACCTGAAGCTGGAGAATACCTACAACAAAGAGTTAACAAGTCATTGTAATCTCAGGTTTGTTTGCATTACCTATTGTGATCCCTTTGAGTACGTGTTACATAGTTGGTGGGTAAACTATTGACACATTAGAGTTTGTTGCATTACTTACTGAAAATTTGGTTGACTGATGGTACCATTATCTTTGTTTTTCGAGAATTCATTGAGGATAACACCTGAAGAGAATAAGTCCCACTATGTGGGGGTCAATCATGAAGCTAGTTAAACAAGCAAGAAAGTGTTGGCCTTGCAAAGCTGTACCAAGCCAGGGAAAGAACTTGTACCAAGCGAGACATTCTTTTCTATACTTCTATTAATTGGTGAGTAAAGTCTTGCTATATCAGTGCATTTTTCGTTGTCATCTTAATTTAACATATGAAACCATGTATATAAATTTCAAGTGACAAGTCTGTCAAATATAAACTTTTGGTGCTTAGGTTTCCATGTTCATATAAAAACAGTGAGAATGTATGCATTAGAAGCTTGCTTATATTAGAAACTGCTGAAACACATAACATAGGGAACCAATGGCAATAGAAGCTTTTTTTTTCTTCCTCAAGCAGTTGTTTCACTCACATATGCTTAGGCATCTGAATAAATGATGAGACAAATCTTGGTTCAATTGGTTGGTCTATAATGAGAATGTATGTATTGCAAAATGACAATGAACATGTAAATGAATTGCCGAAATTACTGAATTAATCTTTCTCTCATATGAGAGATATTTCTAATTTGAATTTTTGTTTCATTTTTATTATTTTATCAAGATACTGGAATCAATGGAAATACCTGATGCCATGAGCTGGTTAAGGATACTCTGATGTCAAAGGATGACTTCTTTTGGATGATCATAGACATGAATTTTTCAGCCAAGGTATAATGCAGAACAACACTTAAAATACTGAAAAACAAAACGCTTGTCATTTGATAATAACCATATAGGGAACCATGTATTTTTTAGGCTTAAGCAATTCTTTCAATGTAAGAATGATAATCGTATATACTGGCGTACGTGAATGAATTAGGAGACAAACCTTAGTTCAATTGGTTGTTGTATGGATTTGTGAATGAATGAATTCCTTATGTTTCTAGAATGATAATTTGTGTATTGTGGAATGAGAAATGAATTATGGGTTTCATATTGATTATTGCAGGTTCAGAAATGAATTGCAATGCTGCAATGCAGCTTCAGAAACTAATTGTATTGCATCTTCCGAAATGGATTGCATTGCAGGGTCCAATTATGAGAGCTTATTATATAACAGATAAAAACGTTTTTTTTTTTGAAACTATTTATTTTTACCATCGTCGAATCAACGTTATAACATATGTTAGTAATTAGCACACCTGGAAAATTCATTACTGTTACAATGGATTGTCAATGTATAAATCCGTTAGTCCATATGTTACAACCGATAGACACGTGGTGGATTACAAACGTTACGGTTAGTAATTGCAAATCAAATCGTTACATCAAGCTGTTATATCCAAAATGTTACAATAAATCATCAACGTTTGAAGCCGTTACTTTAGACGTTACAAAGGATTGACATGTGTCGTACGGCAGCCGTTATACTTATCTCTCACAGTTTCTAGTCGTTACAATAACTGTTAATTTCAATATGTTACAATCTACTAAATAATAATTAAAATCGTTGATGTATCCGTTAAAAGGAAGGACATGTGCTAATAAGACAACCGTTACACACAAAGTCGTTGTTACAGTTATTGATGGTGGATTTTCATTTAAGGGTAAAATTGCAAAACCAAAAAAATTATGCGCTAACATCTTGTAAAAGATAAGGCCATTATCAAGTGATGGATACTCCTTCACTTTATTAATTTACCTAGAATGGAGCATGTGGAAACAATCCCATTCTGTGAATAAAATACACGAAATTCATCCAGGTTGGAGCATGTAGCAACAATCTCATATACCCTGTGAATTTACAGAATTATTAATTAATGCGCAACCAGCCTTGTATTTCATGTACTCATTATCAGTGTGACATGACGACTGAGTGTTGCTCTCAGTAGAGTAACACGAATATCCAAGAATTATAATGAAACATGTACGAAATACCCATACAGAATGCAACTCTCAGTGTGTTATACTAGCCCGATTGAGCCACTCTCGGTGTGTTATACTAGCCCGATTGAGCATCCGGACTGACCGTATCAGTCTGGATATGATCACGACCATCCAACTCCACCAGCATGATTGGATGACCCAGATCAATTCCATAACCCCCAAGCATGTATGGAATATCCGCTGCCGAACCAATGCGGGCCTCGCATGGTCGGCCTCCCCTTGACCTAGCTTGCCAAAACATCCAAACCAAAGCAGTATGGACGAAAACCCTAAATTAGGGTTTGCGGCACATTACATGTGTCGCAAAACAGTCTCAACCATCCATCTTCGCAGGTATATATGGAGGGTGCAGATATAGATTCAAAGGGAATGGAGTATGTCAACACAATCACCGTGGGCCCACCTACATACCTGACCAATCGGTCAGGACCAACCATGGTTGGTCATTCCAAATCATGCGCCTGAATGGAGCATGACGCACGGCCTTGAAACCCAAAATTAGGGTTTTGAATCACGAGCGTCCATTTTCTCCAGCACGAATGGAGGGTCCGAGATTAGATCAAAGCAGGTCCGGCCATACCAACATGACCACCGTGGACCCATCTATCCCCTCACCTGATCGTCCAAGGCATACCATGCCTGGTTATCCAAAATCGTTCGCCCAAACTAGCGTGGTCGCACCTCCCAAGATGCAAACTAATCTCAACCGCTCGAATTCTCCGGGTGAATTGAGTGGCTTAGATCATGTTGTCATGGGACGGTAAGGCATACGCGTGAACAACAGCCTACCACCTACACGTTGGAGCAATCGTCCAAGACCGACCAACCATGGTCGTCTTGGAAAGCCCGGTCAAGGTTGGTACGACGTGCGGATTTTGCGGCACCAATTTCCTATCGCAAATTGATCTCAACGACACAACTTCGTAGGACGAATTGAGTGTCCTAGGTCACACTTTCGTGAGACAATGAGGTATGGGAGCCTACACCGTCATGTTGTCTACACACATGCATGACCGGCCTAGCCAAAGTTACGTCCCAAGCTTGGATTCGACCAAGCTGAAAAGTGATGCTTGCGCACCTTTTCATAAACCCTAATTTCATCAACGGTCGCAGATGAGTGTCTCAAAGATCATCTCATTCGTCCAACTTCACCGGCTTGGATATACAGCCCTGGTCAGGAGTTAATTGGTCAGTGTGGCGTCATGGTGATCACCACCCGTCACCCTACCACACCATGTGATCGGTCAAAGTAGGGTTTGCATGCGCAACTTCCAAACCATCACATGAAGTAGGCTGAACATGAAGTTTCTTTGAGACTCTCAAACAGCGATGTTTCATACATGCTGAATATACTCGATTCAGTACCTGCATAGTATACACACGATACTTCACAAGTATCAATTTCCTAAATAACATAGCATTACATGTTACTTTATGTGGGTCCCACGATCCACACACACTCGAGACATCAATCATGTCACAAACTGGGGGATACATACTGGGGTATTGGTCTGGCGGTTTACAGCGTGCAGCGCCCAACGCGCCATCAAAAGAACGTGTCAGGAAGTCATGGACGGTTAGTGATGATGGGTGAAGTGGGCAAGCATGGTCGTGTAACACCAACATACTACTCCACTACTCCATCACTCCACTTTCTCCACTTCCTACGAGATATGAAGGTTAGGCTAAAAGACTTGTATAAATAGGCTCTCCACCCTATTTTTCAAACAAGACAAGACAGAACAGAGAGAGCATAATATAGAAACCAAGTGTTAACAAACAGATCCTTCTTGCATTAATTACAAGCCTGCTCACCTTTCTATTGCAAGTCATACATAGCCAACACCTTCACAATCTCAACACCTTATTCGCTTACCCTCCCTAAGATCAACCCCATATCCTTCACTTTGTGACTGAAACAAGTCTGGAACGACCATTCTTTTTGGTTTAGGCCGGACTTGCACATATTGACCTATAGAATCTACAATCACTCACAGCGCAGTGCATTGTTTAAGGTTTAGATTCATTCCTCATCTACACACCCCAAATTACCAAAATCGACAGGAATAGTTTTCACTCACAAACAATTGGCGACCACAGTGGGAGGTTGATCTCTCGGTTGCAGAAAATTGAATTCTCAATTTTTTGGTTTTCATCTCACGATGTATCCTCACCAGGAAACCACATGTGGTTCAGATATCATGGGAAGTATACCTAGAATGCTGGAGGATGTCTTGGAAAACCAAGCTGGTATCGCTAGAATACAAAGCAAAACATTCTGCCTCTTGAATGATATAACAACGCAAATACAAGAAGGGTCGACATACGTTTACTCAGACAGTGCGAGAAACCCTGGATCCTTAGTCAAGGGTCACGCATTTACTAGTGGAGAAGCAAAAAGAGCGTGTAATCGCAGGAGACTCAGGAAAGATGAACGACATGGTCCAGCCGACAATGAAGACTCGAGGCAACTCTACAGAGGAAAAGACTTGTCCGGAGTATGTCTGCCGGATAAAGAAAGGAAGCCTACAACCTACGGAGTCCTGCTAGAAGATTTATATTGAAGCCCGGAAGACTGTCCAATCCGCATCAACCTTTCAACCAAGCGAAAAATGCTTGAACAAGGAGAGATCAATCAAGAAATACGTGAATACATAGGATGGGAGCATTCAATTTGATCACTCAGCATTGATATTACGACATCTTCCACATCCATTTACCTAGGAAAGTGATCCGCGGATATGATGGCACTCGCAAATCTTCCAAATTCATCTATGAAACGTGCTCCACATCAAAGCCACATAGAGACATCACAACGCCCACTGACGCAGGAAAAGCTAGACTCAAAGTATTTATACTTTCCCTTCCCAATGAAGAAGATTTTGGAGTTGCTGGAGGCATGGGTGCAAAACGGAGAGGTGGAGCAACCTCCGATATGGCGTACGCCCACTAATCAAGAAGTAATGGACCCAAGGTATTGTAATTTCCACCGATTCCTTCACCACCCCACCAGTGAATGCAACGCTTTGAAACGCATTTTCCAGACGAAGATTGGTTCAGAGAGATGACTTTCCTTCTCTGAGAGATCAATGCGGACGACTTCCTTGGAGGGGCTACTTCGGTTTTACACAAGTAAGGTCTCGAAAGCAAGTAAGTTATATCCAACAATCCTACAAGAAATATAGTTTTAAAGTTCACTGGGGACTGACATCCGGGCATGGAAAAAAGAGGCTCAATAATTAAACACCATGTTTGTTTCCTTTTATACTTCCATTTTACGCAACATTTGCAATTTCATGCAATCATTTATGACCAAGATGCAAATTCCATTTAAGATAAATCCCTCTTCAGAAAATTGATTCACAAAACTATCTCAAAATAAACCAATTCAATTACTAATTAATTCAAAACCGGAAGTCAAATTGTGAAAGGAAATCCTCACTATCACTCAAAAGGGAAAGCATCTAAAATAAAAGACAAATAGTTTGCGTGAGTTCTTCAAGGAAAGTCCTTCAACAGCAACTCGTCTTTCTGTCCGAAAGCGGCTTTTATTTTCTGAAGAACGGCATGTTCCAGCTTCAACTCATTAGACAGCCTATCAATCTTCTCTTCCTGGCGAGTAACACATTCCACAAAAGGGACTTCATCTTGTAATTTTTGGAGCTCCTGAATCTCGGAGAACCCTTTGAAGAACCAAGGAGCATTGAAGCCATACTGTATAAACACATCTCGATGGTACTTCCAGTCTTCAATCATCTCCTCAGAAACTATTCGACCAGTCGTGACGCTCATCCCATGGATAGAAAATAAAGCTTCCTGGACGCGATTGACCAGTGCAAGGAGACTTTTGAGATTCGTAGTAGTATCAATGTGGTCGTGCTTCTCCTATATCTCCTTGTACAACTCTTTGAACTGAGATGGCACGCTGAATCCTCCAACCAACACATGGCCTGGAGAAGGTATAGTGAAAGGAGGATCGAACAAATCCCCAGGCTGCATTACAAATACTTCGCCAATTGCAGGAGCCGTGTCAGCTGCAGGAGTCTTTTCGGAAGAAGTCACCACGGTTTGATTGATCGGAACCTATTCTTAACGTGCTTCAAGGGGAGTCATCTCAACAATAGCATATGTTTCCTCTCCTACATTTCTCATGATGTCTACTTCGCTTTGGTTACTGATTTCCATCACTACCTCATCAACAATATTATTTACAGAGGCGCCTTGTCCAGCCGAGCTTGTGTCATCTCCGTCATTGTCCAGTAAAGGAGCGGTTTCGGTTTCACCATACTTCTCAGCATGGGGATCAGTGTCGCCAGACCTCTCAACACGAAGGCCAACATCACCGGACTTTTCATTCTGAAAGCGCTCCAACCTTGTGAAAACATTCTCTATCGGAATTCCCTGAATTCAAGCAAGAATCACTCAGAAATCACTTCGGAGAAATAAAGGAGTCGACGGAAGGAAATTTATGTACCTGCATATTGGAGGAATTGAGGACCACTGAATCGCATGCCTGCATTTTGGATATCCCTCCTGCTTAGGGACTGCAATCACCAGCTCTGGTCCGTTTGCCTGGGAGTGGTTTCAACCGAAAATGTTTCCTCAGAACGTCAGGGGATGGCTCACCACGAGAATCCTCCACAACGTCCTCTGAGAACTTCTGAAAATCCAACAGTTGTTTCCTCCAAAATTCCTTATACCTATCAGTTACCGCGAGTTTTCTCCCAATAGACCAGAAAGGAAGACTCGGCCGTTCTAAGAACATGTCAGCATTAAGAATATCCGGGAGATATTCTTTCAGAACCTCTGATGGACGGATAAACGGAACACCCTGGTCAAATCCCATCTGACGAGCAGCCCTATCAATATTGTACGGAGTCACAGTAAATGCTTCATTGAATAGAGATGGGACGTACCCCGGGATACAGATGTGCAGATAAACAAGTTCTCTAAATCTCATAGTCTTAGCATCAGTACGTACCACAGCATCAAGACCGTCAAAAGAAATAGAAAAGGTCTTCGGTTGAACAATGGAAGAATGGATCGGTCCCCATGGACGGAAATCTATGGAAGACACATTATCAAAGATGTCCACGAGTTTCACGCCAGTTCTGGGACGCCTCCTATGCCAACGGAGTATTCTCGAACCACCATACACACTGCTGAGCGAATTCGCAGGAGCAGGAGCATAGCCTTTGAAATGTTCCCATAAGAATGCCTAAAAAAAGCGAAGTGAACTTGCGACTCCACCTTCTTGAACCCGTTGGAAACATGCATGTTCATTGCTAAGGCGTCCAGATGAGAATACAACGATCGAAGGAACAAGGCGCCTAGGGGAGAACTTCACCTTTTTCCAGCCTTATAGCGATCTTAACGAGGTCACTTCTTATGGTTTTATTTCCAGAACCGTCGTCAAATATGTCTCTGGATATCCACAAAGACAGGAACGCAATCACACTGAGATCATTTTCCAACCCTTGATCCGGGTCTGCAGAAGACCACTCAGACACCCACCAGGTGTAAAATCATCTCGTGTCTTTTTTCTCCTCCTTGTCCAGACTGTCAAAACCTGCCACCTTTTGGAGTATGATGTCGTAATTACGTTGTTCCGTGTCAGAAAGCTCGTAATAAAGACTTACGGCGACATGCAAGTTCATTAATACAGCTACACTCTCCAGAGTAATAGTCATCTCTCCCCATCTAGATATAGTTGTATGAGTGGAAGGGCGCCACCGAGAAACGAAGGTAATCAAACCGGCAGCGTCTTTCTTAATTTCAAGAGCAGCAGATGCCATGACCGCATTAAGGATTTGCGCTTTGGCCAAATTATCTTTAACATCCTTATTATTCAACATATGTCTCATCCATACTTCATAAGAACCCAGTGGAGTATGACAAATCTTGAAGTCGATAGGAGAAGGCGGATATTCATTTCTCCGGAGACAAAATCTCATCACAAGCGCTGAAAAAGAAGATGGATCATCTTCCATGTTTTCTGAACCGGAGAGTGTCAGGACCCTGGTTTAGTTGTTTATTTTGTATCTTGTTACTAGGAGAGTGGTTAAGGGTTGTTCTAGGCTTCCCTTGTTATGGGCTGCCATTTGGTTAAAGGCACCCATGGACCTTTTGAATTGTACGGACCGTTACAGTCCCGTGTTTCTCACATGTCCGGGAGTGGGAAGTATCTTCTTATCCTGAGAATTGTTGTTTAGGAAATATTATGAAAAAGTAAATCTAAGTTCCTCTTGAGTTCTCTCAAACCCTTTTTCTATAGTTTTGAACTAATTTGTAAGGTAAATCCTTATAATTGGTATCAGAGCAGTCGATCTGTACTACCTATTCACCATGGTTAATCAGAAAGACTTCGACGACCTTCACAAAAAATTCAATGTACTAATGAAAGGCCATGAGGAGATAGCGAAGAAATTCGACGAAGCTCAGGGTGGCATCTCTAATTCATTAACTGAGATGTGATCTATGGGGGACAGGATTATAAACAAACTCAAAACTAGTGATAGAATATTAGAGCCAACTTCTGAAAATCATTCTCAGAACAAATCAGGGGGAAGCAACGAACCTCAAGGTAATCGTCAGATCTTTACTCAACTTTCTAATCAGCATAAACCTAAGATTGAGTTTCCTAGATTTGATGGCCATAACCCTAGATCTTGGATTCGAAAGTGTAAGAAATTTTTCCAATTACATACTATGGATGAAGAGCAGAAGGTAGTGTTAGCTTCTTTTTATTTAGATGGGAAGGCCGATATTTGGTTCCAAGATTATCAGGAAAGTAGAGAAGTCATACTATGGGAAGAGTTTGTTGTGGATATCAATTTTCGATTTCAAGAGTTGGGACATGATGACATAGTTTGAGAATTCAACAAGTTGAGCCAAGAGGGGTCAGTGCTTGAGTATCAGGAGTTGTTTGAAGAGATTAAGGCTCTTATGCTTGCCAAAAACAAATATCTGACTGAAGATTACTTCACCTCTAGTTTTGTCAATGGATTGAAGGAGGAACTGAGACTTGCAGTTCAAATGTTCTCACCAACTAGCTTGAAGAAAGCTATGTACCTTGCTAGGATGCAGGAGGCAACTCTATAGAAGACTATAAAGAAGGAAAAAGCATCTTATCGATTACCCCAACTCTCCATACCCAGTAGGTCAAATAACAGAAGCTTTGTCACTTCTCCAAAAACAAGCTCTCCATCTCCAAGGAGTATGACAAGTTCAAGTTTGCCACCCATTAGGAAGCTTACCTATGCTGAAATGAAGTCCAGGCGTGACAAAGGGATATGCTACAATTATGATGAGGTGAATATTGCTGGACATAAATGCCTCAAACAACAGCTATTCATGCTAGTGGGAGAAGATGAAGATCAAGACCCCTCAACAGAAGCATCACCTGTTAGTTCTCCAGTGATACAAGAGATGGAAGAGGAATTAGAGATATCTTTACATGCCTTATCAGGAGTTAAGCCACAGAATACTATAAGGCTTCAAGGTGTGTCAAGGAATAACAAACCTATCACCATATTGGTAGATAGTGGAAGTACACATACCTTTGTGGACCCAGAAATTGCTAGATACAGTGGTACCTTTATAGAACCGACTGCACCCTTTGATGTAGCAGTGGAGGATGGTAACAAGCTCACTAGTGAAGCTAAGTGACCTAAATTCTCCTAGAGCATGCAAGGTCACAAGTTTGAGTGTGAATCTAGATTTCTGGAATTGGGAGGCTGTGACATAGTTCTAGGAGTAGATTGGGTGAAGGGCATTAGCCCTGTCAAGTTTGATTTAAATCAGTTGACAGTGACATTCAACAAGGGAAGGGAGGAGATAATTTTGCAGGGAAGCTCTGAGGCTCCCAAGGTATCTATGATGACAGCTAAGGCATGCCAGAAATACCTCAAGAAGAGCAAATATGGAATCATGGGGCATTTGTTTGCCATTACAGCCAAAGAGGTACAACCCACACTCCTGAGTCTTTGCAACCCATTTTGAGTTCCTATAAATCAGTTTTTCAAGAACCTAGTAGCCTACCTTCACAAATATCCCATGATCATCACATCCCCCTCAAGCCACTCTCTACACCTCCCAACCAAAGACCCTACAAAATCCCATATGTATAAAAAGAAATTGTAGAACAATTGGTACAAGAAATGCTCAAGTCAGGAGTCATTATGCCAAGTCACAGCCCCTTCTCGTCTCCCATATTATTAGTAAAGAAAAAGGATGGAAGTTGGAGATTCTGTGTGGATTACAGAAGGTTGAATAAACTCACTGTAAAAAATAAGTACCCCATTCCAGTGATTGATGAATTACTTGATGAGTTGCATGGGTCACAAGTCTTTTCCAAGATCGATTTGAGAGCTGGTTATCACCAAATCAGGTTTTCTCCTTCAGATACTCACAAAACATCATTCAAGACTCATCAGGGTCACTATGAATTCCTAGTTATGCCCTTTGGGCTGACTAATTCCCCAGCAAGTTTTCAAGCATTGATGAATGATGTCTTCCAACCACACTTGAGGAAGTTCATATTGGTATTCTTTGATGATATCTTAGTCTATAGCCCTGACATGGAAACACATGCTAAACACTTGGAAATCACTATGGAATTACTCAAGGAGCATAGTTTGTTTGCCAAGATAAGCAAATGCTCATTTGGATAGACTTCACTAGAATACTTGGGCCACATTATCAGTGGAGAAGGAGTTGCTGCAGACCCTGACAAGGTGGAGTGCATGAAGAATTGGCCCATTCCAAAGACCTTAAAGGAGTTGAGGGGATTTTTAGGGTTGATTGGGTACTACAGGAAATTTGTGCATAAGTATGGACTTATTGCTAGACCACTGACTGAATTGTTGAATAAAAATAAGTTTCACTGGAGCTCAGAAGCCACCACTGCATTTGAACTACTCAAGGGAGCCATGACAACCACTCCAATGCTCATTCTTCCTGATTTCAACAAGCCCTTTGAGATAACCATAGATGCTTATGAATTGGGAGTAGGTGCTGTACTGATGCAGGATAAAAGGCCTATTGCATTTTACAGTAAAGGAAGGGGTACCAGATTTCTAGCTATGTAAACTTATGAGAAGGAGATGATGGCCATAGTCATGGCCATTAGCAAGTGGAAATCTTATCTAATGAGAAACAAGTTCACTATCTACACATATCATCAAAGTATTAAGTACTTACTAGAGAAAAGAGTTAACTCACTTCTGCAACAAAAATGGCTAGCTAAATTATTGGGATATAACTATGAATTGAAGTACAAAAAGGGGTGTGATAATAAGGTGGAAGATGCACTATCAAGGATCCATCACCCATAAGAGGCTTCATGCAATGTTGTCTCTCAACTACAACCAGCTTGGCTAAAGGAAGTACAATAAAGCTACTTGGAAGATGATGTAGCCACAAAATTACTACCAAGGTTGATGATAATATGAAACAAGGATGGAGAGTTCACTCTTGATCAAGGGGTCATTAGATACAAGGGAAGAATCTTTGTTGGTAGCTCTGGAGAGTTAAGAGAAAAGGTCATGACAGCAGTGCACTCTTCTTCAATAGGAGGGCATTCAGGAGCAAGAGATAGCTATCATAAGGCCAAGTCATATTTCTATTGGAAAGGCATGAAAAATAACATAACTCATATGGTTCAAGAATGTGACACTTTCCAACAGCACAAGGGCTTCACTACCCTACCAGCCGGACTCCTACAACCCTTGCCAGTCCCTGAGCAAGCATGGATAGACATTAGTATGGATTTCATCACAGGTTTGCTAAAATCTAATGGGAGAGAGCTTATACTGGTGGTAGTAGACAGGTATACCAAATATAGCCACTTGTTAGCACTCAACCATCCCTACACAGCAGCCACAGTGGCCAAGGTAATGCTTGACTCAGTCATTAAATTTCATGGACTTCCTAAGACCATAGTGTCAGATAGAGATAGTGTATTCCTAAGAAATTTTTGGAAGTGCCTATTAACAAGAATGGGAACTTCATTGCACCTAAGTACTGCTTATCACCCTCAAACAGATGGGAAAACTGAGAGGGTGAATGCATGCCTAGAAATTTACCTGAGGTGTATGACAAGCTACAAGCCTACCAAATGGGTGTCATGGATATCACTAGCTGAGTAGTGGTTTAACACTAGTTACCATACTAGCCTAAATTTAACCCCCTTTGAAGCTTTATATGGGTATAAGCCTCCACAATTTGGGATATCTCCAACAAATGGTGGAATCAGTCTTGGTGCAGATAAGTATCTACAACAGAGATTGCTCATGGGACAAATGCTTAAAGGGGTGCTTGAAGAGGCCCAGCACAGGATGAAACAACAGGCTGATAAGAAGAGGATTGAGAGAGAATTTAAGGAAGGTGATTGGGTGTATTTGAGACTCCAACCCTACAGAAAGTCTTCAGTGCAATTAAGGAAAAATCTAAAGTTGGCTGCCAAATTCTTTGGTCCTTATAAGGTACTTGAGAAGGTTGGGAAGGTATCCTACAAGATGCAACTTCCACCAGATTCCAAGATCCATCCCACATTCCATGTCTCCCAATTGAAGTCCAAGCTAGGAGATGGTTTGCTACCACAAACTACACTGCCCAAACTGAACAAAGACAAGGAGTTGAAGGTGAGTCCTCTGCAAACTTTGGATACTAGGCAAGTTAAGAAGGGTAACCAGAACATAATCCAAGTGCTAGTACAATGGGAGAATTTATCATCTCAAGATGCTACTTGGGAAGACAGGGACTTCATGTCAAATAAATTTCCAAAGCTAATCCTTGAGGTCAAGGATTTGGAAGAGTAGAGGGCATTTTCAGGACCCTAGTTTAGTTGTTTCTTTTGTATCTTGTTACTAGGAGAATGGTTAAGGGTTGTTCTTTGGGATGTTCTAGGATGCCCTTGTTATGGGCTGCCATTTGGTTAAAGGCACCCAGGGACCTTTTGAATTGTACGGACCGTTACGGTCCCGTGTTTCTCACATGTGCGGGAGTGGGAAGTATCTTCTTATCTTGAGAATTGTTGTTCAGGAAAGATTATGAAAAAGTAAATCTAAGTTCCTATTGAGTTCTCTCAAACCCTTGTTCTATAGTTTTGAACTAATTTGTAAGGTAAATCCTTACAGAGAGCAGGACTATCTGGTGAGAATGATCTCTCTTAATGTTTGGAAAAGGCGAGGTGAACAACTCATCATCGATGTTCGGCATATCTTTGAAGCTGTCAACACTTCCTGACTTGGCACCAGCATTATCTCCAGAAGACATTTCAACAGGAATTCTTTCCTGCATTCCATAATGAAATAAAAGACAGGAGTTAGAACTCGTATGAAAAACGCATGGGATGTAGTCACACACGACAAGACACAATTCACGTTGGAGTGCACATATTGGGTCCAGTCTGGTATTCAAGTACGGCATTGATTTCAAGTCCGGTATTGGTTTCAAGTCCGGTATTGGTTTCAAGTCTGGTATTACTCAAGTTTCAAGTCCGATGTTGGTTCAAGGCACAATGCTATGAGGTCGACTTTCAATCATGCATATGTGGGTGGGACCCATGTTCGAATCAAACACGGCATTCATGGTCACGGTTTTCTTATATTCATGGGAATCGTGTTTACGAAATCCAAGACAGATTTCTCTCCAAGATACAACCTAAGAAGCTAGGTTTTGCATGCAACAATGAAAGAAGAAGCAAAAACGGCATATTCATGGGATCGCGGTATTAAACAATTCTAACAAAAATGGGCGGTTTTACTATCAATCTTGATGGGAAAGCTAAGAATGATGTATCTATCAAAAGGTTTTTACCTAAGAAATTAGGGTGTTTTCTAAAAAAAAAAAAAAAACTTACCTTGGACGGACAGGCGACGACGGACGTCTGGCGGCAGCTCCGGCAATAGCGGGCGATGACGGCACCTACGACGGCAGCAACAACGGCGTCGACAGGAGTAGTAGTCGCGGACGGGAGCTACTAAACTAAAAAAAAAATCTCGTGAGAAAAAAGAAAAGAGTTGCTCCCTTTTATAGACAAAATTTGGAAGAATCCTAGTAGAACAAGGATTCCTCTTTTGATTCAAATACCCAAAAAGGAAACCGGTCCCACCAAAGCATTCCATACAAGCACAACGGCATGGACAACTAGCAATCGGTCAATACTCTTCCGGGTAAACTTCCTTTATCATGTCTTTCTCACATATGTATGTCACCATCTCATGCCTACCCCACAATAGTGTAACCATTATGTGCTAGGCAGGGGACTTAATGTTGATGGTGGATTTTCATTTAAGGGTAAAATTGTAAAACCTAAAAAATTATGCGCTAACATCTTGTAAAAGATAAGGCTATTATTAAGTGATGGATACTCCTTCACTTTATTAATTCATCTAGAATGGAGCATGTGGCAACAATCCCATTATGTGAATAAAATACACTAAATTCATCCAGGTTGGAGCATGTAGCAACAATCCCATATACCCTGTGAATTTACAGCATTATTAATTAATGCGCAACCAGCCTTGTATTTCATGTACTCATTATCAATGCGACATGACGACTGAGTGTTACTCTCAGCAGAGTAACACGAATCTCCAAGTATTATAATGAAACATGTACGAAATACCCGTACAGGCTGCAACTCTCGGTATGTTATACTAGCCCGATTGAGCCACTCTCGGTGTGTTATACTAGCCCGATTTTTATTGAGCATCCGGACTGACTGTATCAGTCTGGATATGATCACGACCATCCAACTCCACCAGCATGATTGGATGGCCCAGATCGATTCCATAACCCCCAAGCAGGTATGGAATATCCGCTGCCGAACCAATGCGGGCCCCGCATGGTCGGCCTCCCCTTGGCCTAGCTTGCCAAAAAGTCCAATCCAAAGCAGTATGGATGAAAACCATAAATTAGGGTTTGCGGCACATTACATGTGTCGCAAAACAGTCTCAACCATCCATCTTCGCAGGTTAGTCATTCCAAATCGTGCGCCTGAATGGAGCATGACGCACGGCCTTGAAACCCAAAATTAGGGTTTTGAATCACGAGCGTCAATTTTCTCCAGCACGAATGGAGGGTCCGAGATTAGATCAAAGCAGGTCCGGTCATACCAACATGACCACCGTGGACCCATCTATCCCCTCACCTGATCTTCCAAGGCATACCATGCCTGGTTATCCCAAATCGTTCGCCCAAACTAGCGTGGTCACACCTCCCAAGCTACAAACTAATCTCCACCGCTCGACTTCTCCTGACGAATTGAGTGGCTTAGATCATGTTTTCATGGGACGGTAAGGCATAGGCGTGAACACCAGCCTGCCATCTACACGTTGGAGCAATCGTCCAAGACCGACCAAGCCTGGTCGTCTTGGAACGCCCTCTCAAGATTGGTACGACGTGCGGCTTTTGCGGCACCAATTTTCTGTCGCAAATTGATCTAAACCACACAACTTCGTAGGACGAATTGAGTGTCCTAGATCACACTTTCGTGAGACAATGAGATATGGGCGCCTACACCGTCATGTTGTCTACACACATGCATGACCGGCCTATCCAAAGTTGCGTCCCAAGCTTGGATTCGACCAAGCTGAAAAGTGATGCTTGCGCACCTTTTCATAAACCCTAATTTCATCAACGGTCGCAGATGAGTGTCTCAAAGATCATCTCGTCCATCCAACTTCACCGGCTTGGATATACAGCCCTGGTCATGAGTTAATTGGTCAGTGTGGCATCATGGTGATCACCACCCGTCACCCTACCATACCAAGTGATCGGTTAAAGGAGGGTTTGCATGCGCAACTTCCAAACCATCACATGAAGTAGGCTGAACATAAAGTTTCTTTGAGACTCTCAAACAGCAATGCTTCATACATGCTGAATATACTCGATGCAGTACCTGCATAGTATACACACGATACTTCTCAAGTATCAATTTCCTAAATAACGTAGCATTACATGTTACTTTTTGTGGGTCCCACGATCCACACACACTCGAGACATCAATCATGTCACAAACTGGGGGATATATACTAGGGTATTGGTCTGGCAGTTTACAACGTGCAGCGCCCAACGCGCCATCACAAGAACGTGTCAGGAAGTCATGGACGGTTAGTGATGATGTGAGAAGTGGGCAAGCCTGGTCGTGTAACACCAACACACTACTCCACTACTCCATCACTCCACTTTCTCCACTTCCCACGAGATACGTAGGTTAGGCTAAAAGACTTGTATAAATAGACTCTCCGCCCTATTTTTCAAACAAGACAAGACAGAACAGAGAGAGCATAACATAGAAACCAAGTGTTAACATCCAGATCCTGCTTGCGTTAATTACAAGCATGCTCACCTTTCTGTGGCAAGTCATACATAGCCAACACCTTCACAATCTCAACACCTTATTCGCTTCCCTCCCTAAGATCAACCCCATCTCCTTCACTTTATGACCGAAACTAGTCTGGAATGGCCATTCTTTTTTGTTTAGGCCGGACTTGCACAGATTGACCTCTCGAATCTACAATCACTCACCGCGCAGTGCATTGTTTAAGGTTTAGATTCATTCCTCATACACACACCCCAAATTACCAAAATCGGCAGGAATAGTTTTCACCCACGAACAATAGTATATGTTACACCGAACTATTACAGGATAACCGTTATGATATGCACAATAACAGCTATATGTTACAAAAAAATGACATAAGATAAATCTTGTGCTGACTAGATAATCGTTGGTGTATTTATTCCAACGAATGCAACCGTTATTTAATAAATTTTTATTGTAACGAAATCAACCGTTGATAAATTATTGTAACACTAATAATAACGACACTTTTCCAACGTTTTTTTGACATTACAATAAATAGATAATAACGCTTTTTCGATGTTACAAATTCCTTGATTTCGTGTAGTGAATACATCAAGGGTTTCATTCTTATGAGATAGGAACGTAACCCAAGTGAACCTGGTGTAATCATCTACCATAACCAAAGCATACTTCTTTCCAGCAACTGTGGGTTGTTGAATTGGTCCGAAGAGATCCATATGAATTAAATCAAGTGGAGATTTAGTGATAATGTCTCGAGATGATTTATGATGAACTTTCGTTTGTTTACCCTTTTGACAAGCACCACATACACCTTCAATATTTGCATTAATTTTGGGAACGCCTCTAACAAGTTCTTTGTTAATGATCTTAGTTAGAATACTGTAGGTGTAAATTATACACAGATCCAGGTGGCGATATCCTAGGCCTGATACACTCAGATACGAAGAAATGCGAAGCATAGAAGGAAGATTAGGGGGCGCGAGATTTAAGGAGCCACGTGGATCGGGCGTGCAGACATCGGACAAGACTTGATTTAGACTTCTGATAAAGCTGATACAGACAAGACAGGGCGGGTCAAACGAGGTGATATGGTCAAAAGGGTAAGAAAGTAGGAGACGCATCGGCCAATCGTAAGGGCGGCAACCAAGACAAGCGACATCGGGCCATCGGAACACCAGACGATGTCGGCTTGGATAAGAGACAGGCGAGGGATGAAGTCACATCGGCCACACGAGACAGCAGAAGTCGGCCCAACAACATAACAGCAACTAGATGTAATGTGACCAACACCCTAACTTAGTTGTATGTAACCTCTTCTATAAATAGAGCGACTCGAATTCAAGAAGAGGCAGGTTGTAATCTTTGGGGAGAAAGAGAGAGAAACCCGAGTTAGCATTAGAGAGAAGTGAATGAGAAGTAAGTGCATCTTGTAAGGAAATCCCACTAAGAGCAACACCATTGTAACACCGCAAAGTAATAAGATTCATCCTTTCACCCCCGTGGACGTAGGTAATCATACCGAACCACGTATATCTTGTGTTCATGGTTGAGCGTTTACTTTCGTTTGAGAAGAGTAGTACATTTCTATCCTTTGGATATAGTTTATAGTAAAATGCATCTACATTCTGGCGCCGACTAAGGGGACACGACTAAGATCTCCGGATACCTTGCCATTAAAGTCTTCAGAGACGATCAACAGCTCCTCAATACACGTTAATGTGTTGGAATAGAAGCTACGATGAACTCTGTTGGCCGAAGTAATGGCTGTTTTGAGTCATTTACTGAGCATCTAAAGTTATAGTAGTAGAAGCGTTCTCTTAGCGTCTTCAACAGTTTGATCGACAGAGAAACTTCACGAGCTCACCAGCGACTAACATTTCGGATTAGAAGCTACGTGAAGAATCTGTTGAAGGGACGACTGTTTGTTCTTGATAATTGTGTGTTTGTTAGCGTTAAGCGAGTTGTTTTTAGCTGCGGTAAGAAGTTGGGTGCTCGGAGTTACCAAAAGTTAGCATTTTAGATGTTTCATCATGTAGTGAACTGTCGATCTAGTATAATTTTTAGCCGACGGTGAAGCGTATGTCGTCGGAAAGGTCGTAATTAAATATCGAGAAAGTGAAGTTAGTACAAGTTCAAATTAATTCTAGGGGATACTTGCCGTACTTTCTAAGCATCACGTGCATAAGATCAATGATTTGGAGCATGTAGAACAAAGGACAAACTAACTTAAATGCATAGGTCGAGTACGGAGAGCGACGTCGTACGGAGTGATAGTGACGGGGAAGTGAGTACAGCTGCAGATTCAGCATAAAACCAAAATAGGGAAGATAAACGGAACCCACCTGATAACCAAAGTTGACCCTGCATAGTGGCAGTAGTCATAGGGTCGAACGTTTCGCCTTTTTTGTCCGTGCATTTTGTTAGAAAATTCAGGTTGAAGTAAGGGGTTCTTTTTCATATTTGCTAACGTAGGTACGGGCGATACTCGGCTTATCACGCGACATAACTAATGGCTAGCACATCAGGGACGATAAGGATGTTAAGGAATTGCACGGTCACTAGCAGCAGCATGCAGGCAGGGATAACGGGGCCGAGGCAAGGGAACAGTCGACAACCACCGCCCGAGGAATCTCATACAGCTGCGCGAGGGATGCCTGTTGTAAACGAGGAAGTAGATTTGGGACGGACGATAACACCTTACCTCTCGCACAGATTATATTAACTCAGAGAAGAGCCGATCAAGTCGATGGACTTACAGCTTCAGACACCGATGACGATGAGGAAGCACTTGCGGCGCGAGCTCAGAGGCAATCAACGAGGCGACAAATTGAACACCAGGAAGCTTTGGGAAGGGAATAAGAGCGTCTTAGGCAGATTCAGTTGGGGCGAGCAATAGCAAGTGACATCGGCCCGACAACCATTCCAACTGCCAATCATATAACCAATCCAATACCGCCCCCACCACCCACATCAGCACCATTACAACCTCGGCCATACCAACCCAATGGACATTCCAGTCATGAAAGTACGGACCCGACGTTGTTGGTCATTTTAGAGAGTCAGAGGAGACAAGAAGCGGCACTAATGGAACTCCAGCAGCGGAATTTAGCCTTGGAGTATAAGAACTACCAACTGAGGAACCAACGGACCAGATCAAGAGGGTCGTCAAGCCGAGGAACATCGGGTTATCATGGCCGATCCGATCACATGCCACCCATGATAGGGCAGAGTGACATTAATCGGCCCAATCAAGTCAGTCCGCCATTACCTCCGGTTCCCCAACGCAGAGATATGGACCACCCGAGGACTCGTCCACCTCCATTCAATGATTAACTGAAGAAAGAGAAAGGCGAAGGGACGGGCGACAAGATCAGACAACTCAAGCCAAGCTTAAGGAGTTGGAAGAAAAAATCAAGAAACTTCCGGCGTCACAATTTACAAGATTAAATGTCAATTGGGGACCTTCCCAGTAACTAGATTAAGCTACAAATCCTTATTCGTAGACCTACACAAAAACAAGGACATACTCAAGAATGAAGAGGATAAGCTGTTCTAACTCTATCTCCTCATCAACCCAATGGACATTCCAAGCATATATAAAAGCGAACAAAACAAATCATGAAAGTAGATTCGAGGAGACAAGAAGCTAAGTTCCTTCTCATCATTTGTAGACTAAGATGGAACTCAAAGCGGAATTTAGCCTTGGAGTATAAGAACTACCAAGGAACGATTGAAGCTTTAGGGAGGAACCAACGGACTAGATCAAGAGGGTCGTCAAGCCGCATAATCCAGGAACATCGGGTTATCATGGCCGATCCGATCACATGCCACCCATGAGTGAAAACGCCTTTTCTCTCAAGAATGGAACAAATGCCGCCGAGAAAACGCCTTTCTCTCAAGAATTGGAACAAATGCCGTTCCCACCTAAGTGTGCTTTACCTTCATTCCCCTCTAGATTCGATGGAACCGGCGATGCGACCGAACACCTTAAGATGTATACCATGTCACTGATCCAGTGGAGAAGTAACCCGGTAGTCATGTGTAAATTCTTTCCAGCTAGTTTGGAGGGCGAGGCGCGAGATTGGTTTTATTCGCTCGCACCTGGTTCGATCAACGGGTATGATGCGCTAGTCGACGCCTTCCTTGAGACCTATATGCATAACAGTCGACCTCGGCCAAGAATGAACAAGCTGTTTACCCTCGCCCGAAGATTCAGAGAGCCATTGAGAACCTTGACCGACAGATGGAGGAAACTGTGTACCGAAATCGGGAAGGTACCGGTGGACCAAGCCATCTTTGGGTTTGAAAACGCGTTGGGGAGATCGGACCCCATTATGGATTTCCATGTTTTCTAAAAAACCTAAGACCTTAAAGGAGATGAAAAGAATGCAAGAACACTACATCGCCTTGGAAGAAATTCAGGCCGAATCAAGAGATAGAGGGGTACAAGAAGCCAGTGCAAGTCGGATTTGAAACTAAAACGGTCACGGACGACCATATCAAAGCGATCATAAAAAGATCGGACCCTCCCCCGAGGAGCAGTGAGAAGAGGGAATGGATGGCCAAAGGGAAGAAGACGAAGCAGGAATCCCGATCGTATACCCCACTAAACGCTTCTTTGGAAGAGGTGTTCAAGGAAGTTGAGAAGAGGAGCGACATCAACTACCTAGCATCGAGGGGGTACAGTTCCAAGAGACCAGAGATCACCCCGAATACTGTCACTACCATCAGTATAGGGGCCATTCCACCAATAACTGTCGAGAGGTGAAAGATATTGTTCAACACCTTATCCGCGATGGATATTTGAGGCAGTATGTCCGCCACCCCCTTCGGCCAGAAGCAGCATCCGATGCGCCAGTTCATCAAGTCCGCATCGATAGGGCGAACCAATTCGTAAACACCATTTCACATTCGGCTATGCAAAACTACGCTCTCGGCCCAGTAATCACCACTAGGATCCATAAAAGGGATCGTGATGGTAAAGAGGTATTTAGCGTAGCCAAGTCTCTTCCCATGGAACCCTGGATGACGGTGCCCATATCGTTCTCGGCTAAGGATGTCCCAGCAAACGGACAGGCACACAGCGATCCACTAGTCATCACATTGTTGATTGAAAAGTGGGGAGTAAGAAGGATTCTTGTAGATAGTGGGAGTTCAGTCGAGGTACTGTTCTACAACACGTTCAGAAGAATGAAACTCTCATACGATATGCTCGTCCCATCCACATACCGTATCTACGGCTTCAACAAGCACAAGTAACCATCCCGAAGGGCGAAGTAACTTTAAGAGTTTCAGATGGTGGTGGCTACCTCGACACACTAACCACTTTCTGCGTAGTCGACGTCGCTTCACCTTATGAAGCCATTATCGGGCGCCCATGGGTTGCGGGGATAAAGGGCGTGGCATCGGCCTACCATCAAAGGTTAAGGTTCCCGACTTGCAAGGGAATAGCGGAATTTATGGGCGACTTTCAGGCGGCACGACAATGCATGAAAGTTGACATAGAAATAAATGAGCATCGGCGAGCTCGGCAAAGGCAAGAAAAGAACAAAGAAAAGGAAGTGAAGGCAGCAAAAGAATTGGAGGAGGAAATTTCTCAAGCGGTCCTGGCACACGAAATGCGAGAACAGGACCCTTTATAGCAATTAAAGGAAGCATCCCCAGTCGGGGAGACCAAGTCAAACTTCTCGACAGTTGAGCCGACTAAAGAAGTAAACTTGGGAACGATAGAGGAACCTAGAGTAGTGAGGATCGGGGCATTACTATCGTACGAAGAAACCAGTAAACTCACGACGTTGTTAAAAGAAAACATGGAGGTATTCGCTTGGGAAGTGCATGATTTGGAGGGTATCGACCCAAGGTCTGCTGTCTTCACTTAAAAATTGATCCGAAGTTCAAACCGGTTAGACAAAAAATGAGACGTATCGCGCCAGAGTTACAAGCGGCGGTCGAGGTCGAGCTGAAGAAATTACAAGAATCCGGAATAATAAGGAAGTCCCACTACCCACAGTGGATATCTAACATGGTCGTGGTACCAAAAAAGAAAGGGGGAGTCCGAATATGTATTGATTTTAGCGACTTGAACAAGGCCTTCCCGAAAGACAGCTTCCCCCTTCCCAGTATAGATCAATTAGTAGAATCAATAGTGGGATACGAGGCGATGACTTTAATGGACGGATACATGGGATACAACCAAATACCACTGGCGCCCGAGGACCAGGAACACACATCCTTCTTCACGCCAAGGGGATTGTATTGTTACACCAAGATGCCATTCGGACTTAGGAATGCTGGGGCTACATACCTGGCGATTGGTAGGCGATATGTTCGAAGACAAGATTCACGATACCATAGAAGTTTACGTGGACGACATGTTAGTTAAGAGTCGGAAATCAAAAAACCACGTCCGAGACCTTCGAGAGATCTTTCAAACAATGAGGAAACACAAGATGAAGATTAATCCTGCCAAGTGTGACTTCTGGGTCACATCGTGGAAATTCTTGGGCTACATCATCACTCACAGGGGAATAGAAGCGGATCCCGAGAAGGTACGAGCCGTCATTGACATGCCATCTCCCGCGACGGTGAAAGACGTGCAGAAAATAAACGGGTGCATAGCCTCATTGGGGCGATTTGTGTCACGATCATCGGACAAATGCAAGGCTTTTTACGACATCTTAAAGAAAGGAGAAAATTTCCGATGGACGGACGCAAGCGAAGAAGCTTTTCAAAATATCAAGCTACACCTAGCTAGCCTCCCGGTACTTCAAAGGCCTAAGCCGTCAGAAATTCTCACTTTATACTTAGGCGCGACACCCTATGTCATAAGTGCGGTATTGGTTAAAACAGAGATGGGCGTGGAAAATCCGGTGTACTTCGCCAGTAAAACTTTAAGTCCGGCAGAGAAAAACTACACTAGAATGGAGCAGATGGTGCTCGCACTAGCCTTTGCTGCCTCTAAACTACGAATGTATTTTCAAGCTCATCGAATACGGGTGCTCACCAAATCGCCTATCGAAGCGGTCTTGGATAGTTCTGGGCGATCGGGGAGAATCTCCAAGTGGGGAGCCATAATCAAATAATATGATGTGATATACGAGACAAGAACCGCGATCAAGGGACAAGTAGTGGCCGATTTCTTGGCAGACTTCCCCCTCAGTGATGAGGACGAGGTAGAAGATATACCGGGAATGACATAAGAACAGGAGGGGCCGACGGACCTGCTAGCCGCTAGTAGCCCAACACGATGGGAAGTATTTGTTGATGGGGCATCTAACAAAGACGGATCGGGTCTCGGGTTGGTGTTCACCACGCCAAAGGGGAGGAAGATTGTGCATTCATTCAGGTTAGAATTCAAGGCAACGAACAATGTCACCGAATACGAGGCGGTGATCCATGCCTTACGGATAATTGTGGAAATGGGGTTGCATGAGGTTCGACTGACTAGTGACTCTCAACTAGTGATCCGGAAAATTACGGGCCAATACGCTACACACGATCCGGTGCTGCAAAAATATTGGGAGCTCGCCCAGTTTTACATTAAGAAAATCCCAGATATTAAATTCCGCCACATCTGCCGAAAGGATAATAGACACTCGGATGCTCTATCATACATCGCCTCACAGTTAGTAGACCCGAGCATTGAATGGATACGCGTTATGAGGCTTCTTAACCCGTCTATCCCTGAAACACCAGAATCACGAATCGAAGTGGTCGTTAACACAGCCGAGAGATACAAAGAAGGCGACTGGAGAAAGCCGATACATCAATACTTAGAGACGGGTGACCTACCTAAGAGTCGGCCCGAGATGAACAAGATCAAAAGTAAATCGGGCGCCTACGAGTTAAGGGAGGGGATCTTATATCGAAATTCCTACCTAGGGCCACTCCTACGATGCTTAAGCAGGGAAGAAGGCCATATAATCCTACATGAGCTACACTATGGGGCGGCTGGAAATCACATCTCGGGAAGAAGTTTGTCGGCAAAGGCAAAAACAATGGGCTACTTTTGGATATATATGAACGAGGACGCGAAGCAAATGGAAAAAGCTTGTGAAGAATGTCAGCGTTTCGGGAAGAAAATCCATGCTCCCGGAGTACCGTTAAACTCGATCATAAGTCCGTGGACTTTTGCTAAATGGGGAGTGGATATTGTCGGGCCGTTACATGTAGGAACAGGGCAAAGGAAGTATTTGATCGTGGCTACAGATTATTTTACCAAGTGGGTCGAGGTGGCACCACTGAGGCATATTCGAGATAAAGATGTTTTTAAGTTCATTTGGGATCATATCATTTGTCGCTTCGGGGTCCCGGATGCCATCGTCTCTGATAATGGAAAACAACTACAGGGCGAGAACATTGATCTTCTATTTAACACTTACAACATCAGGAAGAGCAAAGCTACCCCGATTTACCCCCAGTGCAATGGGCAGGCCGAGATCACTAATAAGACCATCGCCGATAATATGAAGAAGAAACTGGACGGGGAATATGGCAACTGGTGCGAGGAATTATATAACGACCTATGGGCATACAGAACCACACGGAGGGAAGCTACGGGGTTCTCCCCTTTTATGCTTACCTACGGGACCGAGGCGATTCTACCAACAGAAGCAATGATACCTACCACAAGAACTGAAGCGTGGAGGCGAAACGTGTCATCCGATCTGATCTTGGCTAAACTCGACGATTTGGAAGAAACAAGAGAGATGACGCTACAAAAAATGGAAAATTATCATAGGAGGTTACAACGGGAATACAACAAGCGCGTTCGACCAAGAGAGTTTAATCCCGGGCAGCAGGTATTGAAATTTCTAGCTGAATGGGAGCGCGACAAAAAGGGCGGAAAACTAGCACCAAAATGGGGCGGGCCATATATAATTGAATCTAAGGCGGACGAGGGATCGTATCGACTACTGCGACTCGGCGGAACCAGAGAGATCAAACCATGGAACATCTGATTCCTGAAACTCTATCATCCTTGACGGGCAATGCGAAAAAACACGGTAAGAAAACGTGTCTTCTATCTCTGTGAAACCGTGAGGGGTATGGGATAGGGCACAAGCGTCTAATGGTCATTCGTACTCGGGGCAATGCCAGTGTGGAAGTGCCGAGGTGACTTACACTCGAATGGTCATTCGTACTCGGGGCAAAGCCAGTGTGGAAGTGCCGAGGTGACTTACACTCGAATGGGCATTCGTACTCGGGGCAACGCCAGTGTGGAAGTGCCGAGGTGCCTTACAGTCTCCTGGCTATTCGAACTCGGGGCAGTGGCAGTGTGCAAGTGCCGAGGTAGCCTAAGGGTTCTGGTGGTTGGAAACCAGTTCCAAAGGTTGTTTAGACGCGAGGTCTACTCAGCTAGGTGGCCTACTTACATCTGAAAGGTCACCACCATCGCAAGTGGGCGTGTCCACTTTCCCGAGATAGGTTGACCGATAACCACTCGGGACCATCGGACCTAGAACTAGGATGACTGGTACCCTTCCACTGAATCCAAAGAGATAGTGATGAGATACCCCGATCAGGACATGGCATAGGGCCCGATGACCCTCCTTGTTGGGTGTGTTCGACAAAAATGGTTAGAGTTCTAACATATAAAAGCAACAATTGCAGGGCATAACACCAGGAACAAAAGCGAAACAAACAACGTCGGACGTTAATCAACAAATGGTCGGGGCAACATGCGGAACAAGAAACAAATCGATAGTGTCGTGCAACAACCAACACCTAGAGGAGCAACATTAAAAACGAAAACCACATCGATCGCATGGTACATCAAGCAACAATCTCCAGAATAACATAAGAAACAAAAGCTAAATCAATAACACCAAGCGTATGATAACAAAGTACGAAAAGCATCGCGCGGACGTACGAAATGAAAAGTTTAGCGGAAATGAAACAAACAACATCGGTGACGCAGCACCCCCATTAAAACAAACAAGCAAGGTAGCAGAAATTAAAAAGGGGAGAATTGTTTAGATCGATTTACAACCCGATGGAAGGGGAAACATAGTGACGCAGCACCACAAAGAGAAAGTTTAAACCTTGGTAGGAGCCGCGCCGGCCTTCCTCTGCGCGACCTCGAGCCGCTTCTTCTCCACCCAGTCCATAATGCCAACTTGAAATTTCTGATCTAACTCCTCCACATGGGAGACCCGTTCTTCCTCGAGTTGTTGGGTAATCTGGGAAGCGTTTTCCTCAGCCTCAGCTAACTTGAAGCCCAAATCGACCTCGGCCTGTTTCAATCGGCGAACCTCCAGATCAAGCTCCTGCGAACGTTTTTGCGCGGCTACAAAACCACAAATATAGGATGTTATTCATCGGATATAACTTAAAATTTTTGCAAGAATAAAGCGCGATCTGGATCTAAAAAATGGACTCAACACATCGGCTAAGAGACCTGACAGGCGGGTAACACCGACTGAAGCGACTCTACCGACTTGGACAACTCATCCTCGGTCTTAGACAACTTCATGGTTAATTCGTTATAATGTTGCTCGTTGAACTCGTTACTAGGGAAATACTTCTTATGCTCGGCCCAATCGTTCATTAACCGATTACGCGACGCTTGGAGAACCGCAAGCTGCGATCTACTCCACTCTAAATCGCCCATAACTTTATCAAATTCACGCACTCGGCCCAGTAAATCGCTGTTAGCTCGCTCCACCACATCCTTATCTCTCAATATTCGCGGCGATCCTCGTGAAGATCTCGATTCTCGCAATTGAAGAGCGTTTACCCTTTGCTCCAAACTCGTGGATAAAGCAGTTTTTTCGGCAACAAGACGCTGAGAAGATCCCAAATGAGCCCGTAAATTGTCCATCTCGGAAGGATCATAATCAAACCGGCGATGTCGTTCTAACTCGTCCTCAAGACCTGCAATCTCCTCAGTTTGACGGTCTATTTTGTCGTCTTTGTTTGCCATTCGTTGACGAAGATTTTCCACAAGGTCTTTCTCAATATCCCATTTTCTCTTCAGAATCCTACACTCCGAAGTAGCGTCTATACTTATACTAGATACCTCGGCTAAGAAGAAGGATACCCGACTCAGGATACTGGCACGATAAACTCAATCAACACAAGTCAAGAAGAGTCATATACCTTGAGCATCGGCAAGTTTGATCTCCAGCTCATTCGCGCGACCCTTCTCATTCTGAAGTTCAAGTTGGAGAGACTCTATCAACTGTTTATCTTGAAGGTGATTGGCGGCATCCAAGCGTACACGGTTCATGATCTAACACAAACAAACGAATTTGCATCATAAGCGACACTAAGGACAGAAATCAGAAGTGGGGCATTACTATACAGAATCGAGTCGCTCACCACAATGTCAAGGCGATGTCGCCATAACAGGGTACAGCATTCAACATGTATTCACCAGTATACTTCCCAAAGTCGGAGGAAGTAAGCGCACCCAAGGAATTCATGATCGGGCCAGAAACAGTGAAGCAGGTCTCGGCGCTAGAAGACGATCCCTCAGTAAACCGGGGCACATAGGGAAGCTCTACCGGAACATTAGTAACAACCTTCTCTACGGCGGGCGTCTCCGAGGGCTCCTGCTGGTCGCCCACACCTTGTTCACCGGCTTTTTCACCCGACACAGTCTCTCCAAACAACTCATCCTCATCGGAAAGATCAATGAGGGGGCTCATTTTCGGCGGTGGCTTAGCAATATCTTTACCTCTGCCAGGATTACGCCTAAGCGGAGTAGGGTCGACATCGTCAACGTCATCATCATCGCGCCTCGGGTGTTTCTGCACAAGTGTCTCGTCAGAACATGTGAAGGCAAAAAACAGGGGCAAGTACATGTACTTATAAGGGAATCATTATGTTTGTTACCTTCCCCTGGTCTTCCTCAACCCTTGTGCTAACACCTCTTTTCCTAGACCCGAGAGTCTTTGTGGAACTGACCTGAGATTTGCAAACAACAACAAGTGACTAACTGATGCCCGAAGCTAACAAGATAGAAATCAAGAAAAGCGCGTACCTTATCGGCCTTGTCATCATTAACCACCCAGAAAGAATATGGCTCAGCTGGAAAAGTAGGCGACGGGAAGTCACCATGAAGGATAGGACCTCGGACAAGAAGCGGAACTCGGGGATAGGTCGGATCATTAGAATGTCGGGCTCTCCTGTTGGAACCATGGCCGACAGGATCGGCATCCAGCATCATTCTTTCGACACCCTCGGGCATAGTTTTAACACGATGAGGACTTGCAGCAAACCCAGCAAGATTGCCCAGGGTCGAAGTACCAGCTCGATAGTTGACAAGGAAATTGGAAACGATATACTCAGGGGCATCCTCGGGCTTGTAGGTCGACCACTCGGCAGTAGAACCATGACCATCGCGGCGATCCCTCCACTCGTTCATAATTCGGAAAGTATTTCCAGTCCATTGAGATAAAGCACGAGAAGGTCGAATCTGGGACAAATCTTCGTAATAAAATGGGCTATCAGGGTTGTATAAGGGAAGACGGAGACCTAGCTCTAGTTGACCCAGGGTGATAACCACACAATCGGCCGATTGCTCGAATTTCTTCATGTCCGCCTTCTTCAATATGCCATTTAGGCCCAAGAGAAGGGTCACCTCGTAATTTTGGAGATCATACTTCTCCTTCAGTTGCTCGATAAATTCCTCATCAGAGAGATCTTTCACCACCCTTTTCTCGGACCTGCACGAAATAGAAGAAGATCTATCAGCAAAAATAGATCTCATCGCGCGATCATCATGCCTAGAGGAGCTCTCAAGCAAAAATAAAGAAACAAGCGAAGGGTCGTCGAACTCAGAAAAAACGTCATCAACGAACCTTTTCTCAGCCATGGAAGGAGAAGAAGCCATTAACAGAGATAGTGCAAAGCTTGGTATTCGATAGAGAAAAACAAGGCGACTAACAGCTACGGCGACGATTAGTGAGGGGATATTGAAGGAATAAAAATCAAGAAAGTTAGGGTTTTTCAGAAGCGCAAAGCAGTGAAGGAATCCGGGGAGAAAAGCTACAGTTGCGGGACAGTAAAAGAAAATGACAGAGAAGAAGAAGGAAGAAAGAGGCGGGCTATTTAAAGGAGAGGAACCATAACCGACGTCGACGGTTACCAGTCATAAAGTGGAGTTAGTTGGGCGCTGCATGGCGGAATTCGAGGCATGACCAAAGACGTGGGCAGTTAGAACGAGGTTCTCCCACTCGTGTCTCCCACACGAGCGGAAGAAGGGGCATAAATGTAGGTGTAAATTATACATAGATCCAGGTGGCGATATCCTAGGACTGATACACTCAGATACGAAAAAACGCGAAGCATAGAAGGAAGATTAGGGGGCGCGAGATTTAAGGAGCCACGTGGATCGGGCGTGCAGACATCGGAAAAGATTTGATCTGGACTTCTGAGAAAGCTGATACAGACAAGACAGGGCGGGTCAAACGAGGTGATATGGTCAAAAGGGTAAGAAAGTAGGAGACGCATCGGCCAATCGTAAGGGCGGCAACCAAGACAAGCGACATCGGGCCATCGGAATACCAGACGAGGTCGGCTTGGATAAGAGACAGGCGAGGGATGAAGTCACATCGGCCACACGAGACAGCAGAAGTCGGCCCAATAACAGAACAGCAACTAGATGTAATGTGACCAACACCCTAACTTAGTTGTATGTAACCTCTTCTATAAATAGAGCGACTCGAATTCAAGAAGAGGCAGGTTGTAATCTTTGGGGAGAGAAAGAGAGAGAAACCCGAGTTAGCATTAGAGAGAAGTGAATCAGAAGTAAGTGCATCTTGTAAGGAAATACCACTAAGAGCAACACCATTGTAACACCGCAAAGTAATAAGATTCATCCTTTCACCCCGTGGACGTAGGTAATCATACCGAACCACGTATATCTTGTGTTCATGGTTGAGCGTTTACTTTCGTTTGAGAATAGTAGTACATTTCTATCCTTTGGATGTAGTTTGTAGTAAAATGCATCTATAAATACGATAGTTGATGTGACCAAAATGTTCATTCCAAAGATGCGTAGATTCCACCTTAGTCAAATTGCAACAATTTCTGAACTGAGTATCCAGAAGATAACAATTATCTTTACCACAAATTCCCTGAAAAATTACTTTGCCATTTTTTTCTACAATGTGACATCTATTTGCATTGAAGACAACTCAATGGCCTTTGTCACAAATTTGACAAACAGAGAGAATATTTGCAGTCATACCTTTACGTAGACTACATCATGAATTTCAGGTACTCCAGGTAATTTGATTGTTCCCTTCTTGCTTATGTAGCATCAACTCCCATCTCCGAAAGTTATAGGTCCACCTTCATAATCATCTGAAGAAATAAATCAAGTGAGATCCCCTGTCATATGTTTTCTACATCCACTGTCAAGAAACTATTGAAAGGGTGATGTTGATTTTAAAGCAAAAGCTCCCATACTATCAGTACTATTCTGTTTAGGATTTCCTGATAGTTTTGTATGTCTTTAGAGAAGTAATGAGTTGTTTAGTTTTCTTGTGAATATTACTTGCAACTTTTAGTCTCTTTTGAAAAGACACACAAACATGTTGAAAGTGATGAGAAGAATCACAAAACAAACATGGGCCAACACCTTTTAGTTCGGCAGAGCAGTTCTGAGTCATATCAGTTTTCTCAACATTTAATTGTTGTTTATCACCTGATGTATGACTTTTCTTCAAGGAGGAACGACTGGATTTACTAACATCCATTAAAGGATTTATAATGGATTTCAAATCCTTAAGTACTGCAATTTCTGCAATAAGATCAGAATTGATCCGGATTTGTTCATCCAACCTTTTTTGGAGAATAACCAGTTTCTCGGAACTTCTTCTACAATTGGTTTTTAAACCTGGTGAAGTGTTATAAGAGACTTTATCGTCCATAGAGTCAGATGGCCACAAACATAGACTTTTTAGGTCTTGAACGTGTTTGCCTGCTATAATACCAATTGAAAAAGTGGGGGTCTAACAACCACACCCAATATTTCGAATTAGCAATCTGTATGGACAAACTCCAATATACTTTTATGAGAATCAACTAGACAGTTAGACTCAATCAATTAAAATTATATCAAAGAGTTTATATCTCTATCTCTCGATTTAAATCTTACTCAAGCAAACTGCGAGTCTCAATTTAAATACAAGAGAGATAAACTTGGATGGTACCAAAGACCAATATCCAAGTGTCAATCAATTTAAATCAACAACCAAAAGGTCTGATATTCTAATTGATTGAACAACGCCCAACCTGTATTATTTCAATTATATAATAAATATAATGCAGAAAATAAATAACACAGACACCAGAATTTTTTTAATGAGGAAACCGCAAATGCAGAAAAACCCCGGGACCTAGTCCAGATTAAACATACACTGTATTAAGCCGCTACAGACACTAGCCTACTCCAATCTAACTTCGATTTGGACTGTAGTTGAACCCCAATCAATCTCACACTGATCCAAGGTACAGTTATGCTCCTACGCCTCTGATCCCAGTAGGATACTACGTACTTGATTCCCTTAGCTGATCTCACCCACAACTAAGAGTTGCTACAACCCAAAGTCGAAGACTATAATAAACAAATTTGCATCACACAGAAAAGTATATGATAATAGATAAATCCGTCTCCCACGAATATACCTACGAGTTTTGTTCCGTCTTTTGATAAATCAAGGTGAATAAGAACCAATTGATAAACCAGACTTATATTCCTGAAGAACAGCTCAGTATTATCAATCACCTCACAATAGTCTTCATCGACGCAGCGAAAAAAGATATATTGTGAAATCACAAACGATGAGATGAAGATGTTTGTAATTACTTTTTATCTTGCCTATCGGAGATATAAATCTCAAGACAATTATTACAATTGTACTAGTATGATAGAAATAGCAAGATCAGATCACACAACTATAATAAAAGTAGTATCGGTCTGGCTTCACAATCCCAATGAAGTCTTTAAGTCGTTAACCTGGTTTAGAAGAAGAAACCAAAGGTTAAAGGAGAATCGACTCTAGCTTAGCACAACTAGTATCACACGTAAGGTGTGGGGATTAGGTTTCCTAGTTGCTAGAGTTCTCCCTTATATAGTCTTTCAAATCAATGTTAGCTTAGTAACAAAGCACTCAATATTCACCGTTAGATGAAAACCTGATTAGATTCAAGCTAATATTTATCAACCGTTAGATCGAAGACATAGCTTGTTATACACACATGAAATGCACATTTGCAGGCTTGTAAAAACCGTAACCAAACTTGTATATTCGTTGGTTCAACAATAGTTAACCAAATGGTTAGACATATGATAACTTTCATATCAACCATATTCTTCTTCACCATAACTAGTTCAAATGACTCAAATGAACTAGTTAGAGAGTTGTTCAATTGCAAGGAAATCTCATGTACTACAAAAGACACAATTGAAAAAAAAACGATTTGATTCACTCGAATCGGTTCATGAACTATATAGCCACGGTTTGCAATAGCATTCCTTAGTTTATAAAGATAAGTTCACAAACAATGTTTTTAGACATAACCTACTCAAGTTCGCGGACTGGGTTCGCAGACTTAAGTTCTCGGATGAAGTTCACAAACTCTAGCAAAAATTCTCAGGTTTGAGAACTTTGCCAGTTTGTGTACTGAGTTCGTGGACTGAAGCTCAGGCACTTCTCGGATTCTCTTGATCAACACAGTTCGCAAACTTTGGTTCAAGGAATAAGGAATTATACATATATGTGTTTCCACAACAATGTTTATATCCTCCATTGGTTATATTGTCTAAACTCTCATTTCAATCATTGAAACATTCACAGAGGACGTTATATAGTTGTTATTCACAAACCATTTTTCATCAGAGCAATTTTCAAGGTGATTGAAAATTAACATGACTTTCGTCACTAGGTAAAGATGAACTTGGCTAAAGCGAAAGATTTACCAACATATATTTTGATAAATAGATAGGCGAGGTAAACTCAACTCGAAATACCAAATGTGTATAATCTTATTCTATACAGCAAAACGACTTTTGTCTCAAGTCGAGGAAGATCCACTAGTTCTTTAAGTATTCCTTCGTCTTGTATGATGATTGCCATGGAGTTCTTGAGATTAACTACACTTTTTATCCTAGTCCGAGACCTTAGCTATAGTAGACTAGAAATCAAGACTTATAGTTTTGATCACTAACATTGACAAACATGTTTGAGATAGCAACGCATGCGAGTTCGACCGAGCAATGCTCTAACGATAACTTGAACGGTACCAAAGACCAATGTTCAAGGATCAATCAACAACCAAAGGTTGGATTTACCAATTAGTCGATAAAATTCACAACCTGTGATATTTCAATTATATAACAAAATATAATGCGAAAAAGAAATAACACAGACACCAAAAGTTTTGTTAACGAGGAAACCGCAAATGCAGAAAAAACCTTGGGACCTAGTCCATATTGAACACACACTATATTAAGCTGCTACAAACACTATCCTACTACAAACTAACTTCGATATGGACTGTAGTTGAGCCCCAATCAATCTCACACTGATCCAAGGTACAGTTACGCTCCTTACGTCTCTGATCCCAGCAGGATCCTACGCAATTGATTCCCTTAGCTGATTTCACCTACAACTAAGAGTTGCTACGACCCAAAGTCGAAGACTTTAATAAACAAATCTGTCTCTCACAGAAAAGTCTACAAGAATAGATAAATCTGTCTCCCACAGAAATACCTACGCGTTTTGTTCCATCTTTTGACAAATGAAGGTGAACAGGAACCAGTCGATAACCCGGACTTATATTCCTCGAATAACGGCCTAGAATTATCAATCACCTCACAATAATCTTAATCACTAGCGAAACAAGATATTGCAGAATCACAAACGATGAGACAAAGATGTTTGTGACTTCTTTTCTATCTTTTCTATCGGAGAAATTAATCTCAAGTCAATCTTACGATTGTACTCAAATACGATAGAAACAGCAAGATCTGATCACGCAACTACACAGAAAATAGTTTGGTTTGTCTTCACAATCCCAATGAATTCTTCAAGTCGTTAACCTACAGGGTATCGATAGAAACTTAAGGTTAAAGGAGAATCGACTCTAGCTTATACAACTAGTATCACACAGGAGGTATGGGGATTAGGTTTCCCAGTTGCTAGAGTTCTCCTTTATATAGTCTCCAAATCATGGTTTGCAATCTAAGTTACCTTGGTAACAAAGCATTCAATATTCATCGTTAGATGAAAACCTAATTAGATTCAAGCTAATATATTTCAACTGTTAGATCGAACTTAGCTTGTCATACACAAATAAAATGCACGTTCATTTAGGTTTGTGTAACCGTACCTAAACCTGTACACCTAGTTGGTTCAACAGTAGTTAACCAATGGTTAGCCATATGAGCACTTTCATATCAACCTTATTCATCTTCACCATAACTAGTTCAAGTGGCTCAAATGAACTAGTTAGAGAGTTGTTCAATTGCTTAGATCTCATAGAAGTATACAAGACACAATAGAAGCAAAAATGATTTTGATTCACTCGAATCGATTCATGAAAATTATATCCACGGTTCGCAAATATGCATTCCATAATTATAAATGTCTTAGTTCACGAATAAACCGCTTTTAGAAAATAACCCACTTAAGTACGCATACAAGTATGCATACTTAAGTACCCGGACTGAGCTTGTTTTCAGTTCACAAACTCCAGCAGAACTTCAAGGGATGTGAACTTCCGAAAGTATGCGTACAGGTACGCAGATTTAGCTCCGGTTATCCTAAACAACAAAGTACGCATACTTTGGTTCAAGGATTTTGGACTTACACAAGTATGAGTTCACATACAATGTTTATATCCATTCAAGGTTATATATTCTAAACTCTCATTTCAATCGTTGAAACATTCTTAGAGGATGTTATATATAGCGGTTATTAACACACTATTTTTCATCAAAGCGATTTTCAAGAGATTAAAAAAATTATCATGACTTTCGTCACGAGTAAAGATGAACTTGGCCAAAGAGAAAGCTTACTACACGTATTTTGAGAAAAAGATAAGCGAGATAAACTTGGCATCGAAATAGCAACTGTGTATGATCGAAGTATATAGAGCAATATGACTTTTGTCTCAAGATAGGAGATATAGTAGATAGACTTTTGAGTGATAGATAAGTTCAAGTCTCCACATACTTGAAGATCCACCAGTTCCTTGAGTAGTTCTTTGTCTTTGCATGATGAACGTCGTTGAGTCTAGAGCTCAACTACACTTATTATCTTAGTCCGAGACTTAGCTATAAGTAGACTAGAAATCAAGACTTATAGTTTTGGCAACTAAACTTGACAAACAAGATTGAGATAGCAACGCTTGCGAGTTCGACCGAGCAGTGCTCTAACAAGACTATTTTTTTCTCTTCTTAACTCATATTTATTCTACCTTTCTAATCTATCGATAACAAATGATCACTCTTTGGAATAATTCCTATGACGATAAATATATATTATGTACAGTTGAGGAGTTTTTAACCTAAAACTTTGTTGAGAATGACCGTTGATATTGAAAGTTTCCGCATGTTGTAGTTAATTAAATACGAATTCAATGAGCCAAGAATCACTCAATTCTAAGTTATAACAGTGAAGTTATGAGTGATCTGCTAAAGCAGAATTGTGGGGCTAAAGGAAGTTCGTGAATAAGATACTATGCCGAACTCTAGTGATAGTTCGCGAACTAAAACATAAAAACGTGACTATATGTTTATTGTAGTCAAGTTTTTGTTGTTTCATATTCCAGGAAGGATGGATGTTCTTACAAACACAATCTATAGACATATTTGGTTAGTTTTTAAAGTGTGTGGTATTTTTTATTCCTTCCTAAATTAAATTGTAATTTATCTTATTGTATTAAAAATAATTACAAATATAAAATTTATGCTAGTAATTATTTATTTCATTTTCTATGCTAAAGTTGTGTAATTTTGGAAAGAATCCCAAAATAAGGAGATGGTCTTAAAAAAGGAAACTAACTCACGAACTTGCTTAGAATTCAAGCTTCCTACCCTTGACCATTAACTATAGATAGAGGATTCTGTAAGCAACACAAACTATCCCTTGGAAAAATTTGTATGTACTGCATAAGGTTGTTTTACGCTACTTCTCTTCTTCACGAACAAGGGTGAGACTTTAAAGACTTTACTTGGGGATCGTAAAGCACAAGTTGGTAATAATCTTCTTAGATAGGTACTGTTGATGGTGGTTTTTAGTTTAGTGTCAAAATCGTAAAACACTAAACCCTAGCAGACAGTAATGTCACAACATTTAAAGCAACAAGCATTTACTAGGCACATTTACTGAAATCTTTAATGTGTCTCTAAACTAATTACCCAGGTATATTTTTCAAAATTAGGGTTACAACGAACCAAACCCTAATTCCCACGTGTGCCAATGGCAAATCATGCCAGCCAAACCAACCACGCCAAGGCATGCCAACCATGCTAGTCTCACCTCCGTGCCAAAGGCAAATCATGACAGCCACACCTAGCCCAAGCTAGCCGCGCCATGCCAAACGCACTCTGCCTTGGCCATAGCTATGCTAGTCGCACCAAGCAAACCCAAACGCCCCTACCTTGGCCCTAGCCGCACCTCCGTGCTAATGGCAAATCATGCCAGCCACACCTAGCCCAAGCTAGCCGCACCATGCCAAACACACTCTGCCTTGGCCCTAGCTATGCTAGTCGCACCAAGCCAAGACAAACTCCCCTACATTGTCCCTAGCCGCGCCATGCCAAACCATGGCCCCTCGTGCTGCGCCACCATGTTGTCCTTCCTCATGCGGCTACCAAAGAGAATCCAGACGACAATCCACGGTTTCCCTTCAATCCCAGGAGCAAATCTTGGCTGTCTAAAGTCCCCTCACGACTTTAGGCCCAAAACCCTAACTTTGTCACGCGCCTAGTCCAAGCTAGACACGCCATGGCAAACCATGGCCCCTCATGCCGCGCCACCATGCTGGCCTTCCTCATGCGGCTACCAAAGAGAAGTCAGGCGACAATCCACGGTTTCCCTTCAATCCCAGGAGAAAATCCTGGCCGTCTAAAGTCCCCTCACGACTTTAGGCCCAAAACCCTAACTTGGTCACGCGCCTAGTCCAAGATAGCTGCGTCATGCGAAACCATGGCCCCTCATGCCGATCCACCATGCATGCCTTCCTCATGCGGCTACCAAAGAGAATCCAGGCGAAAATCCACGGTCTCCCATCAATCCCAGAATCAAATCCTGGCCCTCTAAAGTCCCCTCACGACTTTAGGCCCAAAACCCTAGCTTGGTCATGCACCTAGCCAAGCTAGCCGCGCCATACCAAACCTTGGACCTTCATGCCGCGCCACCATGATGGCCTTCCTCATGCGGCTACCAAAGTGAAGCCATGCGACAATCCACGGTTGCCCTTCAATCTCAGGAGCAAATCATGGTCGTCTAAAGTCCCCTCACGACTTTAGGCCCAAAACCCTAGCTTGGTCACGCACCTAGCCAAGATAGCCGCGCCATGCCAAACCATGGCCCCTCATGCCGCGCCACCATGCTGGCCTTCCTCATGCGACTACCAAAGTGAGGCCAGGCGACAATCCACGGTTGCCCTACAATCCTAGGAGCAAATCCTGGCCGTCTAAAATCCCCTCACGACATTAGGCCCAAAGCCCTAACTTGGTCACGCACCTAGTCCAACATAATGACGCCATGCGCCCATGGATACCCATTGGCCCCACATGCCAAGCCAAACCTAACCTAGCCAAGCTAGCCGCGCCATGCCAAACGCAATTTGCCTTGGCCCTAGCCACGACATGCCAAGCCAAGCGCCCTTTCCTTGGCCCTAGCCATGCCATACGCCCATGGAGAACCCTTGGATCCTCATGCCAAGTCCAAACATACCCTAGCCATGCCACGCTGTTGGACCTTACTACGTGCTACCAAAACGAAGGCGTGCAACGATTTCCCCTCCTCTCAAGATGCAACATCTCGACCGTCGAAGGTCACCTGGCAAGCAAGTTCCCCAAGCTCGACTTGCCAAGCCACAATAAGGTTTTACATGTTTTCCAAAACATTCGAGACATCAACACAAACAGATGGATTCTCTTTGGGTATTGGTTTGGTGGCCTACAATGTGCGGCGTACACTACGCCCCTCATAAGGAAGTGTCATAAGGGTGAGGCACCTAGTAAATACAGGAGTTATGTGGAAAACGTTCATGGGACATAAAGGTGTGAGTTAACAAACTTTATGGAACATCAATTCCTTAACGTTAACAGTTTCATGAAAACCAATTTCATGCGTTAACCACTTTATGGGATATCAAGTCCATGCATACGGTTACCACCTCCTCACATTTACTTCCCCACTCCTTAATGAGACCAGGGTACGTTTTTACCTCGATTTGTATAAATAGGTCTTACCTATTTCCATTTGGACGAAAAAAAAAGTTCATTCGGACCACACAACACTCAGAAGTACTTACCTGCTAGCTCTCCTCGTGAGCTCTCATACTTCTCTAACAACAAGTCGTAGAAACCCAATTGCTCTTCCAGAATCAACTATTCTGGTCTCACCACTCTCCTTTGCTTCCCTCCCCAAAACCAACCCATTTTCCTCCTCTTTGTGACTGAAGCAAGTCTGGAACGACCATTTCTTGGTTTAGGCCGGACTTGTACAGATTGATATCTCGAATATAAAGTACTCCCTTGCAATACATTGTTTAGGGTTTAAATTGTTTCTCACTTTCACACCCGCAATTACCAAAACCAGCAGAAACTATTTTCACCTATAAACAAGTACGCAACTTGTATCTAGGTGATTTCCTTAATCCTTATCTATTCTAAGTGAAAAGGAGAGGGTACCAAGTACACCACCAACTTTTTCGTTCGACAACCTGTATGGACAAAACCTAATACAATCAAAAGTAAGTCAAAGTAACGACCATTGAATAAGATTGTATATAGAGTTATTTTATTTCTCTTCCACAATCAATATGTATAGACCAAATGTTCGTATACCTGATTATGCAGAAGAGTACTTGGACAATCTCAAAAACCAATATACAAGGTTAATCTAGTCATATCCGAATTCTTCTAACATGGATGAAATTTGCAATCTATCTTTCAAGATATGAATTCAACAAGAACGAGGTTTATTTTCATCTCAAATAATAAGGACTTAAACTATCTTGATTGATTCATGTACTATTTGTGTTATTCGTATTATAAAGATAAACAATATAATACGTAAAAGGAAAAACATAAGACACCAGAAGTTTTGTTAACGAGGAAAACAGCAACTGCACAAAAACCCCATGACCTCGTCTAGTTTTGAATACCACACTATATTAAACCGCTACAAACACTTTCCCACTACCAGAATTCGGACTGGAATGTAGTTGAGACTGAATTCACTCTCCAAGCAATTCAGCTGCAGTCGTGTTCCTTACGCCTCTTAAACCTCGCAAGGTTATGCGCACTTGATTCCCTTAGCTGACATCCTTTACGGCCTAAGAGTTTCTTCAACCTCGGCGAAGAATTTTGATACCAATCTGCCTCTAATTGACAAGAAGATTTAATTTCTCTTTTGATATGTTTCAATCTAGATTTGAAAATTTATTTGCAGTAGAAAAACTCCAGCAAACCTCACGAATTCAGAACAATTACACTTAGTTAGATGATAAGCCTGGATTACTAACCACCTCGTAGAATAATTCAAAAAAATCAAAGAAGAGTTTAGGTATCTTGAGGAATCACAAAGCTGAGACGAAGGGACTTTGTGATTATCTATCTCATTCCTGATCCAAGATTACGAAAACCTCAACGATCAATAAAAACAAGATCCGGATACACGGACTATCAGGTAAAAGATAGTCTGACCGGGCTTCACGAATCCCTAAGTGAAATCTTTAAAGTCATAACTTAATTATGTTTCTTAGAGGAAGCCTGGGTTGTTAGAGAACGCCTCTAGCTTAGCAATTAGGATATAAGACTGTCAGGGATTAAGAAATCATGTTGCAAGAGTCTTTCTATTTGTAGATTGTCAAGGCTCCAAGTAGCTTTGAATTCAAGTTACGGTTGCTTGGAATTCAAGCAGACGCTTTCTCGGTTTAGATGAAATTCTTATTAGGAATCCATGTAAGTGTGTGAGATGTATGCCTTGAAATTATACAGAAGAATATGTCATATGGATATGTTGCACGGACACGCCTAGAAAGATGACGTAACCATGTCAGACACGCGACCAGACACGACACGGCTATGACACTTCTCGACACGCAATGGGCACGCCAAATCACATGTCCCGTAAAAATCGACGTTGGACACTTTGTCGACACTAACCGGACACTTTTGGACACACGATAAATGATTTATTTAGGTTTGGAAAACCAAAATAAACCAAATGCGAAGCTTTATTCTTCTTTTAGTCGAATCAAAACATTAATTATTAAAGAGTTGATCATTAATTCATCCTTATTTAATTTTTTTAATTTTTTTTTTTTTTAAATTATTGGATAAAGAGTATTGCATTAACTAGATGGAAGCCTAACAAGCTAAGCTCCAACAACATACTACTACATTAATTGAACAGGTTGTTGTGCTAGCCTACCAGGGACCTCCTGGAGCGCATGAAACTTTTGGGAAACGGGGATGACCAGCTGAGCTAGGTGCCCGTTCTTAATTAAGAATTTTAAAAATAAGTATAATTATTTTGTCGTGTAGATTGTTATAGAATCTCATTTTAGTGGTGTTTGCAATACATATAACGTATCTCCATAACATGATTTTTTTAGATTTGACATATCCCTGCAACCATATCGTGTTGTAACCATATCTCGTGTCCATGTCTGTGCAACATAACCCTATGGTCTAGTGTTCATAAATCGTGCACAATGATAGTCCATGACGGCTAAGTAGCCTATGAACTTACAAGCACATAGCGTGTTCAACAACACTGACGACTTAATAAAATATCCACAAACACAAAATGATCTAGTGAATAAAATTGTCTTAGGAATGTCTATGAGAGTTGTGGCAAAAGCGAACATAATCATATAAAATAGTTCGTGTGCTTCTGCCAATACTGAAACTGAACAGGTTGGCAAACCTCTGACAGTTCGTGAAGTCGGAGAACAAGGGTTTGCAAACCGGAGAGTATCTACATAAGGTCAATCAAAACGAAAGCACTTGATCCAAAGTCAAATAAGCTATACCAGAACATATTCTCCACGTTGATAAAAGTGACATTTCCCAACTAATTTATTTTGTGATTTTCTTTTTTCCGATAAGGTTGTGCTTGATAACAGAGAAATCAAATAACTTGGAATAAAGTTTAAAACATACTTTAGACCACGTTTTTTTTTTTAATAATTTCATGGAAACAAATTTTTGATCTAACGACGGAAAATACGTTATTTACATGAAAAGATGGCTAACTTCATGAAGTTAACCGCCTCGGCTACGATGGTCCCTCTTTATTTTTTGACACAAATCTAACTAAAATACCTGCCCCTCCAAATCCACTCAACCGCTATACTTTTTGAAAAAAATAAAAAAAATAAACAACTATGTAATAAAATAATTATGATAATATACATTTTACAAAGTTAAAAATTACATACTAGGCAAGCGAGCGACAAGCTGTGCCGCTAGCCCTTTTTGAATAGCAAAACCTATCCTATTAAAAATAAAATCTCGTGAGCCAGGGGTCATTACATTGTTGCGCATGACTTTCTGGACCCTCTTGAGTAGTCCAACTGCTTCTGGAGCCAAATAGCCAAAAGTATCAAAAGCAAAGGGGACGAAAGCATGCCCATTGTCAACACATGCTTTCTCATGCTTCGATATCTTACCCGAGGCGACCTTTAGCGCTGCTCGCCCGATCGTAAAGGTGCCATGTCCAATTCCTACCAAAGGAGATACCCGGTGAGGTCAACACATGTGTGTTTCCCATTAGCCCATCCAAAAATAAGAACATCACTGGTCTTAGTGTCGATCTCCCTTCAAGTGGGTGCGTCGGGAAATGCACAGTGCTTCTTTCTTTGCCGAAATGCCGGACCTCCACGATACATCATACAAAATATCCCTCACATGATCATGTCTATATTTATAACCAGGGTCTACTTTACAATGAACCGCATGTTCACCATATGAATCCAAGCAACTTTGTGATGCAAGCGGGCAGCGAGAGTCGAGAGGATAAAGCGGGATCATTAACCGTATTTGAGGATAGACCCAGGTACTCCAAAGGAGACATCTTACGCCCTAGCCCCTCAATCGGAATAGCGGAAGAAAATCTTGGGCATGTCCGCTTGCAAACAACCAAAAAACCGTTGTCTCTCCGTTAGCATGTAAACTCTATCAATGTCCTTAACCACTTTACCAAAAAGAGCACTCGCCGGGATGCTTTGTGCTTTAGGGGGCGTTGTCTTTATTGGTGAAGTTGTTAAGATCAAAATCGGGAAGAGTCACTTGTAACGTTTCCAAAGCCTTATTAAAATTATCATCCATACCGTCCACACCACTACTCCTCAATATGTGATCCTGTAATCCCCAAGATTGCACACGTGAAGCCACAAAAACATACTCAGATGCCTCCCTAGCGGTATAAAGTCCAAGACCTCCATATCGATAGGTAGAGTAGATAGTCTCCTTTGAAGCTCTCCAAAGAACGGTCCCCGCACACCACGATGCCTTCCACCACTTCTCGCAAGCCTCTATCAAATATATCTACCGCCTCCATAATATAGTCTGGGTGACAAATACGAAGGCCAAAAAGAAGCTTGGAGATACCCATACACGTTCGTAAAAGCAGCAATTCACTTTGAGGATCATTTAAAGAGGGGCCACACATAGTATATGGTTTTTAAAAGCAGTAATAAAATTTTTAAAGAGGGACCACGTTCGTAAAAGCAGTAATAAAATTGGTTTTTAAATTTTTTCCTACTTTATATAACATCATTTAAAGAGGGGCCACACATAGTATATGGCCCGACCACATTATAACTGCACCGGGAATTAACACCTATCGAACACAACCCAAGAGAAAAGAAAAAGTAAAGAAAATTTGTAACCAACAACCTGCAAACCAAAGAAACAACACTAAGCTCATGATTGACGACAGGCACAGATGGAAAGACGTATTATATTCTATAAGTTATGATTCCTTATTGTTGATTAAAAACAAAGATGATCTACTTGAAATAAGATATCCCAAAGTGTTTGGTCGTCATGTTGGATTGGTTGGTTCTTGTAATGGCCTCGTTTGCATATGGTCATCCGACAACCCGTGGAAGATTGTTTGTCTTTGGAACCCGGCGACTAATAAAGAGTACAAGAAATTACCATACTCGTAATCGCAAACAACGACTAACAGATAACAACCATCTCGTGCACCGGTAATGATATGGGATCACCCTCACAAAGAGTCTCTGTGACGATCACAATCTCAAAAAGAAGGCAAAACACTGCATGATTAAATGGTTAGTTTTTAACAATTCTTTTTAACTACGAAAGGAAATTATTTATTAAAGAATTAGGCATGAATTGCCAAATGAGTTTCATCTTCTGCAATTACAGAGCTCAACCAAGATGGCATTTCAGACTGCCATTCTTGAGCACTAGAAAAAGATAAGGACTTCTTAGCTATAGTTTTTAACAATTCATTCTTATGTGTTATGACTGATAAAATTCAATTAATCGCACCCCATCTAACACAATTCCAGCATATGCCCGACATGTGCATTTAATTTTTTGGAAACGCATTCTTAAAACTCGTAAAAATTCAATTAATTTCGCTCGAGCATCAAATCATATTTTAGTGGACCGACACTCCAGAATCAGATTCACCTCTCTTTCTCTCACTAACCAATGACCTAATCTCACCACCACTACCACTAAAACACTCCCGTCTTTGTCCCCCCCCCAAAAAAAAAAGAAGGGAAAACAGAAACTTTTTTGATAACTAAAAGATGAATTAAAGTTGAATCCTACAGCAAAAGAAGAAATTTTCTATAATTGTGCATTATTTGTGTAATAACAGTTAAATGACAATAAAGGGCAAGAAATATAGAGAAAATTACAGACTAATCGTTTCTAACCAATAATTAACATCCTCAGCAGTGGATTTTTTATGCACTTGATCGATAATCACCAGTGGTAAAACGAACTTGAAGCCCTAAACCGTGCTTCAATCGTGTTCATGGCTCTATTCCATGCTCAAATGCTGCCGACTAAATAAGTTTCCTTGAAGGGGTAATTTGGGGAACTTCAGATCTATAAATTACTTACTAAAAATAGCAAATAATAACCGAAACAATAGATATCAATGAAAAATAATTCTTGATTGCGATCAAATTTGCTGAAGAGAATTGAGGTGGCGGAGGAGCATGATAGTAAAACGGAAAGTAAGGTACGATCGGATTGGGTGGTGGTGGTCCAGGATATAAGCTATAACCATTAGGTGGTGGTTTTGCTAATCCACCTATAGCTTGACCTGGTGGTGGTGGTGAAGAGTAAGTGTAAGTTGGAGTTGGATTATTTGGTGGAGGTGGCGGTGAGTAGTAATATGTTGGAGTGTTTTGAGACGGCGGTGGCGGACAATCGTTAGTTGGTGTGGGTGGAGGTGGTGAAGGTGTTGGTGGTGGTGGTGGTGGCGATGCATAAGTTATAGGTGGTTGACACGGGTTCTCGCAAGCGTCACACATCGTACACTCTATCTGCTCCTTATTCGTGACAGTTAGCCTTGCCTCCTTCGCAGTAGAAGTGTAAATCGAGTGAAGAAGCATCATTGAGAGTAGAATTTGGAAGGTCTTCGCCATTTTGGGGGCAAAAATTAGGTAGTGGTGGAGCGGTGGAGGAGAGTGTGAAATGAAATAAAGTGGTGAGAGAGAAAGTGGAGAGAAAGAGAAAGGAGGAGAAGGAGAGAAATGGGGATTGTGTAAATGAGATTTTATGTGTGGGAGCGTTATGATGAATTATGATGACCGCACCAAAAGGAAGAAGTCACCACCATTTGAAATGAATCTAACTTAGAAAAGGGAGTTTAATCTTTTACGTTACACTGTAACCTAGAAACATTGTACAATACATTACTTTCGGTCCATGAAAGTTGAAAAACTATTAGAGGGAAAAAATATATTGGTGAACTTTGCTATTTCGTTTGTACTTTTGTCAAGTTATGTGTTGTTGAAAACTTGAAATGAAATCTACTACTGTGTCTTTTTGAGTTCTTCTTTTCATTTTTTTGGGTTCTTCTTTTCATTTTTTTTCTTCATCACTTTTGCCATTAGTCGACATGCTTACATCCTGGTATAAATGCTGGTCCACCACAAGGTCGACTCTACGAATCTGATACATTTGTGCTAGAGCTAGATTGCTTTGGGATAAAATATCAAGGAGGGATTTTATATCAAATAACTAAATTATACCGAGTAGAAAGAACAATGTAGTCATTACCAGAAAGGTTGAACCACATAGTCTATGATAAGAAAATGCAAATCAAGAACGTTTTGAAAGACAAAAGTCTTTGACGAATATCCGTAGTCTGCACACCGAAGTGCATTTCCAAATTTTCACGGGCGCCTGGTACAATTTGCAGATGTAGCCACCATCTTGTATTGGTCAAAAACTATTAGTAGACATGTCTAATATGAGGAGAAACTTGCCTTCAACATTAGATGGCTCTACTATGACTCTTTCTGAGTAACTTCGGCTATCGATTTCAAACAGCTAAGCTAATTTTCGTACCAAAATTGACAGTTTTTGCTGGCTAAGTTTCTGCATTTTCGAATTGGGTGACCAGCACCTGTAACTTGAGTACTGCCGCAAAATTTTGCAGTAACTTTCACCACAGTCCGAGTAGTGCCTCAGAAACTAAAGAGAGATTATCTCTTATTTGAAAAGTGTAAATAATGAGAATTCAGAGAATAAGAGATCATCAAGATTACAACAATTGAAAAAGTTTATAACAAAAAGAATGAGATTACAGTTTGCCTGCAGGGTGTTATGAAACCAAGATGATTAGAACCATCGCCTACTTATGACGTTCCAATCTGACGATGTACACCATTCTCAAGTGCAGTGTAAAAATTCAAAATTTTAGTAGGTTGTTCTGTGTTCCTGACAAAAGAATAATGAACTAAATTGATAATCAAAATAACCAACCAAAATCATGGGTTCAGTCGCACACATTAAGAGATCAACTGAGGTGTCCACTCCACGGAATGAGGTACCAACAATTGTATCATACCAGATTAGTTCTACATTTTTCGTCAATCATTTTTAGTTGCTAGGACATACACTGATTTACTGCCTTGACGCGAAGCTTTTCGTAGGACTGTCTCCCTCTTCTCTAGCAACTTCTTATAACTGAAAATCCACCCTGAAGATTCCAGATTCGGGAGTTCTGGTAGTATTTGCATGACCAAGTGTTGCACTATGCCAAGCCCATCACCGAAGCTTATACCTTCAGATACCTTGCCACCACCAACTGCGGCTTGAAGGGTTTGCACCATTCTGGCTTGAACCATCTTTCAGCTACTTGCTTACCTGACAACGTTACACAGTTTCCTTGTATTCCCTGAGAAAAAAAACCCACATCAATGTTACTCCTAGACTCCCTGAATAAGAGTTTTCTTCACGCTTGTATGAAGAGAATAACACAACAATCTCTCACGGGACACTGTTTCTAGATTGCAAAGTAAGCGCCTCAGCTCCTCCATATGTAAGTAAATTTACCAAAGATTAATGACCACTCTCAATGGGACCATTGCTTATAGACTAATGTGAATCTTACCAACAAAACCGTTGGCTATGAAAGTGACACCAGTAGAAAAAGATAACAAGTTTATTGACAAAATTAGAGGATACAACAACACCATAAAGATACTTCTAATCTTAAATGATCTTTTTCAATTTTCACTCTTGTTCGAGCAGCAATTTTTAACTTGATATTATCCTTATCTTCTCCACTTCATCATAATCATCATCGCTGACATCCTTGTAACAGGAGCTGACCAAGATAAGGACAGTGATTAGGAAGAAGAAGAAGAAGCGGAAGCCTAAGCAAGGTTCAGTGAAATCGTCGGCGAAGAAAGAAACTTGTTGAAAATCTGAATTAAAGAAAACCCCGACACTCAATAAAGCCACTACTGTCAGTTTGCCTAGAAAATCGAAAGCAGTCGTGCGCGTACTTAAGTGGCCTCCTCGGGGAAGGAAAAGGATGTGGTTAAATTGACCGAGTTTTAGTGTCTTACAAATGGTTTCTGAGAACCCGATTGTGCTTTAGCCCTTGCACCAATCATATTGGGTTTTCTTCCATTTGAAGTACCTTGATTAGAAGACCTTGAAGGCCGATTCTTCTCAGTGCTCAATTTGGGATAACTTCCCACTTTTCCAACTGAACTAGCTCGGTCATAAGATATTGAAGGTCGTTTCATAGCAGTGCCCAGCTGTGGATGTCTTCCCACTCTTCTGTTGGAACTAGCTCGATGAGATCTTGAAGTCCCATTTATCTCAGTGCCTGGCAGTGGATTTCTTCCCACTTTTCGTTTACCAACAATCTTAATTTCACTGTCACCCTCATCCTCATCCTCTTCATAATCTTCAGATTCATCGTCGGTAGCATCCTCAGATTCATTGCCAGAAATTTCGTTCTCATCTTCTTCTTCTCCTTCTTTTGCAGCACGAGAAATACGTTTTCGTTTACAAGAAGTACCTGAATCATCACCAATAGGCTTTTCTTCCTTACCTTTGTTCATTAAGTGAATATAGTGATACCTCAAATCCATTAATGGATGCTTCTTAACCAACAAATCTCGCTTATAAGCTTCTCTGAGAACTACAGTATGCGTTCGAACCTTACTTGAAACATAAAATATTCCCGGATGATTAATCAATGCCCTCTTAAACCTTGATCTGAGCCCAAGATAATCCCCCAGACACAAAATGTTTTCCTTATTGGTCTTTTTAGGGACCAAAAGATGGAGCAACTCATGCAACACAGCAACAGTCCATTTGTCAGCCTGATCACTAGTAGACTGTAAATGGGATGCATTTTCATAAGGAGAAATGTAAGGAAACCTTTGCCATTCATCCAACCATTTTTTTACACTCTTCTCCAACTCATAACCTCTAGAATACTGAACTGGAAAAGCAATAGGCATACCTTTTTCATAACCTCTAGTGTTTTTTTCCATTACTGATTTAGCTAACTCATCACTCCAACAAACAAGTTCCAATGCAAGAACCGGTTTTCGATTCACATACTTAGACTCCATCTCTGCAACTCGAAAATAATCAGGATATTCTGTTAAAAGTGTAATAACATAATCATGTGGCAACCCCAAATCCCACTGAAACTGATCAACTACCCATAACGGAATCTTATTAACTCTAGCTAACATAAGAAGCTTTAACAACCGGTCAGCGATATCATTGCGATGGGTGGGATTGCTGTAAATCAACTGCTCTTTATCATCAATATGGAGAACTTCCGGGGTTAATCTAACATAAGGCCTAGTGGGGCACCCACCTTGCGGCAAGTACTCTTCCAAAACTGAAGGATATTTACGGATGAAATCAATTGTACGAGTTGGTATACCAAGTTTCGTCTTGTTTTCAGAAACTACCGAAACAGGAAGAGATTTAGACGGTTCTAAATTGATTAAGTTTTTCAATGCTAGCATTGGTTGTAAATGTTTTTCTCTTTCTATTGCATGATCAAGTGCTCTATCACGAACCTGTTTTGCCCCTTCCTCAACAAAAGTGCAGACGATTTGGTACTGATAATATTTCCGTTGGGGGTATCGGAGCGAAAGACGGCTTCGGAGTATTGACGCCATGGGGAAACTGCAAACACAATCGAGATGAAATTAGGCAAAATTCAAGTAGGGAAAAATACTAGAGAAACAGAAATAGAGAAAGGGTATCCATACCTTTTGGAGAGTTACTGGCGACGGGGGATTCAGATTTGGTGATGAATGAAGTGAGAGGAAGTATAGAAATTAAGGTTTAGGGTTTAAAGAGAAAGAAAACCTGTCGAAATTGGGGTATACCCAGATTAATTGGGGTATATCCAAATTTAAATGGACATGTGCACTTATTAAGGGGAGGTCAAAATGTGGTAAAGTTACTTTAATACCCCTACACTAATAAAACTAAAACTAAACCCTAAACTTAAAAACTAAAAACTGATTAATCTTCCTCTAATCCTTCTTCTTTAATCCCTCTCCTCTTCTCTTTCATTCCAAAAACCTAAAACAACCAAAATTTTGAATTTTGATTTTCTACAAAAAGTGGTTGATTCTAAACGATCCGGTAGCAAGAGAGATTCAACAGGTAACATTAGAAGACCCAAATCGGAAGCAAAAGGTAAGGAAAAAGTTGGAAGTAGCAAACCCGAAAATCCAATCCGTGAGAATGTTGAAAAAAAACCTCTACCGGCGAAAAGAAGATTGTAAGTGATTTATAAACTCAAACCCATTATTGTTTTGCGTTATATGATTGCTAGATTAGGTTAGAAACCGAAAATTATAATTTTCATGTTTTTGGCCGGCAAGGTCGATAGTTGAACAACATGCCGACCATTAAACGACCAAGCATAGCCGCAGGATGAATAACCTGCCGACTTTTTATCGAGCCATGGCGATCTTTTGGACAATAACCAGGGCCGGCAAGGTATACTAACAAACACCCTGCCGGCTAATTTGTAGCCGACATTGTATTGTACTTGGACCTTGCCGACTGTAGGCATCAGAAACTTGATATTTTTAAGTTATAGACGACATCATTATTTAATACAACCATGCCGGTTGTGTTTTGGTCGGCTAGGTGAATGGTTATTACCATGTCGGCCACATATTGGTCGGCAGTTTATATATTTTATACCTTGCCGGCCAGTGGATGACCAAAATGTGTAAATATATACTCGGCGTGTTCTTCAACCGAGACAATGCCGGCGGTCGTAAGGTCGGTAGCTTATTTAAAGTTGACCCTGCCGGCCAAACTACGGCCGGCACCTTATTCAAACCATGACCTTGCCGGCCTTGTGCATTTTCAAAACAAATTTTTTTGATCGAAATCGAAATCATAAGAGGGATGAAAGGTTTAATTTAGTGAATTCATAATTTCAAAATTTTAATCTAAACTCAATTAATTAACCTAATCATAATTTTAGTGTTAATTAATCAAGGGCATATTAGCCATTTAGAAAATACAAGGTTAAGGGGTGGCTTGGTTTTACTTCATAATGACCTTATTTTGTCTTATTGGGTATACCCCAATCTCGACAGGAAAGAAAATGTTTGATTTTCCTTTCCATTTTTTTTTTAGGCTATAAGATTCAAATTGAATAAAAGCTGAAAAACTTCAGAATTTACATAGCAGGCAAGCGAGCAACAAGCTGCGCCGCAAGCCCTTTTTGAATTGCAAAACCTATCCTCTTAAAAACAATCTCTCTCGAGCCAGGAGTCATGACATTACTGTGCATGACTTTCTGAACTCTTTTGAGAAGTCCAACCGCCTCTGGCGCAAGGTAACCAAAAGTATTGAAAGCAAAGGGAATAAAAGCATGTCCATTGTAAGTACACGCTTTCTCATGTTTTGATATCTTACCCGAGGCATCCCTTAGTGCTTCCTGTCCAACCGTGAAAGTACCATGTCCAATACCTACTAATGGCGAGACTCCTGTAAGGTCAACACAAGCGTGTTTCCCATTAACCCACCCAAAAATAAGAACATCTGCTGGCCTGAGTGTTGATCTCCCCTCGAGTGGGCCTGTCAAAAAATTGACAGCAGCTTCTTTCTTTGCTGAAATGTCGGCTCTCCATAGCACATCATATAAAGTATTCCTCATATGATCATGTCTATATTTAAACCCAGGGTCTACCTTACATTGAACTGCATGCTCCCCATACGATTCCAAGCATCCTGTAAAACAAGCGGGACATTGTGAATCTGAATGGTAAAGAGGGATCATTAACCTGTATTTGAGAATGGATCGGTACTCCAAGGGTGTCATCTTTTGTCCAAGTCCCTCAATCGGAATAGCAAGGAGAAAATCCTGGGCATGCGCTGCTTGTAGGCAACCAAAAACCGCTTTCTGTCTGTGTGAAAGCTCGTAAACTCTATCCATTTCTTTAACCACTTTACCAAAAAGAGCACTCGCCAAAGTACTTTGTGCTTTGGGGGGGGGGGGGTATCTTTATTGGTAAAACTGCTAAATTCAAAATCAGGAAGAGTTACTTGTAGTGTATTCAAAGCCTTATTAAAGTTGTCATCCATGTCTTCCACCCCACTACTCCTCAGTATGTGATTTTGTAACCCCCACGATTGCACACGTGAAGCAAGGAAAGCATATTGTGATGCTTCCTTAGCAGTGTACAAGACAAGACCTCCATATCTAATAGGTAAGGTGGATAGCCTCCACTGAAGTTCCCCAAAGAACGGACCTCCACAAACCACAATTCCCTCTATCACCTCTCTCAACCCTCTATCAAATATATCTATAGCCTCCACAATGTATGTAGTTGCAGGAATTCCCACACTACACCCTATTCAAGAATCTATCAATATTTATGACATAACTTGAAGATTAAGAACACTTTTTCATTAATATGATCTTATGGAATTACAGAAATCAAGAACACAAAACACTTAACAAAGATTTTCTCTCTCCTAAAAACTTTCCTAACACTCAAAAATTCCTCCACTCTCTGGAACTATTCACCTCCTTTATATAGGTATTTACATAGTGGATTACAGCTCATGACAGCTCATTTACAGCTAAAATTCCCTTCAATTTAGGATCTGAGTTCTTGCGATAAATCGCTGTTGCACCGCCTTTACCTTTCGCGAGTTTTATTGATATACCGCAAACATGTCACACTTTCTTCGTGTTTCTGTCGTTTTTCAGTCATTACGTCATTGTTTAAGTCATCTTTGGATGTGTCATGAGAATATCACTGATGTGCCGCAGAGTAATTCGTTTATTATCGATGCATCGCAGAACAGTTGTTTATTTCGCAGGAATATTGTTGTGACAATATTCTGCCCCTACATGTTGCCTCTTCTCATATCTTTTCTGCGAAGAAGATAAAGATCATGAGAATTTAAGCTTCTTAATTTGCCGCAACTCCTTATCTTTTACCCGACAAAGTTCCCTACTTTACGCTTTTACTATTGACACGCGTCGATCTTTACCGTTTTACCCGGTTACCCATCCTTCATCTATAAATACCATCCCACTCGAGTGTATTTCTTTCTTCTTTCACCTTCTCTTTTTTATTTAAAATCTTTTTTGTCTGCAACTTTTTCTTTCCTGGTATTTTTCCTGCTGCTGCTTTAATGGAGACTCAAAGGTATGTTCTTATTTTCCATCTTTTTTGTTATGTTTTCTTTATTGCCCTCTTTTCTTCATAATCCCCATATTCTATCATCTTTTTTTTAGTAACACCACTTCTCAAACCAAAATTACTATCAAGAACCCTAACCCTAAGGGTTCTCGGAGAAAAAAGCGCGTTGGGAAGACGAAGAGATCTGAGAATGATAAGGTAGTAAAAACACATATTCTTTTGAAATAACAATATTGATGCCTCTGTTTCTTACCTACATTATTATTCGCAGAAACGAAGAGAATGCTCCTAAACCTCTTAAGCGTTCGCGTCAAGTTAAAGCTCTTTCGGATGAAGTGGATATTCTCGAATTTTTACCGCAAAACCTGTCCCATCGCAAGATAAATCTTCTTCTTCTCCTTGCGTGAATCTCAATACCCATATTATTTCTTCATCAACCTCTAATGAAGTTATCAATACTAACATTCCTATCTCGATAATCCCAACATTTTGAAACTGCGATAGATGAATCTATGATAATTGGAAATAAATCTGCGACAAATGAAGCTGCGGTGAATGTAACTAACGTAAATGAAACAACAGTTAATGAGGCTGCGGCAAATGAAGTCGTATATAATGAAACTGTGGTAAACAAAGCTGCAATAAAGGAGGTTGCGGTGGATGATGATGCGGTGAATGAAACTATAATTGCGACCAATCAAATTCATTCTTCCACTCTTACTATTGCCAAAACCTCTTCTTCTACTTCTCTTCCTTCTTCCCAAGAAATAGCAAGGGGTTGAAGAAATTTGCTTTTCAAGTATTATCTGAAGTTTTGAACGATGCTATGAAATCTTCTTCAGATCTGCGAGAGGGATATTTATATGATTCTAAGCAAGCATCTTGGATCTTGCGGTTCTTCATCTTCGTTAACTGCTTTAGAAGATGAGGTTGAAATTTTGAAGAAGAATCTTCAAGCCAAAACTTTGGAGTGTGAATTTCTCGATCATAAGCTTCATAATTCGAATTAGACCGTGAAATTCTTCGCAATGAGAAATGATGATCTAAAAGGTATAACTTTCTTGTCTTTACTTTTGCCTCTGTAAATCCTTGATTTTTATGTACTCAATTTTCCCTTATTTATTTGTTGATGTATATTTAGCTTCAAAACATAACCAATTAATGAAGATATTTGAGTGGGAAACAATCGTTGAAGAAGCCCGCACTGGGAAAGAATCTTGGAAGAATCAATTTGATAATTTGAATATTCTTCATACATATTCACTTGACGAGATAAATAACCTTAAGAATGAGAACAACCAACTAACTCATGAACGCGGTCAACTAATTCATGAACGGGATCGTCTAAATAACGAAGCCTCTCAACTTTTATATTCGCTGAATCAAATTAATTTGAGGGTGGAATCTTTATCAAATGAAAACAGAGTTTTATCTCAAGAGAAACGTAGTTTTGTAGATACAACAAAGGCTTATTCGCAGCAACTAGACGATCTTCAAAAATTGTGTAAGGACCAAGAGCAGTCCCTTCGCATACTGAAAGATGAACTTAAAAGAAAAGCTGAATCATCTGCATTGAACAAGAGAATCTTATTAAAGGCAGATTAGCTCTAAGTGTAAAAGTCAACAATCTCAAAGATGATTATTCTCGACTGAAGGAAGAAAATGTTTATCTTCGCAATTATGAAAAAAGCATAAAATCACGTTTAAAAGGTAAGGTTGGGGATAATTTTGATGATGCCATGGACCGATGTAAGAGTTGCTTCTTTACTATAATTCACACTTTATCTTCTCAAAAGGAAGGTAGTCATTTTGACTGCCTCATCTATTAATTACTTCATTGTATTTTCTCATCTTATTTTTCGCAAAAATTCTCTCTAACATGCAATTTTTATTTCGCAGAATCTGAGAAGAATCTTCAAGCTTCAATTTCGGATCTATCTATGAGATTAGCCAAACTTCGCAAAAAGAACACCGCGCTTTCCAACTCTCATAACAGGGCATTGAGAAGATTTGACTATCTTGAATATTTTAAAGATATAGAGATCAGAAATCGGGAAAAGAATTGCCTCCGCAAAGCTCATTTAGGCGCTGAGGTTTTCATAAATAATGTTCTACTCTCTCATTCTCTACCTCATATAAAGATCAAACCTTTAGAGATAGATGATAATGAAGTTCCCCATCCTATAGATGAAGATCTGAATTATTCAAGTAATGAAGAAGATTTTTCTGAAGACGAACAAAATCCACCTGAGGACGAAGGAAACCCTCTTAATGAAACATAAGAACAAGATCCTCCTCATGAAGAACAAAATCCTCCTCATGAAACAATCACTTGTGATGGAGAAACTCATACTGAAAAATATGATACTGGTGAAGATAATAGTGGTGAACAAGAATGATGAAATTAAAGAAGAATATTCTTTAAATTATCATGTATTCCTGCGAGATGTTTTTGATTCTGCGAATCATTGTAATTTCCGAATTTTTCTTCTTCCTGCACTTTTTGCGAAACATTGAAGTTATTTGTAACTCAATCACCTGCTCTAATTTATATATTTTATTAATTCTGAATCCAATCTTCATAAACTTGATTATCTTCCTTCTTTTTTATTATTTTGATTCTTCTCAAGGGAGATAATGAAATGTTGTTTTATAATCCCCATATTCGCCTCTCATAATCTTCCTTGTGAAGTATTTTATTTGTTACCCTTGTAAGAAATCCCATGCTTGCCTTTTGTTACCAATTTGTAGTATTATCGCAAATATTTCTGCGAAAAATTTGTTATATGCTTCGCAGATATAACTTTTCTTGTGGTCTTATTTCGCCTTCCTAGTTAAAGGTCTTATTATGCCACTTTTATGCGACAAGATCGTAGGACATTCTTACCTTTATACGTAATAATCCGTTGATCTTGCCTTATCATTTAATTTTAATCTCTGCGACAATATGATAAATCTAAGCCATCTTGTGAAATTAATCTCCCTTTGCTTCTTAAGACTTATGATATTGCCGTCTTTGCGATGAAATCGCAGGACGTCTTTGCGATTTATATCCTCTTATTATTGATTTCATTTATCTCATATTTTGATCTTATCGCAAAAACCCATTGACCACATCTTAACATTTCTCTCTAGGCTTCTTGTCCAGTCACGCGGCAATATGTCGGGCCTAAATATTCTTACGAATATAAAGTCCCATGACATTGCTGTCTCTATCACGCGACAATATGACGGGCCTAAACATTCTTGCGAATATAAATCCCCATGACATTGCCGTATTTTTTGATACACAGCTCCCTAATGGAGGGTATCGCCCTTATCTCTCCCCCCGGTTGCCCCTTCAAGGATTATACATCGGCCATACAAGACTAGCACTTTCCCATCCGGTTCGCAACAACAGCTTGTTGTTTTCGCAGCCTTGTCCTTTATGCCTTATATGGATTATAGTTACAAGACTGCACCCTAAGTGGGGTTTTCTTCGGGTCGAACACATCGTAAGCCAAGACTTGCCATGGATGGCCAGGGTAGGTTCATCCATCCCGGGCACCCACAGCTCAACCGTGTACCTCGGCGCCTTGATCATACGTTGCATTCCTTAGGAGAAACTCTCGGGCGCCCAACCAGGGTATAACCTTATATAGTTGGGAATCCAAGTTATCTTTCCTGGTTGGATTTTCTATAATCCCAATCTCCATGACTAGGTTCCAACAGCGGTATAGCCTTTCCCATATCCATGCAAAGAGATACCCCCCTTATGACGCACTTTAAGGACATTGCCTCTTACGGAATAGAATCCGCGAACTAAGGTGTACGCCATAAAAGTTCGTCCCATTCTTATGATAATTGAAAGTAAAGAAGATACCCCCCTTATGATGCACTTTAAGGACATTGCCTCTTACGGAATAGAATCTGCGAACTAAGGTGTACGCCATAAAAGTTCGTCCCGTTCTTATATGTTTTTAGGCGATTTTCGCCCGTCTTATGCATTTGCATTAAAAATTCTTATATGATTAGAAATCACCATCTCTTTCTTTTTAATATAAAAATTTCTCATTTTTGAGCATAATTTTTCTTTTAATATTCGAAATCATCTTGTTTTTTAATTGTTCGCAAAATGATATTGCTGTACTTCCTTTCTTCTGTGACGAATGATTATTCGCAACTTCATCTTTTTGTGCTCCTGCGAAAAATGAATATTTCAACTTTTCCCCATTTTTGTATGATTTATCGCCATTGAATGTTTTGAGACAAACTATTCTTGAAATATACCCTTTCCCCGCAATTCTATATTCTCCACCATCAATTTCTCAGCTCTCTGATTTTGCTTCCTGTTATGTTTCCAATTACGATTTCGGGCATTCCTTTCTTCGCAAGTATTAATGTCAACTTCATAACACTTTTTGCCTTCAAACCAATCACCTTTAATTATCCAAATACCATGAGGATGTGGAAATTTTATGCATTGATGATATGTTGATGCTATTCCCAAGATCCCATGGAGCCATGGCCTTCCAATTAAGGCATTGTAAGGAGATTCTATATCCACTACACAAAACTTGATTTTTGAAGATATCTTGTTCAATGGAATTTCCATAGTAATTTCTCCTTTTGGCTTGTTTTTGGTGCCATTAAAACCATAGATCTTGTAAGTTGAAGGGATTAACTCATCATCTCTTCCACCCATTGTGCGATAAGTATGATAAAACAAAATGTCCACCGACCTACCAGTGTCAATTAGAACTTTATCTATTGCCCAGGAATCACTTGATGCATCATCATCATCATCTTCTTCTCCTCTATATTTTGGATTTATCTCTAATTTCACCACCAATGGATTGTCATGCATCTTCCCAGGCTCTGGTATCTCTTCTGCAGTAAAAGAGATAACTTGTTTCTGCCATTCTTCTAACGGAGAAATCTTCGCAATATTCATCACCTCTCTTCCCTCTATATCCCTTGCAAATACTCTGCTTAGCACATTATCATGGAAATCCTCTATCGTTTTTTTTGAATGTACAATTGAATTGCAAAATAGATTTTTTGCTGTAGCTCCTACTTCAATGACAAATGTTTCTGCTTCTTTCGCAACATCAACTCTGCGAATTTCTGGTGCTTGCGGCAATTGCTGCGGTTGTAAATATCTTGCTAAAAAATGATTTAATTTTCCTTGTTCGATCATTCGCAAAATGATTCTTTTAACATTCCTACAATTATTCACAGAATGACCATGAAAATGATGATAAGGACAAAATTCTTGATTGTGATTGTTGGGATGTGGTTCCTTCCCCATGTTCCAGGGTGAGGGTATGTTCTCCATTAAAATAATCGCTTCCCAAATCTTATCTATACCAGTATTTAAAGGCGGAAATTTGATATCTTCCCACATATTCCTCTGACCTCTTTGCTCTCTTGAATAATTCTGCCTCTGTCCACCATAAGTTTCCTGCGGTTGATCAAACCGTGGGACCTTATTATTGTTAATGTGATTATAAAAATTTCTCTCTTTTTCTAATTCCTCTTGATCTCTACTCCCCATTGCTACTATCTTAAGTTGATTATCAGTCTCCATTTTCTCTCGCGTATTTTGGGAAGTACTTGCTACTGTATTAATCATCCTTGGTAACAAACTTCCATTTGCTACGGCTAAACTTGTGCCTATAAGAGTTGGATAAGATTCCATTTCATTTTGTTTTTCCTCTAAAGCAATATATTCCTCTTGCAATTCTCGCAACTCTGTCATAGTGATTGTGTTTTTGACTCTGAAGACCTGGATGTATAATAGATTTGTCGCAAACATAGCATTTATGAAGGACAAAATGAGATATCTTTCATCTATTCTTCCTGCCATTTCACTACACATTGTCCTCCACCTTATGATTAAGTGCTTCAAACTCTCACCAACTCTCTGTTTTAATCCAAACACATCTTCAATTCCAGGTCGCGCAGAATTATTGCTGATATAGGCTCCTAAGAAAGTGGTTTGCAAGTGCATAAATGAAGTTATTGTATTCTTGGGAAGACTTTCGAACCACTTCAATGCTTCGCCAGTTAAACTTGACGCAAAATATTTGCACAAAACGACATCATGGTTCTCCCATTGTAGCATACATCGAATATAAGCTTTGATATGTTGGACAGCACACGTAGTTCCATCAAATATACTGGTCAACACCGGTAAATTACATTTTGGAGGTATCCCTCCTAATTGTACCTCTTGAGTAAATGGAGTTTTCGCAGCCTCTTCGATTTCCTCATCAAGTTGTCTTCTTCCTCCTTCTCTTCTATTATTTATTATTCCTCTCATTTCTGCCAATTCTCGCAAAATTTGTTCATTCCTATCAGAATTTTGCTCAATTTTTCTTTTCAACACAACTTCTCTTCGTCTGCGTTCATGCCTTTCTTGTCTTGCGATGTTTCTCGCTTCTTCTTCAACATCTTGGTTTTGCCTTCTTCTGCGACTTTCTTCTTCTTGCAAGTTTATTTGTCTTTCATTCTCTTCTCCATGAATTTCCTCATCCCTTACTGTTTCTCTTCGTTGCCTTTCTATGTCTCTGCGAACTCTCTCATATTCATCACTGAGATTATCATTATTACGATTTTGCGCACGTCGTCTTTCTCGATTGTCATGATTATTCTGACGCAACGCTGCTTGAATTTCTTGCTCTTCTACTTCTGCTCGCAATCTCTCTCTTTCTCCTGCTAAGCGTACTTTCTCAATATAATGTCTCTCAATATCATCTTCGATAATCCTGCGATTTCTTCGAATCTCTTCATCACGTAACATTCTCCTTATCTCTTCTTGATTTTCTCCTTCTATCTGATTATGTCTAATGTCTAAAGTTTCATCGCGTGGAGCATAACGATCATTTATCAAATTTTCCTCAATATTTTGTATAGGAAGATTTTGCCTTGCTTCTTCTCTATATGATCTTGAATTTGATCTCATGATGCTTCTTGATCTTCTGTTTTGCAACCTCAAATTTTCCATTCTTAATTCATGATTTTGCCTTGTAAGATTAGCACGTTCTTCTGCCTCTAACCTTCTTTCTTCCTGTATCCTTTGTCTTAAACCATCTTCCACTTCACGTCCTTCATGAATTAATCCTCCCTCCATTTCTTGATTTCTTTCCTCTTCTTTACTTTCCGCCTCTTCTATCGAATCCGACCTCTAATTATGCACACTTACTCTATCATGATCCATATTTCTATCTTGTGCTCGTATTTGTTGATTTGGTGGTTGGATTGAATTTTCTGCTCTATTTCTCATTCTACTTCTTCCTGATCTGTTCCTTAAAGATCCTTCCAATTCACCTGTTCCTTCCCCTGCAATTCTTTTACTTCTTCTCACCGTTGTTGATGGTTCTGATGTATTTCTCCTCTTCTAGCCATTTCTCTTCAATTCTAATAATTTCTTCAAATCTTCAAACTGCAATTTGAAATTTCTCAAGCTTGATTCTCCCTGTTTCTAGCGCCAAAATGTAGTTGCAGGAATTCCCACACTACACCCTATTCAAGACTTTATCAATATTTATGACATAACTTGAAGATTAAGAACACTTTTTCATTAATATGATCTTATGGAATTACAGAAATCAAGAACACAAAACACTTAACAAAGATTTTATCTCTCCTAAAAACTTTCCTAACACTCAAAAATTCCTCCACTCTCTGGAACTATTCACCTCCTTTATATAGGTATTTACATAGTGGATTACATCTCATGACAGCTCATTTACAGCTAAGATTCCCTTCAATTTCGGATCTGAGTTCTTGCGATAAATCGCAGCTGGCACCGCCTTTATCTTTCGCAGGTTTTATTGATATACCGCAAACATGTCACACTTTCTTCGTGTTTGTCGTTTTCAGTCATTACGTCATTGTTTAAGTCATTTTTGGATGTGTCGCAGAATATCACTGATGTGCCGCAGAGTAATTCGTTTATTATCGATGCATCGCAGAACAGTTGTTTATTTCGCAGGAATATTGTTGTGACAATATTCTGCCCCTACAATGTATTCGGAGAAGCAAACACGAAGTCCAAAAAGTATCTTGGAGATTCCCATGCATGCACGTAGAAGCAACAATTCACTCTGAGGGTCGCGGAGCTTAGATAAAACCTGCATCAAATCCACCGCCTTTTCTGCTCTCTTAATGGCAAGTCCCTTCACAAACCCATCATCAAGACTAACCGCACCTCCTAAAAGTTTGACTCCATTATCTGGTCTTGAGATTCCATCGGGAAACATCCTATCACTTAACCTCTGTACATCGCAAGAGGGCCAGAAAATCTCTGTTTTCTTAATATTCAATATAAGCCTCATAGCAGGCCCTTCTGCCTGGACAACATTAAGTGCCTTTTCCACTTCTGCAGTGTCACCAATAATAGTACCATCATCGAGATACCAAGCCTGTAGGGATAGGATGCGATTCTCGTTTATCTTTCGTACAAGCTGATGAAGTACTAGAACAAATAGAAATGGCCCCAAAGGGTCACCTTGTTGCACTCCTGTAGAAGCAAAGATATGGGATCCCCCCACATACAATCTTGCAGGTTGGCCATACAAATATTCCACCCATGGAGATATAGAAGGAAAAAGCTTACGTACCTAAAGAAGCATAGCAGTTCGGTCAACTAGGTTAAAGGCATTGGTGAAGTCTACAGTTAACATGGTAAGGCTAGCATGTGTATGGTGTTTATTGACAAACCTGTTCACAACGTGTAAGATTGCCTCCGCCCCTCCTAAGACCCCCACTGCAAACTGGAAATCTTGAAGGTACGATGCCATGTCATTGCCAACCCCTTTCATTGCTATTTTGGACATAAGCTGTCGCCAAACCGTCCCAACAGCAATGGTACGAATGCTCTTGTCTAGTTTGAGGAGAGGTGTCAAGGGTGCCGATGCTACAAACTCCGCCAGCTTAAGTGGGCATCTCCCTCCAAGCCAAAAATTGACAACCCTTGTAATTGTTGTGACCAAATCTGTAGAAACAACGGATCCTTCCCCACAAAAGGATTCCAACAAATGTTGTGCTCGCAAACCATCCCTACCACACGAAGTCCCCTTAGGAAACGATTTAATACAATTGAGAACGGTTCCTTCCTCAGCCACCAAAGATGTCTCACGCAGAGGAATAGTTGGTTTCTGGGGGGGGGCATGGTCGGATGTTTTTCCTCTAACGCTTTCCTAGTAGTCTCATTGTGTGGCGCCATCCCTGAGGAGATGATAGCCTTAACAACAACATTCAAATTCCCGTCTGCTACCTTGCGCAAGCAAGTTTTAACGTTGGTGCCAAGCCTATTGTCTTCCTTAGTATCATCCTCCATCCGAACAACACACCCTGGTAATGGTGCTTTCAAAACCTCGCGAACAAGCTTTTGAACCCCACCAGGTTCACTCCAAATTGCAAGCGCTTGAAGGATTTGTTTCTGCTGCATTGCTTTGCGATTACCTGACTTATATTCAACCATACCCTTTGGTTGTAAGACCCGGAGTGTACAGCGAGGAAGCACCAATAATTTCACCCAATGTCTGATGGACCAAGGCTCTGCCGCAACTTTTTGGAGAACTGCCTTGAGGGTATGAGAAAATGCCAGCCGACATCCTCTCGGAATACTCTTTACCGTGCATATTGGAGCTCTGAAAATCGCATCTACTGTCCCTTCATTCAATTCAAAATCATCACCCCCAAATTGAGAAGAAACCTCTTGTAGCACCGGCCTAGATACCCCTATGATTATTTCAACTATATCCCCAGAATCATCAAACACCGGCCTAATATCAGCATCCCCTCCATGCTTGCATGCCCTACTCTATGCCCTACTCCATGCTTGGATGCTCATACATTCAAAACACATCCACTTCTTCAAGGACCTTAAAGTTTCCTCTAAACCAATAAAAATATCCAAGTCCCGACTTATAGCCTGTTGAAGTGCATTTTTTCGTTCCAAATTGCAAAAGTGTTGTCGCTTCAGATGGGGTATTAAACATGCAAACCCCTTACTCCCAATACCCCCATCTGGGAACCCATGAAAATCCTTAAAGGGACATAGCCTAACACCTTTTCCTGCAGCAGTCATTGAGGCATAAAAACAAACATGCTAGGTGCTTGCAGCTGAAGCACCAACTAAAACCGAAACCGACGTTGAAGCCACCAGAGTACAAGCCGTATTCGTGGCGAGGTAATAAGAACAGTCGAGTGGTAGCAAATGCAAAACAGAAAAAATAACTAAAAAAAAACCATCAAATTCACGAGTAGAGAACGACGTGGGAAAACAGACAGAGATCAAAAGCAGTGATTAAAAACTCTCCACTCCACTCTAACCCATAGAGATGATGGTGGTGGTGGACACACTAAGTTTACACACTGAACTACAATATTGAGCCCCGAATCTGTAAAGGGAACTAAACAGTATGTACCCATTTTATAACACAACCCATGTCAAATCCAACAAGCAGGCTCGGGTCAGGACCCGAGATGCAAGTAAGACGACCCCTAGTAGCTTCATATATTAAAAAATTAAATAAAAAATGGGAAGTTAGGCTCAGGCCCAACCCATGGATAACCCATAATATGAGGCCCTTAATTAAAAGAAATTTAAATCTAGGCCCGGAGTTATTAAAAGATATCCATACTCTTTTATATATTGTGAAGCCCATAATTAAATAAAATTTAAATCTATGCCCCAAATTATTAAAACATAGTTAACCACCTCCGACCACCACAGCCACCGCCAACCACCTCCGACCACCACCTCCAGCAACCACCTCCGACCACCACCATCAAACCACCTCCGACCACCACCGTCAAACCACCTCTGACCACCACCACCAACCAGCTCCGACCACCACCAACTGCCGTCGCCAGTCACCACCACCGACCACCACCACCAAAAACAACCACCACCAACGACCACCACCACCACCAACCGTCGCTGCCGGTCACCACCACCGACACCGACGACCACCACCAACCGCCGCCGCTGCCGGTCACCACCACCGACCACCGCCGATGTGTAATCTGAAGTTACACATGCAACGAGCATATGTATCCAGAAGTTACACATGAGCATGGCATGAAAGGGTTACGCATGCGAATAACATATATAAGCAGAAGTTACACATGCATATGAAATGTGTATCCAGAGGTTACACATCCATATGGCATGTGTAATGAGAAGTTACACATCAAAAAAATAGACAAAAATAAACATTAAAAAATACATGTATTACTTTTAAGATTTATTTACAATATTTTTTTTCTTTTTATCTATTAATTGGTTGTTATTGAAATACAATAAACGAGTTATAACACTAAATATGTAAAACGAAATCTTAGAAATGAGCCACGAAATCTTAGCTTCACCTCAACTGCAGCTCAAATCTGCCATTCATTCACTCAAGCCTAAATATTCATCTAAATCCATGTAAATGCAGCTGTAAAAAACCAACACCAGCCTTCTGCAATCATCTACAAGACCACCTGAGCACCACAAGAACCGCCAACTCCATTTATGTATCTTCTGTACACAGCCACACCAACAAACCTTGTAGAAAGCCATTTCTTCCTGCTCTAAATAACTACATCGAAATTCAAAAATGCAGAGTAAAATTCAAAATTTGTCATCGCTTCAAACACATTGTTATTTGAAAACACATGCGATAAAAGATATTAGAACATCATGGATTACAACATCACAACTCCAAGTGAAAATGAACAAGCTTCTCATGTCATACCACATCCATATAAAGGTTGTGTATACCTGACATCTGTAATTGTTTGTAAGGGTCTGCTAATATTAGCATGTGTAACTAAGAATTACACATGATTTGGCTTGTGTAACTATAATTTACACATGTATATGGCTTGTGTAACTAAAAGTTACACATGCATTTGGCATGTGTATTTCAGAGTTAAACATGGCAGCAGTCTGCCGATGAGCCGAATGTTTCATTCTATGCTGTAGGAAATACAAGAAATATATGGGTCAGATGTGTAGCTAAGAGTTATAATAATGATAACTAGTGTACTCTAATTATGATTTATGCAACTGTACATTGTTCAATTGATTAACAAAATATGATGAAAAGCAACCCATACCTTGCATTCGATCTTCTCCGGATTCTATTTCTCAATGTCCTGAAGAATTGAATTTCAATCACATTATAACAAGATATATAACATGAAATAAGAAGGAAAACCACAAATTACAGCATGGCATCATGTGTAACTAAAATTTACACAACCATTTAACTCCTGAACTTCATCACTGCAGCTCATTTGATGCCTTACTAGCTTGCACCTGAACTTTGTAACTGCAACCTAAGCATACATCTAAGCTCACCACCAAGTCCATTCTGCAGCTTCAATTGTAACCACCATCTATTTCACTGCCTGAAATTCAGTATAGTCGACAACAAACATCTCGATCTTCTCTTTTCTGCAGCTACCAAACTGTAACAATTCTCCGTGGCTTCTACTCCATCTTGCAAGTTTTCTTGGATAATATATGTGGTTTTACCAGTATGTGTTACTAGCAGTTACACATCCATATAGCTTGTGTAACTAGTGGTTATAGATCCATATAGCTTGTGTAAATACTAGTTACACATCATAATTCATAGGAATATTATAATACTGAAACCAACTCCAACATATTAGATTAGATCAACAAGATTAGGGATGATATGATAATTCATAGAAATTGTAATTACTAACCTTTATTCAGGAATAGTAGCAACATACAGCGTAAACACTGAAAGAGCATCATCACCAGGACAAATGAACACTAGGTTCACTTCAAACATGTCTCGTATATGATTCGTTTCTACAACTTCTTTTAAGCTTGAAACAACGATCTGCAATATTCCTAACAATTCAAGTAAAACCCATGCCATGGTGGCTCCACCAATAACCAACCTATAACAATTAGAAAAAATAGGATTACAAAAAATAGATGTGTAATCAGAAGGTACACATGCATAATCGTATGTGTAATCAAGAGCTACACATACCAGCAAAACCTTTCCAGCAATTCCAATATAGAATGTGAAATATTTGAATATAAGAAGAACATAAAACATATAGGCACATATTCAGGCATATGTATAAACTAGTAAACTTATCTACGCATCATTTAAGGTTCACTTAAACTTAGCTAGCGTACTCATAAAATTCAAAGGAATCCACTTCCTATACCACCACCGCCACTTATAAACCAGAGGACATCCTTCATAAAAATAGTTTCACGAACACAAAGATTTAAAAAAAATGCTACTCAAGATGAACACGATAACTGAAACAGTTGGGTTTCATGGTGCTTAGCAGGTACACATGTAATGGCTTGTGTAAACGACAGTTACACATGCATATGGATTGTGTAATATTCAGTTACACATCCATATGTCTTGTGTAATTTTCAGTTACACATCCATATGCTTGTATACTCAGAGCATATAAATTATCTTCATCAGCGATAGAAGCAGAGATATCACATAGAGCTACTCAATTAATAAGATAAAATAACACTTACAACATATGATGTATCTCAGCTGCAGCTTTCTCCTCCTCACCTGCAACATTACATCCAATCCACAAGTAGAACAACCACATATCCATCTATAACTCATAGTAACATATCCATTCAAATCCAATGCTAGCCTGCATTTTTGTCTCAGTCACCATCATATTTTCACTCCCTTCTTCTGCAAAATTCATTTACAACCAACCATATCACCACTAATTTCTTTTGTTTATTTATCCACAACAGTCATAGTATAAAAGATCACAGAAAGGAAGTTGATAAGTTAGCTTAGCATGTGTAATTAGGAGTTATACATGCACCTGACTAGTGTAACTGAAAATTACACATCCATATATGACATGTGTATCCAGCAGTTCAATAAAAACACATATGTAACTATAAGCTACACATTCAATTAGCTTGTGTAACTCCTAACTACACATGTGTATACGCAAGTTACACATGCAATTTGAATGTGTAGACGCAAGTTACACATGTTGTGCATCAGAATTCTAAGACTCATACACTTGTACAGTAATTTCTAAGTATCAAACTATCCATACACAATAATGAAACAACACATAATGTCATATTGCTATAAATTTGGACATCAGAATACATATATTCATAAAAAATGCTGAAAATAAAGCAAGTTATGTCAAATAAGAAGGAAAGAATCATCTTACTTACCAATGATTTTAGATCCTCCTCTAAAATTTCTCCCATACCACCACCTCAACCACTACAACCTCCTCATCTTCCACCAGAACCTGCATATCCACCACCAACACTGCCACAGATTCATCAACCAAACAATGTGTATGCTAGATAAGCAAAATAAAAACAAAAACAAGTCAACAACAACACCAAAAACAACAGAACAACAATATCTTAAACGCAAACCTATATTTAAAACCTGTTGATTCAATTGAAAACGAGAAAATCTTATTAATTTTCAGATATTTTCTCGTACGATGATTTCATTTCTGCTGCTGTTGAAGATCTTCTTAATTCCATTTCTGCTGTTGTTAAAGATATTCTCGTACGCCGGTTTCATATCTGCTGCTGTTGAAGATCTTCTTAATTCCATTGTTGAATCTGCAGAAAAAGTAGGTAATTAGGGTTAACCTAATCAGGTTCTTCTTCTTCTCATATCTGAACAGAATCAATCAAAATCAAAAATCAAAAACCTAATCGAATTAATAAAATGAAGAATGAAGAACCTAATCGGAATTGATTTTTGCTGCTTCGAATCAACTGAAACTTAGATTCGATTCAAAATCTTCAAAAAAAAACAGTCGATTCAACAAAAACCTAACTGGATGCAGCACAAAAACCAACTAAAACCTAGATTCAAATGAAATCTATTGAATAATTGATTCATATAATCGTGATTATCTGATGACGAGCTGCAAAAACTACTGGATCGATTCTTCTTCTTCATCTTCGCAGATCTGAAATGCTAGAGCCGAGAGAGAAAGAGATGGAGAAGAGAGAGAAATAGAATGAAGAAATGAAGTATCTTATGATATATTCCTCTTGTATAAATACTAAAGGGTAGTGTTGCCATTATTAAAATTCAGAATAATTAATTATGTGCCTGATCTAAAGATAATTTGATTTTTCGGACCTGGTAATATCATATTATGAAAGTATGGAGTTGACAGTGGATGATCCATTTGGTGGGGCTTCAAAATATTGAACCCATATAGTAGGGTGGTTCTAGTATTTTTCACAATAAAAAAAAGGTTCCTGGCTAATTTGGGGCGTATAAATATCACTTGAGGTACGTCACTACAAGATAAAAAAAGATATTTTGAAGTAAAATGGAAAACCCCTTAGTCAATTATATTATTTTATGACTAATGTATTCCTGATTAATCATTGTTAATTCGAGTAATGAATTGATGTTTAATCTTGTTAATCTAGAAATTAACTAATCTTAGCTCATCAACAAAATCAACCCAGAATTGGTGGATGTTCATACACTGGTAGACCTATTCTGGATTGATGTTTTGATTCCCGAAGAAAACCCATAATCCATTGGTATTACTTTTTATATGGATCGGTTGTCAGAAACGGAGGTTATTATGTATATATATATGGACCGATCATGTGATACTTTTATCAACAAAACATTCATTCATAGTTTTGGGAAATCAGCACATTACATAGTCTAGGAAATTGGCGCATTACATAGGATAATTTAGTATGTGAATTATTGAATCTTGCACATCAATACATTGTCAATGAACCTCCGATCACGATGGTATAACAACATATATTCCTTGTGGTGAATGAACTTTATTTCCTAATTACGAATTCTTCATAGGCCATTGAATCAGTCCAGCTGAAATTCAATGAATTACATGTTAAAATGCAAACATTAAACGATGCAGTAAATATCGATTCTGAAATTGTAACCTTGGAGAAAAGCCATAACCGGTTTTTTGGAAGGTAAACGTAAACCGATTATGACTGAAAAATTGCCAGAATCCTATAATTTTTTACCCAAATTGCAGTTCTTTTGTCCCGTTAGGCAAACACTACAATTTCAAAACCAACCATATTCGTTCATTCATAAACTAACGAACATAACCTAACGTAATTCGACCATAAGTTCAAGACATATTTTTTGACTCCGTAATTATCTATAGCTAAAGACATAAGTTTGGAAAACAAAGAAACCACTCATCATCATCTTCATCACTGTTAATATCCCCACCACAACCACCTCGCCCTAATTTTAGGAGTTCCTTCTTCGCCGGCTTCATATTGGGCGGTGCTCGATTCACCTTGAGAGTTTCTTTTCGCGTCAACTGTCTTCCTCTTGTACATTGTCTTATCTACCGCTTCTCTAAAGTTTTCACCCGCATTTACATCTTCCATATTGTTCAATTATGCAATCTTTTTTCATTATCCTCAACCTTTACTCCTTGCCCTATATGGACCCTTACTTTGTTTATCAAATGCCCGATTTTTCTTATCTGTTTTCATTTTGAATAACAAACATTCAACGAATCATGCTAAAACCATTAACAAAACCATAGTTGAGTAATAATATGCACCAGGAAATCGAGAGCTGTATTTCGGTCCTTGATGAGGGGCTTATTGTCTTACCCGTATCACCCGAGTATGTAAAATATTGAGGTATCATGGCGTGTAATCCGGAGTTTCCTCATCATTTATTTTACGGTAGCCTGTCACCCCATGGATTTGGTACCTTCTATATTCCCAATAATCAGATGATGGTAAAAGTTTGTGAATAACCTCAATATCATTATCAAGAGACTTACTCTTCGTCTCATCCAATTTAAACTTCTTGTGCTCATCTGGGATTTTTTGTACATGGAGGCATTGTCTTGTGACTCTCGTTGGGTTGTACATTACATATCCTTTGAGGTGAAACAAATATCCAAAACAACATTATTCTTCGCACCTAACCATCCTCCATTCATCAAAATCCGACTTGTAAGGGTGAAAGGCAACATTTCTATTTATTAAGTTGTACAATTAGTGTCTCAACTCCATATACTGTTTCCTTTGGGAATTCGTCTTACCTTTGAAGATCTCCATAACAAGATTCTTCTTAGTCCTTATTCAGAAAAGATCTTTTAGCAAACTCTATGAAGTGCAAATATATCCACACACGCAGAAGAGTTATATTCCCTCCAATTTGGTTCCTTCGAGCCCTAAAAGCCTTTCTCGACTCTTTCAACGAGTGTGTAAGGATGGAAGATCCCCTAGAGTGGTCACAAACTTTGTGAAATTGTTACAACAACTGAATATAGTTGGTGTTCACATAGGAACCGAAAATATCGGGGAAGATAACAGTTCCCAGGATGTAGGGGACATATGTATGGGTTATAGCTTCAATACATTACTTACAGGGGTTTACTCAATAAATACATTTGTAGATTTGTAAAGATTCGAAAAGAGTCATGAAAATTAATAACTTTGCGAGAATTATATAGAGTTGAACAAAATTTTGTGGAGTTATGCAGAGTTGTCTAATGTCTTGCATACATTTGTAGAGTCCTTAAGAGTTGTAAAAAAAAAAACATTATATGGAAATATGCATGATAGACATAAATACAAAATTTATTGTAGCTTATTTATTATAGTAACTTCAACTAAATTAAAATAAATTATTATTATTTTATATATATAACTTTTTTTTTGTTCAATAAAATACAATAAAGTGTAACAATAAATTAAAATAATAATTATTATACATATGTACATAATAATTAAAATTAATAAAATGTTTAATCATATCATATAATTTATACTCATCTATAATAGGAGTTTTATAGATTGTGTATTCATGAAATAAAATAAAAGAGAGTAAAAATCATCTTTATTAAAAATTTGGAAGTCTTCCAAAATCTTACATATTTTGCAAGACTTTTATCAAGGCAAATATATATACAAAAGTCACTCAAAGTTTTGAAAATAGGTAAGTATGCAAAGTCTTTGAATTTTCAAATTTAGAACGAGTAACACAAACTTTAGAAGACCTTTTGACAATCTACAACGAGTAACATAAACTTTGAAAGAGATTTTAAAAGTATACAACCAATAACACAATACTTTGTAAATCCATTAAACTCTTTGGAAATCAATAAAAGTATTTATTGAGTAAACCCCTGTTAGTCACCTATTTTCCCTCTGTGCGAAGCTTCTTTATTCCCATGAATTGGTCCCTCAAGCTCGTGAGATTGAATATCCTCTATTTTTATTGACCTACCAGCGTCTCATGATTTGGCCTTATCCTCATCCCAACCGAATTGAACACATTCTTGGTAAACTCATAAATCTTCTACCACTCAAGCTCATTGACATAGTCTTTCCCCCTCACGGCTTTTCCTACTATGCTTAGGCCAGAAATCAACTGCATGTTAGCTATTATCATTTCTCCAGACGGAAGATGGAAAGTATCCCTTTCCCTATAAAATCACTCGGTGAAGGCGGAAATAAGAGGTTTGACGTATCCAACAACAGAATTATCGACCACAACCAGTAACCTTTAGTCGAGGTTCTTTGCTGGCTTATTTTTATTTGTGTTGCAGGGATAATGTGTTATAAGACTCTTATACCATCATTTGTTTTAATCAATATACTTCCTCCATTAAACTTTAGATGATGGTCTTGATTTTTTGCATGCAGATTAAGAAACACCAAAAAATTTTGAAATGGATCCAAACAGTTCTCCAGGTCCAGATGGTTTTTCTAGTAGCTTCTATAGAGCATGTTGGAAAGTAATTAAAGAAGATGTATTAAATGCAATATATTTTTTTTGGAAAAGAAGGTTTATCCCAAGAGGTTTAAATTCTAATTTTCTAGTGCTTCTGCCAAAGGTTAAAGGTGCAAGATCTCCCCATCAATTTAGACCAATTGGTCTTAGAAATGTAAGCTTTAGAATTTTCACCAAAATCATCATAGATAGAATGTCAAGTCTTATGAATAAACTCATTTCTCCCCAACAAGTCGCATACATTAAAGGAAGAAACATACAAGACCAAATAGTTTTTGCTTCTGAGATGGTAAATGAAATGAACAAGAAGAGAAGATGTGGTAATATTGGACTTAAATTGGACATATCCCAAGCTTATGATTATGTGAGATGGAAGTTCTTATTCAAGTTTTAATAAAATTTGGATTCTCAGATACTTGGTGTAAGTGGCTAGGCACTCTATTTGAATCAGCTAAAGTCTCAGTAATGATATATGGTGGACCTAATGGCTTCTTCTCAGTTGGTAGGGGACTAAGACAAGGAGATACCCTATCCCCAATAATTTTTGTGATTATAGACGATGTTCTTAGTAGAAACATATCAAAACTGGTTGATGAAGGCAAGATTAGTCCAATGGTAATAAGAAATGGGATTCATCCTTCTCATATGTTCTTTGCTGATGATGTTTTTATCTTTTGCAATGGAGCAAAGAAAAGCATCCAGAATCTAATGAAGCTCTTAGAAGAATACCAGAAAAGCTCAGGTCAAATAATAAATAAAAGTAAAAGCAAGATCTTTGTGGATGGAACAACTGCAGCAAGGACAATGCAAAGTAAAAAAATTGGTTCAAATGGAAGTAAGTACTTTACCTGAAAAATACTTGGGAGTAATTTTTCAATCTGGTAGAGTTAAAATTTCAACAATTTGGCCAATGGTGGAGATAATGCAAAAGAAATTGTCTACTTGGAAAGGAAAATTGCTATCATTCAATAACATATTAGTACTAATAAAGTCGGTACTCTGTAGTGTACCAATCTACAATATGTCAATATATAAGTGGCCAGCATCAGTAATCAAAATCTGTGAGAGAATAATTAGGAATTTTTTATGGTCTGGTGATGGTGAAACTAGAAAATATAAAATTCTTTCATGGAAGAAGGTTTGTTCTCTTTATAGTGAAGGAGGAATGGGATTACAAAGATTAGAAGTCCTTAACAAAGCATTACTGATGAAAATTCTATGGAGAATAATAAATTCTGAAGCAGAATGGGCTTTATTCATAAAGGCTAAATTCCAAGATAGACAACATCAATGGAAGAGCAACTGGCTACTTTCATCAATTTTGCTAGGTTTAAAATGTGCATGGAACCACTTGAAGGAGAACATGAAATGGTGTTAGGAGATGGTCAAAAGATATCCATTTGGTTTGATTCTTGGATCTGTAATTTTCCTCTAATAGAAGAATTTGTATACTCTGACTATGTGAAAGCTCACATCAACAACATGAAGGTGTCAGATTTACTCCTTGAAGGAAAATGGAATCTACCTGAACAGATGAAGCAAACACTTTCATCTTATACATTGCCTAAAATTGGTATATGATATGATTGCTTAGTCTGGAAAGGAGATATAAAGCTAATTTCAAATCTTCTTCTGCAATTAATATACTGAGAACTAAAGAACCTCCTTTACATTGCTATAAATACATTTGGAATTCATATCTACATCCTTCTATAGCAAGAAATATTTGGAAATTTGTTCAATTATGTTGATGACTCAGTAATGGTTAAAATAGGTTATGAATTGGCTTCAAGATGTTGCATTTGTAAAGAAGATTAAGATAATATGCATCATTTGTTGTGGGAGTGCAAATTCAGTAAAGATATTTGGAAATGGATATGTTTTGTATTTAATTCCAAAATTCCAATCTCTTTTGAAGAAGTGTGGAATAATGCAAAAGGTAAGAGTTCATTTATTAAAGAATGCTGGATTACTACTGCCTGTACAATTCTAAAGAAATTGTGGTTCCAAAAAAAACAAAATGTGGTTTGTGCAAGTAAAACCCAATACTCAAAAATTTAAAAGCAGCATCAAGAAGACAATGTATGAAGGAGGATTCAGAATCAAAAGCAACAAGTGGAATAATGACTATGATGATCAGGTAATTCTCTTTTTTAATCTGGGACCAAGAAGAATTAAATGCATTAAATCTTGCTCTTGGATACCACCAATTACTGGTTTTGTTATGTTTTGCTGTGATGGTGCCTCCATTGGAAATCCAGGAGCAACTGGTTTTGTTATAGTAATAAGAGATCATTTGTGTCAAGTGATGGGAGCTATCTCTTGAGGAATAGGTATTGCTACTAATTACATTGCAAAGGTGTATGCAGTCATTTGCACAGTTGATTTGGCAGTAGAATGGAAAATTTTATACATAATACTTAACTCAGATTCCAAAACAGTTATAGCTGAATTTGCAAAAAACAGAATGCCATGGTTTTTAAGAATGAAATGGCAGAAGGCAATAAGTAGTATTCAATCAATAAAATTCTGGCACAGTTTCAGGGAAATTAATTTTTCTGCAGACACAGCTGCTAAAAGGGGTGCCAAATTAGCTGCAGGTCAAAGATAATTTTTTTATGGAAGGCCAAGCTTCTTAGCAAGAGTAGAACAACCTAATGTTGAGTATTACAGATTTTGCTAGAATTTGTTTTTGAAGCCTATGTAGTTGGCTTTCTTTCTTCTTCAATTATATCCTTGTAATTTTTCAAAACTATCTTTCTATTAATATAATGAATGTGATTCAGAAAAAAAAAAAGTTAATTTTTACTAAATCCACGCTTATTAATACTTTCTTAAAAATTGAAACCTCTTGGTTTTAGATTCTAATGTAAATTGTTTATCCTTTTATAATTCTACTTTGGATAAACCAAATGTTCCCTCCATTAAATAGATTTGAGTGTTAAATTGGAATAGTTAACTATCTCTCGCTGATTATAAAGAAAATTAATGTTATGGTTTGTTTTCAAAGCAGAGGAAAATAAGTGAAAAATTGGGGGAAATAGCTAAACCCTCGTCTATTTTGGAACATAAAAAACTCCTAAATCATTATCTAAAGTGGAAAGGGGGAAGTATTCCTTTTTATGCCTATCAAAAATAAAAACTTTAAAAAAATATTTGAAAATTATAAAATTCCTAAAGAAGAAAGAAAACAATATGAATAAAAGAATATACCCACTAAACTATATTTAAAAGACTCTTCATAACAACCTGATTATATGTGGGCCGATCAACCCATATCACAATATATACAACCAATGACAGCCTCACACTCTCGTTATAATAACGTAAACATAGTGAGACTACCAAAAAAAAGACCTGTTTTTTACAAAGGATATATCATCGTAAAAAAAAAAAAACGAGTCATGGGGTTCGCTAGAGATGAAAACTACACCTACTGCGTGAAAAACATTGAAAATACGGGGGTCTAACAAGAATACCCAACAATTCGTTTGGAAATCTGAGAGGACTTACTCCAATACACTTTCTAGAGAATCAACTAGACAGTCAGACTCAATCTAGAGTAAAGTATATCAAAGAGTTTAAATATCTTTAATTCTTAATTCAATGCGCAATCAGCAAATAGAAATTTGCGAGCCCGATTGAATATAAGAGGAGTTACTAGAACGATACCAAAGACCAATGTTCAAGTGTAAATCAATGTAAATCAACAACCAAAGGTTAGATATTCTAATTGATTGATCTTAACGCACAACCTGTGATATTTCAATTATATAACAAAATATAATGCGGAAAAAAATTAACACAGTCACCATAATTTTGTTAACGAGGAAACCGCAAATGCATAAAAACCCCGAGACCTAGTCCAGTATGAAAAACACACTGTATTAAGCCACTACAGACTCTAGCCTACTACAAATTAACTTCAGACTGGACTGCAGTTGAACCCTAATCAATCTCACACTGATTCAAGGTACAGTTGCGCTCCTTATGTCTCTGATCCCAACATGATACTATGCACTTGATTCCTTCAGCTGATCTCAGCCACAACTAAGAGTTGCTACGACCTAAAGTCGAAGACTTGATAAACAAATCTGTATCACACAGAGAAAAGTCTATAGGATTGAATAAATCTGTCTCCCACGGAAATACCCAAGAGTTTTTGTTCCGTCTTTTGATAAATCAAGGTGAACATGAACCAATTGATAACCCAGACTTATATTCCCGAAGAACAGCCTAGTATTATCAATTACCTCACAATAAACTTAATCGACTAGCGAAACAAGTTATTGTGGAATCACAAACGATGAGACGAATGTGTTTGTGACTACTTTTCTATCTTTCCTATATGAGATATAAAATCTCTAGTCAATTATTTCAATTGAACTAAACACGATAGAAACATCAAGATCAGAACACACAACTACAAAGAGAATAGTTGGGTCTGGCTTCACAATCCCAATGAAGTCTTCAAGTCATTAACCTACAGGGTCTCGAGAAGAAACCTAAGGTTAAAGGAGAATCGACTCTAGTTATGCAACTAGTAATGCACATGAGGTGTAGGGATTAGGTTTCCCAGTTGATAGAGTTCTCCTTTATATAATTTTCAAATTAGGGTTTGCAATCTAAGTTACCTTGGTAACAAAGCATTCAATAATCACCGTTAGATGAAAAACCTGATTCCACCAAGCTAATATCTTTCAACTGTTAGATCGAACTTAGCTTGTTACACACAAATGAAATGTACCCTCATTTAGGTTTATGTAACCGTACCCAAATGTGTACACCATGTTGGTTCACAAATAGTTAACCGAGGTTAGCCATTTGATTACTCTCATATCAACCTTATTTATCGTAACCATAACTAGTTCAAATGACTCAATGAACTAGTTAAAGAGTTGTTCAATTGCTATATTCTCATAGATTTAAACAAGAACATAATTGAAGCAAAATCGGTTTGATTCACTCGAATCAATACATGAACATTATAGACACGGTTTGCATAGATTTCATTCCTTATTGATAAATATTTAAGTTCATGTACACTACCGATTTTAGAAAGTAACCACTTAAGTATGCGTACTTAAGTAACCGGTTTTGTGAGTTCGGTTTTTTCAAACTCAGCAGAAATTCATGGACGTGAACTTTCTGCAAGTACGAAAATGGGTACGCGCACTTAGGTAACTGAACGAGTTGGTTTTTGAAATCCAACATCAGCAGAAATTCACGGACGTGAACTTCCGCCAGTATGCGTACGGGTACGCATACTTATCCAATCTCCTCCAACCATTTTGTATACACACAAGTATGCATACTTTAGGTTCCCGGTTTTGGACTTACACACAAATATCCGAACACACAATATGCTTATATCCAAAGAAGGTTACAAGATTTTAAAATCTTTATTTCAATCATTGAAACATTCTTCTATAATGACAATAGCCGTTTTCACACACTATTAGCATCAAAGCAATTTCAACAAATTGAAATAATCATTATTGAAACACTCCAAGTCTTACATCAAATGATTATATCACACAAACCATGTAAGATGTTACTCGGAAATTTTCTCATGATATAAGATAAACTTGGTCGAAGCGAAAGCTTACCAACACATATTTTGAGAAATATGTAAGCGAGATATACTGAGCTCAAAATCTCAAATGTATATATAGAAAACTATATCGCAATACGAATTATGTCTCAATATAGGAGATATAGTAGAAATAGACTTTCCAAGTGATAGATGAGTTTAAGTCTCCACATACCTTTTGTTGATGAAGTTCCACAAGCTCTCGTTAGTAGTTCTTCATCTTCAAGTGATAAACGCCGTGAAGTCTAAGCTCAACTACACAAACTATATCCTAGTCTGTGACATCTATAAATAGTCTAGAAATCAAGACTTATAGTTTTGATCACTAACATTGACAAACATGCTTGAGATAGCAACCATGCGAGTTCGACCGAGCAGTGCTCTAACAATCTCCCCCTTTGTCAATTTTAGTGACAAAACTATCAATACATATGGATTACAAAATAAATAAAAATTGTAACTTCCCATCCACATGCTTGATCTCCTTGGTAACTTCACCATGATTCGAAATCTTCGTCCCTTCCAAGTACTCCAATGATCCCAAAGGTTGTAAGTTTAGTACCATCGTTAGATGAAGATCTGTAGCGATAAAAATTAGAAAACAAATGCTCTCAATCATTCGGTGTCATAGTATTTGGATCAAAGGTTATAAGTTTACACAACATCAAAGTTCAATTGGATCACAACTTTGACAATAACACTATGGTGATATGTATCACTCCCCCCTAGTCAATACTTTATCTCGACATGAAAACCACTCCCCCTTACATAATGATCCGTAAACCATATGTATTTGTAGTATCACACTACACAATAATTCTCCCCCTTTTTGTCAATATAAATTAACAAAGGTACGAAACTAGTGGGATCCTCATGAAATTTTCATAGAGATACTTCATGACCAAAAGAGAATACTATATCAACTTATTTAGATGCCATCATAAAGCCGAAGCTAAATGCATTCATCAAGGAGTTTAAAGATACAAGATAACCCCTATTATATTCCACAATCGCACTCCCCACAAAGATTTGGAATTAAGCACAAGTTCAAAAGAACTCCCCCCCATTAAATGTCATTCCCGAAAGAGAAACAAAGGCGACCTTACTTTCACAAGAAAAGAAGGATTTCTTTGGACATAACCAAATCACATGAAAACATGAATTTGAATCCAAAGTATTTAATTGAATTAACCACAAGAGAATCCATGATTAATCCAATAGAAATGCACAACTAAATTAACCACAAGAAAGTGATCAATTCAATTGGTCATGCTCGACATAAGAGAACTTACGGAGCAACAACTAAACTGACCACAAGAGAATGATCAATTCAATTGGTCATGCTCAACATAAGAAAACTTATGGAGCAACACAATATATGCATAAGAATGTGGATCGGAGATTGAACAAATACTGCAGAATATACAAGGATTCATTTTATTTTCCATCACTATTTGCACAATGACATATGATAGACTTAATCCTTGTAAACAAAAGTTTTATCCTTTCTTCCATCAAAATAATGACATAAACGCTTTAACTTTTGTTTGTCAAAAGTTCGTTCTATCTTTTATCAATACATTCATATCGACATAATAGAGATAACTTTTGAAAAAGTATGGGATAGTCACAGGTTCATGGATGTAAATAACATATCCCATAACAATTTGCAATATACAAAATCATAAAGATTAAAATTGCAAAACAATCATCTTCCAAATAACTTAGAATTTAAATAAATAAATCTAAAACATGAAGATAGCTATGTGTACTCACAATAATGGCTATTCCAAACCCTAGTTATTCTTCTAAAAACATAAAAATAAGATTTACTAGATATAATCAAAAACAACTCTAAAAACAAAGAGCAATCACAAGCAATATTTAGAGTTCCGGTACGGAAGCTTCATTGGTTCCAAGACCTTCAAGCTTGTGATAGACGGAGTTGAGAGAAGATTCAGACACGGTATCGAGACGATTCTTAAGTCGTGTCTTCATTAGAGCAAGGTCGGTGTTGACCTTAATCAAATCATTTCTTAACCCATCTAGCTCTTTTAGAGTGTTAACAAGAAACAACTTTGCATCATTAAACTTATCAATAAAGTTTTGAACAACTTCATTAGAAATTTCTTCATCATCCTCAAAATATGACGAAACATTAGGAGATTGAGAAGACGTGTCATCAATTTCCTCAAGAGTTCTTTTTTCCTTCTCCTTGAGCGAGAGACCAAAACCCTTATCAAGAAAACCTTTTGGAAAATAACAAGTTCCTGAAGGTGATGCCATTCTTGACAAAAAGTAGCCTGAAGTATGGGTACTTTTCAAAAGATGGTTTTGGTATTTACACGGTTTCACAGGAATCCTGAAGTTAGGGTTTCCAAAGTCGGTTCGTGATAAGCAAGGATACCCGCACAAACACGAGCTTGACCCTTTAAAAAGCGACTCGAAAAGAGAAGTACTCAAAAACAATACAAAGATGATGTATGCCTATGTGAGAAAACTCACAGATTGTTGCTCAATAAAACATTGTATTCTTACAAAAGAACAATTTTTAGAGCAAGAGTGGCACTTTTGATTCGAAACAAAAGAACTGAAGAACAAAAGTTTTTTTTTTTTTTTTGCAAAAAAAAATACTTATGCAAACATGTTTGTGATAGATAATCCGGCTAGAAGCGATAAGAAAATAGCCCGAGAATCGGAAAACACTTAGCCATAAAGTATACCTGATTATATCTCACTCAGCCAGGATTTCTGTGAGTGAGAATTCAACCTTTTGATTAATTAGCACAAGTATGAGCCTTGATCTCATTAAATGAATGTTGCTTATGGTTAAGCCTATTTTTCCTGATATTTTGAGGAAAACCATTATAATGTGAAAAGTCATCATAAAACTTACTATCATCAAAATATGACACATAGTGATGATTCTTACTTGAAGAATTTTGGCCAGAGGGAATTGTCAGCATGATGATAATTTCTTTATATCCTTCAATTATCCTTTTTAGGTTGATTTCCAATTTTCCATTGCTTCCTTCTTCTGGTACCTTTTTCACATCATGAAAAACATAATCTCCCTTCTTGAGAGAAGAATATCCATGAGTCCTTCTTCGTCGAAATGGTTTAGGAAGACTGTTATGCATTTGCACATTTGAGGAACACATTGAACTGACTTTCCTGGTAGGGTACACAGGGTGAGTACTAAAACCAATTGGTTTAGACATACGAATGTCAGTTACACCTTTGAGAATTAAATCTAAGGTGTTTTAAAGATGAATGATAGAATTGTCATTTAACCAAGAATTCCTCTTTTATTTACCAATCCCTTTCGAATCACAAAACAGACACACTTTTTGATCACCTGAGTGATTTGACACAACTGTCTTATCACCATTGTTGGGAGAACTCTTCCTTCCATGTGATGTAGAAATTCCTTGATTAGAGGAAGACACATGCACATCTTTTTCAACAGAAAGGGTTTTCGGTTTTGCTTCTGAACAAGTAATTTTTCCAGTTAAATCAGAATTAGTTGGTATGGCGGACTCTTTTGAATACTCATGAAATGAGAGTTTACTTAAGAGATGTTCAATTTTTAAAGCATCCTTTTTGAGAGTTTCCTATTGAAGAATCTTTAAACTAGAGTCACGTGATTGGACTAAAATAAGCCTACAATTATATTAATTAACTGCAAGTGCACAATGTCGATATGCAACACATATCAAGTACAGTTCGATCCTCAGGGACAAGGTGGGTGTAAGGTTGAAGCTATGTTCTTACTATAACTGATTCCAAATAAGAGTAACACAAAGAGGGGGGTTTGCGTCGACACGACAAAGGTTATGAATGATTATACTAAGGAAGCAAGATTGAAAGCAAATACAAAGATAACTATGATTTTTAATCCACCGCCTAAAAGCATAGAAATCCCCTACTTTGATATACTAGTTCTCTTTTCAATCAAGGAGTTATAGAGGTTATAGCCTCAAGATGTGATAAATCACTTGCGCAAATAGATGAATTAGCCTCAAGCTAAAAATCTGTCAAACCCAAGCATTGGTTGTCTTATTACGGCACAACCAATCAAAGACTAAATTATAAGTGTCAATTCCTAGTATTACCTATCTGTTTAAGGCATAGGTAATCACAAATTGAACTAAATCAGTTTACAAAGCTTGAATACACATCAAAGAATGATCAAACTACCAAGGATGCATAACATACAAGGTGAGAGTAAATTGATGTGAAGTCAGAGATTAAATCATACTTTTCAATATAAATTCATGGAGAAAAAGTAAACCAAATCAAAGGATTCTAATTATTCAGGAGTTTCATCTCAACCACAGTGAGAAACTAAAACATAGAGAAACTGAAATTAAACCTAAATTACGACTAAAGCTTGGTGCACCGGCTACTCCGGGCATGAGTTTTACATCACAGACCCATCTTTATTTATACATCAATTTCACTCTAAATTGGGTTTTAATATCTTAACAGCTACAACAGATATTAGGGATTGAGATGTCAATCACTCACCAAATGGTACATAACAACTGATTTGGTGCACCAGCTACTCCGGGCATGAGTTTTACATCACAGACCCACCTTTATTTATACATCAATTTCACCCTAAATTGGGTTTTAATATCTCAACAGTTACAACAGAAATTAGGGATTGAGATGTCAATCACTCACCAAATGGTACATAACAACTTATTTGCACTCCATTGCATTCAACCACTTCGTTATCATCAGAACCATGCTGCTGTTGAGGGAGTTTCAGAGTTGTATTCATACTTTAGGTTTTTAATTCCTACCCCAATGACTTTCAACCAATTTCTTCAATTCACACAAATGGCTACGGAAGAGTAGGTAAATATGAAGAAACTAGGTGATTGACATTAGAGAGAACAGAGGAGGTAAGGGTGGCATACAACTGATATGGGAGTGAGAGGGAGAGATCGGTGGTGGTATGGGTTTGGAAGTAGAGAGGGAGGTGATGTCGATGGTTTGAGAAGATAAGTTTCTTCTGAGTATGGAAAAGATAAGTGTAAAGGGGGTTCACGGGTGTTAGGCATGTGTACCTTGCTTGGGTGTTCAATGGTGAGATTTGTTGATTTTCTTGTCTTCAAATATGGATTTAACACTTCTGACCATTGATCAAATTTGATTTAATTCTCGACCACAACTGTTGTTTCATACTTTGGTAAGTTCATTTCTGCACATGCTTAGCTAATAGCTCCCTTATGTAGCGATGCGATACTCCCACATCCTCTTACACTCCCTTTACAGTCTCGCTCACCTCTTGTTCACCATTTACTCAACCACCTAAAACACAACACAAAAAGAAATTATTTCGACAAAATTACTCATAAAGGGAGATATGCTCATGATACAAGATTTATCGCAAAATAGAACAAGAAGGCATTAAAGATGTGATAAAAGACAGCAAAAAGATCTAGGAAGATGCATTATTAGGCACTGACCACACCCCCAAACCTGAATTTTGCTCGACCTCGAGTAAACAAAAGAAAATTAAGAAAATCCTACCTACACCATTGTCGTTGGTCTCTCGATTGCATTTAGCAAATGCAATAAGCCTTTTAAACCAATAAGTATCCCTAGTGGACGAGTTGAAGTCTCGTGAGGGTTTTCTTAGCACATACCCACAAAGTTCTAGATAAAAAGAGAGCTCTCCTTGTATGTGGGTAGCACATGCATTTAAGTTTAAGCTCACAACAAAATGGATCTGTCAATCTAGCCTTTAAAGGCACAATTCTAGCACAGGAACAACTAAGTACAAGTGATAAGAGTGTAAAGTGTATCTACACATGTATATAGAATGATCAGAAGTCTTTCCTATGTCATGATCATCTTGTATATCATGTTCTCCTTCACTGAACAATTTCACAAGCCCCAAATCAATACCAAAATCATCTGAATTGTAATGAATGTGAATATTAGAACAAACCTTATCCGTGTATGTCTTTCAACTATGGTCTGTCATTTCAGAGTCACATGACTCTAAAATTGCATCTTCAAGAAGAGTAATATGCATACTCGTCCCTATTAACAACTTTGGTGTTTTCAGTCAACTCATTTTCCTCTAGGTGAGGTTCATATTCAGTATTAGTTACATTAGTAGGACCAGACACACGATTTTCAAAATTTACTTCATTAGGGATCACAAACATCTCATCATGAAATTCCTTCATTTCTTCACTTCTTAAATGAATCAGGTTCATTTTAAGAATCATATTAATTTGTTCAATGGAAGGAGAGTCTTCACTAGTGGGTATCCTCATTTTATATGGATATTCAGTACATGGCTGTGCATGAGGTTCACTACAGAAGGGGAATTCAGAGGTGTTGCTATATGGATGATCATTCAATGCTTACAATTCATATATAGCATTATTTTGTTCAATGAGTTTGATATTTTCCATCACAGATTGCATACAAGGGCTCAGGAGAGTACAAAATTGTTCAACATCCCCTGGTGGTGGATGATACATGTGTGGATAATCATTAGGGTCTATATATTGTATCTCAGGACCTAGAAAAGATCCATAATGATCCCTATAATTATCAACACCATGGTCTAATGGAAACTCAAAATGTGAAGCATGCTCTTGTGCGAGTTCTCTAATGTGTTTGTGCGATGAAGTTTCATCCCTAGTTGCAGACCAAAATCCTGACATGATGAGTTATCAGAGACAAGACAGTCATAGGGTTTCACAGAGATTGAGAGATTCACAGTGATATAACAATTCAGCTAACAGGTATGTTACTCAACTACTACAGGATCATGTACTATGTTTGTAGGGTTCGATAAGGCTATGCAAAGAAACTAGTTTAGCAAGCATACATGAACATCAAACAAAATGTTATGGATGTCAGCAGTAGTGTGCAAATCTGGGAAACATGGATTACAAAGCTTTTATGAATAACACTCAGATTCAACACCGAAAGTACAAAGACATGCTGTTCTTCAGAAATTAACAAATTCATCCAGTCAAGATGTTACTCCGATATCACAGAATCATGCTTATGCATACCAGATATTGCAAGGATTGAGCAATGTTCAGTCAGGCAACTAAAAATTTCAGAAACTCGGGGCTTATGTCAGAGAGTATCAAGATTATGTAAGCATAGATGTCATAAGTTCTGCGATTGCAAATTAAAAAAAAGGATGAAGGATTCAACAAGTAAGCATGCTCCTTAAACTAATCACAGAATCACATGCAGAAATTTAATATGTTGCAGGGGTTGGGTGATGCTATAGGCATATATACTACAACAAGCAACCAATTTAGCTGATAAGCATGCTATATCATTCACACATTTATCAAGGAAAACAAGGGTTTGACAATTTTCAGTAAGCACTGGTTCGGGGAGCATGCATGGGCATCATCTATATCATTCACACAATTCTCGTAGATAACAAGTTTCGAGAACGATATCGCCGGTATAAACCGGGTTTAGGCACGATACTCAGGTTTGTTTTGTTTCTTTTATTTCTCCTCTTTGGCTTGTACTTCAGTTCTGTAGGTACCTGGTTTACTCAAGGGAAGTTATCAGTTCCAAAAATTGTGCAGATAGAATAAATAATCACGAAAAGTAGTTGTTTATATTGATAGTTAACAACTAGAGATGCATGACAACTGATGTGAACTGTATTGAGGTCTTAACTAAAGATTTGCCAATTATGACAGGGTAGAACTGTATATAAAAACAAGCTCCCAAAGGCAAAGGAGAACAGATGAAATGCAAATGCTTTGGTTGATATATTATATGGTGATGAGAATGCTCAAACTAGAGGTTAACTTGCAGAACCAAAATCTGTACTACAATTACTTAATCTAAATCTTAACTTACAGATGCAAATGCAATGAAAAACTACAAAATTTAAGTTATGCTAAATTATTCACAACTATAGAAAGAATTTAAATAAAAATGGGAGATATAAATGCAACTGACTCAGACTTACAGAGATGATAGGATGAAGGTTATATAATAGATGGAGTACACAACAAAGTTATACTAAAGATGGCAGAAAACAAAACTGGTATGCTAAGAAATAATGATGCAAGTAAACTAAAAGAAAGACTATACAGATGAAGGCATGTAACTGAATATGGAAGGACTAATAATTACATCTACTACTAATGGGGAATATATATACAAATGGCTTGACAACTAACATAATCTAAGTTATGCTAATGGATGAAAGAACAATGGATTCACAACTTTTAATACTATTCAGAGAATGTATGTTACATGATATGAAAATTGTAGGTTTACAGCAAACTAAGAGCTACAATATGAGATGCAAGATCGACTAAATGCAATGACAGAAAGAAAAAAATATAGACTGATTAAAGTTTACAACTACAGTTAAGATATTACAGAACTAAGCTACAGATTTTAATCTAAATCCAACTTATAAAGCAAAGAAAAAAAAATTATTTTTATTTTTAACTAAAGCAACAGCTGAAATGAGAACAAGTTACAAGAATGATCTACTGATGGTTATACTATGAACTAAGAAATCTAAAAACTACTGAAAAATAGATTGGTGTATGGATAGCAGTACACGGCTAAGATGCGAATTTGTACAGAATTGTTGAATATCTAAGTTATACTATCAGGACCAAGGCTGCAATAACAACGTTATAAAATCTACAGGACACCACTAGATACAGATGCAAATAACTCAAACTAGGTATGCTATATGACAATGATGCAATGAACGAAATTTACAACCTGAACTATGAAATGAATGAAATTTCAAGTTATAGCAACATCTACAACTAACGATAACAGAAAGCTTGAAATGAAACTGAATTATACAATGATACAGTGAGGCAAGTAATCGTGATAAACAAAACTGAGAGAAATCTTAACTAGATGCATCTACAGCTTGGAATGGTATTATGACTAGTTGCACACTGATGTACAAACTAAAAGATTTACTATCTAAGTTACAGGACAACTAGATGCAAAAATAGTTTAAACTGTGCAAGATATGTGATAATGCAGATGGTACTAAGATGCAAGATACAATGACACATTCAACTGAAACAACATTAGCAACTGCGGAGAATACTTAAGAGATGAGGTGAAGATTATATACACAAACGGTTGAAATAAATAACTAAGTTAAACTGATGACAGGAATTTTAAGTGAACTACAATCCTACAACAACTTTACATATGATATTGGATTACAACTGAACAACTACAGAAGACCTAATATGCTGAACAAAAATTTAGGAATAAGATTATCCTACAAGACAATGATTATGAGAATGCAGCAAAACAAGATGCAAGAAGACTGAAAAGATTAAAACTACCACTGACAGAATGCATGTTATATAGATAGATGTGGTTAACAGCTAAATTACAATAGCAATGACAGTAGTGAACAGCTTAAAACAATACTTACAGACCCCTATATGCCTAAGTAACTGAAATTTTGACGAACAAGATGCAGCAATGGAATAGTTACAAGTGACATATTCTAATTATGCTCTAACTGAGTTGGTAAAGGATGCAACAAACCTAATAAATGCAAGAATATGAAGATGATGATGACTGAAAGATTAAAACTACATCCAACACTTATCAACAAGATGCAGATTATGTAACAGCTATATTTTGCTGACAATAACTAAAGAAAATCCAAATAGATACGTACAGTATTGATCTAAAATCAGTAAAGCGGAACCAAAGAAACAATTACACCGCTACCGAGTCCCCTGCAGCGGCGCCAAAAACTTGATAGGACTAAAAGAAGCCTATAATTATATTAACTGCAAGTGCACAGTGTCGATATGCAACACATAGCAAGTACAAGTCGATCCTCAGTGACAAGGTGGGTGTAAGTTTGAAGCTATTTTCTTACTATAACTGATTCGTAACAAGAGTAACACGAATATGGGGGCTTATGTATATACAACAAAGGTTATGAATGATTATACTAAGGAAGCAAGATTGAAAGCAAATACAAAGATAGCTATGGTTTCGAATCCACCACCTAAAAGTATAGAAATCCCCTACTTTGATATACTAGTTCTCTTTTCAATCAAGGAGTTATAGAGGTTATAGCCTCAAACTATCTTGAAGATGTGATAAATCACTTACGCAAATAGATGAATTAACCTAAAGCTAAAAATATGTCAAACCCAAGCATTGGTTGTCTTGTTACGGCACAACCAATCAAATACTAAACTATAAGTGTCAATTCCTAGTATTACATATCTATTTAAGGCATAGGTAATCACAAATTGAACTAAATCAGTTTACAAAGCTTGAATACACATCAAAGAATGATCAAACTACCAAGGATGCATAACATACAAGGTGAGGGTAAATTGATGTGAAGTCAGAGATTAAATCATACTTTTCAATATAAATTCATGGAGAAAAAGTAAACCAAATCAAAGGATTCTAATTATTCAGGAGTTTCATCTCAACCACAGTGAGAAACTAAAACATGGAGAAAACTGAAATTAAACCTAGATTACAACTAAAGCTTGGTGCACTGGCTACTCCGGGCATGAGTTTTACATCACAGACCTATCTTTATTTATACATCAATTTCACCCTAAATTGGGGTTTAATATCACAACAGTTACAACAGAAATTAGGGATTGAGATGTCAGTCACTCACCAAATGGTACACAACAACTGATTTGCACTCTATTGCTTTCAACCACTTCGTTATCATTAGAACCATGCTTCCGTTGAGGGAGTTTCAGAGTTGTATTCAGACTTTAGGTTTTCAATTCCTACCCCAATGAATTTCAACCAATTTCTTCAATTCACACAAATGGCTACGAAAGAGTAGGTAAAGATGAAGAAACTTAGGGGTGGGACTTGGGTTGGTTGGGCGGGTTAGAAGGCTTGGCCAAGGCAGACCCGATCTAGGAATTCTTTGCCCAGATTGCCCATCGAACTCGTGGAACCCATTGAGGTATTGCCCAAGTCCTCCCAAGTTATGTTCCTCGGGTTCCCTGGGTTCCTCGGGTTGGCCCAAGTTCCACTAGATATACAAGTTTGTTAATGTCATAATAATAAATTTAGTAATAATAAGATTTAATTGCTCCATTTATTTTAAATTTCCAAATAACTGAATATTATTTGCAATAATATAAACTCTTTTCATATCGAATGATTAATGAGATAGATATAATTTATATTTTGATTAATAGATTTGAAGATAATATCTAAAATTTCTCTAAATAGATGATAATACTAATTATAAAAAATATCTTATATATAGTTCTTCGGGTTGGGCGGGTTGTTTGAGTTAGAAATATTTATGCCCATGCTTGCCCAAATTTAACTCGGGTTCATAAAATTTATGCCCAAGCTTTCCCAAAGTTATAAAATACGTTTCCCATGTCCGCCCAACGTTCGGGTTGGGCATGGGTTGGGTGGGTTGACCCAACCAAAATCCCACCCCTAAAGAAACTGGGTGATTGACATTAGAAAGAGTAGAGGAGGTAAGGGTGGCGTACGAATGGTATGGGAGTGAGAGGGAGAGATTGGTGGTGGTATGGTTTTGGCAGTAGAGAGGGAGGTGGTGTCGATGGTTTGAGAAGATAAGTTTCTTCCGAGTATGGAAAATAGAAGTGTAAAGGGGGTTCACGGGTGTTAGGCATGTGTACCTTGCTTGGGTGTTCAATGGTGATATTTGTTGATTTTCTTGTCTTCAAATATGGATTTAACACTTCTGACCATTGATCAAATTTGATTTAATTCTCGACCACAACTGTTGTTTCATACTTTGGTAAGTTCATTTCTGCACATGCTTAGCTAATAGCTCCATTGTGTAGCGATGCTACACTCCCACTTCCTATTACACTCCCTTTACAGTCTCGCTTACCTCTTGTTCACCATTTACTCAACCACCTAAAACACAACACAAAAAGAGATTATTTAGACAAAATTACTCGTAAAGGGAGATATGCTCATGATACAAGATTTATCGCAAAATAGAACATGGAGGCATTAAATATATGATAAAATACGGCAAAAAGATCTAGAAAGATGCATTATTATGCACTGATCATACCCCAAACCTGAATTTTGCTCGACCTCGAGTAAACAAAAGAAAACGAATAAAATCCTACCTACACCATTGTCGATGGTCTCTCGATTGGATTTAGCGAATGCAATAAGCCTTTTAAATCAATAAGTGTCCCTAGTGGACGAGTTGAAGTCTCGTGAGGGTTTGATTAGAACATACCCACAAAGTTCTATATCAAAAGAGAGCTCTCCTTGTATGTGTGTAGCACATGCATTCAGTTTAAGCTTACAACAAAATTGATCTGTCAATCTAGACTTCAAAGGCATAATTCTAGCATTGGAACAACTAAGGAAAAGTGATAAGAGTGTAAAGTGTATCTACACATGTATATAGAATGATCAGAAGTTATGACTGCCAATTACCAAGAGATAATTTTTAACTAAGAACCAAATTCAAAGCCAAGCTAGTGGTCCAGCTTTACGAGAATTTTGAATGTTCACCTAAGAGTTGGTGATATTTCAGTTTACCCGCATTGTACATCGATGTCATACACCATCCCTTGCTCATTATAAGAATATTTACAACATATAACAAAACATGACTCTTATTTACATTGACTACTCTCTTATTTTTGAGGCAAGAGAGAAACATTGACTATAACATTTGAAACATGACAAAATGGACTCTTATCATTTATTGATTATTTTTTTCCAATTGATGAGATACTTCAAGAGAACAACAACAATACAAAAATATGTGACACCACTGTTGACTTATGAACAAAATGAAAAATTACATGACACTTAGCAAGAGGTAGCCCTTTTCGATGTGCCCGATCAAATTCAATGGTTGCTTTCCTTAATGTATCCTCCAACTTCTATCCCCGCCAACCAAAGAACAAGCTAGTCAAGTCTCATTCAGTATTCTAAAGTGATTGACAGTCTACTTAACCGATGAAACACCTCCGGCCCAACGCTATACACGTATTGGTAGATCATGCATGTGCAAGTTTTCTTATCACATGTGAATTGTGTTAGAATCAAGTGGTGCCTCATCATCTAGATTAAGAATCCTAAGATTTTATACATGTAGACACTATAAATCAAGTCAGAAGAGCTCAACAATTTATTCATCTTTTTTTTTCTTCGCCCCCAAACCTAAACTAAACATTGTCCTCGATTTTTCAAAATATAAACAGGATCGAACAACAGCATACCATTATAATAATGCTGAGTAGAGAAAAGGAACGAGATTACCATATTTGATGAAAGAAAGAACTGAACTCCATTATTCGTGGCTAGAATCCAACATTTTTCAACTAAGATCACATTGGATTAGCACAATATATATAGATCAAGGAAAAGTGAAACAAAATAAGACTCAACTAACTCAATATAAAAAATTATAGCATTACCTAATGGATTATACAAGCATGGTTCACCATATAAATACAACCTAAATAGTTGAGGATCAACCCAAAAGATAAAATACAGAGATTTTAGTAGCCTCACACATATATAACAACATAGAACAGTCAGTGAGACACTCAAAGTGACCAAGCTACCCCCAAACCTGAATTTTTCAACTGCTATATGTTTTTTGACACAAAAGTAATTTTGGGGGTGCATCATGCACAAGATCTAATTCGAAATGGATTTGTTTATGAATGGGTGGAGATACATGAGTAAACTCCAACTGTGGACCCTCAAAAACATTATATTTAGCATCAAGATAGTCCAAAAGGACTTGAGAAGCACACAGTTCCAATCCCAGGTTGGGAACTCTCAGAAAAGTTGTTTTTAGAATCTCTTTACAGGCAAAATCTAGGTTGGGTGGACGAGTCTCAGTCTATAACTTAGGCAGGAAAGTAGGAATATCTAAGCTATTTTCATGTATAAGATTATTGGTGTCAACAGAAAATTCGGTCTTCCCTATGTCATGTTCTCCTTCACAGAACAATTTTACAAGCCCCAAATCAATACCAAAATCATCTGAGTTGCAATGAATATGAATATTAGAACAAACATTATCAGTGTATGTCTTTCCACTATGGTATGCCATTTCAGAGTCACATGACTCTGAAATTGCATCTTCAAGAAGATTAATATGCATACTCGTCCCTATTAACAGCTTTGGTGTTTTCAGTCAACTCATTTTCCTCTAGGTGAGGTTCATATTCAGTATCAGTTACATTAGTAGGACCAGACACACGATTTTCAAAATTTACTTCATTAGGGATAACAAACATCTCATCATGAAATTCCTTCCTTTCTTCACTTCATAAATGAATCAGGTTCATTTTAAGAATCATATTAATTTGTTCAATGGAAGGAGAGTATTCACTAGTGGGTATCCTAGTTTCATATGGATGTTCAGTACATGGCTGTGCATGAGGTTCACTACAGAAGGGGAATTCATAGGTGTTGCTATATGGATGATCATTCAATGCTTGCAATTCATATCTAGCATTATTTTGTTCAATGAATTTGATATTTTCCATCACATATTGCATACAAGGGCCCAGGAGAGTACAAAATTGTTCAACATCCCCTGGTGGTGGATGATACATGTATGGATAATCTTTAGGGTCTATATATTGTAGCTCAGGACCTAGAAAAGATCCATAATGATCCATATATTTATCAACACCATGGTCTAATGGAAACTCAAAATGTGAAGCATGCTCATGTGCGAGTTCTCTAATGTGTTTGTGCGATGAAGTTTCATCCCTAGTTGCAGACCAAAATCCAGACATGATGAGTTATCAGAGACAAGACAGTCACGGGGTTTCACAGAGATTGAGAGATGCACAGTGATATAACAATTCAGCTAGCAGGTATGTTACTCAACTACTACAGGATCATGCACTATGTTTGTAGGGTTCGATAAGGCTATGCAAAGAAACTAGTTCAGCAAGCATACATGAACATCAATTAAAATGTTATGGCTGTCAGCAGTAGTGCGCAAATCTGGGAAACAAGGATTGCAAAGATTTTATGAATAACACTCAGATTCAACGCCGAAAGCACAAAGACACGCTGTTCTTCAGAAATTAACAAATTCATTCAGTCAAGATGTTACTCCGATATCACAGAATCATGCTTATTCACACCAGATGTTGCAAGGATTGAGCAATGTTCAATCAGGAAACTAATAATTTCAGAAACTCAGGGCTTATGTCAGAGAGTATCAAGATTATGCAAGCATAGATGTCATAAGTTCTGAGATTCGAAATTTAACAAAAGGATGAAGGATTCAACATGTAAGCATTCTCCTTAAACTAATCACAGAATCACATGTAGAAATTTAATATGTTGCAGGGGTTGGGTGATGCTATAGGCATAGATACTACAACAAGCAACCAGTTTAGCTGATAAGCATGATATATCATTCACACATTCATCAAGGAAAACAAGGGTTTGACAATGCTCAGTAAGCACTGGTTCAGGGAGCATGCATGGGCATAATCTATGTCATTCACACAATTATCATAGATAACAAGTTTCGAGAACGATACCACCAGTATAAACCGGGTTTATGCACGATACTCAGGTTTGTTTCGTTCATTTTATTTCTCCTCTTTGGCTTGTACTTCAGTTTCGCAGGTACCTGGTTTACTCAAGGGAAGTTATCAGTTCCCAGAATTATGCAGATATAACAAATAATCACGAGAAATGGTTGTTTATCACTGATAGTTAACAACTAGAGCTGCATGACAACTGATTTGAACTGTATTGAGGTCTTAACTGAAGATTTACAGATTATGATAGGGTAGAACTGTATACAAAAACAAGCTCCCAAAGGCAAAGGAGAACAGATAAAATGCAAATGCTTGGGTTGATATATTACAGGGTGATGATAATTCTCAAACTAGAGGTTAACTTGCAGAACCAAAATCTATAATACAATTACTTAATTTAAATCTTAACTTACAGATGTAAATGCTATGAAAAGCTACAAAATTTAAGTTATGCTAAATTATTCACAACTACAGAAATAATTTAAATGAAAATAGGAGATACAAATGCAACTGACTCAGACTTACAGAGATGATACGATGAAGGTTATATAACAGATGGAATACACAACAAAGTTATACCAAAGACGGCAGAAAACAGAACTGGTTTGTTAAGAAATAATGATGCATGTAAACTAAAAGAAAGACTATACAGATGAAGGCGTGTAACTGAATATGGAAGGACTAAACAATTACATCTACTACTAATGAGTATTATATATACAAATGGCTTGAAAACTTACACAATCTAAGTTATGCTAATGGTAGAAAGAACAATGGATTTACAACTTTTAATACTATTCATAGAATGTATGTTACCGTTGATGGTGGTTTTTAGCTTAGGGTTAAAATCGTAAAATTGTACAACTGAAATGACATCACTATGACCATTAGCAAATTTATTGAATCAATCAGCATGCCTACGCAAGAATTACTGGGGTACCATTTTTTTACATGGGTCATGTTCCACGGCAGAACCCTTAACATCAACTGACATCATCTATGCCAAACCCTAATTCTTGTGCTACTGCACCAAGGCATGCCAACCATGCCAACCACACCACTGTGCCAATGGAAAACCATGCCATCCACATCCTCGTGCCAAGGCATGCCAACCATGCAAGCTGCACCACTGTTCCAATGGCAAACCATGCCAGCCGCATCCCCGCGCCAAGGCATGCCAACCATGCCAGTCACGTCTTCCACTCCAAGGAATGCCAATCATGCTAGCCGCACCATACGCCAATGGCATGCCAAAACCTTGGACCCACCATGCCAACCACACCTTTCCTTGGCCCCAACCATGCTAGCTGCACCATACGCCAATGACATGCCAAACCCTTGGCCCCACTATGCCAACTGCACCTTGCCTTGGCCCCAACCATGCTAGCCGCACCATGCGCCAATGGCATGCCAAAACCTTGGCCCCACCATTCCAAGCCAACCGCACCTTGTCTTGGACATACTATGCCAAGCTGTTCGTGCCAAACCCTTAGCCCCACTATGCCAAGCCATCCGCGCCATTTTGCCTTGGCCCCACCATGTAGGCCTTCCCTATGCGTCTACCAAAACGAAGGCGTGCGACGATCAACGAACACCCTTCAATCCTAGATGCAAATCCTAGCCGTACAAGGTCGCCAAACAATGCATGGTAACCTTTGGCCCAAAACCTTAGTTTTGGCAACGCCAAACCGCGCCAATGGCATGCCAACCGCCTTACTGCACCATACCATACCAGCCTTCCCTATTGCGGCTACCAAAACAAAGGCGTACGACGATCAACGACCACCCTTCAATCCTAGATGCAAATACTAGCCTTCCAAGGTCACCAAACAACACATGGTAACCTTTATCCCAAAACCTTAGTCTTGGCCACGCCAAACCGCGCCAAGGCATGCCATGCCACATGTGCCAATAGCATGCAAACCGCATTGCCGCGCCATACCATGCCGACCTTCCCTATTGCGGCTACCAAAACGAAGGCGTGCGACGATCAATGGCCACCCTTCAATCCTAGATGCAAATCCTAGCCATCCAAGGTCGCCAAACAATGCATGGTAACCTTTGTCCCAAAACCCTATTTTTGGCCGCGCCAAGGCATGCCACATGTGCCAATGGCTTGCCAACCACCTTTCTGCGCCATACCATGACGGCCTTCCCTATAAGGATACCAAAACAAAGGCCTGCAACAATCAATGACCACTTTTTCATCTAAGGTGCAGATCTTGGCCGTCCAAGGTTACCATCCAACGCATGGAAACCTTTGTCCCTAGTTTAGTTGCGCCTAAACAAAGCCAAAACCCTAACCTTTGGCCACGCCTAAACTAGGCTATATTAAAGCCATACTGATCATGCTTTCATGCCACTGGATACCAAGCAAAGGGTTGCAATAATCAACGACTTCCTTTCCTCTTAAGATGCAAAATCTCGACCGTTGAAGGTCACCACCGAGCCGGCAAGTCTCCCAAGCTCAACTTGCCAGACAACAACGTGCTACATGTTTTCCAAGAAAACACTCGAGATATCAACGCATGTCACAAACTGGGGGATGCTCATTGGGTATTGGTTTGGCGGTTTATAGTGAGCGACATACACTATGCCCATTATAATGATGAGGCAGTTAGTAAATACAGGGAGTATGGTGAAACGTTTTCTTTAATGGAACATCAATTCCAGGCGTTACCGGTTACCACCTCCTCCCATTTACTCACCCGTTTTCCATTTCTTAATGAGACCAGAGTACGTTTCACTTCGACTTGTATAAATAAGCATTACCTATTTCCACCTAACAACAAGTTTAGGTCAGGAGCATACAACACTCAGAAAATATTTGCTAGCTCTCCATCTGTTAGCTTCCAACTTTCTGATACAAGTCATAAAACAACTACTCTTCCAGAATCAACTATTCTGGTCTCAACACTTTCTTCTCTTCCCTCCCCAAAACCAACCCTTCTCCTTCACTTTGTGACCGAAGCAAGTCTGGAACGACCATTTCTTGGTTTAGGACGGATTTTTACAGATTGATCTCTCGAATCTAAATTACTCCCTTGCAGTATATTGTTTAGGGTTTAAATTCATTTCTCACCCACACACCCGAAATTACCGAAATCAGCAGAAACCGTTTTCACCCACAAACAATTGGCGACCACAGTGGGAGATTGATCTTTTGGTTACAATGTCAATTTTCGACCATTGATCTCATGCTTCGACCCAGACATCAAAATGATAGAAGTAGGCAATCCGCTTAGGGATAGACGACTTAGTTACCAGATGACCCGATTATTATTCTTAACACAGCGAGGGATGACTGGGGGCTTCCTAGAGATTAAAAACGAATGATCCAACCAGAGATCGACGACTCGATTATCAGATGAGACAACTGGGGACTTTCCACAATCACGGAGGTGCTTCCCTTAAAACTCGATCTTACACCCAGAAGGTTCCCTTTTCATCAGGAGACCTGAAAAACTGAGTAATTCTTACCTAGACAAGATACATGGTTTGTTATTTCAAGTTTTCACGGGAATAATAAAACCGATAGCCATGTTATGTTTCACCCCATGCCATCTACCAACACATGATTTCATGGTTTTCCTGGGATGTTTGCGTCACTTGAAATCGTAACCAAGACAACATCATTCCCAAAACAATCTATTCAAAAACAATTCATTCCAAAAGAATAATTCAAAACCCTTAAGGTAACATTTGTCTATCAACCCAAGAAATCCAGGAAATCAAAACAATAAACTAGGCGTTTCATTTGCCTTTCAAAAAAAAAAAACCTAAAAATAAGAAGTTCATAAGACAGAAATGCATTCAAGGAAAGTTTTCCAACAATGGCTTGCTCTTCTTAGCAAGAGCCTCCTTCGTGCTTTGGAGAGCTTCCCTTTTCAACTTCAGCTTCCTGAATAATTTTTTCACTGTTTCGACCAGCAACTTTTCAAGCTCAGATAAACCTTCAACGAACCAAGGAACATTGAATTCGAAGTTTACACACATGTCACGATGGAACCTCCAGCTCGAGATTACATCCTCATAAACAGTATGACCAGTCACGTTGCATATATCGTAAATCGAAGACAAAGCTTCCTCCACCCACTTAACCAACGCAAATCGACTAGTAATTCTATTGGTCATGGCGATATGTCCGTAGCTTTCCCATATTTTAGTGTATAGCACCGCATGTTTGGATGGAATGCTAAATCCCCCGATTAACACATTATCCGGATAAGGGACCAGGTATGGAGGGTTGAAAGTGGCGCCCGCGACCGCATCAACGACCGGCAACGGATTCCTAACGACGATTGCACCTGCGGCCATTGGAAAACCCTTCATTTTCTGAGTCACGATGACGCCTTCATCTCGAGCAATATTCATTTCAAGGTCACTCGGTGCGGATGCAACAGTTGGAGACGAAGCTATATCTCCACCAGTCTCTGTTTCAAGGCCGTCTTCAGAAACGGTTTCCCCCTATGACATCAATGATTAGATATTCTTCAAAAAAATGCGAGAATCTCACTGATTTGCTTTCAGACCAGCTAGAGGAAGATTCAACACTGTTGTCGGAAGAACTACTCTCGCCATCACCGGACTCTGAACTTTCATCCTTCTCGGTTTCCCCATCTCCATGGATAGGCTCGGCACCGTTACTTTCCGTCTCGAGAAGCGATGTTTTCTGACTACTTGCAAGTTTAGTAAAGGCGTTCATGCTGCTGAGACCCTAGGCAAGATACAAAAGATGGGTACTCAGAAAAAAAACAAGGATATACACTATTCGACTAAAATTAAGAGGAAAATCATATGTACCCGCATATTGGACGAACTAAAAGTCGGTAGGACTGTCAAAGCTGACTGGGAACCATATGCACGGATTTTAGATCTTCGCTCCTTCACTTAGGGACTATCTGCATTCGGGTTAACAGACTTTCTCTTGGGCGAAGAAGGATCCCTCAGCAATGGATGCTCCGCTAAAACCGTAAGAGAAGGCTTACCATGACGGTTTTCTACCACATCATTCATGAATCCATGGATAACGAGAAATTCATCCTGCCAAAATATGTTATATTTGGAGGTTGTTGATGGATTTCGTTCCGCAAGCAGAAAAGGCAAACTTTTACCCGATATAAGAACACTAGTATTGAGAACAGTTGGCAACGGGACTTCTGGAACAACCGGATGATGAACGAGTAGGGCCCCTTGGTCAAAACCCATATGCTGATCCTACCTATCGATATTATAAGAGACTGATTTGCAAGATCCTTAAAATAAAGATGACACATGACCGGGCATGCAGCTTCGCATGAACACCATCTCTTCAACATTCATATCCTCTTTATCAGAAGACAAAGACATGCACGGAGCAGGAGCATGAGCAAAGGTACTGATCTGATTTATGGACGCATGCACAGGAGCCCATGGACGAAAATTAACCATGTACGAGTTGTCAAGAAATCCAACCAGGTTCAAACCAATATTTGGGCGCCTGTTCAACCAGCGCAGTATCCTAGAGCCACCCCAATACTCGGGAAGTACGGCCTACAGTTTTGGATCTTACCTTTCGAAGTGCTCCCACAACCACGCTTGGAGAAAATATACAAATCCACTTTCATGTATCCATTTGAAGTGCACATATCCGCGACCATCTGATCCAAGTGTGTGTACAGAGAACCAAGAAACAAGCCACCAATAGGGAGAACGACACATTTTGCCAATTTTATGGCAAACTTGATAAGTTCCTATCTTATCTCCTTCTTACTCGAGCCGTCATCAAAAATATCTCTGGATAACCAAAGAGACAAGAACGCCGCAACATTAAGCGTACTATTCTTCTGATTCGGCTCCAACTCATCAGGAAACCACTGAGACACCCACCATCCATAGAAGCACCTCGTCTCATTTTCTTTCCGAGTGAATCCTTTTGATTTCGCAACCAGAGCGGGGAGTATTTCCTCTTCATCTGTAGACAATTTTACATTGAGGTTTCTTATTACGGGAAGGTTCAGCAATACGGCCATACTCTCTAAGGAGATAGTCATTTTACCCCACCTGCATATGGCCGTGTGGGTGTCCCGACACCATCTGGAAATAAAAGCAACCAAGCTTGGAATATCTTTCCTAATTTGAAGCACTGTGGAAGCCGCGACAGCATCAATGATCTGCGTCTTGGTCAAATTGGCTTTTACACATTCATGGCTCATCATGAATCGCATCCATTTCTCAAAGGGACGCAACGGACTCACGGATATTTTAAAGTTGATAGGAGAATCATGATACTCTTTCCTCTGAAGACGAAACCTTATTACACCTCCTGGACGAACTGATCGGGCCTCTCCTTCACTTTCCGGACCAGTTAGAAGAATCGACACATACTTGGGATGGTTTTTCCTAATCGTGGCGGATGTTGTGAAGAAATTATCATCTATGTTTAGCTTGGAATTGCCAACGTCTTTCGGTACAGCAGGACTTTTCTCAAATGTCATCCTAACGAAAATTATCTCACGCTACTTCCACCTTCGAAACAACTACAATAGAACAATACGAAGAGAAATTATTATGGAAAGTGCATGGAAATTATTTTATCATACACAGGAGATCTATCCTGGACGCAAGCCTATTTGTTTCAAAGTTATAATACGTATAGGCAAAGAAATGGGGACTGACAGACCCTATATCACCACCTCATGCCAAGGCCGTACCCTGCAGCTGGAAATTTACGCCCGGGCGAGGAGGCGCGCCCCACCATGGGAACCATACACGCGGCCACACCAGGAAAAGGAGTAAACCCTAGAAGCTAGGTTTTCATAAGAAGGGAATGACAGTTACCATCTTATGCATGCCTACTTTGCACAATAAATTGAGGTGGTCAACATTACTATGGTATTCACGCCTAAATGCTACTACAAGTTCGTGCAAAGCATACCTACAGCTAGGATTCATACCAACACAGAAGGACAATATTTTCTATAAGATCATGAAAAGGTACGCCTACAACTAGGGTTTGCACTAACACAAGAAGAAGAAAAACAAGTTAAAGAGGAAGTGCTGGAAGACATACCTGGGATTCGCTTGTCCTCTTTACTGTCACACTACACCAAAAACACGAATTTACCACGTTTATAATCGTTGCTAATAATTTAAGCAACGCTTATGTACGTTTCCCACACGGCGTCACAAATTTTAGGCAACGGAAAAAAAATGTTGTTGAAATTAATTAAAGCAACGTTTCATACGTTGCTTCATCCGTTGCTTTAAATAGACTTAATGCAACGTATAAAATAATTTAAGCAACTTAAATATACGTTGCAAAATATTTTACCAGAATTAAAAAAAATAAAATTACAAAATCTGTATTGGTATTTTTAAAATTACAGTATTATTATTATAAATAATATAGAACCATGACCTGATAAGACAATGACTCGTTCTTACCACATTTTACAACATTATGAACTTGACTCAAATGTACAAAATTGACATCCATTCTGAAATATAAGAAAATTATAAAGCTACTGGTACTAGGTTGCTCCAAATATGTTCACAACACTTGGTCCTAGCTTTAGAGATTAGATCAACAAGAAAATAGTGGGAGTGTGTATGATGTTGGCACACTACAGGACTTGACAAAGTTTCAACTAGCCTCTAACCATACTCTTAACTTGAAAAACAAACTTAGATGGCACAAGGTACCTTGATTCTTTTTCCGCACTTAGCACAATGGCATGATGTAATGAACCAATCCATCTATAACATTACCATCTCATACCATCTTTTCTGCAGACCGAACAGTCAAATGTTTATTCCAAAACAAAAGAAAATGACAATAAAATCGATATGTTCATTTCACCAACGAACATTAGCAGATAAGGTTACATGGCCATCAAATCAAACCATACAAGAACATATATCATATCACACAAATTGTCACATTATTTCCATGGAGTAATGCCTTTAAAACAGACTTCAGTACCTATTTATGGTGTAAGGTACTTTTGAAAAGGGAACAAGTTGCTGTGAAGATAATTACTTATCTTGGGTAGATAGAATCACCTGAAGTTACACCTATAGTGACGGGACCCTCCTTATCCAATTTTCTTTGTCAATAAACTTACCTTGCTGCTATCACCAAGAGACAACATATTAACTTGGAGATATAATTCACCAAAGATAGCTCATATCATATACATTAAGGGTGTTTGCAAAAAAAAAAAAAAACATTAGTAACTGAACTGATTACCAAAGATGAAACTCAATGAGAACAAGGAAGTGTATACGATGTTGGCACAATACAGGATTTATATGATGTATATATAGGAGTTCCTGGCGATTTTATTCAGAATTCAAAGAGTAGTTCATACATATATAATGTGAACGAGACCAATGAATAAAAGTAGTAAAGAAATAAGAAATACATACCTGTGCATAAGGGACACAATTTCACAAATGAAAAGTCTGGATCAAGTATATATCATATACCTGTAAAAAAGAAGAGCCACCACCAGGTTAATCTAAATATCGCAATGAAAAGTCTGGATCAAGTACAGATGAATATAACTCAACTAAAAATGTTTAAGATGCATCTGAACTGAGATTTATGAAGGACGTGACATGATTTTTAACTTGAACAATAGACTGCAGTGAACTCCCTCGTTAGACCAGGTTAGAAAATTATCAATGGTTTCTGCATCAAGTCGGCGATTGGCATCGAATTTTACATTTTTCTCAAATACGAAACAAGAGAAGAGCAAGAGAGATATACCTCGTTAAAGTAAGCCATGGCCTCAACTACTTGTTTTGCAGATGTTTGTCCTACTCCAGAAGACCCAATCAATACCGTTAGTTTGATTGCCTACAAAAATGAGAATGTATAAAAAAAAAATTCCTTTTTATTTGAAATAGTGAAAATTGTGTAAGCGAGCGAGTAAGGTAAGAGATTTGCACCTTGAAATCATCTATGAGTTCCTTAACAGATTCATGCTCATGATCCCAAGGCTTCTTGAAGTGCTGGAGTGACTCCTAACAAGAGTCAATCAATCCCTGAAAGTTAAATCAACATGTGGGAGAAGAATAAGAAAGGGGTGCTATGCGATCTATGTTTTCTAACCAGTTAGCAAGTTTTCAAGATATCACCTTTGAGTCTGCTTCAAAAAAAAAATATCACCTTTGAGTCCAAACATTATGAGATTGTATCTGCAACGAGAGTCCAAACATTATGAGATATGTTTCACCATATTAAAAGTTCTTATGCAGGTTGCAATTCAATGATTCAAATTCCCATGACAACAGATAGGTGACGTAAGTGGTCAATTTAGAGATTATTTGAGTACTTTCTAAGCGGGAGGTATACCAGTTTATGTAAAAAAACTAAGTGCTATTTACATTGGAAATGGTAGTGTGTACTGTAATCAAGAAGAATTTTCATTATCATGCTCCAAGTAGAGGAAGCATTTTACAGTGGTTGGTGAACTGACTCTGCCTCTAAGAATAATTCAACAACTTCAAGCCTTCTCAATTAGAGTTTTACAGTAGCATGAGCAAGCAGGATATAATTTTAACGCATCGGTCAAAATAGGAATGCATATTCTTCTAAATCAATTGGACCACAAGGAGTTTCTCTGCAAAAACAAGCACATACGAACTATATGACATAAAAATAAACATATGCACAAGTGCATAGTTTGTTGCTTCAAATTCAGATACTTACCATATTCATTTTACATTGTGAGAAAACCATTCATTTTATATAGTGAGTAAACCAAGTTTGATATTCTCTTAGACATAAATATTTATAAAAGATACAAGACAAAAACAACTCACTAGTTGGTACATATTGCACAGTTTGCAGTTAACCTTCTCATCGTGCTCCCTAACTATGCACTTTTTGGATACTAATCAGAGGCACACATTGACTCCACTAACACCACGGAAATATAAACCTGTTGAAGAACACATAAAAACCAAAACAAGAGATCAAATTTAAGTTTATCCACCACACAATCTAAGCAAGCACAAAAAATAAAAAAAAGAAAGTGATACCCCATGGTAAAGCATAGAACAGATAAGTGGTTGTACATTTTTGTTTATTACATCCAAGATTCATGTGGTTCCAAGTTTCTTATTCATTTCATCAACTGTGGAAAAAGAAGGAAGTCATCCACTCTAAACTTCATTTGCTTTCATGACCAAAAATTGAAGTGGTTTCTTTGGCTAGCACCGCCTTGGAAACATTGACACAAAAGATGCTTCACTTTGATTTAGTGAAGTAATGCAAAGGATGTAGCATATTATACAATCACTCCGGAGTTCACAATCTTGGGGGAGCCATACTCTAACAAGTTTGCAACTCAGAACCCGAATCAAATAGTAACCACAAGACAAACTAACGAATAGACCATAAACTTACTTTATGCTTTTTAATAGCTGACCCATCCTTGTAAAAATACAGCTCATTGGTTGACCTTGGTTAAACATCTTTTTCGCAAGACCTTGTTCCATCTTTTCACCAATTTTTTTTTTTGTATGTGTTCTTGAAAAACTTGAAAGCTAATCGTCTGTGGTGGCATAACTACATGTAGCAGCCACTGAATGGACAGACACATTCATGTCAAAGTAGATCCATTTACTTATAATAATCTGAAATCATAGCAAAAAATTAAAAATAATCCAGCATACAAATCAAATGTATCGACACTGCAAAAATTTACTCATTACAGCCACAAAAAATGCATTCAAACACTTAGAAAAAATATCATGGGTTGGGATTTCTTACTTCTTACTCTTCTTAAAAAACTTCACTTGCATATTTACATAACAGACAACACATTTAACTAAAATCATGAGAAGATAAAACAGATTATTAATCAAATTAAGACTACTAAATAATAAACTCTTAGAGAAATATACACTCTTTATGTTATATTTTTGCTCTTACACAGGACAATTGCAAAATCAATAACACAAAAGGCTGTAGATAAAAAAATCACACATATCTAGCATCTCTATCCTCAATAAACCTTGCACCAGTTCAGCTAGTCACGCCAACTTATCACCATCAGCAGATTCAGCACCATATACTATATCCGCCTCTTGATTAAGAAATAACTAGGAAAAATAATTATAAATCTAGGGTTTTAAAGGATAATAAAAAAGATAAAACTCGTCAAGATTTTAAGGGTAATGAATTTATGACTATCAATTCATCACTAGAGAAAGAAATCTAAGGTTGGAAACCATGATTTCTAGGGTTTGAGTTATTGAAAGATCGAGTTTTTTTTTTCTTTCTGATAGGTGAAATATCGAGTTTCGATCTATGAGATTAGCCTTTAGCAGATACGGGTTTTGATTTTTGAAAACTTGATTTAATTTCGCACATCTCGGTTTAGGGTCAGAATAGAAAAAAAATGAGAAGGAGAACTCGAGGTGACTTCTGAGAAGATAAGATGATAAGAAAATGAAAATATAATAAAAAGGGAGGATAATAAGATTGCAATATACATTTATGCCCTCGAAAAATTAAAATAAGGCTAGCGCGTCCTGGTTACCTTTTATCTTTTGGATAATATTGATTTAGTGCAACGTATATTATATTATAAGCAACGGATACAAGTTTGCAACATAAATATCCGTTGCGAACCCGAAAATCCAAACGTTGCAAAATCCTGGATTTGGTGTAGTGTCACCACACAGCCAGAGTAAAATAAAATAAAATAATAAAGGTATGAAATAAAAGGAGAGGCCGGCCCCTTTTATAGGCGTGATACTTGGGAGTTTGAATAAGGAAATGGCTTCCTATTTGAGTCAAGTAAGGAAAAGAGGCAAACGGGTGATAGGTGTAGAATACACCGTATTTTCTATGTAGAGTTTATGCTTTCTTTGCTATTTTTCTTGTGAATTATGTATCTTATATTCGCTTTTGAGTTATTAGGTACTCTGGAGTCGTATGGAGCAAAAGAAGGAGAAATTAGCCAGTTGGAGCGGAAAAGGAAAAAGGTCAACTCATGAGACGATATTTGGAGCATGCTAGGTTGCACAAGAGGAGTTAAGCCGAATTTAAGTATCAGTCTCCTAAAACTGGCAGTTGAACGAGAATTAGGTTGTCGGTTTTTCAAATCGACAAGCCATGTTTGAACTTGGTCATCCCTTATCCTACCGCAGTGGGTGCCGATATCCATTACGGGGTATTAGACTTCACCTGTGGTCGGACCAGTTTCTATACCCTGAATTGAGAAACCAATTCACAAAATCACTTCAATCGTTGTGAACCAAAGAACAGAGGCAGCTGCTACGATCGTACCAAGTTCAGATCGAGAAATTGAAGAGAAAGATTAAGGGCTGGTTTGTAAGGCCAATCGAGATGGCAAATAGACATGGTTTATGACCGGAGAATACAAGTCTGTTTTATGAGCTGATGCCATTGATTTACAGTGAACCAACGTAGGCTAAGACGAGATTCGATTCCGTCATTGGCTTAGTATGAATGGGTTTTACTGAATTGGAGAATTCAGTGAAGAAAGAATCATGAGAGGAAGTTGATGAAGCTGTCATTTATGCCATTGCAAATCATTGATGGTCGGAGGAGGAATTAAAGAGGTTAATTATGATTTGAGGTCTTAAATGAATGGGATGAATGGGTTTGCATTGAATGTGATTGTTGCAGGGAAGGATATGCAAAGTATCATCACCAGCAAGATGGAACCTGTATTACCAGTTTGACGTACACATGTTGTTTGTCAAAAGGACTCAATGGTTTGTCTGCAACTAGGTTACAATTAAGGCGAGCCATGGGCTCTGTGTTGCTCGAGTCTGAGGATGACGGATTTATAATGGAGCCAGGTGGTCTTGAAGCAACAAGGAAATAGTTGTATTGAAGAAGATGGGGTACATAGAAGGTTAAGTGTGCAACTGGGTTTGCTGTGAAGATGGAGAAGATCATGGGAGTATGTGGTCGGAGCTGGGGAGATTAATGTCGATTTCAAATGATAATTGGGGATACGGAAGTTTTCTACTGCTATGGAGTTTGAAGTTGTGACTGGTTTTGGCAAGGGTTCAGCTGTGGTAATCGAATTGAGGAATCAGAGAGATGATGCATAGCATGGAAGGGATGATGGAGCTATAACAGAGTTGGTGATGTTGCTTCAAGGAAAAATTGGTAGTCTGAGAAATTACAGGGAATGAACATGTAAATGATGGTAAACTTAGATGGGTACTGCAATTGGATTATGATGTACTTGAAGTGTGAACTGATGTTGGCAGTTGAGCATGGCACAGGTGGAGCACTGGTTAGTTGGCGAAGCTGTAGCTGAATCTTGGAGTTTCAGTATTTATGAGGTTATTGTGTTGAAATCAGATAACTGAATTGGAGGGAGTGAGCTCAAGGAAGTGTATGAATGGTATGAAATGAACCGAAGCAATGGAATGAATCTGGGAATGAAAAGTAAAAGGAAACAAGACTGCAGCAACAGTGCGAAAAGTGGGCTAAATTGGTGAGCCGGTGAGCATAGTTCCGGTTGTCGTATTTCGGAAGTTAAAATGTGAATTGCAATATTTCAGTGAATCGTGAAGGGGGTATGTGTTGGATACAAGAGTTGGCTGCGGCACATATGAGCTACGAGTCACGCTTTTGGGTACGTTTTCGCAAGAAACAAAGAATTGGCTAAAATGGTTTTTGTGAATGTATGGACTGCAGAGAAGCAAAGTTGAGCTACTGGAAGTGCAGAATTACTTGGTGACGTCTTCCAATGGTTCAAGTGATCGGAGGAAGTTTTCCGGTGACCGGATTCCGACGATGACGTCAGCAATTCCGGTGACCAATTCTGGACCCAAAATTTCCAGAGACATATTTCTCACACCTGGGCTTGGTGGACTAGTAGATGGACGTGGACTTGAGGATTTTGAAGGCTAAACCTAATTTTGGAACAAGAAGAGCTATAAAAGAGAAGTCTTTTCTCAAAACCTAATATTTTTTATCTTATATCTCCATTAGGGAGAACATAATCTTATCTTCTACTTTTGTTTCTAGGGTTTGTGAACATGATAGGGTTTCTCTTTCTTCTTGTTATGAACTCCATTAACATGAGTACTTAATTCTATTATTGGTTATGGAATAGTTGGATTTCACAAAGCATGATTCTTTGATTCAATATATTAGTTTTGTCTCATATTTATCGTTTGCAATTCTCTGAAAATATAGTTACATGATTTGATTGATTGATTTGTCAAGTTGCAAATTAGTAGAACCTCTAATCACATCTATTGCTAGTTTAGGGTTTATTATACGTAAAAGTGATATTCCTTGAATACAAGTAGCATAAATATGATTATAGTTTGTAGTGATATATTCTTATGATCATATGTGAATCGTAACCTTTGTTAAATTGAATTAGTGCGCTTTCCACGTTCAATTGCTTTGATTGGCCTGATTTCATAGAACTTAATGCATCTAGGGAATTAAACTTGATTAGTGCTTTTACACGTTAGGTTGTTCTTTTAGATAGAACTCATACTCGCATCTTTTAATGTGTTTGTTGATGACAAAAGGAAATTAGCGGGATATTCTTGCGATCAAGATATTCTAGGGCTTTTGATAAAATTTGAGATTAAATATCAATTCTAGTTATTGTGAAAAGCATGTTAGTGAATGTAGATGAATCCTTAACCAATATTCTCAATACTTTGATTTGTTTATTTTTCTTTATTTGCTTTTATTTTATTATTACTTGCACAAAAATCAGAAAACCCCCGGTGTTATTTATATAGGAAACCGAAACAAGGAGACAACCTAGACCTCTCTGTGGGATCGATCCTTTCTTGCCCTTGCCCTTGCTATATTTATATTTTGAGTAGTAAGAAAGTGTGAATTATTTTTGACGCATACGACAGCGATCACCGGGCCCGCAAAGATAAATCACCACGCCAAGTTGTCCGCACCATGCCTTGGCCCACTACGCCAAACTGTCTACGCATGCTTTGTCTCACCAAAACCGCTCCTTGCCATGGCCGCACCATGCCAAGACGTCCGCGCCATTGCCTTGGCCCCACCATGCCAAGCCGTCCGCGCCATGACTTGCCGTGCCAACACCAACAACTCGCCAAGCCAGCGACATGATATTCCATAACCCAGCCAAGATGATGCATAGCCATACTAAGCCGACGATCTTCATCTCACCACTTCACGGTCTACACCACGAATAAAATCTATGCAAGGTCGCCAAACATGGGGATCATGAACTCTCCTTACATCTTGAAAAAGTTTAGTCGGACCTTCCTGACCATATTTTCACGACTTGTTGTTTTGATTTTTATCCTAGCCTGTCACCATCTTATGCTTACCTCGCAACGATGCTCCCGTTCCGAGCTAAGCAGGGGACTTAATATTGATGGTGGTTTTTAGCTTAGGGTTAAAATCGTAAAAATGTACAACTGACATGATGTCATTATGACCATCAGCACATTTATTGAATCAATTAGCATGCCTACGCAAGAATTACTGGGGTACCTTTTTTTTTACATGGGTCATGTTCCGCGGCAGAACCATTAACATAGACTGACACCATCTATGCCAAACCCTAATTATCATCCTAATGCGCCAAGGAATGCCAACCGCACCACTGTGCCAATGGAAAACAATGACAGCCACATCACCGCGCCAAGGCATGCCAACCATGCCAGCCGCACCACTGTGCCAATGACAACCATTCCAGCCGCATCCCCGCGTCAAGGCATGCCAACCATGCCAGCCGCACCACTATACCAATGGCAAACCATGCCAGCCACGTCTACCGTACCAAGGCATGGCAACCATGCTAGCCGCATCATACGCCAATGGCATGCCAAACCCTTGGTCCCAACCATGTTAGACGCACCTTGCCTTGGCCCCAACCATGTTAGCCGCACCATACACCAATGGCATGCCAAACCCTTGGCCCCACCATGCCAACCGCACCTTGCCTTGGCCCCACCATGTCAAGCCGTCCGTGCCAAACCCTTGACCCCACTATGCCAAGCCATCCACGCCATTTTCCTTGGCCCCACCATACCGGCCTTCCCTATGCGACTACCGAAACAAAGGCATGCGACGATCAATGACCACCCTTCAATCCTAGATGCAAATCCTAGCCGTACAAGGTCACCAAACAACACATGGTAACCTTTGTCCCAAAACCCTAGTTTTGGCCACGCCAAAACGCGCCAATGGCATGCCAACCGCCTTGCCACACCATACCATGCCGGCCTTCCCTATTGCGGCTACCAAAACGAAGGCGTGCGATGATCAACGACCACCCTTCAATCCTAGATGCAAATCCTGGACGTCCATGGTCACCAAACAACGCATGGTAACCTTTAGCCCAAAACCCTAGGTTTGGCCACGCCAAACCGCGCAAAGACATGCCATGCCACATGTGCCAATGGCATGCAAACCGCCTTGCCGCGCCATACCATGTCGGCCTTCCCTATTGCGGCTTCCAAAACAAAGGCGTGCGACAATCAAAGACCACCCTTCAATCCTAGATGCAAATCCTAGCCGTCCAAGGTCGCCGAACAACGCATGGTAACCTTTGTCCCAAAACCATAATTTTGGCCACGCTAAACCGCGCTAAGGCATGCCACATGTGCCAATGGCATGCCAACCACCTTGCCGCGCCATACCATGTCGGCCTTCCCTATACGGCTACCAAACCGAAGGCCTGCAACAATCAACAACCACTTTTTCATCTAAGGTGCAGATCTTAGCCGTCCAAGGTTACCAGCCAATGCATGGAAACCTTTGGCCCTAGTTTAGTTACGCCTAAACAAAGCCAAAACCTAACCTTTGGCCGCGCCTAAACTAGGCCTTATTAAAGCCATACTGATCATGCTTTCATGACACTGGCTACCAAGCTAAGGGTTGCAATAATCAACGACTACCTTTCCTCTTAAGATGCAAAATCTCGACCGTCGAAGGTCACCACCGATTCGGCAAGTCTCCCAAGCTTAACTTTCCAGACAACAACAACATGTTACATGTTTTCCACGAAAACATTCGAGACATCAACGCATGTCACAAACTGGGGGATGCTTATTAGGTATTGGTTTGGAGGTTTACAGCGTGCGGCGTACACTACGACCGTTATAAGAAAGTGTCATAAGGATGAGGCGGTTAATAAATACAGGGAGTAATGGTGAAATGCTTTCTTTTATGGAACATCAATTCCAAGCGTTACTGGTTACCACCTCCTCCTATTTACTCACTCGTTTTCCATTTCTTAATGAGACCAGAGTACGTTTTACTTCAACTTGTATAAATAGGCATTACCTATTTCCACCGAATAACAAGTTCAGGTCAGGAGCATACAACAGTCATAAAACATTTGTTAGCTCTCCATCTGTTAGCTTCCCACTTTATGATACAAGTCGTAAAACAACTACTCTTCCAGAATCAACTATTATGGTCTCAACACTTTCTTCGCTTCCCTCCCCAAAACCAACCCTTCTCCTTCACTTTGTGACCGAATCAAGTCTGGAATGGCCATTTCTTGGTTTAGGCCAGATTTGTACAGATTGATCTCTCGAATCTAAAGTACTCCCTTGCAGTACATTGTTTAGGGTTTAAATTCGTTTCTCACCCACACACCCGAAATTACCGAAATCAACAGAAACCGTTTTCACCCACAAACAGTTACATGATATGAAAATTGGAGGTTTACAACAAACTAAGAGCTACAATATAAGATGCAAGATGAAGTAAATGCAATGACAGAAAGAAAAAATTACAGATTGATTAAAGTTTACAACTAAAGCTAATATATTACAGAACTAAGATACAAATTTTAATATAAATCTAACTTATAGAGCAAAGAAAAAAAATTATATTTTTAACTAAAGCAACAACTGAAATGAGAACAAGTTACAAGAATGATCTACTGATAGTTATACTATGAACCAAGAAATCTAAAAACTACTGAAAAATATATTGGTGTATGGCTAACAGTATAGGGATAATATGCGAATTTTTACATAATTGTTGAATATCTAAGTTATACTATCAAGACCAAGGCTGCAATAACAACGTTATAAAAGCTACAAGACACCACTAGATACATATGCAAATAACTCAAACTAGGTATGCTATATGACAATGATGCAATGAACGAAATTTATAACCTGAACTATAAAATGAATGAAATTTCAAGTTACAGTAACAGCTACAACTAACGATAACAGAAAGCTTGAAATGGAACTGAGTTATACAATGAGACAGTGAGGCAGGTGATCGTGACAAACAAAACTGAGAGAAATATTAAATAAATGTAGCTACAGGTTGGAATGGTATTATAACTAGTTGCACACTGATGCACAAACTAACAGATTTACTATCTAAGTTACAGGACATTTAGATGCAAAAATAGTTTAAACTGTGCAAGATATGTGATGATGCATATGGTACTAAGATGCAAGATACAATGACACATTCAACTGAAACAATATTAACAACTGTGGAGAATATTTAAGAGATGGGGTGAAGATTATATACACAGACGGTTGAAATAACTAAGTTAAACTGATGACAGGAATTTTAAGTGAACTATAACCATACAACAACTTTACATATGATATTGGATTACAACTGAACAACTACAGAAGACCTAATATGATGAACAAAAATTTAGGAATAAGATTATCCTACAAGACAATGATTATGAGAATGCAGCAAAACAAGATGCAATAAGACTGAAAAGATTAAAACTACCACTGACAGAATGCAGGTTATATAGATAGATGTGGTTAACAGCAAAATTACAATAGCAATGACAGCAGTGAACAGCTTAAAACAATACTTACAGACCCCTATATGCCTAAGTAACTAAAATTTTGATGAACAAGATGCAGTAATGGAATAGTTACAAGTGGCAGATTCTAATTATGCTCTAACAGAGATGGTGAAGGATGCAGCAAACCTACTAAATGCAAAAATATGGAGATGATGATGACTGAAATATTAAAACTATAGCTAACACTTATCAACAAGATGCAGATTATGTAACATCTAGATTTTGCTGACAATAACTAAAGAAAATCCAAACAGATATGTACAGGATTGATCTAAAATCAGTAAAGCGGAACCAAAAAAATAATTACACCGCTACCGAGTCCCCTGCAGCGGTGCTAAAAACTTGATAGGACTAAAAGAAGCCTATAATTATATTAACTGCAAGTGCACAGTGTCGATATGCAACATATATCAAGTACAGATCGATCCTCAGAGACAAGGTGGGGGTAAGGTTGAAGCTATGTTCTTACTATAACTTATTCCAAACAAGAGTAACCCGAAGAGGGGGTTTTGTGTCGATATGATAAATGTTATGAATGATTATACTAAGGAATCAAGATTAAAAGCAAATACAAAGATAACTATGGTTTCGAATCCACCGCCTAAAAGCATAGAAATCCCCTACTTTGATATACTAGTTATCTTTTCAATCAAGGAGTTATAGAGGTTCTAGCCTCAAACTATCTTGAAGATGTGATAAATCACTTGCGCAAATAGATGAATATACATCAAGCTAAAAATCTGTCAAACCCAAGCATTGGTTATCTTGTTACGGCACAACCAACCAAATACTGAACTATAAGTGTCAATTCCTAGTATTACCTATCTGTTTAAGGCATATGTAATCACAAATTGAACTAAATCAGTTTACAAAGCTTGAATACACATCAAAGAATGATCAAACTACCAAGGATGCATAACATACAAGGTGAGAGTAAATTGATGTGAATTCAGAGATTAAATCATACTTTTCAATATAAATTCATGGAGAAAAAGTAAACCAAATCAAAGGATTCTAATTATTTAGGAGTTTCATCTCAACCACAATGAGAAACTAAAACATGGAGAAAACTGAAATCAAACCTAAATTACAACTAAAGCTTGGTGCACCGGCTACTCCAGGCATGAGTTTTATATCACATACCCATCTTTATTTATACATCAATTTCACCCTAAATTGGGTTTTAATATCTCAACGATTACAACATAAATTAGGGATTGAGATGTCAATCACTCACCAAATGGTACATAACAACTGATTTTCACTCTATTGCGTTCAACCACTTCATTATCATCAGAAACATGCTGTCGTTGAGGGAGTTTCAGAGTTGTATGTAGACTTTAGGTTTTCAATTCCTACCCCAACGACTTTCAACCAATTTCTTCAATTCACACAAATGGCTACGGAAGAGTAGGTAAAGATGAAGAAACTGGGTGATTGACATTAGAGAGAACAGAATAGGTAAGGGTGGCATACGACTGGTATGGGAGTGAGAGGGAGAGATATGTGGTGGTATGGGTTTGGAAGTAGAGAGGGAGGTGGTGTCGATGGTTTGAGAAGATAAGTTTCTTCTGAGTATGGAAAATAGAAGGGTAAAGGGGGTTCATGGGTGTTAGGCATGTGTACCTTGCTTGGGTGTTCAATGGTGAGATTTGTTGATTTTCTTTTCTTCAAATATGGATTGAACACTTCTGACCATTGATTAGATTTTATTTTATTTGTAATTCTTGACCACAACTGTTGTTCCATTGACTTTGGTAAGTTCATTTCAGCACATGCTCAACTAACAACTCCCTTGTGTAGTAGTGCGACACTCCCACTTCCTCTTACGCTCCCTTTACAGTCTCGCTCACCTCTTGTTCACCATTTACTCAACCACCTAAAACACAACACAAAAAGAGATTATTTTGACAAAATTACTCATAAAGGGAGATATTTTCATGATACAAGATTTATCGCACAATAGAACATGAAGGCATTAAGATGTGATAAAAGATAGCAAAAAGATCTAGAAATATGCATTATTAGGCATTGATCATCACGCTCACATATCATACCAACTAGGACACTAACTTTGTGTTTCAAACGGTTGACATTATCTGTATGGATTCTAACAAGTTTTAGAATCACTTCACTCTCTTTGGATGCATCCCTTTCAACTTCAGAGTCAGACTCGTCGATAAGGTCGTCAGGAAAACACTTGTCAATGTTGTCTGTTTCCTTTGAACACAAGGTTCTTCTATATTCGAGATTGACAAATCTTTCTCTTTAATAGACTTTAAGGAAACAAAACCTTTATTTTTGGTGATGCGTTTATCAGAGACAATATTGTCCATCCTCGGTTCGCTACAAACATATACTTGTAAGGTCGCTAACGTGTTTGCCTACTCTAATACCAATTGAAAATGCGGGGGGTCTAACAACCACCCCCAAAAATTAGTTTGGCAATCCGAGAGGACTTACTCTGTAGTTGCAGGATTTCCTACACTACACCCTTGTTAAGATCTTGCTATAATCAACTCACAATTGAAGATGAAAAACGACACTTTATTATTTTGTTCTCAGAAATGTTTGCAGAAATGGAAGAATTCAAGATTACAACTATTCTCTTGAAGTTTCTCTCTCCTCAAGACTTTATTAACTCTCAAAAAATACATCATCCTTTTCTGGACACATTGGGTATATATTTATAGGGTAGTTACATAGTGGATGACAGCTAAGTTTTCCTCTTATTTTGGGTTGATTCTGCGACTGTACCGCTATTAGTTACAATGTTCACTCTCGCAAGTTTTGTAACCATCGCAGGACAAACATGCTTTTCTCAAGTTTTCTTCAATCGTCAGTTATTACGTCGCTCTTTTGACTGCTTTTATGACACTCGCAAAGTGTAGTTGAAGATCTTGCGGTGATGCTCGCTGGGAAGTGTTGTTAATCTCGTAGAGAATAGATGTAGCGATATTCTGGTCCTACATCTTGCCTCTTCTCATGTCTTTTCTGCGAAGAAGATAAGATCATGAGAACTCTAAAATGCCGCAACTACTTATCTCTTCATTAATCTTTCTTCTGACATGTTTCTGTATCCTTCGCCAGCTGTTTTCTCATATTCTCTCTTCTAATGAATTTACAACACGTCCTCTCTAACTGCTGCGATCCGACCGTTCATGTATTTTTTTAACATTTATTGCATTCACCTTCTTCGAGAAATTTATTCTTCTATAAATACTTCTTTCATTCTTTTCTTTTCCTCTTTTACTTTCTTCTTCTTTCTCTTTGTAGTTTCTCTACAAGTTTACTGTTCTTCCATAAATTGCGCGTCTGTTATCACTGTTATTCTTTTCTTATTTTCCAACCTTCTCTTTCATTCCCATACTTGAAAATGGTTGCCGCTGGTGCTAAAAATTTGATTGCTTTTGGTGAGATGCAAGAAAAACTCAAAAGCAAAGGTTTCACTTTGTCTATAATTCCAAATCAGAGCCCTAAATCCGAACTTTCTCTCAGATTATTCACTGATTATCAATGCTCTCGCGAGAAAATTATAGTATCGCTAGGTCAACTTGAAGATGGTCTTCCCATTCCTCTCTATGATCCAGAACTTCCACTATTCTATGAAATAATTTCTGACGATAGATTCTCGCGAGCGATATATCAATTGGGTGGAGATTGTATTCGATTGCTGCTTGAATATGCTTCTCGCGGTGCTGACAAAGGATCTCGCTACCCTGAAGCTGCGAAGAATCCTCAATTTAAAGATGTTCCCATTGTCTCTGCAGATTATACTGTGGACAACTTCTTTGAAAATTATAAAATAGTCCCTATGAAGAGGGATAGCACTTGCTGGGGTGTTCGCTTGAAGAAAGAAAAGATCGCTGATGATAAGCTCTTATGATAGATATTGATTGGCATACATCTACTAATCAAGGCCCTCGCCATTTTAACGATGACAAGTGGTTCATTTTTCCGTTATATCTTGAGGGTCCTTATATTTCTGGTTCTTGCGCATTACCCACGAATCTGTCTGAATATCAACCTTGGGTTTTCAATTGGACTGAAAGAACTAAAGAGGTATGTTCTCTCCGATCTTTGGTATAATTATTATTCACTATCTTCCCCATGTTTTTATATTTTCGCTAATTATTCCAATCTTTTCCAGATTGACAGAATGAAACTCAACTACCATACTTTTAGGAAACCCAGCACTTTCTTAGCTCTTAAATCCTTCACAGATGAAGTAAGAAATATCAATTCATTAGCTTTAATAATATATTGTATCCCCTTTTTTTTATATTTATCTGTGTTCATAGGAAATCGAAGAATTAGAAAAAATAAAACCTGCGAGAACCAAAGTGAAGTCCACAGTTGATCGCAAGGGGAAATCTACTGCTCCTCCCAAAGGGAAACCTACTGTTCCTCGCAGTGAGGGATCTGACGATCCTCCCTTAAAGAGAAGAAAAACCCAACTCCCTTCTTCTCAAATTCCCCAATCTATTTCAGAAAATTTTGATAAGGATAACGATGATGATAATCTCGGCGTTGGTTCAACTATCCAAAATTTTCCTTCTATAAAGGATTCTTCTTCTTCTGAGTCTGCAATGGCTCAACTATCCATTTTTTTTTGGCAAGAATATGTTTGGTATCCCAAATGAGTATGGAGATGAAGCTATTGATGAAATATCCCAGTCCCTCGCCAAAATCTGCGATGCTCCCATACTAGCTGACAGTGATTCCCTTCGCGGGGTTTCAAGATCGCTGACTCCAAGTCTCTTAAATTCACTTGGCAGCCTGGTATGTTTCTACTTATTCATCCTTTTTATGTATTTATTGATATTTTTGTTAGACATTGACTTATATAGTTCTACCACAGGTTGGAGGAGCCGCTTTTGCTGTTGCTTCTGATTTAGACAATAGGCGTATCATTTATGAAAAGAAAGCTGCTAATCTTCGCCAAGATAAAGAAAAACTAGAAGTTGATGTTATTGAGCTTCGCAAGAAAAATAAGCAGTTGGAGACTGAAGCTTCAGTTGACAAGCAAAAAATCTCTGATCTTGATAAATCTAATCAACAACTCTATGGTATGATTTATTTCTTTTCTATTTTAATTCTTCTCACCCTATCACAACTTATTCAAGCAACCATTTTTGCAGATATTTATGGTCTTACTGACGAGGCTACATTCCTCCAATCTTTTCCCGAATCTGTAGATGAGAGTACCCTTCTTGCTCGCCTTAATAATTCTTTAAGTAGTTTCTCAGATGATCAAACTAGGTCCCGCTCTGTAGATGAACTTAAATCCAAACTTAATCTTTTAAAGATTGAGCACAGATTCAATTTCAGTTTAACTAATAAATTTAAACACCTTTATCTTGATTCAAAAGAAGAAATCAATAGATTAAGAAGTAAGATAAGTGATCTTATTGACGAGAAAGATTGTGCAATTAAAAATGGCACTAAGGCCCTAGAATATTTCCATGAAACCCTTCTTAGCATTCAAATGGAAAGAGATAGACTTATCTGCGAGAATAAAAATCTTCTTGCGAGGGAAACTCAAGTTCGCTCTCGTCTTCTTATTAATAGCGATGATGAATTTTCTTGGGCTGCGATGGTTCTTGATAATGCCAGAAATAACTTAGGTGTATATGTTAGTCTTCATGCTGAACAAGCGGCTTTAATTAAAGACATGATGTCTGAAAGAGAAGGTTATCACTCTTATGATTTCACTGAATTATTTCCTAATTGAATCATCCTTATATGTATTAACTTTGTTATCATTTGCTCGCAGCATCCGAAGAGAACTATCGTAAAATATTTGATGAGTTAGAAGAAGAGAAAAGCCAACTCGCTGGAAATCTATCCTCTCGCAATGAAAAGTATTCTAGATTGAAGGAAAAATTGAAAATCTCATCTTCGAATTTTAGTAACGCCCTTATCCGTGTTCATAATAGCGATGTTAAACTAGTATGCGATGATCATGGTATTCCTCATTCTACATATCCCGATATTGCAAAGGAAATTCCAGCTGATACCCCAAATCTAGTTATCTCTGATAGTGAAGCTGAGGAATCTAGCGATGGTGAAGACGACAATAATAATGGTAATGAAGAAAAGTCTTGCGATGAAAAGAAATCTGATGAATATGAAGTTAATAATGATAACGATGAAGAAGTGGAATCTGGCGATGACAAGTAATTTGATGAAGAAAGTGAAGGATCCAAATAATTCTTTTTCTTCCTTTTATTTTCCTTGTAAATTTTGTACATTTATTTTATGCTTCTCGTAACATTGCTGCGAGCTTCTCCAACTTGATGTGTAAACTTCTTTTGCTCTTATCTGTATGAATTAGAAAATAATTCTTTTTCTGCAACATAATCAATCAATCATAATTATTATCCTTTAATTATTTGTATAAATGTATCATCTATGCATTTTATCATATGATGGATGAATAATAATTTCATCATTCTATGCATTCCCATACTTGCCTCTATTATTCATCTGCAATATGAAAAAAAATTGAATAGAGATTAGATATTAGTTGTGAATCAAATTAAATTTTCCTCAATATCTGCGATGTTATCGCTAGTAATAATTGCATAACTGTATGATTTATGCGTAGAATCGCAAATCTCATAAATTCTGCGAGCATTATCGCAATAATCTTATGGTCTTATTATGCCTTCCTAATTAAAGGTCTTATTTTGCCACATTTTTTCTTTCTGCGACAAAATCGCATGACGTCTTTACATTTGTATGTATTGACCCATTGATCTTGTCTTATCAATATTTTTTCAACATCTCTGCGACAATATGATAAGTATAAACTCTCTTGCAAGAATTAAACCTTATGACATTGCCGTCTTGCGATGAAATCGCAGGACGTCTTTACACTTGTTAAATGTAAAAACCCATTGATCTCATATTAAATTTTCTCTTTTGGCTTGTTGCCTTTGTATAACTTTCTTCACGCGACAATATGACAGGCCTAAATGTTCTTGCGATCATAAATCCCCATGACATTGCCGTCTTTAGACACTTATTAGCTCCCTAATGGAGGGTGCCGCCCTTATCTTCCCCTGGTTGCCCCTTCAAGGAGGGCACATCGGCCATACAAGACTATCTCCTCCCATCCAGATTTTCCAACAACCAGCTGTTTTCGCAGCCTCTTGTCCTTTACGCCTATATGGCTTATAGTTACAAGACTGCACCCTAAGTGGGGTTTTCTTCAGGCCAAGTGCATCATAGCCAAGACTTACCAAGAATGTCCAGGGTAGTTTCGTACGCCCCGGGCACCCTTGGCTCAACCGTGTACCTCGGCACCTTAGTCATACTTTGCACTTCTTAGAAGAGATTCTCAGTCGTCCAACCAGGGTATAACCTTATATAGTTGGAAATCCAAGATCTCTCTCCTGGATAGGTTTTCTTTAACCCCCAACATTTTCATGACTCAGGTTCCAGCAGCGGTATAACCTTATCCCTAAGTCATGTAAAGAGATACCCCCTTATATGACGCACTATTAGGTCTTACATTTGCCTCTTGCGAAATTGTATCTGGGAACTAAGGTGCACGCCATAAAGGTTCGTCCCATTCTATTAATCTCTGCGAAATTTTATTCGTGTTTCTCGCGAGTATTGTAACTCTGATAAAATTTCATTTCTTTGATTTTCTTGTAAAATTTTGCAATTATTTCAAACAGAGTACTCTTTTCAATTGCATTTTCTTCAAACAAATTCTGCGTAAGCTTCTTTAAATTTCATCATTTTACCTTTCTACTTACTATTTTCTGGTTCTGCTCTTCTGTTACGTTTTGCTATTTTTTCTTTATATGCGAGCCGCTCGTCATCATCTTCCTCTCATTGCTCTATTGAATCAATCATCAATCTTTCACATATCTGTCGTTGCTTGATGTTGTACTTCCAATTGGTCTTCTTCTCAGCTCTTTCCTCGTAAGATTTTATATTAATCTCATAACATTTCTTGTTTTCTCCCCAATCTCCCTTAATAACTCCAACACCATTAGGATGGGGAAATTTAACACACTGGTGGAAAGTAAATGCTACACCTAATATCCCATGTAGCCAAGGTCGACCAATCATGGCATTGTAAGGTGATTCAATGTCAACAACACAGAACAAGATCTTGGAAGTTATCCCTTTCAATGGAATCCGCATTTCAATTTCCCCTTTGGGTTTATTGGCAGTACCATTAAAACCATAGATTTTTTATGTTGATGGAATTAGATCTTCGTCTCTTCCACCCATGGTCTTATAGGTATGATAAAATAGTATGTCAACTGAGCTCCATGTGTCTATTAGAACTCTATTGATACCCCAAGAATCTTCATTTTCATCATCATTTTCTTCATCTTCCTCTTCTATTTTCTTTGGATTTATCTCTAATCTTACCACCAATGGGTTATCATGCTGCTCGCCAGGTTCTGGTACTTCTTATGCAGTGAAAGATATAGTTTGCTTCTACCTTTCTTCTAACGACGAGGCTCTCGCGATATTCATTATCTCTCTTCCATATGTGTCTCTCTCGAAGACTCTTTTTAGAATATTATCATGGAAATCCTCTATAGTTCTGTGTGAATGTACAATGGAATTACAAAACAAATTCTTTGCTTTAGCCCCAACTTCTATTACGAATGATTCTGCTCCTTTTACAGTATTTACCCTGCGAATTTTTGGTGCTGGAGGAAATCGCTGAGATTGTGGATGTCCTACTAAAAAGTGGTTTATCTTTCCCTGGTCGATCATCCTTAAAATAATTCTCTTGACATTCCTGCAATCATTTACTGTGTGACCATGAAAGTGATGGTAAGGACAAAATTCTTGACTACGATTATTAGGATGTGGTTCTTTTCCCATATTCCATGGTGATGGTATATTTTCCATCAAAATGATAGCTTCCCAGATTTTTTCTATACTAGCATTTAGAGGAGGCATCTTAATTTCTTCCCATATTATCTTCTGATTTCCTTGGCTTCTGAAATTGTTTTGCCTCTGTCCACCATAAGTTTCTTGCGGATGATCAAGCCTTTGAATCTTATTATTCCCACCGCGATTGTAATAATTCTTCTCCCTTTCATATTCTTCTTGATCTCGACTGCCCATAGCTACCAACTTCTGCTGGTTATCAGTCTCCACTTTCTCTTGTTGTGCTTGCGAGCTGCTCGCTACATTGTTAATCATTTTAGGAAGTAAACTCCCATTTGCTGCTACTGAATTGGTATTCGCGATTGGATATGATTCCATCTCATTTTGTTTCTCCTCTAAAGCAATGTACTCTTCTTGTAGTTCTCGTAGTTCAGTCATAGTGATTGTTTTTTGACTCTGAAAATTTGTATGTACAACAGATTGGTCGTGAACATTGCATTGGTAAAAGACAAGATAAGATATCTCTCGTCTACTCTTCCTTCCATCTCACTGCACATTGTATTCCATCTTATGGTTAAATGTTTCATACTCTCGCCAACCCTCTGTTTTAACCCAAACACATCTTCAATACCTGGCCGCGATGAATTGTTGCTTATATATGATACCAGAAATGTAGCTTGTAAATGATCTAAAGAAGTTATAGTATTTTTTGGCAATCCCTCAAACCATTTTAGCGCCTCGCCAGTTAAGCTAGATGTAAAATATTTGCACAATACAGCATCATGATTCTCCCATTGCAGCATACATCTAACATAAGCCTTAACATGTTGTACGACACAGGTAGTTCCATCAAAAATGCTGGTTAATGCTGGTAAATTGCACTTTGGAGGTATTCCTCTTAACTGTACTTCTTGAGTGAATGGAGTTCTCGCAGCTTCTTCAATAGCTTCATTAAGTTGCCTTCTACCTCCTTCTCTTCTGTTATTTATTATTCCCCTCATCTCTGCTAATTCTCTTAAAATTTGCTCATTCGCCGTTGAATTTGGTTCCATCGATCTTTTTAATGCAGCTTCCCTTCTCCTGCGTTCATGTACCTCTTGTCTTGCGAGATTTGGTATGTCTTCATCTACACCCACATTCATTCTTCTGCGATCTTCTGCTTCACCTTCTTCTTGCAATCACAGCTGTACTTCTCTGCGAATTTCTTCATTTCTCATCATTTCTCTTCGTTGTCTTTCTATTCTCCTTTGTATTCTATCATACTCTTCCTGAATATTATTATTATAACGATTTTGTGTACGTCTCCTTTCTCGATTTTCATGGTTATTCTGTCGTACTGCCTCTTGGAATTCTTGTTCTTCTACTTATGCCCTTAATCTTTCTCTCTCGCAAGCTAATCATGCTTGTTCAGCATAATGTCTCTCAATTTCTTCATCAATTATTCTTCGATTTCTCTGGATCTCTCGCCCATGTAATATCATCCTACCTTCTTCTGGATTATCTTCATCATTTTGGTTGTCTCTTCCCTCTTGATTTATGTTGTTAAGTCTATTATCCAAATTTTTGCCACACGGATCATGGCGATCTTCTATTACCTCTTCTTCTCTATGACGTTGTTCTTCATTCGGACTTTGCATTCCCTCTTAGATATTTCTTTTAGCATTTCTTATTGGAGAATTTCGCCTTAATTCTTCTCTTAATGATCTTGAATTCAATCTAGAAGTACTTCTTGATCTTCTATTTTGTAACCTCAGATTCTCCATTCTCAACTCGTGATTTTTTCTTGTTAAATTTGCACGTTCTTCCGCCTCTAATCTTTTTTCCTCTTGTATTATCTGTCTTGGATCATCTGCTGTTTCATTTTTTCCTTCTCCATGAATTAATTCTTCAACCACTCCTTGATTTCTTTCTTCTCTTCTTCCGTCTCTTAATTGTTGATCTTCTACATTTTCCATCGAATCCGATCTCCAAGTATGCACACTCACTCTATCATAATCCATATTTCTATTTTGTATCGGTGTTTGTTGATTCGGTTGTGGAATTTGATCTTTTCCTTCAATCCTTGTTCTATTTCTTCTTGTTCTTATCCTTGAAGATTCTCCTAGTTCATTTGTTTCTTCTCCTGCAAGTCTTTTACTCCTCCTTACAGTTGTTGGTGGTTCTGATGTATTTCTTATTCTTCTAGCCATTTCTTCAATTCTAACAATTTCTTCAAATCTTCAAATTGTAATTAGAGATTTTTTAGCTTGATTCTCCCTGTTTCGGGCGCCAAAATGTAGTTGTAGGATTTCCCACACTACACCCTTGTTAAGATCTTGCTATAATCAACTCACAATTGAAGATGAAAAACGACACTTTATTATTTTGTTCTCAGAAATGTTTACAGAAATGGAAGAATTCAAGATTACAACTATTCTCTTGAAGTTTCTCTCTCCTCAAGACTTTCTTAACTCTCAAAAAGTACATCATTCTTTTCTGGACACATTGGGTCTATATTTATAGGGTAGTTACATAGTGGATGACAGCTAAGTTTTCCTCTTATTTTGGGTTGATTTTGCGATTGTACCGCGATTAGTTACAATTTTCACTCTCGCAAGTTTTGTAACCATCGCAGGACAAACATGTTTTTCTCAAGTTTTCTTCAATCGTTAGTTATTACGTCGCTCTTTTGACTGCTTTTGTGGCACTCGCAAAGTGTAGTTGAAGATCTTGCGGTAATGCTCGCTGGGAAGTGTTGTTAATCTTGCAGAGAATATATGTAGCGATATTCTGGTCTTACATACTCCAATACACTTTCTAGAGAATCAACTAGACAGTCAGAGTCAATCTACAGTAAAGTATATCAAAGAGTGTAAATATCTCTAACTCTTAATTTAATTCGCAATCAGTAAACATAAATATGCGAGCCCGGTTGAATATAAGAGGAGTTACTTGAACGGTACCAAAGTCCAAAGTGTCAATCAATGTAAATAAAAAAACCAAAGGTTGGATATTCTAATTAATTGATCTTAATGCACAACATGTGATATTTCAATTATATAACAAATTATAATGCAGAAAATAAATAACACAAATACCAGAATTTTGTTAAAGAGGAAACCGTAAATGCATAAAAAACCCGGGACCTAGTTCAGTTTGAACACCACACTGTATTACGCCACTACAGACTCTAGCCTACTACAAATTAACTTCAGACTTTATTGTAGTTGAACCCTAATCAATCTCACAATGATTCAATGTATAGTTGCGCTGCTTACATCTATGATCCCAGCAGGATACTACGCACTTGATTCCCTTAGCTGATCTCACCCACAACTAAGAGTTGCTACGACCCAAAGTCGAAGATTTGATAAACAAATCTATACCACACATAAAAGTCTATAGAATTGAATAAATCTGCCTCCCACAGAAATACCCAAGAGTTTTTGTTCCGTCTTTTAATAAATCAAGGTGAACAGGAACCAGTTGATAACCTGGACTTATATTCCCAAAGAAAAGCCTAGTATTATCAATCAACTCGCAATAAACTTAATCGACTAGCGAAACAAGTTATTGTGGAATCACAAACGATGAGACGAAGGTGTTTGTGACTACTTTTTTATCTTGCCTATCAGAGATATAAAATCTCGAGTCAATTATTTCAATCGAACTCAACACGATAGAAACATCAAGATCAGAACACACAACTACAAAGAGAATAGTTGGGTCTGGCTTCACAATCCAAATGAAGTCTTTAAGTCATTAACTTACAGGGTCTCGAAAAGAAACCTAAGGTTAAAGGAGAATCGACTCTAGTTATGCAACTAGTAACACACAGGAGGTGTGGGGATTAGGTATCCCAATTGCTAGATTTCTCCTTTATATAGTTTTCAAATCAGGTTTTGTAATCAAAGTTACCTTGGTAACAAAGCATTCAATAATCAGTTAGATAAAAAACCTGATTCCACCAAGCTAATGTCTTTCAACCATTAGATGGAACTTAGCTTGTTACACACAAATGAAATGTACCCTCATTTAGGTTTATGTAACCTTAGCCAAACGTGTACACCATGTTGGTTCACAAATAGTTAATTGAGGTTAGCCATATGATTACTCTAATATCAACCTTATTCATCTTAACCATAACTAGTTCAAATGACTCAAATGAAACTAGTTAAAGAGTTGTTCAATTGCTATATTCTCATAGATTTATACAAGAACAAAATTGAAGCAAAATTGGTTTGATTCACTCTAACCAATACATGAATATTATAGCCACGATTTGAAAAGATTGCATTCCTTATTGATAAATGTTTAAGTTCATGTACACTACCAATTTTAGAAAGTAACAACTTAAGTATGCGTACTTAAGTAACCGGTTTTGTGAGTTTGGTTTTTTTTAAACTCAGCTGAAATTCACGGACGTGAACTTTCCGCCAGTACGCATACGGGTACGCGCACTTAGGTAACTGAACGAGTTGGTTTTTGAAATCCAATATCAGCAGAAATTCACGGACGTGAACTTCCACCAGTATGCGTATGGGTACGCATACTTATCCAGTCTCCTCCAACCATTTTGTATACACACAAGTATGCATACTTTAGGTTCCCGGTTTTGGACTTATACAAAAATGTGCGAACACGCAATATGCTTATATCCAAAGAAGGTTACAAGATTTTAAATTCTTTATTTTAATCATTGAAACATTCTTCTATAATGACAATAACCGTTTTCACACACTATTAGCATCAAAGCAATTTTCAAGATATTGAAATAATCATTATCGAAACATTCCAATTCTTACACCAAATGATTGTATCACACAAACCATGTAAGATGTTACTCGAAAATTTTCTCATGATATAAGATGAACTTGGTCAAAGTGAAAGCTTACCAACATATATTTCGATAAATATGTAAGCGAGATATACTCAGTTCGAAATCTCAAATGTACATAGAAAACTATATCATAATACGACTTATGTCTCAATATAGGAGATATAGTTGAAATAGACTTTCCAAGTGATAGATGAGTTTAAGTCTCCACATAACTTTGGTTGATGAAGTTCCACAAGCTCTCCTTAGTAGTTATTCGTCTTCAAGTGATAAACGCCGTGAAGTCTAAGGTCAACTACACAAACTATATCCTAGTCCGAGACATCTATAAATAGGCTAGAAATCAAGACTTATAGTTTTGATCACTAACATTGACAAACATGCTTGAGATAATAATGCATGCGAGTTCGACCGAGCAGTGCTCTAACAAACCTCACCTTCCTCTTTTGATAAATTTTCCTAACGATCTCATTTCGAAAAGATAGAAATGACAGTATTGACAGTATTACTACGATGACTAGTAGCAAAATGATGATTTTTGTGAAAAACCTTTGTTGCTAATTCATATATAGCTTGAGTAGCTACTTGAAGTGTTATTTATTCAACAAATACAAGTTGAGCACTGCTGACATTAGGCGTACCCACTTAAACTATAGCTTCACTTCTTGAAAAAGCATGAAAGATTACATTGTTTACTAAACTATCAGGAACGAGTGAAATGTATCAATATATAACAATAAGAGGTTACCTAAACTTCGATGTTGTTGCCGAAATGGTTTTCACCAATATTTACCTTTATTGGAACTTCACGTCTTTTCACCTCTGTGTTGGCAATCTTTGTATGATCAATATATCTAACACTCACTTAATGGTTGTGTAACTGCTGAAAATCAGTAGCACAACCAAATCTGATTTTAATGGTGAAGTTGATATCAATGGATCGATAAATGAAATGTTAGAAGAAAGAGGTGAGAGGAACTGAAATATTGACACCAGATTTAACGTGGTTCGGCATACTCAGGCCTACGTCCACGGGTTAGTAATTTTATTAAGTGTGTATGAAGAGCCTCCATTAAAGAGGAGCTCTGCAAGTGAAAGAGGTAAAATCGGTCCAACGAGCCCCCCTTTTTTCCCCTAATCCTTCCCTATTTATGGGATAAATATCTCTAGGTAGATTACACTTATATCCTTAGCTTAGGATTGAAGCTGTGTTGGATCTGATATGGTGCATACTGTTGTAGTCTTGTGTCCAGATTCGGCCCGTAATCTCCGTCCATGTGTCAAGATAATTTTTGGTGTATACAATTTGCCCCCTTTCTTGAGGATTGATGATGAGCAATCCTTAAGAAAAATCACTCTTGACATAATGGTTCATGCTTCGGTTGTTGTTGCCTTCAATCATTAGATAGGCATCAACGCAGATTAAGGACTCTGCCCGTAGGTAGGCAGCACGAAGGTTGAAAACGCAGGTAGGTAGCTACGCAGGTAGGCTGCAATGAAGGTTGAAAACTATGCACGCAGATAGGTGGAAACGCAGATTGAGCACGGAGGTGGGAAGATACTGCTCTTGAGAACGCAGGTAGAAAACTCTGCACGTAGATAGGCGGCATCGCAGATTGAGGACTCTGCACGCAGGATGGTGACAACACAGACTGAGCGCGCAGGTAGACCGCAACAAAGGTTGGCATCACGAAGGTTGAGAACTCCCTGTAATCTCAATTGGCATAGAAGCATTAGTGTATCATATTTTTAGATAGATAATATGCATTCATGGTATGTGTGATAATATCAAAAAAATGTAAAATGTTTTAAGTAATAAGTATGCGAGCATTGTCAAAATGTAATGGGTAAAAGTAAGTGCGAACTCTTTAGTTGCGCGTGATATAGGTATTCCTCATTATGAAGTATGAGGAATTCCGATGGGTTACATCATTCTTCGATACGAAGCATGAAGTATGAGAAATAAGAAGTATCTGTTCTCGAGCAAGTTTCTTCGTATAAGAAGCATATGAAGTACTGGAAGTAAGAAGTAACTGGAGAAGCACACTTCACATAAGAAGTATAAAGTATAAACAATACGAAATTATCAATCCTTGGAGAAGTACGAAGTACTAGAATACCATAAGAAATAACGATTGTTTAAGTAGAACCCTTGGTATGAGAAGTATGAAGCACGGCCAATAGAGTATGAAATATACCCAAACAATAAGTATGAAGTATACCCGATATGAAGTATGAAGTATACCCGATATGAAGTACATGAAGTATAACCATAACCAATTAGAAGTATGTACGGAGTATGACCAATTCCGCAGCGAGCATTCTTCGATAAGTATGAAGAATTCCGAAGCATTATAAGAGTATAAAAAGTATGAGAAATTCTGCAGCAAGAGGTACTAGTAGAATACTAGAAAATAAGAAGCATTATAGAACTATAATGAGAAATTCCGCAACCCCCGCATTGTGAGAATCTATAAATCCCATGTCATTGAAACAAGATGATTGTTTGATGAGTGTTTGAAATGCAAACCCGAAGATGTATATCTACGTGAACGTCTTGAGACCTATCACCCCGTTGGCTAATCCCGGGCCAGAGGATTCCCGATTCCCGAACGGTGGGGGTCTAGGTAGCGTGGTTGGATATGAGATGCTTTTGGCCAGCACGCTCATTCTGTCAACCCGCCGCCAAAAATTGATTGGGCATCTCTCTGTCGGATGCCATCCCCATTGTCCTATACTCATATGCGCTTACAGGGGAGTCCGGAGAAATTACGTGTGAACGCTTTACCCAATATGAGGATAAGAGACCGGTGGTGCTTGCCCCGGTTATCCGTTTTATAAAAATGTATGTAGTTTGCAAGACATGTATCGAGTTTTGAAAAATGTATGACGTGTGCATAAAAATTTCTACTAGTATAAACAAAATATAAGGAGTATAAGTATTTGCAAACTCTTTAGTTGGATGTGATGTATGTATGCCCCCTTTTGATTTTGGAGGCTGGTTGCCGAAGCTTGTGAAATCAAAAGTAACTGCCCATGTAGAGTCTTCGCGGGTGTATTGAATGACTGATGGTTACAGCATCTAGTGCACACGCATAAGTCAGTAGGGTACTCAGATTCAAGAGGGTTATCGAGATGGGTTGCTTGTAAGGTGTCATTGGACGCAGAGTTGTACGCACGTACCGATGCCTGTTATAGTACCTGGCATCTCGAGTGTGCCCTTACTATCAGTAAGATACCTTTTCCTGACTCATGCCGATGGCTAAATAGAATTCACAGTTACAAAAATGGGTGAAGCAAGAAAATTTTGAACAGTTTCAGTTGAAAATGTCCTTCTTCAACCTATGCTTTCAAGACAAAAACAATAAGAGATCAAACAATAAGGATTAACAAGACATCAATAACGAATAGGTGACAATGAAGGTTGTCGACAGAGTATAATAGTTGAGAAACAACCTGCCTACTCATTTTTGCACCTGAATTTCTAAGAAAAAGAAAAACAAGAATGCAATATTGCGGATTAAAGAGAGTGGTAAACATGTAATTGGTATCAAATGTTGAATGATTCACAGAAAGGATTAGAAAACCAAGCAAGATGGTTAATAACCAAATTCAGTTGAGAAGCAACCTGCCTAAGCTCACCTTTTGCCCCTGCAATGTCAAGTAGAAGGACAGAAAATGCCATCGAAGGTTAATGATAGAATCTAACACTTCTCTTTTTTCTCTATGGTTGCTTTCTTTGTGGTATTGCGGGATGCACCATGGGATTTTTGTCCCCTACCAAAGTAAATGCTTGCCCCTTTTTGCTTTTAGAAGCGGGATGTCTGAAGCTCTCGCGAGGAAAATAATTTGTGCCCCACCGTGGATGACAAGATATCCAACAGTAAATCAGCAAAATGGTAGCCGCATCAATAATAATTACTGAGAGGTTGTCGAGAGAGCACGAATAGTTGAGAAAAACCTGTTATTAACTCATTTTTGAACCTGCGCTTTCAAGATAAACAAAATAAAATAGGAGATTTGACAATAAAAAATTGACGAGAGAGTAATAACGAAGAGGTAACAATAAAATTTGTGGGGAGAATGCAATAGTTGAGAAAAAACTATTAGCTTCCTTTTGCAGCTGCTATAACTCATTTTTGCATCTGCACTTAGGAGACAAACTCAATAGAAGACATCATGTTACAAGTTAATGAGAGAATTAAACACGTGAATGGTGTCAAGTTTGAATTATTTACAGAAAAGACTTGAAAGCAAGGTGGTTAATAGGTGAATTCAATTGAGAAACAACCTGCCTGAAGATCGCTTTTTGCCCCCAGCATTGTGAAGAAGAATAGCATGTTAAATTGAAATAGATACAACCAAAAGGAAATAAAGCTTATCGATTCCCATGAGGCTGTGACTATGCTGCGTGATGCACACTTTTCGTTGAAGATGATAATGGCGATCTGCGCTCTACGGTCAACGGGCCGCATACCTGAACAGAATGGAAGCAGGAATTTCCTCTGAAAAGAAGTTGGCGTTTTCACGAATTTGAGTTTTTGCGCCTATGCCCCCGGTTTTGCTATAAATAAAAATTTTAACAGTAAGCTTATGAAATCTCAAACAAACAGAAGTCCTAATAAACAACATATGTTGTTGTACTAGGATAAACTTTCCCAAGAGTTGCAGCAACAAATATTATTCAAAAATGGTTACTATTAGGGAGGTAAGAATGCTCCCTGGTTGATTTCATGCTCGGAGATGATTTGTTTATTGTAGTTCTCTCGTGCTTCGCGGGCTAGTGCTTGTTGAGTGCCGTCTAAATTCACTGGCAGTTCTCTTCAAAATACCATTTCATAACAGCTTGGAATAAACTAACAAGAATGTAGAAAGGTTAGTATTCTTGGAAATTAACAAAATGCTTGGAGTCGTCACTTAGGGAATAATTTGCTAATAGATCATCCTGCCCCTGCATTTTATAAAGCGAAACGGCAAAATATAATACATCCGAGATATTAAATGAGACAAACTCTTATCCAATTGAGTGGTATGTAGAGCTTTGTAGATGATTCAAGGCCATCTGCATTTGTGGTGCCTCTCCAGGTGTGGTTGAGGCGCTGAACTTCAAGCCATTGTGTAGTACCAGAAACAACATTGTTGGTGTTGCTCTTTCCCTTGAGGTGATTTTTTATAATCCTAAATTGATCAGTAACACTGCTGCAAAAATGCAATTTTGTATCAGTATAGAGTGAACTGACAAGGGAGTGAAGCAATTAGGGCACTTATAAATTAAATCAATGCTTGCTCCAACCACGCGTTACTGAATTCCTTTGCCATAACAAATAATTTAATGTTAGTACAAATGGTTTATTGTATAAAAATAAGAACTATCATCAGTTGAGAAACAATTTGCTAAAATCCGATTTCTGCCCCTGCACTTTCATGAAAAACATCAGTGGAATATTTCAGAGATTAATGAGTGAGGCAAACACTTGTGAAGTACAGTGCGAAATGTTATTTAACAAACTCTTGTCTTCGGCTTTCCAGAATGCAGTACAAATAGCGATCATCCATTGTGATTCTAAAGATCAACCATACACAACCAACGATACGACAATAACACGAGTTAAACAGTTAGTCCTCTTGGTAAAAGACTAAACCAAAATAGGCCTATTAATTAGTGAACCCAAAATGAAAATTTAAGGAGTTAGGTGAAACTTATCATTTCCACAGTCAACTACTATCTCATGGGTGATGCAGCTTCTTTTCTTTAGCCGCAGTGACAACGCGGAGCTTCTCTTGAGGCTTTACTGAATTCAATGCTCTACCAAACAAGATTCAAATAGAAAATACCCGTTGATTTAATAGTTTAAATTTCAGTCGTGAAACTAGAATAAGATCAAGATGGTTAGTTAATTTATATATAAAAAACGGAAACCAATTTGTTAATGGTATTTGAACATGAATTAGACCTAAGCAGAGGATGTGAATCTTAAAACCATACAAGTGGCGTTAAGCCTACAAGTTCAGGTGTGACTAAACATTTTTTTATTTAGGCCGCACAAAAAGTAAAACCATATAGAGTAGAGACATGGATTGAATCAACCATGTTAAATTATATGAAAATAAAATGAAAAAGAGATGAAACTTATCTGTTCCCATCAGGTTGTGATGTGTGATATCCTATGGATATGGAACTGCGGAGTTAAATCTGGAGAGTTGAACCTGAGTTGCGGAATTGAGCTTCGTAATTGAGTCTTCGTTTTGAGGCCCGGTATTGACTCTTCGAAATTGAGTCTGCGGATTGAGGCTTCAGAGTTGAATTGAGCTGCGGAACGGGATTGAACTACGGAACTGGAATTGAGCTTCGGAACTGAGTCTGCGGATTGAGGCTTCGGAGTTGAATTGGGCTGCGGAACAGGAATTGAACTGCGGAACTGGAATTGAGCTTCGGAACTGAGTCTGCGGATTGAGGCTTCGGAGCAGGACTTGATCGAAGCCTTATCTTGTTAGCTCCTTGCGGGGATACTCCATGTTCGTGGTTGCATGATCGTCACTGCATCGTTACTCTTTTGTTTTATTGTTGGTGTTATCTCCAACTGGAACTGCTGCTCTCCTTTCTCAAAGTGTAAACTAGCCTGGATTTTATTATCCTCTCCTAGTGGCGAAGACACCAGTGTGCGTTCAACAGCTTTATTGGCGTGGTCCCTAACTTTGGCAGCTGGCTCACCCAACCATTGATTGGTTCCAAAAACTTGTGTATAGCATCGACTAGCACTATCTACTACTGGTTATTGGCGTCGGGGCTGGAGTTTGGACCATCATCGTTGTACTTTGAACCACCATTGTCGGAGTTGTATCATTGTATTTGGTCCCTGCACATAAAGAATACTTGGAAAAAAAACTGGTTGTAAAATGAAGGGGTAGGCCATCAGGATGAAAATCAAAAAGAGTCTTCCGTAGGCCAAAATGAAATCTAAACGTGATGGTTCATTGAACCATTTTCTCAAACAGGTCAAAGGTGTGTTAAAAAACTGAATATAAGGATCGTTTTTTGTTAAGAAGCAAATCTCATAAGTCTGTGTAACGTTTTAGTGCTTCAAGAATCATTCAATACACAGGGATAAAGCAATACATCTAAGTAAACATCAGCCAAAATCTATTTTTGGGTAAATAGCAGCGGCTTTAGTAGAATAGTTTTTGATTATTCAATCATTTTTAAGAACCGTAATTAAATTTGTAAAAATGGGCATCAGTTTCAGAAGAGAGACGATTACCAAATCGTTTTTAAGAACAGTAGATCGAGAATTTGTAAAACTGATTACCAATTTCAGAAAGAAAAGCTTGAAAATTAATAGATCTTGAATAGGTAGAATAAATTCTTTACCCTTTCTAGCGCCAAATTGTAACTGCTGAAAATCAGTAGCACAACCAAATCTGATTTTAATGGTGAAATTGATATCAATGGATCGATAAATGAAATGTTAGAAAAAAGAGGTGAGAGGAACTGAAATATTGACACCAGATTTAACGTGGTTCGGCATACTCGGGCCTACGTCCACGGGTTAGTAATTTTATTAAGTGTGTATGAAGAGCCTCCATTAAAGAGGAGCTCTGCAAGTGAAAGAGGTAAAACCGGTCCAAAGAGCCCCCTTTTTTCCCCTAATCCTTCCCTATTTATGGGATAAATATCTCTAGGTAGATTACACTTATATCCTTAGCTTAGGATTGAAGCTGTGTTGGATCTGATATGGTGCATGCTGTTGTAGTCTTGTGTCCAGCTTCGGCCCGTAATCTTCGTCCATGTGTCAAGATAATTTTTGGTGTATACAGGTTGATTCTCTTTAGAAACATAAACTAGTTTTCTTTTCTATCACTATCTTGACAGAAGCCGATAAGGTGTTTCCAATTATCTTTTTCATTCTTCTATTTTATGTCCTATAATTATGATACAATGCTTGCAGAATCCATGCCTAACTTCTTATCTATTCTAGAGTGCCCTTACCAGAAAGATTACAGGTTATGTTATGTTAGTTTTGTTTATTTATTTATTTATTTAGAGCTTTTGTTTTCTTGTATTTCCCTGTAAGGCATAAGCCTTCTGAATTGTAAAAATGTTTCAATATTGGTGATTAATGCAATTTTGATTAAGAAAAACAAAAGTGATGCTTACAGAAAGTAGAAAGTGTTTTACAAGATAATGGAACCAATAATGCAAAACCATATCTTTGTACCAAGATTTCTTCATGCAAGTCCTCAGCTAGATCAACTTCTACTGACACCTGAGAAAAAATATCATATTGCTGATTCAAAGTGTTAAACACTAGCGATTTCAAAAAAGTTTTTCCTTTATCCAATTGCTAACCTAAGTCATGAATCATGATCTAATCCAAACCTAAGAAAGTGTTTGATACTTCTTTTTAGGTCTAAAATCCAGTATCCAAGTACAAAGATTAATCATATCATGTATTAAATGAATTGTTTCACTTGAGCGAATACGATGAATGATAGTTTTCATCTTCGTCGAAAACTTGAACAAAAAGAAACTTCTTTTTAACAAAGACGAGCTCCATCAAATGTCTGTAGGCCATAAGATCTCGAGATTGTTGAACACATATTTTAAGAGGCACATGCTCATTTGGAAGTTTTAACCTTCCAATCAAACAGTTCTTGCAATTTTATGCCCCCTTTTGATATTCATCTTTTGAAATCCTGATGGATATGATATTATCGTTCAAATAATATTTAGGGAGTTGAGAAACACAAAAGTCAGGTTGGGGACTCAATTGAATTGGAAGAAAAACTAGGTTTAGTAGTTGAAACCCTAGTATTATCAACAGTCTGAGTGCTAATAACATGAAGACGATATTCAAGATTTGGAATATTCAATTGACAAATAGTAGAAGTCATTGTCAAAGGATTAAAGAAATACACCCCAATGTGTTTGCCCAGCAGAGTGCTTTCGATGTTGGTGTTGTTTACGATCTCTACGCATTTCACCGCTGCACCGGAGATTCCCTATATCCCTACCATACTCCAGCTTGATAGTTTCCACCGCCTGTATATTGAACTCATATATACATGCGGAACTCATATATTGAACTGTTTTCACAAAACCGTAGCACTTGGTTCGTTGTCTGTCCCATCTTCTGACTCCTCTTTGTGGAACTTTTTGGATAGATTCCAAAACTCCAAAAAAGAGTTGCGTCTCTTGGCTCCATATATAAAAAGAAAATAAAAATAAAAAGTTGTACAAAATAAAACGATACAGACTCAAGAAATAAACATACAAGCAACCCTAGATCACTGATATATTTATTACGTAAATCACACCACAAAAGAAAATAAAAAGTTGCTCTTTATAATTGGAACAAAATGGCTCAGAGGACTCTACTAGGTATTTTTGAATTTCAGAAAGTGGTACTAGTACCTCGAATCAACATTCATAATATAATTTTATTAGTTATTATATTTATTTTAGTTAGTGATTTTCTACGCATGTTTATCCTATAAGGAGGGTAACATGTAAATTCTGAACAAATATATAAAACCACAACTAATTATCATCAAACACTAGTGTTTGGGTCGTAAATTTTGGCTGTATTTAGTGTCTGGGTCGTAACTTTATCCGTTATAGTGTTTGGGTCGTACACCCGTTAGTTAAAGCGGTCAAACTTTCAGGACTTGGTAATGACTCACGTCTGTACAAAACCAAGGTAGAGTGATTTGAGACTTCTATCGAACAGTTGATGGGCAAGACCTGGTAATGGTGTTGTTCGTAAATAAATGTTGTTTTTCAACTCTCAAATTCCCTGCAAACCCATATCCAAAACAAACCATACATTTCTGATCGTAAGTCATAAAAGAAACATCAATCGCCACCATATACATTCCCCCAAACCATCAATAAAAAAATCTAATTTAATGGTTGCAAACTAGTTTAATGGAAGCCAAACCTCCTCTCTTCTTTACTGATTTTTTCCAGTAACCATGTCCAAATTCCAATCCAATCCAATCCAAAACCAACCCATCCCCTATTTCTTAATAAACTCTGAAATACATGTTTAATCTCTTCAGTTCCTTTACAGTTTCAATGGAAGAAACCTCCCCTCCTCTTTACTGCTTAGGTGCTCATAATTTTTCAAATATACAGTTACGCAGGAGAGATGCGATGAAGTGGAGAGCCTGGTGTTTGATCTTTTTGCAAACCTTAGTGCTACTGGTAATGGAAGGATTGGAACTTGAAACTTTTACCATGTTTGAGTAGATTTTTATTCCTCTTAGTCATGTAAATTAGAGTTTCAATTGAATCAGATATTTTTCTATCTTCTCATATCACAGAGGAACAACTGGATTTCCCAGTTGTCTATGCACCTTTCCTCACAAATCTGATCCTTCCTCCATTTTCCCATTTACTACTTCACTGTGATCCTTCCTCCATTTACCATTTACTACTTCTTTTCAAGGCTATCATCATTTCATTAATCACAAATTAACGATGTTAACAACTTGACTATTTGACCGTTTTGACTAATAGGTCTACGACCCAAACGCTATAACGGACAAAGTTACGACCCAAACACTAAATATGACCAAAATCTACGACCCAGATACTAATTAACTCTAAATTCAACATACAAAATTGTCTAATATATACCTCATAAACATTTTCCGCTCACAGATACAATTGAGATAACCAGAACAATACATGTTAGAGCACTGCTCGGTCAAACTTGTATGTGTTGCTATATCAAGCATGTTGGTCAATGTTAGTGATCAAAACTATAAAGTCTTGATTTCTAGTCTACTATAGCTAAGGTCTCGGACTAGGATAGAAAGTGTAGTTGAGCTCAAGAATTGCAATCATCATACAAGACGAATGACTACTTAAGGAACCGGTGGATCTTCATTGACTAAAAGGTATGTGGAGACTTGGACTTATCTATCACTCAAAAGTCTATTTACTCTATCTCCTATCTTGAGACAAAAGTCGTTTTATACTATATAGACTAAATATATACACATGTGACATTTCAAGCTAAGTATATCTCGCTTATCTATTTCTCTAAATGTGTGTTGGTAAAGCTTTCGCTTTAGCCAAGTTCATATTTGCCTAGTGACAAAAGTCATGTTATGTTTCAATCACTTTGGAAATTGCTCTGACGAAAACTAGTTTGTGAATTACAACTATATGACGTCCTCTGAGAATGTTTCAATGATTGAAATGAGAGTTTAGATAATATAAGCACTAGGTATATAATCATTGTTGTGGTAACACATATATGTATAAGTCCTGATGCACTTGAACCTAAGTTTGCGAACTTTTTCGATCAAGTGAAAACCGGAACTTGAGTAGTCAACCCAGTCCGCGAACTCAGTCCGCGAACGAGCGTAGTTCTCGAACCCGAGAATTTCTGCTAGAGTTGAAGCTTGGTTTCAGTCCGCGAACTGACGGAAGTTATCGAACCCGAGAATTTCTGCTAGAGTTTGTGAACTCCAACCGGTTACTTAAGTCCATGAACCCAGTCCACGAACTTGAGTGGTTATGTCTAAAAACGATGTTCGCGAACTTATTTAAATTTTCTAAGGAATGCTATTGAAAACCTTGGCTTTATAGTTCATGAATTGATTCGAGTGAATCACATCATTTTTGCTTCAATTGTGTCTTGTGTAGTACATAAGATCTCATAGCAATTGAACAACTCTCTAACTAGTTCATTTGAGTCATTTGGACTAGTTATGGTGAAGAAGAATATGGTTGATATGAAAGTTATCATTTGGCTAACCATTTGGTTGACTAATCTTGAACCAACTAGTGTACACGTTTGGGTATGGTTACACAAACCCAAAATCATCAAGTACATGTGTGTATGGCAAGCTAAGTTTTCGATCTAACGGTTGAGAGATATTAGCTTGTATCTAATCAGGTTTTTATCTAACGGTGAATATTGAATACTTTATTACTAAGCTAACATTGATTGCAAACCCTGATTTGAAAGACTATATAAGGGATAACTCTAGCAACTGGGAAACCTAATCCCCGCACATTCTGTGTGATACTAGTTTGCTAAGCTAGAGTCGATTCTCCTTTAACCTTTGGTTTTCTTCTTCTAAAACCAGGTTAACGACTTAAAGACTTCATTGGGATTTGGAAGCCAGATCGATACTAATTTTCTTGTAGTTGTGTGATCTGATCTTGCTGTTTCTATCGTACGAGTACAATTGTAGTAATTGGCTTGAGATTTCTATCTCCGATAGGCAAGATATAAAAGTAATCACAAACATCTTCGTCACATCGTTTGTGATTCCACAATATATTTTTTCGCTGCGTCGATTAAGACTATTGTGAGGTGATTGATACAACTGAGTTATTCTTCGGGAATATAAGTCTGGTTTTATTGTGTTTCTACCGTGTATAAAATATACTAGAATCCCGTGAATCAAGCCTAAAAATCCCGTTAAAGAAGATTCCAAAAGCCCAGACCGGACTTATTGAGGAAGTCCGGAGGATTATTGAGGAAACCAACACTTGGGTTTATTGAGGAAACCCAGAGGAATTATTATGGAAGCCTAGTCTAGCTTATTATGGAAGCCCAAATGACTTATTATAGAAATCTAGGGTTATTATGGAACTAGATTAGGGTTTTTTTCCTATAAATAGAGGCTAAAAATCCAACTCAAGAGGATGGAATTTCTATTCCTACATGGAATTTTAGGTTAGCTAACCTGGAGAAAAATATTTGTATCATCACAATCAATAAAATATTTCTCTGTTCCCCCGTGGATGTAGGCAACACTTTCCGAACCACGTAAATCTTTATCTTCTTTATTTATCTCTAATTCTCTCGTAACCCTACTTTTCATATAACCATCATCAAATAATCGTGTTTTGTTCCTAGAATTTATTTTGGGTACGAACATTGGCGCCGACTAAGGGGATTCGTGAAAAGATTTTCGTGTTTTACTGTTGAGAGAAGTCCTGAAGAAATCTGCACGAATTCCGAGAAAAGAATCAGCGAAAACCAGTAGGGAAAAAGAATTAAAAAAATTAAGGTTCTTCCGTAACTGTTACAAGGTTGAAGAAACCGTTACAAATTTGAAGAAATTGTTACGGAGGTTGAATAAACTGTTGCGAACAGTTGCAGCAAGCGTAGCACAAACTATTGCGAAACAGTTTACACAGTAACAGTAAAAAGTGTTGCAGAAAGGTGACAGGAGCCAAACTGGTTCAACAAACTGGTTTAGTTCTGATCCAACCAGTCCAGTCAGCACGATAGCAAGTAGCCACGTCAGCTCCAAGGACCATTCATCGATGGACACATCAGCACAAGTCAGCAGCCACGTTATCAACGACATGGCTGCCATGTTAGCAAATTTTGGCGACTTAAGTTGCCACGTCAGCATCGTTTGGATTCCACATCAGCAACCCCAATCCTGTCAGCAATACCACGTCATCCTGTTGATCCAGTCATAGGTTTATTCGTGGGAGACGAATTTATCAGAAGACGGAACAAAAATCATAGGTTTATTCGTGGGAGACGAATTTATCTATCTTGTAGACTTTTCTATGTGAGACAGATTTGTTTGCTAAAGTCTTCGACTTTAGGTCGTAGCAACTCTTGGTTGTGGGTGAGATCATCTAAGGGAATCAAGTGCGCAGTATCCTGCTGGGATAAGAGGTGTAGGAGCATAACTTTACCTTGGATCAGTGTGAGATTGATTGGGATTCAACTACAATCCAGACCGAAGTTAATTTGGAGTAGGATAGTGTCTGTAGCGGCTTAATACAGTGTATGTTTAATCTAGACTAGGTCCCGAGGTTTTTCTGCATTTGCGGTTTTCTCGTTAACAAAATTCTGGTGTTTGTGTTATTTTTTTTCCGCATTATATTTTTATATAATTGAAATAATACAGGTTGTGTGTTGTTCAATCGATTAGAATATCTGACCTATTGGTTGTTGATTTAAATCGATGGACACTTGGATATTGGTCTTTGGTACCATCCAAGTTATCTCCCTTTGATTAGACTCGTGAATCATATTTGCTTGAGTAAATCAAATTGAGAGATTGAGATAATAACTCCTTGAGTATTTTCTATTGATTGAGTCTAGTTGATTCTCTATAAAAATAATTCGGAGTTGTCCATACAGATTGCTAATCAAAATATTGGGTAAGGTTGTTAGACCCCCACTTTTTCAATTGGTATCAGAGTAGGCAAACACGTTTAAGACCTTACAAGTCTGTGTTTTTGGCAATCTGAATATGTGGACAAAATCTCTATTGCGCATACCAAAATGCCTCCTAAAGCTTTTGATCATGTCAAGTGTCTTGGAAACACCTCAAAGGACTACTCCTTAGTTGATTCTTCCGAATCCCGAGGTAAAAAGAATGTTCAATGTGATAATGACATTTCTTCCTCTCATGAGGTATGTGACACTCTGGCAGAAGCTGAAAAGGAGCTCACCAGAATTTCAAAACATACAGCTGAAGATATTGATTTTAATAATCATGATCAGCTCATTGATGAATTTGAAAATTTTCTTGATCGAGAACATGAACTCTATAATATCATAAAGTCCTTCTCTAAGAATATTTAGAAACTCCTTCAAGAAACTACTCTTCAATGTGAAAAGATTAGTGCTCTTGAGGATATTATTAAAGAGGACTCAATTAGAGAAAAATGTTTGCTCGAGACTCATTCATCAGATCTCAACGGACTTCGTGCTGAAAATAGAAACTATGTGCATCTCTTACTCTAGCCTATGAACAGTGCAAATCCTCGGAAAAGGAAAACTCTGTCTTAAGGAGAAAATCCTATGTACAAACTAACGCTCGTGATGTTCTTTACAAGAAAAAGTATTCTACAGAAGAAGATTGTGTCAAGGAAAGTTTACATAACTTGAAATCTTCTCATATGGTTATGGAATTTAAACAGGTGCCAGTTATTGCTTCTCCTCTTCGAATCTGTACTTTTTGTGGGAAACAGAATCACTATGCTATCCATTGTTTTGCAAGAAGGAAACAAATTTCTAATCTTCGTAATTTGGTTCTCTTCACTGTCAATGGAACAAAGAGTCAGTCGACTAACGCAATGAATCGTATGCCTACAAGAAATCAGAAACCTTATAAGAATGATCTCTACTCTAGAAATCAGTACAGGGCTCAAGTGCATTCTAACATAAATTCTTGTGTTTCTAACAAAAGCACTTCCTGTACTTATAAGGATGTTTCTGATAAATATAAATCCATGGATTCCCATCCACTCTGATCCTATTAATTCAATTGGAAGAGGTCCTATATTTAGTCCTTCTGATAAGTATGCTAATCAAGCAATGGCTCATCTTTTTAGAAATAACACAAATCAAAGACAGAAGGATAAAAAGGAACAACATTCATTTGATGAGCTAAAGGCTCATACTTGTTTAAAGTAATCACAAGGTTGAATATCTCACATAAAAAAATCCAAGTTGTGAGAAACTTGAATAGGTATACTCCGTAACTGTGTGACTCAAATTATCTAGCTAATCTCTTATCATATTTAGAAGGATAATTAGTCAAACACTAGTTGTGAGTATTTTTTTTTCTTGATGTTCCTTGTCGAATCTTATCTTTGAAAAGTAAAAGTGTTTTTCTCTTTCCATGCAGAGTTTTGTGAAAAACCATCTTACGGGATCACGTACGAGTTATTCCTTAATACCTATCTCGTAAACCATAAATCTCTCGAGTTTTTCTTTATATACCTATCCTATTGAGTTATTCTTATTACTCTAGGTTTCTTTTTATCAATGGCTTCTTCTTCTTCCTTCTTATTGAATTTTCCTAAAGATGTCATTGATAAGGCGGTATATTGCAAACTCGATAAAGAGAATGAAACTCTTGTTGATAATGAAGGTTTCCTTCCTCAATTCTCTGAGTAACTTTATGATATAGAGGAGATTGAAAAGATTTCATCAGATGTAGTTCTCGATTTCCTGAAGAAATTTGAGAAAGCAAAGCAGCAACTTGTTGATACAATGAAGAGTCTTGATGTGGTAAGAATTGAGTTGAAAAAGGTTAAGTCTGACCTTGCTCTCATGAAAACCCGTGTTAGAGAACTTTCCAATAAGGATATCATCTTCAAAGGTGCAGAGGATGCTGCGATTCACAAGCTCCAAGTCTTAAGAATCAAGAAGGTCCTGGACTGTCTATTTGACTTTAGTTCTCCGTGGCATGGAGGTTTTGTTTAGCTTGTTTTTGATCTAGTAAATCTTCTATTGTCTCTCTTTTGTTTAGAATAATAACTAGTGTCTTGGAATAGCCATTTTTATGATTACACAGCTATATCCAATGTTTTCATCTTCTTGTTTTTAGATTTTTTGGTTTAAAAATTCTAAGTTTGTTTGGAAGATGATGGTTGTAGTATTAATCTTTTGATTTTATATATTGCAATATTTTGATGGGATATGTTGTTTACGTCCGTGAACTTGATTGTCCCATATTTTGTCAAAAGTAAAGTCGTTCGTGAATTGATATGCAAATATTGATAAAAGGATGAATAAACTTTTGACAAACACAAAAGTTAAGCCTATATTGTCAATTATTGATGTAAGATAGGTTAAAATCTTTTGTGATTCAAGGATTATGTCTATTGTGTGTCATTGTGCAAATGGTGATGAAACATAGAATGAATCCTTGTGTTATCCACGGTATATATCCTTATTGATCCATTTTTTATGTATTACCGTGAAGGTTCCATTGTGTATCTCATGTTGAGCACGATACAACTAAGTAGATTTCTTATTGGCATGGTTGGTTGTTCCATGAGATGCTATATGTTGAGCATTAAGAACTAAATTAATCAACTTGTGTGGTTGTTTAGTTTGTATTCCATAAGTTTTCTTATGTTGAGTACATGCACGGTTAAGGTTGTCGTGTTATGATAATCTTAGTCGGGGTTCCATAATCTCTTATGTTGAGCCCAAATGAACTAAATCAATTATCTAGTATGGTTATTTAGTTAGCACTCCGTAAGTTCTTCTCATGTTGAGCATAATTGACTAGGATGGTTATTTTTATGATTAACTGAGTCATTCTCCATAGATATTCTTATGTCGAGTGTTGCCAATTAAATTGATTACTCTTGTAATTAGTTTGGTTTAGTATGACAATTAGATTATTTGCAAGTTTTCTTGTGATTAATTTAATTGATTTTTAAGTCTCCATAAGTTTACTTGTGTTGAGCATATTTAGTCAAATTAATCTTGGTTCGCTTTGGTTAATTTGATTAAATATTTCTTGTTGGATTCCAAATTCATACTTGTATGTAATTTGTTGAGTCTAAAGAAATCCTTATTTTCTTTTGAAATTAAGGCCACTCTTGTTGTTCCTTAGGGAATGACATATTATGGGGAGAGTTCTTTTGAACTTGTGCTTAATTGCCGAATTTTTGTGGGGAGTGCGACTGTGGAATATTAGAGGGGTTATCTTGCGTCTTTATAAACTCCTTGATGAATGCATTTAGCTTCGGCTTTATGATTGCATCTAAACAAGATGATACATATTTATCTTTGGTCATGAAATGTCTCTTACGGAAATTTCATTAGGATCCCGTTCTTGTACCTTTGCCAATTTTATTGACAAAAAGGGGGAGAATTAATTGTAGTTCACACTACAAATACATATGGTTTTCGGATCATTATGTAAGGGGGAGTGCTTTCCATGTAAGGTGGAGTATTGACTAAGGGGGAGTAAAGTATCACTATAGTATTGTCGTTGAAGTTGTGATGCAATTGGACTTTGACGTTGTGTAATAATATTATGACACTGTATAACAATGATTGAGAACCGATGGTTTTCTCATTGTTATAGCTCCGGATTTTCAACAACGATGATGCTAAACTTACAACCTTTTGGATCATTGGACTACTTGGAAGTGACGAAGATTTTGAGTATTGTTGAAGATTAGACATGTGGAATAGGAGATACAAAGTTTATTTATATATTTTTTGTATTCCATATGTATTAATAGTTTTGCCACTAAAATTGACAAAGGGGGAGATTGTTAGAGCACCGCTCAGTCGAACTCGCATGCGTTGCTATATCAAGTATGTTTGTCAATGTTAGTGATCAAAACTATAAAGTATTAATTTCTAGTCTGCTATACCTAAGGTCTCAGACTAGGATAGAAAGTGTAGTTGAGCTCAAGAACTCCATGGAAATCATCATACAAGACGAAGGACTACTCAAGGAACCGGTGGATCTTCATCGACTAAAAGGTATGTGGAGACTTGAACTTATCTATCACTCAAAAGTCTATTTACTCTATCTCCTATCTTGAGACAAAAGTCGGTTTACTATATAGACTAAAGATATACACATGTGACATTTCGAGTTGAGTATATCTCGTTGTTGATGGTGGTTTTTAGCCTAGGGTTAAAATCGTAAAACCGCACAACTGACGTGACGTCATTATGACCATAAGCGCATTTATTGAACCATTTAATATGTCTGCGAGAAAATTACCAGGGTACTTCCCACGCCACATGTGCCAACGGAAAATCGTGCCAGCCATACCTACCGCGCCAAGGCATGCCAACCATGCTAGCCGTACCCCTGTACCAACGGAAAATCATGCCAGCCACACCTACCGCGCCAAGGCATGCCAACCATGCTATCCGCACCCCATGTGCCAATGGAAAATCATTCCATCCACACCTACCACGCTAAGGCATGCCAACCATGCTAGCCGCGCCCCATGTGCCAATGGCAAATCGTGCCAGTCACACCTACCACTCCAAGGCATGCTAACCATGCTAACCGCACCCATGTGCCAATGGAAAATTGTGCTAGCCACACCTACCGCGCCAAGGCATGCCAACCATGCTAGTCGCACCCCTGTGCCAATGGCAAATCATGCCAGCCACACCTACCGCGCCAAGGCATGCCAACCATGCTAGCCGCACCCCATGTGCCAATGGAAAATCGTGCCAGCCACACGTATCGCGCCAAGGCATGCCAACCATGCTAGATGCACCCCTATGCCAATGGCAAATCATGCCAGCCGCACCTACCGCTCCAAGGCATGCAAACCATGCTAGCCGCGCCCCATGTGCCAATGGAAAATCGTGCCATCCACACCTACCACGCCAAGGCATGCCAACCATGCTAGCCGCACCCCTATGCCAATGGCAGATCATGCTAGCCACACCTACCACGCCAAGGCATGCCAACCATTCTAACGCGCCTTGACATGGCCCCATGCCGACCTAGTCTTTCCACCATGCTGGCCTTCCCTATGCGGCTACCCAAACGAAGGCGTGCGACAATCAACGGTCGCCCTTCAATCACATGAGAAAATCCTAGCCGTCCAAGGTTACCAAACAACACATGGTAACCTTTGACCCAAAACCCTAGCTTGGTCATGCCAAACCCTTGGCCCCACCATGCCAACCCAAACCGCGCTTTGCCATGACCCTAGCCATGCTAGCCGCACCACGTGCAAACGACATGCAAAACCCTTGGCCCTACCATGCCAAGACAATCGTATCTTTCCTTAGCCTTAGCCATGCTAGACGCACCATGTGCCAACGACATGCCAAACCCTTGGCCCCACCGTGCCATGCCAAACGCACCTGGCAATGGCATGCCAACCTAGCCGCACCACCATGCTGTCCTTCCCTATGCGGCTACCAAAACGAAGGCGTGCGACAATCAACGGTCACCCTTCAATCTCATTAGAAAATCCTAGCCATCCAAGGTTACCAGACAACACATGGTAACCCTTGGCCCGGAACCCTAGTTTTGCCATGCCAAACTGTTAAGTGCATATTTTGCATATATTTAGTGTCGAATCCATGCTAGTAATTGCTATATATTCTTGCAAATTATTGTATATTACTCTTGTTTTCTCTTATTTATGTTTTGATAGGTGAATCATCCAAAAGAAGTCAATTGGCACTTAATTGTGCATGGAAAGGAGTTAGCAACAAGCATAGAAGGCCAAATACCAAGTGGAACTCGTTCAAATATAGGAGTGCATGCTATCATCTCGAAGAGGACGAAAATACGAAGCCAACGGCGAAAGAATGGAGTCGTTCCGACGTCGCATGAAGATTTTATGGGCATTTGAAGCAAGCAAAGTTGCGAAATTGTTTACGCACAGAATTTAAGGGGCATCCACTTTGCTAAGGGGCACACTGTTTCAAAGGGGCTGCTAAAGGGATTCTGGTCTCTTATTTAGGGGGAAGCCAGAATTCAAAACATGTTAAAAGCACCCGACTATTTTACTCAGGGCAACCACCATCATCTTCTCCACTTCACGACCAGCTCAGGGTGATCGGTTCTGTTGTGATGGTTTGGCAGTAAAGATGAACTGGGTTGCTGTTTCCGGTGATGGTTGATGGAAGCAGAGAATATGGATCTGGGAAACATGGCAGCAATGGAGAGAGTTGGCATCGGGTATTGGCTTGCTGCCATGGATGGATTGAACGAAAAACTAGGTTGCTGTGAATGGAGAGTTGCTGTAGATGAATGGTGAAGCTCGAGAACATGCAGTTGGATGGTTCTCAGTGATGTAGAATGAAGCTGCAGCGGCATTGACATAAAGTCGGAGAAGAATGATGCCCGTGGTGAAGAGCTCGTGATGCTGAAGTTGCCGGTCAGGGAAGGTGGAACTCAGTTGGCAGCGTTGGAGTTTTGGATGGAAGACGTGACTGCTGTGGCTGTTGGAATGACGGAAGTGGATTTTGGCTGCTGCCATTTCCAGCGAATGAAGAAGAGCTAGACATATAGGTTGCTGCTATCGATAGCAATGATCATGGGTTGTGAATTGGCTGATTTCGGAAGCAATGAAAATGGGTTTTGAAGTGATGATGAAGATCTCTGCCAATGGACGAGACTGAATAACAGGGATGGAGTTGAGCTGTGGTTGATCGAATTGGACGCTGTGGTTTGATAGTTGACAATGGAGAGCATGACGCTGTAGCAGTGATGCTGTGCATGGAAGAATCGGAAGTTGGCAGTGAATACTGGTGGTTGTTGCAATGGTAAAGGAGGAGCTGAGTTCACCAAACTCAGAAGATTAAAATTCTTACGGAGCAGTGAGTATCCGAGAGAGTTATTGGCAGCGTTGGAGGTTGATGGAAAGGACAGGGAGAACGAGAGTGAAGCTGCTGTTGTTGGGTTATTCTCGATATGTTGTCTTGGAGCTACTATCGGTGATGAAGAAGAAATAAGGAGCTAATGGAGATGCACTGTTCTTAATGGCGGAAATGAACGAGTTGACGTCTGCATGAGTTTTATGTCTTGAGCTCAATAAGGAGAAGCTGCTGGGAGTTTTACTGGCTATTAAGAAGCTGTGATGGTTGACAGTAGAGCTTGAGAAGCTGATGGAGTTGGTTGAGTTTAGGAAGTCAGGGAAGGTACAGCTCGAGCTTGGCAATGATTACGATGGAAGAATAGAGATGTATTGTTTCTGGATGTTCACGGAGGGCCTGGTATTAGTGAAACTAACCGGAAAAGAGTATAAAGTCAGGGGAATTTATTCTTCACGGAGGCATGAGTAGCCGTGATTATGACCGGAGAAACTAAAAATCCAGCAGAAATTATCGCTCACGGAAGGATGTCTGTCCGTGGATAGATAATGAAGAGCTAGAAGAATATGCCTGTCAGTCTCTTGGAACTGATAGGCCAATGACTATTGAAACAAATGAAGTTGGGCCGGATCTGTTGCACTTTAGCGCAAGCCCAATGGGCTGTAGCCATTCTACTCACGACCACGACTTGGACGTGATGTATTTTGGGAGTCTTAGCTAGTATTTGGCAACCTACTTTGACCGGGATTCGGCACGGGTATTTCTATTTTTGGGACAACTATAAAAGAGACTTCTTAACCTGAATCATAATCGCTACATCTCATAATATAGGTTGTTCTTCATAAAATATTTTAGGGTTTACCCCTTTAGGGGGAAACCGAGAAACGGTGTAATTATGAGTTGCTAAACTTTTGTTGATTGAGGAAGAATTCAATGTTCTAGCGTGAAGCTTTATTAGTTATATAAATCTATTCGGAGTTTTAATCACATAATCGCTTGTTTTCACTATTTCTAGGGTTTATGATTGATTAATTAGATTGTTTGGAGTGCACGCTGGATTAATCTTTTGATCATTCTATTGCTAGTAAAGGGTTAGGATATCAGTGTAATTTTTGAATAATCCTTACACAAGTAGAGAACGCGAGAACTTGCAGAGGGATTTTGTGGAGCAATCGTGTGTGAAGACAACACTAGTAAGTGGACCTTGCGCTAAGAGTCTAACTGCTGGGATCAACCTAAGTTCACATAACTTAAAGCTTCCGCTGGGTTACATCTTGAATGCGCTACTACTTGGTGGTTCGGTTGGATAGAATTTCATATGCGAGCGCTTCGGTATGAAGTTACATAAGGAAATTTGGGGATAGCACTGCGCCAGATGCTTTCCTACGGTTGGTGATGAATGGTTCTAACGAAGATAGATAAGTATACTAATCCAGTTATCGCTTGGTAACAGCGAAGGATTCCTTGATCATCTCTTTCTTTTATTTATTATTCTATTTATCTTACTTTAAACCAATCCCCCTTGTCTTTTATTATTTTGCTGAACTAAATAACATATCAATTACACTGCTCTTCGTGGGAACGATCTCTTACTACCGCTATATTATTATTTAATTAGTGGGAAATATCTTGATTAATTTTTTGTGGTTACGACACGCATCACAAACACACCTTGCAATGGCATGCCAACCTAGCCGCGCCACCATGCTGGCATTCCCTATGCGGCTAAAAAAACGAAGGCGTGAGATAATCAACGGTCGCCCTTCAATCTCAGGAGAAAATCCTAGCCATCCAAGGTTACCAGACAACACATGGTAACCTTTGGCCCGAAACACTAGTTTGGCCATGACAAACACACCTACCAATGGCATGCCAACCTAGCCGCGCCACCATGCTAGCTTTCCCTATGCGGCTACCAAAACGAAGGCGTGGGACAATCAACGGTCGCCCTTCAATCTTAGGAGAAATCCTAGCCATCCAAGGTTACCAGACAACACATGGTAACCTTTGGCCCAAAACCCTAGTTTGTCCATGCCAAACGTACGTTGCAATGGCATGCCAACCTAGACGCGCCACCATGCTGGCCTTCCCTATGCGGCTACCAAAACGAAGGCGTGCGACAATCAACGGTCTCCCTTCAATCTCAAGAGAAAATCCTAGCCGTCCAAGGTTACCAGACGACGCATGGTAAAATTTGACCTGAAACCCTAGTTTGGCAACGCCAAACCGTGCCAATGGCATGCCAACCTAGCTGCGCTACCATGCTTCCCTTCCCTACGCGGCCACTAAAACTAAAGCGTGCGACGATCAACGGCTACATTTCCTCTTAAGATGCAAAATCTCGACCGTCGAAGGTCATCAAGCCAGCAAGTCTCCCAAGCTCGACTTTCCAGGAAACAATATGCTACATGTTTTCCACAAAACATTCGAGACATCAACACATATCACAAACTGGGGGATCATCTTTGGGTATTAGTTTGGCGATTTACAGCGTGCGACGTACACTACGCCCGTCATAAGGAAGTGTCATAAGGATGAGGCGGTTAGTAAATACATGGAGTTAATGGTGAAACGTTCTTTTTACGGAACATCAATTCCATACGTTAACGGTGTTATAGAATATCAATTCCATGCGTTAACAGTTACCACCTCCTCCCATTTACTCACCCATTTTCCATTCCTTAATGAGACCAGAGTAAATTTCACTTCGACTTGTATAAATAGGTCTTACCTATTTCCACTAAACAACAAGTTCGGTCAGGAGCATACACCACTCAGAAAACGTTTACTAGCTTTCCATATGTTAGCTTCCTACTTTATGGTACAAGTCGTAACACAACTATTCTTCCAGAATCAACTATTCTGGTCTCATCACTTTCCTTGCTTCCCTCCCCAAAACCAACCCATTCTCCTCCACTTTATGACCGAAGCAAGTCTGGAACGACCATTTCTTGATTTAGGCCGGACTTGTATAGATTGATCTCTCGAATCTAAAGTAATCCCTTGCAGTACATTATTTAGGGTTTAAATTTGTTTCTCACCTACACACCCGAAATTACCGAAACCAGCAGAAACTATTTTCACCCTCAAACAATTGGCGACCACAGTGGGAGATTGATCTATCGGCCCCAATATCAATTTCAGAATACGTTTCTCTAACTCAGGAGGATGGTCGGTTTTAGGACTGAATTTGTGCCCTCAAGTTCCACTCAGGCGAACGACAATGTCTCCTTCCCCAATGCAACGCCTAGTGATGCAATCGACGAAGGAATCCCAAGGCTGAATGACTTGGTGCGGGTTCAGGAGATCCACACCAAGAACAAGGGTCTGATAAAAGATGCGATTGACGCCATACTGGAGTTCCTCATCAACCTAACGATAGAATTTAACGGTTCACTTGCCCGGGAGACTCCAGAACTGGGGACTAACATCCCGAACGATCACTCTCAAGTCAATATCTTCACTACTAATCAGAAACCTGTAGGCCAGGAAGCGGCCTCACTGGTGGAAAACTTATGTGAACTCTTACATCTTTCAAAGGATCAACGGATGGAGACGTTCACCGCTATCAATTGAATAGAATTAAGCGTATCCTTGGTTCCTTCACGCTTGGAAACATCAAAAACACCAGATTTGTCCGTCAACAATATCATGTTTACGGACGACGACATGATGGCAGAGGAAGGCCATAACCGTGCCCTACATGTATTTGCCTCTGTATAATTTACGCGACAATATGACAGGCCTAAATGATCTTGCGATCTTAGAGCCCCATGACATTGCCGTTTTAAGACACTTATCAGCTCCCTAATGGAGGGTTCCGCCCTTATCTTCCCCCTGGTTGCCCCTTCAAGGAGGGAACATAGGCCATACAAGACTAGCTCCTCCCATCCAGATTTACCAACAACCAGTTATTTTCGCAGCCTCTTGTCCTTTATGCCTATATGGCTTATAGTTACAAGACTGCACCCTAGGTGGGGTTTTCTTCAGGCCAAGTGCATTGTAGCCAAGAATTACCAAAGATGGCCAGGGTAGGTTCGTCCGTCCCGGGCATCCTTGGATAAACCGTGTACCTCGGCGCCTTAATCATACTCTGCACTTCTTGGAAGAGACTCTCAGTCGTCCAACCAGGGTATAACCTTATAAAGATGGAAATCCAAGATCTCTCTCCCGGATAGGTTTTCTTTAACCCCTACGTCTGTATGACTCGAGGTTCGAGAGCGGTATAACCTTATCCCTGAATCATATAAAGAGATACCCCCTTTATGACGTGCTTGTAGGTCTTACATTTTCCTCTTACGAAATTGTATTCGCGAACTAAGGTGCACGCCATAAAGGTTTGTCCCATTCTCTTAATCTCTGCGAAATTATATTCGCGTTTCTTAAAATTTCTTGCGAGTTTCAAATCTCAATAATTTCTTTTCTTTTTCTTTTTTCAACTTTTCAATTTCATTTTCTTCACTCAAACAGAAAAAAAAACTTTACCTTTCCACTTCTAGCGATCTGCTCGTCATATTTCATCTTTCTATCACTTCATTCTTCTCATTTTCCTTATCATCTGTTCTTTTACTTAGTGTTTTCCCGCAAGTTGCTTGTCATTTCTTCCTTTTATGCTTTTTATACCTGTACCTTTGCTGCGTTTTATTATTTGCTTGATATCTGCGAGGGACTCGTTAGTTACTTCTTCATGCTTTTCTATTGAATCAACCATTAATTTGTCACTTCTCTGTTGTTGCTTAATTATGTATTTCCAATTGTTGTTCTTCCCTGCTCTTTCTTCACAAGACTTGATATCTATCTCATAACATTTCTTACTTTCTCCCCAATCTCCTTTAATTACTCCAACACCATTTGGATGAGGGAATTTAATGCACTGATGAAAGGTAGATGCAACACCCAATATCCTGTGTAACCAAGTTCGACCAATCAAGGCGTTATATGGTGATTCAATATCGACAACACAGAATAAAATCTTGGAAGTCATTCCTCTTAACGGAATCCTCATTGTGATCTCCCCTTTAGGCTTGTTGGCAGTTCCATTAAAACCATAGATTCTATATGTCGATGGTATCAAATCTTCATCTTTCCCACCCATGGTTCTGTAGGTGTGGTAGAACAGGATATCTACGGAAATGCCAGTATCAATTAGGATTCTATCAATGGCCCAAGACTCTTCCATTTCGTTATTGTTTTCTTTACCTTCTTCTTCTTCTTCTGCTTGTTCTGGTTTTATTTTCAACCTTACCACCAATGGGTTATCATGCAGCTCGCCAGGCTCTGGTATTTCTTGTGCTGTAAAAGAAAAGATTTGTTTCTGCCACTCTTCTAATGGCGAGATTCTCGCTATATTCATTATTTCTTTTCCATCCATATCTCTGGCAAAGACTCTACTTAAGACATTATCGTGGAAATCTTCGATGGTTCTGAAAGAATGCATAATAGAATTACAAAATAAATTCTTTGCTTTAGTTCCAACCTCTATAACAAAAGTTTCTGCTCCTTTTACATTAGCCATTCTGCGATCATCTGGCGGTGGTGGCAATTATTGCGATTGTTGATGCCCTTTTAGAAAATGATTTAGCTTCCCCTGATCGATCATTCTTAAGATTATTTTTTTTACATTTCTGCAATTATTTATCGAATGCCCATGAAAATGATGATAAGGACAGAATTCTTGATTACGAGTGTTAGGATGTGGTTCCTTCCCCATGTTCCATGGCGAGGGTATATTTTCCATTAAAATGATAGCTTCCCAGATTTTTTCTAAACTAGCATTCAAGGGTGGCATCTTAATCTCCTCCCATATGGTTCTCATGCTCCCCTGATTTCTGAAATTATTTTGCTTTTGTCCACCATAAGTTTCTTGGGGTTGGTCAAGCCTTTGGATTTGACTATTTCCTCCGCGATTGTAATAATTCTTCTCTCTTTCAAATTCTTCTTGATCACGACTTCCCATAGCCACTAGCTTTTGTTTGTCATTATTCGCCACTTTCTCTGCTTGAACTTGCGAGGTCCTCGCCACGTTATTAATCATTTTGGGAAGCAAACTTCCATTAGCCACTACAGAACTGGTGTTTGCAATTGGGTATGACTCCATTTCGTTTTGTTTTTCTTCCAAAGCAATGTACTCTTCTTGTAGTTCTCTTAGTTCAGTCATTGTGATGGTGTTTTTGATTCTGAAAATTTGTATGTAGAGCAAATTGGTCGCAAACATTGCATTAATGAAGGATAAAATAAGATATCTATCATCTACTCTTCCCGCCATCTCACTACACATTGTCTTCCATCTTATGGTTAGATGTTTTAGACTCTCGTCAATTCTCTGTTTTAATCCAAACACATCTTCGATACCTGGTCGTGAAGAGTTGTTGCTTATGTATGCACCCAAAAATGTAGCTTGTAAGTGATCAAAAGAAGTAATAGTATTTTTTGGCAATCCCTCAAACCATTTTAGCGCCTCGCCAGTCAAACTGGATGCTCTTATGCAAGACATTGATTCTCATACCAATACAAATGATGGCCCTAGTCATTCTAATGACGATAAGTGGTTTATTTTTCCCTTATGCCTCAAAGGTCCTTATATATCCGGTTCCCTTCAACTTCCTGCGAATCTCTCTCACTATGAACCATGGACTTTCAACTGGCCTGATAGGTTTTCCGATGTATATTCTCTCATCTTATTATGCTATTATTATTTTTTCCTTCACACTCTCGCTAAATTTTCCGTTATCTTGTAGGTTGCCAAAATGAAGCTTAATTACCAGAAATATAGGAAACCCAACACTCTTATAGCTCTTAGATCTTTCACAGATGAAGTAAGAAATATTCCTTTATTAATTAACAATATATTGTTGCCCCTATTTCTTATCTTTATCTGTGTTTGTAGGTAATTGAAGAATTACCACCTTTAGAGCCAAAACCTAAGGAGAAACCTTCAACTAATCGTAAAGGGAAATCTACTGTTTCAAGTAAAGGAAGACGCTCTGCCCCTCGTGATAAAGAATCCAGCGAGCCTCCTTTGAAGAAGAATAAAACTCAGCAATCTTCTTCTCAACATACCCAATTGGATTCAATCGTTATTAATAAATCTAATGATGAATTTATCGAAGAATTTGACGATATTAGAGAAGTTCCCTCTGTGAAAAATTCTTCTCCCTCTGATTCTTCCATGGCCCAACTGTCCATGATTTTTGGCGATTCTTCTCATGGAACCGCGAATGAGTATGGTGATGAGACTCTTAATGGGCTAGCTCAAGCGCTCGTCAAAGTGTGTGATGCTCCAATCTTATCTGATAATAATTCTCTTCGTGGAATTTCTGGAACTCTAACTCCAAGCTTCTTAAATGCACTTGGTATTCTGGTATGTTTTCTTAATTGTTTTTTTATTCGCCAGATTTCTCTCGTCAAATTTTTTGTACTTATAAAACTCTGTTGCAGGTTGGGAGAGCTTTTTTTGCTGCTGCTTCTGATTTAGATAATAAATGTGCTTCATTTAAGAAAAAGGTTGTTAACCTTCGCCAAGATAAAGAGAAACTAGAGGCTGAAATTGCTGAGCTTCGCGAGAAAAATAAACTGTTGGAAACTGAAGCTTCAGTTGATAAACAGAAGATTTTGGATCTTAAAAATGCCAACAAACAACTCTATGGTATGATTTACTTTTTATAGATTATCCAAGCAATCATTTTTGCAGATGTTTATGGTCTAACTGACGAGGCTACGTTCCTTCAAACCTTTCCCGAACCTGTAGATGATAATACTCTTCTTGCTCGCCTTAATAACTCCTTAAGTAATTTTGCTGACGAACAAATTAAATCCCTCTCTATAGAGGAACTTAAATTTAAGTTTAATCTCCTGACCATTGAACACAGACACAATTTAGGATTATCTAATAAATTTAAGCGTCTTTATCATGAATCAAAAGAAGTGATCAATGGATTAAGAAGTAGAAATAGTGATCTTGTTGACGAGAAAGATCAAGCAATTAGAAATGGCAGCGAAACTCTAGCAGATTTCCATAAAATTCTTCTCGAAGTTCAAATGGAAAGAGATAAACTCTTCTTCGAAAATAAAGATCTTCTTGCAAGAGAAACTCAAGTTCGTTCTCACCTTCTTATTACTAGCGATGATGAGTTTTCTTGGGCAGTACAGGTTCTTGATAATGCTAGGAATAATTTAGGTATAGATGCTAGTCTTCATGCTGATCAATCGGCCTTAATTAGGGACTTGATTTCTGAGAAAGAAGGTTGTTAACCACTCCATTCTATTAATTTTTTTTTTTTTTTATAACTTCCATCTTAACGGTGCCTTATTCTCGCAGATTCTGAAGATAGATGTCGTGTAAGGATGAGAGAACTAAAAGATATTAATCACCAACTCGCGAACGATCTTACTGCTCGCAACGATAAATACTCGCGATTGAAAGCTCAATTTGAGATTACTTCTGCAAATTTTAATAGAACCCTCCTCATCACTCGTAATGATACCATTAAGCAGGTTTGTGACGACCATGGAATTCCTCATTCTTTGTATCCTGATCTTGCAAAGGAAATACCATCAATAATTCCAGATCTTGGTGTCTCTGATTCTGATGAAGATCTTGATGAGAGTGAAGAAGAGAATAATGACGAAGAAACAAATTCTGGCGATGACGAAGAACCCATCAAAGATAATGAAGAAGAGAAATCTGGTGAAAAAGAAGAATCTGATAAAGATAACAATGTTGATAAGTGAAACAATGTATCTGTCTGACTTCTTTCTTTTATGTAATAAATCGCGAGTTTCTTCAATTTGCTGCAACTTTCTTCAATTTAATGTGTAAATTTCTTTGCCCCTCTATCTGTATGAATGAAAGAACAACCTTTTTTTTTTTTTTTTTTTTTTTGCAAATATAACTTGGTCAATATAGTTTGCATCTACTAATTATCTGCGCTTCAATATCCATATAAATTTCTCATATGGTGATGAATAATAATCTTTACCATTCTATTCATTCCCATACTTGCCTCTATTATTCATCTGCAATATGAGAAAGTTAATAAATGAATATTTTGGCGAATTTCATAATTTCTGCGATATTGTCGCAAACCTTGATATTTTTGCAATCTTATGGTCTTATCATGCCTTCCTACTTAAAGGTCTTACTTTGCCATAGTATTCTCTCCGCGACAAGATCGCAGGACGTCTTTACATTTTCATGTATTGACCCATTGATCTTGTCTTATCTGTATTTCTTTATTGTATTGCGACAATATGACGAGCCTAAGTTTTCTCGCGAAAACAAAGCCTCGTGACATTGCCGTCGTGCGATGAAATCGCAGGACGTCTTCACATTTGCATGTAAAAACCCCTTGACCTCATCTTAACTTTTTTCTCTTATTGGAGAGAGTGTTATTGAAGAGTTGAATTGGATGGATTTGTTTCCGACTAATAGTGAAATTAATATGACAGAAAATGAAACAAGCATAAGTACACATCAAACTGTCAGTAGTTCAAGAATTGATGATATACAAGTCATGGAGCTGGTTCAAGATTTCGATATTCCTGTTGCCGAAGAAATTGACACCCCTGATCTTGAAGCTCCATCTCTCTCTTCATCAGCAGTACCTACATCTAATTGTCCTCCAGCCGGTGCCGATGTCCCTGAGGTAAGGATAGATTGTTCGATTAATACTAATGATACTTGTGAACTACCTGACACTGACAGGTACCAGTTGCCACCAAGGAGTAATCGTGGAGTTCCACCAGATCGTTTTTCACCTGAAGCAATAAGGAAGGTGAAATACCCTATTTCGAATTATGTGTCAACTCATAGATTATCAAAAGAGGGAAAAGCGTTTTTCAGTCAAATGGCAGATGTTACTATTCCCAGAACAGTAGAAGAAGCACTATCTAATCCGAAATGGGATGGTCCTATGAAAGAGGAGATGGTGGCACATGAAGAAAATGGTACATGGGATATAGTCTCACTACCAGAAGGAAAGAAACTAGTTGGATGCAGGTGGGTATATACTATCAAGCATAATCCAGATGGCTCTATTGACAGGTATAAAGCAAGACTTGTGGCTAAAGGGTTTACCCAGACTTATGGTATTGATTATCAGGAGACGTTTGCTCCTATTGCAAAAATCAACACTATTCTAGTATTATTGTCTTTGGCAGCAAATCTAGGCTGGCCTCTACAACAATATGATGTAAAAAATGCTTTTTTACATGGTGATTTGCAAGAAGAAGTCTACATGACACTACCTCCAGGTTATAATGCTCCAAACAATGTTAATGTTGTGTGTAAGTTAAAGAAGGCTTTATATGGTTTGAAACAATCTCCCAGAGCATGGTTTGGTAGATTTCGCATTGCAATGCAGAAGTTTGGGTATATACAAAGTAATGCTGATCATACCTTGTTCCTTAAAAGAGTATGTGACAAGGTAACTGCTCTTATTATCTATGTAGATGATATGGTGGTAACAGGAAATGACCATGAAGAGATGAGTAATCTGAAGAATTGCTTGTATTCTGAGTTTGATATGAAAGATTTAGGTGGACTTAAGTACTTCTTGGGTATTGAAGTTAATCGATCCAGAAAGGGAATTTTCTTGTGTCAGCGAAAATATGTGATTGATTTGTTGAAGGAAACTGGTATGACTGGTTGTACGCCAATCGGGTCTTCTATGGAACAAAATCATGGTCTTGAAGAATGTTCTGATCAAATACCAGCAGACAAAGGACAATACCAGAGGTTAGTTGGTCGCTTGATTTATCTTTCTCATACAAGGCCAGATATTGCTTATGTTGTAAGTGTTGTAAGCAGATTTATGCATAATCCGGGTCAGCAACACATGGATGCAGTCACCAGGATACTAAGATATTTTAAGTCCGCACCAGGCAGAGGTTTGATGTTTTCAAAACATGGACATCTTGATGTATCAGTTACAACGACACAGATTGGGGAGGCAAAGGCGATAGGAGAAGATCGACATCCGGGTATGTTACCTTCGTCGGGGTAACTTAGTAACTTGGAAGTCTAAGAAACAACAGGTTGTTTCCTTGTCAAGTCTTTGAAGCAGAATATAGAGCAATGGTAAAAGGAATTTGTGAATTATTATGGTTGAAAAGGCTTATGGGAGAGCTTGGGTTCCCATCTGAAAAACCTATGAAGTTGTTTTGTGATAATCAGTCAGCAATCAAAATTGCAGAGAATCCGGTGCAACATGATCGAACGAAACACGTGGAAATTGATAGGAACTTCATTTATGAGAAACTTGAAGAAAAAATTATTGAAGTACCATATGTCCGAACAACACAACAAATGGCGAGATATTTTGACTAAGGTAGTATCAAATAAAATATTTAACGATTCACTTGTCAAGTTGGGCATCTGTGACATATATGCACCACCTTGAGGGGGAGTGTTGAATAATTAATTAGTAGTTGTAACATTAGTCATCAAGATTGACTAATGAATTAGTAGTAGTAGGTGGAAGTAGTTGTAGGGTGGATATAGGGTGGCTTGTAGGATGGCTTGTTTTTCTTTCTCCCTTCCTTATTTTCTTCCTCCCTTTCTTATTTTCTTCCTCCCTTTCTTATTTTCTTTGTAGAAGACTTTCTCTTCTCTTATAACACTATATATATATCCCTTTTAGAAATTGATTTATAACATAACAATTATTTTTGAGTTGAACCTTAAGTTTAACAGAACTCAGTTGGCAGCGTTGGAGTTTTGGATGGAAGACGTGACTGCTGTGGCTGTTGGAATGACGGAAGTGGATTTTGGCTGCTGCCATTGCCAGCGAATGAAGAAGAGATAGACATATAGGTTGCTGCTATCGATAGCAATGATCATGGGTTGTGAATTGGCTGATTTCGGAAGCAATGAAAATGGGTTTTGAAGTGATGATGAAGATCTCTGCCAATGGACGAGACTGAATAACAGAGATGGAGTTGAGCTGTGGTTGATCGAATTGGACGCTGTGGTTTGATAGTTGACAATGGAGAGCATGCCGCTGTAGCAGTGATGCTGTGCATGGAAGAATCGAAAGTTTGCAGTGAATACTGGTGGTTGTTGCAATGGTAAAGGAGGAGCTGAGTTCACCAAACTCAGAGTATTAAAATTCTTATGGAGCAGTGAGTATCCGAGAGAGTTATTGGCAGCGTTGGAGGTTGATGGAAAGGACAAGGAGAACGAGAGTGAAGTTGCTGTTGTTGGGTTATTCTCGATATGTTGTCTTGGAGCTACTATCGGTGATGAAGAAGAAATAAGGAGCTAATGGAGATGCATTGTTCTTAATGGCGGAAATGAACGAGTTGATGTCTGCATGAGTTTTATGTCTTGAGCTCAATAAGGAGAAGCTGCTGGGAGTTTTACTGGCTATTAAGAAGCTTTGATTGTTGATAGTAGAGCTTGAGAAGCTGATGGAGTTGGTTGAGTTTAGGAAGTCAGGGAAGGTACAACTCGAGCTTGGCAATGATTACGATGGAAGAATAGAGATGTATTGTTTCTGGATGTTCACGGAGGGCTTGGTATTAGTGAAACTAACCGGAAAAGAGTATAAATTCAGGGGAATTTATTCTTCATGGAGGCATGAGTAGCCGTGATTCTGACCGGAGAAACTAAAAATCCAGCAGAAATTATCGCTCACGGAAGGATGTCTGTCCGTGGATAGATAATGAAGAGCTAGAAGAATATGCATGTCAGTCTCTTGGAACTGATGGGCCAATGACTATTGAAACAAATGAAGTTGGGACGGATCTGTTGCACTTTAGCGCAAGCCCAATGGGCTGTAGCCATTCTACTCACGACCACGACTTGGACGTGATGTATTTTGGGAGTCTTGGCTAGTATTTGGCAACCTACTTTGACCGGGATTCGGCACGGGTATTTCTATTTTTGGGACAACTATAAAAGAGACTTCTTAACCTGAATCATAATCGCTACATCTCATAATATAGGTTGTTCTTCATAAAATATTTTAGGGTTTACCCCTTTAGGGGGAAACCGAGAAACGGTGTAATTATGAGTTGCTAAACTTTTGTTGATTGAGGATGAATTTAATGTTCTAGCGTGAAGCTTTATTAGTTATATAAATCTATTCAGAGTTTTAATCACATAATCGTTTGTTTTCACTATTTCTAGGGTTTATGATTGATTAATTAGATTGTTTGGAGTTCACGCTGGATTAATCTTTTGATCATTCTATTGCTAGTAAAGGGTTAGGATATCCGTGTAATTGTTGAATAATCCTTACACAAGTAGAGAACGCGAGAACTTGCAGAGGGATTTTGTGGAGCAATCGTGTGTGAAGACAACACTAGTAAGTGGACCTTGCGCTAAGAGTCTAACTGCTGGGATCAACCTAAGTTCACATAACTTAAAGCTTCCGCTGGGTTACATCTTGAGTGCGCTACTACTTGGTGGTTCGGTTGGATATAATTTCATATGCGAGCGCTTCGGTATGAAGTTACATAAGGAACTTTGGGGATAGCACTGCCTCCAGATGCTTTCCTACGGTTGGTGATGAATGGTTCTAACGAAGATAGATAAGTATACTAATCCAGTTATCGCTTGGTAACGGCGAAGGATTCCTTGATCATCTCTTTCTTTTATTTATTATTCTATTTATCTTACTTTAAACCAATCCCCCTTGTCTTTTATTATTTTGCTGAACTAAATAACATATCAATTACACTGCTCTTCGTGGGAACGATCTCTTACTACCGCTATATTATTATTTAATTAGTGGGAAATATCTTGATTAATTTGTTGTGGTTACGACACGCATCACAAACACACCTTGAAATGGCATGCCAACCTAGCCGCGCCACCATGCTGGCATTCCCTATGCGGATAACAAAACGAAGGCGTGAGATAATCAACGGTCGCCCTTCAATCTCAGGAGCAAATCCTAGCCATCCAAGGTTACCAGACAACACATGGTAACCTTTGGCCCGAAACACTAGTTTGGCCATGCCAAACACACCTACCAATGGCATGCCAACCTAGACGCGCCACCATGCTGGCTTTCCCTATGCGGCTACCAAAACGAAGGCGTGCGACAATCAACGATCGCCCTTCAATCTTAGGAGAAATCCTAGCCATCCAAGGTTACCAGAAAACACATGGTAACCTTTGGCCCAAAACCCTAGTTTGGCCATGGCAAACGTACCTTGCAATGGCATGCCAATCTAGACGCGCCACCATGCTGTCCTTCCCTATGCGGCTACCAAAACGAAGGCGTGCGACAATCAACGGTCTCCCTTCAATCTCAAGAGAAAATCCTAGTCGTCCAAGGTTACCAGACGACGCATGGTAACCTTTGACCCGAAACCCTAGTTTGGCAATGCCAAACCGTGCCAATGGCATGCCAACCTAGCTGCGCTACCATACTTTCCTTCCCTACGCGGCCACTAAAACGAAAGCGTGCGACGATCAACGGCTACATTTCCTCTTAAGATGCAAAATCTCGACCGTCGAAGGTCATCAAGCCAGCAAGTCTCCCAAGCTCGACTTTCCAGGAAACAATATGCTACATGTTTTCCACAAAACATTCGAGACATCAACACATATCACAAACTGGGGGATCATCTTTGGGTATTGGTTTGGAGATTTACAGCGTGCGGCGTACACTACGCCCGTCATAAGGAAGTGTCATAAGGATGAGGCGGTTAGTAAATACATGGAGTTAATGGTGAAACATTCTTTTTACGGAACATCAATTCCATACGTTAACTGTGTTATAGAGTATCAATTCCATGCGTTAACAGTTACCACCTCCTCCCATTTACTCACCCATTTTCCATTCCTTAATGAGACCAGAGTATGTTTCACTTCGACTTGTATAAATAGGTCTTACCTATTTCCACTAAACAACAAGTTCGGTTAGGAGCATACACCACTCAGAAAACGTTTACTAGCTTTCCATATGTTAGCTTCCTACTTTATGGTACAAGTCGTAACACAACTACTCTTCCAGAATCAACTATTATGGTCTCATCACTTTCCTTGCTTCCCTCCCCAAAACCAACCCATTCTCCTCCACTTTATGACCGAAGCAAGTCTGGAACGACCATTTCTTGCTTTAGGCCGGACTTGTATAGATTGATCTCTCGAATCTAAAGTACTCCCTTGCAGTACATTATTTAGGGTTTAAATTTGTTTCTCACCTACACACCCGAAATTACCGAAACCAGCAGAAACTATTTTCACCCTCAAACAATTGGCGACCACAGTGGGAGATTGATCTATCGGCCCCAATATCAATTTCAGAATACGTTTCTCTAACTCAGGAGGATGGTCGGTTTTAGGACTAAATCTGTGCCCTCAAGTTCCACTCAGGCGAACGACAATGTCTCCTTCCCCAATGCAATGCCTAGTGATGCAATCGACGAAGGAATCCCAAGGCTGAATGACTTGGTGCGGGTTCAGGAGATCCACACCAAGAACAAGGGTCTGATGAAAGATGCGATTGATGCCATACTGGAGTTCCTCATCAACCTAACGACAGAATTTAACGGTTCACTTGCCCGGGAGACTCCAGAACTGGGGACTAACATCCCGAATGATTACTCTCAAGTCAATAGCTTCACTACTAATCAGAAACTTGTAGGCCAGGAAGCGGCCTCACTGGTGGAAAACTTATGTGAACTCTTACATCTTTCAAAGGATCAACGGATGGAGACGTTCACCGCTATCAATTGAATAGAATTAAGTGTATCCTTGGTTCCTTCACGCTTGGAAACATCAAACATACCAGATTTGTCCGTCAACAATATCATGTTTACGGACGACGACATGATGGCAGAGGAAGGCCATAACCGTGCCCTACATGTCACAGCCGGTATCAAGGACGTGGAATTCAAAAGGGCTCTCATAGACACGGGAATATACTCCAACGTTGTTACCCTCAGGACGCTTAGAACATCCAGGGTGTGGCCGAACGAAGTTGTACGACACCACTACGATGACCGATTTCGAAGGAAACCAAACCAGTACGTATGGTTACATCAACCTGAATCTATCAGTAGGACCTGTACAGTCAAAAATAAGGTTCAAGGTAATCGAGAAGGAGCCAGATTACCACATGATACTAGGAAGACCATGGCTCCACGATAACAGAATCATTCCTTTGACGTATCACCAGTGCTTGAAAACCATGTTAAACGAAGAAGTCATTCGCATCGCTACATAATTATCTCTTTATGCGCCGATCTGTGGCATGGAGATTTTTGAACCAAGACAGGGCCCGCAGGCCACAGCCAATAAGGCTCACCACACTCCACTTCCAAAGTGTACGTCCATTGAAGAAAGTGATAATCTTGCACAGCTTCACGGAAGAACCAGGTCTCACGTCACCCCTTCGAAAGAGAGACATGTCAGCCTCCACCTTCCGAACTGGGGTCCGACTTATACCCATACCAAGCGAGGACGGGCTTCCATTATGGGTCATGATGAAAAAGGGAAAATCGTATATCAGCGACGCTGTTAGAAATTAACATGGGAGACTACCACACAGTCTCTCTTCCCCATGAGATGAAAGCGTAGTAACGAGCCGCATGAGGAAGTACCTGATGCAACCCGACATCTACAAGACGGGACCAACTCTATTATGGACGAACTTGAGGTTGTTAATATCGGGAGTGAGGAATCTACACGACCCATCTCGATAAGCTCAAATTTGTGCACAGACGAACATGTAAATCTGGTAGACCTCCTCAAGGAATATCAAGATGTATTCGCATGGACATACGAGGAAATGCCTGGCTTGGACGAAAGAATGGTCACTCATCATCTACACGTGATACCCAGATCCAAAGCAGTCAAGCAAACCCCGAGACAATTCCGACACGATGTAGAAGAACAGATTAAGGTAGAGATTCAAAAACTACTAGCGGTTGGTTTCATCAAACCGATTCGCCACCCTACTTGGCTGTCCAACATTGTTCCAGTAAAAAATAAGAATGGTCAGATCAGGTGTTGTGTCAATTTTAGAGATTTGAACAAGTGTTTCCCTAAAGACGATTTTTTTCTCCCCAACATTGACATGCTGGTAGACGTCACCTGTGGAAATGGTATGTTCTCTTTCATGGATGGATACAGCGGCTACAACCAAATAAAGATGTACGAACACGACGCAAGTAAGACGGCTTTTAGAACCCCTCTTGGAAATTTTTACTATACTGTGATGCCCTTCGGTTTGAAAAACGCCGGAACCACGTACCAACGCGCTATGACCACCATTTTTCACGATATGATGCACAAGCAAGTCAAAGATTATGTAGATGATATAGTGGTCAAGTCAAGAACTCGGGCAGCCCATGCAGGAATTCTGTAGCAGGTATTTGAAAGATGTCGCGAGTACAAATTGAAGATGAATCCATTGAAATGTGCTTTTGGTGTTTCTTCTGGAAAGTTCATAGGTTTCAAGGTGACTACCGAGGGAATTAAAGTTGACCCAGTCAAAACACCAGCCGTCCTCACGATGCCACCACCGCGAACCGTGAAATAGCTCCAGAGTTTCATGGGTAAAATAAACTATATTCGTTGCTTCATACCAGGATTGGCTCAACTTGTTTCCTCATTTACCCCCTTACTGAAGAAAGGAGCAAGCTTTATCTGGACCACACTACAACAGGAAGCGTTCCGGAAAATTCAGCAAACATTATCTTCTCCAGCCATCATGAAATCACCCATACAAGGAAGACCGCTACACCTATACACTGCATTTAGCAACACTGTTGTCGAAGCTCTCCTCGCCCATGAAGATAACGAAGGGATTGAGCATCCTATATACTACTTCAGTTGAACATTAAGAGATGCCGAACTTAGATATCCCAAAGCGGAAAAGGCGTGCTTAGCTTTGATCCACTCCATCCAGAAATATAGGCATTACCTACTGTCCAATAAAGTGGTGATTATATCTAAATATGACCCGGTGAAGTTCCTCCTCTCAAAACTTGCCCTGATAGGGGGACCGACCAATGGCTCCTCCAAATGTCAGAATTCGATATAACATGCGCTTCCCCGAGAGCCATGTTAAGTGAATATTTTGCATATATTTAGTGTAGAATCCATGATATTAATTGCTTATATTCTTTCAAATTATTGTATATTACGTTTGTTTTGTCTTGTTTATGTTTTGCTAGGTGAATCATCCAAAAGAAGTGAATTAGCACTTAATTGTGCAATAAAAGAAGTTAGCCGCAAGCAGAGAAGGGCCAAAGACCAAGTGGAACTCGTTCGAACTTAGGATTGCATGTTATCATCTCGAAGAGGACGAAAATATGAAGCCAACGGCGAAATAATGGAGTCGTTCCGACGTCGTATGAAGATTTTATGGGCATTTGAAGTAAGAAAAGTTGCGCACAAAACATTGCTAAGGGGTGTCCACTTTACTAAGGGGTGACCTTCTTTCAAAGGAACTGCTAAAGGCAGTTTGGTTTTTTACAAAGGGGGAGGCTGGAATTCAAATTGTGTTAAGAGCACCCGACCATTCATTTCAGGCCTGCCACCATCATCTTCTTTCCCATCAACAGAACACGATGAGTTTCACGGAAAATCTCATGTTGTCGTACTGAAGGTAGTTGCCGTCGTTTGAGCTTGAGAGTATGGAAGGAAACGGAGGTTGCTGCCACTCATGGAAATGTGATAATGATCAACGGTGAAGTGAAAGAGTTTAACTACCGGCGATGAGCTTGGATGTGGTTGTTTCAGAGTTTTGGCAGGGTTATGAATGCCGTGACTATGCATAGACGTTGGTTAATAGGGAAGAGCTCTAACAGAATGGATAGGTAGCTGGTTTTGTTGGTCGAACATGGAACCGAGCTTTGCTGGAACGATAACTCAGTAGATGAAGACTGAGGTGAGCTCGATGTTGTCCATGGTGACAACAACTGATGTTGAATCAACCTTCACCAATTCCACCAATCACTCCTCCAATTACACCACCAAACTTTACCTAACATGGACTTCCTTGTTTTATACACCTACTCCACCAACCTTTACCTAACATTGACTTCCTTGTTTTCTTCATTTACCTACTCCATTATTTAATTAATGTAATTATTTAATTCTTGTAATGTTGGTTATAAATACCTCCCATTTTGGAGATAAAGAATAACAATTATTTTTGAGTTGAACCTTAAGTTTAACATGGTATCAGAGCTCCATGGTGAGTTGAGTGCTTTTTAGTAATAGTGAGTGCTTCGTTACTTCGATTGATCCTTCTTCCGCTGGCTTAAGGTTCTTGTTTTTCTTTATACACTTATTGAAACAAGTAAGTTGTACTACCGATTTTAGGATAAACTTGTTATGTTGAGTTTATGATTGTCCTTTTTAAATCCTACTTAAACTTGTTAATCCATTTATCTTGGACTAAGTAAGTTGTACTTCTGTTTTTTGTTTCGTACAAACAGTTATCATCTTTGATCAAGATTTTTTTATTTTAGCTAATTGAGTTTGTTTTTCTTATAAGCAAACCCATGTTAAGTTTGTTTTCATACATTTGGTTGATTTGTCAAACTTAATTTCTCTGTGCAAAAGAGAAAACTTGATTTGAATTTAAACTCTTACCGTTTTTACCGTTATAGGACTTGTTCCTCTTATTCGACTAATCATATAATTTTTAGCTGCTAGGTAGAATTTAGCCATTTTTTTTTTACCCCCCAGAAACAGTTGTGTACACAATTAGTTTATTTGTACCTTTTTTTTAGTCATTTGTTAAAAAAAAAAAAACGCTTGCCAAGTTTTTCGCAAGCTGCTTGCGACTTGTATTCATACTTCATATAATTTCTTCTTTAATCGTGATAATGTCTTCCGTTAGACGTTGTGTTTACTGTGGAAGCAATTCACACTTCGTGGAGAAATGTTTCAAGAAAATTGGCTATCCCGATTGGTGGGACGCCTATAAAATACAAATAAAGATCGACCAAAGAGGGGTAGATACATGTACTTCAATGATGACTACGACAACCGATACTCATTCTTCCGTGGTGGAATCTCATTCTTTGGTAAACCCGAACCTCTTCCAGCAATCAAGTAAGGTTGACATCTCTTTACTTTCTACTGATTCTGGAAAAGATCATGGTTGGATTCTCGATTCTGGTGCTACGGGTCATATGACGTTCGATGCCTCTATTTTGAAAGATCCGTTGCTACCTGCGTATACAACTATTTCCAACGCCAATGGTGTACCGTATCCGGTTACCGGAGCTGGGAGAGTTGATTTAACACCTTCCTAGTCCCTAGAACACACATTATTGGTTCCTTCTCTTTCAAATAATCTCTTGTCTGCGGCACAAGTAACCGCACAGTAAAATTATTTAGTACTAATCTACCCCACTTTCTGTCTTCTTCAGGATCTCGACAACGGGGAGATAATTGGGCGAGGTACTAAGAGAGATGGTTTATATTACATCGACGATGTTTTTGAAGGGAGATCTCTTTCAGTTAAAAGGTCTTCTTGTGCATCTAAAAATCAGATCTTACTGTGGCACCGCCGGTTAGGACATGCTTCTTTTGGATATTTGGAACACTTGTTTCCTGATTTGTTTAAGTCTTGCAAACTGTCAGACTTTAAATGTGATACTTGCATTCTTGCGAAGAGTCATCATACTACTTACCCAGATCGTTTCAGTAGAAGATACGTCCCATTCGATTTAGTTCATTCTGATGTCTGGGGACCTTCTCGTATTACCAGTACTTTTGGATTTCGGTGGTTTGTTATCTTCATCGATGATTGTACTCATATGAATTGGATCTATTTATTGAAGAATAAAAGTGATGTGGCTGATCGTTTTCGGGAATTTCATAAAATGATTCACACACAATTTTCAGCTAACTTAAAGGTCCTTCGTTCTGATAATGGTGGTGAGTATGTTAATGAAGTATTACAAGGATACTTTGGAGAACATGGAATTATTCATGAAACTAGTTTCCCGTCTACGCCACAGCAAAATGGTGTGGCGGAAATAAAAAATCGCCAGTTACTTGAAATTATGAGGGCATTCTTGATTGGGTCAAATATGAAGCCAAAATTCTGGGAAGAAGCCATTACTAGTGTAGTATATCTTCTTAATCGAGTACCAACAAGTGTTTTAAAATTTCAGACACCTTTGGACAAATTGGCTTCGTTTGTAATAATACCTTCTCATCTTAAGCTTCCTCCACGGGTATTCGGTTGTGTTGTTTTTGTACATCTGTAGAAACATCTACGTACAAAGCTACATCCTTGTGCTATCAAATGTGTTTTTATTGGTTATCATCCATTCCAGAAGGGTTATAGGTGCTATCATCCTCAAATTCATAAATTTTATGTTACTATGGATGTCACCTTTTCTGAGCAAGAAATGTTTTACTCATCCGATGTATCTGATTCTCCTCTTCAGGGAGAGAGTGTTATTGAAGAGTTGAATTGGATGGATTTGTTTCCGACTAATAGTGAAATAAATATGACAGCAAATGAAACAAGCATAAGTACACATCCAACTGTCAGTAGTTCAAGAATTGATGATATACAAGTCACGGAGCCGGTTCAAGAGTTCGATATTCCTTTTTCCGAAGAAATTGACTATCCTGCTCTTGAAGCTCCATCTCTCTCTTCATCAACAGTACCTACATCTAATTGTCCTTTTGTCGATGCCGATGTCCCTAAGGTAAGAATAGATTGTTTGATTAATACTAATAATACTTGTGAACTACCTGACACCAACAGGTACCAGTTGCCACCAAGGAGTAATCGTGGAGTTCCACCAGATCGTTTTTCACCTGAAGCAATAAGGAAGGTGAAATACCCTATTGCGAATTACGTGTCAACTCATAGATTATCAAAAGACGGAAAATCGTTTGTCAGTCAAATGGCAGATGTTACTATTCCCAGAACAGTAGAAGAAGCACTATCTAATCCGAAATGGGCTGGTCCTATGAAAGAGGATATGGTGGCACATAAAGAAAATGGTACAAGGGATATAGTCTCACTACCAGAAGGAAAGAAACCAGTTAGATGCAGGTGGGTATATACTATCAAGCATAACCCAGATGGCTCTATTGATAGGTATAAAGAAAGACTTGTGGCTAAAGGGTTTACCCAGACTTATGGTATTGATTATCAGGAAACATTTGCTCATGTTGCAAAAATCAACATTATTCGAGTATTATTGTCTTTGGCAGCAAATCTAGGCTGGCCTCTACAATAGTATGATGTAAAAAATGCTTTTTTACATGGTGACTTGTAAGAAGAAGTCTACATGACACTACCTCCAGGTTATAATGCTTCAAACAATGCTAATGTTGTGTGTAAGTTAAAAAAGGCTTTATATGGTTTGAAACAATCTCCCAGAGCATGGTTTGGTAGATTTCGCATTGCAATGAAGAAGTTTGGGTATATACAGAGTAATGCTGATCATACCTTGTTCCTTAAAAGAGTATGTGACAAGGTAACTGCTCTTATTATCTATGTAGATGATATGGTGGTAACAGGAAATGACCCTGAAGAGATGAGTAATCTGAAAAATTGCTTGTATTCTGAGTTTGATATGAAAGATTTAGGTGGACTTAAGTACTTCTTGGGTATTGAAGTTAATCGATCCAGAAAGGGAATTTTCTTGTGTCAGCGAAAATATGTGATTGATTTGTTGAAGGAAACTGGTATGACTGGTTGTACGCCAATTGGGTCTCCTATGGAACAAAATCATGGTCTTGAAGAATGTTCTGATCAAATACCAGCAGACAAAGGACAATACCAGAGGTTAGTTGGTCGCTTGATTTATCTTTCTCATACAAGGCTAGATATTGCTTATGATGTAAGTGTTGTAAGCAGATTTATGCATAATCAAGGTTGACAACACATGGATGCAGTCACCAGGATACTAAGATATTTGAAGTCCACACCAGGCAGAGGTTTGATGTTTTCAAAACATGGACATCTTGATGTATCAGGTTACACTGACTCAGACTGGGGAGGTAAAGGTGACAGGAGAAGATCAACATCTGGGTATGTTACCTTTGTTGGAGGAAATTTAGTGATATGGAAGTCTAAGAAACAACATGTTGTTTCCTTATCCAGTGCTGAAGCAGAATATAGAGCAATGTTAAAAGGCATTTGTGAATTGTTATGGTTGAAAAGGCTTATGGGAGAGCTTGGTTTACCATCTAAAAAACCTATGAAGTTGTTTTGTGATAATCAGTCAGCAATCAAAATTGCAGAGAATCCGGTGAAACATGATCGAACGAAGCACGTGGAAATTGATAGGAACTTCATTTATGAGAAACTTGAAGAAAAAATTATTGAAGTACCATATGTCCGAACAACACAACAGCTGGCAGATATTCTGACTAAGGCTGTATCAAATAATATATTTAACGATTCACTTGTCAAGTTGGGCATCTGTGACATATATGCACCACCTTGAGGGAGAGTGTTGAATCAACCTTCACCAATTCCACCAATCACTCCTCCAATTACACCACCAACCTTTAACTAACATGGACTTCCTTGTTTTCTACACCTACTCCACCAACCTTTACCTAACATTGACTTCCTTATTTTCTTTATTTACCTACTTCATTATTTAATTAATGTAATTATTTAATTCTTGTAATGTTGGTTATAAATACCTCCCATTTTGGAGATAAAGAATAACAATTATTTTTGAGTTGAACCTTAAGTTTAACAACTGAGACTGATGTTCATAAGTTGTAATGAGCATGAAGGGAAGGTGTAGTTGTGGTTCGATGGATCTCGATTAACGGACTTGGATCGTGCATGCAATGAACGTTGTTTCCTGTAATGGTGTTGAGTTTCGGTGGCTGGGACAATGGAGATGGCTGTGAATGAAATTCATAGAGCTCGAGTTTGACAGAGAAGGGTTATGACGCTATTGAAGATGGAGCTATGATATTTTTGATGGAGCTTGGCAGTGTCAACAAGAAACAGCTCGGATTTGGTTTTGGAAGAGTGTTTGGCATTGATGGTGGTCTGTGTTTTCCGAGGATGATAATTGAGCATGGAAGTAGTGACGCTGCTATTGAAGACGTAGCTCAGTTATGGAAGAAAGAAGAGTTTTGATCGAGTTTGAGAAAGAAGTGGAACGAGTCTGTGGTTGGTTAGAGTTGCGTATATAAAACCTGGCAGTAGAACTTACGGGAGACTTTACGGACGGGAAACCAAGCCGTTATAGAAAGAAGAAAATTGGTTCAAAACATCCAGGAGAACAATCGGTTGGGATATCCCATCCGTATATGAAAATAAGAATATGCCTGTCAGTCTCTTGGAACTGACAGGCCAATTTATGTTAAGAATAAGATATTGGGCTGGGCTTTACTGTTCATGTGAAGCCCATGAAGACTATTTGGACTTGTGGTTTGCTATATACACGAATTTGGCATTCTTTTGGCTAGTTTTTGGCTAGTTTTGGCAACCATTCGACCGGGATTCGAGCACGAGCATAACTACAATTGGGACACCTATATAAGAGAACTTCTAATATTTTTGGGAGAGAATCTTATAATTTTTAATCAAGTTTTGGAGAGAAGAACACAAGGGAGAAAAGCTAGGGTTTTGGAGCACTCTTCATCACCGTAACTATTTCTTTACTATTTTATTATATGAAACTCCTGGGTTTTGTTAGTACCATGAGTAGCTAAACTTCTTAGTGATTGGGGATGAATTCTAAGTTCTAGACAATGATTTGAGTTATTATATAAATCTTTGAAGTTCTTCACGTGATTATTGATTGTTTATACTAATTAGAATATTTATGATTAATTGATAGATTGTTTAGGTGTCCAACTGAACTAATTTGTTGATTAAATCAAATGCTAGTATTGAGTTAGGAGATAAGTAATAGTCGAATAACTCATACAAAAGTAGAGAAAACAAGACCTTGCAGATGGATTCTGTATAGCGATTGTGTGTTTAAACAACACTAGAAAGTGGACCTTGCGCTGAGAGTCTAACTACTAGGATCAATCTATAATTCACAAAATATAAAGCATTCGGAGAAATTACACCTTGAGTGAGCTACTACTAGGTGGTTTAGACGAATATAATCTGGAATTGAAGAGCTTTCGTACCCAGTGATATAAGGAATTTAGGGGATAGCACTGAGCTAGTTGTTATTCCACGGTTGGTAATAATTTGTGATTAATGGTATTAATGGATGAATATAATAACTTGATGACGGTTTAGTAACGAAGAAGGATTCCCTGATCATATTTATCTCCATTGCTTGCAATCTTAATTACTTTCATTGCTTTATTATTTATTTAGCTTTTAAAATCTAAAACAAAACCCCCCATTGTGACAATTTTGACAACTGAATCTCCCTGCTCTTCGTGGGAACGATCCTTACTTCCATTATATTACCAGTTAATTGTGTGGAAATAAGTAATTTAATTTGAGTGCACTCACGACACGCATCAAATTTTGGCGTCGCTGCCGGGGAGCGGTTGTTAATTGAGTTTTTATTTGTTTAGCTTATTTTTATATTTTTTATTTTGTTCTTGTGAGTCGTCATGTTTCCTAACGGACATAACATGTACGGAGCACAAGACCAATCATCATATTATAGTGGTGATCAATTTGGTTTTCAATCTCAATATTATGACAGCTACCAACCATTCTATGGGTATAATCAAAACCAATCTTTTGGCTATGATAAATATCCTATGGAACCTTATGGTTATTCTCATGCATATCAACAACCTTATGATGGGTATGTAAGTGAAAAACCACAAGGATGGGGGAATAGTTATGCTTCTAATCAAGATTCTTCTAGTCTTACAGATCTTATGCACCGATTTATGGATAATATGGATCGGAAAAATCAAAAGTTGGAACATCACATTCAAATGATAGATGAACGCGACCAGACAATGGAAAGTTATTCTCCTAAAGATAGTTCTTCTACTCTCGAAGATCTAATGCACCAATTTATGAATAGTTTGGATCGGGAAAACAAACAGCTGGATGAACACAACAAAAAGACTGAAGATACACTTCAAGAACTTCAAGAGGTTATTAACCACCTAAGAATAGAAATGGATCAAATTAAGAAGGGAATAACTAAGGAAGAAGTTTGGCCTCAAATCCAAATCAATTCCGACGTTCCCATGATCAATAATGGATATGCAATTCATGAGTATCTTGAAGATGAGCAACCTTTGGAAAATCCTTGCAATAATGGTAATGTTAATTCGACTCCGGATCATTATAACGATCACTCGCCTATTCAAAAGGAGGAGAATGAATATGACATAAACGTTGTTATAAATGGTGTAACGTACTCAAACAATGATTTTAGGATTTGCACCAATGAACTAGACTTTCTAGGAGATGATTCCGATTCCGATAATGAGGTTGTTGAAGAAATGGAGATTGAGAATGAAACCAAATTGGTTAAAGTCGTGGAAGACCCAATTGAGCTTGCCAAGGATTATAATGATGTTAAGATTTCGGTTGAAGCAGATGAAGAATGGCTAAATAGTTTGATAGAGGACCACGATACAAATGAGGTAAATAATTCATTGCAATTCTTTAAGAATGATGAGGATCCTGTAATACAAGAGATTGTGGAAGGTTTGTCGAATCCTTTGCATATTTCTAAATCTTTTGATTCACATCACTTAGGATTGAGTATTTGTGCTTCTAAAGTTTTAAAGGATTATTTTGTTCTAAGTATCCACCACTTGATGTGTTTGATTCTAGCATTGTGCAGGTTCACCAAGCTGAGGAACCTTTTGAAGTCCCCAAATTCTATGTTCTATATCCACTTTCGAGTGTGGAAAGAAATAAGTATGGGGGAAGCTTTCAAGCTATAACAATTTTATTATTCGTATTTTATGATAATCATTGTGTGAAGTTGTTACTTGAATTGCAGATTGCTTTCTGGGCAGACTACCAGATTTTCAGATTGTTGGTATATGGACGATAACAAAAGAGTCGGGATGGCGACTTTAAACCAAGCGCTGAATGGGAGGCAACCCATAGGTTTTGTATATTAAACTCTTCTATTTTTTATTATTTTTATTGTTTTCATATCATATTTTCATCCCCATGTTTAATTTCATTGAGTCCGTAAATTATTTTAGAAGAAAATTATGATGAATACCTTTTCGTCAGAAAAATTCAGACTGCGCGTAGTTCAGTCCAGAGACCATAACTATCATACCGTTTATCGAAACACTGTGCCCTTTTGAAAATTTGTAGAAAACACGTAGATGAACAACTTTTGTGAAATGGAGTTTTTCCAAATTCCTTACTAATTTGCACATGTTTTGCGTTTTATCTTCTGTTACATCAAAATTCAGAACTTTCGGTTTTACACATTGAGGAAAATGTGAAGTTTAAGTGTGGGGGAGTATTTTGCATATAGATTTTTCAAAATTTTGCACAAAAAACCTTCAACTTGTTGAGATTTTAGAGTCACTAGCATACTTCTAGGTATGTTTATATAGAGATTCTGACCGACATAACTGAACTTGGAAGTGTTAGAGAACTACATTTGAATATTCTTACGAATTGGAGTGTTAAATAATGGATTTAATCATGCCAGTGATGCAAATTAGGAGCATAGAGAAATGCATTATTAGATTTGATGATCAATCATTAGTGGAGACTACCTATTTTCATATCAACTAAGGTACCAGACCAAATTTTCTTTGTAGCTGACTAAAGAGCTTTCATTTGAGTGTGTGTCACCGTACGTTAATTCCGGGTAGAATGGTGAGCTACCCAACTTCACACCATTTTCAGCACTATTTTTGATCTCTTGAGTGCTAATTTTGTCAATCATTAGAGTGATGTCTATAGATGAAAACCATCTTCTTGTAGTTTGATTTGCAGTTAGCGCCATTACCTCTCTCGCCAACAACAGATCCATAGAAACACATCATCATCAACAAGTGGAGCGACATCAAAATCTAGTTGAAGACGTTTGAGGTTTATAAGCAACATTACAAAGAAGAGCAAATTTCATATCCAAGTAAAGCAACATACAATAAGCATATTTTTATATACATGTTGAAGACTTACATATAAATAGCGGAATTTTATATCAAAGTATGAAGACTTATTTACAAGAGCAAAGAAAATCAAAAGATGAGAGTTATTGAAGTTTATGATACGAAGACAATACAAGTTGTGAAGATCAAAGTGGTAATGTACTTCTTTCATGGCCATGTTAATTTTATTTCATTTTTTATTGTTTTAGTTGCAATCTCTTTTATAAAAATATATAAAAAAAAATACAAAATAATAATAATAATAATAATATATATATATATATACAAAGAGATTTGCATTCAGGTTGTTATTTGTTCAATAAGGCCATGTGGAAGAAAAATATATAAAGAAGTTTCAAGCAACAAGGAATTTGAAGAAAAGAGTTACAAATTGTCGAAGTTCTACAAGTTCAAGAGTTTATCATCAACAGTTGAAGACCGAAGACCAAGATGAAGAAGACGAGCCGAAGGAAGACGTTTCTATTGGATGTTGTGAGAGTGGTGTTTTCATCATTGCAATCAGATGTGAAGATGGTAAGTACTCTCATCCTTGCTATAGTGGTTGATTTCCTTTCTTAGAGATCATCAGAAAAATATTTTTGTTTTCCACGATTTTGTGGAGTCTCCAGAAATAATTCGGAAGGTCACCTTCCCACCATTCAACGTGTGTAGGATTCTCTCTTTATTCCTACCTGCACACATGTGAGACCCTAAAAAAGCCGTCTTATTGAGTGCAATAATCATAAAATCATTTTAAGTGAGGCATAAGTCGAGGCGAAATGCTTATTGATCGCTCTCAAACACGCGTTTCTCTCATTATGGTGTGGTTATTTCTCACTCAAGATTAAAGAATGAATATGTTCTTTGGTATTTCTAACTTCTTATTACTAGCATGCAGAAATTCTATGTCCTCATATCTCTTTGGATGCTTGGGAAGCTAGAACGCTTTGAAGTTGGTGTAGGTTTTGTGGGTATATCTCTAGTAAGCCCTCACGAGACTATAACTCGTCCACTAGGGACACCTAGGGGTTTAAAGGCCTGTTATTCATGCTAAGAGTAACCGTATCCTCGACGACATGGAGTTGTTATATTTAGATAGTTTGCTCAAGGACTAGCAAAATCCAAGTGTGGGGGAATTTGTTAAGTGCATATTTTGCATATATTTAGTGTCGAATCCATGCTAGTAATTGCTTATATTCTTGCAAATTATTGTATATTACGTTTGTTTTGCCTTGTTTATGTTTTTCTAGGTGAATCATCCAAAAGAAGTGAATTGGCACTTAATTGTGCAATAAAATAAGTTAGCCGCAAGCGGAGAAGGGCCAAAGACCAAGTGGAACTCGTTCGAACTTAGGAGTGCATGATATCATCTCGAAGAGGACGAAAATACGAAGCCAACGGCGAAAGAATGGAGTCGTTCCGACGTCGTATGAAGATTTTATGGGCATTTGAAGAAAGCAAAGTTGCGCACAAAACATTGCTAAGGGGTGACCTGATTTCAAAGGAACTGCTAAAGGCAGTTTGGTCTTTTATAAAGGGGGAGGCTGGAATTCAAATTGTGTTAAGAGCACCCGACCATTCAGTTCAGGGCTGCCACCATCATCTTCTTTCCCATCAACAGAACACGATGAGTTTAACGGAAAATCTCATGTTGCCGTACTGAAGGTAGTTTTCGTCGTTCAAGCTTGAGAGTATGGAAGGAAACGGAGGTTTCTGCCATTCATGGCAATGTGATAATGATCAACGGTGAAGTGAAAGAGTTTAACTACCGGTGATGAGCTTGGTTGTGGTTGTTTCAGAGTTTTTGCAGGGTCATGAATGTCGTGACTATGCAGAGACGTTGGTTAACAGGGAAGATCTCTAACAGAATGGAGAGGTAGCTCGTTTTGTTGGTCGAACATGGAACCGAGCTTTGTTGGGACGATAACGCAGTAGATGAAGACTGAGGTGAGCTCAATGTTGTGCATGGTGACGGCAACTGAGACTGATGTTCGTAAGTTGTAATGAGCATGAAGGGAAGGTGTAGCTGTGGTTCGATGGCTCTCGATTAACGGACTTGGATCGTGCATGCAATGAATGCCGTTGCCTGTAATGGTGTTGAGTTTCGGTGGCTGGGACAATGGAGATGGTTGTGAATGAAATTCATATAGCTCGAGTTTGACAGAGAAGGGTTATGACGTTGTTGAAGATGGAGCTGTGATATTTTTGATGGATCTTGGAAGTGTCAACAAGAAACAACTCGGGTTTGGTTTTGGAAGAGTGTTTGGCAGTGATGGTGGTCTGTGTTTGCCGAGGCTGATAATTGAGCATGGAAGTAGTGACGCTGCTATTGAAGACGTAGCTCAGTTATGGGGGAAAGAAGAGTTTTGATCGAGTTTGAGAAAGAAGTGGAACGAGTCTGTGGTTGGTTAGAGTTGCGTATATAAAACCTGGCCGTAGAACTTACGGGAGACTTTACGGACGGGAAACCAAGCCGTTATAGAAAGAAGAAAATTGGTTCAAAACATCCAGGAGAACAATCGGTTGGGATATCCCATCCGTATATGAAAAGAAGAATATGCCTGTCAGTCTCTTGGAACTGACGGGCCAATTTCTGTTAAGAATAAGATATTGGGCTGGGCTTTACTGTTCATGTGAAGCCCATGAAGACTATTTGGACTTGTGGTTTGCTATATACACGAATTTGGCATTCTTTTGGCTAGTTTTAGCAACCATTCGACCGGGATTCGAGCACGGGCACAACTACAATTGGGACACCTATATAAGAGAACTTCTAATATTTTTGGGAGAGAATCTTATAATTTTTAATCAAGTTTTGGAGAGAAGAACACAAGGGAGAAAAGCTAGGGTTTTGGAGCACTCTTCATCACCGTAACTATTTCTTTACTATTTTCTTATATGAAACTCATGGGTTTTGTTAGTACCATGAGTAGCTAAACTTCTTAGTGATTGGGGATGAATTCTAAGTTCTAGACAATGATTTGATTTATTATATAAATCTATTTTGAAGTTCTTCACATGATTATTGATTGTTTATACTAATTAGAATATTTATGATTAATTGATAGATTGTTTAGGTGGCCAACTGAACTAATTTGTTGATTCAATCAAATGCTAGTATTGAGTTAGGAGATAAGTAATAGTCGAATAATTCATACAAAAGTAGAGAAAACAAGACCTTGCAGAGGGATTCTGTATAGCGATTGTGTGTTTAAGCAACACTAGAAAGTGGACCTTGAGCTAAGAGTCTAACTACTAGGATCAATCTATAATTCACAAAATATAAAGCATTCGGAGAAATTACACCTTGAGTGAGCTACTACTAGGTGGTTTAGACGAATAGAATCTAGAATTGAAGAGCTTTCGTACCTAGTGATATAAGGAATTTAAGGGATAGCACTGAGTTAGTTGTTATTCCACGGTTGGTAATAATTTGTGATTAATGGTATTAATGGATGAATATAATAACTTGATGACGGTTTAGTAACGAAGAAGGATTCCCTGATCATATTTCTCTCCATTGCTTGCAATCTTAATTACTTTCATTGCTTTATTATTTATTTAGCTTTTAAAATCTAAAAAAAAAACCCCCATTGTGACAATTTTGACAACTGAATCTCCCTGCTCTTCGTGGGAACAATCCTTACTTCCATTATATTACCAGTTAATTGTGTGGAAATAAGTAATTTAATTTGAGTGCACTCACGACACGCATCAAGCTATCAAAGGACAAGCAGTCGCGGATTTACTGGTGACGTTTCCGGGAGAGAATACCATGGCACTACACGAGGATCTCCCTGGAGACTTTCCGGAAATCTCTTTCATCCAAGAAGAAACATGGCTACTATTCTTCGACGGATCAGCTACTCCTAACAATGGTACTGGAGGAGAAGGTGTGGTTCTAGTATCCCCAGCTGGTAAAGTATTCTCGCACTCCTTCAAGCTAGACTTCCCCTGCACCAACAATTCAGCATAATATGAAGCCTTTCTCATCGGGATGTCCTTAGCTAAACGAGCCGAAGCCACACATATGGAAATAAGAGGGGACTCTAAATTACTTGTCAACCAGGTGAACATGGTATACGAACTGAAAGAAGTAACCTTGGCCCCATACAGAGCCGAGGCATAAAAGCTTCTTAACTACTTCGCCGACGCGACCATAACACATATTAGGTGCAGCGGCAACCAACATGCTGATTGCCTAGCCACGCTAGCATCAAAACAACAATTTAAAGGTTTTGAGGAAACCCTGATAGTGAAGAGGCAAACCGTGGCTTCAACATGGCTTTCACAACCCGAAGAGGATGAAGCTGATGACTGGAGAACACCAATTATCTAAGAACTTAACATCTCACTTTTCCAGGGAAAGGTCAGTCTCAAAACCTTACATTATTTCTTCATGCTCCGAGGGGTGCTATATCATCGAAATCCAGACGGTTCCTTGTCAAGATGTCTTGGAGAGGGAGAAGAACAACAACAACTCAGCCGCGTCCACAATGAGATCTGCGGGAAAACATTAGTGGTAACACTCTATTAACGTTTGCAACACCTTGGATACTAGTGTCCAGAAATGGAAGCTCAATCTCAGTTACTTCAAAGAACCTGTTCCAACTATCAAGCGCCGCCACATCAATTAGAAGTTTTTAATATTGGTCACGCTGGGGACTGGCAGAATCCATACATCAGTTACCTTCGCGACGGCATACTCCCCACCAATAAGAAGGATGCAGACAAGATAAAACAAAGGTCCGAGAGATTCGTATTCCACGAAGGAATCTTATATCGTAAAATCTTAGGAGGAAGTTTGCTACGATGTTTGAACGAAACAGAAATCCCGATCATGTTGAAAGAGACGCACGAAGGCGAACATCAAGGAAAATTGAAATTATTTCTTCAGATACACGAGAGATACTACTGGCCAACCATGAAAGACGATGCAGCTGTTTTCGTTCAAAGGTGCAAAAAATGTCAAATTCACGGAAGCCTTATCCATGTACCGTCGACTCCCCTGCATTCGATAAGCAGTCCGTAGCCATTTCACAGCTGGGGACTCAACATCATTGGAAAGATCAGTCTGCCATCCTCAAAGCATCACGAGTACATAATAACATCAACCGAATATTTCACCAAATGGGTTGAAGCCATACCCTTACGAGGGACGAATGGAATCACAATCGCGGCATTCATTAAAGAGTACATTATTTGTCGATTTGGCGTGCCTAAACATATCATCACCGACAACGACACTCCTTTCGCCAACAAGAAAGTACGGGAGTTACTCAAAGAATATGGAATTAAGCAAGTCTTCACCACGGTGTACTACCCCCAAGGGAACGTACAGGCTGAAAGCACCAACAAAACTCTGATCTGAATACTCAATCGAACGGTGCATGACAATTCTCGGACATGGCATGAGAAATTTCCAATGGCACTATGGGTGTACCGAATATCACCAAGAAGTTCCACCGGGGCCTTTCACTACTCCCTTGTTTACGGCGCAGACGCCGTCCTCCCAGCGGAAGTCAAAATCCCATCGGCTAGGATTGCCGAAGCAATCAGAGTTCGATGGGATGAAGCTGAAGCATTGAACGCCAGAGTTGAATAATTAGACAATGTAGATTTCAGAAGATCCAAGGCGGAAGAGAACGCACAAGCATACATAAATAGGGTTTCCAGATCATATAACAAAACCGTGAAGCCTCGGGTTTTTCAAGTGGGAGATTTGGTAATGAAGACTGGCAAACACATTCAACAAGACGCGTCCGCACCAAAATTCTCCGCAAAGTGGGAAGGGCCTTATGTAGTCACGAAATCGTACACCAGTGGGTACTACAAAGTCATTAAAGAAGACGGAGGGAACCTGGAAGCAGTCATCAACGGAAAATGGCTTAAGGCATACTACACCTGACAATCACCTCGCGCCCCGCCATATCACAAACAAAAATAGCCAGGCATTTTTCCACTTTTATTCCACATCTCGGATATCAAGTCTCTTTCCTTTGTTTGATTGAAGTAAATCAATAAAATTCTCTTATTTCTAAAAAAAAAAAAAAAAAAAAAAAAAAAGAGCAAAAACATGCTTAAAACCCAAAAAGAAACCAAACATATCACAACTACATAACTCAGAAAAGCTCATCCAACAGATTGTAATCCCTCGAAAGCATCATCTTTAACCGGCTTTGATACCTTTCATTCCTACTCTTCAAGTTTCGGATTGATTCTTCCACCTTTTGTGACTCCATGGACAGAGCTTTCCCCTCTTCCGGAATAAATTTCGTAGAAGGGACCACGCCAGCAAGAATACCGGCTCTGTCGACTTTCACAATGTCAAGACGATGTCGCAACCAACTAACATTGAACTTCAGAGATTCACAGGAAGATACCATGTTCTCCCACTTTTGAATGGTTGCTTCTGCGACAGCACGGATAGACATACTCTCCATTTCAATGACCATTGGCAAGAGATAATTCACTATGGAAACTAAAGCGGATGAACAATATTGCACCACAATCCTAGTGGCAATATGGCCATATATCCTCCATATCTTTGTGTAAAGAGTCTCGAATTCTTTCCGTACCAGAAACCCACCAACGTTTTGGTAGTTAGAGGAAAGACACCTCATGTGGGTTCCGAACGAAAAACCTGCATTGGGATACTCATGACAAGAAATCCCTAAGTCAGCGTTCTTCAGGTCTGCAGCGATTGGTAGGATCGGGCTCGAAGAAAAAGGGGTAGCCAAATCATCTTCATCAATAATAAAACACAGAATATTTTGTCATTCATCAGCAAATAATAAAACACATGTTGATCCATAAGAACATACCGGTATGATCTTCATGACACGAATGACCCGGATGAGGGAATTTTTGTAAAGGTCAGGCCTCGCGCGTTTGACTGGAGAACTTAGTTGGCTCGAGGATGATTCACTTCTGATCGACATGATGAAGAAAGGTGGACTCAACGAGAGGAAATATTTGTTGTAAAACTGGGAAGACGATGCACCTTCACCGGTATAAGTACTGTGGAAACCCTAAAGGAAGAAAGAGAAACACAGACTGAATAGGCGAAACATGATGACATCACGACCAGGAAATCAGCCTCAAACGAGACCCCTCATCAAGACCCTAATGAAAGCCAGGAGAGACAAGAGGGTATGATACTTTAAACATTTGAAAGAGGAAAGGACTTCCTATTTGAGTCAAGTAAGGAAAAGAGGCAATTGGGCCCTGAAGATGAATCACCAAGCCGCCCACGCCAAGCCGTCCGTACGTGCCTTACCATGACCGCACCACACCGAGTCGTCCGTTGCATTGTCGTGGCCCCATCATGCCAAGATGTTCGTGCCATGACTTTTCATGCCAGCATTATGGTGTTCCCCAACCAAGATGATGAGTAGCCAGAATAAACCGAATTTTTTTGTCTCGCCACTCCACGGTCTGCATCTCCAGTACAATTTATGCAAGGCCGCCAACACGGGAATCATGAACTCTCCTTACCTCTTGAAAAAGGTTAGTCGGACTTTCCTGACCATCTTATCACAGCTTGTTTTTTCGATTTCTTATCCTATCCTGTCACCATCTTATGCTTACCTCGCAACGACGCTCCCGTTCCGAGCTAAGCAGAGACTTAATGTTGATGGTGGTTTTTAGACTAGGGTTAAAACCGTAAAACCGCACAACTGACGTGACGTCATTATGACCATAATCACATTTATTGAACCATTTAATATGTCTCCGAGAAAATTACCAGGGTACCATTTTTTTATTACTAGTTAGGGTTTCAATGGGAAAAAACCCTAATTCCCACGCCACATGTGCCAATGGAAAATCGTGCCAGCCACACCTACCGCGCCAAGGCATGCCAACCATGCTAGCCGTACCCCTGTGCCAACGGCAAATCATGCCAGCCACACCTACCGCGCCAAGGCATGCCAACCATGCTAGCCGTGCCCCATGTGCCAATAGCAAATCATGCCATCCACAACTATCGTGCCAAGGCATGCCAACCATGCTAGTCGCGCCCCATGTGCCAATGAAAAATCGTGTCAGCCATACGTACCGTGCCAAGGCATGCCAACCATGCTAGCCGCACCCCTGTGACAATGGAAAATCATGCCAGCCGCTCCCCATGTGCCAATGGAAAATCGTGCCAGCCACACCTATCGCGCCAAGGTATGCCAACCATGCTAACTGCACCCCAATGCCAATGGCAAATCGTGATAGTCACACCTACCGCTCCAAGGCATGCAAACCATGCTATCTGCACCCCTGTGCTAATGGAAAATCATTCCAGCCACACTTACCGTGCCAAGGCATGCCAACCATGCTAGCCACGCCCCATGTGCCAATGATAAATCGTTCCATCCACACGTACTGCGCCAATGCATGCCAACCATGCTATCCGCACCCCTGTGCCAATGGAAAATCATATCAGCCGCGCCCCATGTGCCAATGGAAAATCGTGCCAGCCACACCTACCGCGCCAAGCCATGCCAACCATGCTAGTTGCACACTTCTGCCAATGGCATATCATGCCAAACACACCTACCACGCCAAGGCATGCCAACCATGCTAACGCGCATTTCCATGGCCCCATGCCAACCTAGCTGCACCACCATGCTGGCCTTCCCTATGCGGCTACCCAAACGAAGGCGTGCGACAATCAACGGCCGCCCTTCAATAACATGAGCAAATACTAGTCGTCCAAGGTTACCAGACAACACATGGTAACCTTTGACCCAAAACCCTAGCTTGGTTACGATGCTAGCTTGGTCATGCCAAACCTTTGGCCCCACCATGCCAAACCTTTGGCCCCACCATGCCAACCCAAACTGCGCCTTACCTTGGCCCTAGTCATGCTAGCCGCACCACGTGCCAACGACATGCCAAACCCTTGGCCCCACCATGCCAAGTCAAATGTACTTTCCTTGGTCCTAGCCATGCTAGCTGCACCATGTGCCAACGGCATGCCAAACCCTTGGCCCCACCGTGCCATGCCAAACGCACCTGACAATGGCATGCCAACCTGGACGCGCCACCAGGCTGGCCTTCCCTATGCGGCTACCAAAACGAAGGTGTGCGATAATCAATAGTCGCCCTTCAATCTCAGGAGCAAATCCTAGCTATCCAAGGTTACCATACAACACATGGTAACCTTTGGTCTGAAACCCTTGTTTAGCCATGCCAAACGCACCTTGCAATGGCATGCCAACCTAGCCGCGCCACCATGATGGCCTTCCCTCTGCGGCTACCAAAACGAAGGCGTGCGAAAATCAACGGTCTCCCTTCAATCTCAGGAGAAAATCCTAGCCATCCAAGGTTACCAGACAACACATGGTAACCTTTGGCACAAAACCCTAGTTTGGCCATACCAAACACACCTGGCAATGGCATGCCAACCTAGTTACGCCACCATGCTGGCCTTCCCTATGTGGCTACCAAAACGAAGGCGTGTGACAATCAACGGTCGCCCTTCAATCTTAGGAGCAATCCTAGCCATCCAAGGTTAACAGACAACACATGGTAACCTTTGGCCCGAAACCCTAGTTTGTCCATGCCAAATGCACCTTGCAATGGCATCCCAACCTAGCCGCGCCACCATGTTGGCCTTCCCTATGTGGCTACCAAAACGAAGGCGTGAGACAATCAATGGTCTCCCTTCAATCTCAAGAGCAAATCCTAGCCGTCCAAGGTTACCATACGACGCATGGTAACCTTTGACCTGAAACCCTAGTTTGGCCAAGCCAAACCGCGCCAATAGCATGCCAACCTATCCGCGCTACCATGCTTTCCTTCCCTACGCGGCCACTAAAACGAAAGCGTGCGACGATCAACGGCTACCTTTCCTCTTAAGATGCAAAATATCGACCGTCGAAGGTCACCAAGCCAGTAAGTCTCCCAAGCTCGACTTTCCAGGAAACAACAATATGCTACATGTTTTCCACAAAACATTCAAGACATCAACACATATCACAAACTGGGGGATCATCTTTGGGTATTGGTTTGGCAGTTTATAGCATGCGGCGTACACTACGCCCTTCATAAGGATGAGGCGGTTAGTAAATACAAGGAGTTAATGGTGAAACTCTCTTTTTACGGAATATCAATTCCATACGTTAACGGTTTTATGGAACATAAATTCCATGCGTTAACAGTTATCACCTCCTCCCATTTACTCACCCATTATTCCATTCCTTAATGAGACCAGAGTACGTTTCACTTCGACTTGTATAAATAGGTCTTACCTATTTCCACTGAACAACAAGTCCGGTCAGGAGCATACACCACTCAGAAAACGTTTACTAGCTTTCTATCTGTTAGCTTCCCACTTTTTGATACAAGTCGTAACACAACTACTCTTCCAGAATCAACTATTCTGTTCTCATCACTTTCCTTGATTCCCTCCCTAAAACCAACCCATTCTCCTCCACTTTGTGACCAAAGCAAGTCTGGAATGACCATTTCTTGGTTTAGGCCCGACTTGTACAGATTGATCTCTCGAATCTAAAGTATTCCCTTGCAGTACATTGTTTAGGGTTTAAATTTGTTTCTCACCTACACACCCGAAATTACCGAAACCAGCAGAAACTATTTTCACCCTCAAACACTCGCTTATCTATTTCTTGAAATGTGTGTTGGTAAAGCTTTCGCTTTAGCCAAGTTTATCTTTGCCTAGTGACGAAAGTCATGTTATGTTTCAACCACTTTAGAAATTTCTCTAACGAAAACTAGTTCTTGAATAACAATTATATGACGTCCTCTGAGAATGTTTCAATGATTAAAATGAGAGTTTAGACAATATAACCACCGGGGGATATAAACATTGTTGTGGTAACACATATATGTATAAGTCCTTATGCACTTGAACCGAAGTTTGCGAACTTTGTTGATCAAGTGAAAACCGGAACTTGAGCAGTCAACCCAGTCCACGAACGAGTGTAGTTCTCGAACCTGAGAATTTCTGCTGGAGTTGAAGCTTGGTTTCAGTCCGCGAACTGATGGAAGTTCTCTAACCCGAGAATTTCTGCTGGAGTTTGTGAACTCCAACCGGTTACTTAAGTCCGCGAACCCAGTCCGCGAACTTGAGTGGTTATGTCTAAAAACGATGTTCGTGAACTTATTTAAATTATCTTAGGAATGCTATTGCAAACCATGGCTTTATAGTTCATGAATCGAGTCGAGTGAATCACATCGTTTTTGTTTTAATTGTGTCTTGTGTAGTACATAAGATCTCATTGCAATTGAACAACTCTCTAACTAGTTCATTTGAGTCATTTGGACTAGTTATGGTGAAGAAGAATATGGTTGATATGAAAGTTATCATTTGGCTAACCATTTGGTTGACTAATCTTGAACCAACTAGTGTACACGTTTGGGTACGGTTACATAAACCGAAAATCGTCAAGTACATGTGTGTATGGAAAGCTAAGTTATCGATCTAACGGTTGAGAGATATTAATTTTCATCTAATCAGGTTTTCATCTAACGGTGAATATTGAATGCTTTGTTACTAAGCTAACATTGATTGCAAACCCTGATTAGAAAGACTATATAAGGGAGAACTCTAGCAACTAGGAAACCTAATCCCCACACGTTCTGTGTGATACTAGTTTGCTAACCTAGAGTCGATTCTCCTTTAACCTTTGGTTTTCTTCTTCTAAAACCAGGTTAACGACTTAAAGACTTCAATGGGATTGTGAATCCTACCGATACTACTTTTCTTATAGTTATGTGATCTGATCTTGCTATTTTTATCATACGACTACAATTATAATAATTGGCTTGAGATTTCTATCTCCGATAGTCAAGATATAAAAGTAATCACAAACATCTTCATCTCATCGTTTGTGATTCTGCAATATCTTTTTTCGTTGCGTCGATTAAGACTATTGTGAGGTGATTGATAAAAATGAGCTGTTCTTCGGGAATATAAGTTTGGTTTTATTGATTGGTTCCTGTTCACCTTGATTTATCAAAAGACGGAACAAAACTCATAGGTTTATTCGTGGGAGACGAATTTATCTATCTTGTAGACTTTTCTGTGTGAGACAGATTTGTTTGCTAAATTCTTTGACTTCGGGTCGTAACAACTCTTGGTTGTGGGTGAGATCAGCTAAGGGAATCAAGTGCGCAGTATCCTGCTGGGATCTAAGGCGTATGAGCATAACTGTACCTTGGATCAGTCTGAGATTGATTGGGGTTCAACTACAGTCCAGACCGAAGTTAATTTGGAGTAGGCTAGTGTCTGTAGCGGCTTAATACAATGTATGTTTAATCTAGACTAGGTCCCGGGGTTTTTCTGCATTTGCGGTTTCCTCGTTAACAAAATTCAGGTGTCTGTGTTATTTCTTTTCCGCATTATATTTTTATATAATTGAAATAATACAGGTTGTGCGTTGTTCAATCGATTAGAATATCCAACCTATTGGTTGTTGATTTAAATCGATTGACACTTGGATATTGGTCTTTGGTACCATCCAAGTCATCTCTATTTGATTAGACTCGCGAATCATATTTTCTTGAGTAAATCAAATCGAGAGATTGAGATAATAACTCCTTGAGTATTTTCTATTGATTGAGTCTAGTTGATTCTCTAGAAAAACAACTCGGAGTTGTCCATACAGATTGTTAATCGAAATATTATGTGACGTTGTTAGACCCCCGCTTTTCAACATCAAACTTACCTGAAACAAAATTCTAAAATATAAAGCGAGCTATATAAAACAAAAAAAAACTTAAAATAAAATAAAATTTGGTTTCATCAGTTCTTATGTAGCCTAGCTAAATTGAGGCCTATAGCTATTAATTGGGGCCTATATCTAGATGACAAAAAAGTTCATTAGAAATCACCTACACACCACCCCTTATCAAAATAATTACCTAACTACCTATTTTATCCCTAAATAATTAGCACTAATTAATCGTATTAGGGGTTAATTTTGTTTTGGATGTGAGATTAACTAATGTTAGAGAGTTCATCAAAACATCAAACATTTTGATTTTTTTTTTCGTAAACGCTACTCATAATCGGTTTACTTTCATTGACTTGTAAACCGATCCTGGATTGGTATTTACGAATTAACAGAGGACATCTATAATCGGTTAAAGTTGACATGTTTATAATCCGATTTAGGTAATCGGATTTTACTTATAACATATATAAACTGATTATTTCCTGCTATTACCAATTTTTATTCATTGCATTATTATTGTAGGATGCATTTAGCACATGTATCAAGCCTTTAAACCCCTAAGCGACCCTAGTGGACGAGTTATAGTCTCGTGAGGGTTTACATAGAGGTCTACCCACAAAAACTTCTAAAACCATCAATCTTCTTCCTTCGAAGACGATACAACATCCAAGTATTCTGGGTTATCCTCCGAGATTCTTTCTGCCAAGAAGTGATAACTTGCATCGAAAGCGAATACTTCCCCATTTTTCTCCAAGTAGCGCGCTTTCACGACTTCATGCTACAAAAACACAAAAACAAACTTACATTTGTTAGTGGTGTTTCATTGGAAGATAAAACAACATGGGTTACGTAAAAAAAAAACCACAAAATTACTTACAAATTGTGCAATGGACAAGGTGAAGGGGTGAGTGTTAAAAACCCGAGGTTGGAGAGCCAAAAAAGTAAGTATCGCTTTTTCTATGACTAGGTGCCTAGTGTGGATTTGTTGAACACTTCTTGCATTAGTATTCCTAAACTCCTGGATAAATTTGTTGTGTACCCTCGCCCAAAAGGTTGTGGAATCCTCCCTTTCGGAGGATTGACGTCTAAGTCGATTTTCCGCATACCATGCTTTGGTGATTGTCAAATGTTCTGCGGAGTCAAATGATGCCATTTCTTTTATGTATATGTATGAAATGAGTAGTTGTGGAGTATATGGAGTGAGGGGGAATAAAATGATCAATTTTGGGGCAAATGGGGTCCAAGGGTGAGGTCTCTATTTATAGAGAAAGTCCCTAACTGCTATTTTTTTGAAAAACATGAAATAATTTGCTATAATCGGTATTTTGGGAGGTCCGTAAAACCCTATTGTGTTGATATGCCACAAGGAATCGGTTGTTCTTGCGACCAACATAAACCGATTAAAGATATGTTAGATTTTGAATTTTCACCGACGACAATCGGTTTATATATTTTAGTATGTGATTCGATTCTTGCTTGAAAAACATCCAGGAAAAATTGCTTGAACAATCGGTCTATGTTGACATATCGAGTAGACTGATTGTTGGCATGTCAGGCTAGTATCAAATTAAACATTAAGTGCATTAAGTTCAACACAAAGATCATCCAAAATATAAACATGAACCACACAAAGATCATCCAAAATACAAACATCAGCCATCCCAAAAGACTAAAAACAACCAAAGTCTTATAAACTTAAAGTTTTAATATTTAAAAGTTAAACTTAAAAACTTAAGGAGCACCAAGAGCATTTGCAGCAGCAACAACATCAGGAGCAGCAGCAGCACCACCAGCAGCAGCATCAGGAGCAGCGCTGCAGCACCACCTGCAGCAACATAATCAAGAGCAGCAGCTTCTGCATCACCCATGGCTATACATTCAGCAATTTATTCAAACATACCTTCCGATTCTTGGTGGAGATCCCTCTCAGCTGAAATAATGTTTCTCCTCATCCGAGCGAACCTCGTGACCTCAACAACCTCTTCCAGTGCCAGCTTATCAATCAATTCCAGCGCTTGTTCAAGATGGGTCTCACCTCCGAAAGCAAACTTATATAGGCTTCTCTCTGGAACTCTTTGTGGTTTCCTCAGAACATCCTCCAAGGTTACCTCTCGATTGTAAAATGCTAGGTGTCCAAATTCCATTCTACACAAAAATTTAACAAAAATCAAGTAAGAAATCGGTACATATAGAAACAAAAGTAATCTGATTCTGAAGAGACTACAAGAATCGGGTTATGTGGTACATGTATAAAACCGATTCTGGCAAGGAAGATGAAAAGACTACGTAATCGGATTATACATATTACATATATGAACCGATTCTGGTGATGTATTTTCATATTTCATTTCTAACACAAAATCGGTTGATGTTAATCATCATGTAAACTGATTACTGTGCACGCTTTTCATGGCCGAAAACAAACCCCATAATCGGTTTATTCGATATGTCAATAAAAATCGATTCTGGGTGTAATCAGAGTTTTAATTTGTCAAAAACGAAGATTTGAACATGTAAATAAATAAGATAAGAAGAATCATAGAATGGTTGATGGAGATTTACCTTTTTCTTGTGTGGATCGAAGATTCGTTGGAGAAGAAGTTGAAAATTAGGGTTTTGAGAATTTGGAAAGATTATGATGAAAATAGAAAGTTTTTTTAGGTTTAGGTTTTTTTATTTTTGGATTTACTGAAAATGAAAATATTAGTATTTATATGAGAGAGTTTTAAGAATTAATGTGGGGGTAAATTAGTATTTTTTGAAAGTTTGGGTGCCCAAAATAGTTTGGTGGTGTGGGAAGGAAAATTTGATAGGCCCCAATTAATAGTTATAGGCCCCAATTTAACTATGTTATATAGAGCAATTCATTAATTCAAATTATTTACGATATTATGCATCCTATCGAATTCAATCATCTAGACCGGGATGGTGTTTGGAATCGATTAGAGTAGAACGTGGTTTGAACAATGAATATACACCTCCTTCGAATGACTTCCTAGAATAAAGCGTCTGCATCTACGTTCGTCGAAGTTGTTGCTTAACAAAATAAATGATGCCATAGTTATAGTTGTTGCTTCACAAAATGAATGATTATTATTATTGTTATCATGCATTACAAGTTCTTTACGTGCATCTCACTCGAAACGAACTCTCTCTCTCTATAAAAAAGAATAGAGTTTTAGCATAACAAGAACAAAGAATAATATCCCACAAACACACGTGACAAACACATGATATCACTATCACAGATTAAATCCAACGGTCACAAACACGTTTGCGTTTTATGATCTTCATGTATGGTATGTTTTGGTATGCAGAAATCCGTATGTATTGGGTCTTCAACTCTTCATGTAACTTTCAAAGACTTTCTCATTTCCCTCTCTTTATAAATCAAGCTCCAGAAATCTCAGGAACAAATGCATGTCTTCGATCAACATTACTCAGGTAATTTCCATGTTTTCAAACCCATTTCTTTTGACTTGATTTTGAGAAACTCTTCATCCGAGTTTTCAGAATTTGGTTTTTATTTTCTTTTGGGCATTAAATTGAACAGTTAAAGGGCTTTGCTGTAAAATGTTTTAATGGGTACTGAATTTATGTGATTTTGTGCTCGAATTGGATTTTTTGGCATGTTGGAGCTGTATTGTTAAAAAAGTTCACTTACATTTATTGTGTTACATTATCAAGTTGGGATTTTCGAAGGTTAATCGGTTTCTTTGAATTACGGTTATTTTGGAAATTGGGTATTGGTTTCGTTGAATTATGGTTGTTTTGGAAATTGGTAGTATGTAAGTCTGAATGTTGTTTAAATCTAGTGTCTTTGAACTTGGGGAGTCAATTTCACGATAATTTTGATTGATGAGTAGGAAAAGGTTATCATTTTATTGAAAGCATGTAAAATGGATAAAATAATGATTCTTCATTTGGCTTCTGCAAGTAATGTAAATTGACCATATTATCTGAGAGTTTGATCCCTCAGCGTGGGGAGAAACCGTAATCTGTCATTTGGCTAGTCTTTGCAGTGCGCTTTTTGTGCCTTTGAATCGTGAAAGAAAGGATGAAGAAGTTGTAATTCAGACAGCTTGTAAAAACTTTTCTAGTCATGGTCGAATCAACATGGACACAACTTACGGTCGTCACTGTTACAAAAGACAAAATGCAGATATAATGATTTTATCACAATAATATCAATTTAGAGATTAGTGGTTTGGAGTCTTATAAAATCCTCAGGCGTTAAGTCCACTGACGAGCGGACACCGGAAATATTGATGTTCTTTTCTCTAGTCTAGGAACAATATTCATACATTGTCTGGTTTTCCTTCATCTTCTCTGGGTTAAGTTGAATTCCACTTCCGCACTTCTAACTTCTAAGTAGGTTTGCTAATTTGGTGCAGAACTTTTTTTGATTGTAAAGTAAATTGGTCAAGTTATTTGATTGGAAAGTAAATTGGTCAAATGAGGGCAGTTTCTTCGTGCTTTGCTGTGCTGCAAGGACCCAAAGGCAGATCCCTATGTATACTGAAAGAAAATGTGTTTGTTCAACCGATGTTTGTGGCCAGTATTTGGTCACGAAATTTCCATACGTTCCGTGCACTAAGAAATAGTGTAGGAAAGAGATTTGGGTTTAAGTTGGTGGCGTCTGATGCCTGTAAAGCTTCTCGAGATGATCCCAATACTGGAAGGTTGAAGCAGCGGACAGTGACCACAAAAACAGAAAGAACGAGTAACATAACACGCAGCAGTAAATCATGCGTCATCAGGCCCAGTGAACTTGGGGAAGAAACGGTTACAATGGGCACTAAGTTAAACTTATACAATTCAGAGGTGATAGAAACTAAAGATATTAAACATTATGATGTTCAACCAAAGGTTGAAGGGAGCAAAAAAAGTGAGAGGCTTGTGACAATTTTTGTTTTTGATACTGAAACTACAGGCCTCCACCGTGAGAATGAAAGAATTATTGAGTTCGCACTTCGAGATCTTAGTGGAGGCAAGGACAGTACACTACAAACCCTAGTCAATCCTGAACGGGACATCCTTAATGACCACATTCATGGCATTACAACTAGCATGGTGAACAGGCCAGATGTCCCAAGGTATGTCATTTGTTCTGTCCTTGTGGCATTATATCGTAATAGTGGTTTCTCTTATATTTCCCTGCCAAATGAAGCCTCTCGTGTTTGCTCGTGTTCTCAAACTTCTAAAAAGCAGTCTCTTCTGCTTCAATCTTATTACTGATGCACACTTGCTATTTGCAGGTTTTCTGATCTGATTCCAATCTTACAGCATTATGTGAAAACTCGCCAAATCCCTGGCACACCTATTCTGTGGGTTGGTCATAATGCCCGTGTTTTTGACGTGCCTTTTCTGATCAGTGAGTTTAGTCGATGCTCCATGGAGATTCCTTCTGACTGGCTGTTTCTAGATACACTTTCTCTTGCTAGGGATCTGATGAAACTAGAGGGTTTGTCTCTTTGATCTCCTCGAATTATGTGATCTTTCAATGTTTCCAATTCCTGTTTTGTTTTCTTTTAAGTCTCAAATTTCGCTGGCTAATTACTGTAAGCATAACTTGTTTAACAGGATCAAAGCTTACAGGTAAATCTGTACAAGCACTTCGTGAATACTATGGAATTCCATGGGTTGGTAAAGCTCATACTGCAATGGCAGATGTGAATATGTTGTCAGAAATACTACGACATATGACTATTGACTTGCAGCTTCCAGCTTCTGCACTTTTAGAAAGATCTTTCACGGCCTCCGACATAATCAATGCGAAAAAGAAGAAAACCACCACAAGCTAGTTTCTTCTTTTCTTTTGTATACTTACTCTTGTATCAGCAATTCATTGTAATATTTATATTCAATTTCAACTAAACAACTGTGTATTCTAGCTTTCATCCAGCAAAGAAAACAATATTTCATATCCAGAATCAGATTTTACATCCATGTTAGAACTTCAAAACTGTTTCATTTCCCACCAAACTGATAGTTTTTCGGTGTTCTTACTTAATCAATTTCCATGTTCTAAGACAACGAGGCCTGCCGTTTTATTGTCGATGGTGATTGCATTGATAATATGGTGTCAAGAAGAATGGGGGCTTCCATGGATATAGAGATGGATTGGCATCCTTGTCCGGTACAAATAGAGCGTGTCAGCGAGGGGACGATTACTTGTGTTGGTGTTTGCAAATTTCATTCTCAATCGTGAGGTCGTTGACATGGACATTTGTCATATCGTATTGGTTGTTTGATGTTCGCGCAACGCATAGTCGGTGTGGAGACATTTGTGAGTTTATGATGGAAAATACCAAGGTTATGCTAGTTATGGATAATCGGCCGTCAGTGAATCGAACGAGGTGGTGGCTTTAGACAACGCACTTGTTACAACAGGTGAGGGCAAGTTTTAAGACAATCTTGGCGAAGATGACCACGAGGTCCACGACGTAAGAAGTGATGTCCAAGCAGCTAACCAAGTGAATAAAGTCGATGGGAAAAAAACGGTTCAGTCCAAAACCCCCCTCAAATATACGGATTAGTCCACACCGATCCGACTAGGAACAGATTAGTCCAAAACTAATTTGAAAATGTGTAAAGACGCTGCTATCCTTCGCACGCGTCTCATACAGCAAACGTGCGGCGAATTAAAACATTTTTGTAACTGACACAGTTAATGTGGAAGAGACACGTTGGTTCAAAAAAAAACTGGAAAAAAAAACGGAAATGTTAGTAATTCATTTAGCAGAAGAGAGAAGATTAAAAAAACTCAGAAAAAAGAAAACCAAGAGATAACTTTAACCTAAAATCCAAAATCGAAAATCCAAACCCTAAAGTTTCGAAATCAAACCTTGGATTTTCAAAGAATTGATGAATACTGAGAGCAAAGTAACATAATGGTGATTCCTAAAAACCCAGTTGCAAAGCGAAAATCAATGAAGAATCTCTTCGATACACAGCAACAGTTCAAGGAGATTCTACAAAATCACCACCACCGAAGACGAGATCAAAATTTGTAGCAATTTCAACATCAACAGTTCAAGGAGATTCTTCGGAAGCAACAAGACCTAAGAAGAAATCAAAATCTGTAGCAATTTCAATGACAATAAGTTGAAGGAGATTCTTCAAAAGCACCACCACCTAAGAAGAAATCAAAATCTAAAGCAGTTTCAACAAGAGTTGAAGGAGTTGGTTCAAAAACAAAAAAAGGGTAATGCTACTTCAAACTCTTGTCCATCTATTATGTTTTACCAGTGTACAGATCTGTACACAGGCATGCTATATCAAGTTTTTGTGTTCTGATGTGTATGATTTCAGGCTGTTGTCCATCTCATGTTGCTGGTGTGTAGAGATATGTACACCAGCATGTTGTTGCAGTCTTTGTTTCACAGTTTTATCACCTTTTTTTGCAATTTTTATGTGGTTTGTTGTGGGTGTGTAGAGATATGTACACCAGCATGTTGTTGCAGGCTTTGTTTCACAGTTATATCAATTTCTTTGCAATTTTTATGTGGTCTGTTGTGGGTGTGTAGAGATATGTACACCAGCATGTTGTTGCAGGCTTTGTTTCACAGTTTTATCACTTTTTTGCAATTTTTATGTGGTTTGTTGTGGGTGTGTAGAGATATGTACACCAGCATGTTGTTGCAAGCTTTGTTTCACAGTTCTATCAATTTCTTTGCAAATTTTATGTGGTCTGTTGTGGGTGTGTAGAGATATGTACACCAGCATGTTGTTGCAGGCTTTGTTTCACAGTTTTATCACCTTTTTTGCAATTTTTATGTGTTTTGTTGTGGGTGTGTAGAGATATGTACACCAGCATGTTGTTGCAGTCTTTGTTTCACAGTTCTATCAATTTCTTTGCAATTTTTATGTGGTCTGTTGTGGGTGTGTAGAGATATGTACACCAGCATGTTGTTGCAGGCTTTGTTTCACAGTTCTATCATTTTTTTTGCAATTTTTATGTGGTCTGTTGTGGGTGTGTAGAGATATGTACACCAGCATGTTGTTGCAGGCTTTGTTTCACAGTTCTATCACTTTCTTTGCAATTTTTATGTGGTTTGTTGTTGGTGTGTAGAGATATGTACACCAGCATGCTGTTGCAGGCTTTGTTTCACAGTTCTATCACTTTTTTTGCAATTTTTATGTGGTCTGTTGTGGGTGTGTAGATATATGTACACCAGCATGCTGGTAGAGGCTTTGTTTCACAGTTTTATCACTTTTTATGCAATTTTTATGTGGTTTGTTGTGGGTGTGTAGAGATATGTACACCAACATGATGGTGGAATGATTTGTGTTTAGATTTCTTGTTCATGTGTGTATATTTCTTGTTCATGTGTGTATATTTCTTGTGGTACCAGTGTACCTGTATGTACACCAGTGTACCTGTATGTACACCAGCATGGAAACTGTTTTATCAACACTTGTGGTACCAGTGTACCTGTATGTACACCAGCATGCCTGAATTGTGGTTTGAAACTGATTTCGTTAGATTTTTGTAAGATTGTAATGACTTTTACACCTGTATTGTTCTTATTTGATTAGTGCTATGTGACTATTTTGTAGTTATGAGTATAATGAATGTATTATTCTTCTTGGTTCATTTTCGTAGATACCAGCAAACCATATAGATCAAGTTTCCATGCTATCAGTGACTTTGTGAATACAAACCTTGAGGAGGATGAAAAAGAACGAGGAGGAAAAGTATGGTTTACCGATTATCAATTACAGAAGCAAAAAGAAGGACCGTTCTGGCCTGTTGTAGATATCTTTATCCACAAAAGAGCAGATCAGACAGATGGGAAAGATCCAACTAAAAAGAGAGATGATATATGGACTAGGAACCCAAACTCAATCTTGAAGATTGTGAGACAGTATCGCCATGAAATTTGTCAAGAAGGGGGACATTATTTCATGTTTGATACTCCCAATAAGAAAAATAAAGTGGCAGTAAAGAGTGAACCTGAGGATTTCTTTCTACTTTATGGGATTAAGATGGTGGCAAGGGAACTTGAAAAAGGAGAAGATGTAAAAACTGCAGCAGAAAAAAAATACGGTCCACTGATAAACAGATTGCCTTTTAGGAAACGAAATGAGCTTGGAAAAAAAGATGTGGAGGAGGAAATCATATGTATCATGAAGCTAAAGCCAAAGTCACAATTGGAGATTCAAAGAAACGCTGAAGACTTAGTGGTGTTGTTTACTATGTACTTGTGTATCACTGTGTTTTTTACCCAGGAAAATGGAAGTATGATTAGCAAGAACCAGTATGCACACTTTTTTGAGTCTTTCGATAGAATGAACAACAATTGCTGGCCAGTTCATATACATGAGTATCTCATGGCGTGTATTAAGAAACACATCGATGCACCATTTAAAGTTAATGGTTGTGTGTATTATCTGTTGGTGAGTTTACATGTGCACATAGTTATACACACCTGATATATCCATTCACCATTTTAAATAATTCTGTTCATTGTGTTTGTTCCTTTGTATTTCGTTTCTAACTATTCACCTATTTGCTAATGCAGCATTGGTTTGCTGAACACAACAAAAGCATGCAACCAAGCAAAGAGGAAGGTGTGCCAAGGCTTCTAAGGTGGATCATCAGCGACGTAAGCAATACAATCGAGAAAGACCTGAATGACGCTATGAAAAAGGTATCTCAAAAAACTTTCTCATGATAGTATATGTACATTGATATACACCTTTAATAAGGTGTACATGATTGTACATTGTTGATAGATTTTAAGAAATTTGTCTTGTGTATACAGCAATGTACACTCTTAACACATGTGTAGAAAATTGTACACCTGTGATCAATTTTGATACTTTGGCATATTTTCAGATGCAACCAGGATGGGTGAAGGCTTACACGGATGAAGAGCGATTGCTTTTGGATGAGTACCGGAGGAAGAAACAAGAAAATAGCATAGATGCAATGAAGGAAAAGCTGCGCAAATCAGATATGCAAAGAAAGAAGTTGGATGAGGAGCTTACCGAAGTTCAGGAGAGGCAAGAAAGGCTTCTTAATTTCATCGAAGAGAAAAGCAAAAAAGTTAATGAAGTTGGTCTAATGAACTTGACTGAAAGAGAATTGAATGATTTTCGTAATCACACTTTGGATGAAATCTTTAAATTTGCAAAGGAAATAAGGCTTGAAACTGAGGAGGATGAGGAGATTGAGGAGCAGGAGGAGGAGGATGATGATGACAAGGTTGAGGAAGATGGGAAGGAGAACAAGGAAGATGAGGGGATTGAGGAGGAGGAGGAGGAGGAGGAGGAGCAGGAGGAGGAGCAGGAGGAGGATGATGATGATGACAAGGTTGAAGAGGATGGGAAAGACAACAAGGCATTATCCATATAGCTGAAACAGATACTCCCAGGAGACAAAGACCTCCAGTGCTTGCATGCAAAATGCTTCAATTCTTCTACGGTTATTTTAGTATTAACACGAAAAGCAGCTGAATGCTCATCATGATTCAAAACAACATTAATGAACTTCGCAGACCTGTTGGATACCCCTACATATTACAAAAGAAATGATAATAAACTTTTGAAGCTTCAAAAAACAATTTCATATAACCTCAAAGTAAACGTGATTACACGGAAAGTACACATATAATCGAAGCGTAAACATCAAGTAATAGTAAACCTAGATAAAATACTCAATCAATTAATCTCTAAATCTTACAGGAACACATAATTGAATAAATCATAATCCTAGATCTAGTATCAGTTCGATTTCATATCATTCATCATAAAACTAAAAAAAACATCATCAAAAACAACAGTAAACAAAAAATCGAATTGATCTAGTATTAACAGTAAATAATCATCATCACAAGAATCAAAAGCTAGTATATATAACAAAATATCAACTTAAGATCATACGAATTGATATAATCAACTCATAAACTCAGAAAAACTAAAAATCAGAAACAAAAACCGAAAATTAGATGTAACAGATGAAATCCAACCAAAATAAAACTAACCTGAGCTTGAATTCTGCTCCATTAACAACCAAATCAAACCTAACCTCTATGAATCTGTTAAATCACCTCCGATTTCAAACCTGGAACGATCGATCTCTCGATCTGTCGTGAATTTATTTCAGAACAATTTCGAATGTAACCTGAGTTGAAATATGATGAAGAAACGATGAAATCCTATCTGAAACTATCAATTCATCCATGAAACTGTTAAATCGCCTCTCTGATACTGATACTTGTTTTGAATTTGAGACTAAAAAAAAACGATTTCAAAACACGCCTTATATATTTGGAATCGCTTGAAGGGTAATTTTGGTATATCTAAAACTCGCAGAGTGGGAAATCAGACAGGAATTTGGACCAACTCGTCCAAGTTTGGACTAAACTGTAGCAACCGGGTTTTTTTTGGATTAAATTGTACTGAGCTTCAGATGAGTGGACTAAAGCGTCCAAAGCCCATAAACTTTGGGACTAAACGTCAATTTCTACATATAAAAGGGACAATGCTTGGAAATCTTCCTGGTGAAGCGGTGACTATTTGCGGACTGGCTAGTAATTCCGGTGCACAATTCAGGGTTAACTTATGTCATTAGTGGCGGTTCCAAACTTCTGTTGGAAAATTCAGGGTAATAGAGGATGAAAACAAAGAAAGAAAAGAAAACAGAGAAAGAAAAGAATGTTGTATCACTGGAGCTTCAAGGCCTTGCGATTCTTTTCAGCAATTATTTCGACCCTTCCCAATAAATTGGAAAATGGCAAGTACAATCGGTCAGCAAAATATTGCTGTCAGGATACAATGAAGCCCTAACAACGTTGCTGGATTCAAAGGTTGTACTCCCTTGACCCAACCAAGAACACACTGTTATTGATTCTGAAGATGCTTAGAGAGAGAGTTTTTCGATGATTGTAATGGGAAGAATCCTTCGCTATTTATAGAGGGTTTCATGCCTTTTGGAGATGTCGTTTCATCTTCAACAGGCGTTATCAAAAATCGTCATCCATTAATGGGAAGAGACGTGACTGTAGAAAATTCTGGAAACCGAATTAGGTTTTGAATTTCAAAACCAGAAAAAAAAAATCTACGAGACAAAGTAGTAGTGGAATCTGATACGGGATGTATCTTTGGTTGGTCAAGCCGGTGTATTCCATGTCTAGGAATGTTCTAGATTTGGTTAATATTCTCTTAAGCTAGTTTAGGAATTTTCTCATTATCTTTGGTTTAGCTCATTAATCACATTAATGAAAACTATGTTTGCTTTGTAGCACTGTTGCTTGACTAACTCTTGGATTAGAGTCTTTGCTCCTGAATTGGAGTATTATATCATTACCCTTAAGGAGTGGATTCTCCTTGTCTTTTTCGCTTCCCCTTGTGTTGTATCACCCAGGACTTTTTTTTAGTAGCTATTGGTTACAGATGCCATGAAAATAATTGCATGATCCATGATACTTACCTCTGGATGCAAGTAATCCATGAAAATAGGCCTGTCAATGGAAGAATATCCGTCGGATATTTAGAAACCCGATATCCGACAGGTTAAGCACTATCGGATATTCAATATCCGATAATATCCGGTTCTGAAAAAAAATGTTAAAAACATGTTCATAATTGAAATTTAGGTTCAATTTTTCAAACATTTCAAATCGGATATCGGATATTAGGGTAAATTACAAATAAATCACACAAATATGGTTAGCGTAAATCACAAATGAATTCACGTTCTATCGGATATTAACCAAACGGATAGAGCCTAATCCGATTCCGATAGGTTAAGGAAGAAATATCGGTATCCGATATACTCGGAAACAGATTCCGGATATCGGACATATATTGACTGGCCTGCATGAAAAAAGAGAGACTCAACCCTAGAGTATTCTTATAATATAAGCTATTAGTTACAGGTGTCATGCCTCTGGACGTGAGAAAGCCATGAAAAAGAGTGCCTGAAACTGTTACCTGCTCCACAAACTTACCAGTATTTTGCATCTCTGATGCTGATTTGCTTTGTAGTGCATGTCCATCATTGTTTTCCATTAATATTTAGATATGTTGTTGACATTGTCCATGATCAAGAACATTCGACACGAAAATTGTCAGTCACGAAATGTAATAGATAATCTATGCAAAAGGAAGAACACAGAAGTTGTGACTGTATATGCATTTTTATTTCTAGTTTCTACTATTTCATTTTTTTTTTCACTATGTTGCATAAAAGAATTTTGCTACAAGAAGTGAAAAATAGCTTGTCACAGAAAAATGAGGGTTAGGGATAAACATCCGAAAACCCCTACAGAATTTTTATATATCAAAACCCTGACAAAATACAATGAGAACTCAACAAATACATTCTTTCCTCTAAGAATGATTTATCTCTATTCTGGAGTATCCAAGCTGCAGTTGACAGGCTGTCGTTAGAAGCACTTGATCTTATGTTCTTAACTTTCTGCATGTTTGAATGTGTAGCGAAGGAGGATTCTGTTTGTGGAAATAGACCTTTCGAGATCAGTATATGCAATTTGATCAAAACAAGGTTTCCTTCAGGATCAGAAGAATCATCATGACGAAGCACATGAGAACAAGAGTTGTTGCACATGTTACCATGCCTCCTCTCCGTTGTGCTCTGTCTGCCTGGAGTATATTAAACAGATCATGTAAGTGGGTTATAAGTTTTAGCTAAAATTTTCAAATACACTATAAAGAAATGATGAAGAGGACCTTCTGCAATTGCTTGTAACCTTGCTCAATTGTGGCCGACACATTCTGAATATTGTAATCTATGCGGTCGACAATAGTACCCTGCAGCGAAATAGAAGTCAGTTGAGCAAACTGGATCTCTTTAAAAAAACTTCAAAAGTAGATAAATAAGTCTTTGATACTGGAATTGGTGGCAAAGTAAGGACCTGATCTATCACGAGAACCGAGAGATCCTTCATAATTTGAGCAAGATCATTTACTGATTCGACAACCTACGTGAATGCAGATTAAGTCAACCATAAAAGTATTTCTCATACATTATGTAAGAAAATAAGAAATGCGAAGATATCTAGTCACCTGGGTGATTTCTCTTTCCCTTTCTGCCGTGAATGCTTCACTTTTCTTTAATTTGGACATCTGGTAGTCCGTGAATCCCTGAACATATCATGTTCACATTAGATAACTAATCTTAAAACTCTCCATTCTCAAAAAAATTAGGACCAGTAGTTGCGTTATTGAAGGAAATAAATACACATTACTATTTCACTATATACACAAAATTAAGAATTATTTGTGTGAAACAGTGCATACCACATCATCAAATTCATCATCTCCCGATTTTGATCTATCATTCAAATTCATTTCTAGATCAACCCCATCTTGACCCTACACCACAAAGTAAAGAAGAACAATAATGAACTTCTAGTTCGAATAGCTTAACGCAGTTCCATAAATGGTTTGCTTGCTCCTTGCGGAAAAAGTAAACAATAAGTCTGTCCCCCAATATATTACAAACACAATAAGGAAGAGGCAAAGACAAGTGAACCTCTTTCTGCTGCTGAAGACGTTTCAAATATGTTGACTGCTTTTTCCGAAGCTCCATTGAGAGGTTCTGGAGGTCCGTAGCAAGAGAGCGCTACAAGAAAACACACAATTAAAGCCATACCAAATGAAAAGAACGCATTACTGATTGAGCTATTTCCTTTGCATTTTCACATCAATAAATGGGTAAAGGAAAAAAACGTTCAGGGTTTCTTTTTTTTTCAGAAAGCAAATTCACTTGTATATTGAAAGTGTTAAGAATGCTTTGTGCTTCTGAAAATTTCGGATAATGTAAATGACCGACATACCTGTACATTTTTCCTAACATTTGAATCCTCAGACGGTCCACTTGCAGAGAGTCTCTGTAATCTCTTCTCAGACCTTTTCAATAGACCAGTAATCTCGTGGGTAAGCGACTCAATCAAGTGCTGATCATCTCTGCCATCTCCAAAAGAGGGCATCAAAGCCTTGGCATGAGCCTTGACTAATTCAGCCATTTTAGTTCTTGCGCGTTGCATGTCCACTCCTATTTCCTCGAAAATATCCACCCAAGCAGGAGGCAAACCCACGGTAAGAGCACCCCCACTACAACATTCAAATACCATTTTCACTCAAGGTCTAGAAATTACATAGATAAGAGAAGTTCTAAAGCAGAAGATAAAGAGCTACAAAATAAGTACATGACTTGCTACCTTCTTACAAGTACCTATATACTCTATCAGAGGCCGGTTCAGCGATACCAATAATTTGACCAACTGTAAACCCACATCACTCATAGGAATTCTGTACTGTATTGAGGATATTGTGTTGTTTGAGCTCCTACATACATACCCCATTATAAGATGCCTACAGTCCTACTAAACTATAGTGTCTCTCTTGGAACCACATGGAATTGAGAAAAGCAACATCACAAGACAGCAACAGGTTGCTCGTGACAATTAAACGCAACCAAGTCTCGCTTTCAGGATTTCAAATAACCAAAAGTGACAACGGCGACAACTTCCACATGGTTTTGGCACTCTAAGCCAGAACAAGTTTTCCACAGCCCTAAGATGTGTGCAATTGTATATACAGACTCTAACAATCGCTATGAACTAGTGAATTTCATACAAGGCATCATTGTGAGTTTACATTACAGATGTACGAGCACAATTTTAATACACAAGGGCAATGTGCCCCAAAATATAGACGAGGCAACCATACCTACAATCTTGTGATAACCTAGAAACAAATTCTACATCAAAATACCCAAATCAAAACCCTAGAAGATGCAAATTCATACAAATTATCAAAATTTAGATCTCAACACAAATTTATAACAACACATACCTAGAACTTCCAGGATCATCAGTACTTAGAGGAGTATAAGATCTCTTATTTGGATTCAATAGTGATGTATTAACCAATTCAATAACAGGACCACCACCAGCACCACCACCTGAAGTAGATGCTGAAGAAGCGGAAAAAGTAGGAGTTCGAACACTCTTCAATGCATCTCTATATTTCCTATACAAACTAGTCCGATTTCTCGTTGCCATTTATAAAAAAGAATCAAAATTTCTATAAGAAATTAACGATATCACTCTCTATAGATACGAAAATTGAATTCGTTTATGATTAGGGTTTACAAATTTCACTGCTACTGCTTTGATTTGAAGTTTCTTCTGCCTCGGTTGATGATGATGATGAAGATTCAAAGAGGAAAATTGAATGATAGGCTAAAATACACATAATAGGAGAAGAAACTTATACTACGCCCACTCCTCAACTAATAAAATTTGTTTTTCCCGTTTTCTTGTTCAGACTCGGGGATTGAATTGTTGAATATCTCTAAATTTCCTGGAATTGTGTCATTTTTGCAAACAACTCCTTTTTTTTTCCCTAGGAAAAATATATTAGAGAGAGTTTAGTCCAGTTGACCATGTCATGTATCTGTTTGGTTTTTTTTGGTAAAATATATTATAGCTTGGTCTTAAAAATTATGATTTGGTCCTACGCTGATGTCATGGATGATGTAAATGTCATTGTGTGGTGGCAGAAATACCCTTTTGGGGCCACATATATAGACAAAATCACTAAAAAATATCTCATTCTTAGATTTACATTCTCTCTCCTCTTTATTTTCAAATTTATTTTCTCTCTCAAATTTTTTCAGATCTAGTTTCTCTATTCTTGATTTTCTTTCTCCGTTTTTACTGTTGGTGTTTGATTTTGATGAAGATGATGGTGTTGAAGATGAAGATGACGAAGAATCATATAAAGATTATGAAAACGTCGAAGATGAAGATGCGTTTTTGATTTCTTTGCTACTGTTGAAGACGAAGACGAAGATGAAGATGCGTTTTTGATGTTTATACTGGTGTTGAAGACGAAGATGATGAGATATTTGTTTGCTGCTCGTGTTGAAGATCTCGATTTGTTGATGTTTTTCGCGTTGATGATGATTTTTGTTTGTTGCTCGTGTTGGAAATCTCGATTTGTTGATGTTTTTCGTGTTGATGATGATTTGTTGATGTTTTTTCGTGATGATGATTGTTTGCTGCTGCTGTTGAAGACGTCGAAGAAGATGAAGATGATGTTTTTATATGGAGTTCATTCCAGAAATGAAGTCTGGTTTGTATATGTTTTTATATGGAGTTCATTCCAGAAATGAAGTCTGGTTTGTATATGTTTTTATATGGAGTTCATTTCTGGAATGAAGTATGTTTTTTTAGGTTTTTTATATTGACTTCATTTCTGGAATGAAGTCTGTTTTTTTTAGGTTTTTATATGGACTTCATTTCTGGAATGAAGTCTGTTTTTTTTTTAGGTTTTTATATGGAGTTCATTTCTGGAATGAAGTCTGTTTTTTATAGGTTTTTATATGGAGTTCATTTCTGGATTGAAATCTGTTTTTATAGGTTTTATATGGACTTCATTTCTGAAATGAAGTCTGTTTTTATAGGTTTTTATATGGACTTCAATCCTGGAATGAAGTCTGTTTTTTTAGGGTTTTATATGGACTTCATTCCTGGAATGAACTGCTACAAGAAAATACGTAAAAATTAATACGGAAGGGTATTTTTGTCAGTTTAATATTTTTAAATAATTATGGACCAAACAGTAAATGCGTTTTGACCAAAGGACTAAACTGACATGGGTCCACCTAAAAAAGGACCAAACGATATTTTTCCCTTTAATAAAACTCCTTTTCCTATTAAAAATAAAACATTCTAGAGAGACGGGGCAAGACAACATTCTAGAGAGATTAGATAGAGCAATAGCAACCCAACATTGGCGTACTGCAAATCCACATGCATCAGTTACTCATCTCCCAAGAATAACATCCGACCATGCTCCAATTCTATTACAAGGAAAAGCAATAGATTGGCAAGTAACAAAAAATTACAAATTTGAACATTTATGGCTCTCACATCCGCAACTCAAACAGGTGGTTGAGTCGGCTTGGGTACAACAACAAGATTTGGAACCTACCCTAGACCTTCAATTAAAGCTTATAACAACTGGACAAACCCTCATGGAGTGGAACAAGGAAACTTTTGGCCATCTTCCAACTATGATCAAAAAATCGACGGCAAAGATAAAACAGGCTCAACATCAGTATGCTACCCAATCGAGTAGCGACCTGGAATTTTGGCTGGGTCAGGAACAACAACTAAGAAGAGATCACATGGAACTGCTACAGTGTCACGCAACATACTGGCAACAAAGATCCAGAATCCAATGGCTACAATCAGGTGATCCCAACACAACCTTCTTCCACACTAAAGCAACCATCCACCGAGCATGCAACAATATACAACAACTTCAGGACCCACAAAATAACTAGGTCAATAAGAAGGAAGATGTGGTTCAACTCATTCTTGACCATTTATCCCAACAATACACGGCTCAACCTACAATCATAGATGAAGATCTCTTCATAGATATCAATCCCAGATTAAGTCCCAGACAAATGGACCTTCTTACTAAAGAGGTAACTGTAGCAGAAATCAAACAAGCTTTATTCTCAATAAACTCCGAGAGTGCTCCTGGTCCAGATGGTTATACGAGTAAGTTTTCCAAAAACAATTGGGAAACAACGCATCCTCAATTGATTGCTATGGTTCACAGTTTTTTCAATGATCTTAATATACATCCACTCATGAATCACACAAACCTAACACTAATACCCAAAGTGGACCACCCATCAAAACCTTCTCAATTCAGACCCATAGGACTCTGTAACGTCACTTATAAAATCATTGCCAAAATCCTAGTTAATCGAATTAGACCACTACTCCCTTTTCTGATAAGCCCTTTTCAAAGTGCCTTTGTACCACAAAGATCAATTCATGATAACATAGCAATTGCTGGAGAGCTATTTCACCATATAAAAACTTCAAGCCTCTCCAAAGACCCGAAAATAGCTCTAAAGAAGGATATCCAGAAAGCCTACAACAGCTTAAATTGGGGATTCATCAAAGCTGCTTTCTCCAAACTTGGATTTCCAACAATCTTTGTAGATTACATACATTATGTTATGAATCACAACTGTTACTTACTCGGTTAACATAAATGGCACACCTCATGGATATATCAACCCAACTAGAGGTATTAGACAAGGAGACCCACTATCTTCCTATATATTCATAATTTGTGCGGAAATCCTGTCTACCAATCTGGGAAACCTTCAAACTCAAAAGTTGGTTCGAGGACTTAATATTTCGAGAAAAGCGCCACTGATTATTCATTTAATGTATGTTGATGATCTTCTAATCACATATAAAGCTTCTGTTCAGAGTAATCTCCAACTCAAGAAACTGCTTCACTATTACGGCACTTCAGCAGGCCAGGTAATTAATACTTCCAAATCAGTAATTACTCATCACCCAAGATTGGATCCGGTTGAAATAAGTAATCTGCATCAATTTTTTGATATTTCGTCCACTTCAAAAACCCCAATTTATCTTGGAGTCCAATTCAAACAAAGAAGAGCATCTAATCACACCTTTGCACCGCTCCTTCAAAGATTAGCTCGAAAAGCTAAAGGGTGGATGACAAAATGTCTGACTCTAGCTGGAAGAATTTTCCTCATTAAAACCTCCCTAACCCCCACCTCAAACCACCTCATGCAAACACAAAATCTACCCATCAATGTCCACAAACAAATAGATAGTATCACGAGGAATTTTTTCTGGGGACACGATTCGTCAGTTAAAAAGCTTCATCATATTGGATGGGATAAAGTAACAAATCCAATATCCGAAGGAGGGTTAGGCATAAGGAAAAGCAGTGATCATAACAAGGCACTTCTCATGAAAAGAATTTGGAATTTACATGAACAACCTAACTCCATTTGTGGAAGTCTATGCAGTGAAAAATACTCAACCAACAACCAATTCTACATGGCATTGATACTATACCGTCTTCCTCCAGCGCTCAATGGAGACAATTAGCATCACTCGTCCCTACCATGTACCAATTGGTTTTTTATTATATTGGAAATAGGTTATCAACACCAATAGAAGCCAACTAGATTCCACACTCCCTAAACCTAGACCCAGCTCAATGTTCCCCTATCCGGAAAGTAGCTGATATCATCGATCCGATCTCTCATAACTGGAACCAAGAAAAATTAAACACCCTACCCAATCATACATCTCAGAAAATAATAAACATCCACCTACCCCAAGATAGCCCCAAGGACAAAATAATCTGGCCCCATTAAAAATTTGGAAAATACACTACCTCATCGGGATACAAATGTCTAACCCAAGGTCAACCTACTCAAAAACCCCTCCCACCTACAAAATTCTTGTGTACTTTACCGTGTCCACCAAAAATTCAGCTTTTCTTGTGGAAAGCAATCAATGACGGTCTACCAATCTTCTCTATCCTACATCACATCCATCTGACCAATTCCGATATTTTCCTCAGATGCAACACTAATCAGGAATCACCGACTCACCTGCTAATTCACTGCCCAACAGCGACTTCAACTTGGAACACCTTATTCACCCAGCTATCAACCTTACCAAACTCCAACTATAACCCCACGTGTCTTTTAACGCCGCAAACAACCATTTCCAAATTCTACAAAAATCAGCACCAGTATCTGTCATCTCTTCTGTTTGCTTTCTATTTTGGACCTTATGGCTAGCCAAGAATCAACTAATTTACCGTCAAAAGCAAACAACATCAGAAGAAATACTGGCTTGGGCGAAAAAACAACAACAACAATATTCAGTGGCAATAGAATCCTTACCTCTAGTGTTACCATGGGATTCACCGGTTCTTAACCACTCAAGAAATGCCAAAAGGATTTTGACAATTTCGGTAGGTTGGTCCACACCAAACTTGAATTGGATTAAGATTAACACCGACGGGGCATACAGGTTTCGCAGGTGCCAGTTTCATTTGTAGAGACTCCGAAGCGCAAACAATTACGGATTTAGCCCAACCTCTAGGAATTATAACTTCTTTAACTGCAGAAACTTGGGCTTTGATATTGGCATCAAGACCACCAACAGAAAGGCAATGGCCAAAAGTTCTCTTAGAGACGGACTCAGAGAACCTTCTTCTCTTCGTAACATCCTCTACTAATCCTCATTGGCATATCTCAGGGATGATTGAAGAAATAAAGATTAGAATAAGGAAGATTCTGCAAGATGCTATCCAACACAATTACAGAGAAGGAAATCAAGCAGCGGGTGGCTTAGCCAATCATGCGGCTGACGGAAGTCAAATGAGAAATATTTCAACCAAAATTTGGGACCAGACAATCCCGATTTGTATTAGTCAAGTTATTTTCCATGACTCTGTGGGTACCACATACCCACGTCAAATTGTAATCTAATCTTCTATCAATAAAATGAATGCTTCAAAAAAAAAAAACTACTACATTCTCTCAAGTATGACTTAAAATTTGCAACAAAGAATTAATTAATAATATGATTCCAGGTGAATTGTTGTGGTTAAAAGCTAAACAAAGCTCTTTTCTTAGAGCTTCTAGTCTCACCAGAGAAAATTTAAACCAATAGGAAATAAGAGCTTCTTGCCTCACTATAAAATAATTTCTTAAGTACAAAAATAATAATACCCTAAGTAAAAAAAAAATCTTACCGGCCCCACCCGAAAATAATTCATTAAGTAAAAAAAATAATACTCTAAGTAAAAAACATCTTACCTCATGTAGTTTTTTTTCTTCCGTCCTGTTTATTAAAGAACGAGCAATTGGGGGATATGCAATCTAATTGGGGGATATAGCTACAGGACAAAAACGGGGTCCTAATAGAAATTCAGGGTCACCCATTATCTAAAAATGTTAAATATTTGTTATAAGATTAGTGTGTTTTTTATTTGAATTTGGGTGAGTGTGGTGAGAGTAGGAGGTGTGAATTTTTTTTGAGGGGGAACTTTTATTTGGGGAAATGGAGGATGATTGTGAAGAGAGAATTGATGCTGCTGAATCTTTAACTCAACTACAACAAAGATCATATCTTGAATCTTCAGCTAATGACAACAACTCACAATTGCAAGTTTTTGTGGAACCAACACCCTTGAATGATGATTTTTATGAGCAAGGAGAGTTATTTGAATAACCTACACAAGAAAATAAACTTGCACAACATACAAACATCCCCAACACACATGTAAAGCTGCTGAGAGGTTGAAAATTTGAATTTTTCTTTGAACCCGCCATTTTTTTAGCTGAAAAACCTATGCATCGGCATAGAAGAAGTATGAATACAATGCCGGAACCGTTAATCCCGGCATAGTATTCATAGAACAACAATGTCGGTAGAACGATATCCCCCATTTTGAATCCAAAACCGGCATAGAATTCAAACAAAAAACTATGCCGGGACAAAAGTTACTTTTTACCTACCAAGGTTCTCCGGAATATGATACCGGCATGGTTAAATTCAAAGTTTACTATGCCGGTATTGCATGAAAACATACAGGAACCAGTGTCTTCCGAAGCTAAACAGCGGCATGGAAAACTTAATTAACTACCACGCCGGAACTGTTTACCGGCGTGGAACCATAGTTAAAAATAATGCCGGCACCACTAGCGACATTGTTCGATTATAACTTTACTATGTCGATACTTACAAAAAAAAAACATACATGGAGAGTGTTTTCCAAAGCTAAATACCGGGATGGTATATTAGTTATATGTTACGCCGGAAACATGTACCGGCGAGGCGAGGAACCATAGATAACGAGCATGCCGACACATAGGTTTAAAATTTGGTCTTCAGTTTTGTTTTAGTTCGACCATGCCGGGACATAGGTCGATTATGCCGGAATACCGTTCCGAAATAGTTTTTAATTTATGTTGGAACTAATTTTCATTTGATCCTTAATTGGTGACATATATTGATCCAACAAATGCAAAGCCGCTTGGTCGGGATACGTCGGAATACTATAAAATACCTTCGGTATGTTACCAAAGAATACTTTTCACCCAATATCTTGACCTTACTAATGGATTGCTTGTAATGAACCTTCTAATATCCCATTGTTGTCCTTGTGCAGGGAATAAAAGATGCAAAGGAAGCAATCGCTTGGGATAAAGACACCTCTCTTAAGAATATGTGTGCGTTGGTGAGGTATACCCAAGGTTCAAAGACTCGTTTTGAGATGGTTTGCGAGAGAAGTGGGCAATACAAGGAGAAGAATATCCACAATAGAAAGGGTTATGTATATCTAAAGAAGACTAATAAGGTATACAAGACTCGTACAAGGAAGGATAATTTCCCCTTTAAGCTTGTATTCCATTTAAATGACATGAACAAGGAATGGGATTGTGCGGTTTGGTTCGGCTGTCATAACCACCGGGATCCGAAAGATTATGTTGGCCACTCCCTAGTTGCTAATCTAAAACCCCATGAATTGGAGGATGTAAAGAGAATGACCAAAGCACTTATCAAACCGAGACAAATTCTCAGAGGCTTCAAGGAAAACGATAAGACCAACGTGTTTTCCCTAAGTACGATTTATAGCGCAAAGAAACTATTAGAAAGGTGGAATGGGAAGGGAGGACGGTTATGCAAGAATTTGAGAAGATAGTTTGGGATCATAACTACACTCATTAAAAAAGGGCCGGACAAAAAGCCCCTTCAAATATTCATTTCGCATCCTTTGCTTTCACAATTGGCTAATACATGTTTTGGTGTTCTTTTGATGGATTGCACCTACAAGACAAACAAATACAATATGTCGTTGTTCAACATCGTGGGGAAAAAATCAGACAAGGTAACATTCATATTAGCTTGGTGTTTAATGGAAAATGAGAGGGACTATAATTATCATTGGGTTGAAATTATTCTTCCGGGAAAATAAACTTCCGAGGGTCATCATAACCGATCAAAATGACGCCTTAATGAATGCAATATCCGACGTCTTCCCGGACGCACAAAATTTCCTATGTACGTATCATATACGTCAAAATACTATAAAAACTTTCCATGCCTTGTTTGAACCCACCAAGGAGGATATTAAGAAGAGAATGATTGTTCAACTAGATGAATATTTTCGCAAGAACAAACTGTCCCCCAAAGAAGAAGAAGATCAGAGAGGCAAGATAAAAGAGCGAGTGGACAAAGAACATGCGGATAATCATAAAAATTGATTGGAATTTCTAAGAGATTGGGAGAAAGTTTATTGGTCTCTTACCGAGGATATGTACGACAAGAGGTTGGAAAAGTTTATTGCCGATTGGAACGAGGTTTATCCGACCGCCGTCTGGAATTGTCGGAGTCAATGGTTGGATAAGTTCAAGGAAAAATGTGTGCGTGCATGGAAAAACCGGTATAGAAACTACAAGAATAAAGAAACTAGTGTAGCGGAGTCCGCTCATGGGAGACTTAAAGATCTCATCTAGACCCGCCAAGGAAACCTGGTTACGGTCACCGAGGCAATGGAGCAATACTTTAAGAGTGATATCGACAGGATCAAGCAGGCTTTTGAGAAAAGATCAATGGAAAGGATGACTCAATTTCTTCACTATGGTAAGTTTCTCAAAGGAATAGCAATGTTTCTCATTGGGCAATAAAACATTTGATCAGACAAATGGAATATGAGATAAATTATGGAAAATCGGGTGATGTGTGTATTTGTCCCGACATATCTTCATTGGGGCTTCCATGTCGTCATATGCTTGTGAAGTATGAAGAAGTGATACATATTGAAGTTATTGATCCATTTTGGAAGAAACTATATTTCGACCCTCCCCCTACGTCAGATCCTGGACAATCACCATGGGATACGAACGAAGCAAAGAAATTCTTCGAAGCTTACTCACAGGGCACCTCAGTTAGCCGAAAAGTCTTGTTGAGCCAACTAAGGCTAATTACATGGCCCTGGATAGCACAAAGTGAAGAGCCAACAAAATGATATCCTCCCGATAGACCACAAACTAAAACATCAAGGAGAAAAGAAAAGAAAGAATTGAAAGAAATGACTCAACGTGAAGAAGAACTCGCGGCAAGTAAGAAACGAGATCTAACCGGATGTGAGATTTTGGAAGAAAGGTTCGTGGAAGCGCCGGTTGCAAACAAGAGGGGTAGGCCGATAAAGGAACCTCTATCAAGTCAATAACAAGCGACGGATTTCGTATCCACACCAAAAGACGATGTAGCCGATGTTCCAAAGAAAAGGGGTAGGCCTCCAAAGGTACCAACATTGAGCTACCAAGAACAACAATGTGAGCATTCTGATGCCACACCCATAGTCGATGTAGCCGAGGTTCCAAAGAAAAGGGGTAGGACGCAAAATGTACCAATATTTAGCCACCAAGAACAACAAAGTGAGCATTCCGAAGCCACACCCATAGTCGATGTAGCGGAGGTTCCAAAGAAATGGGGTAGGCCACCAAAGGTACCAACATTGAGATACTAAGAACAACAAGATAAGCATTCTGAATCCACACTCATAGTAGATCTAGTGGAGGTTCCAAGAAAAAGGGGTAGGCCGTGAAAGGTACAAACATCAAGTGACAAAGAACAACAAGGCGATGAGGCGGCGGAGCCAAACAAAAAGGGAAGGCCCAATAAGGAACCTATATCAAGTTAACTACATGAAGGTGAAAATTCCGAAGCCACACCAAAAATAAGTGATAGCAAAGGTAAGGGACCCATATCTAGTCAACAACAAGATGATGGTGACAACTCCGTAAGCACCATCCAAGTTGATATATTTTCGGTTAAAAAGACAAGGGGTAGGCCAAGGAAGTACGGACCCCTATCACATACTGAAGACACTGGAATTATAGAGATTACTGAGGATGGATTGGATATAATTAAGCTACAAAATGGTAATATGAAGATGTATAAGGATCGCAAAACAAGTAGTACCATTAGGAGTTATCATACCAAGATACATTCTTACATAGACCAACTTCTAGAGGTTATTCATGAGTATATTGTATATACGGATAATGTCGATGGAGATGGAAATTGTGGCTATCATGTCGTGACCGAACAATTAGGAATCTTTGAGACGGCGGTTAGTAAAGAGATGACACCATGCCGATATGCTAGAAAAAGGATGGCCGAATAACTTATGAAAAATAAGAGCTTTTATGAGCAATGGGTTAGTGATGAAGAAGGGTTTGATGATATGTACTCTCAAGTGTTAGGTCCCGAGCAGGAGATGAAGTTCCTTCATTCTTAATATTGGATGAGAATGCCGCTTTGTAGGCATCTAGTGGCGGATACATTTAATTATGTTGTTCATTATTTTACCCCCACCGTATAAGTAACATTTACACCAAAGTGGCAAAAATGCGAAGGATCCCTTAAGAAGAGAAGAGTTGTTTTGGTGTTCATGAACGGTAATCATTTCATTATTCTAAAACTTAAGAAAAATTGTCCATTGCCACGTATTTGTGGGATGATGAAAAACAAGGATCTAGATCCTAATGTCTGGAAGGGATTGATGACAATGTATGAGGAGAACCACCAATTTTGGGATGCGTTGGCTCTATCAAAAAAACCTCTCCAAGAGAAGAAGATTCAACTTCATACGTGTGGAAGCGATGATGAGTAATTTGGATATATGTGGTTCACTACTACTCAACATTTATTTTTTTGGAAGTGTGAATTGTAAACATTAAACCATATTTTAATACCTATGCCGGCATTTTTATGTTTCATCATTACCCCGCCGGAAGTTTAGTGCCGGCTTAGAAATTAACTGTAGAAACTGTGCCGGTAATTAAGGAAAAACATCTAGTTAAATGAGTCAATATGCCGGCATTGAATGTTAAACAACAAATAGTGCCGATAGTCTGACCCAAAAAAAATGTACCTGCAAATTACTGACTACGGGCATCGTATCGAAATATACATCCATGTCGATTTTTTTTTTTTTGGTGTTTGGAAGATTTAGAGTGCCGACACTATTTTTCTCTCCTATAAAATGCCGGTACTTAATACACACTTATAAAATCATGTGCTATTGGCGAATTCAAAGAACATTCAAACTCGGTGAAAGGGTTAATTTGACACCGGTTTGTCAACATAATAAATCTAATAACAAAACTAGATTGTATAAAAAAAAAAACTCCAAAGTTTAGAGATTCCAAACCGAAAACAAGTTAAACATAAACCGAATCAACCAAAGAGTTTAGAAAGACACACATATTGTTCAAGACATAAACATAAATAGACATAAACCAATACCACATTGTTCAAGACATCAACATAAACAGACATAAACCAATACCACATTGTTCAAGACATAAACATAAACCAACACTAGATAGTTCAAGAAACACATGATCACTCGGTCCTTGGCTTCTTGTGTACCCTCTTCTTATTTTCCTCCCACAATTCTTTTGCCTCCGGATCTTCAATTTTGTCTATCTTTTGCTCGACTTTCTCCATTTATTTTAGGGTCAACACCTTTCCCTTCATGTTCTTTTTATTAAAGAACTTTGCCAAATTTCCTAACAACTGACGTTGTTGTCATATTTTTAAACATGTTCTTAGTATGTAGACCTATATAAGTTCATATATGTATACTAAAAGAATAGGAAATGAGCATGACGTACGTACCAACAATGTAAGGATCTTATTTAGTCCGGGTACAGTAAGTTCATCCGCAGTTGTGGATGGATGTGCTGATTGTGGAGGAACTTCTATGGTATCCTGGCATACAATATAAGGATGTGAGTACTTCCAATGACCTATGAGAAACGTTGGTTCTGTCTCATAACCGTTTTTTGCCAGTTCCCAACCAACCCTATCAAATACAATTCCATGTTCTACCCTTTTGCTCCAATGTGCAAGAATTAGACTTGGGTCGTAAACTACCATAATATTGTTCTCATTTGATTTGCATTGAGGAAAGTCATGAGAGAATTTCTGATAAGATGTATCCGTAAGATATTTCTGCTTGTACCCAAGCTGGCGCATAACACGGTGAGGGTTGTGCATAACAAATCCTTTTGGATAAAATAACGGTCCGTTTTAAAATGAAACATTGTCACGCCTTTGAAATTGAACTCCTCTGGCATTCCTATATGGGTCAAACAAAACATCTTGGACATCCATGGAGTCCAAAGCCAATCTCATTGCGAATAACCGTTTCCTGTTATTGGGATTCAGGTTAACGTTGAAGAAGTAATTCTGAGCTAGATCCTCATGCTCTTGATAATCAGGAAAAGTCTTCAATCCTTTATAACCTACGAACAAATTTGGGAAGTGTTCATAAGCCCACACCTATGCCAATGAAATGTATAAGAAAACAAATTAGTAACAAAATAATTGGAAACTAACAAAATTAATGACAATGATGAGAAAATAAGTTCCAAAATAACTAGTTCACTCTACCTGAATTAAAGTGAGAAAACCATTAAATTGACGGGCATTCGCCTTAGAAGCTCTATGCATTTCTGCCAAAAAGTGTGCCAAGAAAGCAGTGCCCCATGAATACTCATAAACACGATCCAAGCAATTCATGTATTGAAGTAAACTCAGATGAACCCTGTTACCATTATCTTCAGGGAATATAACGGATCCCAAGGCATGCAACAGATAAGCAGCGGAAGTTTGCTGAATTTCTTCGGGAATCAATTCCTTGTCATTCGTATTCCCAAAAAATCGAAGGAGATTGACGAATGTGACAGTCTTTATCTTGGAACGGGATGTGTTATACACATTTTCCAAAGTTGTTTCCATGTCTCACCCTAATAACTTTTTAGTCAGCTCAAAGATCTTGTCCCATCCTAGTTCCTTAGACTCATCTCCTTTCTTAACGGCTTTCCCCAGAACCTCTAGACCTGTTATCCTTTGGACATATTCAGGGATAATAGTCATCTCTCCAAAAGGAAAATGCATGGTATCATTTTCACCATAAAACCTATCCAAAAACCAGTTCACCGTGACAGGATCAATGGCCACATAATTTTCTACCGCAGGATACAACCCAGATGCTCTGACTATTGCTCCAAATTTGGGACACTCTAAATCCAGAGGCCATGAATCACTTGATTGATAGCGGCTAACACGGAAGGCTTTCTTGTAATCCTATAAAAACACAATAGACTAAATTAAATTCACTTGATAACTGATAAAGAATATAATATCAAGATGCAATGGTCTTACATAAGTTTGAAAGATCCAACGATCCCAAGAGTGCTTGTAAGCAAATAAGAGTTTGGGGTTTATCGGCTGACCCCACAGTTTCCCATCATCGCGGTCTGGAATCATGTCATATCTTGTAGGAAGGTGGTGTGGCGGTCCCTTTTCCTGTTTGTTAGGGGATTCAACTCCGACATGAGGTTCTTCTAAGCCAGCTGCTTATGTGGATGACCCACCTGCTCTGGACGGTTTAGGAAATTTTTCCCACTCATCTTCATCATCACTGCTGATTGTATCCCCGTAGGCTCCCGAATGATGACCTTAGAACGATACGGATCAGAACGACTACGTCGAGCCCGACAAGATTTGTGTTTTCTTTCTTCAACAGTTTTTCCCTTTCCTTTATTCATTTGTGCTGCTCTAGACCTACGTCCCAATATGTCAACCGAGTTATATACAGAATTCTGGAATGGAAAGTTAATATATATTACTGCCGGGAGTTGTGCCGACGTATAAAATAATTAAAATACAATGCCGATTTTATATGATTTCATACATATAATTAACAAATTAAGGGGACTAAATACTGGCATGGATACTAAACATATCGAAATTGCCGGCACATATGCCGGCGTTGTAAAATAAAGAACATACTATGTCGGTATTGAAGGAATTTTGTACATAACTTTAAACTGAAGAAGCAAATAAAAATGGCATGGCATTGATCAAATATATAAATTCGATACCTAAATCCCGGCATAGTATGCAATAGAGATGCGTATCCGGAAGTTACATGCAATAAAATAGGGTTACAAGACATACAATCCGGCATGGTTTTCTACTTGTATTCTACCGCCAAACAAACAGGTAACTGAATTGATATTGACTAAATTGCAGTTTCAAAATTGTCTTTTAGAGTAGTCGAAGTACTATTAAACAAACATGTAACTGAATTTCAATTGAATATCAATTTACTAAACAAGCAAGTTTCAATTTGTTTTTTCTAGTATTGGATAAACCATTAAAATACTTCAATTCAACATATATAACACTTACCGCATCAAATTTGTTACTTCCCCTTCATCAATAGACTCTTCAGGCACTTGTTGCACTTTTGATTTCGATTTACCACCATTATCAACAGATTTTTCAGGATTGGATTTTTCACGAGGTTTGCGAAGACCCATTGTCTTTGGTATAGAAGACGAAGCCGACATGGAGATTAAATAGAAAGAGAGATTGAATAGTTTCCTTTCTATAACCGCCTATTAAATAGAATTAAGGATTTTGTAACTGACACATAAATGGTATTAAGGAATTTGTAACTGTCAAATAAGTGGGATAAAGGAGTTTGTGACCATCGCATAAGTGGAATTAAGGAGTTTGTAACTGCCCCATAACCTGAGTTTGTAACCGCCACATTTTCGGCATGAAAAGATGGCACAATCCAGGGCCAGAATTCTCATAATTAGTTACAATTGTGACTTTATTGTACCGGCATTAAACTTTGATTTTAATCAACGCTGGTATGTGTACCGGTATTTTTCAATGAAGACTATTATATGTCGGCATTATGACCATGAGTTTATATTGAGTCCAAAGGTTTAAGCAAACAAACTGACCCAAACTAGCCTTCATATTAATGTTAAGCAAATTAACATTAAGCACTTGAACAAGAACGTTACACATAAAATAAAAGATCTCAAGCTAATTGCAACTAACATTATTTCTTGAGACGAGATTCAATAAACAAAGCATCCTCGAAATGCCTAAAAGGATCTTTTTTCCACTTGGTATATGTGTTCTGAGCTTGATACCTATTCCCTATGTATCTTGCGAGAAACTCGTTGTATTTGTGACATAATTTTATGAGGGTAGTTGTTCGATTTGCTATAAACACATCCCCGTAATCCATTTTGCGTTTACTGCACTTACCATCCACGAACCTTGGAATATAAGGACCATCCACAACAAGACCCCAAAAAAGGTTTAAAGGGCGGCGATCTTCCGGGAGATCCGATACTATGTAGTAATTTTTAATGCATTCGTTTTCTTCTTCAACATCCGCTTCTATCTTCACTTGTTTTACACGTTCGTATATTTCCTTTGTTTCTTTGCGATATTTTACTTCTTTTGCTGCCACTTCTTTTTCTCTTTTCCTTTTAAGTATCTCTTCTTCCATGGCGGAAATTGACTCGATGGTGCTTTCCTTCCTTCTAAGTTTTTCTTGTATAATGGCAATTGAGTTGGTGGTGGATGATGATTGATTTCCTATCAGAGTCGATAGTTTGTTCTTCTTAAGTTTTTCTTTTTCCATGACAATGATGAAACCGTTAGTTGATGATGGATTAGCTATTAGAGATATGTGTTGGAGCACCACTTTTTTTTGTTTTTTTTTGTTTTAGGTATCAAGTGCAATGGGAGCATCAATTCCTTTAAACAAATGAGGAAACAACGGCTATTTTCCACTTTATTATACCGGCATTGTCAGTAACCTACTTTCCACGCAGGTGTAAAAGGTTTATGGTTTGAAAAAATAGCCGTTGGGCATTGAATGTTAATTCCCGGCACTGAACTATGGTTAAAAATGTTGCCAGCACTTATTACCGGCGTAGAGTTGTATTAAATTTCAATGCCGAATAAGGTTTATTGTATACTGTTATCATAAAATTTTAACGCTATAGACCGGCATAGAAATAAATAAAAACTCTATGTTGGTACCAAGTACCGGATTTAATGCGTACTACAGTTCAATCCCGGAATAAGGTTTATTGTACACAGAAACCATAAAATTTTGACACAACATCCCGGCATAGAAATATGTAAAATGTAGATGCCGACACTTAATACCGGCGCGAAATTATTTAAACATAGTGCGCTGGAACTTTATTTTATTTCATATGTAATCCTTATCGCAGGAAGCACGAATGCACTTAGCACGTGCATCAAGCCTTTAAACCACTAGGTGACCCAAGTGGACGAGTTATAGTCTCGTGAGGGTTTATATAGAGATCTACCCACAAAACCTTACCAAAAACTACGATAAAAATCTAACCAAAAAGCACTAAACCTATCAATCCTGCTATAGTCTCTACCGGGTTTACATAGAAGAATTCGTCTTCGATTTACCCATCTGGTGGTACTCCGTGACTTTGGTTACCATGTGGTTCACGTTTTCGTCAAACATGAATGATTCCCCCTTTTCCTGTAAGTAACGCGCTTTCACGGATACATGCTACTGTTGATGGTGGATTTTCATTTAAGGCTAAAATTGTAAAAGCCAAAAAATTATGCGCTAACATCTAGTAAAAGATAAGGCCATTAATAAGTGATGGATACTCCTTCACTTTACTAATTCATATATAATGGAGCATCCCATTCTGTGAATAAAATACACGAAATTCATCCAGGTTGGAGCATGTAGCAACAATCCCATATACCCTCTGAATTTACAGCATTATTAATTAATGCGCAACCAGCCTTGTATTTCCTGTACTCATTATCAGTGCGGCATGACGACTGAGTGTTGCTCTCAGCAGTGCAACACGAATATCCAAGCATTATAATGAAACATGTACGAAATACCCATATAGGCTGCAACTCTCGGTGTGTTATACTAGCCCGATTGAGCCACTCTCGGTGTGTTATACTAGCCCGATTGAGCATCCGGACTGACCGTATCATTCTGGATATGATCACGACCATCCAACTCCACCTGCATGATTGGATGGCCTAGATTAATTCCATAACCCCCAAGCAGGTATGGAATATCCGTTGCCGAACCAACGCGGGCCCCGCATGGTCGGCCTCCCCAAAAGATTGGCTTAGCTTGCCAAAACGTCCAAACCATAGCAGTATGGACGGAAAACCCTAAATTAGGGTTTGCGGCACATTACATGTGTCGCAAAACAGTCTCAATCATCCATCTTCGCATGTATAGATGGAGGGTGTAGATATAGATTCAAAGGGCCCAAAGCATGCCAAAACAACCACCACCGTGGGCCCACCTGCATACCTGATTGATCGGTCAGGACCAGCTATAGTTGATCACCTCGATTCGCACGCCCAAAACCGGGTATGACACACGGCCGACAATACCCTAACTAGGGTTTGTCTAGCGATCACGAACGTCCATCTTCTCCTGAGCGGATGGAGGGTCCCGGAATAGGCTAAGCAGGTCCGGTAAGTATCAACACGATCACTGCGGGCCCACCTATCTCCACACCCAACCGGCCAAGACCGAAATTGGCTATATGTCTCGATTCGCGCGCCCAAAACAAGTGTGGTCGCACCTCCCAAGCTGCAAATTAATCTTGACCACTCGATTTTGCCAGCCAAATTGAGTATCTTAGATCATGTTTCTATGGGATATCAGGGTATGGATGCAAACTCCAGCCTACCACCTACACGCTGGGTCAATCGGCCAGGATCGACCAAGCCTGGTCGTCTTGGAATGCGCACCCGAAGATGGCATGATGTGCGGCTTTTGCGGCACCAGTTTTCTGTCGCAAATTGATCTCGACCACTCAACTTCGCCAGACGAATTGAGTGGCTCAGATCACACTTTCATGAGACAATGAGGTATGGGCGTCTACACCGTCATGCCGTCAACACGCATGCACGATCGGCCTAGCCAAAATTGTGTCCCAATCTTGGATTCGATCAAGCTGAAAAGTGATGCTTGCGCACCTTTTCATAAACCCTAATTCCATCAATGGTCGCAGATGAGTGTCTCAAAGATCATCTCGTCCGTCCAACTTCACCGGCTTGGCTATAAAGCCCTGGTCAGGAGTTAGTTGGTCAGTGCAGAGTCATGGTGATCACCATCTGTCACTCTACCACACCATGTGGTCGGCCAATGGAGGACTTGCTTGCGCAACCTCCAAACCATCATGTGAAGTCAGCCGGACATGAGGTTATTTTGAGATGCTCAAACAACGATGCTTCATATGTGCTGAATATACTTGATGCGGTACTTGCATAGTAAACACACGATGCTTCACAAGTATCAACTTCCTAAATAACATAATTATTTAGTCTAGCATTACATGATACTTTCTGTGGGTCCCACGATCCATGCGCTCAAGACATCAATCGTGTCACAAACTGGGGGATACATATTGGGGTATTGGTCTGGCAGTTTACGGCATACAACGCATAATATGCCATCACAAGAATGTGTCAGGAAGTCATGGACAGCTAGTGATGATATGAGAAGTGTGCAAGACTGGTCGTGTGACGCCAACACACTACTCCACTACTCCATCACTCCACTTTCTCCATTTCCCATGAGATACGAGGGTTAGGCTAAAAGACTTGTATAAATAGGTTCTCCGCCGTATTTTTCAAGACAAGGAACAAGACGAGATAACAGAGGCAAGTGTTGATACAATCGTATTCAAACACCGGAACTGATGGCTTACATCCTGCAAGCCAATTCAGCTTTCTGATAAAAGTCATACATAGCCAACACCTTCACAATCTCAAAACCTTCTTCGATTTCCTCCCTAAGATCAACCCCATCTCCTTCGCTTTGTGACCGAAACAAGTCTGGAATGGCCATTTCTTGGTTTAGGCCAGACTTGCACAGATTTATCTCTCGAATCTACAAGCACTCACCGCAAGGTGCATTTGTTTAAGGTTTAGATTCATTTCTCATCCACACACCCCAAATTACCAAAACCGGCAGGAATAGTTTTCACCCATAAACAGCTACAAAAACAACACACAAACTTAGTTTGTTACATAAAAGTTGAAAAGAGTGGATTGTGTCGAATTAATCATAAAGATACTTACGAGTTGTTGAGGGGACAATCTATTATGGGTAGCGTGCGCGATCCGGTGTTTGATTTTTAAATACTCAACCACCGCACCCAGGATGATGTCGTGCCGTTGCTCGATTTGTTGAGCAGTTCTTCGTTTCGGATTCCCATAATCGTGAGTCAATTTGTTAAAAATATTCAATCACTTTGAATACCTGGTACTGTTATCTATAGTTGAATGACGAGTTTCGGCATACCATGCTTGGGTGATTGTTAAATCTTCCTCGGATTCAAATGATGCCATTTGTTGTATGTGGGAGTAGGTTCTATACTAAGCTAAGTATAGATAACAATTCTAGGGTTTAGGGTTTCGTAAGTTTAGAGTCTCATGGATATAGTAAAGAACACACGAGTTTTAGGATATTGGGTCCAAATATTAGATTTCTATATATAGATAAAAATCTAAACGGATAGTTATTTTGAAATCACCAGTGCCGGCTTTGAAATAATAATGATAATGTACGCCGATACGTGCTTCTGGTATGAATCAGAATTAAACATCTATGCCGGTAACTTATTTTCTTACGTTCAGATTTTGTGGACTATGTATATGGTACCGGCGTAGTTTTAACGAGACCGTACTATGCCGGTAGTCAATACCGGCCAAGATTTTGTTTGTGCGACAATGTCGAAAAATGTGAATTTCAAAAAAAAAACGGCTAGTTTTTTGAAAAATAAGACCGTTGGGGCTTCAATCAATATAAAACCCCCCCTTTCCTTTGCAAAAATGTACACAAAGCACCCACCAAATAGCAAATATTCTTCTCTAAAGAAACTAAGGCTCAAAAAATAGATCAAGCTAGCACGGTTCGAGATTCACAAGTGATGGGAGATTCATCAACAACCTTTATCTGCAAAGTAAGTAGATTCAACATTACTAAGGATGAATTGGACAATTATAATCTTCTCTACTAGGACAAATCACTAATATAATCTTCTCTTACAGAGTCATCATTGCAGCTGTCAAATTTGCAAGTCACCTTCTCATGTAGCCAAAGATTGTCCTTTTATTTATTCTAAATGTAGAAACTGTGATGGGACACGCCGATTTTGGGTTGCAAAAACTGATGATGCTAAAAATGGAAGAATGTTTCTAAGGTGTTTGAATCACCCAAAATGCGAAGAGTTTCAATGGTTTGACAAAGCTGTTGCACTAGCCGAAGCAAGAGAAAACCACAAGGGCCATTGCGAGCCTATTGATTGGTGTGATTGGTGTTATATGAAGGGAAAGGAATATGTTGAAAATAAAGATGAACCAATGAAGATGGTCCTTGATACCGAGATTCCAGATGATGTCTTCGAAGATATTTGTGAAAGGCTCAAAGGTTTCGTAATTTTTGAAAAGGGTTGGAAATAGATTATAAGATCATCTTTAACCAAAATTACTCCATTCCATGTTTTTTAGTGTGTTTTAATTTGAAGTTTAAAACCTAATGTAATAGATTACTTAGGAATGAAATAAAAGAGCATTCGGAAAAACTATCGGAATAATCTAAGTTCCAAATCCAATACCGGCATTGTAGTTTTATCCAAATCAATGCCGGTTTTCTGGAAAAACTATCCAAGTTTACCAAAAATATGATTTCCGGCATAGTTGAAATCAATAATTCAATGCCGATACTATCCAAATTCTTCACAAGAACTTAGTGCCTTTCATACGATTGTTCCGATATGATTTTAGAAAAACCATACATGCCCGGCGCTGTAGAACCACAACGTTTCAATGCCGACACCTATGGTCTAAAGAAAACTTAAAGAAAACATGCATTTCAGTAGAAATATAAACATGTTCAACATAAAAAAACAACAGGATTGTTCTTAAATGTTTTTAATCCAGCTATATATCAGGGTACCAAAAGTAAACCAAACAACTAAAGAGTTAATCCAGAAACAATTTCGGAATTGTTTAAAATGTAACAACCAAAGAAACACAACTAAAGATTTAATCACTTTGTATTTTGCTTCTTATGGACCGACACCTTCCTTGTTTCCCCGAACAAATCTTTTGCACTTGATCTTCAATTTTATCAAGCAATTCCTCGACTTCCTTCATTTCTTCAAGGGATAGGCCCTATCCTTTCTTGTACTTGCAACCAAACATCTTCTTCATCTTTCCAAGCTGACGCTGCTGGTTTCATACATCCAACACATAATTAGTATATATATGCTAATATAAGTGTATGTGTGCATTAAACGACTAAGGAATTAACAATACTTACCATCAATCCAAGAGTCTTATTAAGTTTGGCCATTGTAGGTGGTGTATCTGTAGGACTTAGAATCGGAGGGTTTTTCTGGGGTGGAACTTCGATGTTGTCCGGGCGCACGACAAAAGGATGTGACCATTCCAGGTAATTATCAATGTAGGAGGAATCGGCTTCATCACCATTGTTCGCAAGCTCCTAATTACTGATATCTACCAAACGACTTGGTTCCCTATCCCTCCAATGTGTTAGTTCTGGAACTGGATCATACACTACCCTCAACTTTGAGGCAGTTGTAATGCACTCAGCCAAGTTAAGAGAGTACCTTTTAGTAGAGGATGTCATGAATCTAGGTAATTGCTTATATCCAAGTTTCCGCATCACACGTCGAGTATCGGCCATAACGTATCCCTATGGGTGGAACAACGGTCCATTATAGAATGCAACGTTCGGATACCTCAAAATTTGGCGATTTTCTCTAGCCTCCTTGTAAGGGTCGAACACAACGTATTTGGTAGTCATCGTGTCTAGAGCCAATCTCATATCTATTAGTCGACCATTTTTACCGGGCTTTGGAGTATTGTTGAACTGGTATCTCTTAGCTCTAGGCGCATCAGGTTCGGGAAGGTCTATAATCTTCAAGTGGGGGTAGTCCTTGAACAATGTTGGGGAGTGTTCATAAGCCCACACCTATACCAATGTGGAATGATACATATAAGAATCAGTAAATTTTGTTTCTGAGTTCATAACGGAGGGTATATGTGAACAGTATACAAAAGAACATAAGTTTAAAAACAAAATTACCTAAAGCAGAGTGAAATTCCTGGCAAATTGGTTTGTAACATCCTTAGAGGCCCTTCTCATTTCCGTCATCAAATGTGCCATTACCACGGTGCCCCAAGAAAGTTACAGACATCTTCCAACGGATCTAAGTATTGAAGAAGGCTTGAGCTAACCCTGTTGCCACTAGTGTTAGGGAATACCTTAGTGCCCAAGATGAATAAAAGGTACGTAGCAGCTGTATAATGAATCTGTGCAGGGTCCCATCCATCCTTCAAACTTCTTTGCTGCGTTTTTTCAAACTTCGTCTTAAGTAGAGTCATCTTGATTTTATTTGTCGTACTATACTTTGATACATAGAAGCTTCCCACAGAAGTTTTGTAGTCCCAACCTAACAACTTGTTAGTCAAAGCCATTCTAGGTCCGGACAATGATCTCCTTCTACTATTGATTTGTCGATAACATTCAAGCCTAAAATGTTCTGAGCATCATCCGGGATCAAGGTCATCTCCCCAAAAGGGAAGTACATGGTATCAGTTTCACCATGATACCGTTCGACGAAGCAATTGACTGTCACAGAAACACACTTCACATAATTTTCAACCAAAGCATATATACCAGAATCTCTTACTAATGTTTGGACCTCTTCACATTCCAAAGACAAATACCACTCGGACGCAGCTTGGTTTCGGAAAGCACGCAAAACCTTATTGTGATCCTACAATTAGGAGATAGTACGGTTAAAAGATTTTACATAAATACACAATAATACATATGCACAAGATTAAAAAATTCTTACATAGGTTTGGTAGATAGTACGAGCCCACGAGTGCTTGTAGCCAAATAGAATTCTTGGATCGTGAGCTTCACCCAAAATTCTACCACGCTCAAGGTCAGGTATCATGTCATCAACATGAGGAAGGTTCTCACCTTTAACTTTTACTTTGGCCTTGCATTTGGCTTTGCATAGTGTCGTTTGTTGACTCGGCACAACGACTTCGCTTTGGCTTGCTAATTGACTTGGATCAACTTCATTATCTTCCTACTCACTTTCCTCTTCATATTACTCATCCTGCTCAACTGTTGTAGTAGGTTCATGGATTACAAGTCGACAAATTATCCCTCTTGTATCATCCCCCAAATGCTTCTTGCGACTGATTGCTGTCGTAAGCGTCAAAAATAATTTCACTTTCTTACTCGACAAAATATGAATGAATTATAAAGTAAGGAAGAGTTCGTATCCACAGAGAGGCGATTGTAGTTATCAATTTCTATTTTCTAAGTAACCCAAAGGGGGATTTCTGATTTTTGTAAAATAAAAGCAAAGTAAATAGTTGGAAGTAATCAATAGAGAAAGATATTGGTCAAGGAATTCATCTTCAATCTTAAACATGTGCTTGCATACATGATTAGAATTACGATTTAATCTCTTTTATTATCAAAAGCCTAGAAAATCAAGAGAGCAAGATAATCTATTTATTTCCCAAGTTAATCAACACACACATTAGAGTTGCGTATGTGAATTCTACCTAAAGAATAACCTAACGCCTTGCGCTAATCAAGTTCAATTCCCAGGAGCATTAAGTTTTGGAAATAGGCCAATCAAATCAATTGTCATACATTGCGCATAACAATTCGGACAATGGTCAAACTCTACATATGATTATAAGAGTGTATCACTATAAACTTAAATCATATCATGCTACTAGTATTTAGGTTATCACTTGATGAAAAACCCTAAAATAGCTATGGACAAGATGCAAGTTCAATTAATTGGCCACTTAACTAAACAAACATCAAAACCCTATCACAATACATCAATCATGTGATATAAAAAATAGTAGAGATATGAACGATAATCAAGAGAGAAAACTAATGCATTAATCAAGCACAAGTTATAGATATAAGACTACATCCTTAACCAATAATATAAAATTTAGCTACTCATAGCTATGGAGTTCATCATAATCAATAAACAATAAAGGAGATGAATATTAAATACGAAAGCAAACCCTAGTTGTAGTTTCAGCGGCTCTCTCCTCTGCCACCGTCGCCGGAATCCGGTCACCAGAAAACTTTCCCCGATCACTTGAACCATTGGAAACTGTCACTAGGCAATTCTACACTTCCAGTAGCTCAGCTTTGCTTTCCTGCATTTCAAACCTTTGCATAACCCATCTAAATCCAATTTTCTATTCTTGCGAAAACGTACCCAAAAGCGTGACGCGTAGCTCATACTTCCAGCCATCAATTCTTGCATCCGACTCATACCCCCCTCGCGATTCACTGAAATATAACGATCGACACTTTAACCTCTGAAATCCGACTATAGGAACTATGCTCACCGGCGTGCCATTTTCACCCCGTTTTCGCACAATTTCTGCAGTTCTGGAATTCTGTCACTTCAGGTTATAACAACACCATCTTATCTAGTCCCAGCTACAATTTAGCCATTGTCACAACATTTCACTTTATAATAACCCATATCTCTTTCTTGTTCAGTCATCATCAGAAAACTTCTATGTAGCATGCTTAGCTCTTTCTTTTCTTCCTTGGAAAACGTTCAGCTCAACACTGCATCCAAGCTCACTTCCACGACATAACACCACCAAGACTCCTTCGCAATCCAGTGGCATCCATAAACTTAGCAGCAAGCAACAGCATCTCCAATTGCTTCAACCACCTCTAGTTGTAGATTTCCACATTTGCACTTGCGCTAGCAGAACCACTGCAGCACGATCACATTCACTCATTCCTTCAGTGCACCACTCAAAGATACAGCACCATTACAGTTCCACAATTCCATATTCACACTGCAGCAACCACAGGGTACTATCATGCTCAGCTCCATTTCCTTTCATTTTCTTAGCTGCACTCAAGCTAGCCAGCTCCACTGCCCTCGCTTTAACTACAGCTCAAAATGGCAGAACCAACACCACCAAGCTATTTCAAACTGATTCTGCTCCTCCCAACTTGGGCATAACTCCACCGCTTCAATATGGCATTCATCCCCCATCGTATCGCTTTGCAATTCTCTGATCCGTATCAGAACCCTTGCACAGACACTGCAATTGCCATCCCTGCAATCCAAACCAACCATTAACAATGCCTCATGCCTCATTCACCACTGCCAACTGAACCTAGCATACATCTAACTTCTCATCTGTTGTAGCTTTTGCCCCTAACAACTCTGTTTAACCATTGCTTCTGCAGCATAGCCACTCCATTTACCAGCCTCAACTGCTTCTTTGCAACACCATCATTTCCTCCAATTCAGATGCACTACCATTGCATCTCATTCTCAGGTAGCAATTCAATTGTGACCAAAATCTCATTCACCATTGCCACTTAGCCCTCAGCATTACCCTTTCTTCACAACACAAACACCTCACCAGAGCCTTCATAGCTGCAATTCAAGACCATCATCAACTGCACTACTACATCAGCTTGAGCCAGCTCATAACCACCATCTCTGTGACTCAAAACCCCATAAACAATCTCACTTCATTGTGAATCCATTATTTCAACAACACCCCATCAGAGCTTCCACCTTGTTACAGCGTCAACCATTCTGCAGCTTCACTACCCTCTCACTCACAAGCTTCTCATCTTGACCTTGTACAACAGTGCCAACACTTTGAGCAGCTGAGATTGAAGTGTTGAAGAGAAGGTTCATTCAAGCCTTTACCAGAACAATTTGTATGCAATGACTGTGTAAATGGAAGAGAGCTTTAATAGTGATATCCAAACCTCCCTATGTCATCTTCCTTGCAGAAAATTCACATTCAACACAAACCCAATATTCTTATACATACACAGCCTCCAATTCTTGAGTTTCAGCTCCAAATCTCTCCTTAACCACACAGCTGACCCTGCTATTCCTTCTATATCTTGATTCTATGAATATAAACCCACTAGTCATGGCTAGATCGACTGCAATCTTAACTTATTTATACCCAGAATCAGCCCCAAACTCTGCCTACAATCTTCACAGCAAACAACCCCCATTTCCTTCTCTGTTTTTCTCAATCTCTCATTCTCATGACGATCTCAGATAATGATGGTGGAATAAATAAAAACAAGAGAGAAAGATTTCTCCCATTCTTAGGTCATGTAGGAAATGAAGTGGATATCGCCACTCCATGTACAGCCGATAAGGGCCACCCAGTCCATACATGGTCTGTCGGTTCTGAATAACCGACATCCCAAATTCTTAATCAACTCAACTGTCAGTCATGCAGAACTGACAGTTCATTCTTCCGCTCCTTTGCTGCGCAACCTTAGCCCGTTCCAAATATAGTTCGCATGTGAATTGACCGCTTTGCCCTTTATGCTCCCAATGAACGCTTCCTTTCGCCTTCCACCAATAACAGCCGTATTTTACTCCTCATATTCACTTCTTCTCTTCAATGAGAATCATCACTAAAGTTTTCGTGCTTTTCAGACAGAAATTGCATCACTAAAGCCGACATACTTTTCAGACAGAGATGAAGAAATAAAAGCAAATATTGAGAAATAGTTCGCCTCCAACGCTTTTGCCATGTTTCCTCTTCTTTTGATCCAAGTAACTCCAAAATACCTAAATACTCAAAAACAAAACATAAGATACATATTTTACAAGAAAAGTAGCAGAGAAAGCATAAACAATAGATAAATAATACGGTATTTTAGACACCTATCAAATTCCCCCACACTTAGACTTTGCTAGTCCTCGAGCAAATCAAACAAAAATAATTATAAAACATACATACAACTCCGTCTCGTCGAGGCTACGGTCACTTTAAGCATAAATAACAAGCCTTTGAACCCCTAGGTGTCCCTAGTGGACGAGTTATAGTCTCGTGAAGGTTTACTAGAGGTCAGCCTACAAAACCTATATTTCCAACTCCGTGTATTTGTGACAAATCAATGAACGAATCCAAATTGACTACATTAGGAGGTACCTTGTGCAAATTCAATTCATAAATTAGTAAATAAAGCTTTAATTAGATAGTCGAACAAGCCACAATACTCGGAAACTAACAAACCACAATCACAATGAAAATATTAAGAAGATGGATATAGATGTAGATGTTGGCGAATGTTCACAAGTGATCGATGTTTCCCATATCTGTCTGAAGGTCACTACCAAGATGAACCTATTCCTATTGGATTGAGCTACTGGTTTGAATTCTACATCAACTCACTGACGTATACAAGGGAACCATGAGTGACTTTATTCAACCAATATAATACTTTCTTTCTTTTTTTTTTTTTCATTTTTTTTTTTTTTTAGACAACATGATTGGATCAAACTGGATCCAAGAGCATGATTCTTGTCAGCAGATTACACGATAGTTCCCTTGGATCCTGCATTCCACGCTTGTTTAGGCGACGGAGACAGGGAGAACACACACATATTGCTTTATCCAAGTGTCTTTTATTCCGTTTTGGTCTAATTGGTCGGTCTCTTTTTTTTTCTTTTCTTTCTTTTTTTCCTTTTTTTTTATAGCAACTCAATCACTCTATTTCATCCTAGCAGTAATAACAACTCGATTTTAGTGACCCACCAAAACACTTAGAGAACAATAGATAAATATGGAAAAATAAAAATAGAATGTGATATGGTGATATGGTGATATTCCGAGATATGGTAACAACTATCATGTTAATTGTGATTTCTGAGCTATGTTCGTCCCCTTTAGTTAATTGGTTCCTCAACTCCTGCAATCAAAACGGTTCCGTCCACTAAAGGTGTCATCCTAAAGGCACAAGTTTCTAGATTTCAGAGTTCAAAAAGCACAAATTTTTTCTTGGTTTTTCTATTTTTCTGATTTTTATTTTTTTTTATTTTTTTTAAAGGCATAAAACACACTAAAACAACCTATACAAACATATAAATGCTCCCCCACACTTAAACTTTACATTGTCCTCAATGTAAAATTGAATCGTCCAAAGAAAGTTCAAGGTGGGAAATTCCGCAAATGATATGCAAAAAGAAGAAAACAAAGATAAAATGCATAAAGAATAAAAAGATAAAGGTAAAGATACAAAACCGGTGGGTTTCCTCCCACTTAGCGCTTGGTTTAAAGTCGTCATCCCGACGTACTCCTTGTTTGCTAAGACTCCTCCAGAGGGAGCACTTCCACAATGTTCACTCCTTCCACAACTTCCGAAGAGAAGTTCTCATAATATGGTTTCAACCGGTGCCCATTCACTTTAAGTTCATTTCCTGTAGCCAAACTACGAATTTCAACTGCACCATGAGAAAACACATTAGTCACAATAAAAGGTCCAATCCAACGTGACCTTAGTTTACCCGAAAATAATTGCAAGCGAGAATTAAACAAAAGCACTTTCTGCCCAATGCAAAATTGTTTCTTTGTAATCATATTATCATGAAATGCCTTAGTCTTTTCCTTGTAAATCCGTGAGCTTTCAAATGCATCATTGCGAATCTCTTCTAGCTCTTGAAGTTGCAACTTCCTTTGCTTTCCAGCACCATCCAACTCCATGTTGCATTGCTTAATAGCCCAAAACTCCTTATGCTCAATTTCAACGGGTAAGTGACAAGGTTTACCATAAACAAGCCTAAAGGGAGACATCCCAATAGGTGTCTTGTATGCGGTTCTATACGCCCAAAAAGCATCATTGAGGCGCATGCTCCAATCCTTCCTTGTTGGATTCACCGTCTTCTCTAGAATGGATTTCACCTCTCGGTTGGAAACCTCGGCTTGTCCATTTGTTTGCGGATGGTATGGTGTTGCAATCCAATGCGACACATTGTACTTCCTTAACAAGGCTTACAAAAACCTATTTTTGAAGTGTGAACCTCCATCGCTAATTATAGCCTTTGGAATTCCAAACCTTGCAAAAATATTTGCTTGCACAAAATCTGAAACAACTTTAGAATCATTAGTTGGGATGGCCTTAGCTTCCACCCATTTCGAGACATAATCTACAGCAAGCAAGATATAATAATTTCCACTAGAATTTACAAAAGGGCCCATAAAATCAATTCCCCATACATCAAAGACCTCAACAAATTGAATAATAGTTTGTGGAATTTGATTTCGGGCACCTAGATTTCATGTTCTTTGGCACCTATCACATGTTATACAAAATGCATGCGCATCCTTAAACAAAGTCGGCCAATAGAAACCACATTCTAATACCTTGAGAGCGGTTCTCTTGCTCCCAAAGTGTCCTCCACATGCATATGGGTGGCAAAAAGACAAGATAGAGTTAAATTCGGATTCGGGAACGCACCTTCGTATTACTTGGTCACTATAATGTTTCCATAAGTATGGATCATCCCATATGTATTGGTTTCCTAACTTCTTAAGTTTTTCCCTCTCAGCACGAGACAAGTTCTTTGGGATTTGTTTAGAAACTAAGTAATTAACAATATCAGCGTACCATGGTTCTCCAAAGGCAATTGAGAATAGTTGCTCATCCGGGAAACTTTCACGCAATGGGATAGTTTCCTTGTCCACAGCAAGACGGCTCAAATGATCCGCAATGGTGTTCTCAATTCCTTTCTTGTCCTTGATCTCTATATCAAACTCTTGCAAGAGTAAAATCTATCGTATGAGCCTCGGTTTCGCCTCTTTCTTTGTAAGCAAGTACCTAAGTGCTGCATGGTCAGAAAAAACAACAACTTTTGTACCAATTAGATAAGAGAGAAACTTTTCCAAAGCAAAAACAATAGCTAATAACTCTTTTTCAGTGGTTGTGTAGTTTTGTTGGGCTTCATTTAACGTTCTAGAAGCATAATAAATGGCATGAGGTATCTTCCCCACACGCTTCCCAAGCACCGCACCAACCGCATAATCACTTGCATCACACATAAGCTCGAAAGGCTTGCTCCAATCCGGTGGTTTAATGATAGGGGCTGAAATCAAAAGTTCTTTCAAACGATTGAATGCCGCCATACACTTCTCATCAAAGTTAAAAACCACATCTTTTTGCAATAAGTTGAAAAGTGGTGATGCTATCTTGGAAAAGTCCTTGATGAATATACGATAAAAACCTGCATGACCAAGAAAAAAACGTATCTCCCTCACCGTAGTGGGGGGGGGAGGTTTAGAGCACGAATAAGATCTATCTTAGATTTATCAACTTCCAAGCCTTTAGAAGATATTATATGGCCTAAAACTATGCCATGAATTACCATGAAATTGCACTTCTCCCAATTCAGCACAAGATTTGTTTCAACACATCGTTCAAGGATTAGTGACAAATTGTTCAAACAAAGGTCAAATAAATCACCAAAGACACTAAAGTCGTCCATGAACACTTCGATTATGTTTTCAACATATTCTGAAAAGATACTTACCATACACCTTTGAAAGGTAGCTGGAGAATTGCATAAGCCAAAAGGCATCCTTCTATAAGCAAAAGTACCAAAAGGACAAGTGAAAGTGGTTTTCTCTTGATCCTCCGGTGCTATCACAATCTGATTATAACCTGAATAGCCATCAAGAAAGCAATAATAAGCGTGTCCAGCTAAACGTTCAAGCATTTGATCAATAAAAGGCAATGGAAAATTATCTTTTCTAGTATTGGCATTCAATTTCCTATAATCAATACAAACCCTCCAACCAGTTTGCACACGAGTTGGGACAAGTTCATTCTCATCATTCTCCACCACGGTCACACCTGATTTCTTTGGTACAACTTGTACCGGGCTCACCCACTTGCTATCGGATATGGGGTAGATAACACCCACTTCCAAAAGCTTGAGTATCACCTTTTTCACAACTTCCATCATAGGGGGGTTCAAACGACGTTGCGCTTCCCTCGTAGGCTTTGCATCGTCCTCCAAACGAATCTTATGCATGCAAACGACAGGGCTTATACCCTTGATATCGACAATTGTCAATCTTATGGCCGTCTTATGCTTCCTTAGCACCCTTAGAAGTTTTTTCTCCTGTAATTCACTAAGCTCGTTAGAAACAATCACAGGTAACTCTTCATTGTCACCCAAGTACAAGTACTTTAAGTGACTAGGAAGAGGTTTCAATTATAACTTTGGAGATTTAAAAATTGAAGGTTTAAGCTTTTCATCATTGCGAGGTAAAGAAACATATGAAACATTCTTAAGTGCATATCTTTCCGGTAATGAGTTAAGAGAACCAATGGTTTCCTTAATCTCATCACCGTACTCCAAACCGTTATCAATAGGTGTAGTGAGCACGGTTTCCAAAGAATCAGCGCCATTCAACTCAAACATTTGTTGCGCCAATGTGTCCATCACATCAACGGAGAAACAAGAGTGGATATCACTAGGATATCTCATCGTCTCGAAAATGTTGAAACGTATTATTTCTCCATCAAACTCCATAGTCAGCATTCCCTTATCAACATCAATAATGGTTTTTGCCGTTTTCATGAAGGGACGCCCAAGTAGCAATGGAAGAGACGAGTCCGGTGAACCTTCATCCATCTCTAAGACACAAAAATCTGCTGGAAATACTAGTTGATTAACCTGCACAAGAACATCCTCAACAATACCCATTGGGTAGACATTAGAGCGATCGGCTAATTGCAACACAATTTCAGCCTTTTTGAAAGGACCTATATCAAGTGACTTATACATAGATGCAGGCATAACATTAACGGATGCACCTAAGTATAACATTGCTTTGTTAAATGTAGTGGTACCAATTGTGACGGGGATGTCAAAGCTGCCCGGGTCTTTGCATTTCAGTGGGAGTTTGTGTTGTAAGATTGCCGAAGCATTCTCCCCCACACTAAGCACTTCGTTACCTTTGAGCCTTTGCTTATTGGTACACAAGTCCTTCAACACTTTTGCATACTTTGGAACTTGCTTAATAGCATCAATGAGTGGTATGTTCACATGAATCTTCTTAAAAACGTCTAAAATCTCCTTTTCTAGTGCCTCCTTCTTAGAATTTGCAAATCTGCGAGGAAAAGGTAAAGGAGGGACATAAGTAGGAATATGAGTTTTAGAGTTAGGAATAGGTACCTCAGAAGTTTGGGGAGAATCCTCGTTCTTCTCCTCCAAAACAGGTTCCTTTGGTGTTTCCACCTTGCCCGAATTAGCAACTTCGGGTTGCACAAGTTGTGTACCACTTCTCAACGTAATTGCATTCACATCTCCTTTTGGGTTGATAGGTTGAGAAGGGAGTTTCCCACTATTTTGTGCCTTCATTTAGTTCAACTCAAGAGCCATAGAACCAACTTGAGTTTGCAACTCTTTCATCGTGCCCTCCGTTCTTTGCATAAAAGATTTCATCAACTCTTCCATACTCGACCCCTGATTTTGAGATTGTTGTTGTTGAAATTGAGATTGTTAAAATTGTTGACGCGGCTGGAATTGTTGTTGTTGAGGTTGAAATCCACCCGAATTGTTGAAAGTAGGTTGTTGAACCGCTCCTTGCTTGTTCGCATAGCTAAAATTGGGGTGATCTCTCCATCCCGGATTGTAAGTATTGGAATAAGGATCATACCGTCTTGGCTGATTTGGAAAGACCACATTAGCTTGCTCATTGACGTCTTCATACCCATGAGAATTTGGTATCACCGCGGCTGAAACTTGTTGTAGCATTGCTGTGATGTTTCCCATTTGTTGACGAAGTTCCTCCACCTCGCTTACTTCATTGACTCGCCGAAGAAGCACATCCGAACCACGACTCAAGAATTGTTGAGAGTTTGCTGCCATGTTTTCAATCAACTCTCTAGCTTGTGCCACAGTCTTGCTCACTAGTGCACCACCACCCGCTGCGTCGATAAGATTCATATCACTTGATTGGAGTCCTTCATAGAAGTATTGGATGATCATGACGTCACTAAATTGGTGATGAGGACAGCTTGCCACCAACCTCTTGTATCGTTCCCAACAATCATATAACGATTCTCCGACATTTTGCTTCATTCCGCAAATCTCCTTGCGAATTTGAGTAGCCTTAGATGCAGGAAAATATCTCTCTAGAAAGAGTTTCTTGAGCCCATTCCAAGTTGTAACACTCCTGGAAGGCAAGTAGTATAACCAATCCTTAGCATTACCTTCCAATGAGAATCGAAAAACCTTCAACATAGCACCATCCGCCTCCATATTTGCTGGGAGCATAGCCATGAAAATGGTGTGGAAATCCATAAGATGCTTGTTTGGATCTTCATTCACCAAACCATGGAACTTTGGTAATTCTCTAATAAGTCCCGGCTTGATTTCAAAAGTGGAGTCGGTTTGAATGCAACCTCCTTTGTATATCCACTTGTGAGAAGCTAAGTCTTTAAGTGAACGATTTGCAGGGTCACCCATTGCTTCTTCTCCTTCTCCTTCTTCTTCAAAAGGAATATCGTGTTCTACTTCCTCTCCTTCTTGCCGAAGAGCTTCGTGTTCTACTTCCAAGTTGTGTTCTTCCGTTGTGCCTTGCCTTGGTTGGAGTATTGTTCCCTTTCGAGTAGCTATCCCGCACCTCGGATAATTCCAATCTTTAGAAGCCAGAGATTAGGTACCTGAAAAACAATTCTCGCAAACAAGTGAGAAACAAGACAAGAAACGAAACACAAGTATGCAAGCAGAAAAATAATAAAAAGAAACTAAAAACTAGATAACAAGCCGAATGCCTCCCCGGCAACGGCGCCAAAATTTTATCGCTGTCGTAAGCGTCAAAAATAATTTCACTTTCTTACTCGACAAAATATGAATGAAGTATAAAGTAAGGAAGAGTTCGTATCCACAGAGAGGCGATTGTAGTTATCAATTTCTAGTTTCTAAGTAACCCAAAGGGGGATTTCTGATTTTTGTAAAATAAAAGCAAAGTAAATAGTTGGAAGTAATCAATAGAGAAAGATATTGGTCAAGGAATTCATCTTCAATCTTAAACATGTGCTTGCATACATGATTAGAATTACGATTTAATCTCTTTTATTATCAAAAGCCTAGAAAATCAAGAGAGCAAGATAATCTATTTATTTCCCAAGTTAATCAACACACACATTAGAGTTGCGTATGTGAATTCTACCTAAAGAATAACCTAACGCCTTGCGCTAATCAAGTTCAATTCCCAGGAGCATTAAGTTTTGGAAATAGGCTAATCAAAGCAATTGTCATACATTGCGCATAACAATTCGGACAATGGTCAAACTCTACATATGATTATAAGAGTGTATCACTATAAACTTAAATCATATCATGCTACTAGTATTTGGGTTATCGCTTGATGAAAAACCCTAAAATAGCTATGGACAAGATGCAAGTTCAATTAATTGGCCACTTAACTAAACAAACATCAAAACCCTATCACAATACATCAATCATGTGATATTAAAAACAGTAGAGATATGAACGATAATCAAGAGAGAAAACTAATGCATTAATCAAGCACAAGTTATAGATATAAGACTACATCCTTAACCAATAATATAAAATTTAGCTACTCATAGCTATGGAGTTCATCATAATCAATAATCAATAAAGGAGATGAATATTAAATACGAAAGCAAACCCTAGTTGTAGTTTCAGCGGCTCTCTCCTCTGCTCCCAGAATAATCTCCCATATCTTTGTTGTAGAAACTCTCTTTTTATAGCCCTTTGCTTTCCAAAAATAGGTCAAAGTCTTCAAAATCTTCAAGTTCACGTCCATCTACCAGTCCACCAAGCCCATGTGTGAAAAATATATCTCTGGAATTTTCGGGTCCAAAACGGGTCGCCGGAGTGCTGACGTCATCACCGGTATCCGGCCACCGTCGCCGGAATCCGGTCACCAGAAAACTTTCCCCGATCACTTGAACCATTGGAAACTGTCACTAGGCAATTCTACACTTCCAGTAGCTCAGCTTTGCTTTCCTGCATTTCAAACCTTTGCATAACCCATCTAAATCCAATTTTCTATTCTTGCGAAAACGTACCCAAAAGCGTGACGCGTAGCTCATACTTCCAGCCATCAATTCTTGCATCCGACTCATACCCCCCTCGCGATTCACTGAAATATAACGATCGACACTTTAACCTCTGAAATCCGACTATAGGAACTATGCTCACCGGCGTGCCATTTTCACCCCGTTTTCGCACAATTTCTGCAGTTCTGGAATTCTGTCACTTCAGGTTATAACAACACCATCTTATCTAGTCCCATCTACAATTTAGCCATTGTCACAACATTGCACTTTATAATAACCCATATCTCTTTCTTGTTCAGTCATCATCAGAAAACTTCTATGTAGCATGCTTAGCTCTTTCTTTTCTTCCTTGGCAACAGTTCAGCTCAACACTGCATCCAAGCTCACTTCCCTGACATAACACCACCAAGACTCCTTCTGCAATCCAGTGGCATCCATAAACTTAGCACAGCAACAGCATCTCCAATTGCTTCAACCACCTCTAGCTGTAGATTTCCACCAGCTGCACTTGCTGCTAGCAGAACCACCTGCAGCACAGTCACATTCACTCATTCCTTCAGTGCACCACTCAGCATACAGCACCATTATAGTTCCACAATTCCATATTCACACTGCAGCAACCACAGGGTACTATCATGCTCAGCTCCATTTCCTTTCATTTTCTTAGCTGCACTCAAGCTAGCCAGCTCCACTGCCCTCGCTTTAACTACAGCTCAAAATGGCAGAACCAGCACCACCAAGCTATTTCAAACTGATTCTGCTCCTCCCAACTTGGGCATAACTCCACCTGCTTCAATATGGCATTCATCCCCCACTGTAGCTGCTTTGCAATTCTCTACAGTCCTGTATCATAACCCTTGCACCAGACCTGCAATTGCCATCCCTGCAATCCAAACCAACCATTAACAATGCCTCATGCCTCATTCACCACTGCCAACTGAACCTAGCATACATCTAACTTCTCATCTGTTGTAGCTTTTGCCCCTAACAACTCTGTTTAACCATTGCTTCTGCAGCATAGCCACTCCATTTACCAGCCTCAACTGCTTCTTTGCAACACCATCATTGCCTCCAATTCAGCTGCACTACCATTACATCTCATTCTCAGGTAGCAATTCAATTGAGACCAAAATCTCATTCACCATTTCCACTTATCCCTCAGCATTACCATTTCTTCACAACACAAGCACCTCAACAGAGCCATCATAGCTGCAATTCAAGACCATCATCAACTGCACTACTACATCAGCTTGAGCCAACTCATAACCACCATCTCTGTGACTCAAAAACCCATAAACAATCTCACTTCATTGTGAATCCATTATTTCAACAGCACCCTATCAGATCTTCCACCTTGTTACAGCGTCAACCATTCTGCAGCTTCACTACCCTCTCACTCACAAGCTTCTCATCTTGAGCTTGTACAACAGTGCCAACACTTTGAGCAGCTGAGCTTGAAGTGTTGAAGAGAAGGTTCATTCAAGCCTTTACTAGAACAATTTGTGTGAAATGACTGTGTAAATGGAATAGAGATTTAACGGTGATCTCCAAACCTCCCTATGTCATCTTCCTTGTAGAAAATTCACATTCAACACAAACCCAATATTCTTATACATACACAGCCTCCAATTCTTGAGTTTCAGCTCCAAATCTCTCCTGAACCACACAGCTGACCCTGCTATTCCTTCTATATCTTGATTCTATGGAGATAAACCCACCAGTCATGGCTAGATCAACTGCAATCTTAACTGATTTATACCCAGAATCAGCCCCAAACTCTGCCTACAATCTTCACAGCAAACAACCCCCATTTCCTTCTCTGTTTTTCTCAATCTCTCATTCTCATGACGATCTCAGACAATGATGGTGGAATAAAAAAAAAACAAGAGAGAAAGATTTCTCCCATTCTTAGGTCGTGTAGGAAATGAAGTGGATATCACCACTCCATGTACAGCCGATAAGGGCCACCCAGTCCATACATGGTCTGTCGGTTCTGAATAACCGACAGCCCAAATTCATAATCAACTCAACTGTCAGTCTTGCAGAACTGACAGTTCATTCTTCCGCTCCTTTGCTGCGCAACCTTATCCCGTTCCAAATATAGTTCGCATGTGAATTGACCGCTTTGCCCTTTATGCTCCAAATGAACGCTTCCTTTCTCCTTCCACCAATAACAGCCGTCTTTTACTCCTCATATTCACTTCTTATCTTCAATGAGAATCATCACTAAAGTTGTCGTGCTTTTCAGACAGAAATTGCATCACTAAAGCCGACATACTTTTTAGACAGAGATGAAGAAATAAAAGCAAATATTGAGAAATAGTTCGCCTCCAACGCTTTTGCCATGTTTCCTCTTCTTTTGATCCAAGTAACTCCAAAATACCTAAATACTCAAAAACAAAACATAAGATACATATTTTACAAGAAAACTAGTAGAGAAAGCATAAACAATAGATAAATAATACGGTGTTTTAGACACCTATCAGCGACCTTCATCTTTCCCTTGAGGAGGCAGAGACTGAGGAGTATCAAGACCGTCCTTCCTTATTCTCTTAGCGACAATATATTTCATTTTTCTTTTCTTAGCTTCATTGGGTTTTGACCTATATCATAAGCGCACGAAATAAATATAAGACATCTCATTTTTAGTATTAGTACCGCCATAGACTCACTTAAACAAACAACGCCGATACACATCTCACGGCATAGAAACTTAGTAAATATTTCCTGCCGGTACATTGTTCCGGCGGTGACCATTAACTATCGATAATGCCGGTAGTCATATCTAATTCTCCTGGATACCAAAATATTACTACCGGCACTATCTAAATAAATCAATTCCATTCCGTAACTGAGTACCGGAATACAATGCAACCGAAAATATATGCCGGTACTGGTGACAAATTCATTGATGTTCCTGTAAGTTTTAAGTTTACTACCGGCATACACGAATTATCAATAAGGAATGCCGTAATTTAAAACCGGCATAGTATTCAACACAATTTCTATGCCGGTACATAACATTAAGTTTAAGGGTTTGGAAACGGCATTTCATTCATGCTAACATCTAAGCCGTAACTTAATACCGGCACTGCATTCATCTTAGATAGAATGCAGTGCCTCAAAACCGGCATAGTATTCATACACATTTCAATGCCGAAATCTACTGAAACTCAACTGTTTCATTTAGGTTTCGTGATTCTAACCTAAACCCATTGCTATAAATCGATTTAAAAACTCGTAAAGGAGTTTAAAATCACTTACCTTCTCACAGAAGCCATCTTTGCGAGAGGTTGATCGTCTGAGTTTGCTGCTTCTTCTTCTTCTTTCTCTTGAGAAATCTTAGCAAGTCTTTGTTTCAATTTCTCTTCACCAATTGATTTTGAGTTCGATTGGGCATTTGGTTTCTTTCGTGGGGGCATTGTTATGATTCGGGTAGGTTAATCGACGAAGAATTTTTTGAATCGACAATTAATCGATGAAGAATTTTTTTTTCGAAAACCTAAAACTAAAGGACTGCCGGAACTAATGTTATAAATGGGGGATATATGAATTTGGTTTTTGATTTTAATGTTTTAGAAGAAAGGGTATAACAGTCTTTTTATAAAGTTTTTAATTAACCAAAGGGTATTTTGGTATTTTTATACTCAAAAGTCACCCCTTATCAGCCACCCCTGGTTGGGGGCAGTAATCAATATCCCCCAATTAGATTGCATATCCCCCAATTGCGCGTTCTTATTAAAATAGGGAGTTCTTCAAGTGCAAAAATAAAATATATCTTGAATAAAATAAAATAAATTCACGGGTAAAAGAAAAAAAACTATTGAGTAAAAAAAGAAGGCACAATTGGGGGATACTAAAAAAAACATAATGAAGTAATTGAAGTATCCCTTATCCAAGTGTGTTTGGGGGATACTTCAATAATATATTTTGATTAGATGAAAAAGAAGAAGGATTTTGGAAGATTTGTGTGATATGAGAAGGTGCTTAAATTGATTTTAATGACTCCTAATTGCAATCTTTTGTAGATAATCAAACTTTTATCTATGAAAAAGCCCCAAACCAAATCCCAATTCAAACACTAAGCTAAATAAGAGTTTGTATGGTTTAAAACAAGCCCCGAGACAATGGTACAAGAAGTTTGCTAACTTCGTGCATAGAAGTGGTTACTCACGGTGTAATGCAGATCATTGTTGTTACTTCAAAAGTTATGGTTCTGACTACATCATATTATTACTATATGTGGATGATATATTGGTTGCCGGAACATCTCTACAAGAAGTTGAGAATTTGAAGAAACAATTAGCAAGTGAGTTTGCTATGAAAGATCTTGGTGAAGCAAAATAGATTCTTGGTATGAGAATCATAAGGGACAAAGGCACAAAGCTAAGGGAACTCTTATGCTTAGTCAGGCTGAATATATTGAATGAGTGTTGAAAAGGTTCAATATGGAGAATGCTAAACCAGTTAGTTCTTCGCTTGGAAGTCAAATTCGTCTTTCAAGTATGCAGTGTACGAAGACAGATGAAGAAAAGGAATACATGGCTAACGTACCATATTCTTCAGCTATTGGGAGTCTAATGTACGCTATGGTTTGCACGAGACCGGATATTGCATATGCAGTGGGAGTAGTGAGTATATATGCAAGTAACCCAGGTAAACAGCATTAGGAAGCTTTGAAGTGGATTCTCAGGTATTTGAGAGGTAAAAAAAACGTACCATTGTGTTATGAAAGAGGTGGTTCTATCTTGAGGGGTGATGTGGATGCAGATTTCACATGTGATGTGGATAAAAGGTGAACTATGACCGGTTATGTTTATACTATGTGGTTAGCTGCAGTGAGCTGGAACTCATGGTTACAGAAGTTGGTGACGTTATCCACTACGAAAGCGGAGCACGTAGCGGTGACAGAAGTGAGCAAGGAGATGACTTTGTTACAAGGATTATTAGCTGAGTTGGGAAAGGAACAAAAGGATAGTGTTTTGTATAGTGATAGTCAAAGTGCTATACATTTAGCCAAGAACTCAGCCTATCATCTAGGAAAAAACATATAGATATTCGTTATCATTTCATTCGGGATCTCTTAGAAGAAAGAGATTTGAAGCTCGAGAAGATTCTTGGTTCAAAGAATTCGGCGGACATGTTTACCAAGGGAGTTACATCAGACACACTAAAGCCCTGCAAGGATATAGTTGGTTTCTCGGAATGAGGATCTTGGAGGGGAGCTGCGCTAACAAGAAAGATGTTTTAGCACCGTCAATCCAAAGTTGAAGAATCGAAGACAATCAATGAGTCTTCAAAGTGGGAGATTGTTAGTTATTGAAGACTAATTAATTATTTCCTAAGTTAGTCGTGATTATTTTCGAAAAAGGGGTTTCCTAAACCGGTTAGAATTCTTGGTGGCCAAGTTTGTAACCTATATAAATAGGTAATTAGGCCTTATAGAATGTAAGTGTGAAGAAAATTGTATAACTTTTTGGGTAAAAAGCTAGGGTTTCGTTGTGAGAGCATATTAGTGAGGAACAAGAGACAAGGTTATCGTCTCGGGTAATTGTTGTGGTGTAACCAAGGGTTTGCTAGTATTCAAACGACGTTGTAATCGTTTTCTTCATAGTGGGTTTGAGTTGGTGCGGCTCAAAGTGAACGTAGATAATATATACACGTTGTATGTATTGGTTGAACCACTATAAATCTCGTGTCTTGTGAGTTGATTTATCTTTCTCGTATTATTATTGTTTCTTGTGCTTGGTTTACTTATTATTTACCATAATATATCAAGATCCTGTTATTCCTCGGTTGTCAATGATTCCATAAAAATTCTGAGAACTGGTATCAGAGCTTTAGGTTAAGCTCCAGATTGCTCATAGCATAGGTTTATTCGTAGTACGATTGGAGTGGGAGTTATGGGTGATAATAACGAAAGTACAATAGTTAGGGTTAATTTTTTAATGGGAAGAACTTTGCGTTTTGGAAGTCTCAGATGGAAGACTACATATACGATAAATACCTTGATGTTCCATTAGGAGGAATTACGAAAAAGGGAGCACTCAAAGATGATGAATGGTAACTCTTGACCGGAAGTGTGTAGCAGTGATCCATAGATGTCTAACGGATAAAGTCTACAATAACGTACAAGAGGTTACTAGTATGAAGGATCTTATGGATAAACTTGAAAAGTTATATCAAAAGTCATCAGCCTCGGGGAAGATTATGTTGTGTGAATAACTATTCAATCTGAAGATGAAAGAAGGCGAGGCAATTTCAGCACATCTTGGGAAGTTTAAATCGATTATTTTTCATCTTTCAAAAGTTAGTATTACTTTTGACGATGAAGTTCAAGCTTTACGGTTGTTGTCGTTATTACCAAAGAGTTGGGATACTGCAAGGACAACCATTAGCAATTCTTCAGGGAGCGATAAGTTGAAGCTTGATGATGTGCAACAAAGGTTAATTACTGAAAAGGAGAGAAGAATAGAACAAGGTTATGTTTCTAGTTCTTCAAGCTCGACCTTAAGTATGCATGAATAAGATAGAGCCAGGAGTTCAAATAGGAACAACAATAATAAATCCAGATGGAAGTCTAGAGGGAAGTCTAGGGGGAGATCCTAATCCAGTCCTAAAGGTGTTGTTGAGTGTTGGGCGTTTAAGAAAGTAGGACACTATAAGCGTGATTGAACGGAAATCAAATGTGCTAATAATGGTGGAAACAAAGGTAATCAAGAAAAGGTCAACGTAATTGTAGCTACAGAACCAATGAAGGTCCTTGTGGATAACAAGAAGATGATTACAGAAGGTTTTCTACTACTCTCTGAGGACAAGCAAGATGAATCTTGGATTATAAACTCGGGATCTTCTTTCCATGCAATGGGTGATAAGAGTACAATGATCTCTTATAAATAAGGATACTATGGACAAGTATTCTTGGGTGACGGTAAAGCATGCGACATCATCGGTTTGGGTGATGTGATCTTGAAAGTCAACGGTTCGACATGGAAATTGAAGGATGTACGACACCGTTCCAAATTTGAAGAAAAACTTAGTATATGTGGGTCAAGTTTGTGATGATAACTGTGAAGTTGTGCTTTCAAAACACAATTGGAAAGTGAAGAAAGGGGCTATGATGTTAGCTCGAGGAGTTAGAGTCAATACTCTATATCGGACTTTAGATGGATCTACTTTAGCATTGGCTAGTAGTAGTGAAGACACTAACTTATGGCATAGAAGATTGGGACACATGAGTGAGAAAAACATGAAGATTCTGTGTTTGAAAGGATATCTAACTAATGTGAAGTCTGTTGATATAATGTTTTGTGAAGACTGTGTACTTGGAAAACAAAAAAGGGTTAGCTTCAATAGAGGAGGAAGAGACTTGAGAAGTGCAAAACTTGATTTGGTTCATACAGATGTATGGGGACCAATTGATGTTGCATCTCATAGCGGATTCCATTATTATGTCACCTTTATTGATGATCACTCAAGGAAGGTATGGTTTTACTTCATGAAAAATAAGTTTGAGGTGTATGGAGTGTTTCAGAAGTGCGAAGCTTTGGTTGAAACATAAACGGGTCTGAAGTTAAAGTGTTTAAGGTCAGACAACGGTGGTGAGTATAAAAAAACATAGTTCTTACAGCTATGTGCTACTAGTGGAATTCGTTTGGAGAGGATATTTCCAAGGAATCCACGGGAGAATGGAGTGGCAGAACGTATAAATTGGACGTTGAATGTACGTGCAAGGTGCATGAGGTTGCAGTCTGGTTTGCCCGAGACCTTATGGGAACATTCAACGGAGACGGATACTTATCTGATCAATAGGACACCTAGTAGTCCATTAGATATGAAGATATCAGAGGAGGTTTGGACTAGAAAAAATGTAAATCTTTCCTATTTGAAAGTTTTTGGTTGTGTTGGTTATGTTCATCTTAGTCCCGGTGAGAGGTCTCAGATAGGTGCTCAAGCAAAGAAGTGTATATTTCTTGGTGACGTAAATGACGCTTTTGGGTATAAACTTTGGGACTATGAGGGTCACAAAGTTATTAAAAGTAGAGACGTCACTTTTAATGAGAATGAGTTGTACAAGGATAGGAATGCAACACAAGCTGAAGATGTCAAGTCAAGCAATATCGATAAAAAGTTGTATATCAATATTGATGATATTTCTGGAAGAAGTGTGGTACAAGAAGAGCACGATGTTGCTGATGACGGAGAAGTACAAGGAAAATGGGCTTCTGCCGCAGTGGGAGTTACTCCTACAGTTCCACAAGAAGTATGAAGATCATCACGAACTCCTAAACCAAACCCAAGGTATGCTTTGAATTATCTATTACTTACGGATGTAGGTGAACCGAGAGATATTAAAGAAGCACTAGCAGTTGATGACTCAAGCAAGTGGAAACTTGCTATGGAAGATGAAATGAATTCACTTGAGGAGAATGGCACATGGGGTTAGCAAAATTACCAAGAGGTAAGAAGGCGTTGCATAACAAGTGGGTTTATTGGATGAAGTCTGAAGCAAATGGAGAAATTTGCTACAAGTCGAGGTTGGTTGTGAAAGGTTTCTAGCAGAAACCTGGTGTTGATTACAACGAGATATTTTCTCCACTTGTGAAGATGACTACTATCAGAGTAGTGTTAAGTCTAGTGGCTTTGGAAGATCTCTACCTTGAATAGTTGGATATAAAGACAGCTTTTCTTCATGGTGACCTTGATGAAGAAATTTACATGAAGAAGTCGGAAGGATTCATAGTAAAAGGTAAGGAAGATATGGTATGCAAGTTAAAGAAGAGTTTGTATGGTTTAAAACAAGCCCCGAGACATTGGTACAAGAAGTTTGTTAACTTTATGCATAGAAGTGGTTACTCATGGTGTAATGCAGATCATTGTTGTTACTTCAAAAGGTATGGTTATGACTATATCATTTTATGTGGATGATATGTTGGTTGCCGGAACATCTCTACAAGAAGTTGATAATTCGAAGAAGTAATTAGCAAGTGAGTTTGCTTTGAAAGATCTTGGTGAAGCAAAATAGATTCTTGGTATGAGAATCATAAGGGACAAAGGCACAAAGCTAAGGGAACTCTTATGCTTAGTCAGGTTGAATATATTGAACGAGTGTTGAAAAGGTTCAATATGGAGAATGCTAAACCAGTTAGTTCTTCGCTTGGAAGTCAAATTCGTCTTTCAAGTATGCAGTGTACGAAGACAGATGAAGAAAAGTAGTACATGGCTAACGTACCATATTCTTCAGCTATTGGGAGTCTAATGTACGCTATGGTGTGCACGAGACCGGATATTTCATATGCAGTGGGAGTAGTGAGTATATATGCAAGTAACCCAGGGAAACAACATTAGGAAGCTTTGAAGTGGATTCTCAGGTATTTGAGAGGTAACAAAAACGTACCATTGTGTTATGAAAGATGTGGTTCTATCTTGAGGGGTGATGTGGATGCAGACTTCGCATGTGATGTGGATAAAAGGTGAACTACAACCGGTTATGTTTATACTATGGGGTTATCTGCAGTGACTTGGAACTCCCGATTACATAATTTGGTGACGTTATCCACTACGGAAGCGGAACACGTAGCGGTGACAGAAGTGAGCAAAGAGATGACTTTGTTACAAGGATTATTAGCTGAGTTGGGAAAGGAACAAAAGGATAGTGTTTTGTATAGTGACAGTCAAAGTGCTATACATTTAGCCAAGAACTCAGCCTATCATCTAGGAAAAAACATATAGATATTCGTTATCATTTCATTCGGGATCTCTTAGAAGAATGAGATTTGAAGCTCGAGAAGATTCTTGGTTCAAATAATTCGGCGGACATGTTTACCAAGGGAGTTACATCAGACACGCTAAAGCTCTGCCAGGATTTAGTTGGTCTCTCAGAATGAGGATTTTGGAGGGGAGCCGCACTAACAAGGAAGATGTTTTAGCACCGTCAATCCAAAGTTGAAGAATCGAAGACAATCAATGAGTCTTCAAAGTGGGAGATTATTAGTTATTGAAGACTAATTAATTATTTCCTAAGTTAGTCGTGATTATTTTAGGAAAAGGGGTTTCCTAAACCGGTTAGAATTCTTGGTGGCCAAGTTTGTAACCTATATAAATAGATAATCAGGCCTTATAGAATGTGAGCGTGAAGAAAATTGTATAGGTTTTAGGGTAAAAATCTAGGGTTTCTTTGTGAGAGCATATTGGTGATGAACAAGAGACATGGTTATCATCTCAGGTAATTGTTGTGGTGTAACCAAGGGTTTGCTGGGATTCACACGACGTTGTAATCGTTTTCTTCATAGTGGATTTAAGTTGGTGTGGCTCAAATTAAGTGGACGTAGACAATATATACACGTTGTATGTATTGTTCGAACCACTATAAATCTTGTGTCTTGTGAGTTGATTTATCTTTCTCGTATGATAATTTTTGCTTGTGCTTGGTTTACTTATTATTCACCATAATATCTCAAGATCCTATTATTCCGCGGTTGTCAGTGATTCCATAAAAATCTTGACACTTTTCTCTACAAAACATTTAGGACCGTGCAACATACGGGCGCAACAACTATATATATCCCAAATTTTATTTTTGTACCCAAAAATTACACCCATAATAAAACATACATATTTTCTATAAATATCTGGGCCCGTGCAGAGCACGGGAGTCACACCTAGTAACAATTAAAAGTGGATCTATTAGAGCACCATAAGAAGGGAATTTGCTTAATAAGCTTCAACATTTCATCATAAGATCTTCTTATTTTCCATGAATTCTTACATTTATTTCCATCCAAATCTCCCACATAATAGCAAATAATGTCAAAGGCCAACTATCTTTGCTCTTTCCCGCAAGCTTTACATTTCTGCACCCTTGAATCAACATAGCGAATTCAAGAGGCATAACCCAAGATGCCTTCAGAGACTCCGGAAAATAATTCCAGGTACTACCAACCCAGATACAATGAATAAAAAGATAATCAAGAGTCTCGTTTTCCATATCACAGAATACACATAGCGTATTAGAAACCTCAACACCTATGTTGAGTAACATCATTCTTGTCGGATGTAGATAAGCATATGCTATAAAATTCACCTTAGGAGGAATATTTTTGATGTCCAAGCAATCTGCAAACATCTAAACACTTTGATCCTGACACAAAATACCATATAGATTATGTGCATTAAAGTATCCCTCAAAGCAATCTTCCCAATCCATCTGAAGAGTGATAGAGTTTAGAATGTCTCTTAACTCTAACATATCAATCCTTTCATATGGATTAAATGATCTTCCGAAGTTCAAAGTCCAAGAATTTCCAAATATATCTGCAACGCTGCTATCTTTTTATAAACTGAGCTTAAATAGTCTTGGGAACTTATGCTTCGAGGTTTGTTTCTGCTACCACCAATCATGCAAGAAATATATATCACCACCAGTACCCATCTTAATCCCAACACACATATGAAACTCAGGTCTATACACTCTGCTAGAATAATGTAGTTGTCTCCAGTTCCGCTCTTTTTGCAAATTATTTTTCTCCAGAAATCTTGCTTTTCTTTATAATACCTCCAATGCCATTTTGTCAGTAGAGACTTATTTACTGACAGTAAATTCCCAATACCAAGGCCTCCTTCTTTTATTGGTTATAAAATTTCCTCCATGCTACCCAACTCATCTTTCTATAATTTTCATCTTCTCCCCATAGAAATTTGCGCATTACAAAATTGAGTGTCTTCTCCACAAAAATTGGCATATGCAGAAAAGACATATAGTAAATGGCTAAACTTGCAAGTGCGCTTCTACTTAAAGTAACCCTTCCTGCCTTGTTCAGAAAAAATTTCTTCCATGGAGCCAACTTCTACAAGCAATTTAAAGAACTAACTCCTCCAACAAATTTTCATCACTTATACATGTTGTAGGATCAGAATATCGCAAGAAGAACATATTTGCGAAGCTTAGCCAACAACATTTTGCGAGCGTCGCAGAATGATTTGAAGAATGAAGTAACAAATGACGATGGCAGAAAAACGAGAAAAGTGTGATAACTTTGCGATATTTAGAGTGTTTGCGAAGATTAACATTAAAGCTCTTGCGGGAATATCGCAAGTCAGATCCTAAAATAAAGGACATATTAGCTGTCATCCACTATGTAATTCCCTATATAAAGAGTTGAACAGGCGTAAGGAAGGGGAAGATATTTTTCTAGTGTTGAGCAAGTCATTAGGAGAGAGAGAGTCCAGAGCGGTTGTTAATTCTTTAGCTTTATTTCCTTTATTTCTTGTAAAATTTGTGGGATTAATCAATAAAAATTATGATTGTTGATCTAAAAATGATTTAATTGTGTGAATTCTTGTGAGGGGTGTAGTGTGGGATTTCCTGCTACTATAAATTGGCGCTAGAAACAGGGACCCATCCTTGTTGATAGTGTGAAGATTAATATTGTGATTTGAAAGAATTTGGAATAGTTGGTGAAAAGTTTCATATAATTCATTAAGATTAAAGAGATGGCTAGAATAAGAAATACTTCAAGACAACCAACAACTGTGGGAATGAGTAAGAGACTTGCTGGAGAAAGAAGAAACGAACTGGAGAACCATCAAGAATGAATACAAGAAATGATGGAGAAAATCAAATTCAACAACCAATTCAGCATATGCCAGCGCAAAATAGAACTATGGATTATGATAGAGTGAGCGTACATACTTGGCGATCAGATTCGGCAGAAGAAATAAAAGAGGATCAACATTTAAGAAACGAAAGACAGGAAGAGAGAGATGAAGAGGCAATTGGAGGAATAATTCATGGAGATGAAAGAATTGAAGCATTAAAGGCACTGAGTCAAAGAATACATGAAGAAAGGAGAATAAAAGCAGAAGAACGTGCTAATTTGACAAGGCAGAACCATGAGTTGAGAATGGAGAATATGAGTTTAAAAAATAGAAGGTCAAGAAGCACTACAAGATCAAGTTCAAGATCAATCAGAAGAGAAGAAAGACAAAACTCACTTGTAGAAAATGTTGATGGAAATATTCGACAGGAGGTGCAAAATCCAGATGAAGAACGTCGTGAAAATAGAGAAATGATTGAAGATCGATACATTCCACATGAAGAAATTCCTCAAAATAGGCAGTGTCAAGAATGAAATAACCAAGGTGATGAAGAAAACCAAGAAGAAGAAAGAAGAATATTACATGGGAGAGAAAATCGCAGAAATGAGCCAGTAATTGAAGAAGAAATCGAGAGACATTATGATGAACAAGCACGTTTAGTTTGCGAGAGGGAGAGATTGAGAGCGAAAATGGAGGAAAGAGAAATCCAAGAAGCAATACGTCAGAACAACCATGACAATCGAGAAAGAAGACGCGAGCAAAACCACAACAATGGTAATATCAATGAAGAATATGATAGAATACAAAGGAGAATCGAAAGACAACAAAGAGAGTTGATAAGGAGTGAGCAAAATCGCATAAGAGAAAATAAGGGATATAATAGTGTGCGAATTCAAGAAAGAGGTGAAGGAGAAAATCGCGGAAGAAGACGAGACGAAGATGATGAAGAAAATCAAAATTTCTCAACACAAAATATGCAAGAACGCCGGAGAATAGAAGCAGAATTAAAGAGAACAATAGAATCAGCGTCCGGGGTAAATGAACAGATCTTAAGAGAACTGGTAGAAATGAGAGGAATGCTTAATAATAGGAGAGAAGGAGGTAGGAGACAATTGGATGAAGCTATAGAAGAAGCTGCGAAACTCCATTCTCACAAGAAGTACAATTAGGGGGAATACCGCCAAAATGCAGTTTGTCTGCGTTAACTAGCATCTTGATGGAACAACTTGTGAAATTCAACACATTAAGGCTTATGTGAGATGTATGTTACAGTGGGAGAATCATGATGTTGTGTTGTGCAAGTATTTTGCATCAAGTCTAACAGGAGAGGCGCTAAAGTGGTTCGAAGGTCTACCTAGGAATACTATAACATCTTTCAACCATTTGCAAACTACGTTCTTAGGGGCGTATATAACTAAAAACTCCTCGCGACCAGGGATAAAAGATATGTTTGGATTAAAGCAGAGAATTGGAGAAAGTTTGAAGCATCTAACCATAAGGTGGAAGACAATATGCAGTGAGATGGCTGAGCGTGTGGATGAGAGATATCTCATTTTATCATTTATCAATGCAATGTTCGCAACCAATCTACTATACATTCAAATTTTTAGAATCAAGAATACATTCACAATGACTGAATTGTGAGAACTGCAGGAGGAGTACATTGCTTTTGAAGAAAAACAGAATGAAATGGAATCGTATCCCGTTGCGAACACAAGTTCAAATACAGCGAATGCAAGCTTAGTACCTAAATTGATAAACACAGTGGCGAGCACTTCGAAGGTAAAACAAGAAGAAAATAATGATAATCAACAGAATTTGGTAGCTATGGGAAGCAGGGATCAAGAAGAAATTTAAAGAGAAAGAAATTTTTATAGTCGAGGTGGAAACAAAAAAATTCAAAGATTTGATCAGCCACAAGAAACCTATGGAGGACAAAGACAAAACTATCAAAGAGGATCATGAAGTCAAAAAATGATATGGGAAGAGATCAAGATGCCACCTTTGAACACTAGTGTGGAAAAAACTTTGGAAGCAATAATTTTAATGGAGAATATACCAACACCCTGGAACATGGGAAAAGAACCGCTTCCAAATAACAGAAGTCGAGAATTTTGTTCTTATCATCACTTTCATGGACATTCTACAAATAATTGCAGAAACATAAAGAGAATCATTCTCCAAATGATAGACCAGGGAAAGCTAAATCATTTTCTAATAGGGCACCCTCAATCTCAACCCTTACCACCAACGCCAGAAATTCGCAGGGTAAACACAACAAAAGGATGAGAAACATTTGTAATAGAAGTCGGAGCAAAGGCAAAAAAAATTGTTTTGTAATTCTATTGTACATTCATACAAAACAATCGAAGATTTCCATGACAATGTTCTAAGCAGAGTTTTCGCAAGAGATTCTGATGGGAGGGAAATAATGAATATTGCGAAAGCTTCGCCATTAGAAGAGTGGAAAAAGCAGACTATTTCTTTCACTGCACAAGAAGTACCTGAACCTGGCGAAATGCATGACAATCCATTGGTGGTGAGACTAGAGATAAACCCAAAACAAAGAGAAGATGCAGATGATGAGGCCAAAGATTCATGGGCAATTAATAGAGTTTTAATTGATACATGGAGTTCTGAAGATATCCTGTTATATCATACTTACAAGACAATGGGAGGCAGAGATGAGGATCTAATACCTTCAACCTATAAAATATATGGTTAATAGCAGTGCCAATAAACCTAAAGGGGAGATCACAATGCGAATCCCATTAAAGGGGATATCTTCCAAGATTTTATTCTGTATTGTCGATGTAGAGTCTCCTTACAATGCCTTAATTGGTCGACCTTGGCTACATGGGATTTTAGGTGTGGCATCGACTTTCCACCAGTGCATTAAGTTTCCACATCCTAGTGGCATCGGAGTAATAAAAGGAGATTGGGTAGAGGGTAAGAAGTGCTATGAAATTGATGTAGAATCTTGCGAAGAAAGAGCTGCGAAGAAGGGGAATTGGAAGCATAACATCAAAGAAAGACAAAGAAGTGAGAGATTGATGGTTGATTAAGTAGAACAGAGAGAAGAAGGAATGATGCGAAGTCAAAGCTTGCTGAAAAGGACCAATGATGAAAATGTCGTAGAAGTAAAGACTGTAGCGAAAAGCAACAAAAGAAAAAAGGCATAAAATAACAAAGGTAAAAAAATTTAAACTGTGAAGTAAAAGAAATATTGAGGAAAAGAAAAAATATGTATAATTGGTTTGTTGCAAAAATTTTAAAAAATATATTTTCCTTAATGATTAAAATAAAATGAATGAATACAAAAATTTTATGAAAAAGAAGATGCGAAATTGCAAATATCAAAAGCAAAATGAAAATATGCGAAAATTTCGCAAGAAACGATCATTTAAGATCCAGAATGGGACGAACCTTTATGGCGTACACCCTAGTTCCCGATTAAAATTTCGCAAGAGGCAAATGTAAGACCTAAAGTACGGCATAAAATGGGGTATCTATTACATGACTCACCGATAAGGTTACACCGCAGCTGGAAACTGAGTCATGGAGATTTGGGGTCAATGAAAGCCCATCTAGGAGACACACCTTGGATTCTTAACTTGAGCATATGACTTGAGTTGAGCGACTAATGTAATAAGAGCTCTCTTAAGGGGTGCAGAGTATGATTAAGGCACCGAGCTACACAGTTTAGCCAAGAGTGCCCGGGGCGTATGAAACTACCCTGGCCATTCTAGGGTGTAGTCTCGTAACCATAAGCCATATAGGAAAAAGGGATAAGAGGCTGCGAACATAATTGGTTGTTGTTAAGACTGGATAGGAGGAGCTAGTCTTGTATGGCAGAAGTACGTCTCCTTGAAAGGGCAACCAGGGGGAAGATAATGGCGGCACCCTCCATTAGGGAGTTGATAGGTGTCTTAAGACGCAAATGTCATGAGGATATATTTTCGCAAGAATATTTAGACTTGTCATATTTGTGCAACATTCCTGAAGAGGCAATAATACAAAAGAGAATATAAGACGAGATCAATGGGTCATTGCATGCAAGTGTAAAGACGTCCTGCAATTTCGTCGCAAGACGGCAATATCATGGGGCTTTCGTTTCGCAAGAAAATTTAGGCATGTCATATTGTCGCAACAAAAATACAAAAGAACAAAAAGATAAGGCAAGATCAATGGGTTTCTACATGAAAGTGTAGAGACATCCTGCGATTTTTTCTCAAAGAAAAAAGATGGCAAAATAAGACCTTTACTTAGGAAGGAAAAATAAGACCACATCAGAATACAAAAACGAATGCAATCTAACAATTTATGATTGCGAGATTATGCAGAGATAATTGTGATTTTCTAGCAATTTATGATTGTGAGATTATGCAGATATAATTACGATTTTATCGCAGATTATTTTACTAAACAGAGGCAGCTTGATCAATCACTCATTTGAAAACAAATAACAGAGGCAAGTATGGGAATGCATAGAATGAGTTAAATTTTATTTGTCTTCGCATGATAGATTTACGCATAAGGTAAAAAATTAATTGTATTTTGGTCAATCATGATGCAAGAGAGAAATGTTTTTCTAACACATGCAGGATGCAACAAGAAAAGTAGAGCTTATATTGAAGAGAAATAAGCAATGATAGATTATAAGAATAAAAGATCAGAGAGCGAATGTACAAGTTTTACAAAAAATCGGACAAAGAAATGAAATCTATTTCTTGCTTGATTCTTCCTTATCTCCATCAAATTCTTCACTAGAGCTTTCTCCCTTATCTCCATCAGATTATTCATCAAACTCTTCTTCTTCATCATCTTCACTCTCAGAGATCACTAGAGAAGGAGTAATTTTATCTAAGAGACAAGGGTATTTGGAGTGAGGAATCTTATTTTCATCACAGATCTCCTTGATAGTGTCATTGCGGAAAGAAATTACATCATTCCCAAAATTCGCAATAGTAATCTTCATTTGAGCCTTCAACCTTGAACATTTATCATTGCGAGAAGATAAATCTGTTGTGAGCTTCGCTTTTTCATTCTCAAGCTCTTCAATTCTTTTGCGATATCTCTCTCCAGCTTCTGCGAAAATATAACAATAAGTCAACAATCTGATAGTAGTTTATGAAAAAGCAAATAACTAAAGGAAGAAGAACACTTAACAACCTTCTCTGTTAGAGATCATGTCTCTAATCAAGGCCGTTTGCTCATCTTGAAGACTAACATCTATACCTAGGTTATTTCTGGCGTTGTCAAGAACTTTTGCAGCCAAAGCAAATTTATCGTCATCATTTATAAGAAGATGAGAATGGGTTTGGTTCTATCTCTCGCAGAGCACATCATTTCTATGTTTGAGATCATCTCTTTCAATTTGGACCTCAAGAAGGGTCTCTTGGAATTTTGCTAAAGTTTGAGCACCTTGGAGAGAAATACGATATTTTTCATCTATGAGGTTACTATTTTTTGTTCTTAAACTATTAATTTCTTCTTTGGAATTATGAAAGAAATGTTTAAACTTATTAGCCATAGTCAAGGCAGATCTACAGTCAACTTCTAAGAAGCGAAGTTTGGATCTGATTTTATCTATGGGAATAGATTCAATCCTAACAATTGAAAAACTATTTAGAGAAGAATTTAGGTGTTCAAGAAGAGTATCATCATCCATAAGATTGGGATATGTATGAAGAAGAATAGCCTCATCAGAAAGGCCATAAACGTCTGCAAAATGATGAACCATAGAAAAGATAATGAGAAAACGAAATAAAGAAAAAGGAGAAAAAAGTTCTATACCGTAGAGTTGCTTATTGGCATTTTGGAGACCTGCTACTACACATGTAATTGCACTCTTTTCCGTATTAACTTTCAAACCTGTGAGAATTTCAAAATCATCAAAGTAACATGTAGTCTTCTTACGTCCTCTTTATTTGCATTTAAGAAAATTATGATATCATCTGCAAATGAGATACTACAGTACCATTGGTAGCGACCTGAAACCTATTAAGTTTTCCATCTTTCACTGCTTCATCCAGAAACTTTGATAAAATCTTCACCACCAAAATAAGCAGAAAAGGTGACAAGGTGCCATTTTCAAAGTTTTATTCTTTTTATAGCCTCTCCATTCACAAGAATTAAAAATTGAGCAGAAGTCCCTCACCATTTGATCCAACTTACCCATTTAGTGCTAAAGCCAAATTTTTGAAGGATCACAATTGGGGAATGCCAATTAATGTTATCAAATGCTTTCTTCTATATCTATTTTGCAATAAATATCGGGTACTCGTTGCTTTAATCTGCTATCAATGCATTCATTAGATATTAAACTCCATTTAGAATCCGCTTATCTTTGATGAATGCACCTTGAGAGTTAGAAACCATACTTGACATCACACTCTTTATTCTGTTTGCCAAAAATTTGGAGAGTATCTTGTAGAAGCTACTTATAGGACTTATGTGCCTAAAGTCCTTAGAAGTTGTTGAATCTTATTTCTTAGGAATTAGATTTATAAATGCCATGTTAAGCCTCCAGTCTATCATACCTTTCTCATTTAAATTAAGCAACACATCAAGTTTCAGATATTACAACATTTCTTGAAGAATTTCATATTGTATCCATCAAGCTCAAGACCCTTATTGGTACCAAAATTTGTAATCATATCATGCACCTCCTCCTCCTCAAAATATCTTTCCATCCAAAGCATTTGCTGATTATCTACGTGTTGAAAAATCATAATGTCGAAACTTGGTCTTACATTATGAGTAGAAGAAAAAAGATGTGAATAATAATTCTTTAACTCAACTTTCATCATATCCTTATTGAAGACAATTTGGAGATACAATTTTATTAGCAAATGCTTTGAAAATAGCCAGTATTCCTGTCACCCTCAAGAAATCCCTTAACTTTTGCACTTTGATCTGCCATTCTAGCTAGTATTAACTTTGATGTTATTGATCTTGATTTCATCACCAGCTCTCTCCAGAAACATATTTTTAGGTAAAAAAGATTGTTCCTCATGTTAGTTCAATCTATTAATGTTTGAAGACAACTCCTCCTTTTTTCTTTTTAAATCATCAAAGACACTTCTGCTCCATGCCTTCAATAATAATTTTAAATTCTGAAGTTTTCTTAATAGAACATAGCTAGGAGTACCAAAAAAATTCATCGCACCCCATCACATCTCCATATTTGCACAAAATTCTTTATGAAGCATCCAATGATAGTCCACCCTAAAAGCGAACTTATTGCACACATCTGGTACTAATTCAAGCATAATATGGTTATGGTCAGAAATGGTTATGACTAAAGAAGCTTGAGTAGCCCTGTAATATTTACTATCATAAACTACATCCACCAAAATTTTATTTAGCGTATAAAGTAGAGGATCATCTTATTTGTCACTCCATGTATATGCTCCTCCACTTAGAGGAAGTTCCAGTATCTCCATGTTGTTGATAAAATCACTAAGAAGTTATGATTTCTAGGATCACCACCACTTCTATTTCTCTAAGCATCACTTCTACCGGCGTTCATGTCACCATATAGACACCAAGCTTCATGAGATCGTTGCCTTATTTGATCCAAATCACTCCAGAAATTTCCACGAATGGCATAGTCGTGTACAAGCATTAGAGAATATGAACATGAAATTAGCATTCTTACACTTCAAAAGAACAAAAATAAATTATATCCCAATATATGAACTCAAAAATAGAAGAACCCCTTTTTTTTGTTTATATATCGATCCGGTCCTTTTTGTTTTTTGGAAATGTTCCCATGTTAAAAGAGGCAGTAACTCTTAGCTGATAAAATAGTTAAACATGTTAGGCATACTAAACATGATGATTATGATCAAACTAGGATCTAAATGTTATGTTTAATAGAATGTACAGTACCTGACTTTTAATATCAAAAAAATCAAAAGAAAAAAAAAAATTTGCCAACCGAGTTTGTTTTATCTTTTTTATCTATTTTAACCTCATGATTTTCCTCACTTTTCTTTGATTACATGTTGATGTATCAACATTATTTAAGTTTTGGGTGTTTCATTTAGTTTCTTCAATTTAATAAATATTTATGTTTCTTTTTTGGTGCTTTGGTATCACTCGTACCTTCTCTTGACATATTTTTTCAGTTTTGAATTTTTGTATCATTGTCTTTTCCTTATTGTGGCCTCCTTTTTTTTAATGAACCAAATTTTTTTCATGTTGCATCAATATATTTTATATTCCAGTTGTAAGATATGGAAGTTGTTTGTTTTCGAGTCAAACATATCAGTTGTGATTTTATCATACGGTTGTCTTTATCACCACATGTCTATAAGACATAACTGTCACTTATTGAAATATGTTGACCTCTGTTCGAGTAGTAAAATTATTGAGAATAGGTTCATAACCGGTTTTAAGACTCACTATTATCTTCCTCGTTATCATCTTTTCAAAATTCAAATTTAAACCCTAAATTATAAACCCTGAACCATGAAGGGTAATTATTATCTTTTTTCACACGTGAGAAGTTACATGTGTGTCAGGTTGGCTATATAACTGTCTCTAACGAAATAGTTGACAAATTAAGGCATTTTTACTAATTTCAAAGACCCTGAGATATTTTTCCAAAGTGACACTCAAAATTGGGGCATTCTACCTATTTTCCCCATAGACAATGCACTAGTTTAAATGATTATGATACATTTTGATTCTTATTATATAGATAACTAGAAATAACTCGTGCTGTAAAGACACTGGTTGAGACCGAATCAATATTACGTGTAACACGATTCTAATAAGTTAATGTAGCTTTATTATAAAAAAATTTATAAAAATCCTGGAAAACTATCTTATCCATTTTTTTTTTTGAGGAATCGTCATAAGATAATTAGGAAAACTATGAAGTGTTTATAGTTCCTTTGAATGCGATCAACGGGGGAATATATTTTGTCAATGCTAGAGACTTTATGCTGACTCAGGCTATTTATTTATATTGGTGGAATAAAGAATGCAATGTATTAAAAGTTAAATGCACTGAGAATAAAAAAGTTTGTAAGAAGTAATAACACCACCTTAAAACAACGACAACACAATTAATTAGCATGCTTCCGATCATCATATATAAAACTAAATGTAACCAGTCATGTAATGGGCGATTATTTTCCTTTCATCTATGTATGGCATGTTTGAATATTCATGTCCTATTTTGATATTCAGTGTGTACTTACTGAAATGAAGTGTAATACGCAGGAATAGTCATACTACGACCATTTTTATTCTTTTAAAACAACTCCTACATGATCAAAGCTTATATAAGTATATTCTTATAAAATAAAATAAAATTTGTTAAATTAAGATTTTAAAAACATTAACTTACTTTTTAAATTTTATATATTTTAAATTTTATATTTAAAAGATTTTCCCTAAATATATAGAGTTTTTAGAATAAAAAAAAACCCACGTTTAAAAAATAAAAATAAATGGAGTACTCAATAAATGTCAATATTGTTACTAATTTTGTATTTGTATATGTTGAAAACCTGATAATTAGCTTTAAGTCATTGAATTATGAGGTGATGTCAAAGTACATAAATGCCTTACTTTTGATATGTTGAGGAAATTCACTACAGGTTAGTCATTATTTATATACTTATTTGAATATTTATATATTTATAGATGGATAATACAAAGGAAAAATCAAATAATGAGATAATTAAAGCTAATGATCTTTATTTGTATTTTTTTCTTTCCATATTCAGTTTTTATTTATGATCTAATTATGGGGGAATCCAATCAAAGTCATACTGAAAAGAGGTTACAACTCTTACATCCGTCGGATGTCTTTGGCTGAGATGAGACTGGGATGGTCGGATGCAACGTTTGTCTCTCAAAATGTTATCCTACCATCCAAGGCTCAAAAATCCCTTCTGTTTTGTATTAAAGATAACACTCATTCCACTCATGACAATCACAATTATACACCACATAAAGTAGAATCTTCTTAATTTAATGGTGATACATCATTTGATTATCCAACTAACAAATTTGGAACTGGTTCGGTCTTCATGACGATGCAAGATATTGTGGAGGGATCAGAAAAACCTTTGCATATGGGATACTAAGTCCATAAGAGGTTGACTGCATAGTTGTATGTGAATCTTTGAGGTAAGCTAAAGTTATGAAGTTATGGAGGTAACACTAACACATATAAAAATTGATCATTCAAATATTCAATTTATTATTGATGATACTATTTTTATTGATTGGGACAATAGGAACATCATCAAAGAAATAAAGCATTTAGGCCTATAATTTCAGTATTGCAAATTTTATTTTGTTAGTAAGGATGATAACCAACTAGCTGATATTATTCCTAAGTTAAATAGAGATGATGAAATCAATTCCCAAAGTTATAGTAATTTTTCTTCTCTAGTTTGTCATAGTCTGGCTAAAGATTTGAACATGTCACTGCTTAAGTTGGTAATAAATTTTCTTGTTAACAAAAAAGCAAAAAAAATAAAAAAATATGCAAAAGCCAACTCGTACCTGCCAAGGTGAATTTCTTTTTCTTTTTTTTCTGATGGAAAGCTAAGATGTGTTTCCATTTTTAAGATATTAAAGATGCACAACCAACTTCAATTCTTAATTTTGTATTGGCAACCAATTAATAAAGTCCCGATGGAACTAAAACAATATCGATTTGCCCTTCAGTGCATATGTTTAAAATACAATCACTCTGTTAAAGGAATAGGCAACTAAAACAGAATCTGCTTAGGTGGTAATTTTATACTACTAAGATAATAAAAAGTTTATCTTATCTTAATCAAGTATAGGATCGTCAGATTACCGTTTCACAAAAAATTAAATAAAAAACATTCTAGTCAGAATTTATTTTAAAGAAAAATTTGTATTAATTTCAAAAAACAAAAAAAATTATATTATAGTAAGCAAATTTTAAATTATTGTAGTATATATATAAACTAGCCCTTAACCCGTGCCGTAACGGCACGGGCTATGATGTTGGTTTATTTTTAATATATCATATAATTTGTGTCCCGAATACTTATCAACTCCTTATGATCTAATATGGGTTTGTCATAAAAATAGTCGGGACTTTCCTCACTTTTTTTCTTGCTTTTTTCCTTTAATATTTTACCTCCGGAGATTGCTCAAACGAAAAAAATATAATCTTAACTTCCAGACAATTTTTTATTTAGGTTCATTTCTTATAATGAGATAATGCTCTACATGAACATGGAAGTTTAAATATTTTTTGGAAATATGTCGTCAGCAGCGCTCATCTCAGTGAAATCAACTAATCAATATCGTCCATAAAAGTCTCCCCATGCTCCTATTTCGCTCCAGCTGACTTATTTATCATGGTCATGTTGTCAATTCTCCAAATAGGCAGAGAATAATATTTTTTAGCATCGCCGTTTTGGCGACAGTTTGTAAAGAATCATTGTTTTCATGGCTGAATTAGCGTTGTTGTATGAATACAATACAGGGTTGAACGGTCAGTGAAAATTCACCAATGGCATCTGGAAATTAACATTTAATTTAATTCCCACCCCTATCATGAGTGATTCAACCTAATATTATCTAACAACATAATGAGTAATGACTCTTCGTGGTCCATCATTAATAGATTTATTTTCAATTTTGAAACAATCATTTCATATTATACTTTCCAATTCTACTTAATACATGGCCATTATATGGTTCCCAATAACTATACTGGCATCTTATGTGTGGTTCGCCAACCCATATCATATTTAACCAAATAAATATGTTAGCAAAGCATGAGCGATGCAACATGGAAAATTTTAGGTGGACAACCCCTTCTAAAATGCTTGCATCTCCATGTTTACAGGGGAAAAAGGTTTCCTTGCAACAGAGGTGGTACTCTAAGCCAAAACATCCTCTCCAATTAGAAGAATTGATCCCCTATAAATTGAAATACAGAGATCAATAAAATAGAAAAGGAACTAACAATCAACATCAATATTATCTAACTGATAAATTCTCCGAGGTAATCATTTTTGTTAACATGGTTCTGTGACGAAATTTACATAGTTCTGATGGGAACCCAAATCGGGTTAGCGACAAAGAAAAAAACCTAACTTCCTACTTCTATAAACATTCCCATCCAGCAACAACATACTTGGAGAAACAATTTGCGAGAAATGGGTGCAATGGAATCCTTCAAGAATTTCTCACTCTCTTTCGCTGCATTTAAAAGGACCTTCATATTGCCAGTCATAACCATCTTCTTTTGATGGTGCTCATCATCTTCACAGCTGCATGAATTTTTTTTTCTTCTAAGTAACTCATATATGAAGATAACAAAGTATCCATAAAAAGAGATCATTAACTTTTTAAAATTTAGTTAGCCTAAAAAACATAATGGCTTTGGGTAGTGAACAAATTTGAATATTAACTACCATAAGTATCAAATTATTGAAACATTCTACTGACAATGGATAGCAATCAACTGGATCAGAAAGTAAATAAGAACAGTTGCATGTTAAAATGAAGTCATCACCTAATATTGCATACGAATAACCCATGATTTACTTTTGGTTCTTCTTAATAATCTTGTGTCATGTGAGCATTTCCTAACTTCATATGTTTTGATTCATCTATACATCATAAGCTATGTAAGTAACACATTTCCTTCATAGGGATTCTAGCCATTAGCTCTAGGAGCATATATATAGTTACTACGATGCTTGGAATTGCAAACGATGTGAACGTTCTTTTCAGTTTCACAATTTCTTTCAAGGCACCGGCAAAATAAATATTTCTTTTCAGTGTAATTTTGTTGAAGGGATAATTACAGCAAGAAAGTTGGTATTAGTAAGATTACCTTGGGATTCTTATGACCTTCTATAAGACTTCCTAGAACATAAATCTATGTGTTGAAATGAATGAATCTAAAAATATTCCTAATTGTCATGTCCATATCATTCATGTTTCACATGTTGTATGTGTCTTGGAAATCCTAATCATCACTGTATGCCTCACTGTTATGCATTAAAACTCTTCGTCCATGCTACAAAGACATTAACCAAATTAACTAATGACATTATTACACCATAAAGTCCCATTATGTTGAAAGAATTGAAACAGAAAACACAGGTTAAGTGGTACAAAGGTAAGCAAATCCTATCTACGATTTCCACACAGCTCAGCTTAAACTTTTGTGACCTTTATCAAGCCAGCATAATGCAAGCTTGGGAACTCATTCAAATTGGCATATGAGCCATTGTTAAGCATATGTTGGGAAATATCTAGTCAAACATGAAATTTATGGTTAAGCTTCAATGAAAAGAAGGTACATTCCGAGAAATCCTAGTGCATTGGATTAATACCTTAGATATCAGCTTGCAGCAAGAATCTTAAAACTCCGAGCTTAATGGAACTAAAACTTTTTCAGAAAGCCTGTGAAAAAGTAAGCATTTTATTAGATATTAGGAACCCCAAAAATGAAAAAAGATCTCATTTGGATTTTTTTCTTTAAAATGCATTACAAATTAAACATGAGAACTGATCACAGATATACACCCCAGTTAAATGTCGAAAGCATCATGAATCATTTCAATGGTGAGTTAAAGCATCACGCACTTGTACCTTCTCACAAATAGCCTCAGCCCTGGATATTCAACTGATCATAAGAAGGAATTAAAAAACGGAGCTTAACTATAAAGGGGATTTATAAAACATTTAGTGAAGTGATATGCACACAAATTCTTTTCATTTGCTGAGCGTAATATGTAGTAAGGCCCAGAGTCAAAGTTTTTTGTCCCTTAACCTTGTTGTATAATGATTTACACACAGAATTCTACCGATTTCCTTAACAACTCTCCATCTTAGTCATCTGTGAATTTTGGAAGCAGATCTCCATATTTGTCATCCAGAGAAATTACAATTAGGCTTCTATTAACCAAAGGGATGGAATTGATCGCAGTAGCTAAGGGAAAAACAAAATAAACTGGTTCGATCATGCTTAGATGAAGGACAAATAAAAGGAACTCAATCTTTTCTATAATTCGAAATCAGAATATAAATTTGGTCAAAAAAGAAGCAGATTTCTGAAAAACCCAGCCCCTACCTTAACGGGGAAATCAATGGGGAGGAGTTGGTCACCCATCAAATGAGATTGTTAAGCAACCTCAGTCGTACATCTATCATTTGCAACCCGCAAAATTCTTGTTTAACCTGAATAGACAAACCAAAAAACCAATGAATCAAAATAAGAATCTTAACAGTAGATATAAGAAAAAATTAACTTGATAAGATTACTTACAAAAATAAAATAAAATAATTGATTAATTTAGGTTTACTTGCATTTCTTGGGTCTTAACCCTTAACAATGAGAGAATGAGAGAGCGAGATTACAGACTTCCTGCCACCAGTTGAAAGGGGAGATCTGGCCATTTTATTATCAATAAATATAAGTGTGTGAAGGATACAATTATCTGAGCAATTGAAGGCCGTAGATTTATGTAGTTCTACATTTGCAATTCCACCGTTCTGGTTCATAGTTGGTGTATTGATGAATACCAACACAATCAATAGTTTTTGGAACTACCATATATATGCCAACTTGGTAGTTTACAAATAGTTGTACTCAATATCTTGTATCCATGCCTTAAATCTTTTACATACCCTGAATTCAAAAGAACCCAAACATGCCTTTATTAAATTGAATGAAATGGAAATAAACCCATTTCTGGAGAGGATGAGATGAGAAATACCGCCACCACCAAAAGGACTTAAGAAATTAAGAACTCAGAAAATATATATACTTGGTGATTAATATTTAGTGCACTTTGGCTGTTTAGGAAAAGATCTTCGTCTTCTTTTTCTTCGACAGACGCATTAGGCATACCTTATGTTTGAACCCTCGCTGACACCTAGTTCTGTCTTAGAATTACCAACAAAAGATTCAAATATCATGAGATGCTCTAAGTCAGCTGTCAAAGCCGATTATATCCTAATTACATAGTGACTACAAAAATCGGCACTAATCAAACATATAGTGGCTTATTATTCAATATACATATATATTGCAAAGTACAGACAGACAACACAGTCTCAAACGAACACTACAAAGTAGAACAATGAATGATTCCCAACTATATAACATGGGATCAAATCATACAAATCGAAACTATAACATGGATCAACGATAACATGAATGATTCCCAACTATAACATGGATCAAATCATAAAAATCAAAACTATAATTTATAAATCCGCTGTACTCACCTTGTATGTTCTCATTTCAGAAATTGAAAATGGAGATTAAATTAGGGTTTCGATAGAGTGAAAAGGTTTACTGTTATCATTGTCTTCATATAGTTTGCGTTCATTCGAACAACACAATAAAGCTACTTCCATTGATGCTTCGAAATCTGCTCCCTTTCTCTCTTCTGCAGGGGTAAGGAGGAGCTCAATCTGATCATGTTTGGGATGGTATTGTGTGTGAACAGTCATAGCCGTAGATTTACAAAACTCTAAGAACTTTTATAAATCCTCCATTACTTCCACGATCTGTAACATCAAACAAAAGATAAACAATAAGAATTTTCATCTGATCTATCTACAAAACTACTAACACAGTAAGAAAAGTAAGAATTTAAATAAAAATGACAACAAAAGGAAACCCAAAACTTATATCAAACTCGATACCTGAAATTTTCTGATTTCTAAACTAATAAAGCAGTTAGATTAAAGCATTTAGAGAAATCATATTAGCCGGAAGTCTCTGATCGTTTTCCGTTTTCCTGGTTTTCTAAGTGTTTGGAAGACAACCAAATAGTTTCGCCTCTTCCCAATTTTGGCTATGAAAAGTGGGGAGATGAAACATCGCCTAAGCCATGCGTGTGAGCCGACTCTAGATCATGCCTAAACATCACCTCTCAGCCATAGATTTATCTTTATCTGGACAAATCATGACCACCACTAACAAAGTCAAACTTGTCCAAACCTTGTTTTATACTGATGATAACAAAAACCTAATAGCTCAGTGTTGAGGAAATTCCAATGGGTCGGGAAGACAAGAAGATTAATTTATTTTGGGATACTATGTGATAGATAAACGTTTTTATGATGGATAAATAAGCAGAATTGAATTGTTGTTTGACTATGTTATGAGCGTCCATAACTTTTCCACCATCATAATTAATCCAACAAGTAATATCACACAACCCAACGTTACAATGAATTAAATCGGTTCAATACAACGCCTATTATTAGTTCAATCCAAGAACTATTACTAGCTCAATCCACTACAACCCTAAATGCACAACAATTTTCCCCATAGCCAAAAATATGCACCATAACTATGAATTCATCATCATCATATCCAAATATATATGCATGACATAAATTTATCCACTAAACCAAATCTTACATCGTAATCAAAATCTATTGTGTGGCCCAAAATTCACCTCACAACAGTTTCTTCGTCTCAGACTCTTGTGATTTCGCAATAACTTCTTATGTGAATCAGTTAGGTTATTGTGAGGTGACTAATATTCTAGGCTGCTCTTCAGAAGTATAAGACTATATTATTAGTTGTGTTTCATATTCACCTTGATCTTTATCTTAAGACGGAAATACCAAATATAATAGACTTATCTGTGGGAGACAGATTTGTTTATTAGTCTTCGACTTTGGGTCGTATCAACTTCTAGGTTGTAAGGGACATCATCTAGTGGAATCAAGTGCGCAGAGTCTTCTGAGATTCAAGAGGCATAAGGAATGTGACTGTGCCTTAATCAGTGTGAGACTTGGTTAGGGATCAACTACATTTCATTCCGAAGTTAACTTGTAATAGGCTAGAGTCTGTAGAAGCTTTATACAATGTGGTGTTCAAGTCTTTACTAGGTCCTGGTTTTTTTTTTGTATTTGCATTTTCCTCGTTAACAAAAATTCTGGTGTTTCTGTTATTTCTTTTCCGCATTATATTTTCGTTATATAATTGAAATATCACAGGTTGTGCGTTATTAAATCACAGTTGATAAATCCGACCTTATTTGTTGGATAAAACTTGATTGACACTCGGACATTTTTTTTAGTACCATCTAAGTTATTTTCATAACAATCAGGTTCACGGATTCCTATCTGTTTTATTTATTGACTATCCCTTAACCCGTGCCGTAATGGCATGGGCCATGATGTTGGTTCATTATTAATATATTGTATAATTTGTGTCCCGAATACTTATCAACTCCTTATGATTTAATATAGGTTTGTCATAAAAATAGTTGGGATTTTCCTCACTTTTTTTCTTGTTCTTTTCCTTTAATATTTTACCGCCGGAGAGTTGTTCAAACGAAAGAAATATAACTTAACTTCCAGACATTTTTTTATTTTGGTTCATTGCTTATAATGAGATAATGCTCTACATGAACATGGAAGTTTAAATATTTTTTGGAAATATGTCATTAGCAGCACGCTCATCTCAATGAAATCAACTAATTAATATCGTCCATAAAAGTATCCCCATGCTCCTATTTCGCTCCAACTGACTCATCTATCATGGTCATGTTGTCGATCCTCCAAATAGGCAGAGAATAGTATTTTTTTGTATCGAACAGATGATACAAACTCTCCAATGTGACATGATTTTCCTGTAATTTTTCAACATCCATTAGATGGCAATGTTTAAAATGTGTACCCATTACCTTTTCGAAGGGATTGTATATATGCGAACCTCTGCCATTAAATCTTCAACAAAGTATTGTTCCCAGCAACTCGTCTTAACGAATGCTTTGGTAACTTCAAAAGTCTTTAACATTTTGTAACTTCTATATGTTCCTACATTCACTTGGAATACAATCTGGCGACACATTACCTCATAAAAAACCTTGAACACATATTGTACTCCCTGATCCTATTTCAAATTAATAGGTTTTCAATAGATCCTTTACCAAAAGTTGACATCTTCTACATTGAATATTTATAAAAAACAATTATGGTATAGTGGATCGTTGGTTTCTAAGATTGTAGTTTTCAAAATTGACCTCTTCAAGTCCCACGTCTTTCTAAGTTTATATATCATGTTTGTTTTTAACATTTTAGTTAGCCATATTATGTTTGTTACTAACTTTAAACTTGATGTCATCTTCTACTGTGAACTTTATGTGATTTCAGAATAGAAATAGTTATACCTCTTTCATTCGTATCAAGTAATCCGTTGTATATCCCAACAATTCTTCTACTGCAATTCCTTTCTTTTTTTGTTTTCGGACCATCAGTAGCCATTATTGTCAAACACAATCTATCCAATTTTTGTTGATGTTATGTATTTACAATGTTCATTTTTCTTAAATAAATAGATTGTGGAAAAACTAAAAAAAAAAAAACATAAGTCTTACATCGCGTCTAAGTTACTATATCCAAAATACTCTGGACACTGCTTCTCACCTTAAGGGTGATTTCTATGCTTGCGGAATGGACATATGGCGGTTAACTGTAGAAACCGTAAGGACCTTAAAAAGAAAAATAATGTTAATTTGGTTGAAAACAACAAAGATGAATTTTCTTGCACGGTGTTTGAAGTAAATTTGGTAACAAATGTGAGAGACTGGTGGGTAGACTCTGGTGCTACCAAACATGTATGTGGAAACAGAGATATGTTCACCTCTCATAATAAGGTAGGGGAAGGCGAGAAACTCTGTATGGGTAACTCATCTGCAGCTTCGGGTAGGAATAAGAAAAGTTGGGCTCAAGCACACTTCTGGCAAGTCTCTCACTTTGAATGAAGCTCTTCATGTTCCGGACATCTGCAAAAATCTTGTTTCTTGTGGTGTTTTGGATGATAAGGGTTTTAAAATTGTAATAGAATATGGGAAATGTGTTGTAACTAAGGAAACTATATTTATTTCCTTAATTAATTTAACAGTATATGCAACACCAATCATTTGCGAAGTGAGATATTTGCACAAGTGTGGTCAATGTATCCCTTAACTATAATAATAATAACAACACGTCAGTGTTTTTCAAGGCGTCCAGTTGTAAATGGTATGAACCTAATAGATTTGAATTGTACCTCAATCTTAGATATCACTTTCTTCTCACATAACATAGCAATTGAGGAAGGAAAAATATTGACCACTCTTTACATAAGCAGAGTTAGCCAAACTATGTTTTTGCAATTGTCTTACGTGGAAATTATTATTAATCCATATTTTAGTCGGCTCTTATCGAAGCCGGTCTAATTAGTCCTATAGAAAGTTAATCTTAAATTTTTGCCCTTATTTTTTGACCAAATTATTGAACTATTCTCAGTCATGTACTGCTTTGTGTGATCTACCCATCTGTATCTACTATACCTTCTAACCCAGTGAATGAAACTTATACATATTGATCCGTAATTTGATATTGTTGATTTATAATCAAGAGGTCGCATGATTTGAGAATGTAAAATATAAAAAATATTCTATAAACATCGGACGCAAAATTTAGATATATGATTTAGAGTTTTTTATGATGATTTTAATGAACAAACATAATTTTCAAACAAATATTTAAGAATGTAAATACATTTTCTCGGTCAATAAGGTTTTATATCGGGAATGAGTGAAAGTATGTTGTTGTTTTTGTAGGTAGTTATCGCGAAACAACTCGACATTATGGTCTTACAGGAAAAATAATGCAATAGTACTTGAGAGAGCAATAATTTTCTCTTACATGGGTATACCAATTGAATTTATATAATACGGATACTGAAAAAGCGTGGGTCTAACAACCTCACCCAATATTTTGATTAGCAATCTGTATGGACAACTCCGAGTTGTTTTTCTAAAGAATCAACTAGACTCAATCAATAGAAAATACTCAAGGAGTTATTATCCCAATATCTCGATTTGATTTACTCAAGCAAATATGATTCGCGAGTCTAATCAAAGAGAGATAACTTGGATGGTACCAAAGACCAATATCCAAGTGTCAATCGATTTAAATCAACAACCAATAGGTCGGATATTCTAATCGATTGAACAACGCACAACCTATATTATTTCAATTATATAAAATATAATGCGGAAAAGAAATAACACAGACACCAGAATTTTGTTAACGAGGAAACCGCAAATGCATAAAAACCCCGAGACCTAGTCAGCTTAAACATATATTGTATTAAGCCGCTACAGACACTAGCCTACTCCAAATTAACTTCGGTCTGGACTGTAGTTGAACCCCAATCAATCTCACACTGATCCAAGGTACAGTTATTCTCATACGCCTCTGATCCCAGCAGGATACTGCGCACTTGATTCCCTTAGCCGATCTCACCCACAACCAAGAGTTGCTACGACCCAAAGTCAAATACTTTAGAAAATAAATCTGTCTCACATAGAAAAGTCTACAAGATAGATAAATTCGTCTCCCACGAATAAACCTATGAGTTTTATTCCATCTTTTGATAAATCAAGGTGAACATGAACCAATCAATAAAACCAGACTTATATTCCCGAAGAACAACTCAGTTGTATCAATCACCTCACAATAGTCTTTTATATTTTAGAATGTAAGTACATTTTCAATGTGAATCAATAATGTTGTAGTAAAAAGGTTCGTGAGACTTGTGAAAGCAAAAGATTTTAGACTTAATAAAACTTCAAAATATAGAAAACTTGATTCAAGATTGATTTCAAGATATTAGGAATAACCAAGACACTAGAATCCACTATTACACATGAATGAATGATATTGAACATTTCTTAACTCTAATTAGCCTTTAAATCCTTTAATTCTTAATTCACAAATAATCAGGCAAATTCTCAAAAATCAATTGTATCCCCTAAGCATAGATTATCTTAATACAAAGCATAACCTATCTAATTGAATCACAACTAATGAGGAAAATTATGCAAACAATTAAAAACTCTGCAAAAGCAGTGATTGAGCGAATTATAATAAAATATTAGAGAAAATGAAATAGTTACCCATTATTCATGTGTAGATAGCTTCATCCATTGCCTTGATTACGTGAGAATTTAGCCTCTCATCATGATGGAAACACACTCAAAAGTTGATTTCATTTATGCTCAAAAGTGGTTACAAATGATGAAAAATGGGAGAAAATGATTAAAACCGGGTTTTTGTAACAATTATAATTGTTGCAAATCAGTGTAATAAAGAACGATAAAAGTGTAGCGTCACTGTCACTGTAGAGCTACGACCCACTGTTAGTTGTCATTTACACTGTAGCACAAACGACAATCACTAGACGTCTATGTTCTTCGAGTTCTTCTTTAATGGCAGCAGCAGCAGATTCTCAAACTCTCGATTCTTTGCTTTCTTATCTCCCCAAACTCTCCGTCCTCCCTTCTATGAGTCCCCAGTACCCTATATATACTCAACAAGAACAAAATATCTCGCAGTAACTCCAAAAATCTTCCCTTTATTATTTTTATTCTCACGAAAATATTTTCCATATATTTGATCTTCAACGCGTCTACAGCTGTTGAATCTTCCTTATTTAGCTCCTACACGCTTCTGCAGATACCTAAATCCAACCAAACACGAGCAGCACACGTCTAACTCGCTGTAAATCCGTGACTATCTCCTCCGGTCCCGTGTAGCTCTGATTTCTTCAATCCGACGATGCAGCCAATTTTAACCGAAAACATTGACCATACCATTCCTGTTACGCTCATAGGAAAATTCCCAATGATTTTCAGACATTGAATCTCCCAAAAACTGCTTCAAATTCGTAACCATAATTCTGCCCTTTTGAAACCAAGTTTTCCTGCCAAAAACAGAATTTGAATTGTAGAGGATGAAGTGCCTCGATCCAAAACACGGGTTCCTTTAACAGCTGGGTTCCCTGAGGTGCCCTTATCCAAAATGAGGGTGCCTTTATCACTTTTCTCCGGGGGTCCAAAAAACACTTTTTTAGCAACTTTTTCCGTACAAGTGTATTCCTCCAAAAACACCTACACAAACATAAATACACCATAATAAGTACAAAAATCGAGACTAACAATAGAGACACTAAGGAAAATTCAGACACAAAAACGTGTCTATCAAATACCCCCAAACTTATTATTTTCTAGTCCCGAGCAAATCTAATCTAGAAAATAAATTAACTACACTTAGCACGTGCAGCAAGCCGTTAAACCGCTAGGTGGCCCTAGTGGGGAAGTGTTGTCTCCGGAGGGTTTACCAGAGGTGTACCCACAAAACCTGTACTTCTAATTGGTCACAAGTATCCAAAGAGCTATGAGGACATACATATTCTCAACCTATCTCCAAGTAACTAGAATGCCAGAGAAATTAAAGGTGCCAGCTCTGAAGCTAACTGAAGAAAAAGGGAGACACATCCGCAACACTGCTAGATAAAGAGATATCCACTACACAACTAGATAAACATTGTAAGATGCTTCCGCTGATTTACAGCTGGATAAGATTAGGAGAGAGATAAAAATGAGAGGGACATCTGCTACACAGCTGGACTAATTACGTGTGATGAGTTGAACCAGTGCTGGAAAGATCTTGTGTCAGATTGAAAGCGGACTAACAAAACAACCAAATGTATCTTTCTTCGATTCTCTCATAGTGCTCAGTAGAAACAACGTCTTCTTCGGTCTTCAACTGTTGATGATAAACTCTCGAACCTCATAGAACCTTGAAAATTAAATCTTCTCTTCGATTTCTTGCTTGACTTAAAAGTTTCTACTTCCCTAAGGCCTTATTGAACAAAATTTAAACTTTATATATATATGTTTTTTTTTTGAGTAACAACAAGACAAAAATTTACATGGCCATTACAGAAGGAATTTAACACTTGTATCTTCGCAACTTGTAATGTCTTAGTATCATGAACTTCAACGACTTATATCGTTTGATTTTTCTTGTTCTTAAAACTTCTTGTACCCCTTGATTTTGAATTCTGATTTTCTATTGTTGCTTCTAAACCTTAAACGTCTTCCACTTTCTTCATAGATTTTGATGTCGCTCTGTTTGTTGATGATGATAAGTTTCTACTGAGAGAGTTATAATCCAGTAACTAAGACTACATTGTGAGGTTTCTTTGTCTTTCTGGCATTTCCTGACCTACTTGCCTTTCCATCATGGATGGTTAGGTCCATCACGGTTACCCTCTAAAAGGAACAAGTTCTCTCCTGAATTTCAAGGATCTCAATGTCTTTTTCTATAATGTCTCAATAGGTTGTTATCCCTAGCATTCCAATTTCTATCTTTTCGGTGAGAAACAGTATGTAAACTTAGCTAACCGGATACCATGTGACGCTAGAAGTTTCAAAAGTGCAACTAAAAAGTTCTTCCCCACCCCCAAACGTAAATCTAACATTGTCCTCAATGTTTCTAATGAAAGATCAATACCAAAAGTAAAATAACACGAGGAGAAGTTGGAGAGATAGTACCTGGGTGAAGAGAGAGAAAAACAAAACTAGTATACAACATACAATCGCCTTGATGGTCAATCAAGGGTAAACAGGGTCCTCCAGAGGGACCTCCTCAACATCACCTGTAGGAAAGGTCTATAAAAAGGGTTTCAATCTCTGACCATTAACCTTCGAAGAACTACTACCATCCGGTGTCTCAATTTCAACAGCTCCACGAGGAAAGAAAGTGAGAACAATAAAAGGACCCGTCCACCGAGAACGTAACTTCCCAGGGAAAAGATGTAAGCGGGTATCATACAGAAGAACTTTTTGACCTGTAGAAAATGACTTCCGTAAAATATTTCTATCATGCACAAGTTTCATTTTGTTCTTATACTCCTTCGCACTATCGTAACCATCTATACGAATCTCGCCCAACTCATTGAGCTAGAGTTTCCTCTGTGCTCCTGCCTTGTCAAGAGAAAAATTTAGTTGCTTAACAGCCCAATAATATCTATGTTCTAACTCAACAGGTAAATGACATGCCTTGCCATAAACAAGCCGATAAGGCGACATTCCAATAGGGGTTTTAAATGCAGTACAATAAGCCCATAAGGCATCAGTAAGCCTAGACGACCAGGCTTTCCGATTAGGATTAACTGTTTTCTCTAATATACGTTTTATATCCCTATTGGAAACCTATACCTAACCACTAGTCTGTGGATGATTCGGTGTGTCTACCTTATGTGTAATACCATATTTCTTCATCAAAAGCTTAAAAGGTCCATTACAAAAGTGCGACCCTCCATCACTAATTATAGATCACGGTGTACCAAAAAGTGTAAGTATATTATTTTTCAAGAACTCAATCACAACCCTATGGTCATTGGTTTTACACGCAACCGCCTCAATCCACTTAGAGACATAGTCTACGGTGACAAGGATGTATAGGTTACCAAAATAATTAGGAAACAGACCCATAAAGTCAATACCCCACACATCAAAGACCTCAAAAATTAAAATTGGGTTCAAGGGCATCATATTCCTACGGGAAATGGTTCCTAATTTCTGGAAACGTTCACAGGTAACACAGTAACTATGGGAGTCTTTAAACAACGAAGGCCAATAGAATCCACACTGCAATATCTTAGCAGCAGTCTTCTTAACACTAAAGTGACCCCCACAAGCATGATCATGACAAAAGGAAATAATACTGGACTGGTCACTCTCAGGTATACATCTCCTAATAATCTGTTCTGGACAATACTTAAATAAATAAGGATCATCGCAAAAGAAGTGCTTGACCTCGGCTAAAAACCTAGAACGATATAGCTTACCCCAATTTTGGGGCATTCGACCAATAACAAGATAGTTCACTATATTCGCATACCAAGGTGATTGGGAAACAGAGAACAATTGTTCATCAGGAAAGCTGTCCCTTATAGGAAGGGCATCACAAGGGGAACTAACAACTAGCCTAGACAAGTGGTCTTCAACTACATTTTCTGCACCCTTTTTGTCCCTAATGTCGGGAGAAAATTCTTGTAACAATAGGATCCACCTAATCATTCTAGGTTTGGTATCCTTCTTAGACAAAAGGTATTTCAAAGCAGCATGATCAGTATAGATTACGATCTTAGAACCTAATAGGTAGGATCTAAACTTGTCTAAGGCAAACACAATAGCTAATAGTTCCTTCTCCGTAGTGGTATAGTTCAATTGGGCATCATTCAGAGTTTTGCTAGCATAGTAAATCACATGAAGTAACTTATTTTCTCGCTGACCTAGAACAACACCAATAGCATAATCTGAAGCATCACACATGATCTCAAAGGGTAGGTTCCAGTTAGGTTCCTGGACTATGGGGGCGGTAGTGAGTAAAGTCTTAAGCTTCTCAAAAGCCTCTAAACAAGCATCATCAAAGACAAACTTAACATCTTTTGCAAGTAAATTGCAAAGAGGTCTAGAAATCAAGCTAGAATCCTTAATGAATCGACGATAAAAACCTGCATGCCCTAAGAATAACCTAATATCTCTTACGATTTTTGGGACCGGTAAAGTTTTAATAAGGTCAACTTTGGCTCTATCTACCTCTATACCCTTCGAAGATACGATATTCCCTAGAACGATTCCTGAACGAACCATGAAATGATATTTCTCCCAATTAAGCACTAAATTCTTTTCCTTACACCTAGTCAAAACTAATGACCAATGATGCAAGCACTCATCTAAAGATGAACCAAACACTGAAAAATCATCCATAAAGACATCTAAGAACCGTTCTACCATGTCAGAAAATATGCTCAACATACAACGCTGAAAGGTCGCAAGGGCATTACATAACCCGAAAGACATGCGTCTATACGCAAAGGTACCAAAGGGACAGGTAAAAGTGGTTTTCTCTTGGTCTTCTGGGGAAATAGGAACCTGATTATAGCCGCGGAATCCATCTAAAAAGCAAAAATGGCTACATCCAGCTAATCTTTCTAGCATTTTGTCGATGAAGGGAAGGGGAAAGTGGTCCTTCCTAGTGACCTTGTTCAATTTTCTATATTCAATACAGACACGCCAACCCGTGGTCATTCGGGTTGGGATTAACTCATTATTATCATTCTGGACTACAGTAATACTGGATTTCTTGGGAACAACCTGAACGGGGCTAACCCACTTACTGTCTGAAATAGGGTAGATAATGCCTGCATCTAACAGCTTAAGAACCTCGGTTCGAACTACTTCTTTCATATTAGGGTTCAGTCGACGTTGCATCTCCCTAGAAGGTTTAGTGTCTTCCTCTAAATAAATCTGATGCACACAAACAGTAGGACTTATACCCTTAATGTCTGCTATGGTCCAACCTAAAGCTTCCTTGTTGTTTTGAAGGACGGTTACTAGCCTACTTTCCTGATCACTATCCAAATTGGAAGCAATAATTACAGGTAAAGTTTCAGATGGGCCTAAAAACACATACTTCAAGGTATCTGGTAATGGTTTAAGGTCCAATTTAGGAGGCTTTTCCAATGAAGGAACTAGGGTAGACTCAAAAACGGGTAGAGGTTCGAACTTAGGTTTCCATCCATTATTAGTGTCTATCAAAGGGGTTGAATCTAACAAACAATTCACCTCATTAATCACATCATCATCATCAAAATAAATCCCTAAGTGAGCTAGGTATTTCTCTAATGGATCTTCTATCAAAGTGTTTGGTAATGACTCCTCGACTAATGTTCCTATCATGTTCACCTCTTCTATGCTCGAGTCATCTAGTTCAGAGGGTAGCTTACTAATATGAAAGATGTTCAGCTCAATAGTCATATTACCAAAAGACAAATTCATAATACCAGTTCGACAGTTAATGATCGCATTGGATGTAGCTAAAAATGGGCGACCTAAAATTACCGATATCTGGTTCTCTGGGTCAGGGACAAGGTGGGTATCTAGGATAACAAAATACACTGGATAAATAAACTTGTCTACATCTATGAGAACATCCTCGATCACACCCCGAGGAATTTTAACGGACCTATCAGCTAACTGAAGAGTCATCTGGGTAGGTTTCATCTCACCAAGTCCTAGCTTAAGGTACACATGGTATGGGAGTAAGTTCACACTGGCTCCTAAGTCAAGCAACGCTTTCTCAACACGATATTTACCTATTGTGCAAGCAATGGTAGGGGACCCTGGGTCTTTGTACTTAGGAGTAGTGGTATTCTGAATAATAGAACTCACATGACTAGCTAGGAAGGCTTTCTTTTGAACACTAAGCTTACGCTTTCGTGTACACAAGTCCTTAAGAAACTTTGCATAAGCGAGAATCTGCTTAATCGCATCCAACAAGGGTAGGTTGATAGTTACCTGCTTAAAAACCTCTAATATATCATTAAAGTTGGACTCCCTCTTAGTTGGAACTAGCAGTTTGGGGAACGGGGCTCTAGGAACAAAGCCGAACTCAACGGGACCCTCATTGGTCTCATTAGAGACTCTATCAGTCTCCTCATCATTTTCTGGCTCAACAGGGTGAACTACATCATGTTCACTATCAGGCATGGTTACCTTGTTGTCTACCACTCTACCACTCCTAAGGGTTTTAATAGCATTCACATGTTCTGATGGTCTTCCACCTACTTCATGAACTCCTCTAGGATTGGGTTGAGTTTGACTAGGAAAATTACCTTTTTCCCTCAACGACTCATTTATATGACTAACCCGGGTTTTCAACTCGGAAATAGCCTGAGAGTTGGCATAACCTATACTCATACTTTTTTCTATCCCTTGCGCAACCATTTGGTTGATCTTTTCAGAGCTTTTAATAAACGAGGCGAGAGTATCCTCTAAACTTGAGATTTTTTTATCCGAATGGTTCTGGAACTGAGGTTGACCTGAAGAGTTCTTAGCATAACCAAAACCTGGGGGAGACTGAGAATTACTAAACTGACCTTGATTCTGGCCCTTAGACCAAGAAAAATTAGGATGATTTCTCCAACCAGGGTTATAGGTCTCTGAGTATGGGTCAAAATTCCGACGGTTCTCAAACCTAGCATTGTTATAGACAACATGGGCTTGTTCTTCACTAACATGACCTTCCCAAAATGAGTTTTCGGGCTCTATTCCACAACTAGAGACTTGAGAGGCTCTATTAGGTTCTACAAGGGACCTATTTTTAGACTGGCCCATTTCCAAAGCTTCTAACCTTCTAGACAAAGCAGCAAACTTAGCATCTGACTTGAAGCTTGTATCTACCGCATTTGTGCTACTTCTATTGACCAAGAGTCTTTTAGGGGGTTCAACACAAGGCTCCCACTATTGGGATTTCTCAGCAACAACTCCTAAGAAGGTGAAGGCATCCTCAGCACTTTTACTAGTGAACTCACCAGCGCACATAGATTCGACCATGGCTTTGGTCGAATAGTCTAAACCATCATAAATAATCTCTACAAGTTCCATCTTATCAAATCCATGGTGATGACACTGGGATAGGAGATCATTGAATCTCTATAAAAACCTATAAAGAGACTCTCCCTCTTGTTGCACTACTAACACTAATTTTCTGCCTAACAGCTGCAGTTTTATGCTTAGGGTAGAATTTCATATAGAAAGCAGCAATAAGCTGCTGCCATGTTTCAATGGATTCAGATGGTAGGTTTTTCATCCAGGTCTTGGCTTTATCTCTCAAGGAAAAGGGAAACATCTTAAGTTTCAAGACTTCATCAGTAAGGTCTTTTATTCTAACTGTCCCACAAATTTCCTCAAAGTCCCTAATATGAAAATAAGGGTTCTCATCATCTTTTCCTAAGAATATAGGGATCATCTAAAGAGACAGATTCGGGTGAGTTCATTAGCCGTATTGGCTGGAAATTTAATGGACGAAGCTCGGTTGGTCCTAGTTGGGAACATGTAATCTTTCTAAGTAGTCATTGCTGGCACAGATGACGTACTAGGGGTACTTTACTCACAAAGAGACAGATTCTCAAAACTGAAGTTTCCAAAAATGGGGATCTCAAAAGAAAAGTGTTCGAGCTCCCCGCCTTCACAAGAAGAACTATTAGGTTTGTCACTAATAAAACGACCTAGAGTGTTTCTTTTCCAAGCCCGTTCTCTAATGACCTTGGGCATACACTAGAGAAACAAAATAAAAAGAAAAAGAAAAATCCTAAAAGGAAGGGAGGTTCTAAGCAAACACAAAGCAGGCTGACTCCACCAAAGCAAACCTAGAGATTTCTAGCAAACAAAAATCATGATGGCTCCACTTAGATTATTTTCTAGACCGGCTTCTAATCCTTCGAAAGGGAATTCGTTACAATCTAATCAAACCCCTCTGGAATCAATCCGCGTTTAAGTAAGTTGAATAGAGGCGAGGGAAGCTGCTGGAGATTTGATACCCAAGGCCTCACCGCATTACAAGGCGGCGCAGTCACGCATTCAACTCACTAAAACCATCATGAACTTCGAAGAATGCTCAAAAGAGTAACCAATATTTTTCGAACGAGTTTCCTATTAAGCTCGTTACCCTATCAGTCTCGTTCTATTCCAAATTTTAAGGCTTAGGTTCGCGTTAAGTTTCGTTTTCCTAAGGCGGGCAAGAATAGAACGGTGATGAAATCCGAACCCTTATCTTGTATGCCCAGTACTTCCATTTACTAGGAATTTAAAACAACCGTTTTCAGTTCCTCAGCATATATGCAAACGAAGGAATACAGTAACTCGCTGACAGAGGATTCACGAGTGTTTCGACAAACTTACCTCACGTACCAGATGGGGGATGAACCGTTGTAGTCGACTCGGGCCACGACTCCTATGTCATGTACGAACCCGAGGGGCCGAGGTGATATCGTAATCACCGTCCTTCTCTGCAAACAGTTTAATATTTAAACTACCCTTCCGTAGGGTTTAAAAATAAAAGAATGTTCAAATGTCCAAGTCCAAAGTCCAAAAAAAAATAAAGTGCAAAAGAAAAAGAAAATTACAAGAATAGAGAAATCCTAATACAATCTAAAGAAATAAACTCTCTTTTTTTTCTCTCTCTTTTTATAATAATAATAAAAAAAATCTTCTCCTTTTGCTCATTTCGCTTTGTCTTTAACTCCAAACTTTAAGTATTCACCAAAAGCTTTGGCAAATTTTTCTTTCACTCCAAATTCCAAAATCTGTAGTAAAAAGACAAAAACAAAAACGTAAAGAAGAACAAATAAAATAAAAACAAATAAAAACCTAAAAAAAAAGAAAAAGAATAAAAATCTAAAATCTAAAATCTCTAGCCTAAAGACAAGCTCCGTGTCGACGGCGCCAAAAATTGATGTGAATCAATTTTTGTTGTAGTAAAAAGGTTAGTGAGACTTGTGAAAGCAAAAGATTTTAGACTATATAAAACTTCAAAATAAAGAAAACTTGATTCAAGATTGATTTCAAGATATTAGGAATAACCAAGACACTAGAATCCACTATTACACATGAATGAATGATATTGAACATTTCTTAACTCTAATTAGCCTTTAAATCCTTTAATTCTTAATTCAAAAATAATCATGCAAATTCTCAAAAATTAATTGTATCCCCTAAGCATAGATTATCTTAATACAAAGCATAACCTATCTAATTGAATCACAACTAATAAGGAAAATTATGCAAACAATTAAAAACTCTGCAAAAGCAGTGATTGAGTGAATTATAATTAAATATTAGAGAAAATGAAATAGTTACCAATTATTCATGTGTAGATAGCTTCATCCATTGCCTTGATTACACCAGAATTTAGCCTCTCATCATGATGGAAACACACTCAAAAGTTGATTTCATGTATGCTCAAAAGTGGTTACAAATGATGAAAAATGGGAGAAAATGATTAAAATCGGGTTTTTGTAACGGTTACAATTGTTGCAAATCAGTGTTACAAAGAACGATAAAAGTGTAGCGTCACTGTCACTGTAGCGCTACGACCCACTGTTAGCTGTCATTTACACTGTAGCATAAACGACTGACACCAGACGTCTATGTTCTTCGAGTTCTTCTTTAATGGCAGCAGCAGCAGATTCTAAATCTCTCGATTCTTTGCTTTCTTATCTCCCCAAACTCTCCGTCCTCCCTTCTATGAGTCCCCAGTACCCTGTATATACTCAACATGACCAAAATATCTCGCAGTAACTCCAAAAATCTTCTCTTTATTATTTTTATTCTCACGGCAATATTTTCCATATATTTGATCTTCCACGTGTCTACAGCTGCTGAATCTTCCTTATTTAGCTCCTACACGCTTCTGCAGATACCTAAATCCAACCAAACACGAGCATCACACGTCTAACTCGCTGTAAATCCGTGACTATCTCCTCCGGTCCCGTGTAGCTCTGATTTCTTCAATCCGACGATGCAGCCAATTTTAACCAAAAAAATTGACCATACCATTCCTGTTACGCTCGTAGGAAAATACCCATTGATTTTCATCCATTGAATCTCCCTAAAACTGCTTCAAATTCATAACCCTAATTCTGCCCTTTTGAAACCAAGTTTTCTTGCCAAAAACAGAATTTGAATTATAGAGGATGAAGTGCCTCGATCCAAAACACGGGTGCGTTTAACAGCTGGGTGCCTTGAGGTGCCCTTTTCCAAAATGAGGGTGCCTTTATCACTTTTCTCCGGGGGTCCAAAAGCACTTTTTTAGCAACTTTTTCTGTACAAGTGTATTCCTCCAAAAACACCTACACAAACATAAAAACACCATAATAAGTACAAAAATCGAGACTAAAAATAGAGACACTAAGGACAATTCAGACACAAAAATGTGTCTATCAGATGACCGCATCAGTGTCAGTTGAAAATTCCACACTGTCGGATAACCGCAGTGACTAAGTCGTATTAGTGTCGACCATGGGTTACCTGTCGAGTGTGAAAGAGTATGCTTGACGGATTATGTCGGGAAAGGGTCTCACGAGTGAGAAAAAATGCCAAAGTCTAGGATCGAACATATTCCGGAGCCGAGGACAGCTCCAAATTAAGTTGGTGGTATTATAGTACTCCGACTCGGCAAGTAAGATTCCTCAAATAGAATATAGGTAATGGTTTGTCCTTTCCTAACACCGAGACCTTTTCAGCATAATTGGCGAAAAATATATATATATAAGCATGCACTGTATTGAGTAATCCTGGGATGGGTGACCTCCTGAGAAGATGTTGCTGGATGACCGCAGCGGTGACCATTGAAAACCCCATACTGTCTGATGACCGTAGTGGCTAAGTGAGGACATTATTGGTAGAGGGTCAGGCCATTACATTCTAAAGCATTACACTTCCAAATGTGAGGTTATTTGTTGCATAAAAATTAATATTGTCCATCATTACTCACCAACACTCAAACAATTGGTCATGAGTTTGAACCTCTGCGTTATAATTTTTTAAAATCCATATCTTGACATGATTATTCATTTTTCATTCATAATATTGGAACTAATGCCACGCGTGCGAGTTGTAGGGGGGTGGTCAGGAGAACCACAACCCTTGATTTATCTTTGTCTGGACAATTCTTGACCACCACTAACAAAGGCAAACTTAGCCTAGCTTTGTCTGGACAAATCATGATTTATACGATATAGTACCAAAGATAACATTGGTACCATTTCGGTGATCCAACTACGATCTTGAAATATTGTCTTGTATGATATTATCCCTGAAATATATGGTACCTTCCTTTATCAAAAGTGTTAAAAACAACCAACCATATCTTCCACACTACGATGTTATCGATGTTGTAACGACAACATAAAATTAATATTGTCCATCATTACTCACCAGCAATTACCGTCACTACTTCTTCCACCACAAACCAGGGGCGAAGCCAGGATTTTGAGGAAAGAGGGAGAAAAATTCTTGGCAAGTTGGATACATGTGAAAAATGAACTTTGTATTCCATTTTACGATAAAAGAACAAAAATAAATATAATTGTGCTTGGCTCTGCCCTTCACCACCACTAATCTTTCGGCCTCCACCTCTTCTACTACTCATTGTCGCCAAAAATGTCTATTGATATTATTTATCAAAATTACTTATTAATGGAAATAAATATTATAATTAATTAAGAAAATATTTATAATTAAAAAAGTGATTAGTCATTTATTATGAGCAATTAGTGAAACACTAATTAATAAAACACTTTATAATTAATAGATTATTTATTATGTGGGATTAGTGAAACACTAATTAATAAAGCAATTATGGCATTTAAGTTGAACAAACCACCACTGTTGATTTATCATTTCTATTAATTCCAAGCAAGGTGGAACACTGGTTAGAGACCACTCTTATGACACAATAGGTCATGAGTTCGAACCTCCCCATAATAATTTTTGAAATTTCATATCTTGACTTGAGTATTCATTTTTCATTCATAATATCATAAATAATGCCACGCGTGCAAGTTATAGGGGGTGGTCAGAAGAACCACAAGCCTTGATTTATCTTTGGAAAGACAAATCCTGACCACCACTAACACATGCAAACTTAGCCTAGCTTTGTTTTGTGCTAATGATTTGTGTTGAGAAAGAGATAAAACTCTTTAATATCTTTCTTGATTGAGTTTCATTAAGTTGATACTCTCATCATTATATTGGAGTTTAATCCATAAAAATTGCTGAACGAAATAGTTGGGTGTGGTTGTTGTACCCCCACGTTTTCAAGAACATGTTAACATCAATCAATACTCACCATCTTCACCGTGCTCTTTATGGGGACTATCATTTCTTACCCACCAACACCATCACCACCACCAATAACATAAGATCACCACCACTCCCCTCAAACAAGCAACACTTCACTACCATTACTTAAATCCAATTCGAATGAGTTTATTTTTATTCAATTCATTCAACAATTAATGCTTCTTCCTATTTTATACACAAATCTATATACTCATCTGATATATTTCATTTCTTACTACAACAGATCATCCAAATCATTCGACCAAACATTAATGAATACTTTATATCATTCCTTCACCACAAACACTAACACCACAAACCACTGTAACCAATACCAAGACCACCACAATTACGACCACAACCAGCACCAGCTCAATCACCAACACCACCACTACCACCGCAGAATGAAATCTTTTTACACTTCAATTTCATTGGGGAAAAAATAGCTAAATATTTCCAGTCGATCTATATAAGCTCCAAATCGCTCAAATTTAAGATATTGGATTAAAAATAAACAATTACAGAGAAATAAATTAATAAACACAAAGAAGAAGAAGAACAACAACAACATCAAAAAAAAAAAAAAAAAAAAGTCGATTTCATAATTCCATCAAATTTCATGGTGTGCCCATATTATGTTTACAGCCTCAATCTTCGAATTAAGTAGAGTGTTTTGTAATAGGATAGATATAAACCCTCATTTAATTGGGGGCCCCTGAAAACAATTAGGGGCCCTGACCAATTTATACCTACACCAATTTTTTTAGGGGGGTTTCAAAAGGTGATAAAAATACCATTCTACCCTTACTACTTAAAAACCTATTAACCCTAAGCCCCGATTCATTTTTATTTTTAAACAAAGAAATCAGACTCCCTCCCTTCACACTCTCTTCTCCTCCATTATCGACTCTAAAAAAGAAAAGAAAAAAATCACCTGAAAGTTTTCAGTTTCAGTAAGAGGGTCGTTAACCCGACAAGCCTAAACCCCAACGATATTTCATATGCAACCGTTAGGATATATGATGAGGGTCGTTTCACCTCTTATATCCTGAAATGAAGACTCCCTCCCTTTTTATGCTCCTCTTGAATAACTCAGTTTCAATAAGAGGGTCGTTTGGGTATACACCCCTCGACATTGAAGACTCTTGCTCTGTGTTGTGACATATATCCAATCCATAGGAGAATATAAGATAATCTTACCATTAACACAATCATGTTTGTTATTTGAACCTTCACCAACATCATTTCCTCCTCTTGAATAACTCATTTCTAAAAACCCAAATTCACCCCCCCCCCCCCCCAAAAAAAAAAAAAAAAAAAAAAAACTCATCTTCTTCTTCTCAACTCACAAAAACACAACTTTTCTTTTTTCCCAAATTTTAATTCTTAAATCTGATTTTACCCTAACCTACTAATTAACTTCACTTAACTAATTATTAAAACTAATCACTTAGGGGTAATTTAGCCATTAAAAAGGATAAGGGGTACCCAAATTTAAGTTTGGGTGACCTTTTTTGTCATGTAGTGTGAGGCCCCTAATTGTTTTCAGGGGCCCCCAATTAAACCAGGATATAAATATTCGAACTAGAAAGTGAAGGCACAATATAAAACTTGATTTTTTAAGGTTATGTTTCACACTACAATTACAAAATAACCCTTATGTTTTTGGAATATTTTGACATCTTGTAAGCATCAGTTGGGAAGGTAGATCGAGAGATTCGTTTTCATCTATAAACTCATAAGTGACCTTAGCATGTAATCATTTATTCTTAAACCTATACTTTTAGTAATTAATATATTTAAGCTACCGACACGCTCTTTTAAATCGAAAATTCAAGACTTTTTATGATTCTTGATTTTGTTATCGATTTCGTTTCTGAACCGCACTTTCTCATGGTAATAAGCCCGGCCACCGGCCTCACCATGAAAATACCCTATCAAAATTACAATTTCTTACAACAATGTTATGTCATTACAACCCGGATTCTCCGCATGTAAACCCCTGATACATGGTCTAGTGGAGAATTTACTAAGATATATAAGGTTTGGACGAGCCCAATTATGTGTGACACTTCTCTAAAAAGTGTATATTTGACTTGTTAATTCGATTGATTTATTAGTTAACGGATGACACATTACCATCCATGTTTAGAATTTCGACCCTCGTTACATAAATCCATGAATTAAATCAGTGGCGGAGATTAAAATGTCACGTGTACAATTGTCATAAAGTGTGTACAAAATCGGACTCGGTGTGGACATACATAATTGACGACCCCTACTATTCTAGAAATCGAAAACGATCTCCCTATGCACCATCTCGTGTAAAAAATACTAGGTTCGACAACCTCGCCTCAAACGAAGTGAACTCTAGAACCCTTGAGAACATTTCTTCCACCATAGTTCATAGTCCAACAAGAATACTTCACCCCGCTCCTTAGGAAATTTTTTGCTCTCGCGGTGCGAGAGCTATTTTGAACTAGCATATTAGTGGTCGTTAGATTCACTAAGATGTGACTTCATCTAACTCTTAGTTAACCCAGGTTGTGCGCCGAATATTTGACTTATTCATGTACTTTATATGGATATTTGGTTTCTTATTTCTCGCTGAATATTGTAGTCGCCTCTAGCTTGATGTTGCTGTAAATGGTGATGGTGGAAACCTTATTTTTGGGAACCTGGAAAAAACTTAATAAAGCATCCTTACTTTTGGTCATTATTTTTGGGAACCTGGAAATTTAGCTTGATGTTGCCGTGAATGGTGATGGCGGTTGTTGATAATAGCTCTACAATGAATGATTATGAAATTTTCCGATAAAAATGTAGATGAGATGATGAAACCAAGGCTGAAAATAAGGTCACAGAAATTGAAGTTGACTTATACATGGGAGGTCCTGATCATGATGATAATAATTGAAAATCTTAGTTTTCACAAAACGAAAAACTAATCATGAGTCTGATTGATATAACTTTTATCCCATTGAAACATAATCAAAAGAAACCATATTTGATAAAGTAAGCAAGGCCATCATCAACATTATGCTTAGCACCATGGTAGGTGGTAGGTAAATAAGGACTTTAGCTGGTTGCTTTCTTCATGACGAGAAAGAGAATATACTGTATAGAGATTTTAATCGTTTGGTGCAAAACAAATAATATGAGTTAGCCTAATCAGTTTTAACTTTGACCAATTATTCGGTGTGAGATAGTAGAATTAACCATAGTTAGGTGACGTCACATCTAATAAATCTAACGTCCACTAACATGCTAGTTCAAAAAAGGCTCTTGCACTGCGAGAGAAAATTCTTTTCCCTCCTTAACCATGTCAAACAAAAATCGACCATTTGTTCAGTTCTTCATCAAGGAGGATTTAACTATTTTGTTGTTTTGTGCATCAAGGATGTTTTACCGCTATTTATTATTATTATTATTTGTTCACAGAGATGTCTTTTACTTGTTGTTCTAATTCGAGGCTTATTTTCTCTTCAGTTTCCAGAAGAGTCTTGGCACCTTCTTCACACGATAATGGAGGTGTAAATATTTCCAAGAGGTTACTCAGAAAGAATGTGGTAAAAGTGAAATCCACTATCTCTCACTCCTTTTTCTTTAACAAAACACCACCGACAGAGAAAAAATGGACCAGAGCTGAGCATATTTATTTATTATTTCTTACTTTCTAGGTTAGTTAGTTGTTATTACGTTTCTACCTATCTAAACCATTATGTTGGGGTTTATTTCACTTTAGTGACGGTTCTTGGTTTCTGGGTTGGGTTGTTTGATCAATAGTGATGCTCTTCAACGAAATTCTCATATTTATTGTCTCCGATGACCGAATCTTCATCGGAATTTTCATCAGTGATTTTTTTGACAACAGAATCTTCATCACTAGTTACAAGAAATTTGAGCAAATCACTACTATTTCGGCGCACATCTTTCTCAAACAAAAAACAAACTAAATGATTAGAGTAAAATTCTCAGAAAAACCATTTTTTTCTCCGATATAATCAAAGAGGAAATCCACGCTAGAGTTTTGCCGAAGGTATAGTATTTGAGGCATGCGATATACTTGGTTCTCAAGTTTAGGATTTCACAACACATTATAAGATGTTGATTGGGATCGATGTTGGCACCCATTTGTATTTGATGTTGATTGGGATCGATCCTAGAAATCCTGTATCTGCTGTACACATACACATTATAAGAACTTGTTGATATCCTTATCCTGTTACGCTTATTGATAAGGTTCGATTATATTTGCATTGATGCAGATATGGTTGATATGATATCGATGCTGGCTCCTGATTTGACATACACAACACTTTTATCGTCCATTAATCCTTGTGCGAAACTTTATGACTACAAAACAATACACAACATGCAGTCTAGCCACTGCAACATCTCATTCTGTATTCTGATGCAATAAAATGGTCTTCGCGAAACAAAATTCAGTCTGTCACAGCAAGTTCTGTTAATATTCCGTTTCTTTGCAAATAAACTTTACTATAAAAGCTTCAAAAGTCATACTTCAAATATACTGTTAGGGGGGTACAGTTTAATATGAAAGAGTAGTAACAATTGAAGATTAACAAGAATATTTGGTACAGACAATATATATTGCAATACAAGTCTAAATCCAAAATAAAAAAAGATTAGATATGAAGCTGAGAAGCTTCAATTTTTTCGCTATAGATGCCTCTAATAGTACTAGTAGTGGTATTGGGGTTAACTGAGAATATCCATGTTATCAAGGGAACTCAAACTTCGCAAGCCCACCCTGAATACCAGAAGGAGGGCTAATGTAAACCCACAGCAATGAAATAATGATCGAAAGCAATCCAGACCAAACAAATACTATGGTAGGAATCTTCCCTCTTCTTCCCATCAATCCCTTGGCAAATGGGTATAAATGACTCAATACCCAGAAACTGAAAAACACACCTCCAAGAAGCTTGCTCCATTGTGGGTATGGACTGTACATTGTCCTTGCCACTCCAACAGCAATTGCAATCATGTTCAGCATCATAATTGTGATTGGGGGAACCATCAAGTAACTCCACCTAACTACATACAGCTCAGCAAACTCATCATCTCCGTCTTCAGGTGTGGAGGATTTTGATGTCAATGTAAATGAGATATCAACACCAGCTATTACTTTCAGTAGCCCTTGTAAGACAGCAGCCGGGTGGGCACTTGTACCACCAATCAACCAAAACTGTTCATTTCGCCACCATTCCTCGAGTGTGATACCAGACCATTTGATCTCAAGGATGGCAAGCAAACATAGAGTAACTGTAATGATCAACAAGAACAGAAGGAAGGTCACACTGAGGGACTGCACTATGAACTGACCTGTGAAAAGAGAAACTGCAGGTAGGATGCAGTAAATAATAAGGAAGCCTGATGTAAAAGGGTACATTCCGACATTGAAGTACGCAATCCTCTGCAGAAATTTCATTCTACGACTTGCAAAGAGTGCATTATTTCGGGAGAAAAAGATCTCAACAGAACCAGTAGCCCATCTCAATACTTGATGGAGTCGGTCAGTTAGGTTGATTGGAGCTGACCCGCGGAAGGCATCCCTCTTGGTAACACAGTATACTGATCTCCATCCTCTGTTATGCATCCTATAGCCACCATTCCTCGAGTGTGATACCAGACCATTTGATCTCAAGGATGGCAAGCAAACATAGAGTAACTGTAATGATCAACAAGAACAGAAGGAAGGTCACACTGAGGGACTGCACTATGAACTGACCTGTGAAAAGAGAAACTGCAGGTAGGATGCAGTAAATAATAAGGAAGCCTGATGTAAAAGGGTACATTCCGACATTGAAGTACGCAATCCTCTGCAGAAATTTCATTCTACGACTTGCAAAGAGTGCATTATTTCGGGAGAAAAAGATCTCAACAGAACCAGTAGCCCATCTCAATACTTGATGGAGTCGGTCAGTTAGGTTGATTGGAGCTGACCCGCGGAAGGCATCCCTCTTGGTAACACAGTATACTGATCTCCATCCTCTGTTATGCATCCTATAGCCCGTAACAACATCTTCTGTAACTGAGCCATATATCCAACCTACTCTTCGACCCCATTCTGTCCTGTCTTCATAGAAGCAAGATATGACACTAATGGCCTCCGCAACTGTTGAGCATCTAATGGCTCACGAGGCACTGCAAGCGAACCAGCTAGCCTACCTTGTTTACCCCTTCCTAGAAGTTCTTCAATCAGTCTTCCTCCATATTCTGCAACTGGAATAGTGGCCACTAGACTAGTTGAGTTCCCAAACCTCCTAGGAAGAAGTTGAGACTCAATTTCTGCATCATCATCAACCTCATTATTTTCTCCATTAATTGCCACAACTGTTTCGTTTTCTCTCTTTGCTTTCTTGGAATTTCTGAGAAACAATTTAATTTTCCTTGAACCAAGCCATCCATGGTGTTCTGTAGCCCTTGGAGGACTGAAACCATACAGAGCGATTCTTCGAAAAATGCAGCCCGTTCCGACATACATTGGACCCTGCAACACATCCAGTGCTCTCATGCTTACATCAAAGAACACTGTGTTGTGGTTGGCGTATCTATCACTAGGATCAACACCTTCAAATCTTTGAGGAAATTGAACGTAGCAAATTCTATCACCACCCCTATCTAACATGAAACATATTCCTTCTCTTAGAGCCAAAGAGTTGTAGATATAGTGATCGCAGTCTAGGTTGAGAATAAATGGACCATTAGACATGATTGCACTGGTTCGAACTAGAGCATTCATGGCCCCAGCTTTTTTGTTATGATCATAACCTGGTCTTTTCTCTCTAGATACATACACCAACATTGGCAACCTGATATCAACATCCACTGTGTTGATTAAGTTCTCTTCATCTGCTTCACAACCCATTACTGGTTCAGAATTTGGTGGTGCTAACATTGCCTACAGAGAAAAGGAACAACTTAGAAATCCGAATATCTTTGACATCAAATCATACTGAATAGCGGATGAAACAAATTAACTAACAGAAAACTATAAGTGGTACTATACCTGAATTATACCGGCATGATCCCCTCTCGAGTGATACAGAAAACTATAAGTGCTTACATCAAAGAACACTGTGTTGTGGTTGGCGTATCTATCACTAGGATCAACACCTTCAAATCTTTGAGGAAATTGAACGTAGCAAATTCTATCACCACCCCTATCTAACATGAAACATATTCCTTCTCTTAGAGCCAAAGAGTTGTAGATATAGTGATCGCAGTCTAGGTTGAGAATAAATGGACCATTAGACATGATTGCACTGGTTCGAACTAGAGCATTCATGGCCCCAGCTTTTTTGTTATGATCATAACCTGGTCTTTTCTCTCTAGATACATACACCAACATTGGCAACCTGATATCAACATCCACTGTGTTGATTAAGTTCTCTTCATCTGCTTCACAACCCATTACTGGTTCAGAATTTGGTGGTGCTAACATTGCCTACAGAGAAAAGGAACAACTTAGAAATCCGAATATCTTTGACATCAAATCATACTGAATAGCGGATGAAACAAATTAACTAACAGAAAACTATAAGTGGTACTATACCTGAATTATACCGGCATGATCCCCTCTCGAGTGATCTGTCTCAGCAGAAGGCCATGTACCTGGCCAATGTGATCCATCTGACATCCATGTAGCCTTTGGAACCTTGATAGGATCAGAAAGATTATCACCCAATTCCACCTGTTTCTTCTTTGCTCTTAGCTCTTCTTGAGTGTTATAAGCATCTGATCCCCTCTCGAGTGATCTGTCTCAGCAGAAGGCCATGTACCTGGCCAATGTGATCCATCTGACATCCATGTAGCCTTTGGAACCTTGATAGGATCAGAAAGATTATCACCCAATTCCACCTGTTTCTTCTTTGCTCTTAGCTCTTCTTGAGTGTTATAAGCATCTGATCGTCTCCTTATCGACTCAGGCAAGGAATTAACCCTTACTTTAAATTCATCGTACTCTCTCTTCACTTGTCTCCTTTCTCTAACGAAATCAAGCCGAACTTTGTTCTTTAGAAAATCTCGTTTCTGTCCAAAATAGGCCTCTGGACCATTAGACATGATTGCACTGGTTCGAACTAGAGCATTCATGGCCCCAGCTTTTTTGTTATGATCATAACCTGGTCTTTTCTCTCTAGATACATACACCAACATTGGCAACCTGATATCAACATCCACTGTGTTGATTAAGTTCTCTTCATCTGCTTCACAACCCATTACTGGTTCAGAATTTGGTGGTGCTAACATTGCCTACAGAGAAAAGGAACAACTTAGAAATCCGAATATCTTTGACATCAAATCATACTGAATAGCGGATGAAACAAATTAACTAACAGAAAACTATAAGTGGTACTATACCTGAATTATACCGGCATGATCCCCTCTCGAGTGATCTGTCTCAGCAGAAGGCCATGTACCTGGCCAATGTGATCCATCTGACATCCATGTAGCCTTTGGAACCTTGATAGGATCAGAAAGATTATCACCCAATTCCACCTGTTTCTTCTTTGCTCTTAGCTCTTCTTGAGTGTTATAAGCATCTGATCGTCTCCTTATCGACTCAGGCAAGGAATTAACCCTTACTTTAAATTCATCGTACTCTCTCTTCACTTGTCTCCTTTCTCTAACGAAATCAAGCCGAACTTTGTTCTTTAGAAAATCTCGTTTCTGTCCAAAATAGGCCTCTGGATTTCTTGGCTCTATCTTGTGTTTTCTGCAAAAAGGAACCCATATTCTAGCAAAACTTGCAGTTTCAGCTAGAGCTTCAAATGTAAGAAGTGCTCCTCCATCATCAGATAGATAACAAGCGATTTTCTCCACCGGATACTCAACCGCCAAAATTGAAAGAATGGTGTTGGCAGTGACTAAAGGAGGCTCCTCAGGGTCAGCTGTAGAAACGAAAACATCTATACCAGGAAGATCCGATCTTCCCTTTGGGTTGCTTAAACTTGGGGATTCAAAACGATCTTTTAGTACATTGAGATCAGTAACTCTGTTGACAGGGCAGAGTTTTGGAAGCTGATCAAGAAGCCATGATAGTGCAAACCAAAGTTCACAAGTAATTGACATTCCCCATAACCACATAGCCTCATGGTTAGGATGTTTAATTCTCCATGTAAGGAAGAACCCTAGTGCAATGAAACGGACAAGCATAAGCAACCTGTAGTACAACCAAAAAAGATGTTACTACACATACTATACAAGCTTCAACTTCTCCTTCACAAGCAACTACCAAATTAACCAAAAATAAGCAAAGTGGAGAAAAATAAAACTAAATCAGTAGAATCAGTTATCTCACAGGAAAACATATATTGTACTAAGCTATTCAGAATCAAATAAAGTAGACATCATTGGTTATACAACAATGAGTTATACTCTATCGGTACCTAATACCTAATGTTGATGAACTAAACGAACTAAATCAGTACAACCAAAAAAGATGTTACTACACATACTATACAAGCTTCAACTTCTCCTTCACAAGCAACTACCAAATTAACCAAAAATAAGCAAAGTGGAGAAAAATAAAACTAAATCAGTAGAATCAGTTATCTCACAGGAAAACATATATTGTACTAAGCTATTCAGAATCAAATAAAGTAGACATCATTGGTTATACAACAATGAGTTATACTCTATCGGTACCTAATACCTAATGTTGATGAACTAAACGAACTAAATCAGTACATGCAGGAACATGTTATTCATTGTATATTGAACATATTCTACTCAAATAATCCAGATCACATATTGTACTAAGCTATTCAGAATCAAATAAAGTAGACATCATTGGTTATACAACAATGAGTTATACTCTATCGGTACTACACATACAATAACAAGCTTCAACTTCTCCTTCACAAGCAACTACCAAATTAACCAAAAATAAGCAAAGTGGAGAAAAATAAAACTAAATCAGTAGAATCAGTTATCTCACAGGAAAACATATATTGTACTAAGCTATTCAGAATCAAATAAAGTAGACATCATTGGTTATACAACAATGAGTTATACCCTATCGGTACCTAATACCTAATGTTGATGAACTAAACGAACTAAATCAGTACATGCAGGAACATGTTATTCATTGTATATTGAACATATTCTACTCAAATAATCCAGATCACATAGTACAGATGATAATTAAACTTCGTGGGCTTGATAATTAAAGAAAAAAAACAGTACCAAAGGGAGAAATTACCTGTAAGGACTGATAATGGCAGCAGAAACCCCAACTTTCCTAGTTAAAGGACGGCTACTTTTTTCTCTGAAAGGATACTCAAACTCGTTCACTGTTGATCCATTAACATACCCATCTTTAGGCCAAACAGCATTACCATATCCATAAGTCCCTTTGGTCTCAAAAGCCATCTGCTATGATCAAACTCGGTATTTTGTGGAGCTTTAAAAGATCTCACAATTGAAAACCTATTATCAGTTTTAAAATCTTTCACAGAACGTAAAGGACGAGGTTCATCATCTTCCTGTTCAGAACCTGAATCAGTTTCTTCATCTTCATAACCAACTTCTCTGTATGGTTCTTTACAACCAGGACACTGTCCTTTACCACTATCAAGACATTCCACATAACATTCTTTACAAATCTTGAAACCACATTCACATGGAATCTTTGAATCTCTTTGAATAGCTTTCCCATCACAACCATTCATTCTACAAATCGTTCCTTGTAAGGTTTTAACCACCCCTTCAGAATCATCAATTGAAGTATCAATTACGTGACTTCTAGTAACAGAATTAAACCCACCTGTAAACAAAGTACTGGAGATAAAACCTCTCTCACGCTTTTCATCAAATACTTTCCGTTCTTCCTGTGGGAAACTAGTTTGAGAAGAAGATAAACCGATTTGATGATCTGGGGTTGGTGGAATATGAACTGTATAACTAACAAATTCAGAACTGGGTTCTTCTTGAATCTCATCTTTAGTTACAGAATTCGAATATCTTCCACCACTTGATGTTCTGTTTCCTCCTCTGTTATTACTAAGTGGAGAATTTTGATTGTTAGACAAAGAAACACGTCTAATTGGACTTGTTAACCCTAAATTTCGAAACCCATTTACTTTACAGAATTCGAATATCTTCCACCACTTGGTGTTCTGTTTCCTCCTCTGTTATTACTAAGTGGAGAATTTTGATTGTTAGACAAAGAAACACGTCTAATTGGACTTGTTAACCCTAAATTTCGAAACCCATTTACTTTACCCTCGGAAGAAACTGTAATTTTCACCGGAGATGAAGAAGAAGAAGTAGTCATTTGAACCATGTTTTTCTGTAATTTTCTTTCAAGAACTAACAGGGTTTTCAAAGGGGCCAAAAACCCAGAATTTTTTTGCTAAAAAGAACTCCAAAGAAAGATCACTGTAAAAGAGAGAGAGAGAAGAGAGATGAAGAAAATATGAGTAGTTTAATATGAAATTATAAGATTTTGATGGAAGAGATGATTTTAAGATGATTGTTGGGAAAAATAATAAAGAAGTGAAGTCAAAACAGAGACCTGCAACGGTCAGATTTGAAAATTTGAATTAGATCATTTTGGGAGTACGTGAAAAAAAGTAATAAAATACTAATGAGTAAGAAAGATTGAGTTTGTAACGGTCGGAAAATCTTAATGTGAATGTGAAAATTTGAAATTCAGATCGGTGGTACGTTCTTTATAGGTGCCCGTTGGATGAGATAGATAAAGTTTTCTGGAAAAGGACAAAAGTAAGAGCCTTTTATGGGAGAAGGATATGAGACAAAGCTGTTGCAGTTTGAATCTTACATGATGGTGAAAGCGTCTTCTTAGGAGGAGAACTACGTAGGAATATACTGCAATCAGTATTTTTCTGTATGGCAACTAGGAAAAAGATATACGCGCGATGCGAGTACTATTCCAATTATGAACTATCAAGATAAAGATAGTCGTACCTGGCTTATCGAATCTCCAAAGCAAAGTTTTTTATTCGTAGACCTAATTATGTTTTTTAGTGGAAACCTAGGCCAGTAGAGGACGACTCTAGCTATCAACTAGGATACAAAGTGTCAGGGATTGGATTTTCTAGTTGAAAGAGCATCTTTATTTATAGTTGTTCAAGACTATGGGTGGCTTAGAATTCAAGCTAAGATAACTTGAGAATCAAGCAAACACTCTCTTAGTTTCGATGAAACTCTAATTAAGGTTTCAAGTAAGCATGTGAAAAATTATTTTGAAATTACACTAGAAGAATATACATAGTGGTCATTTATGGAACCGTGCATGATGATTATTCTTTAACAAATATGCCTTATGCTTGATGTTCATTTAAAAACTTAAGAATTTAATCATGATACACATACACAAGTGTTTTAGTGATCAATGATGTCTTAGAAGTGTTTAAGAGATTCATAGCAATGCTAAACATTTATAGGTTAGCTAACTCGAAGAAAAACAAGTGTATTATCATAATCAATAAAATATATTTCCTTACGGGGATTCATCTGTGGATGTATGCATAACTGGCCGAACCACGTGAAGTTCTTGTCTCCTTTATTTATTTTTAATTCGTTTCTAACCCTAATTCATATCTTCATCATCAAATCAATTGTGTTTTATTCCTAAAGGTAATTTTTGGTACAAACATTGGCACCGACTAAGGGGATTCGTGTAAAACAATCGTGTTTTTCCATTGAGAAAGGTGTGAAAAAAACCTCAAAAATCATGCAGGAGATTCCATGCAAAAAATCAGCAAAAGAAAAAAAAGAATAGGGTTCATCAGAAAACGTCGCGAACAGTTGGAGAAAACGTTGCTAAAGGTGCAACAGAAATGTTGCGAAAGGATCAGCAGAAAGTGTGACAATAGCTCAACTCTAACCGAGCAAAGTTAGATTCAAGTCGAGCCAAGCAGAAGCTATGTGACCAGTTCACTGGCTTGTCAAAACCGGTTCAGTTTGGGTCCAATCTAGTACATATTGTTCAGGTATAACCAGTTACCACGTCGACTCAAAATATCTAATCGTGATCGACACATCATCCATGGTGATACCACATGAGCAGTTGCAGTCCAATCAGTGATCGCCATGTCAGCAGAGCTGCCGATTTTTACCACGTCAATATTTATTTTCCAATCAGCAATGCCATGTCAGCGCTTTCATATATCACGTCAAACATATCGCGCATGTCATCGCCACATCCGCTATAGCACTTTCGATTCGTTAAAATCTTGGTTCGTCAATAAAATTTTCGTTATAAGTCTGAATTGAGTGCTTTTTGGCTCGTTCGAATCGTATTTCAATTCTCTACAATATAGAAGCAAAAATTATTGTGTTCAAGAATCTTTTTTATGTACTTGGGGTAGCAACATGATCGAGTTCGAAGTTTATAGATAGCAAAGTTCGTTGTTCATGGGTGATCGAGATGCCTCTACAACATGATCCATTGATATTGCATATGAGGATTGTTTAGACCCTTTAATGTTAGCCTTGCAACACATCGCAAGCATCAGAAGCCTCACCTTGCACGTGAGCACTTAAGTCTTTCTTCTATCTCAAGCATAAAATCTCGTCTTGCACGCAAGTATAAACACTTGCACCTATGAAAGCACATAGTTTCGTCTTGACTACGAGCTAAACTCCTAATATTATTCCATAAATTCGTACTCAACACAAGTAACATGCCAACCTTCCCTAGCAGCGAGTGTTATAGCCTTGTTACATTGCGAGAAAAAAAAGCATTGTGCCACAGTCTCAAGCACACTACATTCCACTCAAGACTCGACTACTCTAGAACATCACAAGTCCACTACGTGGCATAAAGTCTCACCTTCCACGTGAGAAAATTTATTACAGGTACTGTAGTTGGGGGCATATTTGTAATGTCTCTACAAAACAATGGTATTAGAACATTGTTTGGTTGAACCCACCAAGCGTTCGTATGTCAAGGTTGGTTGTCATATTTTAGTATCAAAACCCATAAGTTACTTGATTAGATTACTATAGTCAACTTCGTTATGTTAGACTAGGAAGTCTAGAAATGATGAGACATATAAGTATTACTTTGAAGACCCGAAGAATTCGAAGACGTATCGACATCAACAAAGACATCATCCTTCCACTTGAGGTTAATACATGACTTAACTTGTTTTCGTTTACATATCTTTTCTTTCAAGTTGTTTTGATTGAAAACATAACATGTGAAGTTATAAACATGAAACACTAGTATTGGAAACTTGATAATCTTATTATGATCAAAGTGTCAAGGAAAATTACGAAGTATAATGCTTATCTTATGAACTTCGTGATTGCGACATCAACATAATCTTTGTAACTTGTTACTAGATTATGTAGTGAACTTAGGGTTGATTTTATGCCTAGAAACTATGTTTAACTACATGAGTTTAAGGAAATATACTTACGGGCTTGTTTCTTAGTTGAAAGAAATCAATAGGATTGAAGGTCCGGTTTTCATTGAAGATCTATTGTTGGACCGATCCTAACCTATGTTGGGAATCAAGGTAGAATCTATCCTAACCTATATAGGGAATCAAGGTAGAATCGATCCTAAATTATGTTGGGAGTCAAGGTAGAATCGATCCCTACCTATGTTGAGAGTCAAGATAGAACCGATCCCCACCTTCATTGGGAGTTGTTGTGATTTTAATATGTAAACCGCAAGTGCACGACTATCGATAAGATAGTAAACAACGCTGCGTTTCGTTCCTCGGGGACTAAAGTATTGTTATTTTTAGTTTACATTTAAATTACACTCAAAATATAAAAAGAAATGAATTTAGCAAATATTAAACTAATAAAATAATTATCCAAGCTGAAAAAGGGGTTTCAGATTCCACCAAATTAATTATGTTAACTATTCATGCATTTTCTAACAGATATTCATATTATTATAAATCAAGACAATTTTGAACCCAATCTCATGTCTCGAAAAATATTGAAGTTAAATAACATTTGTGCTAAACCTATATAACTTCCTTCGCTTATAAAATATTAATAGCCAAAGGCTACCCCGTATGATTAAAGAACGAAGTTAAAAATGAAGAGAAATTAATTAAATAATTAAGCTCAAAAGAATATTTTGTTAGAAATAGTACATGAACTCTTTACATGATATCATTGGCTTCATCCTCAATCCAGTGAAGAGGGTTCGCTCTCCATTATTACAAAGAGAAATCTAAAAATCCTAAACTTCTTGCTCTAGTGAACTAGAAAATTGAACTTCCCGCTTTTTCCATTTGTTCTTCCTCTATTTATATGCACACCATTCATTTCAATATCTTTTTTTTTTATGCAAGAAAAGAATTTATTAGATACTGGAACTTGTTACAGAATGTATGTCAGCATGTAATCATGTAATGCTTCGACAATAAAGTTTGGTGGATACTGTATCCAGTTCCCACTGATATGAAATTTCCTAGAATGTTTAACCAGCTTATTCGCTGGTTTATTTAATTTCCTACTGATAAATTTGCAAGTCCATAATGGATGTTTGCTTAAAAAACCAATAAATCAAGAATGAGAGCCTAAGATTCCCATCTGACTTTTTTTTATAATCTACATTTGTTGTTGCTGCCACATTATGTGCATCAAGCTCAAAACAAATGTCTTGCGATTCGAGTTCTCTCCGCCCATCGTATAGCTTGCAGCAAACCTTCTACCTATGCGTGCTCCGCATATAGGTGTCTACTATCATAGATGCATCAACATCTTCATATCATTAATGTAGCATATTACATCCATACATATATGTTAGAAAATATTCCTCATGTGGTAACCATGTAGTTTCTTAACTAACATTCTTATTTTCTTCTTCTTTTATTTATTTTCTTCATTAAACAAAATATCTTGCAAAAGGTTTTGTGTATAAATGGTATCCACAATTCTACACACGTCGTGATACATTTTTACACACGTTGTGACACACTTCTACACATGTTGTGGCAGGCTTATTGAAAATGAGGGGATACAACAACCATACCCAATAATTTGTTTAGCAAACTGAGAGGACTTACTCCAATATACTTTTAAGAGAATCAACTAGACAGTCAGACTCAATCTAGAGAAAGGTATATACAAGAGTTTATATCTCTATCTCTCAATTCAATCTGCAATCAGCAAATAAAAATTTGCGAGCCCGATTGAATATAAGAGAAGTAACTTGAACGGTACCAAAGACTAATGTTCAAGGATCAATTAACAACCAAAGGTTGGATTTCCTAATTGATCGATACAACGCACAACCTATGATATTTCAATTATATAACAAAATATAATGTGGAAAATAAATAAGACAGACACCAAAATTTTGTTAACTAGGAAAACTGCAAATGCAGAAAAACCCCGGGACCTAGTCCAGCTTTGAAAACCACACTATATTAAGCCGCTACAGACACTAGCTTACTACCAATGAACTTCGGACTGGAATGTAGTTGAACCCTAATCAATCTCACACTGATTCAAGGTACAGTTGCATTCCTTACGTCTCTCGATCCCAGCAGGATATTACGCACTTGATTCCCTTAGATGGTCTCACCCAAATATGTCTCACACAGAAAAGTATATTGGAATAGATATATCTGTCTCCCACAAAAATACTTATGAGTTTTTGTTCCGTCTTTTGATAAATCAAGGTGAACATGAACTGTTGTAGCAAAATTGTTCCTGCAACACTCCTCGAGATTTATACTGAATGATATAACCTTAACCGTTGGATGAGTCAAGATTAATACCTGGTGGATGAATTATAGACCATTTAGATGATCCATAATTTTCCTCGAGATGTGTTCTTCGATGATGAAGAGATTTCAGCTCAGCTCTCCAATTACTTGGCTTTCTTAGAATTGTTGAATGAAGAAAATAGGGGGGTACCTGCAAGGACACGCCGATGCCTCAATGAGTAAGGAGCTCTAAACAGGTTTTAGTGGAGAGAAAAGGATTAGAAAAGGTATACCTTTCTAGTTGAAATCCCTCCACTATTTATAGATTTTAGAGGATATACATCCAGTCAATTATCTGTCTGCATTCATTTTGAGGATGTACCAAGACTAAATGCTTTCTCGCTTCACCCTTATTTAAAATTAAAATTATGTGTCAAGATATTAAAAATGTACTTGGCCCAACAATTAATCTTTATTCATTCCCTTCTTCCGAATTGCAGATTAATAATGTATTTGGACTAAATACATATCTAGATTAATTCTAACTTCTCGGCTTGAACAGATTCTGTTAGAGCATTGCTCGGTCGAACTCGCATGTGTTGCTATCTCAAGCATGTTTGTCAATATTAGTGATCAAAACTATAAAGTCTTTGATTTCTAGTCAACTATAGCTAAGGTCTCGGACTAGGATAGAGTGTAGTTGAGATCAAGAACTCCATGATGATCATCATATAAGACGAAGGACTACTCAAGGAACCAGTGGATCTTCATCGACTAAAAGGTATGTGGAGACTTGAACTTATCTATCACCCAAAAGTCTATCTACTTTATCTCCTATCTTGAGACAAAAGTCGTTTTACTATATAGACTTAGATTATACACATGTGGATATTTCGAGCTGAGTATACCTCGCTTATCTATTTCTCAAAATATGTGTTGGTAAATCTTTCGCTTTAAACAAGTTTATCTTTACCTAGTGACGAAAGTCATGTTATGTTTCAATCATTTTGGAAATCGCTCTAACGAAAAATAGTTTGTGAATAACAACTATATAACGCCCTCTGAGAATGTTTTAATGATTGGAATGAGAGTTTAGACAATATAACCATTGGAGGATATAAGCATTATTGTGGTAACACATATATGTATAAGTCCTTATTACTTGAACCGAAGTTTGCGAACTTTGTTGATCAAGTGAAACCGGAGTAGTGCGTGAGCTCAGTCCTCGAACTCATCATACAAACTCAATCCGTGAACCCAGTCTGCGAAATGACGAAGTTCTCGAACCCGAGGATTTCTGCTGGAGTTTGTGAACTCCGTCCGGGAACTTAAGTCCACGAACCTAGTCCGCGAACTTGAGTAGGTTATGTCTAAAACGATATCTGTGAACTTATTTTAATAAACTAAGGAATGCTATTTCAAACCATGGCTTTATAGTTCATGAATCGATTCGAGTGAATCATATCGTTTTTGCTTCAATTGTATCTTGTGTAGTACTTCCTCCAAAGAACATCCGATATACACAAAAAAAAAAAGTGTCTTGTGTAGTACATGAGATTTCCTTGCAATTGAACAACTCTCTAACTAGTTCATTTGAGTCATTTGGATAAGTTATAGTGAAGAAGAATATGGTTGATATGAAAGTTATCATATGGCTAACCATTTGGTTAACTATTATTGAACCAACTAATGTACAAGTTTGGGTACGGTTACACAAGCCTAAAAAAGTCATGTACATGTGTGTAAAACAAGCTATGCTTTCGATCTAACGATTGATAAATATTAGCTTGAATCTAATCAGTTTGCATCTAACGGTGAATATTGAATGCTTTGTTACTAAGCTAACATTGATTGCAAACCCTGATTTGAAGACTATATAAGGGAGAACTCTAGAAACTAGGAAACCTAATCCACATACACTCTGTGTGATACTAGTTTGCTAAGATAGAGTCGATTCTCCTTTAACCTTTGGTTTTCTTCTTCTAAAACCAGGTTAACGACTTAAAGACTTCATTGGGATTGTGAAGCTAGACCGATACTACTTTTATCGTAGTTGTGTGATCTGATCTTGCTTTTTCTATCGTACGAGTACAATTGGAATAATTGGCTTGAGATTTCTATCTCCAATAGGCAAGATATAAAAGTAGTCACAAACACTTCGTCTCATTGTTTGTGATTCCTCAATAATCTTCTTCGCTACGTCGATTAAGTTTATTGTGAGGTGATTGATAAAGCTGAGCTGTTCTTCGGGAATATAAGTCTGGTTTTATCAATTGGTTCCTGTTCACCTTGATTTATCAAAAGAAGGAACAAATCTCATAGGTTTATTCGTGGGAGACGAATTTATCTATCCTTGTAGACTTTTCTGTGTGATACATATTTGTTTATTAAAGTCTTCGACTTTGGGTCGTAGCAACTCTTGGTTGTGGGTGAGATCAACTAAGGAAATCAAGTTCATAGCATCTTGATGGGATCAGACACGTAGGAGCATAATTGTACCTTGGATCATTGTGAGATTGATTGGGGTTCAACTATAGTCCAGACCGGAGTTAGCTTGGAGTAGGCTAGTGTCTGTAGTGGCTTAATACAGTGTATGTTTAATCTGGACTAGGTCCCGGGGTTTTTCTGCATTTGTGGTTTCCTCGTTAACAAAATTCTGGTGTCTGTGTTATTTCTTTTCCGCATTATATTTTGTTATGTAATTGAAATAACACAGGTTGTGCGTTGTTCAATCAATTAGAATATCCGACCTTTTGGTTATCGATTTAAATTGATTGACACTTGGATATTGGTCTTTGGTACCATCCAAGTTATCTCTCTTTGATAAAGACTCGCTGATTTTATTTGCTTGAGTATAGATCAAATTGAGAGATTGAGATAATAACTCCTTGAGATATTTTCTATTGATTGAGTCTTGTTGATTCTCTAGAAAGTAAATCATAGTTGTCCATACAGATTGCTAATTGAAATATTGGGTGTGGTTGTTAGACCCTCGCTTTTTCAGATTCATCCCCCTTACAATGAATGTAGTCACCTTTAATAAAGTCTTTAACATTTTGTAACTTCTATATGTTCCTACATTCACTTGGAATACAATCTGGCGACACATTACCTCATAAAAAACCTTGAACACATTATTGTACTCCCTGATCCTATTTCAAATTAATAGGTTTTCAATAGATCCCTTACCAAAAGTTGACATCTTCTACATTGAATATTTATAAAAAACAATTATGGTATAGTGGATCGTTGGTTTCTAAGATTGTAGTTTTCAAAATTGACCTCTTCAAGTCCCACGTCTTTCTAAGTTTATATATCATGTTTGTTTTTAACATTTTAGTTAGCCATATTATGTTTGTTACTAACTTTAAACTTGATGTCATCTTCTACTGTGAACTTTATGTGATTTCAGAATCGAAATAGTTATACCTCTTTCATTCGTATCAAGTAATCCATTGTATATCCCAACAATTCTTCTACTGCAATTCCTTTATTTTTTTGTTTTCGGACCATCAGTAGCCATTATTTTCAAACACAATCTATCCAATTTTTGTTGATGTTATGTATTTACAATGTTCATTTTTCTTAAATAAATAGATTGTGGAAAAACTAAAAAAAAAAAAACATAAGTCTTACATCGCGTCTAAGTTACTATATCCAAAATACTCTAGACACTGCTTCTCGCCTTAAGGGTGATTTCTATGCTTGCGGAATGGACATATGGCGGTTAACTGTAGAAACCGTAAGGACCTTAAAAAGAAAAATAATGTTAATTTGGTTGAAAACAACCAAGATGAATTTTCTTGCACGGTGTTTGAAGTAAATTTGGTAACAAATGTGAGAGACTGGTGGGTAGACTCTGGTGCTACCAAACATGTATGTGGAAACAGAGATATGTTCACCTATCATAATAAGGTAGGGGAAGGTGAGAAACTCTGTATGGGTAACTCATCTGCAGCTTCGGGTAGGAATAAGCAAAGTTGGGCTCAAACACACTTCTGGCAAGTCTCTCACTTTGAATGAAGCTCTTCATGTTCCAGAAATCTGCAAAAATCTTGTTTCTTGTGGTGTTTTGGATGATAAGGGTTTTAAAATTGTAATAGAATATGGGAAATGTGTTGTAACTAAGGAAACTATATTTATTTCCTTAATTAATTTAACAGTATATGCAACACCAATCATTTGCGAAGTGAGATATTTGCGCAAGTGTGGTCAATGTATCCCTTAACTATAATAATAATAACAACACGTCAGTGTTTTTCAAGGCGTCCAGTTGTAAATGGTATGAACCTAATAGATTTGAATTGTACCTCAATCTTAGATATCACTTTCTTCTCACATAACATAGCAATTGAGGAAGGAAAAATATTGACCACTCTTTACATAAGCAGAGTTAGCCAAACTATGTTTTTGCAATTGTCTTACGTGGAAATTATTATTAATCCATATTTTAGTCGGCTCCTATCGAAGCCGGTCTAATTAGTCCTATAGAAAGTTAATCTTAAATTTTTGCCCTTATTTTTTGACCAAATTATTGAACTATTCTCAGTCATGTACTGCTTTGTGTGATCTACCCATCTGTATCTACTATACCTTCTAACCCAGTGAATGAAACTTATACATATTGATCCGTAATTTGATATTGTTGATTTATAATCAAGAGGTCGCATGATTTGAGAATGTAAAATATAAAAAATATTCTATAAACATCGGACGCAAAATTTAGATATATGATTTAGAGTTTTTTATGATGATTTTAATGAACAAACATAATTTTCAAACAAATATTTAAGAATGTAAATACATTTTCTCGGTCAATAAGGTTTTATATCGGGAATGAGTGAAAGTATGTTGTTGTTTTTGTAGGTAGTTATCGCGAAACAACTCGACATTATGGTCTTACAGGAAAAATAATGCAATAGTACTTGAGAGAGCAATAATTTTCTCTTACATGGGTATACCAATTGAATTTATATAATACGTATACTGAAAAAGCGTGGGTCTAACAACCTCACCCAATATTTTGATTAGCAATCTGTATGGACAACTCCGAGTTGTTTTTCTAAAGAATCAACTAGACTCAATCAATAGAAAATACTAAAGGAGTTATTATCCCAATCTCTCGATTTGATTTACTCAAGCAAATATGATTCGCGAGTCTAATCAAAGAGAGATAACTTGGATGGTACCAAAGACCAATATCCAAGTGTCAATCGATTTAAATCAACAACCAATAGGTCGGATATTCTAATCGATTGAATAACGCACAACCTATATTATTTCAATTATATAAAATATAATGCGGAAAAGAAATAACACAGACACCAGAATTTTGTTAACGAGGAAACCGCAAATGCAGAAAAACCCCGAGACCTAGTCAGATTAAACATATATTGTATTAAGACGCTACATACACTAGCCTACTCCAAATTAACTTCGGTCTGGACTGTAGTTGAACCCCAATCAATCTCACATTGATCCAAGGTACAGTTATTCTCATACGCCTCTGATCCCAGCAGGATACTGCGCACTTGATTCCCTTAGCCGATCTCACCCACAACCAAGAGTTACTACGACCCAAAGTCAAAGACTTTAGCAAATAAATTTGTCTCACATAGAAAAGTCTATAAGATAGATAAATTCGTCTCCCACGAATAAACCTATGAGTTTTATTCCATCTTTTGATAAATCAAGGTGAACATGAACCAATCAATAAAACCATACTTATATTCCCGAAGAACAACTCAGTTGTATCAATCACCTCACAATAGTCTTTTATATTTTAGAATGTAAGTACATTTTCAATGTGAATCAATAATGTTGTAGTAAAAAGGTTCGTGAGACTTGTGAAAGCAAAAGATTTTAGACTTAATAAAACTTCAAAATATAGAAAACTTGATTCAAGATTGATTTCAAGATATTAGGAATAACCAAGACACTAGAATCCACTATTACACATGAATGAATGATATTGAACATTTCTTAACTCTAATTAGCCTTTAAATCCTTTAATTCTTAATTCACAAATAATCAGGCAAATTCTCAAAAATCAATTGTATCCCCTAAGCATAGATTATCTTAATACAAAGCATAACCTATCTAATTGAATCACAACTAATGAGGAAAATTATGCAAACAATTAAAAACTCTGCAAAAGCAGTGATTGAGCGAATTATAATTAAATATTAAAGAAAATGAAATAGTTACCCATTATTCATGTGTAGATAGCTTCATCCATTGCCTTGATTACGTGAGAATTTAGCCTCTCATCATGATGGAAACACACTCAAAAGTTGATTTCATTTATGCTCAAAAGTGGTTACAAATGATGAAAAATGGGAGAAAATGATTAAAACCGGGTTTTTGTAACAATTATAATTGTTGCAAATCAGTGTAATAAAGAACGATAAAAGTGTAGCGTCACTGTCACTGTAGAGCTACGACCCACTGTTAGGTGTCGTTTACACTGTAGAATAAACGACAATCACTAGACGTCTATGTTCTTCGAGTTCTTCTTTAATGGCAGCAGCAGCAGATTCTCAAACTCTCGATTCTTTGCTTTCTTATCTCCCCAAACTCTCCGTCCTCCCTTCTATGAGTCCCCAGTACCCTATATATACTCAACAAGAACAAAATATCTCTTGATAACTCAAAAATCTTCCCTTTATTATTTTTATTCTCACGAAAATATTTTCCATATATTTGATCTTCAACGCGTCTACAGCTGTTGAATCTTCCTTATTTAGCTCCTACACGCTTCTGCAGATACCTAAATCCAACCAAACACGAGCAACACACGTCTAACTCGCTGTAAATCCGTGACTATCTCCTCCGGTCCCGTGTAGCTCTGATTTCTTCAATCCGACGATGCAGCCAATTTTAACCGAAAACATTGACCATACCATTCCTGTTACGCTCATAGGAAAATTCCCAATGATTTTCAGACATTGAATCTCCCAAAAACTGCTTCAAATTCGTAACCATAATTCTGCCCTTTTGAAACCAAGTTTTCCTGCCAAAAACAGAATTTGAATTGTAGAGGATGAAGTGCCTCGATCCAAAACACGGGTTCCTTTAACAGCTGGGTGCCCTGAGGTGCCCTTATCCAAAATGAGGGTGCCTTTATCACTTTTCTCCGGGGGTCCAAAAAACACTTTTTTAGCAACTTTTTCCGTACAAGTGTATTCCTCCAAAAACACCTACACAAACATAAATACACCATAATAAGTACAAAAATCGAGACTAACAATAGAGACACTAAGGAAAATTCAGACACAAAAACGTGTCTATCAAATACCCCCAAACTTATTATTTGCTAGTCCCGAGCAAATCTAATCTAGAAAATAAATTAACTACACTTAGCACGTGCAGCAAGCCGTTAAACCGCTAGGTGTCCCTAGTGGGGAAGTGTTGTCTCCGGAGGGTTTACCAGAGGTGTACCCACAAAACATGTACTTCTAATTGGTCACAAGTATCCAAAGAGCTATGAGGACATACATATTCTCAACCTATCTCCAAGTAACTAGAATGCTAGAGAAATTAAAGGTGCCAGCTCTGAAGCTAACTGAAGAAAAAGGGAGACACATCCGTAACACTGCTAGATAAAGAGATATCCACTACACAGCTAGATAAACATTGTAAGATGCTTCCGCTGATTTACAGCTGGATAAGATTAGGAGAGAGATAAAAATGAGAGGGACATCTGCTACACAAATTTGGACTAATTACCTGTGATGAGTTGAACCAGTGCTGGAAAGATCTTGTGTCAGATTGAAAGCGGACTAACAAAGCAACCAAATGTATCTTTCTTCGACTCTCTCATAGTGCTCAGTAGAAACAACGTCTTCTTCGGTCTTCAACTGTTGATGATAAACTCTCGAACCTCATAGAACCTTGAAAATTAAATCTTCTCTTCGATTTCTTGCTTAACTTAAAAGTTTCTACTTCCCTAAGGCCTTATTGAACAAAATTTAAACTTTATATATATATGTTTTTTTTTTGAGTAACAACAAGACAAAAATTTACATGGCCATTACAGAAGGAATTTAACACTTGTATCTTCGCAACTTGTAATGTCTTAGTATCATGAACTTCAACGACTTATATCGTTTGATTTTTCTTGTTCTTAAAACTTCTTGTACCCCTTGATTTTGAATTCTGATTTTCTATTGTTGCTTCTAAACCTTAAACGTCTTCCACTTTCTTCATAGATTTTGATGTCGCTCTGTTTGTTGATGATGATAAGTTTCTACTGAGAGAGTTATAATCCAGTAACTAAGACTACATTGTGAGGTTGCTTTGTCTTTCTGGCATTTCCTGACCTACTTGCCTTTCCATCATGGATGGTTAGGTCCATCACGGTTACCCTCTAAAAGGAACAAGTTCTCTCCTGAATTTCAAGGATCTCAATGTCTTTTTCTATAATGTCTCAATAGGTTGTTATCCCTAGCATTCCAATTTCTATCTTTTCGGTGAGAAACAGTATGTAAACTTAGCTAACCGGATACCATATGACGCTAGAAGTTTCAAAAGTGCAACTAAAAAGTTCTTCCCCACCCCCAAACGTAAATCTAACATTGTCCTCAATGTTTCTAATGAAAGATCAATACCAAAAGTAAAATAACACGAGGAGAAGTTGGAGAGATATTACCTGGGTGAAGAGAGAGAAAAACAAAACTAGTATACAACATACAATCGCATTGATGGTCAATCAAGGGTAAACAGGGTCCTCCAGAGGGACCTCCTCAACATCACCTGTAGGAAAGGTCTATAAAAAGGGTTTCAATCTCTGACCGTTAACCTTCGAAGAACTACTACCATCCGGTGTCTCAATTTCAACAGCTCCACGAGGAAAGAAAGTGAGAACAATAAAAGGACCCGTCCACCGAGAACGTAACTTCCCAGGGAAAAGATGTAAGCGGGTATCATACAGAAGAACTTTTTGACCTGGAGAAAATGACTTCCGTAAAATATTTCTATCATGCACAAGTTTCATTTTGTTCTTATACTCCTTCGCACTATCGTAACCATCTATACGAATCTCGCCCAACTCATTGAGCTAGAGTTTCCTCTGTGCTCCTGCCTTGTCAAGAGAAAAATTTAGTTGCTTAACAGCCCAATAATATCTATGTTCTAACTCAACAGGTAAATGACATGCCTTGCCATAAACAAGCCGATAAGGCGACATTCCAATAGGGGTTTTAAACGCAGTACAATAAGCCCATAAGGCATCAGTAAGCCTAGACGACCAGTCTTTCCGATTAGGATTAACTGTTTTCTCTAATATACGTTTTATATCCCTATTGGAAACCTCTACCTGACCACTAGTCTGTGGATGATACGGGGTGTCTACCTTATGTGTAATACCATATTTCTTCATCAAAATCTTAAAAGGTCCATTACAAAAGTGCGACCCTCCATCACTAATTATAGATCACGGTGTACCAAAAAGTGTAAGTATATTATTTTTCAAGAACTCAATCACAACCCTATGGTCATTGGTTTTACACGTAACCGCCTCAATCCACTTAGAGACATAGTCTACGGTGACAAGGATGTATAGGTTACCAAAATAATTAGGAAACAGACCCATAAAGTCAATACCCCACACATCAAAGACCTCAAAAATTAAAATTGGGTTCAAGGGCATCATATTCCTACGGGAAATGGTTCCTAATTTCTGGAAACGTTCACAGGTAACACAGTAACTATGGGAGTCTTTAAACAACGAAGGCCAATAGAATCCACACTGCAATATCTTAGCAGCAGTCTTCTTAACACTAAAGTGACCCCCACAAGCATGATCATGACAAAAGGAAATAATACTGGACTGGTCACTCTCAGGTATACATCTCCTAATAATCTTGTCTGGACAATACTTAAATAAATAAGGATCATCCCAAAAGAAGTGCTTGACCTCGGCTAAAAACCTAGAACGATATAGCTTACCCCAATTTTGGGGCATTCGACCAGTAACAAGATAGTTCACTATATTCGCATACCAAGGTGATTGGGAAACAGAGAACAATTGTTCATCAGGAAAGTTGTCCCTTATAGGAAGGGCATCACAAGGGGAACTAACAACTAGCCTAGACAAGTGGTCTTCAACTACATTTTCTGCACTCTTTTTGTCCCTAATGTCGGGAGAAAATTCTTGTAACAATAGGATCCACCTAATCAATCTAGGTTTGGTATCCTTCTTAGACAAAAGGTATTTCAAAGCAGCATGATCAGTATAGATTACGATCTTAGAACCTAAGAGGTAGGATCTAAACTTGTCTAAGGCAAACACAATAGCTAATAGTTCCTTCTCCGTAGTGGTATAGTTCAATTGGGCATCATTCAGAGTTTTGCTAGCATAGTAAATCACATGAAGTAACTTATTTTCTCGCTGACCTAGAACAACACCAATAACATAATATGAAGCATCACACATGATCTCAAAGGGTAGTTTCCAGTTAGGTTCCTGGACTATGGGGGCGGTAGTGAGTAAAGTCTTAAGCTTCTCAAAAGCCTCTAAACAAGCATCATCAAAGACAAACTTAACATCTTTTGCAAGTAAATTGCAAAGAGGTCTAGAAATCAAGCTAGAATCCTTAATGAATCGACGATAAAAACCTGCATGCCCTAAGAATGACCTAATATCTCTTACGATTTTTGGGACCGGTAAAGTTTTAATAAGGTCAACTTTGGCTCTATCTACCTCTATACCCTTCGAAGATACGATATTCCCTAGAACGATTCCTGAACGAACCATGAAATGATATTTCTCCCAATTAAGCACTAAATTCTTTTCCTTACACCTAGTCAAAACTAATGACCAATGATGCAAGAACTCATCGAAAGATGAACCAAACACTGAAAAATCATCCATAAAGACATCTAAGAACCATTCTACCATGTCAGAAAATATGCTCAACATACAACGCTGAAAGGTCGCAAGGGCATTACATAACCCGAAAGACATGCGTCTATACGCAAAGGTACCAAAGGGACAGGTAAAAGTGGTTTTCTCTTGGTCTTCTGGGGCAATAGGAACCTGATTATAGCCGCGGAATCCATCTAAAAAGCAAAAATGGCTACATCCAGCTAATCTTTCTAGCATTTGGTCGATGAATGGAAGGGGAAAGTGGTCCTTCCTAGTGACCTTGTTCAATTTTCTATATTCAATACAGACACGCCAACCCGTGGTCATTCGGGTTGGGATTAACTCATTATTATCATTACGGACTACAGTAATATTTGGATTTCTTGGGAACAACTTTGAACGGGGCTAACCCACTTACATGTCGAAATAGGGTAGATAATGCCTGCATCTAACAGCTTAAGAACCTCGGTTCGATCTACTTCTTTCATATTAGGGTTCAGTCGACGTTGCATCTCCCTAGAAGGTTTAGTGTCTTCCTCTAAATAAATCTGATGCACACAAACAGTAGGACTTATACCCTTAATGTCTGCTATGGTCCACCCTAAAGCTTCCTTGTTGTTTTGAAGGAAGGTTACTAGCCTACTTTCCTGATCACTATCCAAATCGGAAGCAATAATTACAGGTAAAGTTTCAGATGGGCCTAAAAACACATACTTCAAGGTATCTGGTAATGGTTTAAGGTCCAATTTATGAGGCTTTTCCAATGAAGGAACTAGGGTAGACTCAAAAACGGGTAGAGGTTCGAACTTAGGTTTCCATCCATTATTAGTGTCTATCAAAGGGGTTGAATCTAACAAAGAATTCACCTCATTAATCACATCATCATCATCAAAATAAATCCCTAAGTGAGCTAGGCATTTCTCTAATGGATCTTCTATCAAAGTGTTTGGTAATGACTCCTCGACTAATGTTCCTATCATGTTCACCTCTTCTATGCTCGATTCATCTAGTTCAGAGGGTAGCTTACTAATATGAAAGATGTTCAGCTCAATAGTCATATTACCAAAAGACAAATTCATAATACAGGTTAAATGATTAATGATCGCATTGGATGTAGCTAAAAAAGGGCGACCTAAAATTACCGATATCTGGTTCTCTGGGTCAGGGACAAGGTGGGTATCTAGGATAACAAAATACACTGGATAAATAAACTTGTCTACATCTATGAGAACATCCTCGATCACACCCCGAGGAATTTTAACGGACCTATCAGCTAACTGAAGAGTCATCTGGGTAGGTTTCATATCACCAAGTCCTAGCTTAAGGTACACATGGTATGGGAGTAAGTTCACACTGGATCCTAAGTCAAGCAACGCTTTCTCAACACGATATTTACCTATTGTGCAAGCAATGGTAGGGGACCCTGGGTCTTTGTACTTAGGATTAGTGGTATTCTGAATAATAGAACTCACATGACTATCTAGGAAGGCTTTATTTTGAACACTAAGCTTACGCTTTCGTGTACACAAGTCCTTAAGAAACTTGGCATAAGCGGGAATCTGCTTAATCGCATCCAACAAGGGTAGGTTGATAGTTACCTGCTTAAAAACCTCTAATATATCATTAAAGTTGGACTCCCTCTTAGTTGGAACTAGCAGTTTGGGGAACGGGGCTCTAGGAACAAAGCCGAACTCAACGGGACCCTCATTGGTCTCATTAGAGACTCTATCAGTCTCCTCATCATTTTCTGGCTCAACATGGTGAACTACATCATGTTCACTATCAGGCATGGTTACCTTGTTGTCTACCACTCTACCACTCCTAAGGGTTTTAATAGCATTCACATGTTCTGATGGTCTTCCACCTACTTCATGAACTCCTCTAGGATTGGGTTGAGTTTGACTAGGAAAATTACCTTTTTCCCTCAACGACTCATTTATATGACTAACCTGGGTTTTCAACTCGGAAATAGCCTGAGAGTTGGCATAACCTATACTCTTACCTTTTTCTATCCCTTGCGCAACCATTTGGTTGATCTTTTCAGAGCTTTTAATAAACGAGGCGAGAGTATCCTCTAAACTTGAGATTTTTTTATCCGAATGGTTCTGGAACTGGGGTTGACCTGAAGAGTTCTTAGCATAACCAAAACCTGGGGGAGACTGAGAATTACTAAACTGACCTTGATTCTGGCCCTTATACCAAGAAAAATTAGGATGATTTCTCCAACCAGGGTTATAGGTCTCTGAGTATGGGTCAAAATTCTGACGGTTCTCAAACCTAGCATTGTTATAGACAGCATGGGCTTGTTCTTCACTAACATGACCTTCCCAAAATGAGTTTTCGGGCTCTATTCCATAACTAGAGACTTGAGAGGCTCTATTAGGTTCTACAAGGGACCTATTTTTAGACTGGCCCATTTCCAAAGCTTCTAACCTTCTAGACAAAGCAGCAAACTTAGCATCTGACTCGAAGCTTGTATCTACCGCATTTGTGCTACTTCTATTGACCAAGAGTCTTTTAGGGGGTTCAACACAAGGCTCCCACTATTGGGATTTCTCAGCAACAACTCCTAAGAAGGTGAAGGCATCCTCAGCACTTTTACTAGTGAACTCACCAGCGCACATAGATTCGACCATGGCTTTGGTCGAATAGTATAAACCATCATAAATAATCTCTACAAGTTCCATCTTATCAAATCCATGGTGATGACACTGGGATAGGAGATCATTAAGCTCCCCGCCTTCACAAGAAGAACTATTAGGTTTGTCACTAATAAAACGACCTAGAGTGTTTCTTTTCCAAGCCCGTTCTCTAATGACCTTGGGCATACACTAGAGAAACAAAAGAAAAAGAAAAAGAAAAATCCTAAAAGGAAGGGAGGTTCTAAGCAAACACAAAGCAGGCTGACTCCACCAAAGCAAACCTAGAGATTTCTAGCAAACAAAAATCATGATGGCTCCACTTAGATTGTTTTCTAGACCGGCTTCTAATCCTTCGAAAGGGAATTCATTACAATCTGATCAAACCCCTCTGGAATCAATCCGCGTTTAAGTAAGTTGAATAGAGGCGAGGGAAGCTACTGGAGATTTGATACCCAAGGCCTCACCGCATTACAAGGCGGCGCAGTCACGCATTCAACTCACAAAAACCATCATGAACTTCGAAGAATGCTCAAAAGAGTAACCAATATTTTTCGAACGAGTTTCCTATTAAGCTCGTTACCCTATCGGTCTCGTTATATTCCAAATTTTAAGGCTTAGGTTCGCGTTAAGTTTCGTTTTCCTAAGGCGGGCAAGAAGAGAACGGTGATGAAATCCGAACCCTTATCTTGTATGCCCAGTACTTCCCTTTACTAGGAATTTAAAACAACCGTTTTCAGTTCCTCAGCATATATGCAAACGAAGGAATACAGTAACTCGCTGACAGAGGATTCACGAGTGTTTCGACAAACTTACCTCACATACCAGATGGGGGATGAACCGTTGTAGTCGACTCGGGCCACGACTCCTATGTCATGTACGAACCCGAGGGGCCGAGGTGATATCGTAATCACCGTCCTTCTCTGCAAACAGTTTAATATTTAAACTACCCTTCCGTAGGGTTTAAAAATAAAAGAATGTCCAAATGCCCAAGTCCAAAGTCCAAAAAAAATAAAGTGCAAAAGAAAAAGAAAATTACAAGAATAGAGAAATCCTAATACAATCTAAAGAAATAAACTCTTTTTTTTTTATCTCTCTTTTTATAATAATAATAAAAAAATCTTCTCCTTTTGCTCATTTCGCTTTGTCTTTAACTCCAAACTTTAAGTATTCACCAAAAGCTTTGGCAAATTTTTCTTTCGCTCCAAATTCCAAAATCTGTAGTAAAAAGACAAAAACAAAAACGTAAAGAAGAACAAATAAAATAAAAACAAATAAAAACCTAAAAAAAAAAGAAAAAGAATAAAAATCTAAAATCTCTAGCCTAAAGACAAGCTCCGTGTCGACGGCGCCAAAAATTGATGTGAATCAATTTTTGTTGTAGTAAAAAGGTTAGTGAGACTTGTGAAAGCAAAAGATTTTAGACTATATAAAACTTCAAAATAAAGAAAACTTGATTCAAGATTGATTTCAAGATATTAGGAATAACCAAGACACTAGAATCCACTATTACACATGAATGAATGATATTGAACATTTCTTAACTCTAATTAGCCTTTAAATCCTTTAATTCTTAATTCACAAATAATCATGCAAATTCTCAAAAATTAATTGTATCCCCTAAGCATAGATTATCTTAATACAAAGCATAACCTATCTAATTGAATCACAACTAATAAGGAAAATTATGCAAACAATTAAAAACTCTGCAAAAGCAGTGATTGAGTGAATTATAATTAAATATTAGAGAAAATGAAATAGTTACCCATTATTCATGTGTAGATAGCTTCATCCATTGCCTTGATTACACCAGAATTTAGCCTCTCATCATGATGGAAACACACTCAAAAGTTGATTTCATGTATGCTCAAAAGTGGTTACAAATGATGAAAAATGGGAGAAAATGATTAAAATCGGGTTTTTGTAACAGTTACAATTGTTGCAAATCAGTGTTACAAAGAACGATAAAAGTGTAGCGTCACTGTCACTGTAGCGCTACGACCCACTGTTAGCTGTCATTTACACTGTAGCATAAACGACTGACACCAGACGTCTATGTTCTTCGAGTTCTTCTTTAATGGCAGCAGCAGCAGATTCTAAATCTCTCGATTCTTTGCTTTCTTATCTCCCCAAACTCTCCGTTCTCCCTTCTATGAGTCCCCAGTACCCTGTATATACTCAACAGGACCAAAATATCTCGCAATAACTCCAAAAATCTTCTCTTTATTATTTTTATTCTCACGGCAATATTTTCCATATATTTGATCTTCCACGTGTCTACAGCTGCTGAATCTTCCTTATTTAGCTCCTACACGCTTCTGCAGATACCTAAATCCAACCAAACACGAGCAGCACACGTCTAACTCGCTGTAAATCCGTGACTATCTCTTCCGGTCCCGTGTAGCTCTGATTTCTTCAATCCGACGATGCAGCCAATTTTAACCAAAAAAATTGACCATACCATTCCTGTTACGCTCATAGGAAAATACCCATTGATTTTCATCCATTGAATCTCCCTAAAACTGCTTCAAATTCGTAACCCTAATTCTGCCCTTTTGAAACCAAGTTTTCTTGCCAAAAACAGAATTTGAATTATAGAGGATGAAGTGCCTCGATCCAAAACACGGGTGCGTTTAACAGCTGGGTGCCTTGAGGTGCCCTTATCCAAAATGAGGGTGCCTTTATCACTTTTCTCCGGGGGTCCAAAAGCACTTTTTTAGCAACTTTTTCTGTACAAGTGTATTCCTCCAAAAACACCTACACATACATAAAAACACCATAATAAGTACAAAAATCGAGACTAAAAATAGAGACACTAAGGACAATTCAGACACAAAAATGTGTCTATCAGATGACCGCATCAGTGTCAGTTGAAAATTCCACACTGTCGGATAACCGCAGTGACTAAGTCGTATTAGTGTCGACCATGGGTTACCTGTCGAGTATGAAAGAGTATGCTTGACAGATTATGTCGGGAAAGGGTCTCACGAGTGAGAAAAAATGCCAAAGTCTAGGATCGAACATATTCCGGAGCCGAGGACAGCTCCAAATTAAGTTGGTGGTATTATAGTACTCCGACTCGGCAAGTAAGATTCCTCAAATAGAATATAGGTAATGGTTTGTCCTTTCCTAACACCGAGACCTTTTCAGCATAATTGGCGAAAAATATATATATATAAGCATGCACTGTATTGAGTAATCCTGGGATGGGTGACCTCCTGAGAAGCTGCTGCTGGATGACCGCAGCGGTGACCATTGAAAACCCCATACTGTCTGATGACCGTAGTGGCTAAGTGAGGACATTATTGGTAGAGGGTCAGGCCATTACATTCTAAAGCATTACACTTCCAAATGTGAGGTTATTTGTTGCATAAAAATTAATATTGTCCATCATTACTCACCAACACTCAAACAATTGGTCATGAGTTTGAACCTCTGCGTTATAATTTTTTAAAATCCATATCTTGACATGATTATTCATTTTTCATTCATAATATTGGAATTAATGCCACGCGTGCGAGTTGTAGGGGGGTGGTCAGGAGAACCACAACCCTTGATTTATCTTTGTCTGGACAATTCTTGACCACCACTAACAAAGGAAAACTTAGCCTAGCTTTGTCTGGACAAATCATGATTTATACGATATAGTACCAAAGATAACATTGGTACCATTTCGGTGATCCAACTACGATCATGAAATATTGTCTTGTATGATATTATCCCTGAAATATATGGTACCTTCCTTTATCAAAAGTGTTAAAAACAACCAACCATATCTTCCACACTACGATGTTATCGATGTTGTAACGACAACATAAAATTAATATTGTCCATCATTACTCACCAGCAATTACCATCACTACTTCTTCCACCACAAACCAGGGGCGGAGCCAGGATTTTGAGGAAAGAGGGAGAAAAATTCTTGGCAAGTTGGATACATGTGAAAAATGAACTTTGTATTCCATTTTACGATAAAAGAACAAAAATAAATATAATTGTGCTTGGCTCTGCCCTTCACCACCACTAATCTTTCGGCCTCCACCTCTTCTACTACTCATTGTCGCCAAAAATGTCTATTGATATTATTTATCAAAATTACTTATTAATGGAAATAAATATTATAATTAATTAAGAAAATATTTATAATTAAAAAAGTGATTAGTCATTTATTATGAGCAATTAGTGAAACACTAATTAATAAAACACTTTATAATTAATAGATTATTTATTATGTGGGATTAGTGAAACACTAATTAATAAAGCAATTATGGCATTTAAGTTGAACAAACCACCACTGTTGATTTATCATTTCTATTAATTCCAAGCAAGGTGGAACACTGGTTAGAGACCACTCTTATGACACAATAGGTCATGAGTTCGAACCTCCCCATAATAATTTTTGAAATTTCATATCTTGACTTGAGTATTCATTTTTCATTCATAATATCATAAATAATGCCACGCGTACAAGTTATAGGGGTGGTCAAGAACCACAAGCCTTGATTTATCTTTGAAAGACAAATCGACCACCACTAACACATGCAAACTTAGCCTAGCTTTGTTTTGTGCTAATGATTTGTGTTGAGAAAGAGATAAAACTCTTTAATATCTTTCTTGATTGAGTTTCATTAAGTTGATACTCTCATCATTATATTGGAGTTTAATCCATAAAAATTGCTGAACGAAATAGTTGGGTGTGGTTGTTGTACCCCCACGTTTTCAAGAACATGTTAACATCAATCAATACTCACCATCTTCACCGTGCTCTTTATGGGGACTATCATTTCTTACCCACCAACACCATCACCACCACCAATAACATAAGATCACCACCACTCCCCTCAAACAAGCAACACTTCACTACCATTACTTAAATCCAATTCGAATGAGTTTATTTTTATTCAATTCATTCAACAATTAATGCTTCTTCCTATTTTATACACAAATCTATATACTCATCTGATATATTTCATTTCTTACTACAACAGATCATGCAAATCATTCGACCAAACATTAATGAATACTTTATATCATTCCTTCACCACAAACACTAACACCACAAACCACTGTAACCAGTACCAAGACCACCACAATTACGACCACAACCAGCACCAGCTCAATCACCAACACCACCACTACCACCGCAGAATGAAATCTTTTTACACTTCAATTTCATTGGGGAAAAAATAGCTAAATATTTCCAGTCGATCTATATAAGCTCCAAATCGCTCAAATTTAAGATATTGGATTAAAAATAAATAATTACAGAGAAATAAATTAATAAACACAAAGAAGAAGAAGAAGAACAACAACAACATCAAAAAAAAAAAAAAAAAAAAAGTCGATTTCATAATTCCATCAAATTTCATGGTGTGCCCATATTATGTTTACAGCCTCAATCTTCGAATTAAGTAGAGTGTTTTGTAATAGGATAGATATAAATCCTCATTTAATTGGGGGCCCCTGAAAACAATTAAGGGCCCTGACCAATTTATACCTACACCAATTTTTTAGGGGGGTTTCAAAAGGTGATAAAAATACCATTCTACCCTTACTACTTAAAAACCTATTAACCCTAAGCCCCGATTCATTTTTATTTTTAAACAAAGAAATCAGACTCCCTCCCTTCACACTCTCTTCTCCTCCATTATCGACTCTAAAAAAGAAAAGAAAAAAATCACCTGAAAGTTTTCAGTTTCAGTAAGAGGGTCGTTAACCCAACAAGCCTAAACCCCAACGATATTTCATATGCAACCGTTAGGATATATGATGAGGGTCGTTTCACCTCTTATATCCTGAAATGAAGACTCCCTCCCTTTTTATGCTCCTCTTGAATAACTCAGTTTCAATAAGAGGGTCGTTTGGGTATACACCCCTCGACATTGAAGACTCTTGCTCTGTGTTGTGACATATATCCAATCCATAGGAGAATATAAGATAATCTTACCATTAACACAATCATGTTTGTTATTTGAACCTTCACCAACATCATTTCCTCCTCTTGAATAACTCATTTCTAAAAACCCAAATTCCCCCCCCAAAAAAAAAAAAAAAAAAACTCATCTTCTTCTTCTCAACTCACAAAAACACAACTTTTCTTTTTTCCCAAATTTTAATTCTTAAATCTGATTTTACCCTAACCTACTAATTAACTTCACTTAACTAATTATTAAAACTAATCACTTAGGGGTAATTTAGCCATTAAAAAGGATAAGGGGTACCCAAATTTAAATTTGGGTGACCTTTTTTGTCATGTAATGTGAGGCCCCTAATTGTTTTCAGGGGCCCCCAATTAAACCAGGATATAAATATTCGAACTAGAAAGTGAAGGCACAATAGAAAACTTGATTTTTTAAGGTTATGTTTCACACTACAATTACAAAATAACCCTTATGTTTTTGGAATATTTTGACATCTTGTAAGCATCAGTTGGGAAGGTAGATCGAGAGATTCGTTTTCATCTATAAACTCATAAGTGACCTTAGCATGTAATCATTTATTCTTAAACCTATACTTTTAGTAATTAATATATTTAAGATACCGACACGCTCTTTTAAATCGAAAATTCAAGACTTTTTACAATTCTTGATTTTGTTATCGATTTCGTTTCTGAACCGCACTTTCTCATGGTAATAAGCCCGGCCACCGGCCTCACCATGAAAATACCCTATCAAAATTACAATTTCTTACAACAATGTTATGTCATTACAACCCGGATTCTCCGCATGTAAACCCCTGATACATGGTCTAGTGGAGAATTTACTAAGATAGATAAGGTTTGGACGAGCCCAATTATGTGTGACACTTCTCTAAAAAGTGTATATTTGACTTGTTAATTCGATTGATTTATTAGTTAACGGATGACACATTACCATCCATGTTTAGAATTTCGACCCTCGTTACATAAATCCATGAATTAAATCAGTGGCGGAGATTAAAATGTCACGTGTACAATTGTCATAAAGTGTGTACAAAATCGGACTCGGTGTGGACATACATAATTGACGACCCCTACTATTCTAGAAATCGAAAACGATCTCCCTATGCACCATCTCGTGTAAAAAATACTAGGTTCGACAACCTCGCCTCAAACGAAGTGAACTCTAGAACCCTTGAGAACATTTCTTCCACCATAGTTCATAGTCCAACAAGAATACTTCACCCTGCTCCTTAACGGAAATTTTTTGCTCTCGCGGTGCGAGAGCTATTTTGAACTAGCATATTAGTGGTCGTTAGATTCACTAAGATGTGACTTCATCTAACTCTTAGTTAACCCATGTTGTGCGCCGAATATTTGACTTATTCATGTACTTTATATGGATATTTGGTTTCTTATTTCTCGCTGAATATTGTAGTCGCCTCTAGCTTGATGTTGCTGTAAATGGTGATGGTGGAAACCTTATTTTTGGGAACCTGGAAAAACCTTAATAAAGCATCCTTACTTTTGGTCATTATTTTTGGGAACCTGGAAATTTAGCTTGATGTTGCCGTGAATGGTGATGGCGGTTGTTGATAATAGCTCTACAATGAATGATTATGAAATTTGCCGATAAAAATGTAGATGAGATGATGAAACCAAGGCTGAAAATAAGGTCACAGAAATTGAAGTTGACTTATACATGGGAGGTCCTGATCATGATGATAATAATTGAAAAGCTTAGTTTTCACAAAACGAAAAACTAATCATGAGTCTGATTGATATAACTTTTATCCCATTGAAACATAATCAAAAGAAACCATATTTGATAAAGTAAGCAAGGCCATCATCAACATTATGCTTAGCACCATGGTAGGTGGTAGGTAAATAAGGACTTTAGCTGGTTGCTTTCTTCATGACGAGAAAGAGAATATACTGTATAGAGATTTTAATCGTTTGGTGCAAAACAAATAATATGAGTTAGCCTAATCAGTTTTAACTTTGACCAATTATTCGGTGTGAGATAGTAGAATTAACCATAGTTAGGTGACGTCACATCTAATAAATCTAACGTCCACTAACATGCTAGTTCAAAAAAGGCTCTTGCACTGCGAGAGCAAATTCTTTTCCCTCCTTAACCATGTCAAACAAAAATCGACCATTTGTTTAGTTCTTCATCAAGGAGGCTTTAACTATTTTGTTGTTTTGTGCATCAAGGATGTTTTACCGCTATTTATTATTATTATTATTTGTTCACAGAGATGTCTTTTACTTGTTGTTCTAATTCGAGGCTTATTTTCTCTTCAGTTTCCAGAAGAGTCTTGCCACCTTCTTCACACGATAATGGAGGTGTAAATATTTCCAAGAGGTTACTCAGAAAGAATGTGGTAAAAGTGAAATCCACTATCTCTCACTCCTTTTTCTTTAACAAAACACCACCGACAGAGAAAAAAATGGACCAGAGCTGAGCATATTTATTTATTATTTCTTACTTTCTAGGTTAGTTAGTTGTTATTACGTTTCTACCTATCTAAACCATTATGTTGGGGTTTATTTCACTTTAGTGACGGTTCTTGGTTTCTGGGTTGGGTTGTTTGATCAATAGTGATGCTCTCCAACGAAATTCTCATATTTATTGTCTCCGATGACCGAATCTTCATCGGAATTTTCATCAGTGATTTTTTTGACAACAGAATCTTCATCACTAGTTACAAGAAATTTGAGCAAATCACTACTATTTCGGCGCACATCTTTCTCAAACAAAAAACAAACTAAATGATTAGAGTTTAATTCTCAGAAAAACCATTTTTTTCTCCGATATAATCAAAGAGGAAATCCACGCTAGAGTTTTGCCGAAGGTAATAGTATTTGAGGCATGCGATATACTTGGTTCTCAAGTTTAGGATTTCACAACACATTATAAGATGTTGATTGGGATCGATGTTGGCACCCATTTGTATTTGATGTTGATTGGGATCGATCCTAGAAATCCTGTATCTGCTGTACACATACACATTATAAGAACTTGTTGATATCCTGTTACGCTTATTGATAAGGTTCGATTATATTTGCATTGATGCAGATATGGTTGATATGATATCGATGCTGGCTCCTGATTTGACATACACAACACTTTTATCGTCCATTAATCCTTGTGCGAAACTTTATGACTACAAAACAATACACAACATGCAGTCTAGCCACTGCAACATCTCATTCTGTATTCTGATGCAATAAAATGGTCTTCGCGAAACAAAATTCAGTCTGTCACAGCAAGTTCTGTTAATATTCCGTTTCTTTGCAAATAAACTTTACTACAAAACAATACACAACATGCAGTCTAGCCACTGCAACATCTCATTCTGTATTCTGATGCAATAAAATGGTCTTCGCGAAACAAAATTCAGTCTGTCACAGCAAGTTCTGTTAATATTCCGTTTCTTTGCAAATAAACTTTACTATAAAAGCTTCAAAAGTCATACTTCAAATATACTGTTAGGGGTACAGTTTAATATGAAAGAGTAGTAACAATTGAAGATTAACAAGAATATTTGGTACAGACAATATATATTGCAATACAAGTCTAAATCCAAAATAAAAAAAGATTAGATATGAAGCTGAGAAGCTTCAATTTTTTCGCTATAGATGCCTCTAATAGTACTAGTAGTGGTATTGGGGTTAACTGAGAATATCCATGTTATCAAGGGAACTCAAACTTCGCAAGCCCACCCCGAATACCAGAAGGAGGGCTAATGTAAACCCACAGCAATGAAATAATGATCGAAAGCAATCCAGACCAAACAAATACTATGGTAGGAATCTTCCCTCTTCTTCCCATCAATCCCTTGGCAAATGGGTATAAATGACTCAATACCCAGAAACTGAAAAACACACCTCCAAGAAGCTTGCTCCATTGTGGGTATGGACTGTACATTGTCCTTGCCACTCCAACAGCAATTGCAATCATGTTCAGCATCATAATTGTGATTGGGGGAACCATCAAGTAACTCCACCTAACTACATACAGCTCAGCAAACTCATCATCTCCGTCTTCAGGTGTGGAGGATTTTGATGTCAATGTAAATGAGATATCAACACCAGCTATTACTTTCAGTAGCCCTTGTAAGACAGCAGCCGGGTGGGCACTTGTACCACCAATCAACCAAAACTGTTCATTTCGCCACCATTCCTCGAGTGTGATACCAGACCATTTGATCTCAAGGATGGCAAGCAAACATAGAGTAACTGTAATGATCAACAAGAACAGAAGGAAGGTCACACTGAGGGACTGCACTATGAACTGACCTGTGAAAAGAGAAACTGCAGGTAGGATGCAGTAAATAATAAGGAAGCCTGATGTAAAAGGGTACATTCCGACATTGAAGTACGCAATCCTCTGCAGAAATTTCATTCTACGACTTGCAAAGAGTGCATTATTTCGGGAGAAAAAGATCTCAACAGAGCCAGTAGCCCATCTCAATACTTGATGGAGTCGGTCAGTTAGGTTGATTGGAGCTGACCCGCGGAAGGCATCCCTCTTGGTAACACAGTATACTGATCTCCATCCTCTGTTATGCATCCTATAGCCCGTAACAACATCTTCTGTAACTGAGCCATATATCCAACCTACTCTTCGACCCCATTCTGTCCTGTCTTCATAGAAGCAAGATATGACACTAATGGCCTCCGCAACTGTTGCAGCATCTAATGGCTCACGAGGCACTGCAAGCGAACCAGCTAGCCTACCTTGTTTACCCCTTCCTAGAAGTTCTTCAATCAGTCTTCCTCCATATTCTGCAACTGGAATAGTGGCCACTAGACTAGTTGAGTTCCCAAACCTCCTAGGAAGAAGTTGAGACTCAATTTCTGCATCATCATCAACCTCATTATTTTCTCCATTAATTGCCACAACTGTTTCATTTTCTCTCTTTGCTTTCTTGGAATTTCTGAGAAACAATTTAATTTTCCTTGAACCAAGCCATCCATGGTGTTCTGTAGCCCTTGGAGGACTGAAACCATACAGAGCGATTCTTCGAAAAATGCAGCCCGTTCCGACATACATTGGACCCTGCAACCCATCCAGTGCTCTCATGCTTACATCAAAGAACACTGTGTTGTGGTTGGCGTATCTATCACTAGGATCAACACCTTCAAATCTTTGAGGAAATTGAACGTAGCAAATTCTATCACCACCCCTATCTAACATGAAACACATTCCTTCTCTTAGAGCCAAAGAGTTGTAGATATAGTGATCGCAGTCTAGGTTGAGAATAAATGGACCATTAGACATGATTGCACTGGTTCGAACTAGAGCATTCATGGCCCCAGCTTTTTTGTTATGATCATAACCTGGTCTTTTCTCTCTAGATACATACACCAACATTGGCAACCTGATATCAACATCCACTGTGTTGATTAAGTTCTCTTCATCTGCTTCACAACCCATTACTGGTTCAGAATTTGGTGGTGCTAACATTGCCTACAGAGAAAAGGAACAACTTAGAAATCCGAATATCTTTGACATCAAATCATACTGAATAGCGGATGAAACAAACTAACTAACAGAAAACTATAAGTGGTACTATACCTGAATTATACCGGCATGATCCCCTCTCGAGTGATCAGTCTCAGCAGAAGGCCATGTACCTGGCCAATGTGATCCATCTGACATCCATGTAGCCTTTGGAACCTTGATAGGATCAGAAAGATTATCACCCAATTCCACCTGTTTCTTCTTTGCTCTTAGCTCTTCTTGAGTGTTATAAGCATCTGATCGTCTCCTTATCGACTCAGGCAAGGAATTAACCCTTACTTTAAATTCATCGTACTCTCTCTTCACTTGTCTCCTTTCTCTAACGAAATCAAGCCGAACTTTGTTCTTTAGAAAATCTCGCTTCTGTCCAAAATAGGCCTCTGGATTTCTTGGCTCTATCTTGTGTTTTCTGCAAAAAGGAACCCATATTCTAGCAAAACTTGCAGTTTCAGCTAGAGCTTCAAATGTAAGAAGTGCTCCTCCATCATCAGATAGATAACAAGCGATTTTCTCCACCGGATACTCAACCGCCAAAATTGAAAGAATGGTGTTGGCAGTGACTAAAGGAGGCTCCTTCTCAGGGTCAGCTGTAGAAACGAAAACATCTATACCAGGAAGATCCGATCTTCCCTTTGGGTTGCTTAAACTTGGGGATTCAAAACGATCTTTTAGTACATTGAGATCAGTAACTCTGTTGACAGGGCAGAGTTTTGGAAGCTGATCAAGAAGCCATGATAGTGCAAACCAAAGTTCACAAGTAATTGACATTCCCCATAACCACATAGCCTCATGGTTAGGATGTTTAATTCTCCATGTAAGGAAGAACCCTAGTGCAATGAAACGGACAAGCATAAGCAACCTGTAGTACAACCAAAAAAGATGTTACTACACATACTATACAAGCTTCAACTTCTCCTTCACAAGCAACTACCAAATTAACCAAAAATAAGCAAAGTGGAGAAAAATAAAACTAAATCAGTAGAATCAGTTATCTCACAGGAAAACATATATTGTACTAAGCTATTCAGAATCAAATAAAGTAGACATCATTGGTTATACAACAATGAGTTATACTCTATCGTACCTAATACCTAATGTTGATGAACTAAACGAACTAAATCAGTACATGCAGGAACATGTTATTCATTGTATATTGAACATATTCTACTCAAATAATCCAGATCACATATTGTACTAAGCTATTCAGAATCAAATAAAGTAGACATCATTGGTTATACAACAATGAGTTATACTCTATCGGTACTACACATACAATAACAAGCTTCAACTTCTCCTTCACAAGCAACTAAAGTAGACATCATTGGTTATTCAGAATCAAATAAAGTAGACATCATTGGTTATACAACAATGAGTTATACTCTATCGTACCTAATACCTAATGTTGATGAACTAAACGAACTAAATCAGTACATGCAGGAACATGTTATTCATTGTATATTGAACATATTCTACTCAAATAATCCAGATCACATATTGTACTAAGCTATTCAGAATCAAATAAAGTAGACATCATTGGTTATACAACAATGAGTTATACTCTATCGGTACTACACATACAATAACAAGCTTCAACTTCTCCTTCACAAGCAACTACCAAATTAACCAAAAATAAGCAAAGTGGAGAAAAATAAAACTAAATCAGTAGAATCAGTTATCTCACAGGAAAACATATATTGTACTAAGCTATTCAGAATCAAATAAAGTAGACATCATTGGTTATACAACAATGAGTTATACCCTATCGGTACCTAATACCTAATGTTGATGAACTAAACGAACTAAATCAGTACATGCAGGAACATGTTATTCATTGTATATTGAACATATTCTACTCAAATAATCCAGATCACATAGTACAGATGATAATTAAACTTCGTGGGCTTGATAATTAAAGAAAAAAAACAGTACCAAAGGGAGAAATTACCTGTAAGGACTGATAATGGCAGCAGAAACCCCAACTTTCCTAGTTAAAGGACGGCTACTTTTTTCTCTGAAAGGATACTCAAACTCGTTCACTGTTGATCCATTAACATACCCATCTCTAGGCCAAACAGCATTACCATATCCATAAGTCCCTTTGGTCTCAAAAAGCCATCTGCTATGATCAAACTCGGTATTTTGTGGAGCTTTAAAAGATCTCACAATTGAAAACCTATTATCAGTTTTAAAATCTTTCACAGAACGTAAAGGACGAGGTTCATCATCTTCCTGTTCAGAACCTGAATCAGTTTCTTCATCTTCATAACCAACTTCTCTGTATGGTTCTTTACAACCAGGACACTGTCCTTTACCACTATCAAGACATTCCACATAACATTCTTTACAAATCTTGAAACCACATTCACATGGAATCTTTGAATCTCTTTGAATAGCTTTCCCATCACAACCATTCATTCTACAAATCGTTCCTTGTAAGGTTTTAACCACCCCTTCAGAATCATCAATTGAAGTATCAATTACGTGACTTCTAGTAACAGAATTAAACCCACCTGTAAACAAAGTACTGGAGATAAAACCTCTCTCACGCTTTTCATCAAATACTTTCCGTTCTTCCTGTGGGAAACTAGTTTGAGAAGAAGATAAACCGATTTGATGATCTGGGGTTGGTGGAATATGAACTGTATAACTAACAAATTCAGAACTGGGTTCTTCTTGAATCTCATCTTTAGTTACAGAATTCGAATATCTTCCACCACTTGATGTTCTGTTTCCTCCTCTGTTATTACTAAGTGGAGAATTTTGATTGTTAGACAAAGAAACACGTCTAATTGGACTTGTTAACCCTAAATTTCGAAACCCATTTACTTTACCCTCGGAAGAAACTGTAATTTTCACCGGAGATGAAGAAGAAGAAGTAGTCATTTGAACCATGTTTTTCTGTAATTTTCTTTCAAGAACTAACAGGGTTTTCAAAGGGGCCAAAAACCCAGAATTTTTTTGCTAAAAAGAACTCCAAAGAAAGATCACTGTAAAAGAGAGAGAGAGAAGAGAGATGAAGAAAATATGAGTAGTTTAATATGAAATTATAAGATTTTGATGGAAGAGATGATTTTAAGATGATTGTTGGGAAAAATAATAAAGAAGTGAAGTCAAAACAGAGACCTGCAACGGTCAGATTTGAAAATTTGAATTAGATCATTTTGGGAGTACGTGAAAAAAAGTAATAAAATACTAATGAGTAAGAAAGATTGAGTTTGTAACGGTCGGAAAATCTTAATGTGAATGTGAAAATTTGAAATTCAGATCGGTGGTACGTTCTTTATAGGTGCCCGTTGGATGAGATAGATAAAGTTTTCTGGAAAAGGACAAAAGTAAGAGCCTTTTATGGGAGAAGGATATGAGACAAAGCTGTTGCAGTTTGAATCTTACATGATGGTGAAAACGTCTTCTTAGGAGGAGAACTACGTAGGAACATACTGCAATCAGTATTTTTCTGTATGGCAACTAAGAAAAAAGATATACGCGCGATGCGAGTACTGTTCCAATTATGAATAAATTGATAAGGGAGAAGCCAAGGGTCGACTAATTCTGGCACCAGCCCCCGTAAAATCCTATTAATTATGTAGAAATCCTTTAATTTTATGTTATAGTATGTATTTAGCCCACCTTATCCTTAGTATTTAGCCCGCTAAGTCCTACATGTTTTTAAAATTTTGCTTTAGCCTCCCTTAATATAAATATCTGGCTCCGCCACAATTACAATAAAAACTAAATAAACTAAATTATGTAATGACTTTTAATTATATAAAGTTAAAAATTACATACTAGGCAAGCGAGCGACAAGCTGTGCCGCTAGCCCTTTTTGAATAGCAAAACCTATCCTATTAAAAATAAAATCTCGTGAGCCAGGGGTCATTACATTGTCGCATGACTTTACGGACCCTCTTGAGTAGTCCAACGCTTCGAGCCAAATAGCCAAAAGTATCAAAAGCAAGGGGACGAAAGCATGCCCATTGTCAACACATGCTTTCTCATGCTTCGATATCTTACGAAGTGACCTTTAGCGGCCGCTCGCCCGATCGTAAATGTGCCATGTCCAATGCCTACCAAAGGAGATACCCGGTGAGGTCAACACATGTGTGTTTCCCATTAGCCCATCCAAAAATAAGAACATCATTTGGTCTTAGTGTCGATCTCCCTTCAAGTGGGTCTGTCGGGAAATGCACAGTGCTTCTTTCTTTCTTAGAAATGCCGGACCTCCACAGTACATCATACAAAATATCCCTCACATGATCATGTCTATATTTATAACCAGGGTCTACTTTACAATGAACTGCATGTTCACCATATGAATCCAAGCAACTTTGTGATGCAAGCGGAGACGAGAGTCGAGAGGATAAAGCGGGATCATTAACCCGTATTTGAGGATGACCGGTACTCCAAAGGAGACATCTTCTGCCTGACCCCTCAATCGGAATAGCCAGAAGAAAATCTTGGGCATATCCGCTTGCAAACAACCAAAAAAAACTTTTCGTCTCTCCGTTAGCATGTAAACTCTATCAATGTCCTTAACCACTTTACCAAAAAGAGCACTCGCCGGGATGCTTTGTGCTTTAGGGGCGTTGTCTTTATTGGTGAAGTTGTTAAGATCAAAATCGGGAAGAGTCACTTGTAACGTTTCCAAAGCCTTATTAAAATTATCATCCATACCGTCCACACCACTACTCCTCAATATGTGATCTGTAATCCCCAAGATTGCACACGTGAAGCCACAAAAACATACTCGACGCCTCCCTAGCGATTGTAAAGTCCAAGACCTCCATATCCGATAGGTAGAGTAGATAGTCTCCACCGTAGCTCTCCAAAGAACGGTCCCCCGCACACCACGATGCCTTCCACCACTTCTCGCAAGCTTCTATCAAATATATCTACCGCCTCCATAATATAGTCTGGGTGACAAATACGAAGGCCAAAAAGCAGCTTGGAGATACCCATACATGTTCGTAAAAGCAGCAATTCACTTTGAGGATCATGGAGCTTGGATAAAATCTGCATCAAATCCACTGCTTTTTAAGCCCTCTTAATGGCAAGGCCCTTCACAAAACCATCGTCGAGGCTAACTGCACCACCTAATAGTTTGACTCCCTTATCTGGTCTTGAGATTTCGACAGGAAACATCCCATCACTTATCCTTCGTCCATCACAAGAGGGCCAAAATATTTCGGTTTTCTTAATATTCAGTATAAGCCCCAGCGCAGCAGCCCTTGTTTTGATAATAGTGAGTGCTTTTGCCACTTCTTGGTGTCGCCAATAAAGTGCCATCATCAAGATACCAGGCATGTAGGGATAATATGCGTTGCTCATTTATCTTAGCTATAAGTGATGAAGTACCGAGCAAATAACAAAGGCCCTAAAGGGTCACCTTGTTGTACTCCTGTGGATGAGTAGATAAAGGAGTCCCCCACATAGAGCCGTGCAGGTTGACCATACAAGTATTCTACCCAAGGCGATATAGATGGACAAAGCTTACGTACCTCAGAAAGCATAGCCGTTCGGTCAACTAGGTTAAAAGCATTGGTAAAGTCAACCATTAGCATAGAGAGGCTAGCGTCTACATGATGTTTACCGACAAACCTATTCACAAAGCATGTAGGATTGCCTCAAAGACCACCGAAACACCTACACCAAACCGGAAATCCTCAGTAGATACGCTGCCATGTCCTTACCAACCCCTTTCATCGCCGCTTTGGACACCAGTCGACGCCAAATTGTCCCAACAGCAATGGGACGCATGCTCTTATCCGGTTTAAGGAGGGGTGTTAGGGGAGCCGATGCAATGAACTCCGCTAGGTTAAGAGGGCATCTCCCGCCAAGCCAAAGATTAACTAAATTATGAATTTTTAATTCGACAAATTATCGGAACTGCATAGGGAATGCATCTACAACTTGAACATATTTTTTATCACGTGCAATTTAGTGTGGTGAACTCAATTTTTTTAATATAAAGGGAACACACATGTAGAATTTTAAGTGTCTGATCATCTAACATGTAGCTAAAACATGTGCTAAACTTTTTCACTATGCACCTGATCATATTTGCTAGCTATATATATCGCTTATTATATGCTCCAACATATTTGCTAGCTACATGTACCACTTATTATATGCTCCGACATATCAAAATTTCCTCCAACCTTTCATCGCTCCCCCTCATTCAGATTCCTTCATTCACCTCACCTCCCTCACTAAATCACCACCATCAGCCATACAGCTAAACCATTACCATAAAAAACTCATCTACTCCGCCACCATCACTACCAACTTAAAACAACACGACCATGGGGATTTTGTGGTCTTTGCATATGATAGATGTTGACATATAGACAAAAATGAGTACTACTGATTTTTGGAAAAGAATTGGATGAAAAATGGGTTATTGGGACAATTCGAAAAGTTGTCAATGTAACATTACATGATTATAAATGACTTTTTAAAACGAGGTGTATTAAAAAGCAAAAAGAAAAAAAGACATTAATGTCGAAGTTATAAGTTTTTTCTCGACTCTCAACTCCATAACTCTACCGCTGTCAGTTATAAGTAGATGTTGTATTTTTTTCATCTGCACCAAGGTAGTGAATATCGGTTGTATCCAACGATATTATCGTATTTATCGTGTATCGGAAAAACATTTACGATATATAAAATATCGGTGATACAAGGATTGAATGATAAAAACACTCATATCGGGTTCATTGATACACTAATAATATAGGTAAGGTAATTTGGTAGAATAAATTATTTAGATCTAAAAATTTGTAAACAAAACCCTTCTTGCTAATCATCTTCTTCCTTTGTACCCTTGAAAACTCAATCTGATTCTGTAAATTTGAAATATTGCAACTGAAAAGGAAAGCGTACCAAGTACACCACCGACGCAAATTGTGTGGACAAAACTTAATACAATTGCAAGTAGACCATCTTAATGATCCCTGACAATATGTATGTTGAGTTTACATCTATATCTCTTCTCAATCGGTACTTATAGACTATGGAGTCCATGAACTCGGTTGTTAAGAAGAATACTTGAACGATCTCAAAGATCAATATTCAAGATCAATCTAGTTGTATCCAAATAATCATATCGAAATTCTACCAAGTAATAAACTTGTTATCTATCTTTCAAGATACGAATTCTACAAGAAGCAAGTCTCGTAATCGATTACAATTAGATGGATGTATCTACTAAGATTGAATACGTACAACTTTTGTAACTCTTGTTATACTATAAACAATATAATAGAGAAAAGGAAAAACACAAGACACGAGAAGTTTTGTTAACGAGAAAATCGCAACAACTGAAAAACCTAGGGACCTCGTACGAATTTTAAAACCAAATTGTATTGATCCTCTACAAAAACTAGCTTAATATCAGACTTCAGACTGGAATGTAGTTGGGATCGAATCCACCCTTCAATCGATTCAGTTACAGTCGCGCTTCTTACATATCTTGAACCTCGCAAGGCTCTACGCAATTGATTCCTTTAGCTGGCGTCCTTTACATCCTAAAAGTTGCTTCAACCTAAGTGAAGATTTTTGATATCAATCTTCCACTAACAGATAAGCCTATTTGATTTCCCTTTATATCAAAGATCAAGGCTTGGAAATTTGTTTGCAATAGACAAAGCTAGCAAACCTCACAAATCTGGAACACTTACACTCACTTAGATGAAAATTCTTGATTCTTTACCAACTCTCAAGAACAATCTTCAACTTATCAATTAAGAATAGTATTCAAATATCTAATTTGAGGAATAACAAAGTCTGAGACGAAGAGAACTTTGCGATTACTATCTATCTTGTCTAAAAGTGATTACGAGAACCTCGAAAACAGAAAAGCAAGACCAGGATACATGAACTATCAAGATAAAGATAGTCGTACCTGGCTTATCGAATCTCCAAAGCAAAGTTTTTTATTCGTAGACCTAATTATGTTTTTTAGTGGAAACCTAGGCCAGTAGAGGACGACTCTAGCTATCAACTAGGATACAAAGTGTCAGGGATTGGATTTTCCAGTTGAAAGAGCATCTTTATTTATAGTTGTTCAAGACTATGGGTGGCTTAGAATTCAAGCTAAGATAACTTGAGAATCAAGCAAACACTCTCTTAGTTTCGATGAAACTCTAATTAAGGTTTCAAGTAAGCATGTGAAAAATTATTTTGAAATTACACTAGAAGAATATACATAGTGGTCTGTTTATGGAACCGTGCACAATGATTATTCTTTAACAAATATGCCTTATGCTTGATGTTCATTTAAAAACTTAAGAATTTAATCATGATACACATACACAAGTGTTTTAGTGATCAATGATGTCTTAGAAGTGTTTAAGAGATTCATAGCAATGCTAAACATTTATAGGTTAGCAAACTCGAAGAAAAACAAGTGTATTATCATAATCAATAAAATATATTTCCTTACGGGGATTCATCTGTGGATGTATGCATAACTGGCCGAACCACGTGAAGTTCTTGTCTCCTTTATTTATTTTTAATTCATTTCTAACCCTAATTCATATCTTCATCATCAAATCAATTTTGTTTTATTCCTAAAGGTAATTTTTGGTACAAACATTGGCACCGACTAAGGGGATTCGTGTAAAACAATCGTGTTTTTCCATTGAGAAAGGTGTGAAAAAAACCTCAAAAATCATGCAGGAGATTCCATGCAAAAAATCAGCAAAAGAAAAAAAAGAATAGGGTTCATCAGAAAACGTCGCGAACAGTTGGAGAAAACGTTGCTAAAGGTGCAACAGAAATGTTGCGAAAGGATCAGCAGAAAGTGTGACAATAGCTCAACTCTAACCGAGCAAAGTTAGATTCAAGTCGAGCCAAGCAGAAGCTATGTGACCAGTTCACTGGCTTGTCAAAACCGGTTCAGTTTGGGTCCAATCTAGTACATATTGTTCAGGTATAACCAGTTACCACGTCAGCTCAAAATATCTAATCAGCGTCTGACACATCATCCATGGTGATACCACATGAGCAGTTGCAGTCCAATCAGTGATCGCCATGTCAGCAGAGCTGCCGATTTTTACCACGTCAATATTTATTTTCCAATCAGCAATGCCATGTCAGCGCTTTCATATATCACGTCAGCATACTGCGCATGTCACTGCCATATCTGCTATAGCACGCTCAGTTCGTTAAAATCTTGGTTCGTCAATAAAATTTTCGTTATAAGTCTGAATTGAGTGCTTTTTGGCTCGTTCGAATCGTATTTCAATTCTCTACAATATAGAAGCAAAAATTATTGTGTTCAAGAATCTTTTTTATGTACTTGGGGTAGCAACATGATCGAGTTCGAAGTTTATAGATAGCAAAGTTCGCGGTTCATGGGTGATCGAGATGCCTCTACAACATGATCCATTGATATTGCATATGAGGATTGTTTAGACCCTTTAATGTTAGCCTTGCAACACATCGCAAGCATCAGAAGCCTCACCTTGTACGTGAGCACTTAAGTCTTTCTTATATCTCAAGCATAAAATCTCGTCTTGCACGCAAGTATAAACACTTGCACCTATGAAAGCACATAGTTTCGTCTTGACTACGAGCTAAACTCCTAATATTATTCCATAAATTCGTACTCAACACAAGTAACATGCCAACCTTCCCTAGCAGCGAGTGTTATAGCCTTGTTACATTGCGAGAAAAAAAAGCATTGTGCCACAGTCTCAAACACTACATTCCACTCAAGACTCGACTGCTCTAGAACATCACAAGTCCACTACGTGGCATAAAGTCTCACCTTCCACGTGAGAAAATTTATTACAGGTACTGTAGTTGGTGGCATATTTGTAATGTCTCTACAAAACAATGGTATTAGAACATTGTTTGGTTGAACCCACCAAGCGTTCGTATGTCAAGGTTGGTTGTCATATTTTAGTATCAAAACCCATAAGTTACTTGATTAGATTTCTATAGTCAACTTCGTTATGTTAGACTAGGAAGTCTAGAAATGATGAGACATATAAGTATTACTTTGAAGACCCGAAGAATTCGAAGACGTATCGACATCAACAAAGACATCATCCTTCCACTTGAGGTTAATACATGACTTGACTTTTTTTCGTTTCCATATCTTTTCTTTCAAGTTGTTTTGATTGAAAACATAACATGTGAAGTTATAAACATGAAACACTAGTATTGGAAACTTGATAATCTTATTATGATCAAAGTGTCAAGGAAAATTACGAAGTATAATGCTTATCTTATGAACTTCGTGATTGCGACATCAACATAATCTTTGTAACTTGTTACTAGATTATGTAGTGAACTTAGGGTTGATTTTATGCCTAGAAACTATGTTTAACTACATGAGTTTAAGGAAATATACTTACGGGCTTGTTTCGTAGTTGAAAGAAATCAATAGGATTGAAGGTCCGGTTTTCATTGAAGATCTATTGTTGGACCGATCCTAACCTATGTTGGGAATCAAGGTAGAATCTATCCTAACCTATATAGGGAATCAAGGTAGAATCGATCCTAAATTATGTTGGGAGTCAAGGTAGAATCGATCCCTACCTATGTTGAGAGTCAAGATAGAACCGATCCCCACCTTCATTGGGAGTTGTTGTGATTTTAATATGTAAACCGCAAGTGCACGACTATCGATAAGATAGTAAACAACGCTGCGTTTCGTTCCTCGGGGACTAAAGTATTGTTATTTTTAGTTTACATTTAAATTACACTCAAAATATAAAAAGAAATGAATTTAGCAAATATTAAACTAATAAAATAATTATCCAAGCTGAAAAAGGGGTTTCAGATTCCACCAAATTAATTATGTTAACTATTCATGCATTTTCTAACAGATATTCATATTATTATAAATCAAGACAATTTTGAACCCAATCTCATGTCTCGAAAAATATTGAAGTTAAATAACATTTGTGCTAAACCTATATAACTTACTTCGCTTATAAAATATTAATAGCCAAAGGCTACCCCGTATGATTAAAGAACGAAGTTAAAAATGAAGAGATATTAATTAAATAATTAAGCTCAAAAGAATATTTTGTTAGAAATAGTACATGAACTATTTACATGATATCATTGGCTTCATCCTCAATCCAGTGAAGAGGGTTCGCTCTCCATTATTACAAAGAGAAATCTAAAAATCCTAAACTTCTTGCTCTAGTGAACTAGAAAATTGAACTTCCCGCTTTTTCCATTTGTTCTTCCTCTATTTATATGCACACCATTCATTTCAATATCTTTTTTTTATGCAAGAAAAGAATTTATTAGATACTGGAACTTGTTACAGAATGTATGTCAGCATGTAATCATGTAATGCTTCGACAATAAAGTTTGGTGGATACTGTATCCAGTTCCCACTGATATGAAATTTCCTAGAATGTTTGTTTGTGACTTATTATTTGGTTTATTTAATTTCCTACTGATAAATTTGCAAGTCCATAATGGATGTTTGCTTAAAAAACCAATAAATCAAGAATGAGAGCCTAAGATTCCCATCTGATTTTTTTTTATAATCTACATTTGTTGTTGCTGCCACATTATGTGCATCAAGCTCAAAACAAATGTCTTGCAGTTCGAGTTCCTCTGCCCATCGTATAGCTTGCAGCAAACCTTCTACCTATGCGTGCTCCGCATATAGGTGTCTACTATCATAGATGCATCAACATCTTCATATCATTAATGTAGCATATTACATCCATACATATATGTTAGAAAATATTCCTCATGTGGTAACCATGTAGTTTCTTAACTAACATTCTTATTTTCTTCTTCTTTTATTTATTTTCTTCATTAAACAAAATATCTTGCAAAAGGTTTTGTGTATAAATGGTATCCACAATTCTACACACGTCGTGATACATTTTTACACACGTTGTGACACACTTCTACACATGTTGTGGCAAAGCTTCTTGAAAATGAGGGGATACAACAACCATACCCAATAATTTGTTTAGCAAACCGAGAGGACTTACTCAATATACTTTTAAGAGAATCAACTAGTTGATCAGACTCAATCTAGAGAAAGGTATATACAAGAGTTTATATCTCTATCTCTCAATTCAATCTGCAATCAGCAAATAAAAATTTGCGAGCCCGATTGAATATAAGAGAAGTAACTTGAACGGTACCAAAGACTAATGTTCAAGGATCAATCAATTTCAATCAACAACCAAAGGTTGGATTTCCTAATTGATCGATACAACGCACAACCTATGATATTTCAATTATATAACAAAATATAATGTGGAAAATAAATAAGACAGACACCAAAAATTTTTTAACTAGGAAAACTGCAAATGCAGAAAAACCCCGGGACCTAGTCCAGCTTTGAAAACCACACTATATTAAGCCGCTACAGACACTAGCTTACTACCAATGAACTTCGGACTGGAATGTAGTTGAACCCTAATCAATCTCACACTGATTCAAGGTACAGTTGCATTCCTTACGTCTCTGATCCCAGCAGGATATTACGCACTTGATTCCCTTAGATGGTCTCACCCAAATATGTCTCACACAGAAAAGTATATTGGAATAGATATATCTGTCTCCCACAAAAATACTTATGAGTTTTTGTTCCGTCTTTTGATAAATCAAGGTGAACAGGAATTGTTGTAGCAAAATTGTTCCTGCAACACTCCTCGAGATTTATACTGAATGATATAACCTTAACCGTTGGATGAGTCAAGATTAATACCTGGTGGATGAATTATAGACCATTTAGATGATCCATAATTTTCCTCGAGATGCGTTCTTCGATGATGAAGAGATTTCAGCTCAGCTCTCCAATTACTTGGCTTTCTTAGAATTGTTGAATGAAGAAAATAGGGGGGTACCTGCAAGGACACTCCGATGCCTCAATGAGTAAGGAGCTCTAAACAGGTTTTAGTGGAGAGAAAAGGATTAGAAAAGGTATACCTTTCTAGTTGAAATCCCTCCACTATTTATAGGTTTTAGAGGATATACATCCAGTCAATTATCTGTCTGCATTCATTTTGAGGATGTACCAAGACTAAATGCTTTCTCGCTTCACCCTTATTTAAAATTAAAATTATGTGTCAAGATATTAAAAATGTACTTGGCCCAACAATTAATCTTTATTCATTCCCTTCTTCCAGGATTACCAGATTAATAATGTATTTGGACTAAATACATATCTAGATTAATTCTAACTTCTCGGCTTGAACAGATTCTGTTAGAGCATTGCTCGGTCGAACTCGCATGTGTTGCTATCTCAAGCATGTTTGTCAATATTAGTGATCAAAACTATAAAGTCTTTGATTTCTAGTATACTATAGCTAAGGTATCGGACTAGGATAGAGTGTAGTTGAGATCAAGAACTCCATGATGATCATCATATAAGACGAAGGACTACTCAAGGAACCAGTGGATCTTCATCGACTAAAAGGTATGTGGAGACTTGAACTTATCTATCACCCAAAAGTCTATCTACTTTATCTCCTATCTTGAGACAAAAGTCGTTTTACTATATAGACTTAGATTATACACATGTGGATATTTCGAGCTGAGTATACCTCGCTTATTTATTTCTCAAAATATGTGTTGGTAAATCTTTCGCTTTAAACAAGTTTATCTTTACCTAGTGATGAAAGTCATGTTATGTTTCAATCATTTTGGAAATCGCTCTAACGAAAAATAGTTTGTGAATAACAACTATATAACGCCCTCTGAGAATATTTCAATGATTGGAATGAGAGTTTAGACAATATAGCCATTGGAGGATATAAGCATTATTGTGGTAACACATATATGTATAAGTCCTTATTACTTGAACCGAAGTTTGCGAACTTTGTTGATCAAGTGAAACCGGAGTAGTGCGTGAGCTCAGTCCTCGAACTCATCATACAAACTCAGTCCGTGAACCCAGTCTACGAAATGACGAAGTTCTCGAACCCGAGGATTTCTGCTGGAGTTTGTGAACTCCGTCCGGGAACTTAAGTCCACGAACCTAGTCCGCGAACTTGAGTAGGTTATGTCTAAAACGATATCTATGAACTTATTTTAATAAACTAAGGAATGTTATTGCAAACCATGGCTTTATAGTTCATGAATCGATTCGAGTGAATCATATCGTTTTTTGCTTCAATTGTGTCTTGTGTAGTACGTCCTCCAAAGGACATCCGATATACACAAAAAAAAAGTGTCTTGTGTAGTACATGAGATTTCCTTGCAATTGAACAACTCTCTAACTAGTTCATTTGAGTCATTTGGATAAGTTATAGTGAAGAAGAATATGGTTGATATGAAAGTTATCATATGGCTAACCATTTGGTTAACTATTATTGAACCAACTAATGTACAAGTTTGGGTACGGTTACACAAGCCTAAAAAAGTCATGTACATGTGTGTAAAACAAGCTATGCTTTCGATCTAACGGTTGATAAATATTAGCTTGAATCTAATCAGTTTGCATCTAACGGTGAATATTGAATGCTTTGTTACTAAGCTAACATTGATTGCAAACCCTGATTTGAAGACTATATAAGGGAGAACTCTAGAAACTAGGAAACCTAATCCACATACACTCTGTGTGATACTAGTTTGCTAAGATAGAGTCGATTCTCCTTTAACCTTTGGTTTTCTTCTTCTAAAACCAGGTTAACGACTTAAAGACTTCATTGGGATTGTGAAGCCAGACCGATACTACTTTTATCGTAGTTGTGTGATCTGATCTTGCTTTTTCTATCGTACGAGTACAATTGGAATAATTGGCTTGAGATTTCTATCTCCAATAGGCAAGATATAAAAGTAGTCACAAACACTTCGTCTCATTGTTTGTGATTCCTCAATAATCTTCTTCGCTACGTCGATTAAGTTTATTGTGAGGTGATTGATAAAGCTGAGCTGTTCTTCGGGAATATAAGTCTGGTTTTATTAATTGGTTCCTGTTCACCTTGATTTATCAAAAGAAGGAACAAATCTCATAGGTTTATTCGTGGGAGACGAATTTATCTATCCTTGTAGACTTTTCTGTGTGATACATATTTGTTTATTAAAGTCTTCGACTTTGGGTAGTAGCAACTCTTGGTTGTGGGTGAGATCAACTAAGGAAATCAAGTTCATAGCATCTTGATGGGATCAGACACGTAGGAGCATAATTGTACCTTGGATCAGTGTGATATTGATTGGGGTTCAACTATAGTCCAGACCGGAGTTAGCTTGGAGTAGGCTAGTGTCTGTAGTGGATTAATACAGTGTATGTTTAATCTGGACTAGGTCCCGGGGTTTTTCTGCATTTGTGGTTTCCTCGTTAACAAAATTCTGGTGTCTGTGTTATTTCTTTTCCGCATTATATTTTGTTATGTAATTGAAATAACACATGTTGTGCGTTGTTCAATCAATTAGAATATCCGACCTTTTGGTTATCGATTTAAATTGATTGACACTTGGATATTGGTCTTTGGTACCATCCAAGTTATCTCTCTTTGATAAAGACTCGCTGATTTTATTTGCTTGAGTATAGATCAAATTGAGAGATAGAGATAATAACTCCTTGAGATATTTTCTATTGATTGAGTCTTGTTGATTCTCTAGAAAGTAAATCAGAGTTGTCCATACAGATTGCTAATCGAAATATTGGGTGTGGTTGTTAGACCCTCGCTTTTTCAGATTCATCCCCCTTCCAAGATACAATGAATGTAGTCACCTTTAATAAAGGCTAACAGATTTGGTTCTCAACCTTTTATGGTCTTAGGCATCAACCCATGACCCAAGATTTTTGTTTAAGGATAATGGGCTTAGGATTCAACCTGTTGAAGATCCTATTGAGCCCATTTATGGTCTTAGTCTTCAACCTGTTGAAGATCCTATTGAGCCCATTCAACCTTTTGAAGATTTTATTCAACCTGTTGAAGATCCTATAAAAGGCTTCAACCCTTTTATGGTCTTAGGCTTCAACCTGTTAAAGATCCTATTGAGCCCATTCCAAATACATATGGTCCAAACAGGAACCAATTGATAAACCAGTCTTATATTCCCGAAGAACAGCCTAGTATTGTCAATCACCTCACAATAATCTTAATCGATTAACAAAACAAGATATTGTGGAATCACAAACGATGAGACGAATGTTTTTGTGACTACTTTTCTATCTTGCCTATCAGAGATATTAATCTCAAGCCAATCTTACGATTGCACTCAATCACGATAGAAACAACAAGATCAGATCACGTAACTACAGAAAAAATAGTCGGGTATGGCTTCACAATCCCAAAGAAGTCTTTAAGTCGTTATATGTATTGTTAAGTGCTCGATTTATGTGTCTAATATGTTCTCAATTATATGTATTGTTAAGTGCTCGATTTTGTATTTATTATGACTTTTTATGCTTTTGTAGGTGTTTTTGGAGAAATAAGCTTTTGCGGCGAAATCGGCTTGAAAAGTTGATAAGGGGCACTTCACTACTATTTGCACCCCATGGCTATAAGCAACCGTAGATGGTTAAGGGGCATCCTTGTTCTTCCCCATTTGAACTGAAACTTGGCGGGAAAAATAACTTCCCACCTGCGAACCTGTTGGATCAAGTTTGGGTGAGTTTTAGTCAGAGTTCTTCTAGTGTATGGTTTCAGATTATCCTGTTAACTCATAACACAACAGGTAATGGTATTGTTAACGTAAAAAGAAGAAGTTCCCATTTATATTTCTCTTACACAGGGTGATATTTCTCGGGTTTATTTGGGAAGAATTGTGGTGAGTTTTAGTCATAATTTTCATTAGATACGGATTTGGAGTAGCCTGTTAATATAAAACAGGGTTGTTACGTGTTTTCAAATCGTAAAAAATGGAAGTAAACGTCAATTGGAGTAAAACAAAGGTGAAAATATTATCGGTTTGTTTACTTGGAAGAATTGGTTGTATATTTGGGATTTACATGATAAATAAAGGAAGATATTCTTCTCTGAATAAAATCTATCGAGTTTAGAGAAAGTTTGGATAGCCCATGACGCGTGCAGAGAAGATTATTGAGAAGGTTTCGTAACTTGGAAACGAAGGAAAAGTGAAGATTTTATCAGAATGTTTGGGGTTTGAAGTTTATATATATGGTCATGGGAAGTAATATGAGGTCTGTCGAGAGTTAGGGGTGTTTTAGAGCAACAAAAATTGATGCAGAGCGATTCTGCAGAAGCAGCAGAGAAGAGGAAGAAGAAGAGTTGCAGAAGACATATAGGAAGTGTCGTTCTCAAGAACCCTAGGCTGAAGAACATAAAGCTGCAGAGAACAGTCGCAATCGGTGTCTTATATTTAAACTATTTTGTAACAGTCCATTAGTCACGTTTATCTTCAGTTAGTAACACCTCTTGTAACGGTAACTTCTGTAACGCCAGTACATCGTTGCAGAATCACTGTGTTATATATCTTCTTCAATAAAAACACCTATTAAGCCATGATTTATTATTTTGAATGTGTTTTGAGCATGAGGAGCTAATCTCCAACACTGGGACATTGGAGGAAGCCATTTTTTACGCACATGTTAATTCTATTTAATTATTTTATGACTATTTTCACTATTATAAATTGATTTATGATTTTCTTGATTATTTTTGATTTCGTTTGATGGTGTATGGTTAGTCTAAAAAATTTTGATGCACCAAGCTTGTGATTTACATCTAATACTTTATAAAATCTACCTTGGCAAAGAATAAGAGTCGGTATTTGTTATCTTATGAGCTAAAATTGTATGGAATCAATAGTTAAACCACATGATTAAAAGAATTGGTGGAATCCTGAGTCTCATTAATCTCTCGATATTTGTGATAACCTTGTGAATATATTTTCTTTATTTTTAGTGTTTTCTTAAATCAAACATTTACAAGACCGAGTTGAACAAACTTTGACTACCACTTTCTACTACTTGTTAAAATCACATCAATTTTTGGCGGACTAGTATTTGGGTTTTAGATTTATTTTTATTTATTTTTTAGAATTTTTGTTCTCTTTTACGCCTTTGGTATTTTCGATTCTTTTCAGGGTTAGAGTGAAGCTACAAGGAAATAAAAAGTGTTATAAAAGGAAAGCAAAGCCAAAGAAGGAAAGAAAAGAGGAATCCAAAAGGAGTGAAGAAGATTATTTTTTTTTAGATTTTTTTTTAGAAAACTATATTAGGGTTTGTTGTATTTTCTGTAAATTTTCTTTTTATTTTTGGACATTTTTTTTTACTTGGACATTATTATTATTTTTAAACCCTAAGGAGGGTTAATTTTATAAAACTGCTGCAGGGTAAGGACGACAGTTACGATACTGTCTCGGCCACTCGGGTTCGTACACTGACATAGGAGTCGGTGGCCTGAGTCGACTACAACCGATTCGTCGCCCGTTTGGTACGGGAGGTAAAATTCTTTCCACCCACGAATCCCCCCGTCAGTGGGTTTTCTTTTGTGTTGAAGCTCTGAAAGCACGAATTCAAACACATACGTGCACGTCATATTGCATCGTCTGACACCGATTAGTAGGAAAATATGTGGTTTAATAAGGTGAACCCTATGGGCGTTATCATCCGAAACACCACAAGCCTTAGCCTTGTACCTTTGACCAATCTTTGACTGTAGGTATATTCTGCTAAAGGTAACCTAAGCCTACCCATTTTAGTCGACCCTGCATTTGCACATACACAAAATAATGTCGAACTGGTATTACAATAGCCAATACAATGAATATCCGACTGAGTTTCCAAATGGACGTTACAACTTTGACCATAGTGTGAATAGTGATTGGGAACATCAACCTTTTGAAGGTTATGGCTCATACCATGGTGATCCCAATTACTATTCGCACGTGCATCGGTCATACGAGCAAGAAAATAAGAAATATAATAGTACTAGTTCCCCGTTGAATGATTTAATCAAACAGTTATACTCTAGTGCTATTTATGATCCTTCCATTTCTCTAGAAGAGTCTCTCAAGCAGTTAATTGAATAGACAAATAGCTTTGTGTTGGAAATTAACGGACAAACTGCACCAATTAATAAACCTTCTATAGAGGAATCCCTCAAACTGATGGCTGAGACGAACGAAAGACTTGCTCGAAATAATTTTAATTTCCAATATAGTGTTTCCAATAATACCCTTGAAAATGAGGATATTTATTTGCATAATCAAGATGACGATGTTAGAATTGGTAACACTACTTTAGATGAGGTTCGATCATTTTCATGTTATTATAATGATGATTATGATGAGGATATTGTTAATGAAGAATCAGAAATATGTAGGCATAGTGACAGGAATTTGTTACTCCAATTGAGCTTTATAATGGTAATATTATTTCTAGTTCAAATCCAAATAATTTTAATAATTATTCACCTATTCAAAAGGACGAGGATTTGACTAGAGATACCACCGTTTTAGACGATGTAGTATTTCCTTTTGATTACGAAGCCGATAATGGTTTATAGGAACGAGTTTATTCTGAGAATATGGTTTTAGAGTCTAGCGATTTAAAAATATTAGTCTTAGATGAAGAAGATAGACTCATAGAGAGTTCGAATATGAGTGAGGATGTACCTCCCAATTATAACTTAAAAATATCAATTGACCATTTTCAGGAATCTGAAGGACCTAGAAATTAGGGAGATTGTGACTAGTCTACCTAGAGACACTGAAAACTCTAAGTTTGGGGGTGATTATCATTCTCCGTGTGCTTCACTTTTGACTCTTGTAGAGATCCCTCACTTGGGACTTGATATATGTGCCTCAACCATTGTGCCAGATTACCTTCACACTAGCTCTCAAGAACCTAATAATGTTAGGGAAGAAGTTCAGTTGTTAGAAACCCATCCTCTGGTTGATGTGGTTTACCCAGGCGATAATACCCAAATTGACTTTGTTTTTCCACCAAATATTTTTCAACCAATTGTGGGAACCTATCAGTTTCAGATGTGTTAATTATTAAGTTTTGAGACTAAACCTAAATACTTTAGGATATTAGAATCGACACATTTGTTTAAGAATGACCACCCCTTTAATTATGGCCATCTATGTAAGTCAAATTGGATTGACTTTAAGGATCCGCAGTTATTCAGGTTATTATTATGTGCTTTTAAGTTTTTATTTGAGTTTTTCCAGACTCTAGAACCTAATCATTCGAATCTAACGTATGCGGAAATGCAACCCATGAAAATGTTTTATTCGGACCCAATTATAGAACCTAAACCTGAACCATGGCTAGATGTAGTTGTCTTAAACAGGAAACTAGACAAGGGTGTGTTTAATTTGTTCATTTTCTTGGCATGTTGCAAATTTCTTTTATTTGTGGTAGCTTTGTTTGGTTTTGATGACCCACAAATATTTCGGCTATTACTTTATGATTTTATGAGGTGTCTAATCCTTTCTTAGTCTGGTTGAAGACGTTAAGCTTAGCACTTCTTGGGAGGTAACCCATTCTCATGCAACATGGTAATATCTTTCCTTAACTCTTTTGCTTCAAATGTTAACAGTTTCTCCTTGTTCATGCTTTTAATTTTATCTTTAGAACATTGAAGACAATGTTAGATTTAAGTTTGGGGGTAAAGGAGAAAAAAAATTAGTTGCATTATTTTAAACTCCAGAGACTAGAAATTTATGCTTATTAAGGATGGCACTAACTAATCTAAGTGGATGGAAGAAACTGGTTGTAGGAGTTGAGGAACCAATTTGAGTGGATGGATACATCTAAATAGATGTTAGAGCATTGCTCGGTTGAACCCACCAAGCGTTGGTATGTCAAGTTTGGTTGTCATATTTTAGTAAAGCAAAAATCATTTAAGAGTCGCTTGATTTAAATGTACTAGAGTCAACTTCGTATAGGTTAGCTTGAAAGTATTAGGGCGAGACATTACAAGTATTGTGAAAACTTGAAGAAGTGAAGAAGTGCGGAGCTACAACGACAACATAATCCTTCCACTTGAGGTTAGTGATATTTGACTTGAACTGTTTCATTCCCTAACGTATCTTTCAAGTCGTGCATATTGAAAACATAAAATTGCGAAGCATGAATACTCTAGATAGACATAGCATTAATGAATACAATATGAAGTTTTTTGCTTAACCATTAAATTTTGTATATAAGACACGACATAATCATATGAATGCTATTGTGATTATGTATGGGTATGAGGTGGGGATTTCATCCCAGGGAAAAATGTTTACATGTGTTCTAAGGAAGTAAATTCATGATATGTGTTGTGAACCGAAAAGGAAATCGCTAGGCGTTATTGGGGTTGTTCTTCATTTCATATCTTATGAACGACCAATATGTGTGATTTAGTATAACCGTTTATGACTTGTTTGTGTTCTTGGTAAAACTATTCACATAAGGCCTGACTTATGTATCGGTATGATTTTTATTAGTGAAACCGATCTTAAGTAATCACCTGGGGTATGATCGGGTTGTGTATGTCTGAACTTATTACTGGGAAGAGGGGAACTGATCCTAGTAAGAGGTGCAGTGCATCACAAGGGGAACCGATCCTTGTATGAGGTGCATCAAGGTTTATGGAAGAAAGGGGAACCGATCCTATGAACATGTGCAACACATTTTTGGGAATGGGGGAACCGATCCTATGGACATGTGCAGTGTATACAAGTTAGATACCAAATATATGTGGGGAACCGATCCTAGTACCTAGTCAGTCGTATCTTTGGTAAGCTAGTGTAACTATGCACAATACTCACATGGAGGTAGAACCGAAACTTGTTTTGGTAGAACTGTAAACCCATGGGTTATGATTGAGTGGTACTTGATCAATCATATAGTTCTTGAAAGTCAGATGAACCAATTCTAAACTTGTTTGGAAGTGTGGTAAATCGGTTTCAAGTGAGCAAGCATGGAAAAGACTTGCAAGATTAAGATGTCATCACTCTTTGAACACGGTGCATTAATGCTTATTCTATTTTGTTCAAAGATATTCCTTAATGTCTAAGATGGAAGTAAATCCCAGGATAGAATTTAAATAAGTTAAGAATATTTTTAATTAAGGATTTTTAATTATATATGGAAAATAAGAGTTAGTAATGTGCATTTGCAAATTAAATATTTTCCAAGGAGATTTCGATCATTATTTTTGGACAGTGCATTCACAGGAATTATGAAAATCGAATTTGCTGGAGTAATGAAAATATCTTGAGAATATTTTAGGTTTTGGAAATTCCTTGGTGTTCAAACTTCCTTGTCTATAAATACTTTGAGTTTGCATTTCTAGCAAACTAATCATGCGTGACATAGACTTACTCTTTTGTCTTTGTTACTGGTGAAGCCGCCTATCGGAGAGGAGAGTAATCTAATTAGGTGAAATCTCTTACGGCCGCTCAATTTAAAGTCTTCTTTGGGATTGAGAAGCTCTAGCACGACCCGTTGGTGGGAAACTAGATATTGCGGTTTATCTTTAGTATTCGTATTGATTTGATTGACTAACGGTGGTTGAACCTTGATTGACTAGGTGAACTATAGGTTTAGTTGCTTGGTCTCAACTATACGAAGTTGTCTTATTTTGTATAACGGCTTAATCCTGAGAGTATTCAATTCTGGACTAGGTCCCGGGGTTTTTCTGCATTTGCGGTTTTCTCGTTAACAAAATCTTGTTGTGTCATTTACTTTATATTTCTGCATTATAGTTGTTTTTATTATAATTAAAGTAAATTGCACAAACGTTAATTCCTATTTACTTGATACGTGAATCCTATTGAGTTTGGTTAAGTCCGAACCTTTGTATCAAGTAAACACACTTTTTTTTTGTATTGTCTCGATCTCGTATCCATAGACGGTCACACAAAGTGTGAACTGATTTGTTGTATTATCTCGACTCAGTCCATAGACAATCACTTTCGGGGAAAGGACTTATAGGAAGGAAAAGTTGTAGCTTGAGGTATATTTGGGGTACCCTCGCCTTTTCAATTAGTATCAGAGCAGGAAAATACGAAAATATCTAACAATCTATGTTTGGTGCGATCCATCCTATAAGAATTGAATCCGTGTCTGATTCAATTAACGTTAAGCAATAGTTTGACTACTCAAAGGTTAAAGATGTTACTACCTCGTTGACTCATGATCCAGGAGTTGCGAAAACATCTGTGTCTTTTTCTGATGAAAAAAAAGATGCTTATAAAGAGTTGGTAAAACTTCTAAAGCCTATAAAAACTCTGTCTTCTAAATTGTTGATTTTAAAGACAGAGTCAAATCTTCTTAAACAGGAGATCAGAGATAAAGACAGTCAACTGAATAGTCTGACTGAAGAGAATATGAATATCATTGTCAAATTAGAAGCTCTTGTTAATTCTCTTGATAAAGAGACAAGTCCAATGACTCTGACAAATGATGTTGTTGTATTGGTCACATCTGAAACAGATCAAGATGATGGTAGTTTACCAAACTATATCAAGTTAGAAGAGGATGATAAACAAGCTTCTATATCTACTAATGATCAAATGAAATCTTGTCCAAAGGAAACTTTGAATTGGTTCCATGATAATGATCTTAAGGAATACACTTTTTAGTCACTTGATATGAAACTTATACTTCTTCAACATACAGTGGTAAAAAATTTGAAGGAAGTTTCTTGTCTTAAAAAACTGAAAGATCATTCCTCGGTAGAAACACAGATCATGCCACAACCCTATAAAATCAACTCTAGATCATAGGAACGAGTTGACAATAGCTTCTGGAAGAAGATTCCTCCTCATCCATATCGAAACAATTCTTGTTTTGATGAAGAACGATTCCAGAAGGAATGGAAAGAGAGAATCTCTGACAAAAGAAACAATGAGGGACATCCAATAATTGTTTCAGATAATCACACTGGTGTGAATCATAACGAAGTCCTTAGAATGAGAGAATCTTATAAAAATCTCATTGAAAGAATTAAGAGAGATCTATCAGTCTCTGAGAATTATCACATCAGTACAATTTCTCCACATGATCATATCTCTAGAGTTAGAAAAGATCATCATCTTGGGAGAAAATATATTGGGCAAAAATTCCCTAAAAGAAACATGAACTATGTTTCTGATACTCAATATAAGCTTGAAAAATATTTTTCCGATACAACCTAGTTGTAACAAGATTGTGCATTCTCATCCGCTTCTGTGCTCGTTTTTATGGATGAGAATGGCACAATAAATCTGGAGCACATGTAATTTGTGTAATTGATTATCAGAAAAGGTTGTAGGTTTTTATGGATAGTTGTAAATCCAAAAATCGTTCATGTTCATCATGATAAGTTTTATTTGGAACCCTTTGAATAAAACTAAGAAAGTCCGGACAAAAGGAAATGAAATATATTAATATTTTCGGATTCTACTGATAGTTTTCGGTCTGAAAGTTGTCTCCTTTTAAAGAGAAACTATTACCTTCAGTATATTGATACCCTGGTCAATCATCTTGTATATATAACCAAGCATGCCTCCAATAACTCGCAGTGTCTCAAAGACTAATAAGGAGGAGGCTCAAAAGGTTAACGATTATCAAGGAATCAATACTGAGAGGAAGAAAAGAAGCAGATCAAAAATCATGTCTGATTATGATTCTGAGAGTTCAGTTGGATCACAAGATGAGTCATGTCTGTTGGCCTACAACAAACAAGATCTAACAAAAGTCAAGTGGATTCGTTCAAACAGTATGAATCAATACATCCAAAGTTTTTTAAAACTAAAAAATAATCTAATTATGACATTCTGACATCAGGATTGGTTAAAATAACGAATTGAAGGAACAAAAGAAGCTCTTGCCGAACTCAAGGTTCTTGTTGATGAGCTATAAAAACAGGAAGTGGTTGCAGACAAGTCTCTTGAGACATGCTTTAATAGTTTAAACACTGAAGAAACATCGGTGAACAACAAGAGCACCACTAGAGATCAAGTTATATGTTGTAATACTTAATCTAGAAAAATAGACATCAATTTTTGATTGCTTTTATTAATTGTATAAGTCTATTCAATAAAACTATTATGAATAAAGTTATTTGATTTATAATTTTTCTTGTGATAGTTTTTGATTTACATAGCCGGTACTTTAATGCTTTATTTTATATGCTATGTATGTTTATGGGATGTTTGATTTCGGTTTTATTACCTTGATATTCGATCTCATAATATGTTGTGAACCCTTATGGTTTGGGTGACTTTTTGATTTAGCAAGATTAGGTTCTATCCCAAGTTGGTAGGCTTTATCAAAGGATCATGAGGGATTCTTGTAGAAACAATCTGTGAAAAAGTCACAATATGTTGAATCGGTTTTGGTTTAGCATAAAAGCATATGTTTTTCGACGGTTTTCAACTTTTGCTTGCAACTGTTAAAGATGATTTTCAACCTTTCTCTGGTAAAGGATGGTTGTTGTTATTCTTTTGTTTTTGGCATGAGAATGACAACATGATGGTATTTCGATATCAATTCTCCCGGAAGAAGAAAGCGATAGAATCATATTTGGAGAAGTTGGATGTGAAATTGAGGTAACAATATTATTAGTTAATTGTTTTCCTGTTTTAAGAAAAGACTATTTTTATTTGATATATATATTGCTTTTGCTTAAAAGAAATTGTTGGTACAATTGGTTTGTTTATTCCATTATATATGTATGGATGTGTGTGTGATTCAATTGTTTCCGGTTAAGTAAAACTTTTGTTATCTTACTTTGTTGTGTGATATCAATAGTTTAGGATTACGAAATTTGGTGCAATTGCGGTGCTTTAATGTTAATGTTAATTCAATTGCTTCCAGTAAAGTAAAACAATTGTTATTTTTCTTTATTGTGTGGTATCAATTGTTTGAGCTTACAGAATTTCGGTGCAATAGTAAAACTTTGGTTTATATATGTTGTTTCTATTGTATCCGGTTGAGATGAATAATTATACAAGTTGATTTATTGGTTTGAATGAATTATTTATGGTTTAACGAATGAGTATGTTGACGAGACGATTTTTTTAGTCCAATTCGATTTCGGATAAACTAAGCTAAGTTAATTCTGATCTTAGTTAGACTTATCAAAGTGGAGGTTTCGGTTATTCAAGTCTAGCCGAAAGCCTAAACAAGGAAATGCTAGTTAACTAACCTAGTATTTGGCTTGTGTGAAATCTAAAGGTCTAAATTATATGGATAATTAGAACCTAATGAGAAAAATGGAGTTTATCTTTGTTTTGGTCTTATCGAATGAAGCGGTTGTATTTATACAATCGGTTTAGCAAAGGGACTAACTTGCTTAGTTATTTTTTGGTTTGCTAAACTAGTTGGGAAAATTGCTTCGGGCAATTATTTCTATGATAACATATCAAAACATAATTACTTGTAGTTTCGGTTTTAATATTGGTTATCAAAAATGGTGTGTAAAACCCTCGTGCCTGACTCAACAGGTTGCAAGTCTATTTTGAGATTTGTAAGATCCTTTTCGTGTTGTCCTTTATTTGTTCGCTTCTTTGTCATTTTTGTGACAAAAAGGGGGATAAATATATGGAGTAAACAAGTGATGATGGTATCAATTTATGGTTGATTGGTGTCACTAGGGAAGAGGACAATGGTGTTTGAACGTTTAGCTAACGAATGAGGAAAAGCATAGACTAAGGGGGAGTAACATATCATATGAATGGGATAACAAAGATGTGCGGATTGAAAATCTACCTAGCTCACCTATAGGGGGAGTATAAGTTTTGTTATTATAGTGCAGCTGCTGCATTTTTGAGGATTGAATTAATGCAGGTTATGTGTTGTGGATTCGGGAATCAAGCGTATGTGTAATGAATTCTTGTAATTTGTTTATCCATATGGTTGTAAGAGTTTTGTCACTAAAATTGACAAAAGGGGCGATTGTTAGAGCATTGCTCGGTTGAACCCACCAAGCGTTGGTATGTCAAGTTTGGTTGTCATATTTTAGTAAAGCGAAACTCATTTAAGAGTCGCTTGATTTAAATGTACTAAAGTTAACTTCGTATAGGTTAGATTGAAAGTATTAGGGTGAGACATTACAAGTATTGCGAAAACTTGAAGAAGTGAAGAAGTGCGGAGCTACAACGACAACATAATCCTTCCACTTGAGGTTAGTGATATTTGACTTGAACTGTTTCATTCCCTAACGTATCTTTCAAGTCGTGCATATTGAAAACATAAAACTGCGAAGCATGAACACTCTAGATAGACATAGTATTAAGGAATACAATATGAAGTTTCTTGCTTAACCATTAAACTTTGTATATAAGACACAACATAATCATATGAATGCTATTGTGATTATGTATGGGTATGAGGTGAGAATTTCATCATATGGAACAATGTTTACATGTGTTCTAAGGAAGTAAGTTCATGATATGTGTTGTGAACCGAAAAGGAAATCGCCAGGCGTTATTGGGGATGTTCTTCATTGCATATCTTATGAACGACCAATATGTGTAATTAGTATAACCATTCATGACTTGTTTGTGTTCTTGGTAAAACTATTCACATAAGGCCTGACTTATGTATCGGTATGATTTTTATTAGTGAAACCGATCTTAAGTAATCACCTGGGGTATGATCGGGTTGTGTATGTCTGAACTTATTAATGGGAAGAGGGGAACTGATCCTAGTAAGAGGTGCAGTGCATCACAAGGGGAACCGATCCTTGTATGAGGTGCAGCAAGGTTTATGGAAGAAAGGGGAACCGATCCTATGAACATGTGCAACACGTTTTTGGGAAGGGGGAACCGATCCTATGGACATATGCAGCGCATACAAGTTAGATACCAAATATACATGGGGAACCGATCCTAGTACCTAGTCCGCCGTATCTTTGGTAAGCTAGTGTAACTATGCACAATACTCACATGGAGGTAGAACCGAAACTTGTTTTGGTAGAACCGTAAACCCATGAGTTATGATTGAGTGGAACTTGATCAATCATATAGTTCTTGAAAGTCAGATGAACCAATTCTAAACTTGTTTGGAAGTGTGGTAAATCGGTTTCAAGTGAGCAAGCATGGAACAGACTTGCAAGAGTAAGATGTCATCACTCTTTGAACACGGTGCATTAATGCTTATTTTATTTTGTTCAAAGATATTCCTTAACGGCTAAGAAGGAAGTAAATCTCAAGATCGAATTTAAATAAGCTAAGAATATTTTTAATTATGGATTTTTAATTATATATGGAAAATAAAAGTTAGTAATGTGCATTTGCAAATTAAAGATTTTCCAAGGAGATTTCGATCATTATTTTTGGACAGTGCATTCACAGGAATTATGAAAACCGAATTTGCTGGAGTAATAAAAATATCTTGAGAATATTTTCGATTTTTGAAATTCCTTGGTGTCCAAACTTCCTTGTATATAAATACTTTGAGTTTGCATTTCTAGCAAACTAATCCTGCGTGACATAGACTTACTCTTTTATCTTTGTTACTGGTGAAGCCGCCTATCAGAGAGGAGAGAAATCTAATTAGGTGAAATCTCTTACGGCCGCTCAATTTAAAGTCTTCTTTGGGATTGAGAAGCTCTAGCACGACCCGTTGGTGGGAAACTAGATATTTCGGTTTATCTTTAGTTTTCGTATTGATTTGATTGACTAACGGCGGTTGAACTTTGATTGCACCTAGTTTGTTTATGCTTGAGAATCTTCTCTTTTGATATAAGATTCACTTAAACTAGTTCAAGGTTTTGACAGGGATCTTTAGACTGTTGTTAGATCTAAAGACGATCTTGTGATAATCCATTGTTAACAGACTCCGTTCTGTGTGTGATTGATCACAAGAGATTTAAGTAGTTGTGTGTAGGTGTTTATTGAAGATCTAAGAAGATTTAAAGACGAAGAAGAATTGAAGATTTCTAACTTGCCTTTTACAATCTTTGGTGTGCACAATACTTGTTTGGGAAAAAGAGGATCCAATTAATAATCGGTTTATCCTTGTGGTAGATTGGATTAATTAATTGAGGAAGATCGGCATCAACACATATCACTTGGTTGAAGAGTGTCGTTGGATTAATCTTAACGATTGTCCTTTGGGTAATTGAACATAAGATAGATCTGGGAACCTGGCAAAGGAGTTTATGTTAAGATAAACAAGGGAGCCTTTGCGCAACTCATATCACTTGGTTGAAGAGAGTTGATACCAAACAGATTTGTTGTTCCTTTACTGTTTAGAATACGAACCAAAGTAATTGGTCCAAGTACCTGACTTGTTTACAGGTTGGAGGCGTGGGAATACAGACGAAACTAGGTGAACTATAGGTTTAGTTGCTTGGTCTCAACTATACGAAGTTGTCTTATTTTGTATAGTGGATTAATCCCGAGAGTATTCAATTTTGGACTAGGTCCCGTGGTTTTTATGCATTTACGGTTTCCTCGTTAACAAAATCTTGTTGTGTCATTTACTTTATATTTCCGTATTATAATTATTTTTATTATAATTAAAGTAAATTGCACAAACGTTAATTCATATTTACTTGATACGTGAATGCTATTGAGTTTGGTTAAGTCTGAACCTTTGTATCAAGTAAACATGCTTTGTTGTTGTATTGTATCAATCTCGTATCTATAGGCGATCACATAAAGTGTGAACCGATTTGTTGTATTGTCTCGATTTAGTCCAATTAGACCAGACCAATTAGACCAAACATAATAAATTTTAAAAAAATAATCATAATAACACTTGGATAGCAATATGTGTGTGTTATCCCCATGTCTCCTTCGTCTAAAAAAGCGTGGAACGCAGGATCCACGGGAATTACCATGTAATCTGCTAACAAGAAGCATGCGCTTGGATCCGCAGGATCTAATCATGTTTTTATATATATATATATATATATTATTGAATAAAATCGACCATTGGTTCCCTTGTATATGCTAGCTGAGTTGATCTAGAGTTAGGATTATCGACACTGGTTCCCTTGTATATGTCACTTGTGCTGATATTAGTCAGACCAGTATCTCAATCCATTAGGTCATAGGATTAATCTTGGCATTGATGTCCATTCGCAACCATCTATTTATATTTCCATCTTCTTAATCTATTCATGTGATTTGTTTGATTCCGGATATTGATGTCCATAGTGAAACTATCTGAGTAGAGCTCTGTCACTTATATATGAATTTTAGTATGTGAATGCAAACTCGTGTACATCAATTGGAATTTCACATCAGGGTACTTCCTCTTGTAATCAATGAGAGTATGTCAACCAAGGAGATTCTTTAGTGCCTTACAAGGTTCTGCGTAGATAGCTAGGGTATGGAGTAAAGATTTTGTGGGTATATCTCTAGTAAGCCCTCCCGAGACTATAACTCGGCCACTAGGGCCACCTAGGGGTTTAAAATCTTGTTGCACACGCTAAGTGCAATCGAGATGCCTGCGACAATGAGTTAGGATTTTATTTTGTAGATTTGATTTGCTCGAGGACTAGCAAATAATAAGTTTGGGGGTATTTGATAGACACTTTTATGTGTCTAATATGATCTCAATTATATGTATTGTTAGTGCTCCATTTTGTCTTTATTATGGCTTTTTATAATTTTGTAGGTGTTTTTGTAGAAAAAAACTTTTGCGGCGAAATCGTCTTGAAAAGTTGATACGGGGAACTTCACTACTATTTGCACCCAAAAATTTGTTATTTACAACCCATTTGAACTAAAACTTGGCGAGAAAAATAACTTCCCACCTGCGAACCTGCTGGATCGAGTTTGGGTGAGTTTTAGTCGGAGTTCATCTTGGGTATGGTTTCAGATTATCCTGTTAACTCATAACACAACATGTAATGGTATTGTTAACATAAAAAAGAGGAAGTTCCCATATATATTTCTCTTATACAGGGTGATATTTCTCGGGCTTATTTGAGAAGAATTGCAGTGAGTTTTAGTCGGAATATTCATTAGATACGGATTCGGAGTAGCCTATTAATGTAAAACAGGGTTGTTACGTGTTTTCAAATCGTAAAAAAAAGGAAGTAAACGTCGATTGGACTAAAACAGAGGTGCAAATATTATCGGTTTTTTTAATTGGAAGAATTGGTTGTATATTTGGGAGTTACGTGACAAATAAAGGAAGATATTCTTCTCTGAATAAAATCTATCGAGTTTAGAGAAAGTTTGGATAACCCATGACGCATGCAGAGAAGATTATTGAGAAGGTTTCGTAACTTGGAAGCGAAGGAAAAGTGAAGATTTTCTCTGAATGTTTGGGGGTTTGAAGTGTATATATATGGTCCTGGGAAGTAATATGAGGTCTGTCGAGAGTTGGACACACTCATAAAGAATTCACAAGAGATAATCACGCTCTGCAAATCGGCAAAAGCTCGGCGATTGGATCAGAGCAAATCGCTATCTCAGATTTCTCGATTCTGGGAACGGATCTGATTAGAGCATAATCTTAACTAAAATCAAGGCTTAAACTCAATGATTAGTGACTAAATCGAGAGTTTATTATCAATTCAGATCAGGAAATGGTGACCGCTACATCATCTTCTGTTTTCGCGATCTGTTCTTGGAATTTCCTAGATGGATCGATTACACAGGAGAATAAGGGGAAGATCCTTCAAAAGGGAAAAAATTTCGGAGTTCTTGACAAGGTAAACGACAAATCGTACGCTAATATTGTTTCAACTTTCAAATCAATAGATTTTGATTCTTCAAATCTGGCAAAACCGTGCTACAATGGATCTAATGTATCGATCCGTATATCAGAGGACAAATACCAAAAAGGAGTGCAAGATTGCAAGAATTGCATAATTGGCAGGTTGGTGCTGCCGAAGGGCTCAACTTCATTGAACATGGCAGAGATACATGAAAGGCTTACCATTACATGGAATATCAAACATTGGGTTATCTCTACACTAGGCAAAGGTTTCTTCTGCTTCAATTTCTCTTGTGAAGAAGATGTGGCTTATGTCCGCTCTGCAGGGCCGTGCAATATCAAGCCATGTATTATTCATTTTAGGAAATGGATCCATGATTTCAATCCACATAAACAAATTCAATCTCTTTCTCAGGTTTGTATTAGAATATATGGTTTAAGCTATGAATATTGGAGATCAAAAACTCTTTTTGAAATATCAAGTGCAATAGGTGATCCCTTGTATGTGGACAAATCAACTATAACACGCAACTTTGGGTTATATGCTAGATTCTTGGTGGAAATTGATATATCAAAAACCCCAATAGAGGAGATACGAGTTGAGAGATACAATTACTTTTTCACCGCAAAAGTAACTTATGAAAAAAAGTCATCCTATTGTCGTTTCTACAACATGATAGGTCATGAAGAAGGCTTATGCAAGAAGAAACAACAAATGCAGGGCAATGCTACTGAGTTGAATAAGGAGGCTACAATTCAGATAAAAAAAAACTATGCTCCAAAAAAAAAAAAGGAAAAAAAACTAAATGAAGATGGGGAAAAAGGTGGTGTTTTGATAGCAGCACAACTAGTTGAAAACGTTCTTGTAATCACAAGGGATACAGGGTCGAAGGACAATGACAATACCTTGCATACAGAGAGCACGGATTCTGCGGATACTACAGCTGTGGAGGCTAACAATGAAGCGACGAATAATGAAGTGACTAAAGAGGCGACTAAAGACGGGAATTTTCCTGAGACTAGCACAGAGGGGGTTAAATATGTGGCAGTGGTCATTCAGCAAGAGGATGATGTTGTTAGTGTTGAAACTTTAGATGATACTTATGTAGAGGCTAATGCTGATGCAGATGTAGATGTGCATTCAAATGTTGTTAGTGTTGAAGAAGATATAGCTGCTAATGCTGATGCAGTTGCAGTTGCAGATGAAAAGGAGACTGCTTTTGAAGTGGTTATGTCTAAATCTCAAAAAAAAAGGGACAAGAAAAAAAAAAAACAGATAGCACAATCTCAGTCTAAACCTTGGAATATGCGTCCAAGGAATGGTTCTAATCCCTCCCAATGAAAACGCTATATTGGAATGTGCGGGGCTTTGGCAACGCAGATACGCATCTAGTATTTTACAATTATTGTCGTAAATTTTCCCCAGATTTGGTTTTCATTGCAGAACCATGGATTTATTTTTCCTCGATTCCGTTGAACTACTGGTCTATTCTTGATTTGAAGTTAGTGGCTCAAAATGATAGAGGAGCTCAGAAGTCAAACTTGTGGTGTCTTTGTACTAGTCATATGAAAGTGGATGTGGTGTCCAACTCGGTGCATATGATCTCTTGCAAATCTACTCTTGGTGACATGGAGTACTTCATTGCAGGGGTGTATGCTTCAACCTATTATCTCACGCGTAGGGACATGTGGTTTCGGCTAACTGATTTGATGAATAATGTGCTATGCCCGTGGTGTATAATTGGAGATTTCAATGCAATTCTGGGTGCTCATGAGAAATCGAGAGGGCCTCCTCCGAATCGGATTTCCTGTGATGACTTCTTATCCTTCTCGGAGGTCAATGAACTTCATCATATGGATACGAGGGGTGCTCAGTTCACCTGGACTAATGGTCGAAGGGGAAGACACAACACGGAGATCCGTCTGGATAGAGAAATCTGCAATGACAACTGGCTGGGTTCGTGGGATTCTACGGTTTGCAGCACATTGGCAAGGGTAAAATCAGACCATTACCCTCTTCTGCTTGAGGCGTACAAGGGTGACAAAACTTTTGCTTCTTCGTTTAAATTTCAAAGTGCGTGGTTGAATCATCTAGGGCTGAGAGAAGTGGTGGAGCAAACTTGGCAGCGACAATTCTTTGGCTGCCCAATGTATGTGTTAATGCAAAAGCTAACATCTCTGAAATCGGTACTAAAGCGTTGGAACAAAGAAATTTTTGGAGACATTCAACTCAATGTTACCAGAGCTACTGAATATCTTGAAACTATCCAGAGCCGAATTATGGAGGAGGGCTACTCAGATGAGCTTCACTTCACAGAGGTCACTGCTTCTAACAACCTTGTGGATGCTTTAAAAATTCAGAAAGATTTTTGGAGAGACAAGTCTAGGATAAATTGGGTAGAGGACGGAGATGCTTGCACGAAGTTTTTCCACAAGTATATGAAGATCAAAGCTACCACTAACAAAGTCACGCATCTTAAGGAAAATAATGAACTGCTCATCTCTCATGAGGAAATCTCAAATCATGTAATTTCGTACTTTCAGAATTTATATGATAATGATAATGTGAATACTTCAACTGATTACATTGAGCAGAATATTCAAAGTAAGGTTTCAGTGGAGGACAACGAGGCTCTCACTGTAATGCCGGACAAGCTGGAAATCAAAGCGGCGATGGATGATATGAATGCGAATGGTGCTCCGGGGCCGGATGGTTTTGGTGGCATTTTCTTCACTTCTTTCTGGGATATAGTAGGTACTGAGGTAACCAATTATGTGCAATTCTTTTTTCAAAATGGTTGGATAATGTCAAATGCAAAGCCGAGTAATATTATTATCATACCGAAAGAGCCGGGAGCTGACGTGATTGAGAAATTCCGTCCGATTGCTCTCATCAATTTTCATTTCAAAATTATTGGTAAAATTTTAGCTACTCGGTTAAGCCCAATTGATTCAAAAATAATCTCTCCTCACCAACGAGCTTTTCTGAAGGGCAGAAACATATTCGACTGCATTGGAACTACGTCGGAGGTGATAAACATGCCAGATCACAAGTGCTTTGGAGGTAACATTGCCCTTAAATTGGATATTCGTAAAGCTTTTGACACTCTTAACTGGAATTTTCTTTTGATTAGTCTTAAAGGTTATGGTTTCTGTGATAAGGTGGTAGAGTGGATTAGTTCTATCTTGCATTCGGATACTTTATCTATTGTGAATAATGGTAAAGCAATGGGATACTTCAAGTGTAAAAGAGGCGTGCGTTAGGGGGATCCGCTGTCTCCAATCCTTTTCTGCTTGGCCGAAGAGGTTCTAAGTAATGCTATTGAAACTGCTTTCAGGCAGGGGGAGATTTATCACATCTCTTCTCCGAGTGGTACTGTTTTTCGTTCTCATGTGTTGTTTGCGGATTATATCATGGTATTTTGTAGAGGAACAAAAAGAGATATGAGGGCGATAATGCATATATTTGAGATGTATGGTCAAAATTCAGGGCAGACTATAAGTGCAGCGAAGTGCACTGTTTACTGTAGTACGCATGCTCAGAACAGGGTCTCTCACATTGCGGCTTCGTATAACATTCCTATGGGCAACCTTACTTTCCGTTACCTGGGCGTCCCGATTTTTCGAGGTAAGCCTAGAATAATACATTTTCGGTCTATAATGGATAGTATAAAGCTGAAATTTGCGACTTGGAAAGGTAAATCTCTGTCTATGATGGGAAGAGTGGAGCTTGTTAGGTCTGTCATAGAAAGCTCTGCCCTATATAGTTTCCACATTTACAAATGGCCTAGGTCTTGCATCCAGACGCTGGAAAGGTGGATCAGAAATTTTGTATGGTTCGGAGATATAAACAGTATGCATCACAATACGGTGGCTTGGGACAAGGTGTGTCTTCCTACAACTGAAGGGGGTCTGGGGATTAAGTCTATAAAAAGTTTGAATGATGCGGCTTTAATGAAAATGACATGGAAACTTCTGACGGTTCATTCGGTCTTTGGTAGCTTCGTCAAGGTTCGCTTTGCTAGGGAAGCTTACAAAAAATCTTCGATATGGCATGGTTTCAAAGAACAATGGAATATAATTCAAGACAATATGCTTTGGCTTGTTGGTAATGGGAATAAAATTGACTTTTGGAATGACGTCTGGTACATTGGTATTGACATATATATAGCGGACTATCTGGAGTTAGACAGCTCGAACCTTCATAACTTGGTGGCAGACTTTATAGAAGAGGGTAAATGGAGGTTACCTGACTACATGTCGGAGCTGGAAGGTAATATTCAGCAGATAATCAATGAAACCCCCTTTGCGATGCATATAGAAGACAAACATGTGTGGAAAGGAAGTACTTCGGGAGAGATAAACATGAAAAATGCCTATGAGTTTCACAGTCTCAAAGAGGCGGAGCAGATAGATTTCAAAGATTTATGGTCGATAAGGATTCCTCCACGTCGAGCTTGCACGGTGTGGAAAATATTACACAATAGAATAGTAACAGATGACAATGTAAAGTTCTATGGGGGCGACACAGTTAACTGATGCAACTTGTGCCCCATTCCGCGTTATTGTGAAACTCAACAATATTTGTTCTTTGATTTTACTTTTTCTAGTTCACTCTGGAACTGGATAATGCTTCTGTTTCGTCATAGGCTGGAATGTTCAAATATGCACTCTATTTTCGCTTCTATCAGATGCTTTTCAGGCTGCTCTCAGACTAAAAACCTGCTTTGGATTGCTGCGGTGAGCTGTATCTGGATTATTTGGTTATGCCGTAACAACTTGAGATTCGAGCATATGGTAATCTTCTATAATCAAGCAATTACTCAATTGATTAGACTCGTCGCGGAATCAGTTAAAAATGGGGGAGGTTACTCTTTCTATACCTCCGCAGACAAGCTAATTTTGTATTGCCTGGGAATAAAAAGGTTGGCTCCGAAAATGCCGAAAGATGTGGTGGTCAAATGGCACTCTCCAGCTCAGGGTTGGATAAAGGCAAACACGGATGGATGCTCTATAGGTAACCCAGGTCCGTCAGGCTGTGGCGTAGTCTTTCGAGACGCTAATGGTAGGGTGCAGGGCTGTTTAGCGCAAAGCTTGGGTATTGAAAATTCTTTGTTCGCTGAGCTGTGGGGAGTTATTTATGCTTTGCGCATGTCTCTTTCAAGTGGTCTTCGTAGGCTTTGGATGGAGTGTGACTCTATGTTTGTCCTACATGCTATCAAAAATCCTGGTCTAGTTCCGTGGAAATTATCGATTCACTGGAACAACTGTTTGGTATTCGCCAACTCAATTTAGTCGATTTGTACTCATGTCTATCGAGAAGGAAACTCAGTGGCAGACAGGCTGGCAAAGCATGGAGCGACGGTGGAATCTCGTTGGTGGATAAATGCTCCGAATTTTATTAAGCGGAATTGTGATATAGATAACTCGGTCTTTCCGTTATATCGTTTTTGTAATATGTAACTTTGGGAGTCTGTTTGTTATTGCTATATTTTTTTCCCCTTTTTCCTTGTTCTTAGAGGTAAGGCTTAGTCCCCCTCTTTCTTTTTCTTCTTTCAATAATATGGTTACTGTTTAAAAAAAAAGAAGAGGTTTGTCGAGAGTTAGGGGTAGTTTTAGAGCAACAAAAATCGCTGCAGAGCGATTCTGCAGTAGCAGCAGAGAAGAGGAAGAAGAAGAGTTGCAGACGACATATAGGAAGTGTCGTTCTCAAGAACCCTAGGCTGAAGAACATAAACCTGCAGAGAATAGTTGCAATCAGTGTCTTATTTTTATACCGTTCTATAACAGTCCATTAGTTACATTTATCTTCAGTTAGTAACACCTCTTGTAACGGTGACTTCTGTAATGCCAGATCATCGTTGCAGAATCACTGTGTTATATATCTTCTTCAATTAAAACACCTATTAAGCCATGATTTATTATTTTGAGCGTGCTTTGAGCATGAGGAGCTAATCCCCAACACTGGAAAAATGGAGGAAGCCATTCTTTATGCACGCGGTAACTCTATTTAATTTTTTTATGACTATTTGCACTATTATAAATTGATTTATGATTTTTCTTGATTATTTGTGATTTCTCGTTTGATAGTGTATGCTTAGTCTAAGAAATTTTGATGCACCATGCTTGTGATTTACATCTAATACTTATAAAATCTACCTTGGCAAAGAATAAGAGTCGATATTTGTTATCTTATGAGCTAGAATTGTATGGAATCAATAGTTGAACCACATGATTAAAATAATCGGTGGAATCCTGAGTCTCAGTAATCTCTCGATATTTGTGACAACCATGTGAATATATTTTATTTATTTTTAGTGTTTTCTTAACTTAAACCTTTACAAGCCCTAGTTGAACAAACTTTTACTACCACTTTCTACTACTTGTTAAAATCACATCACCTACAGGGTCTCGTGAGAAACCTAAGGTTAAAGGAGAATCGACTCTAGCTATACAACTAGTAACACACATAAGTATGGGGATTAGGTTTCCCAATTGCTAGAGTTATCCTTTATATAGTTTTCAAAACAGGGTTTGTAATCTAAGTTACCTTGGTAACAAAGCATTCAATATTCACTGTTAGATGAAAAGCCTGATTCAACCAAGCTAATATCTTTCAACCGCTAGATCAAATTAGCTTGTTACACACAAATGAAATGTACCCTCATTTAGGTTTATAAAAACCGTACCTAAACATGTACACCATGTTGACTCAACAATAGTTAATCGAGGTTAGCCATATGATCACTCTCATATCAACCTTGTTCATCTTAAACATAACTAGTTCAAATGACTCGAATGAAACTAGTTAAAGAGTTGTTGAATTGCTATATTCTCATAGAAGTATACAAGAACGCAATTGAAGCAAAATCGGTTTGATTCATCGAATCAATTCATGAACATTATAGCCATGGTTTGCAAAGATTGCATTCCTTATTAAATAAATGTTTAAGTTCATGTACACAACCGATTTTAGAACTTTAGCCTTCAAGTATGCAAACGGGTATGCATACTTGAAATACCCGGACCAAGATTGGTTTTTGCCAGTACACAAACGGGTACACGTACTTCCAATCCCAACAGAAATATTCGGACATGAACCTTACGCCAGTATGTGAACGGGTGCGCATACTTAGGTTCCCGGATTTCTCAAGCCAACATGTACGCGTACGGGTACGCATACTATGGTTCCCAGACATGGATTACATATGTGCAAGAGTACACAACATGCCATATCCAATAATGGTTAAGTGTTCTAAACTCTTATTTCAATCATTGAAACTTTCTTAGAGGATAACAATAGTCATTTTCACACACTATTAGCATCAAAGCAATTTTCAAGTTATTGAAATAACGAAACATTCCAAGTCTACACCAAATGATTTTATCACACAAACCGTACCATGTAAGGTGTTACTCGGCAATTTTCACATGATCATATTTTGACTTGTGTCAAGAATATAAGATGAACTTGGTCGAAGCGAAAGCTTGCCAATACATATTATGATAAATATGTAAGCAAGTTAAACTCAGCTCGAAATCTCAAATGTGTGTAATATAAAACTATATCGTAATACGACTTATGTCTCAATATAGGAGATAGAGTCGAAATAGACTTTCCAAGTGATAGATGAGTTTCAGTCTCCACATTTTTGATGAAGTTCCACAAGCTCTCCTTAGTGGTTCTTCGTCTTCAAATGATGAACGCCGTGAAGTCTAAGGCTCAACTACACAATCTATGTCCTAGTCCGAGACATTTATAAGTAGACTAGAAATCAAGACTTATAGTTTTAATCACTAACAAGGAAAAACATGCTTGAGATAGCAACACATGCGAGTTCGACCGAGAAGTGCTCTAATACTTACCACACTCTAATATCCAAATAATTAGACCAATGAAATAATTATCCATATTTTTGCTTTCGGGCCCAGCCCATTAAATCGTAAATCACTTTTCAACCTCCATCTTACGAGTAGAATTCCAAAATTTAGTCCACCGAGCTTTATTTCCTAAAAACTGCAAAAATAACCAAACTAATCAAATATGTACAAAATGGATAACTAATAAATATAAATTAAGCACTTATCAGGAGTCATGGTAGAACCAGTCTCAATATGCAAAACCTATTTTTTTAGTCACGTAAGAGTTTATGTGATTTTGGGAATTGGGTTTGCTTAATAGGAGAGTTCAAGTTGTCGTCATAATGAGTAATTTGAATATAAGCACAAATTTTATCTTTCATTGTTCAAAGATATTCCCTGATACTCAAGGTGAGATCCCAAACCGAAATGTTTGAGAATCTTCTTGAGATTTTTGAATATATATGTTGTGTTTTACCAGCAAGAAAACATATCTCTGGAAAGATATATTAGTTAAGTGCTATCTAGTATTGAGTTGTCCAAGAGGGATTTGGTTGTACAATTGGATATTGGTTGGAATTATAAAAATTGAATCCAGGTGCTTATTGCATATCTTGATAATATTTCCGGTTATATAAATTCCATGGTGCCCAAACTACCTTGGTCTATAAAAGGTGAAGTTTTTTCTTCTTACAAACTCATTCTGGAGCAGATACTAATTCATTTTGTAGTCACCGTTGTAGTCGGATAACAATATTACTTGTATTACTATCTTATAAAGGAGAGTAACCTAATTAGGAGAAATCTCTTATGTTCGCTAGTTTAAAGACTTATTTTGGATCAGGAAGCATCTACTAGTACCATTGGTGGGAAACTAGAATTGCGTTGTTATTTTAGTTTTCGATTATTGATTTGATTGACTAACAGTTATTAACTCTTGATTGCACCTAGTTTGATTATTCTTGAGAGCCTTCTCTTCCGACACAAGGTCACTCAAACTAGATTAAGAGATTAACGGTATTTTAGATATGTCTTTAGATTTGACGTTGACTTGTGATCATCCATTGTTAACAAAATCCATTTTGTGCGTGATCGATCATAAACTGAACTCAAGTTTCATTGTGCAGGTACAGAAGAAGACTATTAAAATTGAAGGCAAGAAGATTTTCTTATTGGTTTCATATATTTGTGATTTTCTCCGTGTACAAACTTGATCGGATGGAATCTGACTAGATTTGGTTTATCTTTTGATGGACTTGTTATTGATAGTCATATTTAGGTCGACAAACTATCATTTGATGGTACTCTTCAGTATATGAATCCATGATAAGCACATAAATACTATATTTTATACCCATATTTATATTAGCTAGTACTAGACATTTTGATTAACAACACTATTTTAGTGCTTTTGTAGAAAGTACAGGTGAATCCCATCACTAGAAAGATAAATGGATTAATTAGAAGTTAAATGGCGTTTGCGGCACATGGTGTTGGAGAGAAGCAGCTTATTATTTGTGCACTGCCTAATCAACAATCAAAGTGTCAACACCAGGTGCTTTTCACCTAACGGACATGAAGTGGTGGTGGATTGTGACATTTCCCTGGAGACGTGGCATACTTCAATAATACCTATGTTGGCGCAATCATTAAGTCTTCTTGGTATGAGATGGATATTCGTTAGTGGTGATTCCTAGTTCAAGAAGATGGTCAGAGAATGGAAAGTGTAGGTCACTCACGATGGTGTGCTAGTTGGCCTTCTCAGATGAGCAGCGTCCGTAGTTGGAGGTGCTGTTGTGTTCAAGCATCTTTGGTGGAATTTTCAAGCAGCTGCTGTTACTTTTTCTTCTTGGTGTGAAACAGATAGTTGGAGATGATGTTAATGGAGAAAAAGACTTTCTTAGACGTGAATGGAGTTGAGGACATCTTCCAACAACAACACCAATTGAATTCAGTGGTGTTAGATGAATCAATATGCATGGATGGGATGAATTTGGTCGTGGTTGTACTGATTTTGGACTCGGATAGAAGATGGAAGACGAACTGGAATAGGGTGTGATGATGGGTGTTGAATCGAGTAAGAGGATGAGATGTTAATATAACAACGGTCTGCTGGTACATATCAAATGGATGAGCATCAGCCAATTTGCAGCCGCTGGTGGTGGCTAAAAGTTGAGAAGAACTTGAAGTGCTTTGGTTCTTTGGCTATTACTGTGAGCTTTCTCGGCGTTTAATGAAGTAGCTCGAAGGGAAATGTGATAGTTGCTGGGGATAATAATCTACATTGTTCTTGGCGGTTTTCAGATGAAGCAATGAGGAGTATGGCTCGACTGACAGAGTTGTTAGCTTGGCAACGATGGATGCAGCTGTGGTGTTCGGAATCGAAGCATCTCTCTGCAAATCCAAACAAGGAAAGAATGAAGGCGTTTTTGACTGCATGGAAGACTCGATCATTGACATCTCAAGCTCATGGGAAAATCTGGAGATGGAATCGAAATGAGACAGCAGCAATTGAGTGGAGATGTAGATGAATGATGCTATTGTATTCAAAGTTTGAGTGTGCTTTTGTTGAAGGAATTGCAAGGCAGTGGAGAAGGTGATGTATGAAAGAGAACTTGAACTGGTGGAGGTCCAAGAGATATTTTCATTAGCGTCTCTTGGTATCTCGATTTAGAACTAATAGGCAGCAAACGAAGGTGAGATCGAGATGCAGACGGTGATCAGTGGTGTTGAGATGAAGATAAGAAGATGGAGGATCTTGTGGCATGAATTGATTTTTTACTGGGTCATAACTCAAACCTTGATTTTGTTGTTCAAAGAAGTGATGAAAGAATGAGGACGAGACGAGTGTGCTGCAGAATTTTCCGGACATAAGATTGTGTCAGTTCCATGTAACTTCAGAGAATGACTATTAACTCGGTTAAGGTATGCTAGCTATAGCCGAGTCAGAGAAGGATCATTGGTGAGCCGAGTGTAGTCGGAGGTTCGCAAGATTTTGAAGGAGTTGATCGAAACATTCAGGGAGATTAAGAAGAAGTGGGGGTGTTGTGGCCGGACTTTGGTAATATTCTGCATTTAGGTTAGGGTAATTGGACCGGGCCTGAGAAATTCATTAGGTCATAATTGGATACCGTCACAGTAACACCTACAAAAATTCCGAGCGATACAGGAAAGAGGAGAGCCGACGGGAGGCGGCTGCTGCAGAGCCGAAACAGTGACGAGAAGGAGAAACATTTGCGATACCTTGTTTTCTGGTTTGAAATCTTTGTGTTTTCCTCTGTTCTGATTAGCAAGTGATTCCTTGTTAATTTTTTATGGCTTTTGAGAAAGCCATGTCTTGCTAGACTCTTTGTAACTAGGGTTTTTATGTTGAAACCACTTGGAGTTTTAGGTTAATTGAATTGATTTATATAACAAAAGACTATCATGATTTGAATGAATTAACTCCGTGATTTTATATATTGATTTAATGATGAAAATAGTTGTTGCTTCGCCGGTTCTGTACAATACAGTAATCTTTGTTCTTCATTTATAGGATTGTAAATATATTTGTCTAATTATTTGATATCCCATGCTTGGGTTAAATCCTTTGATGGGTTATGCTTAGAATAGCCAGGTATTATTGGTGAACCTAAATTTAGTTTCGTATGATTTTCTTGCTAACGCAATTTGATGGTGCATGCTTGGGTTTAGTCTTTTGATGTGCCATGCTTAGGGTGTCCCAATGATATTTGCGACTCAAATACATATAATAAGTGATGTCAATAGAACAAATGATAAATAATTATTCATGAGTTATGTCTCATTTCAGTAATTGAACATAAATAGTGGTGGATACGATAAAACCCTGGTTACTGTTTTTCCCATTGATTTTATTTTATGATTTTAATTTTATTATTTCGTTTTCAATTCCAAAAATCCAAAAATATTGTTTCTCGTTAGTACATTAGAGATATTGATTAGAGTATTTCCACCGCTCCCTGTGGGTTCGACCCATACTTTCTTCTGTCTACTAGTTAGACACCGTGCGATTGCGGTTTTATATATAGGCAATCCCGAAAGCCTATCAATTTTAGGCGCCATTGCCGGGGAGCGGCTGTGGAATATTGTAATTAGTATTTTTGATTTTGTAAATAGTTAGATTTTTATTTTATTTTATTTATTTTTATTTTTGTACAGTATATATATATATATATTATTTATTTATTTTAGGATTTCTTTTTCCTTTTGACTTGTTTTGTGTGTCCGAATTTTATTTCAGGTACCTTTTTGAGAATGATGAATGCTTTGCGCGAGTCGTCGTCGTCTATGACGCTTGGTGAATACATGTATGGGTCACGGTATAAGGAAGTTCTTGCTTATAATCGTCTCAGGTATGGAACTTGGGATCCACGTAATTTCACTATGGGTAGTTATTCAAATGAGTATCAACCCCAATACCATGAGGGTGAAAATGAACTTGACACTAGAAGTGATTTTAGGAATTATGATACAGATATAATATCTGAATCTATTGTATCTTACCCAACTCATGATCATTTAACTGATTATTTGTCTATTCAAAAGGACGAGAGTTGTGTTAGAGACGTCATTTAATCAGATAATGATGATTTAGAAGAACATATTTATAGATAAGATACTATTGTTGAGTCTGATGACTTAGAGATAGTAGACGTGCATAATGAGACGTTTTCTAATCATTCAAATAATGAGTTTCCTATAAGTCACTTAGTTGCAGATAGTGATGAGGCGATTATTCATGATATTGTTGCTCCATTATGCTCTTGTTTTTCTGATCCATCTAGTGATTTTCTTAATGCTGATGTGAATGTTGAACATATTGATATTGGTCAGATAACTTGTGTCGATGATTCTGAGCCTTTATCTTTTTGTTTAGCCCATTTTTCTGATTTCGATGACCCTATAATTATTGATATTATCAATGCATTGCGACCTCCAATAGTTAATCAAGGTAACTCAACAACGGAAGTTATTTCCGCAGACTTAGAACCAGACTTAAGAGTTACCGATTTTGATAAACTTGAACCACTAGATGCGTGTATCGGTAATCATGCTAATATTGATGATTATTTGCCTTTTGGAATTGTCAATTTATTGCTTCCTCTGATTTCTAGTGAAGATATTGTGTCGACGAAAGTTATTTCAGCTGATTTAGAACCCGATTTAGAGTGTGCTTCCCGAATAGGAACTAATATCCATTCTATGTTTGTTTTTCATGTGAGTGATTTACTAATCTCGACCTTGCATGACTTGATGATTAAGAATTATTATCTATTGGGAATGAATTTACACATCTTTTTTGAGGTTTATAGTGATTGCAGGTTCACATTTGCAGCTGACCTGATTTGTGGGTCAGATCCCCAACTTTTCAGACTTTATATATATGCCTTGTAGCTTACATTGGTGTATCTACACTTTGTTGAAATTGTTTTCTGGCACAAGTAGGGAAACAAATACCTTTCTCTTCATGGGAGTCAACCCATCAGATTTGTTCCCTTTACTCTATCTTTTATTTTTATTTATTTGCATTTTAGATTTCCCACCTTAACTTCTACGTTGGATGACTCAATTACATTGAGGATAATGTAATGTTTAAGTGTGGGGGGAGTGGCATTTTCATTATAAAAAAATTGAATATTATGACCAGCTGTGTAGCGGGTCTAAAAAAAAAGATGATCAGTTGTGTAGCGGGTCTTAAATTTTTTTATTATCATTATGATTTTTAGGGTTATGACCAGCTGTGTAGCGGGTCTTTTCTTTTTCCTTGCATGTTATGACCAGCTGTATAGTGGGTCTACAAAAAAATTGTGCCGCCAGTTTTGTGTATGGCATTTGTCATGACCAGCTGTGTAGCGGGTCTAACTCTCTCTTATTACTCGACCAGCTGTCTAGTTGTTTAGCAGACATCTCTATCCACGGTTTAGTGGCTCTGTCTTGCTGTTTAGTGGACATCACTCTTTATCCAGTTGTTTAGCGGATATATTCTTTGTATTGCTCGAAGACTAGCAAAATATAAGTGTGGGGGTGTGATAAGCACATAAATACTATATTTTATACCCATATTTATATTATCTATTACTGGATATTTTGATTAACAACACTATTTTAGTGCTTTTGTAGAAAGTACAGGTGAATCCCATCACTAGGAAGATAAATGGCTTAATTAGAAGTTAAATGGCGTTTGCGGCACATGGCGTTGGAGAGAAATAGCTTATTATTTGTGCACTGCCTAATTAACAATCAATGTGTCAACATCAGGTGCTTTTCACCTCACGGACATGAAGTGGTGGTGGATTATGACATTGCCATGGAGACGTGGCATACTTCAATAACACCTGTGTTGGCGCAGTCATTAACTCTTCTTGGTACGAGATGGAGATTCGTTAATGGTGATTCCTATTTCAAGAAGATGGTCAGAGAATGGAAGGTGTAGGTCGCTCACGATGGTATGCCAGTTGGCCTTCTCAGATGAGAAGCGTCCGTAGTTGGAGGTGTTGTTATGTTTAAGCATCTTTGGTGGAATTTCCAAGCAGCTGCTGTTACTTTTTCTTCTTGGTGTGAAGCAGATAGTTGGAGATGATGTTAATGGAAAAGAAGACTTTCTTAGACGTGAATGGAGTTGAGGACCTCTTCCAACAACATCACTAATTGAATTTGGTCGTGACTGTACTGATTTTGGACTCGGATAGAAGAGGGAAGACAAACTGGAATAGGGTGTGATGATGGGTGTTGAATCGAGTAAGAGGATGAGATGTTAATATAACAACGGTCTGCTGGTACGTATCAAATGGAGGAGCATCATCCAATTTGCAGTCGCTGATGGTGGCTAAAAGTTGAGAAGAACTGGAAGTGCTTTGGTTCGTTGGCTATTACTGTGAGCTTTCTCGGCATTTAATGAAGTGGCTCGAAGGGAAATGTGATAGTTGCTGGGGATAATAATTGCTGCCCTGTCTTAGACAAAGTGATTGCAGTTCTACATTGTTCTTGGTGGTTTTCGGATGAAGCAATGAGGAGTATGGATCGACTGACGGAGTTGTTAGCTTGGAAATGATGGATGCATCTGTGGTGTTCGGAATCGAAGAATCTCTCTGCAAATCCAAACAAGGAAAGAATGAAGGCGTTTTTGACTGCATGCAAGACTCGATCATCGACATCTCAAGCTCATGGGAAAATCTGGAAATTGAATCTAAATGAGACACCAACAATTGAGTGGATATGGAGACAAAGGATGATATTGTATTCAAAGTTTGAGTGTGCTTTTGTTGAAGGAATCGCAAGGCAGTGGAGAAGGTGATGTATGACTGAGAACTTGAACTGGTGAAGGTCCAAGAGATATTTTCATTAGCATCTCTTGGTATCTCGATTGAGAACCAACGGGAAGCAAACGAAGGTGAGATCGAGATGCAGGCGGTGATCATTGGAGTTGAGATGAAGATAAGAAGATGGAGGATCTTGTGGCATGAATTGATTTGTTACTGGGTCATAACTCAAACCTTGATTTTGTTGTTCAAAGAAGTGATGAAAGAATGAGGACGAGACGAGTGTGATGCAAAATTTGCCGGACATAAGATAGTGTCAGCTCCATGTAACTTCGGAGAATGACTATTGACTCGGTTAAGGTATGCTAGCTATAGCCGAGTCAAAGAAGGATCATTGGTGAGCCGGGTGCAGTCGGAAGTTTGCATGATTTTGAAGGAGTTGATCGAAACATTCAGGGAGATTAAGAAGAAGTGGGGGTGCTGTGGCCGGACTTTGGCAACGTTCTGCATTTAGGTTAGGGTAATTGGACCGGGCCTGAGCAATTCATTAGGTAATAATTTGATACCGTCACAGTAACACCTACAAAAATTCCGAGCGATACAAGAAAGAGGAGAGCCGACGGGAGGCGGCTGCTGCAGAGCCGAAACAGTGACGAGAAGGAGAAGCATTTACCGATTGTCCTTTGGGTGATTGAACATAAGATAGATCTTGGAACCTGGCAAAGGAGTTTATGTTAAGATAAACAAGGGAACCTTTGCGTAACTTATATCATTTGGTTGAAGAGAGTTGATACCAAACAGATTTGTTGTTCCTTTACTGTTTGGAATATTAACCAAAGGAATTGGTCCAAGTACGTGACTTGTTTACAGGTCGGAGGCATGGGAATACAGACGGAACTAGGTGAACTATAGGTTTAGTTGCTTGGTCTCAACTATACGAAGTTGGTTTATTTTGTATAACCGCTTAATCCCGAGAGTATTCAATTCTGGACAAGGTCCCGGGGTTTTTCTGCATTTGCGGTTTCCTCGTTAACAAAATCTTGCTGTGTCATTTACTTTATATTTCCACATTATAATTGTTTTATTATAATTAAAGTAAATTGCACAAACATTAGTTCCTATTTACTTGATACGTGAATCCTATTGAGTTTGGTTTAGTCCGAACCTTTGTATCAAGTAAACATACTTCGTTGTTGTATTGTCTCGATCTCGTATCCATAGACGATCACACGAAGTGTGAAACGATTAGTTGTATTGTATCGACTCAGTCCATAGACAATCACTTTCGGATAAAATACTTATAGGAAGGAAAAGTAATAGCTTGAGGTATATTTGGGTACCCTCGCCTTTTCAATTAAGAACGAGCTTATCCCCATGGCCGTATTAATGTCCTGCGGCGTGTCATTCCCGCTCGCTCCTATGTTCTTGGGTGGGTTGTATCACCACTTGGACTTGATAGCGCGTGATATTCGTCGTGTGGACGGATCCCATGAGGTTGAGACTTTCCTTCCTTCCAATTTCATTCAAGCATGGTCTTGGGAGCTCTTTCCTAAATACAAGCCTCCTCAGCTGAATCCTCTTGCTCTTTTGCGTCAGGAGGAGGTCGTTCAAGCGGACGGTTCTAAGCATCTTGTGATGGTTCCTGAGTCCCATCCTCGGGTGGCTCTTTATCATAAGAAGGGTTATCTTCCCAAGGAAAATCTCAAGGATCACATGGATAAAGGTGCTGATTTTAATCCCGTCACCTATCAAGATGACGGTTCCCTTCATTATAATTTTGTTATTCAATCTCTAAGGAGGATGACTTCTGCAGAGACGCCTTCAGCCGAAGACTTTGACATCATCATTTCCACTTCACCCGGACGTCTTCCTGGTTTCCATGGCGGGAGGTTTTCATCTGAAACATACAATACTATTCGCGTGGCTCGGCATCCGGGCTTTGACCAAGGAGTCCCTTATGACCCTCCACTTTCTTCCTCGATAGAGGAAGATAGAGAAGTTCAGAAGAGTTTTGATCACTTTGATTTCAAGAGTGGCCTTCGAATGAACGATCGCCGATGTTATTTTGATTTCTACCATCCTCAACCTCGTCGACAAGTTAACGTTACCAATGAGTGGCTTGGGTATCGCAATAGCATTAATAGGAACATGTTGAACCTTCTCCTCAAAGAACCGTATGCTCCTCCGGCTTTAACTAAGGATGATTTCAAAGATATGCATGCATGGGTCGAGTGAAGTTGAATGCAGAGACTGCCAAGAAGTACAAGCTATCTTCAAGAGACAAAGGTCTCCCTCTTCACCTGCTTGTAACCGACTGAGATTCTCTTTCGGGTGGTGAGTCTTCTCAAGAGGACGGGAAAGGTAGTGCTTTACCTCCTTCATCTAGTTCTAAGAAAAGAAGGCTCCCTCACCCAGTGAAACCTTTGGACATTCCTCCGGTTGCGTCTCCTCCTACTAAGGTACCCTTCCCTTTTCTTCCTTAGTCATTTTCAGTCGAATCCTACTTGTAGTTTCTTTTATATTTGTTTGTCACATTCTTTTAGAACTCTCCGCCTATTGACTGCAAGCCTAGAGGCCTCCTCTTTGAAGAGTGCATTAACCTACCTCTTAATGAATGGAAGGATGATCGGCTGGATAAGAAGATGAAGCGAGATGCTGGCGTGCTACCTATTCCGCGATTTCCTCCCATTCGTACTGCTAATGTTTCCCCTCCATTTTCCCCGCAAGCTCCAAAAATGGGGTCATCGTCCGTAAGTATCTTCATTGAGCGTGTGGAGCGCCAACTAGGCCGCTCAATCGGTCAAAGTAGTCCTGAAATACTTTCTCCCCGTATGATTATACAATCCACTCATTCTCTAATTGTAAAGACAGTTCAAGATCATAATCATCCTCTTCATACTCCTTTTGACATGCTAGGTGCAGAAAACGAGTATGAGTCAGATCATTCTATTCATGATTATTCTCAAGAGGGCAGTGGTCCTAAAGGCGGCACCAAAAATCAGAGTTCTTCCCTTTCTAAGTCCCGTGAGTGTACTGCGCTCTCCCCTATTAATTTTTTGGTACCAACTCGTGCCAGTCAAAATATTTTTGTTGTGATTATTAAATGCATTTGGTGATCTATATATACGTCTTCATATCCTATATTATTTAATTAAAATTTGTTTTATTTCCTCATTTTATTTTATTTTTATCTCTCAATAGATCACTCGGAGCCAGCTGTGTCGAGCTCTTCTTCTTCCTCTCGCAGATTGGTTCACTCTCCTACTAATCCTCTCCCTACTTCCGATCCGGTATATGTTATGCATTTTGAGTTATTGTTTCCTTGTTGTGTCAGGGTATTTTTGCTGATAATTATCTTTCTTTTCTTCAGGATATGGGAAAACGAGATGACGCTCATGGTAAGGTGGGCGACTCAAACCAACAAGTTAAGGGTAGCGATTCGGGGAGTGCCAATGATAAGCGGCAAAAGCCTTCTCAGCCGACCCCTAAGATTTCTGGCAGCGTGGATGTTGGTGCTGAGCTAATGACTACTCCGGAGGATCCTCAGTTCCGATATCCTCGTATTATTTCCGCTACGGAGGCTGGTGTGGATAACTTCTATGATTTGGTACATGGGTTTTGGGTCCCCTCATCTAAAGTATCCACTTATCGGCGCATAGTAGAGAAGTTCGGCCACATGCGTGTTCATGAAGAAATGCCTGCTGATCGTTGTCGTATGCATCAAAAATAATTTACACTTTCTTACTACTCAAAATATAAATATAGCAAGGGAAAGAAAGGATCGATCCCACAGAGAGGTCAAGGTTGTCTCGTTGTTTCGGTTTCCTATATAAATAACACCGGGGGTTTTCTGATTTTTATATACTAAAATAAAATAGAAGCAAATAAAGAAATAAGCAAACAAATCAAAGTATTGAGAATATTGGTTAAGGTTTCATCTTCATTCACAAATATGTTTTCAAAGCAATAAGTAGAATTGATATTTAATCTTAACTTTTATCAAAAGCCCTAGAATACCTTGATCACAAGAATATCCCGCAAATCTCCTTTTGTCATCAACAAACACATTAAAAGATGTGAGTATGAGTTCTATCTAAGAGAACAACCTAACGTGTAAAAGCACTAATCAAGTTTAATTCCCTAGATGCATTAAGTTCTATGAAATCAGGCCAATCAAAGCAATCGAACATGGAAAACGCACTAATTCAATTTAACAAAGGTCACGAATCACTTGTGATTATTAGGATGTATCACTACAAGCAATCTTCACAATTATGCTACTTGTATTCAAGGAATATCACTTTTTTTTTCTAAACTAGCAATAGATAATAAACCCTAAACTAGCAATAGATATGATTATGAGTTCTACCAATTTGCAACTTGACAAAACTAACATTCAATCATGCAACCCTATTTTCAGTGAGAAGAATGAACGATAAATATGAGACAAAACTAATATATTGAATCAAAGAATCATATTATGTGAAATCCAATTATTCCATAACCAATAACAAAACTCTATCTCATGTTCATGGAGTTCATAACAAGAAGAAAAAGAAACCCTATCATGTTCATAAACCCTAGAAACAAAAGTAGTAGGAGAGATGATATCATTATCCAATTAGGATACTTAACCTCCTCAAAATCCACCAAAAACCCTAATTTTCACGTCCATAGCAAGCCCAAAACGCATCTCTCCTTTCTCTTTTCTCGCCAAAAAGGCGTCCAATAAGGCCCAACAGATAAGGCCCAACAGAAAACCTAATCCAAATTGGTTTCACCATTTTGCTCATAACTTCTTCATACGAACTCGGAATGACCTCATTCTTTTTGCGTTCTTTTCGCGTTTGAATTCTATTCGAGATGGTGATAATAATTCCTTGATTCAAATGAGTTAAAATTGGTCTTTGGCCCTTCTTCATCAATAACACTTTACTTGTTTGCTCCTTTTAGCACTTTGTAGCTCCTTTTTGGATGATTCACCTATTATGACACATAAACTCAAAAGTAATCATAATAACAAGTAATATGCAAGAATTATAGTTAAAACTAGTTTGGATTTGACACTCTAAACATGTAAATTAAGCACTTATCACCTGCCAATTCTCTGATCGTGGCTAACGGGGATTTACTTGATATAGCGGATGGTCTCTCCCTAGCGGAGGAAGCCCCTATTGATCCAGCTATATTGAGGAAGTGGGATGCCACCTGATCGCTGTCGTATGCGTCAAAAATAATTTACACTTTCTTACTACTCAAAATATAAATATAGCAAGGGCAAGAAAGGATCGATCCCACATAGAGGACTAGGTTGTCTCGTTGTTTCGGTTTCCTATAAGTAGCACCGGGGGTTTTATGATTTTTTATGCAAGTAATAGTAAAATAAAAGCAAATAAGGAAAAGTAAACAAATAGATTCAAGGATGTGAAAATATTGGTTGCAAATTTCATCTTCAATTGTAAGCAAGTGTTGAATAAATGAATAGAATTCGTATTTAATCTCGCTATCATCAAGAGCCCTAGAATACCTTATTGCAAGAATACTCCGTAAATTTCCAAAGTCACCAACACACACATTAGAGCTGCTTATGTGAATTCTACCTAAAGAATAACCTAACGCCTTGAGCTAATTAAGTTCAATTCCTAGGAGCATTAAGTTTCAGAAATAGGCTAATCAATGCTACTATCACACATTGCGCATGACAATTCGGACAAAGGTTAAAGTCTACATATGATTACGAGAGTGTATCACTACAAACCGCAATCATATCATGCTACTCGTATTCAAGGTTATCGCTCGATGAAAACCCTAAAATAACTATAGATATGGATGTATGTTCAATCAATTCTAGACTCAACTAAACAAACATTCAATCATATTGCAATACATCAATCATGCAATCATTATAATCAGTAGAAATCAAACGATAATATTGAGAAAAAATAATTCATAAAGATCAAAACTTGTTTTCCAAAATCCAACTACATCTTTAACCAATAATAAAAACTTAGTTACTCATGGCATATGAGTTCATAACAAAAAGGAAGAGAAAACCTATCATGTTTCTAAACCCTAAAACACAAAAGTATCAGCAGCCCCCTAATGGAGATATCCCTAGGTTTAGAGAAAAAGTTCTATTTATATGCCTCTCCCAAAAGGATACTAAAAAGTAGGTCAAGTCTTCTCAAAACGCGTCTCAAATTCGTCCACCAAGCCCATGAGTGAAAATATGTCTCTGGAATTTTGGGTCCAAAAAGTGTCACCGGAATTAATGATGTCATCACCGGAATCCGGTCACCGGCGCCGGAATCCGTTCGCCGGAAAAATATCTCCGTGTACTGAACCATCAGAAACTATCACCAAGTAATTCTGCACTTCCAGTAGCTCCACTTTGCTTCTCTGCGGTCCACACATTCACAAAAACTATTTTAGCCAATTCCTTGTTTCTTGCGAAAACGTACCCAAAAGCGTGGTCCGTAGCTCATATGTCTGGCCATCAATTCTTGCATCCGACTCATACCCCCCTCACGATTCACTGAAACATTGTTATCCATGCTTCAAATTCCGAAATCCGACAACCGTGGCTAGTACCATCATCTCGCCATTTCTACTCAGTTTTCGCACTGTTGGTGCAGTCTTGTTCAAAACAATCTCAGGCCAACTTTCACTAGCTCATCATCTCACCACAAGCAGCAACAGATCCACTGCTCAGTTCAAGCTCTCTACGTTTGCATTGTTGACACTGTAATCCCATCATACTCTTCAAACACCACCAGTACCTCCTTGGAAGCTATCCATGCATGCAATCCATTCACCTGATACATTCCAACTCTTTTTCCATGCGCCAGATCAAGCTCAACCTCGATAACAACTCTAGCTAGCATCACCTGCGGTTTCCTGCTCCATATCTAGCAAACCTGTAGCTGCACCAACTCAAACTTTGCACCTGCAACACCCCTCAAGCACCATGGTCCGACAACCCACTCCAAAAGCACCACAATCTTGTCTCTGCCATTACCATTTCTATGATCAACCGCCACTTCCCTGTTCTATCATAGCATCAGCTCATCTTCATGGTTGTTTTCACAGCAACCAGCTCTGCATACTACCACCAATAACCAGCTCCAATAATCATAGCATCTGCGCCACCTCCTTTCCCTGTAAACCTGCAGTGCATAATTTCGTAGCCACAACTCCATATTTAACTGCAATATCAGCTGTAACAGCTACATGATCAACTCACTGAGCTCATTCCTGCAACACATCAAGCACAATTGCAGCAACATTTTCACCATTTCCTGCACCTTGATTCATTCATACTGTAGCTGCTTACTGTATTGCTGGAACCTATCTCCTCTCCTCCATAACAACAGCAAAACAGTCACTCCAACTCCAGTTGCTGCAGTCCACTGCCATCTCAGCTCTAGCACCAAACTATTGAAGCCACCAGATCAAACTTCCACCTGCAACTGTAATACTTGCTTTTACCTTAAAATCAGCTTGCCACAACCCCAGTCCACTATCTCCGCAGCTTCAATTCATTACTATCTCACCAGAGCTTCCAATTTCTCATCTCCTAGTTCTTCTCAACTCATTGCCACAAGTCAGATGCACAGCTCGAGCTCCTTAGCATCAGCATCCATCCTTTGCATCGTAAACTCGCCACTCCAGCTGCAACACTTCTTTCTTTTCTCATAATACTTGAACCATTCTCCCAATTGCAATAACGGCCCATCTTATTCTATCCACCAGCTATCTGCTACTGTGCTATATCCACTCTTGCGATACGAATCCCAGTCAGAACCAAGTTCTAAACCTTCATTGACAATTCTGAACCTGAGTTGTGAGAAAACAGTCTTTCAGGCATTTTGTCGAGCAACTGCTGTGTACAATTATGATAATGGAGAGATGTTTATGATGTTGATGTGTAAGCTCTTCCCTGTAATTCAAATGCAAATTAAACCCATTCATTCAAAGCTATAAAATACAAATAAACAGCGCAGCAACATCATCTCAAATGACAGCACAATTGTATCTTCTTTACTGTTTCTTGGCAACAAAATTGTGTTAAACTCCTTGTATTTTCTGTCAATGACAAATTCATCTAGAACCCAGTGTTCCTGATCATTCTTGTACTCAAATTCCTGCCCAAACTTGTCATACATACTCATGAAATCGATGGCAGAACATCAACTTTGTCCCTGTATTTTCTCGTTCAAACATGGATTCCAAAACCAAAATAGATTTGACCCAAACTCTCTGTCCATCTCGGCAACTTACTGAAATCAGATTAATCACTTCCAATCGCTCTATCAGCTTCTCGATCTGGTATTACCATTTCTGTGCCTTCTTCTCTAATCATTAGTGTAGACAATAATGAGAAGAAATAAACTCTTCTCTGAATTCCAGGGTTAGGTAGTAGCCAAAATGGCTTTAGGCACCCGCAAACTGATAAGGACCACCAAATATATGGCTTGTCGGTTCCAAATAACCGACATCACAAATCTAATCAACTCAACTGTCAGTCACGGGAAACTGACAGTTTTCTTCACCTCCTTGCGCAACATAGCCTGCTCCGCTCACCTGTGAATTGACCTTTTTGTGTTTTTCGCTCCAAATCAACGATTTTTATTTATTTTGCTCCTAATGACTCCATTGTACCTAATAAACTCAAATTCACACATAAGATACATAATTTCCACGAAAACTCGCAAAGAAAGCATAAATACTAGATATAAAATTTGGTGTTTTAGACACCTATCACCACCATCCAAACTTATCTAGTTCTCCTATTCCCCATTCATTGGCTTAAGAATCTATTGGATCTGGCAAAGGAAATCCATAGTGCACGAACCACATTGCCTCGTGAGATTGATAAGTTGGATCAGGAGTACATGCGTTTTCTTAATGTTGCCAGTGTTAAGAAAGCATCATATGACCGACTGATGGCGGATGTTGGTTGAGCTATCGAGGAATTAAAGACCGCACGGGATGCTGCTGAGGAGGTTAATGGGCACCTAACTAAGAAGAGGGCAGAGATGGTTGCTTTGGATATTTTTTGATAATGGTTTTGTACAATAATATCTTTGCTTTTGTTTGGTTGAACTAGGAATTTTGGATGGTTTTGTTTTCCTTTTGCAAGACATATTTTATTATTTGATTACATGTATTTATTATTATGGTTGGATGGTAATTAATATGGTATTATTATGTGTTTCTATAAGTAGGGGTAAGTAGTATTGCCTCAGTTAGTATCTTTCAAGTTTATTTTGCTGTTTTATCTCCCTTTTGGTTGTTAGATCTATTTTGCAGCGGATGACTCATCGTTTACATGGTTATACTTTAGTTTTGGCTCCTGTGCCAATACTAGTTATTCTTTATGAAAAGGATAATGAATTAACCCGTCCGATGTTGGTGAAAGCTGAGGTAGAAATGCTCAGAGAAGTTAGGATGGCAAACAGAGTAGCTACGCGTGCACAATTTGATGAACAATATGAGACGTATTCGATGGCGCGGAGATTATAATCTTATGGGCGTCTAACTCTGGCAGTACAACGCGCACTAGATTATATTATTGCTGCTCGGAACATGGCTGAACGACTTTTCCAAGAGTTTATAATTATGACGACTGATATTGAGAAAGCAACAGCTGACTGTCGTGCATTCATTACTCAGCAGGCGGGTCCTATTTTTCGCGGGTGTGCTTTAAATCTATGTGTCATGTTCGCTCTTATTCATCCTACTGATAGGAAGGCGAAGCAAACACATTTGCTAGTATTGAAGGATGAGATTAGGATGCCACAAAGGCATCGATTAATTGCTCTGGATAAGGCACGTAAAGATTATGAAGAGCATAAAGAGATGCTAAACATAGCTCAAGAATCCCGTGCCTCTGACGATGTTATGCATAAGATTCATCAAGTGCTGGACGAGGTGCGTAGTGCTTACACTGATTCCACTACTCAATATGGCGAAGCGCAGTTGATGATGCAGGACCTTGATGAAGATATCTCTTACTGTCGCTCGTTTATAACCGAGCGCTCTTAGGCGGATTATTCCCATTTTTCTTTTTTTAGGAATTCGTAGATGTTGTCTTGGGAGTTGTAGTATTTGGTTATATATATATGAGAGTTGTTTTGGTTAATCTCAATAAATATTCTTAAGTTCTTTTGTATCATGGCTAATCGTGTGAGGTTAGTTCTGGAGGTAAAGTATCTAAATTGACTCTTGCAGGTGATGTGTCTTGCGTGTGATACTTTTGAGATCGAGAATTCGTATTGGCATGCAAAATTGGTAACGACGGATCATCTTGTGATTCAAAGTGAAGGTAGATTGCCTAATGTAGCGCTTCTTGCAACGTCTAATTACTCATTTTCGATGTGTAGAGACGGATCGTAGCGTAAGATCTATTGAATCCGCTCTTGTTGAAGTCCACAGGGCACTTCATTTGTTGCCTTAATTTTTTTTTTCTTTTCTTTTGTTATATAAACTAGAGGAAGGATCCCTTTACACTTTTATTATCACACTATCTCACACGTTGGATGTCATTTTTACGAATAAAAATCAAACCGTAACGGATTTGAAGCTAATATTTTGAGAATATGTTCCTCTTACAAAATCTACATACCTACAAAAAATGAGCACATTCCCAAATATAAAACCTCACAATTTACCGGTCTTAATTTCGACGCCCAGAAATCCATAGATTTTCAACGACTAATTTTCAAAGTAGTAGATAGCGGTGTTATACGTCTCGGAATACGCTCATTTTTGGTAGGCATGTAGTACTTGGCAAGAGGGACATATCCTCACAATATTAGCTTCAAATCAGTTACGGTTTGGTTTTTATTTGCAAAAATGACGCCCAACGTGTGAGATAGTGTGATAATAAAAATGTGAGGGGATCCCTCCTCTATAAACTAAGGGTTCTGGAGCCAGAAATGATTAATAACTATGGAGGACTCAATCGACACTATATGTTTGTTTCTCAGAAAACAAAAGATTGAGTTGTTACAAGCTATTGTTATCGGGAATACTCGACTTGCTCGTAAGTGTGAAGAGTTGTTCGAGGTTAGCCAAATGCAATACCTTGACGCAATGAATTTGTATGTGGATCGAATGAGTGCTTACCGAGTCAACCCTTAGGTGGAGAATGTCATGGCTTCAGGTGAAGCATTTGAAGTATTTTATGATGCTCATATCCGGATGGAACATAGAGAGAATGATTTGGATATCGCGCGCGGCAGGCTGAGACGCGCACGTTCAGTGCTGGCTTCAGTTTTTTAACTTAATGGGTTTTATTATTAATATAGGCTTTGTTTTGTCAACTTTTTGTTTTACTCTGTATAACCTCGGATGTTTTATGAATGGATATATTAATTATCTTTACTTGGTATTAATATTCATAGCATATTATGTATTTGTTCCGCCTTTTGAATATATTTAACGCTTGGATTAATTAGGATTAATATTTGTCTGGTACGTCATGTTAATAATCACTCTTCATAGGGGATTATCCAGCTCTAAATCTATTGGTGCACTTCACTTGTCGTGCACAGAACCTTAGCCAATCTTGAATCTATGGGTGCACTTCATTAGGTCATGCACGGAACCTAGTCAGGCTTGGGATATTGGTGCACTTTATTAAGTCGTGCACAAAACCTAGACAAAATTGGGGCTATTGGTGCACTTCATTGAGTCATGTACGAAACTTAGCCAGACTCGTGGCAACTGGTGGACTTCATTAAGTCATGCACATGACCTATCTAGGCTCAGGGGTATTGGCGCACTTCATTGGGTCATGCACGGAACCTAGCCATACTCAGGGATATTGATACACTTCATTAGTCGTGTATGGAACTTAGACGAACTCGGGGATACTGGTGCACTTTATTGAGTCATGCACAAGACCTAGCCAATTTCAGGGTTATTGATATACTTCATTATTCGTGTATGGGACTTTGCCGGACTCGGGGTTCTATATATTATTAGTTAACGCATCATGTAAGGTAAAAGTATTTATTATTGATAGCCACTACTTGGCGTACATCATGCATAGTAAGCTTTTAACCATTTACCATTAAAAGGAGTATTGATTTGAGATCCGCTCATCCGCTTGAGGTAATAGTATCTGCTTTTCGCAGCTTCGCTAATCATGTAAGGGGATTCCCAATTTGCGGAAAACTTCCCATCCATTGCATCTCGTTACACGTGTGGGGTGATTTTCATGACAATGTCGTTGATGCAAAAGGTCTTTTCTTTCACCTTATGATTATAGTATATTGTTGTCCTTTGCCTGTACTTATCCGCAAATCTTTCAGCTCTAGACCGATGCTCCTCCAATGTGTCAAGATGTGCGAAGCGGATAATTTCATCTGGAGTAGTGAGACTAGCCATGGATACACGTGCAGAAGGGATGAAAATCTCCGCTGGTAATATTGCATCTTCTCCGTATATTAAGGAATAAGGAGAGGCTCCAGTTGAGCTTCTTCTGGAAATGCAGTACTCCTAGAGCGCAAGTGGTAGCTGCTCATGCCAACTTATGTGGTGATCATGCACCATGCGACTTAATATTCTTAACAATGTTTTATTAGTAGTCTCCGCTTGTCCATTTACCTGAGAGTAATAGACAGTCGATGTGTGGAACTTAGTGTTATATTGATCTAGCGGATTTATGACCGTCTGGTTGACAAACGAGGTCCCGTTATCTGATCGGGTGATCATTGGCGCACCAAATCGGTATATGATACATTCCTTGATAAACGCCGTGATCGTAGCTCCTGCATAATCTCGAAGTGGAATAGGATCTACCCATTTAGAAGAATACTCGGTTGCGGTAATGATATATTTATGTTGTCCAGAAGAAGTTGGACTAATCTTCCCAATGATATCAAGTCCCCAGCTATGAAAGGGCCAGGTAGTGACAACACTGTGTAACAAGGTATGCGGGGCACGGATTAACGGTCCGTGGCTTTGACATTGCTAATATTTCTTTACATGTTCGGCTGTATCGAACTCCATTGTAGGCCAATAAAACCCTCATTCGTACAATTACAAAAAGAGTTTCCTCATACCCAGGTGCTCGGGATTATGGGTTGTAGTCATGACTACCTCCACTTCTTCTTGTGATAGGCATCGTAATATCATGTCCACGTAGCTTCTCATGTATAGAATTCCTTCCCTCATAAAGAAACGTCCGAATTTTCTTTGAACCTTAAGTACGTCTTGTCTGTTTTGCTGCAAATGCTCATGCTGGATGAAATCTATATATGGCAGTCTCCAATCCTCTATTTCCATACTGCATACCTCTGCTTGTTGTGGAGGCGCTTGGAAATCTTTGAATTTATATTGCATTACTGCCGCTTGTACTGCTATGTTCGGCAAATATACACACATCCTTTGTAGACGGCGATATAAGGGGATTTCTCCTATCTATCCGTAAGATTCCTCATGGACGCGGGTCAACAGTTCTTGTGCCTCTAGCTTCCCTACACAGCGTGATAGGGCTCCTCCAGGTGATCGAAAATATAATGCTCCTCTTATAATGACGAACTTCTTTAGTACCTTAGTAGGTAAAAGCTGATCATCCGCTTCCCTGGTGAGATCCTCGATGTAAGCCACTCTCCAATCATCCTTTTGTTTGAATATCGCGTCTTCCCTCCATGTGCTTGGTAGCGAACTTTTCTTTACCACCACTATTTCTTCATATGCATCGTTTAGTTGCATCTTTGACGCTAAGGTTGCAAGCGCGTCAGCATGGCGATTAGTTGTCCTGCCGGTATGCGCGATGACTTTACTTCCTCTTTTTGCTATCAGTTCTTGGACCCCAGCTCAGTAAGGGGCTAGATGAGGCTCTTTCACATGAAAATATCCTGATATCTGGCTCGTGACCAGCTTCAAATCTCCTTTTATGTCTATTGCCCCTAAATTAAGTTCCTCCGCCATATGCAATCCCAAAATTAATGCTTCGTATTTTGCTACGTTGTTACTGCATTCGAAATCTAACTTGAAAGAAAAAGATAACAAATATCGAGTGGGTGTTTCGAAAACTATTCTGACTCCTCCATGTAAGACGTATGACGAGCCATCATTGAACATTGACCATCGTTCTTCCTCTTCCGCCTCCGCAATTTCCTTGGATATCTCTTCGCTTATCTCTATCATATCTGTGCCTGGGAATGCAGCTAGAAAGTCCGCAAACGCCTGTCCACGTACTTCTTTGGATCGCTGATACTTTAGTTCAAATTCAGATAACTGTAATAACCAGTGGTCTGTCCTGTCAGACAAGACTTTCCTGGTCGCTAAGTAGGCGATCGAGTTAGATGTTGCCACTACTATGGTTTTATGAGCAAGCAAGTAAGATCGTAATTTTTGCGTAGCATATATGAGTGCTAAACATGCCTGCTCCGCCTTTGAGTACCTGAACTCCTCGTCTCTAAAGCCTTTGATAATATATTGGATCGGACATAGATGATCATTACCCAAGTCTTGAGCCAATAACGCTCAAACTTCCACATTAATAAACGCCGTGTATATATATATAGGCTCTCTATTGATAGGTGGTCGCAAGACCCGCGCACTGATTAAGCATTCTTTAAGCTTATGGAAAGCCCGCTCTTGCTTATCTCCCTATTCATATTGTTTATTCTTTTTTAACAAGGGTGAAAATGCGGATATTAATTGTGCTAATCCGGGGATGAATCTCCGGACATAAGATACTCTTCCTATTAAAGTTTACATCTCTTTCACATTCGCAGGCGACCTCATAGTGGTTATTGCTTCCACCTTGTCTGAGTCAATTTGTATCCCTTTGTCCATAACAACGAACCCCAAGAAATTTCCAGAGGTGACTCCGAAAGCGCACTTGAGGGGATTCATCTTCAAGTGGTACTTTCTGCATCTATTGAAAACGCGCCTTAGATGATCTAGATGGTCTTCTCGAGCTCTTGATTTCACCACGATATCATCTATGTATACCTCCATCATATAATCATGTCAGGAAAAATAGCCATCATTGCTTGCTGATAGGTCGTTCCTGCGTTCTTCAATCCAAATGACATTGCAACATAATATAAGTTGCCATATGGCGTCTAAAAAGCTATCTTGTGAGCATCATCTGCTTCCATCCTTATCTGTTTGTATCCACTAAACCCATCCATAAAAGAGAACATTCCATTTCTGCACGTATTATTCACCATTACGTCTATACTTGGTATCGGGAAATCATCCTTAGGACATACGTGATTCAAATCTCGATAGTCAACACAGCATCAGACTTTTCCATTTTTCTTTTCCACCGGCACGATATTAGCTAACCACACGGTATGTTGGATCGGTTTAATAAATTTAAGAAGCTTTTCCACTTCTTCCTTAATGGCGAGCTCTATCTTTTCCGGAAAATTACGGCTTCGCTGTTTAACTGGCTTGTATTCGGGTGAGACACCGAGGTAATGCGCAATCAAACCACTATCCAAGCCAGACATTTCATCATACGTAAACGCAAACACGTCTTGGTACTCGCGGAGTAGTTTAATCATCCGTGTTTTTTCTGCTTCCTCCAAGTGCTTGTTGATACGCACGCAACGAGGATTGTCTTCCAAACCAAGGTTTATTTCTTCTAACCCATCGATAGTCGGATCGACTTTCATCTTTTTTTCAGCAAGTTTTCTATCATTTCTTTCTCCGAGATAGGGGCTTCTACCTCTATTTGTGATTCCTCAACTATTGGGGTTATCTCCGCCATTTACTCATCCGTTGATGACATAGAACAATCATGCTCTCAATGGGAAACTTCCCCGACTAATTGCTATAAACGGTAGACATGTCCACCTTCTGGTCGTGAGAAGCGCTTGAACTGGACATTCTTCGTTTTTGTTACTTCTCTCTTACTCCCTGTCGCAGGTATCATCCGTGACAGACTGAACATTGATTTAACCTTTCCGCTCGCTTGCTCTTCTGGATGGAATTCCTCCCATTTCGAAAGTGGTGTTAGATGTTCTGACTGTTCTTCCTGATTCGAGACGGGTTGCATGTAGAAGATCGCGATGGCCATGTAAGCTTATTTTGGTCCAAATGGGTTGCCTGTGGCTGGAATCCGATACTTCCTTCCTCCAATATTAGTCTTGACACAATGATGGTTTGTTGACGTTACTACCTTGTGATTCAGGAGCCATCCTCGTCCGAGCAACACATGGAATGTGGTATCATCTTCAAGCATATAAAAGGGAGTGAGTGCTCTGATAGGTCCGATCTTCATCATCAAGTGCATTATTCCGATTGCCGACAGATTCTGTCCTCCAAATCCTCTCATGGTCTTCGTGCACATCTTGATCGCTGTTTGTGACACTCCTAAGGACTCCAGCGTGTGTAGCGAAGTTAGGTTGAGGGAAGCTCATCCATCTATGAAAGATCGCTTGATAGTCTATTTGTTTATGAGGGTCGTCAAGTATAAGGGATGAAGGTGCTCTCCTTGGTAACATATGTTTTCATCTGTAAAAATAATGGATTCTTTGGGTATCGGATTGTATGCTTTGCCCGACGCAATTGCAGCTATCGCCTTGGATGCTTCACGGATATGGTTTTCACTAAAACCTAGATAATCAAAGAACTGTTGAGCTAAGACAGTTTGGCCAAACTTGCTAGCAACTCCATTTACATCCGGAAAGGCTGCTATCTCAGTAACCTCGCACACTTCGTCTTCTTCCACATCTTCCCAAGGCCTCCAAGCTTCTCCCTCAGCAGGGTCATGTGAGATCATCATGACTTGGTGTTGAGGAAGTGGATCATTCTTAACGCTTTGCTCTCCTATCTCTAATGCGCTTTTGGCTTATTTTCTTTGCATAATGTATCGGAGGAAGAAACTTTCTACAGTCGGATGATGGACTCCTCTATGGTAATGACAGTATCGTTCGTGCATCTTATCTGCCGTACTGTGTTCTGTGGATACGAGTGATAGAGTTTATTCTTTGTTCGATACCCATTGTTTCAGAAGTCCTATTATATGCTCCTTACTACATGGTAGAGGCGGTGGTGGGTTAGACTTTCCTCAATCTGTTCTTAATCCTCTTCTTCCGGATTACCCACGGTAAGAACCAAAAGCCTCTCTTTTCCCTCTTTCGCCTGCTTGATCATTGAAAGCAGGTGCGGACGCAGCATTGACAGAGTGTTGTTGCCAGGCATAACTGCCCGCTCCCAAGTGTATAACATCCGCACAATATGATATCTGGGCGGCTGCTTCTTCGACTTCTACAAAGGTTTGGAATTTGAAGTTTGTTAGATTTAGCTGGAAGACAGCATCCATTCCTCTAATGCATATTTCTACTAATCGCTCCTCCGAAATATCCTCATGAAATTCTAATGCGAACTCTCAGAAATGAGTAATGTACTTGCCTATCTCTTCTCCTACTTTTTTGGGTACACCTTCCCAAATCTATTGCCGTGACTCTTCTTTGCGCAGAATAAAATTTCTTTCGGAAGAGTTGAATCATGTCGGACCATGAACTGATACTTCCGGGATTCAAGTTATCATATCAGGTAAAAGCGTTGTCCATAAGGGACTTTGGGAACTCTCTCATGCAAAGGCTCTCATTCTGAGCATACGCATTCATTGCTGATATAAAACGACTCACGTGTTCCCGTGCATTCCTTTTTCCTCCATATGTTTTGAACTTTGGTGACGTATAATCCTCAGGATACAAGTAGTCGGCAACTTCTACGAAGTATGGTGTCTCCAACGAATCGTAAGCGTCGTGCTTTATTCGTGCTGACCATCCTAGCAGTTGTCACGTTCTGTTCTCTTGCTCGCTTCAGACGTCCGCGCAAAACCTGCTGCTTCTTGATAGACGCGTCTAGCTCCTCTTGTATTTCGGACATTTCTTGCTCGCTTGCCTCGGCTGAAGTCTTTTCTTTGAGTGTACCTCATTTCTTTTGAGATATTCATGCGCCTTGGGATGCTCCTGCTCCTTGCAAAATGGGTGTAGTGACCACTGCTTGGAAGCGTATCTCATCATCGCTTTCTTCGTGTAAATCTTCCACAGAGACGTGGTCCGGGTTTGGGAGTGCTCCACCCGCTGGTATTTCCTGGCTCGCACTTGGGAGCATCATGCTGGAAAAGAGGCTAAGAACCTCCCACTGTGGTCGCAATGTTGATAGGGTAAAACGTGGGAATGAGGAACTAGTCCTAATCACATAAAGTACTCCCAAGGTGTAGAGAGGTTTATGAGAAGTAATGATGGATTAGTGATGTCCCAATAAGTGTGCCCTCTTTCCCCTTTTATAATGACCATCTTATGGATAAGTGCCCATAAGATTAACCTATTACTAAACTACCATTTCCCTCTCCTTAAGTTATCACCAAACCCTAAGAGGTTTTCTTCTTGGACCAAAGCCCAACTAACTTTAATATACTCTTGGATGGACAAGAATTATCCCATTCTAGTGGGTTAGGCTTAGTCCCCTAGTCTCTTTATCTTAAAAGGACCCTTTGATAGGCTATGGGGCCATCTATTATGGGATTGGTAATTTTCATGTATCGACACTCTTCGATTAAAAAACCATGAAAATCTATTTTCTAATTAGAACAAGTGAGTTAGAAGAACAATTTTTTGGAGTCTCTGAAGGATTAGGATGGCAAGGATGGATGGATGTTTCATTTGGATTTTGAATAAATGCATGAAAAAGGCTAAATTAGACACACCGCTTTAGGTCCTTGCTCGAGCACCACCTGTTCGTAAAATGTCGCAACATAACTACATGGATATCTGGATTTAGGCATCACAAATTTTTAGATGAAACCAGTTGATTCTTGATGATAATGGGCTTACAGGATGTATTCCATCTTGTATTGTATACTTTGAGGAATTACAAAGAAAATGGGAAGCTGATCCAAACAGTGTAGATGAATCAAGGGATAATTTCTTTAAGAATTTTTGTAGTTAAGCATCGACATCACCTTGTATGTTTGGACAAACTTTATGGGTTTGTGGTTACTTGTCATCTTGTACGAGAGATTCAATTAAAAAGGATTTGGTGAAGATTAAAGACGAAGGAAGCCACAATTTATAAAGGATGATACCAAATTACTAAGGGCTGATATCATCTTAAGATCTTAAACGATCCTGGTCGTTGGATTGGCTAAATGGTATCAGCCCCCAGTAATGCTGATATCAACCTTTATAAATGAAGAATTAATTGGGGGATATAGCTACGGGACAAAATAGGTGTCCCAATAGCAATTCTGGGTGACCCCCTATGTAATTTTTTTTTAATTCCTAATCTAGCCCCCACTAATTAGGATTAGTGATTAAGTATAATTAGTAAAATGTTAAGTATTTGGGGGATAAATTAGTGTGTAATTTTATTTGTGTTTGGGTGAGAGTAGAAGGAGGGAAAAAAATATTTGAGAGGAATTTCTTTTTTTGAAAATGGGAAGATGATTGTGATGAGAGAATTACTGATAATAAGAGGTTGAAAAATTGATTATTTTTCTTTGAATCCACCATTGTTGCAATTTGAAAAAGCTTGGTGCCAAACATGGTATTCAACCAAAAACTCATGCGGGCAATTGTTGGAAATGTTCATAAATTGTTTGCCACTATCCGGGGGGGTTCGGGGGGGCGTAGCCCCAAAATGAGGGAGCTACGCCCTCTCGTTACGATTTTTTTCCTGGTTTTGATCTTCCAAATGTTGATTTTTTTCTGGTTTTGAACAGGTACCGGCATGGTAATAGTTTTTTCAGCGAATGCAGGAATGTTCCGGCATAGTATTTTGCTTAAATACCTATCATAGGAACAGAATGAAAAGTATCCGAATGTTGATTTTTTTTTCACTTGACTACCGCATTGATAGGAAATTATCGGGCATCTCGTCGTCCGTGTTCGAGCATATGGTCTTCATCAATTCCGGCATGGTATTCCTCACTTCCATTTTGAATTTTCTGGCTTAAAAAGCTTAGTGCCAAGATGGTCGGTTGATATGAAGACCATGCCGGTATTGTTTTTCTCGCATAGGAAATAAATATGAAAACTATCTTGGAAAAAAAATTTTGATGGTCTTCATATCAACTCGACCATGCCGGTATTCTCAAGTTTTTTAAAGCCAGAGGAAAATTCAAATGGAAGTGATTTAAGACCATGCTTTTAATTGATAAAGAACATATGCTCGAACCCAAGACGAGATGGTCTTCATCAATTCTGTGATGGTCATCATCACTTTCAGCATGATCTTCATCACTTCCGAATAAAAAAAAAAATTCGTTTCCAAAAGTGAGGTGAAGAGAATTTGATATAGAGTGGGGAGAGTTTAGAATTTGAAAGGGAATGGAGAATATTTGGGTTTCAAAACACTACCCCTAAATAAGATTAATAAGAAGTGGAGATGGAAATGAGGGATATGATTTAGATTTTTGATTTTAAGTTTTTAATTTTTATTTTGAGGGAAGAAGTGGAGATGGAAATGGGGGATATGATTTTGTTTTTTTATTTTAAGTTTTTTTTTTTATTTTGAGGGAAGGGTATTTTAGTATATTCATAACCAAAAGTCACCCCTTAACACACACCATGGGTTGGGAGAAGTAATTTATATCCCCCAATTAATTATATCCCCCAATTAATTCTTCTTATAAATCATGAAGGAAGCAAATGAGATAATTGAATTGATACTCTCATCGATTGGTGTTAGGATAAATCTAGTTTTATCCACGAAATACCCAAGATGCACCTGAGTGTATAATGCATATTTTACAGGAAAAAAATATTTTGGCATGGTTGCATCCGAGTGCATAATGTATATATTCTTTTTAATTTTTTGTTGTTCTTATTTTTCTTTTTTAATACTTGTTTTTAGTTGGTGTTTTGGTGGTGAATGTGATGGTAAAAGTGGTGGATTTATTGCTCGAGATCATGAACTACTAATTTTGGTTGTGTATAATATATTGCTGATTTTTAGGATAACTACGGATTTTGGTTGTGTATAATATATTGCTGATTTTTAGGATAAACCTATATTTATCCACGAAATACACAAGATGCACCTGAGTGCATAATGCATATTCTCCGAAGAAATAGGTTTTTGCCAGGTGCACCCGAGTGCATAAAGCATTTTTTTTTTATTCTTATAGGAAAAATGTTTTGTCCAGGTTGCACCTGGGTGCATAATGCATATTTTTATAGAAAATAAATTTTGGCAGATTACACCTGGGTGCATAATGCATATTTTTGTATGAAATAAATTTTCGCCAAGTTGCACCTAGGTGCATAATGCATATTTTTTATACAAAATATATTTTGGAAGTTGCACCTGAGTGCATAATGAATCCTCGGCCTGGTTTAAAATAGTTTTTTTTTTTTTTTTTAATTTCATATCAACAATGGATCTTGTTTTGTAGAGATTTTCGAGCCCTTTCCAAACATATACTAAATTTTATTAAAATCCGACTTATATTTCGGAAATTAAAACCTATCTCGCGATTAATTTTAGATTGGAGATAAAAAAAAAAATAAGAGAGAGAAAATGATATGATAAAAAATAAAGGATATACATGACTAAAGTTTAAAGAAAATGGTATTCTCTCTCTCCTAAAAAACGCTCTGCAAGTAGGTAGTTATCTTCATCCACAAAATCAGTTATCTTCATCTTCCTTCCTAAAATCTCTTTACCTTTTCTACCCGGATCTTGATTTTGTTAAGATTCGGGTAGAGTAGTTTAGGTTTTTTTTAATGTTTGAATAAATAAAATTGCATTATAGCAATGATTGATATGTATTTACTGTGTTTTTTAATTCTCATACATATGGCAAGTATATGCCATTATGGTTTCTCATACACAAAATTGGTTAAAAAGACCAAATTCAAAATTTCTTGGGTGAAATGGACAGTTAGATTTGGATACTGATTAAATGGAAAAAAATTTAAAAATAGGCAGGATGTAACCAGTTTCATCCTGCCCATTTTCAAATATTTTTTCTTATTTTTATTTTACACAGGATGCATCCAGTTTCATCCTTGATATTTTTTAAGTTTAAGCTAGGATGAAACTCTATTTTTTTTTGTCCATTTCACCCATAAATTTTTTGACTCGTCCATTTGAACCGTGTTTTAATTTTTTTTGGACAAATGACCAATTTTCCGTTTCTCATACCTCCTGGAGGGCCTTCGATTTCGTTCAATCTTTCAATCAGCCATTTATGGACGTGATGATCAGAGATTACAGAATTCGATGTGGAATTTGGGCATATTACTTCTTTTATGGAAGCATCATATCTTCTCGGAGAGTATCCTACAAAATGGTGATAAACCATTAAAAGATTTCAATTCCCCGTTCGATTTACATATATTTGGTACAAAATTTTGTTTTCGATTTCTTTCGTTTCAAGATCATTGTATTAATCATGTATTTCGATTTATGGATGTAATTGAATATTATTTAATTATTTTCAAGTATCAATAAATTCTGGGGCGTTCATGCTCCTTATTCCTTCAAAAAAAAAAGAAAAAAAAAAGAAAAGGGCATGACTAATATATGTTATGATATATAAGACAAAGAATAAAAGACACAAAATAGAGGGGAAGAAGAAGGGAGAAATTCTATTCATTAGTATAAAATACAAAGGGTTAGGACTCTATTTATAGAGTTTACATACTTGGTTCCCAAGTAATAGGGTTCCTCTAAAGTGGGCATCTATATAATAAACTTCTGTTTATAACACTCCCCCTAGATGACCACTGTATCTAAGCTAATTGTCTTGTTAAAACCTTTGTCAGGAAAACCAAAAAGGGACAAAACCTGATCGAAGGGAAAAGAGTACAATTGTGAGAAAACTTAGAACAGAGTTGGACATGCATATGTTGCCTCATTAAAACCTTGACAAGGAAAACCCAGTGGGATAAAACCTTGACGAAGGAAAAAGAGTACAACGTGATAGTCCAGTAAAATACCTTTTACTATGATGCTCCCCCTGATAAGTACTTAAGTTAAATCTTGGCTTGCAAATCTTCGAGTCGACACTTCCCAATTTCGATGAACGAATTTCTTGAATGCTGGAGATAACAATGCTTTCGTGAAAAATTTCCAAGTTGATGAAGTCTTCTTTTGTATTAGTCTTCTAATGGTAGTGTTCTCGAGTCTTCACGCTTCTTTAAATACATTGAGGACTTGCTTCTTGGATTTCTAGCTTCTCGAAGATGATTTGCGGAAGTAGTGGATGTAATTTCTTCAACAAAGTGCCAATATTTAGTTACAGTTGCATAGGTGAACAAAAGTTGTGGTCATACCATATATGGATTAGAATAATATCCAAATTCATAGGAGATTGTGGTCTAACAAAATGACCTAGTTAATGGTGGGAATCCACCAAATAACCAAAATTTGATATAACTCCCCCTTGAATGACCACCACGTTGAACTAAATTGCCTTACTAAAACCTTGCCAGTAAAACCCAATGGGAAAAAAAAAATATGGACCAAGGAAAAATAACACAAATATCAACATAAAAATAAATAATAATTAAACGTCAACAAGATGTTGCCTCGTTAAAACCTAGTCAGGAAAACCACATGGGACAAAACCTGAATGAAGGAAAAAGAGTACAATTGTTGACAAAAATATGGATGCTAACCCAACAATATGAGTTTTACAGTAGAGATGCATAAAAAAAAAAAAACTCTAGTCTATCTCAAAGACGAGCTTAAGCTAGCATAATTCTAACTGCAGATTTAAGAAAGAAAAATAATAGAATTTATGCTGCCAAAGCGTGGATTTTAGTGTTTTTAAGGACTCCTAAAGAGACCTATAACGTTGAAATCATCAACTAATTAATCAGGATTTTTGGTTGTGTACCAAATTTCTAAAAACACATAAATGATTGTTAAAATTGACAAAATCGAGTCAGGTGGTCGTCGAATATAATTTGAATCCTACAAGAATTACAAATACGAATATGGTCTCTGGATACATACGAGTCATTCAAAGACTACCACGCCAAATGCATCATATAAAGAGAACAATTATTAAACCAATCCTAGGGTTTGAGAAAAAAATAAAACCCTCAAATCGTTTTTACAACGAAAATATTTCTCATATGAAGACGCAATATCACTACACCTACCTGTAATTAATAGGCTTGGAACGTTTAAGGTGTTAAGTTTGGATCCAAAATTGCATCAATCGAGAAATTAATCCAATCTAATTTGGATTATATGCCAACCAATCACATTTGTCGATATTCCTCTACAAAGGGGTTCACAATCACCATCATTTATTATAGTAGCTACTTTAAATGAATATTCGACCATATTTAGCTTTTCACGATCCCACAAAATTTTCAAGTGTATGCATATCATGAAAAAAAAATCAATCAACTGGTACCAAGTAGCATGGGCATTATAATCTCATCATTATCAAGTGAGAAGATATTAAATTTGAGAACGTGAATCATAAATTGTAATTAACACCAACTTTTGCTGGTAGTGTATAATCTCCCCCTGATTATGGCGAATATATTTTCATCTCATAAAATCGAAAAACAAGTTTCGTAAAGTATTATCCGATTAATTCGAGACCTATACTTACTATAAAATATATCTTTCGATATAAAAAAATATAGTCTTAATAGACACACATATTTAACATCAACCATGGATTACGTTTGGAACCCAAATTTAATTGATACAAAAACATATAAAATATGCAAACTCTCCGAAATAAAATAAAATAAGGATAAAATTATGGACACTTATATATGTTAGCAAAACAAATTTATAGAAAGATCAATTAAGTCACTCAAGGACTAAATATATATAGTCTAACAAGTCGGGTGCGCACCCTTTGATCTTTAGTGTCCAATTCCAACTACAAGTGGAATTATTTTAAAATTTTAGAGATTTACCATGAGAAAAATAATGCTCAATATCCCTTAAGAATACAACAATTCCTCTAGGTGTTTGCAATTGTGAATATCATAATAACGATACTTTATATATCCTTGTAGGACCGATAGGGAAAAACCAAATCAATTGGCTTACATTATTTTTGTGAATCCATGGTTTTCCCGTCAGAAATGGAAATCAATGGTTTATTAGTAGAAAAATAAAACCATAATCGGTAATGGTTTGTAAACGATTATCGTCAAATTTCTTAGAATGCCAAGGTTAACATCTCCTTCCTCAGAATTGATGGAGAAAACCAATACCCTTTGGTATATACGATACACCAAAATTGCATCGATAAAAAGAAAAAAAAATCGACTTAGTCATCGCACAGGGAAAATCCACTTCGTGGTTGATAGATGGTTTCTTTAAAAATAAATAAATAGAAACCAATTAGAAAAATCACATGATCTTCATCAAATAGACGAAGATACCAAACTTAATTGGACGGAGGTTTTTCAACCATGCATGTGAATTATTACCATGAAAGTAATCAAATTGCGATAATACCAAAAAAAATTGGTGATTACGGTTTCATTAAGGGAATAAAAATTGTAAACGATAAACCGAATTAGGTTTATTATTTTTCTTTCTCCATAAAAGAATTAGAGAAGAAGTGAAAATCACCATAACTTAAACGAAGCATTAAACTAAAAATAAAATTATAGCTTGGTAAAAAATTGTAAAGAAAATAGATCGAGACAGGAGAGATGCAAAACTATGTTACCAATACTGTACAAGGGATCCAAAATTTTGGCATAATTTATTTTATTTTTTAGATCTTGCAGCTAATTGATATGTAGTCATCATCGAACACCTATCGATATCTTGTTTCAAGTCAACACTGCATACAACCAAAAAGGTGTTAGGTCTTGATTTGTGAAGCATAAAACAAACGAATATCAATTTATTGTTCCCCTTTGAGAATTAAGACACCGATCTACTCCTTGTAGATTCATTATTCACTGACCACTATACACCCGAGAAGCAGATGATTAAGATGAACGTATTAAGTAATAAAATATCAATGGATGTAAACTTTTAGCACCGCATCTTTAAAAATCATCAAATCCAAAAATTAATTTAATTAATCATGGTAGACTCTGTATACTTTTCTAATACAAGATATTGTATCCAATATGGACTAAAGTCTTAACCGAGAACACCATACGGATATTAGGAGATCCGACATCATTATATTCACATCAAAACTAACAAATATACATAAGTATATGTTAGTGTTTTAGTTTATGCAAATAAAATAAAAATAAAAACAAACAAGATCAATCGATTATGTTTTGGAAAAAAGAAAGAAAAGTGAATCAATCGTGATAAATTGCTCAGTGATCAGAGCTACGTTGCTGATGACATGTTATGATATAGAAGACAAAGAATAAAAGACACAAAATAGAGGGGAAGAAGAAGGGAGAAATTCTATTCATTAGTATAAAATACAAAGGGTTAGGACTCTATTTATAGAGTTTACATATTTGGTTCCCAAGTAATAGGGTTCCACTAAAGTGGGCATCTATATAATAAACTGCCCTTTATAACAATATATATATTTTTTTTTATCATTTTCGGTTACTCTCGTACTTCATGGATTTTGGGCAAATGGCCCATTTGTGATTCCTAATTACATAGGAAACACTGGTCAATATCCCTAATTAAATCCATCCATATCCACATTTTTGTAACTTTGAAGCTCTAATCTCTCGTTCTCTCTGGTCTCCGAAGGAAACATGGCTGAAGAAATCCACCCCTGGATCGATCAAAACTCCAACTCGGTATGATTTCTTTGCGTTCCTTATTTTGCGCACTGTATGCTGCAGTTAAAACTCTTAACATCCATGAAAGAATGATTTTTAGCATAATATATTGATTTGAAATTCCAGAAGTATACCCATTCCTTCTTCATCGCTTCATTTATCTTTTATTTATTCTTACTTTGCCCCCTTTTGTTGTTCATCCAGTTGATCACATTGTTCTAAGTTTTCTCATCACATTGCACTAGAAAACTAATTTATTTCAATTAATTGGAAAAAAGATAAGGGAAGAAAGAGTTTTCTCAACTGTAATAATGATACTCCCTCCCTTTCTGCAGAAGTGTTACAATCACTTTTCATTTCTGCCTATATGATGTTATTATATGCAGGCAAGTGATCAGCGAAAGAGGAATGTTGAGAAAGAAGATAAAGGTATTTGCGGGAAACAGTAATTGAGAAATCGAAAGGAGTATATGCTGGTGTGCAAGATCATATAATATAATGACTGACTCAGCAGTGGTGGCAGTGAAGATGATTGGCTTGGTCATAGTGATATTTGGATGGAGATGAATCCGTCACTAGAATGTTCCAAGGTTTTTCTTTTTTTCTTTTTGAATTATATAAGCAGTGACCCATATAGCAGTAAAAAGAAAAAACTATCTTCTCTTTAGGGTTCCCATTCAGACAATTGTATCATATTCTTAGTACCTGACTAGCCTATTGAAACGAAATGTTTATTCGTTTATTTGATTGGATGGCTCCAGCTCGTAATATTGCATTCCCCATCTTGTTTCATGAAGGAAGTAAACAGAATGAAGGCTACGCTTTCCTTTTTTTTTTTGCTTTTTGTTTCTGGTGCTCTGCTCTAGTAGCTACTTGCCAGAGCGTCTAATTACATTAGACCATATGCTGTAGGTCATTGCTGTTTCTTCCCCTTCATAAAATCTGCCTTTCTATTTTTCACCACACCTTGAATGCATGATTGAAACTAGCAGTCTAGCATTGCTAGTCATAATTGCTTATAGTTTATCCAACATGGTTGTCCATATCTTTGTTTATGCTTTCTATTGATTTTGCTTGATTAAGACATGGAATTTTTGTTTCTAAGTTTGATAATCAGTCTTTTCTCATTGCTTGGTGCTTAGCCAATTCAACTAAATGATTCTCTTAATGCAAAGAATATGGATGATTCTCGATTCTCGGTTGTTTATTTGGTAAACTGGTTTATACTATGATGGAAGTGCTATATGGGTTCAAATCTGAAACATTTATGCTGCCTTCTTTTAACTGGATGCTTGTATTGCTAAGGAATATACTGCGGGAGAAGAGGAGGAAGACGAATGAGAGCATTCTTTTTTCTCAAGGACGATCTGGGATACGTTTGTAGGATATGTGGGGTAATTGAAAAAAAGCATTGAATAGATATTTGACTTCCAGTGGGGAAAGTTATGTTTCTATGTTGCTGTAGTTCTCCAATAATTGTACCTTTAGATTTCTGAGGCATCCGATCTTCTCATTTTATCTCATAATTCTAGTTCCTATGTTCCTTGATAACCAATTTGCAAAATTGTGCTTAATCTTTCTGTTCCTCCCATCTTTCATTTTATTTGCTAATGATGCTGCTGCTGACGGGGCTCCAACAGCTGTCAATTCTACTTTTGAATGCCATACACTGTATGCACTTCACCCATATCTCTCTCCTCCTTATATCCAGGGAACAAAGACACCAGAACTAATTACATGTCGCAGCTTCGCACAATGAAGAAGTGTAACAAGTTGAGGGATCCAAGTTTATTATTGCAAATGCATCGGATCAAGATTTTGGTGTGGCTGAGGTACCGGTGCATCCGAGTCACATGGAGCAAATGAAGCCTCACAATATTGAAGGTTTCAACTTCTCGCTTAGGAACATAGTGTGCTGCAGTCCAGCTGGTTGCATTTTGGCACACACACCAGGATCTGGAAAGACCTTTATGATTATAAAATATATGCAAAACTTCCTGGGCGAATATCTCAATGCCATACCACTTTGTAGTGTTGTCCAAAGGAATCTTGGGTACTTGGAAGAGGGAGTTTGAACGATGGTAGGTTGAAGAAATTCCCCTGTATGACTTGTATACTTTAAAAGCCGACAGTTGCAAACACCAGTAGGATGTCTTTAAGGAGCAGAAAGGAATCTTGTTTCTCGGGTATGAACAATTTGCAAGCATTGTATCTAACAGTACAAGCAGCACAGCTGCAGCAGCCTTCCATGATATACTTCTAAGGTTCCTACTATACTTATTTTGGATGAAGGTCACAGGCCTAGAAACGGAACAACAGATCGATGAACTGATCGGATTAACCAACCGAAGACTCCATTTCACAGGTTCAAACTCCTTAGAAGGTAGTATTATATGGATCCCTATCCAAGAATCATGTGGAAGAGGTTTTCAACATTTTGAATTTTGTGCTGCCAGAATTTCTGAAGTTAGATACATCAAAGAATGTTTTGAGAAGGATCACGAGTGGGGTGCAGATTGCTGTCAGGAAGCAGATTAAGAGTGGCGAGGCAGACGTAATGTTCTAGGATTTAGTTGAAGAGACTGTACAAAATGATCAAGATTTCCAAAGAAAAGTCACGATGATACAAAACCTTTGTGAGATGAGGCAAGGTGGTTCTCTGGATGAACTTCCAGGACTTGTTGGTTTCACTGTACTTCTCACTCTTAACCCCAAACAGAAACATGCAGTAGTGAAAATGAAAAAATTGGATACTTTCAAGAGAAGTTCCATTTCCAGGACTTGTTGATCTGACTGTACTTCTCACTTTTAACTCCAAACAGAAACATGCAGTAGAGAAAATGAAAAAATAAATACTTTCAAGAGAAGTTCCATGAAAAGCTCAGTCTGTGTTCGCCCTCACTTGAAAGAATACTCAGAGAGTTGAACCACAGAAGACAAAGGACACATTAACGAAGCCATTTTTTTTTTTTTGACTATATTGCTGCTTTGTGAATCTGCTGGGGAGAAGATGTTAGTTTTCAGTCAATATCTGCTGCCGTTGAAGTTTTAGAGAGGCTGGTGGTGAAGACTAGAGGTTGAAGCCTAGGGAAGGAAGTAGTCGTCATCTCGGCCGCCTCAAGCTAGGAGCAAAGGGAAATATCAGGGTTTTAACAATTCTAAAGATGCAAAAGTCTTCTTTGTTTCAATAAAGGCATGTTAGGAATTATGGGGGCATCTCGCTTAGTGATTTTAGATATTCATCTCAATCCCTCGGTTACCCGACAGGCAATCGGCCGTGCATTCCGACCTGGTTAAACAAAAAATGTATATGCCTATAGGTTGGTGGGTAGCATGGTCGCCCAAAGAGGAAGACCGCCATACATGCTTCCGCAAGGAGTTGATTTGGAAGATGTGTTTGAGTGGAGCGAGATCTGTGGTTACCGTAACTTTGCGATGAAGGAAGTCAATACGAAGGACTTGGATGATTCGTTCTGGGATAGACCTTCCTTAGGTGGAGATGTGTGAATGCTTTGTACAGAAGGTCTGTGGAGCTCTTTACTATTCCTGTTTTTTTTTTTATATATATATATTTTTTTTTATATTCTGAAACTAATAGGAAATGGCGTTAAAACACAATAAAATAGTTATGTTGATTGTAGATTCAGTTCCCATTACCATTTTCTAGAAACATAAAAATATTAAATACCTAACAAACTTGGATCCTTATTACCAGCATTTCCAACTTACACAAGATTTTTAGCAGCCACATGCGTCCCATAAAGTTAGGACATCTTCTTTCTCGTTTTCTATTTGAATTTTCAGGTGACTGTCAGCAGCAATCCTATTTTTGTTTGATTGTTGTGGTTGACTAAACCATTTTTTTTCCTGTAGATTATTTTTCTACGTGAAATAATAATTGATTATGATACCTCCCCCCTATCTTCTGCGGGTTTACTGAAGGTTGTTGACTGTTTGTTTCTAGAGCGTTATAAGTTTTTATGGATCTCACTAACATCTTTACGGATAATGTCTTATTTCCTTTATATTTGGGAACTTGGTCATACTGCATCTGTATAGTGAATGATAGCGGATTCTATTAGGTTTAATAGAAAGGAATGATGCTGCTGTAAACTATATTGCGTTCACTTTGAGTTCTCAGATTTTAATAGAAATCTTTTTAAGTAGAAGGATCTTTCCATCATTCAGATTATCTTTAAAACATTTCTTCTAGTGAATCTTGAATGAAGTCCGAAGCAGTAATGTTCAATAATACAACTGAACTTTGAAAAACAATCTGTCTCTACTATTGGAGCTTCTTTGAGAAGATTTGTTTTGTGCATATTTTTGAACCTAGGCACTATGACTTCGCCTGATACCAGCATAAGTCAGAATATCTTCGTATCATTATGTAAATTTACCACAGGGGTAACAGATCAACAATGTTCCGGATCTTCTAGATAAGAAAGAAGATCGAAATTACTGATCCAACACTAGAGTTTCCCAGTGGTTGGCTGCGGACATTGCATTCAAAACAGGCTATGATGATTTTATTGCTCATCTTGCAGATAGAGTATGTGTAGCATGATAAGAGCTTAATTATGTATCTGCTACTTATCGAGCAGAGTAGTTGGCCCTGGAGAGATTTAATGACCACTACCTCAAGATCGCAGCTACAGAACCGATAGCTGTACGGGAAGTAAGTTTGTATACATTTTGGTTGGTATAGTTTTTAAAGTAGCTAATCAGACTATAGTTTGTTTTTCTCTGAATTAGACCAGCTAAATAATTCGTGTTTCAGGAATGGATTTAGCCTTTTTAAGTTAAGGTTTGGTGAAAGAAGCTGTTGATATTCAAGAGCGCGACACTTAAGTAGGCAAAACTGTTGTGCTGATCCTAAGAAAGAAATGCAAGATTAATGTAAGATTAATGCACATAGACCAACTTTACGTAGCTGAAATTCTGATTACCAATGAAATTTGTCATAGTACTCAGGTATTACAGACCTTTCACCATCAAGGAAAGGGTAGATTCACACAGCTGACTAAAGTGCACAATACAGTCTTAGTAGAAAGTAACCCTAAAACTCCGTGTAATTTCTTATATGAGTTCCCATCTAAACAGGGAAGATTCTAAACAAAAACATCAAAAGATGTACATTTGATATTGTAACTCCAGCAAACTCATATGTGCCTGCTTGCTTACTGAATTAATCATTTCAGAATTGCTGACTTTGAAAGTGCTGTGCAGCACGGAGTTCATTCCACATATCTGGTACACCAGGAAGACACTGGTTGCTTGCGCTTTTGCTTGGTGAATTGTTCAAGTTGAAAATCCTGACTTCAGTAGTGAGGCATAGAGGAGCTCATTCCATGTATCTGGCACACCAGGAAGACACCAATGGCTACAATCCTGGAACATACCAGGCTTTCTCTGAGTTGCAGGCTGTCTAAATATGGAAGGATGAGCATCTTTCCTGTAGTCGGTCATTCTAGTGATGTTGAGATAGAAAACGGGTGTTTTCATTTCCTTCATCACTGTTTCAAGTATACTCATCATCTGTGGGTAAGGTACTAGGTAGTTGTCATTTTTTATCGGTTCAGTTTCCCCATCACAACTCCCTCCTGCATTCCATTGCCCTCCTCTGCAGATCCAGACAAAGACAAAGTTGATCAATATTCATCAATTAAGTTACAAGGTTGAACAGGTGCATGTTTGCAGTTTCAAATTTCTGATGCATACCTGAAATGAGAAGCAGAGTACCCTCGGAAAAAAACTCGAGTACGAAGTGGATCGATATTCGAGTCTACCCATTGAGCCCATGTTCTTAAAGCTTTTGTATATGCTTCTGCCATGTCTAGCTTGTGGTATACATGGTTGCCTACCTGGTAATAATCTTTCCTGCAGAATTTAACACAAAATTAGTCCATCCAAACACAACTACAAACAGAAATTTATTTATGATTGACCTACTTTCTAATCACTTACCCTTGAGAAGTTTTTTCGTGTGTCCACCAGTGAGCAGTATTGAAGACGATTATATCAGCGTCCTGGTATTTCAGCGATGATTTTTGGAGTAGGTCCAGCCGAAGGGTCTCTTTACGTCCACCAACCATATCAGGCATTTTCCATTCTTGGACAAGGAATGGTGATCGAATGAACTCCACTGAACAGTTGTAATCCTACAAAATTACAGCCATTTGAAAAATATTCAGAGCCGGAAATCTGACAGTTTATGACCAAAAATGTGGCCGGAATTTGACCTAATGAAATCCATTAATTTTAAGAAAAACATTGTTTATTTATGTGAAGTAAAACTTACTTGGAATCTGAATGAATAGAATCCTTGAGTTCTGAATTCACGTTTTCCTGAAACTTCAAAGACTTTGTTTTTATCTGTCAATGAGTTTCTCAGAGTACAAACAAGTGATTCCCACATATTCCTATTCAGTGAATCTCCAACAAAAACCAGTCTTTTTCCTCTCAACATCTCCAACATATCTTGCCCTTTCAACCTAAAGAAAAAATCCCCACAAAATCATCACCAGAAGAAAAGAAGATTGGGATTGCCTTTAAGCTGTTCAATTAAATGGCTGAGACAGAGAAAGTAAGTAAGACGGGGGGAAACAGAGTGTATAGTTTATTACCTTGGAATTTGACAACCATGGGGTTTCCACCGTAGCTTTAAGTAATCAGAATCAGGTCTTCCATTTTTGAAACAGTTGAAAGCATCATCAAGAAATGGACAAGACCCAGGTTCATAAGCTGCTGGGTTTTGCTTCGAATCATCAAGAACCCATCTTCCATTAAAAATATCACAAGATTTCAGATTCTCAATCAAACTAAACTTCGTAGTTGCTGTTGCATTCTGGGGCTTCAATTGATCAGAAGAGAAGTTTGTCATCGTTGAATTCTGAGGCTTCAACTGAACAGAATTGGTTGAATTCTGGGACTTCAATTGAACAGAAGAAAAGTTTGTCATCGTTGAATTCGGAGGCTTCAACTGAACAGAATTGGTTGAATTTTTGTGGGTTTCTTCAACAGGGATAGAACTATTCTGGGTTTGATTTTGATGAGTATATTCAAAAGAAATAGTTTGATTATTTTGAGTGTAATTAAAGATGAATTTAGAAGACATAATATTTGAGAAAATAATTCTTGTTGAAGAAGTAATTGTTGTTATACCACCACCAACAACAACAGGTGAATTTCTTGCAGACATGTAAGAAACTAAACCAAGAAGAAACAAAGAAACAAGAAAAACATGGGTTCTTGATCTTGAAAATGGCCACGATATGTTTCTTGATACCTCCATGAGCAGAGAATGTATGTTCTTGAGAAGAATACTCATCTGATGAAAATTATATATCAGGTTTTTTGTGAGTTTTTTTTTGTTACAGTTGTTGTTGAAGGTGAAGAGATTGTTAGGAATTTTGAGAGGGAATGTCTAAATGTGGTTCAAAAAGGTTCTAATTTTAGGGTTTTTTTGTTTTGATAAACCGAGAAAGTTAGGTTTTTGTTTTGACTAATCGGTCATTCAGATTTTATAACTTGAAGTCTAGAGGCTCAGATAAGTCAAGCCCGGTCAAAAATGCCTATTCCGTTGAGATTACCTTTTCTTGGGAGGGGAAATTACGATAAGGCCCAAATAAAATAAAAATTGTTAGTACCCGGCCTATCCGGGGTTAAAATAGGTCCATATTTTTTGAAAAATACAAAATGAAAATGAAAAGGTATACTCCCTCTGTTTCAAAAAGACCGTGCTCTATTTTATTTTAGTCATTTCAAAATTGTGTCCATCTTTTGTTTATAGTCATATTTTTCTAATAAACTCTCTAATATACCCTTAAAGTTTTATATTCATAAATTATTTTTTAATGGGCCCAATCTAAAATATTAATGAAATCACTCCTCCTTTAAAAGGGTAAGTCATATGAGCACGGTGAGCATGACATCCCTCTCAAATTAAATTAGATAAAAACTTTCAACTACACCAATTCTGGAGAAGACAAGTGTCGTCACGTTATTGGCCGAAGAATTATTTTTTTTAAAAACACCCCCTTAGTAGAGAACATTATTGGTCCAAGCCCCCTGATTTTAACGGTCAAATACTAAGGCTTAATTTGGTATTGCTGCAGATTTTATAAAAGCACTTTTCTGATGTGCGTTGTTGTGCTGTGCTGTGAGAAAAAAGCAGCTAGATGTTTGGTAAATTATTAATTAAAATTCAAGCTGATTAAAAAGCAATCAAAGTGTGTTTGGTAAACTATCAGATTCAACCATTTTTGTTGTGGCAAATGACAAAAACAGACATATCTCTGAAAATAGTTTTATTCAATTTTATTGGGCTTAAAAATATTTAACTTTTTTTTTGCTATTAAATATAAATATATCAAATATTAAATTTACTAATTATTATGATTGTTAATTAATTTTTTTACTTAACCACTTTTTAATATATATAAATTTCAAACAAAAAATCAAATTAAAATTAAGTAATTATTTAATATTTGTTTTTATTTTTATTTTTATTTTTGACAAATTAAATGAAATGGTATCATAAAATAGTTTGAAAATAAAATATAATAATATTTAAAAATAAAATATAAGAAATAAAAGATTATATTTAAGGGTAATTTTTGTCATTTACAAAATGAAATAGGGACAAAAAGTATAAATCAAACATTAAATTTTGGTAGGTCCAAAGCTTATGCTTTTGTAGCTTTTAAAAGCTCCTTCTCCCCAGTTTTTAAAAATTGAGGAATTTGGGAAGAGCTTTGGGTAAAAAGCACTTTGTTTTTTTTTTTTACCAAACAACAATGTTAAAAATTATTGAAATATATAAGTTTTGAAAGCGCTTTTGGAAAAATAAAAGCATTACCAAACGCAGCCTAAAACTGTTGACGACCGTTAGTAGAGACGTGGGTGTACATAACCTATGTGTTGATTTATACATAATTAAAAAATTACACCAGGTTTATACCAAAATACTTAACTGGACGTTACTAACGCCAGTTAAGTTCATAACATTTCCGTCGATAATTCGAGCTTTGCGTGCAGCAAGACTTTTCCGTTCCACCCTAAAAACCATTCTTCTCTGCCGACCTCCATCTCTCGCCTCTTTCTTTCTCTGTAACAGTTTAGCTTTCATCAGGTACAATTTTTCATCAGAGAAGATTCGAATTTGCAATTCCGAAGAATTTCAGAGTCAAGAAAACCAAGGAAAAGATTGTGTTGTTTCATTAACAGGGAATTATGGTTAGTTTTATTGTGGTTTGAGATGAATTAGGGTTTGATGAAGATGGGTAAATTGAAGAATCGACTGATGATATAATGACATTTAAGGGTTTGTGGTCGCTATTGGGTGGATGAATTGAACAGGGGACTGAATTTCCGTCATTAAATATAGGTTGAGGAATAATTGATTTCTAAAATTAGGTTTCTGTCGATTTTGAAGTTGGTAGTAAAGATGAAATTGAGTATATGCCGCTGTGATTGAATTGCTGTTTTTATAGGATTTGAGCTCTCCTTATCTTCAACTTTGCCATCCCAGATCCGTCCATTAAACCCTTAACTTCAGTTATGGCAGATGGAGATTCTTCATCAGTCGAATCTCTAGCACAGGAGGGTTCTTGCGTTTCTACTTTCCCTATGATGAGTTCGAACAGTCGATAAGTTTTTTCTGAATCATTAATCTGCTTCCGACTACTGCAGAATGTTATGGCGATATTTGAATCAATTTCAGTCCTTAGTGAAGACCCAAAGTTTTCGATCAACACGAATCAGCTGAAATTGCTAATTCTCATAGGGTTGATGAAGTTTCTTCTACAACTGAATTTATTCGTCAATACAAAGAAAATGAAATCGAGATGCAAACCAAATCTGTGAGGAGGAATTGTTAAGGTTGTTCGCTGCAGTAAGTGATGACTCGGTGGATCGACAAACTAACTCGGCTGACTCAGTCCAGGTAAGATTCTGTCCACGTAAAACCTTTTACGTAAGCATTATGATAAGACTCCTTTTCCACTTCTTGAATTATAGAATTTTAGTTGGTATTGATAATTGTGATGGGATTCTTGAACGAATTTACTCCTCCACTTCTTGAATTAAAGAGTTTTAATGGGTATTGGTAATTGTGATTGGGTTCTTGAATTGAAAAAAACGTAGGAATTTCATAAACAATACAAGGCTACTAGATTTACACCTCCAGTTAGCTGCTCTCGAATTTAATTTCTTGAATCTAGGTATTGTCATATCTCTCTGTAGTTGGTTATTTTGATCTTGAATCTAGGTACTGTCATATCTCTATGTAGTTGGTTATTTTGATGTGTAAAGAACAATGATAAATAGGTGGGTTGACTGGTTCGGAAAGGAAGATAATTTGACGGTGTGCACAGCAAAATTGGTCATTCGTGAGGGAAAATCATGCCACCTTATCAATGAACTTCGTTTTGATGTAGAATGGAAAAGGTTATTCTCATCTGTCCTATTTTTATAAAAAATTATCATCTTATCAATTTTTTTAAGTTTCTGACTGATGATTTCTCTAATTTTATGTCATTGCGAATTTGGTGTGAACCTCATGGCCATAGGATCCATCTTCACGTCTGATAGGAGTTAATTTCTTTTGATTTGCTGGGTTTTTGTATGGGCATAAGATTTAACTACTATGAAATCTTTTCTGATATATTTTGATTAAATATTTGGATGCAGTTTCAACCCATTTGAGTTGGTTATCACATGGGTTGATATTTTCTTCAGTTCATAGTTTGTTAATCTTGGATGCGAATCTACTTATGGATGATTTTTGGGACCCTGTTGTTGCTGACCCAGATCTTAATGCGTCGTTGATAAGAATGCGTCAAGTACAGGGAAAAAGAATGTTCTTATTTATGACCTTGGTGGTGGCATATTTGGTGTTTCATTACTGACTATGGAAGAGGGTGTTTTCGAAGTGAACGCTACTGCTGGAGAGACCATCTAGGAGGAGAAAATTTCGATAACAAGATGGTGAATCACTCCCAATGAATCTGTGGCTTATGGAGTAATCAGGACTTGGATTGATTGTTGATGTCTCCCCCGGGATTGAGACAGCTGGAGGGGTAATGACTACATTGATTCCAAGAAACACCATTATTCCCTCCAAGAAGGAGCAAGTTTTATCTACCTACTCAGACACCCAACCTGGACAAGAGGGCAAGAACCAAGGATAACGACTTTATTGGTAAATTCGAGTTGTCTGGAATTCCCTCTGCGCCAGGTGATGTCCCTCATATCACCTTTTGCTTCGACATTAATGCATATGGTATTCCGAATGTGTCTGCTGAGGATAAAACTACAGCGCAGAAGAAAAAAATTACAGTCACTAATGAGAAAGGAAGGTTGTCGATGGAGGAGACTGGGAAGATGGTTCAAGAGGCAGAGAAGTACAAGACAGAGGATGAACATCACAAGTAGAAGGTCGAGTCAAAGAATGGTTTGGAGAATTATGCTTATAATATGAGAGATACAATCAATCACAATAAGAGTACCGGGAAGTTGGCCGTTTTTGACAATACGAAAATTGAGGATGCTATTGAATTTTCTATTTAGTGGCTTAATACCAAACATCTTGCAGAGGCGAAGGAATTGGATGAAAAAAACGAAAGAAATGAGAGAGTGTTAGCACCACCTGACAAGAATAATATTGAGGATGTTATTGCATTGCTATTCAGTGGCTTGAACAACCAGCTCGCAGAGGCGGATGATTTTGATGACTAGATGAAAGAGCTGAAGTCTTTGCAACCCAATTATTGCTAAGATGTATCAAGGTGGTGCTGGAGCTGAAGCGGATACAAAGCCATGATCAGCCTTTCAACCAATTATAGGAGGATAAGACCCTGACTGGGTACCTACTTATAATCTGGTCAGGTAATCTTGGTTTGCTTTCATTTCGAACTGCTTCATGCGCAGGGGGAGAGGCGAAAAGTTAGTAGTAGGAGACGGAAAAATTGATATTCCCCTGGTCATTGATACATGAAAATTTAATTGGGGGGGGTGGGGGGTGGGGGATAAATTAGTTGTATTTATGGTTTTGCTGACTTGACTATGCATGTTGGGCACTCATGGGAACAAGAGGTGCTAGCCTAGGACACTACTGAGCACACGTATATATACTTTATATTTTATGGTCATGTGAAACTTCTGTTGACAAAGTCAAAAGGTCCGCCGGCTAATCACCGGGTATTATTACACGAAATTACTGATCGAACATAGACTCTGTAATCAAAGGCGCACTAAACAAAAATCCCATGTGATGTGGCGAGGCTAAGCAAAGGCATACTAAATAAGAATGCGTAGCCACACCAAATAAAAAGTTCTAAGCGACGGGGGGAAGCGGAGCCGCACCTAATCAAAAATCCTAAGCGACAGGGCAAGGCGAGTCACACCAAATCAAAAATCTTAAGCGACTGGGCTTCGCTCCACCAATCCAATAGATGGTTCAAAATCTTATTAATAGGGAAATAAAGATTTTAAAATATTCGAATTTCCATAAAAGGAGGATTTTATACTGAAAATATTTCCATGTTTTAATTTTTATACAAAAAAAACGTTAAACTAAAAAGATAACAAAAATAAACGTAAAAATTCTTTCACCAATTTCCATATTTTTATACCAAAATCATAATCTAAAAATCTTATTAATTTCCATATATTAGTTTTTATAGAAGGATTAATTGGGGGATACTTTTATTAATTGGGGATATGAAATAATAATGTTACTGTTCATAACGGCATGGTTTTCTACACAAAAAATAATAATTTACTATGCTGGTATGAACAGTACGGTACTATTCATATCCCCCAAATAATAAAAGTATCCCCCAATTGCATGTTCTTTTTATACCAAGTTGTTTTTTTCTTTCTTTTTAAATCTTGACCGTGTATATACGGTTTGAAAAAAATCATGAACTAAATTTTCCTAATATGTTTTAAAGAAATTTTGCTCGTTTTACCAATCAAATAACACCACCCTTGGTTGGAAGCCGAGCAACAAGCTGAGCTCCCACCCCTTTTTGGTTATATTAGTTTTTTTTTTCCGTTCTCAGGGGTGCAGCAAGATAACAATGCGAAAGATTGTCTTAAATTATAGATGCTCTATTTTCTTTACCATACAAGACAAATAAACTTCGTAACACCTGTGATGGTTTTCTTGATGATTATGAGTTTATGAGGCACGAGTTTACGTCATAATCATCGTCTTTATCTCTTTCTTTTTTTTGATTTACATCATAATCTCTTTATAAATTACATTCTAATACTGCTTTATACTTATTTCAATCTTTCTCTTTCTCTTTCTCATTTTAGTTTTTTTTTTTTTCGTTTCTAATGGTGATCTCTTCTCACTTTTTTAGCACATAACAGCACACATTCTTAAGCCATTGATGTCGACATCTTAGCTTTCACGTCAATGCAAATATTAATTTTCTTAGATTCCAAATCGTGATCGGGGAGAGGCGAAGCCGAGCCACACCAAATCAAAAATAGATGGTTTTTGGGTCCGCCCGGTGCGTAGCACGAGCACAAAATCTAGTTTGTATAATTAAGGAAACAAATATATTCTTCGTTCCTTTTAGCTTTCTTTTTTTATTTCCTATTTACAATCCCATAACAATTTTTTGTATTTTTTATTACTAACGTTTTTATTGAAATAAATTAGGCAAGTAACTAAGGGTATGCATGCAAACTACCATGGTCTCCTCAATATTTTGACAAAGTCAAAGCGGATTGTTTTTTTGAAACAGAGGGAGTATTATTTATATGTCCTTACTTTTGAAACCCAATAAATATATCCTTATACAACAATAAATATGTCCCTCCTTTTTAATAACTTTATCCATTTAAAATCCTGGCATTTTTAGGGGCGACCCCAACACAATTAGGGACGACACTAAAAGACAAAAAAAGGTCACCCAAACGTAAAACTAAGCTACCCCTTATCCGCGATTTTTCGAAATGGCAACTATGCCCTTACATAATCGTTACCCAAAACAACAATCGGTAGGTAAAAAATAATCGGTAGTTTAAAATTAATCATTATCTACCGATTAATGTATGGATATTTCGGCTAATGTTCCCTTTTATAATCGGTAGTTAATTGGACCTGTAAACCTACCGATTGTAAGTTCAACCTTGACCAATAGGAATTTTAGATTTCTTTATTTCCACAATCGGTAGTTTCATGATGTTTATTGCCTACCGATTGTACAATCGGTAGTTTCATAATGTTTATTTCCGATTATGGTAATAGCCCCAAATTCGAAATTTTCAAAAACCAATAGGAATTTTAGATTTCTCTATTTCCACAATCGGTAGTTTCATGATGTTTATTGCCTACCGATTGTACAATCGGTAGTTTCATAATGTTTATTTCCTCCCGATTAATAGCCCCAAATTCGAAATTTTCAAAAACCAATAGGAATTTTAGATTTCTCTATTTCCACAATCGGTAGTTTCATGATGTTTATTTCCTACCGATTGTACAATCGGTAGTTTCATAATGTTTATTGCCTCCCAATTATGGTAATAGCCCCAAATTCGAAATTTTCAAAAACCAATAGGAATTTTTTATTTCTCTATTTCCACAATCGGTAGTTTCATGATGTTTATTGCCTCCCGATTATGGTCATAGCCCCAAATTTAATTATTTCAAAAACCAAAGCTAGGAAGAAAAGAACATAGTCACAATCGGTAGATAATTTTTTTCTTCTAAACTACCGATTATGAAGGGACATATAAGTATTTTCAACATATTTTGTCATTTTGTGTCGCCCCTAATTCTTTCGGGGTCGCCCCTAAAAATGCCAGGTTTAAAATTAGATTCCTTTAATACCCTCACCCATATAATTTTTTTTTTATTTCAAAATGGAACAAATTTCTTCCTCTACCACTTCACCACCACTACTAGCACCACCACCACCACCACCACCATTCGACTACCATTCCACCACCACCATTCAACGACCACCACCTGCCAACCACCACCACCATTAATATTCCACCACCGCTCCTTCATCATCTCCATTACGTCACCACCAGTCTTCCACCACCACTAGTCCGTCGCCGCCACCACCACTAGTCCGACGCCACCGTCACCACTGGTTCAGATATTTTTGTATCAACGACAATAGTTGATCCAAACAAAAATAGAGCCAACAATAGAAGTTGGTCCAATATAGGGGATCGACAATGATAATTGATCCAAAAAAAAAGGATCAACAATTGAAGTTTATCCAATTTAAGGGATCAACAATGGTAGTTGATCCCCTAAATTGGATAAACAATGAAAGTTGATCCATGTAAATGGAGTGAATTTGGCGTGAGTCGGACACACATCACCTGACATAGAGTCAGCCATGCTACCATTGCACCACAAGTTCAACATTGGAAGAAATTTACATGATTTAGACTTCAAGCATGATTATACTTATCCAAGGAAATATTGTCAACAATAGGAGTTGAAAGGATCAACAACAGTAGTTGATCCCATAAAAAATTGGGTCAACAACAACAATTGATCCCATAAAAAGATAAAAACAACAACAATTGATCCCATAAAAAGATAAAAACAACAACAATTGATCATCACATGTAGCTTCATAAACAACAACAACTTCAAAACCAAGCTCTCCATTTGAAGCTAAACAAAAATCTGACTCCAACCCCTCTGTAATCTTCTCATCACCTATAACAACCATCAAAACCCATCTATAATCAATCAACATCATCTTCTCAGATTCTAATCTAGTACCTCCACCAATAACATCACCCATTCCTGCAATTACTCCACCAATAGAAACACCCATCATTGTTGTTCTGTCAAGTTGATTGGTATTAAAGATTGCATCTACCTATTTTCAAAATCGATTTTCAAACCATCTCATTTATTTTCTAGATCTGAAAATTGAAAACATAATTATAAATATGAATCTTCAACTCGAAAAGATGAAATCGAAAGGAAAAAAAAAACCGATCTCCGAATCTGGTTTCGAAAATCAATTTTTACCCTACGAAGATGGAGAACAATTATAATAAGTTACAAATCAGTTGATCATAAATTGATCTCTGAATCAGTTGATAAATCGATCAATCTCCGAATCAGTTGATACAATTGAAAATCAGTTGATAAAACTGAAAACATAATCATAAATCGATATTCGAATCAGTTGATTCAAAACATATTAACGATAATAGATCTGTTCATATTGGTGGCGGAGGTAACAGAGGTGTTGGTGTTGGTTGTGGTGGAGGTAATGAAAATGGTGGTGGGAGGAAAGATGAAGTGTTTTTCTGTTTTGTATGTTTTGTAAATTAAAGAAGAAGGAACGATGATGGAAGGTTAAAAGAGGGACAATAATTTCTGTTTTTTTTTTAATTTCAATTTTGCCATCAGGCATATTTTTGAAGTCTGTTAGGGATATTTGTGAAGGCCTATCAGAAGGAGGGACAATAATTAAATTTCCACAAATGAAAATGCTACAAAATAAAATAAAATTGCTAATTAATAAGAAAAGAGAGTATCTAAAACATTAATGAGGACGGATCCGTTAACAGACTGAATTTTTACAATATCTAACAGTGCCTCAAAGCCATTAGATATGCCAAAATAGATGGCTGGGATTCGATCAATATATCTGACAGATTTTGGGTAACCCATAACCCATTTTCCTTTTGTCTCTTCGTTAACTCTCTCTCTCACCTCGATTCTGCTCATGTTTCCATCATTCTTTCTGTCTCTCTTCGAAGTATTATTTTGGCTTAATACTTCTCACAGTTCCTATGATCCTTTCTAATATTTTCTAGAAATCAATCAAATAGATCTCATCATACTGGGAAGGTCCGGTTGCATTGAACAATGAAAATCCATCTCAACACTATATCAGAACATCAAACAAAATGAAAATATTAATTCACTTCGTATTTATCAAAATAACCTATGATGGAAATGATTAAAGGATATTGGTTAATGAAGATGAAGACATAGGTACAGATCTAGTTTTCAAGATTAGTGTATGATCTTCACGGTACAATCAAATGGCTAACAAAAGGATATCTTAGAGATTTCCCCTAACTTTAATTAATCTGTGAAGATCTTTATTTGAATGATTTAAACAATCACTAATCATTTTGCATTTTTTAACTCTTCTCTTTAGGTTCTGTTACTTTTGTTCATGGTAATTTTGAAGATGGAAAAGGTTTTAAGGAAATGTTGAAGAGGAGAGAAAGTTGACTAAAGAGTAAATGGGTTACGGGTTACCCGTAATCGATTAGATATATTGATTGAATCCCATCCATCTATTTTGACATATCTAATGGTTGAAAGGCATTGTTAGATATTGTAAAATTTCAGCATGTCAACAGATCCGTCCTCAACATTAATATCGAGGTGATTCTTATTTTTTATGCTTCAATTTTTTTTTGAGTGATTGAGGATAATTAGAGATGAAGAAAGGAAATGTAGAGACAAGAAAGAGAACATCTTAGAGGGATTGTATTGATAGACAGCCACCATATTACATATAAGAGTATGCCTTATATACAACCATGGGTAAACCCTGACTATCTAGTTGGGCCGCACACCTATGGGCCATAGGCCCTACAACACTCCCCCTTGTGCGGTCCAATAGAACTTCATATGCAGTGCTTCACATATAGTGCTTCGAGTGTAATTCTTCAAATGTCGTCCTCTTCTTAATGACTTGTGCCGAAATCAATTGCCTCATTAAAACTTTGACAAGGAAAAACCCAGTGGGATAAAACCTTGGTACAACTGTTCACATGTAGTACTTCACATGTTATCTCGTACTTTACATGTTGTTCATCACATGCAATACGATTTTCAAAGATCGACGAGTCTAAGTTAATTTCCTCGTTAAAACTTCGTCAGGGAAACCCAAAGGGAAAAAACCTGAACTAAAGAAAAGAGTACAATATTAACTAAACTTAGAACATAGTTGGATGTGTATACGTTGCCTCATTAAAACCTTGACAAGGAAAACCCAGTGGGATAAAAACTTGACGAAGGGAAAAGAGTACAACGTGACAGATGCAAGTAAAGGTAACCTGTTGCAAATGATCACTTTGCTCTGTTGAAGTAGAATAGTTGCTTCACAACTTCTAAGGAAGAAAATCCACGTAGGAAAAACAATAGTCTTACCTAGGAAATTACATTCCCGGTGTTTGTTGTTGTCTCATCAAAAACCTTGACGAGTAACAAAACCATGTGGGAAAAAGTAACCTCGGTGAAGGAAAAGAGTTCAACACACAATTAGATTCTCCCCCTGATGTCAGACAATTTTCATTAGTCTAATGTAGTCAAAAGGAGTTTATCGCACTTTAATTTGGTGACTTGAATGTTTATAAGACCCTGTTGTTGATTCTGGAAGTTACGTTGCTAAACGGACTATCGTGTTTCGTTTCTTTGATTCAGATATTTTCAGTAATAGCAACGCGATCTTTATGTCTGCAACATTCAACATACTTGATGTTTTTAGTGTTGTCTCGCTAAAAACCTTGTCGAGTAACAAAACCCTTTGGGAAAAAACTATTCTCGATCGAAGGGAAAAATAGTACAACACAACTTCAATTTCGAAGTAAAATATGTCTACATCATATCCTTGGATCCTCCCCCTGATGTCGGAATCTCCCCCTGACTACTTTCAGAGTTTTTATAGACAGTTCCTTTAGTCATATATTTATTTCGAAACTGAATATCGGTAATAACTTAGGAAATAATCTACCATATCTCCCTCTGATTACTTTTGTTGGATAAGATATTATTGTTCCTTCATAATCAACAACTTTTGGATTGCACTTTAATTAACATTCCTTTTAATGTCTTTGCAGGGATAAAACAAATTTATGTCAATGGTTACTTTTAAGTACATGATTACATTCACTATACCATTCCAATGACATTGCGTTGGCGCTGAGCTATATCTAGCTAACAAGTTCCTTGAGGATGCAAAATTTTATCGAGTACATTATTATACTAGGTACAAAAATGCATCTATTGTACTTAGATATGGGAATTTCATCTCCCAACACATCTTTGTCATATTCCTTTGGACGAAATGGTTACTTACTTACATTTGAACCTCGACTATTCATGGGAGTGCTATCAGGATGCATGTCTTTGTTAAATTGCCTGAAAACTTTAGACATATGCAAACTGGTGGAATAATATACCACAAGCTCAGTATTCGATTGAGCTTTCCCTAGATTTTTCATCTCAAATTCGGATTTTAAATTGCTTTTAAGGTCTCTTATCACGTCAAGAGTACACATCATGTCTGTACCATCAACATAAATAGGCACAATTCCAAATCAGGAACTTTCTTATGAACATGCAAGGAAAAATAACTTACTTGTCTATCCCCTCCAAATCAAATAGTCACTTAGACGGGTATACCACATCCGCATGATTGCTTCAATATATAAGTGAGCGTTATATCTAACTGTAAACGCACTCTGTGGTTCAGAGTCATTTGATTTTGGAAACAAAAGTCTATCGAGCACTTTTGTAAATATCTTCTATCTCTTGATTCTTTCAGAGATATGTAACAACCACATACATATGCTGCATTTCAAGTCCTTTTGAAAGTTACCAAGCTGACTAAGTAGCGGAACTGTATAACGTTCATTATAAGAGAACAATTCTAGGGCTTTGTGAGAAATCTCATGCCACAAGGCGAGTCTTTGTACTTTAAGACTACTTTATTCTCACTATGCTTTATGGCAAATTAATTATGTATGTCCAATAAGTTTTACAATTGGTTGGTTAGCACTACCACACCAAATACCCGTATATTTGCCAAAGAACTAAGTTCTACCTAGATTGTGTAGGCCAAATATGCTATTTATTTGAAATTAATCAAAATAAAGCATGGTTCAATCTCATTGTGCTCTACTTCTGAAGCCATTATTTATGGATTATATCATCACTTTGCACGCATGATCCTTCCATTGACTCATATGCATTCTCATAATCCGTCAGCATTTCATTGTTCTCTAGAATCATTTAAAACTTCGGAGCGTCCTCCAGTATTGATTCATGGACATAGTCAGAGACAATAAATGAGATGATTTCATTGATGATACAAATTAGGTTGTGCCTTACTCATCTACTTCCTTTCTAGGTGAGCATTGATCGAACCTAGTGGTGTCTCCATCTTTCTTTATGGAGCCATGGCCTTAACTACACTTCCACCAAGTGTAGTTGCAACACCTTAGTCTATGGTGTACCCCATACTGAGGATTTCTAACCTTGCAGGAATATTTGCAGCTAGTATGTGTGATCTTGTCACTTTAGCGACATCAATGTATATTCTGAAAATCGATTATTCTTTGTCAGTTCACATTTACATTTGTGGAGTATAAGAATCAACATGAGACATAGTGGGAACATATCACGATAATTCCTGTCGTTCCCTTAGAAAATACGTTTTCTTATCTCCCCCTTAACGACGGGAAGACTGTCTCATTAAAGTGATAACCCGCAAATCTAGTGGTAAGAGATCTCCTGCCAAAAGTTTTAAAATGTGGATAATTGTTGGGAACTCATTTACAACGTAACTACTTAACAGTTTTGAACACCCATCATAGAACGATGTGGATTCGTAATGGCACATATATAGTGCAACCAAAAATGCGTAAGAACACGAATGTCAGGCTTAAATCCAGTTACCAACTGGTACGCAGAAAAGGTTGACTAATATTGGGTTCTAAAAACGAATTAAGTAAGATGCGTGTAATATTGCATATCCCCAAAGCAATAAAAGATAGGTTTGTACGCATAACCTATTCCTTAGGCACCATCTGTAACCTTTGATGGTAGCCTCTGCGAGACCATTGGATATAAGATGATCTGCATTGATCCTATTAAACATGCAATATTCATCAAGTCCTTTTGATGTAAAGTTCTCTAGCATTAACAATGGTGGTTAACCTTTGCACTTTGCATTGTATAATATGTTCTAATAGTTTTCAAACGCAAATTTCTTGGGAACTATAACTAGTCCAAAATGTCAAAACATTCACCAGATCCATCAATCACTTTAATGGTCCGCATTCTACATGAATGTTTTTCTAAAGTTCACCTTGTTTGCTTTGTAATATGGAATTTTTACCATTTGCATCTTAGGATGGTCTCGATCCTGTTTTACTGAAGACTTTGTAAAAATGAGTGATATGCTCTCTTACTTAAAAGCATAATGTGAGGGAGGAGGGGGTTGTGCATCTAGTACTTTAGAAAACACTTATTGAAATATATGTCATTACTTCGCATTCTGTCAATATTGTTCCCATTTTTGTTCACTCAAATAAAGTGATGTTCGCATGATTCCTTTCAAAACGATCATCATGTCACAACCAAAGTTGCTTTATGGTTATGCCCAAAGCCTCTGTGAGTCGATTTCCAACATTTCATCGTTGGAATCAATATGGGTTCAATAATCCAAATTAATACTATAGTGATTTACATTTAACTAAATTGACTCATTAGTCTCTATAAAGTATGTTTCCTTCAAAATACTTTAGTGACTATAAAAGATGCAATCAATTACATTCTCATCATTTTGATGTTCCACATGATATCCATTTGCACGGGTTACTTGGGAATTCAACAAGGTGTGATTATCTCTTGGTACATCTAGAGATTTTGCTACGTCTTTGTTCAATCTTGAAGAAAAAAAATGAGCAGTGCTGCGCTCGATAAGATAGTCTATTGGACAGGAAAAGTTCTTGTTTCTATTAAAGTTGATGTGAAAATTGGTTGTTAATATAATATACCAACACCTATGACTAGGTGCATTTCCAACTCTTTCATTTATGATGGGAGCTAGAGTTACATTTTAGCTTCATCCCATATTCAGTTGACACATGTACTTTGGTGTCATCAGTACTGGGGAAATAAATACATCTTTGTCTCGTTATATATATGTCCCTTTTTCACATGCTTTATATGAGTCATTACGTCTAACCCTCATTCCTTCGGGGTTCTTTCCATTTTCAATTTTGCTACATTTAGCTTAATTTGAGAAAATTCTTTATCTCAATAGGCCAAGAGAATTTCACTATATTTAGCTTAATTTGAGAAAATTCTTTATCTCAATAGTTCTCTTGTTTTCATACTTCCACATGTACTGGTTTGTTAGTATCATGGATGAAGTAAAGAAATGGAAATTTTCTGACTCATATCATATTTTGTGAGTTCTTCCACAAAAATTAGAATACATGTGATTTTATTTGAACGTATCTTTTGAAATTACTGACAGAATAATAGTCGAGTAAGTGGATTACATTCCACGAAACGTTCGAATTTTGGGAGAAAAATATCGAGTATAGAATAATGTTCCAAGTACTTCTAAACCCCAAATAAATGCATTGGAATCGAGTAGGTACAACCAATTGAACAAAAGAAACCATTTAACCATAGCCAATATCATATTCAAGAGAACATGATAACAGTAAGGCCAAAATTATTAATGATCGAGATCATCAATCATAATTTAAATTGACCCCTTATATACCGTGGAATTATCTTAAGACAAAAATAAACAAAACTAGGCATGCTCTAAAAACAAATAAATAAGCCTAACAAGTTTTCAATGTAAAATCCACGTTATAGTTCCGTACCTCATACTTTGGTTCCCGCAGTATATAGTCAGAACCGGAACAACATTGGTCGTGCACGCCCCGGAACATAAACTCATTACTGGAACAGGCGGGTCCGTATAGGCCAGGCAGTTCCGGATAAGGAATAGTACCGGTTTGACTCGGCTGAAACAGTACCTGTTTGACTCGGCTGGACACGAACGGAAAGAGAGAAGAGGAAAAAAAAATTCCCTTGATTTTCTTCCTCCGGAAACAACGCGAACACATTAAAAATAAATCTGATTTTCTTCCTCCTCCTTGTAACGTGATCAGACGGGATTGCTAACAGATTCTCTCTCACGGGAAGGATAGTACATACACAACCAAATAAATCAATGATCATAACCCCAATAATGATATCATATTCATGATAGAAGAGAATCACGCAAAAGAAATTGTAACCGCAAAATATGAATGCAGACGCATGTGATGACAAACCATAAAGGTGAAAAATGAACAGTAAAGAAACCAAAAACGGATATCATTTTCAAATACCATATAGAGTCACAAACCTATTGCCCAGAAGTCATGTGTCACAATCACCACTATTAGCGTCATATTCATGTCCTCATTATCATAGTCCATACGTTATAGGTAATCAAGAAGTACGTAATTTGCAATCAAACAGTACGGAGACGTGTAATAATACTAAACGTACGTTGCAAAAAAAAATGTGGAAGAAACATTACTGTTTATTGATTTACAGAAGTAAGGATTCATACATAATTAGAGAACAAAAGACAAATTGATTATTTTTATCAAAAAAAACAAAAAAAAAAAAACAATAATGGTGGGGTACGTCAAAATAAATCAAGATGAACAATCAAAAACTAAAATTAAAATAGTCTTCTCATGTTCTGTATAAGATGAGTTAACAATTATATATACGATACAAGCAATCAAGCATGTCATAGTAATCATTCGTAATAACCAGTCATGGTTTAAAATGTAATAAAATATTTACAATCATAAAAGACAAAATATTTGATGGAGACATTCGACAAAATCAAGCACATGCATATAATTTGTGGTAAACAGACATATAATCATGGAGAAAATCAAACTACCATTCATATTCATATATATCAATAATAATGGGTCATACATAACACATAAAATAAAGATGGCATATGACAAACAAACATCATCTACTGATCAAAGTTCTAAAAAAAATATCAAAATATGGTGGACAAAATACTATATTTTACATACACAAGAGGCCATCGAGTCAGATGAAAGACAAGCCATATACATCGAACATGTTATCCTAATTTCATAAAGCATAATAAATCAATTGAAGTAATCAACCTGACAGATATCTTTCTCTTTCACAGACCAAAGAAAAATTGAAAAATAGGAAAAGATTTAGGGATACCTCGAAGGCGGTGCAGTTGATTGATCAGGAACCAAAAATCGATGATAATCATAAAGTCCGTGATCGGCTGATTAGAGAAAAAAAATTCTTTTTTCGGCGTCGGTTGAGCATCGTGGTGATAACGTGATTGAGGAGAATTAGAGATGAAGAAAGGAAATGTAGAGACAAAAAAGAGAACATCTTAAAGGGATTGTATTGATAGACAGCCACCATATTACATATAAGAGTATGCCTTATATACAACCATGGGAAAACCCTGACTATCTAGTTGGGCCGCATACCTATGGGCCATATGCCCTACAACATTGAGGTGATTTTCCTAAGTAGTTGATTATAGTCAAAATTTAAAAAATTCGTTATTTTTTCGAGATCAGTGAGGGCCGATAGACTTTTAAGTACTTCATTGTGAGAGGAGTGTATAGGATGATGAGGTGCAAAGTCCTCACCTCGTGCAAGAAAGTAATTTATATTTGATTTGAAGTGACATTGAAATTATGATCCATGGTTATCCTGGTTTATTCTTTTTCTAGTGTGTTCTTTGTGATCTTGCTTTCCTCATTTCAAATTCTACGTTCTATTTTCTTAGTTCTTTCCCTAATTTTTATTTTTGGGTTCCTATTCATTTGGTTTTCAATTATTTTATTCTCTCATGTTAGTTTTTTTTTTTTACCTTTCAAATTTGATTCCTTCTTCGTTGCCTTTTTCATGCGTTTTCTCCATCTGGAATTAGATGGAGCAGGTGGTGGTCCTTTGGATTGGTTTGAAATTTTTGTAGCATCTTTTGGTTTGTTTGGGCAATTTGTTCTTCGATCTGATCATCCAAATCCTTTTTATTTTCTTCCCGTCCTTTTCCGTGTCTCTTTTTGGTTTAGCTCATTGTTATGGGGCTGGGAACCCATGTCCCCTTATTGGGTGTGCCCTCGTGTCCCTCCAGTCGTGTGCTTCCATGTGGCATTAATTTTCTTCCCATATATTTTGATAGTTGGGTGATCTCGTTAATTCGAGAAACATAAAAGATTTTCCTTTTATAGCATAAAGCCATTACCGAACGAAATCCAAACCTTTATCTCCTTGTTAATCAAGATAGTTTTCACCGAATCAAAAAAAAAAAAAATCACACAGAAATCATATAAAAAATTAATTCAATAGATTTTTTTGTGACTCTTGATATTCCGATTGCTCTTCGAAAGTAACTTTCTTATCTTTAGTTATCAAAATAGTCAGCCAAGTTCAGTAAATTTAAAGTTTGCAATCGTATATAAATTCTTTATTGGTTAATATGATGGAGGATTTACATCTACCGACACTTTTTAAATCCGAATACCACAATGAACGCATACGTTAGAGTTATTTGTAGGACATGAAGGTGGTCATGGTAACTATTCGTTCGGAAAGAACTTTTTCTTTTATTTTTTGTTTTGATCAAGTTGAAAATAACTTTGACAATCACTATTCTATGAAAAATCCAAATTAAAAAATAAAAAATTGTGTAAAAGGGGAAAATTGTATAAAAATAGACTAGAATTTTGATAAGATGAATGAAAATTAAATGTTAAGCTCGTATTTACTTGTGTTTTATCTACTGCAACTGATTCATCACAAGATTTAGATAAGGATGAACACTACTAGGGATAAAAGAAGAAGAAACAAGTTTTGATTTTGGTTTGGAAATGACTTTATTCTATAAAGAGAAAGCATTTAATACAGAGTATTTTATTCCCAAATTAAAGATATCATATAACTACAATTATATGGCATGGAAATTTAGTGCCAAATGACAGCATATTATTGAAGGACATGAGGGCACACTGAAACAGGGGACATGGGATCCGTGCCCGTTATGAGTTGTTAGTCCTGTTTTAACTTATTTCTTTTATTTCATCTCGTTGTTTCCCTTTTTTTTTGTCTCTCTTTTGATCCTTGGAGGTTTCGATTCTAGATTCTCGTTTTTTCTGAGTGGGTGGCATAGTTTAGAGAGACTTTTCATGGTCGGCTAAGGAGGATAGAAACATGTGGAACTGAATTAATTGTTTTGGACAGATTGGATCAACATTCGAAGATAAAGCAAGTTCTACATTTGGTTTATCACATCAAGTTGAATACTTCAAATATAGAAGATGTTTTTTTTGCATATTGGAACCATTTTGAGGATTTCGAAGAATGTTAACACTCACAATGAAGGCGTAAAAAAGAACTAAGATCAAGTGGGAAGGGAGAGTAGGTTTTTTTTTTTTTTTTAGTCAGAAAAGCCAAGTGGCTTTAATTTTTATTAGATCGAAAAAAAAAAAAAAAAAAAAAGAAGGAGGGCTAGGACTGACCTCCAAAGAGAAGAGAGAAAACAAAGCAAAACAAAAAACAAAAGGAAGTACTAAGAAAAACCACTACACATCAGGGAGGAAACCAAGTTTCCTCACACCAAAGCCCACGAATCAAAATGGACGTTTCAGAATCAGACCTATTTGACGCATCATGCTATCAAGTTTAGCTTCCCAACGCCTACGCTGACCTATGGTTTTTAGCTCCCCACTTGGCCCGGCATAATTTTGCTTAACATACTCCCTCCGAAAAGATTGATCATTTAAAAACTTTAGTTGCGTATCGAAATTTGTCATGACACAAAATATTTCCTTCTCTACTAAGGATAAGCAAGGCACCTTTTGGTCTGGCGAAAAGCGTTGTACAGGCTCCAACACCTCTACAGGCGTGCTACCATCTTGGTTAGCCACCTCCTCCTCACTAGTCCGTATATGTTCTCCTATATCCTGATCTTCTTGAAGAACACCAAATTTGTTAGGAGATAAAATAGGATTTTCCTTTCTTTGTTTACTATCCACCTTTTGACCGACAGTAGCCTTAGAGGCACTCGGAATACTCCCAGCTAACACCTCCCCTTTTTGACCGGACGAGGAGACTCCAGCCTGTTTAGCTTCATTGAGTACTCCCACTGAATGTTGCACTTTCTTTTCTGGCCAACAATTAATAGTGGTACCAGCATCTTTAACAACTCCCATCAAAGCCTGTATTTTAAATTAGAAAAAGATAATAAAAAAAAAGGGAGAGCAGGTTAGCGTGACCATAAGTATCGCAAATTCTTGCGAAAAAAGATGATCTTTGATAAATTCGATATAAGAAAAATGGAGTATGAGCCTAGTTCTAGGTGATTTGAAAAATCTGAATACCACCATTATTAATACTAAGTATGATTCTCAAGATAATAGCCATTTTGGGATGTAGTTGTTACTGTTGCAAGTGGTATAATTCATACTCTTGAAAAAATTGTTGCATCACTATAAGAAAAATTAAGTTTCTTTGTCATGATATTTATGGATCATTTGCATGAAAAATGGATGAATGGTATCTGATTTATGCATCAAAAAATTGATGCATTTTATGTGTGCATCCAATAAAAAAAATGAATGTATGTTTGTAGTTACCTAAAATCTGAGAGAGGTTAAAAGTGGGATTCTAGGGTTTCTGAAATTGATTTACGGGAGGTTGAGAAAGAATAGTCTTCGCCGAAACCACGTACAGTGGCCGTTAAAAGGCTTCTTCAGTCACAGGGAAGAGATTTAGGGCTGGTCTTAGGGAGGGAAGCAGATGAAGAGAGAGATCAGAGAATTCTAGGATTTGAAGAAGAATTACTCTGAGAGGTTATGAGAAAGATCGTAGGTTGGAGAAATGGATGGCCTATTTATAACTGAATTCTCTAATCTCAGGTCGGTGAAGATAAGGATTGCTTTCCATGCCGTGTGGAGAAATTCTCCCATCTCTTCAGGAATAAAGATAAACTAGGCCGAGTTTATCTCATTATTTCACAACCTTTACTCTCTTTTGCAGTGAGAAATAAGTCGGGTATTTCTCACACATACCGTAGACCGCCATTCCAAAACCCTAATTATTATCCCCCCATTTGTGTGAAACTAAGTCAGCCTCTGTTATGACGTGTTGAGAGAGAAAAATATTCTCTTTAGCCGAGTTGGCCGAGATAGAGAGATATTCTCCGATTTATAAGAGTGACTAGGATGAGTCACGTGAAAAGGCATGGGATGCCTCAGAATTTGTGTGGATAGGAGACTCGATTCCTACATGAGGCTCGTGCCTACCACGGGGAATATTCATCCTAATCTGAGATTTCCCGAGAGATTTGAATCTCTTTGAAATCTTGAAGAGATATTTGAATCCCTCCGAGATTCGGAAGAGAGATTTGAGTCTCTTAGATATTTTGCAGAGAGATATGAATCTCTCCGAGATTTTGCAGATAAATTTAAATCTCTCCGAGATTTTGTAGATGGATCAAAATCTCTACGAAGATTTTCATAACGGATCTGAATCTCTCTGTGGTCAGCTGAGACTCATCCTTGAGAGAGAGAAAAGGCTCTGTACACCCGATTAATGCCTCTATGAGACTTTGGCTCACTTGTATTTGACCAGTGTATCTTTCAAAAATGTGCTAGGAATCAATTGTGTGTCCATATGATGGGCCAACAAGACCAGTGTATCTCGAAAGGATTTTCTAGGAGTCCGTCGAAAGGGACAGGAGGCAGAATAACCAGCGGATATCGCGGGGATATCCTATAAGTTATTCAAAAACCTCAGTAAGTCAATTCAGAGCCTACAACAGGCATGACCAGCGTATCTTGCGATGATGTACTAGGAATCAGTCATTGATCTCAAATAAGGTGAGTCGTGCTTACAAGAGACATGCATATCTACACTCTAGGTCATAAGTCCGTCGGGGACGTTTTTACGTATCTATAGAGCCTACATGACCAGCAGTATATCTTCGAGGATGTATAATAGGAATCATGGCATCACAATCAGCTCCGTCTCGCGAAGACATGCTGGAATTGTGGATGTTCTGGTTCATAAGTCTACTGGGGACGTTTTACGCTCTATAGAACTTACATGACCATCAATATCTTGTCGAGGATGTGCGCTAGGAATCACGGTATTACGACCAGTAGTGTCTTGCGGGGACGTGTACTAGAAATCATGGATATTGGTGCCTTGAGTACCAAGGGCTTAATCTCTCCCACAAGGCAAAAACACCTTGTAGGACTGGGGGAGATGTATCTTGTCCTTCAGTCATCCTGTACGACTCTGACACATGGGGCAGTTTGTTGAGTTGGTTTTTTCATATAAGAGTCTTTGGATGAGGGGACCGCTAGTAGGCGTCTGGATGAGTAGCGTGTGTCTTGGAGCAATGGTCTCAGATCCCTCCCTTGTTTACTTCAGTGACAGTAGTTGGTTGTGGCTGTATGTCGAGTAATAAAGTTTTATCTAAATTGTTGGCCTCACGTGACTCGTTTCATATTTCTTTTCCCTTGATATATTCGGTTGTAAAGATATTCTCCTTCGACGTATTGGGTGAACTAAGATCCCATCATAAACTGAAGTTGTATGGTCGTTAGTGCAGAGGTGTTGAAACTTTTTGTAATTGCTAGGGCTAGTTCCTCCTATTTCTGACAGAACAGATGTTGAGATAGCATATCGACCAGCGGTTTTGAACCTTCGGATAAGTATGAGCTTTGGCTGAGCATCATCTTTAAAACTAGTATTGTCTGATACTTTGTTGCTTTCTGGTCATGATCCTCTAAAGCAGGAAGAACGACAAGTTATATCTTGGCCGGATATGGTAGTCCGTGAAAGTAGGCGGCTCTGCAACATTTTGATTAGGTCACAAATTTTATGGAGCCTTTCAAAATTTCGCTAAGTTTATCTTGTAGACGACGAAAAGAAAATCCGATACAAAAAGAACTAGGTCAATCAGATACATAATGAAATATTTATAAGTAAAATAGTAAAGTAAACTTCCCTAGTCCCTTGTGATCAAGTTGAGTCCCTTGACCTAAATGAAATTTGGAGCAACTATTCGTCAAAATCTCCAAGTTTAGAGCGTCATATGATCCTTTAGGTCCTTGAGAGTGATAAGATCAGCTGGATGGTTGCTCCTTTGCTTTGTCGTGTTCGTAATGAGCTTTATCTTCTCCGGTGAAGTCGATTGCAGGCAAGATCCCGTCAGTGCTATTCTCAGCAGTTTTAGTACTCCTTCTTTAGGAAGCGTGTACATGATATAGATTTGTTGTCTCCATCCCTTCTGGTAACTCTAAAGGCATTTTCAGATAAGTATGGATGTCGATCTGAGATTTTGCAAGATTCTGTTGAGTCTTCGAATGTTCTCCTTAGTCCTTATCCAACGTTTTCAAGGCTTAACAATAGATTTTCATGAAAATAGGTTACTAGGGCGTTTTTTTATGCATGAAGAGATCCATGTAATTCGGGACGCACTAACCTATTCACTAAGGTCAAACTCGAAAGAGAGAGATCAATGAAACGTTTTTGCGTTTGGATTGGTGGAATCGGCTTCCTTCCTAATTGTGACCATGATTGAGATTTGTAATTGAGTGAACAATCTCCCACTATGGTCACCAAAATGTAGTTACCTAAAATATGAGAGAGGTTAGATGTGGGATTCTAAGGTTTCTGAAAGTAAGTTACGGGAGGTTGAGCTCAAATAGTCTTCGCCTAAACCACACACAGTGGTTATTCAAAGGCTGCTTCTGTCACATGGAAGAGATTTAGGGCTGGTCTTAGGGAGGGAAACAGATGAAGAGAGAGATCAGAGAATTTTAGGGTATGAAGAAGAATTACTCTGAGAGGTTATGAGAAAGATCGTAGCTTGGAGAAATAGATGACCTATTTATAACTGAATTCTCTAATCTCGGGTTAGTGAAGATATGGATTGCTTTCCTGCGGATCAATTCTCTTGTCTTCATCAATATAGATAAACTAGAATGATTTTATCTCATTATTCCACCGTCTTTACTCTCTTCTGCGGTGAGAAATAAGTCGCGTATTTCTCACACGTTCTGTAGATCGCCAGACCAAAACCCTAATTATTATCCCCCCCCCCCCATTTGTGTGAAGTTGAGTCAGCCTTGTGATGACGTGTTGAGAGAGAGAAATATTCTCTTTAGCCGAGTTGGCAGTGATAGAGAGATATTCTCTGATTTGTAAGATTGACTAGGATGAGTCACGTGAAAAGGCATGGGATGCCTCAGAATTCGTGTGGATAGGAGGCTCGATTCTACATGAGGCTCATGCCTACCATGGGGAATATTCATCCTAATATAAGATTTCCCAAGAGATTTGAATCTCTTTGAAATATTGAAGAGAGATTTGAATTCCTCCGAGATTTGAAAGAGAAATTTGAATCTCTTCGAGATTTTGCAGAGAGATTTGAATCTCTCCGAGATTTTGCAGACAAATGAAAAGCTCTACGAAGATTTTCTTAACAGATCTGAATCTCTTTGTGTTCACCTGAGACTCGTCCTTAAGAGAGAAAAGGCTTTGTACACCTGATTAATGCCTCTGCGAAACTTTGGCTCACTTGTCTTTGACCAGCGTATCTTGCATAGTTGTACTAGGAATAAATTGTGTATCCATATGATGGGCCAACAAAACCAGTGTATCTCGAAAGGATGTTTTAGGAGTCTGTCGAAAGGGTCCGAAGGCAGAATAACCAGCGGATCTTGCGGGGATGTCCTAGGAGTTATTCGTAAACATCAGTAAGTCGAGTCAGAGACTAGAACAGACATGACCAGCATATCTTGGGATGATGTACTAGGAATTAGTCCTTGATCTCAAATAGGGTGAGTCGTACTTACATGAGACATGCATATCTCCGCTCTGGGTCATAAGTCCGCCAGGGACGTTTTTACGCATATATAGAGCCCACATGACCAGCAGTATCTCGTTGAGGATGTATACTAGGAATCATGGCATCATAATCAGCTCTGTCTCGCGAAGACATGCTGGAATTGTGGTTGTTTTGGTTCATAAGTCTACTGGGGACGTTTTACGCCCTACAGAACCTACGTGACCTGCAGTATCTCTTCGAGGATGTGCGCTAGGAATCACGGTATCACGACCAGTAGTGTCTCGCGAGGATGTGTACTAGAAATCGTGGATATTGGTGCCTTGAGTACCAAGGGCTTAATATCTCCCGTGAGAGTTGAGTTTTGTCTATGGTCTTGAAATGACGTTTTTGCCCCTTATCCAAATTTCGCCATCTACAGTGTTATTTATGCATCACTGAACAATGTACATGCCTAAAAACAATTATTTTTTATATTTTTCATAAATTTAAATTTCCATATCTGATTATTAGTCGTTGTACAAATCTCTTCAAAAACTTAGTAAAGGGATAAAATCCAAACATTCATTAGTTATATATGTTCTTTTAAGATTTTTAAAAAAAGATTTTAAAATGAGTTTTGTTCACCCACTTTGGAAATCTTTGACATATAGGCTTGTGAATGATATAATGTAACCCTGATTTTTGGTGATAATTCTCATTTCCAGGTAATAACTTAACTTGTAAGTGAACTTTGGGATTAAAGTCAATTTCAACCTATTACATGTTTTGTTTGAGAATTTCTCGGTTGAACCCACCAAGCGTTGGTATGTCAAGTTTGGTTGTTATATTTTAGTGGATAAAAACTCATTTAAAGAGTCTTTTGATTATTTACTAGAGTCAACTTCGTATAGGTTACCTAAAAAGTTACTAGGATATGAGACTTACAAGTATTACGTGAAGACTTTAAAGAATATGAATAAGTAAAGAACTACAATGACGACATCATCCTTCCTCTCGAGGTTAGTAATATTTGACTTGAACTGTTTTATTCCTAACGTGTCTTTCAAGTAGTGCATATTGAAAACATAACTGCGAAGCTGTAAATGATTATACTCTAGTTAGACATAGTATTAAGGAATTACATACGAAGTATAACATCTATCTTTTGAACTTCGTATATAAGACATCGACATAATCGTATGAATGTTATTGTGATTATGTTTGGGTATGGGTGAAGATTTCGTCCTAGGAAATTACATTCATTTAAAGGAAGTACAATTCATAAACTTGTTTTTATGAATCGAAAGGGAAATCGCTAAGCTTATTGGTATTGTTATTCATTGCAAATCTTTGGATTACCAATATGTGTGTTTAGTATAACCGCTCATAACTTGTTTATGTATCTTGGTAAAACTATTCACAATGCCTGACTTTTGTATTGGTATGACTTTTATTAGTGAAACTGATCTTAAGTAATCATCTGAGATGGTATGATCGATATATTGTAATTGGTATGACCAAATCTAAACATTGGGGAACCGGTCCTAGTATGAGGTGCAACCGATCACAAGAATGCGGAATCGATCCTTGTAAGAGGTGCAACAAGTCTTAGTAATTGGTAACCGATCCTATGACTTGTGCAACCGATTACAAGTTAAATACCATAAATATGTGGTAACCGATCCTAGTACCTAGTCAACCAAATTTTGGTAACTAGTGTGACCGATCCTAGTACCCACATGGAGGTAGAACCGAAAATTGTTTTGGTAGAACCGTTAAACCCATGATTGGTGTTTTGATAGGATAATCAATCACACAGTTCTTGGAAATCATATGAACCAATTCTAAACTTGTTTGGAAGTATGGCAAATCGGTTCCAAGATTGTAAATATGAAAAAGGATTTACAAAGTAAAGATGTAGACATACTTTGAACATGTGCAGTAATTCTTATCTTTTATTGTTCAAATATATTCCTTAATAACTAAAGGAGATCCCTGATCGAAATAAATTGAGAATCCTTTAATTAAGGTTTTTAGTTTAATTTCCAGCAATTAAATGCACGTCTTTAGAAAATAAAAATTGGTAATGTGCATATACTAATTGGAGATTTTCTACTGAGATTTCAGTCAATATTTGGATAGAGCATTTCCAGGAATTATGAAAACCGATTTGGACTTTATTGCATATCTTTGAGAATATTCAGTTTTGGAAATTCCTTGGTGTCCAAACTTCCTTGGTCTATAAATATTGAAGTTTGCATTTCGAGCAAACTAATCCTCAAAGCCAGCAAAAACTACCTAGATGTGTTGTTACTGATGGAGCCGTCTATTCGGAGAGGAAAGTACCCTAATTAGGCGAAATCTCATATGACCGCTCGTTTTAAAGACTTATTTAGGATTGAAAAGGTTTACGAGTACCGTCGGTGGGAAATTAGATTATTGTTGTTTATTATTAGTTTTCGATTGATTTGATTGACTAACGGTTGTTGAACTTTGATTTCACCTAGTTTGTTTATGCTTGAGAATCTTCTCTTCTGTTATAAGATTTACTCAAACTAGATTTAAGTATTGAGGGGATCTTTAGAACTGTTTGTATATCTAAAGACGTCTTGTGATAATCCATTATTAACAGACCCCGTTCTGTGTGTGATTGATCACAAGAGATTCAAGTTGTTTGTGTTCAGGTGTTTATTGAAGATCTAAGAAAATTTGAAGACAAAGTAGATTTCTTATTTGAGTTCAGAATCTTTGTTGGGCACAAAACTTGATCGGCTGGAGGGAACCAACTATAATCGGTTTATCTTCGTGATAACCTTGATTGATTAGTTCAGTAGATCGACATCAATACATTTCTTTGTGATTAAGAGTATTGATTGCATAGTCTAAATAATTACTTTGGTAGTTGTTGAATATATTGATATAAGAACCCGACAAATGAGTTTATTGGGATAAACAGAAGAGCCTTTTTTCAAACTCATATCACTTTGTTTGAAAGGAGTTGTTACCGAACAGATTTGTTGTTCCTTTACTGTTTGGAATACAAACCAAAGAAATTGTTCCAAGTGTGTGACTTACTAAAAGTTGGAGGCGTAGGGATACTGAGGTAACTAGGTGAACTATAGGTTTAGTTGCTTGGTCTCAACTATATGAAGTTGGTTTAGATTTTGTATAGTGGATTAATTATGAGAGTATTCAATTCTGGACAAGGTCCCGGGGTATTTCTGCATTTGAGGTTTCCTCATTAACTAAATCTTGATGTGTCTTTTAATTTTCTATTTATAATTGTTTTATTATAATTAGAAGTAAAATACACAAACGTTAATTCCTAATTACTTGATAGCACTCCTATTGTGTTTGGTTAATTCCGAACCTTTTATCAAGTAATCATACTTTGTTGTTGTATTGTCTCGATCTTGTATCCATAGTCAATCAGACAAGTTATCTTGTTGTTATATTGTCTCGGTCTCGTATCCATAGACGATCACACGAAATGTAAAATGATTAGTTATATTGTCTAGACTCAGTCCATAGACAATCACTTTCAGAGAAAGGACTTATAGGTGGAAAAGTTTTAGCTTGAGGTATATTTGGGCAGGAAAACACAAAAGGATCTAACAATATCTGTGTTTGGTGCGATCCATCCTATAAGAAATGAACTCGAGTTCTCATGAATCGACTTCAATTAACGTACCGCCAAGATTTGACGGAACAAAATATTTATGGTGGAAATCTGCTATGAGATCTTTTATTCAATCACGAGACTTTAATACTTAGTTGTTAGTCGTCGATGGTTATAATAACCCGGAAGTAGAAGATTCGGAAACTGAGTTTAAACGCTTAGTGGATTTTTCAAACGAAGAAAAGGCTTTTTCTAAGCAGAATTCAGATGGTTTGAATGTTATTATACATGTTGTAATTCGTGATGTACAACATCATGTATCAACATGTCAAACTTTGAAAAGAGCTTGGGATAATCTTCAGATCGTATTCGAAGGAAATACATCAGAGAAACAAGCTAGACTTCAAACTCTTACGTTCGATTGGGAAAACCTTCGAATGGATGACAACGACACTTTTGAAGATTTTTATATCGAACTCTCTGAGATGGTAAACGCTTCTTTCTCACTTGGAAAGACTATTTTTGAAAACGATATAGTGTGCAAAATTCTCATATTTTTGCCATCTAGATATGATTCTAAGAAGCCTTATCGAGAAGTTCCCTTGTTGGAAAAATAAAGATATTTGATCAGGAGTATTTGTCTAAAAAAAAAAGACAATCTGGCCTATAAAGCTGGTAGAAAGGTTCCGACTCAATGTTCGGAAAACTCCCAAGATTAGGAAGATCAAAAAGCTGAATATAAAGCTGAACTAAATCATCATTTTCTCTTATTACTCAACGATTCAAGAAATTGTTGAGACACCGAAAAACAGAACCTCCTGTGTCAAAAAGGAATCACATTGCTACACGTAAGCATGAAGACACTTATGATGAAAATGATGATATTCCTCAAAGTTACAAACGTATAGGATTTGGTCATATTTCTCCGAATTGCCAAACTAAGGATAACCAATGGAAGAGAAATGCATATGTTGCAACCCTTGACTATTCTCCTAACGAGGATGATCAAGACTATATGGTGGATAATATTGCAACCATTGCAGAAGTCTCTAACTATGAAATTCTTTCAACTCTAGATACTCAAGAAGAGTTTAACCCTACGATTTTCAAAGAAATGTTTCCATGTAAAGATAAATGGACTCAGCTTCTTGAATCTGACATCAATGGAATAAAACCATCGCTTGATCAAATCAAAAGGAGTTTCTGAATGATAAAGAAAAATTAAACAAGCGACTTGAGAAAATCGAGGTCTTTCAATGTTCCGAAAAGGTACAAGTATCTAAACTAATTCTCTACATTAAATGTTGTTAAGATGATATAAGGAAGTTAAAAGCATAAAATCAGAAACTGAGAGATAAACTCAATTGCTTTAGAAAACCATCACCTGATTTTCAGTTTTACCAAAGTTTGCAGTTGGTGATAAAAGAAAGATTCTGTTCAGCTAGAGGAAGACCTAAAAATCCAAATCACAGCATTGGAAAGTCACTAATCCAGCTCTTTTTCCTCTCCATCTTCATGATTTAATCTGTATCCTTTGTTACTTGTTTTGATTCTCAGAATGCCTCATTAAATGTTTGAAAAAGTTTGATTCCCTTTAATGATTATTTCTCTTATAAACTTCAGTTCGAAGATTGAACATCTTGTATCTGCTAGAATATATATGCGTTGATAATTGCAGATTACTCAATGTTTTTTTCTTACATCAAACTCTTGTCAGTTGCATTTTTCATTTCATTCAATCTGAATTCATTTTCTATGTTCTATTACAGTTTATCCCATGGATTGAGTATATTCCAAGAAGGTAAGTTTTCTAGCAAAGATATACTAAAACTGGAAGCAAAAGGTGATGTTATCAAAGGTTAATTTCACCTGTCTTCGTTGCAGTTATAATCAATCTTAGAGTGGGTGAAGCATTATTCATTATCTTTGTTATCTCATTGCTGGTTCTGGTGATGAATTGATGCAGTTGGTGATGGACTGAGACTAGTGGTTGTTGAGATGCAGATGATGATGTAATGGCTAGTAGTGGTAGTGGTTTCTGCAGATAAGTAGGTGTCTGAACTGAAGGAATATTGAAGCTAAGATGGGTCTGTTGGTGGTGATTGAACTATGATACTCACAAGGAATGGATGGTTAAGACTAGTTTTTTCATTCTTGTATATGTAAAGATTTGTTGATATATTTTCAGTGTTTTAGCCTGAATTTAGCCTGAAAATGTTACAGGGAACTGTTGACTAGGTCAACAAAAGTTTGACTTGACTTTTTTTTTCTGTTGCTAAAAATTTAGCAACGGTCCATAACAGTTACTAAATTTTGAACCAGAAAAAAGAAATTCGGTCCGGATAAAGGAAATCGTTCTAAAAAAATTGGTTCCAAATTTCGCAACTGCTACAAGACAGTTGCAAATTGTTAACTTTGCAACTGCTTGAAGCTGTTGCAACAAAAATATTGCAACAACAGTCAGCAGTTGCTAAACCTATTCGCAACTGCTGAAACCGTTGCAAAGTCAAGAAAAAAACAGTTGGGTGAAGCGAAAACCATTGCGAATTTTTTTCCGCAACTGCTCAAGTGTTGTTGCAAAAAAATACAACGCCAAGTTTTGCAACGGCTGGCTGTTGTTGCAAGTCCATTTTGCAACTGCACGTAACCGTTGATAATCCCCAAAAATGGTGTAGTGCTAGGATATGCGCAGCCAAGACTATTCCGGGTCTGTATAATATGACGGGAGCCAAAGCCCGAGGTATGTAACTAAAACGTGTTTTTTTTACATGACTTGCTAGGCCTATCTATATATTTTTAGAATATGTCTAGTTTTGTTTATTTTTGTCTTAAAAATAAGTCAACATCATATAAACGGTCAATTTAAATTATTTTTATTGATCTCAATCATTAAGAATTTTGGTCTTAATGTTATTTGTTCTCTTGAATATGATATTGGCTATAATTGAATGGTGTATTTTGTTTAATTGGTTGTATCAACTCAATTCCAATGTATTTATTTGGGGTTTAGAAGTACTTGAGCACCGTTATTGTGTACTTGATATTTTCTTCCCAAATTTGCAATGTTCCTTGGGATGCAATCTACTGGATCGACTATTAAGAGTTGGTATTTTCAAAAGATACGTTGCAAATCAAATCACATGCATTCCAAATTTTGTGGAAGAACTCACAAAAGATGATATGAGTCATAAAATTTTCATTTCTCTACTTCATCCATAATACTAACGAACCGGTCAAGTATGTTGAAGTATGACAACAAGAGAATTATCTTTAGTAATATATTCAACCTAAAGTAAGTGGTTGACATGTGTAGTGAGATTCTCTTTGCCTATTGAGATAAAGAAATTTCTCAAATTAAGCTAAATGTAGCAAAATTGAAAATGGAAAGAACCCTAAAGTAATGAGGGTTAGATGTACCGACTCATATAAAGCATGTGAAAGGGACATATATATCATGAACAAAAAGTTATTATTTTTTCCCCAGCAGTAATGACACCAAAGTATAGGTATCAATTGAACATGGGATCAGCTAAAATGTATTTCTAGCTCTCATCATAAATAAAAGAGTTGGAAATGCACCTGGTCATAGGTGTTGGTATATGCAATATAATGTGTATGTGTATCATAGTAATAACCAATTTTCATATCAACTTTGATGGCAACAAGAACTTTTCCTGGCCAATTGACTATCTTATCTAGCGTAGCACTGCTCAATTTTTTTCCAAGATAGAACAAAGACGTAGCAAAATCTCTAGATGTACCAAGAGATAATCACACCTTGTTAAATTCCCAAGTAACCCGTGCAAATGGATATCATGTGGAACATCAAAATGATGAGAATATAATTGATTGCATCTTTTATAATCTTTAATATATTTGGAAGGAAATATATTTTAGAGAAACTAATGAGTCAATTTAGTGCAATATAATTCACTATAATATTTGGATTATTGAATCATATTGATACCGACGATGAAATGTTGTAAACTGACTCTTACAGGCTTTGGGAATAACCATAAAGAAACTTTGGTTGTGATATGATGATTGTTTTGAAAGAACTCATACAAATATCACTTTATTTGAGTGAACGAAAATGGGAAAAAGATTGACATAATGCAAAGTGACGACATATCTCTCAATAAGTGTTTTCTAAATTACTAGATGCACAACCCCACCTTCCCATTATGCTTTTAGGTAAGAAAGCATATCACTCATTTTTACAAAGTCTTCAGTAAAACAGGATCGAGACCATCCTAAGATGCAAATGGTAAAAATTCCATATTACAAAGAAAACAAGGTGAACTCTAGAAAAATATTCATGCAGAATGTGGACCATTAAAGTGACTGATGGATCTAGTGAATGTTTTGACATTTTGGACTAGTTATAGTTCCCAAGAAATTTGCGTTTGAAAACTCCTAGCACATATTACACAATGCAAAGTGCAAAGGCTAACCACCCTTATTAATGCTAGAGAATTTACATCAAAAGGACTTGATGAATATTGCATGTTTAATAGGATCAATATAGAGCATATTATACCCAATGGTCTCGCAGAGTCTACCATCAAAGGTTACATATAGTGTCTAAGGAATAGGTTTTGCGTACCAACCTACCTTTTATTGCTTTGGGGATATGCAATATTACGCGCATATTTACTTAATTTTAGTAGATACCAATATTAGTCAACCTTTTCTTCTCACCAATTGGTAACTAAATTTAAACCTGACATTTGTGTTCTTACTCATTTTTGGTTGCACTATATATGTGCTATTATGAGTCCACATCGTACTATGATGGGTCACGAAAATGATTAACTAATTTTGTTGGATATTTAATCTCAACAATTATCCGCATTTTAAAACCTTTGGAAGGAGATCTCTTACTGCTAGATTTGCAGGTTATCACTTTAATAAGACAGTCTTCCCATCATTAGGGGGAGATAAGAAAAAGTATTTTCTAAGGGAATGACATGAATTGTCATGGTGTGTTCCCACTGTGTCTCATATTGATTCTTGCACTCCACAAATATAAATGCGAAGTGATAAAAAATAATCGACTTTCAGAATGTACACTGATGTCACTAAAGTGACAAAATCACACATACCAGTTGAAAATATTCTTGTAAGGTTAAAAATCCTCAGAATGGGGTACACCATAGACTAAGGTGTTGCAACTACACTTGGTGGAAGTGTAGTTGAGGCCGTGGCTCCATAAAGGAAGATGGAGAGACCACCATGTTCGATCAATGCTCACCTAAAAAGGAAGTAGATGAGTAAGGCACAACCTAATTTGTATCATTAATGAAATCATCTCATTTGATTGTCTCTGACTATGTCCATGAATCAATACTGGAGGACGCTCCGAAGTTTTAAGTGATTCTATAGAACAATGAAATCCTGACGGATTATGAGAATGCACATGAGTCAATAAAAGGATCATGTGTGAACAATGATGATATAATCCATAAATAGTTTCTTAGGAAGTAGAGCACAATGAAATCGAACCATGCTTTATTTTGATTAATTTCAAATAAAGAGCATATTTGGCCTACACAATCCAGGTAGAACTTAGTTCTTTGGAAAATATATGGGTATTTTGTGTGGTAGTGCTAACCAACCAAGTGCAAAGCCTATTGGACATACATAAGTAATTTTTCATAAAGCATAATGATATGAAAGTAGTCTTAAAGCACAAAGACTCACCTTATGGCGCGAGGTTTCTCACAAATCCCTAGAATTGTTCTCTTGTAATGAACGTTATGGCGTTCCACTACTTAGTTAATTAGCTTGGTAATTAAAAAAGGTATTGAAATGCAACATATGTATGTGGTTGTTACGTATCTCTGAAAGAATCAAGAGATATCCTTTTGTTTCCAAATCAAGTAACTCTAAACCACAAAGTGCATTTATAATTAGATAGAATGTGTAGCGCCCCCTAAACTAACAGCTGACTAATCCAATAAATTAACTAAATAAAGAGGCATTAAAATCTAAAATATGCACTTAAGCATTCAATTAAGAAATGCGATACAGAACTTAACCCAAAGCTAACCCGTTCAGAAATATATATACAAGGTCTTCTCTCAAATGATACATGTATAATAGTCACTTGGTTTTTAAATAAAATATACAACATAATAAATATAACAGAAGTTAATCAACTAGCGAAGTAAACCCGTGAGGCTTTCGCTGCGCAACCCTGATCTGTCACAGAAACTGAAGTGGGAATAATTAACATTTAACCGTCTAAGTAATCATAGGCAAGATTTGGAAAACAATACATGTTTTTCCGAAAACATTAAACAGTGACCAAGTCACTGAAAATAATCATACATGTATATGGAACAAACTTCTTCGTCAAACAATGTATAATATGGTTGTAAATCCCTACCCGGCAATTCACAACTAATAGCTATGGATTCCACCAAGACCATGGTGACCAATACTCTAAACAATAAAAACTGAATTAAAGTAGGTATAAATGTGAAGGAGCGTATCCTATATACCACAAGTGTAAATTCTCATTTCCCATAACAATTCATATTGACAACACATTAAAGTCCTTTCCAAATCGTGGAAAGATTCATAGAATTAACAGGATTATCATAATGCATTTTAAACAAAGCATGGAATGCACGGACACACAATGCATGAGTTTATTAAGCATAAAATTTTATAAAAGCAACAATAATGAATACAAAGAGTCAAATGCATTCCCACACCTTTTTTGATGACAGGCCACGCCTACCTCGAGATCCACGATCTACTGGTTCATCCTTTGAATCGATCGTTGTTAATAGATTAACTATTATTCACACAAGCATTCTAAGAATCTAACCAAAATGGTTCACACAAGAATCATACAATTCTATCTAACATTTCTAGGCCCAATTAAGGTTCTCCATCGTTATTTATCTATCTTTAGCATAGCTAAGATTCACTAATTGAATTAGGTTACTTTCAAAGTCCATTATCTAAGTCTTATGAATGTCTACAACTATGTAGAAGAAGCCAAAGGTCAATTCGGACCATAAGTGGTCCAAAACATCAATATAAGATAACTAGTATAAAGCCCAAGCCCACTTAAACAAACCCATTAATAAGGGCATGGCCCAACTGGGTCAATCTAACGGTCACTAACGGTTGAACTAAAAGTCAACGTCCAAGTCAAGGTCCTGGTCAAAGGGTCAATGAGTCGACTCGGTCAAACCGAATCAACTCAGGTCAGGATGGGAACTCGGTGAGTTAATACCGATTCGACTCAGACAGATAGACAGAGTCAGAAGTACTAGGTCAAATCAGCTAAGAACATAATCAGTCAGATAATCTGACTAGGATGACTAATAGGCAAAAGCCTAAGCTAAACTTCTATTACAGATTCACTTCAACTAGAGAACTTGCATTCTTAACTTCCATTTAACATAACAACATTAATTCATTCATTCCAACAGAATTTCACAATTCAATACAACTGAAATCTAAGTTTACCTTCAAAAGCAGTAACAAGCTTTCGCAGCAATTGCAGCTCTAAGCAACATCTTTCTACATTCATACTTCTACAATCACAACAAACTTATTATAATTCCCATTCCTGAATACATCTAGCTTGAGAATACAATTCCAATAACATCACCCTTACCTCACGTCTATTGAACCGTCTTAAACCACAATTCTCATCAACTGAACAACACTCAGCCCATAATCACACAACTGATTGAAATTCAGTTTAGTTCACCATTCCAAAACTCTGTATCTTTCCAAACTATCACCACTACTTATCATTACATCTCATACAAGTCCTTCACTTCAACTGCCATTCAAAACACAACCGCACCATCACCAGCAACAATTCCATTCCATTTCTCTGTTATTTTACTTACCAAAACCAACACCCAAACCAACTCACCCTTCACCTGTAACAATTACAGTAACACAAATCCAATTCTTCTCAACACTACTCAGTTACAACCATCTTCAATCCAAACATTCATTATTTCCACTTTCTATCTACCACTACTATTTCACCTGTAACTCCACAAACTTCCACAGTACACCAACACCATTTACTTCTCCTTCTCCTTCTCCTTCTCCCTGTAACATCAACATCACTACTAACTGTGACTCAATTCTAATTCCAAGAATCCACCATTTTCACACCCACCATTCATATAATTCTGCAACTCAACAACACAAATCAACCAACACTACCATAACTGCAGTTTCACTCCAACTATAACCCAATTCCTGAACCCACTCAAATTCTCTTCAGTCATTCTCAAACATTTTCAATAACTAACACCTGCAAAATTACACAATACTCTCTACTTAACAAGTTCATCTTCAACACTTGCACATCATCAGCTGAAGTTCTAACTCCATCTGCACTGCTATAATTCACTAACAATTCAACCCCAAACACATGCAGTCACAAACACACAAACAAAACCATGTCCAGTTCACCCCATTATCCATAGCCACAATTGCATCTCCACACAGTACAAATCCCCTGTGAAAGTGATTACGCATAAAACCTAATTACAACTTCAACTTCTATAAACAGTTCACAGAAGTCCAAAATTCTGTTTTGGTGAAGAACATGATAAAACCCTAATTTAATTTTGAATCAAAATTAAACTTCAAACACTGAATTTAAATATCATTGAGACTTACCCAATTTACGGCCTTCTACAACTCCTCTTGGTTTATCATCAGTTAAACCTCAAATTGGAAGAAACCCAAATCCTATCCGGATCTTTACCAAACTTAAATTGACCTATTGATTTCTCTTTAAAATCTTCATAACAATAAACCCATCTCAAATCATCATCCTAGAAAGTCAATTTCATCTCCTAATCATTCCCTGAGTTCTTCTTACAAACCCTAGCTTCTTCAATCTCTCTATTAACCTTACTCTCTCTCTAATTGACTCCTTCAATTTTATATAATAATATTCTCTTCCTAAACATCTTCTTAAACCCAACTCAATCGTTAATTCAATTCAAACCTTCATCGACTTCATCCGTCAAAACCCTAGAATAAAATCGTAATCTTCTCTTTATGTTTCACAACACCATCTTCTTCTCCTTAATTATCTAAACAGCGTCAGCAATTAATCTCTCAAAATGATTTCACGCTCACCTCTCAGAATAGCAGCAGGAGAGCAGAGAAAAAGAATGAAGAATAAGAAAGATAAGAAGAAAAGAAGTTTGGGAATATCTTCTCGATTTAGTCCCGATAAGACCAAGGGAAAACTATGGAATACCCACTAAAAGGATAAGGGAATCCCCATGCGGTTTAATGGAGAAAAGACCAATTTGCCCCCTCACTAAAATTAGTGATATCTTCTTCGTCCGGTACCCGAATGACATGACCGCGTAGTCCAGTTCGCACAACTTCTCGAGACCTACCTAGTGATACTAATTTCGTATCTAGATCGTTGTTAGATTAATTCCTATTAATTATCGTTCGTGTTACAATAATCGAGTTATTATCAGCTAATTCGACACTTGACCGGTCTAATAACGTTGACGAGCTTGAGGATCGTTACATTCTCCCCACCTTATATTATTTTCGTCCTCGAAAATCGCTCAATCCTTCTGGTCTTCATATACTCCCCACCTTATAGAATAATCCCATCTCTTGTCTAAGCGCAAACAATATAAAACAAATCACAACCTATATGGCTTTCTACTACTAAAATCTAAAATTTGTAGCTCTAGGTTCAACTACACAGATTTAGATTCTATCAAATAAGGAAGTCTGAGTTTCTTACAAGAATCTTTATAATGGAAACTACGAATTTTTAGATTTAAATTGTCTACACTAAATTCTATATCAATAACTTACTAGTTCTAAGTACTTTACAAGATATTTAGTAATAAAGTTTCTCATTAAAATTTGGGATCTATTAGTTCACTATCAGAAGCAAGTCTCCCTTCAATGCCTAGTGATACAAGAATGCAGTTGCCCTGTCTAGGTTCGCGACGCCTGACAATGCCTACTACCAAACAAGTATCACCCGAACACATCAGAATTATCAACCTCACTATTCCCCAGTGCTGGATTAACTATGTGCTAACTTGTTAAGATTAACTAAGTGTTAATTTTATCTTCTCAGGATTAATTAGCCTTTAATTTTCTATCTTAACCGATGTAATTCTGATAAATTTACTTTGTAAAATATTTAAATAGTTCACATTATTTTAAACAATTTAGTCAACAAATTTTTTTTTTTTTTTATTTATTATCATTATTTATTTATTTATTTTAATGAAATCGAATTTTAATTCCAAATGTAATTACATTATTATAACTAACAATTTTTAAATTCATGTACTATTTAAAATAATTAAATGTCATACCCATTAACCAAATATTACCATTATTATTTATTTTCTTCATTTTATCAATATAAGTAATCCAGACTCGATTTAATATCTGATATTTTTAACTTTGTTGTATTACCATAATTATAATTTTAGATTCATATTCTATTACAGAATAACTTCATGTTATAACCATTATCCAAATGTTACGGTTATTATACATATTATTTTCGATGTATCTATTTGTTTATTTCATTATGTGACTCCATATAAATAATTAACCGCTAATAGTTTTATTATTATAACATTTATTTCTTATTTCTTAAACAATTAAAAGTTAATCGTAATTAATCATAATGCCAAGTTTAGTTTTTATTATTAACACCAAATTGTTTTGATTTAACTTTATTTCCTTAAATTTATTCTAGTGCCAAGTAATCCCTAAGTTGTATTATTAATAAAAATTACATCTTTATAATACAGTACTAACATAAAATTATTATCCAAGTGATATTTACAATAACTCTAAATTTATTTATTTTTAAATAATTAGTATTAGACAGTATTATAATTTGCTTATTTAATCAAAAATTAATATCTTAATTATACTATCATTTTCATTATTGTTTTATCAAATTTTATTATTTTATTATTACCAGCGTAACTAAACTATGACCATAATAACTACTTAGTAAGGATTTTTAGTTTAATTTTATTAAGCCTAAATCTTGTAAAATATAATTTTACTTTCACGAAAAGATTGAGATAACATGTTTTATTTATTCAGATTGAATCTGTGTATTATAACTTGTTAAAGATTGGCATTGGTAATTTAATAAAATCTAAATTTGAGTCTGCATAAATTATAATATATCCTAACAGTCTTTAGATTTTGCTATTAATAATAAGTATCTTATTCACAGGCAAATTTATTCTCCTTTAAGTTTAATTTGTTCTAAGCATTCAAGTACTATAATTATCAATTCATGTGTATAATTTAGTGATTTAGTGAATCATTTATTGGACTAAAGATAATCTAGGTGTACGATCGTTAACAAGTTTTAGTCTTTATTGTATGCCTTATATGACCTCACGTCCTTTTATTCCTACTTAATAAGTCTTATTTATCTATCTGGTTTAAACACAAAACACATAATTCTAATTTGTTATTAGTTAACTTTGCAAAACTTGACTGTAAATAAGCACTAATAATTTTCCATAGCTATTTAATCATATTCATTATTTTATCGCTATATATTTATAATAAAATGTTAATTTAAGTTAAGCTCGATATAATACTAATTTAAATTCTAATAGTTTAAGTTCGTCATACTAATTTTCCATTTCAAAAGATGGTTGAATTTATTTACGAAGAATAATCCTATTAATATAAGAGTTTATTTTCTTTTAATTATAATATTACACTAAGCATTTGAATACTATTATTATTACTTCATGTTTATTTGTTTCATTTTAAAAGATTTACTTGATCATTTGTTAGCCTAAAGATAATTTCGGTACAATATTTCTAACAAGTTGAGTCTTTTTATTTGTACGTTATATCTCGCTTTCTTAAGTTTAACATTTAATAACTATCATTTTAACTATCTAGTTTAGACGCAAAACATTTATCCTTAACTTGTAATTAATTTACTTCGTTAATAATAATAATAAATATTAGTCATTATTAGATCTTTAATACTTATTTAATCATAATTATTATTTTTTGTATCTTTAATGAAATTTTAGTTAAGCTGAGTTCAATGTGATACTAAGTGATAGTGCTAATCATTACTTCATTAAAATTGTTATTACTTTGATTATCATCTATAATTACTATTATAATATTTTATTTTTTAATGTTCGTGATTGAACTATTATTCTAACTACTCTTACAAATATTATTTAGTCCCAAAAATATTATTAACATTTATATAATTTTAAACAGTTGTTTCTTCATGTAAGTCAAGATACTCAATAAAGATCTATGTGATTTTCAAGATTTATCAATAATACTAATCTTACTATTTTTAGTATTCAATTATTTATGTGTTAATACTTTTTAGATTAATTATTCTCAAAGCCTTATTAGCTAAAGTTATTGGTGTACTCTACAGTTTTTACTTCATTACATATATAAACAACCAACAAACAATTCAATCAATCAAATAAATATTTTAATTATTGATAGCTTTTAGTGATTAAGATTTATCTCACAACCCAACTCAGTTCTAATCTAATCTAGTTCACTAACTGGCACTGGCTATTTCTATTGTCTACCATATAAGATCTAATAGTGAGCTCTGATACCAAATTTGTAGCGCCCCCTAAGCTAACAGATGACTAATCCAATAAATTAACTAAATAAAAAGGCACTAAAATCTAAAATATGCACTTAAGCATTCAATTAAGAAATGCGATACAGAACTTAACCCAAAGCTAACCCCGCTCAGAAATATATATACAAGGTCTTCTCTCAGATGATACATGTATAATAGTCATTTGGTTTTTAAATAAAATATACAACATAATAAATATAACAGAAGTTAATCAACTAGTGAAGTCAACCCGTGAGGCTTTCGCTGCGCAACCCTGATCTGTCACAGAAACTGAAGTGGGAATAATTAACATTTAACCGTCTAAGTAATCATAGGCAAGATTTGGAAAACAATACATGTTTTTCCGAAAACATTAAACAATGACTAAGTCACTGAAAATAATCATACATGTATATGGAACAAACTCCTTCGTCAAACAATGTATAATATGGTTGTAAATCCCTACCCGGCAATTCACAACTAATAGCCATGGATGCCACCAAGACCATGGTGACCAATACTCTAAACAATAAAAGCTGAATTAAAGTAGGTATAAATGTGAAGGAGCGTATCCTATATACCACAAGTGGAAATTCTCATTTCCCATAACAATTCATATTGACAACACATTACAAGTCCTTTCCAAATCGTGGAAAGATTCATAGAATTAACAGGATTATCATAATGCATTTTAAACAAAGCATGGAATGCACGGACAGACAATGCATGAGTTTATTAAGCATAAAATTTTATAAAAGCAACAATAATGAATACAAAGAGTCAAATGCATTCCCACACCTTTTTTGATGACAGGCCACACCTACCTCGAGATCCACGATCTACTGGTTCATCCTTTGAATCGATCGTTGTTAATAGATTAACTGTTATTCACACAAGCATTCTAAGAATCTAACCAAAATGGTTCACACAAGAATCATACAATTCTATCTAACATTTCTAGGCCCAATTAAGGTTCTCCATCGTTATTTATCTATCTTTAGCATAGCTAAGATTTACTAATTGAATTAGGTTGCTTTCATAGTCCATTATCTAAGTCTTATGAATGTCTACAACTTTGTAGAAGAAGCCAAAGGTCAATTCAGACCATAAGTGGTCCAAAACATCAATATAAGATAACTAGTCTAAAGCCCAAGCCCACTTAAACAAACCCATTAATAAGGGCATGGCCCAACTGGGTCAATCTAACGGTTGAACTAACAGTCAAGAGTCAACTAACAGTCAACGTACAAGTCAAGTCAATGTCCTGGTCAAAGGGTCAATGAGTCGACTCGGTCAAACCGAATCAACTCAGGTCAATACAGGAACTCGGTGAGTTAATACCGATTCGACTCAGTCAGATAGACAAAGTCAGAAGTACTAGGTTAAGTCAGCTAAGAACATAATCAATCAGATAATCTGACTGGGATGACTAATAGGCAAAATCCTAAGCTAAACTTCTATTACAGATTCACTTCAACTAGAGAACTTGCATTCTTAACTTCCATTTAACATAACAACATTAATTCATTCATTCTAACAGAATTTCACAATTCAATACAACTGAAATCTAAGTTTACCTACAAAAGCAGTAACAAGCTTTCGCAGCAATTGCAGCTCTAAGCAACATCTTTCTACATTCATACTTCTACAATCACAACAAACTTATTAGAATTCCCATTCCAGAATACATCTAGCTTGAGAATACAATTCCAATAACATCACCCTTACCTCACGTCTATTGAACCATCTTAAACCACAATTCTCATCAGCTGAACAATACTCAGCCCATACTCACACAACTGATTGAAATTCAGTTTAGTTCACCATTCCAAAACTCTGTATCTTTCCAAACTATCACCACTACTTATCATTACATCTCATACAATTCCTTCACTTCAACTGCCATTCAAAACACAACCGCACCATCACCAGTAATAATTCCATTCCATTTCTCTGTTAATTTACTTACCAAAACCAACACCCAAACAAACTCACCCTTCACCTGTAACAATTACAGTAACACAAATCCAATTCTTCTCAACACTACTCAGTTACAACCATCTTCAATCCAAACATTCATTATCTCCACTTTCTATCTACCACTACTATTTCACCTGTAACTCCACAAACTTCCACAGTACACCAACACCATTTACTTCTCCTTCTCCCTGTAACGTCAACATCACTACTAACTGTGACTCAATTCCAATTCCAGGAATCCACCATTTTCACACCCACCATTCATATAATTCTGCAACTCAACAACACAAATCAACCAACACTACCATAACTGCAGTTTCACTCCAACTACAACCCAATTCCTGAAACCACTCAAATTCTCTTCAGTCATTCTCAAACATTTTCAATCACTAACACCTGCAAAATTACACAATACTCTCTGCTTAACAAGTTCATCTTCAACACTTGCACATCATCAGCTGAAGTTCTAACTCCATCTGCACTGCTATAATTCACTAACAATTCAACCTCAAACACATGCAGTCACAAACACACATACAAAACCATGTCCAGTTCACCCCATTATCCATAGCCACAATTGCATCTCCACACAGTACAAATCCCCTGTGAAAGTGATTACGCATAAAACCTAATTACAACTTCAACTTCTATAAACAGTTCACAGAAGTCCAAAATTCTGTTTTGGTGAAGAACATGATAAAACCCTAATTTAATTTTGAATCAAAATTAAACTTCAAACACTGAAATTAAATATCATTGAGACTTACCCAATTTACGGCCTTCTACAACTCCTCTTGGTCTATCATCAGTTAAACCTCAATTGGAAGAAACCCAAATCCTATCCGGATCTTTACCAAACTTAAATTGACCTATTGATTTCTCTTTAAAATCTTCATAACAATAAACCCATCTCAAATCATCATCCTAGAACGTCAATTTCATCTCCTAATCATTCCCTGAGTTCTTCTTACAAACCCTAGCTTCTTCAATCTCTCGATTAACCTTACTCTCTCTCTAATCAACTCCTTCAATTTATATAATAATATTCTCTTCCTAAACATATTCTTAAACCCAACTCAATCGTTAATTCAATTCAAACCTTCATCGACTTCATCCGTCAAAACCCTAGAATAAAATCGTAATCTTCTATTTATGTTTCACAACACCATCTTCTTCTTCTTCATTATCTAAACATCGTCAGCAATTAATCTCTCAAAATGATTTCACGCTCACCTCTCAGAACAGCAGCAGGAGAGCAGAGGAAAAGAAGAAAGAAGAAGAAGAGAAAAAATGAGAAAAAGAATGAAGAATAAGAAAGATAAGAAGAAAAGAAGTTTGGGAATATCTTCTCGATTTAGTCCCGATAAGACCAAGGGAAAACTATGGAATACCCACTAAAAGGATAAGGGAAGCCCCATGCGGTTTAATGGAGAAAAGACCAATTTTCCCCCTCAGTAAAATTAGTGATATCTTCTTCGTCGTGTACCCGAATGACATGACCGCGTAGTCCAGTTCGCACAACTTCTCGAGACCTACCTAGTGATACTAATTTCGTATCTAGATCGTTGTTAGATTAATTCCTATTAATTATCGTTCGTGTTACACTAATCGAGTTATTATCGGCTAATTCGACACTTGACCGGTCTAATAACGTTGACAAGCTTGAGGATCATTACAGAATGTTTACTTATAGATTGACGCAATCAAGCGGAAGTGGTATACCCGTCTAAGTGGCTATTTGATTTGGATGGGGTAGACAAATAAGTTATTTTTTTTCTTGCGTATTCACAAGAAAGTTCCTAATTTGGAATTGTAGATATTTATGCCGACGGTATAGACATGATGGGTACTCTTGATGTAATAAGAGACCTTAAAAGCTATTTAAAATCCGAATTTGAGATGAAAAATCAAGGGAAATCTCGACCGAGTGATGAGCTAGTGGGATATTATTCTACCAATTTTCATATGTCTAAAGTTGTCAGGCAATTTAACAAAGACATGCATCCTGATAGCACTCCCATGATTAGTCGAGGTTCAAATGTAAGTAAGTGACCATTTCGTCTAAAGGAAGATGACGAATATGTGTTGGGAGATGAAATTCCCATATCTAAGTACAATAGACGCATTGTTGTACTTAGTATAACAATGTACTCGATTAAATTTTACATCCTCAGTGAACTTGTTAGCTAGATATAGCTCAGCGCCAACGCAACGTCATTGGAATGGTATAATGAATGTAATCATGTACTTAAAAGTAACGATTGACATAAATTTGTTTTATCCCTGCAAAGACATAAAAAGGAATACTAACAAAATTGAAATCCAAAGGTTGTTGATTATGAAAGAATGATAATCTATTCTCCAACGAAAGTAATCAGGAGGAGATACAGTAGACTATTTTTTAAAGTCATTACCAATATTTAGTTTCGAAAAATACATGACTAAAGGAACTGTCTGGAAAAACTCTGAAAGTAATAAGGGGGAGATGCCACATCAGGGGGAGGATCCAAGGATATGATGTCGACATATTTTACTTCGAAATTGAAGATGTGTTGTACTCTTTTTCCCTTCGATCGAGAATAGTTTTTCCCAAAGGGTTTTGTTACTCAACAAGGTTTTTAGCATCAAGTATGTTGAATGTCGAAGACATAAAGATCGCGTTGATATTACCGAAAATATCTGAATCAAAGAAATGAAATGCGATAGTCTGTTAAGCAACGTAACTTCCAGAATCAACAACATGGTCTTATAAACATTTAAGTCACAAAAGTAAAGTGTGATAAACTCCTTTTGAATGCATTAGACTAATAAAAATTGTCTGACATCAGGGGAATAATCTAATGGTGTGTTGAACTATTTTACTTCACCGAGGTTACTTTTTCCCACAGGGTTTTGTTACTCGGCAAGGTTTTTAATGAGACAACAACAAACACCGGGAATGTAATTTCCCAACTAAGGCTATTATCTTTCCCACGAGGATTTTCTGCCTTAAGAGTTGTGAAACAACTAGTCAACTTCAATGGAGCAAAGTGATTATCTGCAACAGATCACCTTTACTTGCATCTATCACGTTGTACTCTTTTCCTTCGTCAAGGTTTTACCCAACTGGGTTTTCCTTGTCAAGGTTTTAATGAGGAAACATATTCGAGTCCAACTATGTTCTAAGTTTGCTTAATATTGTACTCTTTTTCTTTAGTTCAGGTTTTGTCCCTTTGGATTTTCCTGGTGAAGTTTTAACGAGGAAAATAACTTTGACTCATCGATCTTTGAAGATCGTATTGCATGTGATGAGCTACATGTAAAGTACGAGACAACATGTGAAGTACTACATGTGAAGAGTTGTACCAAGGTTTTATCCCACTAGGTTTTTCCTTGTCAACTTTTTAGTAAGGAAAATGATTTCGGCACAAGTCATCAAGGAAAGAACGACATTTGAAGAACTACATCCGAAGCACTGCATATGAAGTTCTATTGGACCGCACAAGGGGGAGTGTTGTAGGGCTTTAGCCCATGGATGTGCGGGCCAATATAGTAGCTAGGGTCTTATTCCTATTGTATATAAAGGACTATATCTATGTAACATATACTTCCTCTAATGAATAAAAATCTCCTTCTCTGTTTGCCTTTTTATCTTTTCCATTCACTACAATAAATTGGGGTTTTTAGTTGCATTATTAGGGATTTATGGATTGGAATTAACAACCCATATAAGATTTGGTGAATTGGATTTTTTAATGTCTGTGAAGTCGAATTAATCATATTACATATGGCATCCAATTGAATATGTTTTGTTATAATGGTCCTTCAAAATTAGATCTTAAATTGATTATTAATTATAGGAAAATAAGTCACTTTTATGTCAGACATTTTCATAATTTTGTTAAGTATCCAAATCAACACTTTTGGATGAATTGAATTATCATTTTTTGTTCATTTGGTCTTTACATATGCATATGGTGGATTTTAATTGGGTGATGCAATTTTTATTCTTTTTTTTTTAATGCAAAAGCTGGGGTTTGAAGAGAACTTGGGGTTTGAAGATGCAACATATTATCTATTTATCATCCTCCCTCGTATCCAAATCCCCTCTAACTATCCATTTTATTTTAAATCAATTTTCAATTATTTATGTATGCTCCGTTTTGTGATGCACGTGGATGTCTATTGGAAAGCGTTTTAAGTGTTCTAAAGACATGATGTTATTTTTCTTACCGTTTTCTTTAGTTTTATATATGGCCGATATCAATTCCTTACTTTTATTAAGTAACACTGTAATTGAATATAATTAATTATTATCTACACTCAATTCCAATGGATGTATAGATTAACCAATAACAACAAATAAAACTTAAACATGGTCAAAAAATCATATCTATACTGCAAAAACAATTTGAATTCATAAGATTTTTAGAATGTTGGGTAAATTTAATACATAATAATGAATAAATAAAGATGAGTCTCAGTGATTCTATTGAGAAATTGTTTTTCTCAAAAAATAGTCTAATTATGTTTTGAATAAAAAAAAAAACTTCATGCATCAACATGTGTAAAGACTCATTTCTCTTATTTTAATTACCATGCTAATCTCATCTGTAAAAGATCACATTTTTTTATGCTCATTTTTTATCTGCTAACTAATCCCCTCTATTTTCATGATTACATTTTTATCAATGTTGATATCATATTATTATTTTTTGCTTTTCAAATTTTGTAGATTTTGAATACCTCTCTGTTCATATGTCTTTGTTTCCTGATTGTTTTATGATTGTATCGTACAAAGGACAATATTTATAGGAGATTTTAATTAATAAGATTTTATAGAAATATTATTGATTGATAAATTGGGGATTGAATTGATTAAAATCCCAATGGATGAATTGGATTTTATGATGTCCATGAAATTCAGATGAATTATGTATAGTGCACCTAACATTCAATTGATTTGATGTCTGTGTAACGTGTTATTTCCAAATGTTATCATGGAATTTTATTACCTACGTATGAGACCTTTATTATCAGGGTAATATTTTGTAGGAATGAGAATATAACTCATTTTATTTATTTATTTTTTTCTTCCAAATTTGTCCTTCCTACATATTTATAGTTATAAGGTGGATTTTATTTGAGCATTGCAATTATTAATTCTTTTTTTAAAACGAAGAAGTTGGGGTTCATAGAAAGCATTATCTATTTATTATCCGCGTTATTAACCAAATCCGTTATTTGTCATTATTTTCATCGGTTATGCCTTGTAATCCATGTGGATCCCTACTGGAATTCCTTTTGAATGAAATGCTTCCCTCATTCAATGAATTTGAAAACTTTAACCAGCATTTGATTTGCAATCTTCAGTTCACATTTCAAACCTAATTCACTGTAAGGAACAAAAAACAAAATTAGAATGTAAGGGCGAGTATGCATAAATACTTCCAGAGATCCGAGTTCAACTATTACATATATTCAGTACACCATTTTTGGGCATTAGCAACGGTTGCATGTAGTTGCAAAATGGACTTGCAACAGCAGCCAGCCATTGCGAAACGTGGCGTTACATTTTTTTTTGCAACAACACTTGAGAAGTTGCAAAAAAAAATTCGCAGCGGTTTTCGGTTCACCCAACTGTTTTTTTTCTTGACTTTGCAACAGTTTTAGTAGTTGTGAATAGGTTTACCAACTGCTGACTGATGTTGCAATAAAAATATTGCAACAACTTCAAGCAGTTGCAAACTTAACAATTTGCAAGTGTCTTGTAGCAGTTGCGAAATTTGGAACCAATTTTTTTAGAACGGCTTCGTTTATCTGGACCGAATTTCTTTTTTCTGCTTCAAAATTTAGTAACAGTTATGAACCGTTGCTAAATTTTTAGCAACAGAAAAAAAAGTCAAGTCAAACTTCTGTTGACCTAGTCAACAGTTCCCTGCAACATTTTCAGGCTAAATTCAGGCTAAAACACTAAAAATATATCAACAAATCTTTACATATACAAGAATGAAAAAACTAGTCTTAACCATCCATTCCTTGTCAGTATCATAGTTCAATCACCACCAACAGACCCATCTTAGCTTCAATATTCCTTCGGTTCAGATACCTACTTATCTGCAGAAACCACTAACACTACTAGCCATTACATCATCAGCTGCATCTCAACAACCACTAGTCTCAGTCCATCACCAACTGCAGCAATTCATCACCAGAACCAGCAATGAGATAACAAAGATCACGAATAATGCTTTACCCACTCTAAGATTGATTATAACTGCAACGAAGACAGGTGAAACTAACCTTTGATAACATCACCTTTTGCTTCCAGTTTTAGTATATCTTTGCTAGAAAACTTACCTTCTTGGAATATACTCAATCCATGGGATAAACTGTAACAGAACATAGAAAATAAATTCAGATTGAATGAAATGGAAAATGCAACTGACAAGAGTTTAATGTAAGAAAAAGACATTGAGTAATCTGCAATTATCAACGCATATATATTCTAGCAGATACAAGATGCTCATTATTCGAACTGAAGTTTATAAGAGAAATAATCATTAAAGAGAATCAAACTTTTTCAAACATTTAATGAGGCATTATGAGAATCAAAACAAGTAACAAAGGATACATATTAAATCATGAAGATGGAGAGGAAAAAGAGTTGGATTAGTTACTTTCCAATACTGTGATTTGGAGTTTTAGGTCTTCCTCTAGCTGAACAGAATCTTTCTTTTATCACCAACTGCAAACTTTGGTAAAAACTGAAAAAAGAAAACAAATATTAAGAGAGTGAAGACAATAAGATGCTGCACATTACAAGAATGGTAAAATGTAAACTCTATATGTACATTGAGACCATAGAAGCAAAATGTATACTGACAAACCAAACTACAAACACTCACTATAAGGTAATGCAGAAATAACGAGTATGTGAATGCATTCATCCAACTTCTCTGTGTCATAGATCTTATCACAATTTCTCTGGATAAGAAACAAAAACACTGAGGTTTGAAAAGATTAAAAAATAAAATTCCCTGCATATCTTATTGCTGAGCTGCAAATCAGAAGCCAACATGTATGTATCGAAACAAGTCAATACTAATTTTTTAGGTCATTCATTAACTAACAAGTTAGTGTTTTCTCAGTTTTTAAAATGTTATGAGCTTAAAGTAAATGATTAATCTAACTTCTTGTTATAAAGTTCCCTCTCAAACCTCAACACTTCTACATAATACTTCTCTTTCTTTATACCATGTTCTATAATCTCCTTCCTATATGTAATCAATTCTTGCGCATTAGACTTTTCTTTATTTCTACCATGTTCTATAATCCCCTTCCTACATGTAATCAATTCTTGCACATTAGATAATGGATGGTGATTCTGCTGTTGAGGTTAGCAATGATCACATGGAAAACCAGGCAATACTATATCATTGAGTCTAGATATTTCAGTACACTTTGAACAATTCCAAAACAATGAACGAGCATAAAAACTACATCTACAAATCAAAGTAAAGCAAAACTAACTAGCTGCATAACGCAAGAATAGATAGGTCTAGTCCACCTTCATAAACCAACCAGAAATTGAAATTTCAACTCATTTTGCAAAGTTCATACATATAAACAAACTAGTATTGGTCAGTAAGCAAACTAGTATTAGTTTGAATTAGTCTGAATTCTCAATTGATTTTGCAAAGTCCATACATATAAACAAACTAGTATTAGTCAGTAATAAGTATGAAAAATTAAAAAGGACTAGTACCAGGCAATGGCTCATTGATGATAACCATAACATTATGACCAGCAACGACCTAGCATCCTTTGTAGCTTGACGTTGAGAGTCGTTGAAGTATGCAGGGACTGTAATAACAAAGTTCTTAACTATAAAACCAAGGTATTCCTCAGCAATCTCACGCATCTTAATCAAGTCCATGGATGATATTTCCTCTGCGGTGAACTGCTTCTCTTCTCCCTTCTTCCTTGAATGAGAACTCAATCATGGGCTTGTCAGCTAGACCAGATAGAACATTCAATGGCCAGTTCTTGATACCACCTTGGACAGCGGTGTCACAGAAGCTCCTACCAATCAAACACTTGGAATCTGTAAAGCCAAAATCACATTAGTGATAGCTCTTAAACCAGTTCATAGGAATTGGGGACATTGAAAATTAGAAATTAAACTTCTGATTCGTAATAGGCTAACCAAAATAAATGAAGTTTAGATTGATGCATGAAATTGGAGCATTAGGATCATGTCCATTAATAATTCGAGCACCACAGAAAGTAAACACACAATCTAACACTTTAAAAAAAGAAAGGAAGTTTAAGGAAATGTAAAATCAATATAAAAATAAAACACACCGAACAATTACGATAGAATGGATTAGAAAGTACGAGTTTGGCTGTCCAATTATTTAAAGAGGCAACTGCAACAAGGTCATCATCTGTGCAGAGTTTGATCCATTTTAGTTCATCACCAGGAACCTGTTAATCTGAATTGATGAGTCTCAAAGAACTGTGGTAAAATTACTATTAATTGATCAAAACATACAACAGAAAAGGCAGGGAAAAGTGACCAAACCAGTTTAATTGCTATGAATTCATAGCCATTGCGCTTGCATCTTCCCCATTTCTAGCCAACATCAATCACCAGTTCCTCCACTGCAATCCATATAACCCTATAACAACTTGTAGCAAGACCATTTCATTAAATAAAACTTTCAATCCCTTATTCACAGTAATAACAACTTCATCTAGCACTCGGGCATTTCCTCAAACATGTTGTGTGCACAACTTTCTATTTGCAAATTAGAATTGAGTGTATTGTTCTAACCCCTGTCCCATCTCCTTCCCTGCAACTACTCACGAATTGAAAACAATCCCATAATGCCTAACCCTTTAAACACTCATATCAACCACAACAACGAATTGAGTGTACCATTAAGTCCTCATACCTGTAACCACTGAAGATACTTGACAATCCCCTTTTGGGCAACATACACTTTTCTATGAGCTAAATCATCTTGTTCCTTCATACCTACAAAAAATAGATCATCATGGACATTCATTAGTCAATTACTAATACAGAGAATGAAGAAATTGAGGGATGGGTACTGAAACCCCGACAAACAAATCAAAATTCGAACTACCAATCTAACAGAAACCCTAAAGTCTAATAAAATTATATTTACATGGTGGAGAGATAGTTAGCTAAAATTAAAATACAAACCGAAATTAAAACAAAAATAAAATAAAATTAGAAACCTTAACACAAATGAACAAAACGAGGTCTTGATTTGAAGAAACCCTAACCTGGGTTTTCTGGGTTTTTTTTGTTAAGGGAGAACATCAAGGCATCATCATCTGAAAACTCTAAAACCCATATCTAAGAAGCAAAACCCATAGGTAAAGTCTCCCCATTATAGCAAAAACCTCACAAAACAAAGAATTTTTTCTAAGAACCCTAGATTAAGCGAACACTGTAATCTTCTTCACCTAAAATGAAATTGTTTGCTTGATTTAATCGAGAAATCTTCTTCACTTAAAATGAATCGAGATTTTGTCTAAAGATTGAGTTGTTAATCAGAGTTTTTTGGATTAGAAAACAGAAGTCGTCTAGAGAAAGAAGAAGTGTGAAGTGAAGAGGGAAAATGAAGCGAGGTAAGTGTATATGGGTTAGGGTTTAATTTAATGGTTTAGATTTTATTCTAAAAACTATATCTACGACGGAGATTTACACACCTAAATACACGTGTAAAATTTAGGTGTTACTAGGCACACAACCAGGTCGCACATGGGAAGTTCTGGTGTTACCTGGCACACAAACATGCATCACATGTGGTTTTCTCAGCAGTTGCGAATTGCAACAGCAGTAAGCTGTTGCGAATTTTAGAGCAGTTGCAAAATCAGTTGCGAATTCGCAACTGCGTAAGCGCTGTTGCGAATTTTAGTTGTTGTTTTGGAAAAATGGTGTAGTGATTTAGTGTCATAGTAAAATATCATCATGATCTAGATCATAGAAACTCATTTACTTGTAATAGATGTGGTTTCATTTTCAGTCGTTGCAAATTTTAACTTTCATTTGTAAGGATGTCATAATGTAAAGAAACTTGGACATCTTGCTCAAAAAGATTGATATATCTTGAAATCTCGTTTGCTGGACACTATTTGGTGCATATATTATTTATTTTTAAAGAGTTTTCTGGATTATGTTAAAATATCCCCATGTCTTGAAAAGAACTTCAGACTTTTGTTCTTTTATACAAATTCCATGAAAGACAGGTGAATGCATTCAATACATTTTTCTCTTGATTATGTTTATGGAACTGTTTTCATCACCGTCATGTAAATCTCTCAATATCTTAGTAGGTTGGCGAATAAAAAGAATATTTATTACCTCGCGTCAAAATATGTTCCTAATTTTTGTTCACTCTTTGATGAATTGATCAGTATTTGACACACGTGTGTCCCTTTTTGTACTTCGTACACGGCCGTGACTTTACCTTAGTAGGATTTTCTCTTGCAACGTGCATTATGCGCCACAAATCATCGATCCTGGTGATTTGTAATATCATTTTGAAAGTTTTTATTTAAATTTATAAGATAGATAGGCTCTTGTTACTCTCATAGAAAAATACATGAGGTATTTCCTTAGGTTCTTGCAAGGTTGTTGTTCATATTGTTCTTCTCTTTCCCAAAGTTATTGTGATTCTCTCGTCTATCACATATTTTGGGAAGATGAGTGTGTTTTCTAATGGTTTAAATAATCATGTAACTTATTAGGTAATTAAAACTTGATGCGTCATTTTACTTAATTAATATTTATTTAAACATAATAATACATCACATATACCGTCCTTTCTATGTTTTTTTTTTTTTGTAATCATTTCTTGTTTTGTGGTTGATATTCAAAAACATTATTAGGTTAATAGTAAAAAATTATAGGCAATTATGTTAGTTGATGCTCAAACATCTACCAGCAAATCTTGGAAAGGTTTTCTTACTTTCAAGAGAGTATAATACTCATCCAAGCATCGAAAATTAAATCCCGAAATTATAAGATTGTTTCTGAGTTAATCGAGCTTTGACGAAGTTATTTTGCATTTGAATACCTTTGTTTGGTTTCAGGTTGCCACCCTAAATCATTATATTAGTCTTTTGGATGAGTACACATGATATCATTCAAAAATCTAAGGTAAATTATTTTCTCCATTCAGTTGTAGGAAAATGACATCGGGAGCTAGACCAGAGAGGTCGATCTTTTAGCATCATAACCGTCAGTTCGTCAATTTGTTGATTAATGACGACGTCTTGTATTTGTGTAAATGGCATAATATTTACCTTGACATTTTTCTCAAAAGTAAAAACATTACTATTTGATAATTAAAAAAATAAATAAAATCTAATTGGGATTTGGAGAACTCCACATAAAGAGAACGCGATTATGATCACACGTATATATAGCTAAGAATAAATAGGTTTTTTCCCACATCTAGAAATAACATTCAAATTCAACATCAATGATTTTATTGTGTATTCATAAGCACTTTGACCATCAACATTTTAAAGCTCTTTTATCCAATTTGATGCATCCTTGTGTATATGTTTTAAGAACAATAAACGTTCTTCGTTGCTATCGTGTATAATTTTCTCGAGTTCTTAGGAGCTTCAGGCATCATTAAGGTATTAATTTTTCCAACTACATTATTCTAATTGTGGTTCCCTAATGGATAAATTGGTAAGTCTTTAGTTATGCAATTAAAAAACAGAAGTTCACTAAGCTACAAATAAATTGGCATATTTAACTTTGTACGTTATCTGAGACACGTTACCACTCTCAGATATTAGGGGTAGATAACATGTAGAATTTTCCCAACATTCCAGGAATTATTTTTGAAGGAAGTCAGGTAGAAGCGCAACACATATTACATGAGTCGTTTGCCATCTTGGACTCGGTTCAAAGACTCTGAATATCTTAAAATTCCATATGTACTAAGTTGGAACAGCCAATACACTTTAAAAACATCTAATTCTAATAATTTAGATACTTGGCATGTTCAGGTTTCCCATAACTTTTAAGGCTAAAGCATCTTCAAAATCAGCACGTGATGATGCAAGTCCATCGCAATTGCAAAATGCCATAGTCAACTTTGTTTTGTTGAGTTATTGCATTCTCAGTCCATAGGAAACATAATGCATTCCAGCAAAAGAAGTTGCATCTTTCTTGACTATATTTAGTTAAAAATATCTATCATAAAAGTTCAATATGAAAAGACATTATTGAACTCATCAGATAAATATTGGAGTTTCCGTCCATAAAGCGACACATCTCAGAGATCTGGATGTCTAAATCTTCAACAGTGCCATATATTTTGTCGTTCGAACAGTTTTGGTCCCAAACCGGTGAGAAGACCATGTTTTGGAATAGATGAAAGAAGCTTATAGATCAGCAAACCATAATGTATTATATATCAGCAAACCACAATGTAAATAGAATTACTCATCAATATATACCATATGCACTCCTTGTACCTGCAAGCTACATATTTAAGAATTTTGTTGTCAAGTACCCAGACGATCTCGAAATCTTAGTCAAAAAATGTAAGCCTAGGATTTGTTTCTGGAAAATATGTGAAATCCTCTACCCACCCAAAGTCGGATATAATTTGGAAATGCCTTTCAATCTCTTAGTCATCGTGCAGCAAGTAGCTGTCATTCATATTACAAATAAGGCTTAAGATAAGAACTCAAACTGAGAGCTTCATTTGTGGAGAAATGGTATCTTATCTACTTACCATCACCTATCTGCCGATCACTATCACGAAGGGATTGAAATGGTCAGTCACATGCTAATAATCTTACAGACTATTAAGAAAATAAAGACAACATACACGAAGAAAACAAATGCGCAAAAAATCCTGGGGTATTTAGGGGCGACCCAAACACAATTAGGGGAGACACAAAACGACAAAATATGTCATAATCGGTAGGTTATTTCCGGGGCATTTTTTTTAATGGCCAAACTACCCTTTACAATCGGTAGGTTATTTCACAATCGGTAGTTAATCAACAACCGGGTGTAAATTTAGTTTGTATAACTTCCGAATATAAAGTATCCCCAAAATAAAATCATGTATCTTTTGAATTTTGATTATCCTATAATCGGTAGTAAATAAAGTTATCTTGACTCCCGATTATACAACACACCTTTGGCAAAAATGCTACCATAATCGGTAGGGAATTTAGGTTATTTAACTTCCGAATATAGAGTAGCCCCAAAACCAGAGTTTGCAAAAATCCCTTTTTTTTTTATAATTTTGGTTGAGCCTATAATCGGTAAGAAAGGAAGAGTTATCATGACTTCCGATTATACAGTGGCTGTCTTTGCAAATATCCTACCATAATCGGTAGTCAAGATACTTCGTATAACTACCGAATATAGAGTAGCCCCAAAATCAGAGTGTGCAAAAATCCTCTTTTTTTTAAAATTTTGGTTGAGCCTATAATCGAACACATCTGGGAGGGGCTACGCCCCCCCCCCCCCGGACAGCAGCAAACAATCTTGAAAATATCCAACACATATAACTACCGAATATAGAGTTGCCACAAAATGAAATTTTGCAAAAATCCTCTATTTTTCTAATTTGGTTGAGCTATAATCGGTAGAAAAAATAGTTCATATAACTACCGAATATAGAGTTTCCCCCAAAAATGAGATTTTGCAATCGGTAGCTAAAAAAAACCTAAACTACCGATTATGGAAGGGCATAGAAGTATTTTTAAACTATTTTGTCTTTTAGTGTCGCCACTAATTGCGTTGGGGTCACCCCTAAATATGCCAGGAAAAAAATACTATTAGTAAGAAAAATATAAAAGCTACTTTGTCATTGATCTTTAACAACACAGTGGCATACTTCGGGAAAATTTTCGATCAAATGCGGCAATTTAATATTAAAGTGAATCCCGAAAAGTGTACTTTTGGAGTAACTTCAGGAAAATTTCTGGGGTACATTGTATCAAAATAAGGAATACAAGTTGATCCGGAAAAAGTACAAGCAATTCACGATATGCCAACGCCTGCGACGGTAAAAGATGTGCAAAAATTGAATGGACTCTTAGCCTCGCTAGGAAGATTCATTTCGCGATCTTTAGACAAGTGCAAACATTTTTTCGATATACTCAAGAAGGGAACAAAATTCAAGTGGACAGATGAGTGTGAAAAGACTTTTCAAAGAATAAAAGAACATTTGATGAACATAACTATCTTACAGAAAGCTGAACCGGGAGAAGAACTATTGATTTATCTCGCAACAACAACATATGCGCTAAGTGTTGTGTTGCTGCGAGTAGATGCAGGGGTAGAAAAACCAATTTATTACATCAGCAAAACGTTCAATTCTGCAGAGAGAAATTATTCAAAGTTTGAGAAACTGATTCTAGCATTGGTACATGCAACTTTTAAGCTTCGCATCTACTTTCAAGCACATAAGGTCAAAGTGTTAACGACAGTGCCAATTGAGTCAGTAATGAAAAATTCAAAAAGATCAGGCAGAGTTGAGAGATGGAATGCACAAGTAGGACACTTCGATATCCAATATGAAGTTTTATCCTCGCCAAAGTCACAAGTTATCGCAGACTTCTTAGCTGATTTTCCTTTAGAAGATGATGAAGTTGTAGAAGAGATGATGAATGTAGAAGAGGAACATGGAGATCCAAAAGAGCTATTAACAGAACCCGACAGATGGGAGATACTGGTGGATGGATCATCAAATAGGGAAGGAAATGGGATTGGAGTTGTTTTTATTTCACCAGAAGGAGAAAAAACAGCTTTTTCAGTTAGATTGGAATTTGCATCCACTAATAATGAAACAGAATATGAGGCCGTGATTCATGCTTTAAAATTTGCGGTAGAAATGAAGTTAGAAAATGCTAGAATCACCAGCGATTCACAGTTGGTTATTCGCCATATAAAAGGAGAATACACAACAAATGAACTATCTTTAAGAAAGTATAAAAGGTTAGTCGAAGAATTATCTGCGAGAATTCCAAAAATAAAATGGAGACACATATCAAGGAAAGATAATAGGCTCGCAGATGCATTTGCTTTCATATCTAGTATGATGACAAATCCAGCTACGAGATGCATAAAAATTCAAACACTTTTTACACCAGCGATAGACAAGGAAGAAAAGGAAGAAGAAGATGTGATGATGGTTGAAGTTGGCGAAGAGGAATTAAAAAACAACATTACAGATTGGCGAGCAGATCTTCATGCATATTTGGCAAGAGGAAAAATCCCAAGAAATTGATTGGAAGCACATAAATTAAAAAGTAGGGCAACCAATTATGAGCTAAGAGAAGGAGTAATATATCGCAGATCTTTTAGTGGACCATCGCTAAGATGTTTGACGAGGGAGGAAGGACAAAAAATATTAAAGATGTTACATAGTGGTGATGCTGGAAATCATAGCGGAGGAAGATCTTTGGCATATAGAACAAAAATGCAAGGCTATTACTGGCCATATATGCATGAAGTTTCAAAACAACTCTCAAGGCGTTGCGAAGATTGCCAACGATATGGAAAGAAGATACATGCACCAGGAGCACCATTATCATCCTCAACAAGTGTATGGCCTTTTGGGAAATGGGGGTTAGATATTGTGGGACCATTTGTACCTGGTTCTGGACAAAGAAGATATCTGATTGTCGCAACAGATTATTTCACAAAATGGGGAGAAGTAAAGGCAGTACAACATATTCGCGATAAAGATATTTTTACATTCATATTTGAGAATATAATTTGCAGATTTGGGATTCCAGCACAGTTGGTGTCTGATAATGGAAAGAAAATTGAAGGGCAGAATATAGAATTGCTACTCAATGCATTTAAGATAAAGTGTGGAAAATCTACTCCTCTATATCCACAAGCAAATGGTCAAGCTGAAGCAACTAATAAGACAATCGCAGATATCTTAAAAAAGAAACTAGAGGGATACCACAGAGCATGGTGTGAACAGGTGCATAATGAAATATGGGCCTACAATACAACTAGACGAGAAGCTACTGGAATGCCACCTTTTTGTTTGACATATGGAGTTGAAGTTGTATTACCAACAGAAGTAGCTATTCCTACAAAAAAAAGAGAGTCTTGGGAAAGAAATCTAAGTGCTGGAATGATTTTAAATAAATTGGATGAATTAGAAGAAAAAAGAGAAAAGACTTTACAACATATGGAAAATTACCAGCGAAGATTGGCTCGCGAGTACAATAAACGTGTTAAGAAACGTGAATTTCAACCTGGCGATTTAGTGCTGCGAGAAACACCAAGTTATCAGCGAGAGAATGGTAGAAAGTTGGCGAGAAAATGGGATGGACCATACATCATTAAAGAGATAGTTGGAGCCGGGGCATACAAACTAATGGACTCTTAAGGGAGAGATGTTGGTCAAAGACTTGACAGACCATGGAATAGACTATATCTGAAAAAGTATTATCAATGAAAACTTCTGCAAGATAAGAGATACAGGTACGTTAAAAAAAAAATTATACGATGGCGAGGTTCTCCTAAAATGTTCAAGAACTGCGAGCATAATCGCAAGAATGGCGGATAAAATTTCGCAGAGATTAATAGAATGGGACGAACCTATATGGCGTGCACCCTAGTTCGCGAATAAAATTTCGCAAGAGGCAAATGTAAGACCTAATAGTGCATCATATAAGGGGGTATCTCTTGACATGACTCAGTGATAAGGTTATACCGCTGCTGGAACCTGAGTTATGCAGATGTTGGGGTTAAATAAAACCTATCCAGAAGAGGGATCTTGGATTTCCAATTATATAAGGTTATACCCTGATTGGACGACTAAGGACCTCTTCTAAGGCGTGCATAATATGACCAAGGCGCCGAGGTACACGATTGAGTCAAGGGTGCCCGGGGTGTACGAAACTACCCTGGCCATCCTTGGCAAGTCTTGGCTATGATGCACTCGGCCCGAAGAAAACCCCACTTAGGGTGCAGTCTTGTAACTATAATCCATATAGTCATAAAGGACAAGAGGCTGCGAAAAACAACTGGTTGTTGGAAAATCTGGATGGGAGGAGATAGTCTTGTATGGCCTATGTGCCCTCCTTGAAGGGGCAACCAGGGGGAAGATAAGGGCGGCACCCTCCACTAGGGAGCTAATAAGTGTCTAAAGACATAAATGTCACGGGGATTTATGATCGCAAGAACATTTAGGCCTATCATATTGTCCTGTGACGAAAGTTATACAAAGGCAACAAGACAAAATAAAAAAAGTTAAGATGAGATCAATGGGTTTTTACATGAAAGTGTAAAGACGTCCTGCGATTTCATCGCAAGACAGCAATGTCATAAGGTTTAATTCTTGCAAGAGAGTTTACACTTATCATATTGTCGCAGAGATGTTGAAAAAATATTGATAAGACAAGATCAATGGGTCAATACATGCAAATGTAAAGACGTCCTGCGATTTTGTCGCAGAAAGAAAAACTTTTTTGGCAAAATAAGACCTTTAACTAGGAAGGAAAAATAAGACCAACAGAATAATTTTAAAAAATTAACTATTCTATTTTAAGATGCATGAAAGATTTGTTCATCATAGGAGAATATATAAGAAGGCAGATTCGTAACATCGTAAACTCTTTCAAAAAAAATCGGAATATCGTAACTGTACTCACTACATCGCAGAAATATTCATATTTTCACAGAAAGGAGACATAGGAAATAATTCACCATTTCAAGAAAGATAATGAATGACAAGTAGGGGAGTGGAGAAATAAGATTTCATTATCTTCCTTGAGGATATTCAAAGTAAACAAAATCAAAAGTTGAATTCTCAAAATTTCAAAAGTTACATCAACTTTTAAAGGAGGAACAGATACAGGAGGGAGAGAATGGGAGAGCAGAATATCGTTCGCAATAACTTCAACACTGAGGTGGACCTTGCGAAGGAAACCTCTATCACGATTCCTAATCTCTATATTTTTGAAATACTCGAGATAATCAAGTCTTCTTTCAGATTCTGCGAGTGACAAAGGTGATAAAAGATCATTCAGTCAAAGATTTTGCAAGAAATATAACACAAAATTTGACAGAAAGGTCAACAAGAAAGGCAGTCAATTGACTACCTTCTTTCTGCGAGGTTAAGTTTTGAATTAATGTAAAGAAACAGTTTTCCCATTGATTCATAGCGTCATCGAATTTATCGCCAACCACACCCTTCAGACGAGATTTCATGTTTTCTTCTCTGGTGCGTAGAGACAAGTTTTCCTTTGCTAGTAAAGAATGAGATTCCTTCAATTGAGAGTATTGTTCTTGAAGCTCGTTGGCCTTCAAACTAAGAGTTAACCTACACTTGATAAGTTTATCCTTCTCAGCAGCAAATGATTCAGTTACCTCCTTAAGTTCATCTTTAAGGGAACGAAGAGATTGCTCTTGATTATCGCATATTCTTTGTAGATTACTCAATTGCCGTGAAGAAATCATCCTCAAGAGATTTGAAATGACGAGATCTTTTGGGAGGATTAGCAATGTTATCGACATTCTGCGAATAATAACTTAGATAAGAAACAGAGACAACAATATTGTTATTAAGAAATAGGATGTGTTTCTTACCACCTTATCATTCGCAGAACTTCTCTTCTTCTTCTCAGTTGGTCTTTTGCGAGCATTAAGGTTTTGACCTGAGGATTGGGTGTTAAGGATAGTTCCACTGAAGAGAAGACATAATACGGGAGTTATGAAGGATCAAATAGAGAAGATCGAAGAATATGAGTAAAAATTGAATCAAATAAAGATTATAATAAAAAAACATACCTTGATGATTCTATTAGAACAGTAGCAGGAGAATATGAAGAAGAAGAAGAAGAAAAGTTGCAGACGGAAGATAAAATAAACAGATGACGAAGATAGAGAAGTAGAAGAAGAAAATTAGTTTTGAAGTTTAACTCTACCTTTTATAGGCAAAAGGGAATAACTTATTGAGTAAAGACGTGTCAGTAAAAAAAGGAATTTACAATACGTGTAGGCGGTCAAAGCTAAATTAACAGAGCAATGTCGATAAGAAAATATGGAAAGAAGAGAGGCTGCGAGAAAATTGAAGAATTGAAGATTCTCATATCCTCTCCACTATGCGAAGAAGACATGAGAAGAGGCAAGAGGTAGGACCAGAATATCGCCACAATACTTCTCTGTGAGATTAACAACACTTCCCAGCGAGCATCACTGCAAGATTTTATACAACACTTCACGAGTGTCACAAAATCCTTCAAAAGAGTGACGTAATAACTGACGATTGAAGAAAACTTGAGAAAAGCATATTTGTTATGCGATGGTTAGAAAACTGGCGAGACTGAACATTGTAACTAATCACGGTACAATCGCAGAATCAACCCGAAATAAGGGGAAAACTTAGTTGTCATCCACTATGTAACTAACCTATAAATATAGACCCAATGTGTCCAGAAAAGGATGATGTATTTTTGAGAGTTAAGAAAGTCTTGAGGAGAGAGAAACTTCAAGAATATAGTTGTAATCTTGAATTCTTCCATTTCTGTAAACATTTCTGAAACTAAAATAATAAAAGTGTCGTTTTTCATCTTCAATTATGAGTTGATTATAATAAAATCTTAACAAGGGTGTAGTGTGGGAAATCCTGCAACTACACCGACAATATCATCTTTTATTAAATCTCTTCTTCCAATGAGTTCCATTTTTCCTTCGAACAGACTTGAAGCAAAGATGTTTGAGAGAGTTTTCTTGATGGGAGAAGAACAATATTTGGATCAAATTACATATTTCCATTTCTTAAAGTATGTGGAGCTTGACTCGAGAATTCTCTCAATCTTTTCAACACAGAAATCACAGACAACATCAATACATTCTCTTTATGTTACTAAGAAGGGGATAATATGTATTACTTTTGAGCGGGGAACGAAATTGCAAGACTTACTTACATCCGATTTTTTTTCTGTTAGATATTCCTCTCTCTCTTCATAAGGAAAGAGCATTGTACAATATTACAGTGTTTTTTTTTTTTTTGAAAGCTTGATATTGTAAGAAGAAACAACATGACTGAAAATATATATAAATATACTTCCAAAAGGTTTTAAGGAAACCTTCAAATTTCGGAAGTATTAAACAAATAAGGAAAGTCTTCTTTTGATTACCAAGAATCAAAACTCATCTTATGTATGGGATCATGATTATTTTTTTCTTTTAAAAAAGAATCGCATAACAATAAGATTTGTGTAATTAGAAATTTCTGATCGACTTCCTTTTTCCTTTTCGACTTTGCAGCAGATTGTCAAAAGATACTTGTGAATCAATATCACTGGATGTTTTTAAATCCTTTTTGAGTCTAATAGTTAGACGTTCATAGTCATCTTTGTCTAAGGTTACAACATGATTGTTTTTCATTTTTTCTAGATGATCTCCTTTTATCTTTCACTTCAGACTTGGGTATCCACTTGTCGATGGATTTGGGATGAAGATCTTTCATCTCTTGCAACATTGCATTTTTCCAAGCTAAAACATCAGATCTCGTATTCCAATTGACAAAAGTATCAACCTTTTTAACATTGTTCCTTTTAGGAATATAATTCTTTTCTCTCAAAATAGGACAATGGTGCTCTGAGAACTTTTTAGAGGTAAATTTACTCAATTCTTTTGAAACAAAGGATAGAGCATCCTGCATCTTTCGAATTTTACAACTCCAATGCTTACCAAAAGAAGTGTAATTTTTAGGACTAGTACAACCATTTCCACGTTGGGAGGGCCGACCGAAGAACTTTACGCAAAACTAAATTTTGTACTCACAATTTGGTTCTGCCATAGTGGCACGAAGTCGGACTTGTAAATTTGTAAATCGAAATTGTAAAGCTCATCTGGTTCATTGTTTTAACTCGCCGGACTCCGATCCAGACCGAGTTTTACCTGTAATCTAATATATCTTTAACTAATAATAAAATTATCCACTTATGTTTCTGGAAATCATCATAGAAAGCAAAGAATAAACTATCATGTGAAACCATAGAAAGCAAGTAGAAGTCTCCCCAATGGAGTAGATGGTGGTGTTATATGTCTCCAATTATGCTCATTTTTGGTTGGAATTTAGAGTCTTCAATTTTAAAATGTTAGGTCGCACCAAACCCACGGCAATACAGATCAAAATTCATCTTAAACCCGTCCACAAGAAGTCAGGCCCAGTCAATATAAGTCCAAGTTCTTCTCCGAGTCAAACCGGGTCTGGTGAGTCGGATCGACACACGGAGTTAACTCGGTGTATGAAGTTCTACAGAGTTTACCCGTTTCTGGCATGGTCTAGGCCATTACTTCAGGACATTAATTCCTCTTATGCTCTGCACAATTCATCTCATTCATTCAACCTAACATTCATCTACTCATTCATACCCATTAGCTTCAATCATTTCCCACATCATTATAATCTCCCAACAAACCCATTTCATCAGCACATCACCATTATCTGTAGCTCATCTCAAACAAAGCCGCAACACATTGTATCTTCTCTTGCAATTCCAACAACATCTCTCAGCACCTCAACCACATAACCAACACCCACTAGGACTTGTTTATGAGTCTTACATAATATCACCAGCTATATTTCTTTACACATACCCATCACTTGAAATGTCAGTACCACCTCCCATGAACATCTACAATATCATCTCCAGTTCATCATCAGCAAGACCTTGTTCTGTACCACCAACCATTTCTGCAGCAGCAAATACCATTTTTTCTCCATTTGAAACTGCACAACCTCGCACAGTACCAAGCCATTACCAGATTTAAGCACCACATGAAATTCCACAATCCCAGTTCACAAATCCACCTACATACCATCTTTTCCACCACATCAAATCCACCACCAACACTTTCACTTCTGTTCAGCTAAACCTTAACAAACCAACCCCTAATCACAACCACCAGCTTCATGCTGCAAATAATTAATCTTCTCTGCATTTTCAGTTCACCGTTTCAATTACATAGTCGCCCCATATTTCCTTCTCATATTTGACTTCGATTCCACTTTTAAACTTGAACCCAAAACTCCATGTTCATCTCTATCCCACACAATAACAACTCCATCTTCAATTCTCTAACTTCAATTCTCAAATCCACTATGTCAGTCTTGAGATTGAAGACAAACCCATCTACTAAACAACATTAGCATCTCCCAAACCTTAGCCATCTCTTTAATCTCCATCAAATCACTGACTCTGTTCTTCACCGAAAGCCTAACTCTATCGAAAATAACAGCAACAAAAGCATCTTGTGATTTTGAGTTTGGATCTTCATCACATCAATTCTTCTATGCTTTCACTGTATTCAATACATTTCCAATTCTAACAACAACAGCTTCATTCATATCTCATCTCAAGAACATCCACCCATCGACGATAAATTACAAACCATAGCTTCTGAATTTACCAAAAGCTAATCACCACCATCTTCACCATCATTCCAATCTAAATCAATCCCATCTACTTTGATTGCAGTCGCTCTTCAAACACCACCAACAACAGCTTCTCGATCTCAACAACGCCGCCAACCTTCATGTATTCTTGAATCAATCAATAACACCACTGTTCTTTCCCTGTCTCATATCCAGATCAATAACCCATTTAATCTTTATCAAATCTTTTCATGGTTCTTCACAGAATCAACCCTTTCTATCTTCAATCCTCTTCCATTAATCTTCTCTGTCTCGATCTCCTCTATCGGTTTCATAGCTGAAGAAGAAAGAATAATGAAAAAGGGAAAAAAAAGAAAAAAGAGAGGAGGTGGTCGGGATTCGATCCTGCAACCTTTAGGTCACTTTACCTTGGATTTTACTAAACTTCCCCTCAACAATTAAAACATTTCCAACCATTGTGTCATTTTTTTTGCCCATGAAATTTACTCGATTACCCTTCATTGTGTGTTGTATTTACGCTAGTTTTAGTGAGAAATGAAATCATGGAGAGGCTCTTTAGTCCTTTCACTGTTTATTTAAAAATGCTTGGGACACCAGATCCAATATTTTTGTGTCAATTGATGACTTACAATTTACAAAAAGGTGGCCATATAAAGGTCCTCCCTCACTTCGCTCGGTCAGCCCAATTACCTTTTTAAAATCCGAGTCTTGACATGATTGTATTCGGGACTATTTTCTTTTAAAATCTCACTTGAGATCTTTGGGGAATCATGATTTTCAGTTGTTTTGGGTAGATATTCTGGTGTGGAAGAACATGCAGCCTTTACAAATATTATTTCTTTGTTGATTGAGGAAGTATTGATTCCCTGATATCCCAAGCCACGTTTATCACCATGACTTATTCCTGTTTCCAACATGGAACACAAGTTGGTTATGCTATCATTTAGCCTTTTTAGTTTTGCAACTTTTTCCTCAAATTGCTTAACTTTGTCAAGGGCATTGACAAGGTAAACCTTAAAAAGGTTTTATTTGGAAGATTCAAACTTCTCCTTTTCTTCACGCATTAACTGTTGAGAATTAAACTTTGCTTCAGTTTCAACAAGTTTCTTATTTAATTGATAATATTTTATGTAGAGATTCTCATACTTGAGAGTCTTTGAGTTTAGGCTTTCTCTGCATCCTTCAGAAGATATCGAGCATTTTGATATCTAGAATAAAATCCAGAGAAGATCTTTCTCAATTTTCAATATTCTCTACAAAGAGGAGCAAGAAGTCCAACAACATCTGAGGTAGATAGCCTTTTAGTAGAAACAACACCTAATAGTGAGGAAAATACAAATATATCTTCTTCTACATCTTGATGAATTTCTGAATCACCGTCTTCGGAAATTTCATCAATTATTTTTTCAAGGCAAGTTTGCCAGTCATCAGAATCTTCATTATATTGACCACTTTGTTTAGTAGAATCACATAGGATGACTTTATTAGGCGTTGATTCTTCATCTTGTTTTCCGTTAACTAAATCATTTACAGGTTCAAATGTAACCATTTAGATTCAAATCTTATAGGTTGTATCGTACCAAACACAGATTGTTGGATCTTTTTGAGTTTGCCTGCTCTTATACCAATTGAAAAGACGAGGTTACCCAAATACACCACAATCTTTTATTTATCCACCTATAAGTCCTCTTACATAAAGTTATCGTCTATGGAATAAGTCGAGACAATATAACAAATAGGTATTCACACTTTGTGTGATTGTCTATAGATACGAGATCGAGACAATGCGACTACGAAAGTGTGATACTTGATAATAGGTTCAGACTTAACCAAAATCTATAGGATCACTATCAAATATGTCGGAGTTAACGTTTGTGTATTTTACTTTTAATTATAATAAAACAATTATAACTGCGGAAATAGAAAAGTAAAAGACACAGAAAGATTTTGTTAATGAGGAAAACTGCGAATACAAAAAAACCCGGGACCTAGTCCATAATTGAATACTCTCGAAATTAAGACGTTATACAAAATCTAAACCAACTTCATATAGTTGAGACCAAGAAATAACCCCTAGTTCACTTAGTTTCCTCAGTATCCCTGCGCTTCCGACTTAGATGAGTGCACGCACTGGATCAATTCATTTGGATCGTATTCCAAACAGTAAAGGAACAACAAATTTATTTGGTAACAACTCTTTCGATTCTTTCAAGATAAATATATCTCAAGTCATACGCAAAGGCTCTTCCGTTTAATCTAATAAACTCCTTTGCCTGGTTAGATCAATCTATCCAATAACTACCCAAGTAGTCAAGTTTAGATTTGCAATCAATCGATATAGATTCAAACAATAAACTATAAAGTGATGTCGATCTCACACAACTAAACAATCGAATAAATCCGATTCTAGTTGGATCCCAGCCGATCAAGGTTTATGTACACCAAAAGATATGAGAACTAAATAAGAAATATTCTTTGTTTTCAAATCTTCTTTAATCTTCAATAAACACCTGCACAACACCACTTGAATGTCTTGTGATCAATCACACACAGAACGGAGTCTGTTAACAATGGATTATCACAAGATGTCTTTAGATCTACAAACAGTGCTAAAGATCCCGTCGATACTTCGATCTAGTTTGAGTGAATCTTATATCAGAAGAGAAGATTCTTAAGAATAAACAAACAAGGTGTAATCAAAGTTTCAACGACCGTTAGTCAATCAAATCAATCGAAAACTAATAACACTGCAATTATCTAGTTTTCCACCAACAGTACTCGTAGAGCTTCTTGATCCCACATAAGGCTTTAAACGAGCGACCGTAAAAGATTTCACTTAATTAGGATACTTTCCTCTCCGATTAGACATCTCCACCAGAAACAATAAAAAGATGAAGTTTGCCTGAATCTTAGGACAGTTTGCTAGAAATGAAAACTTAGGTATTTATAGACCAAGGATGTTTGGACACCAAGGAATTTCCCAAACCAAAAATATTCTCAATATTTGTAATGAATAGCAAAATTTGGTTTTCCTAATTCCAATGAATGCTTGTACAAAATTTCCAAAATCTCTTAATAATAAATATCCATTTAGTAAATGCATATTACTAATTTTTATTCCCCAGAGATATGCATTTAATTGCTGGCATTTAAAGCATATAAAACCAAAAACCTTAATTAAAAATTCTCAATTTATTTCAGCACAGGATCTCCTTGAGTACTAAGGAATATCTTTGAACAATAAATGATAAGAGTTATTGTACGTTTTCAAAGTATGTTGACATCTTTCACTGTAAATCCTTATTCATATTTACATGGATTTATATTCTTGGAATAGGTTATACCACACTTCCAAACAAGTTTAGAATTGGTTCACCTGTATTCCAAGATCACTATGTGATTAATCAAATATCAAATCACATACATGGGTTCAATTGATTCTACCAATCACTAGGATCAGTTATACCTTAATATGGAAATACTTGTGATCGGTCACACAAGTTACCAGGACCGGCTACATCAGTTACCAGGATCGGTTACATAAATTACCAGGATCGGTTACTACATAATCATGGTATTGCTTGTGATCGGTCACACCAGTTACCAGGATCGGTTACACCAATTACCATGATCGGTTACACTAATTACCAGGACCGATTACCAATTACAAGGATCGATTACACACACTCTGTGATCGGTCACACCAATTACAAATATCGATCATACCACCTTATGGTGATAACTTAGGATCGGTTACACTAATTAATAAAAACTAGTCATACCAAATCATAAGTCAGGCATTGTGATTATTTATACCAAGATACATAACAAGGTTACGATCGGTTCCACCATATCACACATATTGGTAATCCAAAGATTTGCAATGAATAGCCATACCAATAAGCCTAAATATTTTCCTTTCGATTCATAAAACAAGTTCATGAATGTACTTCCTTTAAAAAAATATAAAACATTGTTTCCTAGGATGAAATCTTCACCATAACCCATTCACATAATCATAACAGTATATACAAGATTATGTCGATGTCATATCTACAAAGTTCAAAAGATAAGTGTTATACTTCGTAATCTAATTCCATAATACTATGATCATATAAATATTACCATGTCACATCACTAGAGTATTATACAATATGCACAATATATACAGCTTCAAAGTTATGTTTTCAATATAGCACGACTTGAAAGATACGTTAGGAATGAAATAGTTCAAGTCAATATTACTAACCTCAAGAGGAAGGATGATGTTGTCGTTGTAGTTCGCTTCTTCTTCACATTCTTCAAGTCTTCGAAGTAATACTTGTATGTCTCACATTCCTAGACTTTCTAGTCTAACCTAAATAAAGTTGACTCTAGTATATAATCAAGCGACTTTAGATGAGTTTTGACACACTAAAATGTGACAACCAAACTTGACATACCAACGCTTGATGGGTTCAACCAAGATATGCTATAATACAGAGACGTGATGAATTTTGATGTATTATGATTTGGATCGACGAACGTCGGCCTAATAATCTATATTACTCGATCATGAACCTATTTTGATATGTTGAGTGTTCGGCAGGGAATCTGCTGAGTTACAGTAGAGTGATCATTCCTGATCTAATATGTCATGAGTTATCGAATAACAAATTAGGAATTAGAGTGTTAGTAAATATTGGATGATCGGTCAAGTATATGGCCGTCCAAATCATGTTGCTCCTCGGACAGTCGAGAAACAAAAATGTTGGTAGCAGGATCTACATTAAATATTAATTAAAATTTTGATAGCTGGATCAATATGAAAATTATCGATGTTTAAGAGAACTGTCATAAATCTGAAACCCTAATTTTGGAGAACCCCGGATCTAGGAGATGGAGAGTTTTCCAATATTGGTAAAGAAATTGTAGTTGCAGGATTTCCCACAACACACCCCTTGTAATATCTTGATAATAATCTCTTGATCTAAACTAATTTGATATTTAAAATTCTAAAAATTATAAATAGACACACGGATTTTTACATGGTTCGATCAATTTGATCTACATCCATGATTCTCTACTATGATTGTTAAAGTTTACATTGATTTTACATTTGATAATCTCCATTAATGGAGTTCTAAATCTAGTTTTGGGGAAGAAGATGATAAAGAAAAATACATTTTCTCTCTCTAAAAATCTCTCTGAAAAATCTCTCTCTCCCCTAAAATATTCTCTCTCCTCAAGATTCTCTCAACTCTAAAAAATACATCCCCCTTTTCTGGACTTACTTGAACCCTTTATATAGGAAATTACATAGTGGGTGACAGCTAAGTTTTCCCCTTCTTTCGGATCTATTTTGCGATCTCATCGCGGTAATTACAATGTTAATATTCGCCAAATTTTGTAATCCTCGTGAAACAACACTCTTCTAATATGCCTCTTCAATCATCAACTTCGTCATTCTTTGAATTATTTTGTGACGCTCGTGAAATGTTGTTGAAGATTTTTTAGTAACGCTCGCAGAAGTGTCATTAATCTCTCGTGAATATAATTGTGGCGATATTCTGGTCCTACATCTTGCGTCTTTTTTCTTGAATATTGCTTGAAAAGTAATCTTTAAGAAAAAATCTGTTGTTGTAGTAGTCTTTGATTTTTGCTGATGAAGGAATGAGTGAAAGAATACTGGTCTTGAAAAGTATATACTTGCCTCTATTCTTTTGCGAAGTTCCATATCTTTGTTAAGTAAATAAGAAATATTAATTCTTGAAGTGCTCGTGAAGTATGAAGTATCCCTGAAGAAATATAAGAAGTACTCAATCTTCAAGAAGTATCCGTCCTTTAGTGAAAATCATAAGTATTGCCTCTGTTCTCGTGAAATTATTACTTCATTTTTGTTGAAAATCCCAGTCCATTTTGGAAATGATTCTTGCGAGAAGATAAAGAACATAAAATGTTTTCTTGGTAATCCATAGTTTCCTCTGTTCTTTATCTATGAAGGAAGAATCCCTGAGAAAATGCTAAATGAACGAATTGCCTCTGCCTCATTTGATAAAATGATCATATTCTGCGAAATAATCATTTCTCTTGCGAAATTATGGAATAATCTGCAATATGCTGAATTAATCTGAAAATTTATGAATGTTTCTGCGAATTTCCGAACGTTTCTGTGAGGCTCTAAATGTTTCTGCGAGATTCCGAAATAATGCTTTGAATAGTGTTGTCATGAATAGTGGTGATGAATAGTGGCGAGATTGTGAATAATGTTACAAGATTGTAGACATTCCTCTTATTAAATTCTGAATAATACTTTTGAGAAACTCTGAATAATATTTCTGAGAGATTCTGAATAGTACTTTCTATCTCTCTTGCGATGAACAAATCTTTCCTGCATTCTTACAAGAAAATAATTAATGTTTGAGATTATTCTATTGGTCTTATTTTTCCTTCCTAGTTAAAGGTCTTATTTCGCCAATTTTTCTTTCTGCGACAAAATCGCAGGACGTCTTTACATTTGCATGTATTGACCCATTGATCTTGCCTTATCTTTTCTCTCGAGGCTTTTTGGCCTGTTATGCGACAATATGACAAGTCTAAGTTCTCTTGCGAGATCAAAGTCTCATGACATTGCCGTCTTGCGATGAAATCGCAGGACGTCTTTACACTTTCATGTAAAAACCCATTGATCTCATCTTAACTTTTTCTCTTTTGGCTTTTTGCCTCTGTATAATTTACGCGACAATATGACAGGCCTAAATGATCTTGCGATCTTAGAGCCCCATGACATTGCCGTCTTAAGACACTTATCAGCTCCCTAATGGAGGGTGCCACCCTTATCTTCCACCTGGTTGCCCCTTCAAGGAGGGCACATCGGCCATACAAGACTAGCTCCTCCCATCCAGATTTACCAACAACCAGTTGTTTTCGCAGCCTCTTGTCCTTTATGCCTATATGGCTTATAGTTACAAGATTGTACCCTAAGTGGGGTTTTCTTCAGGCCAAGTGCATCATAGCCAAGACTTACCAAAGATGGCCAGGGTAGGTTCGTCCGTCCCGGGCACCCTTGGCTCAACCGTGTACCTCGGCGCCTTGGTCATACTTTGTACTTCTTGGAAGAGATCCTCGGTCATCCAACCAGGGTATAACCTTATAAAGCTGGAAATCCAAAATCTCTCTCCCGGATAGGTTTTCTTTAACCCCAACATCTGCATGACTCAGGTTCCAGCAGCGGTATAACCTTATCGCTGAATCATGTAAAGAGATACCCCCCTACAACGTGCTTGTAGGTCTTACATTTGCCTCTTACAAAATTGTATTCGCGAACTAGGGTGCACGCCATAAAGGTTTGTCCCATTCTTTAAATATCTGCGAAATTATATTCGCGTTTCTTCATTCTTTCATTTCTGTCAATTCTTTATATAATCTTGAATAATCTCGCGACTACACTCGCAGCTCTGATAAAAATTTGTTTTGCTCATTTCTATGAGTTGAAATATTCTTTAAAATCTTTTGAAATCTTAGAAATATTCTTTGAAATTTTGCGATTTTATCGCATTTGTTAAACCAAAATTCTCTTTCTGTAAAATAAATATTCTAGAGAAATCTTTGAAGTCTTCTTTGAAATCTTGCGATTGTATCGCGTATTTTGGAAATTTGAAATCTTAGAAATTTTGGCGATAATTTCGTTTTCTGTAATCTTTTGAAATCTTTGATAATTTTTGCAATCTTTAAATTTTTTGCGATGATCTCATTTTTTACAATTTTTTGAATTTTTTTGAAATCTTTGAAATTTTAGAAATCTTGCGATTATACTGATTTTGGTAAATTGAATCAAAAGTTTTGAATTTTTTTTTTTTTTTAAATATTATAAATCTTAGAAATGTTCTTTGAAATCTGACGATAATATAAATCCAAAATTTTTCATTTTCTGTAAGTAAAATATTCAAGGAAGTGGTACTTAGCTTTTTGGCGATTTGCTGTTGCTGCCAATTCTCGCGAAGTATTTGAGTTGCTAGTGAAATGAGAAGAAATGAGAAATAAACTCTTGATCTGCCTCTTTCATTCTCTCGCAACATACCAATTGTTCTAACCCTTCTCTTGTGAATTTTACTTGCGAAATAATCAAATATCTGACGAAGTAGTGGAATACCAAATTCCTCTCTCTGACCAACTTGGCGAAGTAATGAAATAATCCTCTCGTGGAAAGTAGATGTACCATGTCAAAACTAGACTTTATTTTCTCGCTAGTCAATTCCTTTCGTGAAAATATCTCTTGAAGTGTACAAATGCTTATTTTGTCTTTACCGCCACTATGATCAAATTTCTCCCTTCTGATTGTTAATCTCTTCATTTTTGCTGACGACCTCTACTCATAATTCCCATTGCTGTTGACTTTCATACTGGCTTCTGATTGCGAAAGAAATCCATATTACCATTATCTTATTATTGTCTTTATCTTCTCTTTATTATTATTATTATCTTGTATTTTTCTTATCTTTGTCCTTGACCATCTCTGCCAGCACCTGTTTTGTGAAGGAATCATTATCTTCTCTTTATTATTATCATGTTTTTCCCGTGACCATCTTTGCCTTCTTTGCATCTTTATTTTGCGATAATTATCCCATGATATCTCACGAGCTGCTCGTGAAAATATAAAAGATTAGTATATAGAAGATTAACATATAATATATTAGTATATATTAGTAGCACGAGCTGCTCGTGAAAGTATATATATTGGGAATACTAATAAATATAATAGAATTGCTTCACGAGCTGTTCGTCTTTATATATAATATAATATATTATAAAATGAGATATTAGTGGAGTTTCTCGCGGTAGTTTTCATGTTGCGATGACTAAATTTTTTGATTCCCTAACTTTGATGTTATGCTCCTGCTCCAGTTTTGTGACTTAGGAGAAATTTATAGGATCTTAAGCTTTGCGGTTACTGCGATATTCCCAACAATTCCGTAAAACTCTTTTTCTTCTTTCTCCTTTGCACCCGCCATATTTATTTGTCATTGCCTGTATTCTCTTCCGGGATATTTCTTTGTTATTTTTCATATTGTTGATTGAAAATGATCTCTTCACACTATAAAAATACGATTCCCTTCCTCTGTGACACTTTAGCATGCAAACTTCTTTATTTCTCTTTCCGTCGCTGGTACTACTGGTTGCCTTCTTTGTCCTTCTTCATTCTTTGTCATTGGTACTCGCGGAAATCCAAAAGCTTTTCCACTCTATATCTTCACAACAGTGGTGATAATCGTTAGTGCCCTTCGCAGATGGTAATTATTCTCCAATAGTGGCATTTAAAATGTCCAATAGATGTTTGTATCCTTCTTCTTGCCTGAAGTAGATTTTTGACTTTCGTAAGTGAATTTCTGCAAGATTCATCCATTTAATTTAGTGAGTAGTCTATTAAGTTTGAAAGTTCATGAAATGGATTTTTAAAACAACATCTGTAAATCTGTATTTCGCAAAAAAAAATTAAATAAAATAAAAGAGAAGAGATTTTGTCCTGTAGAATTATTTGTTGGTGTAACTTCATTTGATTTCTTCGCGATTGTTGATGAAGTACGTGGTGAATAAATCATTAGTCTTCTTCCTTTGTCTACTGTGTTGTCTTTGTCCTTCTACCTGGTATTTCATTTCTTCATGTGTCGTGAACTTGAGTATTGTTCTCGCAGATTCTATGAATATTTTTAGTTTGGTATCCCATTTGCTCACGTTACTTACTCATACTATTTCCCCTCATTTTTCAAGTGGAGATTACTCTCATAACTAAATTAAGTGGTTAAGTACGAAGGACCACATTGCGAGCTTCATTGCTGGGCTATAAAATTATTGACATCTATATAAGCTGGTCCCCTTACCAACTTGACTATCGTCAAGAAAAAATGTCCAAGCACCAGAAATTATCAAATGTTACCCAAGATAAGCTTATTTTCTTTATTTGCTGCGAATGTCTTCAAAAGTTTTTGCTGCTACCCTATGCTCATACTCTCTCGGCAGTTGATGGGGCCACTTTGATGAGTAATCACACTCACATGGACTGAATTTTCCCTACTAATTTTCTCACCGAACGTTATTCATTTCTTTCTTCATTATTAACAAACCAACTTTTGTTCAAGAAACTGCGTTTAATATTTCCCATCTATTATTGGCGAGATTGGAATTTCTTTCTGTCTTCATTGCCAAATTCTTTCTTCTTACGTTCGCAAACTTATTATTTTATGAAACTCCATGTACTCCCTTGTGCCATTCGCAAATCAGTTTGTGTATCTCGATGGATTCTGCGAAGACATCTCTGTTACTAAACTTTCCTTATTGTTATTGTATTTCTCTGAATTTTTGATGGTGTTTGCTGCAGATGAAATTTCGGTGAAACTTCCCTGTTTGTTCTCACATCTTAAAGATCCAGAAAAGAAAATTGCATATCGTGGTTATCGTCACCAAATTTCTCTTGAATCAACCTATCGATCCCATCCCTGAATGTAAAATTATTTCCGAAAATGTAAAATTCTTTCTGAAACTTCAATTTTTGCTCCTGAATTTTATAGACCCAGTTCCTCAATAATTAATTTCTTTGAATCTTCTTCGATCTAACAAATAACAGTCCCCTTAGTCGGCGCCAAAATGTAGTTGCAGGATTTCCCACAACACACCCCTTGTAATATCTTGATAATAATCTCTTGATCTAAACTAATTTGATATTTAAAATTCTAAAAATTGTAAATAGACACACGGATTTTTACATGGTTCGATCAATTTGATCTACATCCATGATTCTCTACTATGATTGTTAAAGTTTACATTGATTTTACATTTGATAATCTCCATTAATGGAGTTCTAAATCTAGTTTTGGGGAAGAAGATGATAAAGAAAAATACATTTTCTCTCTCTAAAAATCTCTCTCTCCCCTAAAATATTCTCTCTCCTCAAGATTCTCTCAACTCTAAAAAATACATCCCCCTTTTCTGGACTTACTTGAACCCTTTATATAGGAAATTACATAGTGGGTGACAGCTAAGTTTTCCCCTTCTTTCGGATCTATTTTGCGATCTCATCGCGGTAATTACAATGTTAATATTCGCCAACTTTTGTAATCCTCGTGAAACAACACTCTTCTAATATGCCTCTTCAATCATCAACTTCGTCATTCTTTGAATTATTTTGTGACGCTCGTGAAATGTTGTTGAAGATTTTTTAGTAACGCTCGCAGAAGTGTCATTAATCTCTCGTGAATATAATTGTGGCGATATTCTGGTCCTACAGAAATATCTACCGACCAATGGGTATGAAGACCAACCATTAATGATGGAGAGACCGGCTGGACGGTGTATGGAAAATTGTCCAACTAATGGAAAAGGATTCACCAAAATACCAAGATATAGAGGATTATCCAAAGTGGAGGATTATCCAAAATAATCAAGGAGTGTGGGACCAACCGGCAATGATGGCCAAGTGGACCGACCAGGTCCTTCCATAGTGGTGCATGGGCCACCATGTTGTACGTGAGTCCATTCCTGATCCTGACTGACCATGTCAATCATACAAGGATATCGACCACTCAACTTGGTCGCCCTGTCCAACTAGCCTAGCTCTTACCACGCTCGACTAATCTGCAGGTTCCGTAGTGACTACCTATCGCACTTCTACTTTTCCAACTAATCATATCGCTCATATCCTACTTGCTCTACTCTGAATGACCGGCCAAAGCAGGCTATCCAAGCTGCCTAATTCTACTTAAGATTAGATCTTGATCGCCCAAGTTAGTTGCAGAGTGATCACGAACCCTCAACTTGGTAGGCCTGTCCAACTAGCCTAGCTCCTTTCATGCTCGACCAATCAGGCTCTATGGTTACTACTTGTCTCCCTATTATCTTTCCATCCAAACAGGTCGCTTATAGCCCTATCATTATGAGAAAGTATCAGGAAACACGGAAAGTTGACAAGTGAAGGAGTAGTGGGTATGTAGCCACCTAGTTTTCTCTCCATCATAGGGACACGGTTTCATCACTTTCACATGATCTCCACTTTCTCACTCTTTCACAACTTTCACTTCCTCATGCATGATTACATATAAATAGATTTTTCTGATCTAATTCTGAACAAGCAATCATAACCATTAATGCAAGTATCCAGAACACACACATAAAACACACTTCTTACAACCTTCAAGCTGGTTTTACTTTCTGATACACGTTCATACACCTTCACCTCTCACAGAGTCTACCACTCTAATCTCAACACTTCTTCTGCTTTCCTCCCCGAGACCAACCCTCCTCCTTCCTTTGTGACTGAAGCAAGACTGGAACGACCATTTCTTGATTTGGACAAAATTGTATAGATTGATCTCTCAAATCTAAATTACTCTTGTGCAGTACATTTTTTTTTAGGGTTTAGACTCGTTAATCATCAACCTACCCCATTTTACCATTTTTAGCAGAATCAGTTTTTGCCCTACTACAACAGGAAAAATAAATAGGAAACTTAAAGACTGCAAACAACGTTAAATAATAAGATGCCAAAAATATGTATAAAATAATATTTCGAACACTTTAATGCTTATATCAAGTGGATACAACAAGTAAAAATTTATCCTTAAATCCAACATATATTTAGGCCAAAAAAATTAATATTATTCCCATAATTATTAAAAGTATGAAGCTATACCAAGCATGGGTTCTATATTGTATATGTATCCATCAAACAAATGATTGCATGCATTAAATTTTTATTTTTTTATGGCCTATTATGGCAATACACCGCATGATGTCTATATATCTTACGAACAATGGGTGCATCAAATATGGGTATATGTTATGCATGTATCCCTCAATGTTTCAACCTTTGAAGCCTTATAAAAGCCAAACTTAAATGCCCAACTCCAGAACCTAACACCAAACTCTAATAAGGCAGTCCCAAATCAATAAGGGTAATTCTGGTGTTATTGAAAATACCAGGATAAGGGTGGCCACCTTTTACTTCATAATGAACATATTTCATTATATTCATACTATCCAACGTGAAATAAAACATCCCAAAATTATGGTTCTTATATTTGTATAACACAACATTTTAATAATCTTTTGACTAATTATTGTAAAATATATATAATTAAAGATATAATATACATGTTTTCAAGGAGAAAAGTTCAGAACATGAAAAGACGAGGGTACCCAAATATACCTCAATTTAAAACTTTTCCACTTATAATTCCTTTCTCCTAAAGTGATTGTCTATGGACTGAGTCGAGACAATACAACTAATCGGTTCACACTTGGTGTGATCGTCTATGGATACGATATCGAGACAATACGACAACAAGATAACTTGTGTGATTGACTATGGATACAAGATCGAGACAATACAACAACAAAGTATGATTACTTGATAAAAGGTTCGGACTTAATCAAACACAATAGGGTTGCTATCAAGTAATTAGGAATTAACGTTTGTGTATTTTACTTCTAATTATAATAAAAAAATTATAATTGCGGAAATAGAAAAGTAAAAGATACAGCAAGATTTTGTTAACGAGGAAACCGCAAATGCAGAAAAACCCCGGGACCTTGTCCAGAATTGAATACTCTCAGAATTAATCCGCTATACAAAATCTAAACCAACTTCGTATAGTTGAGATGAAGCAACTAAACCTTTAGTTCACCTAGTTCCCTCAGTATCCCTGCGCCTCCAACTTGTAATAAGTCGCACACTTGGAACAATTCCTTTGGTTCGTATTCCAAACAGTAAAGGAACAACAAATTTGTTTGGTAACAACTCATTTAAAAAAAAGTGATATGATTTTGACAAAAGGCTCTTCCGTTTTTCCCAATAAACTCCTTTGTCGGTTTCTTAGATCAATCTATTCAACAACTACCAAAGTAATTGTTTAGACTATGCAATCAATACTCTTAATCACAAAGAAATGTATTGATGTCGATCTACTGAAATAATCAATCAAGGTTATCACAAAGATAAACCGATTATAGTTGGATCCCTCCAGCTGATCAAGTTTTGTGCACACCAAAGATTTTGAATTCAAATAAGAAATCTTCTTTGTCTTTAAATCTTCTTAGATCTTCAATAAACACCTGCACACAAACAACTTGAATCTCTTGTGATCAATCACACACAGAACGGAGTCTGTTAACAATGGATTATCACAAGACATCTTTAGATCTACAAACAGTTCTAAAGATCCCCGTCGATACTTCGATCTTGTTTGAGTGAATCTTATATCATAAGAGAAGATTCTCAAGCATAAACAAACTAGGTGCAATCAAAACTAATTTTATTTTCTAAAGATATGCATTTAATTGCTGGAAATTAAAAGCATATGAAAACTAAAAACCTCAATTAAAAGATTCTCAATGTATTTTGGCCAGGGATTCTCCTTTATTTATTAAGGAATATCTATGAACAATAAAAGATAAGAGTTACTGCACGTGTTCAAAGTATGTTGACATCTTTACTTTGTAAATCCTTTTTCATATTTACAATCTTGGAACCGATTTTCCACACTTCCAAACAAGTTTAGAATGAATCCTATTATTGGGGCTGTAGGGGGAAGAGTTTTGGGGGGCTAAAATGCTATGTGTAGTCAAAAGGTGAATAGGGGGACTCTAGGAATATGAAAAAGTCAAAAATACCCTTATTTAAACTTCACTATTCACCAAAAAATAATAATCCTAAATTTATATAATCTTCTCTTCTCCTTCTCCTTCTATTTTCATTGAAAAATCATGATGAAGATGATCACGATTTCATCATGATGAAGATGAAGATCATAAAAAGACAACTAATTATATTATCTTCTCCTCATCCTTCTCTTCTCATTCATAAATCATGATAAAGATGATGATCATAATTTTATCATGATGAGGATGATGATCATAAAGAAAGCCAAAAACTATTATCATCTCTTTTTCCTTTGATCATGATAATGATCATAATTTCATCATGATGAAAATTCTTATCATAAAAAGAAAGAAAAAAATAAGAAAACCCATCATTTTTTTTTTGCTTTTGGATGGTTAAAAAATCTGATTCGATGAATTTGGGTAAAAAAAAAAAAATCTGAAGGTGTTTATGGACGGGAGTTCTTAGAATTCCCAACCGTTAAATTAGATTACAAATTGGTTTTCCTATCCTAAAACAATTACGGCTAGTAGTTCCAGGACGTTAGTACACCCACGGCTGGGATTTCCCAGCCGTAAGATATTCTGATAATCACAAAAAAAAAAAAAAAAAAACAGAGGATGAAAAACGGATTGGCTTTCCCAGCCGCAATTGAACTTACGACTCGTACGTCCCAGCCGTATCTAAGACTTGCAGCTGGATTTTCCCAGCCGTAAATGGTTCTGATAATTAAAATAATATATAACATATAGGTCGACAAGGTTTTCCTAGCCGATATTGATTACGGCCGGGTTTTCCCAACCGTAAATTATAGAGTTGCGGATGGGATGTAATGTTATACCAGCCGTATACAGTATTTCGGCTAGAAGTTCATCATATCCCAGCCGAATAAGTGTCGGTTGCGGCTGGGATTTGATGTTTCCCAGTCAAAACTGCAAAAAACCCAGTTTTTTAATGGATGCTTTCCGATTTGAATCAAAAAAATCCTCCATATATAGGATTATTCTGAGTAATTTAAGGATATGTTTCACCATATTAGGTGGTTGATTTTCAAAAAAGTTAAAAAAAAAAAATCCTCAGAATCCTCTACTTAATCAAACAAAAAAGAAAAGAGAAAAAAAATTTAATCTTTTTTTCTTCATAAAATTAGTAAAATGATTAATCCTAATTCATATACTAATCATAATTAATTTAGTTAATTTCCCTAATTAACACTAATTCAATTGAGGGTATATTAGGTATTAACAAAAAATAGGATAATGGGTGTCTCAATTACTATTTGGCGACCCAAAATAGCCCCCAAATACCAAGACTTTTTCAGCCCCAAAAATAGGATTCTTTAGAATTGGTTCATCTGACTTCCAAGAACTATGTGATTGATTATCCTATCAAATCACCAATCATAGGTTTAATGGTGTTAGAGCATAGATCGGTTGAACCCACCAAGTGTTGGTATGTCAAGTTTGGTTTTCATAGTTTAGTGAGCCAAAACTCATTTAAGAGTCACTTGATTTAAATGTACTAGAGTCAACTTCGTATAGGTTAGCTTGAAAGTATTAGGATGAGACATTACAAGTATTGCCAAGACTTGAAGAAGTGAAGAAGTTGTTAGAGCATTGCTTGGTTGAACCCACTAGCGTTGGTATGTCAAGCTAGTTGTCAAATTTAGTTTCCAAAATGCATTCTTGAATCGAAGCTATCCTTAAAGGATGAAGATTGAAGACTACAAGAAGGCTTCAAAAAAGGACTTCATCAACAAAGGTATGTGATTGACTTAATTTGGATTCTTGTTCAATTCTACCTTTATAATCTATCGAGATAAATGCTCACTCTATGGAACAATTCCTATGACGGTAAATGTACATTTATGTATATATACTTGAGGTTATTTGATTCATGACTTTGGTAACAATAACCTTTATTCCTATAAAGGATCTCATGTTATAGTGAATGAGCCTACGAATCCAACGAGCCAAGAATCACTCAATTCCGAGTTATAACGATGAAGTTATGAGTGATTTAAGTTCATTAGTAGGAAACAATCCATGGGATGTTTGCAACGGTCCGCGAACGTGGGCCCAATACGTGACTAAAAGGGATTTTTGGTCAAATTGGTGATGTTTCCTTATCTAGGCAAGTTAGCTATTACTCCAAACATCTTTACTTACCATATTAAAGTGTTTGTGATTCCTTCCTAATTTAATTTGTGATTTGTTCACATAAATACAATATTTACTAATTAACTAGTACAACCGTTGCCACGGTGGGAGGGCCAACCGAAGAAGAATCTGAAGATGGGGTTTGTCCGCGACTTTTTTCACATTCCGTTTCAGCAAAAATGATCTTTTCTCCCCGTTTCGGAAAAGTGATACTTTGACCTCGTTTCAGAAAAAGTGACACTTTCGCCTCGTCTCAGAAAAAGTGATGCTTTCTCCCTGTTCCAGAAAAAGTGATACTTTTGCCCCGTTCCAGAAAAAGTGATACTTTTTCTGGAACGGGGCGAAAGTATCACTTTTTCTGACACGGGGACAAAGGATCACTTTTCCTAAAACGGAATGTGAAAGTTTTTTCTGAAACGGAAAATTAGTCGATCCATAAACCAAAATATGGTTGCATGATGTGTTATGCATCCTTTGTGGTGGTTTGTATAATGTCTATGCATTTAATTTTTGAGAATTGTGCATAAAATGAAAGTATCACTTTTCTTGAAACAGAGGGGGTACATCGTTTTATTAGTTGCAAAAGAAAATTAGTTGATGCTTAAACCAAAATATGGTTACATAAAGTATTACGTATCATTTATGGTGGTTTGCATAATGAATATACATTTAATTTTCTAAAATTGTGCCTAAAATGATAAATATCTCCGATTTTTTCGTAAAAACTCAAAATTTGATATTGTTGTTTGTGCTCGTTGGATATGTTTTTTTATTAGCTTTCCAACGAGATAAAAATTGTAAAATTCCAAGGCACAGATTTTTAGATATGTTATATTAAAGTTTGATTTCCAATTATACCCCCAAAATAATAGGATACATAAGGAGTTATAGTAATTGGAGTAAAATGGAGGGATAATTGTGTCAAGTGAAAAAGACCAACCATGGATACCAAATCCAATCTTTTTGTGTCAAATTGATGACTTAGGATTTACAAATAAGTGGCCATATAAAGGTCCTCCCTCGCTTCGCTCGGTCGGCCCAATTATTTTGGCAAGAGTTGTAACTTAGGAAAGACTCCCAAAATTAGGAGAGTCTTGAAAAAGGAAAATAACTATGCTTAGCTTTCAAGCTACCTTTCACTATAAATAAAGGGTTCATGAGTCTACACGTTTTTCATCCCCTTTTGGAAAATTGGTGTTAGCTTCATAAGGTTGTTTTCCATGTCTTTTGTTCTTCGTGAACAATAGTGAGATAAAAGTCTATTTATTGTGGATCACAAAGCCAGGTTGAATCTAATCTTCGTGATTGATTATATAACTTGTAATCTAGGTTTTTCACCTCTTATCTATTCTAAGGTTTTCTCTTCTGATATAAAACCATTCAAGAGTTGTTGATCATAAACCCTAGGTTATGATAGATTTCAGTTTCCTATCGTATACCAACACTTGTTAGTCGAAATCGGAGACTAGAAATAAAAACTTCCATTGAGGCATCTCGTAAAAATCCTTAAGAAGTTTTAAAAAAGATATATCTAGATTTATCTAGTTGTTCTTGTTGTAGAATTATTAGGGTTTTCTTAACTTGGAAATTGATCTTTGGAAACACCCAAGTTCACTTATAAAAATCAGGTTCACAGACTTCTTGTGAGTACGCATACTGATTGTAAGTTAAAACCCTAATCTACAAGATTTCCAAAACCTTGATTTATATCTAAAGGGAAATCAAATCGGTATTTTGTGCAAACAAAATATCGAATCGTATCAATTGTGTTCTTGTATCTTATAAAGAGAACCTTGGTTTCTGCTAGAAGATTTGCATGAAGAATTCCTAAAGAGAATCGGTGTTCTGCTAGGAGTTCTATAAGAATACAGCTGAAGAAGGTATTATATCTAGTCCGAATAGGTAGTAGGAAATTGGTGTAACAGCTTATAATCAGTGTGTGCTTATTCTGGACTAGGTCCCGGGGATTTTCTTCATTTGCGGTTTCCTCATTAACAAAATTTATGGTGTCTGTGTTATTTCATTTTCCGCATTATATTGTTTATTTTTATAATTAAAATAATATAGGTTATACGTTAATCAATCATAGTTGTTAAATCCGGCCTTGTTTATTGGATAAGACTTGATTGATCTTGAACAATTTTTTCTGTTATTTTCATATTGTTAGACCAGTTCGGACTAACCCTGTTTTAAGTGGACACCGTGTTGAAATATTCCTTTAGTGATTGTTGTTTAAAGAGGTTTATACACGGTGGATATTGAATAGGTAGTGATTAACACAAAAGCTTGTTTCAAGAAACCTCACACTAAAATCAGGTTTACAAACTTGCTTATGTTTAACTATTGATTGTGTTGAGAAGGAGATAAATTTCTTTAATATTATTTCTCAATTGAGTTTTTATTCTTGAGATTATATTGAAGTTTGTTCCATATAGATTTCCAAACGAAATATTGGGTGTGGTTGTTAGACCCCCGCTTTTTCAATTGGTATCAGAGCAGGAAAACACATTCAAGACCTTATAAGTCTGTGTTTGTAGCAATCTGACTCTATGGACAGAGGTGCTATCTCAATAAACATACCACCAGTCTTCAATGGCTCTAATTACTTATGGTGGAATATTGCTATGCGAGGTTTTCTTCAAGCGCGTGATTTTCAATCATGGGTATATTTTGTTAATGGCTATGATCCTCCCGTTGTGGCAGTTGGATATGTAAACGTTCCCAAGAATATTGGTGAGTACACCCCTGCCGAGATACTTGCTGCAAAGCAAAATTCTGACGGTTTGAATTCTATCATCCATGTCATTACCCCAGATCTTCAGCACCACGTTACTACCTGTAATAAGTCTAAAGATGCTTGGGATATCTTAGAAACCGTATTTGAAGGGAATTCCACAGTGAAAGAAGCAAGGCTTCAATACCTAGCATCTGACTGGAAAAACCTTCGCATGTCTGATTATGAAACATTTGATGAATCTAATCACAAAGTGTCTGAAATTGTTATTGCATCTTTTGCATTGGGTAAGACTATTCCTGAAAAGGACATTGTGATGAAAATTCTCAAATCATTGCCATCTATATATGACTCTAAGAAACATGCCATTGAAGAAGCAAACGATCTTTCTACACTCTCCAGAAATACTCTTGTTGGAAAGTTAAAGATCTTTGATAATGAACATGCATCTAGAAAAAAAGGTGATTTCTCTTAAAGCTGTAAACAATTCTGGATACTCTAAGGATAAATATGGTTTGCCAGATACTAAGGATGTTCACGAAAATTTAAAAAATTCTTGAGAGACAGGAAAAAGATTTTTTCTAAAGGTGCAACATCTCCTAATGATGATGTACAATGCTATAATTGTCGTGGTTTCAGGCACTTATATTCAGTATGTCCTACCTGGAGCCGTAGACAATCGTCATATGCATCATCTACTCTTGATGATGGACCTGAATTTTATAATCCCCAAGAGTTGGCAGTCGAGGTTGCATTAGATTCTGGAAAAATTATTTCGGATACTGATTCTGATTCTGACGAAAAAGTGTTCCATGATGATCTAGTCGCTAATAATCTTCTTAAGGAATGTCATAAAAAACTCTCGAAAGCTGAATGAACCAATTTTATTGAGAGAGTTAAATATGACAGACTTCGTAGTCGGAATAAATACTTGCAAGACCTACTTGATTCTAGTGGTGTAAGAGATTATCTCAATGAAATACGAAAACTTAAAGAAGAAATTGCCAAAGGTCGTGATCGGGAAATTATTCTTCAAGCAAAGCTAGATAACTTGGAAAATATTGAGATGAACTTGTTATTTGATTCAAAATGAGAAGATCTCAAAGTTCAACGTGAATCATTCAAGAATGATCTAGTTATTGCGCTTGAGAAGGTCAAAAATTTGGAAGAAGAAAACTCGAGCTTAAAAGAGAGTTTGTCTATAAATAGAAGCTCAGATAAATTAACCTCGATATTGGGAGCATGTAGAATTCATCGTGATACACGAGGATTGGGCTATGAAGGAATAGACGCTCATAGTATTTGCAAAGAGTTAAAATTTGTCAAAGCTAAAGATTCTTCCCAACCAAAACCTTCCACAGTTGACAAAAATAAAGTATCTCCATCAACTGCTGATAATGAAAAGAGGAAATCTAATCAAGTTCCAAAGAAAGCACATACACATTCAGGTAACACTAAACATAACTTTTTTCATTCTACTAAACATTGTTTTTAATGTGGAAAACCAGGTCACTTGCAAAGGAATTGCAGATTTCTTAAACGAGATAAAACCAGATCTGATTTTGTTAAGATGACAAGATCTGATGTTCCAAACTGGAGAAAAACTGAGTCTCATAATATCAGTTCTTCTAGTATTCCCTCCACGAAATTTCATAATTATATTAGGGAGAAAAAGAAATATGTTGCTCCAAAAGTTACTCAGAAATGGGTACCAAAGAAGACCAATAAAACAACAAGTACTTTTAAGAACGATCTCCGAGAAAAAAGTTCGGCAAGGGATAACATCTTAAAAAGGTATGGAACAGTTATTGAAAGTTTCAAGGGAGTTGTTAAATTCCTAGAGTCCATGCATGATTTTGTTTTGAATACCTGTTGTGAGCAAGATTTTGTTCACCTCAACACAACCTGATTGTGTTGGAAGTGCATCATCACCAAGAATCCCTAGTAAAAGTGGTGAGGATTGCAAAAGAATTGGGGCACACATATTGTGTTTGGTAATTTTTGAATATATGGAGCAATTTATTGCTTCAAGATGAGTCTAACTCGCTTACATATTTCTCGAAATATGTGTTGGTAAGCTGTTTCTTTGACCAAGTTCATATATACCTAGTGACGAAAGTCATGCTATGTTTTAATCACTTTGAAAATTGCTCTGACGAAAAATAGTTTGTGAATAACAACTATGTAACTCCCTCTGAGAATGTTTCAATGATTGGAATGAGAGTTTAGACAATATAACCAATGGAAGGTATAAGCATTGTTGTGGAAACACATATATGTATAAGTCATTATTCCTTGAACCAAAGTTTGCGAACTTTGTTGATCAAGAGAACCGGAGAAGTACGTGAGCTTCAGTCTGCGAACTCAATCCACGAACTCAGTCCACGAACTGGCGGAAGTTCTCGACCCGAGAATTTTTGCTGGAGTTTGTGAACTCCATCCGGGAACTTAAGTCCGCGAACCCAGTCCGCGAACTTGAGTAGGTTATGTATAAAAACGATGTTTATGAAATCATCTCTATAAACTAAGGAATGTTATTCCAAATCGTGGCTATATAGTTCATGAACCGATTCGAGTGAATCAAATCATTTTTACTTCAATTGTGTCTTGTGTAGTACATAAATATCTAAGAAATTGAACAACTCTCTAACTAGTTCATTTGAGTCATTTGAACTAGTTATGGTAAAGAAGAATATGGTTAAATACCACGCGTATGATTCATAATTACCTAACTTGATGTGTGATTGAAATTATTACGTATAACATGTTAGAAGAAATAATCAATGCCATTGGATGTTGGTTTTTATTGTCAAAGAATCTTTTTCATACTCTTATGGTAACCATTCTTGGCGTAAATCCTTATGGAAAAGGTTATTCTTCCTTCTAAGCATATCAATTCTTGTTTATACAAGTGTGTATCTTAGAAAAGATGATCACTGAAAAAGCGGGGGTCTAACAACCTCACCCAATATTTCGATTAGCAATCTGTATGGACAACTCCGAGTTGTTTTCTAGAGGATCAACTAGACTCAATCAATAGAAAATATCTCAAGGAGTTATTATCTCAATCTCTCAATTTGGTTTACTCAAGCAAATGTGATTCGCGAGTCTAATCAAAGAGAGATAACTTGGATGGTACCAAAGACCAATATCCAAGTGTCAATCAATTTAAATCAACAACCAATAAGGTCGGATATTCTAATTGATTAAACAACGCACAACCTGTATTATTTCAATTATATAAAAATATAATGCGGAAAAGAAATAACACAGACACAAATTTTTTGTTAACGCTGAAACCGCAAATGCAGAAAAGCCCCGGGACCTAGTCCAGATTAAACATACACTATATTAAGCCACTACAGACACTAGCCTACTCCAAATTAACTTCGGTCTGGACTGTAGTTGAACCACAATCAATCACACACTGATCCAAGGTACAGTTATGCTCCTACGCCTCTGATCCCAGCAGGATACTTCGCACTTGATTCCCTTAGCTGATCTCACCCACAACCAAGAGTTGTTATGACCCAAAGTCGAAGACTTTAGCAAACAAATCTGTCTCACACAGAAAATTCTACAAGATAGATAAATTCGTCTCGCACGAATAAACCTATGAGTTTTGTTCCGTCTTTTGATAAATCAAGGTGAACATGAACCAATAAATAAAACCAGACTTATATTCCCGAAGAACAACTCAGTTTTATCAATCACCTCACAATAGTCTTAATCGACGCAGCGAAAAATGATATTATGGACAAACGATGAGATGAACATGTTAGTGATTACTTTTATATCTTGCCCATCGGAGATATAAATCTCAAGCTAATTATTACAATTGTACTCGTATGATAGAAACAACAAGATCAGATCACATAACTACAAGAAAAGTAGTATCGGTCTGGCTTCACAATTAAAATGAAGTCTTTAAGTCGTTAACCTGGTTTAAGAAGAAGAAAACCAAAGGTTAAAGGAGAATCGACTCTAGCTTAGCAAACTAGTATCACACAGAATGTGTGGGGATTAGGTTTCCCAGTTGCTAGAGTTCCCCCTTATATAGTCTTTCAAATCAGGGTTTGCAATCAATGTTAGCTTAGTAACAAAGCATTCAATATTCACCGTTAGATGAAAATCTGAATAGATACAGGCTAATATCTCTCAACTGTTAGATCGAAAACTTAGCTTGCCATACACACATGTACTTTGGGTTTGTGTAATCGTACCAAAACGTGTACAATAGTTGGTTCAATATTAGTCAACCAAATGGTTAGCCAAATGATAACTTTCATATCAACCATATTTTTCATCACCATAACTAGTCCAAATGACTCAAATGAACTAGTTAGAGAGTTGTTCAATTGCTATGAGATCTTATGTACCACATAAGACATAATTGAAGCAAAAACGATGTGATTCACTCGAATCGATTCATGAACTATACAGCCACGGTTTGCCATAGCATTCCTTAGATAATTTAAATAAGTTCACGAACATCGTTTTTAGACATAACCACTCAAGTTCGCGGATTGGGTTCGCGGACTTAAGTAACCGGTTGGAGTTCACAAACTCCAGCAGAAATTATTGGGTTCGAGAACTTCCGTCGTTTCATGGATCAAACCGAGCTACAACTCAATGAGAAATTCTCGGGTTCGAGAACTATGCACGTTCGCGGACTGAGTTCGCGGACTGGGTTGACTGCTCAAGTTCCGGTTTTCACTTGATCAACAAAGTTCGCAAATTTCGGTTCAAGTGATAAGGACTTATACATATATGTGTGACCACAACAATGTTTATATCCCCCAGTGGTTATATTGTCTAAACTCTCATTTCAATCATTGAAACATTCTCAGAGGACGTTATATAGTTGTTATTCACAAACTAGTTTTCGTCAGAGCAATTTCCAAAGTGATTGAAACATAACTTGACTTTCGTCACTAGGAAAAAATGAATTTAGCTAAAGCGAAAGCTTTACCAACACACATTTTGAGAAATAGATAAGCGAGATATACTCAGCTCGAAATGTCATATGTGTATATCTTTAGTATATATAGTAAAACGACTTTTGTCTCAAGATAGGAGATAGAGTAGATAGACTTTTGACTGATAGATAAGTTCAAGTCTCCACATACCTTTTAGTCGATGAAGACCCACTGGTTCCTTGAGTAGTCCTTCGTCTTGTATGATGATTTCCATCGAGTTCTTGAGCTCAACTACACTTTCTATCCCAGTCCGAGACCTTAGCTATAGTAGACTAGAAACAAGACTTTATAGTTTTGATCACTAACATTGACAAACATGCTTGATATAGCAACGCATGCGAGTTCGACCGAGCAATGCTCTAACAATCTCCCCCTTGTCAATTTTAGTGGCAAAACTATTAATACATATGGAATATAAAAAATATATAAATAAATTTTGTAGCTCCTATTCTACATGTCTAATCTTCAACAATACTCGAAATATTCGTCACTTCCAAATAGTCCAATGATCCCAAAGGTTGTAAGTTTAGCATCATCGCTGTTGAAAATCCGTAGCTATTACGATGAGAAAAGCATCGGTTCTCAATCGTTGTTATACAGTGTCATAGTATTATTACACAACGTCAAAGTCCAATTGCATCACAACTTCAACAACAATACCATGGTGATACTTCATTCCCCCGTAGTCAATACTCAATCTCACATGGAAACCACTCCCCCTTACATAATGATTCGAAAACCATATGTAATTGTAGTGTGAACTACATATTAATTCTCCCCCTTTTTGTCAATAAAATTGGCAAAGGTACAAGAACTGGATCCTAATGAAATTTTCGTAAGAGACATTTCATGACCAAAGGTAAATGTATATCATCTTGTTTAGATGCAATCATAAAGCCGAAGATAAATGCATTCATAAAGGAGTTTATAAAGATGCAAGATAAACCCTCTAATATTCCACAGCCGCACTCCCCACAAAGATTTGGAAATTAAGCACAAGTTCAAAAGAACTCTCCCCCATAATATGTCATTCCCAAAGGAACAACAAGAGCGACCTTAATTTCAAAAGAAAAGAAGGATTTCTATAGACTCAACAAATTACATACAAGTATGAATTTGGAATCCAACAAGAAATATTCAATCAAATTAGCCAAAGCGAACCAAGATTAATTTGACTAAATATGCTCAACACAAGTAAACTTATGGAGACTTAAAAATCAATTAAATTGATCACAAGAAAACTTGCAAATAATCTAATTGTCATACTCAACCAAACTAATTACAAGAGTAATCAATTTAATTGGCCACACTCTACATAAGAATATCTATGGAACAATGAATAAGTTAATCATAAAAATAACCATCCTAGTCAATAATGCTCAACATGAGAAGAACTTACGGAGTGCTAACTAAATAACCATACTAGATGATTGATTTAGTTCATTTGGGCTCAACATTAGAGATCATGGAACCCCGACTAAGATTATCATAAGATATAACAACCTTAATCGTACATGTACTCAACATAAGAAAACTTATGGAATACAAACTAAATAACCACATAAGTTGATTAATTTAGTTCTTAATGCTCAACATATAACATCTCATGGAACAACCAACTATGCCAATAAGGAATTGACTTAGTTGTATCGTGCTCAACATAAGATACACAATGGAGCCTTCACGGTAATACATAAAAAATGGATCAATAAGGATCTATACCGTGGATAACACAAGGATTCATTCTATGTTTATATCACCATTTGCATAATGACATACAATAGACATAATCCTTGAATCACAAAAGATTTTAACCTATCTTACATCAATAATTGACAATATAGGCTTAACTTTTGTGTTTGTCAAAAGTCTATTCATCTATTCATCCTTATATCAATATATGCATATCAATTCACGAACGACTTTACTTTTGACAAAATATGGGACAATCAAGTTCACAGACGTAAATAACATATCCCATCAAAATATTGCAATATGTAAAACCATAAAGATTAATACTGCAACCAACATCTTCCAAACAAACTTAGAATTTTTAAACCAAAAAAATCTAAAAACAAAAAGATGAAAAACATTGGATATAGCTATGTGTAATCACAATAATGGTTATTCCAAAACACTAGTTATTCTACTAAACAAAAAAGAAACAATAGAATATTTACTAGATAAACAAAATCAAAAACAAGCTAAACAAAACCTCCATGCCACAGAGAACTAACGTCAAATAGACAGTTCAGGACCTTCTTGAGTCTTAAGGTCTTGGAGCTTGTGAATCGCAGCATCCTCAACACCTTTGAAGAGGATATCCTTATTGTGAAGTTATCTAACATGGGTTTTCATGAGAGCAAGGTCAGACTTAACCTTTTTCAACTCAGTTATTACCACATCAAGACTCTTCATTGTATCAACAAGTTACTGCTTTTCTTTCTCAAATTTCTTCAGGAAGTCGAGAACTACATCTGATGAAATCTCTTCAATCTCCTCTATATCCGGAAGTGACTCAGAGGATTTGGGAAGGAAACCTTCATTATCAACAAGAGATTCCTTCTATTTATCGAGTTTTCAATATACCGCCTTATCAATGACATCTTTAGGAAAATTCAATGAGCAGGACGAAGAAGAAGCCATTGATAAAAAGAAACCTAGAGTAATAAGAATACCTCAATAGGATAGATATATATATATATATATATAAACTCGAGAGATTTAGAGTTTACATGATAGGTTTTAAAGAATAACCCGTACGTGAGATCCCGTAAGATGGTTTTTCACAAAACTCTACATGAAAAGAGAAAAAATACTTTTACTTTTCAAAGATTAGATTAGACAAGGAACATCAAGAAAAAAAAAACTCATGACCAGTGTTTGACTAATTATCCTTCTAAAAACGATAAGAGATTAGCTAGATAATTAGAGTCACATAGTTACGGAGTATACCTATTCAAGTTTCTCACAATTAGGCTTTTTGTATGTGAGATATTCAACCTTGTGATTACTTTACACAAGTATGAGACTTTAGATCATCAAATGAATGTTGTTCCTTTTTATCCCTCTGTCTTTGATCTGCGTTCTTTCTAAAGAGATGAGCCACTGCTTGATTAGCATACTTATCAGAAGGGATGAATCTAGGACCTCTTGCAATTGAATTAAGAGGATCAGAGTGGATGGGAATCCATGTTCTAGATTTATATTTATCAAAAACATCCTAATAAGTACAAGAAATTCTTTTGTTACCAACACAAGAATTTATGCCAGAATGCACTTGAGCCATGTACTGATTTCTAGAATAGAGATCATTCTTATAAGGTTTCTGATTTCTTGTGGGCATACGATTCACTGCATCAGTCGTCTGACTATTTGTTCCATTGACAATCAAGAGAAGCAAATTATGAAGCTTAAAAATTTGTTTCCTTCTTGCAAAACAATGGATAGCATAGTGATTCTTTTTCCCGCAAAAAGTACAGGTTCGTGGAGGGGAAGCAACAATTGGCACCTGTCTTTTCTTCATAGACATATGAGAAGAATGTAAGTTATGTAGACATTTCTTAACACAATCTTCTTCTGGAGAACACTTCTTCGTATATGGTAATTCATGAAAATTGGTTACAGAAGAATTTCTCCTTAAGACAGAGTTTTCCTTTACCAAGGATTTACATTGTACATGGGCTAGAGTAAGAGACGCACATAGTTTCTCTTTTTCAGCACAAAGTTTGTTGAGATCTGATGAATGAGTCTCGAGCAAACATTTTTCTCTAATTGAGTCCTCTTTAATAATATCTTCAAGGGTACTAATCTTTTCACGCTGGAGAGTAGTTTCTTGAAGAAGTTTCTCAATATTCTTAGAGAAGGACTTAATGATGTTATAGAGATCACATTCCTGATCAAGAGATTTTTCAAATTCATCAATGAGCTGATCATGATTATTAAAATCAATATCTTCAGTTGTATGTCTTAAAATTCTGGTAAGCTCCTTTTCAGCTTCCGCCAGAGTGTCACATGCCTCATGAGAGGAAGAAATGTCATTATCACATTGAACATTCTTTTTACCTCGGGATTCGGAAGAATCAACTAAGGAATAATCCTTTGAGGTGTTTCCATGACACTTGACATGATCAAAAGCTTTAGGAGGCATTTTAGTATGCGCAACAAAGATTTTTTCCAGAGACTTAGATTGCCACAAACACAGACTTGTAAGGTCTTAAACGTGTTTGCCTGCTCTGATACCAATTGAAAAAGAGTGGGTCTAACAATCTCACCCAATATTTCGATTAGAAATCTGTATGGAAAACTCCGATTTGTTTTCTAGAGAATCAACTAGACTCAATCTATAGAAAATATCTCAAGGAGTTATTATCTCAATCTCTAAATTTGATTTACTCAAGCAAATGTGATTCGCGAGTCTAATCAAAGAGAGATAACTTGGATGGTACCAAAGACCAATATCCAAGTGTCAATAAATTTAAATCAACAACCAATAAGGTCAGATATTATAATTTATTGAACAACACACAACCTGTATTATTTCAATTATATAAAAATATAACGCGGAAAAGAAACAACACAAGCACCAGAATTTTGTTAACGAGGAAAACTCAAATGCAGAAAAACCCCGGGACCTAGTCCAGATTAAACATACACTGTATTAAGCCGCTATAGACACTAGCCTACTCCAAATTAACTTCAGTATGGACTGTAGTTGTAGTTGCAGGAAATCCCAAAATACATCCCTCACAAGAATTCATAATAATCAACACATCTTTATGATCAAGAACAACACTTTTTATTAATTGATTCTAGAAATGTTACAAGAAAGAAATGAAATCAAGAATACAAATATTGTTTTGGACTTTCTCAACACTCCAATAATAATCTCTCATTCCTTACGCCTATTCAACTCTTTATATAGGGTATTACATAGTGGATGACAGCTAAGCTGTCCTTTAATTTAGGATTTGGCTTGCGGTATTTCGCGAGCTTACAAATGTACAATTTCTCAAACGTCCTAAATATCACTAAATCTTCACACCTTTCTCATGTTTACGCTATCGTCACTTGTAACGTCATTCATGTAACTGTTTTGCGACATCTTCGCAACGTTGGTAATGTGATTTTTGCTAGTGTGTCGTTGTTGCGATATTCTAATCCTACATATTGCCTCTTCTCATGTCTTCTCTGCGAAGGGGAGAATGTCATGAAAAATTATACTTCAAAATGCCGCAGATGCTTATCTTTCCATGCATTTCTGTACTAACACGATTCTGTACTCTACGTAGTATTTATTACACGTATATTTTCTTCTATTCATCTCTTGACACGTCTTTTTCAACCGTTGCTTCTTAGCCGCTCATGTCTACTCTTCGCATTGAATGTACTTATCTTCTCGAGAATTTCTAATCTCTTATATATATATTCTTCTTATTCTTTTCTTCTCTTCTTTTTACCTTCTCTCTTATTTTCTCTGCAACTTCACTTCACTGTTCTTCCGTAAATTATGCTCCTGTTACTGTAATTTTTATAGACTTTCATTCTTTTAATCTTCAATTCCTCTAACTAGAGGTTTTACTTTATCTCCTGTTCCTAGTCAAAACCCTAAATCTGATCTTTCTGCCAAGTTATTTTTTGATCATCCCTGTAATCATAGAAAGATCATAATCTCGCTAGGTAAGCTTCAAGTTGGTCTCCCTATTCCTCTCTATGATCCTGAACTTCCTTTGTTTTATGAAATACTATCCCATACGAAATTCTCGCGAGCAGTTTATCAATTGAGTTGAGACTGTATTCGCCTAATGCTCGAATTCGCCAATCGTGGTGCTGTTAAGGGATCTCTTTATCCCCCAAAAGTTAAGAATCCTAGATTCGCTGGAGTTGCGATTGTTCCGGCCAAGTATACTGTATAAAATTTCTTTGAAAATTATGATATAATTCCCATGAAGAAAAATAGTACTTGCTGGGGCGTTCGCTTGAAGAAGAAGGATAATATTGACGATGATAAAATACTTATGCAAGACATCGATTGGCACCCGAGAAATAATATAACCCCACGTCATTCTAACGATGATAAGTGGTGTATCTTCCCATTAACTTTAGAGGGTCTGTACATCTCTGGCTCTCATGTTTTACTTGCGAATTTCGCCACATACCAACCATGGGTATTCAACTGGCCTGAAGAGAACGCAGAGGTACATTTCCAAACTTCGTTTTACTTATGATTCTTCATATTATTACATGTGATTTCCCTGAACATATTTACGTCATTGTCTTCATATCCTTGCGAAATTGTTAGATTGAAAGGTTGAGGAGAAATTACAACAATACTAAGAAACCAAGTATCTTAGCGGCTTTGCGTATGATCACAGATGAAGTAAGAAATACTCTCTTCATAGATTTTAACAATATATTGTTTCTTCTATTTCTTATCTTTATCTGTGTGTGAAGATTGGTGTTGTAGAAGAATAAATTGAAGATTCTGCTCCAACTGCGAAAACTAAAGGAAAAAACGTTGCGAAAACTAAAGGAAAAAGTAAAGGTGTTATTCGCAAGGAGAAATAATCTGCCCCCTCTTCGAAGAAAAGAAAAACTTGTTCTCCCTCTTCTTCAAATCCTCATTCTGATGAAAACTCCAAGGACAGTGAGGATGACGTTGATAATCCTTTCGCAAAGAAAGATTCTCCGCCTGAATCTTCAATGGCGCAATTATCTAGCATCTTCTCTGATACTCTGCAGGGAATCGGTAATACTCCTCTTACTAACGCCTGCAAATCCATAGCTACTATCTGTGATTCCCCCTTTTAGAGAATAATGAGTCTCTTCGCGGGGTTTCAAGATCTATATCTTCAAGTTTCTTACATTCGCTTAATAGCTTGGTAAATTTTCATACTTATATTTTTCTTCTTTTTATTTTTTTCCTTGAGTTCATAATTTATTCTTAAAATTCACTGCATTATTTCGCAGGCTGGGAAAGCTTCTTTCGCTGTTACTTCAGATTTGGAAAAAAGGCGTGCATCTCTTGAAAAGAAAAATCTTGATCTTCGCAAGAAGAATGAAAAATTGGAGGCTGAAGCTGTTGGCCTTCGCAAAAAGAACAAACAATTGGAATCTGAAACTGCCATTCAAAAGAATAAAATCTCTAGTCTTCAAGATGCCAACAAGCAACTCTATGGTATAGAACTTTTTCTTCCTTTTCTTCATTTCGTGTTCTCATTATCCTTTCTTATACAATTTACCATTTCGCAGATGTTCATGGTCTTTCTGAGGAATCTATTCTTCTTCATACATTTCCCAATCTTATGGATGATGATACCCTTCTTGAACACCTAAATACTTCTCTAAATAGTTTTTCAAATGATAAGATTGAATCTCTTCCCATAAATGAACTCAGATCGAAACTTCTCCTCTTAGAAATTGACCATAGATCCATCTTGAGTATGGATAATAAGTTTAAACGTTTCTTTCATAATTCCAAAGAAGAAATCAATAGTTTAAGAGCCAAGAATAGTGACCTCATAGATGAAAAAGATCGTATTACTCTCCAAGGTGCTCAAACTTTAGCGAAATTCCAAGAAACTCTTCTTGAGGTCCAAATTGAAAGAGATGATCTCAAATGTAGAAATGTTGTGCTCTGCGAAAGAGAGAACCAAACTCGCTCCCGCCTTCTCATAAATGATGATGATGAATTTTCTTGGGCTGCGAGAGTTCTAGATAACGCCAGGAATAATTTAGGTGTAAATGTCAGTCTCCAAGTTGAGCATACGACCTTGATTAGAGATATGATTTCTAACTGAGAAGGTTGTTAATTGTTCTTCCTTATTTAATTGTTTGTTTTTCATAAACTACCATCAAGTTGTTTATTTATTTTTATATTTTCGCAGAAGCTTAAGAGAGATATCACAAGAGAATTGAAGAGCTTGAGAATGATAAAGCGAAGATCGCAAAGGATTTTTCTTCTTGCAATGAGAAATATTCCAGACTAAAGAACCAACTAAAGATTATTGTTGCGACTTTCAAGAATTATGTTGTTCTTTTCCGCAATGAAACTATTAAAATGGTTTGCGATGATGTATGGGATGTCGTAGGCACAACAAATTAATTAAGATATTTACCACTAATTAACTGGTAATATAGCGGTAGTAAGTGATCGTTCCCACAGAGAGCTGTGTAATTGATATGTTATTTAGTTCAGTAAAAATAATAAAAAACAAAGGGGATTGTTTGATTAAAGTAAAATAAAAAGAAAACAATAAGATGAAAAGATGATTAGGAGTCATTCACCGTTACCAAACGTTGACTTGCATAGTATACTCGTTTACCTTTCGTAAGAATCATATATCACCAACCGTAGAATAACATCTAGCTCAGTGATATCCCCAAAACTCCTTATACCACGGATACGGAAGCTCTCCAATATCAGGTTCTATCCAACCGAACCACCAAGTAGTAGCTCACTCAAGGTGTAATCCAACTGAATGCTTTAGGATTTGTGAATTAGGTTGATGCCATTAGTTAAACTCTTAGCTCAAGGTTCACTTGCTGATGTTTTCTTCGCTCGCAATTTCTCCACAGAATCCCTCTGTAAGGTCTCGCGATTTCTACTTGTCTAGAGAGTTGTTTGACTATTACACTTATCACCCAACTTCCACTAGCATTAGAATGATCAAAATATTAATCCAATTGTACACTTGTACAATCTAGTAATCAATAATAAACCCTAAATATAGAAAAGACAACCGATAATATGATAAAAACTTGGAATAAAATTGTATAATAAATAAGCTTCACGCCCGGAACTTTGAATTCATCCTAATCAAATAAAGTATAGCCTCTCATGTTACATCGTTTCCCGGTTTCCCCCAAAAGGGGTAAACCCTAAAATATGAATGAATAACAAAAGTGTATTATGAGATGTGTAGAGATATATTTTAAGGTTAATAAGTCTCTTATATAGTCTCCAAATAATAGAAGTTCCCGTGTCGAATCCCGTGCGAAGTAGGTTGCCAAATTCTAGCCAAACTCCAAATTAAGTTACGTCCAAAGAGTTGGTTGTGTAAAGAATTCCAAAATGGGTCTGCGTCTAAAGCTTGAAAAGTCCAGCCCCAACTCATCATTATTGAAGTTGGCTTGTCAGTTATGTGGAACTGACAATTTTTTTTTTTCTTTTTCCATCACGGCTAGATTTTCTGTCCGTATGTTCTTGTGGAACTTTTGCTCCAATTTCTACTTTTCAATTACGGCTGGGTTTTATATACGTAACTCAGTACACCACCAGCTAATTAACTCCTCCTTCGAGTTCATATTGGGCTCAACTGATATCTCATTTTCGAACTGCATGCATCTCTTCCCTAACTTATTCATACCAATCCCGGTCACCATTATTATCACTACCAAGCTCATGACAACACCATCTCTTCATCGTCAATGGTTGTTAATGGCATCAACCATTTTATTCTTCTTTCGGTCTATTGAGCTCATCATCCATTCTCCTTTTCACGCTGGTAGCAACCTGAACTCGTCATCAAGCTTCTTCTCACAAATCCAACAAACCACAACAACACATCTCCATTACTCTCTGCCATACCCTTCCATCACTGATTATTGGATGCACCATCTACTTACTGCCATATGCAACTTCATCACTAATCAACATCATCACAGTCGAGCTCCAACAAACTCAACTCGATATTCTTACTGCTCAACCCATCTCATTTCTTCTCCATCACCGAAGTAACAACATTTCCAACTTCTAGCTCTATCACCATTAACTAACCATCTTCTATGCCAAGCTTGACCATTACCACAGCTCCAAATGATTACTAATGGTTGTACCACGTCCCTCATGCCATTAATGGAAATTTGAATCCCCACTACCAACTAAACCCGAGTCCTAACTGACTTTAAACCGTTAAACCAAGATCGTATTCACCAATGATCATCATTACCAGCATTAACCATTATTCCCTAGGTTCGAAGTTGTTCTCAGTCACTCACTGCTCCATTGCCTATATATCATCACCAGTGGCTGCATCCATTATACCCAACACTGATGATGATCAACAATACTACGTTTTTCCCTATCCATCCAACAACCACCGAGAATCACCCATGATAATTGGCAGTAGCTTATCTTTCTCATCGTAAACTAGTCACCACCAACAAGCTCAACCATTCAAGCATTCTTCATCATCACCTATTTCATAACTGATCGTGAGGAGGATGATGAAATGACAGCCCTGATCCAAAATCCTGGTGCCTTTAATATCGTTTGAATTCCTAGTTTCCCCCAAGTAAACAACCAGACTGCAATTAGCATATCTGTAGGACCATAATATCGCTACAACACTTCTCTACGAGATTAACAACACTTCCCAGCGAGCATCACCGCAAGATCTTCAACTACACTTTGCGAGTGTCACAAAAGCAGTCAAAAGAGTGACGTAATAAATGACGATTGAAGAAAACATGAGAAAAGCATGTTTTTCCCGCGATGGTTACAAAGCTTGCGAGAATGAACATTGTAACTATCGCGGTACAATCGCAGAACTAATCCGAAATAAGAGGAAAACTTAGCTGTCATCCACTATGTAACTACCCTATAAATATAGACCCAATATGTCCAGAAAAGGATGATGTATTATTTTGGGAGTTATAAAAGTCTTGAGGAGAGAGAAACTTCAAGAGAATAGTTGTAATCTTGAATTCTTCCATTTCTGTAAACATTTCTGAGAACAAAATAATAAAGTGTCGTTTTTAATCTTTAATTGTGAGTTGAATATATCAAGATCATAACAAGGGTGTAGTGTGGGATTTCTTGCAACTACATTTTGGCGCACGAAACAGTGAGAATCAAGCTAATAAATCTCTAATTACAACTTGAAGATTTGAAGAAATTGTTAGAGTTGAAGAAATGGCTAGAAGAAGAAGAAATACATCAGAACCACCAACAACTGTAAGGAGGAGTAAAAGACTTGCAGGAGAAAAAAAAATGAATTAGGAGAATCTTCAAGGATAAGAACAAGAAGAAATAAAACAAGGATTGAAGGAGAAAATCAAATTCCACAACCGAATCAACAAACATCGATACAAGATAGAAATGTGGATTATGATAGAGTGAGTGTGCATACTTGGAGATCGGATTCGATGGAAGATGTAGAAGATCAACAATTAAGAAACAGAAGAAGAGAAGAAAGAAATCAAGGAATGGTTGAAGGATTAATTCACGGAGAAGGCGAAGATGAAACAACATATGATCCAAGACAAAGTATACGAGAGGAAAGAAGATTAGAGGCGGAAGTGTAGTTGCAGGATTTCCCACACTACACCCTTGTTAAGATTTTGCTATAATCAACTCATAATTGAAGATGAAAAACGACACTTTATTATTTTTGTTTCAGAAATGTTTACAGAAATGGAAGAATTCAAGATTACAACTATTCTCTTGAAGTTTGTCTTTCCTCAAGACTTTCTTAACTCTCAAAAAATACATCATCCTTTTCTGGACACATTGAGTCTATATTTATAGGGTAGTTACATAGTGGATGACAGCTAAGTTTTCCTCTTATTTCAGGTTGATTCTGCGATTGTACCGCGATAGTTACAATGTTAAATCTCGCAAATTTTGTAACCATCGCAGAACAAACATGCTTTTCTAAAGTTTTCTTCAGTCGTCAGTTATAACGTCACTCTTTTGAAGGCTTTTGTGATACTCGTGAAGTGTTGTATAAAATCTTGCGGTGATGCTCGCTAAGAAGCGTTGTTAATCTCGCAGAAAATAGATGTAGCGATATTCTGCGAAGAAGAGAAGATCATGAGAATTTTAAAATGCTGCAACTATTTATCTTTTCAGATTTCTCTATTCTGACATGTTTCTGTACCCTTCGCCAGCTGTTTTCACATATTCTCTCTTCTAATGAATTTATGACACGTCCTCTCTAACCGCAGTGATCTAACCGTTCATGTCTTTTCTTAGCATTTATTGCGTTCATCTTCTCGAGAAACCTCTTCTTCTATAAATACTCCTTTCATTCTTTTCTTTTCTTCTTTTTACTTTCTTCTTTTTTCTCTGCGTAACTTCTCTGCAAGTTTATTGTTCTTCCGTAAATTGCGCGTCTGTCATTGATGTGATTTCTTCCTTATTTTTCAACCTTTTCTTTCATTCCCATACTCGAAAATGGTTATTGCTGGTGATAAAAACTTGATTGCATTTAATGAGATGCGAGAAAAGCTCAAAAGTAAAGGTTTTACCTTGTCTACAATTCCAGGTCAAAGCCCTAAATTTGAACTTTCTACCAAACTATTTTCTGATCATCAATGCTCTCGCCAGAAAATCATAGTATCGCTAGATCAACTTGAAGATGGTCTTCCCCTTCCTCTCTGTGACCCAGAACTCCCATTACTCTATCAAATAATATCTGACGAGAGGTTCTCGCGAGCGATATATCAATTAGGTGGAGATTGTATCAGATTGCTGCTTGAATATGCTTCTCGCGGTGCTGCTAAAGGATCTCGCTATCCTGTATCTCCGAAGATTCCTCAATTTAAGGATGTTCCCATTGTCTCTGCAGATTATACTGTGGAGAATTTCTTCAAAAATTACAAGATAGTTCCTATGAAGAGGGATAGTACTTGTTGGGGTGTCCGCTTGAAGAAAGAAAAGATCGCTGATGATGAGGCTCTTATGTTAGACATTGATTGGCATACACCTACCAATCAAGGCCCTCACCACTCCAGCGATGATAAGTGGTTTATCTTTCCATTTTGTCTTGAAGGTCCTTATATATATGGCTCTCTCCCATTACCTGCGAATCTCTCAGAGTATGAACCATGGGTCTTCAACTGGCCTGGAAGATCTAAAGAAGTATAACCTCTCAACTTTTTGCATTATTATTTTTTACTATCTTCTTCATGTTTTTATATTCTCGCTAATTATTTTGATCTATTTTAGATTGAGAGAATGAAGCTAAGCTACTAAACTTTTAGGAAACCCAGCACTTTCTGAGCTCTTAAATCTTTCACGGATGAAGTAAGAAATATCTCCTCATAAATTTTAACAATATATTGTTTCCCCTATTTCTTATCTTCATCTGTGCTCGCAGGAAATCGAAGAACTAGAACCAATAAAACCTGTGATAACTAAGGATAAACCTTTAAAGGTTAAATCTACTATTCCTCCCAAAGGGAAATCTTCTTCCCCTCGCGGTGAAGAATCCGGCGATCAGGATAAATCTACTGTTCCTCCTAAAGGAAAGTCTTCTGCCCCTTGCGGTGAAGAATCTAGCGATCCTCCTTTGAAGAAAAGGAAAACCCGACCTTCTTCTTCTTCAACTCCTCAACCCATTCCATAGAATCCAAGTGTTGATTTTGACAAGGATAATAATGACGAGGATTTTAATGATAACAACTTCCATTCTATAAAGAATTCTTCTTCTTCTGATTCTTCGATGGATCATTTATCCAAAATTTTTGTTAATAATATGTTTGGTATCCCAAATGATTATGGAGATGAAGCTATTAATGAAATATCCCAGTCCCTCTCCAATGTCTGCGATGCTCCCATACTAGCTTACAATGATACTCTTCATGGGGTTTAAAGATCGCTGACTCCAAGTATTTTAAATTCACTTGGAAGCCTGGTATGTTTTCACTTGTTCATCCTTTTTGTGTATCTATTGATATTTTTGTCAGACATTGATTTATATAGTTCTATCGCAGGTTGGAAGAGTCGCTTTTGCTATTTCTTCTGATTTAGACAATAGGCGTATTATTTATGAAAATAAAGCTGCTAATCTTCATCAAGATAAAGAAAAACTAGAAGCTGAAGTTATTGAACTTCGCAGAAAAAATATGCAGCTGGAGACTGAAGCTTCAGTTGACAAGCAAAAAATCTCTGATCTTGATAAAGCCAATCAACAACTCTATGGTATGATTTATTTATTTTCTCTTTTAATTCTTCTCACCCTATCGCAGCTTATTCAAGCAACCATTTTTGCAGATATTTATGGTCTTACTGATGAGGCTACACTCTTCCAATCTTTTTCTGACCCTGTAGATGATAATACCCTTCTTGCTTGCCTAAATAATTCTTTAAGTAATTTCTCAAATGATAAAATTGAATCCCCCTCCATAGATGAACTTAAATCCAAATTTAATCTCTTAAATATTGAACACAGATTCAAATTAGGTTTGACCAACAAGTATAAGCGCTTTTATCTTGATTCGAAGAAAGAAGTAGATAGATTAAGAAAAAGGAATAGTGATCTTATTGACGAGAAACATCTTGCCGTCAAAAATGGCTCCAAGACCCTAGCAAACTTCCATAAAACTCTTCTTAATGTTCAAATGGAAAGAGAAAATCTTATCCGCGAGAATGAAGATCTTCTTGCGAGGGAAACTCAAGTTCGATCTCGTCTCCTTATTAATAGCGATGATGAGTTTGCTTGGGCTGCGAAGATTCTTGATAACACCAGAACTAATTTAGGTGTAGATGTTAGTCTTCATGCTGATCAAGCGGCTTTAATTAAAGACATGATTTCTGAAAGAGAAGGTTATCACTCTTATGATTTCCCGGAATTATTTCCTAATTGAATCATCCTTATATGTATTAACTTTTTTATCATTTGCTCGCAGCATCCAAAAAGAACTATCGTAAAAGATTTGATGAGTTAGAAGAAGAGAAAATCCAACTCGCTGGAAATCTATCTTCTCGCAATGAAAAGTATTCTAGATTGAAGGAAAAACTGAAAATATCATCTTCAAATTTTAGCAATGCCCTTATCCGTGTTCGTAATGACGCTGTTAAACTAGTATGTAATGATCATGGTATCCCTCATTCTACATACCCCGATCTTGCAAAGGAAATTCCAGCTGATTCCCCAAATTTAGTTATCTCTGATAGTGAAGCGGAGGAGTCTAGCGAATATGATGAAGAATTATCTGGCGAGGAAGAGAGATCTGACGTGGATAGAGATAATAATTATAATGATGGAGAATATAAATCCGGTAATGAAGAGAAATAAAAGAGATCTAATGAAGGTGGTGATGGATATACTTAATCTTGTTTCTTATCTGTTTCTTCATTATAAATTTAGTACATTTATTTTTTGCTTCTCGTAACATCGTTGCGAGCTTCTCCAACTTGATGTGTAAACTTCTTTTTCTTTTATCTGTTATGAATTAGAAAACAATTCTTTTTCTGCAACATAATCAATCAATCATAATTATTATCCTTTAATTATTTATATAAATGTATCATCTATGCAATTTTATCATATGATGGATGAATAATAATTTCATCATTCTATGCATTCCCATACTTGCCTCTATTATTCATCTGCAATATGAAAAAAAAATTGAGTAGAGATTAGATATTAGTTGTGAATCAAATTAAATTTGCTTCATTATCGGCGATGTTATCGCTAGAAATAATTGCATAACTTTATGATTTTTGCATAGAATCACAAATTTCATAAATTTTGTGATCATTATCGCAATAATCTTATGGTCTTATTATGCCTTCCTAATTAAAGGTCTTATTTTGCCACATCTTTTCTTTCTGTGACAAAGTCGCAGGACGTCTTTACATTTGCATGTATTGACCCATTGATCTTGTCTTATCAATATTTTTTCAACATCTCTGCGACAATATGATAAGTATAAACTCTCTTGCAAGAATTAATCCTTATGACATTGCCGTCTTGCGATGAAATTGTAGGACGTCTTTACACTTGTTAAATGTAAAAACCCATTGATCTCATCTTAACTTTTTCTCTTTTGGATATTAGCCTTTGTATAACTTTCTTCACGCGAAAATATGACAGGCCTAAATGTTCTTGCGATCATAAAGCCCCATGACATTGCCGTCTTTAGACACTTATCAGCTCCCTAATGGAGGGTGCCGCCCTTATCTTCCCCCTGGTTGCCCCTTCAAGGAGGGCACATCGGCCATACAAGACTAGCTCCTCCCATCCAGATTTGAAAAAAACCAGCTGTTTTCGCAGCCTCTTGTCCTTTATGCCTATATGGATTATAGTTACAAGACTGCACCCTAAGTGGGGTTTTCTTCAGGCCGAGTGCATCATAGTCAAGACTTACCAAGAATGTCCAGGGTAGTTTCGTACGCCCCGGGCACCCTTGGCTCAACCGTGTACCTCGGCGCCTTGGTCATACTCTGCACTCCTTAGAAGAGGTCCTTAGTCGTCCAATCAGGGTATAACCTTATATAATTGGAAATCCAAGATCCCTCTCCTGGATAGGTTTTCTTTAACCCCAACATCTGCATAACTTAGGTTCCAGCAGCGGTATAACCTTATCACTGAGTCATGTCAAGAGATACCCCCTTATATGACGCACTATTAGGTCTTACATTTGCCTCTTGCGAAATTGTATTCACGAACTAAGGTGCACGCCATAAAGGTTCATCCCATTCTATTAATCTCTGCGAAATTTTATTCGCGTTTCTCACGAGCATTGTAACTCTGATAAAATTTCATTTCTTTGATTTTCTTGTAAAATTTTGCAATTCTTTCAAACAGAGTACTCTTTTCAATTGCATTTTCTTCAAACAAATTCTGCATAAGCTTCTTTAAATTTTATGATTTTACCTTTCTACTTACTATCTTTTGGTTCTGCTTTTCTATTACGTTTAGCTCTTTTTTCTTTATCTGCGAGCTGCTCGCCATTTTCTTCCTCTCGCTGTTCTATTGAATCAATCATCAATCTTTCACATCTCTGTCGTTGCTTGATGTTGTACTTCCAATTGCTCTTCTTCTCAGCTCTTTCCTCGCAAGATTTTATATCAATCTCATAACATTTCTTACTTTCTCCCCAATCTCCCTTAATACCTCCGACACCATTAGGATGAGGAAACTTAACACACTGGTGGAAAGTAGATGCTACACCTAATATCCCATGTAGAAAAGGTCGACCAATCAGGGCATTGTAAGGTGATTCAATGTCAACAACACATAACAAGATCTTGGAAGTTATCCCTTTCAATGGAATCCGCATTTCAATTTCCCCTTTGGGTTTATTGGCAGTACCATTAAAACCATAGATTTTATATGTTGATGGAATTAGATCTTCGTCTTTTCCACCCATGGTCTTATAGGTATGATAAAATAGTATATCAAATGAGCTGCCCGTGTATATCATAACTCTATTGATAGCCCAAGAGTCTTCATTTTCATCATCATTTCCTCCATCTTCTTCTTCTATTTGCTTTGGATTTATCTCTAACCTTACTACCAATGGATTATCATGCTGCTCGCTAGGTTCTGGTACTTCTTGTGCAGTGAAAGATATAATTTGTTTCTGCCATTCTTCTAATGTTGAGGCTCTCGCGATATTCATTATCTACCTTCCATATGTGTCTCTCGCGAAGACTCTGCTTAGAACATTATCATGGAAATCCTCTATTGTTCTGTGTGAATGTACAATGGAATTACAAAACAAATTCTTTCCTTTAGCCCCAACTTCTATTACGAATGATTCTGCTCCTTTTACAGTATTTACCCTGCGAATTTCAGTCTTTGGAGGCAATCGCTGAGATTGTGGTTGTCCTACTAAAAAGTGGTTTAGCTTTCCTTGGTCGATCATCCTTAAAATTATTCTCTTTACATTTCTGCAATCATTTACTGTGTGACCATGAAAGTGATGGTAAGGACAAAATTCTTGACTACAATTATTAGGATGTGGTTCTTTTCCCATATTCCATGGAGATGGTATATTTTCCATCAAAATGATAGCTTCCCAGATTTTTTCTATACTAGCATTTAGAGGAGGCATCTTAATTTCTTCCCATATTATCCTCTGATTTCCTTGGCTTCTGAAATTGTTTTGCCTCTGTCCACCATAAGTTTCTTGTGGCTGATCAAGCCATTGAATCTTATTATTCCCACCGCGATTGTAATAATTCTTCTCCCTTTCATATTCTTCTTGATCTCGACTGCCCATTGCTACCAATTTCTGATGGTTATCAGTCTCCACTTTCTCTTGTTGTGCTTGCGAGCTGCTCGCCACATTGTTAATCATTTTAGAAAGTAAACTCCCATTTGCTGTTATTGAATTGGTGTTCGCGATGGGATATGATTCCATCTCATTTTGTTTCTCCTCCAAAGTAATGTATTCTTCTTGTAGTTCTCGTAGTTCAGTCATAGTGGTTGTATTCTTGACTCTGAAAATTTGTATGTACAGTAGATTGGTCGCGAACATTGCATTGATAAAAGACAAGATAAGATATCTCTCGTCAACTCTTCATGCCATCTCACTGCACATTGTCTTCCATCTTATGGTTAAATGTTTCAGACTCTCGCCAACCCTATGTTTTAACCCAAACACATCTTCAATACCTGGTCGTGATGAATTGTTGCTTATATATGCTCCCAGAAATGTAGCTTGTAAATGATCAAAAGAAGTTATAGTATTTTTTGGCAATCCCTCAAACCATTTTAGCGCCTCGCCAGTTAAGCTAGATGAAAAATATTTACACAATACTGCATCATGATTCTCCCACTGCAGCATACACCTAACATAAGCCTTAACATGTTGTACATCACAGGTAGTTCCATCAAAAATGATGGTTAATGCTGGTAAGTTGCACTTTGGAGGTATTCCTCTTAACTGTACTTCTTGAGTGAATGGAGTTCTCGCAGCTTCTTTAATAGATTCATCAAGTTGCCTTCTACCTCCTTCTATTATGTTATTTATTATTCCCCTCATCTCTGCTAATTCTCTTAAAATTTGCTCATTCGCCGTTGAATTTGGTTCCATTGGTCTTTTTAATGCAGCTTCCCTTCTCCTGCGTTCATGTACCTCTTGTCTTGCGAGATTTTGTGTGTCTTCATCTACACCCACATTCCTTCTTCTGCGATCTTCTGCTTCACCTTCTTCTTGCAATCACAACTGTACTTCTCTGCGAATTTCTTCATTTCTCTTCGCTGTCTTTCTATTCTCCTTTGTATTCTATCATACTCTTTCTGGATATTATTATTATAACGATTTTGTGTACGTTTCCTTTCTTGATTTTTAGGATTATTCTGTCGTACTGCCTCTTGGAATTCTTGTTCTTCTACCTCTGCCCTTAATCTTTTTCTCTCGCGAGCTAGTCGTGCTTGTTCAGCATAATGTCTCTCAATTTCTTCCTCAATTATTCTTCGATTTATTTGGATCTCTCGCCCATGTAATATCCTTCTACCCTCTTCTGTATTATCTTCATTATTTTGGTTATCTCTTCCCTCTTGATTTTTGTTGTTAAATCTATTATCCAAATTTTCGCCACGCGGATCATGGCGATCTTCAATTACCTCTTCTTCTCCATGACGTTGTTCTTCATTTGGATTTTGCATTTCCTCTTGGATATTTCCTCTAGCATTTCTTATTGAAGAATTTTTCCTTAATTCTTCTCTTAATGATCTTGAATTCGATCTAACAGTACTTCTTGATCTTCTATTTTGTAACCTCAAATTCTCTATTCTTAATTCGTGATTTTGTCTTATTAAATTTGCACGTTCTTCCGCCTTTAATCTTCTTTCCTCTTGTATTCTTTGTCTTGGATCATCTGCTGCTTCATTTTCTCCTTCTTCATGAATTAATCCTTCAACCATTCCTTGATTTCTTTCTTCTCTTATTCTGTCTCTTAATTGTTGATCTTCTACACCTTCCATCGAATCCGATATCTAAGTATGCACACTCACTCTATCATAATCCACATTTCTATTTTGTATCGGTTTTTGTTGATCAGGTTGTGGAATTTGATCTTCTCCTTCAATCCTTGTTCTATTTCTTCTTGTTCTTATCCTTGAAGATTCTCCTAATTCATTTGTTTCTTCTCCTGCAAGTCTTTTACTCCTCCTTACAGTTGTTGGTAGTTATGACGTATTTCTCCTTTTTCTAGCCATTTCTTCAACTCTAACAATTTCTTCAAATCTTCAAATTGTAATTAGAGATTTTTTAACTTGATTCTCCCTGTTTATAGCGCCAAAATGTAGTTGCAGGATTTCCCACACTACACCCTTGTTAAGATTTTGCTATAATCAACTCATAATTGAAGATGAAAACGACACTTTATTATTTTTGTTTCAGAAATGGAAGAATTCAAGATTACAACTAATCTCTTAAAGTTTCTCTCTCCTCAACCCTTTCTTAACTCTCAAAAAATACATCATCCTTTTCTGGACACATTGAGTCTATATTTATAGGGTAGTTACATAGTGGATGACAACTAAGTTTTCCTCTTATTTCGGGTTGATTATGCGATTGTACCGCGATAGTTACAATGTTAAATCTCGCAAATTTTGTAACCATCGTAGAACAAACATGCTTTTCTCAAGTTTTCTTCAGTCGTCAGGTATAACGTCACTCTTTTGAAGGCTTTTGTGATACTCGTGAAGTGTTGTATAAAATATTGCGGTGATGCTCGCTGAGAAGCGTTGTTAATCTCGCAGAAAATAGATGTAGCGATATTCTGCGAAGAAGAGAAGATCATGAGAATTTTAAAATGCTGGAACTATTTATCTTTTCAGATTTCTCTGTTCCGACATGTTTCTGTACCCTTCGCCAGATGTTTTCACATATTATCTCTTCTAATGAATTTATAACACGTCCTCTCTAACCGCAGCTATCTAACCGTTCATGTATTTTCTTAGCATTTATTGCGTTCATCTTCTCGAGAAACCTCTTCTTCTATAAATACTCATTTTATTCTTTTCTTTTCCTCTTTTTACTTTCTTCTTCTTTCTCTGCGTAACTTCTCTGCAAGTTTACTGTTCTTCCGTAAATTGCGCGTCTGTCATTGCTGTGATTTCTTCCTTATTTTTCAACCTTTTCTTTCATTCCCATACTCAAAAATGGTTGTTTCTGGTGCTAAAAACTTGACTTCTTTTAATGAGATGCGAGAAAAGCTCAAAAGTAAAGGTTTTTGTAGGTACCGAATATCGCAAGACATTAGCTTACGAACATCGTAATGAATATAGGAGGAAAGAGTTACAAAACAATGCGATGATAGAGGAAGCACGGGGAAGTATGAAAGATTTGCGAGGTAAAAATAATCTTGCGAAGATATGTTGCGATACTTCGCAACACATATACAGTTGTACAAATTTTACTATAAATAGGAGTTCAAATGTAAAATTCGGGAGGTTCTTTTAATGAGTGTTAGAAAATATCTTAGGAAAGAGAATAGAGAAAGTTGTAACTATTCTAGTTCTATTTAGATACTTCTATGTAATCAATTGAGAGAATTAATAAGAAAAGTGTCATTCATCATCAAGAACTTCTTAAGTTTTACAAATTCTATCGAGGGTGTAGTTGTAGGTTATTCTGCAACTACATAATTGGCGCTAGAAACAGGGACCTGAGGATTGTGATAGCTAAAATTTGAAGGAATTGTGGAAAATTTGAAGATCAAATGGAGTCAGTAGATGGAGATTACAAAAAAGAAGAATATAATATGATCACAAAGACAATGATTGATGAATTTCATAATAACATGAAGGGAAAAATATACAAGCGAGATTGTATAGGAAGAAAGATCATGGAGGTGGAGAAAATAACAAATTTGGAAGAATGGAAAAAACAGAAAATCACATTTTCAGTAGCAGAAATTCCAAATGAAGACTTGAACCACACTTCACCATTGGTGGTCACAATTCCGATCATGCGAGAAGAGAAGAAAGCTTTAGAAAAATGGAAATTAAACCGAATTTTGATCGATACAGGGAGTTCTGTTAATATCATATTCTATCATGCACTTAAGGGGATGGGAATTAAAGATGAAGAAATCACAAATTCAAAATGTGTTATTCATGGATTGGGAAAATCTACAACAAAATCTAAAGGGGAAATAGCGCTGCGAATATTGCTAGGAGGAATCGAAACACATATAATCTTATGTGTGATAGATATGGAATCTCCATATAATATGCTGATATGGAGGTCATGGATTCATGCGATCAAAGCTGTTGCTTCAACATTACATCAGAAAATCAAATTTCCTACACCAAATGGAATACAAGAAATAAAAGGAGATCTTGATAGTGCAAAATTTTGTTATCAGATTGAAGTAAAACAGTGTGGAGGGAGAGCAAGAAAGAAACAGTTTCGTAGAAAACTTGCGAAGGAAGCAAAAAAGGAAGAAGAATTTAGAGTGTATACAATAAGAGCAAAGGAAGGGAGAGGAATACCAAGTGAGATTCTAGAAAAAGAAGGGGAACCAGTGAAAATAATCAAAGAACCAACACCTATGGGGTAGCAAAGTCCCAGCTATGTTGCAGCTGAACTAACCAAAGAAGTAAATATAGGAAGTAAAGAGGAGCCTTTATTCTTGAAAATTGGAACTAAGATGGGTGAAAAAGAAGAGAAAAGAACTATTGATCTCTTGCGAGAATATAAAGATATATTCGCAGGAAGTGTAGACGAATACAAGGAATTGACCCATCAGTGGCGTTTCATAGATTGAACATAGATAAAAACATAAGACCATTCAAACAAAGAATAAGGAAGATCTCACAAAATTATCATGTACAGATAGAAGAAGAATTACAAAAGATGCTGGATGCAGGAATTATAAGAGAAGCAAAATACCCAGAATGGATTGCGAATATGGTCATTGTTCCGAAAAAGAATAAAGGGATAAGAATTTGTATAGATTTCACTGAACTAAACAAAGCCTGTCCCAAAGACAGTTTTCCATTACCAGACATACCACAAATAGTGGAGTCAGCTGCAGGACATGATAGAGTCACCTCACTTGATGGATATAAGGGGTATAATCAAATATCACTCGCAGAAGAAGATCAAGAACATACTGCCTTTTTTGCTCCAAGAGGTTTATATTGTTATGTGAAGATGCCATTTGGATTGCGAAATGCGGGTGCTACATATCAACGAATGGTTGAAAAGGTGTTCGCAAAATGGATACATAAAACTTTGGAAGTATATGTAGATGATATGTTGATAAAAAGCAAAGAAGCCAAAGATCATGTGCAAGATTTGAAGGAAATATTTGAACAAATGAGAAATTTCAACATCAAATTAAATCCTGAATAATGTATAATTGGAGTTGCGTCTGGGAAATTCTTGGGATATATAGTATCAAAGGAGGGAATACAAGTTGATCCAAAAAAAGTAAAATCAGTTCGTGACATGCCAACACCTGCAACGTTAAAGGAAGTACAAAAACTAAACGGACTCTTGGCTTCACTGGGAAGATTTATTTCGCGAATGTCAGATAAGTGCAAACATTTTTTCAACATACGTAAGAAGGGAGCAAAATTCAAGTGGACTGATGAGTGTGAAAAATCTTTTCAAGGAATCAAATAATATCTCACAAATACATCCATATTACAGAAACCAGAGAAAGACGAAGAATTATTGGTATACCTCACAACAACTCCATATGCTCTAAGCGCAGTTTTGTTGCGAACAGACGCAGGAATAGAAAGGCCCATTTACTACATTAGTAAAACTTTTAACGCCACAGAGAAGAATTATTCTAAAATGGAGAAGTTAATCTTAGCCCTGGTTTATGCATCATTCAAGTTACGAATATACTTCCAAGCACATGTGATAAAAGTGGTAACCAAAGTTCCAATTGAATCAATCATGAAGAACACAAAAAGGTCAGGTAGAATAGAAAGGTGGAATGCACAAGTAAACCATTAAAAGATAAAATACGAAGTATTATCATCGCAAAAGTCACAAGTTGTCGCAGATTTCTTAGCAGAATTTCCTTTGGAAGAAGATGAAGCAGTAGAAGAAATGATGGATGTTGAAGAAGAATTTGGGAATCCAAAAGATCTGTTAACAAAACCAAATAGATGGGAAATTTTAGTAGACGGATCATCCAACAACGAGGGGAAGGGAATAGGAGTTGTGTTTATTTCACCAGAAGGAGAAAGAACAGCATTCTCATTCAGACTAGAATTTGCATCCACGAACAATGAAACAGAGTACGAAGCTATAGTGCATGCATTGAAGATCGCAATAGAAAAGAAGCTTGAAAATATAAGGATAACAAGTGATTCGCAGTTGGTAATTTGTTCTTGGTTTAATAAAATCTGGTTTCCGATTAAAAAAAAAAAGTTGGTAATTTGTCAAATTAAAGGGGATTATACCACAAATGAGTCTTCTTTGATGAAATACAAGAAACTCGTTGATGAATTATCTGCGAAGATACCAAAATTAAAGTGGAGACATATAACAAGGAAATACAATCGACTCGCAGATGCTTTTGCATTCATTCCAAGTATGATGACAAATCCTAACACAAGAAACATCAAAATCCAGGCAATTCAACACCCATCAGTGAACAAAGAAGAAGAAATTGAGGAGGCAGTTGCGATGGAAGTAGAAAGAGAATTACCAAACAAAATCGCAGATTGGAGAAAGGAAATTCATGCATATCTCGCAACAAGAGAAATATCCAGGAACAGACTAGAAGCACATAAATTAAAGAGTCGTGCAACAAACTATGAGCTACGAGAAGGAATTTTATACAAAAAATATTTCAGTGTACCACCTCTCAGGTGCTTAACTCGTGAAGAAGGAGAAAAAATATTGAAGATGTTACATGGATGAGAAGCTGGTAATCATAGTGGGGGAAGATCTCTAGCTTATAGAGCAAAGATACAAGGATATTACTGGCCTTATATGCATATAGACGCAAAAATTTTCGTACGAAGATGCAAGGAATGTCAACGACATGGTAAAAGAATTCATGCACCAGGGGAAACATTAACTTCTTCAACAAGTTGCTGGCCTTTTGGGAAGTGGGGGTTGGATATTGTTGGACCATTTCTACCTGGATCCGGACAAAGACGATACTTGATAGTCGCAACAGATTATTTCACGAAGCTCGCAGAAGTAAAAGCAGTACAGCATATTCGTGATAAAGATGTTTTTACGTTCATATTTGAGAACATCATTTGCAGGTACGGAGTTCCAGCATAGTTAGTATCTGATAACGGAAAACAATTTGAAGGGCAGAATATAGAGATGTTACTCATTGCTTTTAGGATAAAATGTGGGAAGTCAACTCTGTTATATCCACAAGCTAATGGACAGGCAGAGGCAACAAATAAAACAATCGCAGATACAATCAAAAAGAAATTAGAAGGACATCTCAAAGGGTGGTACGAGCAAGTACCTAGTGCAGTTTGGGCATACAATACAACTAGAAGAGAGGCAACTGGAATGTCTCCTTATTTCTTAACATATGGAGTAGAAGCAGTATTACCAACAGAGGTTGTAATTCCGACAACAAAGAAATAAGCTTGGGAAAGAAATTTAAGTGCAGGGGTGATATTAAGTGAATTGGATGATTTGGAAGAAAAAAGAGAAAACGTGTTGCACCATATGAAAATTTATCAGGAATGATTAGCTCGAGAGTATAACAAGAGAGTCATTGAACGTGAATATCAACCAGGTGATTTGGTCATGCGAGAAACACCTCCATATCAGAAAGAAAATGGAGGAAAATTAACACCAAAATGGGATGGACCATATGTTATCAAAGAGGTTGTGGGAAGTGGAGCTTATCGGCTGATGGATCCAGAAGGGAGAGACATGGGTTTGAGACTTGGTAGACCTTGGAACAGATTGTATTTGAAAAGGTATTATCCATAAAACTCATGATAAATTTTACGAATATTGTTTTCTCGCAGGAAATCTGTAAAAGTTACGAATTTCAAAAAATTTATTGCGATTAACTTTCATTAAAGAAAGACGCAAACATTAATTTGCGAATAAAAGACCGCAATCTGTGATCATCTTTCAAAAAAGAAAGAAAGCCGCAGAAATATTACACATGCAAACCTTTGTGGCGTACAACCTAGTTCCCGAAGCAACATTTCGTAAGAGGCAAAGTCCTAAAGTACGTCATTTAAGGGGGTACCTATAAGCATGGCTCAGGGACACCGAAACACCACCAAGGAACCTGAGTACATGGAACTTTACGGGATACAACCCAATAACGGGGTACCTATCCGGGTTAGATACCTTGGATTCTCACCTAATCTTGCGACATTACGCGATATTATGCGATGTAACATGATTTAGGTTGGGCGACTAAGGCATACTGTCTTTCCTATGAAGTGCATAAAACGATCAAGGTGCCGAGGTACACGGTTGAGTCAAGAGTTCCGGGTGGGCTTGAAGCACATCTGCCATTTTTGACAAGTCTTGGAAAATGACGCACTTGGCCCAAAGATACCCCATAGGGTGCAACCTCATAACTATAAGCCCTATAGGCAAAAAGGATAAGAGGTTGCGATCAAAATATGGTTGTTTGCAGAACCAAATGGGAAGAGCTAACCTTGTATGGTCGATGTACGCTTCCTTGAAGGGGAAACCAAGGGGAAGATAAAGGGCATCACCCTCCATTAGGGAGCTGATACGTTCTATAAGACGCAAATGTCACGAGGCTTTTTGTTTGCAAAAACATAAAGGCTTGTCATATTTGTGCAATAACTGAATTTCTGCGAGCATTCTAAAAAAAAAAAGAGAGAAAATATACAGAAAAAGATAACTCGCAGAACATAACAAAGAAGTTAAGATGAGATCAATGGGTTATTATATGAAAGTGTAAAAACTTCCTGAGATTTCATCGCAAGACGATAATGTCACGAGGTTGTATATTCGCAAGTATGTTCAGACTTGTCATATTATCGCAAATACAAAAGTATTATCACAAAAAAGGTGGCAAAATAAGACCTTTACTTAGGAAGGCATGATAAGACCACAGCAATTAATGAGACTTATTCCATCAATATCATTGAAGAATTTTTACAAGAATATATATCATGAAGTCCTAACAAAGAAGGAAATTCCATCAATATCATTGAAGAATTTTTACAAGAATATATATCAAGAAGTCCTAACAAAGAAGGTAATCCCATCAATATCATTGAAGAATTTTTACAAGAATATATATATCACGAAGACATAACAAAAGATGCGATTTTATTCGCAATCAAAAACAGATAGTTCGTATTCATTAAATTTTACGAGAATTACATACTTCTTATACTTCTTCATATATTGAATATTTCTCCACAATTTGAATACTTCTTATAATTCTTCAAGAACGTCTCATATTTATTATACTTCTTCAACGGATATTTCATGTTTATTACATTTTGCGAAGGTTACATAATTATTATACTTCTTCATACATTGAATAATTCTTCACGGATTGAATACTTCTAATACTTCTTCAAAGATATTTTATACTTCTTATATTTCTTAAGGATATTTCATACCTCATATTTCTTATATTTCAAAGGGAGAACTTCTTATTCACAATCGCAACAAGCTGAAGCTTCGTAAGTTAAATTGGGGTAGATATTCTAATACTTCCAACAATGTTTAATCATCTGAAGAGCAATAATAGGGGGAAAGGAGATAATAAGCCAAGTCTTTAAGCTATATTACTTCTCTTCATATTGTAGGAGCGGAATATCACAGCAAATGATAACTTACGAAATTGTGGAGAGAAAATACATTTTGCGAGCAAAGAATATTTTGCGAGCAAGAAGGACATTTTGCGAGCAAAGGAAACCACGAAGGTTCGCAAGATAATCTTCAAATCTGAAATGGCGGGACAACACAACGGTCATCTATTGTAAAATCATATAAATAGCCATTTAGGCATGAGAAAAAGGAGAGATCTTTTTAGTAGGAGATGATAATTTTATGAGGAGAGAGAAATTTTAGAGAGATTTTATTTTCTTTATCATCTTCCTCCCCAAAAATTCTAGAGCTCCAAATATTCATTAATGGAGTCTCAATTGTAAAATCATGTAATCACATACAATCATTAGTGAAGCACCGTGGATGTAGATCACATTGATCGAACCACGTAAAAATCTTTGTGTCTCTTTATAATTTTAGTACCTTAATTCTTAGTTTCATATCAAATTAATTAGGTTTAGGAATCATTTTAATGGATTCTTATGAGGGTGTAGTTGTGAGATAATCCGCAACTACATATTTGGCGCTAGAAGGAGGGGACCTAACCTTGTTGGTTCAAGAAAGTTAGAAAAATTGGTTACTGATGGTGATGAATTGTACCGGATCTATGAGTTTTGAAGACAGAAATGGAAGTTCTTAGTAGTAGTTCAGGAAGAGAGATGTGGATATGGAGAAATCGTCAAGAAAAATGAAATTTACACATGCTACGTCAACAATCGCTTCCAAAAAGGACAAATTTCTTTTTACTTTTCTTATTCTTTGTTTCATTTTTCAAAATTTGGGAATTTCAAAACACAAATTGAAAAATAAATTTTTTGCGATCTAAACTTTGCTTTTTGTAGAAATTTGATTTATTATGGAAATTTTGAATTTAAAAATGTTTTTTCTATAAATTAGTAGTAACCAAATCTCGTTTTACAAATTTGTTTAAAGAATTTCTGACAAAATCAAAATTCAAGATTTTCTATTGGTTAGAGATTTAGAGATTTACATTTCGCAAGAACAAAAACAAGTAGAATATATGGAAAGTTTTCATTCTTCATAGGCAAACATTACTCATCTTAATGATCTATAAACTGCTAACCAAATTTACTGATTCTTTGCAGCAATTTTTTTGCAAAGTTCTGCGTCATTGACGAAGAATTATCATTCCTACGAAGAAACGGGATAAATGTCATCATGAGTTCGAATCTTACGAACAAAAATGTCCAGGGAGAAGAAGAAGAAATTCAGTAGGACGAGGTGAAGTTCAGCAGTTCATTTTGCACAAGACAATTCGAGTTACATAAACTATCCATGGAGATATAAGTAAGCAAAAGAACAAAAGAAGATTTACGTACAGACGTTCATTTACATACAAACTTTCATTTACGTACTTACGAAAGAGATTATCCCCATTACGAACAAAAGAAGAAGTATACGAAGAAGAAAGTTAACTACTCCCTGAAGAATGTAAATAAGAAAGCTATTCCAAAGATATCAAATTAATGGATTCAATTATCACTACTACTTTTGCGAAGTATACGAAGAAGAAAGTTTTGCGAATATGGTCCCAAATGGTGGTAAACGATGGTCCCACAACTACTTTTCAATGGCAAAATAAGATCACTACGGATGGAATCCACCATAGTATAGTAGATAACTGTTAAGTGCCATCTATAATTAAATGAGAAGATAACATTATCTTAGACATCTTGAAAACGATGTATAGTATTTGATGGTCCCACTACGATGGTATTTGATGGTCCTCATTTTTCAGCTTTAGCAGCTCATATTTGATGGCCCTCATTTTCATTTTCTGAGAAATAAGAAGTCCTGCGAAGTTCACTAAGAAATGGATATTTCATTTTGCGAATATTCAGTTTGCGAATATTCAGTTTGCTTCAGTTAGTTTTGCGAATCTTCGTAAACTTATTTTGCATGAGAAGCCAACGGACCCTGTGAAGAGGAGCCTGTGAGCACGCACGAGAAGCTAACGGACCATGTGAAGAGGAGCCAGTGTGTTATATATAACTGGTACAGCTGTATCAAAGTAAGTAAATGACAGTGCAAGCACAACATGAAACTACGATGATGAAGAATGAACTGCTAATGCCGAACGAACCAGCAGTGAAACAAAACAAAAGAACTTAGACGATATGGCTTCAGGTGAAGAAAATCAAAAAGACAAGAAGTGATGCTGTAACTTCGTATAAAAGGAGAGAAATAAGAAAGAAAGACGATATGGCTTCAGGGCAAAAGTCAAATACATTCATAATTAAGGGCAATGTATGAAATTGTTGAAAGAAGAACAGAACAAAGAAGAAATCACCTCCAAGGATACCAAATACATGAACGAAGTCGGAGGCAAAGAAAAACAGAAGGAAATTGGTAGAACGGCCGTTAGTCACTACAATGGAAACTTGAAATCATGGCTTGAGATTGGCATGTCAAAGTACAGGAATTAGTGGGCTAGATTCGTCAATTATGAACAAGCTTTCTTGCGTGACTGGAATTGATTAAACTACTTATTACATTCATTTACTTGAACTAAAATTGCAATATTATTATTGATTATCCACTAATATATAGCTGCAATTCGCAGGAGTTGATAAGTTTCGCAGTAAAGAAAACTAACATGAAACTCGTAGCAAAGAAGATTCTTCTTGTCTATATCAGTTAATGAAGGAGGAAGGAAGAAGAGCTATAGACAAAGTCTACTGCGTCAGATCTCCCAGCAAAGTACGAAGAACGGAATTAAACAAACAGGATTTGTGCGAATAATTTGTGCAGAAACAAAAAGGCGAGAAAGAAGCAAAAAAAAAGAGAAAAGAATAAGAGGAAGGTTACATGCGTTTCTATCACACAGCCAAGGAAGCACAGATGGTAAAGTGGGAAGGGAGTAAGCTTTAGTTCGCATGTTCAAATCTCCCTATTCGCAAAGATTTTTTATACTTCGCAAATGTTTACTTTGCGAATATTTGCAGCATGAGTTTATATATCGTGAACATTTCCTTCCCAAATGTTTAATTTGCGAATATTCGCAGCACCGACACTTCGCAGATGTTCGTTTACTTCATACAAAGGTTTAATTCGCAAGAATTTTGGATATTTCGCAAGAAGAAAGTGGGAGATTATTTCACAAGAAATGGCAAGTCATATACTTTGCAAGAGACAACAACAAGCCATAAAAAGGTAAGTACCATTTCCTTGAATACTTTATTTTCTGAAGACAAAAGAATTTTGATTCTATTTACTAAAAGCGATATACTCGCAAAAATTTCTACAATTTCTAAGATTTTAAAATATTTCAAAGATTTTTTAGATTGGTGAAAAGCGATACAATCGCAAGATTCAAAAATGACTTAATCGCAAAAATTTAAAGATCTCAAAAAATTTAAAAAGACTTCAAAATTACAAAAAATAGAGAAAATTAAATTCCTATGTTTCTATAGAACAATTTTGATTCATACTTCTCATACTTTTTATACTAAAGATTTTATGAAAACATTCAACATTTTATGTGCATGAAACATTTACGATGGGTTTTTACGAATACAAAGAATTTTGATTCTACTTATAAAAAGGCGAAAAAATACCGCCAAAAATCAATTGCGATTAATTTGCGAATAAAAGACCGCAATCTGTGATCAGCCTCCAAAAAATAAAGAGAGCCGCAGAAAATTTTATACAGGCAAACCTTTGTGGCGTACAACCTAGTTCGCGAAGCTATATTTCGTAAGAGGCAAAGTCCTAAAGGACGTCATTTAAGGGGGTACCTATAACGTGGCTAAGGGTAACCGGAACACCACCAAGGGCCCTTAGTACATGGTAAAAATTTAGGGGTACAACCCAATAATGGGGTACCTATCCGGGTTAGACACCTTGGATTCTCACCTAATCTAGCGACATTACGCAATATAAAATGCGGTGTAAGAGGATTTAGGTTGGGCGACTAAGGCATACTGTCTTTCCCAAGAAGTGCAGAAAACGATCAAGGCGCCGAGGTACATGGTTGAGTCAAAAGTGCCGGGTGAGGTTGAACCACATCTGCCATTTTTGACAAGTCTTGGAAAATGATGCACTTGGCCCAAAGATACCCCATAGGGTGCAATCTCGTAACTATAAGCCCTATAGGCAAAAAGGATAAGAGGTTGCGATCAAAAGCTGGTTGTTGGCAGAACCGGATGGGAAGAGCTAACCTTGTATGGTCGATGTACGCTTCCTTGAAGGGGCAACCAGGGGGAAGATAAAGGGCAGCACCCTCCATTAGGGAGCCGATACGTGCTATAAGACGCAAATGTCACGAGGCTTCTTGTTTGCGAAAACATAAAGGCTTGTCATATTTGTGCAACAATTGAACTTCTGCGAGCCTTCTAAAAAAAAAAAAAAAAAAAAAAAAAAAAAAAAAGAGAAAGAAAAGAAAAAGAACTCGAGAACATAACAATGAAGATAAGATGAGATCAATGGGTTTTTGCATGAAAGTGTAAAGACGTCCTGCGATTTCATCGCAAGACGATAATGTCACGAGGTTGTATATTCGCAAGAATGTTCAGACTTGTCATATTATCGCAAATACAAAATATTATCACAAAAGAGGTGGCAAAATAATACCTTTACTTAGGAAGGCATGATAAGACCACAACAATTAATTCCATCAGTATCATTGAAGAATTTTGAAGAGAATATATATCATGAAGACAATCCCATTGAAGAAACAAAGAAGACAATCCCATTGAAGAAACAAAGAAGACAATCCCATTGAAGAATTTTCACGAAGAAGAAGCGATTTCATTCGCGATCAAAGACGAATATATATAAGAAAATACATAAATAAACTTGCGAAGATAGTTATATGAATGGAAGCAACTCAAAGTTATATCAATTTTACTACGGCAAAATGAGCTAAGTAAATGTAAACTTGAAATATGCATTATAATAGATAAGTATTCACATCATACAAGCATCATACTCGCATCATTCAAGCATTATATTTGCATCATAAATGCATTGCATAAACATTTCATGGCATAAGCATCGCATACATATTTCATAACATAATCATTACATAAATATTATATTCGCACAAGTATTGTACAAAATTTTACAGGAAAATACCACGAAACTTCGCAGAAAAGTTCATAATTCGCAGGACTATTCATAGTTCGCAACATTATGATTCGCAACAGTATGATTCGCAACAGTACGATTCGCAACAAAGATGATTCGCAACAAAGATGTTCGCAACAAAGTATATTCACAAAGCACTATTCGCAACACTATTCAAGTTGAAATGCGCAGAAAAAAACTCGTGAATTCGTAGAAATATTCAGAAGATAACATGGTTACCACTTGAGGCAGAGGCAACATAACAATAGAGATGCAATTTAATTATTCAACATTTTCTCAAGAATTCTCTTTCGAAGATAAAGAACAGAGGCAACTATGGATACCCAAGAAAATATTTGATGTTCTTTATCTTTCAAAGCAAGAATCCTCACCAAAAGTGGAATAATAATTTCACATGAACAGAGGCAATATTTATCACTCTCTTAAGGATACTTCATACTTCTTATATATTTCGAGGATTAAGTACTTCTTATACTTCTTCAAGGATATTTTATATTTCTTATACTTCATACTTCTTCAAGATACTTCACATACTTCATACTTCGCAAGATGATACTTCTAATTACTTCTTAAAGCTTCAGAACTTCGCAAAAGAATAGAGGCAAGTATATACATATTTGAGTTTGATATTCTTTCGCTCGTTCCTTCATCAACAAAGATCAAAGACTACTACAACGGATTTTTTCTTAAAGATCGCTCTTCAAGCAATATTCAAGAAAAAAGAGGCAAGATGTAGGAGCGGAATATCACAGCAAATGATAACTTACGAAATTGTGGAGAGAAAATACATTTTGCGAGCAAAGAATATTTTGCGAGCAAGAAGGACATTTTGCGAGCAAAGGAAACCACGAAGGTTCGCAAGATAATCTTCAAATCCGAAATGGCGGGACAACACAACGGTCATCTATTGTAAAATCATATAAATAGCCATTTAGGCATGAGAAAAAGGAGAGATCTTTTTAGTAGGAGATGATAATTTTATGAGGAGAGAGAAATTTTTAGAGAGATTTTATTTTCTTTATCATCTTCCTCCCCAAAAATTCTAGAGCTCCAAATATTCATTAATGGAGTCTCAATTGTAAAATCATGTAATCACATACAATCATTAGTGAAGCACCGTGGATGTAGATCACATTGATCGAACCACGTAAAAATCTTTGTGTCTCTTTATAATTTTAGTACCTTAATTCTTAGTTTCATATCAAATTAATTAGGTTTAGGAATCATTTTAATGGATTATTATGAGGGTGTAGTTGTGAGATAATCCGCAACTACACATATGATCAAATGATGCAAATAAGGAAAGCATTCAATTTAAGAAAGGTAAAATCATCTTCGCAAAATATCAAATGTACTTCTTAAAAGAACAAAAATAGTAGGCAGAATTGTTTATAAAAAGAGAACCAACAATAGCTAATAGAAAGAGTTCAAAGGAAAGGAAAACAAGAAAATCAATGATAATTTGAGAAAGAATATTATTATGCTTCATCAACACTCTGTGCTGGGTCTTTAAGATGAGCAGGGTCATTAGCAGCATTCGAATTTTGCGAAATATCATCCTTTGTAGAGTCTGCAATAGGAACATATCCTTGAGGAATAGATTCTTTTTCATCATCAAGTCCTTCATCATCGCTCTCATAATCAAAATCACTATCAGGATCATGAGCAACTTCATCATCAGATATTGTTAGAGGAGTAATTTTCACAGGAGGCAAGGATCTTGATAGGAGAATGTTATTCACAAAGACTTGAGCTTTCAGATGACTTTCACGAAGTATAGCTTTCTGATGGTTGGTATCTTCGATATCTTTGACATAAGCAAGATAGTTGAATCTCCGAATGGCACGATCACGAGAGTTGATTAAGCAAGTAGAAAGCAAAGCATTTTTCTTGCGAAGCTCAGAACAGGAGGTTTCTAATCCAGCCTTAGCATTGCGAAGGTTGTTCTCAAATTCTGCGAGAAAAACAAAATTCAAAGAGTTAGATTTGCGAATATTGATAACCATTTAAAGGTACATCAGAGGCAGTCAAATTTTAATGACTACCTTCTCTTTGTGAAGTAAGAAATTGAGCTAAAGATAGACAACAATTCTTCATCTGATCCATCGCATTATCAAAACCATCACCAACTAATCCTTTAAGTCTAGATTGAAGCTTTTGATCTTTAGAAAGAAGAAAATTTTTATCCTTCGCAAGTTTGGCATTAAGACTTTTTAGTTCAGAATAATCTTCTTCAAGTTGATTCTTCTTAGTACTTAAGATTATATTCTTATTAAGAAGGGACTTCTTCTCAACGGCAAAAGAACTTCTCTCTGCATCTGAAGACTTCTTTAATTCCTCAAGTTCACCTTTTAACAAAGAAAGAAGATTTTCTTGATCGCAACATTTATTCTGAAGAGTGTTTAATCGTTACGAAGAAAGGGTCATTGTATTCAAATACGAGCATTTCTCTTCTGATAAAGTTTTGTTCTCTTCTAATAAGTTTTCTATTTTCAAACCGGCTTTAGTTAAAGAAGAAGTAAGTTGAGATATTTCATTATTCAAAAAATTTCGGTCATAAATCAGTTGAGTATTCTCTTGAAAAAGGGCATCAAAATTATCAAGAGCACACGAATGAAGATTAGATAAGTGGGAGAATTGGTTCAAGAGGCTTGCATGCTTGGCTTGATATTCTGTTGCATCTGATTCATGGAAAAGTACCAACCTTCTACATTTCTGGATGGATTCTATAAAGGGGAATGTGTTTTAACGGGTGTTTGAAATACATGAAGAACATAAGTAAACAAAAGGTGAAAATATGAAGATAGTAATCATACCTTTTAATTCATCATTCCTTTTGCGAAGGATCGCACAATCAAGAGAATCATTTTGAAGCTGATGGTTCTCTTTACGGAGATTCTCACACTCTGTTCTTGAAGACTTCAGATATTGGCGAAGCAATTCAACTTCTTGTTCCAAGGATTGACGTGAAATAGAAATATCAGGATTGATGAAACTATTTAGTGCTTCGAAAAACTCATACTGCGAACGAACATTAGTAGACTTCGCAGTACTATTCAAAACCTCAGATAACATTCGGAAATTTGAGTAAATTCCATCTCGAATTTCTTGAGGAAGGGGAGAAGAATTTGAAGGAATAAGAGCAAGTTGTAAATTGTTTGGAGCAACAGCACTCAAAGGATTGGGAGTTAAGATAGGTTTTTCAAGAGAAGAGGTTGAAAAAGTATTTTGCGAGGGTTAATCCTAAAGAAGTGTTGATAAATTGACATTTGTGGGAGACTGAAAACTGGGTAATGGAGTAGAGGCAGGAGTTTGCGAAGAAGTGCTTTCACGAGGAGGAGAGGGAAATTCCTTATCAACCTCAGAAAGGAAGTCATCAATTGACATTATTGGTTTGGGTTTAGTCACTCGAGATCTCTTGTTGGGGTTTGATTTTTCAACAACCTACGAATCAAAATGTAGATTAAAAACTGAGGCAACAATATATTGTTTAAAAAAGAAGACAGAGTATTTTAACCACCTTTTGATTCTCGGATTTTCTTCTTCGAATATTAGGGCTTGAATTTCTGGTTGAAGGTTTCACCTGAGGAATAGTTTTGCTGAAACAAACCAAAATCAAACAATAAATTATACAGAAATCAAAGAGGAAAAAAAATGAAAGACGCGGAAGATAGAAGAAAATTACCTTGGAGAAATCATGATGATATAAACAGGAAGAGAAAATGGTAGCAGAGATTGTGATAAGAAGATAAAATTGAAGAAGTAAAAAGAGAAAGTAAGAAAAAGATAAGGAAGAGAATATAAAAGAGTTTATATAAGGGAATAGCTAGAAATGGACGGTTACAAAAGACGTGTCCAAATTCTAAAATAATAAGTAACGGTTATGTTCTCACGATCATTTCTTCTTCGCAGAATTGACATGAGAAGAGGCAAGATGTAGGTACCGAATATCGCAAGACATTAGCTTACGAACATCGTAATGAATATAGGAGGAAAGAGTTACAAAACAATGCGATGATAGAGGAAGCACGGGGAAGTATGAAAGATTTCCAAGGTAAAAATAATCTTGCGAAGATATGTTGCGATACTTCGCAACACATATACAGTTGTACAAATTTTACTATAAATAGGAGTTCAAATGTAAAATTCGGGAGGTTCTTTTAATGAGTGTTAGAAAATATCTTAGGAAAGAGAATAGAGAAAGTTGTAACTATTCTAGTTCCATTTAGATACTTCTATGTAATCAATTGAGAGAATTAATAAGAAAAGTGTCATTCATCATCAAGAACTTCCTAAGTTTTACAAATTCTATTGAGGGTGTAGTTGTAGGTTATTCTGCAACTACAGTTTTACCTTGTCTACAATTCCAGGTCAAAGCCCTAAATTTGAACTTTCTACCAAACTATTTTCTGATCTTCAATGCTCTCGCCAGAAAATCATAGTATCGCTAGGTCAACTTGAAGTTGGTCTTCCACTTCCTCTCTGTGACCCAGAACTCCCATTATTCTATCAAATAATATCTGACGAGAGGTTCTCGCGAGCGATATATCAATTAGGTGGAGATTGTATCAGATTGCTGCTTGAATATGCTTCTCACGGTGCTGCTAAAGGATCTCGCTATCCTGTAGCTCCGAAGATTCCTCAATTTAAGGATGTTCCCATTGTCTCTGCAGATTATACTGTGGAGAATTTCTTCAAAAATTACAAGATAGTTCCTATGAAGAGGGATAGTACTTGCTGGGGTGTCCGCTTGAAGAAAGAAAAGATCGTTGATGATGAGGCTCTTATGTTAGACATTGATTGGCATACACCTACCAATCAAGGCCCTCACCACTCCAGCGATGATAAGTGGTTTATCTTTCCGTTATGTCTTGAAGGTCCTTATATATCTGGCTCTCTCCCATTACCTGCGAATCTTTCAGAGTATGAACCATGGGTCTTCAACTGGCCTGAAAGATCTAAATAAGTATATCCTCTCAACTTTTTGCATTATTATTTTTTACTATCTTCTTCATGTTTTTATATTCTCGCTAATTATTTTGATCTTTTTTAGATTGAGAGAATGAAGCTCAGCTACTAAACTTTTAGGAAACCCAGCACTTTCTGAGCTCTTAAATCTTTCACGGATGAAGTAAGAAATATATCCTCATAAATTTTAACAATATATTATTTCCCCTATTTCTTATCTTCATCTGTGCTCGCAGGAAATCGAAGAACTAGAACCAATAAAACCTGTGAGAACTAAGGAGAAACCTTTAAAGGTTAAATCTACTATTCCTCCCAAAGGGAAATCTTCTTCCCCTCGCGGTGAAGAATCCGGTGATCAGGATAAATCTACTGTTCCTCCTAAAGGAAAGTCTTCTGCCCCTTGCGGTGAAGAATCTAGCGATCCTCCTTTGAAGAAAAGGAAAACCCGACCTTCTTCTTCTTCAACTCCTCAACCCATTCCAGAGAATCCAAGTGTTGATTTTGACAAGGATAATAATGACGAGGATTTTAATGATAACAGGTTCCCTTCTATAAATAATTATTCTTCTTCTGATTCTTCGATGGCTCATTTATCCAAATTTTTTGTTAATAATATGTTTGGTATCCCAAATGATTATGGAGATGAAGCTATTAATGAAATATCCCAGTCCCTCGCCAATGTCTGCGATGCTCCCATACTAGATGACAGTGATACTCTTCACGGGGTTTCAAGATCGCTGACTCCAAGTCTTTTAAATTCACTTGGCAGCCTGGTATGTTTTCACTTGTTCATCCTTTTTGTGTATCTATTGATATTTTTGTAAGACATTGATTTATATAGTTCTATCGCAGGTTGGAAGAGCCGCTTTTGCTATTTTTTCTAATTTAGACAATAGGCGTATTATTTATGAAAAGAAAGCTGCTAATCTTCGTCAAGATAAAGAAAAACTAGAAGCTGAAGTTATTGAACTTCGCAGAAAAAATATGCAGCTGGAGACTGAAGCTTTAGTTGACAAGCAAAAAATCTCTGATCTTGATAAAGCCAATCAACAACTCTATGGTATGATTTATTTATTTTCTCTTTTAATTCTTCTCACCCTATCGCAGCTTATTCAAGCAACCATTTTTGCAGATATTTATGGTCTTACTGATGAGGCTACACTCTTCCAATCTTTTCCTGACCCTATAGATGATAATACCCTTCTTACTTGCCTTAATAATTCTTTAAGTAATTTCTCAAATGATAAAATTGAATCCCCCTCCATAGATGAACTTAAATCCAAATTTAATCTCTTAAAAATTGAACACAGATTCAATTTAGGTTTGACCAACAAGTATAAGCGCTTTTATATTGATTCGAAGAAAGAAGTAGATAGATTAAGAAAAGGAATAGTGATCTTATTGACGAGAAATATCTTGCCGTCAAAAAAGGCTCCAAGACCCTAGCAAACTTCCATAAAACTCTTCTTAATGTTCAAATGGAAAGAGAAAATCTTATCCGCGAGAATGAAGATCTTCTTGCGAGGGAAACTCAAGTTCGATCTCGTCTCCTTATTAATAGCGATGATGAGTTTGCTTGGGATGCGAAGATTCTTGATAACACCAGAACTAATTTAGGTGTAGATGTTAGTCTTCTTGCTGATCAAGCGGCTTTAATTAAAGACATGATTTCTGAAAGAGAAGGTTATCACTCTTATGATTTCCCGGAATTATTTCCTAATTGAATCATCCTTATATGTATTAACTTTGTTATCATTTTCTCGCAGCATCCAAAAAGAACTATCGTAAAAGATTTGATGAGTTAGAAGAAGAGAAAAGCCAACTCGCTGGAAATCTATCTTCTCGCAATGAAAAGTATTCTAGATTGAAGGAAAAACTGAAAATCTCATCTTCAAATTTTAGCAATGACCTTATCCGTGTTCGTAATGACGCTGTTAAACTAGTCTGTAATGATAATGGTATCCCTCATTATACATACCCCGATCTTGCAAAGGAAATTCCAGCTGATTCCCCAAATTTAGTTATCTCACGATAGTGTTTTGAGGAGTCTAGCGAATATGATGAAGAATTATCTGGCGAGGAAGAGAGATCTGACGTGGATAGAGATAATAATGATAATGATGGAGAAGATAAATCCGGTAATGAAGAGAAAGAAAAGAGATCTGATGAAGGTGGTGATGGATCTACTTAATCTTGTTTTTTATCTATTTCTTCATTGTAAATTTTGTACATTTATTTTTTGCTTCTCGTAACATCGTTGCGAGCTTCTCCAACTTGATGTGTAAACTTCTTTTGCTTTTATCTGTTATGAATTAGAAAACAATTCTTTTTCTGCAACATAATCAATCAATCATAATTATTATCCTTTAATTATTTGTATAAATGTATCATCTATGCAATTTTATCATATGATGGATGAATAATAATTTCATCATTCTATGCATTCCCATACTTGCCTCTATTATTCATCTGCAATATGAAAAAAAATTGAGTAGAGATTAGATATTAGTTGTGAATCAAATTAAATTTGCTTCATTATCGGCGATGTTATCGCTAGAAATAATTGCATAACTTTATGATTTTTGCGTAGAATCGCAAATTTCATAAATTCTGCGATCATTATCGCAATAATCTTATGGTCTTATTATGCCTTCCTAATTAAAGGTCTTATTTTGCCACATCTTTTCTTTCTGCGACAAAGTCGTAGGACGTCTTTACATTTGCATTTATTGACCCATTGATCTTGTCTTATCAATATTTTTTCAACATCTCTGCGACAATATGATAAGTATAAACTCTCTTGCAAGAATTAATCCTTATGACATTTCCGTCTTGTGATGAAATTTTAGGACGTCTTTACACTTGTTAAATGTAAAAACCCATTGATCTCATCTTAACTTTTTCTCTTTTGGCTATTAGCCTTTGTATAACTTTCGTCACGCGACAATATGACAGGCCTAAATGTTCTTGCGATCATAAAGCCCCATGACATTGCCGTCTTTAGACACTTATCAGCTCCCTAATGGAGGGTGCCGCCCTTATCTTCCCCCTGGTTTCCCCTTCAAGGAGGGCACATCGGCCATACAAGACTAGCTCCTCCCATCCAGATTTGCAAACAACCAGTTATTTTCGCGGCCTCTTGTCCTTTATGCCTATATGGCTTATAGTTACAAGACTGCACCCTAAGTGGGGTTTTCTTCAGGCCGAGTGCATCATAGCCAAGACTTACCAAGAATGGCCAGGGTAGTTTCGTATGCCCCGGGCACCCTTGGCTCAACCGTTTACCTCGGCGCCTTGGTCATACTCTGCACTCCTTAGAAGAGGTCCTTATTCGTCCAATCAGGGTATAACCTTATATAATTGGAAATCCAAGATCCCTCTCCTGGATAGGTTTTCTTTAACTGATAGGTGTAGAATACACCTTATTTTCTATGTAGAGTTTATGCTTTATTTGCTATTTTTCGTGTGAATTATGTATCTTATGTGTGAGTTTGAGTGTATTAGGTTCTTTGGAGTCGTATGGAGCAAAAGAAGGAGAAATTAGCCATTCGGAGCGAAAAGGGAAAAAAGGTCATTTCACTGCAAGCAATATCGGGAGACGAGCCACTTTTAAGGGGCAACTATATGTGGAGGAATGTTAAGTACATACCAACCAGGGTTAAGGGGATTGCTATCTGGGTGTCCCTTATCATTTACTAGAGAGTGTTATTAACAGTGGGAGTAAATAACCATCCCACGTTCAAAACCCACATCTAGGTCGTGAGAAGATATTCTTCCCCAAAATTCTTAAACTGAGAACAACATAGATCGAGTCTGTGATTTCATGGATCGATGAGGAAGGGGATGGATTCAAGAGCAACAGAAAGATAGGAGGAGAACGGCATCCATGATTGATGTTGAGATCGATGGTATCTGCTGATGAAATTGAACGGAGAACGATGGAAGGTTGAGCAGTGGTGGTTGCTGCTGCTTTGTTGTGGTGTTTTCCAGTGAAGAAATCTGGTGTGGTTATGAACAACACAGAGAAGCGAGTGACAAGATGGGTTCGATGATGTTAGTGGGTTTGAATCGGAAAGGGGTTTTGTGGATTCAGTTTTGAAACAAATTCTGTTGCAGAACTGAAGAAATGAGCAAGAAAGGGGATCTGAGGTCATGAAATGGGTTCGATTGTAGAAATTGATGTTGCTATTGGTTTTGAATATGGAAGAAATGGATCGATGGATGTTGTTTGAAGGACTGTGCTTAGGGTTCTGGTGAATTGGCAATGGAGTGAGTCTTGAGCTGAAGCTGCAACAGAGTAGGAGGTGGTATCTGGTATTGGTGGTGAAATTGAGTTCTTGGGGGAGATGCTGTAGTTTGAATTAAGCTGTGAAAAAGGCAGAATGGTTAGGTTTGAGATTGTGCTGTAGATGATTGGGTTTGGATGGATTTTGGTGGCAGAAGCTTGAGTGAAGAGATAAAGATGGTTGTTGCAGTGATTTACAGGTGAAGGTAGTGGAGAGAAGATTGTGGTGGTTATTTTGAGTTACAGCTGAAGCTTAATGGGTTATTTCCAGAATGGACAAGCTACAGAAGCTGCCGTATGGTTCTGAAGTTGGAGGCATTGCAAGGAAGAGCAGGATGGCAGTGTTGATCTTGAGTGGTTTCACTGAGAAGAGCAGGGTTAAATGTTTGAAGTCACAGGTGGTGCTCTTGTTGGTAGTTGATGTGGGAGATTGAATTGGATTTTGAGATGCAGTTGTGATTACACTTTGAGTAGTTGAATGTTTGAAGCTGAATGTTTGAGTAGCTGCAGTTAAGTGGTTGCAATGTCTTTGAGCTGAGTTGGGGTTCAGTGTTGAATGATTGTAGTAGCAGGATTTCCCACACTACACCCCTATTAAGATTCTATAGAAATTTAGGAGAAAACTAATTGAAGATTAAAGAATTAACAATACTTTATTATTTAGATCTCAGAAATGTTTACAGAAAATATTCAAACTCATAAGTACAACTTTATTTCTGGAGTTTCTCTCTCCTCAAAATATTCTCAACTCTAAAAATACATCCCCCTTTTCTGGACTTACTTGAACCCTTTATATACGAAATTACATAGTGGGTGACAGCTAAGTTTTCCCCTTCTTTCGGATATATTCTGCGATCTCATCGTGGTATTTGCAATATTAATCTTCGCCAACTTTTGTAATCCTCGTGAAACAACACTCTCATAACATGTCTCTTAAATCGTCAGTTATTATAATGCTTCCCCGTGACGCTCGCCAAATGTCATTTGAAGAATCCTCACGACACTCTCGTGAACAATGTCATTTATACTTATAGGAATATTTGACCTTCTCGTAAAAGCGTTGTTCTTATCACGAGAATATCGTTGTGGTGATATTCTGGTACTACATCTTGCCTCTTCTCATGTCTTTTCTGCGAAGAAGAGAAGATCGTGAGAATAAATTGTCGTAATTCTCCTATCTTTTCACCTCCATCTTTATTCTGACACGTCTCTAAACCTTTCACCAGCTGTCTTCATGTAATTTTATCATCCATATATTTTTCGACACGTCATCTTAAACCGCTGTAATTTGACCATTCACGTCCTTTCATTGTATTAATTATATTTACTTTCTCGAGAAACTTCTTCTGCTATAAATACCTTTTCTCATTCTTCTCTTTTTCTCTCTTTACATTCTCTTTCCTTCTTCCTCTCTGCAAATTTCATTACTTTACCGCAAATTGCGCATCTACTATCTTTCGCCATTTTTTCAATCTTCTTTTATTCCCATTCTCTCAAAATGGTTGCTGCTGGTGCTAAAAACCTTATTGCTTTCAATTTGATGCAAGAAAAACTTAAAAACCAAGGATTTGACTTATCTTTAATCCCAGATCAAAGTCCCAAATCTGTTCTTTCTCTTGAATTGTTTTCTAACTTCCAGTGTTCTCGTGAAAAAATTATAGTTTCATTAGGCCAACTTGAAGCTGGTCTTCCACTTCCTCTCTACAACCCTGAACTTCCGCTTTTTTACCAAATAATTTCTGACAAGAGATTTTCAAGAGCGGTATACCAACTTGGCGGAGATTGTATTAGATTATTACTGGAATATGCCTCTCGTGGTGCTGGCAAAGGATCTCGATATTCCGAAGAACATAAAAGTCTTAAATATAAACATGTTCCGATTACCCCTGCAAAGTATACTGTAGATAACTTCTTTCGAAATTACCAGTTACTCCCCATGGTAAGAGATAGTACCTGTTGGGGTGTCCGTTTGCATAAAAGGAAGGTCGCTGCTGAAGATGCTCTTATGCAAGACATTGATTTGCATACCAATACAAATGATGGCCCTCGTCATTCTAATGATGATAAGTGGTTTATCTTTCCCTTATGCCTTAAAGGTCCTTATATATCCGGTTCTCTCCATCTTTCTGCGAATCTCTCTCACTATGAACCATGGACTTTCAACTGGCCTGATAGATCTTCCGATGTATATTCTCTCACCTTCTTATGTTATTATTATTTATTCCTTCACACTCTCGCTAACTTTTCCATTATCTTGCAGGTTGCCAAAATGAAGCTTAATTACTAGAACTATAGGAAACTCAGCACTCTTCTAGCTCTTAGATCTTTCACAGATGAAGTAAGAAATATTCATTTATTAGTTTTAACAATATATTGTTGCCCCTATTTCTTATCTTTATCTGTGTTTGTAGGAAATTGAAGAATTACCACCTTTAGAGCCAAAACCTAAGGAGAAAACTTCAACTAATCGCAGAGGGAAATCTACTGTTTCTAGCAAGGGAAGGCGCTCTGCCCCTCGTGATAAAGAACCCAGGGAGCCTCCTTTGAAGAAGAATAAAACTCAGCATTCTTCTTCTCAACATATCCAAGTGGATTCAATCGTTAGTAATAAATCTAATGATGAATTTATCGAAGAATTTGACGATATTAGAGAAGTTCCCTCTATGAAAAATTCTTCTCCCTCTGATTCTTCCATGGACAAACTGTCCATGCTTTTTGGCGATTCCTCTCGTGGAACTGCGAATGAATATGGAGATGAGACTCTTAATGAGCTAGCTCAAGCGCTAGTCAAAGTGTGCGACGCTCCATTTTATCTGATAATAACTCTCTTCGTGGAATTTCTGGATCTCTAACTCCAAGTTTCTTAAATGCACTTGGTATTCTGGAACGTTTTCTCTTAATCATTTCTTAACTCGCCAAATTTATCTCATCAATTTTTTTTTTGTACTTATAAAACTCCATTGCAGGTTGGGAGAGCTTCTTTGATAACAAATGTACTTTTTTTAAGAAAAAGTTTGTTAACTTTCGCCGATTTGGATAACAAATGTACTTTTTTTGCCAACAAAAAAGGTATGTTAACTTTCGCCAAGATAAAGAGAAATTAGAAATTGAAATTGTTGCGCATGAGACCCTCTTGAGTAGTCCAAGAAAAATAAAGTATCAAAAGCAAAGGGGGAGCATGCATTGGAAGCTTTTCATGCTTCGATATCTTCGATAAACAGAAGATTGTTGACCTTGACAATGCCAACAAACAACTTTATGGTATGATTTTACTTTTTCTTTCTTTTAGATTTATTTTTTTATTTTTATTTTTATCATAGCTTATCCAAGCAATCATTTTTGCAAATGTTTATGGTTTAACTGACGAAGGTACATTCCTTCAATCCTTTCCCGAACCTATAGATGATAATACTCTCCTTGCTTGTCTTAATAACTCTTTAAGTAATTTTGCTGATGAACAAATTAGATCTCTCTCTGTAGAGGAGCTTAGATCCAAGTTTAATCTCCTGACTATTGAACATAGACATAATTTAGGACTATCGAATAAATTTAAACGTATTTATCATGAATCAAAAGAAGTAATCAATGGATTAAGAGATAGAAATATTGATCTTGTTGATGAGAAAGATCAGGCAATTAGAAATGGCAGCGAAGCTCTAGCAGACTTCCACAAAATTCTTTTCGAAGTTCAAATAGAAAGAGATAAGCTTATCTGCGAGAATAAAAATCTTCTTGCAAGAGAAACTCAAGTTCGTTCTCGCCATCTTATTACTAGCGATGATGAGTTTTCTTGGGTAGCACAGGTTCTTGATAATCCTAGGAATAATTTAGGTATAGATGTTAGTCTTCATGCTGATCAATCATCCTTAATTAGGGACTTGATTTCTGAGAAAGAAGGTTGTTAACCACTCTACTCTATTAACCTTTTTCTTTTTATTATTCTTTCTTATAACTTCTATCTTAACGGTGCCTTATTCTCATGATTAGAAGACAGATGCCGTGTAAGGATGAGAGAACTAGAAGATATTAATCATCAACTCGCGAACGATCTTACTGCTCGCAACAATAAATACTCGCGATTAAAAGCTCAATTTGGGATTACTTCTGCAAATTTTAACAGATCCATCCTCATTACTCGTAATAATACTATTAGGCAGGTTTGTGATGATCATGGAATTCCTCATTCTTTGTATCCTGATCTTGCAAATGCAATACCATCAATGGTTCAAGATCTTGATGTCTCTGATACTGATGAAGATCTTGACGAAGGTGAAGAAGAGAATAATGACGAAGAAACAAATTCTGGCGATGATGAAGAACCCAACAAAGATAATAAAGAAGAGAAATCTGGTGAAGAAGAAGAATCTGATAAAGATAATAATGTTGATAAGTGAAACAATGTATCTGTCTAACTTCTTTCTTTGATGTAATCAATCGCGAGTTTCTTCAATTTGCTGCAACTTTCTTCAATTTAATGTGTAAATTTCTTTGCCCCCTTATCTGTATGAATGAAAGAACAACCTCTTTTTGCAATATAACTTGGTCAATATAGTTTGCATCTGCTAATTATCTGTGCCTTAATATCCATATAAATTTCTCATATGGTGATGAATAATAATATTTACCATTCTATTCATTCCCATACTTGCCTCTATTATTCATCTTCAATATGAGAAAGTTAATAAACCAACATTTTGGCGAATTTCATAATTTCTGTGATGATATCGCAAACCTTGATATTCTTGTGTTATTATTTTTGCGATCTTATGGTCTTATCATGCCTTCCTACTTAAAGGTCTTACTTTGCCATATTATTCTTTCCGCGACAAGATCGCAGGACGTCTTTACACTTTCATGTATTGACCCATTGATCTTGTCTTATCTGCATTTCTTTATTGTATTGCGACAATATGACAAGCCTAAGTTTTCTCGCGAAAATAAAGCCTCGTGACATTGCCGTCTTGCGATGAAATCGCAGGACGTCTTCACATTTGCATGTAAAAACCCCTTGACCTCATCTTAACTTTTTTTTTTCTTATGGCTTTTTGCCTCTGTATAATTTACGCGACAATATGACAGGCCTAAATGATCTGGCGATCTTAGAGCCCCATGACATTGCCGTCTTAAGACACTTATCAGCTCCCTAATGGAGGGTGCCGCCTTTATCTTCCCCCTGGTTGCCCCTTCAAGGAGGGCACATCGGCCATACAAGACTAGCTCCTCCCATCCATATTTACCAACAACCAGTTGTTTTCGCAGCCTCTTGTCCTTTATGCCTATATGGATTATAGTTACAAGACTGCACCCTAAGTGGGGTTTTCTTCAGGCCAAGTGCATTGTAGCCAAGACTTACCAAAGATGGCCAGGGTAGGTTCGTCCGTCCCGGGCATCCTTGGCTAAACCGTGTACCTCAGCGCCTTGGTCATACTCTGCACTTCTTGGAAGAGACTCTCAGTCGTCCAACCAAGGTATAACCTTATAAAGATGGAAATCCAAGATCTCTCTCCCGGATAGGTTTTCTTTAACTCCTACTTCTGTATGACTCAGGTTCCAGTAGCGGTATAACCTTATCCTTGAATCATATAAAGAGATAACCCCTTTATGACGTGCTTGTAGGTCTTACATTTGCCTCTTACGAAATTGTATTCGCGAACTAAGGTGCACGCCATAAAGGTTTGTCCCATTCTCTTAATCTCTGCGAAATTATATTCGCGTTTCTTAAAATTTCTTGCGAGCTTCAAATCTCAATAATTTCTTTTCTTTTTCTTTTTACAACTTTTCAATTTCATTTTCTTCACTCAAACAGAAAAAACAACTTTACCTTTCTACTTCTAGCGATCTGCTCGTCATATTTCATCTTACTGTCACTTCATTTTTCTCATCTTCCTTATCATCTGTTCTTTTACTTAGTGTTTTCCCGCAAGTTGCTTGTCATTTCCTCCTTTTATGCTCTTTATACCTGTACCTTTGCTGCATTTTATTATTTGCTTGATATCCGCGAGGGACTCGTTAGTTACTTCTTCATGCTTTTCTATTGAATCAACCATTAATTTGTCATTTCTCCGTTGCTGCTTAATTCTGTACTTCCAATTGTTGTTCTTCCCTGCTCTTTCCTCGCAAGACTTGATATCTATCTCATAACATTTCTTACTTTCTCCCCAATCTCCTTTAATTACTCCAACACCATTTGGATGAGGGAATTTAATGCACTGGTGAAAGGTAGATGCAACACCCAATATCCTGTGTAACCAAGGTCGACCAATCAAGGCGTTATATGGTGATTCAATATCGACAACACAGAATAAAATCTTGGAATTCATTCCTCTTAACGGAATTCTCATTGTGATCTCCCCTTTAGGCTTGTTGGCAGTTCCATTAAAACCATAGATTTTGTATATCGATGGTATCAAATATTCATCTTTCCCACCCATGGTTCTGTAGGTGTGGTAGAACAGGATATCTCTGGGCTGCCAAAGTATCAATTAGGATTCTATCAATGGCCCAAGACTCTTCCATTTCGTTATTGTTTTCTTTACCTTCTTCTTCTGCTTGTTCTGGTTTTATTTCCAACCTTACCACCAATGGGTTATCATGCAGCTCGCCAGGCTCTGGTACTTCTTGTGCTGTAAAAGAAAGGACTTGTTTCTGCCACTCTTCTAATGGCGATATTCTCGCTATATTCATTATTTCTTTTCCATCCATATCTCTGGCGAAGACTCTACTTAAGACATTATCGTGGAAATCTTTGATGGTTCTAAAAGAATGCACAATAGAATTAGAAAATAAATTCTTTGCTTTAGTTCCAACCTCTATAAAAAAAAATTCTGCTCCTTTTACATTAGTCACTCTGCGATCGTCTGGTGGTGGTGGAAATTGTTGCGATTGTTGATGCCCTTTTAGAAAATGATTTAGCTTCCCCTGATCGATCATTCTTAAGGTTATTCTTTTTACATTTCTGCAATTATTTATCGAATGCCCATGAAAATGATGATAAGGACATAATTCTTGATTACGAGTGTTAGGATGTGGTTCCTTCCCCATGTTCCATGGCGAGGGTATATTTTCCATTAAAATGATAGCTTCCTAGATTTTTTCTACACTAGCATTCAAGGGTGGCATCTTAATCTCCTCCCATATGGTTCTCATGCTCCCCTGATTTCTGAAATTATTTTTCTTTTGTCCACCATAAGTTTCTTGGGGTTGGTCAAGCCTTTGGATTTGACTATTTCCTCCACGATTGTAATAATTCTTCTCTCTTTCAAATTCTTCTTGATCACGACTTCCCATAGCCACTAGCTTTTGTTTGTCATTATTCGCCACTTTCTCTGCTTGAACTTGCGAGGTGCTCGCCACGTTATTAATCATTTTGGGAAGCAAACTTCCATTAGCCACTACAGAACCGGTGTTTGCAATTGGGTATGACTCCATTTCGTTTTGTTTTTCTTCCAAAGCAATGTACTCTTCTTGTAGTTCTCTTAGTTCAGTCATTGTGATGGTGTTTTTGATTCTGAAGATTTGTATGTAGAGCAAATTGGTCGCAAACATTGCATTAATGAAGGATAAAATAAGATATCTCTCATCTACTCTTCCTGCCATCTCACTGCACATTGTCTTCCATCTTATGGTAAGATGTTTTAGACTCTCGCCAATTCTCTGTTTTAATCCAAACACATCTTCGACACCTGGTCGTGAAGAGTTGTTGCTTATGTATGCACCTAAAAATGTAGCTTGTAAGTGATAAAAAGAAGTAATAGTATTTTTCGGCAATCCCTCAAACCATTTTAGCGCCTCGCCTGATCAATTGGATGCAAAGTACTTGCATAAAACAGCATCATGATTCTCCCACTACAGCATACACCTAACATAAGCTTTAACATGTTGAATAGCACAAGTAGTCCCATCGAAAATACTGTTTAGTGCTGGTAAATTGCATTTTGGAGGAATTCCTCTTAGTTGTACTTCCTGTGTGAAGGGAGTTCTAGCTGCTTCTTCGATTGCTTCATCAAGTTTCCTTCTTCCACCTTCTCTTCTATTATTTATCATTCCTCTCATTTCTGCTAATTCCCTCAAAATTTGCTCATTTGCAGTTGGGATTTGTTCTATTGGTCTTTTTAACGCACTTTATCTTCTCCTGCGATTTTCCTATTCATTTCTATCCGAAATTCGCAATTGATTTTGTCTCCTAATTTCTTCTCCACCAACTTCTTCATTTCTCGCCAATTCTCTTTGTTGTCTTTCTATCCTTCTCTATATTCTGTCATACTCTTTCCGAACATTGCCATTTTCGCGATTTTGTGTACGTCTTCTTTCTCGATTATCACGATTGTTTTGCCTTATTGCTTCTTGAAACTCCTGTTCTTCCATTTCTGCCCTCAGCCTTTCTCTCTCTCAATCTAGGCGTGCCTGTTCAGCATAATGTCTCTCAATTTCATTCTCAATAATTCTTTGATTTCTGACGTGCTCTCGTCCATGTAATACTCTTCTACCTTCTTCGTGATTTTCTTCACCATCTTGATTACCTTCATTTCTTTGATTTTCAATATTTCGTCTTCCATTTAAAGTTTCTCCTTGTGGATCGTTACAATCATTATTTACTCTCTCTTCTCCCTGACGTTGTCCTCTTTTTGGATTTTCAGTTTCTTCTTGTATATTTTCTCCATCATTTCTTATGGGAGAATTTCGCCTTGGTATTTCTCTAAATGATCTTGAACTTGATCTAGTAGTACTTTTTGATCTTCTTCTTTGTAACCTTAAATTCTTCATTCTCTTTTTTTTTTTTTTTTTTTTAAATAAATGCACCCTGGTGCCTTTTATTAAACCAAGAAAAAAAGAAGGGGAGGGCTGAGCCATACCCCCAAAAGGTACAAAGAAAGCAAAGCAAAGAGCAGAACTAAAAAATAGTTACATGTTGCGAAATCTATATAAGGGTAGCACTGAGTTATCCATCGCTATATTTCTTCTTATGAAACAAGGCGGGTTTGTCCACCATCTAGACTCCACCGATGCCCCATGCTTAGCCAGAGAATCTGCTACCGAGTTACCTTCTCGAAATACATGAGAGCATTTAAACGTTATAGAAGAGGAAAACTTGATGCAGTTGTCCCAGTGCGTTGATAAGCACCATGGGACAAGACTTTGATTGTTGATAGCCTGTAAGACGAAGTCAGAATCACACTCCAGCCACAGACGACTAATCCTCCTTGTCTTCGCTATTCTGAAGGCATAAATAGCCACCCACAGCTCCGCCAGCAGTGAATTTTTGAAACCCAGATTTTACGCCAAGCAGCCCCTGACTATACCCATTGAGTCTCGGAACACCACCCCGCAGCCGGAAGGACCCGGGTTTCCCAACGAGCATCCATCAGTGTTTGCTTTCATCCACCCTTGCGGAGGCGTCAGCCATTTCACCATCACCGCGCTCGGAATTTTAGGTGCTCTACTCTTGATACCTAAACTCTCCAATATGCATTTATCTGCTGAGGTGTTGAAGGAGTACCCTCCACTATGTGTACTAGATTCCATAATCAGTTTCGCCAGATTCTTAACCACCTGCTGAGGAGAAGTCTCAATATGCTCAAACCTTAGCTTGTTTCTGAAAGTCCAAATCAACCAAATACAGCTCACCACTGCCACCCATAGGAGATTTTTAGTCTGCGAACAGCCCGCGAACCTCCTTACATCATCAAATATAGCATTAGTACTCGAACAATTCAACCTATAATTGAATACCTGCATAATCCAGTTCCAGAGCCAAGTATCAAACCAACAGTCCAGGAATAAATGGTTTTGAGTTTCCCTACAGCAAGGGGTAGGGCAGAGGTTGCAACAGTTTACCGTGTCGCGTCCAAAAAACTTTACATTGTCATCATAAGAAACCCTGTTATGTAGCAATTTCCAGACCGTGCAAGCGCGACGCGGCGGAATCTTGATATCCCAAAGATCCTTGAAGTCTCTTAACTCTGGTACCCTGTGTCTATGGAACTCATAAGCCTCCTTCATGTTGATGTTCCCAGAATAGCTTAGCTTCCAGATTTGTCTATCCTCAGAATGAGCAGCAAATGGAGTTTCTTTTATCCACTGCTCAACCTGGCCAGACAACTCCGGCATATAAGAGGGAATGCTCCATCGATCTTCCACTATGAAATCTTCCACCACATTTTGAAGATTTGAGTCATCCAGCCCCAAATACTCCGCAATCGACATCTCCATATTAGCGTTCCAACATTCCTTCCAGAAATCAATGTTGTTACCATTTCCAACCAACCATAACACTTCTTCGTTAATAATGCACCGCTGCTGTTTAATTCCATGCCAGATGGATGAAATCTTATAAGCTGTACCTGCAAAACGTTTTTTAATGAAAGAACCAAAAATAGAGTTGATTGTCATCAGTTTCCATGTCATCTTCATCAAGGCAGCTTTGTTCAAGCTAGCTATAGACCTTATTCCCAGACCCCCCTCATTCACTGGAAGACAGACCTTATCCCAGGACACAGTGTGGTGTTTTGTAGTATTGATCTCTCCCGACCAGACAAAATTCCTTATCCATTTTTCCAAAAGTTTGATTAGCGCGGCAGGCCAACTGTAGATCTGGATGCTATGCATGACCGAGCTTGCAATCACCGAGTTTACAAGTTCCACTCTTCCCATCATTGATAGAGACCTTCCTTTCCAAGCAGAAAACTTAATCTTTATTCTGTCCATAATGTCCCTAAAATGAACAGCTCTCGGCTTACCCCGAAAGATCGGAACACCCAAGTAGCGAAATGGCAGGGTCCCCATTGTTAACTTAAAAGAAGCAGCTATCCCTGCCATTATGTTATGAGCAGATTTGCTTGAGTACATTGTGCACTTTTCAGCACTGATGAATTGACCTGAATTCTGACCATACTCCTTAAAGATTTCCATTAAAGCCGTAATATCCCTCTTAGTTCCTCTGCAGAAGACCATTATGTCATTTGCGTACAAAACATGAGAAGGAAAAGTTGTACCTCTTGTCGAAGATATGTGGTTAATCCTCCCCTGAGAAAAAGCATTCGCTAGAGCCTTACTTAAAACATCTTCCGCAAAGCATAATAGGATGGGAGATAGTGGATCACCCTGGCGCAAACCCCGCTTGCAGCTGAAGTATCCCATTGCCTTGCCGTTAATCACCACCGAAAGCCTAGCCGAATTCAGGATCGAAATAATCCAACCCAGGAACGTGTCACTGAACCCATAGCCTTGCAGTGCCTTAATGAGGAAGTCCCAATCAAGAGTATCAAACGCTTTTCTAATATCAAATTTAAGAGCCACATTACCTCCAAAGCATTTGTATTCCAGCAAGTTGATAGCCTCCGACGTTATTCCAATGCAGTCAAAAATGTCTCTTCCCTTGAGGAAAGCTCTTTGTTGAGGAGATATAAAATTTGAAGCTATAGTAGTCAAACGGTTAGCTAGGATCTTCCCAATGATCTTGAAATGAAAGTTACAAAGAGCTATAGGACGAAATTTCTCAATTCTATCAGCTCCCGTTTCTTTCGGTATAATAATAACATGGCAAGGGTTTGCATTTGGAAAGAGCCAACCATTCTTGAAAAAAAATTGGACAGAATTAACCACCGTAGTACCTACTATATCCCAGAATGCTATAAAGAAGACACCGCCGAAACCATCCGGACCTGGGGCACCATTAGCATTCATGTTATCAACGGCCACTTTAACTTCCAACCCGTCTAGAATGGAAGTGAGGCTCCTGTTTTCTTCCTGAGATACCTTTCTGCTAGTATTCCTGGAAACGAAATATGTTGGACTAATAGCAGCATCAATATTATATAAATTTTTAAAGTAGGAAACAACATGCTCTGAAACCTCCTCATGGGATCTCAGCAGATCATTATCTGTTTTTAGATGAGTTATTTTGTTGGTCACCGCTCGAATCTTAACATAGGTGTGAAAGAATTTTGTACAAGCATCTCCATTTTTCACCCACTATAACCGCGATTTGTCTTGCCAAAAATATTTTTGAATCTTTAAAGCGTCAATAAGTCTGTTCGAAGCCTCTAGTTCAATCCCGTGTAGATTATCTGAGTAACCCTCATCAATGATGCGGCACTGAATATTCTCCAGAGCAGTTGTGGCCACATTAACGTTGAGTTGTATGTCACCAAACACCTCCTTGTTCCAACACTTGAGAATCGATTTCAGGATCTTTAACTTCTGCATAAGAACATACATGGGGCAACCCACCACTTGCTCCATCCAAGCTTTCTCCACCACCTCTCTTAACCCCGAGTGATTCAGCCATGTTCGCTGGAATTTAAACGAAGAGGCATGAGTTTTACCCCCCCTTGAGAGATTCCAATATGATCGGATAGTGATCGGATTTAACACGTGTAAGCGTGCTACAAACCGTAGAGTCCCAAGACATTATCCATTGTTCGTTGCAGACAGCTCTGTCCAGGCGAAGCTCCGTGTGCTGTCTTCCCCTACGACCATTAGACCAAGTAAAAAACGCTCCCTTTGTGTCCAGATGATGCAGGTCATTCGTCTCCGTAAAAGCCAAGAAGTCATCGCAGGAGTTTCTTGAAGGAGGAGGGCTTGTAGACTTTTCATGAGCTCCCAGCACAACATTGAAGTCGCCAATAACACACCAAGGACCAGTTAGGTTCCCCATCAAATTACTCAAGTCTAACCATAGGTTTCTACGCGCTTTATAGGAAGTAGCAGCATAAACACCTGTGACATAGTACACCATATTTCCTAAAGAAGCTTTACAAGCAATCATCTGACCAGAATTTTCCACCACATCCATATGAATATTAGTACTACTTACACACCATAGATTAGGAATCTTATTACCTCTATCATTCACCGCCACTATCTTCAGTCCAAAGTTGGACCAGAAATTTATTTGAATAGACTCTATTTTTATCCAAGGTTCCGCAATAAAAATAATATCCGGAGAATGTTTACAACAGTAATTTTTAAATACCATCTGCGTTTTAGAGTTACCAAATCCACGCAGGTTCCAGTAGAGTGTTCTCATTGAGGAGGATTTATGACATTCCTTGGGAGCATTTTCCAAGGTTTTGTATCACCAGTCTCCTTCTTTTTTTCCTTTACCCGGTCCCTTTTTGAAAGAACACGTTCAAAGGGCTGCATCTCCTCCTCCTGCTCGTCAAGCGTCTCAACGCTTACCGTATCCTCCTCTTGCCTTAGATTCCACCGCATAAGTTAGTTCTGCATGAGCTACCTTCTGTTTTTTTTGTTTGACCGATTCTGCAATAGTAGCCGCAGAATCCGGATTGTCTTTCTTCTCCTGTGTTATCTCCATCGTGCTAATTTTTTGGTTGATCTCTGCCACTTGTTGATTATCTTCCTTAGATTCCACATTCTTGCTTGACAGGGTTGGAGCTTCATTTACAACCACCGAATCCATGTTCTCCCCATCTCCAGGAGTGAGTCCAGAGTGGTTCTGGATCAAGTCTGCATTTGTCTTCTGAGTCGTGCCCTCCATGCTAATTTGGTTAACATCTACAACACCTTCCACCGCCTCCATAGGAGAATCCATAGTACTAGCGACATTTGCTTCTTCCACCATAATGTCAGCGCTCTGGCCAGTAGCATTATCTACCACCTCCGGGTTGGTTCTCAGGTTTTGAATTTCTCCCACTTTTTGATTTTCCCCATATTTTTTTTTATCAGCCTTCCTTTGAGCTTTCGTTTGCTTTGATCCTTCCTTACCAGTGTCCTTCACATTACTCTCATTCATTTTCTTCTTATTACAGATACTCTCCACATGTCCAATCGTGTTACAGTAGGAGCAAAAAGAAGGTGTTTTCTCATATGCAATTCTGGCAAAGAAAGAGTGATTATTTCTCTCTACCTGAATTTTATCTGTCTGTGTTTTAGTTAGATCAACTTCCACCAGAACCCTTGCATACAACCCAAAAATTCTTGATAATGTTGACTTGTCCACCAGCAATGGATCGCCTACAACACTCGCAATCTCAAATAGAGTTTTATGTCTCCAGTATTCAAATCCTAAATCAAAGATTCTTACCCAAACCTGAGCCAGAGTTTGGTTTTGATTACCGGGATTGAAATCCTAAATCCATTTTCGAAAGTGTAAGATCCCTGGTTTAATAGAACAAGCACCAGTCGATCGAACATAAGTTACATCCTCCTCACAAGAAAATTGGAAACAGAAGAAGCCCTTACCTAAGGGAGAAATAAAGCAATTTTGGATCTTCCAGATCTGTCTTAATTTTTCGTTGATTTCTGGAATTTTTATTGTAATCGACTCCTTAGGTTGCACTAGTCTGCCAATCAAACAATTTTTGCAGTCAAGCACCCCTTGTTGGTATTCATCTTCAGATATTTTAATTGAGACCACCGGACCATTGAAGCACGGTTTTGCCAATTTTGCTGGATCAAATTCTGGTGCTTTGAAAGACGAAACCATACTAGCATATGATTTCTTTTGATTTAATCCCAACATATCTTCTTCATTCTTGTACGACCTTGAATTTCCCATCCCTGGTTGATATTCATCCCAGGGACAGAAGTTTTGATTTGATGCCGAATTCATTGGAAAATTTTGAAATTTAAGATCTTTAATCAGGGTGGTAAGAAGTTTCAGATCCACTAATCATTCTTAACGTTTAATTTCTGACAGTGATCGATCTAGCCCAGCGACCGACGAAAATATTCCTCCAAAATTTTCTAAAAAAATCTCCGAGTCAATCACAGCGATTCGCAGAGCTTGAATCGGATGAGATAGAAAATTTAATCGAATATGTGATTGATTGAAAATTTAATTGAATATGTGATTGATTGAAAATTTAATCGAAAATTTCTTCATTCTCAACTCATGATTTTGTCTTGTTAAATTTGCATGTTCCACCGCCTCTAAACTTCTTTCTTCATGTATTCTTTGCCCTAATTCCTCTGCTGTTTCATCTTCATCTTGATGAATCGACCCTTCTTCTACCTCCTGATTTCTTCCTACTCCACTTTCTTCTCTTAATTGTCGATTTGTTTCTTCTCCCATTGAATCCGATCTCCATGTATGCACGCTTACTCTATCATAATCCACTCTTCCATTTTGTACCGATGTTGATTGGTTTGGTTGTTGAATTGGATTTTCCCTTTCATTCATTGTTCTATTCGTCCTAGTTTTCATCCTTGAAGATTCTCCTAATACACTTGTTTCTTCACCTGCAAGTATTTTACTTCTTCTCACTGTTGTTGGTGGTTCTGATGTATTTCTTCTCCTTCTTCCAGCCATTTCTTCAATTTATCCAAATCTTCAAATTGTAATTAGAGATTTTGAATCTTGATCTCCCCTTAGTCGGCGCCAAAATGTAGTAGCATGATTTCCCACACTACACCTCTATTAAGATTCTATAGAAATTTAGGAGAAAACTAATTGAAGATTAAAGAATTAACGACACTTTATTATTTAGATCTCAGAAATGTTTACAGAAAATATTCAAACTCAGAAGTACAACTTTATTTCTGGAGTTTCTCTCAACTCAAAATATTCTCAACTCTAAAAATACATCCCCCCTTTTCTGGACTTACTTGAACCCTTTATATAGGAAATTACATAGTGGGTGACAGCTAAGTTTTCCCCTTCTTTCGGATATATTCTGCGATCTCATCGTGGTATTTGCAATATTAATCTTCGCCAACTTTTGTAATCCTCGTGAAACAACACTCTCATAACATGTCTCTTCAATCGTCAGTTATTATAATGCTTCCCCGTGACGCTCGCCAAATGTCGCTGAAGAATCCTCACGACACTCTCGTGAACAATGTCATTTATACTTATACGAATATTTGACCTTCTCATAAAAGCGTTGTTCTTATCACGAGAATATCGTTGTGGTGATATTCTGGTACTACAATGATGAAGCAGGTAGGTGTTGGGACTGGTGGTTTGATTGAATGGGCTTGGTGAATTAGGGTTCTGAAATAAGGATGAAATTAAAATGGTATGGTCAATGAAGCAGTGCTGGTGGTTTCTGGGAAGAAGGCGGAGCTGCCAAGATGTATTTTGTGTAGTTAAAGAGAGTTGCACGATGAGATGGCAACGGTTACCTGAGATGGGAGTAATGAAGCTGCAATGGATTGAAAGTGAGGCAAACTGATTGTGATATGGCATGGTGTTGGTTGTGACAATTGGAAACTGGGAGCTGCAAGAAAGAGTTGCAGCAGTTGAAGTGAATGCAAAACAGCCATCTGGGCTGTAAAGAAGAAAGTGTGAAGCATAGCCATTATGGCTGGAACTGAAACTGCAAGAGAAGTTCTGACGGGGCCATCTTAGCGGCGAGGCAGCTGCACTACAGGGAAGGCATGGCCATCTTGGCCGTGAACTACTTTGGCCTTGGCAAGTCATCTCATCCAGCCGAGTTAGTGAGCTGACTCGTTCCAACTCAGACTTTGACCCAGTGACTAACGAAGACCGTTATCTTGACCGTTGACTTGGATGGTGGACTGATGGAATATTCCGTTGAATATTCTCCCGACGGCAGTAACTTTCAGGTGGTCGGCGACGACAATTTTCGGCGACCAGTGACCGGATCCCGGCCAACTTCCGGCCAAATCCCAGTTTTCCGGCGAGCGTTTTTGGGACAAAATTTCTACACGGGTTTCTCTCACTCGTGGGCTTGGTGAATTTCCAACTAATGGACTTTGAAGACAAAACCTAATTTTGGAAGGAGTATCCTTTATGGAAATTGAGAAACATATAAAAGAGAGAACTTTTATCTAATCTTTTACATTAGAATATCTACTACTTTGTTTCTAGGGTTTAGAACATGATAGGATTTCTCTTTCTCCTTGTTATGAACTCCATTAACATGAGTACCTAGTTTTTATTATTGGTTATGGAATAATTGGATTTCACATAATATGGTTTTTGATATGATAAATTAGTTTTGTCTCCATACTTTATCGTTTATGATTCACTGTTTATATTGTTACATGAATTGAATGCTTGTTTGATCGAGTCATCAATCGGTTGAGTTTGTGTTCATCTCTATTGCTAGATTAGGGTTTGTTATACGTAAACGTGATAGATTCCTGATTACAAGTAGCATGAATATGGTTATAGCTTGTAGTGATGCATCCTTATAATCATATGTGAACCATAACCTTTGTTAAATCGGATTAGTGTGTTTTCCACGTTCGATTTCTTTGATTGGCCTGATTTCATAGAACTTAATGCGTCTAGGGAATTAAACTTGATTAGTGCTTTTACACGTTAGGTTGTTCTTTTAGATAGAACTCATACTCGCATCTTTTAATGTGTTTGTTGATGACAAAAGGAGATTAGCGGGATATTCTTGCGATCAAGATATTCTAGGGCTTTTGATAAAAGTTGAGATTAAATATAAATTCTACTTATTTTTTTGAAAGAATATTTGTGAATGAAGATGAATCCTTAACCAATATTCTCACTACCTTGATTTGTGTGCTTTACTTTTTATTGTTTTGCTTTTATTTTATTTTAGTATATAAAAATCAGAAAAATACCCGTTGTTTTATATAGGAAACCGAAACAACGAGACAACCTAGACCTCTCTGTGGGATCGATCCTTTCTTGCCCTTGCTATATTTATATTTTGAGTTGTGAGGAAGTGTAATTATTTTTGACGCATACGACAGCGATCATTAACCCCAACATCTGCATAACTTAGGTTCCAGCAGCGGTATAACCTTATCACTGAGTCATGTCAAGAGATACCCCCTTATATGACGCACTATTAGGTCTTACATTTGCCTCTTGCGAAATTGTATTCACGAACTAAGGTGCACGCCATAAAGGTTCGTCCCATTCTATTAATCTCTGCGAAATTTTATTCGCGTTTCTCACGAGCATTGTAACTCTGATAAAATTTCATTTCTTTGATTTTCTTGTAAAATTTTGCAATTCTTTCAAACAGAGTACTCTTTTCAATTGCATTTTCTTCCAACAAATTCTGCATAAGCTTCTTTAATTTTTATCATTTTACCTTTATACTTACTATCTTTTGGTTCTTCTTTTCTATTACGTTTAGCTCTTTTTTCTTTATCTGCGAGCTGCTCGCCATTTTCTTCCTCTCGCTGTTCTATTGAATCAATCATCAATCTTTCACATCTCTGTCGTTGCTTGATGTTGTACTTCCAATTGCTCTTATTCTCAGCTCTTTCCTCGCAAGATTTTATATCAATCTCATAACATTTCTTGCTTTCTCCCCAATCTCCCTTAATAACTCCGACACCATTAGGATGAGGAAACTTAACACACTGGTGGAAAGTAGATGCTACACCTAATATCCCATGTAGCAAAGGTTGACCAATCAGGGAATTGTAAGGTGATTCAATGTCAACAACACATAACAAGATCTTGGAAGTTATCCCTTTCAATGGAATCCGCATTTCAATTTCCCCTTTGGGTTTATTGGTAGTACCATTAAAACCATAGATTTTATATGTTGATGGAATTGGATCTTCGTCTTTTCCACCCATGGTCTTATAGGTATGATAAAATAGTATATCAAATGAGCTTCCAGTGTCTATCATAACTCTATTGATAGCCCAAGAGTCTTCATTTTCATCATCATTTCCTCCATCTTCTTCTTCTATTTGCTTTGGATTTATCTCTAACCTTACTACCAATGGATTATCATGCTGCTCGCCAGGTTCTGGTACTCCTTGTGCAGTGAAAGATATAATTTGTTTCTGCCATTCTTCTAATGGCGAGGCTCTCACGATATTCATTATCTATCTTCCATATGTGTCTATCGCGAAGACTCTGCTTAGAACATTATCATGGAAATCCTCTATTGTTCTGTGTGAATGTACAATGGAATTACAAAACAAATTCTTTCCTTTAGCCCCAACTTCTATTAAGAATGATTCTGCTCCTTTTACAGTATTTACCCTGCGAATTTCTGGTGCTTGAGGCAATCGCTGAGATTGTGGTTGTCCTACTAAAAAGTGGTTTATCTTTCCTTGGTCGATCATCCTTAAAATTATTCTCTTTACATTTCTGCAATCATTTACTGTGTGACCATGAAAGTGATGGTAAGGACAAAATTCTTGACTACAATTATTAGGATGTGGTTCTTTTCCCATATTCCATGGAGATGTTATATTTTCCATCAAAATGATAGCTTCCAAGATTTTTTCTATACTAGCATTTAGAGGAGGCATCTTAATTTCTTCCCATATTATCCTCTGATTTCCTTGGCTTCTGAAATTGTTTTGCCTATGTCCATCATAAGTTTCTTGTGGCTGATCAAGCCATTGAATCTTATTATTCCCACCGCGATTGTAATAATTCTTCTCCATTTCATATTCTTCTTGATCTCGACTTCCCATTGCTACCAATTTCTGCTGGTTATCAGTCTCCACTTTCTCTTGTTGTGCTTGCGAGCTCCTCGCCACATTGTTAATCATTTTAGAAAGTAAACTCCTATTTGCTGCTATTGAATTGGTGTTCGCGATGGGATATGATTCCATCTCATTTTGTTTCTCCTCCAAAGCAATGTATTCTTCTTGTAGTTCTCGTAGTTCTGTCATAGTGGTTGTATTCTTGACTCTGAAAATTTGTATGTACAGTAGATTGGTCGCGAACATTGCATTGATAAAATACAAGATAAGATATCTCTCGTCAACTCTTCATGCCATCTCACTGCACATTTTCTTCCATCTTATGGTTAAATGTTTAAGACTCTCTCCAACCCTCTGTTTTAACCCAAACACATCTTCAATACCTGGTCGTGATGAATTGTTGCTTATATATGCTTCCAGAAATGTAGCTTGTAAATGATCAAAAGAAGTTATAGTATTTTTTAGAAATCCCTCAAACCATTTTAGCGCCTCGCCAGTTAAGCTAGATGAAAAATATTTACACAATACTGCATCTTGATTCTCCCACTGCAGCATACACCTAACATAAGCCTTAACATGTTGTACAACACAGGTAGTTCCATCAAAAATGCTGGTTAATGCTGGTAAGTTGCACTTTGGAGGTATTCCTCTTAACTATACTTCTTGAGTGAATGGAGTTCTCGCAGCTTCTTCAATAGCTTCATAAAGTTTCCTTCTACCTCCTTCTCTTCTGTTATTTATCATTCCCCTCATCTCTGCTAATTCTCTTAAAATTTTCTCATTCGTCGTTGAATTTGGTTCTATTGGTCTTTTTAATGCAGCTTCCCTTCTCCTGCATTCATGTACCTCTTGTCTTGCGAGATTTTGTGTGTCTTCATCTACACCCACATTCCTTCTTCTGCGATCTTCTGCTTCACCTTCTTCTTGCAATCACAGCTGTACTTCTCTGCGAATTTCTTCATTTCTCTTCGCTGTCTTTCTATTCTCCTTTGTATTCTATCATACTCTTTCTGTATATTATTATTATAACGATTTTATGTACGTTTCCTTTCTCGATTTTCAGGATTATTCTGTCATACTGCCTCTTGGAATTCTTGTTCTTCTACCTATGCCCTTAATCTTTCTCTCTCGCGAGCTAGTCGTGCTTGTTCAGCATAATGTCTCTCAATTTCTTCCTCAATTATTCTTCGATTTCTTTGGATCTCTCGCCCGTGTAATATCCTTCTACCCTCTTCTGTATTATCTTCATCATTTTGGTTGTCTCTTCCCTCTTGATTTTTGTTGTTAAATCTATTATCCAAATTTTCGCCACGCGGATCATGGCGATCTTCAATTACCTCTTCTTCTCCATGACGTTGTTCTTCATTTGGATTTTGCATTTCCTCCTGGATATTTCCTCTAGCATTTCTTATTGGAGAATTTTGCCTTAATTCTTCTCTTAATGATCTTGAATTAGATCTAACAGTACTTCTTGATCTTCTATTTTGTAACCTCAAATTATCCATTCTTAATTCGTGATTTTGTCTTGTTAAATTTGCACGTTCTTCCGCCTTTAATCTTCTTTCCTCTTGTATTCTTTGTCTTGGATCATCTGCTGCTTCATTTTCGCCTTCTTCATGAATTAATCCTTCAACCATTCCTTGATTTCTCTCTTATCTTCTTCTGTCTCTTAATTGTTGATCTTCTACACCTTCCATCGAATCCGATATCCAAGTATGCAAACTCACTCTATCATAATCCACATTTCTATTTTGTATCAGTGTTTGTTGATCAGGTTGTGGAATTTGATATTCTCCTTAAATCCTTGTTCTATTTCTTCTTGTTCTTATCCTTGAAGATTCTCCTAATTCATTTGTTTCTTCTCCTGCAAGTCTTTTACTCCTCCTTACAGTTGTTGGTGGTTCTGACGTATTTCTCCTTGTTCTAGCCATTTCTTCAACTCTAACAATTTCTTCAAATCTTCAAATTGTAATTAGAGATTTTTTAACTTGATTCTCCCTGTTTATAGCGCCAAAATGTAGTTGCAGGATTTCCCACACTACACCCTTGTTAAGATTTTGCTATAATCAACTCATAATTGAAGATGAAAAACGATACTTTATTATTTTTGTTTCATAAATGTTTACAGAAATGGAAGAATTCAAGATTACAACTATTCTCTTGAAGTTTCTTTCTCCTCAACCCTTTCTTAACTCTCAAAAAATACATCATCCTTTTCTGGACACATTGAGTCTATATTTATAGGGTAGTTACATAGTGGATGACAGCTAAGTTTTCCTCTTATTTCGGGTTGATTATGCGAATGTACAGCGATAGTTACAATGTTAAATCTCACAAATTTTGTAACCATCGCAGAACAAACATGCTTTTCCCAAGTTTTCTTCAGTCGTCAGGTATATACGTCACTCTTTTGAAGGCTTTTGTGATACTCGTGAAGTGTTGTATAAAATCTTGCGGTGATGGTCACTGAGAAGCGTTGTTAATATCGCAGAAAATAGATGTAGCAATATTCTGGTCCTACAGGAAGAGCATGCAAATTTAACAAGACAAAATCACGAGTTGAGAATGGAGAATTTGAGATTACAAAGTAGAAGATCAAGAAGTACTGTTAGATCAAATTCAAGATCATTAAGAGAAGAATTAAGGCGAAATTCCCCAATAAGAAATGCTAGAGGAAATATCCAAGAGGAAATGCAAAATTTAAATGAAGGGCAACGTCATAGAGAAGAAGAGGTAATAGAAAATCGCCATGATCCGCGTGGCGAAACTTTGGATAATAGACTTAACAACAAAAATCAGGAGGGAAGAAACAACCAAAATGATGAAGATAATCCAGAAGAAGGTAGGAGGATATTACATGGGTGAGAGATTCAGAGAAATCGAAGAATAATTGAGGAAGAAATTGAGAGACATTATGCTGAACAAGCACGACTAGCTTGTGAGAGAGAAAGATTAAGGGCAGAAGTAGAAGAACAAGAGTTCCAAGAGGCAATACGACATAATAACCACGAAAATCGAGTAAGGAGACGTACACAAAATTGATATAATGATAATATTAGAAAATAGGCAGAAGTATAAGAACAAGAGTTCCAAGAGGAAATACGACATAATAACCACGGAAATCGAGTAAGGATACGTACACAAAATTGCTATAATGATAATATTCAGGAAGAGTATGATAGAATATAGAGGAGAATAGAAAGACAGCGAAGAGAAATGATAAGAAATGAAGAAATTCATAGAGAAGAAAATAGACAGCATAATCAGCTGCGATTTCAAGAAGGAGGTAAAAGAGAAAATCGCAGATAAAGACAGGATGAAGATGAAGAAGAAGATGCACAAAATCTTGCAAGACAAGAAAGATAAGAACGTAGAAGAAGAGAAACTGCGTTAAAAAGACCAATGGAGCAAAATTCAGCTGAGAATGAGCAAATATTGAGAGAATTAGCAGAAATGCAAGGAATGATAAACAATAGAAGAGAAGGAGGCAGAAGGCAACTTGATGAAGCAATTGAACAAGCTGCGAGAACCCCTTTCGTTTAGGAGGTGAAACTAAGAGGAATACCTCCTAAATGCAATTTACCGACATTAACCAGTATCTTTGATGGAACTACTTGTGTTGTTCATCATGTTAAGGCTTATGTCAGGTGTATGCTGCAATGGGAGAATCATGGCGCTGTATTGTGCAAGTATTTTGCATCTAGTTTAACTAGCGAGGCATTAAAATGGTTCGAGGGATTGCCAAAAAATACTATAAATTCTTTTGATCATTTGCAAGTTACATTTCTGGGAGCATATATAAGCAACAATTCATCGCGGCCAGGCATTGAAGATGTATTTGGATTAAAACAGAGGATTGGCGAGATTTTGAAGCACTTAACCATAAGATGGAAGATAATGTGCAGTGAGATGGCTGGAAGAGTGGATGAAAGATATCTCATTTTGTCTTTCATTAATGCAATGTTCGCAACTAATCTGATGTAAATACAAATTTTCAGAATCAAAAATACTATCACAATGACTGAGCTACGAGAACTACAAGAAGAATACATTGCTTTGGAGGAGAAACAAAATGAAATGGAATCATATCCAATCGCAAACACCAGCTCAGTAGCGGCAAATGGAAGTTTACTTCCTAAAATGATTAACAATGTGGAGAGCGCCTCGCAGGCACAACAAGAGAAAGTGGTGATTGAAAATCAGCAGAAGTTAGTGGCGATGGGCAGTCGAGATCAAGAAGAGTATGAAAGGGAGAAAAATTATTACAATCGCGGTGGAAATAGTAAGATTCAAAGGCTTGATCAGCCGCAAGAAACATATGGTGGACAAAGTCAAAATAACTTTAGAGGGAAAGGTAATCAGAAGATAGTATGGTAAGAAATCAAGATGCCACCCCTAAATGCTAGTATAGAAAATTTTTGGGAAGCTATCATTTTGATGGAAAATATACCATCCCCATGGAATATGGGAAAGGAGCCGCATCCAAATAATCGGAGTCAAGAATTTTGTCCGTACCATCACTTTCATGGTCACATAATAAATGATTGCAGGAATGTAAAGAGAATAATTTTAAGGATGATCGACCAAGGAAAGCTATACCACTTTTTAGTAGGATATCCACAATCTCAGCGATTGCCTCCAGCACCAAAAATTCACAGGGTAAATACTGTAAAAGAAGCAGAAACATTCGTAATAGAAGTTGGGGCTAAAGCAAAGAATTTGTTTTGTAATTCCATTGTACATTCACATATAACTATTGAGGATTTCCATGATAATGTTCTAAGCAGAGTCTTCGCGAGAGACACAAGTGGAAGAGAGATAATGAATATCGCGAGAGCCTCGCCGTTAGAAGAATGGAAAAAGCAAACTATATCTTTCACTGCACAAGAAGTACCATAGCCTGGCGAGCAGCATGATAACCCATTGGTGGTAAGATTAGAGATAAATCCAAAGCAAGTAGAAGAAGAAGATGAATAAAATGATGATGAAAATGAAGATTCTTGGGCTATCAATAGAGTTCTAATAGACACGGGAAGTTCAGTCGACATCTTATTCTATCATACCTACAAAACCATGGGTGGAAGAGACGAAGATCTAACACCATCAACATATAAAATCTATGGCTTTAATGGAACAGCTAGCAAACCAAAAGGGGAAATTACAATGCGGATTCCATTAAAGGGAATATCTTCAAAGATCTTGTTCTGTGTTGTGGACATTGAATCACCTTACAATTCCATGATTGGTCGACCTTGGCTACATGGGATATTAGGTGTAGCATCTACTTTTCACCAGTGTATTAAATTTCCTCATCCTAATAGTGTTGGAGTTATTAAGGGAGATTGGGGAGAAAGCAAGAAATGTTATGAGATTGATATAAAATCTTACGAGGAAAGAGCTGAGAAGAACAACAATTGGAAGTACAACATCAAGCAACGACAGAGATGTGAAAGATTGATGATTGATACAATAGAGAAGCGAGAGGAAGTTGATGGCGAGCGTATCGCAGAAAAAGAAAAAACAGCAAAACGTAACAGAAAAGCAGAACCAGAAAATAGTAAGTAGAAAGGTAAAATGATGAAATTTAAAGAAGCTTACGCATAATTTGTTTGAAGAAAATGCAATTAAAATGAGTACTCTGTTTGAAAGAATTGCAAAATTTTACAAGAAGACCAAAGAAATGAAATTTTATCAGAGTTATAATACTCGCGAGAAACGCGAATAAAATTTCGCAGAGATTAATAGAATGGACGAACCTTTATGGCGCGCACCTTAGTTTGCGGATACAATTTCGCAAGAGGCAAATGTAAGACCTAATAGTCCTTCATATAAGGGGGTATCTCTTTACATGACTCAGGGATAAGGTTATATCGCTGATGGAACCTGAGTCATGTAGATGTTGGTGTTAAAGAAAACCTATCCAGGAGAGAGATCTTGGATTTCTAACTATATAAGGTTATACCCTGGTTGGAAGACTGAGAATATCTTTTAAGAAGTGCAAAGTATGAACAAGGCGCCGAGGTACACGGTTGATACAAGGGTGCCCAGGGCGTACGAAACTACCCTGGCCATTCTTGGTAAGTCTTGGCTATGATGCACTTGGCCTGAAGAAAACCCCACTTAGGGTACAGTCTTGTAACTATAAGCCATATAGGCATAAAGGACAAGGGGCTGCGAAAACAACTGGTTGTTGGCAAATCTGGATGGGAGGATATAGTCTTGTATGGCCGATGTGCCCTCCTTAAAGGGGCAACCAGGGGGAAGATAAGGGCGGCACCCTCCATTAGGGAGATGATAAGTGTGTTAAGACGGCAATGTCATGGGGATTTATGATCACAAGAACATTTAGGACTGTCATATTGTCGCGTGACGAAAATTATATAAAGGCAACAAGCCAAAAGAGAAAAGTTAAAATGAGATCAATGGGTTTTTACATAAAAGTGTAAAGACGTCCTGCGATTTCATCGCAAGACGGCAATGTCATAGGACTTCATTCTCGCAAGAGAATATAGACCTGTCATATTGTCGCAAAAAATTCGAAGAAGCAAAGATAAGGCAAGATCAATCGGTCAATACATGCAAATGTAAAGACGTCCTGCGATTTTGTCGCAGAAAGAAAAAATGTGGCAAAATAAGACCTTTAATTAGGAAGGCATGATAATACCATAAGATTATTGCGATAATGCTCGCAGAATTTATGATATTTTATGTATAGATCATAAAGTCATACGATTGTTGCTAGCGACAACATCACCGATATTGAGGCAAATTTAATTTGATTTACAACTAATATCTAATCTCTATTCAATTTTTTCATATTGCAGATGAATAATAGAGGCAAGTATGGGAATGCATAGAATGATGAAATTATTATACATCCATCATATGACAAAATTGCATAGATGATACATTTATACAGATAATTAAAGGATAATAATTATGTTGATTGATTATGTTGCAGAAAAAGAACTATTTTCTAATTCGTACAGATAAAAGTAAAAGAAGTTTACACATCAAGTTGGAGAAACTTGCAGCAATATTATGAGAAGCAGAAAATAAGTGTACAAAATTTACAAGGAAGATAAAGAGAAGAAACAGAACTAAGTAGATCCATCACCACCTTCATCAGATTTTTATTCTTCAGATTTCTTCTCATTACCAAATTTCTCTCCTTCATCGTTATCATCATTACCTTCATCTTTATCAAACTTCTCTTCTTCGCCAGACTTTTCTTCATTATCATTGTCATTGTCATCTTCATCTTCACTATCAGAGATAACTAGATTTGGGGAATTAGCTGGAATTTCCTTTGCGAGATCGGGATATGTAGAATGAGGAATACCATGATCATCACAGACTAGTTTAACGGAGTTATTACGAACACGGATACGGGCGTTACTAAAATTCTAAGATGAGATTTTCAATTTTTCCTTCAATCTAGAATACTTTTCATCGCAAGAAGATATATTTCTAGCGAGTTGGCTTTTCTCTTCTTCTAGCTCATCAAATCTTTTACCATAGTTCTTTTTGGATGCTGCGAGCAAATGATAAAAAAGTTAATACATATAAGGATGATTCAATTAGAAAATAAATTAGTGAAATCATAAGAGTGATAACCTTCTCTTTCGGCAATCATATCTCTAATTAAGGCAGAATGAGCAGTTTGAAGACTAATATTTACACCTAAATTATTTCTGGCATTATCAAGAACCATTGCAGCCCAAGAAAATTCATCATCGCTAGTAATAAGAAGACGGGAGTGAATTTGGTTTTCTCTTTCAACAAAATCCTCTTTCTCGCGGATAAGTCTATCCATTTCAACTAGAACTTCAAGAATGGCCTTATGGAAATTTGATAAAGCTTCAGCTCCTTGTCTTGATATAGGATCTTTGTCTTTGGAAAGATCATTATTACTAGCCTTTAAAGTTTTGATCTTTATTTTAGAATTGTGAAGAAGCTGTTTGAATTTGTGGGTAATATCTAAACAAGATCTGTAATCAATTTCTAAGAGACGAAACTTAGATCTGAGTTCATCTATAGAAAGGGAATTAATATTGGAAGGGTTATTTAAAGAATTATTAAGAAGTTCTAGAAGAGTATCATTGTCTATCGGTTCAGGAAAAGAGCGAATGGTTAAAGCCTCATCAATGAGACCATAAACGTCTGCGAGAATGATAAATCAAGTAATAAATAATAGTGAAATATAAAATTATGAAGGAAAATAAGAAGGATATCATACCTAAGAGTTGTTTGTTAACAGTATCAAGATTGGATACTTTGAGCGATTGTTGAAGAAGATTATTTTCAAGTTCTTTATTCCTCTCGCGAAGATTAGCAAGTTCAACTTCCATTTGTTCATTCTTCTCACGAAGATTAGAAAATTTAGATTTTAGTTCTTCATTCTTTTGGCGAAGAACAACATTCTTCTGTTGAGAAAATTCACGCCTATTGTCTAAATCAGAAGCAACAACAAAAGAAGCTCTTCCAACCTGCGATAAAACTATATAAGTCAAGATCTGACAAAAATATCAATAAATACATAAAAAGGATGAGCAAGTAGAAACATACCAGGCTACCAAGAGAATTCATGAGACTTGGAGATAGCAATCTTGAAACCCCTCGAAGGGAATCGCTATCATCTAATATGGGAGCATCGCAAACTTTGGCGAGAGACTAGGATATTCCGTTAAAAGCTTCATCTCCATACTCATTTGGGATACCAAATGTATTACTGCCAAAAAATTTGGACAGTTAAGTCATTGCAGACTCAGAAGAAGAAGAATCCTTTATGGAAGGAACATCATTATGAACGCCGAAATTATCATTATCCTTATCAAAATCAACATTTAAATTTTCTGGAATAGGTTGAGGAGTTGAAGAAAAAGGGAGTTGGGTTTTTCTTCTCTTTAAGGGAGGATCGTCAAATTCATCACTGCGAGGAGCAGCAGGCTTCGCTTTGGGAGGGGCATTGGATCTTCCCTTGCGATCATTCACCTTGGTTTGTGATTCCATTGGTTCTAATTCTTCAATTACCTGCGAGCACAGATAAAGATAAGAAATAGAGGCAATAATATATTATTAAGATTTATAAAGAAAATATTTCTTACTTCATCTGTGAGTAATTGAAGAGATGAACGAGTAGCATATTTCCTAAACTTCTCATAATAGGCATTCAATCTCTCAATCTAGTAAACAGGCATAATCAGCGAGAGCTTAAAGATATGAAAATCAAAGAAAAATAATAAAAATAACTTGTTATGTGAAGAACTAAGGAAGACATACTTCTTTATCCTTCTCAGGGCAATAGAATACCCATGGTTGGTATTCCACGAGATTTGCAGGCAAGGAATGAGTGCCAGAAATATATGGGCCCTCTAAAATCAGAGGAAAAATAAACCACTTGTCATCGCTAGAATGGCGAGGACCTTGATTAGTATTTGTATTCCAATCTATATATAGCATAAGAGCTTTATCTTCAAAAACCTTATCTTTCTTTTGCAAACGGACGCCCCAGCAAGTGCGATCTCTCTTCATGGGGATTATGTCATAGTTGATGAAGAAATTATCCACAGTATACATCGCGGGAATGATTGGAACATCTTTGAATTGAGGATTCTTCGCAGCATAAGGGTAGCGAGATCCTTTATTGGCACCGCGAGAGGCATATTCAAGTAGTAATCGAATACAATCTCCACCCAGTTGATATACTTCTCACGAGAATTTCCCGTGAGAAATTATTTCATAAATAAGGGAAGATCCGGGTCATAGAGAGGAATTGGAATACTAGCGTCAAGTTGACCTAGCGATACTATAACTTTCTCGCGAGAACATTGATGATCAGAAAATAATTTGATGGAAAGCTCAGATATAGGACTTTGATTTGGAATCGTAAACAAAGTAAAACCTTTACTTTTGAGTTTTTCTCGCATCTCACCAAAAGCAGCCAAATTTTTAGCACCCGCAGGAACCATTTTTTAAGTATGGGAATGAAGAAAAAGGTTGAAAAATAAGAAAGGAATCACAGCGATAACATATGCGCAATTTACGGAAAAACAGTAAACTTGCAGAGAAGTTACGAAGAGATAGAAGAATAAAGTAAAAGAGGAAAATAAAAGAATGAAAGGAGTATTTATAGAAGAAGAAATTTCTCGAAGAAGATGAATGTAATAAATGCTAAGAAAAAGACATGAACTGTCAGATCGCAGCGGTTAGAGAGGACGTGTCATAAATTTATTAGAAGAGAGAATATGTGAAAATAGCTGGCGAAGGATACAGAACCGTGTCAGAACAGAGAAATTTGAAGTAGTTGCAGCATTTTAAAAATTCTCATGATCTTCTCTTCTTCACAGAAAAGACATGATAAGAGGCAAGATGTAGGACCAGAATATCGCTACAACACTTCTCTGCGAGATTAACAACACTTCCCAGCGAGCATCACCGCAAGATCTTCAACTACACTTTGCGAGTGTCACAAAAGCAGTCAAAAGAGTGACGTAATAACTGACGATTGAAGAAAACATGAGAAAAGCATGTTTGTCCCGCGATGGTTACAAAGCTTGCGAGAATGAACATTGTAACTATCGCGGTACAATCGCAAAACTAATCTGAAATAAGAGGAAAACTTGGCTGTCATCCACTATGTAACTACCCTATAAATATAGACCCAATATGTCCAGAAAAGGATGATGTATTTTTTTGAGAGTTAAGAAAGTCTTGAGGAGAGAGAAACTTCAAGAGAATAGTTGTAATCTTGAATTCTTCCATTTCTGTAAACATTTCTGAGAACAAAATAATAAAGTGTCGTTTTTAATCTTCAATTGTGAGTTGAATATAGCAAGATCATAACAAGGGTGTAGTGTGGGATTTCCTGCAACTACAATATCCTTTGGAACTTGACTTCCCCTTAACAGAATGGGTTGCTTTTAGCAATCTTTGTTTAACTGTCAGTTTCGGATAAACAAGCTTAATTTCTCGTTTCGCCCATAACTTTCTCATACGACGTCAGAATGAGCTCGTTCTTTCGCCATTGGCTTCGCCTTTTCGTCCTCTTCGAGATGATAGCAAGAACTATTGGATTCAAATGAGGTCCACTTGGTCTTTGGCCCCTCTCCACTTGTAGCTAACTTCTTTCTTTGCACAATTAAGTGCATATTTACTTCTTTTGGACGATTTACCTAGCAAAACATAAATAAGAGAAAACAAGAGTAATATACAATAATTCGTAAGAATATATAGCAATTATTAGCATGGATTTGACACTAAATATATGCAAAATATGCACTTAACAAATTCCCCCACACTTCTCTTTTGCTAATCCTCGAGCAAACTATATAAATACAACAACTCCATTTCGTCGAGGATACGGTTGCACTTAGCATGTGCAACAAGCCTTTAAACCCCTAGGTGTCCCTAGTGGTTGATTTATAGTCTCGTGAGGGCTTACGAGAGATATACCCACAAAACCTACACCAACTTCAAAGCGTTCCATTTTCCCAAGCATCCAAAGAGATACGAGGACATAAAGTTTCTGCATGCTAGTAATTAGAAGTTAGAAATACCAAAAAACATATTCTCATTCTTAAATGTTGAGTGAGAAATAACCACACCATAATGAGAGAATGCGTGTTTGATAAGGATCAATAAGCATTTCGCCTCGACTTCTGCCTCACTTAAACGGATTTTATGATAATTGCACTCAATAAGATGACTTTTTTATGGGTCTCACATGTGTGCAGGTAGGAATGAATAGAGAATCCTACACACATTAAATAGTGGGAAGAAAACCTTCTGAATTATTTCTGGAGACCCCACAAGATCGTGGGAAATAAAATACTTTTTATGATGATCTCTAAGAAAGGAAATCAACCAATATTATCGAGGATGAGAGTACTTACCACCTTCACATCCGATTGCAATGATGAAAGCACAACTCTCACAACATCCAATAGAAACGTATTCATTCGGCTCGTCTTCTTCATCTTTTTGGTCTTCGGTCTTCAGCTGTTGATGATAAACTCTTGAACTTCGTAGAACTTTGAGAATTTGTAACTCTTTTCCTCAATTTCCTTGTTGCTTGAAATTTCTTTATATATTTTTCTTCCCCATGGCCTTATTGAACAAATAACAACCTAAATTCAAAACTCTTTGTATTTTTTCTTTTTCTATTTTTTTGTTCCTTTTTTTGTATTTTTCTTTTCTTTTCTTTTGTCTTTTTTTTTTAAAGAGATTGCAACTAAAACAATAAAAATGAAATAAAGTTAACATGGCCATGAAATAAGTACTTTACCACTTTAATCTTCACAACTTGTTTTGTCTTCGTATCATAAACTTCAATAATTCTCATCTTTTGATTTTCTTCACTCTTGTAAATAAGTCTTTATAATTTGATATAAAATTCCGCTCCTTGTATGTTGCTTTTACTTGGATATGAAAATTTTGATCTTCCTTGAATTTTTGCTTGTAAACCTCAAATGTCTTCAACTTTATTGTAGATTTTGATGTCACTCCCTTGTTGATGATGATGGTGTTTCTATGGATCTGTTGTCGAGAGAGAGAATGGTGCTAACTGCAAATCAAACTACAAGAAGATGGTTTTCGTCTATAGACGTCACCCTTATGATTGACAAAACTATCACTCAAGAGATCAAAAATAGTGCTGAAAATGGTGTGAAGTTGGGTAGCTCACCATTCTACCCGGAATTAACGTACGGTGACACACACTCAAAAGAAATCTCTTTAGTCAGCTACAAAAAATGTTTGGTTTGGTGCCTTGGTTGATATGAAAATGGGTAGTCTCCACTAATGATTGATCAGCAACTCTAATAATGCATTTCTCCCTGAACCTCATTTGCATCACCGGCATGATTAAATCCATTATTTAACACTCCAATTCATAAGAAATCCGAACGTAGTTCCCCACTACACCAAATTCCAGGATTCGTAACAGGAATTAGTAACGGATTTACTGCCATTACAAAATTCCCGTTACTAATGGCGGTTACAAAAAAGTTTATAATAGGCAATGACCGTTACGAAATTAGTAACAAAGGATAACCGTTACGAATGTTTTTATAGGCGTGCAAGCCACACGCTTTGTCACACCTGGAGTCTGTGAGTGTGCCATTCACACACGTACTATTGTGTTTCCACCCGGAGTAACATTAGATGATATCCCCCCCCCCTCATGCGTGTGCGATTCACATGCGTGATATTGCTTTCACTCCCATGCCTTAGTGTATCGAGCAGATAAAAATTTCATTTCATTTCTTATTCTCTCGTCTCTCTTCTGCTCCTGCCTCTCAGAAACCCTAGTATAACTTCATCTACAATAATCGACAGCCGATAAACCATCACAGAAACCTCTATATCATCTTCAATCATCGATCAGTGTAAGTTTATCATCATAAGTTTTTCGATTTTTAAGGTTTTATTTGTTTTTTAATCTTTTGTTTTCTAAGGTTTCATTTTATCTGTTTTTTTCTAATACGATTTGTTAATCTGTGAATATGTTAATCTAAAATGATTTGTTTCATCTGTGAATCTATTTTAGTCTTTCTTCTTCAATTACATCTAATTCGATTTGTTTTTTCTGATTTCTTTTTAGGGTTTGAAGAATTTTGAAGAATTTCTACCAACTTAGAAGGTATAAGTTTCAAAATATAAATTGATTTTAGGGTTTTATGTTAATTTCTATTTTAGGGTTTCAAATATGAACTGATTTTAGGGTTTGTTGTAGTGATGGTGTTTCTGAGATGAAGATGGTGTTTGTAATCAATATGGGTTATGATTGATAGAATATTAGGTTGAATGGGTATGAAGTAGGAACGGTGATGGTGTTGTTATGCTATGAAATTGGTGGAAGAACATGAAGGGAATCTGGTGTTGGTTTAATGGGTTCTGAGGATATGTGCCATATGGAATTACGGAGTTGGGAAGATTCAGAAGTTGTGGAGTTGAGAAGATTCAGAAGTTGTGGATGATTGGGTTGCAGTTGAACTGAAGTGCAGGGAAAGTATGGAATTGTGGAGTTGCTGCTGTGAGATGGGTAAGGAAATGGTGGTTCTGATGAGAATGGTCTAGAAGCAGGCAATGCCTTCCCTTCCACTTTGGTACAGCCTTTTCCTTCCAATTTTTGTTTTAAGATGCAACCATTAAATGCATGTTTCTTGTTTTAAGCTGCATCCGCTTTGGTGGTGCTTGAAGTGAAAATACTAATGATGTTGAGAAGAAATCAGGATGGATTTTGTGTTGGTGGTGTATGGAACAGATGTTGATGCTGCTGAGTTTAGAGCAGAGAGTACAAGATAGGCGTGAGTACGTGGAACTTCGATTTTGAAGACTTGAAAGCTTAAGCTTCCCTGGTATGTCTTGCATGTGTATCACTTTATAGTTTAGTTTCAAAATTGTTCCCATTTTGGATGACAATCAACATGAATAGCGGCTCCTTTACTGTCCAAAATAGGAGAGGTCATTCTTGTATTGCATCAAGGTTGATAACTGGAGCTCGACTTGCTCATTGTAATTTTGCCGGACAACAATAGCTCACTCTATGGTATGGCGAGCCTCATCTTTAGTGGAAATACCCTATCAGCTTAGACTTTTGATTGATTAGTCGAATGAATTATTTAATGGACATTTTGTACTGTATAGGGGACTTGAAACGTATCTGTGAGACCGAACTTGGTCTTGTTTCCCAGTGTTGTCTGACGAAGCATGTCTTTAAGATGAGCAAGCAGTACCATGGCCAATGTCGCCCTACAGATAAATGTGAAGGTCGGTGGGCACAACACTGTTCTAGTTGATGCATTGGTAAGGCGCATACCGCTTGTCAGTGACCGGCCAACTATTTTCTTTGGTGTTGATGTGACCCATCCTCACCCGGGAGAGGATTCAAGCCCCTCCATTGCTACTGTAAGATTTTATTTACTAATCCACTTTATAGTTCACCCTTTGGTGACTCCTAATTTGTTCCAATTGTTGATTATTTTGTTGTTGTTGTACCTCTTACCCAGGTTGTGGCCTCACAAGATTGGCCAGAGGTAACAAAGTGTGCTGGTTTGGTGTGTGCTCAAGCCCATCGCCAAGAGTTGTTTCAGGATCTGTTTGAAGTATGACAGGATCCAGTTCGAGGAACTGTGACTGGAGGCATGGTTAAGTATGTGTCTCTGCCTGTTGTGTTTCTCCGTCTTCGTCATTTCAATTTATCTCCTTTCGGGACCTGAATTGCATATTTGGTGTTTGTTTCGGCTAATTTTTTGATATTTTCATGAACTAGGGAACTTCTTATCTCTTTCCGTAGAGAAACTGGACATAAGCCTCAGCGTATTATATTTTACAGGTAATTTTGGTGTTCATAATGTAGCTAATTGGCTTATATCTACTGCCTTCTCTAGTTATTTATGATATATTTTCTGCTTTCAGGGATGGAGTAAGTGAGGGTCAGTTTTACCAAGTTCAACTCTATGAGCTTGATGCTATTCGCAAGGTAATGTGGTGTCCAATGTCAAGTTGCTAAATTTCTTTGGGACAAAAGGTCTATAGATAGTAACTACCTCTTGTTAAGTCGAAGAATTTTATTTACTGTGTGAATAGCTGAGCAGTTGTAGTCCTCTTGCATATAGTTTTTTCTGAATTCTTAAATTCTTTAACCTGTGCTCCTTGGGTTAAACAAATTATGTTCTGTTGAAATCAAGCTAACTTGTCACTTTCTGTTCACATAGGCTTGTGCTTCTTTGGAGCCGAACTATCAGCCACCTATTACATTTGTTGTGGTTCGAAAACGTCATCACACAAAGTTGTTTGCAAATAACCATAACGATCATCAAACAATTGAAATGAGTGGAAACATTTTACCAGGTAAAATAATATGAGTCTTCTTTTGTTATGGTTGACTAAATATGACGTGTTAATCCTGGGAAGCTTTTAACAGAATCGTTGTTTTGCGGGAACTGTGGTAGATTCCAAGATCTGTCATCCTACTGAGTTTGACTTTTACCTCTGCAGTCATGCTGGTATTCAGGTATAGATGTTTTTCTTTGTTTTTGCTACTCGTATGAAGTTTTTGTATGAGCATGGTGCCTTTGTTACGAACGATTCATGAAATTTGTGTGATGTGATTAATTAATGCAGGGCACAAGTCGTCTAGCTCACTATCACGTGTTATGGGATGAGAACAAGTTTACTGCCGATGGGCTCCAGTCCTCACAAATAATATCTGCTACACGTAAGCGATGTCTCTTATTTAATGTTCAGTCACTGCTTATTCTAATTATTATCTACCTGCCTGATCTTCTCTATTATGTTTATTTTTTTGCAGCTATGCGAGATGCACTCGATCTGTTTCAATTGGTTAGTTTACTAAACTTTAAATGCTGTCTTTTCGTACTTTTATCATCCAGTTAGTAGATATAATTAGTGATTTCGATCAATATCTATGAAAAACACTAATTTTTTTGCTATGCTAAAGTTAGTTTGAGACTTCCCTAGCGAGCTTCAATCCCACGCACTTGAGAAAGTCAATTTATCTCCTAATTTCCATGGAATTTTGTCGGATGTAAGTAGTGTCTGGATCTACTCTAGTTCTAACACTAGTACGCTACAGATTGGATGTTTGTACCATGTTGAAAAAAGTAGAAAATAACTCCACTAATTTGACTTGTCAGGTGAAGGCATCATTATTTATCGTTCGTTGCTTTTCTGAGTTATCAGAGGATTTTGCGTGTATTGTCTTGGAAGTGCTGATTAACTTGATAACTTCTTCAAAAACAACTTCGAGTTTAAAGCTAGTTGGAGCTCGCAGATTAACTTGTATGGGGACTTCATTATCACTTGCAAACAGAGCTTACAAGGTCTGAAAATGTTCCACTTCATTTTTCTTAATGGCCGTGCGACTATCATTAACTTATGGAGAGTTAGAAATTATATGTTCTGAAACCTATATGTTTGTGCCCCGATTAACTTTGGGTACAATATCTTCTGAAACCTATATGTTTTTGGTTTCAGTTCATTGCAATACGTTGGTGACAGTTTATATGCTCCTTTGTTATTATCAACCAGTGTTAAATGCAGTTTCCCTGAGCTTGTGTTTGATGTGACAGAGAATGAATGTAAAAGAGTGTTTAGGTACTTATTAGAATTTGATACTTAACCTGATGTTTATGGTACTTAGAAGATTTCGTGTTCTTTCATTGATTTAATGATGTGAAGTGAATGAATGTTTATATGAATTGATTGAAGTATTGTTGAATGTGGATGAGATGAAAGATTTATGCAGGTAATTTTTTTTTTATTCCGACTTATTTCCGGCCGAATATGAACTGCAGGTCAATGTTGACTGACACTAAAAAAAATTCAGTTACAATTTTTTTTGTAGCGGCTCTAAGGTGTTACGACATTCTTGTTACGAAAAAATTAGTAACGGCCCTCAGCTGTTACCACATGGCAATTCGTAGCGGGCCTCACCTGTTACTAAGGGCCGTTACAACCAAATTCGTAACGGCTACATTTCCGTTACAAAGAATGTAACGCCCCATTTTGTAACAGCCAAGAGCCGTTACAACCCGTTTTAGTAACGCCTCATGTATGTTACTAATCCATGAATTTGGTGTAGTGCCCTAACACTTCCAAGTTCAGTTATGTTGGTCGGAATTCTCTATGTAAACATACCTAGAAGTATGCTAGTGACTCTAAAATCTCTACAAGTTAGAGTTTTTATGCAAAAATTTACAAAAAAGTGAAAAATATATATGCAACATACTCCCCCACACTTAAACTTCACATTGTCCTCAATGTGTAAAACCGAAAATTCTGAATTCTGACGTAATAGCAGATAAAACGCAAAAACTATGCAAATTTGTAAGGAATTTGGAAAAACTTCATTTCACAAACGTTGTTCATCTATGTGTTTTATACATAGTGTCAAAAGTTCATAGTGTTTTGATAAATAGTCTGACAGTTATGGTTTCTGGAATGAACTATGCGCAGTCTGAATTTTTCTATCGAAAAAGTATTCATCATAATTCTCTTCTAAAATAGATTACAGACTCAATGAAATTGAACATGGGGATTCAAATATGATATGAAAATAATAAAATAAATAAATAAAAGGGTTTAAGATACAAAACCTATGGGTTGCCTCCCATTTAGCGCTTGGTTTAAAGTCGTCAGCCCGACTCTTTTGTTATCGGCCATACACCAACAATCTGAAAATCTGGTAGTCCTCCCATAAAATAATCTGCAATTCTAATAACAGCTTCACAAAAATATTAGCACAAGATATAAATATTGAAGCTATCACTTTATTGAAGTTTCCCCCATACTTAGTCCTTTCTACACTCGAAAGTGGATAGAGAACATAAAATTCGGGAACTTCAATAGGTTCTTCATCTTGGTGAACCTGCACAATGCTAAAATCAAACACATCAAGTGGTGGATACTTAGAAGAAAAATAATACGTTAAAAATTTGGAAGCACACAACTCCAATCCTAAGTGATGTAGATCAAAAGATTTAGAAATATGCAAAGGAATAGACAAACCTTCCACAAGCTCTTTTATTACAGGATCCTCATCATTCTTAAAGAATTGCAATGAATTATTTACCTCGTTTGTATCGTGGTCCTCTATCAAACTATTTAGCCATTCTTCGTCAGTTTGTGCTTCAATCAAAATCTTAGCATCATTATAATCCTTGGCTAGCTCAATTGGGTCTTCCACAACTTCAACCAATTTGATTTCATTCCCAATTTCTATTTCTTCAACAACCTCGTCATCGAAATCAGAATCATCTCCTAGAAAGTCTAGTTCATTGGTGCAAATCCTAAAATCATTGTTTGAGTATGTTACACCATTTATAACAATGGTTATGTCATATCCATTATCCTCCTTTTGAATAGGCGAGTGATCATTATAATGATCCAGAGTTGGAATAACATTACCATTATTGCAAGGATTTTCCAAAGGTTGCTCATCTTCAAGATACTCATGAATCGCATATCTATTATTGATCATGGGAACGTCGGAATTGATTTGGCTTTAAGGCCAAACTTCTTCTTTAGTTATTCCCTTCTTAATTTGATCCATTCTCTTCTGAGGTTGTCAATAACCTCTTGAAGTGTATCTTCTGCCTTTTTGTTGTGTTCATCCAACTGTTGGTTTTCCTGATCCAAAATATTCATAAATTGGTACATTAGATCTTCAAGAGTAGAAGAACTATCTTTTGGAGCATAACTTTCCATAGTCTGGTCGCGTTCATTTATCATTTGAATGTGTTGGTCCAACTTTTGATTTTACCAATCCATATTATCCATTAATCGGTGCATTATAACTGTAAGACTAGAAGAATCATGATTAGAAGCATAACTACCCCCCCCCCCACCCCACCCCATCCATGTGGGTTTTCACTTACATACCCGTCATAAGTTTGTTGATATGCATGATAATAACCATAAGGTTCCGTAGGATATTGATTATATCCAAAAGATTGGTTTTGACTATACCCATGGAATGGTTGGTAGCTTTCATAATATTGAGATTGAAAACCAAATTGATCACCACTATAATATGATGGTTGGTCTTGTGCTCCGTACATGTTATGTCTGTAAGGAAACATGACGACTCATAAGAACAAAAGAAAAAAATCTAAAAACAAAAACAAGCTAAACAAATAACAAATCAATTAACAACCGCTCCCCGGCAATGACGCCAAAATTTGTATGGGCTGTCGTAGGCACAACAAATTAATTAAGATATTTACCACTAATTAACTGGTAATATGGCGGTAGTAAGAGATCGTTCCCACAGAGAGCTGTATAATTGATATGTTATTTAGTTCAGTAAAAATAATAAAAGAAAAGGGGATTGTTTGATTAAAGTAAAATAAAAAGAAAACAATAAGATGAAAAGATGATTAGGAGTCATTCACCGTTACCAAACGTTGACTTGCATAGTATACTCATTTACCTTTTGTAAGAATCATATATCACCAACCGTAGAATAGCATCTAGCTTAGTGCTATCCCCAAAACTCCTTATACCACGGATACGGAAGCTATCCAATATCAGATTCTATCCAACCGAACCACCAAGTAGTAGCTCACTCAAGGTGTAATCCAACTGAATGCTTTAGGCTTTATGAATTAGGTTGATCCCAGTAGTTAAACTTTTAGCTCAAGGTTCACTTGCTGATGTTGTCTTCACTCGCAATTACTCCACATAATCCCTCTGTAAGGTCTCGCAATTTCTACTTGTCTAGAGAGTTGTTTGAATATTACACTTATCACCCAACTTCTACTAGCATTAGAATGATCAAAATACTAATCCAATTGTACACTTGGACAATCTAGTAATCAGTCATAAACCCTAAATATTGAAAAGACAGTCGATAATATGATAAAAACTTGGAATAAACTTGCATAATAAATAAGCTTCATGCCCGGAACTTTGAATTCATCCTAATCAAATAAAGTTTAGCCTCTCATGTTACACCGTTTCCCGTTTTCCCCCAAAAGGGGTAAACCCTAAAATATGAGTGAATAACAAAAGTCTATTATGAGATGTGTAGAGATATATTTTTAGGTTAAGAAGTATCTCATATAGTCTCCAAATAATATAAGTGCCCGTATCGAATCCCGTGCGAAGTAGGTTGCCAAATTCTAGCCAAACTCCAAATTAAGTCAGTCCAAAGGGTTGGGCATGTAAAGAATTCCAAAATGGGCCTGCGTCTAAAGCTTGAAAAGTCCAGCCCCAACTCATCATTATCGAAGTTGGCTTGTCAGTTCCGTGGAACTGACAGTCTCTATTTTTTTCTTCTTCCATCACGGCTAGATTTTCTATCCGTAAGTTCTCCTGGAACTTTTGCTCCAATTTCTACTTTTCAATCACGACTGGGTTTTATATATGTAACTCAGTACACCACCAGCTAATTAACTCCTCCTTCGAGTTCATCTTGGGCTCAACTGATATCTCATTCTCGAACTGCATGCATCTCTGCCCTAACTTCTTCACACAATCCCGAGCACCATTATTATCACTGCCAAGCTCATGACAGCACCATTTTTTCATCGTCAATGGTTATTAATGGCAGCAGCCATTTTCTTCTTCTTTCGGTTTTTCGAGCTTGTCATCCATTCTCCTTTTCACGTTGGTAGCAACCTGAACTCGTAATCAAGCTTCTTCTCACAACTCCAACAAGCCACAACAACACATCTCCATTACTCTCTGCCATACCCTTCCATTACCGATCATTGGCTGCACCATCTACTTACTGACATATGCAACTTCATCACTAATCAACATCATCACAGTCGAGCTCCAACAAACTAAACTCGATATTCTTACTGCTCAACCCATCTCATATCTTCTCCATCACCGAAGTAACAGCAGTTCCAACTTCCATCGCTATCACCATTAACTAATCATCTTCTCTGCCAAGCTTGACCATTAAAAAAGCTCCAAATGATCACTAATGGCCATACCACGTCCCTCCTGCCATTAATGACAATTCGAATCCCCACTACCAACTAAACCCGAGTCCTAACTGACTTAAGACCGTTAAACCAAGCTCGTATTCACCAATGATCATCATTACCAGCATTAATCATTATTCCCTAGGCTCGAAGTTCTTCTCAGTCACTCAATGCTCCATTGCCTATATATCATCACCTACGGCTGCAGCCATTATTCCCAACACCGATGATGATAAACAACACTATGTTCTTCCCTATCCAGCCAACAACCACCGAGAATCACCCATGATAATTGGCAGTAGCTTATCTTTCTCATCGTAAACTAGTCACCACCAACAAGCTCGACTATTCAGGCATTCTTCATCGTCACCTATTTCATAACTGATCGTGAGGAGGAAGATGAAATGACAGCCTTGATCCAAAATCCTGGTGCCTTTAATATCATTTGAATTTCTGGTGTCCCCCAAGCAAACGACCAGACTGCAATTAGCATTTCCTTTGGAACTTGACTTCCCCTTAACAGAATTGGGTGCCTTTAGAAATCTTTGTTTAACTGTCAGTTTCGGATAACCAACAAGCTTAATTTCTCGTTTCGCCCATAACTTTCTCATATGACGTCAGAATGAGCTCGTTCTTTCGCCGTTGGCTTCACCTTTTCGTCCTCTTTGAGATGATAGCAAGATCTATTGGATTCAAACGAGGTCCACTTGGTCTTTGGCCCATCTCCACTTGTAGCTAACTTCTTTCTTTGCACAATTAAGTGCATTCAATATTTACTTCTTTTGGACGATTCACCTAGCAAAACCTAAATAAGAGAAAATAAGAGTAATATACAATAATTTGCAAGAATATATAGAAATTACTAGCATGGATTCGACACTAAATATATGCAAAATATGCACTTAACAGATGCATAACCTTGCCTCTCAGATGAAGTTCCAAAGAATATTCCTAATCTGGTTATCTCTGATAGTGAAGCTGGTGAAGATAAAGAATCTGATGAAGATGGAGAAGAAGAATCTAATGAGGATAAGGAAGAAAGCTCTGGTGAAGGATCTAATGAAGATAATGAAGAATCAAGCAAGAAGTAAAATGTTCACCCTTCATTCCCTTTTTTTAAAATCTGTATATCTGTTCTTTAATCTTCTTTACTTGTAATCTATTACTGCGAATTTCTTCAATTTTCAATACAAGCTCTATTTATTTTGTTTCTTCCTGCACATATTAGAAAAAACAACCCTTTTTTGCAATATGATTAATCAATATATAATTAATTTTTTCATTTTATGTGTAAATCTATCATATGGAGACAAAAAACATTTTCTCATTTCATGCATTCCCATACTTGCCTCTGTTTTTTGAATTCAAATGAGAAATTAAATAAATTACCTTCTGATGATAAGGTTAGCATGAAATCTTTTGGTATGGATTTGCCATAATTTCGCAGTCATTTCTGCATAATTTTGCAATCACATATTTTAAGATTGCATTCTGTTTTATTTTCTGATGTGGTCTTATTTTGCCTTCCTAAGTAAAGGTCTTATTATGCCACCTCTTGTCATTGCGACAAAATCGCAGGACGTTTCTGCACTTTCATGCAGAAAACCATTGATCTTGCCTTAACTTTTTCTTTTGTCAATTTTGTTGTGGTAATATGACAGTGTTGATGGTGGAATTATGTTCAGGGGTAAAATTGTAAAAGCCAATTTTTGTAAGCTGACGTCCTGCAAAGGATAAAGCTTTCAAGCGATGAATACTTCTCGCCATATTAATTCATTGGAGCATGTGCAAACATCCCTGAGAATTAAAACCTACCCAGAACGGAGCATGTAGCAACCATCCCGACGGAGCATATGGCAACCATCCCGGTTTTCTGTAGGTATACAACATTACTATTAATGCTTTAATTAAATCCTTGTGTTCGACATGCAAACACCCGTAGGTTACATGACGGCAGGTTATACTAGCCCCGTTGAACGCATGCAAGACTACCCATGTTAGTCTCACTTGCTGAAAACAAACCCAAAAATATATCTCTTCCGTCCAACTTCGCAAGCATAGATGGAGGGTGTAGATATAGATTCAGGGGGTCATGAGCATGCTACCATGATCACCTCGGACCCACCTTCATACATGACCGAACGGTCAAGACAAACTACAGTTGGTCCTTCCAAAACGTGCGCTCAAAGTGAGCATGACGCACGGCCAAGGTTCCTTTTAATCGTGAACGTCCAACTTCGCAGGCATAGTTGGGACGACTTAGATTATACCCTAAAACAAGTAGTGAAGTGATGGTACACCATTGGAGGGCCCAATTTCTACCTACATGACCGACTACCTCATAGGCAAGCCGTGGTGCAAGAAACGATTGCCCAAACAAGGCTAGATTAACGCCTTATGCAGGTTGAGAAGATCCAAAACGATCACGACAATCCGACTTCGCAGGTATAGTTGGATGGCTTAGATTGCGCCTAGGGTCATAGAGCAAGCATGTACATGTTCACTGTCGACCCAAGATGTTGCATACATGGTCGGTCTCCCCAAAGGAGGCGCACGCAACCCAAAACCGATCGCCCAAAGTGGCCGGTCCAAAACCCTAATTAGGGTTTGCGGCGCAGAAACATCTCGAGCGTCCATCTTCGCAGGCTTGGATGAAAGGCAAAGATGGAGACTTATAAGGAACCGAGCATGCTAGCATGACCGCCGTGGGCCCGGCTTCACGCTTAGCTGATCGGCCAAGACCGACAGTGGTCAAGTTCCTCGGTACGCGCGCCCAAAGGTGACATGTCACGGCCCCTCCATAAGTTCTAATCTCGACCACTCGTCTTTGCCACATGAGTCGAGTGGCTTAGATTAAATCTTTGTGAGTCAAGCAGGCATGGGAGTGAACACCATTGTATCACCTCCATGCAGGGCCAATCGGTTCCTCCATAGAAACTCCCTTAGCATGCAAACGTTTGGGTTGAAAGAGGAAGCATGTGCGCCTCCCATCCAACGATCGCAGGTAGGGTTGCAAACCATCTCGTCCGTCCAACATTGCAAGCTTGGACGAATGACTTAGGGTGCGAATCAACCAGCAAAAAAGGTATCATCATGATCACCATCCGTCACTCTTCTTCACAGGGTAACCGACCAAGGCATGGCCTGTCTATACAGCCTCCAAACGGTCACCTGAAGATGGCTGCATGCGATGTTATACCAAGTTCACGGTTCACCCTGCACTATTTTATGTGGGTCCCGCGATCCACACACTCGAGACATTAATCACGTCACAACTGGGGGATACAAACTGGGGTATTGGTCTGGCGGTTTCCAACGTGCAGCGTGCAACACGCCATCACAAGATCGTGTCAGGGAAACATGGGCGGTTAGCGTTGATAGGATAAGTGGGCAAGCAACCGTGTGTCACTAAAACACAACTCCAATTCCTCCATCACTCCACTTCCTCCACTTTCCCACGAGAGATGTAATGAAGGCTTATCGAATTGTATAAATAGGTTCTCCTCCCTATTTCCAAAAACAGAATTGGGAACAACACAGAAAAACCAAGTGTTAATACCATCGTATTCAACACCCAGAGCATGCCTGCAACATTTGCTAGCCTTCTCAAACTTCTGTTAACAAGTCATCAAATATCCTTCACCTTTATACTCTCAACACCTTCTTCACTTTCCTCCCTAAGATCAACCTCACATCCTTCACCTATGACCGAAACAAATATGGAACGACCGTGTCTTCGGTTTAGGCCAGAATTGTACAGATTATCTCTCGAATCAAAAGTGCTCATCGTGTAACACATTTGTTGAAGGTTTAAATTTACTTCTCATCCACACACACCCAAAATTACCAAAACCGGCAGAAGTAGTTTTCTCCCACAAACAATTGGCGACCACAGTGGGAGGTTAATCTCTCGGTTGTGAAGTCGGTTTTTCAATACCAATTTAATTTCTCTGATTTCAAGAATGGTAGATCTTAGGTCCGGATCAGCAACCAACGATGCAGTTAGCATCGACAACACTTCTGGTGGCGCTGATATCCCAATAACTGGTGTTACAGTGCAACCCTCCAGTGCAACCAATGTGTCTCGTGGAATCGCGTCTTCTATCATCAGTACCAGTGGAGCAGGAGCAGATATTCTAGCAGGCGTGACACCTCCCATTACAAGAGCCAGAGCGGCTACAAATCCATGCATTTCCTCAAGCATGACACTTCCGTCCGTTACCAGAACGACTGTTACTCCCCCTTCAGGACGAGGATATGGAGGACCCAGAGGAGGAAAACCTCCTATCACCATGGTGGACTTGATGGAGAGACAAGAAACCCTCGCTAAAGCTCAGGCATACATGGCAACCACTCAGAAGGAGGTACTCGCCTTCCTTAAAACATTAACCGATCGATTACCACAAGAGTCGAGATAGCCTCAAGGGACAACAAGAAATATGTTTAGCACACTTGGAGCAGGTGCCTCAGTTACGCAAGCCTACCTAAATGAAGAGTCTTATGCTGCTGACCACGCAAGAGAAAGTGACGAGCGTCTCAGGGAAAGTATCCAATCATCCAACTTTATTACACGTGAAGATCTGGATAGACTCCTCCAAAATCGTGGCAAAGAAAATCCGATGGACGCGCATCGACACCAGCCTCCATATCCACAAGACGTGCAGCGGATTCCTCTTCCCAGGGGATACACCTTCCCTCAATTCATCCTTTACGATGGTACCGGTAATGCTCGTGAACACGTCTCTCGATTCTTAGAATCCTTAGGAGAACATGAATACAATCACGTTCTCCGCTTGAGGGAATTATCCAAATCACTTACGGGGAGAACCTATACGTGGTACAACAACATCGCACCCGATATCATATCCAATTGGAGTGAGATGGTCAGCGCGTTTTACAAGAAGTACTTCTTTGTATCTGAGCAAGTTACTTTCTCAGACCTGGGGAGAATCTCCCAACGGAACAACGAACATCCAAATGATTTTGTCAAAAGGTTCAGAACACAAGCGTTGGAATTCCATGAACCAAATGTCACAGAACGACAGCTGGTGGAATTATGCATCAACGGGATGATACCTATATATCGCGCCCTTCTGGAAAACTTGGGATTCCAGACGTTCTCAGAGCTCCATGAAGCATCCAAACGTTCGGCCACTATCGCCCCAGCATTATTGGAAAGAACCAGGATCGTTTGGAGCGACGATTCACGAGATAATCGGGGAAACAGGCGCCTCATCAACAAACAATATAATACTGGCCCTTCTGTCAGTGTAGTAAGCGAAGGCGGAAATAGAAAAGCTCCAGCGGTGGCAAAACAACTACCCAAGTGTGCGGCTCAAACGCATAAAGCTTCGCCTCGAAAGGGAACATGCAAAGATCCTGCGCAGAGCACCGAAGACACAGGCTTCCCGTTTCCGATAAATGAAGTAATAGAACTCTTGGAGGCATGGATTCAGGATGATGCTATCAGACTACCTCCTATCAGACGTCCACCAACTGAGAAAGACATGGCAGACCCTAAGTACTGCCGTTATCATAGGTTTGTCCACCACCCAACTAAGGATTACAACAAGATGAAAAAAATCTTCAGGGAAAAGATAGCAGCAGGAGAGCTTCAATTAGTAAATGAAGGAGTTCACAGAGACCCCCTTCCTGTCCGAAGTTGCATGATCTCTGGAAGCTCTGTGCGCAAGACTGTACAATCCATGATGGAACACCTGTGTGAAATCTTGTACCTTTCCAAGGTACAACGTCAAGATATATTCATGGCCCTCAACCGTATTGTGTCAGGCAGGCGCTTGTATCCTATAAAGGAAGTCGTTCTAGTATCTCAAGCCTCCTTGGAAAATAACACCAACAAAGGAAACTGGGGACTTTTGACCGTCGCCCGTCTGAAAGATATCAAGTTCGATAGTGCATTAATCGATGCATCTTCTGAATTCAATATATTTACTATCAAGACCCTGCAAGCTGCGAAAATCTCAAAGCAGGAGGCTACCCGTGGTCCGACTGTGATCAAGAACCCAGCAGGAGAATTTGTGGATGTCTACAGATACATTGACCTTGATGCCAAGATTGGTAACACTCCAACACAAGTTAGATTCCATATAATTAAGGAACATCCTAATTACGACATGATTCTGGGGCGCCCGTGGGTACACAAGGCGCATTCCTTACCAATCTCAGTACCTAGAAGAATCTCCAACAAACCAGCTCCGATGATTTCCAACAAACCTTGGAGACTCGAAGACTGCCTGTTGCTTCCATACCAACAACTCACAGGCATAACACAACTTATTGGTGAAAGCCCTTCGTCCTGCGTCAAGATATTCTGAGCCCAAGTAAGTCTCATTGAACAACCCTCTTTGAAAGTAGTGGATGATTGTCCTGCTAGACCACCGGGGACTGTTTCACCTGACAGGCGGGCCACCACCAAGAGATGTGAATGGAGTTCTGGCCCCTTTAAACGCTTCAGCAAAAGTTTGGAAGCAGTCAAGAACGACACGTGTCATAATCAAGCTTTTATACCAAGTCCAAATCCGTTTCAAATTGGAGATATGGTAGCAAAGGTAACCATGTTCCAAGTTGGAAACATGGCAGTAAGAATAACTGCCCGATCGATATGCTGCGCAAAGGAAGAGGAAATATTCTTAGTGGCAGATGTTATCTTGGGAGGTTACTGCAAGATCATCAATGCAGACGAACTCGAAGGTGTGGTTGTTCACTCACAATGGCATATCACCTCTCTAATTCCCCGGGGAATTCCTCCAACAATTTTCCTTTTCACAATATTTGTAATTCCTTCAAAATGATGGCACTACTGGCCTTCATACTTATTAGGGTTTCAATATTTCCTCAAGAAATAAAGATTTCATTCCTTTTATAATTTCTCATAAAATCACACAAAGTTATGAGTCACCTTCAAACCACCATTACTCAGAAAGAAAACCCTAAACACTCATACCGAATCTTCATACCATCCTGGTGATATGGGAGGAATAAGACATGTAAAAGGGGAGGAAAGAGGTATCCTACATGATCTACTTCAACAGAGCCAGACTCACGTCAAGGGGCACAAGAAGAAAAAATATGCATGTTTCGAAAGCAGCACTGAATAAAACTTTGTTCAAGACAAGTGAGCAAAGGAGAAAACTTCAAACTCAGCCTCCACTGAGTATAAAAAAATATACAAAGAAGAATAACAGGGAAACTCAATTGCTGGTTGCGTATTCATCACTGTTGGGATACACATCTTGTGCCGCTTTCTCCAGAGATGCCTCAACTTCTTTGGGCACAGCAGCTACCGCCCCAACATCTTCAGCATGCGTATCCTCTGCACCTTCTATAGAATCCATTGCAACCGCGGAAATCACGCCAATCACCTTCAGACGTTCAGTCTCATCAGTATCAGGGTCGAGGATTATCACACCACCACGTATTGGGTAATCACACTTCCCATCACCCGCAGGATCTTCGTGTTCAACCCTCCGTCTCTTCAACCGAGCTTCCAACCCTTCAGCTCTCGATCTTACTGGTGCTTGTGACGCCTCGCGTTTCCACTTCGCCCGCAATGCTTCTTCATGTCTTTGTTTCTCCTCTATATCGATTGCAACTGAAAGAGCACGGAGCCGCCCCATGACAATGGTTAAATGCAAGACAGACATTCCCTATATGGCATGTCCGACTTCACGAAGTGGCAAATCAATTTTAGCCATCACCTCTTCATGTGCGTTAGCTTCTGGTTTATCAACTTCAAAACTTTTTTCTGAAGAAGCTGCAGAGTGATCATCACCAACTCCTTTCATGATGTACTGCAAAAAAGAGAGGAAGATGAGTTACGGCGGCACATAAAAAATATTCTAATCACAACTATCGCCGATCGATTAAGAAATCAATGTGTGAAGCAATACCTGAGATGTTAAAGAAGATCGCCTAAAGAGAAGAATACAGAAAACTTCTTTATATGCTTCACGATCCAACAAGATCCCCAGGAGAAAAGAAGTCCGCCTTGCCGCTTTCTGAGGCTGTTGAGTCGGGATTGTGATCAACAATGCTTATCGAATGCACGATGCATTCTAGTCATATGAGAAGGCACAGAAAGAGGAAGGCCAAGGTGGATCGACCCATCAAGTTGTACTTCCCTATCCGAGCTTTACCGTTGGAAGGATCAACTCAACCGGCTCCAAGGCGTTTAGCACAAGTGACATACCTTCTCCCACACGGTAAACATTTATTTTACTCCGGCTTTAATTATTTTTGTATGCAAATTGTCACCATCTCATGCCTACCATACAATAGTGTAACCATTGCATGCTAGGCAGGGGACTTAATGTTGATGGTGGAATTATGTTCAGGGGTAAAATTGTAAAAGCCAATTTTTGTAAGCTGACGTCCTGCAAAGGATAAAGCCTTCAGGCGATGAATACTTCTCGCCATATTAATTCATTGGATCATGTGCAACCATCCCTGAGAATTAAAACCTACCCAGAACGGAGCATGTAGCAACCATCCCGACGGAGCATGTGGCAACCATCCCGGTTTTCTGTAGGTATACATCATTACTATTAATGCTTTAATTAAAGACTTGTGTTCGACATGCAAACACACGTAGGCTACCAGGCGGCAGGTTATACTAGCCCCATAGAACGCATACAAGATTACCCATGTTAGTCTCACTTACTGAAAACAAACCCAAAAATATATCTCTTCCGTCCAACTTCACAAGCATAGATGGAGGGTGTAGATATAGATTCAGGGGGTCCTGAGCATGCTACCATGATCACCTCAGACCCACCTTCATACATGACTGAACGGTCAAGACAAACTATAGTTGGTCCTTCCAAAACGTGCGCTCAAAGTGAGCATGACGCACGGCTAGGGTTCCTTTTAATCGTGAACGTCCAACTTCGCAGGCATAGTTGGACGAATTAGATTATACCCTAAAACAAGTAGTGAAGTGATGGTACACCATTGGCGGGCCCACTTTATACCTACATGACCGACTACCTCATAGGCAAGCCGTGGTGCAAGAAACGATTGCCCAAACAAGGCTAGATTAACGCCTTATGCAGGTTGAGAAGATCCAAAACGATCACGACCATCCGACTTCGCAGGCATAGTTGGATGGCTTAGATTGCGCCTAGGGTCATAAAGCAAGCATGTACATGTTCACTGTCGACCCAAGATATTGCATACATGGTCGGTCTCCCCAAAGGAGGCGCATGCAACCCAAAACTGATCGCCCAAAGTGGCCGGTCCAAAACCCTAATTAGGGTTTGCGGCGCAGAAATATCTCGAGCGTCCATCTTCACAGGCTTGGATGAAAGGCAAAGATGAAGACTTAGAAGGAACCGAGCATGCTAGCATGACCGCTGTGGGCCCGACTTCACGTTTAGCTGATCGTCCAAGACCGGTAGTGGTCAAGTTCCTCGGTTCGCGTGCCCAAAGTTGACATGTCACGGCCCATCCATAAGTTCTAATCTCGACCACTCGTCTTTTCCACCTGAGTCGAGTGGCTTAGATTAAATCTTTGTGAGTCAAGCAGGCATGGGCGTGAACACCATTGTACCACCTCCATGCAGCGCCAATCGGTTCCTCCATATAAACTCCCTTAGCATGCAAACGTTTGGGTTGAAAGAGGCAGCACGCGCGCCTCCCATCCAACGATCGCAGGTAGGGTTGCAAACCATCTCGTACGTCCAACATTGCAAGCTTGGACGAATGACTTAGGGTGCGAATCAACCAGAAAACAAGGTATCATCATGATCACCATCCGTCACTCTTCTTCACAGGGTAACCGACCAAGCATGGCATATCTATACAACCTCCAAACGGTCACCTAAAGATGGCTGCATGCGATGTTATACCAAGTTCACGGTTCACCCTGCACTATTTTCTGTGGGTCCCGTGATCCACACACTCAAGACATTAATCACGTCACAACTGGGGGATACAAACTGGGGTATTGGTCTGGCGGTTTACAGCGTGCAGCGTGCAACACGCCATCACAAGATCGTGTCAGGGAAACATGTGCGGTTAGCGATGATAGGATAAGTGGGCAAGCAACCGTGTGGCACTAACACACAACTTCACTTCCTCCATCACTCCACTTCCTCCACTTTCCCACGAGAGACGTAATGAAGGCTTATCGACTTGTATCAATAGGTTCTCCTCCCTATTTCCAAAAACAGAAGTGGGAACAACGTAGAAAAACCAAGTGTTAATACCATCGTATTCAACACCCAGAGCCTGCCTGCAACATTTTCTAGCCTTCTCAACCTTCTGTTAACAAGTCATCAAATAACCTTCACCTTCATACTCTCAACACCTTCTTCGCTTCCCTCTCTAAGATCAACCTCACATCCTTCACCTGTGACCGAAACAAATCTGGAACGGCCGTGTCTTCGGTTTAGGCCAGAATTGTACAGATTATCTCTCGAATCAAAAGTGCTCAACGTGCAGCACATTTGTTGAAGGTTTAAATTCACTTCTCATCCACACACACCCAAAATTACCTAAACAGGCAGAAGTAGTTTTCTCCCACAAACAGACAGGTCTAATATTCTTTCAAAAATAAAGTCCCATGACATTGTCGTCTTGCGAAGAAATCGCAGGACGTCTTTACACTTTCATGTAAAAACCCATTGATCTCGTCTTATCTTTTTTTCTTGTATTATTGTCTATTCAGGATTGTCGCACAAATATGACAAGCCTGGATACTCCCGTGAGTAAAAAGCCTCATGACATTTGCGTCTTAAGACACTATCATCTCCCTAATGGAGGGTGCCGCCCTTATCTTCCCCCTGGTTTCCCCTTCAAGGAGATGTACTTCTGCCATACAAGACTATATCCTCCCATCCGGTCTTGAGAACAACCAGTTTTTTTCGCAACCTCTTATCCATTTTGCTTATATGGCTTATGGTTACGAGACTGCACCCTAAGTGGGTTTTTCTTCGGGCCGAGTGCATCATAGTCAAGACTTGCCAAGAATGTCCAGGGTAGTTTCATACGCCCCGGGCACTCTTATATCAACCGTGTACCTCGGCGCCTTGATCATACTATGCACTCCTTAGGAGAGTCCTTATTATCTTAGTCGCCCAACTCAAGTCATATGCTTAAGTTGAGAATCCAATGTGCCTCTCCTGGATGGGCTTTATTGACCACAAATCTCCATGACTCAGGTTCCAATAGCAGTGTAACCTTATCGCTGAGCCATGAAAGAGGTACCCCCTCCTATGACGTACTTTAGGTTGTCATTTTCCTCTTGCAAAATTTTATTCGCGAACTAGGGTGTACGCTATTAAGGTTTGCCCCATTCTTGATTTTAGATTTTTATGGATCTTAGATCGTCTCTTGCGAAAGTTTCGCATATTTCATTTTGCTTGATAATTATTCTGTTTCTTCATCTGCATTTTAGCTCTGTTGTAATTCCTCAATCTCATTTTTGTCATTAAGTACAATATTTTTTTGAAATTTTTTGCAACAAATCAATCATAAATCTCTTTCTCAATAATTTTTTCGTTTCACAGTTTAATTTTTTTACCTTTATTGTTTTATGCCTCTGCATTTTTGTTGTCTTTTGCTACTTTCTTACCTTCTGTAGCATTTTTTCCACTTGTCATTTTTAGCAAGCATTGACTTCGCAGCATTCCTTCTTCTCTCTATTCTATTGAATCAACCATCAATCTCTCACTTCTTTGTCTTTCTTTGACGTGGTACCTCCAATTCTCCTTCTTTGCAGTTCGTTCTTCGCAGGACTCTACATCAATCTCATAACATTTCTTTCCTTCAATCCAATCTCCCTTTATGACTCCAATACCACTGGGATGAGGAAACTTGATGCACTGGTGGAAAGTTGATGCCACACCTAGAATCCCATGCAGCTAAGGTCGGCCAATTAAGGCGTTATATGGCGATTCTACATCGACAATACAGAATAGAATCTTAGAAGATATCCCTTTCAATGGAATTCGCATTGTGATTTCCCCTTTAGGCTTATTGGAAGTACCATTAAAACCATAAATTTTGTAAGTTGAAGGTATTATATCCTCATCTCTGCCTCCCATAGTCTTATAGGTATGATAGAATAAGATATCCACAGAACTCCCAATATCAATTAAAACTATATTGATTGCCCATGTATCTTCAGCTTCATCATCCTCATCTTCATATTCATCTTCTTTTTGTTTCCGGTTTATCTCTAGTCTCACTACTAATGGGTTTTCATGCATTTCGCCAGCCTCGGGTACTTCTTCTGCAGTGAAGGAGATGGTTTGTTTTTGCCATCCTTTTAATGGCGAGATTTTCGCTATATTCATTATTTCTCTCCCATCAACATCTCTCGCGAAAACTATACTTATAACATTGTCATGAAAGTCTTCAATTGTTTTGTACGAGTGCACAATAGAGTTACAAAATAGATTTTTTGCCTTCGCACCAACTTTTATTACAAATGTTTCTCTTTCCTTTGTTGTATGAGCTCTGCGAATTTCTGGTGGAGGTGGTAATGGTTGAGATTAAGGTTTCCCTAGTAGAAAATAATTTAATTTTCCCTGATCAATCATTCTGAGGATGATTCTCTTTATATTTATGCATTCATTTGTTGAATGTCCATGGAAGTGGTGATAAAAGCAAAATTCATGACTTCTATGGCTTGGAGGTGGTTCACTTCCCATGTTCCATGGCGCTGGTATATTTTCCATTAAAATTATTGCTTCCCATATTTTCTCCACACTAGCATTCAGAGGTGGCAGTTTGATTTCTTCCTATATTATCTTATGATTACCTTGGCTTCTGTGATAATTTTGCCTTTGACCTCCATATGTTTCTTGCGGCTGGTCAAGTCTTGGAACTTTATTGTTTTCACCTCGGCTATAGAAGGTTTTTTATCTCTCAAATTATTCTTGGTCACGACTTCCCATAGCTACTAGCTTCTGTTGATTATTTCCCATAATCTTTTCTTGGTGTGTCTGCAAAGTGCTCGCCACTGTGTTTATCAATTTTGGTAGTAAGCTTGCATTCGCTGCTGCCGAACTTGTGTTCGCAACTGGGTATGACTCCATCTCATTTTGTTTTTCTTCAAGAGCAATATACTCCTCATGTAGTTCTCGCAACTCAAGTCATTGTGATTGTATTCTTGATTCTGAAAATTTGAATGTATTGAAGATTGATTGCAAACATTGCGTTTATGAATGATAAAATGAGATATCACTCATCCACTCGACCAGCCATTTCGCTACATATTGTTTTCCATCTTATGGTTAGATGCTTCAAAGTTTCACCAATCCTCTTCTTTAACCCAAATACATCTTCAATACCAGGTCGCGAAGAGTTGTTACTTATATATGCTCCTAAGAATGTAGTCTGCAAATGGTTGAAAGATATTATTGTATTCTTGGGAAAACCTTCAAAACATTTCAGAGCTTCCCCTGTTAAACTAAATGCGAAATACTTGCATAATACGGCATCATGATTTTACCACTGTAGCATACACCTCACATACGCCTTGATGTGTTGAATTGCACAAGTTGTTCTGTCAAAAATGCTAGTTAATGCAGACAAATTGCACTTTGGGGGTATTCCTCCTAATTGTACTTCTTGTGTGAATGGAGTCTTCGCAGCTTCTTTTATGGCTTCATCCAACCGCCTTCTGCCTCCCTCTCTTCTGTTAGTTAGCAATCCTCTCATCTCCGCCAATTATCTTAAGATTTGTTCATTTACACCAGGCGCTGATTCCATTGGTCTTTTTAATTCTGCTTCTCTTCTCCCGCGTTCTTGCCTCTTTTGTCTTGCGAAATATTGATTTTCTCCTTCATCCTCCTCATATTTCCCTCCTCTGCGATATTCTCTTTCATGAATTCGCACATGATTGTACCTCTCATTTTCTCCTCTGTGATTTTTGTCATTTCTTATCAATTCTGTTTGTTGTCTTTCAGCTCTCCTTTGTGCCCTATCATACTCTTCATTGATGTTAACATTGTTGCGATTTTGTTCGCGTCTTCTTTCTCAATTGTCATGATTGTTCTGGCGTATTGCTTCTTGGAGCTCTCTTTCCTCCATTTCTGCTCTCAATATTTCTCTTTCGCAAGCTAGACGTGCTTGTTCAGCGTAATGCCTCTCGATTTCATCTTTAATTTCTTGTTGATTTCTTTGAGTTTATCTCTCATGTAGTATTCTCCTTCCTTATTCCTGATTTTCTTCGCCATCTTGATTATTTCGTTCCCGACGTCGTTCATTCCCCTGATTCCAGTTTTTTTGTCCATCTTGGAGAATTTCACCCCGTGGGATGTAACGATCTTCAATTATTTCTATCCTTTCGATACATTCTCCATCTGGATTTTGTAATTCCTCTGGAATGTTTTCATTAGCCCTTACTACGGGTTAATTTCTTCTTCTTTCCATTATAGTTGATCTTCAACTTGATCTTGTAGTACTCTTTGACCTTTTATTCTGTAATCTTATGTTTTCCATCCTCAACTCATGATTTTGCCTTGTCAGATTTGTACGCTCTTCTGACTCTAATCTTCTTTCTTCATGTATTCTTTGTCTCAATGCCTCTAACGCCTCAACCCCCTCATTTCCATGAATTATTCCTCCAACTGCTTCCTGATCTTCCTATATTCGTCTATCGTTTCTTAATTGTTGCTCCTCTTCCGCTTCATCTGTTGAATCTGACTTCCATGTATGTACACTCACTCTGTCATAGTCTACAATTCTATTTTGCGCTGGCATACGCTGAATTGGTTATTGAATTTGATTTTCTCCATTGTTTCTTGTATTCATTCTTGATGATTCCCTAATTTCATTTCTCCCTTCTCCAGCAAGTCTCTTACTCCTTCTAATAATTTTTGGTTGTCTTGAAGCATTTTTCCTTCTAGCCATATCTTCAATCTCAATGAATTATTAAAAATTATATGAAACTTTTCACTAACTATTCCAATTTTTTCCAAATCACAATACTAATATTCACGCTGAGAACAACATCAATCCCTGTTTTCAGCGCCATTATGTAGTTGCAGGAAATCCCACAATACATCCCTCACAAGAATTCATAATAATCAACACATCTTTATGATCAAGAACAACACTTTTTATTAATTGATTCTAGAAATGTTACATGAAAGAAATGAAATCATTAATACAAATGTTGTTTTGGACTTTCTCTCTCCTCAAAACTTTCTCAACACTCCAAAATTAATCTCTCCTTCCTTACGCCTATTCAACTCTTTATATAGGGTATTACATAGTGGATGATAGCTAACCTGTCCTTTAATTTAGGATCTGGCTTGCGGTATTTCGCAAGCTTACAAATGTACAATTTCGCAAACATCCTAAGTCTCGCTAAATCTTCACACCTTTCTCATGTTTACGCTATCGTCATTCATGTAACTGTTTTGCGATGTCTTCGCAACATTGCTAATGTGATTTTCGCTAGTTTGTCGTTGTTGCGATATTCTGATCCTACAGTAGTTGAACCCCAATCAATCTCACACTGATCTAAGGTACAATTATGCTCCTACGCCCCCGATCCTAACAGGATACTGCGCACTTGATTCCCTTAGATGATCTCACCCACAACCAAGAGCTTTTACGACCCAAAGTCGAAGACTTTAGCAAACAAATCTGTCTCACACAGAAAAATCTACAAGATAGATAAATTCGTCTTCCACGAACAAACCTATGAGTTTTGTTCCGTCTTTTGATAAATCAAGGTGAACAGGAACCAATCAATAAAACCAGACTTATATTCCCGAAGAACAGCTCAGTTTTATCAATCACCTCACAATAGTCTTAATCGACGCAGCAAAAAAGATATTGTGGAATCACAAACGATGAGACAAAGATGTTTGTGATTACTTTTATATCTTGCCTATCAGAGATAGAAATCTCAAGCCAATTATTACAATTGTACTCGTACGATAGAAACAACAAGATCAGATCATACAATTACAAGAAAAGTAGGCAAATATGAACTTGGCTAAAACGAAAGCTTTACCAACACATATTTTGAGAAATAGATAAGCGAGATATACTCAGCTCGAAATGTCACATGTGTATATCTTTAGTCTATATAGTAAAACGACTTTTGTCTCAAGATAGGAGATAGAGTAGATAAAATTTTGAGTGATAGATAAGTTCAAGTCTCCCCATACCTTTTAGATGATGAAGATCCACTGGTTCCTTGAGTAGTCCTTCGTCTTGTATGATGATTTCCAAGGAGTTCTTGAGCTCAACTACACTTTCTATCATAGTCCGAGACCTTAGATATAATAGACAAGAAATCAAGACTTTATAGTTTTGATCACTAACATTGACAAACATGCTTGATATATCAACGCATGTGAGTTCGACTGAGCAATGCTCTAACAATCACAATACATAATCTTCATGATTATATATTGTGTATTGTTACCATGAGATAGTTCTATTGTTTTATAGTAACACGATCTCATGAGAGACTTTTAATTATTGGTTCTTAACTCATATCTCCTTGTAGGGTTTATAAAATCCAATAAATCCTTATCTCTGGAATAAGGTCACTCTTGTTGTTCTTTCGAGAATGACATCCTATAGGGGAGAGTTCTTAAATGAACTTGTGATTAATTGATATATCTTTAAGGTGAGAAGCGGTTGTGGAACATGTAGGAGATAACTTGTATCTTAATTAACTCCTTGATGAAGTCACTAAGTTTCGACTCTGTGATATCATCTAAATAAGTTGATATGTTTTTTATTTTGGTCAAGAAGTTCCTCTATGAAAATTTGATTAGGATCCCACCAGTTTTCATACCTTTGCCAATTTATATTGACAAAAAGGGGGAGAATTATTGTAGTTGACACTACATATACATATGGTTTATAGATAATTATGTAAGGGGGAGTGGTTTTCATATCAAGATGAAGTATTGACTAAGGGGGAGTGATATATATCACCGTAGTATTATTATCAAAGTTATGATACAATTGAACTTTGATGTTGTGTAATAATACTATGATGGATCTTCAACAAGTATAGGATGAAACAAACGCATAGTTGAAGAACCAAGAAAATCAAGCATGATGGGTTTTGGAGCTGTAATGTTTTTATTTGTTTAAATCCATATGTAAAATGGTTTTGTCACTAAAATTTACAAAGGGGGAGATTGTTAGAGCATTGTTTGGTTGAACCCACTAGAGTTGTTATGTCAAGCTAGTATTCAAATTTAGTTGCCAAAACGCATTCTTGATTTAGTACTATAGATAGTTTCGGACTAGATTAGGTCTAAGAAGTTGAATCGAAGCTATCCTTAAAGGATGAAGATTAAAGATTGAAGACTACAAGCAGACATCAACAAGGACTTTATCAACAAAGGTATGTGATTGATTTCATTTGGATTCTTGTTCAATTCTACCTTTATAATCTATCGAGATAAATTCCCACTCTATGGAACAATTCCTATGACGGTAGATGTACATTTATGTATATATACTTGAGGTTATTTGATTCATGACTTTGGTAACAATAACCTTTATCCCTATAAAGGATCTCATGTTATATTGAATGATCTTACGAATCTAACGAGCCAAGAATCACTCAATTCCGAGTTATAACGATGAAGTTATGAGTGATTTAAGTTCATTAGTAGGAAACAATCCATGGGTTGTTTGTAACGGTCCGCGAACGTGGGCCCAATACGTGACTAAAACGGATTTTTGGTCAATTTGGTGATGTTACTTATCTAGGCAAGTTAGCTATTACTCCAAACATCTTTGATTACCATATTAAAGTGTTTGTGATTCCTTCCTAATTTAATTTGTGATTTATTCACATAAATACAATATTTGCTAATTAATTAATTATTTTGGCAAGAGTTGTAACTTAGGAAAGACTCCCAAAATTAAGAGAGTCCTGAAAAAGGAAAATAGCTATGCTTATCTTTCAAGCTACCTTTCACTATAAATAAAGGGTTCATGAGTCTACACGTTTTTCATCCCCTTTTGGAAAATTGGTGTTAGCTTCATAAGATTGTTTTCTATGTCTTCTGTTCTTTGTGAACAATAGTGAGATAAAAGTATTTTTACGGGGGATCACAAAGCCAAGCTGAATCTAATCTTTGTAATTGATTATACAACTTGTAATCTAGGTTTTTCACCTCTTGTCTATTCTAAGGTTTTCTCTTCTGATATAAAACCATTCAAGAGTTTTTTATCATAAACCCTATATTATTGAGCATCTTGTAAAAATCCTTAAGAAGTTTTAAACTAGATATCTCTAGATTTATCTAGTTGTTCTTGTTGTAGTATTATCAGGGTTTTCTTAACTTGGAAATCGATATTTGGAATCACCCAAGTTCACTTACGAAAATCATGTTCACGGACTTCTTGTGAGTATGCATACTAATTGTAAGTTAAAACCCTAATCTACAAGATTTCCAAAAACTTGATTTATATCTAAAGGGAAATCAAACCGGTGTTTTCTTCAAACAAAATATCGAATCGTATCAATTGTGTTGTTGTATCTTCTAAAGATAACCTTGGGTTCTGATAGAAGATTTGCGTGAAGAATTCATAAAGAGAATCAGTTTTCTTCTAGGAGTTCTATAAGAATACAGCTGAAGAAGGTATTACATCTAGTCCGAATAGGTAGTAGGAAATTGGTGTAACAGCTTATAATCAGTGTGTGTTTATTCCGGACTAGGTCCCGGGGTTTTTATTCATTTGCGATTTCCTCGTTAACAAAATTTCTGGTGTCTGTGTTATTTCATTTTTCGCATTATATTGTTTATATTTATAATTGAAATAATACAGGTTGTACGTTAATCAATCATAGTTGTTAAATCCGTCCTTGTTTGTTGGATAAGACTTGATTGATCTTGAACAATTGTTTTTGTTATTTTCACATTGTTAGACCAGTTCGGACTAACCCTGTTTCAAGTGGACACCGTGTTGAAATATTACTTTAGTGATTGTTTCTTAAAGAGGTTTATACACGGTGGATATTGAATAGGTTCTGATTAACACAAAAGCTTGTTTCAAGAAACTTCACACTAAAATCAGGTTTACGGACTTGCTTCTGTTTAACTATTGATTGTGTTGAGAAGGAGATAAATATCTTTAATATTATTTCTCAATTGAGTTTTTATTCTTGAGATTATATTGAAGTTTGTTCCATACAGATTGCAAAACGAAATATAGGGTGTGGTTGTTAGACCCCTGCTTTTTCAGAAGTACGGAGCTATAACCACAACATCATCCTTCCACTTGAGGGAAGTGATATTTGACTTGAACTGTTTCATTCCGTAACGTATCTTTCAAGTCGTTCATATTGAAAACATAAAACTGCGAAGCGTGAACACTCTAGATAGACATAGTATTAAGGAATACAATATGAGGTTTATTGCTTAACCATTAAACTTTGTATATAAGACATCAACATAATCGTATGAATGTTATTGTGATTATGTATGGGTATGATGTGAGGATTTCATCCTAGGAAACAATGTTTTTACATGTGTTTTAAGGAAGTAAGTTCATGATATGTGTTGTGAACCAGAAAGGATATCGCCAGGCGTTATTGGGTCTGTTCTTCATTGCATATCTTATGAACGACCAATATATGTGATTAGTATAACCGCTCATGAATTGTTTGTGTTCTTGGTAAAACTATTAACATGAGGCCTGACTTATGTATTGGTGTTGATGGTGGTTTTTAGACAAAGGGTAAAATTGTGAAACCCCGAATAACCTAATGTCACCAGTGGAACATTTATTAGAACATTTAATGCATGTAGTCAGTAATTAATGGGGGGTATTTTTTTCAAATTAGGGTTACAACGAGCGAAACCCTAATTCCCCTCTGTGCCAATGGAAAGTCATGATAGCCAAACCTAGCCCAAGCTAGATGCGCCATGACAAACACACTCTTCCTTGGCCCTAGCTATGCTTGTCACACCAACCGCGCCAAAGCATGGAAAATATTCTATCCGCACCATTGTGCCAACGAAAAATCATGCCAGCCACACCCAAGGCGCCAAAACATGCCAACCATGCTAGCCGCACCTCTGTGCCAATGGAAAATCATGTCAGCCACACCTAGCCCAAACTAGCCGCGCCATGCCAAACGTACTCTGCCTTGGCCCTAGCTATGCTAGTCACACCAAACCGCGTCAAAGCATGCCAAATATGCTAGCCGCACCCCTGTGCCAACGGAAAATCATGCCAGCCACACCAAACGCGCCAAAGCATGTCAACCATGCTAGACGCACCTCTATGCCAATGGCAAATCATGCCAGCCACACCTAGCCCAAGCTATCCGTGCCATGCCAAACATACTTTTCCTTGGCCCTATCTATGCTACCACTTTCCTTACCAAGCCGATATGCCATTGGCACATGCCAAAGTAGCGCCCGCGCCCTTGGATTGCAAACCGTGAAACCTAGGCCAATATGGTTGTGCACATGCCAACACGCACCGCTAGCCACTTTCCAAGCCGCTATGCCATTGGCACATGCCAAAGTAGCTCCCGCGCCCTAGGCTTGCAAACCGTGCAACCTAGGCCAATAGGGCCGTGCGTGCCATTGGCACATGCCAACACGCACCGCTAGCCACTTTCCAAGCCGCTATGTCATTGGCACATGCCAAAGTAGTGCCCGCGCCCTAGGCTTGCAAACCCTGTAACCTAGGCCCAAGTGGACGTGCGTGCCATTGGCACATGCCAACACGCACCACTAGCAGCTTTCCTTACCAAGCCGTTATTCCATTGGAACATGCCACACGCTCCCCTAGCAGCTTTGGCATTGCCACTTGAACTCAATGTGCAACCCGCTACCAAGGCATTTCGCACATGTCATACGCTCCCCTAGCAGCTTTGGCATTGGCACTTGCACTCAAAGTGCAACCCGCGACCAAGGCATTTCGCACATGCCACACGCTCTCCTAGCAGCTTTGGAATTTCCACTTGTACTCAAAGTGCAACCCGCGGCCAAGGCATCCCGCACATGCCATTGGCACATGCCACACGCTCCCCTAGAATCTTTGGCATTGCCACTTACACTCAAAGTGTAACTTGCGGTCAAGGAATTCCGCACATACCATTGGCACATGCTACACGCTCCCCTAGCAGCTTGGCATTGCCACTTGGACCCAAAGTGCAACCAACTCTCGAGACATCAACACAAACTGGGGGATGCTTTCTCAGGGTTTTGGTTTGGCGGTCACAGCATACAGCGTACACTACGCTCGTATTAAGAAAGCGTGAAAAGGAATAAAAGCGGTCAATTAAATGTGGAAATAAAGGTGAAAACGTTTTCACTCTTAAACACGCCGGTTACAACCTCCTCATATTTAACTACCCTTTATTTTCCTTCCTTAACGAGTCCAGGGTATGTTTCAATCTCAACTTGTATAAATAGGTCTCACCTATTTCTACCAGACGACAAGTCTCGGTCAGGAGATATACAACACTCTCAGAAAGGCAACTTTGCAAGCTCTCCCAAAAAGCTTCCATCTCTTGCAAGCTTCCTAAGCTTCCACTTTTCTGATACAAGTCGAGACGCTACCTTTCCAGAACTATTCTGGTCTCAACACCTTTCTTTGCTTCCCTCCCCAAATCAACCCTTCTCCTCCACTTTTTGACCGAAGCAAGTCTGGAATGGCCATTTCTTGGTTTAGGCCGGACTTGTACAGATTGATATCTCGAACCTAAAAAGTGCTCAACGTGCAGCACATTTGTTTAGGATTTAAACCAGTTTTTCACTCACCTACCGAATTTACCGAAATCGGCAGAAACGATTTTTACCCATAAATAATTGGCGACCACAGCGGTAGGATTGAGCTATCGGTTACAATACCAATTTTCGACCGTCGATATCGTTCTTCGACCTAGAATGTCAAGATGGTAGGGGAAGATGACTCACTACAACTCAACTACCAGGCAACCCGGTTACCAGCCGCAAAGACTACACGAGAAAACTGGGGACTCGCTAAAGATGCTACCAGCGACTGGGGACTTGCTAACAATGCTACCCGAAAGGCCGGCCTTCACATGAAAGGATATTGCTTGCAGCAAAGGATTAATAAAGTTGAGTAAGTCTAAGTCAGACAAGATATACGATCTGTTTTTGGGTTCTTAATAAAACCGTCATACTATTGCTTCTTGTGCCGATTGCTAGCACACACTTTCATAAAAGCAATATTCCTTTCAGAAAGCATAATCAGAGTTATATTATCAAAACCATTCATCCCAAAAATAATCTAATATCCTCAAAATCTACCAGATGTCTATCAAAATCGGTCGAACTTTAAACCAGACATCCAATATGTCTTTCAAAAAAAAAAAAACCTAGATGAAAGTTTAGAAAAACAGAGAAACATTCAAGGAAAATCATCCAACAGAGGTCTGCTCTTCTTGGAGAAATTGACCTTTGCATCTTCAAAAGCCGTTATTTTTGTAGTCAACATCTTGGAAAGATTTTCGAGTTCTACCTCCTGTCGTGCAATCTCCTCTGCAGAAAGGCTTTCGAATGCTACATTTTTCAACTTCTGGATCTCAGCAAGGCCTTCGAAAAACCACGAAGCGTTGAATTCCTTTTCTACACACACGTCGCGATGGTGATCCCAGTCGGCAATGACGTCTTCAGAAACGGTTTGGCCAGTCACCTCACGCATGTCCTCGATAGAAGATAAATCCTCTTCCACACGCTTAACTAGCGCAAATCGACTAGTGATCTTCTTGGTTGTGGCCATATGTCCATACTTCTCCCAGATTCTGGTGTACAACGCCTCATACTTATCCAGCACGCTAAAACCACCAACCAGCACATGACATGGGTAAGGAGCCAAGTACGGGGGATCGAAAATGGCACCTGCAACTGGACCCGCGACTTGCAAAGGATATTTTTCCATGTCTACGCTAGAAACCATCAGGGAATCATCCACCGTTCGAACTACATCTGTGCCCAGCAATTGGCCAACTTCCATCTCCAAGTCACCGGCAGCGGTCGCTGTCACCAAAGGCAAGTTTACATGTGGCTCCTCCCCAGAATCGTCTTCCGAACCGGATTTCTCCTGCAAACTTGAGTTAGACATTTTTCAAAAAAAAAACGGAGGAAGAAAGAAAAGAAGCGTGAAACTCACCGAACCACTTCCTGAAAAAGAACCAGTGTTGTTGTCAGAAGAATCACTCTCACTTGTCGAACTTTCTTCTTTCTCTGGCTCATTACCGTTATGAGAAGGCTCAGTACTGCCGGAATTCTTCGAAGTAATTTCCGTCTCTTGGCAACGTGCAAGAACAGCGAAAGCATTAACACTACCGAAGCCCTGGTAGAAACAAGACACATGTTTTCAGCAGAAATTCACATATTTTGAGACAAACCAACAAGGAGGCAACACATACCTGGTTATTGGAAGAACTGAAAGACACGAGAGCTGCAGGAGGATCTTTTGAAACCGCCCGAAACCCGCCATCACGATTCTTCTTTCTATGTTCCTTTTCCTGGGGACTTTCCGAGTTTCTAGGTAACTTTCGCTTGAGATCTCTCAACATTGGATACTTCTTCAAAACTGCTGGGGAAGGTTTACAACGAACATTCTCTACCACGTTATTTACAAATCATGGATCACAAGGCACTCATCGTACTAGAACTCATTATAACCAAAAGTCGTCAAAGTTACTCTTCCCGTTTGTAAGAAGAGAAGGCGGATACCCGTCTCAAGGGCATTGGCATTGAGGGAGGCACGCAATGAATCCTTAGGAACCACCAGCTGGTAAGAAAGAGGCACACCTTGATCGAAACCCATGTGACGAGCGGCACGGTCAATATTGTAAGCAGCTATTCAGAAAGATCCCATAAAGAAGGACGGCATATAACTAGACAGACAGCTTTGAATAAACAAGTTTTCACCAACACTTAAACTGCCGTCAGAAGGAAAAGTCATGTTCGGAGTAGAAGCAAAGGTGTTAATTTGAGTCACAGACCTATGGAATGGCTCCCATGGGCTAAAACGGATTTCATGCGACTTATCGAGAAGACTAACCAAGCTCATACAAACTCTTGGGCGCATGTTCACCCATCGAAGAATTCGGGAGACTCCCTAACTCGCGGGAATCAAAGGCAACGGTTTCAGAGCTAGCGTACTTCTCGAAGTGCTCCCATAACCAGGCTTGCAGAAAAGCAACATGCACATATGAATCCACTTTCATGAAACCATTCGAAACTCGCATGTTCGCAACTAGGTGGTCCAGATTCATATACATGGAACCAAGGAATAGCTTTCCAATGGGAAGAACTTCACCTTTTGCCAACTTTACAGTAATCACTAGCAACTTTGGTCTTATTTCCTTCTTGCCAGAACCGTCAACAAAAATGTCTCTAGACAACCAGAGAGCCAAAAATGCTGCAACGTGAAGATCACTTCTTTTATGTTTAGGTTCCAGCTTATCCGGAAACCATTGAGATATTCACCATCCGTAAAAGAACCTTTCATCCTCTTTCCGGACAGAATCCTTTGACTCCACAGTGGAGTCTTTTCGGGCGAAATCTCGCAACTTAGCGGCAAGGTCATCCTGCATCTTCTCCTCATCTTCAGACAATTGGATGTTAAGATTCCCAGTTACCGGAAGATTCGGGAAGAGAGCCACACTCTCCAAGGAGAAAGTTATTTCACCCCATATACATATGATCGTATGAGTGTCCAAACACCATCTAGAGATGAAACAACCAAGCCCGGGATATCCTTCCTAATCTAGAGACTTACTGAAGATCTGACAGCATCAATAATATGCGCTCGAGTCAAGTTGGTATTTATGTGCTCCTTACTCACCATGAACTCAACCCATCTATCAAAAGAACGCAATGGGATTTGACACATCCTGAAATCAATGTTGGAAGAAGAATATACCCCTTTATGAAAACAAAACCGTATGGTGTTCTCTGGGCGAACCGAACGTGTCTTCTTTTCATCTTTACCTCCGGTTAACAAAATTGGCACAAAACCTGGATGATTCTTCCGAGAAGGGGCGAAGGGTTTGTCAAAGAATTCATCATCCGTGTTTGGTTTGGAATTATCAACATCCTTCGATGAAGCGAAACTTTGTTCAGGTAACATCTTCTCAGATTTCTTCATAATAATTTGGTAACAAGATATCTGCACAAAACAAAACGGAGAAAGAAGAAATTATCTCCCTGACACATAACCGCACCCAACAAAAGGAAAGCATGGAAAAAAAAAGTATTCTCTACGGGTTCAAAACTGCACGCGCAATATTTTCTTCAGGTCCGAAATTCATATATGCAATACTTCCTATGGGTTTGAAATCATATGAAGCACATATACAGTATTTTCTTCGGGATTCATATACAGTATTCTTCTTCGGGATTCATGTACAGTATTCTTCTTCGGGATTCATATACAGTATTCTTCTTCGGGTTCAAAATTATATACGCAGTATTTTCTACGGGCTCGAATGCATCTATAGTTTCCTTCTTCGAGTTCAAAATTATATATATGCAGCATTTTTCTACGGGTTCAAATCATATATGCAGTATTCTCCTTGGGTGCATATATACAATATCTTCTACGAGAAGCACGCCAAGAAATCATATGTGCAATATCATTGCAAGGATTATAAGAGAAAACGTCTACTGTTAGGGTTTGCACCTACATGAAAAAGGAAACAAGAGAAGTATTGGAATACATACTTCAAAGCCGGTTTTTCTTTGTGACTCTGCCGCTAGCGTGAAAGGATGAAAGAACAAAGTGCAAGATGAGATAAAGGGATTTTATATATAGGCGTGAAGATTCCGAAATAGGGAAGGATTTCCCTTTACCAAAATCATGCGTATAAGGAACGGACCCACAAGGACGCCCAACTTCCCAATGTCGCCCGAGTTGCATCGGTCCCACGAATTGCGCCAACTTTCCAGTACTTCCCAAGTCGCGCCAGCTATCACGCTTAGCTTCCCCACCTTGTGCCGGTCCCACCAGCTAGCACCCTCAGTTTCCCAACTCGCGTAAACTTCTCAATGCCGCCCAGCTTCCTGTCTCTTAATGATGGTGACTTCCCAATCGTACTAGACACCCGATTTGTGCAAAACTGGCAGAGGCAAGGATTCAAAATCCTATCTATAAAAAGGTCAGACAAGCCTCCTCAATTCTCTTTAATATTTAATAGTTTGTCACCATCTTATGTTTACCTCGCAACAAAGCTCATGTTCCGAGCTAAGCAGAGGACTTAATGTTGATGGTGGTTTTTAGACAAAGGGTAAAATTGTAAAACCCCGAATAACCTAATATCACCAGTGACAAATTTATTAGAATATTTAATGCATGTAGTCAGTAATTAATGGGGGGTATTTTTTCAAATTAGGGTTACAACGAGCGAAACCCTAATTCCCCTCCGTGCCAATGGCAAGTCATCCCAGCCACACCTATCCCAAGCTATTTGCGCCATGCCAAACGCACTCTGCCTTGTCCCTAGCTATGATGGTCACACCAACCGCGCCAAAGCATGCCAAATATGCTAGCCGCACCCCTGTGCCAACGGCAAATCATGCCAGCCACACCAAACGCGCCAAAGCATGCCAACCATGCTAGCCGCACCTCTGTGCCAATGGAAAATCATGCCAACCACACCTATCCCAAGATATCCGCGCCATGCCAAACGCACTCTTCCTTGGCCCTAGCTATGATAGTCACACCAACTGCACCAAAGCATGCCAAATATGCTAGCCGCACCCCTGTGCCAACGGCAAATCATGTCAGCCACACCAAACGCGCCAAAGCATGCCAACCATGCTAGCTTCACCTCTATGCCAATGTCAAATCATTCCAGCCACACCTATCCCAAGATAGCCGTGCCATGCCAAACAAACTTTGCCTTGGCCCTAGATATGCTAGCCACTTTCCTTACCAAGCCTCTATGCCATTGGCACCTGCCAAAGTAGCGCCCACTGTAGGAGCAGAATATCGCAACAATATTCACTTGCGAATAATTATCAAAAGAGGTTTGCGAAGTGAAGTGGCGAAGGTTCGCAGGATAGTTCTCAAGTCCGAAGTTGAAGGACAGATTAGTTGTTAACATTTTGTAAAATCATATAAATAGCCATTTAGGCATGAGAAGAAAAAAGGATAATTTTTAGTAGGAAAAAATAATTTTTAGTAGAGAGGATAATTTTAGGAGGAGAGAGAAAATTTTAGGAGAGATTTATTTTCTTTATCATCTTCTTCTTCAAAAATCTAGAGCTCCAAATATCCTTTAATGGAGTCTAAATTGTAAAATTATGTAATTACATACAATCACTAGTGGAGAACCGTGGATGTAGATCACATTGATCGAACCACGTAAAAATCTTTGTGTCTCTTTTACAATTTTAGTACTTTAATTCTTAGTTTCATATCAAATTAATTAGATTTAGGAATCATTTTAATGGATTCTTATAAGGGTGTAGTTGTGAGATAATCCGCAACTACATATTTGGCGCTAGAAACAGGGAGAGAGTAATGGATTTATCCTTCCTGTAACTTGTTGGTCCAAGATCAAAAGAAATTTGGAGAAGTTTGCTGCTATATACAATTCGCTTTTCTGGATCTCTGAGTTACGAGAGCAAATATGGAAGTTTCACCAAAGTTTCATTTACTGTACAACGAACAGCATCAGAAGTTTAGAGGGGTCATGTAATAGAGAAGAAGAAATTGAATCTGGAATGACTTAATGTCAACAAACTTCTCGAAAAGGAACAAATCTCTTCATCATTCTTCTTATCTTGTGTTTTTCTAAGATTCAGATCTAGAAAATTTTAAACCAAAATGGAAGCAGCAAAGTAGAAATGGAAATTTTCCGGGAGAGAATCACCCAAAGTGAAGGAGGAAGCAACTAAATCTCGTCAGCTTGGATACAAGATTTCACAAAGAGTGGGAATGAAATAAAACCAATGATTAAATCATGTCAAACCTATTTCGTAGGATTACTTCTCTTCATCAACTTAGTACAATTAGCCGAAGCCTCCAATCCCGAGCAGTAGTCACGAAAATTCAGCACCCCTCCAAACATACGAAGTAAAAGGAGGCAGTAGTCAAGCTCACTTCGGATTAATAAAGATCGATGAAGTATTTGGAAGAAGTTGCTTCGTCACAAACATGGAAGCTCGTACCAGGTATTTTCTATGCGAAGTATATACTTCTCAAAAGGACAAACTACTACGATAAAGTATACAACTACACAGGTAAAGAGCTGCGAACTTAGCAAGTAGTGGACCAACATCTTAGTTCATCACCAACCATCACTTCGTCCATAGAGATATTTAGAGTTTCGAAAATCTCAACGTGTCTCTGAATCTCGCATGACACTAAAGTAAGTCCTGAGAGGTTCACTTGAAGGAAGAAAACAATAGTAAAATATCTACGTCAATAGCTTCAGCCAAACCGTCCGCTTGCGAACTAACATCAATTTTTGCGAGATTGCTATTTCTTCTCTGATTTGAAGATTTGTTCCTCGCAAATGTTTAACTTGCGAATATTCGCATCATGAATACTTCGCAAATGTTCGTTTACTTCGCGAAAAATTTTACTTCGCAAAAGTCCGCAAAGCAGCAGAATTTCATTTCGCAAGAGTGGGCTAGAATAATTGGTATGCTGTGAGAACATGCAAGACGATGCTAGCTTCGCAAGAAAATCATATACTTTGCAAGAGACAACAACAACAACAAACCACAAAAGCTAAGTACCTCTTTCCTTAAACATTTTACTTACAAAAAATAAAAGATTTTTGATTTGATTTACAAAAAAACGATTCAATCGCACAATTACAAAGATCTCAAGATTTCACGATTACAAAAGAAATCGAGAAAAACATCTCGCACAAATCAATTTATATATTTCTCTTGAAAAATTTACTTTGTTTCAAATGATATGATATTCAACATGGAGAGTAGTAGCTGGAAAACCTTTATGGCGTACACTCGCGAAGCAACATTCGTAAGAGGCAAAGCACCTCAGTGCGTCATATGAGGGGGTACCTATTAGGATCATTTCCATGGAAAAATATTTGTCAAATGAGATGAAATAGATCATACAAAGGAAATCAAAACAAAAAAAAAAGATTTTGAAGTAGCATATAAATAAAAAATAAGAAATTTTGATAAAAGAAATGTTGAATACTAATCTAAAATTTTATTGGCATTACAGCATAGCATGAGGCAAAGAACATGGAGTGAGAGTTTCGCATGATGGATTCGCGATACTTCTTACATTTAGAGGATTAAGTACTTCTTAAGGATACTTCGCATACTTCATACTTCTTATATATTTCGAGGATCGAGTACTTCTTATACTTCTTCAAGGATACTTCATACTTCTTATACTTCTTCAAGGATTGATATTTTTTACTTCGCAACATTCAAGAACTTTACGAAAGAATAGAGTCAAGTACATACTTTTCAAGTCAAGTATTCTTTCGCTCGTTCTTTCATCAACAAGATCAAAGACTACTACAACAATGGATTTTTTTCTTAAAAATCGCTCTTCAAGCAATATTCAAGAAAAAAGAGGCAAAATGTAGGCGCGGAATATCGCAACAATATTCACTTGCGAATAATTATCAAAAGAGGTTTGCGAAGTGAAGTGGCGAAGGTTCGCAGGATAGTTCTCAAGTCCGAAGTTGAAGGACAGATTAGTTGTTAACATTTTGTAAAATCATATAAATAGCCATTTAGGCATGAGAAGAAAAAAGGATAATTTTTAGTAGGAAAGAATAATTTTTAGTAGGAAAAAATAATTTTTAGTAGGAGAGGATAATTTTAGGAGGAGAGAGAAAATTTTAGGAGAGATTTATTTTCTTTATCATCTTCTTCTTCGAAAATCTAGAGCTCCAAATATCCTTTAATGGAGTCTAAATTGTAAAATTATGTAATTACATACAATCACTATTGGAGAACCGTGGATGTAGATCACATTGATCGAACCACGTAAAAATCTTTGTGTCTCTTTTACAATTTTAGTACTTTAATTCTTAGTTTCATATCAAATTAATTAGATTTAGGAATCATTTTAATGGATTCTTATAAGGGTGTAGTTGTGAGATAATCCACAACTACACCCACGCCCTTGGCTTGCAAACCGTGCAACCTAGGCCAATATGGTCGTGCACATGCCAACACGCATCGCTATCCACTTTCCAAGCCGCTATTCCATTGGCACATGCCAAAGTAGCGCTCGCGCACTAGGCTTGCAAACCGTGCAACCTAGGCCAATAGGGCCGTGTGTGCCATTGGCACATGCCAACACGCACTGCTAGCCACTTTCCAAGCCGTTATGCCATTGGCACATGCCAAAGTAGCGCCCGCGCCCTAGGCTTGCAAACCGTGCAACCTAGGCCCAAGTGGCCGTGCGTGCCATTGGCACATGCCAACACGCACCACTAGTATCTTTCCTTACCAAGCCGCCATGCCATTGGCACATGCCACACGCTCCCTTAGAAGCTTTGGCATTGCCACTTGCACTCAAAGTGAAACCCGCGACCAAGGCATTCCGCACATGCCACACGCTCCCCTAGCAGCTTTGGTATTTCCACTTGCACTCAAAGTACAAACCGCGACCAAGGCATTCCGCACATGCCACACACTCCCCTAGCAGCTTTGGCATTGCCACTTGTACTCAAAGTGCAACCCGCGGCCAAGGCATCCCGCACATGGCATTTCCACATGCCACATGCTCCCCTAGCATCTTTGGCATTTCCACTTACACTCAAAGTGTAACTTGCGGTCAAGGCATTCCGCACATGCCATTGGCACATGCCACATGCTCCCCTAGCAGCTTGGCATTGCCACTTGGACCCAAAGTGCAACCAACTCTCGAGACATCAACACAAACTAGGGGATTCTTTCTCAGGGTTTTGGTTTGGCGGTTACAGCATGCAGCATACACTACGCTCGTATTAAGAAAGCGTGAAAAGGAATAAAAGCGGTCAATTAAATGTGGAAATAAAGGTGAAAACATTTGCACTCTTAAACACGCCGGTTACCACCTCCTACCATTTAACTACCCTTTATTTTCCTTCCTTAACGAGGCCAGGGTACGTTTCAATCTCAACTTGTATAAATAGGTCTCACCTATTTATACCAGACGACAAGTCTCGGTCAGGAGATATACAACACTCTCAGAAAGGCAACTTTGCAAGCTCTCCCAAAAATCTTCCATCTCTTGCAAGCTTCCTAAGCTTCCACTTTTCTGATACAATTCGAGACGCTACCTTTCCAGAACTATTCTGGTCTCAACACCTTTCTTTGCTTCCCTCCCCAAATCAACCCTTCTCCTCCACTTTGTGACCGAAGCAAGTCTGGAACGGCCATTTCTTGGTTTATGCCAGACTTGTACAGATTGATCTCTCGAACCTCAAAAGTGCTCAACGTGCAGCACATTTTTTTAGGGTTTAAACCAGTTTCTCACTCACCTACCGAATTTACCGAAATCGGCAGAAATGATTTTTACCCATAAATAATTGGTATGACTTTTATTAATGAATCCGATCTTAAGTAATCACCTAGGGTATGATCGGGTTTGTGTGTCTGACCAAATTTTGGAGAGGGGAACCGATCCTAGTAAGAGGTGCAGTACATCACAAAGGAGAACCGATCCTTGTATGAGGTGCAACAAGGTTTATAGTAGAAATGGGAACCGATCCTATGAACATGTGCAACACGTTTTTATGCAAAGGGGAACCGATCATATGGACATATGCAACACATACAAATTAGATTACCAAATATATGTGGGGAACCGATCCTAGTACCTAGTCAACCGAAAATTTGGTAAGCTAGTATAACTATACACAGTACTCACATGGAGGTAGAACTGAAACTTTTTTTGATAGAACCGTTACACCCATGACTTGTGATTGAGTGTTACTTGATCAATCACATAGTTCTTGAAAGTCATATGAACCAATTCTAAACTTGTTTGGAAGTGTGGTAAATCAGTTTCAAGTGAGTAAGTATGAAAAAGGACTTACAAGAGGAAAAATGTCGACACACTTTGAACACGCGCATTAATGTGTATCTTTTATTGTTCAAAGATATTCCTTAACAGCTAAGAAGGAAGTAAATCCCATGATCAAATTTAAATAAGTTAAGAATCTTTTAATTAAAGTTATTAATTATATATGGAAAATAAGAATTAGTAATGTGCATTTGCTAGTCAAAGATTTTCTAAGGAGATTTCGATCATAAATTTGGATAGTGCATTCTCAGGAATTATGAAAACCGAATTTGGAAAATATTGAATATCTTGAGAATATTTTCGGTTTTGGAAATTCCTTGGTGTCCAAACTTCCTTGTCTATAAATACTTTGAGTTTGTATTTCTAGCAAACTAATCCTTCGTGATAGTAAACTTCCTCTGTTGTACTGTTACTGGTGAAGCCGCCTATTCAGAGAGGAGAGTAACCTAATTAGGTGAAATCTCTTACGGCCGCTCAGTTTAAAGTCTTCTTTGGGATTGAGAAGCTCAAGTGTGTACCGTTGGTGGGAAACTAGATAATTGCGGTTTATCTTTATTTTTCATATTGATTTGATTGACTAACGGTGTTTGAACTTTGATTGCACCTAGTTTTTTTATGCTTGAGAATCTTCTCTTATGATATAAGATTCACTCAAACTAGTTCAAGGTTTTGACAGGGATCTTTAGATTGTTGTTAGATCTAAATACAATCTTATGATAATCCATTATTAACAGACTCCGTTATGTGTGTGATTACATCACAAGAGATTAAAGTAGTTGTGTGCAGGTGTTTATTGAAGGTCTAAGAAGATTTGAAGACAAATAAGGGATATAAGATTTCAGACTTGGTTTTATAATCTTCGGTGTGCATAATACTTGTTTCGGTAATATTAGAGAATCCAACTAAAATCGATCTATCCTTGTGGTATTTTGATAGAATAGTTGATAAGATAGGCATCAATACATTTCCTTGGGATTAGAGGTATTGATTGCAAAATCTTAACGATTACCTTTTGGTGATTTAACATAAGATAGATCTTGCAACCTATCAAAGGATTTATGTTAAGATAAATAGAAGAGCCTTTGTGCAACTCATATCACTTGGTTGAAGAGATTTGATACCAAACAGATTTGTTGTTCCTTTACTGTTTGGAATACGAACCAAAGGAATTGATCCAAGTACGTGACTTGTTTACTAGTTGGAGGCATGGGAATACAAACAGAACTAGGTGAAATATAGGTTTAGTTGCTTGGTCTCAACTATACGAAGTTGGTTTATTTTGTATAACGGCTTAATCTCGAGAGTATTCAATTCTGGACTAGGTCCCAGGGTTTTTCTGTATTTGCAGTTTCCTCGTTAACAAAATCTTGCTGTGTCATTTACTTTATATTTCTGCATTATAATTTTTTTATTATAATTAAAGTAAATTGCACAAACGTTTATTCCTATTTACTTGATATGCAATCCTATTGAGTTTGGTTAAGTCCGGACATTTGTATCAAGTAAACACACCTCGTAGTTGTATTGTCTCGATCTTGTATCCATAGACAATCACACAAAGTGTGAACCGATTTTTTGTATTGTCTCGACACAGTCTATAGACAATCACTTTCGGAGAAAGGAATTATAGGAAGGAAATGTTATAGCTTGAGGTATATTTGGGTACCTTCGCCTTTTCAAATGGTTCTACCAAAACAAGTTTCGGTTCTACCTCCATGTGGGTACTAGGATCAGTCATACTAGTTACCAAAATTTGGTTGACTAGGTACTAGGATCGGTTACCACATATTTATGGTATTTAACTTGTAATCGGTTGCACAAGTCATTGGATCGGTTACCAATTACTAAGACTTGTTGCACCTCTTATAAGGATCGATTCCACATGCTTGTGATCGGTTGCACCTCTTACTAGGATCAGTTCCCCAATGTCTAGAGTTGGTCATACCAATTACAATATATCGATCATACCATCTCGGGTGATTACTTAAGATCAGTTTCACTAATAAAAGTCATACCAATACAAAAGTCAGGCATTTTGAATAGTTTTATCAAGATACATAAACAAGTTATGAGCGGTTATACTAAACACACATATTGGTAATTTAAAGATTTGCAATGAATAAGAATATCAATAAGCCTGGTGATTTCCCTTTTGATTCTTAAAACAAGTTTATGAATTGTACTTCCTTTAAATGTGTAAAACATTGTTTCCTATGACGAAATCCTTACCCATACCCATACATAATCACAATAGCGTTCATATGATTATGTCGATGTCTTATATACGAAGTTCAAAAGATAGACGTTATACTTTATATTATAATTATTTAATACTATATCTAACTAGAGTATAATCATTCACAACTTCCCAGTTATGTTTTCAATATGCACGACTTGAAAGATATGTTAGGAATGAAATAGTTTAAGTCAAATATTACTAACCTCAAGAGGAAGGATAATGTCGACGTTGTAGTTTTTTACTTCTTTACATTCTTCAAAGTCTTTACGTAATACTTGTTAGTCTCATATCCTAGTAACTTTCTAGCTAACCTATACAAAGTTTACTTTAGTAAATAATCAAGCGACTCTTTAAATGAGTTTTGATTCACCAAAATATGACAACCAAACTTGACATACCAACGCTTGGTGGGTTCAACCGAGCAATGCTCTAACAATCTCCCCCTTTGTCAATTTAAGTGACAAAACTCTTACATCATATGGATGAAAAAATTACAAGAATTCATTACACATACGCTTGATTCCAAGTTTCAACAGCACAATAACCTGTATACATTCAATCCATAAATGCCATTGTTGACATTATAATAACAAAGCTAATACCCCTCCTAAAGGTAAGATAGGTAGATTTTCAATCCGCACGTCTTTGTTATTCTCTTTGTAGTTAAGATAACTAAAAGTATCAATATGATATGTTACTCCCCCTTAATCTATGCTTTACTCTTTCGTTAGATATAACGTTTAAGCACCATTGTCCTTTCCTTTGTGATACGAAATCACTTGTTTACTCCTTATATTTCTTCCCCTTTTGTCACAAAATGACAAAGGTACGAAAAAATAAAGGAAAAAACGAAAGGATCTTACAAATCTAAAAATACTTGCAACCTATAAGAGTTAAGGATCCACACACCATTTTAGATAACCAATATCAAAACCGAGACTACAAAGTATTTTTTTTTTTTGATATGTCACCAAGGAAACAATTGCCCGAAGAAATTTTCCCTAATAATTTAGCAAATCAAAAAATTGACCACGCACCTTAGTTTTTTTGCTAACCCATTGTACAAATACAATCGCTTGTTCGATAAGACCAAAATAAAGATCAGAATTAACTCTATTTTTCTCATCAGGTTCTAATTATTCAAATAATAACCTAGACCTTTCACTTTTGAACAAGACAAGTATTAGGTTAGTTAACTAGCATTTCTTGTTAAGGCATACTTGAATAACCGAAACCTCCACTTTGATAAGTCTAACTAAGATCAGAATTAACTTAGTTTCTCGTATTCAGAATCGAATTGGACTAAACAATTGATCCCGAAAACCTTTTTGTTAAGACATAAAAATCCACACAGACCAAATAAATCAACTTGCATAATTATTTACCTCAATCGGAAGCAATTGAAACAAACATAGACATTATACTACCGCAATTGCACCGAAATTTCGTTAGCTTAAACAATTGATATCAAACCATAAAGAAAGATAATAATAGTTTTTATTAACCAGAAACAATTGAATCACACACACACATATCCCGACACAAATAATGGAATAAACATCAATTGTACCGAAATTTTGTTAAACAAAAGCAATAAAATCAGGCTTTTCTTAAACAGGAAAACGATTAACTAACAAATTCGTTACCTCAAGTTACGCATCCTCTTCACCCCAGAAATATATATCATTAAGCGCAAGTCCACATAAAACTCTCCCCCGTTGTGTTGTCATCCTCCCGCCAAAACAAAAGAACAATAACAAAAAGCAACCTTTACTAGAGAAAGGTTGAAAATCGGTTTTAACTAATGCGATGCAAAAGTTGAAACCCCGAAACACATATGCTTTTATGCTAAACTAAAAATGATTCAACATATTGTGACTTTTTCACATATTAGTTTCAATTAGAACCCTTTATGATACTTTGATAAATCCTACCAACATGGGCTAGAACTCAATCCTTCTAAATCAAAAAGTCCCAAACCATAAGGGTTCACACCATATGAGATTGAATTTTAAGGTTATGAAAACCAAAAACAAACATCCCATAACATACATAACAATAATATATAGCATTCAAGCACAAGCTATGTAATCGAAAAACTATCACAAGAAAAATTATAAAATAATAATTTTATTCATTAAGTAATAGATAGTTTTATTCAAAATAGACCTTATACAATTATTGAAAGAAATCAAAACTGATGTTTTTTTTTTTTTTTCATTTTGAAACTCTAATTTTATCCTTTTAGAGTTTCCTTCAAAGTTGAAGCCGGATTAGAAGATTTCACAGGATTCCAATCATCTTCTATGATTAATAGTCTTGATTCAAGACTAATAACATTGTCATTGACTTCTTTACTTCCTTTTGCAAATAATTTTCCATGTTCCTTACTTCACATAAAATTAGATCTAATTTTAGTGAAATATTCTTGAGAAGATTATCATTGAGAGAAGATATTTCTTCATTAGGAACATCTTGATGAAGCTCTGGAGATGAATCTGAATGACCATAAGAAGATTCGAGACGAAGTTTCTTGTTAGGAAACAATATGGTCCAGATTTTTCGGTTTTGCGAGAGTTTCAGCTAGAGGTAGACATTCTATCAAAGATCTGTAAAATGAAGTAAGAGGTCTCTCCTCTTATAAGTTCAAGAACTTTCTCTCAAAACTATCGTATACTTTACATTCATATCCTTATTGTATACTTTTTGAGGGTAACCAGTAAGGATTCATGATAACCAATTAGGTTGTTATTTTTCGGTTGTTGAGTCTTATTCTTTTGAAGGTTTCAACATCCTTATGGATTTGAGAAGCTATTGCGTTTGAACTTTTAGGTTCAACCCTTCATCTTGATGTAAGATCTTGATGTTCGAAAATATTATTCTCCCTTTTAGAAGAGATTTTTAATCTAGACTTAGATCTTGAATTTTTATAGAGTCTCCCTTTCTGTTTAGTATCACGACATTGACTCCAATAATGCCCTCTTTGTTTGCATTGGAAACAAACACCAGAAGTATTCCGATTTCTGTATTTAGATTTCACAAATTTATTTAACCTCCCTTCCTTTCCTTTTGATGAAAAATAAATATTAAGAGAGTGAAGACAATAAGATGTTGTACATTACAAGAATGATAAAATGTAAACTATATATGTACATTGAGACCATAGAAGCAAAATGTATACTGACAAACCAAACTACAAACACTCACTATAAGGTAATGCAGAAATAACGAATATGTGAATGCATTCATCAAACTTCGCTGTGTCATAGATCTTATCACAGTTTCTCTGGATAAGAAACAAAAACATTGAGGTTTCAAAAGATTAAAAAATAAAATTCCCTGCATATCTTGCTGCTGAGCTGCAAATCAGAAGCCAACGTGTATGTATCGAAAGAAGTCAATACTAATTTTTTAGGTCATTCATTAACTAACAAGTTAGTGTTTTCTCAGTTTTTAAAATGTTATGAGCTTAAAGTAAATGATTAATCTAACTTCTTGTTATAAAGTTCCCTCTCAAACCTCAACACTTCTACATAATACTTCTCTTTCTTTATACCATGTTCTATAATCCCCTTCCTATATGTAATCAGTTCATGCGCATAAGACTTATCTTTCTTTCTACCATGTTCTATAATCCCCTTCCTACATGTAATCAGTTCTTGCACATTAGATAATGGATGGTGATTCTGCTGTTGAGGTTAGTAATGATCACATGGCAAACCAGGAAACACTATATCATTGACTCTAGATATTTCAGTACACTTTGAACAATTCCAAAACAATGAACGAGCATAACAACTACATCTACAAATCAAAGTAAAGCAAAACTAACTAGCTGCATAACACAAGAATAGCTAGGTCTAGTCCACCTTCATAAACCAAACAAAAACTGAAATTTCAACTCATTTTGCAAAGTCCATACATATAAACAAACTAGTATTAGTGAGTAAGCAAACTAGTATTAGTTTGAATTAGTCTGAATTCTCAATTAATTTTGCAAAGTCCATTTATATAAACAAACTAGTATTAGTTAGTAATAAGCATGAAAAATTAAAAAGGACTAGTACCAAGCAATGGCAGCAGCCGTAGGCTCATTGATGATAACCATAACATTATGACCAGCAACGACCTAGCATCCTTTGTAGATTTACGTTGAGATTCGTTGAAGTATGCAGGGACTGTAACAACAAAGTTCTTAACTATAGAACCAAGGTATGCCTCTGCAATCTCACGCATCTTAATCAAGTCAGCGACGAACTGCTTCTCTTCTTCATTCTTCCTTGTATGAGACCTCAATCATGGGCTTGTCAGCTGGACCGGATAGAACATTGAATGGCCAGTTCTTGATACCACCTTGGACAGCGGTGTCACAGAAGCTCCTACCAATCAAAAGCTTGGCATTTGTAAAGCCAAAATCACATTAGTGATAGCTCTTAAACCAGTTCATAGGAATTGGTGACATTGAAAATTAGAAAATAGGCTTCTGGTTCGTAATAGGCTAACCAAAAGAAATGAAGTTTAGATTGATGCATGAAATTGGAGCATGAGGATCATGTCCATTAAGAATTCGAGCACCACAGAAAGTAAACACACAATCTAACACTTTAAAAAAAGAAAGGAAGTTTAAGGAAATGTAAAATAAATATAAAAATAAAACACACCGAACAATTACGATAGAATGGATTAGAAAGTACGAGTTTGGTTGTCCAATTCTTTAAAGAGGAAACTCCAACAAGGTCATCATCTATGCAGAGTTTGACCCATTTTAGTTCATCACTGGGAACTTTTTAATCTGAATTGATGAGTCTCAAAGAACTGTGGTAAAATGACTATTAATTGATCAAAACATACAACAGAAAAGGCAGGGAGAAGTGACCAGAACAGTTGAATTTCTATGAATTCATAGCCATTGCGCTTGCATCTTCCCCATTTCTAGCCAACATCAATCACAAGTTCCTCCACTACAATCCATATACCCTTACAACATCTTGCAGCAACACCATTTCATTAAATAAAACTTTTAATTCCTTATTCACAGTAATAACAACTTCATCTAGCACTAGGGCATTTCCTCAAACATGTTGTGTGCACAACTTTCTGTTTGCAAAGATGAATTGAGTGTATTCTTCTAACCCCTATCTCATCTCCTTCCCTACAACTACTCACGAATTGAAAACAATCCCATAATGCCTAACCCTTTAAACACTCATATTAACCACAACAACGAATTGAGTGTACCATTAAGTCCCCATACCTGTAGCCACTGAAGATACTTGACAAGCCCCTTTTGAGAAATATACACTTTTCTATGAGCTAAATTATCATGTTCCTTCATACCTACACAACAATATATCATCATGGACATTCATTAGTCAATTACTAATACAGAGAGTGAAGAAATTGAGGGATGGGTACTGAAACCCCGACAAACAAATCAAAATTCGAAATACCAATCTAACAGAAACCCTAAAGTATAATAAAATTACCTTTACATGGTGGAGACATAGTTAGCTAAAATTAAAATACAAACCGAAATTAAAACAAAATAATAATAATCAGAAACCTTAACACAAATGAACAAAACGTGGTCTTGATTTGAAGAAACCCTAACCTGGGTTTTCTGGGTTTTTTTCTTAAGGGAGAACATCAAGGCATCATCATATGAAAACTCTAAAATACATATCTAAGAAGAAAAACCCATAGGTAAAGTCTCTCCATTATAGCAAAAACCTCACAAAACAAAGATATTTTTCTAAGAACCCTAGATTAAGCGAACATTGTAATCTTTTTCACCTAAAACGAAATGGTTTGTTTAATTTAATCGATAAATCTTCTTCACTTAAAATGAATCGAGATTTTGTCTAAAGATTGAGTTGTTAATCGAGTTTTTAGACTGAGAGGGAATGAGAACTTCAGAGTTTTTTGGACTGGAAAACAGAAGTCGGCTAGAGAAAGAAGAAGTGTGAAGTGAAGAGGGAAGATGAAGCGAGGTAAGTGTATATGGGTTATGGTTTAATTTAATGGTTTAGATTTTATTCTAAAAACTGTATCTAGGGCGGAGATTTACACACCTAAATACACGTGTAAAATTTAGGTGTTACTAGGCACACAACCAGGTCACACATGGGAAGTTCTGGTGTTATCTGTCACACAATCATGCAACACATGTGGTTTTCTCAGTAGTTGCAAATTTCGCAACTGCAGTAAGTTTTTGCGAATTTTAGAGCAGTTGTAAAATCAGTTGCGAATTCGCAACTGCGTAAGCGTTGTTGCAAATTTTAGTTGCTGTTTTGGAAAAATGGTGTAGTGTAGAACCAAGCTGCAGCTGGATAGGACAACACAGGATAGGAACAGACCGAGTTGGGCCTGGTTAGAACGGACCGAGTTGGATCCCTGCCTTTCTGACCTAATGTCATCTTCCTCACACATCATACGATAATGGGAAATTGTGGGGCAATCAGCCGCCGCAAGAGAAAAGAAGAAATATAAAGCACATATTAGAATCATCCATCTTCACACCCCAAACATTTTATTTATATTTATCATGTGAATATATTATTATTATATAATAAAATTTAAACCAATTGATGATCACATAAACAAACGCATGATAGAATTCATATCAGTTGATAATCGCATACACAAACTTATGCATATTATTATATTATTGAATTCAAAATCAACTGACAATCGTATAAACATATTCTGACCACTTGAACAAGCGTACATATATATATACTAATATAAATTTAAAACAAGGATGCATAGACATAGATTGTGCAGATCGAGATAATTTCCGCCATGGATTCAACCAATTGATTATGAGATGCGTAGATATAAAGAAGATCTTGAACATACATCAAATTAATTTGCACCACGAATTAATATTGGATATGTCAAAATCAAAAACAGGGAGAAAAAAATAGAGAAAATAGATCCAACTTATATGATTTGATTCTAACTTATTTGATTTGATTCGATTCCAGCGATCCCATCGATTCCAACATACTGTATTTGATTGAAAGAAAAAAGAAATATAGATCCAAAACAATCCTTCACGGATTTGATAGCAACCAAAAAAAAAAAAATCATTGCCGCAGGGTTAGAGCTCGTGGTGATAACGTATTGTAGTGGATGGAAAAGATAAAGAGGCAAACAGAGAAGGAGATTTTCGTTCATTAGAGGAAGTATATGTTACATAGATATAGTCCTTTATATACAATAAGAATAAGACCCTAGATACTATATTGGCCCACACATCCATGGGCTAAATCCCTACAACACAATTAATGTTGTATTGAGTACAACACTACTCATATAATCTACAAGATAATTATTAACAAAGACAATAAATTGTTTGATATTACAAAGAGAGAAAATGAGCAAGGAAAATGAGGTTTATCGCTTTTGAGTTTCAAATGATGAAGGCTTTGTAGAGGAGATTAACATAATCACAAAAGAAAGAAATACTAGGGTTTTACATATGTTGATACATGATAAACCAAATGATGAAGGCTTTGTAGAGGAGATTAACATAATCACAAAAGAAAGAAATACTAGGGTTTTACATATGTTGATACATGATAAACGCTTTATAGATGATTTTTTTTTTAATTATCTTATATCACAATCAGATTATGTTCAAGGAAAAAAAAAGGTTTATAGTTGAGCTGCAAAAACTCATCTTAAACTAATATTTATCAAATTTCCAATTTTTATATGAATACCAATCCACTTTACATTATGAAATTATGATATCAAAGTTTTGGTGCAATAATATTAGTTACTATTTTGTTATTCAATGTAGCTACAGGTTTGATGTTAAATAATAGTTTGAATGCTATAATGATTACAAATCTATTTTAAAAGTTACTTGGTACAAATCTTAGGGTTTAAGTAGGAAATTGATATATTGGTTAGAAAAATTAAAATATTTTAATAAATATAAAGTCATTAAAACACCGTAGATCATTTAAAGTTAAGATTATTTAAGTTGACATCAGAAATAAGAATATCAGCTGGAAGTGCACGGGGCAACATGGATATAGTAGATGTAACATATATATAAATTAATGCATCTTAGTAATCAGGAATGGTATAATCAAGTCTATCACCTTCCTATCAGAGAGCATCTTATTCTAAAGGCAACCAAACATGCATCAATACATACCACAAGATAGAGCACAAGAAGTAATTGCAAAAGGAACTAAAATAAAATGAAAAATGTGGGGAATTGGATAGTGGGAGTGATAAACAATCAAACTTTTGTATTTTTTGGACCTCAAATTCTACATAAAAAATGAAACAAGGATTGTATCACTCAGTCAAAGTACACCATAAAGATATGGAAGTGTAATTACATATAAAATTCACATAGTTTTTACCAAAATATGGATTATTCTTTTATGGGAAGGAATTCTTATTATTAAGAAAGAAGATGTTACACGAGGTAAAAAATGTTTCAATCTCCAATCAATCCTAACAAAGAAAAAGTTTTTTTTTCTTTTTTCGTCATAGGATATATTATCAGTTGAAGAGGAACATATATTTGATATGCATTCACCCCTACATGTAAAGAGTTTCTTTAAATTTATTTTTATACGAAATCTTATTAGGTACCGGAGGTTTTATATAAACTCTAAAACTATATATTATCAGAGTTAGAATAGTAATTTGAGAGTTGACACATAATAATACTATGATCAAGGGTTAGTGTTAGATAAAAATAAATAATACTATGATATGTATACAGTAAAGTTGTAACCATATTAACAAGGCTAGCCCAACCACTATAAGGTTAATCAGGATAGTTTTTCCAAGTAGTTGGAAAATGCGAAACAAAACTTAAGTGTTTAAGTTTATCTTTAAGTAGTTATCAATGATTTAAATAGGTATTACTTACCACATAATTCTAAGTAAATACGGTTCCGGATAATGTACTAATTCCTCCGTCTTTTATTTACTGTCTGTCTTGACTAAGTCAAAATATCAAGGAGATTGGAGAAAATGCCATGACTAACCTTACTAAATGCTAAATTAATACTAAACTTAAAACTAAGATTAAAGAAAATATATATCGGGTGATATTATTAATATTGAAAAATTTTAAAAGAAAAAAATATATCTATTTAAAGTAATTTTATAGGCAAAAGCTTTATTAGGAATTTTATAGCCATAAATATTTTATTTAAGAAAGTAATCAAAGATTAATAAGAAACATTTTAAATAGATTTGTCTCTTTATATAAGGAGATATCATTTAAGATTTTTGATTAAGTATATAGAAATGATTTTATAAAAATAAGAGAGAAGGGTATATTTGATAGTTTAATGAGAAAAGTATGTCTATTAACAAAGCGAACAGATAAAAAAGACAGACCAAAACAGAATAAAGGAAAGGTAAAAAAACCCCAGAGGGAGTATGAATCATGAGGTAATAATAACGAAACAAAAACCTCAAAATGGGGTTTGCTTCTACATTTAGATATTAGGCTAAGAAATTGGGTTACTGGTAGGCTCAGAAAGATACCTACTATTGTGTATACTGCAAGTGCACAGTGTCGACAAGCAACACAGGGCAAGCACAGGTCGAACCACAGAGACTTGGAGAGTGTAGAAGTTGATTCTAAATCCTGATTCAGAGAGTTACCAAAAGGGGTTTGTTTTTGTCGATACGACGATATGATTTTCAAGTGACTGAAATAATAAAAGTAAAAGATGCAAATAGCAAGATATGTAAACAATGATAATATGGATACTAGGGTATTCAAATCCACCAATAACCTATGATATGCATTCAACTTGTAATATTATTCTTGTCCTTATAGTAGATTCAAGTCTACCGTATAACTAAGGTGTTTCTCCAATGGATAATTTAATCACAACTAAAGTATTTCTCCAAAGCATTAATTGTCTAATTAAGCACAACTAATCTAAAGATCAATATTTGGTTAAGCATGAGTTGTAGCATAATCAACATAGAGATATTCTAACTACAATGGATACATGGCATACATTGTGAGAGCAAGATGTTGAAAAACTTGGATTAAATTATATCTTTAAACAATTCTCAACTTTCAAGAACAAGATACAAGATATGAATACATACCAATGAGATTAGGGCTTCATCTAAACCCTAGTAAATGAAACTAGAACATGAAGAACATTACAACAAAACTTAAATTTGATAAACTAACATGAACAAGCTATTCTTGGATGAGTTTTCAACACAACAACCCTCTCTATTTATACACAAAAATTCTCTCACACTTGGGATCCGAATTTCACTGTAGCAACCACTCAACAATTAAACAAAACATGTTTTCTTAATTGATGGATAGAATGGAATACAATGGGGGTGAGGTGGATGTTTTGGAAAGAATCCAATGGGGGTGAGGTGGATGTTTTGGAAAGAATCCAATGGGGGTGAGGTGGAAATGGATTTGGGTCTTGGGTTTTGGATCATGGGTTTGTTTAATCCCATGAATTTGTAAACAGGTTGCCACTGATGCGCGAGCGGGTTGCAACGCTTCCAACTTTCTTCTCTTTTGTCTTATCAATTCTTCCAAGCTTTATTTAGTACTTAAAAACACAAAATTAATTAATACAAATATTTATTCTTGAAGATGGTAAGAATGCAGAATTTGGGATAATATATGACTTTGAAGCGCGAAAGATGAGTTAAGTGCCAATGAAAAGGTGTATGAATATGCAATATTTGGCACTCATCAAATACCCCCAAACCTGAATTTTACTTGTCCTCAAGTGAAACAGAAATCCAGAAATCCTAATTATGCCACTGTCGCTGGTCTCTCGAATGCATTTAGCGTATGCACTAAGCCTTTAAACCCCTAGGTGTCCCTAGTGGACGAGTTGTAGTCTCGTGAGGGCCTACCAAAGATGTACCCACAAAACCTTCTCCAATTTTAGAGAATCCATAGAAATGTCTTCGTCTTCGGTCTTCAACTGTAGATGATGAACTTCGGAATTTCGTAGAACTATGAAAATTTGTAACCAATTTTTTTTTTTTTTTTTTTTTTTTTTAAGACCCGCTACACAGCTGGTCATCAGATAACACACTACAAAAGACCCGCTCCACAGCTGGTCATAGAAGACAACAAAAAAATGCAAAAGACTACAAAAGATCCTACAAAAGACCCGCTACACAGCTGGTCATAAAAAATGCAAAAGACTGCAAATGATCCTACAAAAGACCCGCTACACAGCTGGTCATCAGATAACACACTACAAAAGACCCGCTCCACATCTGGTCATAGAAGACAACAAAAAAAATGCAAAAGACTACAAAAGATCCTACAAAAGACCAGCTACACAGCTGGTCATAAAAAATGCAAAAGAATGCAAATGATCCTACAAAAGACCCGCTACACAGCTGGTCATAGAAAACACTCTACAAAAGACCCGCTCCACAGCTGGTCATAGAAGACGATATGCAAATACTCCCCCAAACCTAAATCTAACATTGTCCTCAATGTTTCAAAAGAACAGAAACAACAAAACATGAGAACAAAACAGATTCAAAGGAAAGAGATTACCAGATGCCAAAAAGGGTGGTGCTAACCATAATTGAATGAATGCTTTGAAAGCAAAAAATATGAGCGCAAGACAAAAAGTTTGGTTAGCACACAAATATATCAACAAGATTCAAAATTTTACCTACTAGATTATACAATGATGACTCACCATGTACCAATAATCTAAAAAGTTGAGGATCAACCCAAAAGACGTAGTGTGGAAACATCAACAGCCTTACACAATTATAACAGGACAACAATGCAAGTGAGACTGCATATGTGAATGAGTTACCCCCAAACCTAGATTTTTCAATAGATATACTTTTGGGTACAAAATCTAACAATTTCAGGGGTGCAACATGCACAAGATCTAGTTCAAAGTGGATTTTGTCAGGGATGGATGGAGAGACATGAGTAAACTCTAATTGTGGCTCATCAAAGGTATTATATTTAACTGCAAAATAGTCCAAGAGGACTTGAGAGGCACACAGTTCCAATCCTAGATTAGGTACTCTTAGAAAAGTAGGTTTAACAATAACTTTACAAACCAAATCTAGGTTGGGTGCAAGATTACTAGTTTGTGACATGGGCAGGGAGGTAGGCACATCATTATTAGGCGCATCTATAACTCCTAAATCATTTTCCAGTGTCGCATCATGCTCACATTCATAGAACAATCCATCAAGACCCAAATAAGTATCATGCTCATCCAAAGTTTTATTCTCATGCATAGAAAAATCCAAAGAGACATCACAATGTGACCCAGGCAGAGAATCAGACACGTCAATTATGTTTTCATGCATAAGATCATTAGTGTTGACTGGAGATTCAACACTACATATTTCAGACACAAGTACAACATCATGCTCATGCTCATAAAACAAATCAATAAGCCCCAGTTCACAATCATCCCCTAGAACTTCAGTTTCATGCATAGGAGTATCACAAGAAACTTCACACTGTGACTTAGACAGAGAATCAGACACATCAAAGTTATTTTCATGTATAGTATCATTGGTGTCGACAGGAGATTCAATATTTTCTAAGTCATACACAAGAAATGTGTCATGCTCTTGTTCACGGGATAATTGCACAGGCTCAAGATCAGTATCAACATCACATGTATATGTAACACTAGAAGAAACATCATTCATTAAGGTCGAGGCAGAGAAGCTTAATGTCTCTGAACTCAAAGGTTCGATAATATTTTCAGTAAAAACATATTCTTCTAACATAACATCATCATCATCACAGAAATGCATTTCCTTATTTAAAATCGTAGTATTTCTAGTCCCTTCATTTAAAACAGGTTCATATGAAATATCATCTACACAAGTAAGACTAGGCATACTATTTTCACATTTTATTTCATTAGGACAAACAAATATTTCATCCTGAAATTCCTCCTTTCCTACATTTTGTAAATGAATCAAATTCATTTTTAATAATGCATTAAGTTGTTCAATGGAATGAGAGTCTTCAAATAAAGAGGGAAATTCATAATTAATGATATATGGTTTATCATGCAATACACTCCTAGCATTATTTTGTTCGATGAGTCTGAGATTTTCCTCCACAGATTGAGAAGTACAAAATTGTTCAACTTCCCACTGTGGTGGATGATACAAGTGTGCAGGGTCTATAAAATACTGATCGCAACCTTCGAAAGGTTGATTATGGTCACAATGACTATCAGCTTTGTAATCTGTTGGCATTTCATATTTTGGATTTTCATGATATTCTTTATATTGCCTAAAATCATGCAAAATATAGCAATTCTCAGCAGGATGTCCTAAGCCTCCACATAAGGTACAAGCATAGATTTCAGATTGCCTAGAAGAATTATATGCGACAGATTCATGCATTTGCACTTCTAAAGCTGCAGTTCTAGCTTCTAACTGGTCCAAAAGTGATGATTGTGAGAGTTGGGCACTGTAAAGATGTTCATTTTCACCCTGTGGTGGATGATACATGTGTGAGTAGTTACTAGGGTTCATGTATTGATGCTCAGGACCGTGAAAATTTCCATAATAATCCCTATAACTAGTGACATCATGGTATGTTGGAGTTTCATAATGTGAAGCATGCCCGTAAGCAAGCTCTCTGATGGATTTGTTTCCATCCCCACCTGCAGACCAGAATCCTGACATGATCTCTAACTAGCACTAGGCTTGTTGCAGAGATTGGGATGTACACACTGAAAACATACCAATTTTTTTTTTTCATTATTGTTTTTTTTTTTTCCAAGCCCGTTCTCTAATTACCTCGGGCATACATTAGAAAAACAAAATAAAAGAAGAAAAATCATAAACGGAAGGGAAGTTCTATGCAATCGCAAACAAGGATGACTCTACCACAGAAAACCTACTGATTTCTAGCAAACAAAAAGCATGATGGTTCCACTTAGATTGTTTTCTAGACCAGCTTCTAATCCTTCGAAATGGAATTCGTTACAATCTGAGCAAACTCCTCGGAATCAATCCGAGTTTAAGTAAATTGAATAGAGGCGAGGGAAGCTGCATGAGCTTTGATACCCAAGGCCTCACCGCATTCCAAGGCGGCGCAGTCACGCATTCAATTTACAGAAATCGTCATGAACTTCGAAGTATGCTTAGAGAGTAACCAATATTTTTCGAACGACTCTCATACTAAGCTCGTTACCTTATAGGTCTCGTTTTATTTCAAATTTTAATGCTTAGGTTCACGTTAGGTATTGTTTTCCTAAGGCGGGCAAGAAGAGAACGGTGATGAAATCCGAACCCTTATCTTGTATGGCCAGTCCTTGCCCTTTACTAGGAAAATAAAGCGGCCGTATTCAATTCCTCAACATATATGCAAACGAAGGAATACAGTAACTCGCTAACAAGGGATTCGCGAGTGTTTCGACAAACTTATCTCCCGTTCCAGACGGGGGATGAACCGTTGTTTTCGACTCGGGCCACGACTCCTATGTCATGAACGAACCCGAGGGGCCGAGGTGATATTGTAATCACCGTCCTTCTCTCGCAAAAGTTGATATTTAATAATACCCTTCCGTAGGGTTTAAAAATAAAAAAAAAAAAGAATGTCCAAGTCCAAAGTCCAAAATAAAGTGCAAAAGAAAAAGAAAATTACAAGAGTAGAGGAATCCTAATACAATCTAAAAATAAATAAAATAAACTTTTTTTTTTTTAATTTAAAATAAAAACTTCTTTCGCTTCGCCTTTACAACAGCTACTCCGGCACCTGTTGAGCTCAAAAGAGGTAGTTAGGGTTTCGAAGTTTTAAAGCAAAAGCAAAAATAAAAAAATAAAAAAAGTGTAAAATGGACTGTGAATAGTTGCGCTGCTACAGTGATTATGCTATAGTGATATTGAACAGTAATATGTGAACAGATCCAGGAGATGAAAAATGAATAGTGACAGGAGATGAAAAATGAACTACACCACTACCGAGTCCCCGGCAACGGCGCCAAAAACTTGGTAGGCTCAGAAAGATACCTACTATTGTGTATACTGCAAGTGCACAGTGTCGACAAGCAACACAGGGCAAGCACAGGTCGAACCACAGAGACTTGGAGAGTGTAGAAGTTGATTCTAAATCCTGATTCAGAGATTAACCAAAAGGGGTTTGATTTTGTCGATACGACGATATGATTTTCAAGTGACTGAAATAATAAAAGTAAAAGATGCAAATAACAAGATATGTAAACAATGATAATATGGATACTAGGGTATTCAAATCCACCAATAACCTATGATATGCATTCAACTTGTAATATTATTCTTGTCCTTATAGTAGATTCAAGTCTACCGTATAACTAAGGTGTTTCTCCAATGGATAATTTAATCACAACTAAAGTATTTCTCCAAAGCATTAATTGTCTAATTAAGCACAACTAATCTAAAGATCAATATTTGGTTAAGCATGAGTTGTAGCATAATCAACATAGAGATATTCTAACTACAATGGATACATGGCATACATTGTGAGAGCAAGATGTTGAAAAACTTGGATTAAATTATATTTTTAAACAATTCTAAACTTTCAAGAACAAGATACAAGATATGAATACATACCAATGAGATTAGGGCTTCATCTAAACCCTAGTAAATGAAACTAGAACATGAAGAACATTACAACAAAACTTAAATTTGATAAACTAACATGAACAAGCTATTCTTGGATGAGTTTTCAACACAACAACCCTCTCTATTTATACACAAAAATTCTCTCACACTTGGGATCCGAATTTCACTGTAGCAACCACTCAACAATTAAACAAAACATGTTTTCTTAATTGATGGATAGAATGGAATACAATGGGGGTGAGGTGGATGTTTTGGAAAGAATCCAATGGGGGTGAGGTGGATGTTTTGGAAAGAATCCAATGGGGGTGAGGTGGAAATGGATTTGGGTCTTGGGTTTTGGATCATGGGTTTGTTTAATCCCATGAATTTGTAAACAGGTTGCCACCGATGTCGCGATGGTTGCAACACTTCCAACTTTCTTCTCTTTTGTCTTCTCAATTCTTCCAAGCTTTATTTAGTACTTAAAAACACAAAATTAATTAATACAAATATTTATTCTTGAAGATGGTAAGAATGCAGAATTTGGGATAATATATGACTTTGAAGCGCGAAAGATGAGTTAAGTGCCAATGAAAAGGTGTATGAATATGCAATATTTGGCACTCATCAGTTACCAAATCTTATTAGCTTAGAAAACATAAATTTTTTGGGAAATTAATGTAGATTTTATTGTCTATCTTTTGGAAACATTATAGATTTAAGATGGTGGTTTAGAACAAAAAAAATATTCTAAGATATTAATAAAAACTGCTAAGTTATCGAATATGAAGCGTCAAACATATAAAGAATATACAAAAACATGAATACAAACTTCAAAATTTCAAACAAATATCGAAATTGGAGAAAGATATGAATAAATGCCTTTTATTCAATGATTTAATACTAATAATATATTGATTATATTCATAATTACTTGACTGATGCAGATGAACCGGAATCAAACATGTTAAACAACAAAGTCAGGGAAGGTAAAGAAAACAACACTACTTAACATGCGAAGAAAATCAACATTGCTTAACCAAGATCTAACATATTAGATGATTGAGGAGCACCAAAGACTATCATTTTTACAATATGCAGATAAACTATTTTTTGTTTTTCGTCAACTGTTTTGCAAAACAAAAAAAAAACTTGAATTGGATAAGGAAAGCAAATGATTTTTTTTTTTTGATCGGCAAGGAAAGAAAATGATTCTTAAGAAAACATATATATGAGACATATTGATCAGACGTGAAGCAATTGCAAGCAAAGAAAGCAATTTTTTCTCCTTTAAGCTACAAGAAATACAACAATACAAAAATGAGGTAGTCTAAATATAAAATGTGTATTACATCGCCGCTGATTTTTCTGAATTCGCCGCCATGTATTGACTTCACTTAGAAATTACATGATTCAATTAATTAATTAGGATATTTAAATGTTAATTGTCTTTTTTTTTCATTCTCTCTAGAATTAGATGTTATGACAAGTGCATCATTCTTTGAAAACATTACAACTTTAGAATATTAAATATCAAGAATCTTTTTACAATTCATATCCATCCAAATTGACTGAACTTAGCAAAAATATGACTTGCATGATTTCCCGTTTCACATGTTAAGAGTACTCTTTCTTTTTTTATGTTGACTAAAAGTATAGAAAATTACTATTAACTTATATTAGGAATCTTTATATTGCATAGTTTAAATGAATAACCAAATATTAAGATGAGAGGCACGGCCCCGATGATACCTAGTCTTAATTACATCAAAAACACCCATAGTGGTTCTCAAGTGCAAACTCCTTGAATTGACAACCACACATTGATAAAAAGAAAACTCAGTACTAGACATTTATCTTCTTATGATAACCTACTTTGGGAATTTCTTGTCTGCATAATAAATTCATTGTGATAGTTAGATAGATGGAGACATATCGTGTTCGAAGTGTTGGATACCAAAACTCATTGTGCACGGTGTTGATGGTGGATTTTCGACAAATGTCAAAATCGTAAAATCATGATACTGCATGTTTCTGACCTGGCTTCAGGAATGCATGTGCCGATTCATATTTTATGATTCGTGAACCGTTTCAAGATCTCTGACTGAGTGAACATTCCCCTCAGAGCTATGACGAATATGTTTCTCAAAAGGCCTCCCAGCTGAGCGTTCGATGCTTCACACATTTCATCATCACCTCTACATTGAATCTTAATGATTGGGAGGTTCCCTAGACATAATGTTTCTTAGGGAGCGTAACGCCTTCAGGATGTCACGATGCACGTTGTTCCCTAACTACGTAGAGAGACCGTGTATAGAATCTTGATGATTGGGCAGTTCCCTAGACACAATGCTTGTTAGAGAGCTTAACGCCTTCAGGACGTCACGTTGGACGTTTTTCCCTGACTATACACCCCTCAGGACGAGTATGATGCTTCAATTATCTCATATCTCGATTCCGCAATAGATTAATTCTACCATTCCATTCATCAACTGAATTCCTAGAAACCAATCTATTTTATCTCATTACTCCGTTCCATGGATGATCCCCAGCTAGATTCCATGGATTAGTAATAGATACTCAACTCATTTTATTACCCCGTCTCATGAATCATTCTCAGCTGAATTTCATGAATTGGTAATAAATACTCAAGTAATTGGTCCGTTTCATGAATTATTCTCAGCTGAATTTCATGAATTAGTTATAAATATTCAACAATCGGGCGTATGGGCCATCACCGAGTAAGCCCCGAGAAAATGGTGCAAGTGTACTTGAAAATAATGCACGAACGAGCACCCAAGCGCACGAACGAGCATTCAAAAATATGGACGAACGAGGAACACATGAAAAAATAAATAAATAAATAAACAAGAGGCATGGGACTAGGTCCACCGGCCGGTGATGCCGCCGTGCCGGTCTCCCTCTTCCGTTATTTTATTTTAATATATGATTTTACTCATCTCATGAAGACTCCTTCATTTGAGCAAACTCCCTCGTTTGAGCGAAACTCTTAGTTTCTCCATACTTTCATCAAACAAAAATAGGGAAAGGTGTCACGTGACCGGGAAACCTAGCCGTCCGGTCATGCCCTAGCCATGGCCGGTCCCACACCTTACAATCCCTTATTATCTCATATTATTATTTCCTTCATCTCATGGAACTCCAAGTTTTGAGAGAAAACCCTAGTTTTTCAATATTTTCTCAAATATTGCTCAAACCATGAAAAAGCCAAAAAGTCAAATGGTCACATGACCGACTAGGCTTCTCATGTCAAAAAATAAAATATTATTATTTTAATATTCTCAAAATATTGGTCGCATGAGCAAAGTTCTACTTGCTCATTCGAGCAAAATTGAGAGTTTCAGTCATGATCAAACTCTTCTGAAAATCCCAGATATTGCTCAAACGCGCACCAGAAAATACAAAAACTATCAATACTGAGATATGGGAAGTATGGTGACACGGGCATGTCACCTTGACCGACCAGGGTCGTCCCTTAGGCTTGCAAGGAGCCGGTCCCACACTCTTTTATAATTTTGACCTAATTATTTCTCAACTGTTCATATTGGGTCCAAACTCTCTCCAATCAACTTGGGACTCGCCCAATTGACTGTTAGATGGTCCCCCGACCACCAAAGTCCGGTCCCATGACCCCTTGGTTGGTCCCTTATCTCTCCATAACTAGGTTTTACTACCTAACGCTCACACGAGCACTATTTTAATAAATGATTAAAACAACATTTGATCATCTGTTCACCAACTGGTCAACAAAGGACTTTGGTGCATGCTCACTCGAGCACTTGGGCGCTATATGGTCAACCATCATCCCATGTAGCCGGTCACTCCTTCACTCAGTGATTTATTTTCATTAAATCATCAATTGAACAATAATTGATCAAAATTAGGGTTTCGAGCGAGTTCAAACACTAATAATTTTATGTTGATTCAGCAATCAACATCTGGGTTAAATATATAATATTCGGTCCAGCTACCAATATTTTAATTGGTCACGTTACCAATATTTCATCAAATGAGCAATTCAGTAATTTATCGAATGAGCAATATTTGCTCAGATGCTCGAATATTGATTCAACCATCAATATTCAGTAATTCATCATACGAGCAGTATTTGTTCAGACTATCAACATTCATTATGTTGATTCAATTGTCAACATCATTCATTCGAGAATTGTACGTCCCAGCAGACATGTTCAATTAGTGAATCCTAGAGCATTCAACAATCATGCTCGGCTGAACAATACTTAGACTCATCGTATAATCAAGTCAATAACTGACTATTCAAATACACGTCTGCTTTGCATACTCCACGTTCGTGAGATATCAATCACGTCACATGGGGGATATTAATTAGGGTTTTGGTCTGGAGGACTATAGCATGTGTGTTCATCCACGATGATAAATGTGAGTAATTCGTGCAAGCAGTTGAGGGAGTTAGCAAAGTAGTGGGTGGAAAATCAACCAAGTCTCTGCACGACCTGGAACTAGTTAAACCACGATGTCCCACTCTTTCACTCGAGCAACCGTCACGCTAACTGGAGATCAATGTGTCTACGATTCTAGCAATATAAATAAGTCTCTGAATCCATGATTAAGATAGACATTGTTCGTCTAAGAAGAATTATGTCTCGAGCAATCACTCTCAAGAATTCAATCAATCAACCAGAACTTATTCGAACTCAACAGTTCAAAAAAAGCTTGCAGAAACTTTAAACACATTCGCAACCCTTGATCATCATTGATCTCACACACTTCTCAGCTTTCCTCCTACAGATCAACCCCCTTCCCTCTTTGTGACCAAATTGACTCTGGAACGGCCATTGTATTGGTTTAAGATGGAGTCATACAGATCGATCTCTCGAACTCAAAGCACTCCCGTTCATTGTATCTGTTTGAGGTTAGAAAGTTTTCTCGGTTGAGGAGCCTATGTCCACACGGTCGTCTATCCATTCACTAAAAAACCAGCAAATCGTTTTCCCCATATACACACAAGCTTTTTATGCAAATACTTAGGTCAACAAAGAGATAATAATCTCTGTCTTATTTTTTGACAATCTTGTATTTACCTTTATTTCCTACAACGTTATAATCCCAGCTCAGGTATATGCAATTAAGGTTAAGAGTACGGAAAGTGTACTCCATAGATGTGGCTTTTTCAATTCCATCATTTTCTCAACTTCATCCACTGGAAAGGAACTCAGTTTGAGAAACAGATTTCTCATCCATTTTAACCTTTTCTTAGACGATGAGACTTTTTTCAAATTCTATATCATAACTTATCTACTCAACCCAACTTCCTCTCAGCTTCTCTTCTTTGGAAAACTGAAATAATATCGTATCTTCTTGTCTGACTTCAACAACTACAACCTCTGGATGTCTTCCTCCATTAACTCTTTAGTAGAAAAAATAACTGCAGCCATGCAAAATAATCTTCAAATCCCATATTTCCTTAGACCAGTGGTAGTACTGACTAATCGGTTGTCAGCCAAGCAAAAATAATTCACTTTCTCACTCTACTAAATATGAATGAAGTACATGATAAGAAAGAGTTCGTATCCACAGAGAGGCGATTGTTGTTATGAAATTTTTAGATTTTAAGTAACCAAGTAACCCAGGGTGTGTTTTTGTTTTTATCAAATTAATAAAACTAAATAAAGCAAAGTAAATAATTGAAATAATCAATAAAGAGAAGATATTGGTCAAGGGATAGTATCATTCACAAACATGTATTTTCATCAATAATTAGAATGGTAATTTAATCTCGCAATTATCAAAAGTCCTAGGATATCTTGATCGCAAGAGTATCCCGTTTATTTCCTGATTTTATCACAAACAACATTAAAAGATGCTATTGTGAAATCTACTTAAAAATCAACCTAAAGTGTAAAAGCACAATTAGGTTTAACGCCTTAAGAGTAATAAGTTCTATGAAATAAGACTAATCGATGCAAACAAACGTGTAAAAGCACTAATTCGTTTTAACAAAGATTATGATTCATATGCGATTAAAAAGATGTATCACTACAAGTATTAACCACAAGATGCTACTAGAAATCAGGGATAAACAACTTTTACGTATTGAAAACCCTAATATAGCTATATAGATGAAAACAAATCCAATTGATTCCGGACTCAACCAAACTAGTATTCAAATCATATGATAATATAAACGATGAATCATAAACGATAGAATTGAGACAAAACTAATTCATAGAATCAAATAACATGCTTGAAGAAATCAACTTTTATCCCATAACCAATTATTGTATTTAGTTACTCATGTTAATGGAGTTCATCATCATAATAATCAAAGAAAGAAGATGAAACATAAAAGAAAGCAAACCCTAGAAGTAGTTCTCTGCAAAAGATCCAAGAATAGAATAAACGTGATCTCCAAAAATTAGTAGAACTTTTCTTTTTTGTAGCTTTTCTCCCTTCCAAAACTAGGTCCAAGTCTTCAAATTCCATTAGATAGAAATCCACCAAGCCCACAAGTGAGACAAACCCGTGTAGAAATTATGTCCCAAAAGTGCTCGCCGGAAAACTGGGTTTTGGTCGGAATATGGCCGGAATCCGAAGCCGAAAAATATCACCGGTGACCGGCAAAGTCCACCCGGTCACCAGTCAACAAGGTCAGCTCGGGTAGTCAACTGAGTCAACTCGGGTCAAGCACCGAGTCACCCAGTCAGATTATGAGTCAGGTCTGAGTTAGAGATAACTCAGCTGACTTGTTTTAGGCCACAGCCATTCCACACAGGCTAGAGCTTTGTTGCATAATGATAGCGCTCACAACAACACATCCAACCATGATGGCCATTCAAGCATACTTTCCACCAAAACAACCAGCTCAAATCTATCACTTTTATAGTTCAGCTTCTCGCTGCTTCATTGCATACCACCAGTTCTTAGCTGTAACGCTGCCATTTCTGCCTTGTGACAATTATTCATTACCTGCAGTTCATACATTGAAACCAACACCACCAATACCGCTCACTGGTGCACCTCAGTTCATTGCTACGTATTGCAGTAACCACACCCATGTAATTCCAACCAACATACACAACACTTCATATAATCCAATATCACTCATACACCAACCTTTTCAGCTACCATTGTTTCAACTCCAGTTATGACTAGCAGCTACAATTCTGTAGCCTCCAAGCTTAGCAAAATCTGCACTCTAGCTACGAAACAACAGCTCGTTCACGCCAGCCAGTTCACTTGCAATACCTTGCACCTCCAAGCACCAGATGTGCCTGCAAGTACACAATTCCACCAGCAAAAAACCTCCAATCATCAGTTCAATCAACCCTGCAATTACAATTCCATCTCCATACTCTTTTCTGTCAAACCACTTTCAACAACCACATTCCCCAGTACATACTCCACCTACAATTGATTCACCCTCAGCTCCATTCTAGCATCAACACACAACTGCCTCCATCCCTGCACTATATCAGTTTCAAGCCTTCCATTAACTGCAATTCTTGCGACCCATTCTTTGTCTTGTTCTCTAGGATTGGCAGAAGCAACAATTTGCATCTCAGACCACCACCATGAGCATCTGTAACTCGACAACACATTCATTTATGGAACCCAGAGATCATCTTCACATCAGCATCAGGTTCACCAGCAACAATTACCACTATTTCCTTGAGTCTTGCACTGCACCAGCCACCTGCTAGCTCTCAACTGTAGCATCATATCCCAGCTGCAACTCCTTCTCAGTCATCACCTACAACCACAGCTTACTGCTTCTAACTATAGCATCACCACCAGGGCCATCTCCTCCTTGCATCCAGCTACACACTGACATAACACTTAATTACACAACAACCCATTTGGTGGTACTACCACAAACAAATCCAGCTTCAACTTTGAACTCATAAAGAAATCTCCTCTTTCTGTAACATCAGATCTCCTTTCTTGCCTTCTAGAATGAGTCCTAACCAACTGTTTTTGACCACCATATTAACACCAACAGCAACAACCAACTCGATCATAGTCACAAACCTATTTCAATCCTGACAGAACCCATTCGAACTCAGCTTCAATACAAAAGCCCTAACTTAGAATTTCTCCCCATTTCTTCTTCTCTGTCAATCTTCTCAATCTAACGCCAATTCAACTCAAACCCAGGTTAATTCAACTCATAATCATGCTATTAAACCTTCCCAGTTCTTTAACAACACATAACTTCAATTCCTCCTGAGTCTCTTTTTAGTTCTCGGTTTTAATCAGCAGTCATGGATGCCCTTCTTTTCTCCTCAATTTCATGAACAAATAATTGAAAAAGAAATGACTTTCTCGATTTAGGGTTGGATCAATCATTGGGATAGATATTTGCGCCCCTTTATGCAGCCACCCAGGATATCTACACCTAAACATGAATGATAAGGGACACCCAGATGGCACCCCTTAACCTTGACTGGACTTTGTTTAGTACTCCTCCAAAGAGCTTCCCCTTAACCAGTACCGGGATGCAGATAGTTTTCTTCCCTAAAATGACAATTGCGCCCCTTTATGCTCTAAATGAATGCTCTTCCACCAGATGCAGCCGCCTCTTGCATCTCAAGTCCACTTATTCTCTTCAATGTCTTAACATCATTAAAGCCGCCCTGCTTTTCAGACAAAATTTGCATCACTAAAGCTGGCATACTTTTCAGACAGAGATGAAGAAATAAAAGCAAATAATGAGCCAAAATCCTCTAACGCTTTTGCCATGTTTCCTCTTCTTTTGATCCAAATGACTCCAAAGTACCTAAATACTCAAAAACAAAGCATAAGATACATAATTTACAAGAAAACTAGCAGAGAAAACATAAATAATAGATAAATAATAAGGTGTTTTAGACACCTATCAAATTCCCCCACACTTAGACTTTGCTAGTCCTCGGGCAAATCAAACAAAATAATTATAAAACATACATACAACTCCGTCTCGTCAAGGCTACGGTCACTTTAAGCATAAATAACAAGCCTTTAAACCCCTAGGTGTCCCTAGTGGACGAGTTTTAGTCTCGTGAAGGTTTACAAGAGGTCTTCCTACAAAACCTATATTTCTAACTCCGTATATTTGTGAAAAATCAATGAATGAATCCAAAATGACTACAGGAGGAGGTATCTTGCACAATTTTAATTCATATATTATTAAATAAAGCTTTAATTAGATAGTCGAAGAAGCCACAATACTCGGAAACTAACAAACCACAATCACAATGAAAAGATTAAGAGGATGGATATAGATGTAGATGTTGGCGAATGTTCACAAGTGATCGATGTTTCCCATATCTGTCCGAAGGTCACTACCAAGATGAACTTATGCATCCTATTGTATTGATCTACTGGACTGAATTCTACATCAACTCACTGGCATATACAAGGGAACCAGGAGTGACTTTATTCAACAAATATAATACTTTATTTTCTTTTTTCACTCTTTTTTTTTTAGACAACATGATTAGATATTTTGGATCCAAGCGCATGCTTCTTGCCAGCAAGAATGTGATAGTTGCCTTGGATCCTGCATTCCACGCTTGTTTAGGCGATGGAGACAGGGAAGACGTTTCACACATACTGCTATCCAAGTGTCTTTTTATTCCGTTTGGTCTAATTGGTCGGTCACTTTTTTTTCTTTTCTTAGCAACTCAATCACTCTATTTCATCCTAGCAGTAATAACAAGTCGATGTTTAGTGACCCACCAAAGCACTTAGAGAACAATAGATAAATATGGAAAAATAAAAATAGAATGTGATATGGTGATATTCCGAGATATGGTAACAACTATAATATTATTTGTGATTTCTGAGCTATGTTCGTCCCTTTTAGTTAATTGGTTCCTCAACTCCTGCAATCAAAATGGTTCCATCCACTAATGGTGTCATCCTAAAGGCACAAGTTTCTAGATTTCGGAGTTCAAAAAGCATAATTTTTTTTTCTTGGTTTTTCTATTTTTCTGATTTTTTTGTTTTGTTTTGTTTTTTTACTAAAGGAATAAAACAAATTATACAAACATATAAATGCTCCCCCACACTTAAACTTTACATTGTCCTCAATATAAAATTGAATCATCCAAAGAAAGTTCACGGTGGGAAATTCCGCAAATGATATGCAAAAACAAAGAAAATCAAGATAAATGCTTAAAAAGAAAAAGAAAAAGATACAAAACCGGTGGGTTGCCTCCCACTTAGCGCTTGGTTTAAAGTCGTCATCCCGACTTACTCCTTGCTTGTTACGCCTTAGCCGGCGTCCAACACATTATGAAAATCTGATTGAATGGTACTTGGATGTTTCCTCGCCTCAAAGATGTTGAAGTGTATGACTTCTTCATCGAACTCCATAGTCAAGGTGCCATTGTGGACATCAATCTTCGTTCTAGCGGTACTCATAAATGGTCTACCCAATAGTAAAGGTGTAGATGAGGATGAATTCACATCACTCATGTCTAAAGCGTAGAAATCCATTGGAAATATTAGTCCCTTTACCCGCACCAAAACATCCTCAACAATCCCTTTAGGGTAAACATTAGATCTATCGGCAAGTTGAATAACTATGCCGGTTTTCTTGAGAGGACCAAGATTTAAAGCATCATAAATAGAAGTAGGCATAACATTAATAGACACTCCTAAATCTAACATAGCTTTCGCAAACCTTGTTTTACCAATAGTGCATGGAATAGTGAAACTACCGGGATCTTTCAATTTAGGTGGGAGTTTCTTTGTAAGATACGCCGAAGCGTTTTCCCCCACACTCATTACCTCATTATCGGTTAGCTTGTGCTTGTTAGTGCACAATTCCTTTACACACTTTGCATAGCGAGGAGATTGCCTAATTACTTCAATGAGTGGAATATTCACTTGGACCTTATTAAAAATATCCCAAATATCCCTATCTTGTTCCACCTTCTCATTAGCTTTAGAGAACCTGCCAGGAAAAGGTAAAGGAGGAACATAAGGTTTAGAGTTTGATTTAGTTACCTCGGGAGTTTGGGGAAAATATGCGTTCTTTTCCTCCAAAATTGGTTCTTTTGGAGCTTCTTATTCACCCGAATTTGTAACTTCGGATTGCACAAATTGTGTACCACTTCCCAACTTAATAGCATTGACACCCTCTCTTGAGTTAAGAGGTTGGGAAGGGAGTTTCTCACCATTTTGTGCATGTAACTAATTAATCTCCTCGGCCATTGAACCTACTTGTGTTTGCAAGTCCTAGACCACACCCTCCGTTCTTTGCATAAAATATTTCAACAACTCTTCCATATTGGACCCTTGATTTTCAGGTGGTTGTTGTTGTTGCTGGAATTATTGTTGTTGCGGTTGACCAACTTGTGATTGCAACTCCTTAATTGCATTATCCGTTTTCTGCTAATTTAAGATCGCTAGTTGTTGATTTTGTTGTACCACGGACATTAGAGCCTCCACCAAAGTAGCCATCTTCTCCAATTATGGATTATGCCCTTGTTGTGGTTGTTGCACTTGTTGTTGGAACTCATGCGGATGGCTGTAAACAGAACTTGCACTTGCAACTTGCTCGTAAGTGTTGGAGTAAATACCATATGGCTGAGTAGAGAATATAGCATTAACATGCTCTACGTTCTCATAAGCTGGGCGTGATGGTTTTACAACCACTGCTGCAATTTGTTGCATCATTGCCATCATATTGCTCATTTGTTGACGTAATTCAATAATCTCATCAACTTGATTAACTCCCTTGGTAGGTGGTTCTAATCCACGACTTGAAAACTGTTGGGAATTTGCTGCCATACTCTCAATCAACTCCCTAGCTTATGTCACCGTCTTGTTCATAAGTGCACCACCACTTGCAGCGTCAATAAGATTCCTATCACTTGCTTGGAGACCTTCATAGAAGTATTGGATAATCATTGCGTCACTAAATTGGTGATGAGGGCAGCTTGCCACCAGTCTCTTGTATCCTTCCCAACATTTATATAAATATTCTCCTACATTTTGCTTCATCCCACAAATCTCCTTGCGAATTTGAGTAGCCTTGGATGCAGGAAAATATTTCTCTAAAAAGAGTTTCTTCAACCCATTCCATGTTGTGACACTTTCGGGAGACAAATAATATAACCAATCCTTAGCATTATCCGCCAAAGAGAATCGAAATTTTTTCAACATTGCATCATCCGCATCAGTATCCACTGGAAGCATGGCCATGACAATGGTGTGGAAGTCCATAAGATGCTTGTTTGGGTCTTCATTCACCATGCCATGGAACTTTGGTAATTCTCTAAGCAGCCCCGGCTTGATCTCGAAAGTAGAGTTTGTTTGAATATACCCATGTAGTGTATCCATCTTGTGAGAAGCCAACTCCTTGAGTGTGCGATTTGCATCACCCATTGCTTCTCCCAGTTTGTATTTCAGTAAGGTACCTGAAACACAATTCTCAAAACAAAATTAAAAACAAAGTAAAAATAAGAAACCAAAACTATATAACAAGCCGAATGCCTCCCTGGCAACGACGCCAAAATTTGATCGGTTGTCATCCAAGCAAAAATAATTCACATTCTCACTCTACTAAATATGAATGAAGTACGTGATAAGAAAGAGTTCGTATCCACAGAGAGGCGATTGTTGTTATGCAATTTTTAGATTCTTAAGTAACCAAGTAACCCAGGGTATGTTTTTGCTTTTATCAAAGTAATAAAACTAAATATAGCAAAGTAAATAATTGGAATAATCAATAAAGAGAAGATATTGGTCAAGGGATAGTATCATTCACAAACATGTATTATCATCAATGATTAGAATTGGTAATTTAATCTCGTAATTATCAAAAGTCCTAGGATATCTTGATCGCAAGAGTATCCCGTTTATTTCCTGATTTTATCACAAACAACATTAAAAGATGCTATTGTGAAATCTACTAAAAAATAAACCTAAAGTGTAAAAGCACAATTAGGTTTAACTCCCTAAGAGCAATAAGTTCTATGAAAAAAGACTAATCGATGCAAACAAACGTGTAAAAGCACTAATTCGTTTTAACAAAGGTTATGATTCGTATGCGATTAAAAAGATGTATCACTACAAGTATTAACCACAAGATGCTACTAGAAATCAGGGATAAACAACTTTTACGTATTGAAACCCCTAATATAGCTATAGAGATGAAAACAAATGCAATTGATTCTGGACTCAACCAAACTAGTATTCAAATCATATGATAATATAAACGATGAATCATAAACGACGGAATTGAGACAAAACCAATTCATAGAATCAAATAGCATGCTTGAAGAAATCAACTTTTATCCCATAACCAATTATTGTATTTAGTTACTCATATTAATGGAGTTCATAATCATAATAATCAAAGAAAGAAGATGAAACATAAAAGAAAGCAAACCCTAGAAGTAGTTCTCTGCAAAAGCTCCAAGAATAGAATAAACGTGATCTCCAAAAATTAGTAGAACTTTTCTTTTTTGTAGCTTTTCTCCCTTCCAAAACTAGGTCCAAGTCTTCAAAGTCCATTAGATAGAAATCCACCAAGCCCACAAGTGAGAGTGTAGTTGCAGGATTTCCTACACTACACCCTTATCAAGAATCTATGAAAACTAAGCCATAATTGTGGATGAACAACAACACTTTTATTAATTCACTTTCAGGAAGATTTACAAGAAAGATCAAAAATCAGAAGTACAACTTTATTTCTGGAGTTTCTCTCTCCTCAAAATTCTCTCAGATCTCAAAAATGCATCATCATTTTCTGGATCTATCGTGCCCTTTATATAGGGATTTACATAGTGGAAGACATCTAAGATCAAAACTCAGAAGTACTAAGTGAACTAGGGGTAGTTGCTTGGTCTCAACTATACGAAGTTGGTGTAGATTTTGTATAGCGTCTTAATTCTGAGAGTATTCAATTCTGGACTAGGTCTTAGGGTTTTTCTGCATTTGCAGTTTTCCTCGTTAAAAAAATCTTGTTGTGTCTTTTACTTTTCTATTTCCGCAATTATAATTGTTTATTATAATTAAAAATAAAATACACAAACGTTAACTCTAATATACATGATAGTGATCCTATAGAGTTTGGTTAAGTCTGAACCTTTTATCAAGTATCACACTTTGATTGTCGTATTTTCTCGATCTCATATCCATAGAAAATCATACAAAGTGTGAATACCGATTTGTTGCATTGTCTCAACTTTTTCCATAGATGATTACTTTAGGTAAGAGGACTTATAGGTGGATAAATAAACGATTGTGGTGTATTTGGGTACCCCCGTCTTTTTAATTGGTATCAGAGCAGTAAAAAATGTAAAGATCTAACAATTTGTGTTTGGTGCGATCCAATATATAAAATTGGAATTTAAAAATATTTTTTTATAGAACTTGAGAATGATTCAGTTAACATAAAGCAAGATATCAAGAGTTTTGAATTAACACTTGATGATGGAATCTACGAATCAATATCTGAAAACCTTCATGAAATTATCTAAAAAGAATCTATTAGACAAGTTAATCTTGTTAATGATGTAGAAACTGAAAACAACTGGAAAATTTGTCTACAAGGAAGGCTGGATGAAATTTCCGATGATGATGATTCATATTTTGAATGATAAGTAGAAGAGGATATCTCAGAATACTCTAAACTACTGGATCCTTTAAAAAATAAAAAACTGAGAACTTCACAATTTCTTGATATTATGACTCCTCTTTGTCGTGAGAACAAGAAACTGAAGAAGGTTTTCGAAGGATATTATCTTGGTTATCGCCCCAATGACTCTCTTCTTAAAGATCGTATAGAAGAGCTAAACTCAAAGAGTCTCGAATGCGAGAGTCTTCGGAGAGATCTCTTTTTGTCGAAAAAGAAACTTGTTGAATCTGAAGCAAGGATTAATTCTTAACAAAAGAGTTTTGAAGAGAAAGAAGGTATATATCTCTCACGAAAAAAAAAACCTTGAGGCTGATCTAGCTGGTGCTCTTGATAAAATCAAGACCTTGGAAGAAGAAAATTTATACTTGAAAAAATCCAATGATAGTACAAACAATTTATCCTCTTTATTAGAAGTAGAAAGATATCATGGTGATACGCGAGGATTGGGATATAAGGAATCAAGTGCTTCCAACGATAACAATGAGATAAAATTTATTACAAATTCTTCTCAACTAGAGGCTTCCACTAATGTCAATGGTGCTCATATTTCTTGTAAAGAAGAAAAGCATGTCATGCCTAAGAATTGTGTTCAACCATAGTCAAGTGCAACAATCAAGAGAGCACTTTTGCTAATGCCAAGAAAGCAAAAATGTTGAACAAAGATAAGAATAAGAATAAAACTCGTCGAGCTCCAATGCAAGTGGATCCAAAAAAAGGTAACATTAAAACACATACTCCTTATGTTACTAATCATTGTTATTATTGTGGTAATAAAGGGCACTTGCAACGGGGATGAAAAGTTCGTAAGATGCAAGATGCACTTTCTTTTGTATCAAACGAATTGGCTAAGCTTGCTCCCCGAAAGAACTTAGAATTGTAGTTGAAAGAAACCTTACAACTACACCCTCAGTAGAATTCTATTAATTTGATTTGATGATCTAATTTATTTGATATGAAAATGAAGATTAAAGTACTAAAATGGTAAAGGAGACACAAGAATTTTTACATGGTTCGATCATTGTGATCTACATCCATGGTTCTTCACTAGTGATTGTATGTAATTACATAATTTTACAATTGAGACTCCATTAAAGAATATTTGGAGCTCTAACTTTTTGGGGAAGAAGATGATAAATAAAAATAATTCCTCCTAAAAATTTCTCTCTCCTCCTAAAATTATCCTCTTCTCTAAAAAAGACCTCTCCTTCCTCTCATGCCTAAATGGCTATTTATATGATCTTACATAAAAGATGACAGTTGTGTTCCCCCGCAATTTTGGATTTAAAATATGTCCTGCGAGTCTTCGCAGCCTTACTCGCAAGATATTATTAAGTTGCGTCGTTAATAATTCGCAAGTGAAGGTTGCTGCGATATTCTGCTCCTACATCTTTCCTCTTTTTTCTTGAATATTTCTTGAAGAGCGATCTTTAAGAAAAAATCCGTTGTTGTAGTAGTCTTTGATCTTTGTTGATGAAGGAACGAGTGAAAGAATACTGGACTTGAAAAGTATATACTTGCCTCTATCCCTTTGCGAAGTTCTGAAGCTTTAAGAAGTAATTAGAAGTATCATCTTGCGAAGTATGAAGTATGCGAAGTATCCTTGAAAAAGTATAATAAGTACTCAATCCTCGAAATATATAAGAAGTATGAAGTATCCTTAAGAAGTATAAGTACTTAATCCTCGAAATATATAAGAAGTATGAAGTATCCTTAAGAAGTATAAGAAGTACTTAATCCTCGAAAAATAAGAAGTATTCGTCCTTGAATGAGAGTGATAAATATTTCCTCTGTTCATGTGAAATTATTACTCCATTTTTGGTGAAGATTCTTGTTAAGAAGATAAAGAACATAAAATATTTTCTTGGGTATCCATAGTTTCCTCTGTTCTTTATCTATGAAGGAGAATCCTTGAGAAAATGTTGAATGATTAAATTGCGTCTCTATTCTTATCTTGCCTCAAGTGGTAACCCTACTAACTTCTGAATATTTCTGCGAATTTTTGAGTTTTTCTGCGATTTTTTGAACATTTATGAATAATGCTGCGAATAGTGCTGCGAATAGTGTTGCGAATTATGTTGCGAATAGTGTTGCGAATTATGTTGCGAATACTGTTGTGAATACTATTGCGAATATTGTTGCAAATACTGTTGCGAATTATGATATTTATGCAATGATTATGTTATGAAATGCGTATGCGATGCTTATGCCATGAAATGCTTTTATGATGCAAGTATGATGCTTGTATGATGAGAATGCTTATCTATTGTAATGTATAGCTATTTTTTTGTGTTACTTGGCTCATTTTGTACGCAAGAATTGATGTAGCTCCAAATTGCCTCTATTCCTGCACTATTAGTCTCACATGATATAATATAATTAAAATATTAAAGATGCATAATCTCAACTTCATTTCAATATATACGATCGCAAGCTTGTTTGCTTACATATAATCATCTTCGCAAGTTTATTTGCGTATTCTCTTGTGGTCTTATTTTGCATTCCTAGTTAAAGGTCTCATTTTGCCATCTTTTTTGTATAGTATTTTAGCCTCTTCAGGAATTGTTGCGACAATATGACAGGCCTAAATATTCTTGCGAACATATTTCCCCATGACATTGTCGTCTTGCGATGAAATCGCAGGACATCTTTACACTTTCATGTAGCGACCCATGGATCTCATATTAACTTCTTTATTATGTTTTGCGAGTTCTTTATTATGTTATTTTTTTAGAAGGCTCGCATAAGTACGATTGTTGCACAAATATGACAAGCCTTTATGTTCTTGCGAACAAAAAGCCTCGTGACATTTGCGTCTTATAGCACATATCAGCTCCCTAATGGAGGGTGCTGCCCTTTATCTTCCCCTTGGTTGCCCCTTCAAGGAAGCGTACATCGACCATACAAGATTAGCTCTTCCCATCCGGTTTTGCAAACAACCAGTTTTTTTATCGCAACCTCTTATCCTTTTTGCCTATAGGGCTTATAGTTACGAAGTTGCACCCTATGGGGTATCTTTGGGCCAAGTGCATCATTTTCCAAGACTTGTAAAAAATGGCAGGTGTGCTTCAAGCCCACCCAACACTCTTGACTCAACCGTGTACCTCGGCGCCTTGATCGTTTTCTGCACTTCTTGAGAAAGACAGTATGCCTTAGTCGCCCAACCTAGATCATGTTACATCGCAAGATTAGGTTGAGAATCCAAGGTGTCTAACCCGGATAGGTACCCCGATTTTGGGTTGTACCCCGTAAAGTTCCATGTACTCAGGTTCCTTGGTGGTGTTCCGGTGTCCCTGAGCCATGCTTATAGGTACCCCCTTAAATGACGTACTTTAGGACTTTGCCTCTTACGAAATGTTTCTTCGCGAACTAGGGTGTACGCCACAAAGGTTTACCTGTGTAAAATTTTCTGCGGATCTCTTTCTTTTTTGGAGGCTAATCACAGTTTGCGTCTTTCTTTTATGAAAGCTAATCGTAATTGATTTTTGGCGGTATTTTTTCGCCTTTTATAAATCGAATCAAAATTCTTTTTATTCGTAAAAATTCATCATAAATTTTTCATGTTGCGAAATGTTTCATTTCCTTTTCTTGTTTTTCAAAATACGTTCTGTTGCGAACAAATATACTGATTACCTTTTTGTTTCAATTCTTGAAGAAATGTAAGAAATATTCATATCGCGTATTTAAATCAAAAATGTTCTATAGAAATATATATAAATTTATTTTTCTCTGTTTTTTGTAATTTTGAAGTCTTTGAAATTTTTGAAATCTTTAAATTTTTGCAATGAATTTAATTTTGAATCTTGCAATTGTATATTACTTTTGGTAAATAAAATCAAATTTTTTTTTGTCTTCTGTAAATAAAATATTCAAGGAAATGGTACTTACCTTTTTCGGCTTGTTGTTGTCTCTTGATCTGCCTCTTGTATAATGTTGCGTTATACCAACTGTTCTAGCCATTTCTTGCGAAATATGTCTGTGAAATAATCTCCCATTTTCTTCTTGCGAAATAACCAAAGATTTTGCGAAGTAAACCTTTGCATGAAGTAAACAATCATCTGCGAAGTGTTTATGCTGTGAACATTCGTAAATTAAACATTTGCGAAGGTCAGAATTACGAATTAAAATGTTTTTGTGAAGTAGATTGGTGGTTGTGAGAAGATGCTCCCAAGGGGTGGTCGTATGTACTGATACCCTCCTGGTCATATCATGCCTGAAGGTCTAATGCCAGGCGTTGTTGGAGGTATGTTGTTGGTTCCATATGACATGGCTGGAATCCCAATGAGAGATGTTGTTTCACAACCTATCCCTATTGGTGCCCTAGCTAGTGCTCTTGCCAATGCATCACCTGATCAGCAGAGAACTATGTTGGGGGAAGTATATCATTGGCTATGCAAATAACGTAAAGGTATATTATTCCTCTTATATACTCATTGGTTATGTATCAGCTGAAAAAAGAACATATCTTATAGTGTTAATGATTTCAACTGATAAAAAGCATTGGAACAGCCGTAAATCTTCTTCGCAAAATTAATCTTCTCTTCATTCATCGTCAGCTTGTTGCCTCTTCTAGAAGCGATTGTTTGTTGTTCTTCAACATCTCCTTTGATGTTTATTGTCTGCAAAGAAAGTATTTCCTAAGAGAAAAATGTTTGCGAAGTAAGTATTTGCTAAGAGAAATATTTGCGAAGTAAAAATGTTTGCGAAGTAAAAATGTTTGTGAAGGAAGTATTTGCTAAGAGAAATATTTGCAAATGTGATTTCTCCTTAGTTGATGTCCATGGTGATCTCCGCTGTTAGCTCAAATTATTCTTTTTTCGTTTGCTTTTATGCATCTTTTGATTGTGCTATACGAACTGGCATCATCTTGGTAATCTGTAGCCTCCTCTAACTCTGGTAGGTGAATGCAATTACTTAAACTTGCTGCTCCTGCTATTCGCAGCTGTTTGTTTCACTGAGTTTTCCTTTCTTATGCTATAAATTAGCTGCAAACAACGTATCGATTCAGTTAGTAATACATAATCATCAAATGAAATATCCCTATTAATTTGTAAACTCCGCTTATGAAATGAATAGACTTTCTTCTACTATCTTGGGGACCAATATCCTTATTCATTTTTGACATGAACTTTGAGTTTTGCCGTGAGTTGATCCATTTGCCGATGGTGCCTGTTCACATTGTTGGCATTGATATTTTCATTAGTTGAGCCGGTCCTTATAGCTCTATGTTTGTGGTATGCCATCGCGCTGGTATCCTTCTCAACTAGTTGCTTCCTTTGTTCGCACTTACAAAACTTCCTTCCAAGCTAACTGACTATCGCACGTCCATTTCTTTGGCATGATCATTCTTTTCACGCTGTAAAGCCTTCTCAAAGAGCTAACTGACTTTTTATCTGGTCCTCTATCGGTTCCTCTTTAGATTTTTTGCTTCGCTGGTTCTCCTTTTCGTCTATGGTGTAAAACTTGACTGCTGCATGATGTAATATCTCTTAGCAAGAATCCTTCTTCGCAGACTCTGCGAAATATAGTAGATTTTTATTCGCAAAACCCTTCTTCATTGTTCAAACTGGACTGTTACATGGTGTGGTTTAGTATGCTTCATCTATGTTTGTTGTGTCTTATTCTTTTCTTTATAGATATTTCTCCCTTAGGGCTCCTGCGAACTGACTTTTCGGGTCTTGAGTTGGTTTACTTCATTGACTGTCTATATGAATAACTGATCCTGTTTATCTAGAATCTTCCCTAGATTTGATAAGGGCCCGTAATATGTTGTAGATGCCATATTTGTCATCTTTGACTTGTATCATAGGTGAACTGTTGATTTGCGAATAGTATAGGTTATGGCCTTGCATCAACCAATCTACTTCGCAAACTGACTTAGATTCGTAAAGGGCAATGTTTTGAACATATCTTTATATATACTAATTAGGAAATGGTTGACTTATACTATTGCTGTCGTAATCACTTTAGTAAAGCACTTAGAAGTTTGACCGATGTTTATTTCCTCCCTCAACAACATACGCATGGGTAATGTTGGCATTCATATAGCATGGTATTTCCTTCGTCTGCTATTTTCCTCATTGAGATTTGAAGTGTTCGCAGAATTAATTGTCAGCTTATTGCCTCTGCTGTTGGAAAATCAAATGTGAAAAGTTAGTTTTGAAGAATAAGTAGCTTTTGCGAACTCTCTTTTGTGAAAAGTGAGCAGTTTTTTCCCTGCGTCTTTGTGTTTTATTTTCCCTTGCAGCTTTATCTCTGAAATTCTCCCTTATTTTCTTCACTCCATGTTCCTTTTATCTTATTTTCATTGATCCCTTGGCTTCCTCATATTGGCTTAACGTCTCAATAACAATATACTTCGCAGGAATTGGTATTCTTCGCAAGTTAATTATTCATAGTTCCTCTTTCAGATCTGTTGGATGGTGTTGATCTCTTTGACTTATATAGAACGCTTTTGTTACTTTTTATTGTGCTGCACATGGTCATTCTTTCACAATTGAGCTATCCCCGCATTTGACGAAGTATCCTCTCATTTATAGTGTAAACTTTATATAGTTCTTCCTCCATGTTCTTCGCAGGAAAGCAAATTATTTCTTCGCATGAAAGCAATCATGAACCAAATTCTTCTTCGCATATTCGTTCCTTTTCATTTGACAGAGTAAACATACTTCTTCGCGTAAAGAGTTCTCAGCTATCTGCTTACTTATATCTCCCTGGACAGTTTATGTAACTCGAGTTGTCTTGTGCAAAGTGATTTCACTATTCCATTCTCTTCCTCTGTTATTGCACTCGTTCTGGATAATTCCATTTTTCTCATGATAATAATGGTTGTTCTTCGCAAAGCTCTGGCTATCATTCTAAACCTTTTTGTTTGGTGTCTTCATTCATGTCACAATATTAAAGAAGGATAATGAATGATTATCAAAACATTAGCGGAAAATTAGATTTTGTCGTAAAGGAAGCAAAGTTTTCCCTAAAGGTGTTCTCAAAATTTTGGTTGTAAACCATCAGATATAAACTCTAGAAAATAAAATTGAAGAGTTAAGGGGACAAATCATCCTTTTGAAGTTCGTTTTTGATGCTGCTTTGTTTGATTTCATTGTTAATGACGCCTTTATTTGCGAATTGTTAACGACGCCTCCACCAAATCTGCCTCTACTCTTTAGCAGCTCTCTCTTTTTATTTCCATTCATCGCAGGAGTCACTTATTGATTTGGAATACAATTCTTTCGTCTAAACTTCCATATTTCACCTTAAAGCTATTCACCAATGTTAACCAATTTTTCTAAATTTTCTTGAACCAACCAGATTAGCCCCTCCCTGTTTCTAGCGCCAATTATGTAGTTGCAAGAAACCTTACAACTACACCCTCAGTAGAATTCTATTAATTTGATTTGATGATCTAATTTATTTGATATGAAAATGAAGATTAAAGTACTAAAATTGTAAAGGAGACACAAGAATTTTTACATGGTTCGATCATTGTGATCTACATCCATGGTTCTTCACTAGTGATTGTATGTAATTACATAATTTTACAATTGAGACTCCATTAAAGAATATCTGGAGCTCTAGATTTTTGGGGAAGAAGATGATAAAGAAAAATAATTCCTCCTAAAAATTTCTCTCTCCTCCTAAAATTATCCTCTTCTCTAAAAAAGACCTCTCCTTCCTCTCATGCCTAAATGGCTATTTATATGATCTTACATAAAAGATGACAGTTGTGTTCCCCCGCAATTTCGGATTTAAAATATGTCCTGCGAGTCTTCGCAGCCTTACTCGCAAGATATTATTAAGTTGCGTCGTTAACAATTCGCAAGTGAAGGTTGCTGCGATATTCTGCTCCTACAAGAATGTTATTGTCCTAAGTTTATGCAAAAGACTTATTATAATGATAGTTCAAATTTTGCCGACCGCTCGACAAGGTCATTTCACAAAAGACCCAATTATAGAAGGAGAGATGACTTTGTAAATTCAAAGATAAGATCTGATGTTCCAAATTGGAAAAAGGATGTTTCGCACCAAAGGGAAATGGTCCTAATGGTATGAAGGAGTGTAAAACTGTTTTGCCTATAATTTCTTTGTCCGAACTCGGAATGACCTCATTATTTTTGCGTTAGTTTCATAATTAAATTTTATACAGGATTGAGGTAATTTCCATATGTGATTTTCTGTTGAATGTTTATGGTTTATTGCATATTGGATTTATGAGATGTCTGATTTCGGTTTTTATTAACCTTAATATTCGATCTCATATGATGTAACCCTTATGGTTTGTATGGATTTTTGATGTAAAGGGATTAAGTTCTAGCCCTTGTTGGAAGGCAAAGGATCATAAGGTGTTACGATTGAAACTCATATGTGAAAAGTCACAATATGTTGAATCAATTTATGTTTACATGAGTTGAGTTGTGTTTAGGCATAAACATATGTGTTTCGGGTTTTCAACTTTTGCTATTGACACGCATTAGTTAAAACCGTTTCAACCTTTATCTGGTAAAGGTTGCTCTTGTTGTTGTTCTTTTGTTCTTGCTAGAGGATGACAACATACTGGGGGAGAGTTATTACTTGAACTTGCACTTAATGATATATCTTTCTGGGGAGAAGAGGCTGCGGATTCTGAGGTAACGAATTTGTTAGTTAATTGTTTTCCTATTTAAGAACAACATGTTTATATTGCATATATTTTGCTTTTTCTTAACAAAATTTCGGTACAATTGATATTTTCCATTACTGTGTATGGATGTATATGTGTGTATGATTCAATTGTTTCCGGTTAAGGAAACATGTGTCATTTTATTTGTCTTATTGTTTGGTATCTTTTTTGTTGTTGGGTATCAAGTGTTTTTGCTTAACAAAATTCGGTGCAATTGCGGTGCTATAATGTCTATGTTTGTTTCAATTTCATCCAGTTAAGAAAATAATTGTGCAAGTCAATTTATTTAGGTTTTTATGTATTGTTTATGGCTTAACGAAATACGAGATCATTTGTTTAGTCCAAATCGATTTCATATAAGAGAAACTAAGTTAATTCTGATCTTAGTTAGACTTATAAAATTATAGGATTCTGTTTTTTAAGTCTAATTGAATGCCTTGACAAGAAAAACTAGGTCTAATGAGAAAGGTCTAAGTTATTGTCTGAATAATTAGAGCATGAGGAAAAAATAATGTAGGATCAGGATATCGCAAGAAGGACACATTTGCGAAGTTTGATCAACAACACTTTGCAAGCGTCGCAGAATAATTTGATGAATGACGTGACAAATGACAATGGAAAAAACATGAGAAAGTGTGATGACTCTGCGATGATTAGAGTATTTTAGAAGATTAACAATAGAACTCTTGCGAGAATATCGCAAGTTAGATCCTAAAATAAAGGACAAATAAGTTGTCACCTACTATGTAATTCCCTATATAAAGAGTTGAACAGGCGTAAGGAGAGAGAGATCTTTTTCGAGTGTTAAGCAAGTCATTAGGAGAGAGAAAGTCTAGAGCGGTTGTTAATTCTTTAGCTTCATTTCCTTTTCATCTTGTAAAATTTGTGAGATTAATCAATAAAAATTATGATTTGATCTAAAAATGATTTGATTGTATGAATTCTTGTGAGGGGTGTAGTGTGGGATTTCCTGTTACTACATATTGGCACTAGAAACAGGGACCTGTTGATTGAAGATTGTGGGAATTATTGTAAAAGCTATTTAAATCAAGAAAATGATAAAAGAAAACAACAAATCAGTTGGAGAAAGGATAATTAATATCAATGAGAATAAAAGAAGGTTGGAGTGCAACGTAATCACAAAAACGATGGTTAATGAATTCCATGAGAACATTAGAGGGAGGATACATAAACGAGATTTTGAAGGAAAGAAGATTATGACGGTAGAAAAGATATCTCCATTGAGGGATTGGGAAAATCCGAAAATTATGTTCACAGCATCAGAGATACCAAAAGAAAATTTGAGCCACACATCTCCTTTAGTAATCACAGTAACGGCTATACGAAAAGAAAAGGAGAAATCAGCAAAATCTATGGAACAATGGGCGGTGAATAGAACTTTGGTGGATACGGGAAGCTCAGTGGATGTAATATTTTATCAGGCATACAAAGGAATGGGGTACAAAGATGAAGAAATGTCACGTCCAACATATCATATTCATGGTTTCGGAAAATCCACAACTAAACCAAAAGGGGAAATAACAGTGAGAATTTCTCTGGGTGAAATTGAAACACAAATAATGCTATGTGATGTGGATATGGAGTCACCATATAACATGCTATTGGGAAGATCATGGATACACGCAATCAAAGTTGGAGCATCAACATTACATCAGTGTATCAAGTTTCCTATGCCAAGCGGGATTGGTGAAATTAGAGGAGATATTGAAGGTGCAAAACTATGTTATCAAATTGAAGTAAAAAATTATGAAGGACGAGTGAAGAAGAGAAAAACTCAGAGGAAAATGGCGAAAGAGGCAAAGAAAGAAGAGAAGTTTAAAATCTACATGATAAGAACAGAAGAAGGAAAAGGAGTACCCAACGAAATTTCGCAGGAAGGAGATAAACCAGCGAAAATTATAAAAGAACCAACACCAATGGGAGAACCTGAAGCAAGTTACACTGCAGCAGAACCAATAAAAGAAGTAAATATTTGAACTGAAGAAGAACCAAAAATGTTGAAAATTGGAACTAAGATGGATACAGACGATGAAGAAAGAACCGTCAATCTCTTGCGAGAATATAAAGATATTTTCGCATGGAACATGGATGAAATGCCTGGAATAGATCCATCAGTTGCATGTCATAAATTGGAGATCAACAAAGACGCAAGACTATTTAAGCAGAGGATAAGAAAAATCGCAACAACTTACCATCCTAAAATAGAAGAGGAACTACAGAAAATGCTTGATGCATGAATTATAAGACAAGGAAAATACCCGGAGTGGATAGCAAACATGGTTGTGGTTCCAAAGAAAAATAATGGGATAAGAATTTGCATAGACTTTACTGATCTAAACAAAGCTTGTCCTAAAGACAGTTTTCCATTACCAGATATACCTCAAATGGTCGAATCAGCAGCAGGAAATGATAGAATATCTTCCCTAGATGGGTATAAAGGATACAACCAGATTCCTCTCGCTGAATAAGATCAAGAACATACTGATTTTTTTGCTCCAAGAGGATTATATTGTTATACAAAAATGCCATTTGGTTTGCAAAACGCAGGAGCAACATATCAAAGAATGGTAGAGAAGGTATTTGCAAATTAGACACACAAAACATTAGAGATGTACGTAGATGACATGTTGATAAAAAGTAAAGATGATAAAAACCATGTACAAGATTTGAAGGAGATTTTTGAACAGATGCGGCACTTTAACATCAAGGTGAATCCAGAAAAATGCATTTTTGGAGTTGCATCAGGAAAGATTTTAGGATACATTGTATCCAAGGAAGGAATACAAGTTGATCTAGAAAAAGTGCAAGAAGTTCGCGATATGCCAACACCAGCAACAATAAAAGATGTGCAAAAGTTAAATGGTCTCTTGGCTTCGCTAGGAAGATTTATCTCGCGATCATCAGACAAATGCAAATATTTTTTCAACATCCTTAAAAAAGGGACAAAATTCAGGTGGACAGATGAATGTGAGAAAGCTTTTCAAGGAATAAAAGAATACATGGTGAATACATCTATTTTACAAAAGGCAGAACCGGGAGAAGAGATGTTAATCTATCTTGAGACAACTTCGCATGCATTAAGTGTTGTGTTATTGCGAGTAGATGCAGGAGTTGAAAAACCAATGTACTACATCAGCAAGACGTTCAATTCCGCAGAAAGAAATTATTCTAATATTGAAAAACTGATTCTAACATTGGTTTATGCGACCTTTAAACTTCATATATATTTTCAGGTACATAAAGTTAAAGTGTTAACAAAGGTACCAATTGAATAAGTGATGAAGAATTCAAAAAGATCAGGCAAAGTTGAGAGGTGGAATGCGCAAGTAGGACATTTCGAAATTAAATATGAAGAGTTGGAATTGTCTTAATTTCACCGGAGAGAATAAAGATGGCTTTTTCATTTAGGTTGGAGTTCGCATCCACTAATAATGAAACATAGTATGAAGCTGTGGTACATGCTCTAAAATTCGCAATAGAAATAAAATAAAAAAATCCTAGAATTACCAGTGATTCGCAGCTAGGCATTCGTCAGATAAAAGGGGAATACACAACTAATGAACCATCTTTGAAGAAATACAAGAAACTTGTTGAAGAATTGTCAGCGAAAATCCCAAAAATAAAATGGAGGCATATATCGAGGAAGGATAATAGGATCACAGATGCTTATGCTTTCATTTCAAGCATGATGACAGATCCAACTGCGAGATGCATAAAGATACATATACTTTTATCGCCATCAGTCAATAAAGAAGAGGAAGAAGAGGTAGATGTAATGATAGTAGAAGGTGGTGAAGAAGGGCTAAAAGACAATATCGCAGATTGGAGAACAGAACTTCATGCATATTTAGCGGGAGGGGAAATACTAAGAAACAGATTGGAAACACATATATTAAAGATTCGTGCAACAAATTATGAATTAAGAGATGCGATATTATATCGAAAATCATTTAATGGACCATCACACAGATGTTTAACACGACAAGAAGGAGATAAAGTGTTAAAAATACTGCATAGTGGGGATGCTGGCAACCACAGCGGAGTAAGATCTTTGGCATATATAGCAAAAATACAAGGTTATTATTGGCCATATATGCATGAAGATGCAAAACAAGTGTCAAGACTTTTCGAATATTACCAGTGACATGGAAAGAAAATACATGCACCCAGAGCACCCTTATCATCCTCAACCAGTGTCTGGCCTTTTGGAAAGTGGGTCTTAGATATTGTGGGGCCATTTATACCAGGATCTGGACAAAAAAGATACTTAATTTTCGCAACAGATTATTTCACAAAATGGGCAGAAGTAAAAGCGGTACATCACATTCGCGACTAAGACATATTTACATTCATATTTGAAAATATCATTTGAAGATTTGGAATTTCGGCACAGTTGGTATATGATAATGGCAATTTGAAGGGTAGAATATATAAATGTTGCTTAGTGCATTTAAGATAAAGTGTGGAAAATCTACTCCTAATGGCAATTTGAAGGGTAGAATATATCGCAAGAAGGACACATTTGGCGAGTTTGATCAACAACACTTTGCAAGCGTCGCATAATGATTTGAAGAATGACGTGACATATGACGATGGAAGAAACATGAGAAAAGTATGATGACTCTGCGATGATTAGAGTATTTGCGAAGATTAACAATAGAACTCTTGCGAGAATATCGCAAGTTAGATCCTAAAATAAAGGACAGATTAGCTGTCATCCACTATGTAATTCCCTATATAAAGAGTTGAACAGGAGCAAGGAGAGAGAGAGATCTTTTTCGAGTGTTAAGCAAGTCATTAGGAGAGATAAAGTCTAGAGTGGTTGTTAATTCTTTATCTTCATTTCCTTTTCATCTTGTAAAATCTGTGAGATTAATCAATAAAAATTATGATTCTTGATCTAAAAATGATTTGATTGTATGAATTCTTGTGAGGGGTGTAGTGTGGGATTTCCTGCAACTACAAATAAAGTTAATTCTAATTTTAATTTGGTCTTATCAAAATAAACGATTGTATATTTGCAATCGGTTTAACAAGGGAATTAAGTTTCTTAGTCGATTTGTTAAACTATTAGGGAAAATTGCTTTGGGAAATTATTTCCTTGATAACCTATTAAAACTAAATTACTTATAGTTTCGGTTTTAATATTGGTTATCTAAAGTGGTATGTGAAACCTTCATGCTTAACTCTTATATGCTGTTTACAAGTCTTTTAGATTTGTAAGATCCTTTCGGTTTGTACTTTATTTGGTCGAACCTTTGTCATTTTTTTTTGTACCAAAACACCCTTAGATTAATAAAAATAACATTATGAAAAGACTGTTATGCCCTTTCCCCTAAAAAAATAAAATCAAAAACCAAATCAATTTATCCCCCATTTCTGTTTGAGTACCGGCACAGTTAGGGTCAGGTTCCTGGAGAGAAAAAAATTCCTTCATCTTCTTCATCATTCTTCATCGACGATTAATCGTTAAATCAAAAATTTCTTCGTCGATTAACCTACCTGAATCATAACCATGCCTCCACGAAAGAAAACAAAAGCCAAACCAAATACCAAATTGATTGGTGAAAAAAAAAAACGAACAAAGAATTGCTTCGATTGCTGAAAAACAAGAAGGGGACGAGGCGGCGAACTCGGACGATCAACCACTCGCATCCATGGCTTCTATGATAAGGTTAGTGATTTTGAACTCATTTATGATTGTTTTAATCGATTTATAACAATGGGTTTAGGTTAGAATAGCCAACCATAGCTGAAACAGTCGAGTTACACAGAGTGCCGGCATCAAACTTTATATGAATACCAAGCCGGTTTAAGTACCGACATTCTATCTGGGATGAATACCATGCCGATTTCAAATCCTGAAAGTGAATTTCATGTACCGGCATACAAATTGGGTTGAATACCATACCAGTTTTAGGTTACCGGCATACCTCAATAATAATTCGTGTATGCCGGTAGTGGACTTAAAACACAGAAACATGTATGAACTTTGTCACTTGTACCGGCATGAATCTAGGTTTCATGTATGTCGGTATCAAAAAAACGGCATAGATTTGATTTAATTCGTGTACGCCGGTAGTAAACTTTAAACATACAGGAACATATATGATTTTTTTGATCAGTACCGGCACACTCTTTCTCTTCCATTGGATGTCAGTACAATTTTACCGACACGGAATTGATTTACTTCGAGAGTGCCGGTAGTTTTATTTTGGTATCCAGAAGAAACCCATTTAACTACCGGCATTCTTGATAGCTAAGTTTCAATGCCGGTAGCACTGAACCGGCTTGGTATGTTTAAGAGTCTCCATGCCTGTACCTAAACTTCCAATATGACTTGTCTTATTTTTCTTTCGTGTGCTTATGTTATATGTCAAAATCCAAGGAAGCTAACAAAAGAAAAAATAAGGATGTTTTCTCTAAGAGAAAGAGGAAGGACGGTCTTGATACTCCTCAGTCTCTGCCTCCACGAGGGAAAAATGAAGGTCGCAAGAAGCGTTTGGGTTTTAAACAAGAGGGGAAATTTGGGAGAGTGGTGGTGACCGTAGTGCACTTGTAATCCGTGAAGGTACTGGAACAGTTGAGGACGATAAGCATGATGAAAGGGAAAGTGAGGAGGAAGATGATGAGGTTCACCCAAGTCAATTAGCAATCCAAAGCGAAGTTGGTGGGCTAAGTGAACAACCAACACAAGGCAAGGGCAAGGGGAAACCCAAAGTCAAAGGTTGTCACCTTCCTCACATTGATGACATGATATCCGACCTTGAACGTGGTAAAATTTTGGGTGAAGCTCCGGAACCGAAAGTACTATTTGGATACAAGCACTCTTGGGCTCGTACTATCTATCAAACCTATGTAAGCATTTTTTATTTTGTGCATATGTATTGTTTTGGATTTATGCAAAATCTCTTAATCGTATTATTTTCTAATTGTAGGATCATACTAAGTTTGTTCGTGTTTGCCGAAACCAAGCTGCGGCTCATTGGAATTTGCCTTTGGAACATGATGATGTCCAAACAATAGTAAAGGATTCTGGTCTATATGCTTTGGTTAAAAATTATGTGAAGCCATATATTGTGATATTCAATTGCTTCGTCGAAAGGTATTATGGTGAAACTGATACAATGCATTTCCAGTTTGGAGAGATGACCTTGATCCCTGATGATGCTCAGAACATTCTAGGCTTGAACGTTATCGTAAAATCAATTGCAGAAGGAGTTGAGTGTCTGGACCTTGAATGGTCGAAGTTGCACGCTTTGACTAACAAGCTGTTTGGTTGGGACTTCAAAACTTCTACAGAGAGCTTTTATGTATCCCAGTCTAGTAAGACAAAGATATTCAAGCTAACGATTCTTAAGAAGAGGTTTCAAAATACAAAGCAAAGAAGTTTGGATGATGGATGGGACCCTGCACAGATTCTTTATACAACCAATGCGTACCTGTTATACATCTTGGGCACTAGGGAATTCCCTGACACTAATGGCAATAGGGTAAGTGCAAACTTTTTTTAGTACTTGGATCCATTGGAAGATGTTTATATCTATTCTTGGGGTACCGCGGTAATGGCACATTTGATGGCGGAGATGAGAAGGGACTCTTTGGCTAAAACAAACCAATTTGTCGAGAATTTTCACTCTAATCTAGGTAAATTTATTTTTTTAACTTATTTTCTTGTGTATATTGTTTACATGTATATTCATCATGAACTTAGAATAAAAATTTACTGCTTCACATTGGAATAGGTGTGGTGTTATGAACACTTCCCAACCTTGTTCAAGAAGTTCCCTTTCTTGAAGACCATTGACTTTCCCGGACCCGATACTCCTAGAGATAAGAAGTTCGAGTTTAACAACATTCCAAAGACCGGTAACAAAGGTCGACTAATCGAGATGAGATTGGATTTCGATGCAATGAGTATAGAAGACATTGTGTTTGACCCATATAAGGAGGCTAGAGAATACCTTCAACTTTTGAGGTTTGGTAACGTTGCATTTTACAATGGGCCGTTGTTCTACCAAAAGGATATATCATGGATGATCCATGCCGTGTGATGCACCAACATGGATATAAGCAATTATCATGTTTTGAGGCGGCCTCTAATGATAATTATCTTCTTCACTTTTCTCTGTGCAATTCATCTCCCAACAAGTTGCATGTAGTGTATGATCCAGATCCAGAACCAACACACTGGAGGGATAGGGAGCCATGTCGTTTGGTAGATATTAGTAAATGGGAGATTGCGGAAAATGGTGATGAAGTTGATACCAGCTACATGATATATTACCTGGAATGGTCACATCCTTATGTCGTGCGCCCTCCCTCCGTCGAAGTTCCACCCCAGAAAAAACCTCATGTTGAAACTCCTCCACCTCCACCACCTACGACGCCCTAACTTCTTAAGACCGTTGGATTGCTAGTAAGTTTTATTAATTGCTTACTCATTTAATGTAAACATAATGTTATATTATCATATATATATATATATATATACTAATTATGTGTTTCATGTATTAAACTAGCGTCGTCGGCTTGGAAACTTGAAGAAGATGTTTGGTTGCAAGTACGAGGAAGGAGTGGTGCTATCCCTTCAAGAAATCAAGGAAGTTCAGGAAAATCTTGATAGAATTGAAGAAACCGACCCTAGTGCAAAAGCATTGTTCGGAGAAACGAGGAAGGCGCCCGCCAAAAAGAAACTAAAGACCAAGTGAACAATTGGTGGTTATTTTGTTTATTTTGATGGTGGTTGTTACGTCTTGAACAATTTCGAACTTGTTTTCGTTTGTACCTCAGGGTTAACTCTTTAGTTGTTTGGTTTGCTTTTGGTTTATGATACCTGGATTAAAAATACTTAAGAAGAATCCAGTTGTTTGGTTTATGTTGAACATGTCTATATTTCTAGTGAAAGATTATAATTTTCGGCATAGATGAGTTCAGTTCCAGAAATGCCGGTACTTATACCGGCATCCTCGAAATTTACAATTCAATACCGGTTCCCAAGTCCCGACATTGAAATTGTTTCTAATTCCATTCCGGAACAAGAAGTTTAAATTTTTTATGTTCCTGTATAGATATAGACAACTACCGGCATGGTGGTATTTTTTAAATTCTATGTCGGTATTCTAATTTTTCAAATTTTCTTACATTGTTGACTGAAAACCGGCATAGTTATCTCGATTCAATCAATGCAGGTACTCTGCTAAAAATTCATTTCCAATGCTCTTTTATTTCATTCCTAAGTAATCTATTATATTGGATTGGAAACTTTAAATTAAAACATGCTAAAAAACATTCAATGGATTGCACTTGGTTAGAGATAACCTATTTCCATCCCTTTTCAACAATTGCAGAACCTTTGAGCCTTTCCCGAATCTGTTCGAAGACATCGTCCGGGATGGGGGTGTCAAGGATCATCTTCACTGGTTCTTCTTCTTTTTCAACATATTCCTTTCCCTTCATATAACACCCATCACACCCATCGATGGGCTTGTGTTGGCCCTTGTGGTTTTCTCTTGACTCTGCTAGTTCAACAACTTTGTCAAACCATTGAAACTCATCGCACTTTGGGTGATTCAAACACCATAGAAACATTCTTTCATTTTCAGCATCATCAGTTTTTGCAATCCAAAACCGACGTGTCCCATCATAGCTTCTACACTTTGAATAAATAAAAGGGCAGTCCATTGCTAGATGAGATGGTGACTTGCAAATTTGACACTTGCAATGATGACTCTGTAAGAGAAGATTTTATTAGTTATGTGTCATAGTAGTGAAGATTCTATTGTTAGTAATGATTAATCTACTTAATTTGGAAATAGAGCTAGATGATGAATCTCCCATCGCTTGTGAAGCTTTAACCGTGCTTGCTTTGTTGAGAGAAGGATTTTTGTTATTTTTTGGGTGGTTTGTGTAGATTTTCGCCAAGGAATGGGGGTATTATATACAAATGAGTCTCCAACGGTCTTATTTTTCAAAAAACTAGCCGTTTTTTTTTTGAATTTCACAAATACCGGCATGTTCGATATTGAAGATTCAATGCCGGTATTGGTTGCATATTTGGCCGAATCTCTGTGAAGAAATACCGGCATGGTAATCTTATGGAAAGAAAAACCGGAATGTAGTGCCGGCATCATTGTTCACAATGACATCAATGCCGGTGTTGGTTATTTTTCAAAAAAACTAGTCGTTGAGGTTTTTCACTATATAAAGAGAGCTAATACTTGGAACCAAAAGTCCAAAACCATTGTGTTCTTATATATCTCTTTTAGCCTCTTAACTTAGAAACCCTACACTCTAGAATAATCATCTATAAATAACTTAGAATAGTACCTAACCCCACATTCAACAAATGGCATCGTTTGACTCGGAGGAAGATTTAGTGATCACCCAAGCATGGTATGCCGAAACTCATCCTTCAACTATAGATAACAGCACGCGGGGTTCCATGTGGTTGAAGATATTTAACAAATTTTTTCACGATTATGGTAACCCGAAAGGAAGAACTGCTAAAAAAATTGAGCAACGACATGACATCATCCTAAATGCAGTGGTTGAGTATCTAAAATTAAAACACCGGATTGATCAAGCTAACCGCAATAAATTGTCTCCTCAACAACTTGTAAGTATTTTTACGATTAATTCGACATAATCCACTATTTTTGAACTTGTATGTAACAAACATAATTTGTGCATTGTTTTTGTAGCATGAAGCCGTGAAAACGCGTTACTTACAAGAAAAGGGAGAAGCATTCATGTTTGAAGCCAATGTCAACCATATTGTAACCAAAGTCACGCAGTACCACCAGCTGGGTGAATCAGAGACAGGTTATTTTTAAGAAGATTGATAGTTTAGTGGTAATTGCTTAGGTTTTTAGGGTATTTGATTAGGTTTTTTCGTAAGGTTTTGTGGGTAAATCTATATGTAAACCCTCACGAGACTATAACTCGTCCACTAGGGTCACCTAGGGGTCCAAAGGCTTGATGCAAAATCTAAGTGCATTCATTGTTCCATCGACAAGGATTACATTTGAAATAAATTACAGTCCCGGTATGTAAAGTTTACATAGTTCAATGTTGTAATAAACTTCCAGCGTAGACTTAATATATATTTGAATGCAGGTAGTCGGTGCCTAATATTTTTATGTTCCTGTGTACAATAAACATATTTCCAGCACAGTCGTTTGATACTATCAAATTCCGGTATAGTGTGCCGGCATTCACGTAAATCATAGTTCAGTGCCGGTACGTAAGATTCAATGCCCAACGACTATTTTTTCAAACTATAAACCAGTAAAGTAAATTGCCGGTGTAGATTTGAGGTTACCGACAATGCCGGTACCATAAATTGGAAAATAGATGTTGTGTACTCATTTATGTAAAGTGGATACACCTATTGCGGTTGATACCTCAAAAAAATAAAAAATAGGTGAGCTCCAACACATTTCTATGATGGCAAAAAAATCACCGACTACCGATTTCAGAGAATATTTATATGAAAAAAAAAGTCTCAACTCCGATAGGGAATCAATCATCATCCACCACCAACTCAATTCCCATGATACTAGAAAAACTTAGAAGGAAGGACCAAACCACCAAGTCAATTGCCGCGATGGAAGAAGAGATACTTAGAAGGAAAAGAGAAGAAGAAGAGGCAACAAAGGAAGATTACCATCGCGAAGAAACAAAGAGAATATACGAATGTGTAAAACAAGCGAAGATTAAAGCGTATGTCGAGGAAGAAACCAAATGGATCAAAAATTACTACATAGTATCTGATTTCCCGGAAGATCACTTCCCTCCACACCTTTTTTGGGGTCTTATTGCGGATGGTCCTTATATTCCAAAGTTCGCGGACGGTAAGTGCAAGAAACGCAAAATAGATTACGGGGATGAGTTTGTATCGCATCGGACAATTGCCCTCATAAAATTATGTCACAAGTACAACGAGTTTCTCACAAGATACCGAGATAATAGGTTTCAATCATAGGCCGCATACACCAAATGGAGAAAAGAGCCTTTTAGGCATTTCGAAGCTGCTTTGTTTGTTGAATTTCGTACCAAGAAATGATGTTAGTTTCAATTAGCTTGAGATCTTTCATTTTATGTGTAAGGTTGTTCAAGTGCTTAATGTTTTTAAGTCTATTTCCTTATGATTAATATGAAGTTTCTTTTGTTTGTGGTTAATGTTGTTTATTTCATCAAGTTTCTATACCGGCATTGATGAATCCACCAAATTCTATATTGTTCCAGGTGCTGGCATTGAATGGTGTACTAAATAATAAGCCGGTATCATATTGACAATTTAAACTTATTGTCATAATTACGGCATCGAATTGTTTCATGTGTCCATGCCGGCATTCTGATGGTTACAATTGAAACTCCTTCATTCCACTTATTTGACGGTTACAAACTACTTTATCCCAGTTTTTGGACGGTTACAAAATCCTTAATGTGTCGGTTACAAACTTCTCATTCTATTTAAGTGACGGTTTTGGAAAGAAAATTATTCAATCTTCCTTTGTATTAAATCTCCATATTTTTTCATCTTCTATACCAAAGACAATGGGTCGAAGCAAATCTCGCGAAAAACCCAATCCACAAATACATGTTGATGAACCGCAAGAAAGTACTGAGAGTCTGTTGGTGAGGTGCGCATAAAACATTTGATGCGGTAAGTGAAGTATTTGTTGAATTAAAGTATTTTTAGGGTTTATCCCATAATATATAACATAAATTCAAACTTTATTGTTTAGTCTTTATACTACACTAAAAGAAAATTTTGAAAATACAATCTAGTCAATTGAAATTCTGTTTTATTCGTGGTTGAATTCAATTTGAAAATCATGTCGGATTATATGTCTTGAGTCCCTATTGTATTGCATGAGCTTCCCGGCATACAAAATTAGTTAAATATTATGCCGGTTACGTGTGTCGGCTTTGTATATTTGATAAATACCATGCCGTTTTTATTTGCCTCTTTTGTTAAAAACTCTGTACAAAAATCCCCCAGTTTCGGCATGGATAAAAATATGTCTTACAATGCTGGAAGCTATTCCGGAAGTGTCGATATGTTTACAAACCATGCCGGTTTTCTTTCCCTAAAATTGTTATTCTCTGTATATAATTCAAGAAAACCGGCATGGAATATATAATTTCTTACCATGTCGGAGCGTGTACCGGCACTCATATTATGTTCCATTTATATGCCGGCATCTAGTATATAACTCAGTTTAACGTATTGGAACATAGGTCTAAAGCATCAAAAAAGGACAAAGGAAAAGGCAAAGCTGTTGTAGAATCAAAACGTAAGTCTTCTCGATGTAGCCGTCCTGATCCGGCTACTGCTAAGGTCACAATTCAGGATCAACCTATAAGCGACTCAACCAGAAGTGATGATGATGAGTCGGAAACTGCGCCTGTACTGGAATGAGCAGGTGGTTCATCCTCACAAGCAACTGATGTCGGAGTTGAATCCCCTAAGGATGATGAAAAGGCACCCCCATCCCACCTTCATGATAAATATGACATGATTCCAGACCGCGTTTATGGAAAATATTGTGGTCAACCAATAAACCCGCAACTCTTATTTTCCTACAAAGACTCTTGGGCTCGTTGGATCTATCAAACTTATGTAAGACGTTTGCATCTTGTTATTATAATATTTATCTGTGATCAAGTGAATTTAATTAAGTTTGGTATATTTTTATAGGACCACAAGAAAGCCTCCGTGTTAGCCGCCATCAACAATCGGATGTATGGACTTTGAAGGATGAGTGTGGGGATGTTAAAGCAGTAGTCAAAGAATCTGGGTTGTATCCTGTGATAAAATATTATATGGCCACTGATACCGTCACGACAAACTGATTTTTGGAGAGGTTTTTTGGTGAAACTGACACTATGCATTTTCCTTTTGGAGAGATGACCATTATCCATGAATATATCCAAAGGATAATAGGTCTAGAGGTTCTTGGGAAATCCGTTAAGGTAGGAGATGACTCTAAGGACCTTGAATGGGACAAGATATATGAGCTCACTGAAAGGTTGTTTGGATGAAATAAGGAAACCACTTTGTAAAATTTGTACAAGACAAGGACTTCCCAGACAAAGACTATCACATTCGTCAAACTCGTTGAATTGTTTGGGGATGCGAAGAACAAGGTATTGACTCTCGAACAAGATCAGCAAAGTGCCGCTGCTTATATGTTGTTCATCTTAGGCTCCGCTATATTGACGCTAATGGTAATAGGGTGCATATGAACCTCCTACAATACTTGGATCCGTTGGAAAAGGTTCATGAGTATTCATGGGGCACTGATTTCTTGGCACATTTTTTGGCATAAATGCGTCGAGATTCTAAGGAGAAAGCCCGTCAATTTATTGGGAATTTCATTGTAATTCAGGTATAGTGAACTACCTATTTTGTGATCATTATCATTAAATTTATTAGTTTCCAATTATTTATTTTCTTACACATTTCATTGAAACGATCTTTCATGGGCACAGGTGTGGCTGTGTAAGATGTTGTGTTTGACCCATATACGAATGCCAGAGGAGTTCACTTTCAAAGGCATGACAATGTTTTATTTTACAATGGACCATTATTTCATCCAAAAGGGTTTTTTATGCACAACCCTCGCCGTGCAATGCGCCAACTAGGGTACAAGCAGAAAGATCTCACAGATACATCATATCAGAAATTCTCTCATGACTTTCCTCAATGCCAATCAGATAAGAACCATACTCTCATAGTTTATGACCCTCAACCTAATCTTGCACATTGGACTAAAAGGGAAGAAAAAGGACTTGTGTTGAATAGGGCTGATTGGGAATTGGCTGAGAACAATTATGAGAGTGATCCAACCTTCCTAAGAGGCCATGGAAAGTACTCACATCCTTATGTTATGCGCCCAAATATATTAGAAGTTCCTCCACAACCAGCACGTCCCTCCACAACTCCGTCAACTGTGCCCAAACTTTTACAGCTCGTTACATTGTTGGTATGTACGTCTTGTGCATTACTATTCTTTTAATCTATATCTATGAACTTATACAATTGTACATACTAAATACATGTTTAAAAATTCCTTAAAAGTGTCATCAGATTGGAAATTTGTCAAAGTTCTTTAAGAAGAAGACCAAGAAAAGAGAGGTGCTGACCCAGAAAGAAATGGAGAACTTCGCCCAAAAGATAGACAAAATTGAAGATCCCGAGGCAAAAGACTTGTGGGGCGAAGGGAAGAAGTGGGTACACAAGAGGCCAAGAAGTATTATTTTGATTTGAACAATCTAGAGTTAGTTTATGTTTGTTTGTGTGTCTTGTTAAACTTTGAACATCTTTCTTTCATTTGTTTTCGGTCTGGAACATCTTAACTTTACATTTGGTTTGGTAAACAATCTAGTCTTTGCTTATGTTATTTTATGTGTCTTGCTAAACTTTGGAGATGTTGATTTCATTTTTGTTTGGCTTAAAACATAATATATTAGTTAATCTATATGAAACTTTAAGTTTTTTTTTTTAAAAAAACCAACATGGTCGAAATTGTGACAACTATGCCGGAAATCTGTTTTCTTTCCAGAAAAAAGAATTTCGAATTCCGGCATGGATTTTGTTTTGCTATCAATGCCATTAATCTAACTTTTCCTTGTGAATAATTGATCTGTGTATAATACCGGCATTGCCAGTAAGTTTTTTTCAATGCCGAAAATTACACAATTATCTCTGTGTACTTATGTTGACTTTCCGGCACAAAAGAGAAAGTATATTTCTAAGCCGGCATAAGTTCTGGCATTGTAAAGTTTGAATTAAATCATGTCGGAATATACATGGCATATGGTTTAATGATTACAATTCAAACTTCCAAAAAAATAAAAGGTTGCGTATTAATGAACACCAGATATCCAAATTACTCATCATCGCCTCCACACGTATTAACTCGAATCTCCTCATCTTCAAGAGGTTTCTTCGATAAGGCCAACGCATCCCATAATTGGTGATTATCCTCATACAATGACATCCATCCCTTCCAGATATTGGGATCTATATCCTTGTTTTTAACCATCCCACAAACAGGGGGCAATGAACAATTATCCTTGAGTTTTAGAATAACGAAATGATTACCGTTCACGAACGCCAAAATAACTCTTCTCTTCTTAAGGGATCCTTTGCATTTTTGCCACTTTGTTGTAAATATTATGACTACGGTGGGGGTAAAATAATAACAACACAATTAAATGTATCCGCTACTAGATTCCCACAAGCAGCATTCTCATCCAATATTGAGAAGGAAGAAATTCCATCTCCTGCTCGGGTCCTAACACTTAAGCACACATATCATCAAACCCCTCATCGTGACCAACCAATTGCTCATAAAAGCTCCTCTTTTTCACAAGTTGATCGGCCATCCTCATTCTAGCATATCGGCATGGTGTCATTCCTTTACTAACCGCCGTCTCAAAAATTCCTAATTGTTCGGTCACAACATGATAGCCACAATTTCCATCTCCATCAACATCATCCGTGTACACAATAAACTCGTGAATAACCTCAGGAAGTTAGTTTATGTATGACGCTACCTTTGTATGGTAATGTCTAATAGTCCTACCCGTCGAGGATTCCTTAAACATCTTCATATTACTATTGTTTATCTTGATTATATCCATACCATCCTCTCCAATCTATACATTATCAATGTCTTCAGTATGTGATGGGAGATTATATTTCCTTAGCATACCCCTTCCCCTTTTCCTTGGAACATCCGATACATCGAATATGGGTGTAGCTTCGGAATTCTCACCTTGTTGTCCTTGGTAGCTTAATGTTGGTACCTTCGGCGGCCTTCCCCTTTTCATAGGAACCTCTGATACATCGACTATGAGTGTAGCTTCAGAATTCTCACCTTGTTGTCCTTGGTAGCTTAATATTGGTACCTTCAGCGGCCTTCCCCTTTTCCTAGGAACCTCCGATACATCGACTATGGGTGTAGCTTCGGAATGCTCACCTTGTTGTCCTTGGTAGCTTAATGTTGGTACCTTCGGTGGCCTTCCCCTTTTCCTTGGAACCTCCGATACATCGAATATGGGTGTAGCTTCGGAATTCCCATCTTGTTGTCCTTGGTAGCTTAATGTTGGTACCTTTGGCGGCCTACCCCTTTTCTTTGGAACCTCCGATATATCGACTATGGGTTTGGCTTCGGATCCCTTCATTTGTTGTTGACTTGATATCGGTTCCTTCTTTGGACTACCCCTTTTGTTTGGAATAGGAGCTTCCGCGAATCTTGCTTCTGAAATCTCACTTGCGGATATATCTCTGTTGATGGTGGAGTTCTATTCAGGGCTAAAATTGTAAAAGCCAAATTCTAAGCTGACATCCTGCAAGGGATAAAGCCTTCATGCGGTGAATATTATCACCATATTAATTCATTGGAGCATGTGCAACCATCCCTGAGAATTATAACCTACCCAGAGCGGAGCATGTAGCAACCATCCGGATTTTCTGTAGGTTTGCAGCATTACAATTAATGCCCTGCTTAAAGCCTTGTGTTCGACATGCAAACACCCGTAGGCTACCTGACGGCGGGTTATATTAGCCCCGTTGAATGCATGCAAGACTACCCATGTTAGTTTCACCTGCTGAAAACAAACTCAAAAATATATCTCATCCGTCCAATTTCGCAGGCATGGTTGGACGGCCTAGATCACGCGCGGGACCGAGTAGCGCGAACGCACATGCTCACCGTCGTCCCAACATTCCCCTCGCACCATTGACCTCACCAAAAGAGGTCGGCAAATGCCGGATTTGGTAGGATGTAGGTAACCGGTCGGAAACCCTAAATTAGGGTTTGCATCAAGTGGTCTCATGCAGCCACTTTGAGACAAACGAACGAAAGCCAAATGAATACGGGATTAGCTGGCCGAACATACCAGCATGTCCACTGTGGGCCCAGCTACACGGACAACCAATCGGCCGGGAACGGTTGCAGCTAGCCGTATCGATTTACGTGCCCAAAGGTAGCATGCACGGCCCCCTTATAATCTCGGTTGTCCATCATCGCAGGCTGAAACGAGCGACTTAGATTGCACTGATTGACTTCCAACAAGCATGGGCATGTAGAGTGGCATCCCGCCTACCTGCTGGACCGATCGGCCACTCCATGTACGCCTCCCAAGGCTGAAAACCATTAGGGTGAAAAGGGAGGCTTGCAAGCCTTCCAAACCATAATCCAACGGTTATTCCTTCATCAATCTCGTCCGTCCAAGTTCGCATGCTTGGATGAATAGCCTATGAAGGGAGTTAGGTGGCAAACAAGGTATCACCGTGATCACCATCATCCACACTTCCCCATGGCATAACCGGCCAAGGTGGGTTCCGCTCATGCGACCTCCGAACAACGCCTGAACATAGCTAGTTGAGTCACTTCAACTTGCAATCTTTTCATCAAGGTTGTGTAGGCTTCAAGCATGTTAAGCATATTTAATGCACCGCATACATACAATATGCGCCTACAAGCAACTTGATTATTTTACCTATCACTGTTTGCTACCTTATGTGGGTCCCACGACTCACTCGAGACGTTAATCACGTCACAACTGGGGGATACAAACTGGGGTATTGGTCTGGCGGTTTACAGCGTGCAGAGTGCAACACGCCATCACAAGATCGTGCCAGGGAAACATGGGCAGTTAACGATGATAGGAGAAGTGGACAAGCAACCGTGTGACACTAACACACAACTCCACTTCCTCCATCACTCCACTTACTCCACTTTCCCATGAGAGACGTGATGAAGGCTTATCGACTTGTATAAATAGGTTCTCCTCCCTATTTCCAACAACACAGAAAAAACCAAGTGTTAATACCATCGTATTCAACACTCAGAGCCTGCCTGCAACATTTTCTAGCCTGCTCAACCTTCTGTTAACAAGTCATCAAATAGCCTTCACCTTCATACTCTCAACACCTTCTTCGCTTCCCTCCCTAAGATCAACCTCACATCCTTCACATGTGACCGAAACAAATCTGGAACGGCCGTGTCTTCGGTTTAGGCCAGAATTGTACAGATTATCTCTCGAATCAAAAGTGCTCATCGTGCAACACATTTTTTGAAGGTTTAAATTCACTTCTCATCCACACACAACCAAAACTATCTAAACCTGCAGAAGTAGTTTTCTCCCACAAACAATTGGCGACCACAGTGGGAGGTTAATCTATCGGTTGTGAAGTCGATCTCTTCCATACCATTTTAATTTTCAAGAATAGTGGATCTTAGATCTGGATCAGCAACCAATCCCGAGGGAGGTAGCGCCGACAGCACTTCTAGCGCTGATATCCCAATTAATGGTGTCACTATACAACCCGCCAGTACAACCAACGTGTCCCGTGGAGTTGCGTCTTCTACCATCAGTACCACCAGTACCAGCGGAGCAGGAGCGTAAATTCCAGTAGGTGTGACACCTCCCATTACAAGAGCTAAAGCGGATGCAAATCCAGGCATTTCCTCAAGCATGACACCTCCGTCCGTCACCAGAACGACTGCTACTCCCCCTTCAGGACGAGGATCTGGAGGACCCAAAGGAGGACAACCTCCTATCACCATGGCAGACTTGATGGAGAGACAAGAAACCCTCTCTAAAGCTCAGGAAGACATGGCAACCACTCAGAAGGAGGTACTCAACCCTTAAAACATTAACCAATCGATTACCGCAAGAGTCGAGATAGCCCCACGGGCCAACAAGAAATACGTTCAACACACCTGGAGCAGGTACCTCAGTTACGCAAGCCTACCTGAACGAAGAGTCTTATGCTGCTGACCACGCAATAGAAGGGGACAAGGAGCGTCTTAGGGAAATGAGCCGACCATCCAACTTTATTACACGGGAAGATCTGTAGAGACTCCTCCAAAATCGTGGCAAAGAAAATCCGATGGACGCGCATCGACACCAACCTCCATATCCACAAGACGTGCAGCGGATTCCTCTTCCCAGGGGATACACCTCCCCTCAATTCACCCTTTAAGATGGTACCGGTAATGCTCGTGAACACGTCTATCGATTTTTAGAATCCTTAGGAGAACACGAATACAATCACATTCTCCGCCTGAAGGAATTCTCCAAATCACTTACGGGGAGAGCCTATACGTGGTACAACAACATTGCACCCGACAGCATATCCAATTGGAGTGAGATGATCAGCGCGTTTTACAAGAAGTACTTCTTTATATATGAACAAGTTACTTTCTCATACCTGGGGAGAATCTCCCAACGGAACAACGAACATCCAAATGATTTTGTCAAGAGGTTCAGAACACAAGCGTTGGACTGCCATGAACCAAATGTCACAGAACGACAGCTGGTGGAATTATGCATCAACGGAATGACACCCATATATCGCGCCCTGCTGGAAAAATTGGGATTCCAGACATTCTCAGAGCTCCATGAAGCAGCCAAACGTTCAGCCGCTACCGCCCCAGCATTATTGGAAAGAACCAGGATCGTTCGGAGCGAAGATTCACGAGATAATCGGGGAAACAGGCGCCTTATCAACAAGCAGTATAATACTGGCCCTTCTGTCAGTGTAGTAAGCGAAGGCGGAAAGAGAAAATCTCCAGCGGCGGCAGAACAATAACCCAAGCGTGCGGCTTAAACGCATAAAGCTTCGCCCCGAAAGAGAACAGGCAAGGATCCTGCGCAGAGCACCGAAAACACAGGCTTCCCGTTTACGATAAATGAAGTAATGGAACTCTTGGAGGCATGGATTCAGGATGATGCTATCAAGCTACCTCCTATCAGACGTCCACTAACTGAGAAAGACATGGCAGACCCTAAGTATTGTCGTTATCATAGGTTTGTTCACCACCCAACTAAGGATTGCAACAAGTTGAAAGAAATCTTCAGGGAAAAGATAGCAGCAGGAGATCTTCAATTGGGAAATGAAGGAGTTCACAGAGACCCTCTTCCTGTCCGAAGTTGCATGATCTCTGGAGACTCTGTGCGCAAGACTGCACAATCCATGATGGAACACCTGTGTGAAATTTTGTACCTTTCTAAGGTACAACGTCAAGATATATTCATGGCCCTCAACCATATTGTATCAGGAAGGCGTTTGTACCCAGAAAAAGAAGTCGTTCCAGCATCTCAAGCCTCCTTGGAAGATAGCGCCAACAAAGGAAACTGGGTACTTTTGACCGTCACCCATTTGAAAGATGTCAAGTTTGATAGCACATTAATCGATGCAGCTTCTGAATTCAACATCGTTACTATCAAGACCCTGCAAGCTGCGAAAATCTCAAAGCAGGAGGCTACCCGTGGTCCAACTGTGATCAAGAGCCCAGCAGGAGAGTTTGTGGATGTCTATGGATACATTGACCTTGATGTCAAGATCGGTAACACTCCAACACAAGCCAGATTCCATATAATTAAGGAACATCCAGATTACAACATGATTCTGGGGCGCCCGTGGGTACACAAGGCGCATTCCTTACTAATCTCAGTACCTGTAAGAATCTCCAACAAGCCAGCTCCGATGATTTTCAACAAACCTTAGAGACTCGAAGACTGTCTGTTGCCTCCATACCAACAACTCACAAGCATAACGCAACTCCCTGGTGAAATCCCTTCGTCCTAGTCAAGATATTCATATCCCAAGTAAGTCTCATTGAACAACCCTCTTTGCAAGTAGTGGATAATTGTTCTGCTGGACCACATGGGACTGTTTCACCTGACAGGAGGGCCACCACCAAGAGATGTGAATGGAGTGCTGGCCCCTTTAAGCGCTTCACCAAAAGTTTGGAAGCAGTCAAGAACGACACGTGTCAGAAGCAAGTTGTTATACCAAGTCCAAATCCATTTCAAATCGGAGATATGGTAGCAAAGGTAACCAAGTTCCAAGTTGGAAACATGGCAGTAAAAATAACTTCCCAGCCTGATATTCCTACAAAGGAAGAGGAAGTATTCTTAGTGGCAGATGTTATCTTGGGCGGTTACTGGAAGATCATCAATGCAGACAAACTCGAAGGTGTGGTTGTTCACTCACGATGGATCAAGCCCTACCTCACTTGAAGACACGACATCACCTCTCTAATCCCCCCGGGGGGATTCCTCCAACAATTTTCCTTTTCACAATATTTGTAATTCCTTCAAAATGATGGCACGGCTTTCCTTCATACTTATTAGGGTTTCAATATTTCTTCAAGTAATCAAGATTTCATTCCTTTTATAATTTCTCATAAAATTACACAAAGTTATGAGTCACCTTCAAACCACCATTACCCAGAAAGAAAACCCTAAATCCTCATACCAAATATTCATACCAGCCTGGTAATATGGGAGGAATAAAACATGTAAAATGGGGAGGAGGATGGTATCCTACATGATCTACTTCAACAGAGCCAGACTCACGTCAGGGGGCACAAGCAGAAAAAATATGCATGTGTTTGTGGGAGAAAACTACTTCTGCCGGTTTAGGTAATTTTAGGTGTGTGTGGATGAGAAGTGAGTTTAAACCTTCAACAAATGTGCTGCACGATGAGCACTTTGATTCGAGAGATAATCTATACAATTCTGGCCTAAACCGAAGACACAGCCGTTCCATATTTATTTTGGTCACAGGTGAAGGATGTGAGGTTGATCTTAGGGAGGGAAGCGAAGAAAGTGTTGAGAGTGTGAAGGTGAAGGCTATTTGATGACTTGTTAACAGAAGGTTGAGAAGGCTAACAAATGTTGCAGGCAGGCTCTGGATGTTGAATACGATGGTATTAACACTTGGTTTTCTGTGTTGTTCCGACTTCTGTCTTTGGAAATAGGGAGGAGAACCTATTTATACAAGTCGATAAGCCTTCATTACGTCTCTCGTGGGAAAGTGGAGGAAGTGGAGTGATGGAGGAAGTGGAGTTGTGTGTTAGTGCCACACGGTTGCTTTCCAACTTCTCCTATCATCGCTAACCGCCCATGTTTCCCTGACACGATCTTGTGATGGCGTGTTACACGCTGCACGCTGTAAACCACCAGACCAATACCCCAGTTTGTATCCCCAAGTTGTGACGTGATTAATGTCTCGAGTGTGTGGATCACGGGACCCACAGGAAATAGTGCAGGGTGAACCGTGAACTTGGTATAACATCGCATGCAACCATCTTCAGGTGACCGTTTGGAGGCTGTATAGACAATCCATGTCTTGGTCGGTTACCCTGTGAATAAGAGTGACAGATGGTGATCATGGTGATACCTTGTTTGCTGGTAGATTCGTACCGTAAGTCATTCGTCCAATCTTGCAAAGTTGGAAGGACGAGATGGTTTGCAACCCTACCTGCGATCGTTGGATGAGAGGCGCGCATGCTGCTTCTTTCAACCAAAACGTTTGCATGCTAGGAGAGTTCCAATCGAGGAACCGATCAGCCCTGCATGGAGGCGGTACAATGGTTTTCACGCCCATGCCTGCTTGACTCGCAAAGATTTAATCTGAGCCACTCGACTTAGGTGGCAAAGACGAGTGGTCGAGATTAGAACTTATGGAGGGGCCGTGACATGCCAATTTTGGGCGCACGTACCGAGGAGCTTGACCACTGTCGGTCTTAGCCGATCATCTAGGCGTGAAGTCGGGCCCACGGCGGTCATGTTAGCATGCTCGGTTCCTTCTAAGTCTCCATCTTTGCCTTTCGTCCAAGCCTGCGAAGATGGACGCTCGAGATGTTTCTACGCCGCAAACCCTAATTAGGGTTTTGGACCGGCCACTTTGGGCGATCGGTTTTGGGTTGCGTGCGCCTCCTTTGGGGAGACCGACCATGTATGCAACATCTTGGGTCGACAGTGAGCATGTACATGCTTGCTCTATGACCCTGGGATAAATCTAAGCCATCCAACTATGCCTGCGAAGTCGGATGGTCGTGATCGTTTTGGATCTTCTCAACCTGCATAAGGCGTTAATCTAGCCTTGTTTGGGCAATCGATTCTTGCACCACGGATTTCCTATGAGGGAGTCGGTCATGTAGGTAGAAAGTGGGCCCGCCAATGGTGTACCATCACTTCACTACTTATTTTAGGGTATAATCTAAGCCGTCCAACTATGCCTGCGAAGTTGGACGTTCACGATTAAAAGGAACCCTAGCCATGCGTCATGCTCACTTTGAGCGCACGTTTTGGAAGGACCAACTGTATTTGGCCTTGACCGTTCGGTCATGTATGAAGGTGGGTCCACGGTGATCATGGTAGCATGCTCAGGACCCCCTGAATCTATATCTACACCCTCCATCTATGCATGCGAATTTGGACGGATGAGATATATTTCTGAGTTTGTTTTCAGCAAGTGAGACTAACATGGGTAGTCTTGCATGCGTTCGACGGGGCTAGTATAACCTGACGTCAGGTAGCCTACGGGTGTTTGCATGTCGAACACAAGGCTTTAATTAAAGCATTAATAGTAATGTTGTATACCTACAAAAAACCGGGATGGTTGCCACATGCTCCATCGGGATGGTTGCCACATGCTCCGTTCTGGGTATGTTTTAATTCTCAGGGATGGTTGCACATGCTCCAATGAATTAATATGGAGAGAAGTATTCATCGCCTGAAGGCTTTATCCTTTACAGGACGTCAGCTTACAAGAATTGGCTTTTATAATTTTACCCTTTAAATAGAAATCCACCATCAACATTAAGTCCCCTACCTAGCATGCAATGGTTACACTATTGTAGGGTAGGCATGAGATGGTGACAGTTTAAAGACAAAACTTATAAGACAAAGTTAGATGTTACCAGGAGAGACGGGTTATCCTATCCTCGGAGGATGTCACGTTTAAAAGGCGTGCATTCCCCTAGCATGATGTAGGTCTTGCTTGTTTCAGTCAAACTTGTTATGCCTGCTTCGATGAACTTTGTGTGCTCAAATGTAAATGCGGGTCCTGTAGAGAGCGTTGAAACATCTTCTTAAGCGAGCGTGGAGATGGCTCCCCGTGAGTGCGTTGAAGAAGGCTTCTGAAGCAATCATGGATGAGGCTCCTGGTGAGCGTTGAAGAAGGCTTCTGAAGCGAACATGCTAGAGGCTCCCGAAGAGCGTTGAAGAAGGCTTTTGAAGCGAACATGCTGGAGGCTCCCGAAGAGCATTGAAGCAGGATTCTGAAGCGAACATGGAGGAGAATCCTGGTGATCGTTGAAGAAGGCTTCTTAATCGAACATGCTGGAGACACCTGAAGAGTGTTGAGGCAGGAGGCGACTCCTGAAAAGAGCGTTGAAGAGGCTCCTTCTTCGATTCGGTTTTCCTTTTACATGCTTCTTGATTGACCATCTATTGGAGAAGTCCTTGATTGATGGCGAAGGAATCTCATGCTGAGCCTCAGTCCCCAAGCGTGATCTATGTGTCTCCATCTTACATTCCCGGTTATTAGCAGCAACAATGATTAGAAACTGGTAGAGAGAGGTGTGGTGGAAACTTTCACGAACTTTGGCACTCTTCGGTAAAGATAGTCTCGTTTAGAAAGATAAGCTGGAACCAATGGCTTTCTTGATGTTTTTTCATGAAATAGAGAAGGGGAAGACAGCCCCCTGCCCACGAGTATCTGGATCTTTCGACTTGATAGGTATTTCCATGCTAGGTTTATGAGGATGTCTTCGAGATGGGCGGTGCTAAGCATTCCCAGTCACACTCCTTTGGTAAAGCAACTACTTATTCTACGGGTGACAAATTCTGAAAGCTATTTCACTGATGTAGTTACCATCGATCCAGATATGGAATATCTTGGACGTTGTTTCACCATTGCGGCAGTTTTGCATAGGGTGCTGAGGAGTTGGTGATGTTGGACGCGCAGGACGTTGTATCTCGGTGGCTTTCCTCTTGCTGGTTCAACTAAACTGCTTATGGAAGGCTGAAGATTGTATTTCCTGTTGGTGGGATGTATGCTTCCACGAACATCATGAGGCTCTTCATTACTGGAAGGCCTGGTGCTTTCCAACAGGGTGGATGCTGTCGTTGATGAGTGTTCAATAACTTCACGAATTCCAGAGGATGACCAAAAGTGCAGATTCTCCAACATAGCATGGTAGAAATGCACCATTGTCTGATAGAGTGACTCGATTTTGTTCGACATGACGCGTGGCAATCATTATCCTCTTGAGGCTTCTCCCTTGAGGTATCAACTTCAGTGGAATATTGCCGCCATAGAGCGTTGATATGTTTTACCAGAATTCTTTTAATCCAATGACAGTACAATATACTAAAAATTTCCGAGAGAAGTTCGAAAATCTATCTTACTTGCGTCATGCTCGTACATCCTTATATGGTTGTAGCTATTGTAACCATCCATGAAGGAGAACATGCCGTGTCCGCTGGTGGCGCCTACTAGCATGTCGATGTTAGGCAGAGGAGAGTCGTCCCTACACAAGGTAGAGCTGATGGAGATAGGCCTAGGAGATTCCTCATCTTCGAGCTCATCCGTTGTGGGGTTGATGTCGTCTAGTAGATGTTGTGGAGCATCTAGCACTTGTTCTTGTGGTTCGTTGTTGTTGCAGTATTCCACTGGGAGGGGAGAACGTGCGTCAGTCTCCCTCTTGGTGTGAACGTGGTTCGCTGCTTCACTAGATGAAGAAGAATGCCTTGTCAGCGAATATGCATTGGGAGGAATAATCCTTAATGATGCAATTCGGTCCTCCTCCCGGATTGACATCCACACAGGGAGTGGGATGCAATGAAATTTGTATGGTTCTTCCCCCGGAGCTTCTCTTGGTTCGAATAACTCCACTCCATACATCGATGCGTAATGAGACAATGATGCAGGAATACAGATAACTTCTTTATCCAGCATGGTATCCAGGCACTGATGATATGTTGAAGGGAAAACCCCGTATGTGCTGGTCTGGTTTCCTTCAAAGTCCGGCATTGTGGTAGGCTTCCGTATTATCTTGAAGGGGCGAATATTGGATGTCCTGAGATCCTTGAGGGTAATCACATTCGAAGATGCTCTTGTGTCGATGAGGGCCTTCCTGAACTCTGAGACCTTGATGCGTGCAGCAACATATAGGGGTCGGTTGTCACCTTTCTCCGTCATCATGTCGTCCACTGTAAATGTAACATCATTTACATATGCTTCCGATGCGGTTAAGACTCCTTGATGTGAAGGATTCATTTTCACATTCAGATCTATCTGATTAATTGCAGCAAATGTCTCCGCCTGCTAATTCATCGAGAGATGTAAGAGTTTACACAAGCTTTCCACTAGAGATGCCACTTCCTTCTCCATTGGTCTCTGGTTCGTATTAAAGTTGTCGAAATGAGGATGATCGTTGTGAGGACCAGTCCCCAGTGTAGGAGTCTCCATGATAAGACCGCCCATATCTGATGTTGCTTCTTTTATCAGGTCCATGTAGGCCTGCGTTGTTGAAGTACCTTCTCTGGGTACGTTGAACGCGCTCCTTGTTGGCTCCAGGGGCTGTCGAGGCTCTTCTGTCAATCGATCAGTTAATATATTAAGAAAAGTGAGTACCTCTTTCTGAGTTGCAGCCATATCCGTTTGAGTCTTAGCAAGGACTTCCTTCCTCTCCATCAAATCTGCGATGGTAATGGGAGATGGTCCTCCCCTTGATCCTCCAGTTCCTTGTCCTGATGAAGGGGTGGAAGTTGTTTATCTGGTAATCACTGGAGGCGTTACACTTGAGGATATACTGGGATTTGCGGTTGCTATGGTTCTTGTGATAGGAGGTGTCACGCCTGCTGGAATGTCTGCTCCTGCTCCACTGGTACTGATGATAGAAGACGCGATTCCACGAGACACGTTGGTTGCACTGGCGGGTTGCACTGTAACACCAGTAATTGGGATATCAGCGCCACCAGAAGTGTTATCGGTGCTAACTCCATTGTTGGTTGCTGATCCAGACCTAAGATCCACCATTCTTGAAATCAGAGAAATTGAATTGGTATTGAAGAAATCGACTTCACAACCGAGAGATTAACCTCCCACTGTGGTCGCCAATTGTTTGTGGGAGAAAACTACTTCTGCCGGTTTAGGTAATTTTGGGTGTGTGTGGATGAGAAGTGAGTTTAAACCTTCAACAAATGTGCTTCACGATGAGCACTTTGATTCGAGAGATAATCTATACAATTCTGGCCTAAACCGAAGACACGACCGTTCCAGATTTGTTTCGGTCACAGGTGAAGAATGTGAGGTTGATCTTAGGGAGGGAAGTGAAGAAAGTGTTGAGAGTGTGAAGGTGAAGGCTATTTGATGACTTGTTAACAGAAGGTTGAGCAGGCTAACAAATGTTGCAGGCAGGCTCTGGATGTTGAATACGATGGTATTAACACTTGGTTTTCTGTGTTGTTCTGACTTCTGTCTTTGGAAATAGGGAGGAGAACCTATTTATACAAGTCGATAAGCCTTCATTACGTCTATCATGGGAAAATGGAGGAAGTGGAGTGATGGAGGAAGTGGAGTTGTGTGTTAGTGCCACACGGTTGCTTGCCACTTCTCCTATCATCGCTAACCGCCCATGTTTCCCTGACACGATCTTGTGATGGCGTGTTGCACGCTGCACGCTTTAAAATGCCAGACCAATACCCCAGTTTGTATCCCCCAGTTGTGCCGTGATTAATGTCTTGAGTGTGTGGATCGCGAGACCCACAGGAAATAGGGCAGGGTGAACCGTGAACTTGGTATAACATCGCATGCAGCCATCTTCAGGTGACCGTTTGGAGGCTGTATAAACAAGCCATTCCTTGGTCGGTTACCCTGTGAAGAAGAGTGATGGATGGTGATCATGGTGATACCTTGTTTGCTGGTTGATTCGTACCCTAAGTCATTCGTCCAAGCTTGCAAAGTTGGACAGACGAGATGGTTTGCAACCCTACCTGCGATCGTTGGATGAGAGGCGCGCATGCTTCCTCTTTCAACCCAAAAGTTTGCATGCTAGGAGAGTTCCAATGGAGGAACCGATCAGACCTGCATGGAGGCGGTACAATGGTGTTCACGCCCATGCCTGCTTGACTCGCAAAGATTTAATCTGAGCCACTCGACTCAGGTGGCAAAGACGAGTGGTCGAGATTAGAACTTATGGAGGGGCCGTGACATTCCAAATTTAGGCGCGCGTACCGAGGAGCTTGACCACTGCCGGTCTTGGCCGATCAGCTAGGGGTGAAGTCGGGCCCACGACGGTCATGCTAGCATGCTCGGTTCCTTCTAAGTCTCCATCTTTGCCTTTCGTCCAAGCATGCGAAGATGGACGCTCGAGATGTTTCTGCGCCGCAAACCCTAATTAGGGTTTTGGACCAGCCACTTTGGGCGATCGGTTTTGGGTTGCGTGCGCCTCCTTTGGGGAGACCGACCATGTATGCAACATCTTGGGTCGATAGTGAGCATGTACATGCTTGCTCTATGACCCTGGGCGCAATCTAAGCCATCCAACTATGCCTGCGAAGTCGGATGGTCGTGATCGTTTTGGATATTCTCAACCTGCATAAGGCGTTAATCTAGCCTTGTTTTGTCAATCATTTCTTGCACCACAGCTTGTGTAGGTACTGAATATCGCAAGATAATAGTTCACGAGTATCGTAGTAAATAAAGGAGAAAATAGTTATAAAATGATACGATGATAGAAGTAGCGCGGAGAAGTATGAAGTTTTACGAGGATAGAATAATTGTGCGAGTATGAGTTACGATACTTCGCAACTCATATACAGCTGTATAAGTTTTACTATAAATAGGAGTTCATATGTAAAATTGGTGAGGTTCTTTTAGTGAGTGTTAGAAAATATCTTAGGAAAGAGAATAGAGAAAGTTGTAACTATTCTTGTTCCATTTAGATATTTCTTTGTAATCAATTGAGAACATTAATAAGAAAATTGTTATTCATCATCAAGAACTTCTTGAGTTTTTACTAATTCTACTGAGGGTGTAGTTGTAGGTTATTCTGCAACTACATAATTGGCGCTAGAAACAGGGAACTTGAGAATTGTGGTAGCTAAAATTTGAGGGAATTGTGGAAAATTTGAAGATCAAATGAAGTCAGTAGATGGAGATTGTAAAAAATAAGAATGTAATATGATCACAAAGACAATGATTGATGAATTTCATAGTAACATGAAGGGAAAAATATACAAGCGAGATTGTAAAGGAAGAAAGATCATGGAGGAAGAAAAGATAACAACTTTAGAAGAATGGGAAAAGCAGAAAATCACATTTTCAGTAGCAGAAATTCCAAATGAAGACTTGAACCACACTTCATCATTGGTGATCACAATGCCGATCATGCTAGAAGATAAGAAAGCTGTAGAAAAATGGAAATTAAACCGAATTCTAGTTGATACAGGGAGTTCTGTTAATATCATATTCTATCATGCACTTAAGGGGATGGGAATTAAAGATGAAGAAATCACAAATTCAAAATGTCTTATTCATGGATTAGGAAAATCTACAACAAAATCTAAAGGGGAAATCAAGCTGCGAGTATTATTGGGAGAAATCGAAACACATGTAATCTTGTGTGTGATAGATATGGAATCTCCATATAACATGTTGATAGGAAGGCCATGGATTCATGCGATCAAAGTTGTTGCTTCAACATTACATCAAAAAATCAAATTTCCTACACCAAATGGAATACAAGAAATAAAAGGAGATCTTGATAGTGCAAAATTTTGTTATCAAATTGAAGTAATGCAATGCGGAGGAAGAGCAAGAAAGAAACAACTTCGTAGGAAACTTGCGAAGGAAACAAGAAAAGAAGAAGAATTCCGAGTGTATACAATAAGAGCAAAGGAAGGGAGAGGTATACCAAATGAAATCCTAGAAAAGAAGGAGAACCAGCAAAAATAATCAAAGAGCCAACACCTATGGGGGAGAAAAGTCCAAGCTATGTTGCAGCTGAACCAACTAAAGAAATAAATATCGGAAGCAAAAAGGAGCCTTTATTCTTGCGAATTGGAACTAAGATGGATGAAGAAGAAGAAAAAAGAACTACTGATCTTTTGCGAGAATATAAAGATATCTTCGCAAGAAGTGTAGATGAGATACCAGGAATTGATCCATCAGTGGCGTGTCACAGATTGAACATAGATAAAAATGTAAGACCATTCAAACAAAGAATAAGGAAGATATCACAAAATTATCATGTACAGATAGAAGAAGAATTACAAAAGATGTTGGATGCAGGGATCATAAGGGAAGCAAAATATCCAGAATGGATTGCGAATATGGTCATTGTTCCGAAAAAGAATAAAGGAATAAGAATTTGCATAGATTTCACTGATATAAACAAGGCATGTCCCAAAGATAGTTTTCCATTACCAGATATACCACAAATGGTGGAATCAATTGCAGTCATGATAGAGTCACTTCACTTGATGGATATAAAGGGTATAATCAAATATCACTCGCAGAAGAAGATCAAGAACATACTGCCTTTTTTTCTCCAAGGGGTTTGTATTGTTATGTGAAGATGCCATTTGGTTTGCGAAATGCGGGTGCTACATATCAACGTATGGTCGAAAAAGTGTTCGCGAAGTGGATACATAAAACTTTGGAGGTATATGTAGATGATATGTTGATAAAAAGCAAGGAAGATAAAGACCATGTGCAAGATTTGAAGGAAATATTTGAGCAAATGAGAAAGTTCAACATCAAATTAAATCCTGAGAAATGTATAATTGGGGTTTCATCTGGAAAGTTCTTGGGATACATAGTATCAAAGGAGGGAATACAAGTTGATCCAGAAAAGGTCCAAGCAGTTAAGTGACATGCCAACACCTGCAATGTGATAAAAGAAGTACAAAAGTTAAATGGACTCTTGGCTTCACTTGGAAGATTTATTTCGCGAATGTCAGATAAGTGCAAGCATTTTTTCAACATACTTAAGAAGGGAGCAAAATTCAAATGGACTGATGAATGTGAAAAATCTTTTCAAGGAATCAAAGAATACCTCGCAAATACATCTATACTACAGAAACCAGAGAAAAACGAAGAATTATTGGTATACCTCGCAACAACTCCATATGCTCTAAGTGCAGTTCTGTTGCGAGCAAGATTTGCAGGAGTAGAAAGGCCCATTTACTACATTAGTAAAACCTTTAATGCAGCAGAGAAGAATTATTCTAAAATGGAGAAGTTAATCTTAGCCCTGGTTTATGCATCATTCAAGTTACGAATATACTTTCAAGCACATGTAATAAAAGTGGTAACCAAAGTCCCAATTGAATCAGTCATGAAGAACAAAAAAAGGTCAGGAAGAATAGAAAGGTGGAATGCACAAGTAAACCATTACAAGATAAAATACGAAATGTTGTCATCGCAAAAATCACAAGTTGTCGCAGATTTTTTGGCAGAATTTCCTTTGGAAGAAGATGAAGCAGTAGAGGAAATGATGGATGTTGAAGAAGAATTTGGAAATCCAAAAGACTTGTTAACAGAGCCTGATAGATGGGAAATTCTAGTGGATGGATCATCCAATAGTGAGGGAAATGGAATTGGAGTCGTGTTGATTTCACCAGAAGGAGAAAGAACAACATTCTCATTCAGACTAGAATTTGCATCCACGAACAATGAAACGGAGTACGAAGCTGTAGTGCATGCATTAAAGATCGCAATAGAAAAGAATCTTGAAAGTATAAGGATAACAAGTGATTCGCAATTAGTGATTTGTCAATTTAAAGGGGAATATACCACAAATGAATCTTCTTTGAAGAAATACAAGAAATTCGTTGAGGAATTATCTGCGAAGATACCAAAATTAAAATGGAGACATATATCAAGAAAATATAACCATCTCGCAGATGCTTTTGCATTTATTCCAAGCATGATGACAAATCCAAATACAAGAAATATCCAAATACAGACAATTCAATACCCATCAGTGGACAAAGAGAAAGAAATTGAGGAAGCTGTTGCGATGGAAGTAGAAAGAGAGTTATCAAACAACATCGCAGATTGGAGAAAAGAAATTCATGCATACCTCGCAACAGGAGAAATATCCAGGAACAGACTAGAAGCACATAAATTAAAGAGTAGTGCAACAAATTATGAGTTGCGACAAGGAATTTTATATAGAAAATCTTTCAATGGACCACCTCTCAGGTGCTTAACTCGCGAAGAAGGAGAAAAGATATTGAAGATGTTACATGGAGGAGAAGCTGGAAATCATAGTGGGGGAAGATCTCTAGCATATAGAGCAAAGATACAAGGATATTACTGGCCTTAAATGCATACAGACGCAAAATTGTTCGTACGAAGATGCAAGGAATGCCAACGACATGGTAAATGGGGGTTGGATATTGTTGGACCATTTATACCTGGATCTGGACAAAGGCGATACTTGATAGTTGCAACATATTATTTCACGAATCTCGCAGAAGTAAAAGCAAAGACAAACATATTCGTGATAAAGATGTTTTTACGTTTATATTTGAGAACCTCATTTGCAGGTACGGGGTTCCAGCACAACTAGTATCTGATAATGGAAAACAATTTGAGGGGAAGAATATAGAGATGTTACTCAGTGCTTTTAAAATAAAATGTGGGAAGTCAACCCCGTTATATCCACAAGCTAATGGACAAGCAGAAGCAACAAATAAAACAATCGCATATACAATCAAAAAGAAATTAGAAGGACATCTCAAAGGGTGGTGCGAGCAAGTACCTAGCGCAGTTTGGGCATACAATACAACTAGAAGGGAAGCAACTGGAATGTCTCCTTATTGTCTAACATATGGAGTAGAAGCGAGATACCCACAGAGGTTGTAATTCCGACAACAAAGAAAGAAGCTTGGGAAAGAAATTTAAGTGCGGGAGTAATATTAAGTGAATTGGATGATTTGGAAGAAAAAAGAGAAAAGGTGTTGCACCATATGAAGATTTATCAAGAACGATTATCTCGAGAATACAACAAGAGAGTCATTGAACGTGAATATAAACCAGGTGATTTGGTTATGTGAGAAACACCTAAATATCAAAAAGAAAATGGAGGAAAATTAGCACCAAAATGGGATGGACCATATGTTATTAAATAAGTTGTAGGAAGCGGAGCTTATCGGCTGATGGATCCAGAAGGGAGAGACATGGGTTTGAGGCTTGGTAGACCTTGGAACAGACTATATTTGAAAAGGTATTACCCATAAAACTCATGAAATTTTTTACGAATATTGTTTGCTCGCAGGAAATTGGGAAAAGTTACGAATTTCAAAATTTATATTCCGATTAAAATTTCATTAATTTGTGAATAAAAGACCGCAATCTGTGATCAGCCTCCAAAAAAGAAAGAGAGCCGCAGAAAATTTTATACAGGCAAACCTTTGTGGCGTACACCCTAGTTCGCGAAGCTATATTTCGTAAGAGGAAAAGTCCTAAAGTACGTCATTTAAGGGGGTACCTATAACGTGGCTAAGGGTAACCGGAACACCACCAAGGGCCCTTAGTACATGGTAAAAATTTTGGGGTACAACCCAATAATGGGGTACCTATCCGGGTTAGACACCTTGGATTCTCACCTAATCTAGCGACATTACGCAATATAAAATGCGGTGTAAGAAGATTTAGGTTGGGCGACTAAGGCATACTGTCTTTCCCAAGAAGTGCAGAAAACGATCAAGGCGCCGAGGTACACGGTTGAGTCAAGAGTGCCGGGTGAGGTTGAACCACATCTGCCATTTTTGACAAGTCTTGGAAAATGATGCACTTGGCCCAAAGATACCCCATAGGGTGCAACCTCGTAACTATAAGCCCTATAGGCAAAAAGGATAAGAGGTTGCGATAAAAAGATGGTTGTTGGCATAACCGGATGGGAAGAGCTAACCTTGTATGGTCGATGTACGCTTCCTTGAAGGGGCAATCAGGGGGAAGATAAAGGGCAGCACCCTCCATTAGGGAGCTGATATGTGCTATAATACGCAAATGTCACGAGGCTTCTTGTTTGCGAAAACATAAAGGCTTGTCATATTTGTGCAACAAATGAAGTTCTGCGAGCCTTCTAAAAAAAAAAAAAAAAAAAAAAAAAAGAAAAGAATAAAGAACTAAAGAACTCGCAGAACATAATAAAGAAGTTAAGATGAGATCAATGGGTCACTACATGAAAGTGTAGAGACGTCCTGCGATTTCATCGCAAGACGGCAATGTCATGGGGATTTTTGTTCGCAAGAATATTTAGGCCTGTCATATTGTCGCAACAATTCCTAAAGAGGCTAAAATACTATACAAAGAAGTTAAGATGAGATCAATGGGTTTTTGCATGAAAGTGTAAGAACGTCCTGCGATTTCATCGCAAGACGATAATGTCACAAGGTTGTATATTCGCAAGAATGTTCAGACTTGTCATATTATCGCAAATACAAAAATTTACTACAAAAGAGGTGGCAAAATAAGACCTTTACTTAGGAAGGCATGATAAGACCACAGAAATTAATGAAATTCATTGCATTAACATCATTGAAGAAATTATACAAGAATATACATTATGATGATCTGAAAAGAAGACAACTTCGTCAATATCATTGAAGAAATTTTACAAGAATATACATCAAGAAATTTTGAAGAGAAGACAGCTCTGTCAATATCATTGAAGAATTTTTACAAGAAGTCCTATCAAAGAAGACAACATCAGTGAAGAATTTTAATGAAGACTTAACAAAAGATGCGATTTTGATAGCAATCAAATACAGATAAGTTCATATTCGTAAAAGTTTATGAGAATTGCATACTTCTTATACTTCTCCATATATTGAATATTTCTCCAAAAGATTGAATACTTCTTATAATTCTTCAAGAATATCTCATATTTATTATACTTCTTTAACGGATATTTCATTTGGTGAAGGTTAAATAATTATTATACTTCGTCATATGTTACATAATTATTCACAGATCGAATACTTCTTATATTTCTTCAGTTGGTGAATTGAGTACTTCTAATACTTCTTATATTTCTTCATTTGGTGAATTGAGTACTTCTAATACTTCTTATATCTCTTCATTTGGTGGATCGAGTACTTCTAATACGTAAAAGGGAATTAAGTACTTCTAATACTTCATTTGGTGAATTGAGTACTTCTAATACTTCTTATATCTCTTCATTTGACGGATTTGGTACTTCTAATACTTATTCAAAGGTATTGTATATGTAGTATACTTATTAAGGATATTTCATATATTTTACTTTTTATACTTAAAAGGGACGATTTCTTATTTACAATCGTAACAAGTTGAAACTTCGTAAGATAAATTGAGGCAGATATTTTAATACTTCAAACAATATTTAATCATTTAAAGATAAATAATAGGGGGAAAAGGAGATACTAAGCTTTATCTATGATTTATATATTATTTCTCTTCATATGATCAAATGGGGGAAATTTAATCAAAGAAAGGTTAAATTATCTTCGCAAAATATCAGAAAGAAAGGATAAATCATCTTCGCAAAATATCAGATGTACTTCTCAAAAAATAGAATTGTTTGCAAAAAGAAAACCAACAGTAACTAAGGGAAGGAATTCAAAAGAAAGAAAGACAGGAGAGTCAATGATAAATTGAAAAAAAAAATGTTATCATGCTTCATCAACACTCTGTGCTGGATCTTTAAGATGAGGAGGGTCATTAGCAGCCTTCGACTTTTGCGAGATATCATCCTTTGAAGAATATGCAACAGGAACATCTCCTTGAGGAATAGATTCTTTCTCGTCATCAAGATCTTCATCATCACTCTCATAATCGAAATCACTATCAGGCTCACGAGCAACTTCATCGTCAGATATTTTCAGAGGAGTAATTTTCACGGGGAGGCAAGGCTCTTGATAAGAGAATGTTATTCGTAAAGACTTGAGCTTTCAGATGACTTTCACGAAGTATAGCTTTTTGATGGTTGGTATCTTCGATATCTTTGGAATAAGCAAGATAGTTGAATCTCCGAGTAGCACGGTCATGAGAGTTGATTAAGCGGGTAGAAAGCAAAGCATTTTTCTTACGAAGCTCGGAACAGGAGGCTTCTAATCCAGCTTTCGCATTACGAAGGTTGTTCTCAGATTCTGCAAATAAAACAGAATTCAAAGGATAAAATTTGCGAGTATAACAAAATTTAAATATATACCAGAGGCAGTCAAATTTTAATGACTACCTTCTCTTTGCGAAGTAAGAGATTGATTTAAAGATAGACAACAGTTCTTCATCTGATTCATCGCATTATCAAAACCATCACCAACTAATCCTTTAAGTCGAGATTGAAGATTTTGATCTTTATAAAGGAGAAAAATTTTATCCTTCGCAAGTTTGGCATTAAGACTTTTTAATGACGAATAATCTTCTTCAAGTTGATTCTTCTTAGCACTCAAGACTATATTCTTATTAATAAGGGAATTCTTCTCAATAACAAAAGAATTTCTTTCAACATCTGAAGACTTCTTTAATTCCTCAAGTTCACCTTTCAACAAAGAAAGAAGATTTTCTTGATCGCAACATTTATTCTGAAGAGTCTTTAATTCTTGCGAAGAAACAATCATTGTATTCAAAAATGAACATTTCTCTTCTGATAAGGTTTTGTTCTCTTCTAATAAGGTTTCTATCCTCAAATTAGCTTTAGTTAAGGAAGAAAAAAGTTGAGATATGTCATCATTCAAAAAATTTTGATCATATATTAGTTGAGTATTCTCTTGAAAAAGAGCGTCAGAGTTGTCAAGAGCACACGAGTAAAGATTAGATAAATGGGAGAATTGGTTTGAGAGGCTTTCATGCTTGGTTCGATATTCTGTTGCATCTGATTCATGGTGAAGTACCAATCTTCTACATTTCTGGATGGATTCTATAAAGGGGAATGGGTTTTAATGGATGTTTCAAACATATGAAGAATATAAGTAAATAGAAGGGAAAATATGAAGATAGTAATCATACCTTTCAATTCATCATTTCTTTTGCGAAGTATCGCACAGTCGAGAGAATTATTCTGAAGATGATGATTTTCTTTACGAAGATCCTCGCATTCTGCTTGAGAAGATTTCAAAGATTGACAAAGCAATTCAATTTCTTTTTCCAAGGATTGACGTGAAGAAGAAATGTCTGGATTGACGAAATTATTCAGAACTTCGCAAAACTCATATTGCGAACGAACATTAGTAGACTTCGCAGCATTGGTCAAAACCTCAGATAACATTCGGAAAGTTGAATAAATTCCATCTCGAATTTCCTGAGGAAGAGGAGAAGAATTTGAAGGAATAAGAGCAAGCTGCAAATTGTCTGGAGAAATAGCACTCAAAGGATTTGGAGACAAGACAGGTTTTTCAAAAGAAGAAGTTGAAGAAATATTTTGCGAGGGCTGTTTTTCAGGAGAAGAAGTTGAAGAAATGTTTTTTGAGGGTTGATCTTGAAGAAGTGTTGATAAATTGACACTGATGGGAGATTGAAAGGTAGGTAATGGAGTAGAGGCAGGAGTGTGTGAAGAAGCATTTTCACGAGGAGGAGAGGAAAATTCCTTATCAACTTCAGGAAGGAAATCATCAATCGGAATTAATGGTGTGGGTTTAGTTATTCGAGATCTCTTACTTGGATTTGGTTTTTCGTCAACCTGCGAATCAAAATGTAGATTAAAAACTGAGGCAACAATATATTGTTCAGGAAAGAAGGCAGAGTATTTTAACTACCTTTTGATTCTCGATTTTTTCTTCTTCGTGGATTAAGGCTTGGATTCTTTAGTTGAGATTTCATCTGAGAAGTTATTTTCTGAAATAAACCAAAATCAGATAACAAATTATACAGAAATTAAAGAGGAGAACAAATGAAATACGCAGAGATAGAAGGAAATTACCTTGGAGAACTCATGAAGATACAGTAGAAGAAAAAATTGCAGAGAAAACAGTAATAGAGAGTATGAGTAGAAGATAGAATTGCGGAAATAATAAGAAGAAAAGGAAGAGAATATAAAGGAGTTATATAAGGGAATAACTAAAAAAGAACGGTTACAAAAGACGTGTCAAAATTTTAAAAGACTAAGTAACGGTTATGTTCTCACGATCATTTATTCTTCGTAGAATTGACATGAGAAGAGGCAAGATGTAGGTACTGAATATCGCAAGATAATAGTTCACGATTATCGTAGTAAATAAAGGAGAAAAGAGTTATAAAATGATACGATGATAGAAGTAGCGCGGAGAAGTATGAAGTTTTACGAGGATAGAATAATTGTGCGAGTATGAGTTACGATACTTCGCAACTCATATACATCTGTATAAGTTTTACTATAAATAGGAGTTCAAATGTAAAATTGGTGAGGTTCTTTTAGTGAGTGTTAGAAAATATCTTAGGAAAGAGAATAGAGAAAGTTGTAACTATTCTTGTTCCATTTAGATATTTCTTTGTAATCAATTGAGAACATTAATAAGAAAATTGTTATTCATCATCAAGAACTTCTTGAGTTTTTACTAATTCTACTGAGGGTGTAGTTGTAGGTTATTCTGCAACTACAGCTTGCCTATGAGGGAGTCGGTCATGTAGGTAGAAAGTGGGCCCGCCAATGGTGTACCATCACTTCACTACTTGTTTTAGGGTATAATCAAAGCCGTCCAACTATGCCTGCGAAGTTGGACGTTCACGATTAAAAGGAACCCTAGCCGTGCGTCATGCTCACTTTGAGTGCACGTTTTGGAAGGACCAACTGTAGTTGGCCTTGACCGTTCGGTCATGTATGAAGGTGGGTCCGCGGTGATCATGGTAGCATGCTCAGGACCCCCTGAATCTATATCTACACCCTCCATCTATGCATGTGAAGTTGGACGGATGAGATATATTTCTGAGTTGGTTTTCAGCAAGTGAGACTAACATGGGTAGTCTTGCATGCGTTCGACGAGGCTAGTATAACCTGTCGTCAGGTAGCCTACGGGTGTTTGCATGTCGAACACAAGGCTTTAATTAAAGAATTAATAATAATGTTTATACCTACAGAAAACCGGGATGGTTGCCACATGCTCCGTCGGGATGGTTGCCACATGCTCCGTTCTGGGTATGTTTTAATTCTCAGGGATGGTTGCACATGCTCCAATGAATTAATATGGAGAGAAGTATTCATCTCCTGAAGGCTTTATCCTTTGTAGGACGTCAGCTTACAAGAATTGGCTTTTACAATTTTACCCTTTAAATAGAAATCCACCATCAACATCATGTTTCGAAAGCAACATTGAATAAAACTTTGTTCAAGACAAGCAAGCAAAGAAGAAAACTTTAAACTCATCCGCCACTGAGTATATAAAAAAAAACACTACGAATAAGAATAACAGGGAAACTCAATTGTTGGTTACGTCTTCATCATTGTTGGGATCCACATCTTGTGCCACTTTCTCCAGAGACGCCTCAACTTCTTCTTCGTGCACAACATCTACCGCCTCAACATCTTCAGCATGTGTATCTTCTGCACCTTCTACAGAATCCATTGCAACCTTGGAAATTATGCAAATCACTTTCGGACGTTCAGTATCATCAGTATCAAGGTCAAGGATTATCACACCACCACGTATTGGGTAATCACACTTCCCATCACCCGCATGACGTTCGTGTTCAACCCTCCATCTCTTTAACCAAGCCGCAAACCTTTCAGTTCTCGAGCTTACTGGTGCTTGTGACGCCTTGCGTTTCCACTTCGCTCGCAACGCTTCTTCATGTCTTTGTTTCTCCTCCATATCGATTGCAACTGAAAGAGCATGGAGCCGCCCCCTGACAATGGTTAAATTCAAGACAGACATTCCATGTACGGCATGGCTGACTTCACGAAGTGGCGAATCAATTTTAGCCATCACATCCTCATGTGCGTTAGCTTCTGGTTTATCAACTTCAAAACTTTTTTCTAAAGAAGCTGCAGAGTGATCATCACCAACTACTTTCATGATGTACTGCAAAATAAAGAGAAAGATAAGTTACGACGGCACATAAAAAGTATTCTAATCACAACTATCGCCAATCGTTTAAGAAATCAACGTGTGGAGAAATACCTGAGATGTTGAAGAAGACGATCGCCTAATGAGAAGAATACAGGAAAACTTCTTTATATGCTTCACGATCCAACAAGATCCCCAGGAGAAAAGAAGTCCACCTTTGTCGCTTTCTGGGGCTTTTGAGTCGGGATTGTGATCAACAATGTTTATTAAATGCACGATGCTTGCTAGGCATATGATAAGGCACACAGAAATAGGAAGTCCAAGGTGGATCGACCCACCAAGTTGTACTTCCCCAGCCGAGCTTTACCATTGGAAGGATCAACTCAACCGGCTCCAAGGAATTTAACACACATGACATACCTTCTCCCACGCGGTAAACATGTATTTAATCTGACTTTAGTTATTTTTGTATGCAAATTGTCACCATCTCATGCCTACCCTACAATAGTGTAACCTTTGCATGCTAGGCAGGGGACTTAATATTGATGGTGGAATTCTATTCAGGGATAAAATTGTAAAAGACAAATTCTAAGATGACGTCCTGCAAGGGATAAAGCCTTCATGCGGTGAATATTCTCACCATATTAATTCATTGGAGCATGTGCAACCATCCCTGAGAATTATAACCTACCTAGAGCGGAGCATGTAGCAACCATCCCGATTTTCTGTAGGTTTGCAGCATTACAATTAATGCCCTGATTAAAGCCTTGTGTTCGACATGAAAACACCCGTAGGCTACCTGACGGCGGGTTATATTAGCCCCGTTGAACGCATGCAAGACTACCTATGTTAGTCTCACCTGATGAAAACAAACTCAAAAATAGATCTCATCCGTCCAACTTCGCAGGCATGCTTGGACGGCCTAGATCACGCTCGAGACCGACGCACATGCTCACCGTCATCCCAAAATTCCCCTCGCACTATCGACCTCACCAAAAGAGGTCGGCAAATGCCGGATTCGGTCGGATGTAGGTAACCAGTCGGAAACCCTAAATTAGGGTTTGCATCAAGTGGTCGCAGGCAGCCACTTTGAGACAAATGAATGGAAGCCAAAGGAAGGCGGGATTAGCTGGCCGACCATACCAGCATGTCCACTGTGGGCCCAGATACACGGCCAACCAATCGTCCGCGAACGGTTGCAGCTAGATATATCGATTTGCGCGCCCAAAGGTAGCATGCACGGCCCCCTTCTAATCTCGGCTGTCCATCATCGCAGGTTGAAACGAGCGACTTATATTGCTCTGATTGACTTCCAACAAGCATGGGCATGTAGAGTGGCGTCCCTCCTACTTGCTGGACCGATCGGCCACTCCATGCACGCCTCCCAAGGATGAAAACCGTTAGGGTGAAAAGGGAGGCTTGCAAGCCTTCCAAACCCTAATCCAACGGTTATTCCTACATCAATCTCGTCCGTCCAAGTTCGCATGCTTGGATGAATAGCCTAGGAAGGGAGTTAGGTGGCAAACAAGGTATCACCGTGATCACCATCCTCCACACTTCCCCATGGCATAACCGGCCAAGGTAGGTTCCGCTCATGCGACCTCCGAACAACGCCTAAACATAGTTAGTTGAGTCACTTCAACTTGCAATATTTTCATCAAGGTTGTGTAGGCTTCAAGCATGTTAAGCATATTTAATGCACCGCATACATACAATATGCGCCTACAAGCAACTTGATTATTTTACCTAGCACCGTTTGCTACCTTATGTGGGTCCCACGACTCACTCGAGACGTTAATCACGTCACAACTGGGGGATACAAACTGGGGTATTGGTATGGCGGTTTACAGCGTGCAGCGTGAAACACGCCATCACAAGATCGTTTCAGGGAAACATAGGCAGTTAGCGATGATATGAGAAGTGGGCAAGCAACCGTGTGACACTAACACACAACTCCACTTCCTCCATCACTCCACTTCCTCCACTTTCCCACAAGAGACGTGATGAAGGCTTATCGACTTGTATAAATAGGTTCTCCTCCCTATTTCCAACAACACAGAAGAAACCAAGTGTTAATACCATCGTATTCAACACTCAGAGCCTGCCTGCAACATTTGATAGCCTGCTCAACCTTCTGTTAACAAGTCATCAACTAGCCTTCACCTTCATACTCTCAACACCTTCTTTGCTTCCCTCCCTAAGATCAACCTCACATCCTTCACCTGTGACCGAAACAAATCTGGAACGGCCGTGTCTTCGGTTTAGGCCAGAATTGTACAGATTATCTATCGAATCAAAAGTTCTCATCGTGCAACACATTTGTTGAAGGTTTAAATTCACTTCTCATCCACACACACCCAAAATTATCTAAACCTGCAGAAGTAGTTTTCTCCCACAAACAATCTTGTTTCTTATTTTCCACGAGTTCTTCTTCATGTCGAGTCATTTCTTTAAATTCTTTCATTTGTTTTCTCCTTGCAATTTTAGTTTGTGGTTTACCAGGCGGATCTCCCTTTGTTGGCTCTTAATTTGGTGTTATCCATGGGCGTGTAATTAGCCTTAGTTGGCTCAACAATACTTGTAGGCTAGCCGAGTTGCCACGTGAATAAGATACATAGAATTCCTTGGCCTCCTTTGTATCCCATGATGATTGTTCGGGAGCTTCCGTAGGGGGAAGGTCGAAAGATAGTTGCTTCCAAAACGGATCAATAACATCAATAGGTATCACTTATTCATATTTCACAAGCATATGATGACACAGAAGCCCCAATGAATACATGTCGGGATAAATACACACATCACCCGGTTTTCCGTAATTTTTCTCATATTGCATTTGTCTCATCATATGTTTTATTTACCAATGGGAGACGTTGAACTATATTCCTTGGAGAAACTTAGTATATTGAAGAAATTGAGTCATCCTTTCCATTGAACTTTTCTCAAAAGCCTTCTTAATCCTATCGATATCAGCCTTAAAATGTTGTTACATTGCCTCGGTGACCGTAACCACGTTTCCTTGGCCGGACTAGATGAGATATTTAAATATCCCATGAAAGGACTCCACTATGCTAGTTGCTTTATTCCCGTAATGTCTATAACAATTTGTCCACGCATGCACAAATTTTTCCTTGAACTTATCCAACCAATTATCCCGACAATATGAGACGGAACTTGGATACACTTCGTTGATCGCTGTCGTAGGCATCAAAAATAAATTACACTTTCTTACTACTCAAAATATATAATGAAGCAAGGGCAAGAAAGGATCGTTCCCACAGAGAGGACTAAGGTTGTCAAATTGTTTCGGTTTCCTATAAATAACAATCGGGGGTTTTCTAGTTTTTAATAAAGCAAACTAAAATAAAAACAAATAAAGAAATAAGCAAGCAAATCAATAGAAAAGATATTGGTTAAGGATTCATCTTCATTCACAAACATGTTCTTGTCATAATAATTAGAATTGATATTTTAATCTCAACTTTTATCAAAATCCCTAGGATACCTTGATCGCAAGAATATCCCGCAAATCTCCTTTTGTCATCAACAAACACATTAAAAGATGCGAGTATGAGTTCTATCTAAGAGAACAACCTAACATGTAAAAGCACAAATCAAGTTTAATTCCCTAGATGCATTAATTTCTATGAAATCAGGCCAATCAAAGCAATCGAACGTGGAAAGCGCACTAATTCAATTTAACAAAGGTTATGGTTCACATATGATCATAAGAATATATATCAATACAAACTATAATCATACTTATTCTACTTGCAATCAGGAATCTATCACTTTTGCGTATAACAAACCCTAATCTAGCAATAGATATGAAAACAAACTCAATCGATTCTAGACTCGACCAAACAAGCATTCAAATCATATAACAAAATAAATGATGAATCATAAAAGATAAAGTATTGAGACAAAACTAATTTATCATATCAAAAAGCATATTTTGTGAAATCCAATGAATCCATAACCAAAAGAAAACTAGGTAAACATAATGGAGTTCATCACAACAATAAAGAGAAGAGTTTTCATATTGTAAACCCTAGAAAATAAAGTAGAAGATGATATGATTATATTAGAGAAAAGTCTTCTCTTTTATATGTTTCTCAATTTCCATAAAGGATACTCCTTCCAATATTAGGTCTTCTCAAAACCCATCTTCAAGTGGTCCACCAAGCCCATGTGTGATAAAAACCCATGTAAAATTATGTCCAAAAATCGTCGCCGGAAAACTGGGTTTTTAGCTTGAAGTTGATCGGAACCCGGCACCGGAAATCACCCTCAGGTGGTCGGAATAGCATCGCCGGTTACTAACAGTCAACGTTAAACAAAACAGTCAATAACGGCCAACTCGGTCAAAGCTACACTGAGTCAGAACGAGTCAGAGTCTAATTAGCCTGACTGGGCTGAGTTTCTTAAGCCTGGGCTATTTTGCAAAGCCATAATTCGTGTTGCATCATCATGGTGCATATCTGCTTCACTTCCAGCTGCATTATTCTCATTACCAACTGCAAAGCCATAATTTGTGTTCTCTGTAGATCACATGTAACTATTCTCATTACCAATTGCAACAGCTGCACTTCATTCAATATCTCCATTTCTCACAGCTTACCAGAAATCCACCAACATTACAACCTCATTAGCCACTGCATCCAACCAACACATCCGTCATCTCAGTTGCACATCACCAGAACCAATCCACGTGCTATATCTTGACTTCAACCATCTACATCATCACCTATTAACATCCTCGACTCCACTCTTCCAATTCCATCTCCCAACTTCAGTTACACTACATACAACATCAATACCAGCTCTAATTCTTCTCCCTGCACCCATTCATTCTTTTCTACCAACTGCAATACCATCAGGCCAACCTGCTACATTCCAGCTCTTCCATTTTTTCCTGCAATCTAAGCTCCTTATCAGAATCTCCATATGAGCTTTAGCTGCAACTTAGATCCTTCCAGTGCAGTACCATTTCATCATATTCCGAGTAGCAACTATTCCATATTTGTAATCAGCACACCCCTGTAATCCTAGCACATACATCTATTATATCCTCATTAAAACATTTCATCCATACTCCCAACTATTCATAGCAGCATCACTTCAGCTATATTTACTCGAGTCAGCACCACCATTCCAATCTATTCTTCATCTAATTCACAAATCACAACATCAGCTCACCACCAGTTCAAATGAACACATAATCACTTTAATCTCGAATCCAAGTTTAACCCTTTATTCATCACCATCTTGCCATCCTTTTCTTGCATTTTCATCGACATCAGTACCAATCTTCTCAATCTTCTTCTGGGGATCATGGAAGGCCAAATTAATAGCATCACCACCATCTCTGAATTCCTTTTCTGCAGTTCACACAAACCCATTAAAACAACCACCTTCATAATAGCTCAAGAACGAGCTCCATTCCTCCCTCAATTCTCTTCTCTGTTGAACTCAAATCAACCATCACCAATACCCAATACTCAATATTTTGGTTCCAATCTTCAATTATGTAACTAACCCATCTCTCCATTTCTTGTTTGAATCTGCTATTCTACATCGACAGACCCAATTCCCATTTCTTGTTCTTCGATTGGAGATTCAAATAGAAACCCTGATTTCATCAATTTCTTCTTCATCTCTGAGATTAACAGCAACAGATCTTCTTTACCAACAATATCGAAATCTTCTTCTTTATTTCCCCTTCAATTTTATCTCTCAGTTCAATCTGTTCTCTCGATCTCTCGTACAGAGCAAATACAGCAGCAGCTGCGCCTTTTTTTCTCTCTTTCAAGGACGAAATGATTGAGAGAATAAACTTCTCTCAGCCTAGGTTAGGTTATAGCTTTAGGGAAGTATTCAGATTCCCAAATGTTAATATGTCTTTAGTGCTTCTCCAAATAGAGTTGCCCCTTAACCTTAGCTAGGCTCCGAATTGTGTTCGCCTCTTAAATGACTAGTTTGCCCTTCTTGTGTAATTTGGATGATTTCTTTTTTTTTTTCTCCGTACGACTCCAAAGTACCTAATAACTCAAAACACGCATAAAATACATAATTTACAAGAAAAAATAGCAAAGAAAGCATAAACTCTAGATAGTAAATACGGTGTATTGTATGCCTATCAAATTCCCCCACACTTAGACTTTGCTAGTCCTCGAGCAAACTAAACTAAAATAAAAATACAACAACTCCTTGTCGTTGAGATTACGGTCACTTTTAGCATAAATAACAATCCTTTGAACCCCTAGGTGTCCCTAGTGGACGAGTTATAGTCTCGTGAGGGATTACTAGAGATATACCCACAAAACCTACTCCAACTTCAAAGCGTTCCAGCGTCCCAAGCATCCAAAGATCTATGAGGACATAGAATTTCCGCATGATATTAATAAGAAGTTAGAAATACCAAAGAATATATTCGTTCTTAAATCTTGAGTGAGAAATAACCATAGCATAATGAGAGAAAGCGTGTTTGAGAAACGAGCAATAAGCATTTCTCCTTGACTTCTGCCTCATCAAAAAGGATTTTATGAAATTGCACTCAAAAGGACGGCTTTTTTATGGTTCTCACATGTGCGCAGGTAGGAATGAAGAGAGAATTCCTGCAACACTTTGAATGGTGGGAAGAATAACTTCCGAAATATTTTTTTAAAACCCACATCTTTTAAAATTTTGAAAAACAATTTTTTTGACGATCTCTAAGAAAGAAAATCAAACACTATTATCGAGGATGAGATTACTTACTCACCTTAACATCCGATTTCCAATTATGATAACACCACTCTCACGGAATCCAATAGAAACGTCTTCCGCTCCTCATATTCATCTTCTCGATCCTCGTCTTCGGTTTCAACTATTGATGATCAACTCTTGAACTTTGTAAATCCTTGACAATTTGTAACCTTTTTCCTTAAAATCCTTGTCGCTTGAAAATTCCTTATAGATTTCCCTTCCCCACGGCTTATTAAATAAAAACAAACAAACACAATAATAGATATTTCTCTTGTCTCATTTTTTTTTTTTAAAGAAATCAAGAGAAACAAAATACAAAACAAAGTGAAAAATAAAATAAACCATGGTCGTGGAAAAGTAATTTATCATATCAAAAAGCATATTTTGTGAAATCCAATTAATCCATAACCAAAAGAAAACTAGGTAAACATAATGGAGTTCATCACAAGAATAAAGAGAAGAGTTTTCATATTGTAAAACCTAGAAAATAAAGTAGAAGATGATATGATTAGATTAGAGAAAAGTCTTCTCTTTTATATGTTTCTCAATTTCCATAAAGGATACTCCTAATATTAGGTCTTCTCAAAACCCATCTCCAAGTGGTCTACCAAGCCCATGTGTGAAAAAAACCCATGTAAAATTATGTCCAAAAACCGTCGCCGGAAAAATAGGTTTCAGCCTGAAGTTGATCGGAACCCGGCACCGGAAATCACCCTCAGGTGGCCGGAATAGCATCACCTGTTACTAACAGTCAACGTTAAACAAAAAGGTTAATAACGGCCCTATCGGTCAAAGCTACACTGAGTCAGAACGAGTCAGAGTCTAATTATCCTGACTGAGCTGAGTTTCTTAAGCCTGGGCCATTTTGTAAAGCCATAGTTTGTGTTGCATCATCATGGTGCATAGCTGCTTCACTTCCATCCATGGTGGTTGTTCTCTGTAGATCACATCTAACTAGTCTCATTAGCAACTGCAATAGATGCACTTCATTCAACATCTCCATTTCTCACAGCTTACCAGAAATCCACCAACATTACAACCTCATTCGCCACTATAGCCAAGCAACATGACCATCATCTCAGTTGCACATCACCAGAACTAAACCACCAGCTATATCTTGACTTCAACCATCTACAACATCACCAGTTAACATCCTCGACTCCACTCTTCCAATTACATCTCCCAACTTCAGTTGCACTACAGACAACATCAATACTAGCTCTAATTCTTCTCCCTACACCCATTCATTCATTTTTACGAACTGCAATACTATCAGGCCAACCTGCTACATTCCAGCTCTTCCATTTTTGCATGCAATCTAAGCTCATTATCAGAATCTCCATCTAAGCTATAGATGAAACTTAGATCCTTCCACTGCAGTACCATTTCATCACATTCCAAGCATCAACAATTCCATATTTGTAATCAGCACACGCTTGTAATCCTAGCACATACATCTATTGTAGCTTCATTACAGAATTTCATCCACACTCCCAACTATTCATAGCAGCATCACTTCAGATGTATTTACTCGAGTCAGCACCACCATTCCAATCTATTCTTCGTCTGATTCACAAATCACAGCAGCAGCTCACCACCAGTTCAAACGAACCCATAATCACTTTAATCTCGAATCCGAGTTTAACCATTTATTCATCACCATCTTGCCATCCTTTTCTTGCAGTTTTATCGACATCAGTACCAATCTTCTCAATCTTCTTCTGTGGATCATGGCAGGCTAAATTAATAGCATCACCACCATCTCTGAATTCCTTTTCTGCAGTTCACACAAACCCATTAAAACAACCACCTTCATAATAGCTCAATAACGAGCTTCATTCCTCCCTCAATTCTCTTCTATGTTGAACTCAGATCAACCATCACCAATACCCAATACTCAATATTTTGTTACCAATCTTCAATTCTGTAACTAACCCATCTCTCTATTTCTTGTTTGAATCTGCTATTCTACATCGATAGACCCAATTCCCTTTTCTTGTTCTTCAATTGGAGATTGAAATAGAAACCCTGATTTCATCAATTTCTTCTTCATCTCTGAGATTAATAGCAACATGTCTTCTTTACCAACAATATCGAAATCTTCTTATTTATTTCCCCTTCAATTTTATATCTCAGTTCAATCTGTTCTCTCGATCTCTCGTACAGAGCAAATACATCAGCAGCTGCGCTTCTTTTTCTCTCTTTCAGGGACGAAATAATTGAGAGAATAAACTTCTCTCAGCCTATGTTAGGTTATAGCTTTATGGAAGGATTCAGATGCACAAATGTTAATCTGTCTTTAGTTCTTCTCCAAATAGAGTTGCCCCTTAACCTTGGATAGGCTCCGAATTGTGTTCGCCTGTTAAATGACTAGTTTGCCCTTCTTGTGTAATTTGGATGATTTCTTCTTATTTTTCTCCGTACGACTCCAAAGTACCTAATAACTCAAAACACGCGTAAAATACATAATTTACAAGAAAAAATAGCAAAGAAAGCATAAACTCTAGATAGTAAATACGGTGTATTCTACACCTATCATTCGTTATATTTAGCAATAAACATGTTCAATCTCTTTTCAAACATGTCCTCGGTAAGAGACCAATAAACTTTCTCCCAATCCTTTAGAAATTCCAACTACCGTTTATGATTTTCATCGTGTTCTTTGTCGACTCGCTCTTTAATCTTTCCTCTTTCATTTTCTTCTTCTTCGGGTGATAGTTTCTCTTTGCGAACATCTTCCCTAGTTGAGCAACCATTCTCTTCTTAATATCCGCCTTAAAGGGTTCAAACAAATCATGACAATGTTTTTTCACATTTTCACCTATATGATATGTACATAGGAAATTTTGTGCATTCGGATATATGTCGGATATGGCATTCATTACTGCGTCAAATTGATCGGTTATGATGACCCTCGAAAATTGATTTTCTGGGAATAATAATTTCAATTGTCACAATGCCCAATGATAATTATAATCCCTATCGTTTTCCATTAAACACCAAGCCAATGTGAATGTTACCTTGTCCGATTTTTTCCACACGATGTTGAACAACGACATGTTGTATTTGTTTATCTTGTAGGTGCAGTCCATCATAAGAACATCACAACACGTATGAGCCAATTGTGAAAGCAAAGGATGTGAAATGAATATTTGAAGGGGTTTGTTGTCCGGTCCACTTTTAATGATACGCGTGTAGTTATGATCCCAAACTCTCTTCTCAAATTCTTGGATAACGGTCCTCCCTTCCCATTCCAACCTTCTAATGGTTGCTTGTGCGCTATAAATTGTACTTAGTGAAGAAACGTTAGTATCATCATTTTCCTTGAAGCCTCTGAGAATCACTCTTGGTTTGATACATGCTTTGGTCATTGTAGATGAATTTTACTACAAACTACATCCAAAGGATAGAAATCTTTTACTCATGCAAGTGAAAGTAAGAACTTAACAATAGACACAAGGATATACGTGGTTAGGTATGATTACCTACGTCCACGGGGGTGAAAGGATGAATATTATTACTTTAAGATATTATAATGGTGTCACTCCCCAAGTTGAAATCTCTTCCTTACAAGATGAACTAGTTCCTCACTCCCTTTATCTAGTGCGATTTCAAGTCTCTCTCTCTTTCCCCAATTACAACCTACCTCTCTTGGATACAAGTTATTCTATTTAAAGGGGAGACTACATACAACCAAATTATGGTGTTGGTCACAATATATCTATATTGAAGTCCTGTGTCGAGCCCGTTCGTGTCGTCTCTCCGTTTGTAAATATAGCCGATGTAATTTGATTCCTTAGATGTCTCTTGTCCGATTCGATCCTTTTATGTGTTCTCTTAGAGCGATGTCGCCCTTCCAATCCTGTCGCCCTTTTAGTTGGCCTATATGGCACGTATCTTCTTATCGCTTTTACTAACGCTCCTTGTTTGACCGAATGCGTCTCGTCTGTCAGATTTGTCGGAAGTCTGGAGTCAAGTCTTGTCCGACAGCTGTAGAGTGGTCATGTCCGACCCACATGGTTCCTTAATCCTCGCGCCTGCCAGCCTCTATCCCATGCTTCTTGATTCTTCGTCCTTGGGTACATCATAGCTTAGGATGTTTCCACCTAGCCCTGTGGATAATCTACACCTATATTTATGCCCATTCTTTCGCTCGTGTGGTAGACACGAGTGGAATAAAATTGTTCTATCTTCCCACGTCCTCGTCCATGCCGCGATTTCCTCCATGCAGCCCCCCATTAACTCCCCTTTATGACTTTCAACCGTCGGTATCGGTCACACTTCTTTCTTCCTTTAAATACTCCATTTCCCTGTTCTTTCTTCTACTTCACCATTTTCTCAATCTCCAGCCGCTGCAATTTTTTTCCATCACTTTATGCTTTTGCGAACCCTTATTTTTCTAATTATCTTCCTTCACATCCTCATCACCGAGTGTTATAACGGCTGTTGTTGCATTTCCGTCGACCTGATCTTCTTCACCAGCTTCTGAGTTTTGCAGTATTCACATCTATGGCTTCTTCTCCCTCAATGACTGAGAAAAGGTGTGTTGATGATGTTTTTTCCGAGATTTATGCTTTTCCCCTTGCTTCTCTATTTTCGTTTGATAGCCCTTTTAAGTACGATGATCGTGCCATAAAATATATCTTTCCTCACGATTCTCCTTCTATTTCGTGTAGGTCCGAGAAAAGGGTAAAAGATCTCTCTGATGAAGAATTCATTGAACAACTGAAATAGAAGTACCATCTTCAAGATTACGAAGTTACCCTAATCTCGGGACAAAACAGCGCCTTGAGGAAGTCCGACATGGATAAGTACGAGCAGTCGGCTGAGTGCGTGGTTATCACTCTTGGCCAGCTGGAGCTAGGTCTCCGTATCCCTTTGTACAATCCTGATAGCCCTTTATACTACGAGATTCTCTCCCAGCTCAAGCCTTATCGTGTTATGGCTCAATGAACGGGCAACACTTTTCGGATTATGGATGAATGGAGAGATCGCCGATATGGTCGTGGCTCCACCGCCGACTGGTCGACCTATAAGCCCGATGACGCTCCAGAATATACCGCTGCAATTTCTTTGCCAACTATCGAGCCGGTACTTCAACCAACGGTTACCTTGCCGGTTTTGCTGCTAGTCCTCATCGTCACAGAACTGTAGTTGCATAATAACCTACAACTACACCCTCAATAGAATTAGTAAAAACTCAAGAAGTTCTTGATGATGAATAACAATTTTCTTATTAATGTTCTCAATTGATCACAAAGAAGTATCTAAATGGAATTAGAATAGTTAAAACTTTCTCTATTCTCTTTCCTCAAATATTTTCTAACACTCACTAAAAGAACCTCTCGAATTTTACATTTGAACTCCTATTTATAGTAAAATTTATACATCTGTTCATGAGTTACGAAGTATCGCAACTCATGCTCGCACAATTACTCCATCCTCGCAAAACTTCATATTTCTCCGCGTTTCTTCTATCATCGTAACATTTTATAATTATTTTCTCCTTTATTTATTACGATACTCGTGACCTATTATCTTGCGATATTCAGTACTTACATCTTTCCTCTTCTCATGTCAATTCTTTGAAGAAGAAATGTCATGGGAATCCATATTCTCGTAATTTTAGTGTAGTTATTACCACCCTTCAGATTCGCAACACGTCTTTTTACTTTTCCCTCATCTTTCTGACACGTTCCTTCGTAACCGTTCTTTTCAACCGTTCACGCTTACTCGTATTAATGAGTTTTTATCTTCATCAAACTCTCTTATAAATATTATCCTTTGTTTTTGCTTTTTATTCTCTTACTCATCTTCTTCACTGCTTCTGCCTCTGTAACCTCTTCTATTTTTCCTATTTTCCCTTTTATATTCAATGTCACCAAAGAAGAAAACTATTGAACAGCTTAATGCGGAACTTGATGATAGAGACCTTATTCTTTCTGAGATTGAAGGTTATGATAATAATTCTTCTCTCTGTGTGAAGCTCTTTACCAATTATGTTTGGGATGATCAGAAAGTTTTAATCTCACGAGGTCAAATCCTCGCAGGTCTTCCTCTTCATCTTTATGATGTTAACTTTCCTTTATTCTACGAAATTATTTCCCACCCCAATTTTTCTTGTGCCATTTATCAATTGACTGGTGATTGCATTCGCCTCTTAGTTGAATTCGCAAATCGTGCTGCTTTTGGGAAATCTTTATATTCAGCTGATCTTAGAAAACCTGGGTTTGAGAATATAGAAATTGTTGCTGCGAATTATACAGTTGAGGGTTTCTTCAAAAATTACACACCAATTCCTGCGAGAAAAGAAGATAATCGTTGGGGTGTTCGTCTTCATCGTAAAGCCAATATCGCAGCAGATGATCTTCTCATGCACGATATTGATTATGCTTCAGGAAATAATAAGACACCTCGTCGTTCTAATGATGAAGATTGGTATAAGTACCCTTTAATGTTATCAGGTTCTTATATTAATGGGATAGTAGAACTTCCTGCGAATCTTCGTAACCGCTATTATCAACCTTGGGTTTTTAGAAATGTATGTATTTTCACTTTCTTATCTTTTTGTTACCCTTTAATTTCAAATGAGATAAGAAACACTCTTGTATTTTTATAAACAATATATTGTTGCCTCTGTTTCTTATCCTCATTTGAATTCACAGGTTCCACTTCTTCCTGAGATTGCTGCGAGTGAAAATAAAAGTTCCACTTCTTCTAAAAGGCTTACTGCGAGGCAACAAACTCTTCGTTCTGTGAAGGTCTCTCAAGCTTCTGACAGTCAAGATGATGCTCTTCGCAAAGGAAAAAGAAAACTTCAAGATATTGTTTATGAGAGAAAGAAAAAGAAGATACTCTCAACCAAATCCCCTTCCAATGTAATTTCCTATGATAAGGACATTGAGGAAGATCTTGGTGATGAAGATAATAAATTTCCTGAGAAGGACTTTAGTTCTAATTCGATACCCTTTCTGACAAAGGAGATGATGATAATGTCGATGAAGGTGGGAATGAAGATTATAGCATCCCTAAAACTTTTGCCTCAGCAATGGTTAGCATTTCTGAGGCTTTCCTCCATTCTTCTCGTGGATTAGGGAATTCTCCCACAGCGAATGCTCGCAAACTTATTGCGAAGGCTTGTAAAGTTCCTACCGTTATTGATAATAATTCCCTCAAAGGAATTTCAAGATTCGTCTCTCCTGCTTCATTATATGATTTAGGCAGCATGGTAAGTTTCTTCTCTATTCCTTGTTTATTTCCTTACTTTATTGATTTCTAACCCATTTTTTCTTGTTTAGGTTGGAAGAGTTAGTTGTGCAGCTGCTTCTGATTGGGAAAGACGTCATTCTATTGCTGAGAAGAACACTTTAAATCGTTGTAAGAAGTTAGAGGTTGAGAATTCAAGTCTTCGTCAGAAAATAGAAGATCTAAATATTGATAACGCAAAGTTAATATCTCGTCACGAAGATAATTCACAATCTGCGAGCATCGCAATTGATAATTCTTCTCTTCTTGAGGAGAATAATCAATTAAAGCTTGATATTTCTTCTCTTCGTGATGATAAGAAGCAACTAGAAGGTAAATTCCTTGCGATGATAATTATTTTGGTTACTTTTCCTTCATAATTTGCTAACCAATCCCTTAATTTCTTTTCTTTCTGCAGAAAATCTTGCGAAGATAAATAATAATCTCGAAACTCTCCTTGTTAATCGTAATAAGAAAATTTCTGACTTGAGATCTCAGCTTCTAATTTCCCAGCATAACCATAGTTTATATGTCAAGCGTTTTCGAGCTAATATGACTCGCAAGATTTGCGAAGATAATGAAATTCCTCTCAAGAAGTACCATACACTCCTTTCTGAAGAAATTCCTGAAGATACTCCATATCTGGAAATTTCTGAAAGTGAAGTTGAAGAAGAAGATCATTTTGATGGGAACAGATCGCCTGAAGAATAACTTCATTCTTTTTTTTCTTTTTTTTTGTATATCTGTTCCGTAACTTTTCCATACAACACTTTCTTCTTGATTATGCTTTTAATCAATCCATCAATTTATTTTTCAAAGCTTAATTTGAATTAATCTTTCTTTGATGTTTATTTCCCTTATTCGCATAACTTGATCATGTGGAGAGAAATAATATATCTTAAAGACTTAGCTTAGTATTCCCTTTCCCCTTATTATTTCTCTTCAAATGATCAACTATCACTGGAAGTATTAGAATATCCTTCTGAATTTATCTTACGAATTTTCTTCTTATTGTGATTATGAATAAGAAATCTTCCCTTCAAAGTATAAAGAATATAAGCCTTTTGCTTTTGAAGGAATGTTGCGAAGTAAATAAATCTCCCCTTGAAGTATAGAAAGTATGAAGTATATAAAATATGAAATACCCTTAAGAAGTATAAGAAGTATTAGAAGCATTCAATTTATGAAGAATTGCCCAATATATGAAGAAGTATAGAAAATTATTACTCATTGTATGAAGAAGTATAATAAGTACTTAACCTTCGCAAAATTAAATATCCGTTGAAGAAGTATAATAAATACGAGATATTCTTGAAGAATTATAAGAAGTATTCAACTTTTTGGGGAAGCATTCAATATATGGAGAAGTATAAGAAGTATGTAATTCTCATAAATATTTACGAATATGAACTTATCTGTATTTGATTGTTATCAAAATCGCATCTTTTGTTAAGTCTTCATTAAAATTCTTCAATGATGTTTTCTTCTTTGATAGGTCTTCTTGTAAAGATTCTTCAATGATATTGACAAAGTTGTCTTCTTTTTAAAATTTCTTGATGTATATTCTTGTAAAATTTCTTCAATGATATTGAGGAAGTTGTCTTCTTTTCCAATCTTCATAATGTATATTCACTGAATAATTTCTTTAGTGATATTGATGCAATAAATTTCATTAATTTCTGTGGTCTTATCATGCCTTCCTAAGTAAAGGTCTTATTTTGCCACCTCTTTTGTATTAATTATTTGCGATAATATGACAAGTCTGAACATTCTTGCGAACATACAACCTCGTGACATTATCGTCTTGCGATGAAATCGCAGGACGTTCTTACACTTTCATGAAAAAACCCATTGATCTCATCTTAACTTCTTTGTATAGTATTTTAGCCTCTTCAGGAATTGTTGCGACAATATGACAGGCCTAAATATTCTTGCGAACATGAAGCCCCATGACATTGTCGTCTTGCGATGAAATCGCAGGACGTCTCTACACTTTCATGTAGCGACCCATTGATCTCATCTTAACTTTATTATGTTCTGCGAGTTCTTTATTCTTTTCTTTCTTTCTTTCTTTCTTTCTCTTTTTTTTTTTTTTTTAGAAGGCTCGCAGAACTTCATTTGTTGAACAAATATGACAAGCCTTTATGTTTTCGCAAACAAGAAGCCTCGTGACATTTGCGTCTTATAGCACTTATCAGCTCCCTAATGGAGGGTGCTGCCCTTTATCCTCCCCCTGATTGCCCCTTCAAGGAAGCGTACATCGACCATACAAGGTTAGCTCTTCCCATCCGGTTCTGCCAACAACCAGCTTTTGATCGCAACCTCTTATCCTTTTTGCCTATAGGGCTTATAGTTACGAGGTTGCACCCTATGGGGTATCTTTGGGCCAAGTGCATCATTTGCCAAGACTTGTCAAAAATGGCAGATGTGGTTCAACCTCACCCGCACTCTTGACTCAACCGTGTACCTCGGCGCCTTGATCGTTTTCTGCACTTCTTGGGAAAGACAGTATGCCTTAGTCGCCCAGCCTAAATCTTCTTACACCGCATTTTATATTGCGTAATGTCGTTAGATTAGGTGAGAATCCAAGGTGTCTAACCCGGATAGGTACCCCATTATTGGGTTGTACCCCAAAATTTTTACCATGTACTAAGGGCCCTTGGTGGTGTTCCGGTTACCCTTAGCCACGTTATAGGTACCCCCTTAAATGACGTACTTTAGGACTTTGCCTCTTACGAATTATAGCTTCGCGAACTAGGGTGTACGGTACAAAGGTTTGCCTGTATAAAATTTTCTGCGGCTTTCTTTCTTTTTTGGAGGCTGATCACAGATTGCGGTCTTTTATTCGCAAATTAATGAAATTTTAATTGGAATATAAATTTTGAAAATTTGTACTTTTTTTCCTAACTTCCTGCGAGCAAACAATATTCGTAAAATTTTATCATGAAATAAAAATTTTGTTTTGCCACATACCTCATTTTCACGAGCAAACATACTGATAAGCTTCTTTTTCCCTCGCAAATCACAATCCCTTATTATCGTAAATTTCTTGTATTATTATCATCGTAACTTTATTCTCTTTTTCCTTAATCTTCTGCCATTAAATTTTCACTTCTTTTCACAACCTTTGCTCTTTTTATCCAATTTTCCTTCTCAGCAGTTTTTCCTTCGCAAACTTCTACTTCTGTATCGTAACATTTCTTTCCCTCAGCCCAATCACCCTTGATAATTCCAATACCCTTCATATGAGGGAATTTTATGCACTGATGTAGAGTGGAAGCTACGCCTAGAATTCCGTGAAGCCATGGCCTTCCTATCAAAGCATTATATGGTGATTCAACATCAACAACACAAAACAAAATTTCAGTTCGCATTCCACTTAATGGAATTCGCATGCTCACTTCTCCTTTGGGCTTGTTAGCAGTTCCATTAAAACCATAAATTATGTAAGTAGAAGGTATTAAATCTGCATCTTTTTCCCCCATAGTTTTGTAAGCAGAATAGAAGAGGATATTGACAAAACTTCCCGTATCAATCAAAATCCTATTAAGACCAATTGACTCTTCCTCCATATCATCTTCGTTCTCCTCCATATTCATGTAGATTGCTAGTCTTACCACCAATGGATTATCATGTACTTCACAACCTTCTGGAATTTCAGTGGCTTCAAAAGAAATCTCACGTTTTTGCCAATCTTCAAGTCGTGAAATCTTTGCGATGTTCATTACTTCCTTTCCTTCACCATCCCTCGCATATACCCTACTTAACACATTATCATGAAAATCCTCTATGGTTTTATATGAATGAACAATGGAATTACAGAAAACATTCCTTGCTTTTGACCCCACTTCTATATGTAGGATTTCTTCTCCCTTTTCTTTTGTCGTGTTCTCCCTGCGAGTTATGGCTGGAGCCTGTGGAAATTGTTGCGACTGTGTCTGCTTAAGTAAAAATTGATTTAGTTTTCCTTGATCAATCATTCGCAAAATTATCCTCTTGATATTATGGCAATTATTTGTAGAATGTCCATGAAAATGATGATATGAACAAAATTCATGACTTCTTGGACCCATTGGTGGTTCCTTTCCCATATTCCATGGAGTTGGTATATTCTCTACCAGGATAATTGCTTGCCATATCTTTTCTATACTTGTATTCAAAGGTGGCAATTTTATCTCTTCCCTTACCATTCTTTGACCTCCTTGACCGTTGTTATAATTCTGTCTCTGGTTTCCTTGTCCAAAATAATTTTGCCTTTGTCCACCATAATTTTCTTGTTGTTGATCTAATCTTGGAATTTGGTTATTTCCTATCCGATTATAGAAATTCTTCTCTCTATCATATTCTTCTTGATCTCTACTGCCCATTGCTACCATCTTTGGCTGGCTATCATTGATTTTCTTCTCTTCGAAATTTGCGAAGAAGTTTGTGAGGATGTTTGCGAAGTACTGCTACTACATTGATTATTTTGGGAAGTAAATTTGCTCCTCCTCTTGATTGTTAGTATTTGTTACTGGATATGACTCCATATTGTTTTGCTTTTCTTCTAGTGTAATGTATTCTTCTTGCAATTCTCGTAATTCTGTCATCATTATGGAATTCTTTCTTCTGAAGATTTGAACATATAATTGTTCAGTTGCGAACATCGCATTTATGAAGGACAGAATCAAGTATCTCTCATCTACATGCCCTGCCATATCACTGCACATAGTCTTCCATCGTCTTACCAAATGCTTCAAACTTTCACCCACTCTTTGTTTTAAACCAAATACATCTTCAATACCAAGCCGTGAAGAGTGATTTGTGATATATGCTCCAAGAAAAACTGCTTGCAAATGATTAAATGACGTAATAGTGTTCTTAGGGAGTCCTTCGAACCATTTTAGAGCTTCCCCTGTTAAACTTGATGCGAAGTACTTGCATAACACAGCATCATGATTCTCCCATTGTAACATGCATCTTATGTATGCTTTAATGTGCTGAATAGCACATGAAGTCCCATCAAAAATACTGGTAAGTATGGGCAAGTTACATTTTGGTGGAATTCCTCCCATCTGTACTTCTCTAGCAAATGGAGTCCTCGCAGCTTCTTCTATTGCTTCATCTAATTGCCACCTATCTCCTCCTCTTCTATTGTTTATCATCCCTCTCATTTCTGCTAATTCTCGAAAGATTCGTGCATTTTCCTCAGAATTCTCATCCATTGGTCTTTTTAATGCAGCTTCTCTTCTTCTACGTTCTTGCACTTCCTCCCCTGCGATCCTTCGCATTCTATCATATTCTTCATTAATGTTTTCATTCGCATAATTCTGCAAATATCTTCTTTCTAAATTATCATAATTGTTCAGTTGTAAAGCATCTTGGAATTCTTGTTCTTCCCTTTCTATTCTTCTCATTCTTCTCATGCGAATATCAGGAATTTCTTCTTCTTCATTTTTCCTTCTTCTGTGACTTATTTCTTCTTGATTTACTTGTACTCTGATTCGAGAATTTGGTTCATTCCTTTCCACTTCTGTTTGTTGATTTACAATTCTTCTCTTAATTTTTTCATATTCAACATTTTGTTTGTTACGAACTTCTTCATGTCTTCTTACTCCATTCTCGTGATTATTTTGATGTATTGCTTGTTGTCTCTCAGTTTCTTCCATAAGTTGTTGTTCTTCCTCTCGATTCTGATTGTTTTCTTTATGATTTGGTCTTGTTCGTAAATTCTCCATATTTTGTTCGCGGTTTGGTATTAAAATGAAACGATTTTCTTGATTTCTATCACCTTGATTCTGCGTTTGTTCTTGCATATCATTTTCATTATTGATTATTGGTGAATTTTGTCCTTCTCTTTCTATTCTAACATTTGATCTTGCAACACTTTGAGATTTCCTCCTTTGTAACATCTCATTTTCCATTCTCAATTCTTGATTTTGTCTTGTCAATTTAGCACGTTCTTCAGCTTCGATCATTCGTTCTTTTTGGATTCCTTGTCTCAATGTTTCTAGCATCTCCCTTTCTCTTTCAAGAATTGTTCCTCCCATCAACCTTCCATTTTTCTCGATTTGTGGTTCTCTATCTTCTTCTTCTGGTGTATTAGTTCTCCAAGTGTGTATACTTACTTGATCATGATCTTCTACTTGTTGAGCTTGATTTCTTCGATTACTCCTTCTTCTACTAGGTTCTCCTGTTATATTTGCTTCTCCTCCTGCTAATCTTACACTTCTCCTTACTTCAGTTAATAGTTCTGATGTGTTTCTTCTTCTTGTCATTTTTCTGGTACAGGAATTCTTTCAATCCCTGTTTCTAGCGCCAATTATGTAGTTGCAGAATAACCTACAACTACACCCTCAATAGAATTAGTAAAAACTCAAGAAGTTCTTGATGATGAATAACAATTTTCTTATTAATGTTCTCAATTGATCACAAAGAAGTATCTAAATGGAATTAGAATAGTTACAACTTTCTCTATTCTCTTTCCTCAAATATTTTCTAACACTCACTAAAAGAACCTCTCGAATTTTACATTTGAACTCCTATTTATAGTAAAATTTATACAGCTGTTCATGAGTTACGAAGTATCGCAACTCATGCTCGCACAATTACTCCATCCTCGCAAAACTTCATATTTCTCCGCGTTTCTTCTATCATCGTAACATTTTATAATTCTTTTCTCCTTTATTTATTACGATACTCGTGACCTATTATCTTGCGATATTCAGTACTTACAAGAACTATGCCTAATAATGTTTAAAGGATGATGCTAGATGCCGATCCCATCGGCCAAGGTTCTAACAGGCGACCCCGTCATACCAATGACCCAATTTATCCCCGAGTTCCACTTCTTCTCAGAGGGCCCATTTTACATGGTAGCTTCCCGTCGCCTCCATTTCCCACCGAGCCCTATCCTTTCTGGGTGGTTAATGACGACAAGGCTGATAAGGTATGTGTCTCCTTCTACCTTTCTCAATTTATAGCTTGTTAGTTTTGACACCAATTGGTTATTTGTTTGCATCAAAGTCTCTGGGCGATTCTACCAAGTCCGCCGCATCGTCAAGAAAAAGGGGTACTGGCACAAGGGTTGAGGAAGACCAGGGGAAGGTAACAAACACAGTGATTTTATTATAAGTACATGTACTTGCCCCTGTTTTTTTCCTTCACATGTTCTGACGAGAAGACTTGTGCAGAAACTTCCTAGGCATGATGATGATGAAGTCGGTGGGTCCGATGTTCATGAAGTTTATGTCTAACCTCCTAGGTGTAATCCTACTAGAGGCAATAATGTTGTTGCTAAGTCGCAGCCGAAGAGGAATCCAATCATCGAGATTCCAGATAAAGATGATATATTCGGCGAGGATTTCTCGGATGACAAGGGCGATGGGAAGGAGGTGGGAGAGAAGGGTGGTCCTGAGGTGGTCGTGTCAGCTGACTTGGTAGGCGACAAACAAGATCCTCTGAAGACGCCCGAGTTGGAAAGGATTGTTAATGCTGGACCGGGAGGGCTGCCTCGTCTGCCCTTGATCATTGATGGGTCTACGTCTAGTGTTGAAACCTCCTTTACCGTCTCTGGCCCTATCCTGAACTCCCTTGGAGTGCTCACTTCCCCCGACTTTGGAGCGTATACTGAGGAACAAATTCTCGGTGCAGTGCCCCTTTATAATGACATGGCTCAGACTCTTGGTATGGTGGTGAATGACTCTGTATGCATGGGTGATGCCCTACTCCTTAATATCTTCCTAATAGTCGCTTGCCATTCTAACTTTCGTACTTGTATCAGATCCTTAGTAGGGTACGGCTGGATGCCGCCATTCGTCGTAGGGAAAGGCAGTTGGTGGAATCTCTCCAACTTCAATTGCAGAACTAGAAGAGTCATGCGCGCGACCTAGAAATTAAACTCGCTGATGTTCAAGGTGTGTTATAATTCTACAAACCTTAACTTGTGTTGATTGAGTTTATCGTGCCAGTATCAAGAGTCGGGTGTCCTTATGCTAGCCGAGATAGCTAGTATAGATTTAGATGCTTCTTTGGAGTTTAGGATCATGAAGAGGAAGTGGGATATTGAAAAGGATTTAGTGGAGAATCTTCTTCGGCAAATGGCAAACAAGGATGGGAAAATAGATCGCCAAGCTGATGAGATCGAAGAACTTCAAGGTGAATTAGACCGATATCGACAGTTTGAGTAAGCCCCTGAAGAAATAGACAATTAGCGAGCTCATTTGGGTTCTTCTCAATGCCTTTCTGCTGAGAAAACTGCTTTGGCCACGGACCTCGGACAGCAGGTAGACTCTTTATAATTTCAAAACCGAGACCTTCACGAGGATCGCCGACAAATTTTGAGGGATAAAGATGAAGTGGAGCGATCTAATAGGGATTTGCTTGGCAAAGTGGGTGAATTTGACAAAATGGTGCATGAACTAGAATGGAGTAGGTCACAGCTTTCAGTGCTCCAAGTGTCGCGCAATCATTTAATGGCCGAGTGGAGTGAACATAAAAAGTACTGCCCCAGTAATGAATTTAATGAGAAATGATATAATGATCTAACCATGAAATTATCCAAGGCTGAGGATGAGCTGTCCAAGTCGGTAGAATCTCTTATGTCAGTGTTACCAGCCCTTGTAGGTCTCTTAGGTGATGTGTTGAGGTTGTTCCTTAGGATTAGATTATTTTCTGTTACTTGTGAAATTGATAAACCATATTCAATGAATAATCCCGTGTTGTTGTGATCTTGTAGCCGAGCAAAAACGTTCTTAGGAATTGGATCTGGAGGTCCAACGGTTGAAGCGGGCCGAGGCCGATCTAGGTACCAAGTTGACCGATGATGAGGCAGCCAATTTGCATCTTATCCAACAGGTTGAGGATGAACGTATCGCCCATGAAAAGGAGATAGACGAGAACGTCCAGGAGGGTATTGTTGAGTATGTGGAGAATGAGAGGCGCGAGATCGTGCAAAGGAGGTCCGGCACTGTCCCCCAAGGCTTGAATTCTCCTTTTGTAGTGATGCGCCACTAAATTGCCCTTTGTCCTGGGTTGTAAATTGCTTTGAACACATCTTCACTTTTTACTTCTAATACACTGCTTGTGTAGTACCAGAATATCGCCACAACGATATTCTCATGATAAGAACAACGCTTTCACGAGAAGGTCAAATATTCCTATAAGTATAAATGACATTATTCACGAGAGTGTCGTGAGGATTCTTCAGCAACATTTGGCGAGCGTCACGGGGAAGCATCATAATAGATGACGATTGAAGAGACATGTTATGAGAGTGTTGTTTCACGAGGATTACAAAAGTTGGCGAAGATTAATATTGAAAATACCACGATGAGATCGCAGAATATATCCGAAAGAAGGGGAAAACTTAGCTGTCACCCACTATGTAATTTCCTATATAAAGGGTTCAAGTAAGTCCAGATGAGGATGATGTATTTTTTAGAGTTGAGAAAATCTTGAGGAGAGAGAAACTCCAGAAAAGAAAGTTGTAATTCTGAGTATGAATATTTTCTCAAACATTTCTGAGATCTAAATAATAAAAGTGTCATTTAATTCTTTAATCTTCAACTAGTTTCACTTAGATTTTTATAGGATCTTAATAGGGGTGTAGTGTGGGAAATCCTGCTACTACATTTTGGCGCCGACTAAGGGGATCGAAGATCCAAAATCTCTAATTACAATTTGGAGATTTGGAGAAATTGAAGAAATGGCTGGAAGAAGGAGAAGAAATACATCAGAACCACCAACAATAGTGAGAAGAAGTAAAAGACTTGCAGGTGAAGAAACAAGTGTATTAGGAGAATCTTCAAGGATGAGAACTAGGAGGAATAGAACAAGGAATGAAAGGGAAAATTCAATTCAACAACCAAACCAATCAACATCGGTAAAAAATGGAAGAGTGGATTATGATAGAGTAAGCGTGCATACATGGAGATCAGATTCAATGAGAGAAGAAACAAATCGACAATTAAGAGAAGAAAATGGAGTAGGAAGAAATCAGGAGGTAGAAGAAGGGTCGATTCATCAAGATGAAGATGAAACAGAAGAGGAATTAGGGAAAAGAATACAAGAAGAAAGAAGGTTAGAGGCGGTGGAACGTGCAAATTTAACAAGACAAAATCATGAGTTGAGAATGGAGAACTTAAGGTTACAAAGAAGAAGATCAAGAAGTACAACTAGATCAAGTTCAAGGTCACTTAGAGAAATACCAAGGCGAAATTCCCTCATAAGAAATGATGGAGAAAATGTACAAGAAGAAACGCAAAATCCAAATAGAAGGCAATGCCAGGGAGAAGAGAGAGTAAATAATGATTATAACAATCCACAGGGGGAAACTTTAAATGGAAGACGAAATATTGAAAATCAAAGAAATGAAGATAATCAAGATGGTGAAGAAAATCACGAAGAAGGTAGAAGAATATTACATGGACACGAGCACGTCAGAAATCAAAGAATTATTGAGAATGAAATAGAGAGACATTATGCTGAACAGGCACGTCTAGCTTGCGAGAGAGAAATACTGAGGGAAGAAATGGAAGAACATGAGTTTCAAGAGGCAATAAGGCAAAACAATCATGATAATCGAGAAAGAAAACGTACACAAAATCGTGAAAATGGCAATATTCGGGAAGAATATGACAGAATACAGAGAAGGATAGAAAGACAACAAAGAGAATTGGTGAGAAATGAAGAAGTTGGTGGAGAAGAAATTAGGAGACAAAATCAACTGCGAATTTTAGATAGAAATGAAGAGGAAAATCGCAGGAGAAGAGAAAGTGCGTTAAAAAGACCAATAGAACAAAGCCCAACTGCAAATGAGCAAATTTTGAGGGAATTAGCAGAAATGAGAGGGATGATAAATAATAGAAGAGAAGGTGGAAGAAGGCAACTTGATGAAGCAATCGAAGAAGCAGCTAGAACTCCCTTCACACAGGAAGTACAACTAAGAGGAATTCCTCCAAAATGCAATTTTCCAGCACTAAACAGTATTTTCGATGGGACTACTTGTGCTATTCAACATGTTAAAGATTATGTTAGATGTATGCTGCAGTGGGAGAATCATGATGCTGTTTTATGCAAGTAATTTGCATCCAGTTTGACTGGCGAGGCGCTAAAATGGTTTGGGGGATTGCCGAAAAATACTATTACTTCTTTTGATCACTTACAAGCTATATTTTTGGGTGCATACATAAGCAACAACTCTTCACGACCATGAATCGAAGATGTATTTGGATTAAAATAGAGAATTGGCGAGATTCTAAAACATCTAACCATAAGATGGAAGACAATGTGTAGTGAGATTGCGGGAAGAGTATATAAGAGATATCTTATTTTATCCTTCATTAATGCAATGTTTGCGACCAATTTGCTCTACATACAAATTTTCAGAATCAAAAACACCATCACAATGACTGAACTAAGAGAACTACAAGAAGAGTATATTGCTTTGGAAGAAAAACAAAACGAAATGGAGTCATACCCAATTGCAAACACCATTTCTGTAGTGGCTAATGGAAGTTTGCTTCCCAAAATGATTAATAACGTGGCGAATAATGACAAACAAAAGCTAGTGGCTATGGGAAGTCGTGATCAAGAAGAATTTGAAAGAGAGAAGAATTATTACAATCGTGGAGGAAATAGTCAAATCCAAAGGCTTGACCAACCCCAAGAAACTTATGGTGGACAAAAGCAAAATAATTTCAGAAATCAGGGGAGCATGAGAACCATATGGGAGGAGATTAAGATGCCACCCTTGAATGCTAGTGTAGAAAAAATCTGGGAAGCTATCATTTTAATGGAAAATATACCCTCTCCATGGAACATGGGGAAGGAACCACATCCTAACACTCGTAATCAAGAATTCTGTCCTTATCATCATTTTCATGGGCATTTGATAAATAATTGCGGAAATGTAAAAAGAATAATCTTAAGAATGATCGATCAGGGGAAGCTAAATCATTTTTTAAAAGGGCATCAACAATCGCAACAATTGCCACCACCACCAGACGATCGCAGAATGACTAATGTAAAAGGAGCAGAAACTTTTGTTATAGAGGTTGGAACTAAAGCAAAGAATTTATTTTGTAATTCTATTGTGCATTCTTTCAGAACCATCGAAGATTTCCACGATAATGTCTTAAGTAGAGTCTTTGCCAGAGATATGTATGAAAAAGAAATAATGAATATAGCGAGAATCTCGCCATTAGAAGAGTGGCAGAAACAAATCCTTTCTTTTACAGCACAAGAAATATCAGAGCCTGGCGAGCTGCATGATAACCCATTGGTGGTAAGGTTGGAAATAAAACCAGAACAAGAAGAAGAAGAAGAAGAAGAAGAAGAAGAAGAAGAAGAAGAAGAAGGTAAAGAAAACAATAACAAAATGGAAGAGTCTTGGGTCATTGATAGAATCCTAATTGATACTGGCAGTTTCGTAGATATCCTGTTCTACCACACCTACAGAACCATGGGTGGGAAAGATAGAGATTTGATACCATCGACATACAGAATCTATGGTTTTAATGGAACTGCCAACAAGCCTAAAGGGGAGATCACAATGAGAATTCCGTTAAGAGGAATGACTTCCAAGATTTTTTTCTGTGTTGTCGATATTGAATCACCATATAATGCCTTGATTGGTCGACCTTGGTTACACAGGATATTGGGTGTTGCATCTACCTTTTATCAGTGCATTAAATTCCCTCATCCAAATGGTGTTGGAGTAATTAAAGGAGATTGGGGAGAAAGTAAGAAATGTTATGAGATATATATCAAGTCTTGTGAAGAAAGAGCAGGGAAGAACAACAATTGGAAATACAGAACTAAGCAACAACAGAGAAGTGACAAATTAATGGTTGATTCAATAGAAAAGCATGAATAAGTAACTAACGAGTCCCTCGCAGATATCAAGCAAATAATAAAACGCAGCAAAGGTACAGGTATAAAAAGCATAAAAGGAAGAAATGACAAGCAACTTGCGGGAAAACACTAAGTAAAAGAACAGATGATAAGGAAGATGAGAAGAATGAAGTGATAGAAAGATGAAATATGACGAGAAGATCGCTAGAAGTGTAAAGGTAAAGTTGTTTTTTCTGTTTGAGTGAAGAAAATGAAATTGAAAAGTTAAAAGAAATTATTGAGATTTGAAACTCGCAAGAAATTTTAAGAAACGCGAATATAATTTCGCAGAGATTAAGAGAACGGGACAAACCTTTATGGCGTGCACCTTAGTTCGCGAATACAATTTCGTAAGAGGCAAATGTAAGACCTACAAGCACGTCATAAATGGGGTATCTCTTTATATGATTCAAGGATAAGGTTATACCACTACTGGAACCTGAGTCATACAGATGTAGGGGTTAAAGAAAACCTATCCGGGAGAGAGATCTTGGATTTCCAGCTTTATAAGATTATACCCTAGTTGGACGACTGAGAGTCTCTTCCAAGAAGTGCAGAGTATGATCAAGGCGCCGAGATACACGGTTTAGCCAAGGATTCCCGGGACGGACGAACCTACCCAGGACATCTTTGGTAAGTCTTGGCTACAATGCACTTGGCCTGAAGAAAACCCCAACTAGGGTGCAGTCTTGTAACTATAAGCCATATAGGCATAAAGGACAAGAGGCTGCGAAAACAACTGGCTGTTGGTAAATCTGGATGGGAGGATCTAGTCTTGTATGGCCGATGTGCCCTCCTTGAAGGGGCAACCAGGGGGAAGATAAGGGCGGCACCCTCCATTAGGGTGCTGATAAGTGTCTTAAGACGGCAATGTCATGGGGCTCTAAGATCGCAAGATCATTTAGGCTTGTCATATTGTCGCGTAAATTATACAGAGGCAAAAATCCATAAGAGAAAAAAGTTAAGATGAGGTCAAGGGGTTTTTACATGCAAATGTGAAGACGTCCTGCGATTTCATCGCAAGACGACAATGTCACGAGTCTTTGTTTTCGCGAGAAAACTTAGGCTCGTCATATTGTCGCAATACAATAAATAAATACAGATAAGACAAGATCAATGGGTCAATACATGAAAATGTAAAGACGTCCTGCGATCTTGTCGCGGAGAGAATACTATGGCAAAGTAAGACCTTTAAGTAGGAAGGCATGATAAGACCATAAGATCGCAAAAATATCAAGGTTTGCGACAATATCGCAGAAATTATGAAATTCGCCAAAATATTCGTTTATTAACTTTCTCATATTGCAGATGAATAATAGAGGCAAGTATGGGAGTGAATAGAATGATAAAGATTATTATTCATCACCATATGAGAAATTTATATGGATATTAAAGCGCATATAATTAGTAGATGCAAACTATATTGACCAAGTTATATTTTCAAAAAAGAGGATGTTCTTTCATTCATACAGATAAAGGGGCAAAGAAGTTTACACATTAAATTGAAGAAAGTTGCATCAAATTGAAGAAACTCGCGATTGATTACATAAAAGAAAGAAGTCAGACAGATACATTGTTTCATTTATCAACATTGTTATTTTTATCAGATTCTTATTTTTCACCGGATTTCTCTGCTTTATTATCTTTGAGGGGTTCTTCATCATCGCCATAATTTGTTTCTTCGTCATTATTCTCTTCTTCACTTTCGTCAAAATCTTCATCAGAATCAGAGACACCAAGATCTGGAATTATTAATGGTATTGCCTTTACAAGATCAGGATACAAAGAATGAGGAATTCCATGGTCGTCACAAACCTTCTTAGTGGTATCATTACGAGTGATGAGGAGGGTTCTATTAAAATTTGCAGAAGTAATCTCAAATTGGGCTTTCAATCGCGAGTATTTATCATTACGAGCAGTAAGATCGTTCGCGAGTTGGTGATTAATATCTTCTAGTTCTCTCATCCTTACACGGCATCTATCTTCAGAATCTGCGAGAATAAGGCACCGTTAAGATGGAAGTTAAAAAAAAAAAAAAAGTTAATAGAATAGAGTGGTTAACAACCTTCTTTCTCATAAATCAAGTCCCTAATTAAGGCCGATTGATCATCATGAAGACTAGCATCTATACCTAAATTATTCCTAGAATTATCAAGAACCTATGCTGCCCAAGAAAACTCATCATCGCTAGTGATAAGAAGGCGAGAAAGAACTTGAGTTTCTCTTGCAAGAAGATCTATATTTTCGCAGAAGAGTTTATCTCTTTCCATTTGAACTTCGAGAAGAATTTTATGGAAATCTGCTAGAGTTTCGCTGCCATTTCTAATTTCTTGATCTTTCTCGTCAACAAGATCACTATTTTTACTTCTTAATCCATTGATCACTTCTTTTGATTCATGATAAAGATGCTTAAATTTATTAGATAATCCTAAAGTGTGTCTGTGTTCAATGGTCAGGAGATTAAACTTAAATTTAAGTTCCTCTATAGAGAGGGATTTAATTTGTTCGTCAGCAAAATTAGTTAAGGAGTTATTAAGGCGAGCAAGAAGAGTATTATCATCTACAGGTTCGGGAAAGGTTTGAAGAAACGTAGCCTCTTCAGTTAGACCATAAACATCTGCAAAAATGATTGCTTGGATAAGCTATATAAAAGAAAAATAAAAAATCTAAAAGAAAGAAAAAGTAAATCATACCATAAAGTTGTTTGTTGGCATTGTTAAGATCCAAAATCTTCTGTTTATCAACTGAAGCTTCAGTTTCCAACAGTTTATTTTTCTCGAGAAGCTCAGCAATTTCAGCCTCTAGTTTCTCTTTATCTTGGCGAAGGTTAACAACCTTTTTATTAAATGAAGCACATTTATTATCTAAATCAGCAGCAGCAGCAAAAGAAGGTCTCCCAACCTGCAACAGAGTTTTATAAGTACAAAAAATTTGACGAGAGAAATCTGGTGAATTAAGAAACAATTAAGAAAACATACCAGAATACCAAGTGCATTTAAGAAGCTTGGAGTTAGAGTTCCAGAAATTCCACGAAGAGAATTATTATCAGATAAGATTGGATCATCGCACACTTTGACGAGCGCTTGAGCTAGCCCATTAAGAGTCTCATCACCTTACTCATTCGCAGTTCCACGAGAAGAATCGCCAAAAAGCATAGACAGTTGGGCCATGGAAGAATCAGAGGGAGAAGAATTTTTCACAGAGGGAACTTCTCTAATATCGTCAAATTCTTCGATAAATTCATCATTAGATTTATCCAATTGGGTATGTTGAGAAGAAGAATGTTGAGTTTTATTCTTCTTCAAAGGAGGCTCGCTGGGTTCTTTATCACGAGGGGCAGAGCGTCTTCCTTCACTTGGAACAGTAGATTTCCCTTTACGATTAGTTGAAGGTTTCTCCTTAGGTTTTGGCTCTAAAGGTGGTAATTCTTCAATTACCTACAAACACAGATAAAGATAAGAAATAGGGGCAACAATATATTTTTAATTAATAAAGGAATATTTCTTACTTCATCTGTGAAAGATCTAAGAGCTAGAAGAGTGTTGGGTTTCCTATATTTCTGGTAATTAAGCTTCATTTTGTCAACCTACAAGATAACGGAAAAGTTAGCGAGAGTGTGAAGGAAAAAAAAAATAATAGCATAAGAAGATGAGAGAATATACATCGGAAGACCTATCAGGCCAGTTGAAAGTCCATGGTTCATAGTGAGAGATATTCGCAGGAAGTTGGAGAGAACCGGATATATAAGGACCTTTAAGGCATAAGGGAAAAATAAACCACTTATCGTCATTAGAATGACGAGGGCCATCATTTGTATTGGTATGAAAATCAATATCTTGCATAAGAGCATTTTCATCAGTGACCTTCTTTTTATGCAAACGGACACCCCAACAGGTACTATCCCTTACCATGGGGAGTAACTGGTAATTTCGAAAGAAGTTATCTACAGTATACTTTGCACGGATAATCGGAATATGTTTATATTTAAGACTTTTGTGTTCTTAGGAATATTGGGATCCTTTGCCAGCACCACGAGAGGCATATTCCAGTAATAATCTAATACAATCCCCGCCAAGTTGATACACCGCTAGTGAAAATCTCTTATCAGAAATTATTTGGTAAAAGAGTGGAAGTTCAAGGTTGTAGAGAGGAAGTGGAAGACCAGCTTCAAGTTGGCCTAAAGAAACTATAATTTTTTCACGAGAACACTGGAAGTTAGAAAATAATTCAAGAGAAAGAACATATTTGGGACTTTTATCTGGGATTAAAGATAAGTCAAATCCTTGATTTTTAAGTTTTTCTTGCATCAAATTGAAAGCAATAAGATTTTTAGCACCAGCAGTAACCATTTTGAGAGAATGGAAATGAAAGGAGATTGAAAAAATGGCGAAAGATAGTAGATGCGCGATTTGCGGGAAAGCAATGAAATTTGCAGAGAAGAAGAAGGAAAGAGAATGAGAAGAAAGAAAAAGAGAAGAATGAGAGAAGGTATTTATAGCAGAAGAAGTTTCTCGAGAAAATAAATATAGTTAATACAATGAAAGGACGTGAATGGTCAAATTACAGCGGTGACGTGTCGAAAAATATATGGATGATAAAATTATATGAAGACAGCTGGTGAAAGTTTTAGAGACGTGTCAGAATAAAGATGGAGGTAAAAAGATAGGAGATTACGGCAATTTATTCTCACGATCTTTTCTTCTTCGCAGAAAAGATGTGAGAAGAGGCAAGATGTAGTACCATAATATCGCCACAACGATATTCTCATGATAAGAACAACGCTTTCACGAGAAGGTCAAATATTCCTATAAGTATAAATGACATTATTCACGAGAGTGTCGTGAGGATTCTTCAGAGAACATTTGGCGAGCGTCACGGGGAAGCATCATAATAGATGACGATTGAAGAGACATGTTATGAGAGTGTTGTTTCACGAGGATTACAAAAGTTGGCGAAGATTAATATTGCAAATACCACGATGAGATCGCAGAATATATCCGAAAGAAGGGGAAAACTTAGCTGTCACCCACTATGTAATTTCCTATATAAAGGGTTCAAGTAAGTCCAGATGAGGATGATGTATTTTTTAGAGTTGAGAAAATCTTGAGGAGAGAGAAACTCCAGAAAAGAAAGTTGTAATTCTGAGTATGAATATTTTCTATAAACATTTCTGAGATCTAAATGATAAAAGTGTCGTTTAATTCTTTAATCTTCAACTAGTTTCACTTAGATTTTTATAGGATCTTAATAGGGGTGTAGTGTGGGAAATCCTGCTACTACAGCTTGTTTGTTTAAAGGGGGTGCTGCATCTCCGATACTGTTCTTTTTAATCCTGTTATACTTTTTACTTCATGGAGTTTCATGACGCTTTTTGCGTTTCCTTAATTGGCGTATGACGATGTCGATTTAACTTTTGTTTCTTATGTTACTCCTACAATTGTTTAAAATGTATGTTAGTATTTTAAACTTTTCTGTCGAATACACCCAACAAGGAAGGTCATCAGGCCCAATGCCATGCCATTATTGGGGTATCTCATCACTATCTCTTGGATTCAGTGGAAGGGTATTAGTCAACCTAATTCTAGGTTAGATGGCCCCGAGCGGTTATCGATCAACCAATCTCGGGAAAGTGGTCACAACCACTTGCGATGGGGGCGACCTTTCAAATGTAAGTAGGCCACCTAGCTGAGAAGACCTCGTGTCTTATCAGCCTGTGGAATTGGTTTCCAACCACCAGAACCCTTAGGCTACCTCGGCACTTCCACACTGCCACTACCCCAAGTACGAATATCCAGGCGACTGTAAGGCACCTCGGCACTTCCACAATGGCTTTGCCCCGAGTACGAATGCCCACTCGAGTGTAAGTCACCTTGGCACTTCCACACTGGCTTCCTGAGTACGAATGACCATTCGAGTGTAAGTCACCTCGGCACTTCCTCACTGGTGTTGCCCCGAGTACGAATGACCATTAGTCGCTCATGCCTTATCTCATACCCCTCACGGTTTTAAAGAGATAAAAGAAAAGTATGCTCACATTTTCTCCACACCTCCCTTCAGGGCTGGTAGAGTTTCAGATACTTGACGTTCCAGGGTTTGGGCTCTTTTGTTACATCGAGTCTCAGTAGTCGATACGATCCCTCGCCTGCCTTAGACGCAATTATATATGTAGTTGCAGGATTTCCTACACTACACCCTTGTTAAGAATCTATGAAAACTAAGTCATAATTGTGAATAAACAACAACACTTTTATTAATTCACTCTCAGGAAGATTTACAAGAGATATTAAAACTCAGAAGTACAACTTTCTTTCTGGAGTTTCTCTCTCCTCAAAATTCTCTCAGCTCTCAAAAATGCATCATCCTTTTCTGGATCTATCGTGCCCTTTATATAGGGGTTTACATAATGGATGACAGCTAAGTTTTCCTCCTATTTCGGATTTGTTCTGCGATCTCATCGCGATCGCTATAATATTCCTTATCGTAAGAATGATGGCTATCGCAGGATCAACACATTCTTCTTTTACTTCTTCCATCGTCAGTTTCTCTTAGTTGTTCTGCAACGTTCGTGAAATGTTGTTGAAGAATTATCAGTGACGCTCGCATAAATGTTGTTAATATCGCAGGAATAGTGTTGTAGCGATATTCTGGTACTACATCTTGCCTCTTCTCATGTCTTTTCTGCGAAGAAGAGAAGATCATGAGAATTAAGAATGCCATAATCACTTTTTTTTTCTTTCCCATTCTGACACGTATCTATGTACTTCGCCAGCTTTTTTCACGAGTTTCTTTCTTCCAATAAATTTTTGACACGTCTTCTGTAACCGCTGCGATCTGACCGCCACGTCTTTCCTTTGCATTAATTGCCTTCATCTTCTTCGAGAAATTTCTTCTTCTATAAATACTCTTCTCATTCCTCTCTTTTTTTCTCTTTTACTTTCTTCTTCCTTCTCTCTGTATTCTCTCTGCAACATTTACTGTTCTTCCGCAAATTGCGCTTCTATAATTTACTTCTTCTTTTCAACTTTTTCCTTCATTCACATACTTAAAAATGGTTGCTGCTGGTGCTGAAAATTTGAAGGCCTTCAATAGAATGCGCGAGAAACTCAGCCTTAAAGGTTTTAACTTATCTCTGATTCCAAATCAAGATTCCAAATCAGAACTTTCCCTTAAACTATTTATTGACGACCAATGTTCTCGCGAGAAGGTCATAGTATCGCTAGGAGAAATTGAAGCTGGTCTTCCCATCCCTCTTTATGATCCTGAGCTTCCGCTGTTTTATCAAATAATTTCTGACGAGAGATTCTCACGAGCAATATACCAAATGGGTGGGGATTGCATCAGATTACTACTTGAATATGCTTCTCGTGGAGCTGGTAAAGGAACTCGCTATCCCAAAGCTCCAAAGAATCCTTTGTTCGAAGATGTCCCCATTGTTTTTTGCGATTATACTGTGGACAACTTTTTTGTAAACTATAGAATTGTCCCTATGAAGAGGGATAGTACATGTTGGGGTGTTCGTTTGAAGAAAGAGAAGGTCACTGGTGACAATGCTCTTATGATGGATATTGACTTTCATACATCTACTAACCAAGGTCCTCGTCATTCTAGCGACGATAAGTGGTTCATCTTCCCATTAAGTCTTGAAGGTCCTTATATATCTGGTTCTCGTGAACTTCCCGAGAATCTCGCTGAATATCAACCCTGGGTCTTCAACTTTCCTGAGAGAACTAAAGAAGTATATTCTCTCAATTTTTCATATTATTAACGTTTATCATCTTATTTATATTCTCGCCAATATCTTCTTTATATTCTCGCTAACTATTTTAGTTTTTCTCAGATTGATAGGATGAAACTCAGTTATAAAGCTCTTAGGAAACCCAGCATTCGCCTGGCTTTGATGTCTTTCACATATGAAGTAAGAAATATTTTTTTATAAGTTTTTACAATATATTGTTGCCCATATTTATTATCTTCATCTGTGCTCGCAGGAAATCAAAGAGTTAGAACCATTGCCTCCTGCAAATATCATGGATAATTCTTCAAAAGAACCATCTGGGAAACCTGTAAAGGAGAAGTCTACTACTTCTTCTAGGGGAAGATATACTTCCCCTCGCAATTATGAATCTAGCGATCCTCCGCTAAAGAAAATAAAAACTCAACCTTCTTCTTCTTCAATTCCTCGATTAATTCTGGAGAATCCAAGTGTTGTTCTTGATAAGGATATTGACGAGGAGTTTAATGTTGGCGGTTTTCCTTCAATAAGAAATTCTTCTTCTTCTGATTCCTCAATGACTCATCTATCCAGAATTTTCAACGATATTTCCCATAGCATGACCTCTAATAACGAGTATGAAATGATTGAAAAGACATCCCAAGCCCTTGCTCAAGTTTGCGATGCTCCTATTTTAGTGGATAATGATTCTCTCCAAGGAATCTCAAGATCGCTGACTCCCAGTCTCTTGAATTCTCTTGGTGCCTTGGTATGTTTTCATTTCTTCAATTTGTTCATATTTTCTCCATCGCTAGATTTTAATTTATTTCTTTTCTTCGCAGGTTGTAAGAGCTTCTTTTGATGTTGCTTCTGACTTAGATAAAAGATGTGTTAATGCTGAAGAAAAAGAAGCTAAAGTTCGCCAAGATAAGGAAAGACTAAAGTCTGAAAATATAGAGCTTCGCAAGAAGAATAAACAATTGGAGACAGAAGCTTCTGTTAATAATCAAAATATCATTAATCTTGATAGAGCTAACCAACAACTCTATGGTATGACTGATTTCCCATCTCTCTTAATTCCTTTTATTTTATCGCGGATTATTCAAGCAATCACTTTTAACTTGCAGATGTTTATGGTCTTACTGACGAGGCTATAATCTTTCAAACTTTCCCTAAACCTGTATATGATCATACTCTTCTTACTAGTCTTAATAATTCCTTAAGTAATTTCTCAGATGATAAGAATAACTCCCTCCCCATAGACGAACTTAGATCCAAGTTTAATCTCTTAAAACTTGAACACAAATTCAATTTAGGCTTGACTGACAAATATAGGCGCCTTTATTTTGATTCAAAGAAAGAAATAGATAAATTAAGGAAGAAGAATAGCGATCTTATTGACAAGAAGGATCTTGCCATAAAAAGGGGATCTAAAACCTTAGCAGATTTTCATAAAACTCTCCTTGACGTTCAAAGGGTCAGAGATAAACTTATCCGCGAGAATGAAGATCTTCTTGCGAGGGAGACTCAAATTCGATCTCGTCTCCTCATTAATAGCGATGATGAGTTTGCTTGGGCTGCGAAGGTTCTTGACAATGCCAGAAATTATTTAGGTGTAAATGTTAGCCTTCAAGTTGAACAGGCGGCTCTAATTAGAGATATGATTTCTAAAAGAGAAGGTTAATAGCTAATCTTCTTCTCGCTAGTTTCTTGTTTTCATTATTCTTCTTTGTAAAATTTCTAACTTGTTGCCATATTCTTGTAGAAGATGAGAAAGGTTATCTTGAAAGAATCAAGGAACTTGAAGAGGAGAAAGATCAACTCGCGAATACTCTTGCTGCTCGCAATAATAAATATTCACAGTTGAAGAAGCAATTTGGCATCACTACCGTGAACTTCAATAGATCTCTCATTGTTGTTCGCAATGATTATGTTAATTTGGTTTGCAATGACCATGGGATTTCTTCTTCTATATATCCTGATCTTGCAAAAGAAGTACCCGAAGTGATTCAAAATCTCGACATCTCTGATAGTGAGGCTGAGGATTCTGACGAGGAAGGAAATAATAATGATGATGAAGGTGAAAAATCTGGCGAAGAAGAATATTATAATGACAATGATGAAAGGGAAAAATCTAACGATGAAGAGGAGTCTGATAAAGAAGATGGCGATGGATCTAACTAGTTCTTCCTTTTCCTTCTATTTTTTCTGTAACATTGCCGTTAATTTTTCCAAATTTGTAAATTTCTTTTGCCTCCTTACTTCTACCTGTAAGAATTAGAAAACATCTCTTTTTCTACAAGTTAATCAATCAATATAACTATTATTATTTTAATTATCTGCGTGCTTGTTTCTATGCAATTTTTATATGATAGATGAATAATAATTTCATCGTTCTCATACATTCCCATACTTGCCTATATTATTCATCTGCAATATATAAAGATTGATTAAAAGATTAAATAAAAATTTAAAATTTGTCTTATTATTGGCGATCTTTCCGTCAATAATAATTGCGTGAAATCGCAATTCTCGTAACATCTGCGAGTATTATCGCAGTAATCTTGTGGTCTTGTTGTGCCTTCCTAATTAAAGGTCTTACTTTGCCACGCTCCTTCTTTCTGTGACAAAATCGCAGGACGTCTTTACACTTGCATGTATTGACCCATTGATCTTGTCTTATCTTTATATCTTGATTGTATTGCGACAATATGACAAGTCTAAGTTCTCTCGCGAGATCAAAGCCTCGTGAAATTGTCGTCTTGCGATGAAATCGCAGGATGTTTTTACACTTTCATGTAAAAACCCATTGATCTCATCTTAACATTTCTCTCGTGGCTTGTTGTATTTGCATTATTTACGTCACGCGACAATATGACATGCCTAAATGTTCTTGCGATCATATATCCCCATGACATTGCCGTCTTAAGACACTTATCAGCTCCCTAATGGAGGGTGCCGCCCTTATATTCCCCCTGGTTTCCCCTTCAATGAGGGCACATCGGCCATACAAGACTAGCTCCCCCCATCCAGATTTGCCAACAACCAGTTGTGTTCGCAGCCTCTTGTCCTTTATGCCTATATGGCTTATAGTTACAAGAATGCACCCTAAGTGGGGTTTTCTTCAGGCCAAGTGCATTGTAGCCAAGACTTACTAAGGATGGCAAGAGAGTTTCGTACGCTCCGGGCACCCTTGGCTCAACCGTGTACCTCGGTGCCTTGGTCATACTTTGCACTTCTTGGAAGAGACTCTCATTCGTCCAACCAGGGTATAACCATATATATTTGGAAATACAAGATCTCTCTCCCGGATAGGTTTTCTTTAACCCCATCGTCTGCATGACTCAGGTTCCAGCAGCGGTATAACCTTATCGCTGAGTCATGTCAAGAGATACCCCCTCATATGACGCGCTATTAGGTCTTACATTTGCCTCTTACGAAATTTTATTCGCGAACTAGGGTGCACGCCATAAAGGTTCGTCCCATTCTTTTAATCTCTGCGAAATATTATTCGTGTTTCTCCCGAGTATTGTAACTCTGATAGGATTTCATAACTTTGATCATTTTGGTAAATTTTTTACGATTCTTTCAAGCAGAATATTTTGTTCAATTACATATTTTTCAAAAAAAATATTCGTAGAGTTCTCTAAGGTTCATCATTTTACCTCTTTACTTACTACTTTTTGATTCTGCTTTTCTGCTGCGTTTTGCTATTGTTTCCTTTTCTGCGAGACGTTCGCCATCAACTTTTATATCCTCTTTCCGTTCTATCACATCAATCATTAACCTTTCACATTTCTATTGTTGCTTGATTTTTCACTTCCAATTGTTATTCTTTTCAGCTCTTTCTTCGCAAGACTTCATATCGATTTCATAACATTTCTTGCTTTCTCCCCAGTCTCCTTTAATAACTCCAACACCTTTTGGATGAGGAAATTTGATACACTGGTGATAAGTAGATGCTACACCCAATATCCCGTGTAACCAAGGTCGTCCTATCAAGGCATTGTAAGGTGATTCGATGTCCACAACGTAGAATAAGATTTTCGAAGAAATTCCTTTTAACGGTATCTGCATTTCAATTTCCCCCTTTGGTTTGTTAGTTGTGCCATTAAAACCATAGATTTTGTATGTTGATGGGATTAGATTTTCGTCTTTTCCTCCCATGGTTTTAAAGGTATGATAAAATAAGATATCCACAGAACTCCCTGTATCTATTAAGACTCTGTTGATGGCCCAAGAATCTTCAACTTTACTATCATTCTCTTCATCTTCTTCTTGCATTTGTTTTGGATTAATCTCCAATCGTACGACCAGTGTATTATCATGTTACTCGCCAACCTCAGGTACATCTTGCGCAGTGAAAGATAGAGTTTGCTTCTGCCACTCCTCTAATGGCGAGGATCTCGCAATATTCAATATCTCTCTTCCATCTGTGTCTCTCACGAAGACCCTTCTTAAAATATTGTCATGGAAATCCTCTATAGTTCTGCGTGAATGTACAATAGAATTACAAAAAAAATTCTTTGCTTTGGCTTCAACTTCTATTACGAATGTTTCCTCTCCTTTTACAACATTCACTCTGCGAGTTTCTGGTGCTGGCGGTAATTACTGAGATTGTGGATGTCCTACTAGAAAATGATTTAACTTTCCCTGATCAATCATCCTCAAGATTATTCTCTTCACATTCCTACAATCGTTTACTGTGTGACCATGAAAATGATGATAAGGACAGAATTCTTGACTTCAATTGTTTGGATGGGGTTCTTTTCCCATGTTCCACGGAGAGGGTATATTTTCCATTAAAATGATAGCTTCCCAAATATTTTCTATGCTAGTATTGAGAGCGGGCATCTTAATTTCTTCCCAGATTATCCTCTAATTACCTTGTCCTTTAAAATTATTCTGCCTTTGTCCACCATAAGTTTCTTGAGGTTGATCGAGTATTTGAATCTTATTATTACCACCGCGATTATAATAATTCTTCTCCCTTTCATATTCTTCTTGATCTCGACTGCCCATCGCTACTAATTTTTGTTGGTTATCAATGACCACTTTCTCCTATTGTGGTTGCGAGGTGCTTGCTACATTATTTATCATTTTAGGGAGAAAACTTCCATTTTCCGCTAGCGAGCTGGTGTTCACAATTGGGTATGATTCCATCTCATTTTGTTTCTCCTCCAAAGCAATGTATTCTTCCTGCAGTTCTCGCAATTTTGTCATGGTATTGTATTTTTGATTCTGAAAATCTGAATGTACAGTAAATTAGTCGCGAACATTGCATTAATGAAGGATAGGATCATATATCTTTCATCCACTCTTCCAGCCATTTTGCTGCACATTAATTTACATCTTATAGTTAAGTGCTTTAGACTCTCGCCAACTCTTTGTTTTATCCCAAACACATCTTCAATACCCGGCCGCGATGAATTGTTGCTGATGTACGCTCCTAAGAATATAGCTTGTAAATGATCAAAAGAAGTTATAGTATTTTTTGGTAATCCCTCATACCATTTCAACGCCTCGCCAGTTAAGCTAGATGCAAAATACTTGCATAACACAGCATCATGATTCTCCCACTGTAGCATACATCTAACATAAGCTTTAACGTGTTGAAAGGCACAAGTAGTCCCATCAAAAATGCTGGTTAATGCTGGTAAATTGTATTTTGGAGGTATTCCTCTTAACTGTACTTCTTGAGTAAATGGAGTCCTCGCAGCTTCTTCAATAGCTTCATTAAGTTTCCTTCTACCTCCTTCTCTTCTATTGCTTATCATTCCTCGCATTTCTGCTAACTCTCTCAGAATTTGCTCATTCTCAACTGAGTTTTGTTCCATTGGCCTTTTTAATGCAGCTTCCCTTCTTCTGCATTCTTGTCTTGCGAGATTTTGCGTATCTCCTTCTTCATCATCATCCTGTCTTTCTCTGCGATTTTCTCTTTCACCATCCTCTTGAAATCGCAGTTGCCTATCTTCTTCTCTGCGAATTTCTTCATTTCTCCTCATTTCTCTTCGTTGTCTCTCTATTCTCCTTTGTATCCTATCATACTCCTCTTGAATATTATCATTATAGCGATTTTGTATACATCTTCTTTCTCGATTTTCATGGTTATTTTGTCGTACTGCCTCTCGAAATTCTTGCTCTTCTACTTCTGCTCTTAATCTTTCTCTCTCGCAAGCCATGCGTGCTTGTTCAGTATAGTATATTTCAATTTCTTCTTCAATTATTCTTTGATTTCTTTGATTCTCTTCTTCAATTTGGTTGTTTCTTCCCTCTTGATTTCTATTGTCACGCAGATTATAACTATCACCAATTATCTATTCTTCTCTATGACGTTGCTCTCCATTTAAATTTTGCACTTCTTCTCTAACATTTCTCATTGGGGAATTTCTCCTTGGTTCTTCCCTGAATGATCTTGAATTTGATCTTACAGTACTTCTTGACCTCCTTCTTTGTAACCTCAAATTCTCCATTCTTAGTTCATGATTTTGTCTTGTTAGATTCGGACGTTCCTCCGCCTCTAATCTTCTTTCTTCCTGTGTTCTTTGCATCAGATCATCTACTGCCCCATTTTCACGTCCCACGTGAACTAATTCTCCAGCCATTCTTTGATTTCTTTATCCTTCTTCTTCACTTCTTAATTGTCGATTTTCTGCTTCTTCCATTGAATCCGACCTCCAAGTGTGTACGCTCACTCTATCATAATCCACATCCCTATTTTGTAATTGTGCTTGTTGATTCGGCTGTTGATTTGAATTTTCTACTTCATTTCTTGTTCTATTTCTTCCTGATCTTATTCTTAAAGATTCTTCTAATTCACCTGTTCTTTCACCTGCAAGTATTTTACTCCTTCTCACAATTGTTGGTGGTTCTGATGTATTTCTTCTCCTTCTAGCCATTTCTCCAATTCTAATAATTTTTTTCAAATCTTCAAGTTGCAATTTGAGATTTCTTAGACTGATTCTCCCTGTTTCTGGACGCCAAAATGTAGTTTCAGGATTTCCTACACTACACCCTTATCAAGAATCTATGAAAACTAAGTCATAATTGTGAATAAACAACAACACTTTTATTAATTCACTCTCAGGAAGATTTACAAGAGATATTAAAACTCAGAAGTACAACTTTCTTTCTGGAGTTTCTCTCTCCTCAAAATTCTCTCAGCTCTCAAAAATGCATCATCCTTTTCTGGATCTATCATGACCTTTATATAGGGGTTTACATAATGGATGACAGCTAAGTTTTCCTCCTATTTCGGATTTGTTCTGTGATCTCATCGCGATCTCTATAATATTCCCTATCGTAAGAATGATGGATATCGCAGGATCAACACATTCTTCTTTTACTTCTACCATCATCAGTTTCTCTTAGTTGTTCTGCAACGCTCATGAAATGTTGTTGAAGAATTATCAGTGACGATCGCAGAAATGTTATTAATATCGCAGGAATAGTGTTGTAGCGATATTCTGGTACTACAATATACGACCCACCCCACTTTGGTGCTAGATTTCCGCCCTTTTTGTCTTGCTCCCAGTCGACCAGAAACTTCAGCACTTGCTTCCCTAGTTAGAATTCTCTTGGGTGAACACGCTTTTTATACTCTCGCTGTAACCTCCTTTGGTAGTTTTCCATTTTTTGTAGCGCCATCTCCCTTGTTTCTTCCAAATCTTCGAGTTTTGCCAATATTAGATCGGACGAGACGTTCCGCCTCCAAGATTCTGTCCTGGTATTAGGGATCATTCCTACCGTTGGTAGAATCGTCTCGGTTCCGTAAGTAAGTATGAACGGAGAGAACCCTGTAGTTTCCCTCCGCGTGGTTCTGTATGCCCATAAAACTTTGTATAGATCCTCGCACCAGTTACCATATTCCCCATCCAATATCTTCTTCATGTTGTCGGCGATTGTTTTGTTAGTGATCTCGGCCGGCCCATTACTCTGGGGGTAAATGGGGGTAGCTTTACTCTTCTTGATGTTGTACGTGTTGAACAAAAAATCAATATTTTCCCCTTGGAGTTATTTTCCATTATCGGATACAATAGCTGCTGGGACCCCAAAGAGGCAAATGATATGCTCCCAGATGAACTTGAAGACATCTTTGTCTCGGATGTGCCTTAGTGGTGCTGCCTCTACCCATTTGGTAAAGTAATCCGTGGCCACGATCAAGTATTTCCTCTGCCTTGTTCCTATATGTAATGGTCCGACAATGTCTATCCCCCATTTAGCAAAGGGCTATGGGCTTATAACAGAGTTTAAAGGAACTCCTGGTGCATGTATCTTCTTGCTAAATCGTTGACATTCTTCACAAGATTTCTTCATTTTCTTTGCATCTTCATTCATGTATATCCAAAAATAGCCCATTGTCTTTGCCTTGGCCGATAAGCTTTTCCCCAAGCTGTGGTTTCCGGCAGATCCATAGTGTAATTCATGCAAGATTGTCTGGCCTTCCTCTCTATTTAGGCATCGTAAAAGTGGCCCTAAGTATGATTTCCTATATAAGATTCCTTCCCTTAGCTCGTAGGCGCCCGACTTACTTTTGATTTCATTTATCTCGGGCTGACCCTTGGGTAGCTTGCCTATTTCCAGGTATTAGTGTATCGTCTTTCTCCAATCGCCCTCTTTATATCGATCGGCTGTGTTAATAGCCACATCGATCTGTACGTCCGGTGTTTCTGAGATTGAGGGAGTAAGGAGCCTCATAACACGAATTCCCTCTATGCTCGGGTCTACCAGCTGTGAGGCGATGTAAGATAGGGAGTCCGAGTGCCTGTTATCTTTTATACAAATGTGACTGAACTTAATGCTTGGTATTTGGTTGATGTAAAATTGGGCGAGCTCCCAATACTTTTGCAACACGGGGTCGTGTGTCGCATATTTTCCCGTAATATGCCGAATCACCAACTGGGAATCACTAGTTAAACGAACCTCCTGTAGCCCCATCTCTACAATTATATGTAAGGCATGGATTGTTGCTTCGTACTCGGTGACATTGTTTGTTACTTTGAATTCCATCCTGAACGAGTGCACTATCTTTTTTCCCTTCGGCGTAGTGAAGACTAACCCAAGGCCTGATACCTCTTTGTTTGATTATCCATCGACGAAAACTTCCCACCGTGTAGGACTACTGGCTTCTAATAGGTCAGCAGGCTCTTCCAATTCTTCCATCATCCCAGGTATATCTTCTACCTCGTCTTCATCTCTTAGTGGGAAATATGCTAGGAAGTCGGACACTACCTATCCTTTGATCGTCGTCCTCGTCTCGTACACCACATCATATTGTTTGATTAAGGCTCCCCATTTAGAGATTCTCCCTAATCGCCCTGCATTATCCAAAACTGCTTCGATAGGCGATTTGGTGAGCACCCATATGCGATGAGCTTGAAAGTATGTTCGGAGTTTAGAAGCGGCAAAAACTAGTGCAAGTACCATCTGCTCCATTGTGGTATAGTTTTTCTCAGCCGGACTTAGTAGTTTGCTTGTAAAATACACCGGCTTCTCCGCATTCCCCTCCGTCCTAACCAACACTGCACTAATGGCATATGATGTCGCCTCTAAGTATAGGGTGAGGATTTCTGACGGCTCGGGCCTTTGCAGAACCGGGAGGCTGGATAGTTGTAACTTGATATTTTGAAAAGCCTCTTCGCTAGCATTCGTACATTGAAACTTCTCTCCTTTATTCAGAATGTCATAAAAGGTTTTACATTTGTCCGAAGATTGTGACACGAATAACCCAATGCGGATATGCAACCATTTAGCTTATGCACATCCTTTACTGTCGCGGGAGATGGCATCTCTAAGACATCCCTAACCTTCTCGAGATCTGCTTCTATCCCTCTTGGGGTGATGATGTATCCTAGGAATTTCCCCGATGTAACCCAAAAGTCGCACTTGGCGGGGTTAATCTTCATCTTGTGTTTCCTCATTGTCTAAAAAATCTCGCGAAGGTCTCGGACGTGATTCTTAGCTCGGCGGCTCTTGATTAACATTTCGTCCACGTAGACTTCTATGGTGTCGTGGATTTTGTCTTCGAACATGTCTCCTACCAATCTTTGATATGTAGCACTGGCATTCCTATGTCCAAATGGAATTTTGGTATAACAATACAGCCCCCTTGGTGTGAAGAAGGAAGTATGTTCCTGATCCTCGGGTGCCAACGGTATTTGGTTGTAGCCCATGTATCCGTCCATCAATGTCATCACCTCATATCCAACTATTGATTCTACTAGTTGGTCTATGCTTGGGAGAGGAAAGTTTTCCTTCGGGCATGCCTTGTTTAAGTCACTAAACTCAATACATATTCTGACGCCTCCTTTCTTCTTTTCTACCACGACCATATTAGATATCCACTGCGGGTAATGGGATTTCCTGATTATCCCGGACTCTTGTAGCTTCTTTAGTTCGACCTCAACCGCTTCCTGTAACTCTGGTGTGATTCGCCACATTTTCTGTGTAACTGGTTTGATCCTCAGATCAATCTTCAAGTGGTGGCAGCAGACCTCCGGGTTGATGCCCTCTAAATCGTGTACTTCCCAAGAGAACGCGTCTAAGTTTTCCTTTAACACTGTCATGAGTTGACTTTCTTGTTCATCCAATAACAATGTCCCGATCCGGACTATCTTTGGCTCCTCAACTTTTCCCAAATTCACTTCCCGAGTCGGCTCAACCGTCGAGAAACTAGATTTAGGTTCCCTGAACGGGGCTGTTTCCTTTAATTGCTATAAAGGGTCCTGTTCTTGGGTCTCATACGCCATGACCGCTTGTGAGATAGCCTCCTCCAATTCTTCTGCAGCCCTAACTTCTTTGGCTTTATTCTTATCTCGCCTTTGTCGAGCTCGCCGATCTTCATTAATTTCGGCATCAACCTGCGTACATTGTCGTGCTACTTGGGAGTCACCAACAACTTCATCTATTCCCTTGTAGGTCGGGAACCTTAATCTCTGATGATATTTCGATGCCACCCCTTTAATCCCAGCGATCCATGGACGTCCGATAATTGCTTCATAAGGTGAGGCGACGTCGACCACACAAAAGGTGGTTAGTGTGTCCAGATATCCCCCTCCGTCCGAAACCTTCAAAGTTACCTCGCCCTTAGGGATGGTTACTGTCCCATTAAATCCATTGATGCGATATGTTGAGGGGACGAGGATGTCATCCGACAGCTCCATTCTCTTGAATGTGTCATAAAATATCACCTCGACTGAACTTCCGTTATCCACGAGAATCCTTCTTACTCCCCACCCCTCAATCAGCAACGTGATGACCAAGGGATCACTATGTGCTTGCCCATTTGCTGGTACATCCTTGGCCGAGAATGAAATAGGCCGCATCGCGATCCCTCTTGTGAATCCTTGAAGTGGTTACTGGACCGAGAGTGTAGTCTTTCATAGCTGAGTGTGAAATGGTATTCACAAATTGAGTTGTCCTATCAATGCGAACTTGATGAACCGGTACATCGAGAGTTGATGTCGGCTGACCCGGATGTCGGACGAACTGTCTCAGGTATCCATCTAGGCTGAGATATTGAACGATATCCTTCACTTCTCGGCAATTATTAATGGAGTGGCCCATATACTGATGGTAGTGACAGTACTCGGGGTGATCCTTGGTTTCTCGTAACTGGAATCCCCTTGATGCTGGGTAATTGATATCTCTCCTCTTCTCGACTTCCTTGAATACTTCCTCCAAAAGAGCGTTCAAAGGGGTGTATGATCAGGCTTCATGCCTCGGCCTCTTCCGTTTGTCCACCCATTCTTTCTTCTCACTGCTCCTTAGTGGAGGGTCTGATCTCTTCTTGGGATACCTAACAGGATCATCCATAACTGTTTTAGCCTCAGCACCAGCTTCATCACTAGATTCTTGCACCCCCTATCTCTCGATTCGGCTTCAATTTCTTCTAGGACGATAAAATGTTTTTGCATTCTTCGCATCTCCTTTAAGGTTTTTTGGCTTTTCAGAGAACATAGATATCCATATGGGGTCCGATATTCCCAATGTGTTTTCGAATCCAAAGATAGCTTGATCTACCGGTACTTTTCCAATTTCAGTACACAGTTTCCTCCACCTATCGGTCAAGGTTCTCAAGGGCTCCCTGAACCTCCGGGCGAGGGTGAACAGTTTGTTCATTCTTGTCCGAGGTCGGCTGTTATGCATATAAGTTTCAAGAAAGGCCTCGATTAGTGCATCGTAACCATCGATCTATCCAGGTGGAAGTGAATAAAACCAATCTCTCGCCTCGCCCTCCAAGCTGGCCGGAAAGAATTTACACATGACTACCGTGTTGTTTTTCCATTGGATCAATGACATGGTATACATTTTTAGATGCTCGACCGCATCTCCTGTTCCGTCGAATCTAGAAGGAAATGTAGGTAAGGTACACTTTGGTGGAAACAACATTTGTTCAAGTTCTTGGGAGAAAGGTGTCTTCTCGGCCTCGCTCATAATCTCTTCCAGTTTGTGCTCTTCGCTTCTTCCCGATAGCTCCTTAATCTTTTCCTCCAATTCTTTGAGTTTAGATTTTGTCACCCCGTCATGTCGTCCGCCCCTTCCTCGCCTTTCTTCATCAGTAGACGAGTCCTCGGGTGGTCTATTTCCATGTGGGAAGGGTATGGGAGGTCGACTCGGCCCAGTCATAGGTGTTTGACCTGATCGGTCATGATTACTCAACGTTCCTCGGCTGGACGATCCTCTTGATCTGGTTCGCTGATTCCCCAACTGATAATTCTCAAACTCCAGGGAAAGATTCCGTTGTTGGAGTTCTCTTAATGCCGCTTCTAGTCTCATTTGACTTTCTAAGATGGCCAATAACGTCGGGTCTGTGCTTTCATGACTAGAATGTCCATTAGGGTGGTGTGGCCGAGACTGTAATGGTATCGACGTTGGTGGTGGGGGTAGTATTGAACCAATTGCATGATTAGTTTCCTGGACAGGTGCAGGGCCGATGTTACTAGCTGCTCCTCTCCCCAACTGAATCTGCCTGAGACACTCTTGCTCTCTTCCTAAGGCTTCCTGGTACTCAACTTGTTGCCTTGCTATTTGTGTATGGACTTGTGCTACAAGCGCTTCTTCATCGTCCTTTGTATCTGAAGCTGTAAGTCCATCGACTTGGTCGACTCTCATCTGGGTCAAGATAACCTGGTATAAGGGTATGGTGTCATCATCTTGCCCAAGATCCACTCCCTCATCAACAGTTGGCATGCCTCGTGCAGATGCATGTGATTCCTCGGGCGGTGGTTGTCGACTGCCTTCTTTCCTTGGCCCAGTTCCCCATGCCCGCATGCTGCTGCTAGAAACTGTACGATTCCTTAACGTCCTTCTCGTCCCTGAAGTACTAGCCATCGGGTGTGGCGCGTGGTGAGCCGAGTGTCGTCCCTACCTACGTCAGCAAATACAAAGAACACCTTACTTTGACCTAGCATTGGAAATAAACATTCAAAAAGGTGAAAGATATTCGACTGACACAAAAAATTTCACTACATCCGATATTGCAGACATAAAGCCTACTCCGGTTATCAAATGGGTTCTACCTATCTACCCTATTTTGACTCTATCCTGAGTTTGTGGAAGACTTTACGCTGTGTCACTATCATTCCGTATGATGTCGCCTTCAGTACCTGACCTTTGCATTTAAGCTAGTTTGTCCTTCATTCTATACGCTTCAAATCATTAAAATCATGCACGTGATGATTGAATGGTATGGTATGTAAGTCAAAAAATTAACTCAAGTCTCTACTGTTATTATTTCCTCAAGATCTCCTCATGGCTGTCTTCCATGGATCCTATCAAATAACTTTCCGACGTCTAGACAGCATCGCCGGACAAGATTTTTCTCCCTCTTTCTTTTCTGATCAGACGACATAGGTTGTTGTCAATCAATGAAGCAAGGGTACGAACGCAAAAACGCTTAGTAAGAACTTAGAAACAAACTCTCATTACTAAAGAAACATCTAGAACACGACTTTCACAATGAGAAATTTGAAATCGGCAGCTTACAATGCAAAAGACACCTTAAACTTAACCTTTGGTAATTCTAAGCACACGAACTTTGTACCTCAACAAGAAAACAACTTATTTAACGCTAAAAATTACTCAACCATTGAAAACAAACAGTTATCCTATCATCAAATCCTCAACCTAGCTCCTAACCCATGCTGGTGATCGTCGGTGAGCTTATGGAGATTTTCTGCTGATCAAACCGCTTGTGGGCGAATAAACGGGAGCTCTACTACACCTTGCAAAGACGTTGATACTGTTTTAACTTTGCATGTACACTAAATGACTAATAACAACAAGAAATAGGCAGTTTCGGCCAACAGAGTTCACCCTAGCTTCAACTGCAACACTTAAACGTGTATTCAGGAGCTTTTGATCGTCTCTGAAGGCCTTTTAGGAAAGGTATCCGGAGATCTTAGTCGGATCCCCTTAGTCGGCGCCATAATGTAGATGCATTTTACTACAAACTATATCCAAAGGATAGAAATCTTCTACTCATGCAAGTGAAAGTAAGAACTTAACAATGGACACAAGGATATATGTGGTTCGGTATGATTACCTACGTCCACGGGGGTGAAAGGATGAATCTTATTACTTCAAGATATTACAATGGTGTCACTCCCCAAATTGAAATCTCTTCCTTACAAGATGAACTAGTTCCTCACTCCATTTCTCTAGTGCGATTTCAAGTATCTCTCTCTTTCCCCAACTACAACCTACCTCTCTTGGATACAAGTTCTTCTATTTAAAGAGGAGACTGCATACAACCAAATTATGGTGTTGGTCACAATATATCTATCTTGAAGTCCTGTTTCAGGCATGTTTGTATCGTCTCTCCGTATGTAAATATGTCCAATGTAATTTGATTCCTTAGCTGTCTCTTGTCCGAGCCGATCCTTTTATGTGTTCTCTTGGTGCGATGCCGCCCTTCCAATCCTGTCGCCCTTTCAGTTGGCCGATGCGGCACGTATCTTATATCGCTTTGACTAACACTCCTTGTTTAACCGAATGCGTCTCGTCTGTCAGTTTTTTCAGAAGTCTGGAGTCAAGTCTTGTCCGACAGCTGTAGAGTGGTCATGTCCGACCCACGTGGTTCCTTAATCCTCGCGCCTTCCAGCCTCTATCCCATGCTTCTTGCTTCTTTTTCCTTGGGTACATCATAGCTTAGGATGTTTCCACCTAGACCTGTGGATAATATACACCTACAGTCATTATCTTTACATCCTTGAATTTATGAGGTTTTAGCTTCTCAACTAGGGAGTGACCAACAAAATATTTCGGATCCCGATGGTTATGACGCCCAAACCACACCTTACAATCCCATTCTTCTTCTTTTTTTCCTTTGTCTCTTAGATAGAATACAAGCTTAAAGGGGAAATCATCCTTCCTCATATGAGTCTTGTATACCTTATTAATCTTCTTTTCATATACATAACCTTTTCTCTTCTGGCTATTCTTCTCCTTGTATTTTCCGTTTCTCTCACAAACCATCTCAAAACGAACATCTGAACGCTGGCTATTCCTCACTAAGACACACATGTTCTTAAGATCCGTCTCTTTTGCCCAAGCAATTGATTCCTCTGGAGATTTTATTCCCTACATAAGGACAACAATGGGAGATTATAAGGTTAATTACAAGCAATCCCAACATAAAATTGTAAAAACTAGGTGAAAGTATTGTTTGGTAACATACCCGAGGCATTTTATAGTATTCGGACGTATCCCGAAAGAGAGGTTTGGAATTTGGATCGATGTATGTCACAATATAAGGTATTAATGAAAATAAAATTGAATTAGTTCCATATAAAAATGTTTCCGCATTGTATGTTATTGAACTGCAGTGCCGGAATTTCTCATATCGGTATTGTCAAAAAGTTAAAATCAGCGCCGGGATCGAGTGCCGACGTGCACGATAATTTACATTCGACGTCGGTACTGAAATTCAAAATATCATTAACTCCTGTATGTTTTTCTTGTAAAACCGGCATGGTATATATGTAAGGTTCCAAGCCGGTACATACTTCCGGCTTGTACCATAATATACAAGCCACGCCGGTACCAAGTGCCGGCGTTCATGAAAAATTAAATAGGAAGCCGGTATTTAAGTTCGAAAATCCAAAACTCCTGTATGTTTTTCTTGTGGTACCGGCATAGTTAGTTAAGAGTGAACCATGCCGGTATGGATATTCAATGGAATATTCGGTGGTAGGTAAAAAGTGTAAATGTGTATCGGCATGGATTTTTGGTTTGAATACCACGCTGGCATATTTTTTAAATATGAGGGATATTTTGTACCGGCATACAAATAGTATGAATACGATGCCGGTTGTAGATGTTCTGGCGTAGTATTCATACTACGAGTGTGTCGGCACTAAGCTTTTTCAGAGAAAAAAATGGCGGTTTGAAAAAGAAAAATCAAATTTTCGACCTCTTTGAAGAATTACCTGTGTGTTGGGGTTGCTTGTATGCTGAACATGTTTACTTTCTTGGGTTGGTTCTTCACAAAACACTTCATGATCACGAAAATCATGATCCAAGGGTGTTGGTTCATCATATAACTCAAATTGTGAGTTGTTATCATTTACCGAAGATTGAAGATATGATTGTTGTTGTTGTTGAGCTAAAGATTCAGCAGCTGCAAGTCTCTCATCACAATCATCTTCCATTTTCAAAAAAAAAATTCCACTCAAAAATATTTTTCCCTCATTCACTCTCAATTAACCCACACAAATTCAAATAAAAATAAATACACACTAATTTATCCCCCAAATACTTAATATTTTACTAATTATAATTAATCACAAATCCTGATTAGTGGGGGCTAGATTAGGAATTTAAAATATAATTACATAAGGGGTGACCCCCAATTGATATATGGATCCCTATTTTGTCTTGTAGCAATATCCCTCAATTGCGCGTTCTTTATTATTATTGAAAATTTTTAAAAGAAAAAAATATATCTATTTAAAAATTTAAGTAATTTTATAGGTAAAAGCTTTATTAGGAATTCTATAGCCATTAATATTTTATTTAAGAAAGTAATCAAAGATTAATAAGAAACATTTTAAATAGATTTGTCTCTTTATATAAGGAGATATCATTTAAGATTTTGATTATATATAGAAATGATTTTATAAGAGTAAGAGAGAAGGGTATATTTGATAGTTTAATGAGAAAAGTATGTCTATTAACAAAGCGAACAGATAAAAAAGACAGACCAAAATAGAATAAAATAAAGGTAAAAAAAACCCAGAGGGAGTATGAATTATGAGGTAATAATAACGAAACAAAAACCTCAAAATTTGGTTTGCTTCTACATTTAGATATTAGGCTAAGAAATTGGGTTACCAAATCTTATTGGCTTAGAAAACATAATTTTTTTGGGAAATTAATGTAGATTTTATTGTCTATCTTTTGAAAACATTATAGATTTAAGACGTTGGTTTACAAAAAAAAAATCATTCTAAAATATTAATAAAAACTGCTAAGTTATCGAATATGAAGCGTCAAACATATAAAGAATATGCAAAATATGAATACAAACTTCAAAATTTCAACACAATATTGAAATTGGAGAAACATACGAATAAATGCCATTTATTCAATGATTTGATACTAATAATATATTAATTATATTCATAATTACTTGACTGATGCATATGAACCAGAATCAAACATGTTAAACAACAAAGTCATGGAAGGTAAAGAAAACAACACTGCTTAACATGCGAAGATAATTAACGTTGCTTAACCAAGATCTAACATATTAGATGATTGAGGAGTACCAAAGACTATCATTTTTACAATATGATAAATAAACTATTTTTTGTTTTTCGTTAACTGTTTTACAAAAACAAATAAAAAAAATACTTGAATTGGATAAGGAAAGCAAATGATTTTTTTTTGATCGGCAAGGAAAGCAAATGATTCTTAAGAAAACATATATATGAGACATATTGATCATTTAAGACGTGAAGCAATTGCAAGCAAAGAAAGCAATTTTTTCTCCTTTAAGCTACATGAAATCCAACAATACAAAAATGAGGTAGTCTAAATAGAAAATGTGTATTACATCGCCGCTAATTTTTCTAAATTCGCCGCCATGTATTGACTTCACTTAGAAATTACATGATTCAATTATTCAATTAATTAGGATATTTAAATGTTAATTGTCCTTTTTTTTCATTCTCTCTAGAATTAGATGTTATGACAAGTGCACCATTCTTTGAAAACATTACAACTTTAGAATATTAAATATCAAGAATCTTTTTACAATTCATATCCATCCAAATTTACTGAACTTAGCAAAAATATGACTTGCATGATTTCCCGTTTCACATGTTAAGAGTAATCTCTCTTTTTTTATGTTGACTAAAAGTATCGAAAATTACTATTAACTTGTATTAGGAATCTTTATATTGCATAGTTTAAATAAATAACCAAATATTAAGATGAGAGGCACGGCCCCGATGATACCTAGTCTTAATTACATCAAAAACACCCATAGTGGTTCTCAAGTGCAAACTCCTTGCATTGAAAACCACAGAAACACATTGATAAAAAGAAAATTCAGTACTAGACTTTTATCTTCTTATGACAACCTACTTTGGGAATTTCTTGTCTGCATAATAAATTCATTGTGATAGTTAGATAGATGGAGACATATCGTGTTCGAAGTGTTGGATACCAAAACTCATTGTGCACGGTGTTGATGGTGGATTTTCGACAAATGTCAAAATCGTAAAATCATGATACTGCATGTTTCTGACCTGGCTTCAAGAATGCATGTGCCGATTCATATTTTATGATCCGTGAACCGTTTCAAGATCTCTGACTAAGTGAACATTCCTCTCAGAGCTATGATGAATATGTTTCTCGAAAGGCCTCCCAGCTGAGCGTTTGATGCTTCACACATTTCATCATCACCTCTACATAGAATCTTAATGATTTGGCGGTTCCCTAGACATAATGTTTCTTAGGGAGCGTAACGCCTTCAGGACATCGCGTTGCACGTTGTTCCCTGACTACGTAGAGAGACCGTGTATAGAATCTTGATGACTGGGTAGTTTCCTAGACATAATGTTTGTTAGAGATATTAACTCCTTCAGGACGTCACGTTGCACGTTTTTTCCTGACTATACACCCCTCAGAACGAGTATGATTCTTCAATTATCTCATATCTCGATTCTGCAATAGATTAATTCTAGCGTGTCATTCATCAACTGAATTCATAGAAAACAATCTATTTTATCTCATTACTCCGTTCCATGGATGATCCCCAGCTGGATTCCATGGATTAGTAATAGATACTCAACTCATTTTATTACTCCGTCTCATGAATCATTCTCAGCTGAATTTCATGAATTGGTAATAAATACTCAAGTAATTGCTCCGTTTCATGAATTATTCTCAGCTGAATTTCATGAATTAGTAATAAATATTTAACAATCGGGCGTCTGGGCCATCACCGAGTAAGCCCCTTGAAAATGGTGCAAGTGTACTTGACAATAATGCATGAACGAGCACCCAAGCGCTCGAACGAGCATTCAAAAACATGGATGAACGAGGAACTTATGAAAAAAAAAATATTAAATAAAATACCGGCCTGCCAGTGATTCCGCCGTGGCCGGTCTCCCTCTTCTGTTATTTTATTTTATTTTATTTTATTTTATTTTAATTTAATTTAATTTAATATATTATTTTCCTCATCTCATGAAGACTCCTTCATTTGAGAAAACTCCCTCGTTTGAGCGAAACTCTTAGTTTCTCCATACTTTCATCAAACAAAAATAGGGAAATGTGTCACGGGACCGGGCAACCTAGCCGGCCTGCTATGCCCTATCCATGGCCGGTCTCACACCTTACAATCCCTTATTTTATCATATTATTATTTCCTTCATCTCATGGAACTCCATCTTTTGAGCGAAAACCCTAGTTTTTCAATATTTTCTCAAATATTGCTCAAACCATGAAAAATCCAAAAAGTCAAATGGTCACATGACCGACTGGGATTCTCATGTCAAAAATTAAAATATTATTATTTTAATATTCTCAAAATATCGGTCGCATGAGAAAAGTTTTACTTGCTCATTCGAGCAAAATTGAGAGTTTCAGTCAAGATCAAACTCTTCTGAAAATCCAAGATATTGCTCAAACACGCACCAGAAAATACAAAAACTATCAATACTGAGACACGGGCAGTATGGTGACACAGGCATTCCACCTTGACCGACCAGGGTCGGCCCTTAGGCTTGAAAGGAGCCGGTCCCACGCTCTTTCATAATTTTGACCTAATTATTTCTCAACTGTTCATATTAGGTCCAAACTCTCTCCAATCAACTTGGGACTCGCCCAATCGAACGTTAGCTGGTCCCATGGACACCAAAGTCCGGTCCCATGACCCCTTGTTAGGTCCCTCATCTCTTAATAACTAGGTTTTACTACATAACGGTCACACGAAACCAGCATTTGATCATCTGTTCACCAACTGGTCAACAAAGGACTTTGGTGCATGCTCACACGATCACTTGGGCGCTATATGGTCGACCATCATCCCATGTAGCCGGTCACTCCTTCACTCAATGATTTATTTTCAGTAAATCATCAATTGAACATCAATTGTTCAAAATTAGGGTTTCGAACAAATTCTCTGTAAATCATATTTCTGAGCGAGTTCAAACACTAATAATTTTATGTTGATTCAACAATCAATATCTGAGTTAAATATATAATATTCGGTCCATCTACCAATATTTTAATTAATATATTATTTGGTCACGTTACCAATATTTTATCAAATGAGAAATTCAGTAATTTATCGAATTAGCAATACTTGCTCAGATGCTCTAATATTGATTCAACCATCAATATTCAGTAATTCATCATACGAGCAATATTTGTTCAGACTTTCAATATTCATTATGTTCATTCAATTATCAACATCATTCATTCGAGAATTGTACGTCCCAGCAGACATGTTCAATTTGTGAATCCTAGAGCATTCAACAATCATGCTCGGCTGAACAATACTTAGAATCATCGTATAACCAAGTCAACAACTGACTAATCAAATACACGTCTACTTTGCAGACTCCACGTTCGTGATATATCAATCACATCACATGGGGGATATTAATTATGGTTTTGGTCTGGCGGCCTACAACATGTGTGTTCATCCACGATAAGAAATGTGAGTACGTCGTGCAAGCAGTTGAGGGAGTTAGCAAAGTAGTGGGTGGACAATCAACCAAGTCTCCGCACGACCTGGAACTGGTTAAACAATTATGTATCACTTTCCCACTCTTTCACTCGAGCAACCGTCACACTTACTGGAGATCAATGTGTCTACAATTCTAGCAATATAAATAAGTCTCTGAATCCATGATTAAGATAGACGACGTTCGTCTAAGAATAATTATGTCTCGAGCAATCACTCTCAGGAATTCAATCAATCAACCAGAACTTATTCTAACTCAACAGTTCAAAAAAAAAACTTGCAGAAACCTTAAACACATTCGCAACCCTTGATCATCATTGATCTCACACACTTCTCAGCTTCCCTCCTACATATCAACCCTCTTCCCTATTTGTGACCAAATTATCTCTGGAATGGCCATTGTATTGGTTTAGGCTGGAGTCCTACAAATCGATTTCTCGAACTCAAAGCACTCCCGTGCAGTGTATCTGTTTGAGGTTAGGCAGTTTGCTCGGTTGAGAAGCTTCTGTCCACACGGTCGTCTATCCATTTACTAAAAACCCAGCAAATCATTTTCCTCATCTACACACAGGGTTTTTCTTCAAATACTCAGGTCAACAAAGAGATAAGAATCTCTGTCTTATTTTCTTACAATCTTGTATTTACCTTTCTCTCCTACAACGTTATAATCCCAGCTCTGATATATGCAATTAAGGTTAAGAGTACGGAAAGTGTACTCCATAGATGTGTCTTTTTCAATTCCATTATTTTCTCAACTCCATCCACTGTAAAGAAACTCAGTTTGAGAAACAGACTTCTAATCCATTTTAACTTTTTCTTAGACCATGAGACTTTTTTCAAATGTTATATCATAACTTATCTACACAACCCAACTTCCTCTCAGCTTCTTTTCTTTGGAAAACTGAAACACTATCGTATATTCTTCCCTGACTTCAACAACTACATCATCTGGATGTCTTCCTCCATTAACCCTTTAGTGGAAAAAATAACTGCAGCCATGCAAAATAATCTTCAAATCCCAAACTTCCTTAGACCAGTGGTAGTACTGACCAAATCAATCCTGAAACCAAAACCATTCGAAAACCATCGCTGGTGTGTCATTTGAAAACTTCACAGTTGAACAAATGTAACAATTCCTGAATCCCTCACTCATATCATAATGTTTTGGAACCTCAATAAGGAAGTTGAAATATCACCCATCAAAAGAAGTAGGAATTTCTTCCATATGCGCTTCAAAGATCTAGATGACTACACAAATGTATCATTCCCAAGACCTTGGTTGATAAATGGAGTTATTCTAGCAGTTGTTTCCATACCTAATAGTGGTATTGAATATATTTAAGAAGAATAGTTCGACAATATTTTACTGGATATTCATCTCAAGCGAGTTCCAGTCGACTACATCACTGATGAAGCAATAGATAAAATTCTCCAGCCTGTTGGAAAAATGATACTTTTCAAAGATCCATATGGAAGAGACTACTATGAAAAAAATGTAGAAGCTATAGTCGATGTTACAGTATCAAAAAGGTTACCATATGGTACTGATTGTATTTTCGAATGGCAGAAAACCTGGATTGAATTCTCATACACCCTTCATCCTTTCAAACTCTGCCAATTATGTAGAACCCTGGATCATAATATAGATCAGTGCTCCTCTAAGAGAAGAGATCACATGGATGATCAACTGGAAGAATTAAACAAGCCAAACACCAATGCTATCTCACCACATCCAAAATCCCCCTTACTACAGGCAACCAACATTGATCCTATGACCACTACAAGTCAAAATCTCTTAAACCACCACATCCCAAACATTCCTGTAGCCTTTAAATCACCTTCCCCCATGGAAAAATTCACACCTAAACATACCCTTTTCAGACCAACTCCCATACACTCAAGAGGTAGGAGGACAAATCAAATTACTCCACCAAATCATATCAACAATTCAAAATCCGACTACAAACCCCAAGCCAGAAATGTTATGCACCAAAACCCCCTCCATCACTATTGTAGTTGCAGGAATTCCCACAACACACCCCTTTGTAATATCTTGATAATAATTTCTTGATCTAAACTCATTTGATATGAAAATGATGATTAAAATACTAAAACTATAAATAGACACACAGATTTTTACATGGTTCGATCAATTTGATCTACATCCATGATTCTTCACTATGATTGTTTAAATTTACATTTGATTTACATTGATAATCTCCATTAATGGAGTTCTAGATCTATTTTTGGGGAAGAAGATGATAAATAAGAATATATTTTCTCTCTAAAAATACCTCTGTGCAAAATATCTCTCTCTCTCTTACTAAAATTGTCTCTCTCTTTCTTTATCCTGCTCTTCTCTTTATATAGGTGTTTACATAGTGGATGACACCTCACATACAGCTCATAAACTATCAAGCTCTATTATGTTCTCTCAGGATCTGCTACATTCTAGTGAGTTCCCGCTACATTCTAGCGAGCTCCCGCTATGTTCTCGTGAGATCCCGCTACGTTCTCACGAGCGTTCTCTCCAACTACAAAATCTTCACATCTTTCTCGTGTTTTATGCTATCGTTGTCTATTACGTCATTCTTTGAATTATTCTGCGACGCTCGCAGTGTGTTGTTGAAGAACTCACAGAAATGTTGTTAATAATTTCGTAAGAATATTGCTGTGGCGATATTCTGATTCTACATCTATCCTCTTTTTCCTTGAATATTGCTTGAAGAGAGATCTTTAAGGAAAAATCAGTTGTTTGTCCATTTTACTTCTTCGCAAAAGTTTTTCCAATCTAATTTATTTCTTTGCATAAACTTTCTTCATACAAACACATAAAAAATTTCTTATCTGCGAATTTGTCGCATGTTTGTGCACTATTAATCAATTATGTTCAACTTCTCGTCCTTAATGTTTCATATCTTAGAAGCTTTTGCACGTTAGTTCTTGCTGGAGCAAGTCTTTTAACTCCATTTTTTCCACCTTTGGATCCCTTGCTTCATTAATGGTTCATGTTTGCTTCCCTCTCGCTACATCACTTCTTGCTTGCTGGAAGTGATATTTTTCTTTCTTCTTTACTATGTTCCCATCCCTACAAAATAAGCTTTGGTTTTTTTTTTTTGTTATTTTGATCATCTTCTCTTAAATGATGCTTCTCGCTGGAATGACATTCCTTCGCCGATAATGAAGTTCTTTTGTTTCGTTGGTTACTTTAATTTCACGTGGAAAGCTCCTTTGCTCACTGTGAATATCTCCCGAAATTTCTCTTTTCTATGTCCCTCTTTCATGTTTGAACTTCGTTGGAATTTTTGATAGAGAAACTTTGTCGTTGTTTGTGTTGCTACAAATTTGTTAGAACAGTCTACCAAGTATCCTCTCGCCTAAATTTATTCTTTCACGATATATTCCTTTGTTCGCAGTTTAAATTTTATATAAAATTTCCTCCCTTCATCTCATATGCCATCTTCAGTTTCCTATCTGCTCTGAAATAATTTTGGTAACGTTGTTGATGATGTTCCGGTGGATTCAACTTCGATTAAAATTTCTTCTCAATTATCCTTGAAGTAATATGGACGTTATCTAATCTTCATTTGTTTTTGATGGAATGTCTGTTGGCGCTGTTGTCTCGTTGTTTGGATTTTGCTTATTATTCACTATCTGTTTTGAAGACGTGTTGTTATAGTTATCCTGAACTTTTGATCTTGATTGTATCATGGCCCTCCGTTATTTTTAGATACTGGTCACGAATTGATTGTATTATATTATTATATCTTTGTTTATCACCCATTCATAAAATTCCATGTGCTGCCTTTTGTCATTCGCGAATTAGCCGCTGTATCTCATTGGATTCTGCGAATATATCTCTGATACTATATACTTATGAAGTAAACATCACTGGTGATGATGACATTCATGATTACAACAGCATTTATGTCCCTTTTCTTGCCATCATGGTTGCAAGTTGCTGCTCTTCCTGGTTGAGTTAATCATCAGATTTCAATTTAGTGAATCGTTGATTTTACTTGTATTTCTTGGTTCTCCCATTGTGTTACTTTGTTTTTGTTGAGAAGAGATAATCTTGTTGTTTGTGAATAATACTTTGTACAATAATTTTCATGCGGCTATCAACACAGAATCTTCCTTTGTATGTGGCTATTTCTCTCCTACCGTGAATATTCTTCGCGGAATTGATCTTATGTTCGTTCATTTAAAATGAGAAGGGTAATTCATCCTCTTGATCTAGTGGGCGATGAAGATTCCCGGTAATTTCATGTTGTTGCACTTTCTGCACCTCCCGCTGATGTTCTACATTCGTATCTCTTGATTTCTTAGTTTTTGAAACTTCCACTTTCGCCTTAATTCTTGAAGAGTCAGTAAAGCAGCAGCTAGCTTTGCCTGAAAGATTCTTTCCAAATCTCCATTCGCTGCTAACAGTTTGTGGAAGAACTTGATTTTGCTGCGAAAATGTAGACTTTTTTCGCAGAAATCCTTCTTCACTGTCCAAAGATTAGTTTTGTTTCGCTGGTTTTGAACTTATCTATAGTAACAAGAATGGTTATTTTCGAATTTGGTGATGCGATAACTTCGCAGACACATTTTCTTCCATAGTCCCCTGGATTCTATTACAATCATGATTCTTCTTCCATGTGTTTTCTTCCTTTTCCTCCTTTGTCTTTGACTTCAATCACAAAAATTCTGTTCACCTGAGTTATTTATACGATCAAAATCATGATTAAATTCAAGGTCTATGGATGTAATTTATTATCAAAATACTTGTTAATTCAAAATATCAACTAAAAAGCAATTTTTTTATTTTTTATTTTTTTTGAAAAACAAAGATTAGTAGTTTAACACTCAAAACCTTCCAGATCCAGATTATGAACATATAGTTTAAAAGATAAGAGAGAATTTGTCCTGTTTGAACAATTAATTGGTGCAGATTCATTAAATTTCTTCCTATAAATATTTCTTCTAATCTGCTCCAGCTTCCCAACATTTCTGCTTCTCTTTCTCTGTATACATTTCTCTTAAATTGTGTTGGCTGTTCTACATCGTTCTTTTCTCATCAAGCTCCTGAAATGCAAATGTTGTTTGTTAGTGGAGAATGTGAAGTTCTCGCCCAAAATTTCAATATTTTCCCTTATATCTCATAGATCCGACTGAATTCATCATCAACAATTGCTAAATTCTTTGGATCTTCTTCAATCCAACAAGTAGGTAGTGTTTCTAGCGCCAAAATGTAGTTGCAGGAATTCCCACAACACACCCCTTGTAATATCTTGATAATAATTTCTTGATCTAAACTCATTTGATATGAAAATGATGATTAAAATACTAAAATTGTAAATAGACACACAGATTTTTACATGGTTCGATCAATTTGATCTACATCCATGATTCTTCACTATGATTGTTTAAATTTACATTTGATTTACATTGATAATCTCCATTAATGGAGTTCTAGATCTAGTTTTGGGAAAGAAGGTGATAAAGAAAAATACATTTTCTCTCTAAAAATACCTCTCTACAAAATATCTCTCTCTCTCTTACTAAAATTGTCTCCCTCTTTCTCTCTCCTGCTCTTCTCTTTATATAGGTGTTTACATAGTGAATGATAGCTCACATACATCTCATAAACTCTCAAGATCTGCTATGTTCTCTCAGGATCTGCTACATTCTAGTGAGTTCCCGCTACATTCTAGCGAGATCTCACTATGTTCTCGCGAGATCCTGCTACGTTCTCACGAGCGTTCTCTCCAACTACAAAATCTTCACATCTTTCTCGTGTTTTATGCTGTCGTTGTCTATTACGTCATTCTTTGAATTATTCTGCGACGCTCGCAGTGTGTTGTTGAAGAACTCACAGAAATGTTGTTAATAATTTCGTAAGAATATTGCTGTGGAGATATTCTGATCCTACAACTATAAAGTCACAGTACCTCAAGATGATTGCAAAGGAAAATAGTCTCTACCCCTATCCACCACTTTAACTCATGTGGGGCTATCTCTCCCTCCTCCCACCCTCCAAGCCCAAAACTAATACACGAAAAAAAAACCTATGGCCTCTTTTTCTCAACATATCCCTATAATCCAAAATACCCACCGGGTTTTGAACCATACTTAAAAACCAAATTACCAATCACTTCTCATGGTATCCATCTCAAAGATATCGGGTCTCAAAATGTTATCAAAAACCAGAGTTGTAAGTTTGGGGAACAAACATTTCATCTCCATCGATTCTGCCCCAAAGACCTAACTCTTGGACAGGATTCTCTAAGCTTATCCCCATTTCTACCACCCATACTGATGCTCAAATCCAAAAGAGGAAAACTTACTGTGATGAATCAGGAACTCATAAGAAATCTAAGATCTCCCTTTCGTCCAACCCTGAAAACCCTAACCCACACATATCTGTGGCTGTGAAGGAAAATGAAATTTCAACTTTTGCTAAAGGAAGTGATGATATGGGGAAAGAAAAGAAACCAATCCAAAAAAAGTATGCGAGAAGACGCAAACTGAACCGTGGAGGAGATACCAATGGCCAACAAAATGAAGGTGTTGCTAGAGAAATCATGAAAGCTGGAGATAACTTGCCTGGAAAATTAGCAAATCAGGTCAGAAATATCCTTACCCTTCATATTATTTTTTTCTACTTGATTAGTTGTAATGTTATTTATCTTTTTAATCTTCATTATCATCTACCCATTGTAGTTTACCCTGCCGTATCTTATTTTTGGAAATTATTTAGAATCATTTCTTGGAATTGCCAAGGTTTACGGCAGAAAGATACTAGAAACCAACTAAGAAAATTGTTGGTTTTCCTGTCTAAAACCAAAAATCACAAAACCTTTGTAGAAGACGTTCTCCGCAGCCACCATTATTACAACTACACCTTTTAAAATCTTGTAGGTACCGCTAGTAGCCTAGCATTAGCTTGGGACAATAGTTTAAATGTTAGTATTCTGTATCAAGATAAAAATCAGATCGATTGTACTATATGGAATGAGAAGACCAAATCTAATTGGATACTAACTTGTATGTATGGGAGCCCTTATAAGGATGAGAGAAAGGATCAATCTTGGAATAGGGTCAGAGACATGTGTACTTCTATTTCTTTACCTTGGCTGATGTTATGCGACCTTAACATTATTCTCTCAAAAGAAGAGAAAAGAGGGGGGGCTGGCTCCTATTAATGGTCAAATCCTTAGGAATTTCAATACTTTGTTTAGCAACTTAGGTCTAAAAGATTTGGGTTTCGTTGGATTTCCTTTTAATTGGTCTAACCAACAATTTAGGGGCAGATCTCATTGAAGAGAGATTAGATTGTGACCTGCCTAATGGTGATTGGATTACTATTTTTCCTGGTGCTAAAATTAGAAATCTCCCTCATGCTTGTACTTTCCACTGATCCTGCCACTCTCTCAAATCATAAGCCTTTCAAGTATTTTGGCCTCTTCCAAAATGAGCAACATTGTGTGGACTTAATTCATAGAACTTGGAATCATCCAGTTCAAGGATCTTATGCCTTTAGGTTCTCTACAAAACTCATACATGTTAGGAAAGAAGTCATTTTATGGAATATAACGCAGTTTGGACCCATCCAAAAGAACATCGCTAAGCTCAACACTAATCTCGTTGAGATTCTCTCTCTTCCCAACACCAGGTTAGATGATCCTTCCTTTCTCCATACTAAGTATGAAATCAAGAAGCTTTATGACTATGAAGAGGGGATATGGAAAGTCAAAGTGAATGAGAAATTTATACAACTAGGAGATAGAAACACCTATTATTTCCATCAGAATGTTGTTATAAAACAAAGGATAAAGAACATTGATGGGATCTATGATGACAACAACAAGTGGATTGAAGGCATAACTGATATTGCAGAATGTCTAAATAACCACTTTGAGACTCTTATTACTTCTTCTTCCCATGTTCTTAACTATGATATCATAAACCTGATCCCCACTCTGATAACTGATGAGGACAACACCAAGCTCACCCAAATTCCACATGATTCAGAAATTAAAAATGCACTGTTTGGTATGCCTCCAAATTCCAGTCCGGGACCTGATGGTTTCCTTGCTTGCTTCTTTCAAAAAAATTGGGATGTTGTTGGTCCTGATGTCGTTAAAACTATGCAATCCTTTTTCTCCAGTGGGTATATATTAACTAAACTTAACCAAACCTTCATTTCAATGATTCCTAAAGTTCTCCACCTAGCCACTCTATTAGAATATCTTCCTATTAGCCTATGCAACATCTCTTACAAAATTATTTCTAAAGTCATAGGTAATAGACTCAAACCCTTTCTTGACAAGTTGGTCTCTCCGTATCAGTCAGCTTTTGTGAAGAAAAGACTCATATCCTACAACATTCTTTTCTCATATGAGATTATACATTCCATGCGGAAACACAAATGGAAGACTGAGTTAATGGGGCTTAAAATAGATATGTCAAAATCCTTTGACAGGGTGAAATGGCCCTTTCTTATGGATTTTTTGAAGAAAATGAGGTTCTGTGAGACTTGGTGCAATCTGATTTATCAATGCATCAGTACTATCACATCGGCGATTCTAATTAATGGCTTTCCCAGCTCTTTTTTTAAACCTACTAGAGGGCTTAGGAAGGGAGATCTACTTTCCCCCAATCTCTTTATTCTCTGCATGGAGTCCTTTTCTAGGACCATTTCCAATGCTGAACACCTGGGGCTCATTTATGGCATCAAAATCAACAAAAATTGCCCCTCAATTAGCCATCTGCTCTTTGCAGACGACTGTCTGATCTTTGCCGACTCTACACCTTCGTAAAGTACCAACTTATTAAAAGTGCTGGAATATTATGGGAATACTTTAGGTCAATTGATTAATTTTTTATATCCGGAATTTTCTTCTCAAAAAGAATGAAACATGGTCCCGGTCAAGAGATAATTGATATTATGAAAATTAAAAAAAAAAAGGTCGGATGACAAATATTTTGGGGGCCCTCTCTTCACCAACAGATCAAAGGTCGCTTGTTTCTAAAATTTTTGTGGGGCAAGATGGGTCCAAAAAAAGGTAAATATATGAAGGGATTGGATGGTATGTGTACAAGCAAGGATAAAGGAGGTAATAGTTTGAAATATATGAGAAAACTTAATTTATCTCTGATAGCTAAGAATGGTTGGAGATTTTTCAAACAACCTGAGTATGCTTACGCTCGTACTATGAAGGCGGTGTATTTTCCTCACTCAAACCCCTTTCATGTGACTTGTAATTGTACTTCCTCTTGGGCTTGGAAAGGGGTCTACTAAGGTTTGCTATTAATTAAAGAACATAGCATTTGGGAAATAGGCAATGGAAAAAGTGTAAATATTTAGAAGGATAATTGGATTTTTGGTATAAATAGTGGTACTCTTGGGGATAGAAGAAGATACAAAGAAAAGTACTATGAGATGGTAGAGGACCTAATCACTGATAATGAATGGAATGTTCCATCCCTAGTTAGTTTGTTTGAAAAGGAAATCTGGAAAATAAATGTACTTCCTAGGATACAATACTTCATTTGGAAACTAAAAACCAAAATCATACCTTTTAACGCCCCTTTAGCTACTTATATATAGCCATCATATCAACCCAACTTGCAAAATGTGAAGTAACAATCTTGAAATGGGAGAACATCTACTAATGAGTTGTAGCTTTGGGAAAGTTGTCTGGTCCTTTTGTTCAGTTAACCTGGAAGCTGCTACAAGGGGGATTCATACCATAGAGGAATGGTGTAGTTATTGGTTCTATCAAGACCACCCTTTCACTTTTTATGGTCTTGGGCTGCATTTTGCGCCACTATCTCTTGGTACATCTGGAAGGCCAAATGCGATATACTAAACCCAACACAAATCACACATCCACCCTTATCCTAAACCGTTTTAATGACTTCCAACTTAGTACCCAGAAAAGTGCCTCAAAACAGATCTCGAAACCCTGAAAAACACAAATATTAGTGAACTCCCAGTTGATTAAATCGAGAAGCAACCTATTAAATTTTGTGTACTCGGATTACTTCAATCAATCCACATGACTAACGGGCTTTGGCACAATTTTGGTAAATTCCGCAGGTACAACCATTGGTAGGAGATGGCTGGAGAAAAAGTTGGAGGGAAATAAAAATGCGACTGCATATCATCCTTGTTAACATTGGAATGGGCTGCAACATTAAACTGTCAAAGGTTAAATCTTTTGGGAACAAATGCCATATTGAAGCATGCTCTCCAAGGAGCAACAAGAACTATAGGATGGAGAATGAATAAAAAAGTAGATAAATTACTGAAAAAACTATTTTCCTTTGAAAATGTAAACTATAAGCTTGTTAAACCTAACTACAATCTTGATCTCTTAAATTTGTTTGTAATGGGTAGCATGAACCGAAGTCCTGAGACTTGGGAGGAAAATGTAATTTCAGAACTTGTCTAAGTTCTGTTTTTTTTTCCTATAAAAAATCAAAAACAAAACAGATTTATTGTTTCTTTACTGTTTGGAATACGATCCTAAGGAATTGTTTCAGTGCATGCACTCATTGAAGTCGGAAGCGCAGTAATACTGAGGAAACTAAGTGAACTAGGGGTAGTTGTTTGGTCTCAACTATACGAAGTTGGTGTAGATTTTGTATAGCGGCTTAATTCTGAGAGTATTCAATTCTGGACTAGGTCTCGGGGTTTTTCTGCATTTGCAGTTTTCCTCGTTAAAAAAATCTTGTTGAGTCTTTTACTTTTATATTTCCGTAATTATAATTGTTTATTATAATTAAAATTAAAGTACACAAATGTTAACTCTGATATACTTGATAGTGATCCTGTAGAGTTTGGTTAAGTCCGAACCTATTATCAAGTATCACACTTTGATTGTCGTATTTTCTCGATCTCGTATCCATAGACAATCATACAAAGTGTGAATACCGATTTGTTGCATTGTCTCAACTTTTTCCATAGATGATCACTTTCGGTAAGAGGACTTGTAGTTGCGGATTATCTCACAACTACACCCTCATTAGAATCCATTAAAATGATTCCTAAACTTAATTAATTTGATATGAAACTAAGAATTAAGGTACTAAAATTATAAAGAGACACAAAGATTTTTACGTGGTTCGATCAATGTGATCTACATCCACGGTGCTTCACTAGTGATTGTATGTGATTACATGATTTTACAATTGAGACTCCATTAATGAATATTTGGAGCTCTAGAATTTTGGGGAAGAAGATGATGAAGAAAATAAATCCCTCTCTAAAATTTTCTCTCTCCTCCTAAAATCATCCCCTCTCTCAAAATGTGTCTCTCCCTTCTTCTCATGCCTAAATGGCTATTTATATGATCTTACAAAATATGACAGTTGTGTTGTCCCGCCATTTCGGATTGAAGAATTATTTTACGAACCTTCGTGACTTCCTTTGCTCGCAAAACCTCTTTTGTGATTTCTTTTGCTCGCAAAATATTCTTTGCTCGCAAGATGTATTTTCTCTCCACAATTTCGTAAGTTATCATTTGCTGTGATATTCCGCTCCTACATCTTGCCTCTTTTTTCTTGAATATTGCTTGAAGAGAGATCTTTAAGAAAAAATCACTTGCTATGGTTGTTGGAGTAGTCTTTGATCTTTGTTGATGAAGGAACGAGCTAAAGAATATCAAACTCAAAAAGTATATACTTGCCTCTATTCTTTTGCGAAGTTCTGAAGCTTTAAGAAGTAATTAGAAGTATCATCTTGCGAAGTATCTTGAAGAAGTATGAAGTATTAAGAAATATAAAATATCCTTGAAGAAGTATAAGAAGTACTTAATCCTCGGAATATATAAGAAGTATGAAGTATCCTTAAGAAGTATAAGAAGTATTTAATCCTCGAATTATATATGAAGTATAAAATATCCTTGATGAGAGTGATAAATATTGCCTCTGTTCATGTGAAATTATTATTCCACTTTTGGTGAGGATTCTTGCTGAGAAGATAAAGAATATCAAATATTTTCTTGGGTATCCATAGTTGCCTCTGTTCTTTATCTATGAAGGAGAATCCTTAAGAAAATGTTGAATACTTAAATTTCATCTCTATTCTTATCTTTCCTTTGCCTCAAGTGGTAACCCTGCTAACTTCTGAATTTTTTCGCAAATTTCGGAGAATTTTTCTGTGAATATTTGGGATTTTCTCGCGAATTTCGAACTTCTGAATAGTGCCGCGAACTTATGTTGCGAATAGTGTTGTGTATAGTGTTTGCGAACTTAATGTTGCGAACATAGTGTTGCGAACATATCTTTATTTGCGAATATAGTGTTACGAACTATGAATAGTCCTTGAATTATGAACTTTTCTGCGAAGTTTCGTGGTATTTTCCTGTAAAATTTTGTACAATACTTGTGCGAATATAATATTTATGTAATGATTATGTTATGAAATGCGTATGCGATTCTTATGCCATGAAATGTTTATGCAATGCATTTATGATGCAAATATGATGCTTTAATGATGCGAGTATGATGCTTGTATGATGCAAATATGATGCTTGAATGATGCGAGTATGATGCTTGTATGATGCAAATATGATGCTTGTATGATGTGAATACTTATCTATTATAATGCATAGCTAATGTTTGTGTTACTTAGCTCAATTTTCTGCGGTAAAATTGATATATCTTTGAATTGTATCTATTCGTATAATTATCTTCGTAAGTTTATTTGTGTATTTTCTTATAAATTCGTCTTTGATCGCAAATGAAATCGCTTCTTCTTCGTGAAAATTCTTCAATGGGATTGTCTTCTTTGTTTCTTCAATGGGATTGTCTTCTTGATATATATTCTCTTCAAAATTCTTCAATGATCTTGATGGAATTAATTTCATGAATTGTTGTGGTCTTATCATGCCTTCCAAAGTAAAGGTCTTATTTTGCCACCTCTTTTGTGATAATTTTTGCGATAATATGACAAGTCTGAACATTCTTGCGAACATACATCCTCGTGACATTATCGTCTTGCGATGAAATCGCAGGACGTCTTTACACTTTTCATGCAAAAACCCATTGATCTCATCTTATCTTCATTGTACAGTATTTTAGCCTCTTCAGGAATTGTTGCGACAATATGACAGGCCTAAATATTCTTGCGAACATAAAGCCCCATGACATTGCCGTCTTGCGATGAAATCGCAGGACGTCTCTACACTTTCATGTAGTGACCCATTGATCTCATCTTAACTTTTTTATTCTGCGAGTTCTTTATTCTTTTCTTTCTTTCTTTCTTATCTTTTTTTTTTTAGAAGGCTCGCAGAACTTCATTTGTTGCACAAATATGACAAGCCTTTATGTTTTCGCAAACAAGAAGCCTCGTGACATTTGTGTCTTATAGCACTTATCAGCTCCCTAATGGAGGGTGCTGCCCTTTATCTTCCCCCTGATTTCCCCTTCAAGGAAGCGTACATCGACCATACAAGGTTAGCTCTTCCCATCCGGTTCGCCAACAACTTGACTTTTGATCGCAACCTCTTATCCTTTTTGCCTATAGGGCTTATAGTTACGAGGTTGCACCCTATGGGGTATCTTTGGGCCAAGTGCATCATTTGCCAAGACTTTTCAAAAATGGCAGATGTGGTTCAACCTCACCCGGCACTCTTGACTCAACCGTGTACCTCGGCGCCTTGATCGTTTTCTGCACTTCTTGGGAAAGACAGTATGCCTTAGTCGCCCAACCTAAATCTTCTTACACCGCATTTTATATTGCGTAATGTCGTTAGATTAGGTGAGAATCCAAGGTGTCTAACCCGGATAGGTACCCCATTATTGGGTTGTACCCCAAAATTTTTACCATGTACTAAGGGCCCTTGGTGGTGTTCCGGTTACCCTTAGACACGTTTAGGTACCCCCTTAAATGACGTACTTTAGGACTTTGCCTCTTACGAAATATAGCTTCGCGAACTAGGTTGTACGCCACAAAGGTTTGCCTGTATAAAATTTTCTGCGGCTCTCTTTATTTTTTGGAGGCTGATCACAGATTGCGGTCTTTTATTCGCAAGTTTCTCGTAAATGGCGGTATTTTTTCGCCTTTTAAAAATTCATCGTAAATTTTTCATGTATATAAAATGTTGAATGTTTTCATGAAATGTTTAGTATAAGAAGTATGAGAAGTATCCATATCACATCTTTAAATCAAAATTATTCTATATAAATATAGGAATTGAATTTTCTCTATTTTTTGCAATTTTGAAGTCTTTGAAATTTTTTGAGATCTTTTAATTTTTGCGATGAAGTAATTTTAGAATCTTGCGATTGTATCGCTTTTCACCAATCTAGAAAATCTTTGAAATGTTTTGAAATCTTAGAAATTGTAGAAATTTTGCGATTATATCGTTTTTAGTAAATAAAATCAAAAATCTTTTGTCTTCCGTAAATAAAGTATTAAAGGAGATGGTACTTACCTTTTTATGGCTTGTTGGTATCTCTTGCGAAGTATATGACTTTCCATTTCTTGTGAAATAATCTCCCACTCTCTTCTTGCGAAATATCCAAAAATCTTGCGAAGTAATAATTTGCACCAAGCGAACGATCATCTGTGAAGTAATGATTTACACGAAGTAGACAAACATCTGTCTGGTTCTCACGAGATTGCCATTTGTGTTCCATTGCTTGCTGCGAAGCTATGGCTTTCAAACTTCAAGTTTCTTGTTATCTTTCTATATATCACTACTATAGAACGGATTCTTGTTGTGCTTTCTTTGTAAAATGAACAATCAAAAAAAGAAGTTAGACATGTTTTGTTGAGTTCTCCTTTGTATTGATGAGTAAATCAGTAAATCAAATAAAAATTTCAGCATTTAACATTTTCAAAATCTGTTAATTTGGGTTGTAAAACAGAATTTGGTTATTGCAAATCAATGATTAAAACTCATTTTATATCAGGTTTTCCAGAGAGAGTCGAATGTTTAATAAAGATGATCTTATTTCAATGGAGACTATTCCCAAAATTTGACATTTTAATCTTGAATGAATGTAAAATAGAACAATAGGTTAGAGATTTGTCCTTTTGACACTAAATCGTTGATGAAGACTCATTTGGTTTCACTCCCATCTTTGAAATTGCATTTATGGAGCAATTTTGAGTATGTGAATTTCTTTTCCTTCTGCGAATATGACTGTTATGATCTATCATCTCTGTTAATTTTTATGCGAGGATGAAAACTTTTCCTCCCAAAATCTCTTCTTCTCTTCTTCTTCTTCATGAAAATTTCTTGAATCAACAAGTTACAGGAAGGATGAATCCATTACTCATCCCTGTTTCTAGCGCCAATTATGTAGTTGCGGATTATCTCACAACTACACCCTCATTAGAATCCATTAAAATGATTCCTAAACTTAATTAATTTGATATGAAACTAAGAATTAAGGTACTAAAATTATAAAGAGACACAAAGATTTTTACGTGGTTCGATCAATGTGATCTACATCCACGGTGCTTCACTAGTGATTGTATGTGATTACATGATTTTACAATTGAGACTCCATTAATGAATATTTGGAGCTCTAGAATTTTGGGGAAGAAGATGATGAAGAAAATAAATCCCTCTCTAAAATTTTCTCTCTCCTCCTAAAATCATCCCCTCTCTCAAAATGTGTCTCTCCCTTCTAAAATTATCCCCTCTCTCAAAATGTGTCTCTCCCTTCTTCTCATGCCTAAATGGATATTTATATGATCTTACAAAATATGACAGTTGTGTTGTCCCGCCATTTCGGATTGAAGAATTATTTTACGAACCTTCGTGACTTCCTTTGCTCGCAAAACCTCTTTTGTGATTTCTTTTGCTCGCAAAATATTCTTTGCTCGCAAGATGTATTTTCTCTCCACAATTTCGTAAGTTATCATTTGTTGTGATATTCCGCTCCTACAGGACTTATAGGTGGGTAAATAAAAGATTGTGGTGTATTTGGGTACCCCCGTCTTTTTAATTGGTATCAGAGCAGGCAAACATGAAAATATCTAACAATCTTTGTTTGGTGCGATCCAACTTATAAAACTGGAATTTAAAAATATTTTTATAGAACCTGAGAATGATTCAGTTAACATAAAGCAAGATATCAAGAGTTTTGAATTAACACTTGATGATGGCATCTACGAATCAATATCTGAAAACCTTTATGAAATTATCTAAAAAGAATATATTACACAAGTTAATCTTGTTAATGATGTAGCAACTGATAACAACTGGAAAATTTGTCTACAAGGAAGGATGGATGAAATTTCCGATGATGATGACTTAGATTTTGAATGAGAAGTAGAAGAGGATGTCTCAGAATACTCTAAACTATTGGATCCTTTAAAAAATAAAAAACTGAGAACTTCGCAATTTCTTGATGTTATGACTCCTCTTTGTCGTGATAACAAGAAACTAAATAAGGTTTTCGAAGGATATTATATTGGTTATCGCCACAATGACTCTCTTCCTAAAGATCGTACAAAAGAGATAAACTCAAAGAGTCTCGAATGCGAGAGTCTTCGGAGAGATATCTTTTTGTCGAAAAAGAAACTTGTTGAATCTGAAGCAAGGATTAACTCTCAACAAAAGAGTTTTGAAGAGAAAGAAGGTATATATCTCCCATTAGAAAAAAACCTTGAGGCTTATCTAGCTGGTGCTCTTGATAAAATCAAGACGTTGGAAGAAGAAAAATTATACTTGAAAAAATACAATGATAGTACAAACAATTTATCCTCTTTATTAGAAGCAGAAAGATATCATGGTGATACATGAGGATTGGGATATAAGGAATTAAGTGCTTCCAACGATAACAATGAGATAAAATTTGTTATAAATTCTTCTCAACCAGAGGCTTCCACTAATGTCAATGATGCTCATATTTCTTGTAAAGAAGAAAAGAATGCCATGCCTAAGAATTGTGTTCAACCATACTCGTCAAGTCCAACAATCAAAGAGAGCACTTTTGCTAATACCAAGAAAGCAAAAATGTTGAACAAAGATAAGAAGAAGAATAAAACTCGTCGAGCTCCAATGCAAGTGGATACACAAAAAGGTAACATTAAAACACATACTCCTTATGTTACTAATCATTGTTATTATTGTGGTAAGAAAGGGAACTTGCAACGGGGATGCAAAGTTCGTAAGATGCAAGATGCACTTTATTTTGTATCAAACGAATTGGATAATCTTGCTCCCCGAAAGAACTCAGATTGTTATTGTCCTAAGTTTATGCAAAAGAATTATTATAATGATAGTTCAAATTTTTCCTATCGCTCGACAAGGTAATCTCACAAAAGACCCAATTATAGAAAGAGAGATGACATTGTAAATTCAGAGACAAGATCTGATGTTCCATATTGAAAAAAGGATGTTTCGCAAAGTATCCCAAAGGGAAATGGTCATAATGGTATGAAGGAGTGTAAAACTGTTTTGCCTATAGTTTCTTCGTCCGAACTCGGAATGACCTCATTCTTTTTACGTTAGTTTCATAATTAAATTTTCCACAGGATTGAGGTAATTGCAATATGTGATTTTCTGTTGAATATTTATGGTGTATTGCATATTGGATTTATGAGATGTCTGATTTCGGTTTTTATTAACCTTAATATTCGATCTCATATGATGTAACCATTATGGTTTGTGTGGATTTTTTATTTATAGGGATTAATTTCTAGCCCATGTTAGTAGGAAAAGGATCATAAGGTGTTAAGATTGAAACTCATATGTGAAAAGTCACAATATGTTGAATCAATTTATGTTTACATGAGTTGAGTTGTGTTTAAGCATAAACATACGTGTTTCGGGTTTTCAACTTTTGTTATTGGCACACATTAGTTAAAAACATTTCAACCTTTATCTGGTAAAGGTTGCTCTTGTTGTTGTTTTTTTGTTCTTACGAGAGGATGACAACATACTGGGGGAGAGTTATTTATTGAACTTGCGCTTAATGATATATCTTTCTGGGGATAAGAGGCTGCGGAATCTGAGGTAATGAATTTGTTAGTTAATATTTTTCCTATTTATATTGCATATATTTTGTTTTTTCTTAACAAAATTTCGGTACAATTGATATTTTCCATTACTGTGTATGGATGTATGTGTGTGTATGATTCAATTGTTTCCGATTAAGGAAACCTGTGTCATTTTATTTGTCTTATTGTTTGGTATCTTCTTTATTATTGGGTATCAAGTGTTTTTTCTTAACGAAATTCGGTGCAATTGCGGTGTTACAATATCTATGTTTGTTTCAATTGCTTCCGATTAAGAAAATAATTGTGCAAGTCAATTTATTTTGGTTTGTATATATTGTTTATGGCTTAACGAAATACGGGATCATTTGTTTAGTCCAAATCGATTTCGGATAAGAGAAACTAAGTTAATTCTGATCTTAGTTAGACTTATCAAATTAGAGGATTCGGTTTTTTAAGTTTAATCGAATGCCTTGACAAGAAAAACTAGTTAACTAACCTAGTGTTTGTTTTGTCTAATGAGAAACGTTTAAGTTATTGTCTAAATAATTAGAGCCTGAGGAAAAAATAAAGTTAATTCTGATTTTAATTTGGTCTTATCAAAATAAGCGATTGTATATTTGCAATCGGTTTAACAAGGGAATTAAGTTTCTTAGTCGATTTGTTAAACTATTAGGGAAAATTGCTTTGGGAAATTATTTCCTTGATAACCTATTAAAACTAAATTACTTGTAGTTTCGGTTTTAATATTGGTCATCTAAAGTGGTATGTGAAACTTTTGTGCTTAACTCTTATATGTTGTTTACAAGTCTTTTAGATTTGTAAGATCCTTTCGGTTAGTACTTTATTTGCTCGAACCTTTGTCATTTTGTGACAAAAAGGGGGAGAAATATATGGAGTAAACAAGTTATTTGCAATCAATAATGAAAGGAAAATTGTGCTTAAACTTTTTATCTAACGAATGAGTAAAGCATTGACTAAGGGGGAGAAACATATCATATTGTTGTGTAGTATTCTGACTACAAAATGGGAACAAAAAAGATGTTCGGATTGAATATATAACTATCTTGCCTTTGGGGGGAGTATAAGCTTTGTTATTCAAATGTCAACATCGGCATTTATTTGATTGAATAAATGTAGGTTACTGTGTTGTTGAAACTTGGAATCAAGCATATGCAAAATGAATTCTTGTAATTTGTTTATCCATATGTAATAAGAGTTTTTTCACTAAAATTGACAAATAGGGAGATTGTTAGAGCATAGCTCGGTTGAACTCACCAAGCGTTGGTATGTTAAGTTTGGTTGTCATATTTTAGTGACTCAAAACTCATCTAAAGCCGCTTGATTGTATACTAGAGTTAACTTCATTTAGGTTAGACTAGAAAGTCTAGGAATGTTGAGACATAAAAATATTACCTCGAAGATCTAAAGAAAGGGAAGAAGAAGCGAACTACAAAGACAACATCATCCTTCCTCTTGAGGTTAGTAATATTGACTTGAACTGCTTTCATTCCTAACGTATCTTTCAAGTCGATCTATATTAAAAACATAACTGCGAAGCTGTATATATTGTACATATTGTATGATACTCTAGTGATGTGACATGGTCATATTTGTATGATCATAGTATTAGGTAATTAGACTACGAAGTCTAACGCTTATCTTTTGAACTTCGTAGATATGACATCGACATAATCTTGTATATATTGTTATGATTATGTGAATGGGTTATGGTGAAGATTTCATCCTAGGAAATAATGTTTCACATTTGTTTAAAGGAAGTATTTATTATAAAATCGCTAGTAATATTGGTACGCTATTCATTACAAATCTTTGTGTTAGAGCATAGCTCGGTTGAACCCACCAAGCAATGGTATGTCAAGTTTGGTTGTCATATTTTAATGAATCAAAACTCGTTTAAAGAGTCGCTTGATTATTTTCTAGAGTCAACTTCTTATAGGTTATCTAGAAAGTTACTAGGAAATGAGACTTACAAGTATTACATGAAGACTTGAAGAATGTGAAGAAGTAAAGAGCTACAATAATGACATCATCCTTCCACTTGAGGTTAGTAATATTTGACTTAAACTGTTTCATTCCTAATGTATCTTTCAAGTCGTGCAAATTAAAAACATAACTGCGAAGCTGTGAATGATTATACTCTAGTTAGACATAGTATTAAGGAATTACAATACGAAGTATAACGTCTATCTTTTGAACTTTGTATGTAAGACATCGACATAATCGTATGAATACTATTGTGATTATGTATGGGTATGGGGTGAATATTTCGTCCTAGGAAACAATGTTTTACATTCGTTTAAAGAAAGTACATTTATAAACTTGTTTTGTGAATCGAAATGGAAATCGCTAGGCTTATTGGTATTGTTATTCATTGCAAATCTTTGGATTACCAATATGTGTGTTTAGTATAACCGCTCATAACTTGTTTATGTACTTTGGTAAAACTATTCACAATGCCTGACTTTTGTATTGGTATAACTTTTATTAGTAAAACCGATCTTAAGTAATCACCTGAGATGGTATGATCGATTTATTATAATTTGTATGACCAACTCTAGACATTGGGGAACCGATCCTAGTAAGAGGTGTAAATGATCACAAGAGGGAATAGATCCTTGTAAGAGGTACAATAAGTTTTTAGTAATTGGCGAACCAATCCTATGACTTGTGCAACCGAATACAAGTTTATACCATAAATATATGGTAACCGATCCTAGTACCTAGTCAAGAACTTTTGGTAACTAGCGTGACTAATCTTAGTACCCACAAGGAGGTGGAACCGAAACTTGTTTTGGTAGAATCGTGAAACCCATGATTGTTGATGTGACAGGATAATCAATCACATAGTTCTTGGAAGTCAGATGAACCAATTCTAAACTTGTTTGGAAGTGTGGCAAATCGGTTCCAAGATTGTAAATATGAAAAAGGATTTACAAAGTAAAGATGTCAACATACTTTGAACACGTGCAGTAACTCTTATCTTTTATTGTTCAAAGATATTCCTGTTGATGGTGGATTTTAGTTCAGGGCTAAAGTTGTAAAACCAAATTTTGTACAGCCGTCGTGCAAAGGATAATGCCATTTGATAAGTGATGAATATTTCTTCTCTTTATTAATTCACCTAGAATGGAGCATGTAGAAACAATCCCCAAGTATTCTGTGAACTTTAGCATTACCAATTAATGCATGAAACGCCTTGTATTTCCTGTGCTGTTCTCAGCAGAACTCTCATTGTTGGTGAAGCATGATGACTGATTGTTACTCTCAGCAGAGTAGCATGAATATCCAAGTACCAACAGTGAGGCATGCACGAAGTACCCGTACAGGCTACACCATTTTTTAACAAAGAGAATCATCTCTCTGAGTGTTATACTAGCCCGATTGAGCATCCAGATTGTCCATATCTGTCTCAAAAACGACCATCCAACTTCACTGGCATGATTGGATGGCGCAGATCTAATCCATATCCCCAAAGCAGGTATGGAGTATTCACCACCGACCCAATGCGGGTCCCGCATGGTCGGCCTCCCTAAAAGGGAAGCATGGCTAACCAGTTCGTCTAGTCAAAACAGCATGAACGTGAAACCCTAAACTAGGGTTATGGCACATTACATATGTCGCAAATAAATCACAACCATCCATATTCGCAAGCATAGATGGAGGGTGTAGATGTAGATTCAAAGGGCCCAGAGCATGTCAATACAAACACCGTAGGCCCGCCTACTTACCTGACCGATCGGTCAAGACCAACTATGCTTGGTCGTCACAATTCGTGCGCCCAAACAAGGCGTGACGAGCGGCCGGCAAAACCTTAATTGGGGTTTGCGGCATCATCCATGTGTTCCAAATCAAGCACGAGCGTCCATATTCTCCTGCTCGGATGAAGGGTCCAGGAATAGGCTAAGCAGGTCCAGTGAGTATCAACATGATCACTGCGGGACCACCTATCTGCACACCTAATCAGCCAAGAGAAAACTTGGTTGTACACCTCGGTTCGTACGCCCGAACAATGTGTGGTCACACTTCCCAATTACAAATTGATCTCGACCACTCAACTTCGCCGGACAAATTGAGTGGCTTAGATCATGTTTTCATGGGGAGGTAAGGTATAGGCATGAACATCATCCTACCACCTACACGCCGAACTAATCTTCCAAGACTTACCAGGCTTGGTCGTCTTGAAACGTGTGCCCGAAGTCGGTATGACACATGGCTTTTGCGGCATCAGATCTCTGTCGAAGATTGATCTCGACCACTCAACTTCGCCGGATAAATTTAGTGGCCCAGATCATACTTTCACGAGACAATGAGGTATAGGCGCCTACACCGTCATGTCATCTACGCACATGCATGATCGGACCTGCCAAAATTGTATCCCAAGCTTGGATTCGACCAAGCTGGAGAGTGATGCATGCGTATCTCTTCAAAAAACCCTAATTCCACAAACGGTCGCAGATGAGTGTCTCAAAGATCATCTCGTCCGTTCAACTTCACCTACTTGGTCATACAACCCTGGTCAGGAGTTAATTGGTCAATGGGGAGTCATGATGATTTCCATCCGCCACTCTACCAGACCATGTGGTCGGCCAAGGGAGTGCTTGCTAGCGCAGCCTCCAAACCATCAAATGAAGTAGGCAGGGCATGACGCTCAACAAAGATGCTTCATACCTGCTGAATACATTTGATGCATAACCTAGCATCACATGCTACCTTCTGTGGGTCCCATGATCCATACACTCGAGACATCAATCATGTCACAAACTGGGGGATACATACTGGGGTATTGTTCTGGTGGATTACAGCGTTCAACGCGCAACGCGCCATCACAAGAACGTATCAAGAAGACATGGACGGTTAGTGATGATGGGAGAAGTGGGAAAGATTGATCGTGTGACGCTAACACACAACTCCACTACTTCATCACTCTACTTCCTCCACTTCCCACAAGAGACGTGAATAAGGCTCAAATGACTTGTATAAATAGGTTATCCTTCCTATTTCCAATATAGGAGGCAACACAGAAACCAAGTGTTAATACAAAACGTATTCAAACACTCAGAGCATGCTTGTATTAATTGTAAGCCTGCTCACCTTTCTGTTACAAGTCATAAACATCCTACACCTTCACAATATCAATACCTTCTTCGCTTCCCTCCCTAAGATCAACCCCATCCCCTTCACTTTGTGACCGAAACAAGTCTGGAACGGACATTTCTTGGTTTAGTCCAGAATTGTATAGATTGATCTCTCGAATCAAAAGCACTCCCGTGCAGTGCATTTGTTTAAGGTTTAAACTCATTTCTCATCCACACACCCAAAAATTACCAAAACCGACAGAGATAGTTATCACCCATAAACAATTGGCGACCACAGTGGGAGATTAATCTCTCGGTTGTAATATCGATTTCCAATTTCCAATTTCATTCTTCAATTCCGATTTCAAGATGGTGGAACTTAGGTCTGAATCAGCAATCAACCCTGAGGGAGCCAGCGCCGACAACACTCTTGGTATTGATATCCCTGTCAGTGGAGTTGCCGTGCAAAACGTGATCAATACATCTCGTGTTGCCGTCTCCTCTACCACTAACACTAGCGGAGCAGGGGATATTCCAGTAGGCGTGACACCTCCCATCACTAGAGCCAGAGCAGCCGCAAATCTCGACATATCTTCAAGTGTAACGCCTCCGGTCGTCACCAGGGAAACTGCTACTCCTCCATCAGGACGAGGGGCTGGAGGAACAAGAGGAGGACAACCCCCTATCACCATGGTGGATTTTATGGAAAGGCAAGAAGTTCTTGATAGAGCCCAAACGGAGATGGCTGCGACTCATAAAGAGGTACTTACTTTCCTCAAAACCCTAACCGAACGATTTCCGTAGGGGCCATGACATCCCCTAGAGCCAACGATGAACGTGTTCGATGCACCCGGGGTAGGCACTTCAATGGAGCATACCCGTATGGACAAGGAAACTCGTGACGCTCCTAAACGCCCAAGATAAATAGACCAACCATCCAACTTCATTACGCTTGAGGACCTAGAGCGACTCCTCCAAAGCCGGGACAAAGGAAATATAGCGTACATGCACCAGCATCAGCCTCCATACACTCAAGATGTGCAGCAGATTCCTCTTTCCAGAGGCTACACCTCTTCTCAATTATCCCTTTATGATGGTACTGGTAATGCTCGTGAACATGTCTCTCGATTTTTGGAATCTTTAGAGGAACACGAATACAATCATGTTCTCCGCTTGAAAGAGTTCTCGAAGACACTTACCGGAAGAGCATACTGTTTGTACCCAAAAATACTTTTGGGCTCGAAACACAAATAATGGATAGTTTTTGGTATGTTTTGGATTCGGGGTTAGGAGATGATTCAAGAACAAACAAAAGAGATTGACACCGATTTTACGTGGTTCGGCATAGTTGCCTACGTCCACGGGTGAATCCCCTTGGGGAGTATTTTATTCATGTGTTTGTGTTATATTATTTTTCTCCCCTATTGACTACCTCCCCTTAAAATATTTTTGCTCTCCCTATTTATACAATTTTATATCTAAATTTCAACATCAACATAAATGGCATTAAACTGCCCATTTATGCCTCCCTCATAAAATCTGCATGAAACTGCCTCCTTTATGCCTCTATCATAAATCTGTATGAAACTGCCTCCTTTATGTCTCTATCATAAATCTGTATGTAACTGTCGGGATTAATGATGCATGACTTAATGGTGATTTATGTATGAAACTGTCCATTTATGGCCCTTGATAAATTCGCCTGAAACTGTTTTGTTGAAATGGCTGGCGGGCTGGATTGAATGGCAGGCTAGCAGACTGGGTCGTCTGGAAGGCATGGATGCAGACTGGCTTGACTGGCAGTGTGGCAAGATGATGGCTGGAAGACTGGTTTGGCTGCATGGGTAGAAGCTGGTTTGTCAAAGATAATTGGTTAGTGAATTGATGAAATTTGGTGGCACATGGTTAGCTTTTTGGCGATATGACTGGAAACCGGTTGGCAGTGCGGAAGAGTCTTTGGATGGGAATTGGTTAGCAGTGTTGCTGGATATAAGACCGAAAATTGGCTAGGGGTGTGACCGACTTCGATAGTTGACCGATGGTTGACTTTGACCATTGACTGGCCGTTGACTCTGACCATTGACCTTGACCGGATGTTGACCGACTTTGACCATTGACTAACTCTGAACATTGAATGGTCTGTGTAGACTGGTGGGCTGCCTTGGTTGACTGGTCAGCGGGCTTGGATGTGGACCCAAAGGATGATTCAAGTATCAATTTGGCCCATTAAGTGGTATTTGTACTTATGGTACAAACATCGCCCCCTCTTAACCTCCAACTTGTTGGGGGTTAAGAAAAATATGTTTTCCTTAGTCAATGGTAGAACTCGCCCCCAAGTGTGGACTATTGATGTCGAGGCGATTGGCAAACTTTGCGGAAATCATAATCAAGACGCCCCCAAGTGAGGCTATTGCGGCTGGGGAATTGACAGGAAATAGTTGAGCATGAACCACTGTTGTATGCAAAATCAAGACTGATGGCTGATCTATTCTGTAACAGAAGCGTGATGCTTGAGTGGAGTGGTATTGCGAGTCAACGATAACAGTATTGAGTGAAGCTGGTCTATAGCAAATCGTGATCACCGATCGCGGAATCAACGAGCATCATCTCGGTCACCGAATGCAAGAAGAACGAACTAAATTCCGCCAAAGAAGCTGCGTTCACTGGACTGCCGAATCGCGAGCAAGGCTAGATTAGATCAGATCACCGCGATCAGCTGAATACAAGAGAGAATGAACAAAGTTCACAAAGAAATGCGTTAATTGGATCACGAATCGCGAGCAAGGTGGACTGCATCACCGCGATCACTGGAATGCAAGAAGAATTTAACAAAAGTTCCGCTGCAGCAGAACCTGTGTTCACTGGATCACGGAATCGCGAGCAAGGGCTGGATCGCAGATTATCGCGATCACCGAATGCAAGAAAGCGAACAAAGTTTCGCCACAAATTGCGTTGGTGGATCAGGAACTCACGAGCAAGGCTGGACGGCATCAGCTGCGATCAGCTGGAATGCAAAGAAGCCGAACAAAGTTCCGCTGCAGCAGCGCGTTCATCTGGACTACCGGAACTCTGCGAGCAAAGGTGATTTTCTGCATCGTACTGGAATGCGAAGAATCGAAACAAAGTTCCGCGCATGACTGCGTTGGTATCTTTGCCGGAACTACGAGCAAGGCCGATTGCATCGTTGGAATGCAGTTGAAGACGAACAAAGTTCCGCGCAGCATATGCGTTCAGCTGGACTGCCGGAACTGCGCGAGCAAAGGCCGGATCGCATCGGTGCGATCGGCCGGAATGCAAACAAAGACGAACAAAGTTCCACTGCGAGCAAGAATTTGTTGCATTCATTCGCGACTGCGGAATCGCGAGAACAAAGTTCCGCGGATCGCGCATCCGGGAGCTGCGAGCGATCACCGGAATCCCAACAGTTGAGCGAACAAAGTTTCGCAAAGATCTGCGTTCACTGGATGCCGGAATCATGAGCAAGGATGAATCGCATCACCGCGATCGGTGGAATGCAAAGAAGAACGAACAAGGTTCCGCAAAGAATTGCGTTCACTGGATCGCGGAATCTGAGCAAGGCTGGACCGCATCACCGCGATCAGCTGGAATGCGCAGCAATGAACAAGGTTCCACCACAAGAATTGCGTTGGTTGATCTGAAGAGGCTGCGAGCATAGCTAGAATGTATCGATTATGATTAGGTGGATCAGCATCAACAACGATTAATTGGATGTAAGGAAGCAACAATCATCATTGGATCGCAAAGAATTTCAAGGACTCGACTTAAAAAGTTAGATAAACATAGGTGTAAAAAGCTATTAATAAACTAGACGGCACTGATTCGTCCAAATAAGTGTCACAGATCAGATCGATTGCGTCAATCTGGTCTAAGATTCATAAGCAACTGGACTGCATCGGTTGCGTCCAACCGATGCAGCAGTTGCTTTTGAACTGGAGTACAATAATTCAATATAACTATGGTAGTTTAACATTACTGAAGAAAAAATATTATGCGTGAAAATATTATGGTGTATGCTCGCCCCCTCTTAATCCCGCAATTCATTGGAGGATTAAGAAGTTGAATTACACAAGTTTTGATTTTTGGAATCCGAACTCCACATTGCATTTAGGCGCTATGTAACTTGCCCCCAATCGTATAGAGTGTTTACGTAGCCTTCCCCAAATGATTCATTTCAGATCATGAGGTGTCACATATCTCGCCCCCACGTGGTAGTTAGTCACGTTGAAGTGATATGCAACTCGCCCCCAGTAGATTGTAATTGTCATGCTGCTCAATGCTCGCACAAGGGTGCACTGCCTTGCTGCATTTTGCTCGCGCATGGAGTTTTGAAGATCTATGCTATCTAGAATTCGCACGGGAGGCCAATCCCACTATTCCAGATTTGCGCAGAATTGAGATGTGTGCATCCCCTCGTTGATAAAATGCTTGCCACATTAAAGGTGTCGTATTGAACAAAAGTATGCATGAATATATGAAAAGAAAAAAAAAAGGAAAATATGTAAATTGTATACTTACCATATACTTACCCTATTGAAAGTGTTACTGCGGCTTCGTTTACGAAGTGATTAGGATTCCCACTGGCTATGTCGATGTTTTCCAGCGACGATGATTAGTATGGTTGCCATACGTCTCGCCTCGACTTTGTAAATTGATTTGTCTGTGGATCGGGATGCACAGTCATGTCCAGATGGATTGAAGATAGTTGCCACGGATCGTGCTTCAAAGAATTTGCAATTAGTCTGATAAGAACAATTATGCATAAAACTGGATCAAGTAATGGTGAGAAAAAGCGTATTGAAACAGTGTTGGGTAAATTCGGATTACATGCTAGATTCGATCAATCGGATCAGTAGGAATTAAAAGGGATCTGTGGCGATTGATCAACATGCCAGTGATTGTTGCTATTAAATCGATTACGCAGCTTGATCAATGCTGTAATATTTATGTAGAAAAATCGCAGTTAGCTTGATCAATGACTCGCAGATATTTTATGTAGAAAAAGGACCGCAGCAGATTGATCAACGACTGCAGTATTTTATGTGGTGATCGAATGTGACCGTTTCTGGTGCTGTCATTTTAAATTAAAAATTAATTTTCTCCGAAAATTGAAATTTCACCTTCATGACGTTGGTAGTCGACATACGATCTCATTGGGCCGAAAATCACTCCATTTGGATGCACGAAGGATAAGTTATCGGTGAAGCAAAATTGGTCGGTTAGCCCCTTGGTTCAAACATGTTGTTGGACCGGAAAAATATTATTCTCTAATTGTAAAATTTCACCCTCATGTCGTAGGATATTAAAATGCGATCGCAACGAGCCAAAAATCACCCAATTCGGACGCGGGACGAAGAAGATATCCATGAAACAAATTTTTAGACCAAGCCCAAGTGAGGCGTACTAATCCGTAAGGCAAGAGTTATTGGGCGCAAATATACGAGGGCTACGGGATTATGAAACACCGAGCAACACCTAATCAGGCAATCAATTAATCGCCATTTAATCGGAGATTAATCGGCACATAAAATTCTCTCTTTAATAATCGGCGATTAATCACCGATTGCCGCTCGCTGCAGCTGCCGGCTTTGGCCGCCGGGCTCGGTTGCCGGCATCATCATCGTGAGGTGTATCAACGGTGTGAATTTGAGTTACATCGAAGTTTTGATGGAACGTGAAGCATGGAAGTTTTACTGAAAATAGAGTTTTGATGTATCTCGGAGCATCGAAGTTTGATGAACCCCGTAGCATCAACGGTTGGAATGCGAAGAACATCGAGTATTGATATAATCTTAGGATCGAAGATTTTCTTGTATAACTGATGGAAGTGGGTGTACAACACCTTTGTTTAGGTGGGTGAACGGAATGTTTTAAAGTGGGTGAGGGTTGTTAACTTGGGTGAACAACTTCTAACGTGGGTGAACAACATTTGATGTGGGTGAAGAAAAACTAGAAGTGGGTGAACAGATCTGGGTTGTGTTGCTGCCGGCATTGCCGACGGCTTTGGCCGCCGCCGCTCACTCTCGCCGACGGCTTCTGCTGCTGATTTTTTTTTTTTTTTTGAATTTAAACTTTAGGCCACAGTTTTTCTGAATTGTGACCTTTTCTATGTTCTTTCGCGACAGGTTTCAGTTGGCTTGTCGTAGTTTCCTTGAAAACTTTTCGTAACGGTCCTATGGATTCTTAGCAATGGTTTCTGGGACTGTTGATGTTTCTTAAGGAATTTTCATCATGGATTTGCTGCACCTTAGCGGGTTTTTCCGAAGGTTTTCTCTTGGTTATTCATGCTCGAACAGGTGGGTAATGCTTTATTTGAGACGCAAATTTTTTTTTTTTTTGAACTTTGGATTTGAGCACGTTGCAGACCGACCATCCTGAAAACAATCTAGGTGATTATTATTATTATTATTATTATTATTCATCGAACCAACTGTGGTGTCTCCATTCGCGATGTTGTACTGTAGCAGTTGTGATCAACTGGACTGCAGTAATGGTAATTTGCTGGTCTGCAGTAGCTACGATCAGCTGGACTGCAGCGATTGAAAACGTAATTGGATCAATCCATGTTGCAGATCGAACATCCAGCAACAATTTTGGTGAAGATTTTACTACATCTTTTTCCGCGGACCGAGCATCCCAGCAACACTATTTTCAGATTTCGTGGTGATTGCGATTTTCTGCGATATCTGTAGGTGATAGCTTCAGCAGATCTGAAACGACGAATCTTGATTGCAGCAGTTGCGATTAACTGGACTGCAATATATGCGATTATACGGTCAGCAGCATCTGCGATCAGCTGGACTGCGACTATTATGATCAACTGGACTGCAGCAGTTGCGATCAACTGGACTGCAGCAGTGATTTTTCAAGATGCTTAGACTCCTTTTTCACGAACACGATTTTGAAGAATTTTCTGCAACTTTTCTCAATGGGAAAACACGATTTCTTTTCTCGTATCTCCCCTTAGTCGGCGCCAATGTTTGTACCCAAAAATACTTTTGGGCTCGAAACACAAATAATGGATAGTTTTTGGTGTGTTTTGGATTCGGGGTTAGGAGATGATTCAAGAACAAACAAAAGAGATTGACACAGATTTTACGTGGTTCGGCATAGTTGCCTACGTCCACGGGTGAATCCCCTTGGGGAGTATTTTATTCATGTGTTTGTGTTACATTATTTTTCTCCCCTATTGACTACCCCCCCTTAAAATATTTCTGCTCTCCCTATTTATACAGTTTTACATCTAAATTTCAACATCAACATAAATGGCATTAAACTGCCCATTTATGCCTCCCTCATAAAATCTGCATGAAACTGCCTCCTTTATGCCTCTATCATAAATCATGTATGAAACGCCTCCTTTATGTCTCTATCATAAATCAGTATGTAATCGTCGGGATTAATGTTTCATGACTTAATGGTGATTTATGTATGAAATCGTCCATTTATGGCCCTTGATAAATTCGCTGAAATTGTTTTTTGAAATGGTTGAAATATGGATTGAATGGCAGGCTAGCAGACTGGGTCGTCTGGTAGGCATGGATGCAGACTGGCTTGACTGGAAGTGTGGCAGGATGCTGGCTGGCAGACTAGTTTGGCTGCATGGGTAGAAGCTGGTTGTCAGCATAATTAGTTAGCTGACTTGATGGGCTGGCTGGCAGCATGGTTGGCTTGCTGGCGATATGACTAGAAACCGGTTGGCAGTGCGGAAGAGTCTTTGGCTGGGAATTGGTTAGCAGCGTTGCTGGCTATAAGACCGAAAATTGGCTAGGGGTGTGACCGACTTCGATAGTTGACCGATGGTTGACTTTGACCATTGACTGGTCGTTGACTCTGACCATTGACCTTGACCGGATATTGACCGACTTTGACCATTGACTAACTCTGAACATTGACTGGTCTGTGTATACTGGTGGGATGCCTTGGTTGAATGGTCAGCGGGCTTGGATGTGGACCCAAAGGATGATTCAAGTATCAATTTGGCCCATTAAGTGGTATTTTTACTTATGGTACAAACACATACACTTGGTACAACAGTATTGCACCTAACAATATATCCAATTGGAGTGAGATGGTCGGCGCTTTCTACATGAAGTATTTCTTCGTGTCAAAGCAGGTCACCTTTTCAGATTTGGGAAGAATCTTTCAACGGAGCAACGAACATCCGAAAGACTTCGTCAAAAGGTTCATAATTCAGGCGTTGGATTGTCATGATCTGAATGTCACCAAACGCCAGTTGGTGGAGCTATGCATTAACGGAATGATTCCCATATACCGTGATTTGTTAGAGAACCTGGGATTTCAAACATTTTATGATCTACATGAAGCCGCTAAACGATCAGCCACAACAGCCCCAGCGTTATTGGAGAGAACTAAGATCGTCCGAAATGAAGATATGCGCGAAAACCGAGGAATCAGGCATCTCATCAACAAGTAATACAACACCGGACCTTATGTGAGTATGGTAGGCGAAGGAGGAAAGAGGAAAGCATCATCAATAGAACAACCGCCCAAGCGTGCAACATCAGCACATGCAACTTCGTCTCAAAAGAGAGTGGACAAGGCTCCTGTGCAAAAATCCGGAGACACGGTTCCAAACTTCCCATTTCCCATGAATGAAGTCATGGAACTCCTGGAAGCATAGATTCAAGTTAACGCAATCAAGCTACCACCTATCAGACGCCCACCGACCGAGGATGAGATGACAAATCCCAAATATTATCGTTACCATAGGTTTGTCCATCACCCGACTAAAGATTGCAACAAGTTAAAGAAAATCTTCAGAGAAAAGGTGGAAGCATGAGAACTCCAGTTAGGAAACGAGGGCATTCATAGGGATCCTCTTCCCATTAGAAGCTGCATGATCTCAGTGGATTCTGTTTGCAAGATCGTACAGACTATGATGGAGCATTTATGTCAAATATTGTATCTCTCAATGGGACAACGTCAATACATGTTCACATCCCTCAACCATGTTGTGTCAGGCAGGCGTTTGTATCCAGAAAGGAAGCAGTCTCGAGGCCGCAGTCTTTCCTTGAAGACGCGACCAGCAAAGGGGACTGAGGACTCTTGACCATCACTCGTTTGAAGGATGTCGAGTTCGACAGCACATTGATAGACGCATCCTCTGAGTTCAACATCATTACTATCAAAACTCTGAGGTCCGTAGGGATTTCAAAACAAGAAGCTACTTGCAGCCCAACTGTGATTAGGAGCTCAGAAGGAGAGTTCAGAGACGCCTATGGATACATTGACCTCAAAGTTAAAATTGGTAACACTCTAACACATTCTAAATTTACATTGTGAAAGAGTATCCGAATTACGACATGATCCTAGGACGCCCGTGGATACACAACAACAAAGCATCATTAGGAGTGAGTCCTTTGCCAATTTCAGTACCTGAAAGAATCTCCAACAAGCCTTAAAAGGCCCAAATTCATACCTTAAAAGATTTCTAGCCCATGTAAGTCTCATCGAACAACCTTTTTTACAAACAGTAAAGCCTCTTCCTGCTGAGGCTCAGGGACTTGTTTCAATCAACAACCTAACCACCACTAAGATATGTGAGTGGGGTGCCGGTCCTTTCAAACGTTTTTCCAAGAGCTTGGAAGCAGTCAAAGGCAATGTATCCCAGAAACAAGATGATGTGCCAAGTACAAATCCGTTTCAAATTGGAGATATGGTAGAAAATAGGACCACGTTTCAAGTTGGAAACGTGGCGGTGAAAATGACTAACGAATCTGATTTGTCGGCAACAAAGGAAGATGAACCATTTTTTGTAGCAGATGTTATCCTAGGCGGCTACTGCAAGATCATCAACGCTAACAAGCTTGAGGGAGTGACGATCCACTCACGATAGCTTAAACCCTATAGTACCTAGAAATGTTGTGCTACTCTTCCTCTCCAAGCGAACTCTGTAATGGTTCCTCCAGCATTCCTCCAACAATTTCCATTTCCTTGCTATTTTTTTAATTCCTTCAAAAAATGATTGCAATACTTGCATTCATAATTATTAGAGTTTCAATTTCTCAATTAATCAACGCATTATTTTCTTTTAGAAATTTTTACTCCTGAGCATGGAACAAAGATCTAGGTTCAACCCAAGTCATCATTACCCACTAGATTAAACCAGAGAACCCTAAAAGGAAAACACTTCACACCTTTCAGGAAAGTTGGAGGAATAGAATGCCTGCAAAGGAAAAAGGAAAGCATCTTGAAAATTTTGTCCCAGCTTACATCAGGAGAGCACAGACGAGCGTACACCAGGAGGGCGCGTATAGGTCCGTGGTATTTCATTATGGAATTACTTCTCTTATCACAGGGATCACATACAATCATATGAAGGAACAACCACTGTGATGCATTCTTAATAAAGGATTTATCTGCAAAATAAGAAACTTGTTCAAACAAGTAAGGAGAAATAAGAAAACCTTGAACTCTGCCGCCACTGAGTACAAGAAGAAAAGTGTTCACAAGATCACGGGAAAATACTCAGAAAAAAAAAAGAGGAAATAACTGGGAGATTTAGTCATCAAGAAGGTCGGCTGTGTTTCCTCCACCATTGGGATCCTCCTCAACGTCATCATGATCCTCTACTGATTATTCCTTCGGGTCTTCCTCAGCTTCCACTTCGCGTATTTCTGCGGCAACGTTCTCCACAACATCCTCAGTAGGGGAAGCTTCCATATCTTCCTCAAGAACCGCCGCAACATTGGAGATTGTGTTGACAGCTTTTGGAGGCTCAGACTCGTCCGCGTCAGAATCAAGAATAATCACACCATCGCGGATCGGATAATCACACATATCTACCCTTAGAGGACGTTCATGTTCGACCCTTCACCTTTTCATCCATGTAGCAAATCTCTCAGCTCTCGCGCTTATTGGTGGTTGCGACGCTTCCTCAAGCCTCCATTTTTCCTCCCTGTCAATTAAAGTCAGAAGATCACGAACGCGTTCTCGAGCGACACGCAGGTATAGGATTTGCATGCCCCATATGGCGTGATCATCCTCGTGAAGCATAACATCAATTTTAGCGACCGCCTCCTCGAATGGACCATCAGTTTAAGGTTTGTTCACTTCTAAGCTTCTTTCAGGAGAGATACCAGAGCAGTCCTTGTCAGCCGCCTCCATTTTGCAAAAAGGGTCTATGATTATGTTAACAAAAAAAAAATCATCACCAAGAAGATCAAGTCATGCAATGGATGTGGAGCAATACCTGAAAAAAGAAAGAAACAATTCTGAGATGGGAGGGGACTCAACGACTTCTTTTTATTTCACGAGTTAACAAGATCCCAGAGAAAATAGGAGTCTTCACTTACCATCTGCAAAGGCTACAAATGTGGGATAACAATCAGCGGATGTTTATCGAATATTTGAAGGCAACTGAGGTGCAATGGAAGGAAACGCATCCAAGTCCAAGAAACATGCCAAATTCTATCCTGGGGACTTGATTATGATTGGCCAATGAGAGAATACGAGCACATAGCGGGCCCATGTTCGAATGAAGCAGGAAAGGCCGGTATTAGCTTCAAACAAAGCCGGTATTAGGCCACATCACAAACGAGGTAGGTATTGGGCCACGTCAGCAAGCAAGGCCGGTCGAGGTCACGAAGCCGGTGTTGGTCGAAGTCACAAGGCTATATAAGGTCGATGTTCGACCAGGCGCACGATAGGACCCACGTTCAATCAAGCACGTATGGAGGGTCAGTATTCATTCATGTGTGTCATAAGCACGATTTTTTATTTATGCATGGAAATCGTTTCTACGAAATTCAAGCCAAGAGATTTTCAAGCTATAACCTAAAAGCTAGGTTTTACATGAAACAATTAAAAAAAACGTGAAAGCACTTACCTTGTCTGTGGACGTGGTCGGTGGCGGCAAGCTCGGTAAATGCGGTGGACGTGGTCGTTAGCGGCGACTTGAGCGGCGGAAAGAGAGCTGACGAACGGGAGAAGAATAAAAAAAGGGGGGTTGGTCCCCTTATATAGACAAGCAATTTGGAAATCCTTATGGGAAAAGGATTCCTCTTTTGTTTCAAACACCCAAAGAAGAAAGCCGGTCCTACTCAGGATTCCATGCTTGCAACGGCGTGTTCACATGAGCAATCGATAGCAAACGAGCAAAGATTTCCGGGTAAGCTCATTTCATCTCGTTTTTCTCCCATTTATTCGTCACCATCTTATACCTACCCCACAATAGTGTAACCATTATGTGCTAGGCAGGGGACTTAATGTTGATGGTGGATTTTAGTTCAGTTATAAAGTTGTAAAACTAAATTTTATACAGCCGTCGTGCAAAGGATAAGGATATTTGATAAGTGATGAATATTTCTTCGCTTTATTAATTCATCTAGAATGGAGCATGTAGCAAAAAACCCCAAGTATTCTGTGAATTTTAGCATTACCAATTAATGCATGAAACGCCTTGTATTTCCTATGTAGTTCTCAGCAGAATTCTCATTGTTGGTGCGTCATGATGAATGATTTTTACTCTCAGCAGAGTAGCATGAATATCCACGTACCAACAGTGAGGCATGGACGAAGTACCCGTATAGGCTACAACATTCTCTAACAAAGAGAATCATCTCTCGGAGTGTTATACTAGCCCGATTGAGCATCCGGACTGTCCATATCAGTCTCAGAAATGACCATCCAACTTCACTGGCATGATTAGATGGACCAGATCGAATCCATATCCCCCAAGCAGGTATGGAGTATTCACCACCGACCCAATGCAGGTCCCGCATGGTCGGACTCCCTAAGAGGGAAGCATGGCTTACCAGTTCGTCCAGTCAAAACAGCATGGACGTGAAATCCTAAACTAGGGTTACGATACATTACATGCGTCGCAAATCAGTCACAACCATCCATCTTCGCAAACATAGATGGAGGGTGTAGATGTATATTCAAAGGTCCCAGAGCATATCAATACAAACATCGTCGACCTGCCTACATACCTGACCGATTGGTCAATACCAACTATGCTTGGTCGTCATAATTCGTGCGCCCAAATAAGGCGTGACGAGCGGACGGCAAAACCCCAATTGGGGTTTGCGGCATCATCCATGTGTTGCAAATAAATCACGAGCGTCCATCTTCTCCTGCTCGGATGAAGGTTCCAGGAATAGGCTAAGCAGGTATGAAAGTATCAACATGATCACTGCGGGCCCACCTATCTCCACACTCGATCGGCCAAGACCAAACTTGGATGTACACCTCGGTTCGTACGCCCGAAAAAAGTGTGGTCACACTTCCAAATTATAAATTGATCTCGACCAATGAACTTCGCCGGACAAATTGAGTGGCTTAGATCACGTTTCCATGAGGCGGTATAGGCGTGAACACCAGCCTACCACCTACATGCCGAACCAATCGTCCAAGACTGACCAAGCTTGGTCATCTTGAAATGTGCACCCAAAGTCGATATGACGCACGGCTTTTGCAGCATCAGATCTCTGTCGAAGATTGATCTCGACCACTCAACTTCGCCGGATAAATTGAGTGGCCCATATCAAACTTTCATGAGACAATGAGGTATAGGCGCCTACACCGTTATGTCTTCTACACACATGCACGATTGGCCCTGACAAAATTGTATTCCAAGCTTGGATTCGACCAAGCTGAAGAGTGATGCATGCACACCTCTTCAAAAAATCCTAATTCCACAAACGGTCGCAGATGAGTGTCTCAAAGATCATCTTGTCCTTTCAACTTCACCTGCTTGGTTATACAACCCTGGTCAAGAGTTAATTATTCAATGGGGTGTCATGATGATTGTTATCCGCCACTTTACCACACCATGTGGTCGGCCAAGGGAGGGCTTGCTAGCGCAGCCTCCAAACCATCACATGAAGTAGGTAGGGCATGATGCTCAACAACGATGCTTCATACCTGCTGAATACATTCGATGCATAACCTAGTATCACATGCTACCTTTTGTGGGTCCCACGATCCACACACTCGAGACATCAATCATGTCACAAACTGGGGGATACATACGGGGGGATTGGTCTGGCGGTTTACAGCGTGCAGCGCGCCATCACAAGAACATGTCAGGAAGACATGTATGGTTAGTGATTATGGGAAAAGTGGGCAAGACTGATCGTGTGATGCTAACACATCACTCCACTTCCTCCACTTCCCATGAGAGACGTGAATAAGGCTCAAATGACTTGTATAAATAGGTTATCCTTCCTATTTCCAATACAGGAGGTAACAGAGAAACCAAGTGTTAATACAAAACGTATTCAAACACTCAGAGCCTGCTTGCATTAATCGTAAGCCTGCTCAACTTTCTGTTACAAGTCATAAGCAGCCTACAACTTCACAATCTCAATACCTTCTTCGCTTCCCTCCCTAAGATCAACCCCATCTCCTTCACTTTGTGACAGAAACAAGTCTGGAATGGCCATTTCTTGGTTTAGTCCAGAATTGTATAGATTGATCTCTCGAATCAAAAGCACTCCCGTGCAGTGCATTTGTTTAAGGTTTAAACTCATTTCTCATCCATACACCCCAAAATTACCAAAACCGGCTGAGATAGTTTTCACCCATAAACAATTCCTTAATAGCGAAAGGAGAATCCCATGCCACAATACATTGAGAATCTTTTAAATATGTGTTTAGTTTTTATATGCTTTTAATTTCCAGCAGTTAAATGCATATCTTTAGAAAATAAAATTAGTAATGTGCATTTACTAATTGGATATTTTCTACTGAGATTCCGTTCAATATTTGGACAGATCATATCCAGGAATTATGAAAACCGATTTGAATTTATTGCATATCTTTGAGAATATTCGATTTTGGAAATTCCTTGGTGTCCAAACTTCCTTGGTCTATAAATATTGAAGTTTGCATTTCAAGCAAACCAATCCTCAGATCCAGCAATACTACCTAGTTGTGTTGTTACTAGTGTAGCCGTCTATTCGGAGAGAAAGGTACCCTAATTAGGCGAAATCTCTTACGACCGCTCGTTTTAAAGACTTCTTTGGGATTGGGAAGCTCTACGAGTACCGTTGGTGGGAAACTAGATAATTGCAGTTTATTATTAGTTTTCGATTGATTTGATTGACTAACGGTTGTTGAACTTTGATTGCACCTAGTTTGTTTATACTTGAGAATCTTCTCTTCTGTTATAAGATTCACTCAAACTAGATCGAAGTATCGATGGGGATCTTTAGAATTATTTGTAGATCTAAATATATCTCGTGATAATCCATTGTTAACAGACTCCATTCTGTGTGTGATTGATCACAAGAGATTCAATTTGTTTGTGTGCAGGTGCTTATTGAAGATCTAAGAATATTTGAAGACAAATAAGATTTCTTATTTGAGTTCATAATCTTTGGTATGCACAAAACTTGATCGGCTGGGGATCCAACTATAATCGGTTTATCTTTGTGATAACCTTGATTGATTAGTTGAGTAGATCGGAATCAATACAATTCTTTGTGATTCAAAGTATTGATTGCATAATCTAGACAATTACTTTGGTAGTTGTTTAATAGATAGATCTAAGAACTTGACAAAGGAGTTTATCGGGATAAATGGAAGAGCCTTTTGTCAAACTCATATCACTTTGTTTGAAAAGAGTTGCTACCAAACAAATTTGTTGTTCCTTTACTGTTTGGAATACGAACCAAAGGATTGTTCCAAGTACGTGACTTATTACAAGTTGGAGGCGCAGGGATTCTGAGGGAACTACGTGAACTATAGGTTTAGTTGCTTGGTCTCAACTATACGAAGTTGGTTTATATTTTGTATAACGGCTTAATTCTGAGAGTATTCAATTTTGGACTAGGTACCGGGGTTTTTCTGCATTTATAGTTTCCTTATTAACGAAATCTTATTGTGTATTTTACTTTTCTATTTTCGCAATTATAATTATTTTATTATAATTAGAAGTAAAATACACAAACGTTAATTCTTATTTACTTGATAGCAATCCTATTGTGTTTGGTTAAGTCCGAACCTATTATCAAGTAAACATACTTCGTTGTTGTATTGTCTCGATCTTGTATCCACATTCAATCACGCAAGTTATCTTGTTGTCGAATTGTATCGATCTCGTATTCATAGACGATCACACGAAGTGTGAACCGATTAGTTGTATTGTCTCGACTTAGTCAATAGAAAATCACTTTCAGAGAAATGACTTATAGGTGGAAAAGTTTTAGATTATGGTATATTTGGGTACCCTCATCTTTTCAATTGGTATCATAGCAGGAAAACATGAAAAGATCTAACAATTTGTGTTTGATGCGATCCAACCTATAAGACATGAGTCAAAGTAAAGTTAAGCGAGAGCGAAAACTAAAGAAAGACTCAGTTAACGTATCACAAGACATTGGAAGTTTTGATTTTAAGAAATATTTAAAAGGGGCTTCTTCATCAAGTTATACTTGCTCTTCTGAGAATAAATCTGAAGGTTCTCTAGATGATATTAATTTAAGCTATGTATTCGCAGTGAATGATTTTAGACTCTGAAAATTCTCTTTTTGATGACGAGAATTGTTTGAGTTCTATGCTTGATATTTCTGATGAAAGATCAAGTGTAAAAACATCTGAACTAAAGGAATTGAGCAAATATTTTCTTATTTGTTTTAATGAACTTCTTTCAGCACTTGGAAGAGAACGAGATTTAACTTTAAAGTTTGAGAATCTCAATGAAGAGCATAACTTGCTGAAAGAAAAATTCTCACAACAAATACAAAGTCTTAAAGACAAAGTATGTGTTAGTATTTCTCAAACAGAATTATTTAAGAAAGATCGTGATATGGCTCTTGAAAAAGTACATTTGTTGGAAGAGAAACTTGTTGAATCTGATGCAAGGATTAACTCTCAACAAAAGAATTTTGAAGAGAAAGAAGGTGAATATCCTTCACAAGAAAAATGCCTTAAGGCTAATCTAGCTAGTGCTCTTGATAAATTCAAGATATTGGAAGAAGAAAATTTGGACCTTAAAAAGTTCAATGCTAGCTCAAACAATTTAACCTCAATGTTAGAAGCAAGTAGAAATCATCGTGATACACGAGGATTGGGCTATAAGGGAATAAATGCTTCAAATATTAGCAAAGATGTAAAATTTGTTGCTAAAAATTCTTCTAAACCAGAGGCTTACACTGATGTAAAAAAATGCTTTATTTCTTGTAAAGAAGTAAAACCAGTCAAGCATAAGAATCATGTTCAACCATACTCCTCAAGCACGACAACCAATGGAGGCACTTCTGCTAATATTAAGAAAGCAACAATGTTGAACAGAGATAAGAAGAAAAATAAAAATCGTCGATCTCCAAGGAAAGTGGATCCACAAAAATGTAACATTAAAAATCATACTCCTTATGTTACTAAGTATTGTTATTATTGTTGTAATAAAGGGCACTTGCAATGGGGATGCAAAGTTTGTAAGATGGAAGATGCACTTTCTTTTGTATCAAACAAATTGGGTAAGTTTGTGTTGGATATTTTCGTCAAACCCTTGAATGCAGTCATTTAGGCAGAGTGCGAGTCGCTGTCTCGCGGAAATTTTTCCGTTGAAGGGTTTTTATTATAGTTAGAAAACCTAAACAGACATACCGTTTCATCAATGGACGCATTGATGGAAGAGACACTCTGAAAAGACTTCTGCAACGATGAAAAGTCATCTCCAAAGGGTGTGATTTCCTCTTTAAATAGGAGGCTTGTTTTCCATTCAAAAAAACATCTCTCAATTTTCTCTGTTTTCTTTCTAACAAGCATCATCAGTTTGAAAACCAATGTGTTCTTGGTTGGATCAAGGTTGTACAAGCTTTGAATCCAACATCCGTTGTGGGGCTTCAAGTATCCTGACGGCGATATTCTTTGACATGTTTGTACACTTCTTCCCAATTGGGAAAGGGTCGAATAATTTTCGAAAATAATCTTTCACAAGAGCCTTGAACCCTAAATATAACGTTCTTTTCTTCACCCTGTTTAAAGTCTATTTTCCAACAGTTTGCTCCTCGAAAGAACTCAGATTACTATTGTCCTAAGTTTAGGCAAGAAAATTATTATAATGATAGTTCAAATTTTGCCTATCGCTCGACAGGGTAATCTTACAAAAGACCTGAATATAGAAAAAGATATGACTTTGTAAATACAAAGACAAGATCTGATGTTCCAAATTAGAGAAAGGTTGTTTCGCAAAATATCCAAAAGGACAATGATCCTAATGGTATGAAGGATAAAGCCGCTCCTACGAAACCCATCTCTAAATGGGTCCCAATGTACCCCATATCCAAGAAGGGATCAAAAGTTAGTCACAAGAATGACTCTCAGTTGTTAATTGTTGGTAACAATAATTATAAGAGTTTTCTTGAAAGACTAAAGAAAGACATCATGTCTGAAATCTCTTGTACTAGTAAACGTTGTGATAATGACACTCTTCATCACAAGTCAAAGAAGAAAAACAAGAGATATAACAAGAGAAAACAAACCAAGCAAGAGGTCAAGAATGATGATTCTGTCTTATTCACTCGTGATGAACAAGACAAGGATCAACTCAACACAACCTAGTTGTGTTGAATTGTGCATGCTCACTTTGTGCTCAATCTTATGAAGAGTGAGGAAGCATGTCAAACTGAGCACATGATCTTTCGGTTATTATATGACTTATTAACATCTTTTGGGAGATTTATTTTCTTCTATACTCATACTTTCCCTATCTATATTTGAGATTTTGATAGAAACGGTAATTTTGAGTTTATGATGTTGATATCTACTGATCATATATGCGTAGCTCTTGTTTTTACAGTTAAAACGAGCAAACAATCACTGAATTCGGACATCGTATGCAAAATTTATGTCAAAAACAATTTATTGTTGTGATACATCACAATTAACTCTTGTAACCGATCCTAGTAACCGGTCCTAGTGACTACTAGTGATTTTGTAACCTATCCTAGTGATAGGTCCATACGAAGGAATATAAAACTGTTTTTCCCATAACTTATTTGTCCGAACTCGGAATGACCTCATTCTTTTTGCGTTGGTTTTGCAATTAAATTACCTACAAGATAGAGGTAATTGCAATACTTGATTTTTTGTTGAATATTTATGGTGTATTGCATTTGTGTTATGGGATGTTTGATTTCGGTTTTCATAACCTTAATATTCGATCTCATATTGTGTGAACCCTTATGGTTTGGATGACTTTTTGATTTAGAAGGATTGAGTTCTAGCCCATGTTAGTAGGCAGGCTTTATCAAATGATCATAAGGGGTTCTGATTGAAACTAATATGTGAAAAAGTCACAATATGTTGAATCGTTTTTGGTTTAGCATAAAAGCATATGTGTTTTGGGGTTTCAACTTTTGCATCGCATTAGTTAAAACGATTTCAAGCTTTCTATGGTAAAGGTTGGTATTTGTTGTTGTTCTTTTATCTTGAAAGAGGATGAAAACACAGTGATATTCATCCCTAGAAAGATGCAAATAAAAAATAGAAGAGGGTGCAGAATTTGAGGAACGAATTTGTTAGTTAATCATTTTCCTGTTTAAGAAAAGCATGATTTTATTGCATATATTTATTGCTTTTGCTTAAAAAAAATTTGGTACAATTGATGTTTATTCCATTATTTGTGCATGGATGTGTGTGTGATTCAATTGTTTTCGGTTAAGAAAATTTATTTTTATCTTGCTTTATGGTTTGGTATCAATTGTTTAGGCTTACGAAATTACGGTGCAATTGCAGTACTATAATGTCTATGTTTGTTTCAATTGCTTCCGGTTGAGGTAAATAATTATGCAAGTTGATTTTTTTGGTTTGTATAAATTGTTTATGGATTAACAAAAGGGTTTTCGGGATCAATTGTTTAGTCCAATTCGATTCCAGATAAGAGAAACTGAGTTAATTATGATCTTAGTTAGAATTATCAAAGTGGAGGTTTTGGTTATTCAAGTCTAATCGAATACCTTAACACGAAATTCTAATTAACTAACCTAGTACTTGTCTTGTTTAAAAGTGAAAGGTCTAGTTTATTATTTGAACAATTAGAACCTGGTGAGAAAAATAGAGTTAATTTTGATCTTTTATTTTGGTCTTATCGAACAAACGATTTTATCTGTACAGTCGGTTTAGAAAAAGAACTAAGGTGCTTAGTCAATTTTTGATTTGCTAAACTATTAGGGAAAATTTCTTTTGGAAATTGTTTCCTTGGTAACATATCAAAACAAAATTACTTTGTAGTTTTGGTTTTGATATTGGTTATCTAAAATGGTGTGTAGAACCCTCATGCTTAATCTTATAGTTTTTGCAAGTCTTTTAGATTTGTAAGATCCTTTCGGTTTGTCTTTTATTTGCTCGTAACTTTGTCATTTTGTGACAAAAAGGGGGAGGAATATATGGATTAAACAAGTGATTTGGTATCACTAAGGAAAGGACAATGGTGCTTAAACGTTATATCTAACGAAAGAGTAAAGCATAGACTAAGTGGGAGTACCATATCATATTGATACTTGTGGCTATCTTAAATACATAGGGAATAACAAAGACGTGCGGATTGAAAATATACCTATCTTACCTTTAGGGGGAGTATTATCTTTGTTATTATAATGTCAACAACGGCATTTATGGATTGAATGTATACAGGTTATTGTGATGTTACAACTTGGAATTAAGCATATGTGTAATGAATTCTTGTAATTTGTTACTCCATATGATGTAATATTTTTGTCACTAAAATTGACAAAGGGGGAGATTGTTAGAGCATAGCTCGGTTGAACCCACCAAGTGTTGGTATGTCAAGTTTGGTTGTCATATTTTAGTGAATCAAAACTCATTTAAAGAGTCGCTTGATTACTTACTAGAGTCAACTTCGTATAGGTTAGATAGAAAGTTACTAGGATTGTAGGTACTGAATATTGCAAGATAATAGTTCAAGAGTATTGTAATAAATAAAGGAGGAAAGAGTTATAAAATGATACGATGATAGAAGTAGTGCGAAGAAATATGATGTTTTGCGAGGATGAAATAATTTTGCGAGGATGAATTGCGATACTTCGCAATTCATATACAGCTGTATAAGTTTTACTATAAATAGGAGTTCAAATGTAAAATTCGGGAGGTTCTTTTAATGAGTGTATGAAATTATCTTAGGAGAGAGAATAGAAAAATTTGTAACTATTCTAGTTCCATTTTGATAATTCTATGTAATCAACTAAGAAAATTAATAAGAAAGTTATCATTCACCATCAAGAACTTCTTGAGTTTTTACTAATTCTATTGAGGGTGTAGTTGTAGATTATTCTGCAACTACATAATTGGCGCTAGAAACAGGGATTTGAAGAATTCTTGTACCAGAAAAATGACAAGAAGAAGAAACACATCAGAACCATTAACTGAAGTAAGAAGAAGTGTAAGACTCGCAGGAGGATAAGCAAATACAACAGGAGAACCTAGTAGGAGAAGGAGTAATCGAAGAAATCAAGCTCAACAAATAATAGATCATGATCGAGTGAGTATACACACTTGGAGAACTGATACACCAGAAGAAGAAGATAGAGAACCACAAATCATATAAAATGGGAGGTTGATGGGAGGAACAATTCTTGAAAGATAAAGGGAGATGTTAGAAACATTGAGACAAGGAATCCAAAAAGAACGAATGATCGAAGCTGAAGAACGTGCCAATTTAACAAGACAAAATCAAGAATTGAAGATGGAAAATGAGATGCTACAAAGAAGGAAATCTCAAAGTGTTGCAAGATCAAATGTTAGAACATAAAGAGGAGGACAAAATTCACCGATAATCAATAATGAAAATAATATGCAAGAACAAGCGCAGAATCAAGGTGAAAGAAATCAAGAGAATTGTTTCATTTTAATACCAAACCACGAACAAAACTTGGAGAATTTACGAACAAGGCCAAATAATAGAGAAAACAATCAGAATCGAGAGGAAGAACATCAACTTATGGAAGAAACTGAGAGACAACAAGCAGTACATCAAAACAATCACGAGAATGGAGTAAGAAGATATGAAGAGACTCGTAACAAACAAAATGTTGAGTATGAAAGAATTAAGAGAAAAATTGTAAATCAACAAACAGAAGTGGAGAGGAATGAACCAAACTCTCTAATCAGAGTACAAGCAAATCAAGAAGAAATAAATCACAGAAGGAGGAGAAATGAAGAAGAAGAAATTCGATATTCGCATGAGAAGAATGAGAAGAATAGAAAGGGAAGAACAAGAATTCCAAGATGCTCTCATGACTGAACAATTATGATAATTTAGAAAGAAGATATTTGCAAAATTATGCAAATGAAAACATTAATGAAGAATATGATAGAATGCGAAGGATCGCAAGGGAGGAAGCGCAAGAACGTAGAAGAAGAGAATTTGCATTAAAAAGACCAATGGATGAGAATTCTGAGGCAAATGCACGGATCTTTCGAGAATTAGCAGAAATGAGAGGGATGATAAACAATAGAAGATAAGGAGATAGAAGGCAATTAGATGAAGCAATAGAAGAAGCTGCGAGGACTCCATTTGATAGAGAAGTACAATTGGGAGGAATTCCACCAAAATGCAATTTGCCCACACTTACCAGTATCTTTGATGGGACTTCATGTGCTATTCAACACATTAAAGCATACATAAGATGCATGTTACAATGGGAGAATCATGATCTTGTGTTATGCAAGTACTTCGCATCGAGTTTAACGGGGAGGCTTTAAAGTGGTTGAAGGACTCCCTAAGAACACTATTACGTCATTCAGTCATTTGCAAGCAACTTTCCTTGGAGCATATATCACAAATCACTCTTCACGGCTTGGTATTGAAGATGTATTTGGTTTAAAACAAAGAGTGGGTGAAAGTTTGAAGCATTTGGTAAGACGATGGAAGACTATGTGCAAGTGATATGGCGGGGCGCGTGGATGAGAGATACTTGATTCTGTCCTTCATAAATGCGATGTTCGCAAATGAACAATTATATGTTCAAATCTTGAAGAAAGAATTCCATAATGATGACGAGTTACGAGAATTGCAAGAAGAATACATTACACTAGAGGAAAAGCAAAACAGGTATGGAATCATATCCAAAGTAGCAAACACTAGCAATCAAGATGGAGGAGCAAATTTACTTCCCAAAATAATCAATGTAGTAGCAGGTACTTCGCAAACATCCTCACAAACTTCTTCGCAAATTTCGGAAGAGAAGAAAATCAATGATAGCTTGACCAAAAATGGTAGCAATGGGTAGTAGAGATCAAGAAGAGTATGATAGAGAGAGGAATTTCTATAATCGAATAGGAAATAACCAAATTCCAAGATTAGATCAACAACAAGAAAATTATGGGGGACAAAGGCAAAATTATTTTGGACAAGGGAACCAAAGACAAAATTATAACAACGGTCAAGGAGGTCAAAGAATGGTAAGGGAAGAGATAAAGTTGCCACCTTTGAATACAAGTGTAGAAAAGATATGGCAAGAAATTATCCTGGTAGAGCATATACCAACTCCATGGAACATGGGAAAGGAACCACCAATGGGTCCAAGAAGTCATGAATTTTGTTCATATCATCATTTTCATGGACATTCTACAAATAATTGCCATAATATCAAGAGGATAATCTTTCGAATGATTGATCAAGGAAAACTAAATCAATTTTTACTTAAGCAGACATAGTCGCAACAATTACCACAGGCTCCAGCCATAACTCACAGGGAGAACACAGCAAAAGAAAAGGGAGAAGAAATCCTACATATAGAAGTGGGATCAAAAGAAAGGAATGTTTTACAGTAATTCCATTGTTCATTCATATAAAACCATAGAGGATTTTCATGATAATGTGTTAAGCAGGGTATATGCGAGGGATGGTGAAGGAAAGGAAGTAATGAACATCGCAAAAATTTCACGACTTGAAGATTGGCAGAAACGTGAAATTTCTTTTGAAGCCACTGAAATTCTAGAAGGTTGTGAAGCACATGATAATCCATTGGTAGTAAGATTAGTAATCTACATGAATATGGAAGAAAACGAAGATGATATGGAGGAAGAATCAATTGGTCTTAATAGGATTTTGATTGATACGGGAAGTTCTGTCAATATCCTCTTTTATTCTTCTTACAAAACTATGGGGGGGGGGGAAAGATGCAGATTTAATACCTTCTACTTACAGAATTTATGGTTTTAATGGAACTGCTAACAAGACCAAAGGAGAAGTGAGCATGCGAATTCCATTAAGTGGAATGCGAACTGAAATTCTATTCTGCGTTGTTGATGTCGAATCACCATATAATGCTTTGATAGGAATACCATGGCTTCATGGAATTCTAGGCGTAGCTTCCACTCTACATCAGTGCATAAAGTTTCCTCATATGAAGGGTATTGGAATTATCAAGGGTGATTGGTGAGGGAAAAAAATGTTACGATACGAAGTAGAAGTTTGCGAAGGAAAAACTGCGAGAAGGAAAATTGGAGAAAAAGAGCAAAGGCTGTGAAAAGAAGTGAAAATTTAATGGCGGAGGATTAAGGCAAAAGAGAATAAAATTACGATGATAATCATACAAGAAATTTACGATAATAATAAGGGGTTGTGATTTGCGAAGAAAGAAGAAGGAAAATAATAAAACAAGAAGGTAATCAGTATGTTTGCTCGTGGAAATGAGGTATGTTGCAAAACAAATTTTTTTATTTCGTGATAAATTTTACGAATATTGTTTGCTCGCAGGAAATTGGGAAAAGTTACGAATTTCAAAATTTATATTGCGATTAAACTTTCATTAATTTGCGAATAAAAGACCGCAATCTGTGATCAGCCTCCAAAAAAGAAAGAGAGCCGCAGAAAATTTTATACAGGCAAACCTTTGTGACGTACACCCTAGTTCGCGAAGATATATTTCGTAAGAGGCAAAGTCCTAAAGTACGTCATTTAAGGGGGTACCTATAAACGTGGGTAAGGGTAACCGGAACACCACCAAGGGCCCTTAGTACATGGTAAAAATTTAGGGGTACAACCCAATAATGGGGTACCTATCCGGGTTAGACACCTTGGATTCTCACCTAATCTAGCGACATTACGCAATATAAAATGCGGTGTAAGAGGATTTAGGTTGGGCGACTAAGGCATACTGTCTTTCCCAAGAAGTGCATAAAATGATCAAGGCGCCGAGGTACACGGTTGAGTCAAGAGTGCCGGGTGAGGTTGAACCACATCTGTCATTTTTGACAAGTCTTGGCAAATGATGCACTTGGCCCAAAGATACCCCATAGGGTGAAACCTCGTAACTATAAGCCCTATAGGCAAAAAGGATAAGAGGTTGCGATCAAAAGATGGTTGTTGGCAGAACCGGATGGGAAGAGCTAACCTTGTATGGTCGATGTACGCTTCCTTGAAGGGGAAACCAGGGGGGAAGATAAAGGGAAGCACCCTCCATTAGGGAGCTGATACGTGCTATAAGACGCAAATGTCACGAGGCTTCTTGTTTGCGAAAACATAAAGGCTTGTCATATTTGTGCAACAAATGAAGTTCTGCGAGCATTAAAAAAAAAAAAAAAAAAAAAAAAAAAAAGAGAAGGAAAACATACAAAAAGAACTCGCAGAATGAAACAAAGAAGTTAAGATGAGATCAATGGGTTATTACATGAAAGTGTAAAAACGTCCTGCGATTTCATCGCAAGACGATAATGTCACGAGGTTGTATGTTCGCAAGAATGTTCAGACTTGTCATATTATCGCAAATACAAAAATTTACTACAAAAGAGGTGGCAAAATAAGACCTTTACTTAGGAAGGCATGATAAGACCACAGAAATTAATGAAATTCATTACATCAAAACCATTGAAGAAATTATACAAGAATATACATTATGAAGATCTGAAAAGAAGACAACTTCGTCGATATCATTGAAGAGATTTTACAAGAATATACATCATGAAGTTTTGAAGAGAAGACAGCTTCGTCAATACCATTGAAGAATTTTTACAAGAAGTCCTATCAAAGAAGATAACATCATTAAAGAATTTTCACGAAGACTTAACAAAAGATGCAATTTTGATAGCAATCAAATACAGATAAGTTCATATTCGTAAAATTTTACGAGAATTAAATACTTCTTATACTTCTCCATATATTGAATATTTCTCCACAAATTCAATACTATTTATACTTCTTCAAAAATATATCATATTTATTATACTTCTTCAACGGATATTTAATTTTGCGAAGGTTAAGTACTTATTATACTTCTTCATACAATGAGTAATAATTCTTATACTTCTTCATATATTGGGCAATTCTTCATAAATTGAATGCTGCTAATACTTCTTCAAAGATATTTTATACTTTTTATACTTCTTAAGGGTATTTCATATTTCGTATACTTCATACTTCCTATACTTCAAGGGGAGATTTATTATTTACTTCGCAACATTCCGCAAAAGGCAAAAGGCTTATATTTCTTATACTTCGAAGGGAGGATTTTTTATTCATAATCACAATAATAAGAAACTTCGTAAGATACATTGAGAAGGATATTCTAATACTTCCAGCGATAGTTGATCATTTGAAGAGCAATAATAAGGGGAAAGGGAATACTAAGCTAAGTCTTTAAGATATATTATTTCTCTCCACATGATCAAGTTATGCGAATAAGGGAAACAATCAATCAAAGAAAGATTAATTCAAATTAAGCTTTGAAAAAGAAATTGTTGGATTGATTAAAAGTGCAATCAAAAAGAAAGTGTTGTATTGAAAAGAAACAGAACAGACATACAAAAAAGAGTGAAGTTATAGAAAAGATATACAAAAAAGAGTGAAGTTATTTTTCAGGTGATCTATTCCCATCAAAATGATCTTCTTCTTCAACTTCACTATCATCTTCAACTTCACTATCAAAGATTTCGGATATGGAGTATCTTGAGAATTTCTTCAGAAAGGAGCGTATGGTACTTCTTGAGAGGAATTTCATTATCTTCGCAAATCTTGCGAGTCATCTTAGCTCGAAAACGCTTGACATATAAACTATGGTTATGATGGGAAATTAGAAGCTGAGATCTCAAATCAGAAATTTTCTTATTACGATTAGCAAGGATAGTTTCCAGATCGTTATTCATCTTCGCATAATTTTCTGCAGCAAGGAGAGAAATTAAGGAAAGGAATTTGTTAGCAAATTACGAAGGAAAAGTAATCAAAATAATTACCATCGCAAAGAATTTACCTTCTAATTTCTTCTTATCATTACGAAGAGAAGAATTTTCAAGCTTTAATTGATTATTCTCCTCAAGAAGAGAAGAATTATCAATTGCGATGCTCGCAGATTGTGAATTATCTTCGTGACGGGATATTAATTCTGCGTTATCAATACTTAAATCGTCTACTTTCTGACGGAGATTTGAATTTTCAACCTCTAACTTCTTACAACGATTCAAAGTTTTCTTTTCAGCAATAGAATGACGTCTTTCCCAATCGGAAGCATTTGCACAACTAACTCTTCCAACCTAAACAAGAAAAAGGGGTTAGAAATCAACAAAATAAGGGAAATAAACAAGGAATAGAGAAGAAACTTACCATGCTACCTAAAGCATATAATGAAGCGGGAGATACGAATCTTGAAATGCCTTTGAGGGAGTTATTATCAATTACAGTAGGAACTTTACAAGCCTTCGCAATAAGTTTGCGAGCTTTCATTTGTAGGAGAATTTCCTAATCCACGAGAAGAATGGATGAAAGCCTCAGATATGCTAACCATTGCTGAGGCAAAAGTTTCTGGGATACTGAAATCTTCATTTTCACCTTCATCAACATCATTATCATCCTCTCATTCGTCAGAAAGGGTATCGGAATTAGAACTAAAGTCTTTCTCAGGAAATTTATCATCTTCATCACCAAGATCTTCCTAAATATTCTCATTAGAATAGATTACATTGGAATGAGTCTTGGATGAGAGTTTCTTCTTTTTCCTCCTCTCGTAAACAACATCTTGAAGTTTCCTTTTCCATTTGCGAAGAGCATCGTCTTGACTACCAGAAGCTTGGGTAACCTTCGCGAACGAAGAGTTTGTTGTCTCATGATAAACCTTTTAGAAGAAGTATAACTCTTATTTTCACTCATGACAATCTCGGAAGAAGTGGAACTGCAAATTCAAATAAGGATAAGAAACAGAGGCAACAATATATTGTTTAGAAAAATACAAGAGTGTTTCTTACCTCATTTGAAATTAAAGGGTAACAAAAAGATAAGGATATGGAAGTACATACATTTCTAAAAACCCAAGGTTGATAATGGCGGTTACGAAGGTTCGCAGGAAGTTCTACTATCCCAGAAATATAAGAACCCGATAATATTAAAGGGTATTTATACCAATCTTCATCATTAGAACGACGAGGTGTCTTATTATTTCCTGAAGCATAATCAATATCGTGCATGAGAAGATCATCTGCTGCGATATTAGCTTTACGATGAAGACGAACACCCCAACGATTATCTTCTTTCCTCGCAGGAATTAGTGTGTAATTTTTGAAGAAACCCTCAACTGTATAATTCGCAGCAACAATTTCCATATTTTCAAATCCAGGTTTCCTAAGATCAACTGAATATAAAGATTTCCCAAAAGCGGCACGATTTGTGAATTCAACTAAGAGGCGAATACAATCACCAGTCAATTGGTAAATGGCACAAGAAAAATTGGGGTAGGAAATAATTTCATAGAATAGAGGAAAGTTAACATCATAAAGAGGAAGAGGAAGACCTGCAAGGATTTGACCTCGTGAGATTAAAAATTTCTGATCATCCCAAACATAGTTGGTAAAGAGCTTTACACAAAGAGAAGATTTATTATCATAACCTTCAATCTCAGAGAGAATGAGGTCCCTATCAGCAAGTTCCGCATTAATGCATTCAATAGTTTTCTTCTTTGGTGCCATTGAATATAAGATGGAAAATAGAAAGGAAAAAAGATAAAAGAGATTGCAGAGGCAGAAGTGGTGAAGAAGATGAATAAGATAAGAGAATAAAAAGAAAAAACAAAGGATAATATTTATAAATAGAGAGAGTTTGATGAAGATAGAAACTCATTAATACGAGTAAGCGTGAACGGTTGAAAAGAACGGTTATGAAGAAACGTGTCAAAAAGGTAAGGGAAAAGTAAAAAGACGTGTTGCGAACTTGATGGGTGGTAATAACTACACTAAATTTACGAGAATAGAGATTCTTATGACATTTCTTATTCTTAGAATTGACATGAGAAGAGGCAAGATGTAGGTATTGAATATCGCAAGATAATAGTTCAAGAGTATTGTAATAAATAAAGGAGGAAAGAGTTATAAAATGATACGATGATAGAAGTAGTGCGAGGAAATATGATGTTTTGCGAGGATGAAATAATTTTGCGAGGATGAATTGCGATACTTCGCAATTCATATACAGTTGTATAAGTTTTACTATAAATAGGAGTTCAAATGTAAAATTCGGGAGGTTCTTTTAATGAGTGTATGAAATTATCTTAGGAGAGAGAATAGAAAAAGTTGTAACTATTCTAGTTCCATTTTGATAATTCTATGTAATCAACTAAGAGAATTAATAAGAAAGTTATCATTCACCATCAAGAACTTCTTGAGTTTTTACTAATTCTATTGAGGGTGTAGTTGTATATTATTCTGCAACTACAAGGATATGAGACTTACAAGTATTACGCGAAGACTTGAAGAATGTGAAGAAGTAAAGAGCTACAACAACGACATTATCCTTCCACTTAAGGTTAGTAATATTTGACATGAACTGTTTCATTCCTAACGTAAATTTCAAGTCATGCATATTGAAAACATAAGTGCGAAGCTGTGAATGATTATACTCTAGTAATACATAGTATTAAGGAATTATAATACGAAGTATAACGTCTATCTTTTGAACTTCGTATATAAGACATCGACATAATTGTATGAATGCTATTGTGATTATGTATGTGTATGGGGTGAATATTTCGTCCTAGGAAACAATATTTTACATTCGGTTAAAGGAAGTACATTCATAACCTTGTTTTGTAAATCGAAAGTGAAATCGCTAGGCTTATTGGTGTTGTTATTCATTGCAAATATTTGGATTACCAATATGTGTGTTTAGTATAACCGCTCATAACTTGTTTATGTATCTTGGTAAAACTATTCACAATGCCTAACTTTTGTATTGGTATGACTTTTATTAGTGAAACTGCTCTTAAGTAATCACCTGAGATGATATGATAGATTTATTGTAATTGGTATGTGAAAAGGCGAGGGTACCCAAACATACCTCCAGCTATTACTTTTCCTTCCTATAAGTCCTTTCTCCGAAAGTGATTTTTTATGGACTGATTTGAGACAATACAACTAATCGGTTCACACTTCGTGTGATCATCAATGGACAGGAGATCGAGATAATACAACAACGAAGTATGTTTACTTGATACAAAGGTTCAGACTTAACCAAACTCAATAGGATTCACGTATCAAGTAAATATGAATTAACGTTTGTGCAATTTACTTTAATTATAATAAAAACAATAATAATGCAGAAATATAAAGTAAATGACACAGCAAGATTTTGTTAACGAGGAAACCGAAAATGCAGAAAAACCCCGGGACCTTGTACAGAATTGAATACTCTCAGGATTAAGCCGCTATACAAAATAAACCAACTTCGTATAGTTGAGATCAAGCAACCAAACCTATAGTTCACCTAGTTCTGTCTGTATTCCCATGCCTCCAACCTGTAAAAAAGTCACGTACTTGGACCAATTCCTTTGGTTCGTATTCCAAACAGTAAAGGAACAACAAATTTGCTTGGTATCAACTCTCTTCAACTAAGTGATATATGTTGTGCAAAGGTTCCCTTGTTTATCTTAACATAAACTCCTTTGCCAGGTTCCAAGATCTATCTTATGTTCAATCACCCAAAGGGAAATCGGTAAGATTAAGCCAACAACACTCTTAATCCAAAGAATTGTGTTGATGCCGATCTTCTCAACTATTCTATCAAAATACCCAAAGGATAAATGAATTATAGTTGGATCCTCTTTTACCAAAACAATTATCATGCACACCAAAGATTATAAAACCAAGTCAGAAATCTTCTATCTCTTCTTTGTCTTTAAATCTTCTTAGATATTCAATAAACAGCTGCACACAACTACTTGAGTCTCTTATGACTAATCACACACATAACGGAGTCTGTTAATAATAGATTATCACAAGATCGTCTTTAGATCTAACAAAATTCTAAAGATCCATGTCGAAACCTTGAACTAGTTTGAGTGAATCTTATATCAGAAGAGAAGATTCTCAAGCATAAACAAACTAGGTGCAATCAAAGTTCAACCACCGTTAGTCAATCAAATCAATAAGAAAACTAAAGATAAACCGCAATATCTAGTTTCCCACCAACAGGTCGCGCTAGAGCTTCTCAATCCCAAAGAAGACTTTAAAATGAGTAGCCATAAGAAATTTCACCTAATTAGATTACTCTCCTCTCCGATAGGCAGCTTCACCAGTAACAAAGACAAAATATGAAGTCTATTGTTACGAAGGATTAGTTTGCTAGAAATGCAAACTCAAAGTATTTATAGACACGGAAGTTTGGACACCAAGAAATTTCCAAAACCGAAAATATTCTTAAGATATTTTTCATTACTACACCAAATTCGGTTTCCATAATTCTTGTGAATGCACTGTCCAAAAATATGATCGAAATCTCCTTGGAAAATATTTAATTAGTAAATGCACATTATTAATTCTTATTTTCCATATATAATTAAAAACTCTTAATTAAAAAGATTCTTAACTTATTTAAATTCGATCTTGGGATTTACTTCCTTCTTAGCCTTTAAAGAATATCTTTGAACAAAAAGAATAAGCATTAATGCATCGTGTTCAAAGTGTGTCGACATCTTACTCTTGCAAGTCCTTTTTCATACTTACTCACTTGAAACCGATTTGCCACACTTCCAAACAAGTTTAGAATTGGTTCATCTGACTTTCAAGAACTATGTGATTGATCAAGTAACACTCAATCACAAACCATGGGTTTAACGGTTCTACCAAAACAAGTTTCGGTTCTACCTCCATGTAAGTATTGTGGATAGTTACACTAGCTTACCAAAATTCGGCTGACTAGGTATTAGGATCGGTTCCCCATATATATTTGGTATCCAACTTGTATGCACTGCACATGTCCATAGGATCGGTTCCCCTTTCCCAAAAACATGTTGCACATGTTCATAGGATCGGTTCCCCTTTTTTATATAAACCTTACTGCACCTCATACAAGGATCGGTTCCCCTTGTGATGTACTACACCTCTTACTAGGATCGGTTCCCCTTTCCCAATATTTTTCAGACACTCACAAACCCGATCATACCCCAGGTGATTACTTAAGATTGGTTTCACTAATAAAAGTTATACCAATACATAATTCAGGCCTCGTGTGAATAGTTTTACCAAGAACACAAACAAGTCATGAGCGGTTATACTAATCACACATATAGGTCGTTCATAAGATTTGCAATGAAGAACAGCCCTAATAAAGCCTAGTGATTTCCTTTTCGGTTCACAACACATATCATGAACTTACTTCCTTAGAACACATGTAAACATTGTTCTCTAGGATGAAATCCTTACCGCATACCCATACATAATCACAATAGCATTCATACGATTATGTAGATGTCTTATATACAAAGTTTAATGGTTAATCAAGAAACTTCATATTGTAATCCTTAATATTATGTCTATCTTGAGTGTTCATGCTTCGCAGTTTTATGTTTTCAATATGCACGACTTGAAAGATACGTTAGGGAATGGAACAGTTCAAGTCAAATATCACTAACCTCAAGTGGAAGGATGATGTTGTGGTTGTAGCTCCGTTCTTCTTCACTTCTTCAAGTCTTCGCAATACTTGTAATGTATCACCCTAATACTTTCAAGATAACCTATACAAAGTTGACTCTTGTACATTTAAATCAAGCGACTTTTAAATGATTTTTGGTTCACTAAAATATGACAACCAAACTTGACATACCAACGCTTGGTGGGTTCAACCGAGCAATGCTCTAACAATCTCCCCCTTTTTCAATTTTAGTGACAAAACTCTTACATATATGGATAAACAAATTACAAGAATTCATTACACATACGCTTGATTCCCGAATTTCACAACACATAACATGCACACATTCAATCCTCAAAAATGCAGCAGATCCACTATAATAACAAAGCTTATACTCCCCCTAAAGGTGAGATATGTATATTTTCAATCCGCACGTCTTTGTTATCCCAATCATATGATAGGTATATTTTCAATCCCCTTAGTCTGTGCTTTTCCTCATTCGTTAGGTAAACATTCAAGCACCATTATCCTCTTCCCTAGTGACACCAATCAACATAAAATTGATACCATCATCACCTATTTACTCCATATATTTCTCTCCCTTTTTGTCACAAAAATGACAAAGAAACGAAAAAATAAAGGACAACACGAAAAGGATCTTACAAATCTCAAAATAAACTTGTAACATGTTGAGTCAAGCACGAGGGTTCCATATACCATTTTTGATAACCAATATAAAAACCGAAACTACAAGTAATTACGTTTTGATATGTTATCATGGAAATAATTGCCCGAAGCAATTTTCCCAACTAGTTTAGAAAACCAAAAATCAACTAAGAAATTTAGTTCCTTTGCTAAACCAATTGTATAAATACAACCGCTTCATTCGATAAGACCAAAACAACGATAAACTCTATTTTTCTCATCAGGTTCTAATTATCCATATAACTTAGACCTTTAAATTTTAAACAAGCCAAATACTAGGTTAGTTAACTAGCATTTCCTTGTTTAGGCTTTTGGTTGGACTTGAATAACCGAGACCTCCACTTTGATAAGTCTAGCTAGGATCAGAATTAACTTAGTTTATCTTATCCAGAATCGAATTGGACTAAACAACTCATCTCGTCAACATATTCATTCGTTAAGACATAAATAATTCATACAACCCAATAAATCAACTTGCATAATTATTCACCTTAGCCGGAAGCAATCGAAACAACAAATCAAAGTTTCACTATTGCACCGAAATTTTGTAAGCTTAAACGATTGATACCATACAAAAAGCAAAATAACAATTGTTTTACTTAACTGGAAGCAATCGAATTAACATAAACACATCAAATCTTGTCGAGCTTTGCGGATCGGTGACAAACTCGGCGAAATTTTTTCTTTTCAAATCTAGTTTCAGTGTGTATTCAATCATCTTCAGGTGAATTTGTTATTTCAATTCTTACATCTTAATGGTTTCGAGTAGTTTTTCAGGTGTTTTTAATGAATATATCATCTGAAAAACCTGATAATTCTGGAAAAATGTTTGGGGATAATATGAATACACCTATTTTTGGATCTACTTCTGGGAATGGAAATAATCAATCTGATGATGATAGTTAAAGTAAAACACCATTGTTATACATCTCCAATGAGGAAATTGATGAAAGTATTAATGAATGGAAGTTTAGTTTGATTGGTAGATTTGATTTAGTAAAACTAAAGTTTGCTTCTGCAGTAACTTCACTTAAGAATCAATGGAAACTTACTGGTAATTGTCAAATGATACCTTTGGGTAAGGGTTTTTTCATCATTAACTGGATAATGAAGTTGATATGAAATATATTTGGAATGGTTATTGGATTGTGGAAACTCAGGTCTTAAAACTAAGAGAATGGGAGACCAATTTCAATCTTGCTGCTCAGAAAATTATTACTGACTTTGTGTGGATAAATTTTCCTGGACTAAAAATGGAGTATTGGAAGGAAAAAATTATCATGGATTTGGGTGAAAGATTTGGAAGAGCTATCAAGGTGGATGAAATAACTTTGAAAAATGAGGTAGGATATTATGCCATTGTGCTTGTGGAGGTTGATCTGTCAAGACATATTCCTAACCAAATTTTGGTTAAAACAAAGTATGGTACCTTTATTCAAGAAGTACAAATTCCTTATATTCCAAAGTTTTGTAATCATTGTAAGGTGGTAGGTCATTGGGTAGATGAATGTAGATCAAAAAGTGATAACACACAACATGTCAAGGATAGGGGAAGAAAGGAAAAGAAACAATGGATACCCAAAGTAAAAGTTGATGAAGGTTTTGATATTTGTTTTTCTGAGGCTGAAAAGGAAATAAAGAAAAATGTTAATAATCTTTTATTTGGTGATGATGAATCAAATAAGGTAGTCATAACCCCCATAATTTCTTCTGATGAGCATTTGGATAGTGCAATGGATAAGAAATTTACTCTTGACATTCAAAAGGATTTTCCATTTCTATCAGCTGAAAAGTTAGTAAATGTTGCTTCTATGACTTTTCAAAATATTCAAGAGACAGTGAAATCAAATATTGGTGCAGTGGGGAATGAAGTGGTTAAGGAAATAATTTCAGATGGAGCGAAGGGTGCTAATCTTGGTGGTAGACTACAAATAATTTCAAATAAATTCCAAGTATTAAGAGATGTGGCATAGGAATTGCAAGCTGATACATCTTTAGCTGGAAATGGAAAAAATAAGATTATTGGAAGGAATAATAAAGGTAAGAATTCAAATCCTATTCCTAATATAACAACAAGGAAACAGACAGCTTCAAGTTGTTCAGTTGGCATTCAAGGTGTGAGAGGTCCTTTAACTTTTCAACCAAATTTTCATCAATGAAGGTGCTTTTTTGAAATCTCATGGGCATTAAAAGATTAAGATCCAGAGATAAATTGAAGAGTTTAGTTAACCAGTTTTGTCCATCTTTGGTGTGGATTGCAGAACCTAAAGTAAGAGTAAAAGTAAAATCTATCACTGACTTAAAATTACCTGGTATGTGTAAGACAATAATTCATAATTCTGTTCAAGGTGAAAAAGCTAATATTTGGTTATTCTAGCATATTTTTTTAGCTGCTCCAACTGTAATTTCTATAACTAAACAAGCAATAACAGTAACAATTAGAAATGTTATGGTCACTGGTGTTCATGCTGATTGTGTAACTATTAATAGAAGGGAGCTTTGGGATGAGTTGATTGATTTAAGTACAAGAGACTGTCCTTGGCTGGTGATTGGTGATTTCAATGTAGTTCTTACTAATTCTGAGAAGAAGGGAGGTAGAAGACCTTTAAGAGTTTCTACTCAAGATTTTAGAGATTGTATTGATACTTGCAAGTTAATGCAAGCCTCAAGAACAAGGATTCAATTTTCTTGGTGCAATAATAGAGCTGGAAAAAAAAATATGTGACTTAGATAAAGCTTTTATCAATGTTAAGTGGATGGAATTGCATGAAGGAAGGAGTTATAAAGTTGGAAATAGAGGGGTTTCATATCATGGAGCTTTATTGGGTTCAGTGGTGGGAATTCCAAAACCCCAAAATGTCCCTTTTAGATAAAAAAAATGTTTGGACTACTCATCCAGAATTATTAAATTTGATAAAGCAAAAAGTTCAAGCGGCTGAGAAAGATGTATTGAATGCCTCATCATTATCTGATGCTGACCCTGAAAATATTACACTTTTAAATGATCTAGTTACTGCCAGAGGAAGATATGAGATAGTTGAACAACAATACAAAAAATTGATGCAAGCAAAATCTAGAGTTAAATAGGTTAAAGATGGTGGAGCTAATATAGCTTTTTTTCATGTTAATATGAAAATCAGACAAGCCTAGAACATTATTATGGAGTTAGAAGATCAAAATGGAACTGTGATTACTGATCAAAAGATTTTTGATACCATGCTTGTTGAGAAATTCCAGAATAAGTTTAAGAAACATCCAGTGGAGTTATCAAGTGACATCTTTAATGTTATTCCAAGAATACTTACTGAAGAAGATAATACAATACTTGATGATATTCCAACAAATATTAAGATTAAAAGTGTTGTAGTTGGAATGGATCCAAATTCCTCACCTGGTCCAGATGGATTCCCTGGGAGTTTCTTTAAATTTTCTTGGGAAATAGTGGGAGAGGATATGATAAAAGCAATTCAGCATTGTTGGAGATGTAGATTTATCCCTAAGGGTCTTAATTCAAATTTCTTGTTCTTACTACCAAAGGTGAAGGGTGCAAAAAGAGCAGATCAATTTAGACCAATTGGTTTAGCTAATTTCAGTTTCAAAGAAATAACTAGAATAATAACTACAAGACTCATCAGTATAGTGAATAAATTGGTCTCCAGTCATCAAGGGGATTTTATAAAAGGAAGAACCATACATGAGAAGATAGTTATGGCTTCTGAATTGATAAACGAGATGAATATAAAGAGAATAGGAGGTAATGTGGGGTTGAAGTTGGATATATCTCATGCTTATGATTCCTTGAGATGGGAGTTCCTTTTTGAAACATTAAGAAGATTTGGTTTTTCAGAAATGGGAATCAATTGGTTAAAAGTTTTGTTTACTTCAGCTAGAATCTCAGTTTTGGTAAATGGTGGCCCTTGTGGATTTTTTGAAGTGGATAGAGGACTGAGACAAGGAGATCCACTTTCTCCCATTCTGTTTGTGATTGCTGAGGAAGTTTTGAGTATAAATTTAACTCAAATGGTACAAGAAGGTAAAATACAAGCAATGGTATAAAAAATGGGGTACGTAGAAACTTCTCATTTATTATTTGCAGATGATATATTTGTATTCTGCAATGGACATAAAATATCATTGGATAAGTTAACGGGGTTATTGATGAGTTACCAAAATGATTCTGGTCAGGTGATAAATACGCAAAAAAGTAAATGCTTTGTTGGAGGCACTACTGACATTAGAAGGAGAAGGATTGTTGAACAGCTGCAAATGGAACTATCTGAGTTCCTAGATAAATATCTTGGTGTAATACTCAATCATAGAAGATTGAAAGTACATCAAGTTTGGGGTATTATGGAGATGATGCATGAGATGCTGGCTAGTTGAAAAGGTACTCTACTGGCATTCCCTTCAAGACTTATACTGGTGAATTTTGTCTTATATAGTTATCCAATCTATACAATGTCTGTATATAAATGGCCAAAGATAGTAATTCAAAAATGTGAGAGAATTATCAGAAACTTTTTATGGACTGGGGATCCCTCTAAAAAAAAGTTAGTAAATGTGAAATGGGAGGAGATGAATGCAACTACTAAAGGAGGATTGGGTTTTAGAAGGTTGGAGGTAATAAACAAGGCATTGTTGATGAAATTGCTATGGAGAATTTTGACTGAGGATGAAAGTGTAGACAAGATTTATGAAGGCCAAATTTATAAACAAAAATGGTGAATGGATTCAATCTTACAAACAATCTTCTATATGTCCTAGATTGAAATGGGTAATTCAAGATGTTAATGAAGGTTCTAGATGGCTGGTGGGGAATGAAAAGAACATATCTATTTGGAGGGACAAATGGGTGTATGATTATACTTTAGCTGAAAGATATCCAGATAATTCCTTAATTCAACAGCATAAAGATTAGAAAGTGGATAAATTGATACACAATGGAAAATGGTAAATTCCAACAGATTTGAACCAGTTTTTGAAATTTGAAGATTTACCTCAATTAAGAGATGGAGCTGATACAAGAATATGGAGTGCTGACTTAACAGGAAAATTTTCAGTAGCCAGTGCAACTCAGCAAGTTAGAACTAAATTTCCCCCAGTTTCTTAGGCAAAAAGGTATGGGATCCTTGCTTACATCCTTATATATCTTTGAATATTTGGAAAATCTTAAGGGGAGCTTGTGCAACTGAGGAATCAGTTAGGAAAAAAGGTTTTAGTACTGTTTCTAAATGCTAATTATGTAGGAATGATCAAGATAATATGAAACATATATTGTGGCAATGTAGATTTAGTGAAACCATCTGGCATTGGTTATGTGGGATTTTTAAATTCTTAATTCCTACTAGTTTTGAATATGTACTAAACATGGTGACAACCAAGAGTTCAATTGTTAAACAAATATTCCCAAGTATTCATCTGTTAAACAAGTATGGTTGATAAGTGCTTGTACTGCAATGGTTGAAATTTGGTTTAGTAGGAACAAAAGAATGTATGAAGATCAAGTTCCCAATAATGTGCAAATCAAATGCAGGATATGAACTTTACTAAGATATGCAGCATTAGGTTGAATGGGGAAAGAATAAGTGATATGTATGACTTTCAAATATTAACTTCATTTGGCATTAAAAATGTTCCAGTAAGTACTAATATGGTAAAGGAGTGTTTTTTCAAATTCCCTTAGTTAAATCAAGTATTGCTTTGCTGTGATGGTGCTTCTAGAGGAAACCCTAGTCAAGTAGGTGTTGGTTGTGTAGGAAGAGACAGTGAGGGTAGATACATTGGTACTATTTCAGGTGAGATTGGAATTGCCACTAAATACATTGCTGAAGTTATGCTCTGATTATAGATGGTGAATGGGAAATAAGAATGGGCTTTCTGAATGTATGTTTTAGCCTGGACTCCAAGGAAGTTTTAACAGCTTTTATGTCAGAGAGAGTTCCTTGGATAGTCAAAATTAGATGGCAGATCATCAAGAGTAAACTGAGAAAAATAACTTTCAGACATTCATACAGGGGAACTAATTTCTCTGATGATAAAATGGCAAAGAAATGAGCACTTTTTTCAAGATGGGAATGTGTATACTATGATTACAAACCAACTTTCTTAGGAATACTGAAAACTGAAAACACCTCATATTTTAGATTTTGAAGAAATTCTGTAAGGGAGACCTATTTATGGGCTTGACTATTTCTGGGTTTTGATTTTTATGTATCTGTTTTTGGTTGGGTTGATTTGATTTTCCTCTGTTCTGGGCATGTACAGACAGTTGAATCTTTGTAAAAACCTTTGGATTCTTTTATTAATAAATTCTTATGATTTAGCAAAAAAAAATTTTTAACATAAACATTAAAGTACCGCAATTGCACCAAACTTTCGTAAGCCTAAACGATTTATATCACACAACAAAGCAAGATAACAATAGTTTTACTTAACCGGAACCAATTGAATCACACATACATAACGGAATAAACACATCAATTGTACCAACAATTTCGTTTAAGCAAAAGAAATATATATGTCAAATAAAAATAGGCTTTTCTTAAAACAGGAAAACAATTAACTAACAAGATTGTTACCTCAATTTCGCATCCAACTTCTCCAAATATGATTGCATCGTTTTCTTCTTCCTGGAGAATTGATATCGAAATACCACTATGTTGTCATTCTTATGCCAAAAACAAAAGAATAACAACAACCAACCTTTTCCAGAGAAAGGTTGAAAATCGGTTTTAACAATTGCAAGCAAGAGTTGAAAACCGTCGAAACACATATGATTTTATGTTAAACCAAAACCGATTCAACATATTGTGACTTTTTTACATATTGTTTATACAGGAACCCCTCATGATCCTTTGATAAAGCCTACCAACATGGGCTGGAACTTAATCTTGCTAAATCAAAAAGTCACCCAAACCACAAGGGTTAACAACATATTATGAGATCAAATATGATGGTAATAAAACCGAAATCAAACATCCCATAAACATACATTACAAATACATAAAGCAATGAAGCACCGGCTATGTAAATCAAAAACTACCATAAGAAAAATTATAAATCAAATAATTTTATTCATCAAAATAAGATAGTTTTTATTCAATAGACTTATGCAATCAATGAAAGAGATCAAAAATTGATGTCTATTTTTCTTTCTTTTTCAGATGGTAAATAAGAATCTAATCTTATTGCATCTTCATGTTTTTTTTTTATACAAGTGTTTTTCAAATTCTCTTGTAATTCCTTTCAAGGAGAAATCTCATCGAGTAGAGATTGAAACTTCCACAAGACATCCTCATAATGATTAAGAGTGTTAGTAAGATGCTCAAAATTGTCTAACGATTTTTCACGAGCAATTTTTATTAATTCTTTGAAGTAGAGTACACGTTTCCATTCTCTATCAACTCTTTCATCAAGTAAGACTCTTCTTTCGATTAAGTCCAATACAACATCAAGTAAACTAGATACATGTACTTTTTAATAGGATATGAGTTGAATTGTATGATAACATGTATTGTTGCACAAAGTCAACCTATCAGAATCTAAGGAGTCAAGATATTTTTCAATCTTGTGAAGGCAATAATCACTTACAGTCTCCCTGCACACTGCTCCATTCACTTCATAGAAGACGTGGTAGCACTTCCCATCACACATGCGAGCAAGCTTCTTGGTGAAAATCATTGTTGTCAGTTTTCTCCTTAAATCTTCATTTGGTATCATCCTTGAACGTATGCTAGAGAGATATTTAAGATAACTATATTGAATAGTCAAAGTATTTATCTTTACCAAAAATATTATACAAACTTCCGAAAAAACCCAAGTTTCAATTTCCGATGTTGAGGAAACATCTATTTTAAGGATAACATATTTGGAAATACGTTCTTTTGGTAATGATGATTCCGATCCATTCATGGATTTTTAGAAACTGGATAGACTTAAAGGTCCAAAGAACAACCCACTAGTTGTAAGTTATGTTTGAGAATTTTTGAAACGTAAAATGTCTTGAACCATTTAGGTTACTGAATCCCTTTATCCTATCATTGGTTTCAAAGAAACCATTGTGTGGAGAATGCATATAGCTACTTTTCATGGAGAATATGAAAGTATAGTTCCTTTTCTTAAGCCAGAAAATTCGAAGCATTTTCTTACCTTGAATTATATTGTAATAGTTTTCCATTACAATATCCATTTTTTTAACAAAGTAAGGAGTCTTACTTTAATAATAACTTTTTGAGTTATTCGATTCTCTGTTTAAAGACATCTCTCAAAATGATTGCTTCTAAAATCTAATCCGACGAGATTCCTTGCGAATATCATTGATACAGGACCAAACTAATGATTCACAAAACTTAAGATTTTTGAATGATCATTTTTAGGTAAATGGTCATGGTAAACAGAAGCAACCGAGGAGATATTTTGAAACCCTCTCAATTCAACATTGTAGACCTTTGTTGATTTATCTTTATTTCTTTGTATGAGGGATTCATCAACATAAGAAATCAAAGAACTGTCTCTCAGATGTAAAAGATATTTTCTTAAGAAATCACAAGTTTCGGACCAACTTCTAGATGATTCCTTAAAAGGGAATACAACATTCTTTATTTGAGTTCTCCACCATGGAACCCTAAATATTTCAAATCCTGCCATTACGTTAACTGAACCATTAACAAGATTCAATTCTTATAGGATGGATCACACCAAACACAGATTGTTAGATCTTTTCGTGTTTGCCTGCTCTGATACCAATTAAAAAGGCGAGGGTACCCAAATATACCTCAAGCTATTACTTTTCCTTCCTATAAGTCCTTTCTCCGAAAGTGATTGTCTATGGACTGAGTTGAGACAATATAACTAATCGGTTCACACTTCGTATGATCTCCTATGGACACTGTAAAGACCCGCAAGTTTGTCAACGCTATTAGACCGATCAAGTATCTAATTAGTCGATAATAACTTGATTAGTCTAGCACTAATGTTAATTAATAAAAATTAATCTAATAATGATCTAGATACGAAATTAGTACCGTTGAATAGATCTCGAAAAGTCACACATAATGGACTACTTGAACGTGTCAGTCGGACACCGGACGAAGAAGAATTTATCAGATTAATGAGAAGGGAAAATTATTCTTTTAACATTCTAACCGACCTGTCTTCCCTTATTGTTTGGGGGAGTTCCTTTATAATTTATCTTAGCCTTATCCCCAGACCGAGATGATAAACTCGATCTCATTTATTTTCTTCCTATTATCTTCTTCTTTCTTCTTCTTCTTTCCCTATTTCCCTGTTCTTCACCTCTGGTGATTTCATGTGAGCGTTCTGAGGTTGTGAGACCGTGTTATTGAAGAAAAACTTTGGGGAAAACTTTAAGAGTTGTCTAATGGTGGTGGTGGTGTTATTAATTGAGCTCGAGAGAAGAAGAAAACTGATGATGCTATAAATCAAAGATTAGGGTTTTGAGATTAATTCGAGGTCAGAGGAAAATTGATGGGTTAATCAGGTTGTTTGTGGATGAGGATTAAGAGGGTCTATGTTAATTGAAGCTGTAGAGTTGTTTTGATGATTGAATTAAAGAACTACGGTTTTGTCATGATTGATTCAGTTGTAGTTTTAGAAGAGGGGTTTGATTTGAAAGATACACTTGAGTTAAAGATGAGTTTGTGTTAATTTATCAGTTATAGATGTTGTTGATGAATAATCGTTGAATTGGGCTTATGTTCGATTCTTCCCTAAAATAGAAATTAGGGGTTCTGGTGAAGCAGAACAGAACTGGTAGGTGATTGTTGTCTTAAGAAGAATCGGTGGATGAAGTTAAGAGAATAAGAAACTGGATTCAATTGCCTGAGCAACACCATTTGAGGTAAATGTTTCTTCAAAGTAAATTAATATAGCCTTCTGTTTATTGATGAGTACATATATTGGATTATGGAGATGAATCAGATAGTAGTTGTTAAGATAGGTTTGAGCTTGATTTAAGTAAGATGGAGATATAATTGTACTAGTGTTGCAGGTTGTTGTGGTGATGATGTTGTTGAATATGGTGAAGACATGGCAGGTGGTAACATTAAAGGGTAACTGGAGTTTAGATGTGACACACAAATGAAGTCTGGTAGTACTGCTTTTGTTGTGGAAGTTGTTGGGTTTTGTGTTGACTGAATTACAGATAGGAAGTTGAACTTGAAACTGTTGTGTTGAATGTTAAGAATGGTAGTGTTGCTTCAAGAAAATGGAATTGAGCTGTTGTTGTGGTTAATATGGAGTTTGATGAATGATTAAGAAATATATAGGAACTGGTGTTGATGTTGTTGCAGGAAATGTGTTAGTGGAATCTTGTATTGGTGGTTGTTGATATGAGGTGCGGGTTAACTAGTATTGCAGGAGGAATGGGAAAGAGAAGTTGAGGGGGTGTAATGGAAGGATTGAAGTATAATGGTATTATATTTGTAGTTTAATTTGCAGGTGGAGATGTAATATGGTGATGGAAGAGGAATGGTGTTCAAGTGAAACTGAACTTGTAAATCATAAGGTGGTGTCTATGAAGATGAATGTTGGGTTAAACACAAGTGACAGTTGTTAGGAGTCTGTGTTTAGAAATGGAACTGAAGTTGGGGTTTAGTATGTACATGATTATGGGGTTGTTAGGGAAATTATGGGTATAGGTTGTAGACCTAGTGTTGTTGTTTTGTGGATTAGTAACGTAGCTAGCTGGATGTAGAAGGAGTGTTGCTAAGAGCTGCATTTTGTAGGTGAAGCTTAAATTACAATTGTATGCTGAATTTCAAAATTTTGTTGGAATGAACATATATATGTAATGATCAAATTAGATAGAATTGAGTTAGTGAAACTGAACAATAGAGAGTTTTCTTGTTGAACTATTGTTAAAGTTCTTTTTGTATCAATGGCTTGATTTTCCCTGAATCCTTTTACCAGTCAGATGTATGACTAGCTTGGTTAGATGACTCAGTTAATCTGACTGAGTCGAGTTGACTATATTAAACTGAGTTAAATCGGTTTGACTGAGTTGACATTGACCGAGTTAGACTTTAACCTTGGATCGTTGACCTGACCTTGACTCTGTTGACCGTAGACTTGACTTGACCTTTGACTGACGTTGGCCCCTAGTTGACCTTTGACCGATAGTTCGCCCGTTAGTGATTGTTAGTTGACTCTATTGGACTTGGGCTTAGGGAAGTTTTGTTAATTAGATGTTTTGGACCTCTTGTGGTCCGAATTAGGCTTTGGCTTCTTCTAGAAGTTGTAGATATTCATAAGTCCTAGATAATAGACTATAGAACCAACCTAATTCAATTAGTAAATCTTAGCTATGCTAAAGATAGATAGATAAATAAAAGATGGAGAACCTTAATTGGGCCTAGAATCATTAGAAGGACTTGTATGATTCATGTGTGAGCTTTTTTGGCTAGATTCTTAGACTTCTTTTGTGATTAACAGTTAGTCTATATTAACAACGATCGATTCAAAGGATGAACCAGTGGATCATGGATCTCGAGGTAGGAGTGGCCTGTCATCCAAAGAGGTGGGAATACATTAGACTCTTTTGTAATCATTGTTTTCTTTTACAAAAGTTTATACTTAACAAACTCATGCATTGTCTGTTTCTGCATTCCATGTTTTGTTTAAATTGCATTACGATAATTCTGTTGATTCTGTTAATCTTTCCATGGTTTGGAAAGGACTTGTAATGTTTGTTTGTCATTATGAATTGTTATGGAAAATGAGAATTTCCACTTGTGGTATATAGGATACGCTCCTTCACATTTATATCTACATGAATTCAGCTTTTATGCTTAGAGTGGGTCATCATGGTCTTGGTGATATCAATAGATAATGAGTGTGGTTAGCACGAATATTATACATTGTTTGAAGAAGGAGTTTGTTCATATACATGTTTGTTTATTTCAGTGACTTAGCCACTTTTTAATGTTTGGGAAAACATTATTGTTCTCCAAATCTTACCATGATTACTTGAAAGTTAAATGTTATTCCTGCTGGGAACCCCTTTTAGGGATGATGTGCTCACCCATTCCCACTTTCAGTTTCAAAGACAGATCATAGTTGCGCAGTGAAAGCTTCAATGGTCGATTTCGTTAGTTGGTTAATTTCTACCATGTTTATTATGTTGTATGTTTTATTTGTAAACCAAATGATTATTGTATATATATCATTTGAGAGGAGTTCTTGTATATATGTATATTTTCGAGCGGGGCTAGTTTTCGAGTTAAATTTTGTAGCATATTTCTTAATTGATTGTTTAAGTAAATGTTTTAGTTTTTAGTGCCTCTTATTTAGTTAATCTCTTGGATTAGTCAGCTGCTAGCTTAGGGGGCGCTACAGATACGAGATCGAGACAATACAACAACAAAGTATGTTTACTTGATACACGTTCAGTAAATCTTATAATTTATTGTTCAAAGATATTCCTTAGTACTCAAGGAGATCTTGTGCCGAAATAAATTGAGAATCTTTTAATTAAGGATTTTGGTTTTATATGCTTTAATTACCAGCAATTAAATGCATATCTCTAGAGAATAAAAATTAGTAATGTGCATTTACTAATTGGAGATTTTTTATTGAGAGAACAAGCATTTATTGGAATTAGTAATATTGAATTTTGCTATTCATTGCATATCTTGAGAAAATTTTCGGTTTTCGAAATTCCTTGGTGTCCAAACATCGTTAGTCTATAAATACCTAAGTTTGCATTTCTAGAAAACTATCATAAGATCCAGGCAAACTTTAACTTTTTGTTGTTTCTGGTGGAGCCGTCTATCCGGAGAGGAAAGTACCCTAATTAGGAGAAATCTCTTATGACCGCTTGTTTAAATACTTATGTGGGACCAAGAAGCTCTACGAATACCATTGGTGGGAAACTAGATAATTGAAGTGTTATTAGTTTTTGATTGATTTGATTGACTAACGGTTGTTGAAACTTTGATTGCACCTAGTTTGTTTATTCTTGAAAATATTTTCTTCTGGTATAAGATTCACTCAAACTAGATCGAATTATCGATGTGATTTTTAGAATTGTTTGTATATATAAATACATCTTGTGATAATCCATTGTTAACAGACTCCTTTTTGTATGTGATGGATTACAAGAGATTCAAGTGGTGTTGTGAAGGTGTTTATTGAAGATTAAATAACATTTGAAGAAAAATAAGATTTCTTATTTGGTTCTCATATCTTTGGGTGTGCACAAACCTTCATCGGCTGGGATCCAACTAGAATCAGATTTATTCGATTGATTAGTTGCATGATATCGGCATCACTTTATAGTTTCTTGTTGGAATCTATATAGATTGATTGCGAATCAAAACTTGACTACTTTGGTAGTTATTGGATAGATTTATCTAACCATGCAAAGGAGTTTATTAGATTAAACGGAAGAGCCTTTGCGTATGACTTGAGATATCTTTATCTTTAAAGAATCGAAAGAGTTGTTACCAAACATATTTGTTATTCTTTTACTGTTTGGAATACGATCCAAAGGAATTATTCCAGTGCGTGCACTCATCGAAGTCGAAAGCGCATGGATAATAAGGAAGCTAAGTTAACTAGGGGTAGTTGCTTGGTCTCAGCAATGGATCTGTATGTTTTCTTATATTGAGTTTTTTCGATTAAATTGATCATTAAGGTTCTCTTGTGGTTAATTTATTCGAGTTTACTGGATACAAATTCATGCTTCATGTGATACGTTAATGTCCAAAGAAATGCTTCTTTTCTTGTAAAGTAAGGTCGCTCTTGTTGTTCTTTCGAGAATGGAATTTTATGGGCGAGAGTTCTTAATTGAACTTGTGCTTAATTTCCAAAAATTTTGGGGAGTGTGGCTGTGGAATATTGTAGGAGTTATCTTGTATCTTTATAAACTCCTTGGTGAATACACTAAGTTTCGACTATGTGAAATCATCAAAACAAAGTTGATATGTTCTCTTTTAGTTATGAATAATCTCATTGAGAATTTCATTATGATCCCGCTAGTTCTCGTACCTTTGCCAATTTATATTGACAAAAAGGTGGAGAATTATTTTGTACTTCACACTACATACATATGGTTTACGGATCATTATGTAAGAAGAAGTGGTTTTCATTGTGAGATGAAGTATTGACTAAGAGAGAGTGATACATATCACTGTAGTATTATTGTCAAAGTTGTGATATAATTGAACTTTGATGCTCTGTAATAATACTATGACACTATATAAGAATAATTGAGAACACCTGTCTTCTTATTGTTATGGCTATAGATCTTCAATAACAATGATACTGAGTTGAACACGTTTAGAATCACTGGAGTACTTGGAGTGACGAAGAATTGAAGGAATGTTGAAGAACCAAGGAAATCAAGCATGATGGATGAGAAGCTACAAAGTTTATTTATTTTGTAATCCATATGTATTGATAGTTTTGTCCCTAAAATTGACAAAGGGGAGATTGTTAGAGCACTGCTCGGTCGAACTCGCAAGCATTGCTATCTCAAGCTTGTTTGTCAAGTTTAGGTAATCAAAACTATAAGTCTTGATTTCTAGTCTACTTATAGCTATGTCTCATATTAGGATAGAATGTGTAGTTGAGCTTTAGACTTCACGGCGTTAATCGATTGAAGACGAAGATCTATTGAGGAGAGCTTGGAGGAACTTCATCAACAAAAGGTATGTGGAGACTAAAACTTATATATCATTCAAAAGTATACTCTATTCTATCTCCTAATGATACTAAGTCGTATAGATATATTGACTTTTACATTATACAAATTTGATATTTCGAGATGAGTTTAACTTTCCTATATCTTTCTCGAAATATGTGTTGGAAAGATTTTTGCTTTAGCTACATTTATCATTATTCTTGACGAGTTTAGTTGGAAACAATTAATTTTTTGGAAACTAAATAATGACTCAAAAGATGATTATGTGAAAATTTCCTTGAAACATCTTACATGATTTGTGTGAGATAGTCATTTGATGTAGATTCAGAATGTTTCGTATTGATCATTCAATCACTTGAAAATTACTTATAAGCTAATAGTTTGTATGAGATAGCTATTGTCTTCTTCTAAGGATGTTTCAATGATTGAAATGGAAGTTTAGAACAAATAACCATTGTCTGGATATAGCACAGTATGCATACCGGTATGCAAACTGTTGTAGTATGATTCGGGTCCGAGAACTAAGTTTGCATACCAATATGCGAACAATTTCACCTGAGTTAGGTCCGATACGACATTATGCATACCCGTTTGCGAACTTTGGGACGTGACCAAAGTACGGAACTTAAGTTTGCGTACCCGTTTGCAAACTAAGTTGGTTTAAGTTCTAAAATTGGTTAAGTATGATTTCATATTCATGAACAAATACATTTATATATTAAGGAATGCAATCTTTTCAAACCCTAGCCAAATGTTCATGAATTGATTCTCTTGAATCAAATCCGATTTTGTTTCAATTGTTTCATGTATACTTCTATGAGAATATAAACAATTGAACAACTCTATAAGTAACACAATTAGATTCATTTGATTATCATTTGATCTAGAAGTGTTATATGGATGTGGTTAATACGAAAGTGTTCATATGGCTAACTTTGGTTAACTGTTATTGAGCCAACTCAATATACACATTTAGGTACAGTTACCCATGTCTAAATGAAGGTATATTTCATTTGTGTGTAATAATCTAAGACCATATAACAGTGGAGATATATTTCGTTTAAGCAAACTTAGCTTGAATCTTAAATCAGGATTTCATCTAACGGTGAATATTGATTGCTTTGTTTTAAAGCTATCAAACCCTGATTTCAAGACTATATAAGGGAGAACTCTATCAACTGGAAAACCTAATCCTCACACCTCATGTGTGATACTAGTTGCATACTAGAGTCGATTCTTATTTAACCTAGGTTTTTCCTAATATCATTATAGGTTAACGACTTAAAGACTTCATTGGGATTCTGAAGCCAGACCCAACTATTTTCTCTGTAGTTGCGTGTTCTGATCTTACTTGTTCTATCGTATTGAACACTATTTTTTCTAAGATTTGCTCGAGATTTATCTCTGATAGGTAAGATATAAAAAGTAATCACAAAGCTCTTCGTCTCATTCTTTGTGATTCCACAATAACTTGTTCTACTACCATATAGTTAAGTTATTGTGAGGTGATTGATATTTATTAGATCGGATTATTTATAAGACTAGATATTTATAAGACTGGATATTTATAAGACCGGATATTTATAATACCGGATCATGTTCACCTTGATTTATCAAAAGACGAAACAAAACTTCATAGGTATTTCTATGGGAGACAGATTTATCTATTAGAATAGACTTTTTTGTGGGAGAAAGATTTGTTTATAAAGTCTTCGACTTTGGGTCGTAGCAACTCTTAGTTGTGGGTGAGCTCAGCTAAGGGAATCTAGTGCATAGAGTCCTGCAGGGATTCAGAGGGGTAAGGAATATGAATGTATCTTAATCGGTGTGAGACTTGGTTAGTGTAGGATCAGAATATCGCTACAACGATATTCCTGCGATATTAACAACATTTCTGCGAGCGTCACTGCCAATTCTTTAACAATGTTTCGCGAGCGTCACAGAATAACCAAAAGAAACTGATGATGGAAAAAACAAAAGAAGAATATGTTGATCCTGCGATGGTCATCATTTTTGCGATAGAGAATATCATAGAGATCGCAGAATAGATCCGAAATAGGAGGAAAACTTAGCTGTCATCCATTATGTAAATCCCTATATAAAGGGCTCGATAGATCCAGAAAGGGATGATGTATTTTTTGAGAGTTGAAAGAGTCTTTGAGGAGAGAGAAACTTCAAGAGAATATTTGTAATCTTGATTTCTTCCAATTCTGTAAACATTTCTAAAATTTGAATAGTAAAGTGTCGTTTAATCTTTAAAGTTTACTCGATTTCCAACAGATTTCTATAGAACCTTAACAAGGGTGTAGTGTGGGAATTCCTGCAACTACATTTTGGCGCTAGAAACAGGGATTGATTAGCAAAATTTGAAGAAAAGGTGAAGAAAAAGGTAAGAATTATTTAAAGATTAAGGAAATCATTAAGTAAATTGGTGAGATAATTGAAGGAAGAATGATCAGAATCAAAGAGGATTGTAGAAAATTGGAGTGTGATACGGTAACAAGAGCAATGATTGATAGATTTCATGGAAATATAAAGGGGAAAATATATAAACGGGATTTTGAAGGAAGGGCGATTATGACAGTAGAGAAGATATCATCATTAAAATATTGGGAAAAGCAGGAGATCACATTCACAGCAGCAGAAATACCGAAAGAAAACCTAAGTCATACATCTTCTTTGGTAATTACGATATCCGCTATACCAGTGAAAAATGGAGAATCAATAAAATCTGAAGAAGAATGGGCTATGAATAGAACTTTGGTAGATGCAGGAAGTTCTGTGGATATAATGTTCTATCATACTTTTAAGAAAATGGGATACAAGGATGAAGAAATGTTAAATTCAACATATCATATTCATGGCTTTGGAAAATCGTTAACAAAACCTAAAGGCGAAATAGTGGTACGAATTCCACTAGGAGAAATTGAAACACAAGTATCATTATGCGTGGTAGATGTGGAATCACCGTACAATATGATACTGGGAATACCATGGATACATGCAATCAAGGCTGTAGAATCAACGTTGCATCAGTGCATTAAATTTCCTATGCCCAGTGGAATCGGAGAAATTAGAGGAGATATGGATTTTGCAAAATTATGTTACCAGATTGAAGTGAAAAATTGTGAAACCCGTCCAAAGTTGTGAAAAGCTCGCAGAAAATTGGTGAGAGAATTGAAGAAGGAAGAAGATTTTAGAGTTTACATGATAAGAGCAAAGGAGGGAAAAGGAGTGCCCAGTGAAATTTCGTGAGAGGGAGATGAATTCACGAGAATTATGAAAACACCAACACCTATGGGAGAACCTGAAGCCAGTTACACTGCTGCGGAACCAACAAAAAAAGTAAATATTGGGAGTAAAGAAGAGCCTAAAATGCTAAAAATTGGGACTAGAATGGAGGCAGATGAGGAAGAAAGAACTATAAATCTCTTGCGAGAATATAAAGATATCTTCGCGTGGAATATGGATGAAATGCCGGGGATAGATCCATCAATAGCATGTCATAAATTAGAAATCAACAAAAATGTAAGACTATTCAAGCAAAGAATAAGGAAAATCGCAACAACATACCATTCTCAAATAGATGAAGAATTACAGAAAATGCTCGATGCAGGAATTATAAGGCAAGCAAAATATCCATAATGGATTGCAAATATGGTGGTGCTCCCGAATAAGAACAAAGGAATAAGAATTTGTATAGATTTTACAGATTTAAACAAGGCTTGTCCAAAAGATAGCTTTCCATTTCCAGATATCCCACAAATGGTTGAATCAGCAGCGGGAAATGCAAGAATATCATCGCTGGATGGATATAAAGGATATAACCAAATCCCTCTCGCTGAAGAAGATCAAGAACATACAACATTTTTTTCTCCAAGAGGGTTGTACTGTTACACAAAGATGCCTTTTGGTTTGCGAAATGCGGGAGCAACATATCAAAGAAAGGTGGAGAAGGTGTTTGCAAAGTGGATTCACAAAACATTATAAGTGTATGTAGATGATATGCTAATCAAAAGTAAAGAAGCTGAAAATCATGTGCAAGATTTGAAAGAAATTTTCGATCAAATGCGACAATTTAATATCAAAGTAAATCCTGATAAGTGTACCTTTGGAGTAACCTCGGGAAAAATTTTGGGGTACATTGTATCAAAAGAAGGAATACAAGTTGATCCAGAAAAGGTGCAAGAAATTCGCGATATGCCAACACCAGCGACAGTAAAAGATGTACAAAAACTGAATGGACTCTTAGCCTCGCTAGGGAGATTCATTTCGCGATCTTCAGATAAGTGCAAACATTTATTCGAAATATTGAAGAAAGGGGCAAAATTCAAGTGGACGGATGAATGTGAAAGGGATTTTCAAGGAATCAAAGAATATTTAATGAACATATCTATTTTACAAAAGGCTGAACCAGGAGAATAATTATTGATCTATCTCGCGACAACCACATACGCGCTAAGTGCAGTATTACTGCGAGTAGATACGGGGGTAGAAAAACCAATCTACTATATCAGCAAAACATTCAATTATGCAGAGAGAAATTATTCCAAGATTGAGAAACTAATCCTAGCATTGGTACATGCAACTTTCAAGCTCCGCATCTATTTTCAATCACATAAGGTCAAAGTGTTAACGAATGTGCCAATTGAAAAATTCAAAGAGATCAGGCAGAGTTGAGAGATGGAATGCACAAGTAGGACACTTTGATATACAATATGAAATTTTATCCTCGCCAAAATCACACGTCATCGCAGAATTCTTAGCTGAATTTCCTTTAGAAGATGATGAAGCTGTAGAAGAGATGATGGATGTAGAAGAAGAATGTGGAGATCCAAAAGAGCTATTAACAGAACCCAACAAATGAGAAATATTAGTAGATGGATCATCTAATGGAGAAGGAAATGGAATTGGAGTTGTTTTCATATCACCAGAAGGAGAGAAGACAGCTTTTTCATTTAGACTTGAATTTGCATCCACTAATAATGAGACAAATTATGAGGCAGTGATCCATGCTTTAAAATTTGCGATAGAAATGAATTTGGAAAATGCCAGAATCACCAGCGATTCAGAATTGGTTATTCGTCAGATAAAAGGAGAGTACACAATAAATGAACCATACCTGAGAAAATACAAAAGACTCGTTGAAGAATTATTTGCGAGAATTCCAAAAATAAAATGGAGACACATATCAAGGAAATATAATAGGCTCGCAGATGCTTTCGCTTTCATATCTAGTATGATGACAAATCCATTGTCGAGGTGCATAAAAATTCAAACACTTTCATTTCCATCGATAAACAAAGAAGCAGAAGAAACATATGTAATGATGGTAGAAGCTGACGAGGGAGAACCTACGAGCAATATCGCAGATTGGCGAGAAGATCTTCATGCATACTTGGCGAGAGGAGAAATTCCAAGAAATTTATTAGAAGCACACAAGTTGAAAAGTAGGGCAACCAATTATGATCTAAGAGATGGAGTGTTATACAGCAGATCTTTTAATGGACCCTCGCTAAGATGTTTGACGAGAGAAGAAGGACAAAATGTATTAAAGATGTTACACAGTGGTGACGCTGGTAATCACAGTGGAGGAAGGTCTTTGGCATATAGAACAAAAATGCCGGGTTATTACTGGCCGTATATGCATGAGGATGCAAAGCAACTCTCAAGGCATTGCGAGGATTGCCAGCGATACGGAAAAAACATACATGCACCAGGAGCACCATTATCATCTTCAACAAGTGTATGGCCTTTTGGGAAATGGGGGTTAGATATTGTGGGACCATTTGTACCTGGTTCTGGACAAAGAAGATATTTGATTGTTGCAACAGATTATTTCACAAAATGGGGAGAATTAAAGGCAGTACAACATATTCGCGATAAAGATATTTTTACATTCATCTTTGAAAATATAATCTGCAAATTTTGGATTCCAGCGCAATTAGTATCTGATAATGGAAAGCAATTTGAGGGACATAATATAGAATTGTTACTCAATGCATTTAATATAAAATGTGGAAAATCTACTCCTTTATACCCACAAGCAAATGGTCAGGCTGAGGCAACTAATAAAACAATCGCAGACATCTTGAAAAAGAAGTTAGAAGGATACCACAGAGCATGGTTCGAGCAAGTACATAATGCAATATGGTCTTACAACACAACTAGACGAGAAGCAACTGGAATGTCACCATTTTGTCTGACATATGGGGTAGAAGATGTATTACCAACAGAAGTTGTTATTCCTACAACAAAAAGAGAAGCATGGGAAAGAAATTTAAGTGCAGGTATGATACTGAATAAGTTGGACGAATTAGAATAAAAAAGAGAACAAACTCTACAACATATGGAGAGTTATCAACGCAGATTAGCTCGCGAGTACAACAAACGTGTTAAGAAGCGTGAATTCCAACCTGGTGATTTAGTACTGCGAGAAACTCCTAGTTATCAGCGAGAAAGTGGTGGAAAATTGGCGAGAAAATGGGATGGACCATACATCATTAAAGATATATTTAGAACCGGGGCATACAAACTAATGGATCCTGAGGGAAGAGATGTTGGTCAAAGACTCGATAAACCATGGAATAGATTATTTCTGAAGAGGTATTATCAGTGACATCTTCTGCGAGATAAGAAATACTGGTATGTTATATGATGACACAGATAATAAATTCTTTTCTCTCCCTTGCAATTGAAAAATTCTTCTGACAACAAAGCACAACAAGAGCAGCGAGCATCATCGCAAGAAAAGCGAATAAAAATTCGCAGAGATTAAAGAATGGGACAAACCTTTATGGCGTGAACCTTAGTTCGTGAATAAAACTTCGTAAGAGGAAAATGTAAGACCTAAAAGCGCATCATAGGAGGGGGTATCTCTTGACATGATTCAGGGGTAAGGTTATACCGCTGCTGGATCCTGAGTCATTGATAGGTGTTGTAAAACACCTAATTTTATATCTAGTATTTTTGCTTTCTTTGCTATTTATTTTGTGAAATATGTATCTTATGTGTGAATTTGAGATTATTAGGTGCAATGGAGCACTTGGGGGCAAAAGAAGGAAAATTTCCCATTTGGAGCGTAAAGGCAAACACTTCAATTCATAGGCGAGCGAAGCTAGCCACGGTTGAGCAAGAAAGAGGATGGGCGTGTCAGTTCTCCGGAACTGACAGGCAATTTAACATCCTTAGTTACCCCTTATCCACTTCACCTGGGGTTCCAATATCAAGTCCACTTCCTACACAGCCTAGAATTTAGATGAGAATTCATTTCTCAATCATTGGGGCTCTAACACTTAGAGTGTGTGGCTGCTAGGGTTTCTGTGTGAAATTAAAATCTCAGAGAATCGAGAGATCGACAGAGAGGAGATGAATAGAGGTTACATTTCTATAAGAAACAGATGGGGTTTGAGTGGGATTTGATTCTTAAACAGCTAGGAGGTGCTGTTGTTGGTTGAAGGCAAGAAATTGGAACTGGTTTGGTTTTGGTCACAGTGAAGAAAATAGAGAGGAAATCTGAGAGTGCTTTTGATGCAAGGAAGGAAATTGAATCTAGGGTTTGATCTTAAACAGGGAATTGTGAAGTGGGTTTTACTTGAAATTCAAGTTCCAGTAGATTCAAAGAGGGTTAATGAAAAAATTATGGTTTTGAAGATGGTTTGAATCTGTGATAAAATGGGTTTTGATGCTGTGTTCAATTGCAGATGATGCTGGTGTATGAAATAGAGAATGGGTGTTGGTGCACTTGGTGGTAACTACAGGTGGAGGAGATACTGGTATTTGAATGCTTAGGAGTTAGGGTACTTGGAAGCTGGTGGATGGTGCGAAGTGATGCAGTATGGTGAGGCTATGGTGGTTAGTGTGTAACTAGTGCTCAAGAAAAAAGAGCTGGTAATTGGTGCTGCAGGGGAGAATTGAAGGTGGTGTTGGTTGCAGGGAAGTAATGCAGCGGTGGAGTTGCTGCTGTGATGCTGTGTGGCAGAAATGGCTTGATGAGTTGCAGGTTCAAGGAGCAATTGCAGGCAATCTCAGGGGATATGGAGGAGGTTATGAATGATTGAAACTGTGAAGCTGAGATTTCGAGTTACTTCTCAGACCAGGAAATAGGTGATGATGTGTGGGCTTTGTTGGCAGTGTTGATTTGAATCTGGAGATTGAGAGAAAGAGTGGGTTGGTTAGAAGTTGTTTGATGGCCTAGCTGAAATAAGAATGAGCTGATATTACAGAGCAGCAGGGACTGATTCAAAGAGGGGTTGTTGTTGCTCTGAGCTAGAAGATGGAAATGGTAGAATTGATGTTTGAAAGTTTGAGCTGCTGAGTTGAGCTTTGGGGTGATAGATTTATGTTTAGGTGGTGGGTGTGCTTCATTTGTTCAGAAAATGTGTTGCAGAGAAGCTACAACTGGTGGCAACTCATAAATGCAAGTTGAAAGGGCATAACGGAAAGGGAGTACGATGCTGTTTAATGTGTGAACTGGCTATGAGCTAGTATAGCTGGTGGTGATGTACAAAGTTGGCTGGTGCAGTGGTGCAATATAAATGGTACTACTGAGTGCTGGAGATTTCCAAGGTTATGATCCTGGTGGTATTTGGTGCAAGTCAGTGGCTCGAGATATGAATGGTGAGTAGGATCAGGTGGAATTGACGAAGTTCAGGTCAAGTGTCGGCAAGCAAGACCATTACCAGTTACAGCTGCTCGACTGCAATATCTATTTTCTGTATCCGTGGTTCGATGGATGTGTTTGCAGGTTTGACAGAGGCCTGGGACTCGATTTAGAAGCCTGGAAATGAATGACAGATGCTGAGGAGAACAAGGCTACAGGTGAATCAAGTTTGGGGATTGTTTGGGTTGTATTTTTGGTCGGGAAACCAGTAAAAGAGGATGATTTTGTAGACTTATTTTCTGTGAGCTTATGGGCTGTGTACAAGGGCTTTCTTGCAGCAAGAAATCACCAGCTCTGTGTGAGCCTTATGCAGCTGGTTAGCCATGGTTCCAGGCCTGAGTACGAAGGGATGTTGGCAATGGCTAGGACCCAATATAGATATCACCAGAATAAGGAAACTTGGGTACCAGCTTTAGAAGGAGTTTTTAGCTGTGAAGGCATCCAGAAGTGGTGACCAGAAGTGCATCTTTGACCGAAGCAATTACATATGGGAGCAGCTAGAAATGGAGCTAACTTGGTTATGGCCTGGAAAAACAAGGTGATGGCCGTGCAATATCTGAGAATGAGAAGGCCTGAGATGGTTGATTTTGCTCAAGTGTGGTGGTGGTTCTCGACAGACTATGTGTTGCAGGTGATGTTGTGTTGCTGTTCAAAATTGCAGGTGCTGGTGCTTATGGAAACTTCTTGAGCTTGGCAGGGTGTTGAGATGAAGATTAGTCACAGCGGTGCGAACTGGGAGTCGTGAAGGTCAACAAATGGAGCTGGGGTTGAGCATAGTCGATGAGAATGTGATGAAAGTGACGTGTATAGCAGCTGTGACGATGGCGAGAGAGTGAGTTCGAGGTGCTGTGAACAGATGGGAATGGAACTGATTTGCTTAGCGGTATGGCTGGGAAACTTGAGTTGAAGTCCCATGTGAATCTGAGCTACAACTGAGTACTAAAAGCTAATTACAAGAGAGCCATCATGGATGGAGAAGAAGTGCAGGGATTATGCACAGCCAAGATGGCTGGCCAAGGAGCTGCGATGAAGAATGATACTGCAACAGAAATATGGCTAGTGCAAATGGGCTAGGCCAAGCCCATCCAGCCTTGCCCAGTTAGCTCACTTAGCCAAATCAGGTGGATTCGGTCTTGACCCAGCTGACTCGGTGTTGACCCGAGTTTACTCAGTTGACCCGACCGAGCTGACTCGTTGACCGGTGACCGGGTGGACTTTGCCGTTCACCGGAGGTACATTCCGGCTAAAAACACAGTTTTCCGTCGAGCATATTTTTGGGACATATTTTCAAATGGGTTTCTCACACTTGGTTCATGGGCTTGGTGGACTTCTTGCTATTGGACCGTGGGCTTTGAATACCTAATTTGGAAAGTTGGAAAGCTATAAAATGAGGAGTTTCTATTCTTTACAAAAACTTATCACAATCTTTCTAATGGGTTTTTGGAGGAGAGCAGCGACTAGGGTTTGCTTCCATTTATTTTTATGTTCTTCATTTTATTTTCAATAATAATTATGTTGAGTTCAAAAACCATGAGTAGTTAAATTCTTAATATTGGTTATGGGATAATAAGTGGATTTCACAAATAAAATCTGATTCAATGCATTCGTTTTGTCTCAAGTTTATTGTTTATGTTTCATTGTTGATATTGATATATGATTTGATTGTTTATTTGGTTGAGTCCGGAATCAATCCGATTTGTATTCATTTCTAGAGCTATATTAGGGTTTTCAATACGAAAACGTTGTTCATCCCTGATTCTAAGTAGCATAAATGTGGGTAGTGCTTGTAGAGATATATCCTACTAGTCACATATGAATCATAACTTGGGTTAAATTGATTTAGTGCTTTTACACATTTAGATTTCCTTGATTAGTCTTATTCCATATAGCTTATTGCTTCTAGGGAGTTAAATCTAATTTGCTTTTACACTTTAGGTTGTTTTCTAGGAAGAATTCACATATGCATCTTTTAATGTGGTTGTGATGAAATCAGGGAATTAGCGGGGTATTCTTGCGATCAAGATATCCTAGGACTTTTAGTAAATGAGAGATTAAATATCAATTCTAGTCATTGATGAAAATATGTATTTGTGAATGAAACTATCCCGTGACCAATACTTTCTCCATATTGATTATTTTCATACTTTATTGCTTTCAATTTATTTTTATTGCTTTGATAAAACAACATCCCCCCTTTGGTTACTAGGAAACTGAAAATTTGTATAACAACAATAGCCTCTCCGTGGATACGAACTCTTTCTTATTGCATACTACTTTATTTTAGTGAAGCTCGAATACTATATTTATATTTAGTTGAGTGAGGAAGTGAAATTATTTTTGACGCATACGACACGCATCAGTCATGCAGATGTTGGGGTTAAAGAAAACCTATCCGGGAGAGAGATCTTGGATTTCCAACTATATATGGTTATACGCTGGTTGGACGACCGAGAATCTCTTCCAAGAAGTGCAAAGTATGACCAAGGCGCCGAGGTACACGGTTGAGCCAAGGGTTCCAAGGGCGTACGAAACTCCCTTTCCATTCTTGGTAAGTCTTGGCTACGATGCACTTGGCCTGAAGAAAACCCCACTTAGGGTGCAGTCTTGTAACTATAAGCCATATAGGCATAAAGGACAAGAGGCTGCGAAAACAGCTGGTTATTGGTAAATCTGGATGGGAGGAGCTAGTCTTGTATGGCCGATGTGCCCTCCTTGAAGGGGCAACCAGGGGGAAGATAAGGGCGACACCCTCCATTAGGGAGCTGATAAGTGTCTTAAGACGGCAATGTCATGGGGATTTATGATCGCAAGAACATTTAGTCCTGTCATATTGTCGCATGACATAAATGATACAAAGGCAACAAGCCAAAAGTTAAGATGAGATCAATGGGTTTTTACATGAAAGTGTAAAGACGTCCTGCGATTTCATCGCAAGACGGCAATGTCACGAGGCTTTGATCTCGTGAGAGAGCTTAGACTTGTCATATTGTCGCAATACAATCAAAGAAGAAAGATAAGACAAGATCAAAGGGTCTTTACATGCAAATGTTAAGAAATCCTGCGATTTTGTCGCAGACAGAAAAAGTTTGGCAAAATAAGACCTTTAACTAGGAAGGCAAAATAAGACCAAAAGAATAATCTTACCAATTAACTATTCTATTTTTTTAGATTGTAGGAAGTATTCTTTCATTACAGAACTGTATTCATTATATCACAGATTCCTTCAGAATTTTTCAGAAAATCGCAGCAGTATTCATTATATCGCAGATATATTCATACTTTCGCAAATAATGCAACAAAGAAGATACAGAAAATGATTCACCATTTCAAGAAAGATAATGAATGGCAAGTAGGGGAATAGAGAAATAAGATTTCATTATCTTCCTTGAAATTATTCAAAGTAAGCTAAATTGAAAGTTAAATTCTAAAAGTCTCAAAAGTTACATCGCTCGCAAGTAAGAAGACGAAAAAGAAAGCAAAGATAAAATTCAAGTTTCAGTGATGACTTCGCCAAATTTATTCTTCTTGATCGTCAGATTTATTATTTCTGCCAGAGTTATCCTCTTCATCAGCATCCTTTTCACCATGAGTCTCTCCTTCATCAGCATTTAATTCGCCAGCCGCAGTTGTTTCTTTGGGAGGACTTCTTTTTTCTTCTTCATCTTCACCATCTCCTTGGGAAATATTTTCCTCATCATTAGTGAACTCTAAGTCTTCATCCATGGGAATATGAATTTCATCATCATCAACCTTTAGAGGAGGAACAAATACTGGAGGGAGAGAATTGGAGAGCAGAATGTCGTTCACAAGAACTTCAGCACTGAGATGGACCTTGCGAAGGAAACCTCTATCGCGATTCCTAATCTCTATGTTTTTAAATTACTCGAGATAATCAAGTCTTATTTATGCTTTGTCGCGGGCATTAAGATAATTGAAGACAAGAGACTTATTTTCTTTGCGAACTTTATCCAGTTTAGCGGTCAGCTCAGTGATGATGGAATGAAGATTTCTTTCAGATTCTGCGAGCAACAAAATAAATTAAAAAAATTAGTTAGACAAAAATCTCACAAGGAATATAACACAAAATTTTATGAGAAGATCAACAAGAGAGGCAGTCAATCGACTACCTTCTTTTTGCGAGGTTAAGTTTTGGATTAATGCAAATAAACAATTCTCCCATTGATTCATGGCGTCATCGAATTTATCGCCAACCATACCCTTCAGACGAGATTTCATGCTTTCTTCTTTGTTGCGAAGATATGAGTTTTCATTTTCTAGTAAAGAATGAGATTCCTTTAATTGAGAGTATTGCTCTTGAAGTTCATTGGCTCTTAAGCTAAGAGTTAGTCTACCCTTGATAAGTTTATCCTTCTTGGCAGCAGATGATTCAGTTAATTCCTTGAGCTCATTCTTGAGAGAAGGAAGAGATTGCTCTTGATTATTACATGTGCTTTGAATATTAGTTAATTGATGTGAGGAAATCACCATCAAGCTTGAAAATCTATGTTTTTCTTGGGATAAGGTTTTATTCTCATCTGATAAAGATTCCATCGCTAAATTAGCCTTAAAAAACAAATATGAGAGGTGATCAACCTCGCCACTTAATAAATTCTGCCTTTGCAATAACTGATTATTCTCATTAGTAAGATTATTTATTCGATCAATTGAATAAGTGTAAAGATTGTCTAGTCTAGTATGTTGATCCATCCAAGAATCTCTTTCAACGCGAGCTTCTTCAGCGATAGATTCAAATTTGAGTGTTTCTATGAAACGAGTACGATTTGAAACTAACATATAAATCAAGAATTTAAGAAGAAAGCTTGAGTACATAAAATATGAAAATAAAACAGAAGAACAAGGAAGTAGAGGCAAGAAAAATGTACCTTTCAGCTCGTCATTTTTTCTGCGAAGATTCTCGCAGTCAAGAGAAGAGTTGCGAAGCATATGATTCAAAGTATCACATTCAGAAGTTTTAACCTGAAGGATTTTCTTCAGAGATTCAATCTCATTTTCCAAAGAAGCTCGCGAAGTAATATCATCAGAGCCAAAATACTTGAGTAGAGTCTCGCAAGCTTCATGCTGGAGAGGGTTAGTAGAAGACTTTCTAGCATTGTCTAAAATGTTAGACAAGATTTTGAAAGCAACATCAACACTTGTGAAAGTTTCGTTTGATGAAGGAAGGGGTGTAGAAGATGAAGTAGTAATGAGAGCAAGTTGACGATCATTTGTGATGGTTGAGTTGTCAGGAGGAGTATGTGGAAAAACAACAGTTGAAGGCCGCAAAGGACTATAAGGAGTTTCAGTCATAGCAGTCTTAGAAACCTGATCTGTTAAAGGGTCAGAAGAAGTAGAAGTATGGGTAGCGATATTCTCACAAAAATAAGTAGAAATCTTTGGTTGCGATGGTGTGGGAGTAATCTTCACGGATGTTAATGCGGGCATAATGAGATCTTCCCCAAGTGTCTTAAAGTGGCGAGATCTTTTGGGAGGCTTAACTGGGTTCTCGTCATTCTGCGAACAATAACTCAGATAAGAAACAGAGGCAACAATATTGTTATTAGGAAATAGAATGTGTTTCTTACTACCTTATTATTCGCAGAACTCCTCTTCTTCTTCTCTAAAAGTCTTTTGCGAGTATTAGGGTTTTGAACCGTGGATTGTGCGCTGAAGAGAAGACATAACATGGAAGTTATGAAGAATCAAATAAGAAAAATTGGAGAATAAAAGTAAAAATTGGTTTAAATAAATGTTATAAGTCAAGAAACATACCTTGATGATTCCATTAGAGCAGTAACAGAAGAATATGAAGAAGAAGAAAAGTTGCAGACAGAAGACGAAGTAGACGAATAAAGAAGATGAAGAAACGGAAGAGTAAAATTAGTTTTGGAATTTGATTCTACCTTTTATAGAAAAAAGGGGGTGGGACTATGGAGCAGAGACGTGTCAGTAAATGAAGGAATTCACAACACATGTAAGAAAGGCTAGATTAACGGAATCTTGTCGAGGAGAAAGTATAAAAAGGAAAAGAAATTGCGAGAATAATAAAGAATATCGATTCTCATGATCTTCTCTTCTTCGCAGAAAATACATGAGAAGAGGCAAGATGTAGGATCAGAATATCGCTACAACGATATTCCTGCGATATTAACAACGTTTCTGCGAGCGTCACTGCCAATTCTTTAACAACTTTTCGCGAGCGTCACAAAATAACCAAAAGAAACTGTCGATGGAAGAAACAAAAGAAGAATATGTTGATCTTGCGATGGTCATCATTTTTGCGATAGAGAATATCGTAGAGATCGCGATGAGATCACAGAATAGATCCGAAATAGGAGGAAAACTTAGCTGTCATCCATTATGTAAATCCCTATATAAAGGGCTCGATAGATCCAGAAAGGGATGATGTATTTTTTGAGAGTTGAAAGAGTCTTTGAGGAGAGAGAAACTTCAAGAGAATATTTGTAATCTTGATTTCTTCCAATTCTGTAAACATTTCTAAAATTTGAATAGTAAAGTGTCGTTTAATCTTTAAAGTTTACTCGATTTCCAACAGATTTCTATAGAATCTTAACAAGGGTGTAGTGTGGGAATTCCTGCAGCTACAGTTAGGGCTCAACTACATTCCGGTCTGAAATTAACTTGTAGTAGGCTAGTGTCTGTAGCGGCTTAATACAGTGTGGTGTTAAAATCTGGATTAAGTCCCGGGGTTTTTCTGCATTTGCGGTTTCCTCGTTAACAAAACTTCCGGTGTCTATGTTATTTATTTTCCGCATTTTGTTTATATAATTGAAATATCACATGTTGTGCGTATTTCAATCAATTGGTAAATCCAACCTTTGGTTGTTGATTGAAATTGATTGACAGTTGAACATTGGCCTTTGGTACCGTTCAAGTTGTTTCTCATAATAATCAGGCTCACGGATTCCTATCTGTTTGATTTGTTGATTACATTGAGAAACAAAGATATAACTCTTGGATATATTTCCTTGATTGATTTTGACTGTCTAGTTGGTTCTCTTGGAATTATATCGGAGTTAGTCCATACAGATTTCCGAACGAAATATTGGGTGTCGTTGTTAGACCCCCATTTTTTCACTTAACGCGCATCCTATAGGAGATTAAAAAGATACAAGCATCTCGTTTAAAATTCCACAGCCACACTCCCCACAAAGATATATCAATTAAGGACAAGTTCATTAAAGAACTCTCCCCCATTGAATGTCATTCTCAAGAGAACAACATGAGTGACCTTGATTTTGTGAAAAAGAATGATTTTTTCGGACATTAACAAATCACAGGAATTTGTATCCAAAGTATCAACATAAATTAATCTCAAGGCCAGTTACGAATAAAGAGACACTTTTACTCGACTTTACTCAACATAAGAGAATCTTACGGAGTGTGTCAAGTAGCACACAAAAGTGTGATCACAAGTAGATCAATACTGTGAGAAAAATCTCAAAGAGTTTGTTCTATTTTCCGTTTATCAACAACCTAAACACCCAACCATGTCTCTCACTCCACGTCGAGAGTTGCGATAACCTCCTCTCCCATTGGTCGGTCAACGGAACCCTAGCTCCTGATTGGCTGAAAAACAAGTTAGCCCCCTTACATTTCGTGGCCGTTAATTTTAAATCTAATTAATTTGATCTAATGCTCCAAATTGAGCTATACAAAAAAAAATCCTGATTTAATTTTGTTCATATTTATCTTACGAATATTTTTTCCTTAATAATATTTTTAACCTTAGTAAACACATAGTACTCCATATTACAGATCGTTGATTAAAGGGAAAAAAAGAAGGTATTTTTAGAATTATCCAGAGGATATATACATATCCAAATTTAGAAATACACATTAATATAACATTCCGTCTAATGAAAAAAAATATAACCAAGTTTAACCAAAAGTTACTTCCCTTGGCCAACACGATTGGTTTTAGTTTTTACTGAAAAAACTTCTTGGTAAATATTTTTATATATATATATTCTCCATGAGACATCCAATACAGGTATTCTTGGAATTATTCTACTAAATACTGCTCTGGTAAAAGAGACTCGCTTTTGGTGCATTATCTTTTTCTCATGATGCATGCCTAATGTTTTTCATTTTTTGTTTGTTTGTTTGTTTGATTGATTTAACGAACAGATTACAGTATATGTGATCTTTGTCATGATAGATGTTCTCTAATGCCTCTTTTATCCTCTATTGCCCCTTTTTCTTCTACGTATTCTTCTTCTTCTTTTTTTTTTTTTTGGATTTTGTCTTTGAAATTTATATTTATTTCTTTGTGTTTTGATTTATATGAGGGTATCGCATATGGGTTCTATCCAAATGGGAGAAAGGGTTTGCACTTTTCTATGTTTTATTTGTTTTTTGGCTTCTTAATTTCTTATTTATTTTATTGTTTTTGAATTTTTTAGGTTGTGATTCGTTCCTTTTGTTAGAGCATTGCTCGGTTGAACCCACCAAGCATTGGTATGTCAAGTTTGGTTGTCATATTTTAGTGATCCAAAACTCATTTAAGAGTCGCTTGATTTAAATGTACTAGAGTCAACTTCGTATAGGTTAGCTTCAAAGTATTAGGGTGAGACATTACAAGTATTGCGAAGACTTGAAGAAGTGAAGAAGTAAAAAGCTATAACGACAATATCATCCTTCCAATTAAAGTTAGTGATATATGACTTGAACTGTTTCATTCCCTAACGTATCTTTCAAGTCGTGCATATTTAAAACATAAAACTGCGAAGCATGAACACTCTAGATAGACATAGTATTACGGAATACAATATGAAGTTTCTTGCTTAACCATTAAACTTTGTATATAAGACATCGACATAATCGTATGAATGCTATTGTGATTATGTATGGGTATGAGGTGAGGATTTTATTCTAGGGAACAATGTTTACAAGTGTTCTAAGGAAGTAAGTTCATGATATATGTTGTGAACCGAAAAGGAAATCGCCAGGCATTATTGGGGCTGTTCTTCATTGCATATCTTATGAACGACCAATATGTGTGATTAATATAACCGTTCATGCCTTGTTTATGTTCTTGATAAAACTATTCACACGAGGCCTGACTTATGTATTGGTATGACTTTTATTAGTGAAACCGATCTTAAGTAATCACCTGGGGTATGATCGGGTTGTGTATGTCTAAACTTATTACTGGGAGAAGGGGAACCGATCCTATTAAGAGGTGCAGTACATCACAAGGGGAACCGATCCTTGTATGAGGTGCATCCAGGTTTATGGAATAAAGGGGAACCGATCCTATGAACATGTGCAACACGTTTTTGGGAAGGGGAAACCGATCCTATGAACATGTGCAGTGCGTACAAGTTAGATACCAAATATATGTGGGGAACCGATCCTAGTACCCAGTCAGACGTTTTTTTGGTAAAGCTAGTGTAACTATGCACAGTACTCACATGGAGGTAGAACCGAAACTTGTTTTGGTAAAACCGTAAACCCATGAGTTGTAATTGAGTGGTACTTGATCAATCACATAGTTCTTGAAAGTCAGATGAACTAATTCTAAACTTGTTTGGAAGTGTGTTAAATCGGTTTCAAGTGAGCAAGCATGGAAAAGACTTGCAAGAGTAAGATGTCGTCACTCTTTGAACACGGTGCATTAATGCTTATTCTTTATTGTTCAAAGATATTCCTTAAAGGCTAAAAAGGAAGTAAATCCCAAGATCGAATTAAATAAGTTAAGAATCTTTTTAATTAAGGGTTTTTAATTATATATGGAAAATAAGAATTAGTAATGTGCATTTACTAATTAGAGATTTTCCAAGGAGATTTCGATCGTTATTTTTGGACAGTGCAATCACAGGAATTATGAAAACCGAATTTGGTGGAGTAATGAAAAAAATATCTTGAGAATATTTTCGGTTTTGGAAATTCCTTGGTGTCCGAACTTCCTTGTCTATAAATACTTTGAGTTTGAATTTCTAGCAAACTAATCCTGCATAACATAGACTTCCTCTTTTATCTTTGTTACTGGTGAATCTGCCTATTGGAGAGGAGGGTAATCTAATTAGGTGAAATCTCTTACGGCCGCTCATTTTAAAGTCTTCCTTGAGATTGAGAAGATCTAGCGTGACCCGTTGGCGGGAAACTAGATATTGCGGTTTATATTTAGTTTTCGTATTGATTTGATTGACTAACAGTGGTTGAACTTTGATTGCACCTAGTTTTTCTATGCTTGAGAATCTTCTCTTCTGATATAAGATTCACTCAAACTATTCAAGGTTTCGACAGGGATCTTTAGACTGTTGTTAGATCTAAAGACGATCTTGTGATAATCCATTGTTAAAAGACTCCGTTCTGTGTGTGATTGATCACAAGAGATTCAAGTAATTGTGTGCAGGTGTTTATTGAAGATTTAAGAAGATTTGAAGACAAAGAAGATATTGAAGATTTCTGACTTGTTTTTTACAATCTTTGGTGTGCGCAATACTTGTTTGGGAAAAAGATGATCTAATTAATAATCGGTTTATCCTTGTGGTAGATTGGATTGATTAATTGAGGAAGATCGTGATGGGTGTCATAACCACAACAAATTATTCAAAATATTTCCCACTAATTAAATAATAATATAGCGGTAGTAAGAGATCGTTCCAACGAAGAGCAGTGTAATTGATATGTTATTTAGTTCAGCAAAATAAATAAAAGACAAGTGGGGATTGTTTTGATAATAAACAAAAAGAATAAAAATAAAAATAATAAGATGAAAATATGATTAGGAGTCATTCGCCGTTACCAAACGTTGACTTGCATAGTATACTTGTTTACCTTTCGTAAGAATCATATATCACCAACCGTAGAATAGCAGCTAGCTCAGTGCCATCCCCAAAACTCCTTATACCACGGATACAGAAGCTCTCAAATATCGGATTCTATCCAACCGAACCACCAAGTAGTAGCTCACTCAAGGTGTAATCCAACTGAATGCTTTAGGCTTTGTGAATTAGTTTGATCCCAATAGTTAAACTCTTAGCTCAAGGTTCACTTGCTGATGTTATCTTCACTCGCAATTGCTCCACAGAATCCCTCTGCAAGGTCTCGCGATTTCTACTTGTGTAGAGAGTTGTTTGACTATTACACTTATCTCCCAACTTCTACTAGCATTAGAATGATCAAAATATTAATCCAATTATACACTTGGACAATCTAGTAATCAATCATAAACCCTAAATATAGAAAATACAATCGATAATATGATAAAAACTTCGACTAAACTTGTATAATAATTAAGATTCACGCCCGGAACTTTGAATTCATTTTAATCAAATAAAGTTTAGCTTCTCATGATTACACCGTTTCCCGGTTTCCCCCTAAAGGGGTAAACCCTAAAATATTGATGAAGCACAAAGTGTATTATGAAATGTGTAGAGATATACGAGATATCCCAAAAATATTAGAAGTTCTCTTATATAGATGTCCCAATTGTAGTTGTGCCCATGCTCGAATCCCGGTCGAATGGTTGCCAAAACTTGGACAAATTTCCATCAAAACCAAGCCAAAATCGTGTAAAAGAGTAAAACCCACGTTAAACAGACTTTATGGGCTTTTCATGAACAATAAAGCCCATCCCAAATCCAACTTCTTAGCTACATTTAGCTTGTCAGTTTTAGGAGACTGACAGCTTAAATTTTTTCTTCTCTCATTACGTATGGGATTTTCCGGCCATATACTCTCCTGGATGTTTCGTCAAAATTTTACTTTTCAATCACGGCTCGGTTTCCATCCGTAACTTCTCCTCAGCTGAAATCGAGCTCCAACTCTTCATTGCTTCCAAAACTCCATCTTTCTCTCTTGTCCTGGCTTTCTCCATCTTTCTGTTATACCTTACGAGCTCAGTCAACCACCAGCTCTGCCAACATCTCGATCACCAGTTCATTTCCGATTCATTTGTATCAAGTCTATTAAGCTTCATTACTCCCAGAAACTGATTACCAGCAGTTGTAGCAACCTCCATCACAAGCTCCTATGTTGCTTTGTAAACTCGAGCTCTTCTACTCGAACTTCATCATCACTACAAACTCGAGCACCACTTCCCTGTCTTGCAGAAACTGGAGTTCAACGTTAAACTCACTGCATCACACTTCCGGAGGCATCAAACTCAGCAGACTTTGTTCTTGACCTTCATCATCGATCATCAACATAAGACTCCTCCATTACCAATCACCGAGTATCACAGGAATCACCACAATATGTTGGAATATTTTCAACCGCGCTACGAAGGGGGGTCCTGGGGGGTCACTTTTATAGAGGATAGTACTAGATATGCTTACACATATTTGATGAAATCTAAGGATGATGTTTTTGACATGTTCAAAATTTATAAAGCAGAAGTAGAGACACAATTAGGACTGAAAATTAAGATTTTACATTCTGATCGTGGTGGTGAGTATTTTCCTAATGAATTTAAATTTTTTTGTCAAGAGCATGGTTTAATTCATCAATTTACTGCACCTTATACACCTCAACAAAATGGCATGGCTAAAAGAAAAAATAGAACTTTGATTGATATGGTTAATTGCATGCTTATAAGTTCTAGTTTGCCTAATTCTTTGTGGGGTGAAGCTATGTTGTCTGCATGTTATATTTTGAATAGGGTTCCTTTGAAAAAGAAGAATGTTTCTCCTTATGAGTTGTGGTTTAAAAGGAAACCAAACTTGAAGAGACTTAAATTCTGGGGTTGTTTGGCATATGTTCGAAAGCCTGATCCTAAAAGACCAAAATTGGGAAACAAGGCTTATAAATGTGCTTTTGTGGGATACTCTCTTAATAGTATCACCTACAGATTTTTAATCCTTGATACTTTCGAGATTATAGAATCTGTAGATGTGGAATTTTTTGAGAACCTAAATAGGAATAGTTCTCAAATGCAACCCACGGAGAATTCATTGTTACCTAGTCTAGAATCTGAAGAGACTAATGAGAATGATGGTCATTCTATTCCTACTCAAGACATAGAGGATATTTCGGAACCCATAGAAGATATCGAACCTAGAAGGAGTAAGAGAGCAAGAAAAGAGACAAGCTTTGGTCCAGACTTTATAACATATCTTGTAGAAGGTGATAAGAATACAATTCTTAATATTACCAAATATGTTGCGCATGTTGATGATGACCCTAAAACTTATGCTGAGGCTATTAGTTCCAAATATGCTAGTTTTTGGAAAGAGGCTATCAATGATGAAAAAGATTCCCATCTTACTAATGGTACTTGGATATATTGCGATTTACCTCCAGGCGTAAAGCCTATTGGAAGTAAATGGGTATTCAAAAGAAAAGTAAATGCCAATGGTACAAAAGGTAAGTTTAAAGCAAGATTGGTTGCTAAGGGTTATAGGCAAAGAAATGGAATTGATTACTTTGATACATATGCTCCTGTTGCTCGCATCTCATCTATTCGTTGTTTAATTGCACTTGCTTCTATTCACAAGTTAATTATTCATCAAATGGATGTCAAAACTGCCTTCCTAAATGGAGATTTGGAAGAAGAGATATATATGGAACAACCTGAAGGTTTCATATTGCCAGGCCAAGAAAAGAAGGTTTGCAAGTTGGTTAAATCTCTTTATGGCTTGAAGCAAGCTCCCATGCAATGGCATGAGAAGTTTGACGAAGTAATTTTGTCATATGGTTTTGTGGTGAATGATGCAGATAAATGTATCTATAGTAAGCATGATAGTTCTGGATGTGTGATTCTCTGTTTATATGTTGATGATATGCTTATTTTTGGATCTGACATATCTATGGTGGAAGAAACAAAGAAGTTTCTTGGCTCTAACTTTGATATGAAGGATTTAGGAGAGGCTGATGTAATCTTGGGAATTAAGATCCTAAGAAATGGGAATGAGTTGGCTTTAACCCAATCTCATTATATTGAGAAATTTCTCAAAAGGTATGATCACTTTGATGACGATCCAGCACCTACTCCTTTAGACCATACTATCAAGTTAAAGAAGAACACCGGTCGTACTCATGCACAACTTGAGTATTCCAGTGTCATTGGGAGTCTTATGTATGCTATGCATTGCACAAGACCGGACATAGCCCATGCGGTGGGGGTGTTATGTCGTTTTCAAGTAATCCTGGTTCTGAACACTGGAAAGCGGTTTCCAGAGTTATGGCTTACTTGAAAGGAACAATTGATTTTGGTTTGCATTACCAAGGCTATCCCGCTGTATTGGAAGGTTACAATGATGCTAAGCTGGAACAATGTAGAATCCAAGTCCAAGTCGACATCTGGATGGATTTTTACTTTAGGGGGTCTTCTCTGTGTCTTGGAGTTCCAAGAAACAGACTTGTATATCTGATTCAACAATGTTGTCAGAATTGATAGCTTTAACGAATGCATGTAAAGAGGCAGAATGGCTTAGGGACCTTCTTATGGAAATTCCACTTTGGAAGAAGCCATCTCCAGGAGTTTTGATTAATTGTGATAATCAAGCTACAATCTATAATGTCTCTAATAAGACTTATAATGGAAAGTGTAGACATGCGAGTCTCAGACACCAATTGGTTAGGCAACTACTCAAGAGGGGAGTGGTTACGGTTAACTTTATTGAATCAAAAAGGAATTTGGCAGACCCATTCACAAAGAGTCTACCATATTCAGTTGCTTCAATAAAATGTAATGAAATGGGACTAAGGTCTGTGAAGGAAGGTTGATCTCCCATAGCAGAAACCCAACCTATGTTTTGAAAAGATAAACAAGGTTCAATGTGGTACCAACAAGTTATGGCTGTAGATTATGGAGCACTAGCATAAAACTTCCCATTTCAAGTTAGTGCTGGTTTTTCTGCAAGAAAATAGGATGGATGTAAATCCTTAATGAGTCTGTGATTAGTAAAAGGTGTCTCGCAGAAACACCTTCGAGACTTACCTATATGAGTATGGAAATGTGGGCCATTTCCTAAGAGAAGAAGACCGTTCTCTAAAGAAGACTCATGAATAAGGATATAAGCACAAGGCCTTTATAGTGCTTGGCTACAGAACACATGTCTTATGGAATCAATATGTGTGGAGACTCCGGCTTTGTCATAAGGGATTCTTGGTTCAAGACTAGTTTCACCATAGAATATCGATAAAGCTTTGAGTTTCTTACACTAAGTGAAGGTTCAAACCCAGAAGGTACCTATCATTTATGTATTGGTTTCAACGATGATGCTTAGTCTCAATTGTGCTAGAACTACGTTGGCTTGATCCCACTCGGGTACGTAGGCAGTCACTTCGGTGATGCAGCCGCTCCGGTTTTAAAAGTTTTTTAACTTTGTTTTATGGTTTTGAAAATAAGGGGAGAATGTTGGAATATTTTCAACCGCGCTAAGAATTTTTTGATACGCAACTGTTTGGACAGTTAAAATCGTTTTCAAAAAAATAATTCAAATCCAACAGACACCATTAATGTCTGTTGATGAAGAGACCTGACGTTTCGCATTGAAGAGAAACTTGTCTGTTTCAACAGACGTAAAAAAACCCTATAAATAGCATCTCCCAGAGTCGTTTTCAATCATCAAAAAAAAAAAACTATCTTCTGTTCTTCTTTCTTACAAAGCATCATCAGAAACTTATTTACATGTGTTCTTGATTGGGTCAAGGGTGCAAACCTTGAATCCAATTTTCGGTTGTAGGGCTTTCATTTGTATCTGAAGGCAGTATTTCACATACCTGTTGCAATCGCCAATTCGTTGGGAGGGTAAAAATATTTGTCTAAAAGAAATCACCAGAGCCTTGAAAGTTTTGAGTACAACCACAATTGATTTCTGTCATTCATCTCCATTGCAGCCCGGTAATTTTTCCAACACAATAGACTCTGTCCATCGAGCAACACAACATCACTGCCGGTCGGTTGGTTATCAACATCTCCATTATTTCCAGCAACATTGATCCATCAGGTTCCATAGCATAGCTTCTTATTGACTTCCGACAATCAAAAATGCCTCAATATTTCTCTCTTGAGTTTGCTTTGTCACCGTTATTCAATCAAATCAGAACTGCCAGTCACCATTGCCTTGAACTCCATCAACCAAGATCAACTCAGCATACCCTAATGGCAGCGACAATGTCCTGTACAGTAACACCACCATTGCCTTCCTTAATCCTCACTTCCAAGTCGAGCGGTACCTTCCTTCATCAGCATAAACAACGGCAGCAGGGACATTTTCTTTCGACTTCCAGCAAAACTCAATTTCTCCGTTTAACCAAACTCGCAGTACATATATTCTCCATCTCCATTACGGCTTATTGCTATCGTCTGCAGATCCATCAATCCTCCCGTGATAATCAGCATCAACCATCAACAATGGCAGCAGCACCCCAAAACTAAACTCATGTCGAGCAACAACCATTACGATCACCAAACCCATGCAGTAACTACAGTAAATATTCAACTGTCGATCATTGAAGACTGACAGTTTAATTAAAATTTCGTGGCTGCTCTGAGTAGAAACTCGGGTTCCCTTAGCTACTGAGCTTTTCTTTAATACACCTAGTTGGACTGTCAGTTCCGGAGAACCGACATGTTTAAATTATTCTTTTTCCCATAACTTTCTCATATGACATCGGAATGGCATCGTTCTTTCGTCGTTGGATTCGCGTTTTCGTCCTCTTCGAGATGATATCAACGACTCATAGATTAGAACGAGTTCCACTGGGTCTTTGGACTTTCTCCACTTTTAGCTAACTTCTTTTATTGCACAATTACGTGCAAATTCACTTCTTTTGGATGATTCACCTAACAAAACATAAATAGAACAAAACAAACGTAATATACAATAATTTGCAAGAAAATAAGCAATTACTAGCATGGATTCGACACTAAATATATGCAAAATATGCACTTAACAAATTTCCCCACACTTAAAACATGGTTTTTTCAATGAAAAATAGTGTCACAATTATTTGACTTTATGTCACAAATATACTTTTGCGACATTTTTCGGCTGTCGGTCAATGCGTTATAAAAAGATGTGTTTCAAATAGTCAGTCCGACGCTAAAAGCGTCACTTATGTCGTGAGACTTTTCTAGCACAATTTTCTATCACAATTTAATTTTTCTACGTCACAAATAAATTTGCGCCACATAAGCTTTTTCTTTTCTTTTTTTCATTTTATTAATAAATAAATTATTTTTTATGCGAATTATTAATAAATTATTTTTATCACGTTCTTTTTTAATAGGATTGCATCGTTAAATGACAACATCTGCTAAAATTTGTTGTTCATGTGAAAAATAAAAATAAAAATAATGGAATAACTGTTAAAGGTCGTGAGCAGACACTATTCCATGCCATTGAACATATGTAAGTCTAACACAAATGAGAAAATCATCATAGAATTTCCAGTAAACAAAGATTACAAATTATATAGTAATAATGAGTACAAATAAGTAGTAAACCTTGTACATAGAATATTCAACACATCCAAATGTTGTACAAATAAACATTCGTACATTTTAGATCTGTATTGATTTATTTAGCATTGGAAATAAATTTTGATTCCAATCCTAATATTACTTGTTGTTGCTCTGGATCTGGAACGGTTCCTTGAATAGAGATTTCTCTTGAACGATTAGACTCGGATATATTCTCTTTTCACTTTAAAGATTGATTGGCAAATCTTGCCTAATTGCCTAATTACATGCAAATGGAATCCCACCCACAGAAAGTAAAAAATAAAAAATCTACACAAATAAGTAATGATTTGATGGATCCAAAGTAACAGATAAAATGAACACCTACTTGAAGTTGAACACCGATTATATCTTCAAATTCTTAGCGCCCTGATTAGAGTATTCTTATGTTTCATTTCCTTGTCTATTCCTGATTAATTCCAAAATAAATAAATAAATAATCCCAAAATCCGAAGACTCTTAGGTAGCAGAGAAGAAAAAAAAAATCTCCAGAAGTTAAAAAGTCTGTATCAATAACATACCTTGTTAGATATATATATGATTTTGTCCAATTTCTCTATCCCAATATTTTTCTGTCACACTAAGAATAAGGAAACTACAAGAAATATATATATATATAAAAAAACAATGGGCGAAAAGGAATTAACTACCACCGTGTGATGTATGTTTTGAATATGAATCCATTAGAGGAGTTAAACAAGTTTCGGTGATGATGGCGGCTGATTCTGGTAACATGATGGTGTTTAGAAGAAGATGATGGGCTAATATTCTATGATTACTTCACATATATGGGAAACCAAAATCTAAAACAAATTGTATATGGAAACAAACTCTTAGAGCGGGATTTTTGTTGACCAATGGAGGATTTCGAAGAAAAGAAGTTAATTTGCGTGTAAGGTGGAACCTATTGATTCACCTGGTAGTGGCACGTTCAAGACGGTTATAACTTACTATAAGAAATAATCATTTATTTTTAATTTAATATTATTTGTAAAATGTTCTTTTCACGCTAAAAGCGATGAAAAATCTAATTATTTATTTTTTAAACATTTCTTAATTCGAATTTTATTTACAACGCTAACAACAGTATTACAAATTAATAGGTTAACACTATTTTAGTAGTTAGCTAACACCATATATGTCCGACACATAAAATGTCACAAATGCATAATATTCACAACACATTTGTAAGTGTTAAAAATATGGTGTCACAACTGCTATAGTTTGTTTTAGTGTTTGCTAGTCCTCGAGCAAACTATCTAAAACAAATACAACAACTCCATGTCATTGAGGAAACGGTTGCACTTATCATGTGGAACAGGCCTTTAAACCCCTAGGTGTCCCTAGTGGACGAGTTATAGTCTCGTGAGGGCTTACGAGAGATATACCCACAAAATCTACTCCAACTTCAAAGCGTTCCAGCTTCCCAAGCATCCAAAGAGCTATGAGGACATAGAGTTTCTTCATGCTAGTAATAAGAAGTTAGAAATACCAAAGAACATATTCATTCTTTAATCTTGAGTGAGAAATAACCACACCATAATGAGAGAAACGCGTGTTTGAGTGTGATCGATAAGCATTTCGCCTCGACTTCTGCCTCACTTAAAAGGATTTTATGATAATTGCACTCAATAAGTCGGTTTTTTTATGGGTCTCACATGTGTGCAGGTAGGAATGAAGAGATAAATCCTACACACGTTGAATGGTAGGAAGGAAACCTTCCGAATAATTTCTGGAGACTCCACAAAATCGTGGAAAATAAAGACTTTTTTCTGATGATCTTTAAGAAAGGAAATCAACCATTATTATTAAATATAGAGGATGAGAGTACTTACCACCTTCACATCTGATTGCAATGATGAAAGCACCACTCTCACAACATCCAATAGAAATGTCTTCCTTCGGCTCGTCTTCTTCATCTTCTTGGTCTTCGGTCTTCAACTGTTGATGATAAACTCTTGAACTTCATAGAACTTCGACAATTTGTAAATCTTTTCCTCACTTTCCTTGTTGCTTAAAACTTCCTTATAGATTTTTCTTCTCCATGGCCTTATTGAACAAATAACGACCTAAATGCAAATCTCTTTGTATATATTTTTTCTTTTTCTTTTTCTTTTTCTTTTTCTTTTTTGTATTTTCTTTTTCTTTTTCTATTTTTCTATTTTTGTATATATATATATATATATATTTTTATGAAGAGATTGCAACTAAAACAATAAAAATGGAATAAAATTAACATGACCATGAAAGAAGTACTTTACTACTTTAATCTTCACAACTTGTATTGTCTTCGTATCATAAACTTCAATATTTCTCATCTTTTGCTTTTCTTCGCTCTTGTAAATAAGTCTTCATACTTTGATATAGAATTCCGCTCCATGTATTGTAAGTCTTCAACATGTATATATAAAATTTGCTCATTGTATGTTGCTTTTACTTGAATATGAAATTTCACTCTTCCTTGTATTGTTGCTTGTAAACCTCAAACATCTTCAACTTTCCTTGTAGATTTTGATGTCGCTCCATTGTTGATGATGATGTGTTTCTATGGACCTGTTGTTGGCGAGAGAGAGAATGTTGCTAACTGCAAATCAAACTACAAGAAGGTGGTTTTCGTCTATAGACGTCACCCTCATGATTGAAAAAATTAGCACTCAAGAGATCAAAAATAGTACTGAAAATGGTGTGAAGTTGGGTAGCTCACCATTCTACCCGGAATTAACGTACGGTGACACACACTCAAAAGAAAGCTCTTTAGTCAGCTACAAAGAAAATTTGGTCTGGTGCCTTGGTTGATATGAAAATTGGTAGTCTCCACTAATGATTGATCAGCAACTCTAATAATGCATTTCTCTCTGCTCCTAATTTGCATCACCGGCGTGATTAAATCCATTATTTAACACTCCAATTCGTAAGAAATCCGAATGTAGTTCCCTAACACTACCAAGTTCAGTTATGTCGGTCAGAATCTCTATGTAAACATACCTAGAAGTATGATAGTGACTCTAAAATCTCTACAAGTTGAAGGTTTTTTATGCAAAATTTTGAAAAATCTATATGCAAAAACTCCCCCACACTTAAACTTCACATTGTCCTCAAACTGAAAATTCTGAATTCTGACGTAACATCATATAAAATGCAAAATATATAAAAATTGGTAAGGAATTTGGAAAAACTTCATTTCACAAAAGTTGTTCAAATACGTGTTTTCTACAGAGTGTCAAAAGGGAACAGTATTTTGATAAAATTTATGACAGTTATGGTCTCTGGACTGAACTACGCGCAGTCTGAATTTTTCTGACGAAAAGGTATTCGTCATAATTCTCTTCTAAGATAGATTACGGACTCAATGAAATTAAACATGGGGATGCAAATATGATATGAAAATAATAAAAACAAAAAAATAAAAGGGTTAAAGATAAAAAAACCTATGGGTTTCCTCCCATTTAGCGTTTGGTTTAAAGTCGTCAGCCCGACTCTTTTGTTATCGTCCATATACTAACAATCTGGTAGTCTTCCCAGAAAACAATCTGCAATTCTAGTAACACATTCACACAATACATATGAATAGTGAAATTCTTATAGCTTGAAATCTTCCCCCACACTTTGTCCTTTCTACACTCGGAAGTGGATATAGAACATAAAATAAGGGAACTTCTATAGGTTCCTCTTGTTGAACCTGCACAATGCTAGAATCAAACACATCAAGTGGTGGATACTTAGAAGAAAAATAATCCTTTAAAACTTTAGAAGCACAAATAATCAATCCTAAGTGATGTGAATCAAAAGATTTATAAATATGCAAAGGATTCGACAAACCGTCCACAATCTCTTGTATTACAGGATCCTCATCATTCTTAAAGAATTGCAATGAATTATTTACCTCGTTTGTGTCATGGTCCTCTATCAAACTATCTAACCATTCTTCGTCTGCTTCAACTATAATCTCAGCATCAATATAATCCATGGTAAGTTCAATTGGGTCTTCCACAATTTCAACCAATTTGGTTTCATTCTCAATCTCTATTTCTTCAACAACCTCGTCATCAGAATTAGAATCATCTCCTAGAAAGTCTAGTTCATTGGTGCAAATCCTAAAATCATTGTTTGAGTATGTTACACCATTTATAACAACAGTTATGTCATATCCATTCTCCTCCTTTTGAATAGGCGAGTGATCGTTATAATGATCCGTAGTTGGAATAACATTACCATTATTGCAAGGATTTTCCAAAGGTTGCTCATCTTCAAGATACACATGAATTGTATATCCATTATTGATCATGGGAACATCGGAATTAATTTGGATTTGAGGCCAAACTTCTTCCTTATTAATTTGATCCATTTCTCTTCTTAGGTTGTTAATAACCTCTTGAAGTTCTTGAAGTGTATCTTTAGTCTTTTTGTTGTGTTCATCCAGCTGTTGGTTTTCCCGATCCAAACTATTCATAAATTGGTGCATTACATCTTCGATAGTAGAAGAACTATCTTTAGGAGCATAACTTTCCATAGTCTGGTCGCGTTCATCCATCATTTAAATGTGCTGGTCCAACTTTTAATGTTCCCAATCCATATTATCCATAAATCGGTGCATAAGATCTGTAAGACTAGAAGAATCTTGATTAGAAGCATAACTATCCCCCCATCCTTGTGGTTTTTCACTTACATACCCATCATAAGGTTGTTGATATGCATGAGAATAACCATAAGGTTCCGTAGGATATTGATCATAGCCAAAAGATTGGTTTTGATTATACCCATGGAATGGTTGGTAGCTGTCATAATATTGAGATTGAAAATCAAATCGATCACCACTATAATATGATGATTGGTCTTGTGCTCCGCACATGTTATGTCCGTAAGGAAACATGGCGACTCACAAGAACAAAAGAAAAAATCTAAAAACAAAAACAAGCTAAACAAATAACAAATCAATTAACAACAGCTCCCCGGAAACGACGCCAAATTTTGATGGGTGTCGTAACCACAACAAATTATTCAAAATATTTCCTACTAATTAAATAATAATATAGCGGTAGTAAGAGATCGTTCCAACGAAGAGCAGTGTAATTGATATGTTATTTAGTTCAGCAAAATAAATAAAAGACAAGTGGGGATTATTTTGATTATAATAAACAAAAAGAATAAAAATAATAATAATAAGATGAAAAGATGATTAGGAGTCATTTGTCGTTACCAAACGTTGACTTGCATAGTATACTCGTTTACCTTTCGTAAGAATCATATATCACCAACCGTAGAATATCAGCTAGCTCCGTGCCATCCCCAAAACTCCTTATACCACGGATACAGAAGCTCTCCAATATCAGATTATATCCAACCGAACCACCAAGTAGTAGCTCACTCAAGGTGTAATCCAACTGAATGCTTTAGGCTTTGTGAATTAGGTTGATCCCAGTAGTTAAAATCTTAGCTCAAGGTTCACTTGCTGATGTTGTCTTCACACGCAATTGCTCCACAGAATCCCTCTGCAAGGTCTCACGATTTCTACTTGTGTAGAGAGTTTTTTGACTATTACACTTATCTCCCAACTTCTACTAGCATTAGAATGATCAAAATATTAATCCAATTGTACACTTGGACAATCTAGTAATCAATCATAAACCCTAAATATAGAAAAGATAATCGATAATATGATAAAAACTTCGACTAAACTTGTATAATAATTAAGCTTCACGCCCGGAACTTTGAATTCATCCTAATCAAATAAAGTTTAGCTTCTCATGATTACACCGTTTCCCGGTTTCCCGCTAAAGGGGTAAACCCTAAAATATTTATGAAGCACAAAGTGTATTATGATATGTGTAGAGATATATGAGATATCCCAAAAATATTAGAAGTTCTCTTATATAGATGTCCCAATTGTAGTTGTGCCCGTGCTCGAATCCCGGTCGAATGGTTGCCAAAACTTGGCCAAATTTCCATCAAAACCAAGCCAAAATCGTGTAAAAGAGTAAAACCCACGGTCAACAGCCTTTATGGGCTTCTCATGAACAGTAAAGCCCATCCCAAATCCAACTTCTCAGCTACATTTAGCTTGTCAGTTTCAGGAGACTGATAGCTTAATTTTTTTCTTCTCTCATTACGTATGGGATTTTCCGGCCATATACTCTCCTGGATGTTTCATCAAAATTTCCCTTTTCAATCATGGCTGGGTTTCCATCCGTAACTTCTCCTCAGATGAACTCGAGCTCCAACTCTTCATTGCTTCTAAAACTCCATCTTTCACTCTTGTCCTGGCTCGAGCTTCTCCATCTTTCTGTTTTACCTTACGAGCTCAGTCAACCACCAGCTCTGCCAACATCTCGATCACCAGTCCAATGCCGATTCATTTGTATCAATTTTGTTAAGATTCATTATTTCCAGAAACCGATTACCAGCAGTCGTAGCAACCTCCATCACAAGCTCCTATTTTGCTTTGTAAACTCGAGCTCTTCTACTCGAACTCCATCATCACTACAAACTCGAGCACCACTTCCCTGTCTTGCAGAAACTCAAGTTCAATGTTAAACTCACTGCATCACACTTCCGGCGGCATCAACCTCAGCAGACTTTGTTCTTGACCTTCATCATCGATCATCAACATAAGACTCCTCCATTACCAATCACCGAGTATCACATGAATCACCACAACAGACTCTGTCCATCGAGCAACACAGTATCACTGCGGGACGGTTGGTTATCGGCTTCTCCATTATTGCCAGCAACATCGATCCATCAGGTTCCATAGCATAGCTTCTTATTGACTTCCGAAAATCAAAAATGCCTCCAACTTTCTCTCCTAAGTTTTCTTTGTCATCGTTATTCAATCAACTCAGCACTGCCAATCACCATTGCCTTGAACTGCATCAACCAAGATCAACTAAGCATACCCTAATCGCAGCGACAATGTCCCGTACAGTAACACCACCATTTTCTTCCTTAATCCTCACTTCCAAGTCGAGCTGTACCTTCCTTCATCAGCATAAACAAAAGCAGCAGGGACATTTTCTTTCGACTTCCAGCAAAACTCAATTTCTCCGTTTAACCAAACTCGCAGTACATATATTCTCCATCTCCATTATGGCTTGTTGCCATCGTCTGCAGATCCATCAATCCTCCCGTGATAATCAGCATCAACCATCAACAATGGCAGCAACACCCCAAAACTGAACTCATGTCGAGCAACATCCATTACGATCACCAAACCCATGAAGTAACTACAGTAAATATTCAACTGTCGGTCATTGAAGACTGACAGTTTAATTAACATTCCGTGGCTGCTCTGAGTAGAAACTAGGGTGCCTTTAGCTACTGAGCTTTTCTTTAATACACCTAGTTGGACTGTCAGTTACGGAGAACCGACAGGTTTAAATTATTCTTTTTCCCATAACTTTCTCATATGACATCGGAATGACATCGTTCTTTCGTCGTTGGCTTCGCGTTTTCGTCCTCTTCGAGATGATATCAAGGACTCATAGATTCGAACCAGTTCCACTGGGTCTTTGTCCTTTCTCCACTATTAGCTAACTTCTTTTATTGCACAATTACGTGCAAATTCGCTTCTTTCGGATGATTCACCTAACAAAACATAAATAGAACAAAACAAACGTAATATACAATAATTTGCAAGAAACTAAGCAATTACTAGCATGGATTCGACACTAAATATATGCAAAATATGCACTTAATAGATCTGCATCAACACATATCACTTGGTTGAAGAGTGTTGTTGGCTTAATATTAACGATTACCTTTGGGTGATTGAACATAAGATAGATCTTGGAACCTAGCAAAGGAGTTTATGTTAATATAAACAAGGGAACCTTTGTGCAACTCATATCACTTGGTTGAAGAGAGTTGATACCAAACAGATTTGTTGTTCCCTTACAATTTGGAATACGAACCAAAGGACTTGGTCTAAGTACGTGACTTGTTTACAGGTTGGAGGCGTGGGAATACAAAAGGAACTAGGTGTACTATAGGTTTAGTTGCTTGGTCTCAACTATACGAAGTTGGTATTATTTTGTATAGCGGCTTAATCCTGAGAGTATTCAATTCTGGACTAGGTCCCGGGGTTTTTCTGCATTTGCGGTTTCCTCGTTAACAAAATCTTGATATGTCATTTACTTTATATTTCCGCATTATAATTGTTTTATTATAATTAAAGTAAATTGCACATACATTAATTCCTATTTACTTGATACGTGAATCCTATTGAGTTTGGTTAAGTCTGAACCTGTGTATCAAGTAAACACACTTTGTTGTTGTATTATCTCGATCTCGTATCCATAGATGATCACACAATGTGTGAACCGATTTGTTGTATTGTCTCGACTCAGTCCATAGACAATCACTTTCGGGGAAAGAACTTATAGGAAGGAAAAGTTATAGCTTGAGGTATATTTGGGGTACCCTCGCCTTTTCAATTGGTATCAGAGCGGGCAAACACGAAAAGATCTAACAATCTGTGTTTGATGCGATCCAACCTATAAGACATGAGTCAAAGTAAAGTTAAGCGAGAGCGAAAACTAAAGAAAGACTCAATTAACGTATCGCAAGACGTTGAAAGTTTTGATTTTAAGAAATGATTAAACGGAGCTTCTTCATCAAGTTCTACTTGCTCTTCTGAGAATAAGTCGGAAGGTTCTCTAGAGGACATTAAGTTAAGCCCTGTATTCGCAATCAATGATTCAGACTTCGAAAAACCTTTTTTTGATAACGAGATATCTTTGAGTTCTATATTGGAATTTCTGATGAAATATCAAGTGTAAAAACTTCTGAACTAAAGGAATGGAACAAACAATTTCTTATTTGTTATAATGATCTTGTTTCAACACTTGAAAGAGAACGAGATTTAACTTTAAAGTTTCAAAATCTCGATGAAGAGCATAACTTGCTGGAAGAAGAATATTTACAACAATTGCTTATTTACAAAAAGGTAATTAATGAAAATCGGGATGCTTTTAAAGCAATTAAAATTGATTGTGAAAGGACATATCAAAATCACAAGAAGTTTAGGGAGGATACTTCTCAACAAATTTAGGGTCTTGAAGAAAAACTTATTGAATCTGATGCAAGGATTAACTCTCAACAAAAGAGTTTTGAAGAGAAAGAAGGCATATATCTCTCACGAGAAAAAAACCTTGAGGCTGATCTAGCTAGTGCTCTTGATAAAATCAAGGTGTTGGAAGAAGAAATTTTGGACCTTAAAATGTTCAATGTTAGCTCAAACAATTTAACCTTAATGTTAGAAGCAAGTAGAAATCATCGTGATACAATAGGATTGTGCTATAAGGGAATACATGCTTAAAATATTAACAAAGAGGTAAAATTTGTTAAAGCTACTAATTCTTCTCAACTAGAGGCTTCCACTGTTGTCAAAAATGATACGATTCCTTGTAAAGAAGTAAATCCAGTCAAGCCTAAGAATTGTGTTCAACCAGCAGCAATTAACGAGAGCACTTCTACTAATGTCAAGAAAGCAACAACGTTTAACAAGGATAAGAAGAAGATGAAGATGAAAACTAGTCAAGCTCCAATGCAAGAAGATCCATAAAAAGGTAACACTAAAAATCATACTTCATATATTTATACTAAGCATTGTTATTATTGTGGTAATAAATGACACTTGCAATGGGGATGCAAAGTTCGTAAGATGCAATATGCACTTTCTATTGTATCAAACGAATTGGCTAAGTTTTCTCCTCTTAAGAACTCAGATCGGTATTATCCTAAGTTTAGGGAAAAAAATTATTATAATGATAGTTCAAATTTTGCATATTACTCTTCAAAGTCATTTCATAAAAGACCCAATTATACAAAGAGAAGTGACTTTTTAAATGCAAAAACAAGATCTGATGTTCCAAATTGGAGAAAGGGTGTTTCGCAAAATATTCAAAAGGACATTTATCCTAGTGGTATGAAGGACAAAGTTGCTCCTGTGAAACCCAACTCTAAATGGGTTCCTAAGTCCTCCATAGCCAATAAGGGACCAAAAGTTAGTTACAAGAATGACTCTCAGCTGTTAATTGTTGGTGACAATAATTACAAGAGTCTTCTTGAAAGACTAAAGAAAGACATTATGTTTGAAATCTCTTGTACTAGTAAAGATTGTGATAATGACACTCTTCACCACAAGTCAAAGAAGAAAAACAAGAGATGGAACAAGAGAAAACAAACCATGCAAGAGGTCAAGAATGATGATTCTTAGTCACTCGTGACGAAAAAGACAAGGATCAACTCAACGCAACCTAGTTTTTTTGGAATGTGCATGCTCACCCTTGTGCTCAATCTTATGAAGGGTGAGGAAGCACGTAAAACTGAGCACATGATCTCTCGGGTATATGACTAATTAACATATTTAGGAGATTTCTTTTCTTCTATACTCATACTTTCTCTATCTATATTTTAGTTTTGATATAAACGGTAATTGTGAGTTTATGATGTTGATATATACTGATCATTTATATGTAGCTCTTGTTTTTACGATTAAAATGAGCCAAAAATCACTAAATTCGGACATCGTATGCAAAAGTTATGTCGAAAACAGTTTAGTATTGTGATCTTTCACTAGCAACACAAGGGAACCGATCCTTGTGAGATGTGCAACACAAGGGAACGGATCCTTTTGAGAGGTGCAACACATGGGGGTACCGATCCTAGTGAGAGGTGCAATACGAAGGAGTGTAAAACTGTTTTGCCCATAACTTCTTCGTCCGAACTCGGAATAACCTCATTATTTTTGAGTTGTTTTCACAATTCAATTACCTACAAGATAGAGGTAATTGAAATACTTGATTATTTGTTGAAAATTTATGGTGTATTGCATTTGTGTTTATGGGATGTTTGATTACTGTTTTCATGACCTTAATATTCGATCTCATATGATGTTGTGAACCCTTATGGTTTGGGTGACTTTTTGATTTAGCAGGATTAAGTTCTATCCCAAGTTGGTAGGCTTTATCAAAGGATCATGAGGGGTTCTTGTAGAAATAATATGTGAAAAAGTCACAATATGTTGAATCGGTTTTGGTTTAGCATAAAAGCATATGTGTTTCGACGGTTTTCAACTTTTGCTTACAATTGTTAAAACCGATTTTCAACCTTTCTCTCGTAGAGGTTGGTTGTTGTTGTTTTTGGCATGAGAATGACAACATAATGGTATTTCGATATTAATTCTCCCGGAAGAAGAAAGCGATGCAATCATATTTGGAGAAGTTGGATGCGAAATTGAGGTAACAATCTTCTTAGTTAATTGTTTTCCTGTTTTAAGAAAAGCCTATTTTTATTTGATATATATATATATATATTGCTTTTACTTAAACGAAATAGTTGGTACAATTGATTTGTTTATTCCATTATGTATGTGCGGATGTTTGTGTTAATTCAATTGTTTCCGGTTAAGTAAAACTTTTGTTATCTTGCTTTGTTGTGTGATATCAATAGTTTAGGCTTACAAAATTTGGTGCAATTGTGGTGTTTTAATATCTATGTTAATTCAATTGCTTCCAGTTAAGTAAAACAATTGTTATTTTGCTTTATTGTGTAGTATCAATTGTTTAAGCTTACAAAATTTCGGTGCAATAGCGAAACTTTGATTTATGTGTGTTGTTTCAATTGTATCCGGTTGAGGTGAATAATTATGCAAGTTGATTTATTGGTTTGAATGAATTATTTATGGCTTAACGAATGAATATGTTGACGGGACGAGTTGTTTAGTCCAATTTGATTTCGGATAAGCTAAACTAAGTTAATTCTGATCTTAGTTAGACTTATCAAAGTGGAGGTTTCGGTTATTCAAGTCTAACCGAAAGCCGAAACAAGGAAATGCAAGTTAACTAACCTAGTATTTGGATTGTTTGAAATCTAAAGGTCTAAGTTATATGGATAATTAGAACCTGATGAGAAAAATGGAGTTTTTCTTTGTTTTGGTCTTATCGAATGAAGCGGTTGTATTTATACAATCGGTTTAACAAAGGAACTAAGTTTCTTAGCTGATTTTTGGTTTGCTAAACTAGTTGGGAAAATTGCTTCGGGCAATTATTTCCATGATAACATATCAAAACGTAATTTTTTTGTAGTTTCGGTTTTGATATTGGTTATCAAAAATGGTGTGCAAAACCCTCGTGCATGACTCAACAGGTTGCAAGTCTATTTTGAGATTTGTAAGATCCTTTTCATGTTGTCCTTTATTTGTTCGCTTCTTTGTCATTTTTGTGACAAAAATGGGGAGAAATATATGGAGTAAACAAGTGATGATGGTATCAATCTTATGGTTGGTTGGTGTCACTAGGGAAGAGGACAATGGTGCTTGAACGTTTATCTAACAAATGAGGAAAAGCACGGACTAAGGGGGAGTAACATATCATATGATTGGGATAATAAAGACGTGCGGATTGAAAATCTACCTATCTCACCTTTAGGGGGAGTATGAGCTTTGTTATTATAATGTCAACAGTGTCATTTTAAGGATTGAATTAATGCAGGTTATGTGCTGTTGAATTTGGGAATCAAGAGTATGTGTAATGAATTATTGTAATTTGTTTATCCATATGATTGTAAGAGTTTTGTCACTAAAATTGACAAAGGGGGAGATTGTTAGAGCATTGCTCGGTTGAACCCACCAAGCATTGGTATGTCAAGTCTGGTTGTCATATTTTAGTGAGCCAAAACTCATCTAAGAGTCGCTTGATTTAAATGTACTAGAGTCAACTTCGTATAGGTTAGCTTGAAAGTATTAGGGTGAGACATTGCAAATATTGCGAAGACTTGAAGAAGTGAAGAAGTACGGAGCTACAACGACAACATCATCCTTCCACTTGAGGTTAGTGATACTTGACTTGAACTATTTCATTCCCTAACGTATCTTTCAAGTCATGCATATTGAAAACATAAAACTGCGAAGCATGAACACTCTAGATAAACATAGTATCAAGGAATACAATATGAAGTTTCTTGCTTAAACATTAAACTTTGTATATAAGACATCGACATAATCATATTAATGCTATTGTGATTATGTATGGGTATGCGGTGAGGATTTCATCCTAGGGAACAATGCTTGCGTGTGTTCTAAGGAAGTAAGTTCATGATATGTGTTGTGAACCGAAAAGGAAATCGCCAGGCGTTATTGGGGTTGTTCTTCATTGCATATCTTATGAACGACCAATATGTGTGATTAGTATAACCTCTCATGACTTGTTTATGTTCTTGGTAAAACTATTCACACAAGGCCTGACTTATGTATTGGTATGACTTTTATTAGTGAAACCGATCTTAAGTAATCAGCTGGGGTATGATCGGGTTGTGTATGTCTGAACTTATTACTAGGAGAAGGGGAACCGATCCTTGTAAGAGGTGCAGTGCATCACAATGGGAATTGATCCTTGTATGAGGTGCATCATGGTTTATGGAAGAAATGGGAACCGATCCTATGAACTTGTGCAACACGTTTTTGGGAAGGGGGAACCGATCCTATGAACATGCGCAGTGCATACAAGTTAGATATCAAACATATGTGGGGAACCGATCCTAGTACCTAGTCAGCCGTATCTTTGATAAAGCTAGTGTAACTATGCACAATACTCAAATGGAGGTAGAACCGAAACTTGTTTTGGTAGAACCGTAAACCCATGAGTTGTGATTGAGTGGTACTTGATTAATCACATAGTTCTTGAAAGTCAGATGAACCAATTCTAAACTTGTTTAGAAGTGTGGTAAATCGGTTTCAAGTGAGCAAGCATGGAAAATACTTGCAAGAGTAAGATGTCGTCACTCTTTGAACACGGTGCATTAATGCTTATTCTTTATTGTTCAAAGATATTCCTTAAAGGCTAAGAAGGAAGTAAATCCCAAGATCGAATTAAATAAGTTAAGAATCTTTTTAATTAAGGGTTTTTAATTATATATGGAAAAAACGAATTAGTAATATGCATTTACTAATTAGAGATTTTCCAAGGAGATTTCGATCGTTATTTTTGGACGGTGCATTCACAGGAATTATGAAAACCAAATTTGGTGGAGTAATGAAAAAATATCTTGAGAATATTTTCGGTTTTGGAAATTCCTTGGTGTCCAAACTTCCTTGTCTATAATTACTTTGAGTTTGCATTTCTAGCAAACTAATCCTGCGTAACATAGACTTCATGTTTTGTCTTTGTTACTGGTGAAGCCACCTATCGGAGAGGAGAGTAATCTAATTATGTGAAATATCTTAAGGTCGCTCAATTAAAAGTCTTCTTTGGGATTGAGAAGCTCTAGCACGACCCGTTGGTGGGAAACTAGATATTGCGGTTTATCTGTAGTTTTCCTATTGATTTGATTGACTAATGGTGGTTGAACTTTGATTGCACCTAGTTTGTTTATGTTTGAGAACCTTCTCTTCTGATATAAGATTCACTCAAACTAGTTCAAGGTTTCGACAGGGATGTTTAGACTGTTGTTAGATCTAAAGATGATCTTGTGATAATCCATTGTTAACAGACTCCGTTCTGTGTGTGATTGATTACAAGATATTCAAGTAATTGTGTGCAGGTGTTTATTGAAGATTTAAGAAGATTTCAATACAAAGAAGATATTTAAGATTTATGACTTGGTTTTTACAATCTTTGGTGTACACAATACTTGTTTGGGAAAAAGAGGATTCAATTAATAATCGGTTTATCCTTGTGGTAGATTGTATTGATTAATTGAGGAAGATCGACATCAACACATATCACTTGGTTGAAGAGTGTTGTTGACTTAATCTTAACGATTAACTTTGGGTGATTGAACATAAGATAGATCTTGGAACCTGGCAAAGGGGTTTATGTTAAGATAAACAAGGGAACCTTTGTGCAACTCATATCACTTGGTTGAAGAGAGTTGATACCAAACAGATTTGTTGTTCCTTTACTGTTTGGAATACGAACCAAAGGAATTGGTCCAAGTACGTGACTTGTTTACAGGTTGGAGGCGTGGGAATACAAAAGGAACTAGGTGAACTATATGTTTAGTTGCTTGGTCTCAACTATACGAAGTTGGTATTATTTTATATAGCGGCTTAATCCTGATAGTATTCAATTCTGGACTAGGTCCCGGGGTTTTTCTGCATTTGCGGTTTCCTCGTTAACAAAATCTTGCCGTGTCATTTACTTTATATTTTCGCATTATAATTGTTTTATTATAATTAAAGTAAATTGCACATACGTTAATTCCTATTTACTTGATACGTGAATCCTATTGAGTTTGGTTAAGTCCGAACCTTTGTATTAAGTAAACACACTTTGTTGTTGTATTGTCTCGATCTCGTATCCATAGACGATCACACATAGTGTGAACCGATTTGTTGTATTGTCTCGACTCAGTCCATAGATAATCACTTTCGGGGAAAGGACTTATATGAAGGAAAAGTTATAGCTTCAGGTATATTTGGGGTACCCTCGCCTTTTCACCTTTTCTTTGTTTTGTTCTAGGATTTGATTTATTGCTTTCTCTTGGTTTCTGCTCTATGTGCTCTTCTTTTGTTTTTCTGAATCATTTTGTATATGGAATTTTCTAATATATATTTTCCTCACAATTCTTTAGTTTGTCCACATGGAGTGGATAACAATCACATCTTTATGCGATTGATATCATCAGGTAATGGGCCATGAGAGACTTGATGTTGGCGAACAAGTTGAACGTGGAACTTTTTTCTTGAAAGCTGTTTTTAGGCATACGAAATTCTTTTTGGGCATACCAAGTAAAGACAAAAAAAGGAGTGTAAATAGCAAAATCAGAAGCCCCTTAACCAAATATTTTTGGTAATGGCAAATCTTCCCTTTTAGGATTAGTGTTAATACTAATAATTAGTTAAAATAATTCTAATTAGTGATTAGTTTTAAGATTATTTAGTTATAAATTTTTAACAACCCCTTGAATTGAAGGCATTTAGGCAGCTTCCAGGGTTCGACCTATTAGACAGCGTCTCGCTGGAAATTTTCCCAACATATCTTATGTTTTATCTCACTTTTGTAGGTTAAAATCATCAAAAGTTTGTGTTTTTTCACTAAGGTTCGGCGAGTCTAGATGAACAGTTCGGCTAGTTGAAAGTGTTGATTAAGAGCCGAACCTACCTTGTAGACCAGAGTTCGGCTTGGTTCGAATTGTCCTAACAAGCCGAACCCTACACTGAACTTTCTGGAAGAAAAAATGTTTAGGGTTCGGCTTATATTTAGAAATTCGTAAGCGCCGAACCTGTTGGACACACATTGTTCGGCTATTTGAATAAGTAGAATATAAGTCGAATCTAATCATGTACATTCCTGGGTTAATAATTTTGTATTGGTTCGGCACATATTGTGAATATCGTAATAGCCGAACCTCGTAAATGTGCTAGGTCCGGCACATATTATGATTATCGAATACGCCGAACCCATATGCATTTCTTTCTGGGACTAGGTTCGGCTTGAAATTTCATGAAATTTCAAGCCGAACTGTTCATATACACTTACATTAAGCTTTTGTGAAGAACAGTTCGGCTAAAAACGCAACTCAATTTTGAGCCGAACCCAACACCGTAATCGTCATTTAATCGATGAAAAAAAAATGCAAATAAGAGATTGGGTTTGTAAAACTTACTTTCTTATCCTCATTTCCGGAGTTGGAGATGCAGTTGGTTCAATTTCTAGTTCAATTGGTGATTGATTTTCAGTTTTTACACCTTCATCTTCAATCGATGGATTAGAAGACGTTTTGGTTTGCCTAGTCCCTGCTTTTCTTTGTACGAGTCATTATGTAGTTCAGTTTAATCGACAATCAAATTTTTACGAATCGACAATTAATCACGGTGATGAAAAAAAAATCGCGGGAGGGGAAGAGTTCGGCTAGAGGAGGAAGAAGAAGAGATGTTAAGGGAAGCTGATTTTGATTTTTTAGAAAACTGATTTTAAATTTTTGTATTATGGGTATATAGGTAATTGAACTACCCATAGGTTACCCCTTATAAGGTCACCCTAGATGGGACTATCATTTTGTATGCCCCCAAAGTTTTATGTATGCCTAAAAACAGCCTTCTTTTTCTTTTTGAAAATTAACGGTTGGACTTTAGGTTCATTAACAAGTCCAATGTGTACAGAACTTTGAAAGACAATTTATGCTAATATATGGATTGTGATGGGGAACAATTGTGAATGTTATAATCTCTTATCTCTCTTATCTTCAAACCTATTGTATTTGTGATCGATTTTTTTTATTTTTTGTGATAGAATGTGTAGGGAACTCTTGAGCGAGATAATGAGATGATTAGTTCAAAAATGTAATGAGCGCAAAAAGCGGGCTTTTCTTAAATATAGCCCACACATTTATTAACCATAGCCCAAAAAGTTTAAGTTAAAATAAAAAGTCAAAAGTTAAAATGAAAAACCAAACAAGTTTTAATTTTTTACTAACAATTCAACCTAAATCTCTTTTTTACTCAAAATCAAAATAAACCCTAACTTTTTTTGTTAATCATACTTAAAATTGATTATCATTGTTCTTAGTATTATCACAAATTGAACAATCATATATAAACCTTGATTCTTACTCTTTTTTCCCAAAACAAAATAAATTTTAATTATTTTTTCTCTAAAATATTTTTTTCTTAATCATGAATACATTAAAATTGATGTATATTCTAATTGTTCTCTTAAAAAACTCCACAACAACATCAATGGAAATGGAACAAACTAAGATTTTTTTTTCTATCATTCTCCTAGAAATCCATAAAACAAAAAAATCTCTAAGATTATTATTTTTTTCTTCTCAATCATGATTACACTAAAATTGATTGAGGGTATTGATTATTCTTCAAAAACAATAATTATATCAAATATCTTACATATAATTAGTTTTTTTTTCTTTTTTTTTTGTTGATGTTGATTTAAAGATTTAAAGATTTAATGATTGTATTATTATTTTGGGTTATATATAATAATTATATATAATTTTATGAGCTATGTATAATGATTATAAAGGTGTGTTTGATTAGCTTAAACACTTATTTTAGATGGATTATAGCTAATAATTGTGTGGGATATATTTAATTTTTTTTTTAATTTTTTTTTTGATCATCAAACCACAAGTATTTCATTCCATAAGAAACGTTTACATGATGGTTTTAAAGAGAAACAAGTACATCATAACATGAAAAAAAAATACAAAGAAAGATACAAAACGTAAATAAATCGCGAAGAGAAAGAGCGATCTACCACGATAGCACCCAAATCTTGTACTATGAGATTGGAGAAGGAATGGCATACGAATCCATAATTCGACCATTTTGATAGATTTTTTTCTTCTTAAAAAAGAGATGCTCCTATGATAGAGGAGTGATATGCCCAAAAATTCTTCATGTGCAACAAACCCGAACTCAAGATCTATTTTTCTAATGAAGAAGAAATTGATCTTCGCCCTTGCTAAATTATCGATGTACTTTTATCAAGAAAACCAAACACGAACAAATCGTTAGAAAGAAACACTATAAAAGTGTAGATAAAATCGCCCAAATGACGAAGATAAAAATCGCTCTAATAGCGAAAAAATTATTGAGAACAACAAAAATAACTAAAAACAAGAAAGCTTTGCTCAGATCTAGCCCCTAAAGGACTAAATCTGAGCAAAGGAGGAAGAAGAAGTTGATTGCCCTTTTAAGTATGGTTAATCTAATTTTATGTTATATTATTAGTGGTTAAACTTTTTTTGTGGGATATATTTAAGAGAAGCCAAAAAGTATATGTAGTGGATGTTATATTTGCACAATTACCGTATAATTAAGGGTAAATAGTTTATCAAGCAAATGGATTTCCATACGTTATTATTTTGAGACATAGTAAAAACGTTTTGGTTGTTCGTGAAAATAAGTTTAATTGTCAAAGATATGCATGCTTTTGCTCTTCTTGGTAAGTAAGGTAATGCTTTTGTTTGTTTTTTCATATTATTTTCTTTTTACCCTGTTGAGAGATGCTAAATTGAATGGTAAATATTTGCACAGAAGAATAAATGTAAATATAATTTACGTTTTACATTTTTGTCTGTTCTTTCTCTCTTCCTCTTCCTTTCTCAAAAAGAAAAGAAAAGAAACCCAAGAGCTTTCTTGCTCAGATTTGGTCCTTTTGGACCAGATCTAAGCAAGATTTTGTTTTCTTTTAAAGTTTTTGGTAGTAGATAATTGAATAAGATGTTTTTACATCGTCTTTTGTATCTTTTGGCATATTTCTTCATCGTTTTGGGACGATTTTTTTTCGTCGTTGTGGGACGAGTTCTTCAAATTTCTATGGTTGGTTCGTGGCTTGCTATTCTTGTATCAAAAACATCAACGATTCATCACGACATCGCTTTGAATCTGCATCCGTGTTCGTGTGGATCGACAAATTTATGGGCAAAGTACTCCATTATATTTGGAGCATCTCTTTTCGAAGAAGAAGAAGAATACATTCATATTAAATAGTCGGAATATATTTTTGGATATACCATCATCTCTCCCTTATACATAAAATTTCTTTGGATTTCTTTGCGGTTTATCGCTCTTTCTCTTCGCGATCTACATGTAATTGATATCCTTATTTGTATTAGGGTTTTGATTATCTCTTATTTTGATGTTTTTGTCATTCTTGTAAGCGAACATGTAATCACTGTTTTGATTTGAATGAATTGAAATATGTTGATTGTTCAAAAAAAAAAAAAATGTATGTAAATATAGGATTCATAAAAATTCTTATTCCAAATTTACATACTCAGTATTAAATATTCCCAGAATTAAAACTAAGTACGTTCCATGTTTAAAATTAACCATATATAACTACAAGGTCGGTTAGATTTTAAGATATATATTCGGTGGATAGGAGATTTCTCCCAACCCGTATGAGCAAGCAATATCCATTATTGGGAAATGTTTGATGTGGCAGAGAAAGAAATGATTGTGTATTGGATTACTTGGAAACCATGCTACCAAGATTTGTGTGAGCCTCGGTAACATTTTTTGGTTGTCACTGCAGATGAGCACAAATGAGATGACAAGGAAGAGTTGTTCAGATGAAGATAAATATGTTCTTTTTGAAGAATTAATTGGGGATATGGGAATTAATTGGGGGATATAGCTACGGGACAAAATAGGTGTCCCAATAGCAATTCTGGGTGACCCCCTATGTAATTTTTTTTTTTAATTCCTAATCTAGCCCCCACTAATTAGGATTAGTGATTAAGTATAATTAGTAAAATGTTAAGTATTTGGGGGATAAATTAGTGTGTATTTTTATTTGTGTTTGGGTGAGAGTAGAAGGAGGGAAAAAAAATATTTGAGAGGAATTTCTTTTTTTGAAAATGGGAAGATGATTGTGATGAGAGAATTACTGATAATAAGAGGTTGAAAAATTGATTTTTTTCTTTGAATCCACCATTGTTGCAGCTGAAAAAGCTTGGTGCCGGCATGGTATTCAACCAAAAACTCATGCCGGCAATTGTTGGAAATGTTCATAAATTGTTTGCCACTATCCGGGGGGGTTCTCGTTACGATTTTTTTCCTGGTTTTGATCTTCCGAATGTTGATTTTTTTCTGGTTTTGAACAAGTACCGGCATGGTAATAGTTTTTTTCGCGCGTGCTTGCAGACTGTTCCGGCATAATATTTTGCTTAAATACCTATGAACGAAGAATGAAAAGTATCCAGAATGTTGATTTTTTTTCACTTGACTACCGGCATTGATAGGAAATTATCGGGCATGCCGTATCAGTGTTCCGACATATGGTCTTCATCAATTCCGGCATGGTATTCCTCACTTCCATTTTGAATTTTTCTGGCTTTAAAAAGCTTGGTGCCGGCATGGTCAGTTGATATGAAGACCATGACGGTATTGTTTTTCTGCATAAGAAATAAATATGAAAACTATGCCGGAAAAAAATACCGGCATGGTCTTCATATCAACTGACCATGCCGGTACCAAGCTTTTTAAAGCCAGGAAAAATTCAAAATGGAAGTGACGAAGACCATGCCGGAATTGATAAAGACCATATCCGGAACCCGTGACGGCATGGTCTTCATCAATTCCGGCATGGTCATCATCACTTTCAGCATGATCTTCTTCACTTCCGAATAAAAAAAAAATTCGTTTCCAAAGTGAGGTGAAGAGAATTTGATATAGAGTGGGGAGAGTTTAGAATTTGAAAGGGAATGGAGAATATTTGGGTTTCAAAACACTACCCCTAAATAAGATTAATAAGAAGTGGAGATGGAAATGAGGGATATGATTTAGATTTTTGATTTTAAGTTTTTAATTTTTATTTTGAGGGAAGAAGTGGAGATGAAAATGGGGGATATGATTTTGTTTTTTGATTTTAAGTTTTTATTTTTATTTTGAGGGAAGGATATTTTAGTATATATATAACCAAAAATCACCCCTTAACACATACCATGGGTTGGGGGAAGTAATTCATATCCCCCGATTAATTCTCATATCCCCCAATTAATTCTTCTTCTTTTTCTAGAAGTCATTACTATACAAAGATTCTTACTCGACCTGCTTAGCAAAAAGTAGACTACTGATGTTTATCTTTGAGATCTGGAAGTATTCATTGTGATCATGGCAGAAAGTCATTGGAAAGTCTAAAAAGAGTGATTAAATACGTTACACCTTCAATTCTCATCTTTTTCAAATGATAGCAAAAATGACATTCTTAATTATTTATGTTGTAATGGTTCCAAATTTAATTAGTGGCGTAAAGTTTTTGAACTCTTTATCCGTGTTTACATGAGAATATATAATATAACTAATCAAATATATATTGCAGTTTTCCTTTTTCAATTTCTTTATTCCCCATGATGCTACGTGGGTTTATGTTATTTGGATACCTTGAATCATGGAAAATACTAAAGCTATGAAAATTTTACTGGTGTTTGTACCACGCGGTAGTTGGGACTTTCATGGGTTGCAAAAGATGAAAATGTGTTGTTGTTGCAGAAAGTGATATCTAAGAAATTTCTAGCAAATAGGAAAAATCCGATATTATTTAGGTAGATATTTATTAAACTATAAGAGCAACAACAGTCATGGACCAAAACTAAAAATTTGGTCCAAAAACCAAGCGCTACGGGGGTGGAGTAAAGACCAGAGACCATACCAAAACTAAAAACCAGAGTAAATTTGGTCTTTAGTCTAGTCTTTAGTCGGGCGTAATTTACGCCTACGCCCGAACAGGCGTAACCTCAAACTCCGCCTGACCCCAAAAAAAAAAAAAAGGGACGCAACATAAAGTTACGCCCCATTAAAAAAAAATAAAAAAATATAGGCGTAACCACAAAGTTACGCCTGATGAAAATGGGGCGTAACCTGCTCTTGCGCCCCATTCAGGCGTAACTTCCTCTTACGCCTGACCAAATTTTGGTCTCCTCCCACTGCGTTGTAACACGGACTAAACCCAAATTTTCAAAAAAAATTGCTCTTTGGTCTTTGGTTTATGGTCGCACCACTGCAGTTGCTCTAAGTGCGGTTACTATATGAAAGAAACTACACTGTATAAGTGCAGACTGTGCAGTACATATTTCATTTCTATCTCTGGACAAATACATTAGGATGTTGTTGCTCACAAATTTTTCCATCCATAGCTCAAGATGCTGGTGGTTACCGAAGCACCAGATGGTTGCAGATATTATTACTAGGCAACGAACTGATACCTTATTGATCCTTACGATGTTTTTCGAGGAATTAGAATATGTCCATCCATGTAAACTAAGTTGCTGCAAGTGATGCGCCAATCCAAGTGTACCACGAGCAGCTTGGCGGACTGTTTTGTGTCATTTATTGAGGAGTTCATTGGCCAATATGGTCTGCATGTTTACAAGACACCCACAGTTCATTAACATCTCAGTGGAATTTTGATTTTGATACTGTACTCTGATTTCATAGTCTAAATTTTTTATTCAACTAATGGTTCACTTTTTATGTATTTATATAATGTTGTCAGATGCAGTCAAACTTTGCAACATTAAATGAGGAAAGTGATCACGAGCAGTTTGGGGAAGAGGGGCCTATCCTCTGTGATACATCGGATAAACTGAAGCAACTAACTTTCCCTGAATATGAAGCAAGCCACGGGTGAGTGCTTCCTTTCTAAAGGTTCCTGCCAATAGAGTTTTCAATCTGTTTGAAAAGTTTTTTTTTATCCAACATGGAAAGAGTATAGTAACCTTAGGTTGGACTTCTTAAATTTTATTTCATACTTCCTCATTACCACATATATAGGCGGAGAGATAATTCTCTTAGTTTAAGAAAATTGCATAGGATTCATAATTTTATATGTTTTTTCTTGTTTTACCCTTCGTCTTATCTCCAACACAATTACCTATGTACAATAAATATGGGTATATATATGGAAAAATTCATCTTGGAAAGCAAAGTCCGCCTATTTAGTGGGACAAACAAAAACCGAAATTACGCCTATATAATAGGGACGGAGGGAGTATTTTAATTGTAAGTACGCTTATGTGTCTCCCTCGCCACGTGTACTAGCAAGCCCACGTGGAGGCCACGTCATAAAGGTGAATGGTACATAGGGGCATCCGAGGATCTAGATGATGATATGTCGAGATCAACAGTCGAAGATGAAGGAACATCAACGAAAGGTGTACCCACTTAACACCGAAGAGCTACTCGGCTGCACTTGATCTTATCTCGAGATGAGATGTGATCAACGACTGAGGAAGGCCCAACTGACACAGACGTGACAAAGGAGGACTGACACCGCCTGACGCAGATTGGACCGCCCCAACCACTCGCATTTAGTGCTGCCCGGAGGGCACGCGTCAGCTAACCAACGAAGAGGGCGGAGAGTGGTCGGCGTACGAACCGTAGAAGGCGCGGGTTGATAAGGAGGTCCGCGGACTGTGCACAGAGCACAAGAAGATAAGACTTTAACAGCTCTATTCCAGGGGACCCACTTAGACAAGCTATATATACATACCCCTCCTTAACAAGAAGGGGGGTCGAACAGTTGGAGGGAGAGAGAATAAGAGAGAAACCAGTGAGAAGTAAGTATGAGCATTAACCTTCGGGTTCCATGTATCACCCAAAGTCTTTCAACTGTTCTTGTAATCTTTTACCACATAGTGAATACCCCCCAGACCTGTGGATGTAGGCCTTAGAGCTGAACCACATAAATCCTTGTCTCATCTACATTTCGTGTTTGTATATCCTTATATTCGTATGTGTTTCTTAGATCTATCATTACGGATGTTGAGGAGATCGTGACAAACCCGCGGGGTTTGGAATCCATGAATCAACATCTATCCAAGCATCTCATGCCATATTCATACTTTAATGCTTGCATTCAGTACATGCGGAGATTGGTTGTGGACACGTTGATGCCTACGTGATTTTCGTGTTCACAATTTGGCGCTAGAAACAGGGACTCTTGTCCTGGTAAAAAGATTTATCTTTTCCTGTGATTTTATAGCCTCTACATCAAAAACTTTACTTAGAACATAGACAGATCTGCGTTTTAAACTCATTTTTCGCACACATCTTATTCTTTGTATTTTCTACTCACAGATCTGGGCCTTTTACGACTTTTAACTAGCATATCTGTGTTTTGGGATATTTTTCGCACGTATTTGTTACCAATGTATTTTCTACCAACAGATCTGGGCGTTTTATAACCTCTAACCGACGGATCTATATTTTAACTATTTTTTCATGCGTATTTTCTACCAATAAATCTGAGTTTCATAACAAACCATGGACCTCACTATCCCAATTGATTCCGCACATCTACCTATGTTTTTCATAATATTTGCAAGACCCGTAGTTTGAATACACTCTTTGCCGTTAGAAATCTAGCTTATGGATACCATGAACTAACAGCTAACCCGTGGATCTTTTGTCTCGGTTTACCTCCATGCTCTCTCTGCAGAATATTACAATGGAAAAGAACAAGGATATAGGGAAGTCAAAGGTACCTTCAAAAGATGCGCCTAGGACTATGCCAATAGTGACAAGGAGCAAAAAGACAGGCGGAAGACTCATAGACGGGGGCAAGGCGCAGAATGGAGCGGAAGGAGCATTACTTTTAGAGGCGGGCATCATTGCAATGGAAGCACAGAAGGCTGCGGCGGCAAAAGATGCTACACCTAGTGTAGTAGCTTCTCAGGCGGCCGTCTCCAAAGTGACAACTACACCCAGACCTACTGAGCCCCGAGAATCAGCAGTAGGCTCGGTAATCCAGGACCCTCCTTACGGGATGCCGCCGTCCAATGGAAAAAATGCACAACTTCAAGCAGGATACCACGGGATGATCGAACCGGTTGTACAGCTGGTGGAAGAAGTCAATACCGCAGCCCCCGACGGACAATCTCAATTACAGACAGGAACGCTAAGTCAAGAATCAAACCAGTCTGCGCAAATATGGGCGGAGCTAGAAGAGCTAAAAAGAAATCAGAAGACATACACGGACGCGGTGGCCTTACTAGCCCAAGAGAACCAGCAGTTGAGAGAAAAGATCCTCCAAAACGCGGATCTAGGGAATCAGAAAGACGAGGCTAACTCTGCGATACAGAATAGATACCAGAAAGCGATCCTCGAAAGCGTCCATGCGGCAGGTAACCAAAGAAGAATACCTCGAAGAGGTGCGCGTAGCAGCAGGAGTTCTGACCCAGACTATCATCCGGAGACTTCAGACTACTACGATGAAGATGAGGCCATGTTTCCACAACCTACGAAGAGGGCGCAACCTTTCATTCAGGACGAGCACTATTTGGAAATGGAGAGTCTTCGTGCAGAGATGCTAGCAGAAATCAACCAAATCAAGACCAGGCAAGGAGGTGGAAGACTAGAACAGGTTATGAAAGAGGCTAGAATTACCCCCCCTAGCGCACCAGTTGGCTACGGCTACTATTCCGCAGAAATGCCCGGTCCCATCCTTCGAATATTACGATGGGTCCGCGGATCTCGCTTCCTATCTACGATATTACAACAGGGTAATGGCCAGGTGGGACTACGATGAAGCTATACTGTGCAGATATTTCCCTTCAAGCCTGAAAGGATCCGCACTATCCTGGTTTGATAACCTCAAGCCCGGGTCCATTGATTCGTATGATCGGCTCACCGAAAAGTTCTTGGCCACCTACATGTATAACAAGGTTATGAACACATGAATGGACAAGCTCTTCTCGCTTGCAATCAAGTACAAGGAATCCATTCGAGAATACACGGATATGTGGCACAAGATATGTCAAGCCATAGGACAAGTGGATCCCGTGGTGAGTATTAACTGTTACAAATGGGGACTGGACAGAATGAGCCCATTGTTTGTCGAAATCCACGGTATCATCCCCGCCACAGAGGGAGATTTGAGGATAATCATCGAAAAACATGCAAGGTTGGAAGAAATTCAACGGGAGAACCGAGAGCGCAGGCTCAGCGACCTCCACAGACTAATTCCGCGGAACAAGCAATCGGATCAAGAGGTTACCAAAGGGATCCAAAAGATGACCACAAAAGGAGTGGTAGAAGGTTCGAAGATCAAGTCTACACGAAGCTCAATACCAGCTGCTCACGCATATTAAAGGAGATCAAGGACCGCGAAAACTTAGACTGGCCTTGGTCTAAGGGGAAGCAACCACCGGCTTCGGAGAAGTCCAAAGAATACTGTGATTTCCACTTCTTCAACGGGCACCCAACAGAGAAGTGAAAAAATCTCAAGATAGTGATACAAAAGCTGATATATGTGGGGGATCTCAAGAAATATATCGAAAAGGCTGGAACGAAAGACATAGCCAAATGCAGCAAACAAGTCCAATTACCAGAAGGCAACCGCACAGTGAATACTATATCCTGCTCAGAAAGCAAAGAACCAACCTTAACTGCACAGATAGGGAAAAGATTGAGGAAAAAATTTGAAGACTATTGTGAGCTTTACAATTTAGAATGGAAAGAGGTGGAAGATCACGAAGAATGGATGGACGCACACCTAACTTTCGAAATCGAGGACATTGAGGATGACATGGAAGACCACAAAGATCCTTTGATCCTCACCTTGACAATTGCAGGATGCAACATAAAGAAAATCCTCATCGATGGAGGGAGCTCTGTAAATGTCTTGTTTTACGATACCTTCAAAGGTATGGAGCTTAATGACGAACAACTCTCGACCTCGCACCACACCATCCATGGGTTCAATGGTACGGCTACGAAGCCTCTCGGGGATATTGTTTTGCAGGTGGATGCAGGCCCCATGAAAGTTGACAATCGTTTCAGTGTGGTAGACGCGCCTTCACCCTACAATGCCATTATTGGACGGAGATGGGTCCAAAAGCTTAAGGGAGTCGCATCCACCTACCATCAATGCCTCAGGTTTCCTACCCCTAGGAGTAATGGAAATCAAGGGTGATCAAGCTTCCGCAAAAGAATGCCAGGCAATGCAAATGCAACTCAACAATGAAGAAGGCGAGAAAAGAAGAACCCGAAGGGCTAGAAACAAAGCAATATCAAAGGACAAATCCATCGACGAATACCTGGAAGAAATCTCATGGAAAATCTTATCGAAGGAGCACCCCGTAGGGAACACGGAAGCATCAACATCAACTGCTAGCCAGGACGCTCTTGCGAAAAAACAACCCGAACCTGCCAAATAGCAATTAAAGAAAGTTCCTCACCTTGGGGAACCAAAACCCACATTCACACCCTTGGAGGCGGTAAAGGAAGTTAACATCGGGACAGAGGAGAGCCCAAAGAAGATCAAAATAGGAACTCTAATGGATGAAGAACGCGAAGCCTCCCTGATGAAACTGCTTAAGGAGTACGCGGACGTCTTCGCATGGAAACTATCCGACATGCCCGGAATAGATCTGAAGATCGTACAACATGAGTTGCGCATTAAACCTGGCACACCCCCGGTAAGACAAAAGGTGCGAAAGGTGGCCACAGAGTATCACAAAGCATTGGACGCGGTGCTGCGAAAGCTATTGGAGGCTGGTTTCATAAAAGAATTCAAATATCCTACTTGGATCTCTAACATGGTGATTTTACCAAAGAAGAATGGCGGGGTCAGAATCTGCATCGACTTCACCAACTTGAACAAAGCATTCTCCAAGGACAGTTACCCACTACCCAAAATTGATCAACTAGTCGACGCAGTAGAAGGATACGAAGAGCTATCGTTCATGGACGGATATGCCGGGTACAATCAGCTATTTTTAGCATAAGAAGATCAGCAACATACGTCATTTTACACACCCCATGACCTCTATTGCTACGTAGGGATGCCTTTCGGACTCCGGAACGCGGGATCAACATACCAAAGGATGGTCGATGCTATTTTTAAACCGTGGATTGGTGGAACCTTAGAAGTCTACGTTGATGATATGCTCGTAAAAATCAGACTCAAGAAGACCCATCACCAAGACCTAAGGGACATCTTCGAAGCTATGAGGAAGCACAACATGAAGGTAAACCCGGAGAAGTGCACCTTTGGAGTAACATCTGGAAAATTCCTCGGATACCTGGTGACAAAAAGGGGCATTGAGGTAGATCCCGCGAGAATCCGAGCCATAGTAGACATGCCATCCCCAAAGAACCTAAAAGAAGTACAAAAGCTCAACGGATCCATAGAAACTTTGGGAAGATTCATCTCGAGATCTTCGGATAAATGCAAGTTCTTTTTCAACATATTGAAGAAGGGAACAAAATTTGAATGGACTGCAGAATGCGGAGAAGCCTTCTTAGGCATCAAACAGTACCTGGAGGAGATCCCTATCCTTCAGAAACCGGACCCTGACGAAGTCTTGGCATTATACATCGCATCAACAGATGACGCGGTAAGCGCAGTACTTGTCAGGACCCACACAAATGAGGAGCATCCAATCTACTATGTCAACAAAACCCTGAACTCCGCGGAAAGAAACTACACAAGAATCGAACAACTGATTTTAGCCATCGTATGGTCCACCGTGAAGCTGAGGACGTACTTCTTGACACATGACATACGTATCCCATGTCGAGCACCCTTAGAAGCCATCCTCAAAGGGGAAGGAAAGGTAGGACGCATAGCAAAATGGAGCACATACCTCGACCAATTCAATATCCACTATGAGCTTCAACACTCTCAGAAATCCCAAGTACTTGCGGACTTCCTAGCAGACCTACCTCTGGAAAACTAAGAAGAAGTGCGCGTACAAGGATGGAGAGCCGCGGGCGCCCCAAATATTGAAAAGCAAAAGGAGCCAAACGATATTCTTGAGCCAGTGAGCCCACGGCAATGGGAGGTCTTCGTAGACGTCTCCAAAAATAGAGATGGCGCGGGGTTAGGCATCATTATCACCACACCCACAGGGGATAGGTTCGTGCACGCATTCAGATTGGAATTTGAAGGCCATACAAATAACATCGTAGAATACGAAGGAGTGGTCCACGCCCTCCGCTTGATAATCGAGATGGGGATACAAGAAGTACGGTTGACAAGTGACTCCCAGCTAATCATCCGACAGATAGGCTACGAATACAATGTGTACGACGAGACACTAATGGCATACATGGATTTGGTACAAACGTTGGTTTCCCAAATACCAAAAATCAAGTTCCGACATCTGCGTAGGAAGGAACTCAGGCACGCAGATGCCTTGGCTTATGTTTCGGCCATGCTCAAGAACAAAGATGTCAAAGCAATCAAGGTGACAAGAGTGTACGAACCATCCATCAACCTCCAGGAGATATGCGCGAGTAACCAACGCAAGTCCGCGATGGAGGATGTCTCTGATGAGGATATCGAAGAGCTCATATTCGACGACTTCCAAGACGACGATATAATGCAACAAGCAGATGAGGACGACGATTACAGTCGGGAAGAAGATTGGAGACTCGGAATCCATTCTTTCCTCCAGGAAGGGAAACTACCCCAAGACGCCAAACAAGATAGGAAAATACAATCCAAAGAAGGGATGTACGAGCTAAGAGACAGACCTTATACATAAAATCATTCATAGGGCCACTTCGTCGATGTCTTTCCCGATCCGAAGGACATGACATCCTGAAAGAAATCCATAGGGGAGATGCGGGAAATCACAGCGGAATGAGATCACTTGCAGATAAGGCAAAGACGCAGGGCTACTACTGGCCAACAATGATCCGAGACGCGGCCAGAATGGCGCAAAGGTGTGAGGAATGTCAAAGATTTGGCAGGAGAATCCACGCCCCAGCCACAAAGTTGAACTCTGTGGACAGTATGTGGCCCTTCGCAAGATGGGGCATCGACATAGTGGGCCCGATTGTATCAGGAACCGGGAAAATAAGATTCCTAATAGTGGCAACGGATTATTTCAGAAAATGGGTAGAATCCAAGGCACTGGAGAGAATTCGTGATTCAGACGTCTTCACTTTTATATTTCAAAACATCATTTGCAGGTTCGGCATCCCCGCAGAGATAGTTTCCGACAATGGTAAACAGTTACAAGGAAAAAATATCGACTTGTTGTTCGACACCTTCAAAATTCGAAAAAACAAATCCACCCCCATATACCCGCAGAGCAACGGACAAGCGGAAGCCACAAACAAAACTCTAGCACTCATCCTCAAAAAACAGTTAAACGAGTACAAGGGGCGATGGTGCGAGCAACTACATAACGTTCTGTGGGCATACATGACAACTCGAAGATCGGCTACTGGGGAGTCTCCATTTTTACTCACATACGGAGCGGAAGCAGTAATCCCCACGGAAGTTCTACTACCGAAAACAAAGAAAGAAGCATGGGAAAAGAACCTCACCACGGACATGATGTTAGAAAAGCTTGATGATCTCGAAGAAAGAAGAGGCCGCACTACAAAAAATGGAAAACTACCAGCGCAGGCTGGCCAGAGAATATAACAAAAAAGTAAAACTTAGGAATTTTGTAGAAGGGCAGTATGTGTTAAGAACCATTCCCCAATACCATAGAGAAAAGAAATGGGGAAAATTAGCACCAACTTGGGGCCGACCCTACGTAATACACGACGTCGCAGGAAATGGCTCCTACTATCTGCGTAATTTGAAAGGGGAAATACTCAGGCATCCGTGGAACGCCAAATATCTCAAGATATACTACCCATAATCTATCACCTTCGTATGCATTTCAGAAGAAGAAAATTGACTTACAAGTCCGCATGTTTCTAACTCTGATGGAGGAATAGCACGCCTCAACTTTTCAATCAATACAAACTTTCATCTTCAGTTGACATAACTCTACTCGTTACCTATACGCATTCCGATGCGCTCAATACCCATAACCAATACCGTATGAGACACATGTATATACCCATACGCATTTCAATTTACTCAATCTACTCAATACGCATATACTACTCACATACTCATCCGTACATAAGGATATCAACAAAAGAACAAAATATGAATGTATATTGAAAACCATTCCATATCTTAATAAAATGTCAACACTATCGTTACCCCGTGGACGTAGGCCTTAGGGTTGAACCACGTAAACTCGTGTGCAGTTACTATCATTAAAAACCTCCATTGTATTTTAATAAGGGGAATGTCCCGCACAAAGCGTGGACCATACCCACTGCAATATACCGGGAACAACCCGAACAAAGCATACACATGCCATCTCTCGAACTCCCCCATAAGTGTCTATAAGTGTACGACCAGGGGGTGACTTCCCATGGAACGAGATATCCAAGCAATGTTATAAGCCGCGATATCCTTGAACGCCGGATAGACCCCTACCGCTCAGTAATCCTATGGCCCAGGAGTTAGCTGAACGGGGTGACAGGTCGCAAGACAATTCCGAGGATACCAACCTACGGAATTGCATAAACACTATAATTTCTAAAATCCTGTAAATAAAGATCCGCGGATTGCAAAACCAACCCCGTGGATTACAAAACTAATTCCGCGGATTACAAAATCCACGGAACTACTTAATTACAAAATCTACGAAATTACTTAATATGTTAACTTGATCTATAAAACCAATAGAGGCGAATTCAACAAAATACGAGTTCAGATTTGGACGCTAAAGTTTGATCTATTACACGGCAGTTGATTACGAACCTAGCAAGAAAAGTAGCAAAAACGCCAAGAAGATTAAGCAACTGAGATCAATCCCCAACATACTAGATATGATCTACTGAGAAGGAGCACCATCCGCTAGTTTCTATTTTAACGACGAAGGAACACTACCACCAGATGAGGGGCCGGAGGAACCTGAAGGGAACGTGGGCACGGGACGTCGAGGATAACTCTTGCTTATTCCATGGGTCTTCTTGAGATCCAACTCAATCTCACCAAGAGTCCTGTTAATCTCCTCCGCCAACTGCTTACGAGCCACAAAGCCTATATTTACGCTCTTCATCTCAGCTTGATTTAGGGAAATGGAAAGATGCTCCGCCTTTTCAGTAGCTTGCTTCATCGCTTCCTCTTGAGACAAAGCCAGACCTCGATGGTAGCTGACCTGGCCTTCCAATTGAACTACCTTAGCCTGAGCTTCGGAAAATTTGTCATTCGCAGCTTGAAGCTGTCCTTGGAGCTCTGCGGATATTAGAAGAAGACGGTGAGTAATGACAAATACAATACAAAGCACACTCTATAACAAAGACATATACCTTCACAATGGTTAACCGCGGAATCCCGTGCTTCTGCGGCATAATCATATTCATTTGATAACCTATCATAGTCTACCTGCAGAAGATTATGAGCATATTGACTCGCACTTAGGTCATCTCGAAGCATTGAGTTCGAATGATGATATCGGTTAACCTCATCATTCTTCGATTCCAACCCCTTGTTAAGACGATACATAGTCACCTCTAAGTTTTTCTCATATTCAGCCTGGCGAGCCACATCATCTCGAGACGCGGATAAGGCACTACTAAGAGCGTCAGATTCCGCCATAACGTCATCTCTTTCCTTAGAAAGACGTTGCATATAAACCCGCACATCAGGGGGGGTGAGAAGAACGCGCTTGCCGCAATTCTTCTTCCATATCATTAAGCTTAACTTCTAGGGAGAAAATCTGGCCGCGGGCTTCTTCGAGATTATCGCGCGTCCATGAAAGAGCCCCATTGAGCAACTGACGGTCGTGATCGTTTTGATTTTTCAAATCTACCAAACAAAGTTTTTTCTGGCGCCATTCTTCGGCCATAGCATTGTGGACATCCGCGCGAGCATTCCATTTCACTGATTCTCTCTTGAGTTTCTCAACTAACTCTGCGATACGACCTTTTTGGCGAATTCTCTCGCCACGAAGCCACATCAACTCAGGGATTCCACCCACTGAAGATAATACAACGGGAGGAGAGAAGAAAAAGACAACTCAGAACATATAGGGAACATCGGAAAAGCAAAGTAGAGAAGGCACAAACCTGAAATGGACGAAGAATTCTTCTCAGCCATCTCTAACTTTCCCTTAAACGAAGCTAGCTCTGAACGAAGCCTGGCCTCATCCACGCTTTGCTGTTCCTTGCGCTTAAGAAGATCTTTCAGCTCAGTTATTTCCCTATCTTTAGCAGAGGCTGCAGCTTCGGCACTCAAAAGCACCCCTTCACGATGGCGGAGTTTCGCTTCTATCTTAAGAGACTTAGCCTTGAAAAGCCGGTAAAGAGTATGGTTACAATACTCACTCCTCATCACCTGCGGATCAAAAAGAAATTAGTTCACATAACACATCTAAGTAAAATCAGGTTTAGAAGGAGGAAATACCTCCAATAGCCGCTGCTGAGGATAACTGTACTGGTACCCATCAGCAATATCTATCATGCCAGCAACAGTAGAGGGAGGATCCACCATGAGATCAGTCCCGCTGGCCACAATATTCTTATCCCACTCTACATCTACCATCTCCGCAGAGGTCATATCCATATGCTGGCGAGTAAAAGAATCCGAACTCTTTTCCCCTTCAATCACAGGGACAGGATGCGGCACGACAAGCAAGTCCTTCTTTCTAAGCCAAGCCAGAACAGCATCATCGCCATCCGCGATCAATGATTGCGAGAACTCATCAGAAGGATAATCCAAGGAATTCCCACCAGGTGAAGCACTGGTTGGGCCTTGCGCCAAAGACCCACCAACAGCGGAGGAAGTGCCAACAAAACCCTCCGGATGAACCACCAAAACCTCAGCATCAGATCTGCGTGCTGCACCACCCCCACAACTACCTTTAAGAACATACCAGTCATCACCAGGAGGAAGAAGACTGAAGTCCAAGACGAGCCCCATAGCCGCGGCCATGTCGAAAGACTGATCCCCGGATAGAGCATTACCAAAGGAGAACTCACGGTAAGCATCCCCATCCTTGTTACTACTACCTAGAGCAACTCCCTTGACCTTGTCCGCGACAGTCTGCTGCAGACCAACCTCCATATCAGCGGCCCCACTCGACTTAGCTCCACCAGCATCCTGATCACCATCTCCACCACCGAAGCCCCCACCAGCGGCCTCATCAACAACACCACCACCAGTGGCCTGATCACCACCACCTCCACCAATGCCCCCATCAGCGCCACCAAAACTATTTCCTTCTTGAAAAGGTGGAGAAGTATCAATCCGCTCTTCTTCGTCGGAAACGTCCTCGTCAACGTTCACTGGACTGCTCACATCCTCGAAGCGCGTAGAGTCTTCGGTAGGAGAATTTGACGATTGCTTGGGATTGATCTTTTTCTTTCTAACCACCTGCGAGACATAATAATAAATAGCCTTGAGTATCTCCTTTCCTTGGCATAATCCACATTACTTAAGAAAAGGAATGGGCATATATACGAAGAATACAAACATACCTTAGCATTCCGAGGAAGAAGGTTAGCGTCGGAGATATCCTCGTCATCTGCGTCATCAACATCACGACTATAATCGAAATCCATACCTTTGAAATTCATCTGCCAAGGGCAATAATGGGCATAACGAGAAGGAGAGGCTTCGCGGTAGGAGCTGTCAACAGTAGGCTGCCAACCATGGGATCCGGGGACCCAACCATAGGCCCACGGACCAACCACTTCGAGAACGGTGGAAGACCACTCATAGTCATGATCACATTTGATCTTCTCGTCAGCAGGAATATGAAGACCTTCAGCACCAGGAATCCTCGCCATCTTGGAATCACTTACTTCGCTCAAAAGGCGAATTTCCCCCCTAACAGGAGCAATATTCCGCAGATTTACAGACCACGGATTACGCGTCTTCCTATTGACGTAATCTCCAAAGGACTTGTTAAAATTTTCAGGAGTATACCACCCTTTCTCCTCTTCTAAGTTGGGGGCATAGCAGGTCATCATCGTTTGCCCTTTGCTACGAAGGTAGCACTCTCTGAAATGACGAAGATAATTTCCTGTCAACTGCTGCACCCCACGATTGTGACTTTTCTTAGCAGTATCGCGGCTAGACAAGACCCGGTAGTATAAGTCATCACCAGCTTTATACAAATGCAACATCAAACCAGCTTCGAAAGCACCCACGTCGTCAATAAATGAAAGGCATCGTACTGATAATTAGTGACCATCTCATAGGTAATGTCTTTATCAGGGGCATGAAAGCGTACTTGGAAGTGCTGAAGACCGTGCTTCACTTTGAAGGCTTCAAGATCGATGTGTCTGAAAGTGAACTTCTTGTTACCCAAAGGTAAAGGACGAAAAGTTACCGCAAAGTCATCCTCGTAAGCATCCCCAGTAGCATCTTCCGCAGTCCCGCTACTTTCTTCTTTGGAGGAACTACATCCCCCAAAGGCTTTGTCTCCGCAGCCTTCCTCTTCGGAGGCTTATTCTTAGTAGATCTGCTTGAGCTAGGCGCAGATGAAGGCGGAGGAGGATTAGTCCGCGGTGGAGGAATGGTGCGGAGGGGCTGCACATCTAGATGTTCAGTGCGCGGATTCTGCTGTTTATGAGGAGACTCATCTCTAGGATGACTCGCGGCGTATCTGGACCCACGCGGCGGATCACCTCCTTGAAGCGAAGGCCTCTGACCAGAGGATGAGGACGTTCGTCTATCCCGGGGATTATCCTGAATAGGAGGAGGCGAAGTTCCACCCCTGATATGGGAATCTCTCCGAGGAGATCTATGAGGACTCGGCGGAGGAGTTTGATAAGGCACCCGCGGACGATCAGACATATCTGCGAACACAAACACAAATAGAAGAGCAAGTCAAATCCAGGGAATATCGAAAAATCGGAAAATCTCAAGAACAACAACAAACGTAAAGAAAACCCTAGGTTTCACCTGCCGTCAATTAAGCTCTCAATTCATTACCCCACTCAAAAAAAATCAAAACGTAGCCGGTAAAACACCCAGTTCAGCAGGGGCAACCTCCGATTCCATGACATGCATGGGATTAAAACCCATCATGATTCATCATCAAAAAAACCGAGAATTCAACAGGGGCAAAAATGGCAAGTAAAATAGGTATAAGATCCTACCTGAACTTCTATAATGAAACAACAACGACAACAGCAGCAGCGCCAACAGTAGCAATGACGTCAACAGCAGCAGCGGCGGCAGAAACAGCAGAAACAAAAAAAACAGTTGCAGAAGAAGTCAAGAAGATAAAGAAGAAAATGGGGCAGAGAATAAACAGAGAATGTGAATTTAATTCACATTCCATCATTCTCTTCTCTCTTAAAGGACCAAAAGAAACCGTCCACTACCCGAGACACAATTAAGGCCGGACATGGGAAACGTGCATAATAAATGTAAATAACACCTTTTTAGAAGAAGTTATGAGGGAGAAAAAGCGCACCACATGATTCTTCTTCCGACTATAGCTGGCGCCCAGTCACAAGAAGAGGGGAAAATTGTAAGTATGCTTATGTGTCTCCCTCGCCACATGTACTAGCAAGCCCACGTGTACTAGCAAGCCCACGTGGAGGCCACATCATAAAGGTGAATGGTACATAGGGGCATCCGAGGATCTAGATGATGTACCATATGTCGAGATCAACAGTCGAAGATGAAGGAACATCAACGAAAGGTGTATCCACTTAACACCTAAGAGCTACTCGGCTGCACTTGATCTTATCTCGAGATGATATGTGATCAACAGCTGAGGAAGGCCCAACTAACACAGACGTGACAAAGGAGGACTGACACCACCTGACGCAGATTGGACCGCCCCAACCACTTGAATTTAGTGCTTCCCGGAGGGAACGCGTCAGCTAACCAACGAAGAGGGAGGAGAGTAGTCAGCGTGATAGGCGTATGAACCATAGAAGGCGCGGGTTGATAAGGAGGTCCGCGGACTGTGCACAGAGCACAAGAAGATAAGACTTTAACAGCTCTATTCTAGGGGACCCACTTAGACAAGCTATATATACATACCCCTCCTTAACAAGAAGGGGGGTCGAACAGTTGGAGGGAGATAGAATAAGAGAGAAACCAATGAGAAGTAAGTATGATCATTAACCTTCGGGTTCCATGTATCACCCAAAGTCTTTCGACTGTTCTTATAATCTTTTACCACATAGTGAATACCCCCCAGACCTGTGGATGTAGGCCTTAGAGCTGAAACACATAAATCCTTGTCTCGTCTACATTTCATGTTTTTATATCCTTATATTCGTATGTGTTTCTTAGATCTATCATTACGGATGTTGAGGAGATCGTGACAACCCCGCGGGGTTTGGAATCCATGAATCAACATCTATCCAAGAATCTCATGCCATATTCATACTTTAATGATTGCATTCAGTACATGCGGAGATTGGTTGTGGACACGTTGATGCCTACGTGACTTTCGTGTTCACATTAATAATTGACGAAACTGGCTCTCTCGGTGTTATTTTAGCTGCACTATAAAATGGTAGTATTTCTGAATTTTTTCATCCCGAATAAACTTCCATGCATGACTAATATTGTCTATTTTTCATACTAACATAGATATGTCCTTCTATACTGCAAATGATCTTTTATGCGTTGAATAAAAAGGATAATCTTAAAAATAAGAAAATGGTGTCAACTTATATTTCAGAGTTGGGTATGCATCAAATGGTGTCAACTTAGTGGTCTCTCCCATACACATGTTGTTGTCTTGATAATTGTAAAAGGATATGCTTTAAAAACAACACGTTTACGAAGCTGCAGAAAACAATATGAATGAATATAGTGAAACATTAAAAAAAAAAATGTTTAAAAAAGATACATTTGAAACAGCTAAGAGGAAATCTGATATGGGAAATCTTCTTGAACAATCCCTTTATGTGTTTACTTCATGTTAGAGATATTGCATGTAAAACTTATTTGGCTGTCAGAGAAAGTCATTTTGGTTCTTTATATGTACCATATTAATGAAATTTACTTGGTGATTATGCCAATTATAGTCGAAAAGAAGTGATTGTTTCTTATCCGACCGAATGTGTTTTTCATACAAACATCATTTAAATTCTTGGTTTAGAGACTTATATATATATTTGCAGTTTTGAATGACAAATTAAAGTCTTAGACCGGTGGTTAGAAGTCTATTAGGTTACTTTCCTCTGTATCGAATGCAGACATTAAGGAAACGTGACCGTCTTACTTAAGACTGTGAGATAGGATCTTCTTCGCTGACATGATGAAGTTGTATTTTGAATTCAAGGACACGTCATTTTCGCCCCTGCATTGGTCATATGAAGAGCAAAATGTATTTTACTATATTGATGTATGCATTGTGAATGAACCATGTTATTTCTCTTAATGTTTTGCAGGAGTGATTAGTAAATCGAAAACCTCGAAAATTTGAGATACATAAGGTTTTGTGGATTTTGATGACACTTTAAATTAATTATACATATATTGATGGTTATACCAAACAATTTTTTTGTGAGGTAATATAGATGTAATTCATTGTGATATAATATGATTTCTCACTTGCTTGTTGTCTTAGCTCAACTGGTAAGAGTGCATGGCTTTAACTATGTAGTTGTTTGTTCGACTTGGCATTTAACTCTTTTTGCAAGGACCAGAAACCCAATATTGCAACTACTCGGGAGAATTCGTAAGCATCTAAACTTATGTTTTAGGTATTGATTCGTATGTTACTGTAGATGTTCACCGGAAAAATAATGAAGTGTTTTTACGGCATGCTTACCATTGCTTGACTACGTCAATTAGTTGACTTAAGATGATTTGGTAACGGATGAATAATAAGAAGCTTGCAGGTTGGTGATGGTGTTGATATTCAGCCATTTTGGAGATTTGCACACTTACCTAGCAGCTTATAAAGTGGCATAGAATTTGGAGAATGTGACAGATGGGGTGTTCGAGTCGTCTGCAACTCACAAATACGGGAGAACTTTCCATTCCGATTACTACGAAAATGCTGATCTGACATTATTTTTGAGCTCATATCTCACCTAAATATATCTAGATAGTCTAAATAGTGAGCTAGACTCAACAGCTCATCCTTTACCAAATGGTTGAGCTACTGGATAACTTAAATTATCACAACAAGGAAGTATATTTATTTCCGTCTTTTATGTATAAATGATGTAATGACCTACCAAATAAACGGGGAATATACTTTTTGTTACATGAGTAGACTCCTCTTTACAGGAAATTTACCTTTTGGAGGGTTTAAGAAGATGTGATAAAACATGATAGAAAAATCAACCTTACAAGAAATACTTTCATTTCTTGACACAAAGTCTGTTCGGGTCTTTCCGAACTAAGGTAAAGTTGATATGAAGTTTGGTTTTTTTTTCTTTTTTTCGAAGCAATTTGGAGCTGATATAGAGCCACTGAGGAAAAGTGTTCTCATTTTTTTTTTAAATAAAATAAAATGGACAAGTGTTCTCATTGACTATCAAAATTTTAGGCAAGCCTTATCATCATATAGTCTTTCTTTTTTCCTTTATTCTTATTACAAGATTATACTTAATCCTCACTATACTTCAATTAAATCAAAATTAATATGTTTAATCTAATTAATTTGTGTTAAGTTTTGTTTATTTTAGAAATTATATACTACATCGGTTTATGGAGTATCATATTCCACTCTGTAAGAATAGGCGGCACCGCACAAGATAAATATGGGATTTTAAGTATGTTTTAACTGAATCCCAAATCTGTGATGAGTGATAGAGATTAGGTTTTTTGAATGAACCCATCACAACTCTCAAAAAAAAAAGTGTTGTCTCTGATGTAATGTAAAAGAAACAATAGACAGGTCTTTTCAAATAATGTATTGTAGTATGCATATAATTTGAAGCTCTAGATTTAACAAACAGAGAAGAAAACTGAAGACTTAAAATATTATAAGAAGTGTGCAATAATATATCAAAGTTCATGATTCACAAACTTAACGTTTAGGTATTTATAATAACAATATGCATTTTTTATTTAAAGACGTTCAAATGCATATGGGCCACGGGTGCGAGGCGGAGCCCCGCCAAACCCCTTAGCAGTTCTCACCGGCCCCGGTGCGTAGTGCGGGTTACACAATAGTAAAAACATAATAAATTTAACTTCTGAGCATATATGAAATATTAGCTCGATTCATGAAAACGTAAAGGCATATATATTTCATAAGACTTTTGCAATAATTAAACCAATAATGATTACATACTACAAGTTCATCTTCCAACAACTCTAGAATTTAAATAAATAAATCTAAAAACATGCAAGATGAAAAACGTTGGAAATATCTATGTGTAAACACAATTTTTTCTATACCAAACCCTAGTTATCATTCTCAAGAAAGAAATTCTCAAAAGAAGTTTTCTAGTATTTAAAGTCTTTGAATAATTTTTTATCATCTCCAAACTCCTTATCAATATCTGGAATAGGATCATATTGTTCATGAATGAAGGAGTTAGTTTATGCAAACCTGGTAGGTTGTTGATTGACAAACGCTTCTTGTTGTTTGATAAATATTTGTAAAATCTTCTTCAGTCCCTGCACCTCCTTCTAGGTTTTCTTAAGTTCTCCAAGAATATTTTCAAACCTTTTGTGATTGGAGTAATCCGATCTAGGTTTCTTCTGATTCTTCCTTTTCCTCTTAAGAGACGAGACAAAAGGAAGGGACGTCTCTTTCTCTTTTTTAGTTGGATCAGTATCAACAACCACCATTGGAGCATAGGCTTCACTAGAATATGTGGTGCTTGGAGCCTCCATGATTCGTGAGAATAAAATGGATTTGAGAAACACAAATATATGGCTCAACAATAAAAACTTCTTGTGAAAGAGATATGAGTCTTGAAGTAGAAGACAATTATCATGCAGAATTTCGGAACATAATAAAGGTTCACGCACTGGAACATAAAAAACCTAAAATGGAATGAAAATGTTATTTTTATCCTTTATAAGTTTAGAAGATCAAAATTTTCAATACAATTACTTGAGACATAGATAAGGATGGATAGATAAAGATGTAAATCCAATTAATAATATTCAATTTTAATCCCAAGCCCTAATGTGCATAGTTATTATATCTTTCAAGGGCACATGAGTTAAGAATTGTGTTGAGGTGAGCATTAGATTTCTCACCACCAGATTCCTGCACGAAATTGACAATATCCTTCAATACGGGATGTTTATCCCGGAACCTTCTCTTTGTTTGAGATTTTTCCTTATCCTTAGAATCAATCAATCTCTTAGAAGAAGAGTTAACTTTGTGTACCTCGGGATTGGACTTTTAAACAAGTTTAAGCGCATTTGCCAACCGAATATCCCTCTGTTGCAGTTTGTTGACATACCTTAGTTTATGATTGTATTTGAAACATTGTATGAGTATGTGACCTTTATTGGTACAATAAAGACATATCGAATTGGAGATTATTTCAGGAACATCTTTAGTGGCTAAACACATGGTACCTAAAACATTATCAGAATTCTCATTAGTATATGAAAAATCCATAGCATTCTCCAATGATTTTGATGAAGAGTCACCAATTAAATTATCAATATTGATATGAGTATCGACACGATTATCAAAATTGACAATTTTACCCAAGAGCGCTACACTTAAACTTTCTTCCACTTCAGAATCGTAATGATCAGAGGTCTCATCAAGTGATACATCCAAACTCTTGTTGCCAGTTTATTTTCTTCGATTTGGACACTCATTGGGAAAGTGATCGAATCCTTTACACTTGAAGCAATGTGGCATATCCTTATCGTCAGTGTCTTTGAAATCTTTGTTTTTAGCAGAAATACGATTATGTGGCTTAGCTGACATTAGGGGTTTTTCTCTGGAGAATCGTTTATTTCTCTTCCTAAGAAGCTCTCTAAACTGTCTTGTGATCAGTGAAACTGGGTTATCAAGATCTTCATCTGTTAAATCAGGGTCGATAAAATCATCTCCATAGTTGTCAACACTTTCAATTTTTAGGGTTCTAGTGTTTTTCAGTGCCTTGAACGTAATATCCTTTCCGGCTTTGGATTGCAGTTCATGATCAAAGATCTTCAACTTTCCAACAAGAGTGTTCCTGGAAAGTGTATCAAGGTTATTTCCTTCCATGATGGCGTGTTTTTTAGAATCATATCTTTATGGTAAAGATTGGAGAATTTTCATCACAATGTCCTTTTGGGAGATAGGCTTCCCTAATGCATAACAAGCATTAACAATGCTACTATACTAGACACCTTTTAATTATCTTCTTCATACGAATCTTCATCATAGATTTTCCTAGTCAGAAGTTAGGTTTTGAAGCCTAGCATATTTATCTGAGGTATCTCCTTCAAATACGGTTTCTAAGATATCCCAAGCATCTTTAGACTTAGTTCACAAAGTCACAGGGTGCTGGAGATCTGGGCTTATGGCGTGGATAATAGCATTTCACCCGTCAGAATTATACTTTGCAACACTTATCTCGGGTTCACTATATTCTCTTAATGGATTCGCAATAATATTTCTGTCTCTAATAACTGTTGGTGTGTTGTATCTAATAATTACAAGTTTACATGTCTCAAAGTCACAGGCTTGTAAAAATAAACGCATAACGATTTTCTACTATAAGTAAATTGAGCCATCAAATGCTGGAAGTATATTTATCGAGATTACACTCCTATCCATATAGTCATACTTCTTCAAACACAGACTTATTAGGTCTTAGCGCGTTAACCTTGCTCTGATACCAATTGAAAACACTGAGGGTACCAAAATACACCACCAACTTTTTCGTAGGAAATATGTATGGACAAACTCAACACAACTCCGAGAGTTAAAACTTATTCAAGGAAATTGTCTAGAGTGATATCTCTATGTCTCTTGCGATTAGAACGTTTACAGAGTTGAATATGTGAACCTAATCACAAAGAGAGTTCTTGAACGGTACCAAAGACTAATGTCCAAGGATCAATCAAGTCGTATCCAACAAACTAGGTCAGACGTATGTACTCTGATTGATCAACGCATAACCTGTGATAATTTAATTATAAATATAAACAATATAACGCGAAAAAAGAAATAACACAGACACCAGAAATTTTGTTAACGAGGAAACCACAAATGCAAAAAAATAAAAACCCTGAGGCCTAGTCCAGATTGAACACCAAACTGTATTAAGCCGCTACAGACACTATCCTACTATTAATTAACTTCGGTCTGGAATGTAGTTGAGCCCAAACTCAGTCATCAACTGATTCAGGTACAGTTGCGCTCCTTACGCCTCTTGATCCCAACAGAACTCTGCACAGTTGACTTCCTTAGATGATGTCATACCAACTAAGAGTTTATTCAACTCAATTGAAGACTTTAAACCAAACCTGCCTCCCACGTATTAAGCCTATATAATTGATTTCATGATTTACGATCGAAATGGATGATCTGATCAAACATAGGATCAAGGTGATGAAAATAGATAGCAATTTGACAGAAGTCTAACTATCCTCAAAATTCGGACTTATGCAACCCGAAGTGCAGCCTAGATTATTATTCACCTCACAAGTATAAAACTTGCGGAATTACAAAGTTGAGACAAAGAGAACTTTGTGATTTCTATCTATCTTGTTCAAGTGATAAATCAACAATCGAACAAGATCAGGATACTCAAGTTATCAAGATAAAATATAATTGGACCTAGCTTCACGAATCCCAATGAAGTCTTTGATAGTCGCTAACCCCTAAAATATTTTCACCAGAGGACGACTCTATATACAACTAGGACACACCAAAAAGCAGTGTCAGGATTCAAAGATCCTAGTTGCCGAGAGTTCCCCTTATATATAATTCAAAGCATAGGTTGCTTCAGGTTTAAGCTAAGATAGTTTTGGAACCAAGCAAACAATATTCACCATTATATAAAAAAATTTAATCTTATTCACATAAACAAGATATACACTCTGGCTATGTAAAACTTAACCGAACCGTATACAAAGACTATGTTCAACATGGTTAGCCGAAACTAGACGATTTGAACTTAAAAACTTAACAATCATTTTCATGAACACAAAGGCATTAATCTTGAGTCACATATGAGTATAGTGTTTTAGAGAATTGATCAAATGCAAATAATTTCATAGAAATAATTTAATAATATTTGAACACAATCGACATAGTTTGTAAATGCTCAAAGTACAAATACATGAGTCATTCGTGAATCGACTGAGTCATGGTATGCGGACCGGTTTGCAAACTTATGAGCAAAACCGAGTTTCAGAGTTGACATTTTTTTTTGGTTCACGTACCGATTTGCAAACTTAGGTGCAAAACTGATTTCCAGAATTGATAGAACTTTTTTCAGTTTGCGAACCGGTTTGGAAACCTTAAGCCTTTACCGGTTATGGAGTTCACAGAACCTTTTCAGTTTGCGTACCGGTTTGGGTACTAAACTGGTTCAAGAACATAGAACTGTATTGGTTTGCATACAGTGTCAGAGCCAGGATTTCAAAATAGGGGGCAAAAAAATATTTTTTTACATGCAATGAACAATAACCCTTTGTCACATTTAAGTCCATGTCTAGTTGTGAAACTAAGATTAGCAAAAGCAGCAGCTTGTGCTTTAGCTGAGTATGCAATCGATTGGGATAAATTACTGTCACTTTGATTATGAAAAAAGGGCTAATACAGACCTTGAAGACAATAAGAAAATCCATAATCAACTGATGGTCTTAAATGTAGTGTAAAGTAGCGAAAGATTTATTAAGTAGGCACCAATGAAACGCGTAAAATTTGACTTGATAACTCTTAAGGATGGAATGCTGCTCACGATAAACACTCATTGGTCAGGGCGCAAACTAACTAGGTTGTAATAACTACCTCCACTCCTGGATCTTTGGTTTTCCATCAATTTAAACGACGTGATCATTTCGCATATATGAGTTCATCGCGGAATATGGAAAGTTTAGGAGATAGATAATCATTAAAAAGTGTTAGCAGACTAAATACAGGAGATAATCCTTCATTTATTTCTCTTTTATTCTCTATGACACCTCAAACCAGTGGTACATTTTGGAAGAGATAATTTAGGCTTAGTTGAATGAGTTTCTGGAATTGCTGGACTAAACTAACGAAATTGGTGTACTAAATTAACGAAATCGGTGGGCTAACTAATAAATCTCCTTAGAATTAGGGTTAAATTACTACCTTGATTAAGATTTGTGAAAAAAATTTGGGGGGGGGTGTTACTGCCAGGTTTATCCCACCTTTGGTTCCGCCACAATTCGCATACCGGTTTGAATACTTAAACCCGGTTCCCTTACCACAGTTCCAAAATGGTTTGTCTACGAACATGTATACATAAACAAACAGATTTTCCTATGATGTGCAAATATGCGTATGACACAAATTTGTAAGTCGATATATAGCTACCCGCTACGTGTACGAGTACATGTAATACGACTTCAGACGTATAAAAATTTTCTCAGTTTGTAAGACTGATAACATTATCTCTATATTTTCTTTAAATCAATTCGAAACATTCCCGAATAACATCAATGACACATATAACTGTTCCAATCTATTTTCGAATAATAAACTTGAATCATGATTTGGTTCCGAACAATAAATTGTTCTCCACCGAAATTGATCAAGTATGAACAAATATTCATTAAGCTTAGCCATTATATTCCGAGAAATTCGTAAAATAAAAAATTAGTTCTCGACTCGAAATTCTTGTCTATGCTTTCTAGTCTAATTAGTTATGCGACAAACGTATCAAGGATAGAAAAGTGGATATAACTTGAGAAATAGGTGGTTCAGTCTTCACTTACCTTTTACTGATGAATTTTTCCAACAGCTTCAGTTGATCTTCGCCTTCAAACGGTAGAACGCAGATGATGACTGGTTCGTTTTTCAACTACCTCTATCCTAGACTGAGAGTTAACTAATCGTAGATTAGAAATCAAGATATAGTTTTGGCAACAAGCTTGAGATAGCAACACTTGTGAGTTCAACCGCATTTGTGCTGGTGGATGTTCGGAGCGTTCATTAATGGGTTGGATGTGGATGGGATTTTTGAGATCCAATGGAGTATAAATTAGCCCCGAATGCAATCTTAAAAATCCATTGGACATGTAGACCCGTTAGATTTAAGACATTTACGTAGTTTTCAGATAAAATAGGGACAATTTATGAAATATTATAATATATTACCATAGTGTCAATCCAGTTAACATGCAACAAACATCACATTCTTACGCTATAAGTGTCCAAATAGACTCTCTGATGTTTTAAAACATGTCGTAGAAAGATTGGAACTCGGTACTCTAGACCACCATAGTTATTGTAGTAAACTTGCGAGTCATAATTTTCTAAAAACTTCCTCTAAAATATTCTTCACTTCAGGTTAGTTCTTATAACATAAACGAAGTGCTAACTCAATACTTAGACCCATTTGAGAATCGTAGGAAAAGAAGACTCGTCCAGAACCGAACATTTGCAACGTAAATCTATTCCATTTGGTCTAATTTTCATAAACAAGTTTGTTGAGCTCATAATCATGATACATAGTCATGTAAATCCCCAAATGTCTTGGGATAATCAATAAAACCAATTAGTCGATTTTTGTAGTTGTAGTTGTGGTTGTTCTTCTTCTTTTATGCTTCTTCAATATCAACATTTTCTCTATTACATATTTTAATTAGTTATAAAATAAATGCATTGGATTATCTGCTTCCAATATATTCATATGTGCATCTACTAGATGTGGATGAGGTGAAAACCGGCCCATATTCATCCCTAATTACTAGGTTTGTAGTTTTACTAATTAATGACCATATTTTGTCATATTTAGTAGAATACAAAACTTTTGTGTAAGCCGCAAAACTGCTTCCATGTTTCATGGCCTCTTTATAGATCCAATTAGCGGTGAGCATTTGGTTCGTAATCCGTGAATTTTACTCGGACCAACCGTATATTTGTGGATGGATGACCGTATCGTTCACTGATGGCGTGGATGCGGATGCAACATTGAAAATCTGTTAGACGTCTATACCCATTAGATTTATATACTGATTATTTAGAGGTGTTTGCTTCGGGTGTTGGCCATGTCACTTTATATTTATATACATATATATGGAATGTGTAGGTTTTAAACAAGTCATTTGTGTTGGCTTTATTTATTTTTATAAATTTTAACTAAAACAAATTAATTGGATTATCCGTATTTAATCCATCCATCCGTGTATCCATTGGATGCAAATCCGTCGGAAGTTGGATTGGATGCGGATGCCAAATGTGAATCCGTAATGAACCGGATTGGATGTGAATGAGGTGAAACCCGACCCATGCTCACCCTTAACTTCCAATGTTCCACAGTGTGTGGCACCCAAAGGCCATTAAGCTACATATGCTGAGAAAGAGAAACCATGGTTTGGTCTGAAGTCAAGTCCGTGGAAGTGGCAATTTTGCCTTTCTCAACAGTTTTTTTTCACACAGTATCGAATGATATCTTTGTGGAATTTTGACCTAGTGGAAACAAAAGCCAGACCAGAACAGAGTACCACGAAGGTATTTCATACATAAGAATACATTGTCTAATAGTGCATCACAACAAGTCAACAAAAAAAAGAAGAAAAAAAAAGACAACTAATCTATATAAACGTAGCGCCGGAGAAAACCGGGGCAGATTCCATGATGCAGTGCATACGGTTGGTCGGAGACAAAAAATTTGCACAACTCACAGACACATATGCTGATCTCCGTGATCCATTTTCTTCAAGACGATTCAACAAGCATTTTTCATCATAAGTAAACAACGCCTAATATTACCACGTACATTAACAGATACATGGGATGATTGAGCAATGAAATTCGGCTGCTTGCATGGTTCCAATATCCAAGTCCCCGTGCTACATTGAAATTCCCTGCAAAAGATACGTCCATCATATCATATATAAGATTAATTAAACCCAATTTTATTTTCTTACCTCATATAAAAAGTCAGGTGATTCAGTTAATTACTCTTACCTCTTTCATTGGAAAATCCACATCCAGTTCTAAGACTAGATCTTATATCTCTTACCGTGGCTTTGTTGTAAAACAAGAAATTTGACAACATATTATCAATGCAATTAAGAACCAATTTCGTCTCGGCTAGGCAAGGTCCATCACAGTAGTCATCGGTTTGTTCAGGTGGAACGTTGATAAGTCCCGTCTGGGTCAATCTGTTATTCGCAGCACAACTGCTGAAAATCTAGCAATGTATGTTTTCAGACCATTAGCGTGACATTCAAAAAAAAAAAAAAAAAAAATGCATGATACAGCTATAACGCCTATATGGCGCGCACTGGGAATGAACATTTAGGGCAGTGAGCACACTTACGAAGTTATCATTGAAACAAACCAATGCTTTGTCTATCACTCGAGATTGATCTCCCAAATCTTGATCATAATAATCTGCCAAAGTAAACTCGATTAAGCACAAATACATACATAAGCAATGAATTGGACTCGGTAGTAAGATGATACATTAATGTCTGACCTGATTTGCAACATGTGAAGGTGACAAAACACAAAGAAATCACAATTAGTACAATTGTACAAAGAAAGCCATGTGAAAAGGGTATAGGTGTGTAGCTAGGATTTGAAGAGTGTTTTGTAACTCTCAAATTAATAACTGTCTTATATGGATTCCATTAACCCAAGTTTATGACATAAACAACTTAATACTTTATGGACCTTATACAAAATAGTCCTTGCAGTAGCTGCACCATAAACAGTGGTAGTTGACTAGTTGCTAAAACAAGAATGCCAACCTAATCTCTTCCTCTTCGATTGACCGACAACTCAATACGAATTTGGAAGCAAACGTAGCTAGACAGTACATGTGTGTTTATTTGGTCACCATTCTTAAATACTTAGTCTACATCTACTCACCCAAACATCCTGACTTTAGTTGATCCACTTTGAAAGATGTATGCACTCACATTTATCCTTTGAGCACCCACTTTAAAAAGAAAATGAATTGCAAACAAAAACCCTATTGATTGCGGGTTTGACAACTTTAATCATAGGACCTATCATGTGTTGATTTCATATACTTTACAGAAAGAACTCAACCACATTTTTGATAGAATTTATTTGATACCATCAATCAAAAGGTAATGCAAGCATGATGTGGGGTTTGGTCTTGGTGTTTGATTTGAGGGGGTTGGGAAGTACATCCAACTAATTGTAAGATAGTGTGACGATATGATCTGAGTAACACTAATAAAAACAAAGTGTTGGAATTAGGTGAGTGACAATCACAGCTAACTGTTTGATTTAGCTGGAAAAAGCTAAGGGAACTAACTATAGGGCCAAGTACTTTGAGAGACACTAACTACATGAAAGCAAATTCTCAAATCATATCAGACACATATAGTTGGATCAGAAATAGTTAAGACAGAAGTGTAGGCAACATAGTGACAATCAAGATTGTGAAATTGTAAATCGAAACGCAAATCCCTTTTCAATTTTCGCGAATCAAATCGTATATTGAATCGTGAATCGAAGATTCATGGTCGATTATTAAATCGGTATACTTATGCTTATAAATATAACTAGATTAGATTCGTATTAATAATATAGATATAAAATATATTGATTGATTAGCATTTACAATCAAGTTGGTACAATGGTTGAGGGTCCAGTTAATAACCAGGGCTCTCATGTTCGAATCTCTCAAGCATCCCTTAAAAATTTACTTCATTTATTTTATGTTTTGAAGCAAAATAGTATAAGGATGGAAGTATCACTTTTCATGACACGGAGTGAAAGTATCATTTTCCTTGAAACAGGGTGAAAGGGTGAAAATATCATTTTTCCTGACACAGAGCGAAAGTATCATTTTTCTTGACACAACACGAAAGTATCAGTTTTCCTGACACGGAGCGAAAGTATCACTTTTCCAGACAAGGCGTGAAAGTATCATTTTTCCTGACACGATGCGAAAGTATCACTTTTCTAGTTTGTTTGCCAATTATACCCCTGAAAAAATAGGATATATAAAAAATTATAGTAATCGGGATAAAAATGAGGGACAATTTTGTCCAGTGAAAAAGACTAACCACGGATACCAAAGATTTCCAAAAAATGTTTTTATCAAATTGCACATTTGCGTTATGCTTCATTTTACAAAAAAAAAAAAATGGCCATAAAAGGGACTTTGATCAGCCCAAAAATGTTAGGACAAATTTCACCAATTTATCTCTTCAGATCACAAGCACACTTTCATAATTTGGACAAAAAAAGTGTAGAAAAAACTTTGCATAAACACAAAGTATTCAGTAGATATTTCGTTCTATAATTTTGTTTACAGAACAAACAAAGAGCTTTGTAAATTCAATAATTGACATGGTAAGAACCGTGAAGTATTTGTTTGTATCATAAATTACTTTTAGGCACAAAACACGATTGCTTTGATGATGATTATGTAAAATAGGGTTAGAAAACGTATTAGAAATAAATAAAGGAGACAAAAATTTAACGTAGTTTGGAGAGGTATGCATACACCCATTGACGAATCCCAGTAGGGAGATATTTTATTGATGTATGTATCACATTAGTTTTTCTTCAGGTTAGCTAAATTGAATTGTCCATCTTCCTAAGGTTTAGACTCGTGTATTTATATGATTGTATAAACTTGTTTATCAAGTAACTTGGAAAGCAAGACGTGTAGAAACTTCTGGAATCTTCTTTCATGGGTTAGGCAGGCTTGATTAGCGAGATTTTCGTCTATTTTATCAGAAGGAACAAAAAATATTGTTTAGCACTTTTTACTCGGAAATATTAAGTGACGGTATATATCTATATCAATTTCCAAATGAGAATTTAAAGTTTATTATTTTTTAATAATAGAACCTTTTCATTAATGTTAATTCGAGGTTACAATAAGTATAAGATCGAAAATAATAGAATACAAAGAAACAATATTATACTGTAAAAGTACAGCACTAAAAATCCAACAAGAGAAAGAGAAGGATTACCGGAATTAGACAATTATAAGTATGATAAAATCTGATTAAATCGGAGGAAGATGGTTCTTCTCGGAATTATTATCCAACCATTTTGTTTGATTTTCTTCTTTAGAAAGATGTGCTCCTAAAATAAGAGTGATTTATTAAAATCTCTTGTAAGTAGGGATGAATATTCAATCTATCAAAAAATCACCAATTGAGATTTTCGTTAAAGTCGGCAAAAAATGGGTAAGAAAACTAATTTACAACTGGGAAAACGGAAATGTTACAAAATTACAAATCTTGGAAACAATACAAAAAGAGAGAGATGGTATTTCATCTGGAAGAAGAAAAAATTGAGAAGAATGGGGCTTCTTAGCTTCGTCTGCTTCGATCTCCATACCTCTCCCATGTTAAGGGAGTGTTGTACCATCTAACTTGCATCCCCTTTTCATCATGACTTATGGAACATTGATCAGTCAACGATATCAAACTAACACGACTGATTTCTTGGCTATACATGTAAGGATGTAATCACTAAATAAAGTAATACAGGTGTCACTGTAATATAGTGATAAATTTATTAGCTGATGATACCAATTATCTGAGTTCTAAACTCGTCAACATTATGGTGGGAAATTTCAAAATCAGTATAACTTAAGTAGTTGGCTTTAATACTAGTGAATCTAATTAAATCAGAAAGTAATATATCAGATTTTGAAATAATGATTATAATTTTATGTCTTTTCCAAATACCTAGATTGTTCAATAGTCAGTATTGCATGGGGAACTTTTAAAATAACAATTTCAGAAAAGATGGATCATACTGGTGAATCTAATCATATAAATCAATAAAATACCAGATCGGATCTAAAACAATGATTATGATTTTATATCTCTTCGAACTATTTTTCTTTCTGATATTTAAATTTAGATTTTGTGTTGGCCCTACTCAAAAATGGCGCTCGAAGAACTTTGATAATTCATAGTCAAATTAAAAACTTATAAAACATGATTATGTCAACAACACAAATGTTATATCTTGGCTTCAAAGTTGGAAAAAACAAAAAACAAAAAAAAAACTCTGCAATTAAGCATGTTCGAGCTTAGAACAGTTCATGGGAAGGGTGACCTCCTGGGAAGTTGTTGCTAGATGACCATAGTGGCTTAGTGGGGACAATATTGGTAGAGGGTCGGTAATTACAACAAACTTAGCTATAAAATAGAAATTGTAAATCAATTTTTCCTCTAATTTTGCCCTTACTTATTTATTTATTTTAATTGAAGCTCATTTTTATTACATTATTTTTGTTTTTTATTTTTATTTTTATACGAAAAGATTTATTGATTATGGTGATGAATTACATTCACATCAGCTCTAAGCTGAAAACTGATGTCTTAACTAATTTAGAAAGAAGGTCTGCAATGTTTTTCTTCTTCTTTTAGGCCTATTCCTATGGGTATGCCAAACCCATGTATTTGGCATATATGCACCCACTATGGGTATGCCAAACTGCCAAACTCATATGCCAATATGTTATTTCTGGCATATAGGCATACACGACAGAGTTTCCAGCGAGCGATAGAGTCTTGGTCGCTCGATGGTCATGTAATCACTCGATGGTCTTCAAATCGCCAGCGACAGTCAAGCTATCGCTCGCTAATATGATTATCGCTCATCAGATCTTCATCTAACGGCTGTAATTTCCCTCTATATAAATACCTGATTTTAATCTCATTTCAACTCACACCATAATTTCTTAATCTCTCAAGAATATCTCAATCTCTTTAGAATTTCTTAATTTCCAATCCTTAGAGAGCATGGATGATAATATGAATCTGGATGAGTGCATGGAAAACCATCGTATTATCCAAAATCGAAGAGTCGCTTGTCATGCAATTATAGACCGTGAAACTAGGAGAAGTCAAATTAGGAGACGTCAAGTGAGGCAAAACCTAAAATTCAAAACTGCGGAAGATGAATGTATCTGCAGGAATTATATTGATATTACAATGGAGCCAGTATTTTATCCCGAACTATCGTGGGAAAGGATTTTTGTTAAATTTCAAGAACAAACAATGAACCTACGCTCCTTGACAGGTTACCAGCAAAATTACTAATTATTAATCCAATATCCTCTGTTCTTACTCAAGTGATCAAAGCTAGCATCACAATTTATGTTTAACGCTTTAGTGGTATCCATCTTAAATCTTATCTATTCTGGAAGATTGTTACTGCATTACGAACTGCTGTATTATGATCATAGTCAGAATTTTTCCACCCAAATTCTATGGAGTAATAATATGGTATTGAAAGATTTTTTTCACGTCTCTAATTATATATGGACCAAGTAATAATTAACTATATGAACAACTTCTCAAGCTGTTTTGACCCCATTTAAAAAATAGTGCTCGCGTTATAGCCCCATAGGGGTCACTTTCCATCTAAAATAGACCCACCAAAACAAAATCAACGCATAAACTTCATTTTAGCTAAACTATCTAAAACACCCTTCATTCTATTTCCCTATACCGTCATTTATCTTCGGTATTATCCCTCTCTAAATTGACATTTATCTTAGCTCAGAAACCTTCTCTTCTTTTCCCACAGAAACCAGAAACAGTAACCCTAGATCTTGATTCGTTCTTCTTCTTACTCCACAAACTACTTCTTTGAACTCAATAACAAGAAATCTAACCTTCAAAAGGAAATTAGGTTTAGGTTTCATTTTGATTTTGACATAAATGGCGAAGAAGCAGGATGAAAAGATGAAGAAAAATCTGAAGAAAGGTCAAATAATCTCCGAAAGGTAAATCGTAACCAAATTTTGATTTTATTTAGTGGTTTCACCTAATTTATTATTCTTTAGATGTTCGTTAGTGATTTCATTTTCATGTTGTTTATGAATCTTAGGTTTTTGTAGTTTATGAATTTAGGTTTCTGTAGAAAATCGATTATGAATCTTAGGTTTCTGTTGTTTCGTCAAGGGTTTTGCATAAATTAGGTTTCATGATTGATTTCATACTTAGGTTTCTATAGTTTCATAATCGTTTTTCTTCATCTTCGGCTTCATAATCGAGTTTCTTTGATGAAACCAAAATTTGTTTCCATCATCTTCATTTTGATGATTTGGTTTTATCATTTTTGATGGTTTGGTGCTACTGGTATTGCATATGAATGCATTGAAACAGAATATAATCTGTTATTTTTGATGAAACCATTTTTGGTTTTATCATTTTCCAATTGTTAATGTTTGCAAAGGTAAATTTTGGTTTTGTTTGATGTAACTAGTTAATGTTCGCTAAGGTATATTCTGGTCTTGGTTTCATCATTTTCCAATTAGTAATGTTTGTTAAGGAATATTTATACTTTGTTTTCACCATAATCATGATACAACTGCCTTCATATGTGTGTTTATTTCTAGTTTTTCTGATGAAACCAAATCTGGTTACATCATTTTCATTTATTGGTGAAGCCAGATTTCAAATATTGTTTGTGTTGTGTTGTGCTCATAGTTATTGGTTCCACTTTGGATTTGCTCATAGTTTATATGTGGTTTACATATGGTTTCATCATTGTAGTTGCAGGAATTTCTACACCACACCCCTCACAAGAATCCATAGTTATCAACACATATTTGAAGATTAAAAACAACACTTTATTGATTAATTCTCAGAAATGTTATAAGAAGTGGAAGAAATCAAGAATACAATCGCTCACAAGAACTTTCACATTCCTCAAAACTTTCTCCGGACTCCAAAAATGATCTCCCCATTTTCTGGGTCTAATAGTTATCTTTATATATGATAGTTTCATAGTGGATGACAGCTAAGTTATCCCTTATTTTCGGATCTGACTGGCGATACTCTCGCAGTAGTTGTAATGTTAACCCTCGCAGACGTTTGTAAGCTTCGCAGCATCATCACGCTTTTCTCATGTTTCTGTTATCGCCATCCGCTACGTCATTCTTTCAATCATTCTGTGACACTCGCAGTGTGTTGCTGAAGATCTCGCAGAACTGTCGATGTAAATCTCGCAGGAGTATTGTTATGGCGATATTCTGATCCTACAATTATTTTGATGGTTTGGTGCTTCTGGTATAATCTGCTATTTTTTATGAAACCAATTTTGGTATCTAATGAAGCTCCTTTATTAGACCATTGTTGGTTTATCTATCACCTATTGTTTTTTAAACAAATATATATAGCACTTTAGTATGAAAATACAACGTATTTTGTTTGAAATAGTATAGTTACGAATGAGCATTGTTTTTTTACGCTTTTTTGTGATGGAAGTTCTTCTTGGCTTGGACTAGGATAGACGGAGAGGTTGATTCTATACAAGAATTTAGCAATTTTGATTTGAACTAGTTTTATAGTTTGATTATTGTGTAGCACTTCTATTTGTTCACAAAAGCTTTCATGTCAAGCATAACTTTCAGATCCGGTCTTGGTTTTGAATAAAGGCTAAAACTATGATGATTTAGAGAGGAGATTCATAACTGTCAAGCGAATCGGAGAGAGAGTCTGCGAATCGGTTAATATTTGATTTGTGACTCAGGGATTTTTTTTTCGATTTTTCATTGTTTTTTTTTTCTGATAATTTCATGAATAAAGTGTTCTTAGAGGTGAATTTGTTCAAATGATCTAATGATGTATGGTAGGTTTGTAGATTATTTTTTTACTTTTTGATAAGGATGTCTCAAAATAAATCTCAGATGGAGAATTCTGGATCGTGTTCTTCGTCTAGATTTAATTCAAAAACCAATGAAAATTCGTCAGTTGAGGTTAATCCTTCGGTTTATATCTCAGATGAGGATATTGATGACAGTTTAAGGGAATGGAATTTTAGTTTGATTGGAAGATTGGATTTCGTAAAACTGAAGTTTGCAGCAGCAGAGAAAGAATTGAGAAAACAATGGAAGACATCAGGTAAACTTCAACTTATACCTATTGGAAAAGGTTTTTTCATAATAAAATTAGATAATGAATGTGACATGAAGCATATTTGGAATGGTTTTTGGATGGTTGAGTCACAAATTTTGAAATTAAGGCTGTGGGAAGCAAATTTTAATCCTGCAAATCAAAAAACTACAACAACATTTGTATGGGCGCAATTCCCTGGTTTGGGTATGGAATATTGGAAGGAGAAGATCATATTAGCTTTGGGTGATACTTTTGGAAGAGCTATAAAAGTTGATGAGACTACTCTAAAAAGAGAAGTTGGATACTATGCTAGCGTTCTGGTTGAAGTTGATTTAGCAAATTATGTTCCAAGTTTTGTAGTTGTGAAATCAAAGTATGGAAGTTTTGAACAGTCTGTCCAATTTCCTAATTTACCAAAATTTTGTAGTGATTGCAAGATAGTTGGTCATTTATTATCAGAATGTAGACATAAAAGAACAGTGACAGAAACGGAAGTAAATGGTGCTGAAAATCAGACGGTTAAGAATGTATGGAGAGTTAAAGAGAAGAAAAGAAATACCTCTGAAAACAAAAATGACTTCCAAACACCTCAACAAAGGGATAAGAATGCAGATTTGGAAGAAGGGGAGGAAATGATTGTTGATAAAATTGTTTTGAATAGTGAACAGTGCAAGGGGAGCTCTTCATCAAGCTGTAATGTGAACTCTGGTAAATTTCATAGTTTACAAGATTTGGAAGTAGAAGAGTTAATACCAATAAGTGTTGACAAGATTTTAGATGTTACTTCAAGTAATTCTTCTATACTTCAGTGTGCAAAGATTGTGGTTAAAGGTGATGTTATTAACAAGGAGGAGATAAAAAAAGGTTGATAAACCAAATCCAGTTAAGAGAATCACTAGACATCAAGCTAATCAAAATTTAGACAATACAAAGAAAGGTGTGAGAAGCACTTCAACTTCTCAAACCTCAACTTCAAAATGAAGGTTGGATACTGGAATATTAGAGGATTAAGAAGAGGTAAAGCCAAATACAAGCTCAAAAGTTTAGTTAATCAATTTAGTCCTAATTTATTTTGGATTGCAGAACCAAAGATCAGATGGAATTCAAAAGATTGTAAAAATTTGAAATTAAAAGGAATGAATCATACAATAATTCATAATGCTATAAATAATGGCAAAGGAAATATTTGGTTGTTCTGGAGTGCTTCAATTTCCACTCCTATAGTGGTTTCTATTACTAATCAGGTGGTCATTGTAAAGGTGGGGGGTGTCCTTGTTTCTGGAGTTCATGCTGCTTCTCTCTATTCTGATAGAAAAGAACTTTGGAGTGAGTTAGAGACAATATGTAATTGGAATTTACCAATATGTTATTGGTAACTTTAATACTGTTCTAAGTATGGAAGACAAAATAGGTGGAAGACCTCCTTTGGTGTTAGTAATGCAGGATTTCCATGATAGTATGAATGTTTGTGGGCTTCTTCAGACTCCTAAAAATGGGATGCAGTATACTTGGTGCAATAACAGGGCTGGTGTTAAAAGAATTGTCTGCATTCTAGATAGAGCTTTATGTAATATGAAATGGATGGAAACTTTCTCTAATTGGAGTTATAAAGTGGGAGTTAGAGGTGTCTATGACCATATTCCTTTGTTGGGAGGGTGTGAGAATTTTAAAAAACCTTCTAACATTCCTTTTAAAGTTCTCAAAATTTGGTTAGATCAGGATGGTTTCAAAGATCTTGTTGAAAAAGTTTGGAATGAGGAAATAAGAGGGAATCCAGCTTTTATATTTACAAGCAAAATGAAAAATCTAAAAATCAAGCTAAGGGATTGGAATTGGAACATTTTTGGTGATGTGAGAATTAAACTTAAAGAAGCTGAGAATGAGGTAATGAGAACTGCTCAACTTTCTGATAAAGATCCAAGTAATGTAACTCTTCTTAATGATTTGGTGGTTGCTAGAGGTAGACAAGAATTAATAGAAGATCAGCAAAGAGCAATTCTGCAACAAAAATCCAGAGAAAAATGGATTAAATATGGGGCTGCTAACACTAGATATTTTCATACAACCATTAAAGTTAAACAGAATATGAGCACTATAACTGAATTAGAGGATGACTTGGGTGCTATAGTTACTGATCCAAGTAACATTGCTAAAATTTTAGAGAATCATTTTGAGAATAAATTTAGATATCATGAAGTAAATTTTGCTGATGGCATTTTTGATGCAATTCAATGTTTGATAAAAAAAATGAAGACAATAAGATGTTGGAGGCAGTTCCTACAGATGAAGAAATAAAAAATGTTGTGTTTGCAATGGATGCTGATAGTGCCCCTGGTCCTGATGGCATTCTAGGATTCTTCTATAAATTTTCTTGGGAAATAATGGGAATGGAATTAACAAGAGCTGTCCAGTACTGTTGGAATAATGGTTTCATACCAAAAGGTTTGAACTCTAATTTCTTATGCTTGATTCCAAAGGTAAAATGTGCTAGAAAACCAAGTCAATTCAGACCTATTGGTTTGAGAAACTTCAGTTTTAAAATCTTTACAAAAATTATCCCTTCAAGAATGTATAAGGTGATGGAGAAAGTGGTGTCAGCTCAGCAAGGAGCTTTTGTTAAGGGTATAAATATTCTTGGGAAATAATGGGAATGGAATTAACAAGAGCTGTCCAGTACTGTTGGAATAATGGTTTCATACCAAAAGGTTTGAACTCTAATTTCTTATGCTTGATTCCAAAGGTAAAATGTGCTAGAAAACCAAGTCAATTCAGACCTATTGGTTTGAGCAACTTCAGTTTTAAAATCTTTACAAAAATTATCCCTTCAAGAATGTATAAGGTGATGGAGAAAGTGGTGTCAGCTCAGCAAGGATCTTTTGTTAAGGGTATAAATATTCAAGATCAAATTATCCTAGTCTCTGAGATGGTAAATGAAATTGATATCAAAAGGAGAGGGGGAAATGTTTGGGTGAAAATTGATATAACTCAGGCTTATGATTCTTTGAGTTGGGAGTTTCTGTTTGAGGTTCTAAAGAGATTTGGTTTTTCTGAAAATTGGATCAACTGGCATCATACTTTATTTTTATCTGCTAGAGTTTCTGTTTTAGTAAATAGTGGTCCTGTGGGTTTCTTCCAAATGGAGAGAGGACTGAAACAAGGAGATCCATTATCTCCAATTCCTTTTGTGATAGCTGAAGATGTTTTGAGTAGAAATTTGAAGAAAGTTGTCCTGGACAAGAAAATTATTCCAATGGTAGGAGAGGAGGTATTCAGCCAACTCATATTCTTCTTGCAGATGATGTTTTCTTGTTTTTTAATAGTCATAAAACAAACATAATGAATGTTATGAAATTATTAAAGGATTATCAAGAGTCTTCAGGTCAAGTAATTAACCAACAAAAAAGTAAGGTGTTTGTGGGTGGAGTAACAGAAGTGAGAAAGAAGCAAATTGCAGATGTTCTTCAAATGCCCTTATCAAATTTACCTGACAAGTATTTGGGGGTTATCTTACATGTTGGTAGAGTGAAGTTAAGCACAATTTGGGGAGTAGTGGAGATGATTCAAAACAGACTTGCTGGATGGATTGGAACTTTGCTTTCTTTTAAAGATAGGTTGACATTAGTTCAGTCTGTTTTGAGCAGTATACCCATTTATAATATGGTTGTATATAAGTGGCCAGTGAAAGTGGTTAATTTGTGTGAAAGATTGATAAGGAATTTTCTATAGTCGGGTGATTCTTCTTCTAGAAAAAGGATAACTCTTGATTGGGAAAAAGTTTGTGTTCTATTAATTGAAGGTGGGTTGAGTATTAAAAGGCTAGAAGTGGTAAATAAATCTCTTCTTATGAAATTGGTATGGAAATTACTTACTTCTGATGCTGAGTGGGCTGTCTTTATGAGAGCAAAACATTTTACATAAGATGGTGATCTGAAAGCTAGTTACAGGAGATCTACAATTTTACCTGGGATCAAATGGGTTCTGGAGGAAGTGAAACAACATTCTAGATGGATTATTGGGACTGGAGACAGAGTTTTGGTCTTTAAAGATGTGTGGATTAAAGACAAATCTCTTTTGGATTTGTTTGTTGATGATGATTATGTTAGAGATAATATTAATATGAAAGTGTCAGAGTTGATAAAAGATGGTAGTTGGTTGATTCCTTAGAGAATGTTAAAATATTTCCAAGTAGAAGATTTGCCAGTGCTGTGTGAAGGAGATGATAAAAGGATTTGGTCACAAACTATGTCTGGTAATTTTTCTGTTAAATCAGCTGTTGATTGTATTAGAGTTCACTTTGAGAAGAAAGTTTGGGCTAAGAATGTTTGGCATCCAGTCCTTCACCCATCAACTGCCAGTAACATTTGGAAACTGGTAAGAAAAATCTGTGCTACTGATGTGAAATGGCAGAGTAAAGGTTATTGCTTGGCTTCAAAATGCTATTTGTGTGCAAAGGATTCTGAGAGCTTGGATCATATTCTATGGTACTGTGATTTTAGTCAGATAATCTGGAAATGGCTAGGTAGTATGTTTTCATTCCTAAATCCTCAATCTTACAATGAAGTTAGGAAAGCTGCCACTTCTAAAAGTGGAGCAGTTCAGGAGGCTTGGATTTTGGATTCTGGAATTACTATGGTTGAGTTGTGGTTTCAAAGAAATAAGTGTGCTTTTGAAGGTGATAAACCATATATAAATAGTCTCAAGAAGAAAATCCTTAAGCTCATCAAAGATTGTGAAATGAGGATTAAAGGCAACATAAGGGATTGCAGCTATGATTTTCAAGTCTTCAGAAATCTTGATATGAAAAGTAGACCTGTGAAAATTCAGAGTAGAATGGAGTTGAAGTTTAATCTCCCTATGAGAAATCAAATTATGGTGTGTTGTGCTGGTGTTTCAAGAGGAAGTCATGGTTCTGCAGGTATTGGTTTTGTTAGCAGAAATGATTTAGGTCAGTTCATATATGCAGAAATAAAGGGTATTGGAGTTGCAAATACATTCATTGCAGATTTACTGGCCATTATTGTTGCTTCTGAATGGGCTGTAAAAGAAGATGTCCAAGAGTTAATCATCAATTCAAATTCTAAAGCAGCTATAAAAGTCTGTGATTCTGGTAAGATTCCTTGGTTTTTCAAAACAAGATGGAGTAAAATAAAGAAGATTATAAGGAATTTGGTTTTAGTGCACTTCTATACAGAAATAAATTTCACAGCCACTAATCTGGCAAGGAGAGGAGCAGGGATGAATAAGGGAGATATCCAAAAGTTCTTGAGACAACCAGATTTCATGAAGGATTTAGAAGATCCAGAGAAGACCTATTATAGAACCTGTTAAGATTGGTCTTATGAATTTTTGGGCCTGAGTTTTTTTTAATAAATTATTAATTTATTACATGAAACTATTTGAAAGCCTAACAAGCTAGGCTCCAACGACATACTACTACATTAATTGAACAGGTTGTTGTGCTAGCCTACCAGCGAGCCTCATGGGTAACCTTGCCAAGGGGAGCCGAAGCGGGAGGGGGGGGTGAGATTTTGTCACAAGGGGGGCAAACTAACACTACCTTCAATGTTAATTCCTGCAATATTACGCCATTGGGGACTTGAACCTGGGACCTCCTGGAACGCATGAAACTTCGAGGAACGGGTATGACCAGCTGAGCTAGGGCCCGTTTTTCTGTTTTTTTGTTATTCTTTTTCTTTGGGTTTTTTCTGGCCCCTTTTTTTGTTTGTTCTATCTTTGGTTTTATCTTGTGTTTGCTTTTGTAATTCTTTTTGAGGTGATAAAATCTATTATTGATCGAGCAAAAAAAAAAGAGGAGATTCATATATGTGTTTGCTTGAAAATCTATTGTTCCTGTTAGATCTGCATGGTGGGACTGTTTTCTTGTTGTTGTCACTGGTGTGATAGTTTAATGTTTTTGTCCATCCTCATTAATGCTTCTAAGTTCCGGCGACATGTTGAAAAAAATTGTATCCCTGTATAAATGCGACTAATAGTATGATCTGCTCTTTTTGATGAAACATTTTTTGGTTTCATCATTTTACAATTGTTAATTTGGTTCCACCATAACTGATAATGTTTGCTAAGGTATATTCTGGTCTTTATTGATGAAACCCTTTTTGGTTTCATCACTTTTCATTATCTCAAATTGGTTCCACCGGAATTATATTTGGTGATGCTTGTTGTATTCTGACATAACCATGAGTTTGTTTGATATAACTATATTTGGTTATACCATTTCTACTTTGGTTTCATCAGAACCATGTGTTTGTTTGATGTATTCTTTACATAACTTGGGTCTGTTTATTTCTTGTGTTCTCTGCTGGGAATGTTTATTTCTAGTTTTTCTGATAAAACCAAATTTGCCTACTTCATTTTCAGTTATTGGCGAAGCCAGATTTCAGTTGTTGTTTGTTTGATGGTTTACATATGAAGAACGGTCTGCCAAAGTTGTTTTGTACTTCCTGATTCATATTGTTTTTGGTTTCATTATTTTTCTATGATTTACCTAACTTTTGGTTTCACTAATTGGTAAAAAAAGAGAAATAGAGCCGTTCATGTGCTTGTTGCATCATTTGTGCATGGTAGCAGCTGAAATAAAGGCATTGATAAAGAACAAAGAACTGCATACAAAGGCTTTTGTATCATGTCCATTATGGCGTTTATTTGAGCCCTTCTATTATGGTGTATTGAAAGAAGATGAGCTCATCCATTATGATGGTTTTAAGTGTACTTAAACAAAGAAAATATGGTACGCTCCCACATTGTTTCAAAGTATCAAGATCAAAGGAAATGACCAAAGTTTGCATGTAAGATACTCCTTGACAAAGGAGAATAATACTCACATGTAGTGCCCCATTTAGTGTACTGTCAACTAGCCTGCAATATTGTTGCAAACTTGTGATATCCTGCTGCAAAATTATGTTTTCTTTCAAAAGATTCCAATGATTATAATAGTTTAAAAAGGTTTAAATGGTTTTAATTATGATTGTCAACAATACTGTGTTGTGAAAGATGAAGAAAAAAAGTGACAGTAAAACAATGGTGAAACCAAAAAGGGTTCCATCAAAAATATAATGAAACCTATTTTGGTTGCACCAAATTATAAAGGCCTGCAAAAAATCTGACAAACTTAATCAAACTTATTTATTCTCAAACAAATTATAAAACGAAACACCAACTCAATTAATATATTTTAGTTTAAAACTAAAACTGAAAGTTGATGAACTGTAAAAGTGAGAAGTCTGAAAAGACTAAAAATGTAGAACTTTCTATATCAACTCAAATAATATTTGTCTCTTCCTACATCATCTACTATGTTGTCAAAGATGCAGAAGAAAAGTGACTGTAAAATAATGGTGAAACCAAAAAGGGTACATCAAAAATATGATGAAACCTAATTTGGTTTGACCAAATTATAAAACTAAAACTCAAAGTTACAAGAGGAAACCATGTATAAGATAATGCTTCCAATAGCTCCTCTGCTTTGGAGAAAGAAAAATAACGAAAAATCGCTTGCTTTGTGGAGATCCACTGGCCACCTCTAGCTTCAGTGTGTAAAACACGTAGAGCAAGACTATACAAGGACATGTAGAGTTTCATGCCCATGGATATACCATACTCCCTACTGTACAAAGTGAAGAGAACAAATTACACAACCAACCATAAGCAGGAGAAACAACATCTTCAAGGAGGTATTCATTCCAGTCTGAATGCACTTTTCCACCCCATGCCATGTCATTTCCGAACCAAATATCCCTCATATTCGTTAACATGTATTGGAAGACCGATATTAATTGGCAGAGGCAAAAAAGCAAAAGGCTCGACCATCGAAATTTCTTCTATACTGCGATAAGTCTTGTGAAACTTCAAGTAAACCATCATGAATAGTGCTATCTTATGTCCCGGCATTAGAGCTATCATTCAACTCCTTTATGCCACTCAAATTCACAGTATGCAGGTAAGTTACTACACGAGCCCACGGGATAAAATTGTGCAACTTGTTTCCAAGAGAAGTAAATTTTTCGTATTTCCACCTCCTAAACATTCACTCATTACCCAGAAATGTAATTTATCACCAGAAGTATCTCATTCAGGCACCACAATTTGGTTTCAACGTCTTCAACATATATGCACCAAATTAGTCACAATTAACCACCATCACAATGATCAACACCACTACCCAAAATGGATTTTGGTTATACAGCAAAATATTCAATAATTCCCTACAAAGTTCTAAGAATTGAGTGAAATTTCAACACGAAATTTGAAAAATAGGCCATTTTGACCATAAAAATTGTAACTTTGTCACATTAAGATATCCAATTTAAAATTTGTAAAGGTAATTCACCAATTAAAGAATGAAATAAGAACCCTAGATAAGAAATACACATATTAGTAAGAAAGAAAACCCCATAATTGAATCTGAGATAGGGTGGATATCGGAGAAGGAGAAGATTGTTGCATGAGTTATAGGAGATTAGAAATAGATCGAACAACTACTTCCGACGATTATCATATTATCATCTGATATCCTTTTTTTCTTTTTCCATTTCAACCAATTTGAAACCCTAAGTTATACACAGCAACAAAAATGAAGGGAATGGGAATGAGGTACTGGTGGTGGTGGTGGCGGGGGAAGAAGCACAGGAGACGATTGCTGAATGATCCGAGAAATGGTCATGGTTTTGATTTTGGTGGTGACGGTGATGGTACGCGATGAGGAGGAGAATTTTATGGTATTGGTGGTGCGAGAGAGAGAGACAATAAGTCTCATACACGGGGACGAATAAAGAAGAATAGGGTAGGCTGGGTATTCTTGAAAAATGAAATGGATATAATTTGTGCATTTAAAAATATTTGGGGTTTTTGTTTCATTTTTCCTGGATATGGTCGGTGTATGTGTAACTCAAAGAGTATAACCTTTGTTTTTTAGAACTTAATATTTTAAATATCAAATTCAGACAGTGATGCTTTGCCGCAGATTTAATTGAGGACTAAAAGAGATGCCCTTCAAACCAAACTATACTGCTATAGAGTTGTTGCATTGTAAGACGACATGGGATGAGAATTCAAGATCATAAGAGCAAAAAGGACAATCATCCATGAGAACATGAGCAAGCTTGTCTAGTCGGAAGATAGTTGTTAAAACATTTCCACAAGAACTGCCTGACCCCAGGAAATATTGATAGTTTTCACATAACCTTCCATATTTTTATTGTTTCTTGTTGCATATTCCCTATATTATTCTTTTCTTCATACATTTTCCTGGAAATCTATTTAACAGAGAGAAAGACCATTATTCTTCAATAGCAAAAACAAAATATTATCTTGAATAATGTAAATTCTAATAGTATAAACATGACAACTTCCAAATAGAATATATTTTGAAGAAGACATTTATCCCCAACCATTTCCATTATGATTAAGAAGATGTTTAACCTTTGTGGATAAATAGCATCAGACTTAAGCTCAGGAGGATGAAGCAACTCTAATATCTATTTATCATGCCAGTTTATTATGAATTCCTCATTACCTAGCTACCATCACTTATTGTCTTATATAAAGTTTATTTCAGAGGTTAATATTCTTCAAAGACCATGAATGTGATGGATCGGGAAATTTTGTACTTCAGTGCCATGCTCAGTGTATTAAAACTCCCCGATGAGTCACTCAACTGTGTAACCGGGTTGTAAAATTGCACTTTTTTCTAGGAAAATGCATGTCTATCTGCCTTTCCAAACATGATTTGTAAGCATGACACTTTAAATATAGTTCTATATCATTCCATCTTACCCCTTGTACTGCTAGGGGTGCAAGGCCATAATTGGCAATGGTAGCACATTTGGCAGGCGCCACTGACTTGTGAGTCTCGTATGTGCCTTGGTCATGCCTTGAAGTAACACATAAATTATTTCAACTTACTTTTCATGTTCTTATTACGCTTCATCCATACGTTGGGTGCATACACTGATCCTGATCTTGCCAAAGATTCATCATCCAAGCACATGTCATCCTTGCCTTCCATCATCCTTATGATGTAAATAACTTACGTAAGATCCCCCTAACTTTTATTTTGGTTAGCTTCTTTTTTCCTGACCATGCCATATTCACAGCTGGTGCATGCCAATATCATATAACTTGATAAGAAGCAAAAACTCCTAGTAAATAAGCAAGTAGACAACAAATAATAGAATTCAAGACACTAACGACCATCTGGTGACTTTTAAAGGGGTTAATTGAGAGCTCAAACTTATGTCGCAGTTACATTGCTAAAACTCCACCAGTGGAAATGCATATTGTAACTTTACTACCTATCCTCCCAGTACAATTTTCAGTTTTCTAATTATTGACAAACAATGGAAAATGCTGGGAATTGTTTCTCTCGAGCATCCTTTTACCTAGCAGCATCACAATCAACCATGGAAAAATTTAAATGATGTGTAATTAGGGTCGGGATCGGGTAATAAAAATATTTGACAAATCTTTCCAGACATGAGATGGTACATATTCAATGGCTAATTATTTCGATAATGGGGCGCATAATTTATCTTGGGTTTGTGTTTGGCCGTGAATTAAGCTAAGGAATATATCCTTTACGCATATATTCATCTTTTGTTGATAAATTGAATCTGGACCATGTGCAGAATCTCTAAAAGAAAATATGATTTGTAGTATGTATTTATATATGTTATGATGATATGATCCATGAAGATTCATGTTTTATTTTTCGTTTGAACAATTGTGTAGAAAAATCTAAACAAAAAATATAATAACAAGTCCGATTATCACAAGAATCTCAAAGATTAGATCCGAGGAGAATACTTGGACAGAAGTTATGATCACTGATATAGTTATGAATCACACAAAAATAAGATCTCATTCATAAACTAAACCATCCATCGGATTTGAGCTCTACTCATGTGACAGCCCGAGTTTTCGGACTTCCATCGGACACGGATTCAACCTTGTGGGTCGGGTCCGATCCAGCTAGCAAGCCCAAATTTCCGGACCGCCACTCGTGTAGGACCATATTTTTCGTTCCAAGAGATTTTAATCAAATACAAAACTCAAATCAAATAAAAAATTATTAAATGAAATGTAATACTATTTTAAGAATTACAAAACTGTAAAAATAATGATTACAAAATCAGAGTATATTAAAACAAACCAACACTCTGGTTTAATTCAAAATGCGCAAAGCCCAAATCCCCATGATAAATAATAATTTCTTTTACGACTAGTGTTACTTCATTCTCTGTGGAAAAGGGAGGAAAAAGGGGTGAGCAAACCACAGCCCAGTAGGAAGTTTCAAAAAAATAATAGAGTGCAACGAAATCAAACAAATGCAACATATACGATAATTAAAATCATGCATAAAAATTCGCAATAATACTTACGTTGTTCTCAGCCACAAATAATCAACATTTTCTTACTCGCAAAAATACTTATGCTATTCTCAGCCACAAATAATCAACATTTTCTTACTCAAAATCTTCAATCTAAATTTCTAGATTCTTAATCTAATTGTCAGAGTTATTCCGGTAAACAAACCATATTATTCCCCGAACAGCCTTCCTAGGGTAGCCACCAGTGGTGGGATGCCATAAAGGCCTGACATTTCAGCAGCAAACATATATATTAATTCTTAATCTATTTATCAGAGTTATTCCGGTAAACAAACCATTATTGTTCCCCGAACAATCTTCCCAGGGTTGCCACCAGTGGTGGGATGCCGTAAAGGCTTGACATTTCAGCAGCAGATATATACATATTTTTTTCTACAACTCATTTCAAATTAGTGCATTTAATCCTACGTGTACCAAACCGAATCCCAAAGAACTAACCGAAGTAAACCCCGTTCACTAATGCATTAAAATCACTTTCACCAATCTAAATTCACTTCCATTCACTAATGTAATGAATCAAAGTGACTTTCACAAACCAAAACTCAATTTCATTCACTAGTAGTATAATGCATCAAATCAACTTTCACAAACCAAAAACTCAATAAATATGCATTAATATATTTCCTTTTTTGAGAAAACCATTACTACCTACATTAAATTTTAAAATAAAAATCTATAATAATTTAACAATAATGGTTAATAATCAATATATAGAACTGACAAATAAATTAACTTATACAAAGAAAATAACATAATAAATTTAAAACAAACATCATGATTATTAGCTTGAAAATAAAAAATAAACCAATATAATTTTAATGCTAAAATAAGTTTTGATTTTGATATTAGGTAGAAACCCCCTACCTTTTTTAGCAAAACCCCAAACCCTTGGATCAATCCAGATTTAAACAAACCATACACAATTTCCAAGAACAAGAAGGATTAATAGCTTAGGGTTTCTTTTCTTTCTTTTTGTTTTCTTTTTATTATTCTAAAAGAGATAAAGAGAAATAAAGTATAAGGAAAGAGAGATGAAAGTAATGGGTAAAAGTGTTTTTGGTTTTTGTGTTAGGAGACAAAAGAGAAGAAAAGTTGGAGAAGATGAAAGTGACACCTCTTTTTTTTTTCTCTTTCTTTTGTTATACACGGTTTTGGTAAATAAAACCCTAGTCAATTATTATTTACCACTCAAGTTTTGATAAGGGTCACACTATTTTTAACGCACCACTATTAAACACACCCCTTATTAAAGTACATGCATCTCAAATACATAAATAATAGTGACACAAAATTTAACAAACATATATATATATATATATATATATATGTACACACCACATAATGCACACATTCACCACAATTAAAAATCATCTTTATTATTTTGTTTTATTTTCGAAACCATGAATATACTCAAAACTAAATATTTATCTTCACAAATTAATTTTTAGATTAAAAACTATAATAGAACAATATGGATGGGTTTTAAGCGCGAAAATCATATTAATAAAATTACGGGGTTTTACACTATTAACCTCTTAAAAAGAATTTCGTCCCGAAATTCAAAACAAAAAATATTGGGTGTTACACTATTAACTCCTTAAAAAGAATTTCGTCCCGAAATTCAAAACCAACAAATATACAGGGTGTTACACTATTAACTCCTTCAAAAGAATTTCGTCCGAAATTCAAATTCAAAATCAAAAAGAATGTTATTAATTTTTTCCCTTCAAAATCTAGCTTGACAAATATTTAATTTAAATCCACAAATGCAAGCAAAAAAAAAATTGTAGTTTAATACGTTTTTACGCATTTTTTTTTTAAAATTTTCCCCAATCCCAAAATAAGTGAATGTAAAATAAACACGAAACTATGTCGAATCAAGATAAAAATGCTATAACAAAAAAACTACGATTAAAAGTTGAAAATAATAATTAATATTTAAAGTAAAATCATCAAAAAAATATTTCTTCGTAATTATTTTTTCCTTCAAAAACTAGTAAGTCCATACGCACAGTCCAAGTAAATCGGAACCATGCTCTGATACCAACTGTGATAGCCCGAATTTTCGGACTTCCAGCGGACACGGATTCGACCTTGTGGGTCGGGTCTAATTCAGCTAGCAAGCCCAAATTTCCGGACCGCCACTCGTGTAGGACCATATTTTTCGTTCCAAGAGATTTTAATCAAATACAAAACTCAAATCAAATAAAAAATTATTAAATGAAATGTAATACTATTTTAAGAATTACAAAACTGTAAAAATAATGATTACAAAATCAGAGTATATTAAAACAAACCAACACACTGGTTTAATTCAAAATGCGCAAAGCCCAAATCCCCATGATAAATAATAATTTCTTTTACGACTAGTGTTACTTCATTCTCTGTGGAAAAGGGAGGAAAAAGGGGTGAGCAAACCACAGCCCAGTAGGAAGTTTCAAAAAAATAATAGAGTGCAACGAAATCAAACAAATGCAACATATACGATAATTAAAATCATGCATAAAAATTCGCAATAATACTTACATTGTTCTCAGCCACAAATAATCAACATTTTTTTACTCGCAAAAATACTTATGCTATTCTCAGCCACAAATAACAACATTTTCTTACTCAAAATCTTCAATCTAAAATTCTAGATTCTTAATCTAATTATCAGAGTTATTCCGGTAAACAAACCATACTGTTCCCCGAACAGTCTTCCCAGGGTAGCCACCAGTGGTGGGATTCCATAAATGCCTGACATTTCAGCAGCAAACATATATATATATATATATTAATTCTTAATCTATTTGTCAGAGTTATTCCGATAAACAAACCATTATTGTTCCCCGAACAGTCTTCCCAGGGTTGCCACCAGTGGTGGGATGCCATAAAGGCCTGACATTTCAGCAGCAGATATATACATATTTTTTTCTAGAACTCATTTCAAATTAGTGCATTTAATACTACGTGTACCAAACCGAATCCCAAAGAACTAACCGAAGTAAACCCCGTTCACTAATGCATTAAACTCACTTTCGCCAATCTAAATTCACTTCCATTCACTAATGTAATGCATCAAAGTGACTTTCACAAACCAAAACTCAATTTCATTCACTAGTAGTATAATGCATCAAATCAACTTTCACAAACCAAAAACTCAATAAATATGCATTAATATATTTCCTTTTTTGAGAAAACCATTACTACCTACATTAAATTTTAAAATAAAAATCTAGAATAATTTAACAATAATGGTTAATAATCAATATATTGAACTCACAAATAAATCAACTTATACAAAGAAAATAACATAATAAATTTAAAACAAACATCATGATTATTAGCTTGAAAATAAAAATATAAACCAATATAATTTTAATGCTAAAATAAGTTTTGATTTTGATATTAGGTAGAAACCCCCTACCTTTTTAGCAAAACCCCAAACTCTTGGATCAATCCAGATTTAAACAAAGCATACACAATTTCCAAGAACAAGAAGGATTAATAGCTTAGGGTTTCTTTTCTTTTCTTTTTATTATTCCAAAAGAGATAAAGAGAAATAAAGTATAAGGAAAGAGAGATGAAAGTGATGGGTAAAAGTGTTTTGGGTTTTTGTGTTAGGAGACAAAAGAGAAGAAAAGTTGGAGAAGATGAAAGTGACACCTCTTTTTTTTTTCTCTTTCTTTTGTTATACATGGTTTTGGTAAATAAAACCCTAGTCAATTATTATTTACCACTCAAGTTTTGATAAGGGTCACACTATTTTAAACGCACCCACTATTAAACACACCCCTTATTAAAGTACATGCATCTCAAATACATAAATAATAGTGACACAAAATTTAACAAACATATATATATACACCACACAATGCACACATTCACCACAATTAAAAATCATTTTTATTATTTTGTTTTATTTTCGAAACCATGAATATACTCAAAACTAAATATTTATCTTCACAAATTAATTTTTAGATTAAAAACTAGAATAGAACAATATGGATGGGTTTTAAGCGCGAAAATCATATTAATAAAATTACGGGGTTTTACACTATTAACCTCTTAAAAAGAATTTCGTCCCGAAATTCAAAACCAAAAATATTGGGTGTTACACTATTAACTCCTTAAAAAGAATTTCATCCCGAAATTCAAAACCAACAAATATACAGGGTGTTACAGCTTATGTTATGAATCTAGAATTCTAGACTCCGTAAGAGGATTATCAAAGGGTGGATAAGGTAGTAAGAAACATTTTCTTTCTTAATAACAATATTGTTGCCTCTGTTTCTTATCTATATTGTTATTCGCAGGATGATGAAAACATTGCTAATCCTTGCAAGAAATCTCGCAAAGTTAAAACCGTTGGTTTTGGTATTACTATTCCCCAATTAATTTCTGCGAGTGTTGTCCCAAAACCTTCGCAAACTGAACCTCTAGCTTCTATTTGCGAGAATATCGCCACCAGTATCCCTGCCTCCACTGATCCTATGATAAATGAAATTCCTTATATTGTTGTGAATGATGTTTCTTCCCCTCCTACTGTAGTTACTTCTCAAGTTAACTCTTCCTCAATTCCATTTATTACTTTTCTAGATACTTCATCTTCGGATGACGTACTTCCTGCGAATGATTCAAATCTTCAACTCTCCATTGTCACTACTACGCCATCTGCATTTCCCTCTTCTTCTAAAGAAACTTCTATAGGAGTAGATGTTTCTTTTAAAGTTTTATCTGATATTCTAGATGATGCTATGAGATATTCTACTGATCCTGTCAGGCATGGTGTCTGCGAGATTTTGAGCAAATATTTTGGTTCTGAATGAAATGATTCGCAAGAATCTTTAGAACATGAAGTTGAAGCTATAAAGGAAAGTCTTCAAGCCAAGACTTTATAATGTGATACTCTTTGCCAAAAGCTTCGCAACTCTTCGCTAGACTGTGAAAATATTCGCTGTAAAAATAAAGAATTAAAAGGTATAACATCTCTGCCTGTGTCTTTGATTTTTATGTTTGGATAAATTTTCTTCTTTCTGTACTTAATTCTTCTTTTAAAATCCTTTGTTCGCATATTAAGCTTTAAATCAGACATGATTAATGGAGAGGTTTAAATCTGAATCTACTGCTGAAGAATCCCGCGTTGAGAAAGATTCGTGGATAGACCAATATAATCGATTAGATAACCTTCATACATATTCCATTGATCAAATGGATAACCTTACCAATAAGAATGTCCAACTAGTACATAAGCTAAATTTTTTAAGTAGCGAAATTTCTCGCCTCTATTATTTGTTAACCCGAGCTAACCTGGAGATGGAAACTTTATCAGATGAAAATAAGACCTTATCTCAAGAGAAGCGTGAGTTTTTAAACAAGACGGCGATTTCCTCGCAGCAATTAAGTATTCTTCAGAAAATATGTGATAATCAAGAATAGTCTCTTCGTTCACTGAAGAATGAACTTAAGGAAATAACTGAATCATCTATCAATGAGAAGAATAGTCATATCAATGAGAAGAATAGTCTTATCTAGGGTAGGATAATTTTAATTTTAAGTGTGAAGTTTAACCAACTCAAAGAAGAATATTCCTAATTAGAAGAATCTTACTCTTCATTAGTAAAATAAAATACTTATCTCCTATCTAAAGAAGAAAAAATAAAATCTCGCCTGAAAGGTATAGTTGGAGATAAGTTTGATGACGCCATGGACCGTTGTGAGAATTCTTGTTTGACACTAATTCAAAACTTAACCACACAAAAGGAAGGTAGTCATTTTGGCTACCTCAACTGTTAATCTCTCTATTAAATTTCTTCTTAATTCTTCTTGCGAAACATTTTTCTTGAATATATTTCATGTTTTACTCTTGTTTTTCGCAGAATCTGAGAGGAAACTTCTTTCAACTATTTCTACTTTAAATGGCCAGCTAGCTAAAATTCGCAAGGAAAATGGATTGCTTACTGCTCGTCTTGTTCATTCTCGCGATCGCACAGAGAGAAAATATGATTATCTTGAATACTTCAAAGACATGGAGATTAGAAATCGCGATAGGGCTTTCCTTCGCAAAGTTCATCTTAGCGTTGAAGTTCTTGTGAATGAAGCTTTGTTGGCAAACTTTCTTCCTACTATATCAATCAAGCCTCTGGATGTAGATGATGATGAGATTCCTCGTCCCCTTGATGCTGATCTTGAATATGAAAGTGGAGAAGAAGATAATTCTCAAAAATATTCAATAGATAAAGAAAAAATCCCTCCTGAAGAAACAATTACTGGCGGTGAAGCAACAGTTGGAAAGAAACCCTATGAAGAAGAATATCGAGATAATCATAACAAGGAGCATATTGGCGAAGGAAGTATCATGGGCGAAGCTGATGCTGAAATTGGCGAGACTAATAGTGAAGCTTGAGTGATGCTTTTATTTTCTCTTCTTTTCCTTTTCTCGTAAGTGATGTACTTTTATACAACTTTGAATTTTAGTTATGCTTCTGTTATTTTAAAGAATTCACGAGAAAGATAATGATAATTTATTTATCAATTCCCATACTTTCCTCTCATTATCTTTCTTGGAATGAACAAATATTTCCTGCATTATGAAAGGAAAAGTAAAATTATTAATGTGTGGGATTATTCTATTGGTCTTATTTTGCCTTCTTAAGTAAAGGTCTTATTTTTCCAATCTTTGTTTTCGCGACAAAATTGCAGGACGTCCTTACATTCGCATGTAAAGACCCATTGATCTTTCCTTATCCATATTTTGTCATTTTGTTGCGACAATATGATAGGTCTTAGTTTTCTTGCGAGAACAAAGCCCCATGACATTGCCGTATTGCGATGAAATCGCAGGACGTCTTTACACTTTCATGTAAAAACCCATTGTATCATCTTATCTTTTTCTCATGGATTTTTGCTTCTGTATATTTATTTCAAAAATATGACAAGCCTTGATACTCCCGTAAGTAAAAAGCCTCATGACATTTGCATCTTAAGACACTTATCAACTCCCTATTGGAGGGTGCCGCCCTTATCTTCCCCCTGGTTTCCCCTTCAAGGAGGCGTAAATTGGCCATACAAGACTAGCTCCTCACATACGGTTTTACCAGTAACCAGTTGTTTTCGCATCCTCTTATCCCTTTTGCCTATATGGCTTATGGTTACAAGATTGCACCCTAGGTGGGGTTTTCTTCAGGCCGAGTGCATCATAGCCAAGACTTGCCAAGAATGGCCAGGGTACTTTCATATTCCCCGGGCACCTTTGGCTCAACCGTGTACCTCGGCGCCTTGGTCATATTTTGCACTCCTTAGAAGAGACCCTTGGTCGCCCAACTATTAATATATATATAGTTGGAAATCCAGAGTATCTCTCCTAGATAGGTTTTCTTTAACCCCAACATCTTCATGACCCAGGTTCTAGCAGCGGTTCAACCTTATCCCTGAGTCATGCAAACAGATACCCTCTTATATGATGTACTTTAGGTCTTATATTTGCCTCTTGCGAAATTTTATTCGCGAACTAGGGTGTACGCCATAAAGGTTCGTCCCATTCTAATGTCTCTGCGAAATTTTATTCACGTTTCTGCAAAATTTTCCGCGTTTCTTTATTCTTTCATTTCTGTCATTTCTGTCAATTCTTTGTGAGATATCTACGCGAAATAATCATTGACTCTTTCCTTTGTGAAATAATCAAAGATCTTATGAAGTAACGAAATAATAACTTTTTGTTTCTTATTGTAATTTGAATAATCTCGCATCTGTGATAAAAAGCTGTGATAAAGATAATCTTGAATACTCTTGTAACTGCGGTAAAAAGCTGCAATAAAATAATCTTGAATACTCTTGCAACTGCGGTAAACAGCTGTGATAAAATAATCTTGAATACTCTTGCAACTACGGTAAAAAGCTGCGATAAAATAATATTGAATACTCTTGCATCTGCGATATAAAGCTTTCTCAAAATTTGTTATTAGTAATATCTTTTTAGATATAGTTTGTTCCATGGTCTACCAAGTCTTTGACCAACGTCTCTACCCTCCGGATCCATCAATTTATATGCCCTTGTTCCAATTATCTCTTTAATAATATACGGTCCATCCCATTTTCTCGCCAGCTTTCCATCATTTTCTCGCTGATAACCTGGTGTTTCTCGCAGCACTAAATCACCCGATTGGAACTCACGTAGTTTGACACGTTTGTTATACTCACAATCTAATCTCCGCTGATAATTTTCCATATGTTGTAAAGCTTTTTCTCTCTTCTATTCTAACTCATCAAGTTTATTTAGAATCATACCAGCACTAAGATTTTTCTCCCAAGCCTCTCTTTTTGTTGTAGGAATAGCAACTTCTGTTGGTAACACAGCTTAAACCCCATATGTCAAACAAAAAGGTGACATTCCAGTAGATTCACGTCTAGTTGTATTGTAAGCCCATATTGCATTATGCACTTGTTCGCACCATGCCCTGTGGTGTCCTTCTAATTTCTTCTTCAGTATATCTGCAATTGTCTTCTTTGTTGCCTCTGCCTGTCCGTTGGCCTGTGGATATAGTGATGTTGACTTTCCACATTTAATCTTAAATGCATTAAGTAATAATTTTATATTCTATCCTTCAAACTGCTTTCCATTATCAGATACCAACTATGCAGGAATTCCAAATCTGCAAATTATATTTTCAAATATGAATGTAAAAATATCTTTATCGCGAATGTGTTATACAGCCTTTACGTCCCCCCCACTTAGTGAAATAATATGTAGCGACAATCAAATATCTTCTTTGTCTAGAACTGGGTACAAATGGTCCTACAATATCCAACCCCCATTTTCCAAAAGGCCACACACTTGTTGAAGATGACAATGGTGCCCCTGGTGCATGTATCTTCTTTCCATATCGCTGACAATCTTCGCAATGTCTTGATAATTGCTTTACATCCTCATGCATATATGACCAGTAATAGCCTTACATTTTTGTTCTGTATGCCAAAGATCTTCCCCCACTATGATTACCAGCGTCTCCACTATGCAACATTTTTAACACCTTTTCTCCTTCTTCCCGTGTCAAGCATCTAAGTGATGGCCCATTAAAAGATTTGTGATATAACACTTCATCTCTTAATTCATGATTTGTTGCACGACTTTTTAACTTGTGTGCTTGTAATCTATTTCTTGGTGTTTCTCCTCTCTCCAAATATTCATGAAGTTCTGCTCGCCAATCTGCAATATTTCCCCTTGCTTCTTCTTCGCCACTTTCTATTATCATTACATCTGCTTCTTCTTCTTCTTCCTTATTTATTGAGGGTGATACAAGTGTTTGAATTTTTATGCATCTCGCAACTGGATTTATCATCATGCTAGATATGAAAGCAAAAGCATCTCCGAGTCTGTTATATTTTCTTGATATATGTCTCCATTTTATTTTTGGAATTTTCGCTGACACTCTTCAACAAGTTTCTTGTATTTCTTGAAAGATGGTTCATTTGTTGTGTATTCTCCTTTGATTTGGCGAATAACCAATTATGAATCACTTATAATTCTAGCATTTTCCAACTTCATTTCTATTGCGAATTTTAGAGCATGTATTACAGCTTCATATTTCGTTTCATTATTAGTGGATGCAAATTCCAATCTAAATGAAAAAGCCATTTTTTCTCCTTCTGGCGAGATAAAGATAACTCCAACTCCATTACCTTCCCCGTTTGATGATCCATCCACTAATATTTCCCACTTATTGGGTTCTGTTAACATATCTCTTGGGTCTCCATGTTCTTCTTCTACATCCATCATCTCTTTTACAGATTCATCATCTTCTAGAGGAAACTCTGCTACAACTTGTGATTTTGGCGAAGATAAAATTTCATATTTGATTTCGAAGTGCCCTACTTGTGCATTCCATATCTCAACTCTACCTGATCTTTTTGGATTCTTCATTACTGACTCAATTGGCACCTTTGTTAATACTTTTACTTTATATGTATGAAAATAGATGCGAAGTTTAAAAGTTTCATAAACCAATACCAGAATTAGCTTCTCAATCTTTGAGTAATTTTTATCTGCGGTATTAAATGTTTTGCTAATGTAATAAATTGGTTTTTCTATTCCTGCATCCACTCGCAGTAACACTGCACTTAATGCGTGCGAAGTTGTCACAAGGTAGATCAATAATTCTTCTCCTGGATTTTGTTTCTGTAAGATAGATATGATCATTAAATGTTCTTTAATTCCTTGAAAAGCCTTTTCACATTCATCTGTCCACCTGAACTTTGTTCCCTTCTTGAGTATATTGAAGAAATGCTTGCATTTGTCTGATGATCGCGAGATGAATCTTCATAGAGAAGCCAAAAGACCATTCAACTTCTGCACATCTTTTACTGTTGCTGGTGTTGGCATGTCGTGAATTGCTTGTACTTTATCTGGATCAACTTGTATTCCTTATTTTGACACAATATACCCCAAAAAATTTCCTGAAGCTACCCCAAAAGTACACTTTTCGGGATTCACCTTGACGTTAAAATGTCGCATTTGATCGAAAATCTCCTCCAAGTCCTGCACATGGTTTTTATCTTCTTTACTCTTGATTAACATGTCATCTACATATACCTCTAATATTTTATGGATCCACTTTTCAAACACTTTCTCCACCATTCTTTGATATGTTGCACCAGCATTTCGCAAACCGAAGGGCATCTTTGTATAGCAGTACTATCTTCTTGGAGAAAAGAATGCGGTGTGCTCTTGATCTTATTCAGCTAGAGGAATCTGATTATACCTTTTATACCCATCTAGTGAAGATATTCTATCATTTCCCGCTGCTGATTCGACCGTTTGAGGAATATTTGGTAATGGAAAGCTATCTTTAGGACACGCTTTGTTTAAGTCAGTAAAGTCTATACAAATTCGTATCCCTTTATTTTTCTTTGGAACCACCACCATATTTTCAATCCATTCCGGATACTTTGCTTGCCTTATAATTCCTGCATCAAGCATCTTCTGTAATTCTTCTTCTATTTGGGAATGGTACGTTGTTGCGATTTTTCTTATCCTTTGTTTAAATGGTCTTACATCCTTGTTAATTTATAACTTATGACATGCAACTGACAGGTATATTCCAGGCATCTCATCCATACTCCACACGAAGATGTCTTTATATTATCACAAGAAGTTTATAGTTCGCTCTTCCTCATTTGCATCCATCTTCGTTTCAATTTTCAGCATCTTAGGTTCTTCTTTACTCCCAATATTCACCTTCTTTGTTGATTCTGCTGCGATGTAAATGGCCTCAGGTTCACCCATTGGTGTTGATATTTTCATAACTTTCGCAGACTTATCTCCGTCTTGCGAAATTTCGCTGGGTATTCCTTTTCCTTCTTTTGCTCTTATCATGTATACTTTTAATTCTTCTTCTTTCTTTGCCTCTTTTGCCATTTTTCTACGAGCTTTTCGCAGCTTTGCACATCCTTCATCATTCTTTACCTCAATTGATAACACATTTTCGCAAGATCAGTATCTCCTCTAATTTCTCCAACTCCACTGGGAATAGGAAATTTGACGCATTGATGTAATGTTAACGCTACAGCCTTGATCGCGTGTATCCATGGTCGCCATAATAGCATGTTATATGGTGATTCCATATCTACCACACATAATGTTACTTGTGTTTCAATCTCTCCTAGCGGAATTCGTACCACTATTTCTCCTTTAGGTTTTGTTATAGATTTTCCAAAGCCATGAATATGATATGCTGAACAAGACATCTCTTCATCCTTGTATCCCATTTTCTTAAATTCATGATAAAATATTATATCTACAGAACTTCATGTATTCACCAAAGTTCTATTCATAGCCCATTCTTCCGCATATCTTGTTGATTTTTCCTTGTTCATTCACATAGTGGATACCGTAATTACCAAAGGAGACATATGATCCAAACTTTCTCTTGGTATTTCTATTGCTGTGAACGTGATTTTATGTTTTTCCCAATCCTTCAGAGGCGATACTTTCTCCACCGTCATAATTTTCTTTTCTTCAAAATCTCTTTTATGGATCCTTCCTTTCATATTTTCATGGAATTGGTTGATTATCGCTTTTGTTATCATATTACACTCCAAATTCCTATAATTCTTCTTGGATTTAATCATTTATCCTTCAACCACTTCACCAACTCGTTCGATCATCTTTTTAACTTGAATACTGATTTTTAATCTTGCTTCTTCTACAATTTTCAACTTTCAATCCCTGTTTATAGCGCCATTATGTAGTTGCATGAATTCCTACACCATACCCCTCACAAGAATCCATAGTTATCAACACATATTTAAAGATTAAAAATAACACTTTATTGATTAATTCTCAGAAATGTTACAAGAAGTGAAAGAAATCAAGAATACAATCGCTCACAAGAACTGTCTCTCTCCTCAAAACTTTCTCCGGACTCCAAAAATGATCTCCCCTTTTCTGGGTCAAATAGTTCTCTTTATATATGATAGTTTCATAGTGGATGACAGCTAAGTTATCCCTTATTTTCGGATCTGACTCGCGATACTCTCGCAGTAGTTGTAATGTTAACCCTCACAGACGTTTGTAAGCTTCGCAGAAGCATCACTCTTTTTTCATGTTTTTGTTATCGTCATCCGCTACGTCATTCTTTCAATCATTCTGTGACACTCGCAGTGTGTTGCTGAAGAGCTCGCAGAACTGTCGCTGTAAATCTCGCAGGAGTATTGCTATAGCGATATTCTGATCCTACAATCATTTTGATGGTTTGGTGTTGCTGGTATAATCTGCTATTTTTTATGAAACCAACTTTGGTATCTAATGGAGCTCCTTTATTAGACCATTGTTGGTTTATCTATCACCTATTGTTTCTTAAACAAATATATATAGCACTTTAGTATGAAAATACAACATATTTTGTTTCAAATAGTATAGTTACGAATGAGCATTGTTTTTTTACGCTTTTTTGTGATGGAAGTTCTTCTTGGCTTGGACTAGGATAGACGGGGAGGTTGATTCTATACAAGAAATTAGCAATTTTGATAGAACTAGTTTTATAGTTTGCTTACTGTGTAGCACTTCTATTTGTTCACAAAAGCTTTCTTGTCAAGCATAACTTTCAGATCCGGTCTTGGTTTTGAATAAAGGCTAAAACTATGATGATTTAGAGAGGAGATTCATATATGTGTTTGCTTGAAAATCTATTGTTCATGTTAGATCTGCATGGTGGGATTGCTTTCTTGTTGTTGTCACTGGTGTGATAGTTTAATGTTATTGGCCCTCCTCATTAATGCTTCTAAGTTCCGGCGACATGTTGAAAAAAATTGTATCCCTGTCTAAATGCGACTAACTCTATGATCTGCTCTTTTTGATGAAACATTTTTTGGTTTCATCATTTTACAATTGTTAATTTGGTTCCACCATAACTGATAATGTTTGCTAAGGTATATTCTGGTCTTTATTGATGAAACCCTTTTTGGTTTCATCACTTTACATTATCTCAAATTGGTTCCACCGGAATTGTATTTGGTGATGCTTGTTGTATTCTGACATAACCATGAGTTTGTTTGATATAACTATATTTGGTTATACCATTTCTACTTTGGTTTCATCAGAACCATGTGTTTGTTTGATGTATTCTTTACATAACTTGGGTCTGTTTATTTCTTGTGTTCTCTGCTGGGCATGTTTATTTCTAGTTTTTATGATGAAACCAAATTTACCTACTTCATTTTCAGTTATCGGCGAAGCCAGATTTCAGTTGTTGTTTGTTTGATGGTTTACATATGAAGAACGGTCTGCCAAAGTTGTTTTGTACTTCCTGATTCATATTGTTTTTGGTTTCATTATTTTTCTATGATTCACCTAACTTTTGGTTTCACTAATTGGTAAAAAAAGAGAGAAATAGAGCCGTTCAGGTGCTTGTTGCATCATTTGTGCGTAGTAGCAGCTGAAATAAAGGCATTGATAAAGAACAAAGAACTGCATACAAAGGCTTTTGTATCATGTCCATTATGGCATTTCTTCGAGCCCTTCTATTATGGTGTATTGGAAGAAGATGAGCTCATCCATTATCATGGTTTTAAGTTTACTTGAACAAAGAAAATATGGTATGCTCCCACATTGTTTCAAAGTAGCAAGATCAAAGGAAATGACCAAAGTTTGCATATAAGATACTCCTTAACAAAGGAGAATAATACTCACATGTAGTGCCCCATTTAGTGTACTGTCAACTAGCCTGCTGCAAAATTATGTTTTCTTTCAAAAGATTCCAATGCTTATAATAGTGTAAAAAGGTTTAAATGGTTTATGAATGGTTTCAATTATGATTGTCAACAATACTGTGTTGTGAAAGATGAAGAAGAAAAGTGACAGTAAAACAATGGTGAAACCAAAAAGGGTTCCATCAAAAATATGATAAAACCTATTTTGGTTGCACCAAATCATAAAGGCCTGCAAAAAAACTGACAAACTTAATCAAACTTATTTATTCTCAGATAGATTATAAAACGAAACACCAACTCAATTAATATATTATAGTTTAAAACTAAAACTGAAAGTTGATGAACTGTAGAAAGTGAGAAGTCTTAAAAGACTAAAAATGTAGAACTTTCTACATCAACTCAACTAATATTTGTCTCTTCCTACATCATCTACTATGTTGTCAAAGATGCAGAAGAAAAGTGACAGTAAAATAATGGTGAAACCAAAAAGGTTACATCAAAAATATGATGAAACCTAATTTGGTTTGACCAAATTATAAAACTAAAACTGAAAGTTACAAGAGGCAACCCTTCATAAGATAATGCTTCCAATAGCTCCTCTGCTTTGGAGAAAGAAAAATCGCTTGCTTTGTGGAGATCCACTGGCCAGCTCTAGCTTCAGTGTGGAAAACACATAGAGCAAGACTACACAAGGACATGTAGATTTTCATGACCATGGATCTACCATGATCCCTACTGGCCAAAGTAAAGAGAACAAATTACACAACCAACCATAAGCAGGAGCAACAACATCTTCAAGGAGGTATTCATTCCAGTATGAACGCACTTTTCCACCCTATTCCATGTCATTTTCGAACCAAATATCCCTCATATTCGTTAACATGTATTGGAAGACCGATATTAATTGGCAGAGGCAAAAAAGCAAAAGGCTCGACCATCGAAATTTCTTCTATACTGCGATAATTCTTGTGAAACTTCAAGTGAACCATCCTGAATAGTGTTATCTTCTGTCCCAGCATTATAGCTATCATTCAGCTCTATCATGCCACTCAAATTCACAGTATGCAAGTAAGCTACTACACAAGCCCACAGGATAAAATTGTGAGACTTGTTTCCAAGAGGAGTAACTTTTTCGTATTTCCACCTCCTAAACATTCACTCATTACCCAGAAATGTAATTTATCACCAGAAGTATCTCATTCAGGCACCACAATTTGGCTTCAACGTCTTCAATATACACGCACCAAATTAGTCACAATTAACCACCATCACAACGATCAACACCACTACCCAAAATGGATTTTGGTTATACAACAAAATATTCAATAATTCCCTACAAAGTTCTAAGAATTGAGTGAAATTTCAACACGAAATTTGAAAAATAAGCCATTTTGACCATAAAAATTGTAAATTTGTCACATTAAGCTATCCAATTTAAAATATGTTAAGGTAATTCACCAATTAAAGAATGAAATAAGAACCCTAGATAAGAAATCCACATATTAGTAAGAAAGAAAACCTCATAATTGAATCTGAGATAGGGTGGATATCGGAGAAGGAGAAGATTGTTGCATGAGTTATAGGAGATTAGAAATAGATCGAACAGCTACTTCCGATGATTATCATATTATCATCTGATATCCTTTTTTTATTTTCCATTTCAACCAATTTGAAACCCTAAGTTCTACACAGCAAGAAAAATGAAGGTAATGGGAATGAGGTACTACTGGTGGTGGTGGCGGGGGAAGAAGCACAGGAGACGGTTAGTGAATGATCCGAGAAATGGTCATGGTTTTGAATTTGGTGGTGACAGTGATTGTACGCGATGAGGAGGAGAAGTTTCTGGTGTTGGTGGTGCAAGAGAGAGAAATACGTTAAGTCTCTTACACGGAGACGAATAAAGAAGAATAGGGTAGGCTGGGTATTCTTGAAAAATGAAATGGATATAATTTGTGCATTTAAAAATATTTGGGGTTTTTGTTTCATTTTTCCTGGATATGGTTCTCATTTAGTCCAAATAATATGGCTGGTGTATGTGTAACCGGGTTGTAAAATTGCACTTTTTGCTAGGAAAATGCATGTCTATTTGCCTTTCCAAACATGATTTGTAAGCATGACACTTTAAATATAGTTCTATATTATTCCATCTTACCCCTTGTACTGCTAGGGGTGCAAGGCCATAATTGGCAATGATAGCACATTTGGCAGGCGCCACTGACTTGTGAGTACTGTACAGGCCTTGGTCATGCCTTGAAGTAACACATAAATTATTTCAACTTACTTTTCATGTTATTATTACGCTTCATCCATACGTTGGGTGCATACACTGATCCTGATCTTTCCAAGGATTCATCATCCAAGCACATGTCATCCTTGCCTTCCATCATCCTTATGATGCAAATAACTTACGTAAAATCCCCATAACTTGTATTTTGGTTAGCTTCTTTTTTCTTGACCATGCCATATTCACAGCTGGTGAATGCCGACATCATATAACTTGATAAGAAGTAAGAACTCCTAGTAAATAAGCAAGTAAACATAAAATAATAGAATTCAAGACACTAACGACCATCTGGTGACTTTTAAAAGGGTTAATTGAGAGCTCAAACTTATGTCGCAGTTACATTGCTAAAACTCCACCAGTGGAAATGCATATTGTAACTTTAGTACCTGTCCTCCCAGTACAATTTTCAGTTTTCTAATTATTGACAAACAATGGCAAATGCTGGGAATTTTTTCTCTCGAGCATCCTTTTACCTAGCAGCGTCACAATCAACCATGGAAAAATTTAAACGGTATGTAATTAGGGTCGGGATCGGGTAAAAAAAATATTTGAAAAATCTTTCCAGCCATGAGATGGTACATATCCAACGTCTAATGATTTTGATAATGGGCGCATAATTTATCTTGGGTTTGTGTTTGGACGAGAATTAAGCTAAGGAATATATCCTTTACGCATATATTCATATTTTTCTAATAAATTGAATCTGGACCATGTGCAGAATCTCTAAAAGAAAATATGATTTATAGTATGTATTTATATATGTTATGATGATATGATCCATGAAGATTCATGTTTTATTTTTCGTTTGAACAATTGTGTAGAAAAATCTAAACAAAAAATATAATAACAAGTCCGATTATCACAAGAATCTCAAAGATTGGATCCGAGGAGAATACTTGGACTGAAGTTATGATCACTGATATAGTTATGAATCACACAAAAAAAAGATCTCATTCATAGACTAAACCATCCATCGGATTTGAGCTCTGCTCATGTTATGAATCTAGAATTCTAGACTCCGCAAAAGGATTATCAAAGGGTGGATGTCTAACACTTCACTCCCAAATCTCCCATGACAGCTAATTGTTGGTAAACAATTGTTAGCCATTTTATTCTTCCGTTTATCAAGGGGGGGAAAATTAGCAAAAAAAAGTTAAAAAATCATGATGTATGATATGACTATACCATTCAATTTTCCCTTTCTCTGTCAATGAAAAAAAAATGTGACTATACCATCCGAGAACACTCTTTTCTTCATTACGGTATATATCATATTCATACCCGGTTACTGATTGCCATGCCAAACACGTACTACTGTTAAATAGGGTGACATGTCATCTCATATATACACCACCCGATGAAAGATATCTTATGGTTTATAAGTTTTGTCAAAAGGCTTTGTCAAAACCTTTTGTTACACGATCCCGACCCTTAATTCATTTAGTTTAAACAAGCTTTTTTACTTATCAAGTGTTGAGATTATTAGTCCCACATTGTCTGGGAAATATAAGATCCTTAGATTTATAATCCTTTGGGCCTCTCCACTCATTGCCAATTGGTTTTGAGTTGGATGACCGTATTCTAACATGGTATCAAATAAGGCTATTTTCCGCAAGTCATTTGATCGTTCCTTTACTCCGCATCACCCGATTTAACTGTCCACATGTTAGACCCAACGATGCTACACGTGAGGGTGCTTCTTGAGATTATTAGTCCCACATTGTATGGGAAATATAAGATCCTGCGATTTAAAATCCTTTGGGCCTCTCAACTCATTGCCAATTGGTTTTGAGTTGGACGCTCGTATTCTAACATCAAGTGTTTTAGCAAGTACCATCACAAACATGCATATGTCCAACAGTTAGTTCTCGACCTCGCCTTATCTAGTCACATAGCTAGTAAAAGCAGGTACTGTGCATTTTGGTGGTAATTCTGCATATAATTTCTCCATACTGAATGTTGATCGCTTCGATTTGCCTCTTCAATGGCTTCTTCCAGCTGCACTTCACTGCCATTGCTTCTTGAACTACCCATCATGGCTCGCATACTTTTTAATTCTTTATACATTGCTTCATCTATGTTATGTTCCTTAGCATTCTTCCGTTGTCTTTCTTCTTGTTTTTTACTTGCTTTCTCGTAACTCGTTCTTCTATGGCTTCTCTTTCCTCGTTTTACCTTTTCTTTCTCACATCTTTCTGACAATTATTTTGATAACCCGATTCGTCAGACTTTTCTTATTAGAATACGGGCATCCAACTCAAAACCAATTTGCAATGAGTGTAGAGGCCCTAAGGGACTATAAACAGCAGGATCTTAGATAACCAAACAATATGGGACCAATAATCTCAACACGCCCCCTCACGTGTAGCCTCGAAGGGTCTAACATGTGGAAAATTAAATCGGGTGACGCGGTCAAATGACTCATCGCAAATAGCCTGCTCTGATACCATGTTATAATACGAGCATCCAACTCAAAACCAATTGGCAATGAGTGGAGATTCCCTAAGGGATTATAAACAACAGGATCTTATATGCCCAGACAATGTGGGACTAATAATCTCAACATTTCCAAATGTTCGTCAATGAGTTTGAGATTCTCATGAAGCAATTCTTCATTTTTTTTTTCACCACGAGTGCACGCCTTTGCGCTGACACCTTTTTTCAATATCTCTGCTTAGCGATCTTAGCCCTCAGTTCTTCGACAGTCATCTCATGTTCATTGTATGATTTGTCACTTTTATTGACAATGGGTTGTTCTTCTTTCTCTTCTTCATCATGAGGAATAATCCGTGTAGGAAGCCTTTGTTGATCATCATCCGTCTGTCCTCCCTATACTGCGGTTTATATGTGTACTTCTCTTTTGGTACCGGCTTTGTAGGATCTAGTCCTGATTCCATTCCTTTATGTACTTTTGACACTGTCTTTGTTTTCAATAAATCTAGATCTGAAAATACCGACGAAGTACCGATGACTATGAAAAGGCGAGGATACCTAAATATACCTCAAGCTATAACTTTTCCTTCCTATAAGTCCTTTATCCGAAAGTGTCTGTCTATAGACTGAGTCGAGACAATACAACAAATCGGTTCACACTTCGTGTGATTGTCTATGGATACGAGATCTAGATAACACAACAACGAAATGTGTTTACTTGATACAAAGGTTCGGACTTAACCAAACTCAATAGGATTGCATATCAAGTAAATAGGAATTAACGTTTGTGCAATTTACATTAATTATAATAAAATAATTATAATGCGAAAATATAAAGTAAATGACACAGCAAGATTTTGTTAACAAGGAAACCGAAAATGCAGAAAAACCTCGGGACCTAGTGCAGAATTGTATACTCTAAGGATTAAGTCACTATACAAAATAAACCAACTTCGTATAGTTGAGACCAAGCAACTAAACCTATAGTTCACATAGTTCCGTCTGTATTCCCACGCCTCCAACCTATAAACAAGTCACGTACTTGGACCAATTCCTTTGGTACGTATTCCAAACAGTAAAGGAACAACAAATATGTTTGGTATCAACTCTCTTCAACCAAGTGATATGAGTTGCGCAAAGGCTCTTCAGTTTATCTTAACATAAAATCCTTTGCCAGGTTCCAAGATCTATCTTATGTTCAATCACCAAAAGGTAATCGTTATGATTTTGCAATCAATACCTCTAATCCCAAGGAAATATATTGATGCCGATCTTCATAACTATTCTATCAAAATAACACAAGGATATATCGATTATAGTTGGATCCTCTATTACCGAAACAAGTATTGTGCAACCAAAGATTATAAAACCAAGTCTGAAATCTCCTATCTCTTCTTTGCCTTCAAATCTTCTTAGATCTTCAATAAACACCTGCACACAACTACTTGAACCTCTTGTGATCAATCACACACAGAACGGAGTCTGATAACAATGGATTATCACAAGATCATCTTCAGATCTAACAACAGTCTAAAGATCCCTGTCGAAACCTTGAACTAGTTTGAGTGAATCTTATATAAGAAGAGAAGATTCTCAAGCATAAACAAACTAGGTGCAATCAAAGTTCAACCACCGTTAGTCTATCAAATCAATTTGAAAACTAAAGATAAACCGCCATTATCTAGTTTCCCACCAACATTATGCACTAGATCTTCTCAATCCTAAAGAAGACTTTAAACTGAATGGCCGTAAGAGATTTCGCGTAATTAGGTTACTCTCCTCTCCAAATAGGTGGCTTCACCAGTAACAGTACAACAGAGGAAGTTTACTGTCACGAAGGATTAGTTTGCTAGAAATGTAAACTCAAAGTGTTTATAGACATGGAAGTTTGGACACTAAGGAATTTCCAAAACCGAAAATATTCTCAAGATATTCAATATTTTCCAAATTCGGTTTTCATAATTCCTGAGAATGCACTGTCCAAATTTATGATCGAAATCTCCTTGGAAAATCTTTAACTAGCAAATGCACATTACTAATTATTATTTTCCATATATAATTAAAAACCTTAATTAAAAGATTCTTAACTTATTTAAATTCGATCTTGGGATTTACTTCTTTCTTAGATGTTAAGAAATATCTTTGAACAATAAAATATACACATTGATGCGCATGTTCAAAGTGTGTCGACATATTTCCTCTTGTAAGTCATTTTTCATACTTACTCACTTGAAACCGATTTACCACACTTCCAAACAAGTTTATAATTGGTTCATCTGACTTTCAAGAACTATGTGATTGATCAAGTAACACTCAATCACAAGTCATAGGTATAACGGTTCTACCAAAATAAGTTTGGGTTCTACCTCCATGTGAGTATTGTGCATAGTCACACTAGCGTACCAAATTTTCGGTTGAATAGGTACTAGGATCGGTTCCCTACATATATTTGGTATCTAACTTGTATGTGTTGCACCTGTCCATAGGATCGGTTCCCCTTTACCTAAAAACATTTTGCACATGTTCATAGGATCAGTTTCCTTTTCTACTATAAACCTTGCTGCACCTCATACAAGGATCGGTTCCCCTTTTTGATGTACTGCACCTCTTACTAGGATCGGTTCCCCTCTCCCAAATTTGGTCAGACACACAAACCCGATCATACCCCAGGTGATTACTTATGATCGATTTCACTAATAAAAGTCATACCAATACATAAGTCAGGCCTCACGTGAATAGTTTTACCAAGAACACAAACAAGTCATGAGAGGTTATACTAATCACATATATTGTTCATTCATAAGATATGCAATGAAGAACAGCCCCAATAACACCTGGCGATTTCCTTTTCGGTTCACGACACATATCATGAACTTACTTTCTTAAAATACGTGTAAAAACATTATTTCCTAGGATGAAATCCTCACCTCATACCCATACATAATCACAATAGCATTCATACGATTATGTTGATGTCTTATATACAAAGTTTAATGATTAAGCAATAAACCTCATATTGTATTCCTTAATACTATGTTTATCTAGAGTAATCATGCTTTGCAGTTTTATTTTTTCAAAATGCACGGCTTGAAAGATACGTTAGGGAATTAAAAATTTCAAGTCAAATATCACTAACCTCAAGTGGAAGGATGATGTTTTGGTTGTAGCTCCGTACTTCTTCACTTCTTCAAGTCTTCGCAATACTTATAATGTCTCATCCTAATACTTTCAAGCTAACCTATATGAAGTTGACTCTAGTACATTTAAATCAAGCACCTCTTAAATAAGTTTTGGCTCACTAAAATATGACAACCAAACTTTACATACCAACGCTTGGTGGGTTCAACCGAGCTATGATGTAATAGACTATATCCTCAACTCAAAATCGTACGATTCACTGTGTTATACACAGACTGAATGTATTATATTCTACCAAATTTAAAGTCAGTGATTGTGTTAACATATCCAAGAAAAGTTCCAGAAATATATGCTTGATAATAATGAAAATATGCTAGATAAAGGAAAACTTGATGAGATGCGAGAAAATCTTTGTGCAAGTTTACCAAAAACAAAAAATCACACACCTATAATGACATAACTACACTTTATGAGGTAAAACACAACCAAATGAAACCAAAAGATGATATTATGACTGAGAATTCAGATCCAAAACTTTTTTGTAAAGAAAAAGGAAAACCGATAGATGATAGCAAGAAGACAAGAAAAAAAAAAGCTAAATCTATTTTGAAGAGCAAACCACTCAGGTAGGATAAATCCTTTACTCCTCCAAACTATTTCTAGCGCCAAAATGTAGTTGCAGGAAATCACACAACTATAGTAAAACTTAGATATATTAATAGTCTTGGGACTGCTCAATTCAATCAATTTAGCAAAGTATTAATTTACCAATAAAATTAATAAGTTATTATTATATCGAAACATACCAAATTTAACTTTCAATTTCTAAAATAAGTGTGTAGTTTCAAATATCTAGAGATTTTATTTTCAATTTTATTTTATTTTATTTTCAAATATCTAGAGATTTCTAAAATAAGTGTGTAGTTTCAAATATCTAAGACCAGCTGATATCCTCGTTCTTAACTGGGAAAATGGTAAGGATGTTTGCATGGATGTTACAGGGGTTTCTCCATTCACAGGTGATGGCATTCGCTCTTTTGCTCCTGGAAAATCCATTTCTAATGTTGTTGCTCGAAAACACACTAAGTATTTGGATAAGTGTGTTTCACTTGGTTATGGTCTGGGTGTTTTAGCTTTCTCTACCTTAGGAGAACTAGGCGAGGATACTTTATGTTTTTTTAAGCGTCTGAAGAACTGCTTAGTTAATAATGACGCTAGTAGTGGTGTTGGTAGCTTTATTTTCCATAGATTAGGTATCACTATTCAAAAAGGTGTTGGGTCCCAGCTTGTCGCTAGGTTGCCAACCAAAAGTATGTAATTTTCTCTCATTGTTAAAAAAAACAAAAAAACATTAATATTAGTTTTTATTATTAGTGATAGTGATTAGATATTTTTCAATTCGGATTTTTTTTTTAATTATTTTATGACGTATTATGTGTACAACTGTATATATTTTAATGTTAAAATTAAAATAAGAAAAAGAAAACACAATAAAATCACTTGGGAACTTCTCAGGGGAGTACAAAAAATTAAAGACGAAATCTAATGTAGTATAAGTGTGAACAAGAACAAATAACCGTAGATGTCTATTTTAGTAAGAACCATAATATGATGTTATCTCACTGATTATATATATACACATATATTAGTTGGGCCCTATTGGAAGCTTAAATTTTTTATTATCTTATAAATTTAGCAAGGTTATTAATTTAGCATGTTGGCCCAAATCGGGACTGACAAAAAATATTATCTTAGCAAAATTATTAATTTATCACGGATTAATTTCACGAAGTTCTACTGTACACCAAAAGATGAATTCTAAGTTTTATGATGCAACACGGGATGAGACAGAGATCACAATAACAAATTCCTTTTTCCATTTAAAATGATATAAAAATAGAACGCGCAATTGGGGGATAGTTTTATTAATTGGGGGATATGAATTACTTCCCCCAACTAGGGGTGGCTGATAAGGGGTAACTTTTGATTATGAAAATACCAAAATACCTTTTATATAATTAAAATCCTTTATGAAAAGACTGTTATACCCTTTCCCCTAAAACATTAAATCAAAAACCAAAACATTTTATCCCCCCATTTCAGTTTTGTCCCGGCACAGTTAGGTTAGGGTTTTTTTTTCTTTTCTTCATCTTCTTCATCGTTCTTCATCGACGATTAATCGTTAAATCAAAAGTTTCTTCGTCGATTAACCTACCTACCCGAATCATAATCATGGCTCCACGAAAGAAAGTAAAAGCCAAACCGAAAACCAAATAGATTTCTCAACAGAAACACGAACAAAGAATTAGTTCGATTGCTGAAGAACAAGAAGAGGTCCAGCCGGCGAACTCGGACGATCAAACACTCGCACTCATGGCTTCTTTGAGAAGGTTAGTGATTTTGAACTCGTTTATGATTGTTTTAATCGATTTATAGCAATGGGTTTAGGTTAGAATCGCAAAACAAAGCTAAAATAGTCGAGGTTGACAGAGTGCCGGCATTGAATCTTGGATGAATACCACGCCGGTTTTGAGTACCGGCATTCAATCTGGGATGAATATCATACCGGTATCAATTCCTGAAAGTGAATGTGTAGTGCCGGCATCCAAATAGGGTTGAATACCATACCGGTTTTATGTACCGGCATTGATTAATTGTAATTCCTGTATGCCGGCAGTAATCTTAGAACACACAGGAACATTCTGTAGTTTGACACCAGTACCGGTATTGAATCTAAATTTCTTGCATGTCAGTTCTTTAAAAACGGCATAGATATGATTGAATTTTTTATGCCGGTAGTTAACTATAAACATACAGGAACACATATGATATTTTGATCAGTACCGGAACTATTTGTTGCTTCCATTCTATGTCGGTACTATGTGTACCGGCACTGAAATGATTTAATTTCAGAGTGCCGTTAGTTGTGTTTTATTTACCGTCATTCTCGACAGCCAAGTTTGAATGCCGGTAGGGCTTAACTGGCTTCGTCTTTTTACCCATGGGGAATGCCGGTACTTAAACTTCCACTATGTCTGAGCATATTTTTGCTTCGTGTGCTTATGTATAGGTCAAAAGCCAAGGAAGGTAAAAAAGTAAATAATAAAGATGCTCTCACTAAGAGAAAGAGGAAGGACGGTCTTGATACTCCTCAGTCTCTTCCTCCACGATGGAAAGATGTAGGTCGCAAGAAGCGTTTGGGGTTTGAAACAAGAGGGGAAATTTGGAAGAGTTGTGGTGACCGTAGTGCACTTGTAATCCGTGAACGTACTAGAACAGTTGAGGAGGATGAGCATGATGAAGGTGAAAGTGAGGAGGAAGATGATGAGGTTTCCACGAGTCAATTAGCAAGCCAAAGCGAAGTTGGTGGGCCGATTGAACAACCAACACAAGGCAAGGTCAAGGGCAAGGGCAAATAGAAAGTTAAAGGTTGTCACCTTCCTAACATTGATGACATGTTACCCGACCTCGAACATGGTAAAATATGGGGTGAAGCTCCGAAACCGAAAGTACTATTTGGATACAATCACTCTTGGGCTCGTACTATCTATCAAACATATGTAATCATATTTTATTTTGTGCATATGTATTGTTTTGTATTTATGCGAAATCTCTTAATCATATTATCTTCTAATTATAGGATCATACTAAGGCTGTTCGTGTCTGCCGAAACCAAGCCGCTGCCCATTGGGATTTGTCTATGGAGCATGATGATGTACAAACAATAGTAAGGGAATCTGGTCTGTATGGTTTGGTGGAAAATTATTTGAAGCCAGATATTGTGACGGTCAATTGATTCGTTGAAAGCTACCATGGTGAAACTAATACAATGCATTTCTCGTGGGGAGAGATGACCTTGATCCCAGATGATGCTCAAAACATTCTAGGCTTAAACGTAATCGGAAAGTCAATTGCAGAAGGAGTTGAGTGTTTGGACCTTGATTGGTCGAAGCTGCATGCTTTGACTAACAAGCTGTTTGGTTGGGACTTCAAAACTTCGACGGAGAGCTTTTATTGTTCCTTGTCTAGTAAGACGAAGACATTCAAGCTGACGATGCTTAAGAAGAGGTTTGAAAATACAAAGCAAAGAAGTTTGGAGGATGGATGGGACCCTGCACAGATTCGATATACCGCCATTGCATACCTGTTATACATCATGGGCACTAGGTCATTCCCCGACACTAATGGCAACAGGGTAAGTGCAAACTTTCTTCAGTACCTGGACCCGTTGGAAAATGTTTATATCTATTCTTGGGGCACCGCGGTAATGGCCCATCTGATGGTGGAGATGATAAGGGCCGCTTTGGCTAAAACAAACCAATTTGTCGGGAATTTCACTCTATTGCAGGTAAAAATATTTTCTTAACTTATTTTCTTATATATATTGTTCACATGTATATATTCATCATAAACTTAGAATAAAAATTTACTGTTTCACATTGAAATAGGTGTGGTGTTATGAACACTTCCCAACCTTGTTCAAGAATTTCCCTTTCTTGAAGACCATTGAGTGTCCCGAACCCGATGCTCCTAGAGCTAAGAAGTTCGAGTATAACAGCATTCCAAAGCTCGGTAATAAAGGTCGACTGATCGAGATGAGATTGGATCTCTAAGAAATAAGTACAGAAGACATTGTGTTTGACCCATATAAGGAGGATAGAGAAAACCGTCAACTTTTGAAGTTTGGTAACGTTGCATTTTACAATGGCCCGTTGTTCCACCCAAAAGGATATATCATGGATGATCCATGTCGTGTGATGCGCCAACATGGATTTAAGCAATTATCCCGTTATTGGTCGGTCTCTGTTGATAATTATCGTCTTTACATTTCTCGGTGCAATTCAACTCCCAACAAGTTGCATGTAGTGTATGATCCAGAACCGGAACCAACACATTGGAGGGACAGAGAGCCACGACATTTGGTAGATATTAGTAAGTGGGAGATTGCGGAAAATGGTGATGAAGCTGATAATGCTTACATGGAAGATTACCTGGAATGGTCACATCCGTATGTCGTGCGCCCTCCATCCGTCGAAGTTCCTCCCCAGAAAAAACCTCCTGCTGAAACTATTACACCTCCACCACCTACGACGGCCCAACTTCATACGACTATTGGATTGCTAGTAAGTTTTATTAATTGCTTAGTTGTTTAATGTCAACATAATGTTATATATTAGTAGATATTAATTATGTGTTTATGTATTAAACTAGCGCCGTCGGGTTCGCAACTTGAAGAAGATGTTTGGTTGCAAGTACGATGAAGGAGTGGTGCTCTCCCTTGAAGAAATCAAGGAAGTCGAGCAAAAGCTTGATAGAATTGAAGAAACCGACCCTAGTGCAAAAGATTTGTTTGGAGAAACGAGGAAGGTGCCCGCCAACAAGAAATTAAAGACCAAGTGAACAATGGGTGGTTATTGTAATTGTGTTGAACATGTCTCGATTCAACTTGTTTTCGTTTGAACAATGGGTGGTTATTTTAATGTGTTTAACTCTTTATTTATTTGGTTTGCAATTGTGTTGAACATGTCTGGATTTCTATGGAAAAAATTAAACACACTAACACCGGCGTCCTTTAAATTTTTAATTCAATGCCGGCTCTATAGTGTTGGCATTGAAATTGTCTCTAATTCTATACCGGAACAAGAAGTTAAAAAATTTCATGTTCCTGTGTAGATTTTGACAACTACCGGCATAGTAATTATTTATAATTCAATGCCGGTATTGTAATTTTAGTCCTTACTTCCTTCTTGACAGAAAACCGGCATAGATATGTCGGTTCAATCAATGCCGGTACGCTTCTAAAAATTTATTTATTTCTGCTATTTGATTTCATTCCTAAGTAATCTATTACATTGGATTGGTTCTTTTTAATTAAAACATGATAGAAACCATTCAATGGATTGCACGTTGTTAGATATAATCTATTTCCATCCCTTTTCAACAATTGCGGAACCTTTGAGCCTTTCCCGAATCTGTTCAAAGACATCGTCTGGGATTGGGGTGTCAAGGATCATCTTCACTTGTTCTTCTTCTTTTTCAACATATTCCTTCCCCTTCATATAACACCCATCACACCCATCGATAGGCTTGCATTGGCCCTTGTGGTTTTCTCTTGACTCTGCTAGTTCAACAGCTTTGTCAAACCATTGAAACTCATCGCACTTTGGGTGATTCAAACACCTTAGAAACATTCTTCCATTTTCAGCATCATCAGTTTTTGCAATCCAAAACCGGCGTGTCCCATCACAGCTTCTGCACTTTGAATAAATAAAAGGGCAGTCCATTGCTAGATGAGATGGTGACTTACAAATTTGACACTTGCAATGATGACTCTGTAACAGAAAATTATATTAGTTATGCCTCATTATAGTGAACATTGTATTGTTAGTAATGATTAATCTACTTACTTTGCAAATAGATCTAATTGATGAATCTCCCATCGATTTGTGAAGCTTTAACCGTGATTGATTTGTTGAGAGAAGGATTTTGGTTATTTTGTGTGTGGTTTGTATAGATTTTCGCCAAGGAACGGGGGTATTATATACAAATGATTCTCCAACGGTCTTATTTTCAAAAAAAACTAGCTGTTTTTTTTTTGGAATTCACCTATACCGGCATAGTCGATATTGAAGATTCAATGCCGGTATAGGTTAAATATTTTCCCGAATCTCTGTGAATGAAAACCGGCATTGTAATCTTATGGAAATCAAAACCGGTATTCTGTACCTGTATGGTTGTTCACAATGACATCAATTCCGGTTCTGGTTATTTTCAAAAAAACTAGTCGTTGAGGTTTCTCACTATATAAAGAGAGCTAATACTTGGACCCAAAAGTCCCAAACCGTTGTGTTCTTATATATATCCTTTAGCCTCTTAACTTAGAAACCATCCACCCTAGAATAATCATATATAAATAACTTAGTATAGTACCTAACCCATCATTCAACAAATGGCATCGTTTGACTCGGAGGAAGATTTAGCAATCACCCAAGCATGGTATGCCGAAACTCGTCCTTCAATTATAGATAACAGCACGCGGAGTTCCATGTGGTTGAAGATTTTTAACAAATTTGTTCACGACTATGGTAACCAAAAACGAAGAAGTGCTAAACAAATTGAGGAACAACACGACATCATCCTAAATGCGGTGGTTGAGTATCTAAAATTGAAACACCGGATTCATCAAGCTAACCACAATAGATTGTCTCATCAACAACTTGTAAGTATTTTGTATGATTAATTCGACATAATTAAGTATTTTGGAATTCGTATGTAACAACCATAATGTGTGCATTGTTTTTGTAGCATGAAGCCGTGAAAACGCGTTACTTACAAGAAAAGGGAGAACCATTCTTGTTTTAAGCCAACACCAACCACATTGTAACCAAAGTCACGGAGTTCCGCCAGCTGGGTGAATCGGAGATGGATTCTTCTTAATAATATTGATAGTTTAGTGGTAATTTATTATGTTTTTTAGTGGCTAGATATCTATGTAAACCCGTTAACCAATGCCGGCATAGTATTAATATATATATTTGAATGACGGTAGTAGGTGCCTAATTTTTTGTTGTTCCTGTGTACAATTTACATATTTCCGGCATAGAGTTTTGAAAAAAACGATTGCCGATACATAGTGCCGGCATGATCGTAAACCATATATAAATGCCGGTACGTCATAATCAATGCCCAACGGCTATTTTTTCAAACTATAAACCTGTAAATTAAAATGCCAGTGTAGATTTTAGGTTACCAACAATGTCGGTACCATAAAGTGGAAAAGAGCCGTTGTGTACTCATCTATTTAAAGTGGCTACACCTATTGCAGTTGATACATTTCTATGATGGCAAAAAAAAAACAGGCAACCGATTTCAGAGAATATTTATATGAAAGAAGAGTCTCAACTCCGGTAGGGAATCAATCATCATCCACCACCAACTCAATTCCCATGATACTAGAAAAACTTAGAAGGAAGGACCAAAACACCATGTCAATTGCCGCAATGGAAGAAGAGATAATAAGGAAAAGAGAAGAAGAAGAAGAGGCAGCAAAGGAAGATTACTATCGCGAAGAAACAAAGATAATATACGAACGTGTAAAACAATCGAAGATTGAAGCGGATGTTGAGGAAGAAACCAAATGGATCAAAAATTACTACATAGTATCTGATTTCCAAGAAGATCACCGCCCTCCAAACCTTTTTGGGGGTCTTGTTGCGGATGGTCCTTATATGCGGGAGTTCGTGGACGATAAGTGCAAAAAACGTAAAATAGTTTACGGTTTCTCGCAAGATACCGAGACAATAGGTTTGAAGCTCAGGCCGCATACACCAAGTGGAGAAAAGATCCTTTTAGGAATTTCGAAGCCGCTTTGTTTGTTGAATCTCGTACCAAGAAATGATGTTAGTCGCAATTACCATGAGGTCTTTCATTTTAGGTGTAAGGTTGTTCAAGTGTTTAATGATTTTAAGTCTATTTCCTTATGATTAATATGAAATTTCTTTGGTTTGTGGTTAATATTGTTTATTTCATCAAGTTTCATTCACATACCGGCATTGATAGATACACCAAATTATTTTTAATTGCAAGCGCCGTCATTTAACGGTGCACCAATTACTAAGCCGACATCATATTGATAATTTAAACATATTTTCAGAATTCCGGCATTGATTTTCTCCATGTATCTATGCCGGCATTCTGACAGCTACAATTTGAAACTCACTATAACCCATTTATTGGATGGTTACAAAATCATTCCACTAGTTTGACTGTTACAAAATCCACTAGTTGGACGGTTACAAACCACTATAACCCATTTATTGGACGGTTACAAAATCCTTAATGTGTCGGTTACAAACTTCTCAATCTATTTAAGTGACGGTTTTTTCTACGAAATTATTCAATCTTCCTTTGTATTCAATCTTCATAATTTCATCTTCCATACCAAAGACAATGGGTCCTCGCAAATCTCGTGAAAAACCCAGTTCACAAAAACATGTAGATGAACCGCAAGAAAGTCCTGAAGAGTCTGTGGGTGAGGCGACCGTAACAAATTTGATACGGTAAGTGAAGTATTTGTTGAATTGAATTTTTTTTAGGGTTTATCCCATAATATATAACACAAAGTCATCATTTCTTTTTTAGTCCTTACACTACACCACAATTATATTTTGAAATTGCAAACTAGTCAATTGAAACTCTATTCTGTTCGCGGTCGAATTCAATTTAAAAATCATGCCGGATTTTATGTCTTCAATCCCGATTGTATTGCATGATATTGCCGGCATTTAAAATTAGACAAACTATATGCCGGTAACAGGTCCCGGCATTGTATATTTGATCAATACTATGCCGTATTTATTTGCCTTCATTGTTAAAAACTCTGTTCAAAAATCACAAAGTTCCGGCATACTCATAAATATGTACGACAATGCCTGCACTTGTTCCGACATCCTCGATAGTTTTACTATCTATGTCGGTTTTGTTTCCTTAGACCTGTTATTCTATGTATAGAATTACAAAAAACTGGCATGCAGTTTTGTATTTCCTACTATGCCGGTTCTTGTACCGGCAGTCATTTTTGGTTTCATTTCTATGCCGGAATCCAGTGTGTAACTCAGTTTAACTTATTGGAACATAGGTCCAAAGCATCAAAAAAGGAAAAAGGAAAAGGTAAAGCTGTTGTACAACAAAAACGTAAGTCTTCTCAACCTAGACGTCCGGATCCGGCTACTGCTAAGGTCACAATTCGGGATCAACCTATAAGGGACTCAACCAGTAGTAATGATGATGAATATGATTGGGAAATTGGGCATGTACCCGAACGAGATGGTGGCTTATCCTCACAAGAAGCTGATATGGGAGTTCAATCATCTAAGGATGATGAAAAGGCACCCCCAACCCACATGCCTGATAAAGATGACATAATTCCAGACCTCGTTGATGGCAAACATTGGGGTCAACCGAAAAACCCGCAACTGTTATTTTCCTACAAAGACTCTTGGGCTCGTTGGATCTATCAAACTTATGTAAGACGTTTCCATCTTGTTATTACAATATTCATCTGCTATCAAGTGAATTCAACTAAGTTTGGTGTGTTTTTATAGGACCACAAGAAATCTTTCCGTGTTAGCCGCCATCAACAATCGGATGTATGGACTTTGAAGGATGATTGTGCGGCTGTTAAGGAAGTAGTCAAAGCATCCGGGTTGTATCCTGCGATAAAGAATTATGTGGACACTGATACCGTAATAGAAAACTACTTTTTGGAGAGGTTTTATGCTGAAACTGACACCATGCATTTTCCTTTTGGCGAGATGACCATTATCCCTGAAGATGTCCAAAGGATAATAGGTTTAGAGGTTGTTGGGAAAGCCGTTAAGGTGGGAGATGACTCTAAGGACCTAGAATGGGACAAGATCTATGATCTCACTAAAAGGTTGTTTGGATGGAACAAGGAAACCACTTTGGCAAATTTGTACAAGACAAGGACTTCCCAGACGAAGACTATTACATTCGTCAAACTCTTTGAATTGTTTGGGGATACGAAGAACAAAGTATTGACTCCCGAACAAGTTCAGCAAAGTGCCGCTGCCTATATCTTGTTCATCTTGGGCTCCACTATATTCCCAGACGCAAATGGTAATAGGGTGCATATGAACCTCCTACAATACTTGGATCCGTTGGAAAAGGTTCATGAGTATTCTTGGGGCACTGCTTTCTTGGCACATTTTTTGGCAGAAATGCGTCGAGCTTCTAAGGCAAATGCCCGTCAATTTAATGGGAATTTCACTGTCATTCAGGTATAGATAACTATCCATTTGGTGATCGTTATCATTAAATTTAGTAGTTGCCTTTTTTTTCTTACACATTTCATTAAAAATATTTTTCATTGGCACAGGTGTGGGCTTATGAACACTTCTGAAGTTTGTTCATAGGTTATAAAGGATTGAAGACTGTCTGTGGATATGAACATAATAAGGCTCTAGCTAAGAAATACTACTTCGACAATACCCCGAGGCCCAATAACAGGAAATGTTTAATTGCAATGAGGATGCATTTGGACTCGGTGGCTGTGGAAGACGTTGTGTTTGACCCGTACAGGAATGCCAGAGGAGTTCATTTACAAAGGCGTGATAATGTTTCATTTTAAAACGGACCTTTATTTCATCCTAAAGGATTTGTTATGCACAACCCTTGCCGTGTAATGCGGCAACTTGGGTACAAGCAAAAAGATCTGACGGATACATCATATCAGAAATTCTCGCATGACTTTCCGCAATGCCAATCAGATAAGAACCATACTCTCATAGTTTATGACCCTAAACCTGTTCTTGCACATTGGACTGAAAGGGAAGAAAAGGGACTTGTTTTGGATGTGGACGATTGGGAATTGGCTGAGAATGGTTGTGAGAGTGATCCAACCTTCCTAAGAGGTCATCGTAAGTACTCGCATCCTTATGTTGTGCGCCCGGATACCGTAGAAGTTCCTCCACAACCAGCATGTCCCTCCACAACTCCGTCAACTATGCACGACCTTCTACAGCTCGTTACATTGTTGGTACGTACGTCTTGTGCATTACTATTTTTGAAATCTATATGTATGAACTTATACAATTGTACATACTAAATACATGTTGAAAAATCCCTTAACAGCGTCATAGGATTGGAAACTTGTCAAGATTCTTTAATAAGAAGACCAAGAAAGGCGAGTTGATGACCCAGAAAGAACTGGAGAACATCGTCCAAAAGATAGACCAGATTGAAGATCCGGAGGCAAAAGACTTGTGGGGCGAAAGGAAGAAGAGGGTACACAAGAGGCCAAGAACTGAGTGATCGTGTGTTTCTTTTATAGTATTATTTTGGTTTGAACAATTAGAGTTACTTTATTTGTGTGTCTTGTTAAAATTTGAACATCTTTTATTCACTTGTTTTAGGTTTAGAACTTCTTAACTTTACATTTCGTTTGGTAAAACTTTGCTTATGTTATTTTATGGTATTAAGTCTTTGCTTCTGTAATTTTATGTGTATTGCAATTCACTTTTTCTAACTTTGGTTAAAAAAAACCCGGCATAGACTATATCGTGTGTACTATGCCGGAATTCTGTTTAGTTCTAGAATTTAAAAGAATAGAGTTCCGGCATAGCCAATAGCGCTAAAACTATGTCGGAAATCTGTTTACTTATAGCGTTATTCCAGCACAAAAGAGAACATATATTGCAACGCCGGTACAAGTACCGGCATAGTAAAGTTTGAATCAAATCACATTGGCACATAAATGGCATATGGTTTAATGATTACAATTCAAACTTCCAAAAAAAAAAAAAGGTGGAGTATTAGTAAACCACATATATCCAAATTACTCATCATCGCCTCCACACGTATGAAGTTTGCCCTCCTCCTCTTCAAGAGGTTTCTTTGATAAGGCCAAAGCATCCCATAATTGGTGATTCTCATCATACAATTCCATTCATCCCTTCCATAGACTCGGATCTAGTTCCTTGTTTTTAACCATCCCACAAACCGGTGGCAATGGACAATTGTCCTTGAGTTTCAGAATAACGAAATGATTGCCGTTCACGTACGCCAAAACAACTCTTCTCGTCTTAAGGGATCCCTCGTATTTTTTCCACTTTGGTGTAAATGTTGTGACTACGGTGGGGGAAAAATAATGAACAACACAATTAAATGTATCCGCTACTAGATGGCCACAAAGCGGCATCCTCATCCAATATTGAGAAGGAAGAAATGCCATTTCCTGCTCGGGTCCTAACACTTGATCACACATATCATCAAATACCTCGTCGTGACCAACCAGTTTCTCGTAAAAGCTCTTCTTCTTCACAAGTTGATCGGCCATCCTCATTCTAGCATATCGGCATGGTGTCATTCCTTTACTAACGGTCGTCTCGAAGATTCCTAATTGTTCGGTCATGACATGATAGCCACAATTTCCATCTCCATCGACATCATCCGTGTACACAATAAACTCGCGAATAACCTCAGGAAGTTAGTCTATGTAAGACTTTATCTTCGTATGATAACTTCTAATAGTCCTACCTGTTATGGGATCCTTATACATCTTCGTATTACCATTATTTAGCTTAATTATATCCAACTCATCATCTACAATCCCTACACTCCAAATGTCTATTGTATTAGATGGGAGAATATTCTTCCTTGGCCTTCCTCTACCCCTTTTCCTTTGAACATTCGCTACATCGACTATGGGTGTAGCATCTGAATTCTCACCTTCTTGTCTTTGGTAGCTTAATGTTGATACCTTCGGCGGCCTTCCCATTTTCCTTTAAACCTAGGCTACATCGACTATGGGTGTAGCATCCGAATTCTCACCTTCTTGTATCTGGTAGCTTAATGTTGGTACCTTCGGCGGCCTTCCCCTAACCCTTTTCCTTTGAACCTAGGCTACATCGACTATGGGTGTAGCCTCCGAATTCTCACCTTCTTGTCCTTGGTAGCTTAATGTTGGTACCTTCGGCGGCCTTCCCCTTTTCCTTTGAACCTCGGCTACATCGACTATGGGTGTAGCCTACGAATTCTCACCTTCTTGTCCTTGGTAGCTTAATGTTGGTACCTTCGGCGGCCTTCCCCTTTTCCTTTGAACCTCGGCTACATCGACTATGGGTGTAGCCTCCTAATTCTCACCTTCTTGTCCTTGGTAGCTTAATGTTGGTACCTTTGGTGGCCTTCCCCTTTTCCTTTGAACCTCGGATACATCGACTATGGGTGTAGCCTCGGAATGCTCACCTTGTTGTCCTTGGTAGCTTAATGTTGGTACATTCGGTGGCCTTCCCCTTTTCTTTTGAACCTCTGATACATAGACTATGGGTGTAGCTTCGGAACCCGTAGTTTGATGTTGACTTGATATCGGTTCCTTCTTTGGCCTACCACGTTTGTTTGGAACCGGCACTTCTGCGAATTTGGCTTCCGAAATCTCACTGGCGGATAGATCTCGTCTCTTAGTTTCCGCGAGTTCTTCTTCACGTCTACTCATTTCTTTCAATTCTTTCCTTTGTTTTCTCCTTGGAATTTTAGTTTGTGGTCTACCGGCTGGATCTCCCTTTCTTGGATCTTCACTTGGTGCTATCCATGGGCATGTAATCAGCCTCAGTTGGCTCAACAACACTTGTCGGCTAGCCGATTTGGCTCGTGAGTAAGCTTCATAGAATTCCTTGGCCTCCTTTGTAACCCATGGTGATTTTCCGGGATCTTCCGTAGGGGGGAGGTCGAAAGTTAGTTGCTTACAAAATGGATCAATAACATCAATTGGTATCACTTCTTCATACTTCACAAGCATATGACGACACGGAAGCCCCAATGAATACATGTCGGGACAGATACACACATCACCCGGTTTTCCGTAATTTTTCTCGTATTGCATTTGTCTCATCATATGTTTTATTGCCCATTTGGAGACGTTGAACTCTATTCCTTGGAGCAACTTAATATGTGGAATAAATTGAGTCATCCTATCCATTGATATTTTCTCAAAAGCCTTCTTGATCCTATCGATATCAGCCTTAAAGTGTTGCTCCATTGCCTCGGTGACCGTAACCACGTTTCCTTGCCCGGACTGGATGAGATATTTGAATCTCCCATGAGATGACTCCTCTATACTAGTTGCTTCATTCTCGTAATGTCTATAACGATTTGTCCACGCACGCACAAATTTTTCCTTGAACTTATCCAACCAATTAACCCGACAATATGAGACGGCACTTGGATACACTTCGTTATATTTGGCAATAAACATGTTCAATCTCTTTTGATACATGTCCTCGGTAAGAGACCAATAAACTTTCTCCCAATCCTTTAGAAATTCCAACCACCTTTTATGATTTTCACCGTGTTCTTTGTCGACTCGCTCTTTAATATTTCCTCTTTCATTTTCTTCTTCTTCGGGTGATAGTTTCTCTTTGCGAACATCTTCCTCCAGTACAGCAACCATTCTCTTCTTAATATCCGCCTTAGAGGGTTCGAACAAAGCATGACAATGTTTTCTCACATTTTCACCAATATGATATGTACATAGGAAATTTTTTGCATCCAGATATACGTCGGAGATGGCATTCATTAGTGCGTCAAATTGATCGGTTATGATGACCTTCAGTGATCGGTTTTCCGGGAACAATAATTTCAATTGTCGCAATGCCCAATGATAATTTTAATCCTTCTCGTGTTCCATTAAACACCAATCCAATGTGAATGTTACCTTGTCTGATGTTTTCCCCACGATGTTGAACAACGACATGTTGTATTTGTTTGTTTTGTAGGTGCAGTCCATCATAAGAACATCACAACACGTATGAGCCAATTGTGAAAGCAAAGGATGCGAAATGAATATTTGAAGGGGATTCTCATCCGGACCTCTTTTAATGATTCGCGTGTACTTGTGATCCCAAACTATCTTCTCAAATTCTTGCATAACGGTCCTCCCTTCCCATTCCAACCTTCTAATGGTTGCTTGTGCGCTATAAATTGTACTTAGGGAAGAAACGTTTGTCTCATCCTTTTCCTTGAATCCTATGAGAATCACTCTTGGTTTGATACATGCTTTGGTCATTATCCTTACATCCTCAAATTGATGAGGTTTTAGCTTCGCAACTACAGAGTGACCAACAAAATCTTTCGGATCCCGATGGTTATGACGCCCAAAACACACCGTACAATCCCATTCTTCTTCCTCTTTTCCTTTGTCTCGTAGATGGAATACAATCTTAAAGGGGCACTCATCCTTCTTCGTATTAATCTTGTATACCCTATTAGTCTTCTTTTCATATACATAACCCTTTCTCTTATGGCTATTCTCCTTGTATTTTCCATGTCGTTCACAAACCATCTCAAAACGAACATTTGAACCTTGGCTATTCCTCACTAAGACACACATGTTCTTAAGAGCCGTCTCTTTTGCCCAACCAATAGCTTCAGCTGGTGATTTTATTCCCTATATAAGGACAAAAAAGGGAAGATTTTATTCCCTATACAAGCAATCCCAACATAAAATTGTAAAAACTAGGTGAAAGTATTGTTTGGTAACATACCCGAGGCATTTTATAGTATTCGGACGTATCCCGAAAGAGAGGTTTGGAAGTTGGAGCGATGTATGTCACAACCTAAGGCACGAATGAAAAGAAAATTGAATTAGTTCCACATAATAATGTTCCGGCAATGTATGTTTTTGAACAGCAATGCCGGGATAAGGGATGTCGGCATTGTAGAAAACATAAAATGCTCGTCGGTACCTTGTGCCGGCATCCACAATAATTTACATTAGATGCCAGTACAGAGGTTCAAAATATCATTAACTCCTGTATGATTTTCATGTAAAACCGGCATAGTATATATGTAAAGTTCTCTGCTGGTACATACTACCGGCATTCACGAAAAATTACACACTACGCGCCAGATCGAGTGTGCCGGCATTTAAAAATAAAATAGAAATCCGGTACTTAAGATCGAAAAACAAATACTCCTGTATGTTTTACTTGTGGTACCGGCATAGTAAGTTTGGAGTAAACCATGCCGGTATGGATATTCCATGGAATATTCGGTGGTAGGTAAAAAGTGAAATGTATACCGGCATGGATATTTGGTATGAATACGACGCCGGCACTGTTTCAAAAATGGGGGATATACTGAACCGGCATGGAAAGGAGTATGAATACGACGCCGGTACCACCAGTTCCGGCGTAGTATTCATACTACGAGTGTGCCGTCACTACCCTTTTTCAGAGGAAAAATGGCGGTTTGAAACAGAAAAATGAAATTTTCGACCTCTTTGAAGCATTACCTGTGTGTTGGGGTTTCTTGTATGCTGGACATGTTTACTTTCTTGGGTTGGTTCTTCACAAAACACTTCATGCTCACGAAAATCATGATTCAAGGGTGTTGGTTCATCATATAACTCCAATTGTGAGTTGTTATCATTAACCGAAGATTGATGATATGATTGTTGTTGTAGTTGAGCTAAAGATTGTGCAGCTGCAAGTCTCTCATCACAATCATCTTCCATTTTCCAAAAAAAAAAAATCACTCAAAATTTTCCCTCCTTCTACTCTAAACTAACCCACACAAATAAAAATAAAAAAACTAAAAACACACTAATTTATCCCCCAAATGATTAGGATTTTACTAATTATTGTTAACTACTAATCCTGATTAGTGGGGGCTAGATTAGGAATTAATAAAATAATTACATAGGGGGTAACCCTGAATTGCTATTGGGACACCTATTTTGTCCTGTAGCTATATCCTCCAATTAATAAAACTATCCCCAATTGCGCGTTCTAAAAATATAAGACATCAAATCTAAAACCAAAAGGACTTAGAGGAGTTCTCATATAGAATATACTCTAAAACACCCCTAAAAAATCAACCCTCACTTCTCTCTTGTTCCCTCCTTTTATGCATGAATTATTAGTGGATTATTGGGCCGACCGACCGGAGGGCCCGAAGGGCCCGTACGGAGGGAGTCCCTTTTATGGCCACTTTTTTGTTAAATGAAGAGTAACGTAAATGTTCAATTTCATAAAAAGATTGAGAAAGAATATTCATTGCAGATTCCCGTCACATTTTCACTAGACAAGATTATCCCTCTCTTTTAGTCCAATTACTATAACTCTTTGTGTATCCTACTTTTCAAGGGTATAATTGGAAAGCCAACTTTAATATAACATATATAAAAATCCGTGCCTTAGAATTTTACAAATTTTATCTCGTTGGAAAGGTTGTAAAAAAATCTACGCAATGAGCACAAACAACAATATCAAATTTAAACTCCATCTTCAGATTCTTTTTCGGTCGGCCCTTCCACCGTGGCAACGGTTATACTAGTAGCTCATTATGCTCTCGACTTCGCTGGTGAACCCAAAATGTTTTTCTTGTTCATTACTATTTCTTCGTCACCAATCACCTTTTGCTCGTTACTAACTCTTCTGTATTCGTCACTTTCCCGAATTTCGGCACATAAATAACTAATTCCGCCATCAATCTGTCACCATTAAGTTGTGTTTGTTTTCTGTTAGCACTTTATGTCAGTTAAGGTTGTGTTATTCTTGCACTTAGTTATGAACGTGTTAGTAGATTCTTAGTTAGTAGGACTGTAGGAGTCTTTAGTTGTGTTTTGGATTAGTTGTTTATTTCCTAGTTTGTAGGATCTACGGTTGCATGGGAATATTGTATCCTTATGTAAGAATATATGAATGGAGGAAAAGATATCGCATTGAATTATTATCAAAAACTTTGTTTAACACCTTTGTTACTCGGAGGTTAGGGCTCCTCAATAAGCCTTGGAAGCCATGGTTCGTCAGTAAACCCTTTATCTTTCATTCTTTCTACCATATTCATCTTTTTCTTAACAATCACTTTTTTTGCTCAATCAAAATTGTGTTTTTTTAACTATTATCAAAGCAACATTATTACATAAAAGCCAATAAGGAAGACTGAAATCAAAACAAAACTGGAAAAAATTTCAAATGAAACCTAGTAAAATCTATAGTAGGTCTTGTAAGGGTATTCTAAATGAATGTACTACACTCAAAATAGATGTTTACACAGTTTATATTGATCCCACTCCCCTCTTTTGCTAGCTTGTCTTCACTGAAGTTTACTTCTCTATAATTGTGTTCAATTTCATACTTATTAAGCTTAACACAAACTTTATTCCATCTTGCAGTAACAAACCAAGGAAGTTTTTTATTGTTGAAGGCCAGAACTGCAGCTTTTGAGTCTGATCTAAAGTATATTTGCAAATAATTGTTCTGTACTGCCCACTCCCCTGCACAGATTATGGCCATGATTTCTGCAAGGAAATTTGTAGCTATTCCAACTTCACCTGCTACTACAATCATGAATTCCATGCTTTTTCTTGCAATAAATCCATAGCCTTCCATACTTGGGTTTCCTTTAGATGACCCATCATAACATATTAGGATAGTTTGAGGATCTGGCGAAGTGAAATGAACCTCCATTACTTGAGCATTGTAAGTTTTCCTGTATTTTAATCCAAAGAAGCTCACAATTTGAAGATCATAATCCTCATTCTTTAGTCTGAATTCACATTCACCAGTTAAGAATACAATCTTCTGATTAATCTTGTCCATATTTTCAACTTCTTCTCCAATCACCAGGTTGTTTCTAAAGAACCATATTTCTCTAAAGATAGTGAAAGCAGCTGCTATCCAGATTTTCTAACAATCACCATTATGATTTACCTGCTCTTCTTCTCCACACCCTATTACATCATTTACATTACCATATTTCCTATTGTGATAGTAACAACTGGTATCTCAGACCCAGGCTATCTTGCAACCATTGCTTCCCACAAAACCTATCATTCTTCTTTATTTTTACCAGGTCAGGCAAAACTCTAAAAATGTATGCAAGAGTCGAGAGTTTAGAAAAAACTATAGATGATCTAAAAGAAATTATGACTGAAAATCAAAAGGTAATCGTTGACAAAATAACTGCTCTAACTGATCTCCTCGGAAAGTTTGTTCTGATGCAAACCAATACAGAAGGTGATGAAAAATGGTCAACTGGTGAGAGACATCAATCAAATGAAAATGGAGGTTCTTTTGCAAAAACTTCTGCAAAACTTAAAGGTGGTGTTAAACTAGTTTTTCCAAGATTTAAAGGTTCTGAAGATCCTACTAGTTGGTTATGTAGAGCTGAACAATACTTATTTCTTCATGAAATTCCTAAAAGTGAATGTGTTTCTTATGCTTCTTATCAGCTTGATGATGATGTATAAATATGGTACCAAATATTGAAGCAATAGCTGATTTACGTCACCTAGGAAGATTTCAAATCAGCGCTCCAAACCCGTTATGGTCCAAATAACTATCTCGATTTCTTTGGAGAACTTAGTAAGTTGCAGCAAACTGGAAGTGTTAAAGACTATCAAAATAAGTTTGTAAAGTTAGTGGCAAATTCTGGTTCAATACCGCAAACTAGACAAGTCAGTTTGTTAGCGGGTTGCGAGAATCCATTCGAAATGATGTCCAAGCGAATAAACAAGCAATACTATCAAAAGCAATTGGGTTGACACGTTTGTATGAGGCTCGTGAAAAGTCACGATTTTTTGTTGTTACTCCAACAAAAACTCAAGGAAGGATTCTAATAAGGCATTTAAATGATATGCAGTTGCAAGAGCATAAGAACCAAGGACTTTGCTTCCATTGTGATTAAAAGTTCAGGCCGGGGCACAACTGCAAGAAACTTTTCATGATTACTCCAGTCATTGAAGAAATAGATGGAGATCATGTTATGGAGACATCCAGTCCATAGACCATAGGACAAGGCTTAAATTAAGGGGGAAGGATTTGTTACTATCAAGATTGATTCAATTAAGTTGTGTTTGTTTTCTGTTAGCATTTTATGTCAGTTAAGGTTGAGTTAGTCGTGCACTTAGTTATGAACGTGTTAGTATAGTCCTAGTCAATAGGAGTCTTTAGTTGTGTTTTGAATTAGTTGTTTATTTCTTAGTTTGCGGGATCTACGGTTGCATGGGAATATCTTGTGTCCTTATTTAAGAAGATATGAATAGAAGGAAAAGATATCGCATTGAATTATTATCAGAAACTTTGTTTAACACCTTTGTTACTCGGAGGTTAGGGCTCCTCAATAAGCCTTGGACGCCATGGTTCATCAGTAAACCCTTTATCTTTCATTTTTTCTACCATATTCATCTTTTTCTTAACAATCACCATTATCACTTACATGCTCTTCTTCTCCACAGCCTATTACATCATTTCCATTAACATATTTCCTAGTGTGATCGTAACATTGAACTGCAGATTTCTAACGATGGATTTGACTCTTCTGCTCGCTCATTAAATGCTCAACTACCCATCTAATTTGAACCATCAATCCCTCGTCATAACTTTACATGTGTCATCATCTCGTCAAGTAAGTAGATATCGAATTTTGTCACCAAAATGATTTTTTTTAAGTACTCTATCTTCGTCACCAATCACCTTTTGCTTGTTAGTGACTCTTTTTTATTCGTCACTTTCCCGAATTTCATCACATAAAGAACTAATTCTACTTTCAATTCATCTTATTCATGCTTCGTCAATTGTACTGCATATTTCTAACGATGGATTTGACCCTTCTGCTCGCTCATTAAATGCTTAACTACCCATCTAATCTGAACCATCGACCCCTCGTCAGAACTTTACACATGTCATCATCTTCTCAAACAAGTAGATATCTCGAATACAGATAAAGTGCTTTTCAAATACTTCTTTGACGCTCATCGCAAATACTCCTTTCAGGTATTTGAGCCCCCAGATTTGTCCATGTGGTGGAGAGATTTTCTACCCACATAGTATGCAAGCAAAAAAGTTTTCCCCGTGTTACGTTAAGTAGAAATATCATATGTGAAAGCTAGTCTTTTGGTTTTAACAAAAAAATAAATATATATCAACCAAAAAAAACCTTGCATTTTTAAGGGCCACTCAAAAGGAATTTGGGGCCAATAATAAAACAAAAATAGGTCACCCAAACGTAAATTTAAGCCAACCCTTATCTCGCGTAATTTGTAATTGCAAAATTACCCTCACATAATCGGTAGATAATATAGTATTTGGTCCCTCCGATTACAATCGGTAGATACAATATGAAGAGTTGGTCTGATTGTAGGTGGTGATGTATTTGAAGGAAATTTGTTTCATTTGTTTTTTTGTTTTTTTTTTTTTCATTTTTGAGTTATAGAGAAGAAGAAGGAAAAAAAAGGAAAAACCATTTTTTCTTAAATAAACAACAAAAATGGATGGATATGAAGAAGAAGGCGAGAATCATCATGAAGAACATAATATTGAAGGTTCACTACCATTTAGAGAAGACGATTTGGGGTATATGTTGAATGATTCAGACTTTTGTGGAGAGGAAGCCCTAGACGGCGCTTTCATGGAAGAAAATGGAGAATCACCTGAGATTGAACCTAATGATGCATCAAACATACATGCATTGTGTTAAGAAACTAAAATACTCACTTTGAATGCGTTTATAAACAAGAAAACTCGATTACTGCATGCATTGAATGCCATGAACTACCCAGAATCGGTAGATAATGTATCTACATATCTAACGAATATAATATACTGAGTACCAAATATGTACATTTTGTAGTTCCAAGAAAGTATATTACTACCTGATAGATGCATTTATGTGTCTATTTTGATCTCAATTATATGTATTGATAGTGTTTGATTTTGTATTTATTATGGTTTTTTATGTCTTTGTAGATGTTTTTGGAGAAACAAAATTTTGCGGAAAAATTGGCTCGGAAAGTGGTATTTGGGCTCGCGGGAGAAAATTACTACAGGCATACAGAGGACATGTTAAAGGCACCCTAGAAGTACGTTGGAAACACCTCATAGAAATGATATCGGTACTAGAAAAATTACTAAAGGCACCCCCCAAAATGGATAAGGGGCACCTCATTTGCTAAGAGTTACCCTAACTGTTATTTGCACCCCATCAGTGGTTAGGGGGCGCCCATCTCCTTCCTAATTTCAAAAGCAGAAAAAGGAGGGAATTATTTGGATGTTTTAACTGCGAAGCTTACTGGATTCAATTTGCACGAGATATAATATGGATTTTGGTTGGGAATGATTTGATACAACCCTTATGCACCAAAACAGGGTTGTTAGAAGTTTCAAACTCGATAAAAAGGAATTTTCGACCAAACATGGAGATGAAGCTATTCACAGAATAATGGTGGTATATTTGGAAGGTTGAAGAGTTTTGGGAGACTTAAAACACCGAATAACTCTCTTACCATAACAACAAGGTTACGTACGTGTTTGGGAACCAAAAACAGGAATTAAATCTTCATATATTTGTTAGTTTGCGAAAACAGTGGAAGTGAATTATCTCGGTAATGGATTTGGTTTATATTTGAAAATCATGTGGTGATATCTTCTCTGCTGGATTTTATACGATCCTAGAGAGAGTTTAGAGACGTTGGATGAAATAAGATAGCCGCGGAAAGAAGAGAAGAAAAAAACAGAGGGGAAAGTCTGTGACTTTCTGTGGAAGAATAATCAAGATTTTTACGGGATTAAGCTGACATGTTTCCTATATAAAGGTTGGTTCGAGTCACAAAGAGGGGTATCGAGAGTTTGGAAGAAGTTGGGGGAAGTTTAGACACCACAAGAGCCGAGAAATCGAAGTTGCTGCTAAAGAACATGAAGAACATTAGACCCATTAAGACAGTCTTTTATTCTACACACTCCACTTCTATCGTTTCCTGTAACATTTCTTTATTATAACAGTTCTCTGTAACAGTCAGTTTGTAACGCCAATAAAACGTTGCAAATTATCTGCTTTATTAGTTTTCTCTTGTTTTTCACATTTTTGAGATATGAACACCTATTTTGAGCACGTGAATAATATTAGGAGCTAAACCCCTTAGCTGAGGCGATGGAGGAAGCCATTGTTCCATGAAAAGTGGTATATTTCTATTTTAATTAATTTTTGCAATTTCTTTTATGATTATTTTCACGGAACTAATATCGGAAAATTAATTTTTATTGAATGATTGTGATTCGTTTTGATAAAGCATGCTTAATTTAGGACTTTTGATGTTTCATGCTTGATGTTTACAATTGTTACTTCGAAAATCTACTAGAGACAATAAATTAGAATCACTTAAAACGCAAAGAATTGCATGAATATTGATTAGATTGAATCACTTAATTGGTCAATGGTGGAATCCTGAGTCTCGGTGCTTTTTTATAATCTTGATAACAACTTCATCCTGAGTTTTATATTTTTAGTTTAATTTTAAAACGAATCTTCACAAGTCTGAGTGAACGATACTTTTTTACCACTTTACAAGAACAATTAAAATCACATCAATTTTTGGCGCCGCCGACGCGGACTTGTTTTTAGATTTTTTTTTAGTGATTTTTTTTAAAGGTTTTTATTCTTTTGTTCTACTTTACGTTTTCTTTGGTATTTTTCTTTTGGTTACAGGTTTTGGATTTTGGATCGAAAAGAAAGCTGAGCCAAAGATTTTGGTTATTAATTAAAGACTTGGAGTCAAACACAAAGAAAAAAGAAACGGAGAAAAGACAAAGAATTTTATTTATTATTTATTTATTTATTTTTAGGTTTTTTTTAAAAAAAAATTGTATTAGGGTTTATAATTATTTTTGTAATTTTTATTTTTCTTTTCGGACTTTTGGACATTTGGACATTCTTGACATTATTTTTAAACCCTACAGAAGGGTAATATTGAATGAAAACTGCTGCAGGGAAGGACGACAGTGAAAATACTGTCTCTGCCCCTCAAGTTCATACACTGACATAGGAGTTGGTGGCCTGAGTCGACTACAACCGATTCTTCGCCCGTCTGGTACTGGAGGTAAAATTCTATCCACCAACGAATCCCCTGTCAGTGGGTTTTCTTTTGTGTTGAGGCTTTGAAAATAAAAAAAAATACACGTGCACACGCCAATTGCACCCTCGTCAGATCACCGAGTTTAGGAAAAATCTTGGATTAGTAAGTTGAACCCGTGCCTTGGGCCTTATGGGAGTTACCAGCTGAAAGTCCACAAACCTCAGCCTCGTACCTTTGGGTATATTTTGATATATGAACCCAAGCTTACCTAAATTAGTGAGCCAGCATTTGCATGTGCACATATTTTTGCTGAATTTTTGTGTATGCCTGAACGTAGAAGAGACGCTTTAGGTCGATTTATTAGTTCTAAGAATCTCGATTACCTTAATTTTTAAAGTCCTACTTTCGAAAAATCCAGTTTTGAACGTCCATCTTTTACTAAGGAGAGAACTATTATTACTCTGCTAGAGCCAGAAATGGCATCTTTGAAAGCTTTGTTGAATCCGACTATGAGTACTCGTCCCTCGTGTATCAAGTTAGCTGAAACGAAAGAAAATTATGAACTTAAACCTGGGACCTTACAGATTCTCCCAATCTTTTTAGGGAAAGAAAATTAAAACCCCTATTTCCATGTTAGGGATTTTGAGGAAATTTTTAGTACCCTAAAAATTAGAGATCTTGATGATGATGCTTTGAAACTTAGGTTAGTCCCTTTTAAACTGAAAGACAAATCCAAATCGTGGCTAAGTTTGGCTTCCGGGTCAATCGAAACATATGAACAACTTACATCTGTTGTAGTACCAGAATATCGCCACAACGATATTCTCGTGATAAGAACAACGCTTTTACGAGAAGGTAAAATATTCCTATAAGTATAAATGACATTGTTCACGAGAGTGTCGTGAGGATTCTTCAGCGACATTTGGCGAGCGTCACAGGGAAGCATCATAATAGCTGACGACTGAAGAGACATGTTATGAGAGTGTTGTTTTACGAGCAATACAAAAGATTGGTGAACATTAACATTGCAAATACCACGATGAGATCGCTAAATAGATCCGAAAGAAGGGGAAAACTTAGTTGTCACCCACTATGTAATTTCCTATATAAAGGGTTCAAGTAAGTCTAGAAAAGGATGATGTATTTTTTAGAGTTGAGAATATTTTGAGGAGAGAGAAACTCCATAAATAAAGTTGTACTTCTGAGTTTGAATATTTTCTGTAAACATTTCTGAGATCTAAATAATAAAGTGTCGTTAATTCTTTAATCTTCAATTAGTTTTCTCCTAAATTTCTATAGAATCTTAATAGGGGTGTAGTGTGGGAAATCCTGCTACTACATTTTGGCGCCGACTAAGGGGACAATCGAAGAAAAGATAAAAAAAAAAAAAAAAAAGACAAGGATTATTCAAGATCAAGGAAACTTTAAAGAAGATTGGTGAAATATTCAGAAGAAGAATGATTAGAATTAAAGAAAATTGTAGGAAATTGAAGTATGAATTAGTGTCAAAAGAAATGATTGATAAATTTCATGAAAATATTAAGGGGAGGATACATAAACGAGATTTTGAAGGGAGAAAAATTATGGCGGTAGAGAAAACGCCATTATAAAAGAATTGGGAAAAGCAGGAAATTACATTTACAGCAACAGAAGTCTTAGAAGAAAATCTAGATCATACATCTCCTCTGGTGATTACGGTATCCATGGTACCAATAAGGAAGGAAAAGTCAATAAAGTCTATAGAAAAATGGGATGTAAATAGAACTCTAGTTGACACGGGAAGTTCTATGGATATAATGTTCTATCATGCTTTTAAGAAAATGGGGTATAAGGATGAAGAAATGTCTATTTCAGCATATCATATTCATGGTTTCGGAAAATCTATAACAAAACCAAGAGGTGAAATAATGGTACGATTACCACTTGGAGAAATTGAAACACAAGTAACACTATGCGTGGTGGATATGGAATCACCATACAATATGATATTGGGAAGACCATGGATACATGCGATCAAAGCTGTAGCGTCAACCTTACATCAATGCATCAAATTCCCTATGCCTAGCGGAATTGGGGAAATTAGAGGAAATACAGATCTTGCGAAGATATGCTATCAAATTGAAGTGAAAAATTGTGAAGAACGTCCTAAGCAGCGAAAAGCTCGCAGAAAATTGATGAGAGAAACAAGAAAAGAAGAAGAATTTAAAATTTAAAATTTACATGATAAAAGCAAAAAAAGGAAAAGGAATACCCAATGAATTTTCGCGAGAAGGAGATGAACGTGCGAGAGTCATAAAAACACCAGCACCAGAAGCCAGTTACACTGCAGCTGAACCAACAAAAGAAGTAAATATTGGGAGTGAAGAAGAACCTAAAATACTAAAAATTGGGACTAGAATGGAGATAGACGAGGAAGAAAGAACTATAAATCTTTTGCGAGAATACAAAGACATTTTCGCGTGGAGCATGGATGAAATGCCAGGGATAGATCCATCAGTAGCATGTCATAAATTAGAAATCAACAAAAATGTAAGGCCGTTCAAGCAAAGAATAAGAAAAATCGCAACAACATACCATTCTCAGATAGAAGAAGAATTACAGAAGATGCTTGATGCAGGAATAATAAGGCAAGACAAATATCCGAGTGGATTGCAAATATGGTGGTGGTCCGAAGAAGAATAAAGGAATAAGAATTTGCATAGATTTTACTGATTTAAATAAAGCTTGTCCTAAAGATAGTTTTCCACTACCGAGATATTCCCCAAATGGTTGAGTCGGCGGCGGGAAATGCAAGAATATCTTCATTAGATGGATACAAAGGATATAACCAAATCCCTCTGTTGAAGAAGATCAAGAACATACCGCATTTTTTGCTCCAAGAGGGTTATATTGTTATACAAAAATGCCCTTTGGATTACGAAATCTTTGGTGCAACATACCAAAGAATGGTGGAGAAGGTATTTGCAAAATGGATCCACAAAACACTGGAGGTATATGTAGATGATATGTTAATCAAGAGAAAGGAAGCTGAGGATCATGTACAAGACTTGAAGGATATTTTTGAACAAATGCGGCAATTTAATATCAAAGTAAATCCTGACAAGTGTACTTTTGGAGTGACTTCAGGAAAGTTTCTGGGGTATATTGTATCAAAGGAAGGAATACAAGTTGATCCAGAAAAAGTGCAAGCGATTCGCGATATGCCAACACCAGCTACAGTAAAAGATGTGCAAAAATTGAATGGGATGTTAGCCTCGTTAGGAAGATTCATCTCGCGATCCTATGATAAATGCAAGCATTTTTTCGATATACTCAAAAAGGGAACAAAATTCAGATGGATAGATGAATGTGAGAAGGCCTTTCAGGGAATAAAAGAGCATTTAATGGATATAACCATTTTACAGAAAGCTGAACCAGGAGAAGAGTTATTAATTTATCTCGCGACAACGACATATGCGCTAAGTGCGGTATTGCTTTGCGAGTAGATCTTTGGGATAGAAAAACCAATTTATTATATTAGTAAAACATTCAATTCAGCAGAGAAAAATTATTCAAAGATTGAGAAATTAATCCTAGCATTGGTACATGCAACTTTCAAGCTTCGCATTTACTTTCAAGCACATAAGGTCAAGGTGTTAACAAAAGTGCCAATTGAATCGGTAATGAAGAATTCAAAAAGATTAGGAAGAGTAGAAAGATGGAATGCACAAGTGGGACATTTCGATATCAAATATGAAATTCTATCTTCGCCAAAATCCCAAGTCATCGCGAATTTCTTAGCTGAATTTCCTTTGGAAAATGACGAAGTTGTGGAAGAAATGATGGATGTAGAAGAAGAACATGGAGATCCAAAAGAATTATTAACAGAACCCAATAGATGGGAGATATTAGTGGATGGATCATCTAATGGAGAAGGAAATGGGATTGGAGTTGTTTTTATTTCACCAGAAGGAGAAAAAACAGCTTTCTCATTCAGGTTAGAATTTACATCCACTAATAATGAGACAGAATATGAGGCTGTTATCCACGCTTTGAAATTTGCAATAGAAATGAAGTTGGAAAATGCTAGAATCACAAGCGATTCTCAATTGGTTATTCGTCAAATAACTAGAGAATATACAACAAATGAACCTTCTTTAAAGAAATACAAGAGACTCGTGGAAGAATTATCTGCGAGAATTCCAAAGATAAAATGGAGGCACATATCAAGGAAAGATAACCGGCTTGCGGATGCTTTTGCCTTCATATCTAGCATGATGACAAACCCACTTGCGAGATGCATAAAAATTCAAACACTCTTATTACCATCAGTAAATAAAGAAGACGAAGATGTGGATGGGAATCCCATTGAAATTGACGAAGAAGGAGAGAAAGATGTGATGATTGTAGAAAATGACGAAATAGAAGAGAAAAACACAGATTGGCGAGCGGAACTTCTTGCTTATTTGGCGAGAGGAGAAACTCCAAGAAATAGACTGGAGGCACACAAGTTAAGAAGCAGGGAAACTAATTATGAGTTAAGAGATGGAGTGTTATATCGCAGATCTTTTAATGGACCATCGCTAAGATGTTTGACGAGGGAGGAAGGAGAAAAGGTGTTAAAAATGCTGCACAGTGGAGATGCTGGTAATCATAGTGGAGGTAGATCTTTGGAATATAGAACGAAGATGCAAGGGTATTACTGGCCTTACATGCATGAAGATGCGAAACAACATTCAAGGCGTTGTGAAGAATGTCAGTGATTTGGAAAAAAGATACATGCACCAGGAGCACCCCTATCATCCTCAACAAGTGTATGGCCTTTCGGGAAATGGGGATTAGATATTTTGGGACCATTTGTACCTGGTTCTGGACAAAGGAGATACCTCATTGTGGCTAGAGATTATTTCACAAAATGGGGAGAAGTAAAAGCAGTACAACATATCCGTGATAAAGATGTTTTCACATTCATATTCGAGAATATCATCTGCAGATTTGGAATACCAAAGCACAGATTGATGTCTGATAATGGAAAGCAGTTTGAAGGACATAACATAGAGTTACTACTCAATGCATTTAAGATAAAGTGTGGAAAATCTACTCCTTTATACCCACAAGCAAATGGTCAAGCTGAGGCAACTAATAAAACGATCGCAGATATTCTGAAAAAGAAATTAGAAGGATATCACAAATCATGGTGTGAGGAAGTACATAATGCAATATGGGCCTACAACACCACTAGAAGAGAGGCTCTTTGGAATGTCACCCTTTTGTTTATCATATGGGGTTGAAGCTGTATTACCAACAGAAGTTGCTATTCCTACAACAAAAAGAGAAGCGTGGGAAAGGAATTTAAGTTCTGGTATGATTTTACATAAACTAGATGAATTGGAAGAAAAAAGGGAGAAGACTCTATAGCATATGGAAAACTACCAGCGAAGGTTAGCTCGCGAATACAACAAACGTGTCAAGAAATGAGAATTCCAACCTGGTGATTTAGTTTTGCGAGAGACACCAAAATATCAGCGAGAGAATGGTGAAAAATTAGCGAAAAAATGGGACGGACCTTACTTAATTAAAGAAATAATTGGAAATGGGGCATACAAATTGATGGATCCTGAAGGAAGAGATGTTTGCCAACGACTTGATAGACCATGGAATAGACTATTTTTGAAAAGGTATTATCAGTGACAAATATTGTAAGGTAAGAGATATTGGCATACTAAATAATGAAATGGATGATGAATTTTTATTTTAAGATTACGCGAGCAATATCGCGAGAAACGCGAATGAAATTTCGCAGAGATTAAGAGAATGGGACAAACCTTTATGGCGTGCACCTTAGTTCGCGAGTACAATTTCGTAAGAGGCAAATGTAAGACCTACAAGAACGTTGTAAGGGGGGTATCTCTTTATATGATTCAGGGATAAGGTTATACCGCTACTGGAACCTGAGTCATACAGATGTAGGGGTTAAAGAAAACCTATCCGGGAGAGAGATCTTGGATTTCCAGCTTTATAAGGTTATACCCTGGTTGGACGACTGAGAGTCTCTTCCAAGAAGTGCAAAGTATGACCAAGGCGCCGAGGTACACGGTTTAGCCAAGGGTGCCCGGGACGGACGAACCTACCCTGGCCATCTTTGGTAAGTCTTGGCTACAATGCACTTGGCCTGAAGAAAACCCCACTTAGGGTGCAGTCTTGTAACTATAAGCTATATAGGCATAAAGGACAAGAGGCTGCGAAAACAACTGGTTGTTGGTAAATATGGATGGGAGGAGCTAGTCTTGTATGGCCGATGTTCCCTCCTTGAAGGGGCAACCAGGGGGAAGATAAGGGCGGCACCCTCCATTAGGGAGATGATAAGTGTCTTAAGACGGCAATGTCATGGGGCTTTAAGATCGCCAGATCATTTAGGCCTGTCATATTGTCGCGTAAATTATACAGAGGCAAAAAAGCCATAAGAGAAAAAAAAAGTTAAGATGAGATCAAGGGGTTTTAACATGAAAATGTGAAGACGTCCTGCGATTTCATCGCAAGACGGCAATGTCACGAGGCTTTGTTTTCGTGAGAAAGCTTAGGTTTGTCATATTGTCACAATACAATAAAGAAATATAGATAAGGCAAGATCAATGGGTCAATACATGAAAGTGTAGAGACGTCCTGCGATTTTGTCGCAAAAAGAGAAAATTGGCGAAATAAGACCTTTAATTAGGAAGGCAAAATAAGACCAATAGAATAATCTCAAAAATTAATTCTTCTTTGTTAAGCATGCAGGAAAGATTTCTTTATCGCAAGAAACAAGTTGAATTCAACAAGTCTCAAGAAAATTAATGAGGAGGCAAGAAAGGGAATAAATGTGTAGGATTTCATTAAGTTTCTTGAGAATATTATAGTTCAAAAAAAGGTTATATCATTTGCGAGAAAGAAGAAGAAAAAAGAAACTAAAAATAGAACTCAAGCTTCAAGCGGTAGTCTCGCCAGACTTAGAATTGTTGTCAGGATTGTTATCATCACCAACATTTCTTTCATCGCGGACATCATCGCCAACATTTCTTTCATCGCGGACATCATCGCCAACATTTCTTTCATCGCGAACATCATCGCCAGAGTTCTTTTTGTTACGATCTTCTCCTTATTTTGGAGGGTTTTCTTCTTTTCCTTGATCATCTTCTTATTCAACATCTCCTTCAGAAGGCGTATATTCTAAATCTTTATCCATAGGAAGAGGGATTTCATCATCGTCAACTTTCAAAGGTAGAACGGATATAGGAGGAAGAGAGTTGGAGATCAAAATTTCGTTCACGAGAACTTCCGCACTAAGATGAACTTGGCGAAGAAAACCTTTGTCACGATTTCTGATCTCTATATTCTTGAAATACTCAAGATAATCAAGTCTTCTTTCTGCTTTATCACGAATTTCTAAAAGGTTGAGAAGAAGAGTCTTGTTTTCTTTGCGAACACTGTCTAGCTCCTTAGTAAGATCGGTGATAGTAGAATGAAGACTTCTTTCAGATTCTGCGAACAACAAAATAATAAAAGGTTATAGAAATAAAGATATCGTGAGAAATATAACATAAATTGTGATGAGGGAAATTAACAAGTGAGGCAGTCATAATTGACTACCTTCTTTTTGTGAAGTTAAGTTTTGGATTAATGAAAAGAGGCAATTCTCCCATTGGTTCATAGCATCATCAAATTTGTCGCCGACTATGCCTTTCAGACGAGATTTCATGTTCTCTTCTTTGGTGCGTAAGTATGAATTTTATTTTGACAATGAGGAATGGGACTCCTTTAATTGGGAATATTCATCTCGAAGCTTGCTGGCATTCAAACTAAGAGTTAGTCTACCCTTGATAAGTTTGTCTATTTCGGTAATGAGATGATTCAGTTACTTCATCAAGTTTATTTTTAAGAGAGCGGAGAGACTGCTTTTGATCATCACATATCCCTTGAATATTGTTTACTTTCTGCGAGGAGATCGCCAACAAGCTTGATAATTTGTATTTCTCTTGAGATAAAGTTCTATTCTTGTCTGATAAAGATTCTATCGACAAATTAGTCTTGGATAACGAATATGAGAGGCGAGTAACCTCGTTGTTTAAAAAACTGTGATTTTGCAATAATTGATTATTCTCATTTGTGAGATTTCTTATTTGATCAACTGAATACGTATAAAGATTATCTAATCTACTATCTTTGGTCCATCCAAGAATCTCTTTCAGTCACGAGCTTCATCAGCTATGGTTTGATTTAAGTTTTTCGATGAAACGATTTCGATTGGAGACTAATATATAAACCAAGAATTTAAAGGGAGGATTAAGTACGAAGAATATGGAAATAGAATAAAAAGATAAAAGGACAGAGGAAAAAAGAAGCTTACTTTTTAGCTCATCAATCTTTCTAGCGAGATTCTCGCGATCCAGTACAGAGTTATTGAGCTTGTGGTTTAGAGTTTCACATTCAGAAGTCTTATCTTGAAGACTTTTTCTAAAAGCAACATTTTCATTCTCTAGAGAAGCTCGTGAAACAGAATTGTCTGAGCCAAAATATTTGAGCAGAGTTTCGAAAACTCCGCTTTGGAGAGAATCAGTAGAAGAATCTCTAGCATTATTTAGAATGTTAGATAAAATTTTGAAAGCAACATCAATTCCTGCGATGGTCTCATTTGATGAAGGAAGGGATGTAGAAGGTGAAATAGAAGAAGTGAGGACAAGTTGATGATTTGAGTCATTAGCAATGGTTGTATCATCATAAGGAGGAGTTTTCGGGAAAGTAACATTTGGAGGAAGTAAAGGGCTAGAGGGAGTTTCAGTTATGATGGGTTCTGCAATTTGAATTGGTGAAGGACCAGTAGAGGCAGAGGTAGTGAAAGCGAGCTTCTCGCCAGATGAATGAGGAAGATCAGATTGCACAGGTGTAGGTGAAGCTTTCGCAGATATTAAGGGAGGAATGACGAAATTTCTTCCAAAGGTCTTATTTAATTGGCGAGATCTTTTAGGAGGGTTAGCATTACCCTCGTCATTCTGCAAACAATAATCTAGATAAGAAACAGAGGCAACAATATTGTTATTAAGAAATAGAATGTGTTTCTTACTACCTTATTGCTCGCAGAACTTTCTTTCCTTTTTCCAGTTGGTTTCTTAGGATTAGATTTGGTTCTCCTGAAGAGAAGATATAATATGAGAATTATAAAGAATCAAATAAGGGAATATCGAAAAACACAAATAAAAATTGATCTAAAAAAAATAATAATAATAATAATAATATTTATCATGATCAAGAATATACCTTGGTGATTCCATTAAAACACTAGCAGGAGAGTACGAAGAAGAAAAGTTGCAGACAGAAAACGAAGAAGCTAAGAAGAGAAGAAAGAAAGATAGGAGAAGAAAACCAATTATGAAACTTGACTCTCCCTTTTATAGGCAAAGAGGGAAGCCAGCTGAGCGAGACGTGTCAATACAAAAAGATAGGTTTGCAACACGTGTAAACCAGGGAAGCTGAATTAACAAAACCTTGTCGAGGAAAATAAGTTCAGACATTGCTGTGATAGTTAAGAAGAATTTAAAGTTCTCATGATCTTCTCATCTTCGCAGAGAAAACATGAGAAGAGGCAAGATGTAGTACCAGAATATCGCCACAACGATATTCTCGTGATAAGAACAACACTTTTACGAGAAGGTCAAATATTTCTATAAGTATAAATGACATTGTTCACGAGAGTGTCGTGAGGATTCTTCAGCGACATTTGGCGAGCGTCACAGGGAAGCATCATAATAGCTGACGACTGAAGAGACATGTTATGAGAGTGTTGTTTTACGAGGAATACAAAAGATTGGCGAACATTAACATTGCAAATACCACGATGAGATCGCTAAATAGATCCGAAAGAAGGGGAAAACTTAGCTGTCACCCACTATGTAATTTCCTATATAAAGGGTTCAAGTAAGTCTAGAAAAGGATGATGTATTTTTTAGAGTTGAGAATATTTTGAGGAGAGAGAAACTCCAGAAATAAAGTTGTACTTCTGAGTTTGAATATTTTCTGTAAACATTTCTGAGATCTAAATAATAAAGTGTCGTTAATTCTTTAATCTTCAATTAGTTTTCTCCTAAATTTATATAGAATCTTAATAGGGGTGTAGTGTGGGAAATCCTGCTACTACATTTGCCTTTTTGAATAAGTTTTTCCCTAGGCACAAAACATCGTCTATTAGGACGCACATCTGCAAGTTTTCTCAATAGGAGGGAGAATCTTTATATAGGTATTTGGAAAGGTTCAATGATTTGTTAACACAATGTCCTCATCATGGTTTAGAAAAGGTTATTCTAGTTCAGATCCTTTATGAGGGTTTAGATTACTCCACAACAACCATGGTAGAATCTCTGTGTACAGGTAGGTTTGAAAACCAAACAGTTGATGTGGCGATGACATTTTTTAATAACATCGCCGAGTAGGGAACCACAAAAAATAATTTTTCTAAGCAGAGGAAACGTTAATAGGGTAGAAGGAAGCTTTGAATCAGATACCAAAACTGCTGCTATAGCAAAAAGTTTAGAAGCTTTAGAAGTGGGTCACACTAGTGGTAGAGTGGAGCCTTTTTGGGAAGGCTAGAATAATGAAGAGCAAGCCAGTGCTCTTTATAATAACGCTAGATTCAATAACCTTCAAAATTTTGACCCATTTTTGGAAACCTATAATCCTGGTTGGAGAAACCATCTGAACCTTTCATGGTCTAAGGGCCAGAGTCAAGGTTAGTTTAGTAATTATAATCCTTCCCCGGGTTTTGGTTCAAATAAGAACTCTTCAGGTCAAGATCAGTTTCAGAACCCTTCAGGGAATAAAATCACTAGTTTAGAGGAATCTTTTAGTATATTAAGAAAGAACCAGGATATGTTAGCACAGAGCCATGAAATGTTAGTAAAGATACAAATAAGTTTTCAAGAGGAAACCAAGCATAATTTTCAAAATAATTCCAAGACTCTTGCTAAATTAGAACTTCAAGTAGGTCAAATAGCTAAGACCTCAAGTGAGAGAGATAACGGAAGGTTCCCTAGTCAAACACAACCTAACCCTAGAGGAGTTCATGAAGTAGGTACAAAACCATCACATCAATTGAATGTTATTAGAACCCTTAGGAGTGGTGGAGTTGTGGACAATAAGGTAATCATGCCCGATAGTGAGCATACTATAGTTCACCCCTTAAGACCATCCATAGCTAAGGAGATTGATAAAATCTCGGATGATTCCAATTCGGTTCCTGAGAGGCCCTATTTTATGCCTAGAGCCCCATTTCCATAGATATTAGTACCAACGAAGAACGAATCCAACTTTAATGACATAATTGAGGTTTTTAAGAAAGTTCCGTTACTGAAAGCAACTAGGAAACTACCGAATTATGCCAATTTCCTGAAGGATGTGTGTATGCGAAAGCGAAATCTTAGTTTCCCCAAAAAGCCTTTTTAGATAGTCATGTAAGTTCAATCATTCATAACACCACAACTCCTAAGTATAAATACCCAGGTGCCCCTACCATTGCTTGCACGATAAGAAAACATTGGGTAGAAAAAGTTTTACTGGACTTAGGAGCTAGTGTGAACTTACTTCCGTACCATGTGTACTTACAACTATGACTTAGTGAATTGAAACCTAACAAGATAACACTCTAGTTAGCTGTCAGGTTTGTTAAAATTCCTCGAGGTGTTATAGAGGATGTTCTAATTGAGGTCGACAAGTTTATTTATCATGTGGATTTCGTGATCTTAGATACCCAACTTGTCCTTGACCTAGAGAACCAAATACCTGTGATTCTAGGTCACCCATTTTTAGCAACATCTAATGCGATCATTAACTGTCAAAATGGTATCACGATTCTATCCTTTGGTAATATGACTATTGAACAGAATATTTTTAGTGTCAGTAAACTACCTTCTAAGCTAGATGACACGTGTATTGAAGAAGTGAACATGACAGGAACCTTAGTTCAGGAGACATTACCAAACATCGTATCAGAAGATTCATTAGAAAGTTGTCTGTCTCATTTTAGCCAGGATTTTGATGATGATAACAACATTGAACAAGTAAATGCTCTGTTGGATTTTATTCCTATGTTAGATACCGATCGATGGAAAGCTAGGATTGAACCACTACTAGCTTTCGAGTCTACCTTAATCCCTTGTTTAGAAGGTCCTTATAAGTCAGACCCTAATTATGTATTTTTAGGACCACCTGAGACTTTGCTTGCGATTATAGTTTCCGATTTGGATAGTGATCAGGAGAGTAAGCCAGAGATCATGCTTCAATAAATAAGGAAACTTTAGGGTTGACCATAGAAGATGTGAAACATATAAGTCCTACAGTTTGTATGCCTCAACTGCATTTTGAGGATAAACCACCTGATTATTATAACTTATAGAAAGCAATTGACCTTTTTTAGGAACTTGATGGTCTAGATATTGGGAATATTGTGACTAGTCTATCTAGAAACACCCAAAATTCTAATTTCAGGGGAAGAGAACTGGAAAAATCTCTTGAGTATTTTAAAGACTCTGAGGATCCATAAATTCAAGCAATAGTTAAAGGTCTTACGGAGAGTAGTGATTACCCTAAGTTTGGGGGTTGTGATTGTCAAGTATCCGCATTAAAAGTCCATAACTTGGGACTCGATCCTAGTTTTCCTGAGGTATTACTTGAGTTTACTCCGACTCCACAACCTGATCCTCCTGATACTATCCAGGAGGAAATTCAGGAATTAGAAACCCATAGTTCGGAAGAATTTGTTTGTCAAGATACTCATATGAAGCCCAAGTGGGTGCCGCAGAAAAACCTAGTTGTCTTGCAAGAAGTTTTAGATCAGGTTGTGTTATGTCTGTTTATTTTTCTAATCCGGTGCAGTTGTCTCATAATTGTGGCAGTTTTATTTGGTTTTGTTGACCCACAGTTATTTCGACTATTGATATATGATTTGAAAGGTAATTAGCTATTTTGTGGTATATGACGTATGGCTGAAGACTTTAAACTTAGCACTTCTTGGGAGGTAACCCATGCTCATGCAATATGGTAATATCTTTCCTTAACTCTTTTGCTTCAAATGGTAACAGTTTCTCCTTGTTCATGCTTTTAATTTTATCTTTAGAACATTGAGGACAATGTTAAATTTAAGTATAAACTTTTTAGTTGCATTATTAAACTCCAAAGCCTAGAAATTTATGCCTATTAAGGATAACACTAACCAATCTAAGTGGATGGAAGCATCTTGGTTGTAGGAGTTGAGGAACTCAACAATAGAGTCTATTCAAAGCACAAAGTTCAGGTGTTAGAAATAACATGGTAGTTGTCACCGTATCTCAGAGTCGTCACCATATCACTTTTTATTTTTATTTTAGCAAACTTATTTGTTTCTCTAAGTGATTTGGTGGGGCCCACACATCGAATTTTTACCACCTCTGGGATGAAGTAGAGTGATTGAGTTACTAAAAATAAAATAAAAAGACCAGACCAATCAGACCAAACGGAATAATTCTCAAAAAAAATAAAAAAAATAAAAAACACTTGGATAGAAATATGTGTGTGTTCTCCTTGTCTACGTCGCCTAAACAAGCATGGAACGCATGATCCACGGGAATTACTAGGGGTGCACATCGTCCAGTCGGCTCGGTTTTTGGTCAAAATCGTCTACCGAGCAGACCACGGGTCGGTTTTCACATCTGAAATCGTAGCCGAGCCGATCATCTTCGGTTCGGTTTTCAAATTGGCCGAGTCGGCTCGGTTTGGTACTAGTTTTTGTATCAGTTTTTACAGATTCAAATCTGTAAATATTTTTCTTCTCTATCGGTGATCCATTAGTTGAGAAATGTTCAAATAAAATATTGTTATGATGATGTTGGTCATTCCCAGATGCCCTATGTAAAATAAGCTTGCAATTAAAGAGGACGAAATGAAGTTTTTTAAGATCCATAATTAGGGGTTTCAGATACAAAAAGTAATCAATCAAAAAAAAATTGGGTTAAACAAAATCCTAACATTATTTATAAGATCTGATCTTTAAACAATGATTTCAGTAGAGAAGAACATAACTTTAATCTCTTTAAATTTTTTATCTGAAAATAAATCACATCACATCACATACACATGAATTAATTAAGAACAAATAGAATAAAAAGCAAAAGAAGGTGGCGGTGGCCGTCTTATCGTTGCATGTGGAGATGGAGGTGGTGGGTGGCTAGCTATAATTGTTGGCAAGACAAACGAAAAATCTTGTTGCTGATAGAGAGAAATCTTACTTGTTGATGTTGTGGTCGTGGTGAACTGGTGATGGAGGTTGGTGGTTAGTTTGAGTGTTGGTCGTGGTGGGATATGAGACGGTGAGTGAGAGCACTAAGATGAGAAGAGGTAGAGCCGTAGAGAGTGGAATAAAAGATGAACAAAAAATGAAATGAAGTGATAAATTTTTAGGGTTTTGTTTAACTTAGACTTATATAAGATAAGACGAATGGCTAGGATTAACTAGATCTATGGTTCATAAAAGTCGATTTTTTTCAGCTCAGTTCGACCGGATTTTCCAATGATACCATGTACCGAGCCGACAATCCAACGGTTATGATTTCTAATACCGTTGCTGGCCGTTGGATGTTCGGTATGATTCGGTTTGGCACCGGTTTCGGCACGGTTGCTCATCCCGGCCGGTTTCTTGTGCAGGCCTAGGAATAACCATATAATCTACTAACAAGAAGCATGCACTTGGATCCGCAAGATCTAATCATGTTGTTAAATTTTTTTGTTAATGTTCAGTGAATAAATCGACCGCTAGTTCCCTTGTATATGCCAGACGAGTTGATCTAGAATTAGGATTATCGACTACTGGTTCCCTTGTATATGCCAGTTCTGTTGATATTAGTCATACCAGTATCTCAGTCCATTAGGATAAGTTCGTCTTGGCAGTGGCCTTTAGACATATATGGGAAACACTTTTGATCTTAGTCATTGCAACCATCTATTATCTCCATATCCATCTTCTTAATCTTTCACATGTGATTGTGGTTTGTTGACTCCAGATATTGATGTCCATTGTGTGAATATCTGAGTAGAGCTTTGTCACTCTAATCAGGGTACTTCCTCATGTATTCAATGAGAGTATGCCAACCAAGGAGTTTCTTTAGTGTTATTCCAAGGTTCTGCGTAGATAACTAGGGTTTGGAGTAAAGGTTTTGTGGGTACACCTCTTGTAAACCCTCCCAGTTCTGCGTAGATAACTAGGGTTTGGAGTAAAAGTTTTGTGGGTACACCTCTTGTAAACCCTCCCGAGACTATAACTCGGCCACTAGGGCCACCTAGGGGTTTAAAGGCTTGTTGCACATGTTAAGTGCAATCGCGATGCCTGCGATAGTGAGTTAGGATTTTATTTTTTATATTTGATTTTCTCGAGGACTAGCAAATAATAAGTTTGAGGGTATTTGATAGACGCATTTATGTGTCTATTTTGATCTCAATTATATGTATTGATAGTGATCGATTTTTTATTTATTGCGGTTTTTTATGTCTGTGTAGGTGTTTTGGAGAAATAAAATTTTGCGGAAAAATTGGCTCGGAAAGTGGTATTTGGGCTCGCGGGAGAAAATTACTACAGGCACACAGAGGACTTGTTAAAGGCACCCTGGAAGTACGTTGGAAACACCCCATAGAAATGATATTGGCACTCGAAATTTTACTAAAGGCACCGCCATAATGGATAAGGGGCACCTCATTTGCTAAGAGGTAACCTAACTGTTATTTGCACCTCATCAGTGGTTAGGGGGCGCCCATCTCCTTCCTCGTTTCAAAAGCAAAAAAAGGCGAGAATTATTTGGATGTTTTAACTGCGAAGCTTTCTGGATTTAGTTTGCACGAGATATAATATGGATTTTGGTTGGGAATGATTTGATACAACCCTTGTGCACCAAAACAGGGTTGTTAGAAGTTTCAAACTCGATAAAAAGGAAATTTCGACCAAACATGGAGATGAAGCTATTCACGAAATAATGGTGGTATATTTGGAAAGGTTGAAGAGTTTATGGAGAGTTAAAACACCGAATAACTCTCTTACCATAACAACAAGGTTACGTATGTGTTTGGGAACCAAAAACAGGAATTAAATCTTCATATATTTGTTAGTTTGCGAAAAAAGTGGAAGTGAATTATCTCGGGTATAGATTTGGTTTGTATTTGGAAATTATGTAGTTATATCTTCTCTGCTGGATTTTATACGATCTTAGAGAGAGTTTAGAGACGTTGGATGAACTCAGATAGCCGCAGAAATAAGAGAAAGAAAAAAATGAGGGGAAATCCGTGAATTTCTGTGGAAGAATAATCAAGATTTTTACGGGATTAAGCTGACATGTTGCCTATATAAAGGTTGGTTCGAGTCACAAAGACGAGTATCAAGAGTTTGGAAGAAGTTAGGGGAAGTTTAGACACAACAAGAGCCGATAAATCGAAGTTGCAGGAAACCGGATTCTGCTGTTGTTGTTGAAGAACACGAAGAACATTAGACCCATTAAGACAGTTTTTTATTCTACAACACTCCACTTCTATCGTTTCCTGAAAAAATTCTTTATTAGAACAGTTCTCTGTAACAGTCAGTTTGTAACGCCAACAAAACATTGCAAAATGTCTGCTTTATTAGTTTTCTCTTGTTTTTCACCCTTTTGAGCTATGAACACCTATTTTGAGCACATGAATAATATGAGGAGCTAAACTCCTTAGCTGAGGCGACGGAGGAAGCCATTGTTCCATGTAAAGTGGTATATTTTTATTTTAATTAATTTTTGTAATTTCTTTTATGATTTATTTTCACTGAACTAATATTGGAAAATTGATTTTTATTGAATGATTGTGATTCATTTTGATGGAGCATGCTTAATTTAAGATTTTTGATGTTTCATGCTTGATGTTTACAATTGTTACTTCGAAAATCTACTAGAGGCAATAAATTAGAATCACTTCAAACGCAAAGAATTGCATGAATATTGATTAGATTGAATCACTTAATTGGTCAATGGTGGAATCCTGAGTCTCGGTGCTTTTTTATAGTCTTGATAACAATTATATCCTAAGTTTTCTATTTTTAATTTAAGTCTAAAACGAATCTTCACAAGTCTGAGTGAATGATACTTTTCTTACCACTTTACAACAACAATTAAAATCACATCACTACCGAATATGAAAAAAAAAAAATTGATTTTCCAAAATATCTACATTCGGTAGTCATGTAGAGTATATTTACTACCGATTATAATAATGGCCCCAAAAACGAATTCCTCCAAAATTATAAAACTCAGTATTCTTATCTTTTACAACCGGTAGTATTGTAAATTTATCAAACTACCGAATATATCATTGGCCCCAAAATAAAATTTTCACAAACTTGTAAAAATTGTATTTCTTCATATTTGAAAATCAGAAGTCTATTAATTCTATTATCTTCCGATTAATTATATTTGTGTGTTATACTATATATGTTTCTTCCGATTATTTCTTTTTTTGTACTCAGTAGACTGTCTAAATTTTTATATTGAAATCGGTTGTTTGGGGCACACAATATTCTATCGATTATGGAACAATCGGTAGTAAAACTTACTACATGGCTTCCGATTATTATAGTAAAACTTGTTGCTTCCTTTTGCAGGCCATTGTAGCGTTTGTTGATGATTTCTATTTGAGGTCTGATACTTCCCTACACTATGAAAATGATTTGGTATACTCATTACTACTTTTTTCTTTTTCAAAGTATGTATGTTAAATGCTTATGCTTATGATATTTGTTTTGTTATATGCGAGTTTAGTAATTTGCAAGTGAGTCGGAGGAAAAGGAATGGCTTATGAACAAGGCAAAAGAGAAGATGTGCGTGGTAGTTCAAAATAAAATTATGTGGGTGAAACTCTATTTGAAATGATTTGTGAGCGAGGTGGGAAGTTAACGAGTCACGAGGGAAAGAATAGTAAGTACGTAAGGAAGACGGAGAGGAAATACCGAAGCAATACAAAGAAGATAGGATGCCATTTAAGGTTGTCTTCTATAAGCTCGATGGTAAGGAAGGTATAAAGTGGAAAATGTTTAAAGTTGATAACGGTTGTCACAACCACAATGATCCGGATACTCTAATTGGACATGTAATGGTTCCCAAGCTAAAAAAAAAATGAAATGGAGACGGTGATGTCTATGCGGATCCAAAAAGTGAGTGTGATCTTAAGTAAAATAAAAGCGGATTAAATCTGTCCATCGCCTTAAGGATTCTGAATATAAAGTATCTCAAAAATCATATTCTAGAAAAAACTGAAATTCTTCAAATCTTGGATTTGTCATAATCGGAAGATATATTAGTTAACATGACCTCCGAATATAGAGTGGCTCAAAAATCTAAACCTTTCAAAATCCTTAGGTTTTCGCATTTTGGAACGACCATAAGCCTTGGAATTTCGAAATGCGTAACTAACATATTTGGTAGTAATCTCAGTTTTATGCCTTCCGAATATAGAGTGGATCAAAAATCAGATTTTAGAAAAAACTGAAATTCTTCAAATCTTGAACTTGTCATAATCGGAAGATATATTAGTTAACATGACCTCCGTATATAGAGTGGCTCAAAAATATAAACTTTCCAAAATCCTTAGGTTTTTGCATTTTGGAACGACCATAAGCCTAGGAATTTCGAAATGCGTAATTAACATATTCGGTAGTAATCTCAGTTTTATGCCTTCCGAATATAGAGTGGCTCAAAAATCAGATCTTAGAAGAAAAAAAACTGAAATTCTTCAAATCTTGGACTTGTCATAATCGGAAGATATATTAGTTAACAAGACCTCCGATTGTAACCAGGGAATGACAAAGCTTTATAATTTCCTATATTCAGAAGATATGTATATTAACTAATCTCCCGATTGTGCAACAAACTCCAACAGTTTCATGATGTTATATTTGAGTCCCTTGCAAATCATTGTCAATGTTTACAAACCATTCATAATCCATAAAACTAACCATTCGCAAACCATAAAAGTAATCTGATCCAAACCTAATCAAACACAAACTATAAAACTCATAAGACTAACATAACCATCAAACTATGAAACTCATTGTCACTTATTTCGTCTTCTTCACTTTACGACTGTGACTGCCTCCAAGACCTGCACGACTACGAGTTTGAGCACTTTCAGCTTGATCACCTTCAGCTGGAGCACCTTCAGCGCCCGATGAAGCTCAAGTTCTTTTACCTATCTTTGATGTTACTGAAAATGCGGGGGTCTAACAACCTCACCCAATATTTCGATTAGCAATTTGTATGGACAACTCCGAGTTGTTTTCTAGAGAATCAACTAGACTCAATCAATATAAAATACACAAGGAGTTATTATCTCAATCTCTCGATTTGATTTACTCAAGCAAATATGATTCGCGAGTCCAATTAAAGAGAGATAACTTGGATGGTACCAAAGACCAACGTCCAAGTGTCAATCGATTTAAATCAACAACCAATAAGTTGGATATTCTAATCGATTGAAAAACGCACAACCTGTATTATTTCAATTATATAAAAATATAATGCGGAACAGAAATAACACAAACACCAGAATTTTGTTAATGAGGAAACCGCAAATGCAGGAAAAACACCGAGACCTAGTCCAGATTAAACATACAATGTATTAAGCCGCTACAGACACTAGCCTACTCCAAATTAACTTCGATCTGGACTGTAGTTGAACCCCAACCAATCTCACACTGATCCAAGGTACAGTTATGCTCCTACGCCTCTGATCCCAGCAGGATACTGCGCACTTGATTCCCTTAGCTGATCTCACCCACAACCAAGAGTTGCTACGACCCAAAGTCGAAGACTTTAGCAAACAAATATGTCTCACACAGAAAAGTCTACAGGTAATAGATAAATTCATCTCCCACGAATAAACCTATGAGTTTTGTTCCGTCTTTTGATAAATCAAGGTGAACATGAACCAATCGATAAAACCAGACTTATATTCCTGAAGAACAGCTCAGTTTCATCAATCACCTCACAATAAACTTAATCGACGCAGCGAAGAAGATTATTGAGGAATCACAAACAATGAGACGAAGATATTTGTGACTACTTTTATCTTGCCTATCGGAGATAGAAATCTCAAGAAAATTATTACAATTGCACTCGTATGATAGAAACAGCAAGACCAGATCACACAAATACAAGAAAAGTAGTATCGGTCTGGCTTCACAATCCCAATGAAGTCTTTAAGTCGTTAACCCGAGTTTAGAGAGAAAACTCAAGGGTTAATGGAGATCGACTCTAGCTTAGAGAAAACTAGTATCACACAAGAAAGGTGTGTGGGGATTAGTTTTTCCAATGGATAGAGTTCTCCTTATATAGTATTTCAAATCAGGGTGTGCAATCAATGTTAGCTTAGTAACAAAGCATTCAATATTCACCGTTAGATGAAAAACTGATTAGATACAAGATAATATCTCTCAACCGTTAGATTGAAAACTTAGCTTGCCATACACACATGTACTTGACGTTTTTGGGTTTGTGTAACCATACACAAACGTGTACAATGGTTGGTTCAATATTAGTCAACCAAATGGTTAGCCAAATGATAACTTTCATATCAACCATATTCTTCTTCACCATAACTAGTCCAAATGACTCAAATGAACTAGTTAGAGAGTTGTTCAGTTGTTATGAGATCTCAAGTACTACAAGAGACACAATTGAATCAAAAACGATGTGATTCACTCGAATCATTAATCATGAACTATAAAGCCACGGTTTGAAAAAGCATTCCTTAGTAATTTAAGATAAGTTCACGAACAACGTTTTCAGACATAACCTCTTGAGTTCGCAGACTCAAGGTAACCGGTTGAAGTTAATAAACTCCAGCAGAATTTCTCGGGATGAGAACTTCCGTCAGTTCGCGGACTGCACCTGAGCTTAAACTTTAGTAGATATTCTTGGGTTCGAGAACTTACGCTAGTTCGCGGACTGAGTTGCTGGTCACGTTCCGGTTCCACTTGATCAACAAAGTTCACAAACTTCGGTTCAAGTGTTAAGGACTTATACATATATGTGTTGCACAACTATGTTTATATCCCCCAATGGTTATATAGTCTAAGCTCTCATTTCAATCATTGAAACATTCTCAGAGGGCGTTATATAGTTGTTATTCACAAATTATTTTTCATCAGAGCAATTTCCAAAATGATTGAAACATAACATGACTTTCGTCACTAGGCAAAGATGAACTTGGCTAAAGCGAAAGCTTTACCAACACCCATTTCGAGAAATAGATAAGCGAGATATACTCAGCTCGAAATTTCACATGTGCATATTTTTAGTCTATATAGTAAAACGACTTTTGTCTCAAGATAGGAGATAGAGTAGATAGACTTTTGAGTGATAGATAAGTTCAAGTCTCCACATAGCTTTTAGTCGATAAAGATCCACTGGTTCCTTGAGTAGTCCTTCGTCTTGTATGATGATCGCCATGGAGTTCTTGAGCTCAACTAAACTTTCTATCCTAGTCCGAGACTTTAGCTATAGTAGACTAGAAATCAAGACTATATAGTTTTGATCACTAAGATTGACAAACATGCTTGAGATAGCAACGCATACGAGTTTGACCGAGCAGTGCTCTAACAATTACTTTCTTGGGAGGATGCTTTTTCGTGCCTTTCTCCCCAAACTGAGCTTCATAATCTTCATTATTCGTATTATCAACTAGGTCTCTAGCCTCTTTTATCCTCTAAAATGGCACGGGCTCTCCACTCCCCATGCATGCAGTTAACATGTTGGAAACACACTTGAACCTATTCACATGTTTTTATACATGACATAACATCAAACGGTTATTACCTAAGATTTATAGCCATAATATAAAATGAAAATAACATAACAATACGCACCAGTTTATCATAACCACTTGGATTGTCTTTGATTATATAATTATAAGTGACGTCGCCGAAGTAGTCTTTGATTTGACTTCACGGATAACTAAAGGATTGGATACCTTCCTATACCATCTCATATAGCCTGAAGCATTTTCATCACCTCGGGTGACAGGTCTACTAGGGTTGATAACGAAACTTGTCCTCTTATCCCAGTTATCAATAACGGTAGGTGGGCCTGAGTGAACTATCGTGAGATTTTCACCACTAGAAACTCCAAATCCAATTTGTAAAAATCCCCGAAGTGATCTATTGGTTGATGTTGTGCATACCTGTGTTGTATCATCACCCTTATGGGGTTGTACATCACATATCATGTGGGGTGCCACAACAGTCAAAAATAAAGGGAAAAGTCTGACCGAGCATTTATATGTCCACTAGCTCGGTCTTCCTTGTATGGATCAAAGTATACTTCTGAGGCATTCATTTGGTCCAAAATCTCCCTCATGCGAATCAACTGCTGCTCTTTTGACCTAGAACGGTTGTTTTATAAGATATACTTTATTCCTATATGAGTACCTTTGCATCACTCCGGGTTCCTTCTGGATAACTTCAGGATAGGGAAGTGGTCATAGATCCATGCATATATAGATAAGAAACCAAGTATTAGGAAATGGATTCTCTACATTCAGAAGTAACGGTATACAAAATGTAACCGAATATAGACAATCGAAAGTTTGTGCTATCTGAATATACTACATTCGAATTATAAACAGATATGATTTCTACAGAATATGCATTTGGAGTTCAGTAAACTCTAGTTTTGAGCCTATGTAATCGGCAGTAAGGGTTCAACATTAAGTTCTGATTCTTAACAATCGAAAGAAAATAGCAGTATTGTATTTCCGAATAAACTACATACAGAAGATAAACATATGTAATTCCTACCGAATATGCATCATTTGGAGTTCAGTAAACTGTAAATTTTGAGCCTATATAATCGGTAGTAAGTATTCAACACTAAGTTTCGATTCTTAACAATCGAAAGAAAAAGGAAGTATTGCTTCCCGAATATACTACATTTAGAACATAATCAAATGTAAATCCTACCGAATATGCATCATTTGGAGTTCAGAATATGCATCATATGTACTGTCTATTGAATAACTATAGATGGACTAATATAGTTAACAAAAACTTACAATAGAGCCACGTTCCCGGCAACTTGGCTAGTTCCTCGCCTCGACGCCTTTCTCAACTCTTCCATCAAGAATGCATGGCATGCCATACCCTAAGAGTAGTCACCGACTTCATGGAGAGGATACAGAAGTTGTATAAGGTTAGCGTCGATCCGGTTGCTAGTAGGATTTGGTAAAATGACACATCCCAATACACAAAGGAGACATGCGGTGGTCGTGTGGTTCACTTGCTCATCAGTTAACATTCCTTTTTGTTCTTTATCCAAGGTGCCTCAGAACTTATTCATAAAAATGATAATGTTGATCTGTCTAGTTCTGTAACTTGCATGCCTCATGAAATCTTCTCTTGATGTATCTTCATCCCAACTGATAGGTGTGATAAACACCTAATTTTATATTTAGTATTTATGCTTTCTTTATGAGTTTTCGTGTGAATTATGTATCTTATGTTTACTTTTGAGTTTATTAGGTGCTTTGGAGTCATTTGGAGCGAAAGAAGAAGAATCCGTGTATTTTGAGCAAAAAGGGCAGAATTGTCATTTCAGGGGCAAATATTATTGGGATCTTAGTCAAGGTTAAGGGGCGACTCTCTTCTATAGGAGTACTAAATACAGTCAAGTCGAGGTTAAGGGGAGGCCAATTGGGTATCCCTTATTAAGGTGACCCGGTGTTGAATATAACCCCAATACTTAACCCTACTAAATTCGAGAGTTGTTCAATCACTCTCTCATTTATCATTCACCGGAAAATTGAGAAAAGAGAACGAACGGGAAAGATGAAAGAAATGAACTGCTGCTGGTACTCGAGAGAAGATGATGTTCAATTCAAAATCCATATCGAAAATTAATTGAGGTCTCTCAGAAAAGGGAAGAATTGGTATGTTCAGATTTTGATTTGGTTTGAGATGGGGTCGAATCAAAGAGTTCTGTGAATCAATTAGGATGATGTTGTTGGATTAAGAGATGAAATTGAAGGGGAAAATGAATTGGGTTTGATCTGTGACAGAGATGGTGGAATTAAGACGGGACTTTGCTTTGTTGTTGCTTTTGAAGAACAGAATTAGGGATTTGATCGAGAAATTGATGAGATTCAGATTATGGTTTCTGCTACAGATGAAGAAGGTGTGGATTCTGTGGAGTTACTGAGCATCAGTAATGGTTGCAGTCGAAAGAGGTGATGATTTGTTGTCATTATGGTTGTGCTTGAATGGAAATGGTCAGGCATGGGGATGGTATGAGTGTTGTGGTTACTGCAATGAGTTGAGTGTAGCTGTTGCAGGAGGACTAGTGATGTAGGATCAGAATATTGTCACAACAATATTCTTGCGAAATAAACAACAGTTCTGCGACGCATCAATGATATTCTGCGACACGTCTCAAAGTGACGTAAGGAATGACATATTAGATGAAAACGACAGAAACATGAGTAAAGTGTGACATTTCTGCGACGAACCAATAAAACTTGCGAATGAATAAGGCGGTGCTAACTACGATTTATCGCAAGAACTTAGGTCCGAAATTAAAGGGAATCTTAGCTGTAAATGAGCTGTCATGAGCTGTAATCCACTATGTAAATGCATATATAAAGGAAATGAATAGTTCCAAGGTGGGGATGAATTTTGAAGGGTTAGGAAGGTTTTTAGGAGAGAGAAAATCTTTATCAAGTGTTCTGTGTTCTTGATTTTTGTAAAATTCCTTAAGATCATATTAATGAAAAAGTGTCTTTAATCTTCAAATTATGTCATAAATATTGATAAATTCTTGAATAGGGTGTAGTGTGGGAATTCCTGCAACTACATTTTGGCGCCCAGAAATAGGGAGAATCAATTTGAGAAATTTCAAATTACAGCTTGAAGATTTGAAGAAATTATTAGAATTAAAGAAATGGCTAGAAGAAGAAGAAATACATCAGAACCACCAACAACAGTGAGAAGAAGTAAAAGAATTGCAGGGGAAGGAACAGGTGAATTGGAAGGATCTTTAAGGATCAGATCAGGAAGAAGTAGAGTGAGAAATGGAGCAGAAAAATAAATCCAACCACCGAATCAATAAACACGAGCACAAGATAGAAATGTGGATTATGATAGAGTAAGTGTACATACTTGCAGGTCGGATTCGATAGAAGAAGCGGAAAATCAAGAAGAGGAAAGAAATCAAGAAATGGATGGAGGACTAATTCATGAAGAGCATGAAGTAGTAGATGATTTGAGACAAAGGATACATGAAGAAAGAAGATTAGAGGCAGAAGAACGTGCCAATCTTACAAGGCAAAATCATGAATTAAGAATGGAAAATTTTAGGTTGCAAAATAGAAGATCGAGAAGCAGCATGAGATCAAATTCAAGATCATATAGAGAAGAAACAAGACAAAATCTCCCTATACAAAATATTGGCGAGAATTTGATAAATGATCGTTATATTCCACGCGGTGAAACTTTAGACATTAGACATAATCAGGATGAGGGATAAAATCAAGAAGAGAGAAGGAGAATGTTACGTGATGAAGAGATTCGAAGAAATCGCAGAATAATCGAAGATGATATTGAGAGGCATTATATTGAGCAAGTACATTTAGCAGGAGAAAGAGAGAGATTGCGAGCATAAGTAGAAGAACAAGAAATTCAAACAGTGTTGCGTCAGAATAATCATGATAATCGAGAAAGACAACGTGCGCAAAATCGTAATAATGATAATCTCAATGAGGAATATGAGAGAATTCGCAGAGACATAGAAAGGCAACGAAGAGAAACAGCAAGGGATGAGGAAATTCGCAGAGAAGAGAATGAAAGACAAATTAACTTGCAAGAAGAAGAAAATCGTAGAAGAAGGCAAAACCAAGATGTTGGAGAAGAAGCGTGAAATATCGCAAGACAAGGAAGGCATGAACGCAGACGAAGAGAGGCTGCGTTGAAAAGGCCAATGGAGCAAAATTCTGATAGGAATGAACAAATCTTGCGAGAATTAGCAGAAATGAGAGGAATGATAAATAACAGAAGAGAAGGAGGAAGAAGACAACTTGATGAGGCAATCGAAGAAGCTGCGAAAACTCCATTTACTCAAGAGGTACAATTAGGAGGGATACCTCCAAAATGCAATTTACCGGTGTTGACCAGTATATTTGATGGGACTACGTGTGCTGTCCAACATATCAAAGCTTATATTCGATGTATGCTACAATGGGAGAACCATGATGTCGTTTTGTGCAAATATTTTGCGTCAAGTTTAACTGGCGAAGCACTGAAGTGGTTCGAAAGTCTTCCCAAGAATACAATAACTTCGTTCATGCACTTGAAAACTACTTTCTTAGGAGCATACATTAGCAATAACTTTACGCGACATGGAATTGAAGATGTGTTTGGATTGAAACAGAGAGTTGGTGAGAGTTTAAAGCACTTAACGATAAGATGGAGGACAATGTGTAGTGAAATGGCAGGAAGAGTAGATGAAAAATATCTCATTTTGTCCTTCATAAATGCTATGTTTGCGACGAATCTATTATACATCCAGGTCTTCAGAGTTAAAAACACAATCACCATGACAGAACTGCGAGAATTGCAAGAAGAATATATTGCTTTAGAGGAAAAACAAAATGAGATGGAGTCTTATCCAATTCTCGCAGGCACAAGTTTAGCCGCAGCAAATGGAAGTTTGTTACCAAGGATGATTAATACAGTAGCAAGTACTTCCCAAAATCCGCGAGAGAAAATGGAGACTGATAATCAACATAAGATAGTAGCAATGGGGAGTAGAGATCAGGAGGAATTGGAAAAGGAGAGAAATTTTTATAATCGCAATAACAATAATAAGGTCCCAAGGTTTGATCAACCGCAGGAGACTTATGGTGGACAGAAGCAGAATTATTCAAGCGAGCAAAGAGGTCAGAGGAATATGTGGGAAGACATCAAATTTCCACCTTTAAATACCGGTATAGACAAGATTTGGGAAGCGATTATTTTAATGGAGAATATACCCTCACCCTGGAACATGGGGAAAGAACCACATCCCAACAACCAAAATCAAGAATTTTGTCCTTATCATCATTTTCATGGTCATTCTGTGAATAATTGTAGAAATGTAAAAAGAATTATTTTGCAAATGATTGAACAGGGGAAATTAAATCATTTTTTAGCAAGATATTTACAACCGCAGCAATTGCCGCAAGCACCAGAAATTCGCAGAGTTAATGTTGCAAAAGAAGCCGAAACATTTGTCATTGAGGTAGGAGCTACATCAAAAAATCTATTTTGCAATTCAATTGTACATTCGCAGAAAATGATAGAGGATTTCCATGACAATGTGCTAAGCAGAGTATTTGCAAGGGATATAGAGGGAAGAGAGGTGATGAATATTGCGAAGATTTCTCCGTTAGAAGAATGGCAGAAACAAGTTGTTTTTTTTACTGCAAAAGAGATACCAGAGCCTGGGAAGATGCATGACAACCCATTGGTGGTGAAGTTAGAGATAAATCCAAAATACAGAGAAGAAGAATATGATGGTGACGCAGCAAGTGATTCTTGGGCAATAGATAAAGTTTTAATTGACACTGGTAGCTCGGTAGACATTTTATTTTATCATACTTATCGCACAATGGGTGGAAGAGATGATGAGTTAATCCCTTCAACTTACAAGATCTATGGTTTTAATGGCACTGCAAACAAGCCAAAAGGAGAAATTACTATGGAAATTCCGTTGAACAAGATATCTTCAAAAATCAAATTTTGTGTAGTGGATATAGAATCTCCTTACAATGCCTTAATTGGAAGACCATGGCTCCATGGGATCTTGGGCATAGCATCAACATATCATCAATGCATAAAGTTTCCACATCCTCATGGTATTGGGATAATTAAAGGTGATTGGTTTGAAGGCAAAAAGTGTTATGAAGTTGACATTAATACTTGTGAAGAAAGAAATGCCCGAAATCGTAATTGGCAACATAACAGGAGGCAAAGTCTGAGAGCTGAAAAATTGATGGTGGATAATATAGAGTTGCGGGGAAAGGAAATATTACAAGAATAGTTTGTCCCAAAATAATCAATGGTGATTAATCATGCGAATATGGGAAAAAGTTGAAATCTTCATTCTTCGCAGGAGAACAAACAAGTATAAGGTGTTGCGATAAATCATTTCTCGCAAGAAAATAAAAAAGTATCAAGAAATTGCGAATAATCATTCGTCATAGAAGAAAAGAAGTGCAACAGTATCATGTTGCGAACAATCAAAAAACAAGAACAACAAAAAATGTGCACACAGAATATTAAAATAAAAACTTAGATCAAAAATAAGAATTTTTCTATTAAAAGAAAAAGATGATGATTTCGAATCATATAAGAATTTTTAATGCAAATGCATAAGACGGGCTAAAATCGCCTAAAAATATATAAGAATGGGACGAACTTTTATGGCGTACACCTTAGTTCGCGGATTCTATTCCGTAAGAGGCAATATCCTTAAAGTGCGTCATAAGGGGGGTATCTCTTTGCATGGCTATGGGAAAGGATATACCGCTGCTGGAACCTAGTCATGGAGATTTGGGATTATAGAAAATCCATCCGGGAGAGATAACTTGGATTCCCAACTATATAAGGTTATACCCTGGTTGGGCGCCCGAGAGTTTCTCCTAAGGAATGCAAAGTATGATCAAGGCGCCGAGGTACACGGTTGAGATGTGGGTGCCCGGGATGGATGAACCTACCCTGGCCATCCACAGCAAGTCTTGGCTTACGATGTGTTCGGCCCAAAGAAAACCCCACTTAGGGTGCAGTCTTGTAACTATAAGCCATATAAGGAATAAAGGACAAGGCTGCGAAAACAACTGGTTTTTGGCAGAACCGGATGGGAAAGTGCTAGTCTTGTATGGCCGATGTATAATCCTTGAAGGGGAAACCGGGAGGAGAGATAAGGGCGATACCCTCCATTAGGGAGCTGTGTATCAAAAAATATGGCAATGTCATGGGACTTTATAATCGCAAGAATATTTAGGCCCGTCATATTGTCGCGTGACACAGACATCAATGTCATGGGACTTTATATTCGCAAGAATATTTAGGCCCGTCATATTGCCGCGTGACTGGCCAAAAAGCCTAAAGAGAAATGTTAAGATGAGATCAATGGGTTTTTTGCGATAAGATCAAAAGATGAGATAAATGAAATCAATAATAAGAGGATATAAATCGCAAAGACGTCCTGCGATTTCATCGAAAAGACGACAATGTCATAAGTCTTAAAAAGCAAAGAGAGATTAATCTCACAAGAAGGCTTAGATTTATCATATTGCCGCATAGATTAAAATTAAATGATAAGGCAAGATCAATGGATATTATTACATGTAAAAATAAGAATGTCCTGCGATCTTGTCGCATAAAAGTGGCATAATAAGACCTTTAACTAGGAAGGAGAAATAAGACCACAAGAGAGATTATATCTGCGAAGCATATAACAGATTTTTTGTAGAAATATTTGCAATAATTCATTTATCATATTGCAGATTAATAACAAGAGGCAAGTATGGGAATGATGCATGGAATGGAAAATATTATTATTCATCATTATATGATAAATTCATGTAAATAACAAACAGATAGAAGCAAAAAAAAATTTATATATTGAAAGACATCTGAAGTTGCAGATAATTCGCAGAATATTACATTTTGTCATAGATAATTATTGCAAGAAAGAATGGGAGGAATACAGGAGAAGATCAAAAATAAAAATAAAACTATTGAGATTTATCTCCATCATTACTTTCATCTTCATCTTCATCATTAGTTCGTTCCTCATCTTCGCTCTCACTTTAGTCTGCATCAGCCTCACTGTCAGAAATAACTGGTACTTCAGAACTGGCTGGGATATTATCCATAAGACAAGGATATAGTCTAAGAGGAAGATCATTATCTTTGCAAACTTTCTCAATAGCATTATTGCGAATGGTGAGAAGGTTATTACGCAAGTTTGAGTTGGATATCTTTATTTTTCTCTCGCAGTCTTGAGATTTTTTCGTTACGGGAAGCAAGAGTTTTCGCAAGACCACTTTTTTCTTCCTCGAGCTCTGCTACCCTTTTGGAATATCTTCCTTCAGATTCTGCGATGATACAACAATAAATTAGAAACTAGTTGGGAATCTACAAGAAATTCCAAGATATTAGAGGAATAATAAATAACCTTCTCTTTCATGGATCATTTCTTGTATCAATGTTGCTTGCTCGGTATGAATACTGACATCTATCGCTAAGTTTTTCCCAACATTATCGAGAATTGTCGCAGCCCATGAGAATTCATCATCATTTTGAATGAGAAGATGGGAACGAATTTGTTTTTCTCTCTTAAGAAGTTTAATATTTTCATCCTTAAGTCTATCTCTCTCAAGTTCAGTATCAATAAGGGTATTGCAAAATTTTGATAGAGCTTCAGCGCCTTGAAGAGTAATGCATTATTTATCCTTCTCAAGTTCACTCTTCTTAGCTTTTAAGACTTTGATTTTTTCTCTAAATTCATCTCTGCAAGTCTTTAAACTATTGGACATACTCAAGGTAGATCTATAGTCCATTCTCATAAGGGAAACATGATGTTTAAGCTCATCAAGGGATAAAGTATTAATTTTTTTCGTCTGAATAATTATTTAAAGCGTCATTAAGACGCTGAAGAAGAGTGGTTTCATCAAAAGAATTGAGAATAAGAGCTTCATCAGTAAGATTATAGGTATCTGCAAAATGGTTGCTCAAATAAGCTAAAATAGCGAGAATAAAGAAAAGTAAAAAAAAAAAAATTAAAGAGAAAAAAGATTTATACCAATAACTTGTTTGCAGAACTTCTCCTTGTCAACTAATTTCTGTTGAAGAACTTCAATTTCTACTTCAAGCGATTTGTTTTTATTAAAGAGCTCAGTATTTCCATATACTTCCAATTGTTTACATTTTTCGCGAAGAAGGGATATTTCAGCTTCATATTGTTTATTTTTCTCACGAAGTTTCGTAGATTCAGATTGTGAATCAGTAAGCCTTTTCTGCGATGTTGATAATCTATTTTCTAATTCTGAAGCAACAGAAAAAGAAGCTCTAGCAGTCTGCAACAGAAAAGAGAAAATGAGTGAGGATAAGTATAAGATCTTCGATACTCATGATAAATGTAAAATTTACTACAAGAAAAATAAAGGAAAGGGGCATACCAGCGAAGTTAACGCGTGAAGAAAACTTGAGTCGATAAATCTTGAAACTCCTTTAAGATATTTATTATTATTCAAGATTGAAGCATCGCAGATTTTCGAGAGATAATCGCAATTACGAGTGATATCATCCTCACCAACGCCTTGCATGGGGTTCCTAAAAATATTTGACAATTGATCCATTGGAGTCTCAGGTTGAGAGAAACCCATCGCAGATCTAATTCTTGTGGAAGAAATATGTGTTGAAGTGCCCATAGTAACGTCATGGTTTACCCCATTGTTTTCTTCAAGTTCATTATCTTTTTTTAGCGATATTAGAAGTCTATCTAAGTGGAATAAGTGGTTGAGTTTTTCTTCTCTTCTCTGGAGGACCGTCTGTAGTTTGATTTTTATTACGGCGAGGGGAAGCACCAGAATTTTCATTTGGAGTTAATACTCTTTTGCCTTTATCTTTGGCTTCAACCACTGCGACAAATGGAATTTCCTTGAAAACAATCACACATAAAGATAAGAAACAGGGGCAACAATATATTTTTAAGGGTTATAAAAGAATGTTTCTTACTTCATCTGTGAAGGTTTTCAAAATTTGTAGGAGATTGGGATTCCCAGTGTTGACATAGCTAAGCTTCATTCTTTCAATCTGATAAAAGATATTTCAATAATCAGTAAGAATAATACATTTATCCAAATCTGCGAACAATGATAAATTTTGCGAGATATACATCAGAGTTCCTTTCAGACCAATTAAAAACCCAAGGACGATACGCCGCAAAACTCGCAGGATTCGCAGGTAGGTCAAGAATGCCAGAAATATATGGGCCTTCAAGGAGGAGAGGAAATCTGCACCATTTGTCATCTTTTGAGAAGCGTGGACCATGGTTTTTACCTGAGTGATAGTCTATATCTTGCATAAGAAGTTTATCCTTCGCTACCTTTTTATTCCTATTCAAACGGACCGCCCAACACGTGCTATCTTTCTTCATGGGAATCACTTGATAATTCGCAAAGAAATTCTCCACGGTATATTTCGCTGGAATAATTGGGATATCTTTAAAATCAGGATGTTTCGCAGATTCAGGATAGCGAGATCCTTTACCAGCTCCACGAAAGGCATATTCGAGAATGAGACGAATACAATCACCGCTTAATTGGTAGATTGCTCGTGAAAATTTAGTGTGAGAAATAATTTCATAAAAATGAGGAAGATCTGGGTTATAAAGAGGGATAGGAAGACCAGCTTCTAGTTGACCTAGCGAAATAAGGATTTTCTCATTGGAAGAGGGAAATCTTGAAACTAAATCAATGGAGAGATCAGAGTCTGAGGTCTGACCAGGGATCTCAGAAAGTGTGAAACCTAAAGCTTTGAGTTTCTGATAGTGTTTTTGGAAAGTGGGTTGACCTAATTTCTTAGCAGGTGCCATTTTTTAATGGGAATGATGATTGAGACGAAGAAGAATAAAGAAACGAAATTAAAACGATAATAAGATCCGGAATTTGCGGAAGAATATGAAGAATAGTAGAGTTGCAGAGAGAAAATAAAAAAGAGAGAGTAAAAAGAAGAGGAGGGATCAGCGAAGGAGATAAGTATAAGAGGAAAAGATTCTCGGGAACATCAATGCATTCAATGAAGAAAAGACGTGAATGGTCAGAATTCAATAGTTTAAAAAAGACGTTACGGGGAATAAATGAGAAAAGAAACATGTGTAGAATATCTAGCGATGGAAGTAGAAACGTGTCAAAATGAAAGAAGCGCGAAAAGACAAAAAGTTGCGACAAATCAAGAAACTTAAATTCTCATGATCTTTATCTCCTTCGCAGAAAATATATGAGAAGAGGCAAGATGTAGGATCAGAATATTGTCACAACAATATTCTTGCGAAATAAACAACAGTTCTGCGATGCATCAATGATATTCTGCGACACGTCTCAAAGTGACGTAAGGAATGACATATTAGATGAAAACGACAGAAACATGAGTAAAGTGTGACATTTCTGCGATGAACCAATAAAACTTGTGAATGAATAAGGCGGTGCTAACTACGATTTATCGCAAGAACTTAGGTCCGAAATTAAAGGGAATCTTAGCTGTAAATGAGCTGTCATGAGCTGTAATCCACTATGTAAATGCCTATATAAAGGAAATGAATAGTTCCAAGGTGGGGATGAATTTTGAAGGGATAGGAAGGTTTTTAGGAGAGAGAAAATCTTTATCAAGTGTTCTGTGTTCTTGATTTTTGTAAAATTCCTTAAGATCATATTAATGAAAAAGTGTCTTTAATATTCAAATTATGTCATAAATATTGATAAATTCTTGAATAGGGTGTAGTGTGGGAATTCTTGCAACTACAAGTGATGTTGTTTTTCATGGGAAGTGTGGGTAGGTAATGAACTGGTCAAGATTAGATGAAGTTGGTGGGCTTTGGCAATGAGAGAATAATTGATGGGGTTACTGTGGAGTTGATATGGAGATGGTGTTGGTTTCTGAGAAGGAGAGGGCATGGATGCAGGCATGAATTACACAGAGTTGAAGACTGTTGAAACAGGGAAGGTGGAGAAATGGGTTTATGAAGGAATTTATGTTGGTGAAATGAGGTAGCAGTTAGCAAGCAAAGACAGTGGTGGTGATATTCATGGTTCTATGTTGGTGGTGCAGAATTGAACTGATGGAGTGGCTTGGTGTTGCAACTGATATTCATGGGTTACGCAGTGATGGAGATGGTGCTGCAATTTGGTGGAGTTTGGTTGGATGAGCTCATGGTGGATCAGGTAGATGAATGTTTAGGACATGTGAATATGCTGCTATGGAGTTACAGGGAAACATGCAAGGTATGTTGTTGCTTGGTTCCGAGTCTGGTAAGGATGGCGTTGTTGCTAATGGATGGAGAAAGTTGATACGAAACTATGATGGAGAAGCTGGGATCGAGGTGAATCTGTTGTAAGTGGCAATGTGCAGTGAGAATAGAAGTTGGAATATAATGAGTTGGAACTGACAGAGCACAACCATCATGGCTGGGAGGCAGAGAAGTCACGACCATCTTGGCCGTGAACAGTTATGGCAAGTGCAATGGCCTAGGATTTGGTCACTCAGCCGAGTTAGCTTTGAATCAGCAACTGACTCGGTTCTGACTCAGTGACTCCCCTTGACCCAGTTGACTAACGTTGACCGTTAGGTCAACTGTTATCTTGGACGGCACCGTGACGGAATATTCCGTCGATGGAGAAGAATCTTAGGTGGCCGACGACGACTTTTCCCACCGGATTCCGGCCAACTTCTGGCCGAAAACCTAGTTTTTCGGCGATCATTTTTGGGACATATTTTCTGCACGGGTTTCTCTCTCTTGTGGGCTTGGTGGACTTCTAACTAATGGACTTTGAAGACAAAACCTAATTTTGGAAGGAGTATCCTTTATGGAAATTGAGAAACATATAAAAAGAGAGGATCTTTTATCTTTAGAATTTGGATCATCTTCTACTTTTGTTTCTAGGGTTTAGTAGAACATGATAGGGTTTCTCTTTCTTCTTGTTATGAACTCCTTGAACATGAGTACTTAATCTTATTATTGGTTATGGAATAGTTGGATTTCACAAAGCATGATTCTTTGATGCAATATATTAGTTTTGTCTCATATTTATCGTTTACGATTCTCTGAAAATATAGTTACATGATTTGATTGATTGTTTTGTCAAGTTTCAAATTGGTAGAACCTCTAACCACATCTATTGCTAGTTTAGGGTTTATTATACGTAAAAGTGATATTCCTTGAATACAAGTAGCATAAATATGATTATAGTTTGTAGTGATATATTCTTATGATCATATGTGAATCGTAACCTTTGTTAAATTGAATTAGTGTGCTTTCCACGTTCAATTGCTTTGATTGGCCTGATTTCATAGAACTTAATGCATCTAGGGAATTAAACTTGATTAGTGCTTTTACACGTTAGGTTGTTCTTTTAGATAGAACTCATACTCGCATCTTTTAATGTGTTTGTTGATGACAAAAGGAGATTAGCGGGATATTATTGCGATCAAGATATTCTAGGGCTTTTGATAAAGTTGAGATTAAATATCAATTCTACTTATTGTTTTGAAAGCATGTTAGTGAATGAAAACGAAATCCTTAACCAATATTCTCAATACTTTGATTTGTTTACTTTTCTTTGTTTTGCTTTTATTTTACTTTTACTTTATAAAAATCAGAAAAAATACCCGGTATTTTATATAGGAAACCGAAACAACGAGACAACCTATACCTCTCTATGGGATCGATCCTTTCTTGGCCTTGCTATATTTATATTTTGAGTAGTAAGAAAGTGTAAATTATTTTTGACGCATACGACAGCGATCAAATTTTGGCGCCGTTGCCGGGGAGGCAATGGTTGTCACTTGTTTTTGGTTTCTTATTTTTGTTTTTAGTTTTGTTTCTTATTTTCGTTTTTCTTATTTTCGTTTTTCTTATTTTCTGGTTTTTAACCTTGGTTTGAGAATCGTATTTCAGGTACCAATTTCTATGGACAGAGCATATTGGAACAAAGGGTACGGTTATCAACCTCAACAACACTATGACAACTATCACCCTTATGGGGAGTACAATCAAAACCAATCCTTTGGTTATGATCAATACTCCACGTACCCTTTGAGTTATTCTCATACATATCAACCTTCTTATGGTGGTTATGTAAGTGAGCAACCACAAAGAGGGGAGAATAGTTGTGCTTCTCTTAATTTTTCCTCTAGTTTGGTAGACGAGATGCAACGATTTATGGCCAGCATGGAGTCAATTTGTAGACAACCAAGCATGGAACCAATTTCATCGACCGAATGTGCTAATAGTATGTTTAGCCCAATTTCTGATCGTAGTTATGATCATTCACCCATTCAAAGGGAAGATAATTTGCCTAGCAATGCTGAGGTAAGTGATTCTACTTTGTCTATGTCGAATGAGTTTTACCAACAAATGGAATGCTATTTTCAGAACTTGGATGGATCACTCCAAGAGCTTCAACAAAGTGTTTCATATTTAAGACAAGGCATTGAAGAATACAAAGAGGACATGCACAATTCTGCGAAAGACCAAGCTTTGGGAAGTGGTAGCCAATCTTATGACAGTGACGATGATTATGAAAGTACATCGCTTGAACCAATTTATGGTGACATCCCCGAGGAGTCTACAATGGAGTCTCTTTGCAATCAAGGTGAAGTAGAAAAGGACCAACCTTTGGAGATATTGGATGACATTAGTGTAGTTGACTCAATCCTTGATCTTTATAATGATCAAGAACCTATTCAAAAGGAACATGAGTATGATGAAACTAGTGTTTTACAAGATTTTGCAACATAGTTTGAGTCTAATAAAGAGAAGTATGTTGAGAATATGACCGTTATGACCAATATTGTGGAAGACCCAATTGAGCTTGCATATGATTGTAATGATGATGTTTATGTCGAGACTTTGGTTACGGCAGAAATGGACGAAGAATGGTTGCAAGTTTTGATAGAGGACCATGATATACAAGAGGTGAATAATTCACTTGAGTTTTTCAAGGATGAAGAGGATTCCATGCTACAAGAGATTGTGCGAGGTTTGTCTAACCCTTTGCCTATTATTTCTTCTCCTTTACCTCTTATTAGTTTGAATGTATGTGCATCGAAAACATTGTTGAATGATTTTGTTTCTCGATATCCGCCATTAGAAACACTTGATTCTCATACTATGCAGTTTTTGGAACAAGAAACCGTGGAAGTACCCGCTTCCTATATTCTTTATACACTTCCAAGTGTGGACAAGAATAAGTGTGGGGGAAGCTTTTATCGGTTAATAGCTTCGTTTGTGTTTTATATTACTAATATTTGTGTGAATCTAGTGTTTGCAAAACAGGTGCTATGGGTGGATCCCCAACTTTTCCGATTATTGGTGTATGGGGAATTCAACTTGCATGTCGGGCTGACGACTTAAAACCAAGCGCTAAGTGGGAGGCAACCCACCGGTTTTGTATCTCTTATCCTTTTGCTTTTTATTTTATTTTTATTTCGTTTATTTTTTTTTTATTTTTTTCGTATCATATTTGCATCCCCCATGTTTAATTTCATTAAGTCTATAATCTATCATAGAAGAGAATTATGATGAATACCTTTTCGTCAGAAAATTTCAGACTGCGCGTAGTTCAGTCCAGAGACCATAACTGTCAGACCGTTTATGAAAACAATGTGAAATTTTGAAATGTGTATAAATCACGTAGGTGAACAACTTTTGTGAAATGGAGTTTTTCCAAATTCCTTACCAATTTGCACAGTTTTTGCGTTTTATTTGCTGTTACGTCAGAATTCAGAACTTTCGGTTTTACACATTGAGGACAATGTGAAGTTTAAGTGTTGGGGAGCATTTATATATGTGTATAAGAAAAAATTTGTGCTTTTTGAACTCCGAAATATATAAACTTGTGCCTTTAGGATGACACCATTAGTGGATGGAACCATTTTGATTGCAGGAGTTGAGGAACCAATTAACTAAAAGGGACGAACATAGCTCAGAAATCACAATTAACATGATAGTTGTTGTTACCACATCTCGGAATATCACCATATCACATTCTATTTTTATTTTTCCATATTTATCTGTTGTTCTCTAAGTGATTTGGTGGGTCACTAAACATCGATGTGTTATTACTGCTAGGATGAAATAGAGTGATTGAGTTACTAAAAAAAAAAAAAAACCGACCAATTAGACCAAACGAAATAAAAAGACACTTGGGAATAGCAGTATGTGTGAAATGTTGTCCCTGTCTCCGTCGCCTAAACAAGCGTGGAATGCAGGATCCAAGGCAACTATCACGTACTTGCTGATAAGAAGCATGCGCTTGGATCCAAAAGATCTAATCATGCCGTCTAAAAAAAGGTGAAAAAGAAAAGAAAGTTTTATATTGGTTGAATAAAGTCACTTATGGTTCCCTTGTATATGCCAGTGAGTTGATGTAGAATTCATACCAGTAGATCAAACCAATAGGCATAGGTTCATCTTGGTAGTTACCTTCAGACAAATATGGGAAACATCGATCACTTGTGAACATTCGCCAACATCTACATCTATATCCATCTTCTTAATCTTTTCATTGTGATTGTGGTTTGTTAGTTTCCGAGTATTGTGGCTTGTTCGACTATCTAATTAAAGATTTATTTACTAATATATGAATTGAATTTGTGCAAGGTACCTCCTCCTGTAGTCATTTTGGATTTGTTCATTGATTTGTCACAAATAGACGGAGTTGGAAATATAGGTTTTGTAGGTATATCTCTTGTAAAACTTCACGAGACTATAACTCGTCCACTAGGGACACCTAGGGGTTTAAAGGCTTGTTATTTATCCTAAAAGTGACCGTAGCCTCGACGAGACGGAGTTGTTGTATTTTATTTCTTGTTTGATTTGCTCGAGGACTAGCAAAGTCTAAGTGTGGGGGAATTTGATAGGTGTGATAAACACCTAATTTTATATTTAGTATTTATGCTTTCTTTGAGAGTTTTCGTGTGAATTATGTATCTTATGTTTACTTTTGAGTTTATTAAGTGCTTTGGAGTCATTTGGAGCGAAAGAAGAAGAATCCGTGTATTTTGAGCAAAAAGGGCAGAATTGTCATTTCAGGGGCAAATACTATTGGGAGCTTAGTCAAGGTTAAGGGGCGACTCTCTTCTGGAGGAGTACTAAATACAGTCGAGTCGAGGTTAAGGGGAGGCCAATTGGGTATCCCTTATTAAGGTGACCCGGTGTTGAATATAACCCCAATACTTAACCCTACTAAATTCGAGAGTTGTTCAATCACTCTCTCATTTATCATTCACCGGAAAATTGAGAAAAGAGAAAGAATGGGAAAGATGAAAGCAATGAACTGCTGCTGGTACTCGAGAGAAGATGATGTTCAAGTCAAAATCCATATCGAAAATTAATTGAGGTCTCTCAGAAAGGGGAAGAATTGGTATGTTCAGATTTTGATTTGGTTTGAGATGGGGTCGAATCAAAGAGTTCTGTGAATCAATTAGGATGATGCTGTTGGATTCAGAGATGAAATTGAAGGGGAAAATGAATTAGGTTTGATCTGTGACAGAGATGGTGGAATTAAGATGGGACTTTGCTTTGTTGTTGCTTTTGAAGAACAGAATTAGGGATTTGATCGAGAAATTGATGAGATTCAGATTATGGTTTCTGCTACAGATGAAGAAGGTGTGGATTCTGTGGAGTTACTGAGCATCAATAATGGTTGCAGTCGAAAGAGGTGATGATTTGCTGCCATTATGGTTGTACTTGAATGGAAATGGTCAGGCATGGGGGTGGTATGAGTGTTGTGGTTACTGCAATGAGTTGAGTGTAGCTGTTGCAGTAGGACTAGTGATGCTGTTTTTTTATGGGAAGTGTTGGTAGGTAATGAACTGGTCAAGATTAGCTGAAGTTGGTGGGCTTTGGCTATGAGAGAATGATTGATGGGGTTACTGTGGAGTTGATATGGATATGGTGTTGGTTTCTGAGAAGGAGAGGGCATGGATGCAGGCATGAATTACACAGAGTTGAAGACTGTTGAAACAGGGAAGGTGGAGAAATGGGTTTGTGAAGGAAGTTGTGTTGGTAAAATGAGGTAGTAGTTAGCAAGCAAAGACAATGGTGGTGATATTCATGGTTCTGTGTTGGTGGTGCAGAATTGAACTGATGGAGTGGCTTGGTGTTGCAACTGATATTCATGGGTTACGCAGTGATGGAGCTGGTGCTGTAATTTGGTGGAGTTTGGTTGGATGAGCTCATGGTGGCCCAGGTAGATGAATGTTTAGGACAGGTGAATGTGCTGCTACGGAGTTACATGGAAACATGCAAGGTATGTTGTTGCTTGGTTCCGAGTCTGGTAAGGATGGCGTTGTTGCTAATGGATGGAGAAAGTTGATACGAAACTATGATGGAGCAGCTGGGATCGAGGTGAATCTGGTGTAAGTGGAAATGTGCAGTGAGAATAGAAGCTGGAATATAATGAGTTGGAACTGACAGAGCACAGCCATCATGGCTGGGAGGAAGAGAAGTCACGGCCATCTTGGCCGTGAACAGTTCTGGCAAGTGCAATGGCCTAGGCTTTGGTCACTCAGCCGAGTTAGCTTTGACTCAAAGAATCGACTCGGTTCTGACTCAGTGACTCCCCTTGACCCAGTTGACTAACGTTGACCGTTAGGTCAACTGTTATCTTGGATGGCGCCGTGACGGAATATTTCGTCGACGGAGAAGAATCTTAGGTGTCCGACGGCGACTTTTCCCACCGGATTTCGGCCAACTTCCGGCCGAAAATCCAGTTTTCCGGCGAGCGTTTTTGGGACATATTTTCTGCACGGGTTTCTCTCTCTTGTGGGCTTGGTGGACTTCTAACTAATGGACTTTGAAGACAAAACCTAATTTTGGAAGGAGTATCCTTTATGGAAATTGAGAAACATATAAAAAGAGAGGATCTTTTATCTTTAGAATTTGGATCATCTTCTACTTTTGTTTCTAGGGATTAGTAGAACATGATAGGGTTTCTCTTTCTTCTTGTTATGAACTCCTTGAACATGAGTACTTAATCTTATTATTGGTTATGGAATAGTTGGATTTCACAAATCATGATTCCTTTATGCAATATATTAGTTTTGTCTCATATTTATCATTTACGATTCTCTGAAAATATAGTTACATGATTTGATTGATTGTTTTGTCAAGTTGCAAATTGGTAGAACCTCTAACCACATCTATTGCTAGTTTAGGGTTTATTATACGTAAAAGTGATATTCCTTGAATACAAGTAGCATAAATATGATTATAGTTTGTAGTGATATATTCTTATGATCATATGTGAATCGTAAACTTTGTTAAATTGAATTAGTGCGCTTTCCACGTTCAATTGCTTTGATTGGCCTGATTTCATAGAACTTAATGCATCTAGGGAATTAAACTTGATTAGTTCTTTTACACGTTAGGTTGTTATTTTAGATAGAACTCATACTCGCATCTTTTAATGTGTTTGTTGATGACAAAAGGAGATTAGCGGGATATTCTTGCGATCAAGATATTCTAGGGCTTTTGATAAAGTTGAGATTAAATATCAATTCTACTTATTGTTTTGAAAGCATGTTAGTGAATGAAAACGAAATCCTTAACCAATATTCTCAATACTTTGATTTGTTTACTTTTCTTTGTTTTGCTTTTATTTTACTTTTACTTTATAAAAATCAGAAAAATACCCGGTGTTTTATATAGGAAACCGAAACAACGAGACAACCTAGACCTCTCTATGGGATCGATCCTTTCTTGCCCTTGCTATATTTATATTTTGAGTAGTAAGAAAGTGTAAATTATTTTTGACGCATATGACAACGATCCTTAACCCAACCTAAGCATTTTTTGGTTAGAGCATAAACTTGTGGACAATTTAACTGCTTTGTGTAGTTAAACTTCACAGTTGTGCCTTGGTCGGGGACATTAAGAATCTGTACAACATCATCAAGGGTAATTGTTATCTCTCCAAACAGCATATGGAAGGTGTCGGTCTCAGGATACATTCTCTCCATGAACGCCGATATAGCCACATGATCATGTTCCAACATTTAATTCTCGGCAATAGTAGCTAACCCCGAGTTGGCTATAATTATCTTGAACCTATCACATTCACCGGATAAAGGCCTATCAAGCATTTTTGTTGGTGCGGCGGTGGGTTTGAGTAGACGAACCGCATCTTGATGATACTATTAAACACACGATTTTTTTTTAAAAGTAAATACTACAAAAACCCTTTAATACAACTATTACGATAGAATACATAAACAATATGTTAATAAAAAGGATACGATTATTATTACCTCGGATTCGTATATTTCTTTGGCCCCAGAGTCTTTGTATCCAAATAAAATTTTTCCTCCATCCGCCGGTAGCCCAAGGATTTTGCCTTATGGAATATCCTGCACCTTCAAGTGTTCAGGGACAAGGTGTGCTGCTTTCTTAGCAATTTCCTTCTTTCCACCTTCTCCTCCTTTTTAGCTTTTTTGGTACCACTTGGTTGTCCTTTTTCTTGGGTACCACTTGGTTGTCATTCTTCTTGTACCCTTGGCACTGAATTAATTGGTTCAATTTCATGTTGGGGTGTAATTTGTGGAGCACTTGGTTCTACACAACCTTGTTCACTGGCTTGTGGAGAAGCTCGTTATTAACCTTGTTGAGTGGCTTGTTGAGAACTTGGTTCCACACCTTGTTGAATGCCTTGTGAACACTTGGTTCTACACTTTGTTGGGCACTTAAATTTCCCTTGGCACTCCTTTCTCTCATAGCACTAGCTGACACTTTCTTACTCCCTTCTCGACGAGGCCCTGAGTCGCCTGTTTTGTGGGCTTTCTTAGCTCGACTTTTCCTAAACAACAAAATAAGGAACAACGTTTACAAACTATGCATCGGGAAAGAAAAAAAGTACACAAATAATACCTGAGTGTACACATTCGGAAGTAAAAAGCAACATTGTGTCTCCGAATACATCACATTCGGGGGGATAATCAAATGTTTTTGCTACCGAATATTCATCAATTGGAGTTCAGGAAACTCTAAGTTTTTCAGCCTATATAATCGGAAGTCATTAATAAAAATTTCTACCGAATGTAATATGGCCCCAAAATTATTTCATTTTCACCATTTTACAATCGGAAGTATAGCACATTATATTCTCTTCCGAATATATACTTGCCCCAAAAGGGAATTTTGCCTAATTCACAATTATGAGAATTTTTCAAAATATATTATATATATTCGGTAGTAAGTGGACTTTCGATTACTGTGTCTCTACATCAACATATTCGGCAGCCAAAAAATTATTTAACCTACCGATTATATCCATTTTGTACACAGGAAGATATGACCAACCATATTCGGAAGTTAAACTATAAATACATCTTCTGAATACTGTCTATGTTCTTGAGAAATGAAGAACACGACTACATTCGGAAATTAATAACCATGCATATCTCCCGATTCTGGGTAAATAACCGAAAACCCTAGAATTTATTTTCATCGATTCGTCGAATTAAAGCGACATAAACCTAAAAACTGATAGAATCTTACCTAATTAGGGCCATTTGAAGTTGCCGGAGTGTTTGACTATCAGATTCGCCACCACCAATTACATTCGCGGCTGCATCTTCTTCGTGTTCTTCGTCATTTTCAGTAACATTTTGTTTATTTCTTGCTGCAATTACAATATTTGGATCGATACCGCGAGGAACGTTTTTAGTTCGATCTCTTTGGGGTTTATTAGTTCTACCCATCGTTTTATAAAAGAATCAACGATGTTTTGATTTGGCGATTCACGACGACAACGATGGATTGAATTGAAGAACGGGGGAAAATAAAATTCCTCCACAATCGGGAGTGAGTGAGAAGAGGAGAAGAAGAAGAGTTGAAATGCTTGAGTTGAAATCAAATTTGTTTTTTTTTCTTTTTTTTTTTTTCTGGAAGAGCATATAGGTAACTTCAAGGTCTTATTGGGTATCCCTTAACTAGTACCTTTTGATGGGTATAAATTGTTGGCCCCTAATTCCTTTTGAGTGTCCCCTAAAAATGACATGGAAAAAAAAAAAAAAAAAAAAGAAAGGAAACAGGACAAACTCGTCGTTATTGTTCAAACTTCAAATAAACAAGGCAAAATCATTTTCTTGGGGTATATTTGGGGTACCTGTTACGTTTCAATTTCTCAACCGCTGCTAGCCAAAATAACAGGTACATGTTTTAAATGCTCCCGGCCACCTTCTTCTCACTTCTTCTTCGTCGTCCTTGTTCTCCTCTCCCAATATTGTGGCGCACGTTAAATCCATATACCTATTGTCTGCAAGTTAACTATTTCCATTCAAAATATCACTCTCTCTGTATCTCTTCCAGACGGACGGAGAAATCTAGAGAGAGAAAAAGAAATAATGGAGGGTCTCTGTTTCAAACCAGGGATGATTCATGGAATCCATTCCTTCGGTGGTGTAGGAAGTGTAGAGAATCGAACGCATGCGGCTCACATTAGTGCATTAGGCCGTTCATCCTCTTCTTCTACTTCTTCGATTTCTTCTGATTCTACAACCACTAATGGGTTTTCATTTACAAAACCCTTGAAGTCTTTATGGACCAGAGAAAGAGGAGGGAGTGAAAACGGAGCTGATCATGAAAACCTAGATGATAAAAATGGAGTTATTTTGATTAGAGAAGAAGAAATTGAAGGGGAAGACGAACCAATACGTACAGAGGAGCAACGTGGAAATTGGGTTTTAAAGATTTTACAAATTAGGTCTTTATGGAGATCCAAAACTGAAAAGGAGTACAAAAAGGATGAAGATTTATCTACAAATGATGAAGAAATTGGGGATTGTCCTTGTTCTGAAGACGAAAGATCTAAAATTGGTGAAGCAAGTAGTGATGAAATTGTAGAATTTGATAGGGATTCCTTCTCGAAATTGCTGAGGAAAGTTACATTATCTGAAGCTAAATTATACGCTCAAATGTCATATTTGGGGAAATTAGCATATTCGATACCTAAAATTAAGGTATCCTCTCTGATAAAATTTCGTCTATTTTGTCATCAAACTTTTGATTTTAATCTGGATTCTGAACAAACCTAAATTAGGGAAAATCATCATCAGCACTTAAAATTTAATTGGTGATCTGCATAGTATATATGCAAATATCTTTTAGCTCTCCCTGCGCTATTGGTGTAGCTCAATATGCCCAGGCCTGCATCGGCACTGATAATTTAATTGGTGATCTGCATTGTATAAGATTTGCTTACCCTGCTTGAAACTTTACACATTTGCTAGTTACTATTATTTCTGCATTAGTTTTTGTTTCATGGAGAAAATTTTGTTCCATGTCAGCCAGAGAATCTCTTGAGACGACAAGGATTGCGTTTCGTTACTTCTTCAGTAGAGATTAAAGCAAATTCTGTTCAAGCTATTGGAGAGCCAAATTCAGAGGATGTTCAAGACGCAGAACATACAATGGAAAATGAGGTGAAGGAGGAGGATGAAAATAAGAAGAGTGGTTACCGGGTAAGCCCATCTATTGCTTATCATATTGCTGCTTCTGCTGCTTCCTATCTGCAATCTCGCATTCCGTTCAAATCCTCTAAATCGGAGACAAAGGAGGAGCAATCTGAAGGAAGCAATGAAACTGACGAAGAAGCTGAACTAACAAGTGCAGAAGTTGCTTCTTTTGTAGCTACGACTAATTCTTTGACAGCAGTAGTTGCTGCGAAAGAGGAAATGAAACAAGCTGTAGCAAAGGACTTGAGTTCACTACATACATCACCATGCGAATGGTTCGTATGTGATGACGATCTGAGTGGGACAAGATTTTTCGTAATTCAGGTAAAAATAGACTCACCAAGTCAAAATTATATCATATATATAGGCTGATTATAAAATTTAGGTACTTCTGATGCATATGATGATCACCTAACATATGGTATCGAATGTGTTGTTGTTCAGGGTTCCGAATCACTGTCTTCTTGGCAAGCAAATCTACTATTTGAACCTGTTCAGTTTGAGGTAACTTTACAGTGTACTTGCCAAATCGATTTCATTTTCTCTTTTGCCTGCCAAAGTAAATATCACTCTTTCTCATTCAGGGATTAGATGTTTTAGTGCATAGAGGTATCTATGAGGCTGCAAAAGGGATCTATGAGCAGATGTTGCCAGAAGTCCGTGCCCATCTGAAGACTTGTGGTGACTCTGCAACTTTTCGTTTCACTGGTCACTCTCTTGGGGGAAGCTTGTCGCTGCTTATAAATATCATGTTACTGTTACGTGGTGAAGTGCCGCTTTCATCTTTACTTCCTGTTATAACCTTTGGTGCACCATCAATTATGTGTGGAGGTGACCAGCTTCTCCGTAGGTTGGGATTGCCTCGAAGTCATCTCCAAGCCATTACCTTACACAGAGACATAGTACCGCGAGCCTTCTCATGCAGTTACCCTGATCATGTGGTTAAGCTTCTCAAAGCTGTCAATCGCAACTTTCGAAATCATCCCTGTCTCACGAACCAGGTATAAGTCTCTCTCTCCACCCTTGCCTTTAAACAAGCAGCAATATGATTGATGATTTTTAAACCAATATAGGATAGAACATCATGATTACTAACATTTTACTTATTTTTTAGAAATTACTATATGCGCCAATGGGTGAGATATTAATCCTACAACCAGATGAGAAACACTCCCCACACCATCATCTTCTCCCATCTGGGAGCGGCTTATATCTTTTGAGCTGTCCATTAATAGATTCTAAAGATTCAGAAAAGCAACTCCAGGCAGCAAAAAACGTATTCATAAACTCGCCCCATCCACTTGAGATCCTCAGTGATCGATCTGCATATGGTTCTGACGGTGCTATTTACAGAGACCACGACATGAACTCCTACCTAGGGTCAGTGCGCAATGTAATTCGACAAGAACTAAACCAATTAAGAAAATCCAGGAGGGAGCGCCGTCGCCAATCTTGGTGGACACTGATTGCACCATCAGGTAACCACGAAGGAATCTTTGAGAGTGGAGAGGTGGCACAGAGCAATTTCTCTAATCACCAAGTACGGTTTTCAGTCATCTTCAGAACTGGAAGAGAGTCATTGAAAAGGTTAAGTAAATTTGTTGCATCACAAAACATACACCTGCTTGTTGTACTCTTGTTCCCTGCTCGTTTGTTGACTTATGCCGTTGTATATTTCTGCTGAAATCTGGAGGTCGTATTTTGTTCTGTATGGTATACAAAAAACGTGTAGTGGGAAGCTCTACAGGCAAACTAGACTACCTGCCTGGAAGATGAGCTGGTGATTCTTTTATTCCTTAGTTTAACTAGTTACAGATACCTCCAAGTTTTGAGGTTTGGAAAACGTCAAACTACTGTATAGAAAAAAAATTAGTCTAGGAAAGAAAAACACCCTTTATGATGGGGAAATGGCAAATTACTTTCTTTTAAATGTTTCAGATCCGTTGTAGCTAAACTACTCTGCATAAATCTGTATGTGATTGTAATCGTTTTAAGAATTGGAGCCTGTACACTGAACCCTAAAAGATTGTAAGTTCAGATGTGCAAGTCCTGTATAAAGGAGAAGCAGTGATTAAAAGAAAATGTGTTCTTCATTTCACCTTGTAAGATGCGCAACCAGGTGAAGCATAGGTTGCTCCTCCATTTTAGGATTGCCCAGTTGTTTTAATCTACACCTTTTTTTAAAAAATTTTTTTTTAAGCAAATCAATACTACATCCATTTCAGGAAAAGTGTTAGTTTCACTTTTTCATTTTAACCTAAAAATAGGCTAAATTGAAAAAGTGAAAGTAATATTTTTCCTGAAACGGAAGTAGTATTATATATTTCATAGATGAGACCCCATCCACCGGTCGACTAGACAGTCATAAGGGTAAAAGGTCCCAAAAATGGTATCAAGCCCCATAGCAATACAAAGATAAAAAGTACACCTTTTTTTTTGTCAGCTTCTAATGTTAGCATAACATTTCAGTTTCCAGGAATCTGAAAGGTATAATGATCCTCTGTAACGTTACATCCAAGAGGATCGAAACACTGTGTTTGTGCCTCTTGGAACTATATAGCAACAGAAAAGCACTGAAACATTGTATTGGAGAAACTGGAATTACAGATTCTCTGTTAAAGAATCAGAATAAGAAGAAAATAAGAGTTGGATGGTAACTTCCAGAGGACCTGTAACCAATGGGAACCCTCTGAACATATTCTAACACACTGCTCTTATAATCAACTAGCATGTAACCCGTGCTACGCACCGGGGGTCTGATGGAAATTGTTGATTGGTGTGGCGGGGCTTCGTCCCGCACCCGTAGACCAGATTCATTGGAATATCTTTAAATCGAACTTGCATTTCATTGGAATATATTTAAATCGAACTTGCATTTGGTTATTATAAATACCCAAACGTAAATTAACCTTGATATATTGTTGCAAGCTTCTTAAAATATACCGGAATTTTCAGCTTTCTTTGATAAACTTGGGGGTTCGACTAATATGCATATAACGTTGCATTATCGAAAGGACCGCTCATTATTTCACATATTCGTATGTTTTTTTTTTTTTTTCTAATTAATTAAATCTTCTTCTTTACTAACTAATAAAAAAAAAGTTCTTTTTTACTCGGTTTTAATATTAGACCACATTTTCTCTGGAGTTGGAATCGGTTTATTCTAAAATATTAATAATTTCCACCTCTCGTTACAAATTTAGGGTTCACTTAAAACATACTTTAGATCTCATAATTACCCGTGCAGCGCATGTTCCTATAGATGGAAATGAAATTATGATACTATAATTTCAAGAATAAACATATTTAGTTCAAAATAATTAAATATATTAATTTTGATTTAATTGATGAACAATAATTTCGAAGTATTATCTTGAAGAAAAAAAAAGACTACGATGCATAAATTTACCTAAAATTTTGATAGTTGTAGGTGTAAATTATCTACAGATCCAGGTGGCAACATCCTAGAACCGGTGTACCCAAATACGAAGAGACGCGAAGTATAGAGCGAAGATTATCGGGCGCGAGATTTAAGGAGCCACGTGGATCGGGCGTAATAATGTCGGACAAGACTTGACCCAGACTTCTGATAAAGCTGACAGGATAAGGCGTGGCGGGTCAAACGAGGAACGATGGTCAAACGAATAAAGAAGAACGGGTCACATCGGGTAACCATAAGGACGATTTAACAGAAAAGATGGGCGACATCGCGTTAATAATGCACCTAAAAAGATCGGCCCGAACGGAGGATAGGCGAGGAGCCAGGATACATCGGCCACATGAGACGACGAGAACCGGCCCGATCACAGAACTGATAAATAGATGTAACATGACCAACACCTTAATTTCGTTGTATAGAACTTCTCCTATAAATAAATGGACTTGTATTTCGAGAGAGGTAGGTTGTAATTTTTGGGAAGAAAAGAGAGAGAAACTCGAGTTAACATTAGGAAGAAGTGAGTGAGAAGTAAGTTCATCTTGTAAAGAAATCCAACTAAGAGCAACACCTTTGTAACACCTCGAAGTAATAAGATTCATCATTTCACCCCCGTGGACGTAGGTAATCATACTGAACCACGTACATCTTGTGTTCATTTTTGAGCGTTTACTTTCACTTGAGATGAGTAGTATGTTTCTATCCTTTGGATGTAGTTTGTAGTAAAATGCATCTACATTCTGGCGCCGACTAAGGGGACACGACTAAGATCTCCGGATACCTTACCGTGAAAACCTTCAGAGACGATCAACAGCTCCTTAATACACGATTAATGTGTTGAATTTGAAGCTATGATGAACTCTGTTGGCCGAAATAACGGTTGTTTTGAGTCATTTACTTCAAAGTCAGAACAGTAGCAGCGTCTTCTTAGCATCTTCAACAGTTTGATCGGCAGAGAAACTTCACGAGCTCACCAGCGACTAATAGTTCGGGTTAGAAGCTACGTGAAGAATCTGTTGAAAGGACGACTGTTTGTTCTTGATAGTTGTGTGTTTATTAGCGTTAAGCGAGTTGTTTCTAGCTGCGGTAAGAAGTCGGGTGCTCGGAGTTACCAAAAGTTAGCGTTTTAGATGTTTCATCATGTAATGAACTGTCGACCATATATAATTTTTAGCCGGCGGTGTAGCGTAAGTCGTCGGAAAGGTCATAATTAAATCTTGAGAAAGTGGAGTTGGTACAAGTTTAATTTGATTCTAGGGGTTACTTGCCGTACTTTTTAAGCATCACGTGCATAAGATCAATGATTTGGAGCATGTAGAATAAAGGACAAACTAACTTAAATGCATAGGTCGAGTACAGAGAGCAACGTCGTACGGAGTGATAGTGACGGGGAAGTGAGTTCAGCCACAGATTCAGCATAAGAACAAAATAGGGTAGATAGACGGAACCCACCTGATAACCAAAGTTGACCCTACACAGTGACAGTAGTCGTAGAGTCGAACGTTTCGCCTTTTTTGTCTGAACTTTTTGTTAGAAAAATCAGGTCAAAGTAAGGGGTTCTTTTTTGTATTTGCTGACGTAGGGACGGGAGATACTCGGCTTATCACGCGACGTGACCGATGGCTAGCACTTCAGGGACGATAAGGATGTTGAGTAATCGCACAGTCACTAGCAGCAGCATGCATGCGGGGATAACGGGGCCGAGACAAGAAGACAGTCGCCAACCACCGCCCGAGGAAGCCCATGCAGCTGCGCGAGGAATGCCTGTTGTAGGCGAGGAAGTAGATTTGGGGCGAGACGATAACACCTTACCTCTGGACCAGATTATACCAACTTAGAGAAGAGTCGACCAAATCGATGGACTCACAGCTTCAGACACCGATGACGATGAGGAAGCACTTGCAGCGCGAGCTCAGAGGAAATGGACGAGGCGACAAGTTGAAAACCAAGAAGCTTTGGGAAGGGAACAAGAGAGTCTTAGGCAGATTCAGCTGGGGCGAGCAGCAGAAAGTAACATCGGCCCAACAACCGTTCACGCTGTCGATTGTATAACCAATACGATACCGCCCCCACCACCCACATCATCACCATTACAACCTCGGCCACACTAACCCAATGGACACTCCAGTCATGAAAGTATGGATCCGACGTTGTTGGCCATTTTGGAGAGTCAAAGGAGGCAAGAAGCGGCACTAAGGGAACTTCAGCAGAAGAATCTAGCCTTGGAGTATGAGAATTACCAGCTGAGGAACCAACGGACCAGATCAAGAGGGTCGTCCAGTCGAGGGACATCAGGTTATCGCGGCCGATCCGGTCACTCACCAACCATGATGGGGCCAAGTAACCTTAATCAGCCCGATCAGTCGGGTCAGCCACCATTACCTCCGGTACCCCCCACGCAGAGATATGGACCACCCGAGGACTCGTACACCGACGAAGAAAGGCGAGGAAGGTACGAGCGACAAGATCAGACAACTAAAGCCAAGCTTAAGGAGTTGGAAGAAAAAATCAAGGAACTCTCGGGCGGAAGCGAAGAGAATAAGTTGGCCGAGATTATGAGTGAAGCCGAGAAAACGCCTTTCTCTCAAGAAATGGAGCAAATGCCGTTCCCACCCAAGTGTACTTTACCTTCATTCCCATCTAGATTTGATGGAACGGGCGATGCGATCGAGCATCTTAAGATGTATACCATGTCACTGATCCAATGGAGAAGCAACCCGGTAGTTATGTGCAAATTCTTTCCAGCTAGTTTGGAGGGTGAGGCGCGAGATTGGTTTTATTCGCTCACACCTGGTTCGATTAACGGGTATGATGCGCTAGTCGAGGCCTTCCTTGAGACCTACATGCATAACAGTCGACCTCGGCCAAGAATGAACAAGCTGTTTACTCTCGCCCGAAGATTCAGAGAGCCCTTGAGAACCCTGACCGACAGGTGGAGGAAACTGTGTACTGAAATTGGGAAGGTATCGGTGGACCAAGCCATCTTTGGGTTCAAAAACGCGTTAGGGAGATCGTACCCCATCTGGATTGCCATGTTTTCTGAAAAACCTAAAACCTTAAAGGAAATGAGAAGAATGCAAGAACACTACATCGCCCTGGAAGAAATTCAGGCCGAATCAAGAGATAGAGGAGTGCAAGAATCCAGTGCTGAAGTTGGTACCGAAACTAAAACGGTCATGGGCGACCATATTAGGTGACCAGAAAAAAGATCGGACCCTCCCCCGAGAAGCAGTGAGAAGAGGGAATGGATGGCCAAAGGGAAGAAGCCAAAGCAGGAAGCTCGATCGTATACCCCCTTAAACGCTTCTTTGGAAGAGGTGTTCAAGGAAGTTGAGAAGAGAAGCGACATCAACTACCCAGCATCAAGGGGGGTACAGTTCCAAGAAACCCGAGACCATCCCGAATACTGTCACTACCATCAGTATAGGGGCCATTCCACCAACAATTGTCGAGAGGTGAAAGATATCGTTCAGCACCTCATCCACGATGGATATTTGAGGAAGTATGTCTGACACCCCCCTCGGCCGGAAGCAACACCCGACGCACCAATTCATCAAGTCCGCATCGATAGGGTGAGTCAGTTCGTAAGCACCATTTCGCATTCGGCTATGCAAAATTACACCCTCGGCCCAGTAATCACCACTAGGATCCATAAAAGGGATCGTGAAGGTAAAGAAATATTTAGCGTAGCCAATTCCCTTCCAATGGAGCCGTGGATGACGCTGCCCATTTCGTTCTCGGCTAAGGATGTCCCGATAAATGGACAGGCACACAGCGATCCACTGGTCATCACGCTGTTGATTGAGAAGTGGGGATTAAGAAGGATTCTCGTGGATAGCGGGAGTTCAGTCGAGGTGATGTTCTACGACACGCTCAGAAGAATGAAACTCTCAGACGACATGCTCGTCCCATCAACATATTGCATCTACGTCTTTAACGGCACATTAACCATCCCAAAGGGCGAAGTAACTTTGAGAGTTTCAGATGGTGGTGGCTACCTCGACACACTAACCACTTTTTGTGTGGTCGACGTCGCTTCACCTTATGAGGCCATTATCGGGCGCCCATGGATTTCTGGGATTAAGGGAGTAGCATCGGCATACCATCAAAGGTTAAGGTTCCCAACTTTCAAGGGAATAGCGGAATTTGTGGGCGACTCCCAGGCGGCATGACAATGCATGAAAGTTGATGCAGAAATAAATGAAGAACGGCGAGCTCGGCAAAGGCAAGAAAAGAACAAAGCAAAGGAAGTAAAGGCGGCAAAAGAATTGGAGGAGGTAATTTCACAAGCGGTCCTGGCACACGAGACTCGAGAGCAAGACCCTTTATACCAATTAAAGGAAGCGTCCCCAGTCAGGGAGACCAAATCAAACTTCTCGACAGTGGAGCCGACTAAAGAAGTAAACTTGGGAACGATAGAAGAACCCAAGGTAGTGAGGATCGGGGCATTACTATCAGACGAACAAGCAAGTGAACTCACGATGTTATTAAAAGATAACCTGGATGCATTCGCCTGGGAAGTGCATGATTTGGAGGGTATTGACCCGAAGGTCTGCTGTCACCACTTAAAAATTGATCCGAAGTTCATACCGGTTAGACAAAAAATGATGCGTATCGCGCCAGAGTTACAAGCGGCGGTCGAGGTCGAGCTGAAGAAGTTACAAGAATCCGGAATAATAAGGAAGTCCCACTACCCACAATGGATATCTAACATGGTCGTGGTACCAAAAAAGAAAGGGGGAGTCAGAATATGTATTGATTTCAGCGACTTGAACAAGGCCTGCCCGAAGGACAGCTTCCCTCTTCCCAGCATAGATCAGTTAGTAGAATTAATAGTGGGATACGAGGCAATGACCTTGATGGACGGATACATGGGCTACAACCAAATACCACTGGCACCCGAGGACCAGGAACACACCTCCTTCTTCACACCAAGAGGATTGTATTGTTACACCAAGATTCCATTAAGACTTAGGAATGCCGGGGCTACGTACCAGAGATTGGTAGGCGATATGTTTGAAGACAAGATTCACGATACCATAGAAGTCTATGTGGACGACATGTTAGTTAAGAGTCGAAAATCAAAAAAATCACGTCCGAGACCTTCGAGAGATCTTTCAAACAATGAGGAAACACAAGATGAAGATTAATCCTGCCAAGTGCGACTTTTGGGTCACGTCGGGGAAATTCCTAGGCTATATCATCACCCCTATGGGAATAGATGCAGATCCCGAGAAGGTACGAGCCGTCCTTGAAATTCCATCCCCCGCAACGGTAAAAGACGTGCAGAAACTAAATGGTTGCATAGCCGCATTGGGGAGATTCGTATCACGGTCATCAGACAAATGCAAGGCCTTTTACGACATCTTGAAGAAAGGAGAAAAATTCCAATGGACGGACGCAAGCGAAGAAGCTTTTCAAAATATCAAGCTACATATAGCTAGCCTCCCGGTTCTTCAAAGGCCTGAGCCGTCAGAAATTCTCACTCTATACTTAGGCGCGACACCCTATGCCATTAGTGCGGTATTGGTCAAAACAGAGGTAGGCGTGGAGAATCCGGTATACTTCGCCAGCAAAACTTTAAGTCCGGCCGAGAAGAACTACACCAGAATGGATAAGATGGTGCTCGCGATAGCCTTTGCTGCCTATAAACTACGAACATATTTTCAAGCTCATCGAATACGGGTGCTCACCAAATCGTCTATCGAAGCAGTCTTGGACAGTGCTGGGCGATCGGGGAGAATCTCCAAGTGGGGAGCCATAATCAAACAATATGATGTAGTATACGAGACAAGAACCTCGATCAAAGGACAAGTAGTGGCCGATTTCTTGGCAGATTTCCCCCTCAGTGATGAGGACAAGGTAGAAGATATACCGGGAATAGCAGAAGAACAAGAGGGGCCAGCGGACCTACTAGCCGCCAGTATACCAACACGATGGGAAGTATTTGTTGATGGGGCATCTAACAAAGACGGATCGGGTCTGGGGTTGGTGTTTACCACGCCAAAGGGGAGGAAAATCGTGCATTCGTTCAGGTTAGAATTCAAGGCGACAAACAATGTCACCGAGTATGAAGCGGTGATCCATGCCTTAAGAATAATTGTGGAAATGAGGCTGCATGAGGTTCGATTGACTAGCGACTCACAGCTAGTGATCCGGAAAATTACGGGCCAATACGCTACACACGACCCGGTGCTGCAAAAATATTGGGAGCTCGCCCAATTTTACATCAAGCAAATACCAGATATTAAATTCCGTCATATCTGCCGAAAGGATAACAGACACTCGGACGCTCTATCGTACATCGCCTCACAACTAGTAGACCCGAGCATCGAAGGGATACGCGTTATGAGGCTTCTTAACCCGTCTATCCCAGAAACACCAGACGTACGAATTGAGGTGGCCGTTAGCATGGTTGATAGATACAAAGAAGGCGACTGGAGAAAGCCAATACATCAATACTTAGAAATAGGTGAGCTACTTAAGAGTCGGCCCGACATGAACTAGATCAAAAGCAAATCGGGCGCCTATGAATTAAGAGAAGGGATCTTATATCGGAAATCTTACCTAGGACCACTCCTACGATGCTTAAGCAGGGAAGAAGGCCATATAATCCTACACGAACTACACTATGGGGCGGCTGGAAATCACAGCTCGGGAAGAAGTTTGTCGGTTAAAGAAAAAACAATGGGCTCCTTTTGGATGTATATGAACGAGGACGCAAAGAAAATGGCGAAATCTTGCGAAGAGTGTCAGCGTTTTGGGAAGAAAATCCATGCTCCCGGCGTACCGTTAAACTCAATCATAAGTCTGTGGCCCTTCGCTAAATGGGGAGTGGACATTGTCGGGCCATTACATGTCGGAACGGGACAAAGGAAGTATTTGATCGTGGCCACTGACTATTTTACCAAGTGGGTAGAGGCGGCGCCGTTAAGGCATATTCGGGACAAGGATGTTTTTAAGTTTATTTGGGAACATATCATTTGTCGCTTCGGGGTTCCGGCTGCAATCGTCTCTGATAATGGAAAACAACTACAGGGCGAGAACATCGATCTTCTATTCAACACTTACAACATCAGGAAGAGCAAAGCTACCCCGATTTACCCCCAGTGCAATGGGCAGCCGAGATCACAAACAAAACCATCGCCGATATCATGAAAAAGAAACTAGATTGGGAATATGGCAACTGGTGCGAGGATCTATACAACGTCCTATGGGCATACAGAACCACACGAAGGGAAGCTACGGGATTTTCCCCATTCATGCTTACCTACGGAACCGAGGAGATCCTACCAACAGAAGGGATGATTCCTACCACAAGAACCGAAGCTTGGAGGCAAAATGTGTCATCCGACCTGATCTTGGCTAAACTCGACGACTTGGAAGAAACAAGAGAAATGGCGTTACAAAAAATTGAAAATTATCAGAGGAGGTTACAACGGGAATACAACAAGCGCGTTCGACCAAGAGAATTTCATCCCGGGCAGCAAGTATTGAAATTTCTAGCTGAATGGGAGCGCGACAAAAAAGGCGGGAAACTAGCACCAAAGTGGGGTGGTCCATATATAATCGAATCAAAGGCGGGCGAGGGATCGTATCGACTATTGAGACTCGACGGAACAAGAGAGATCAAGCCGTGGAACATCCGATTCCTGAAACTTTACCATCCTTGACGGGCGAAGCATATAAACGGTAAGCAAACGTGTCTTCTATCCTTGTGAAACCGTGAGGGGTATGGGATAGGGCGCAAGTGACTAATGGTCATTCGTACTCGGGGCAATGCCAGTGTGGAAGTGCCGAGGTGACTTACACTCGAATGGTCATTCGTACTCGGGGCAAAGCCATTATGGAAGTGCCGAGGTTACTTACACTCGAATGGGCATTCGTACTTGGGGAAACGCCAGTGTGGAAGTGCCGAGGTGCCTTACAGTCGCCTGGCTATTCGAACTCGGGGCAGTGGCAGTGTGCAAGTGCCGAGGTAGCCTAAGGGTTCTGGTGGTTGGAAACCAGTTCCAAGGATTGTTTAGACGTGAGGTCTACTCAGCTAGGTGGCCTACTTACATCTGAAAGGTCACCACCATCGCAAGTGGGCGTGTCCACTTGCCCGAGATCGGTTGGTCGATAACCACTCGGGAATGTCGGGCCTAGAACTAGGATGACTGGTACCCTTCCACTGAATCCAAAGAGATAGTGATGAGATACCCCAATCAGGACATGGCATAGGTCCCGATGACCCTCCTTGTTGGGTGTGTTCGACATAAATGGTTAGAATACTGACTTACTTGAACAATGATTGCAGGAATAACATATGAAACAAAGGAAAACTCGATTGCGTCATGCGACTATTAAAAAAATACGGAAAGTGTCATGTGACCAAGCGAAACGAAGCATCTAAAGAGAATAAAACAAACATCATCGGTGACGCAGCACCCCCATTAAAACAAACAAGCGAGGTAGCGGAAATTAAAAAGGGGAGAAGTGTTTAGAGCGATTTACAACCCGATGGAAGGGGAAACATAGTGACGCAACACCACAAAAAGAAAGTTTAAGCCTTGGGAGGAGCCGCGCCGGCCTTCCTCTGCGCGACCTCGAGCCGCTTCTTCTCCACCCAGTCCATAACGCCAGCCTGAACCTTCTGATCTAACTCTTCCGCATGGGCGACGCGTTCATCCTCGAGTTGTTGGGTAATCTGGGAAGCGTTTTCCTCAGCTTCAGCTAACTTGGAGCCCAAGTCGACCTCGGCCTGTTTCAATCGGCAAACCTCCAGATCCAGCTCCCGAGAGCGTTGTTGCTCGGCTACAAGATCAAAAAAATAGAATGTTATTCATCGGGTGCATTTTTGCAAGAATAAAGCGCAATCTATATCTAAAAGAGCGGCCTCAACACATCATCTAAGAGACCTGACAAGGCGGGTAACACCGACTGAAGCGACTCTACCGACTTGGACAACTCATCATCGGCCCTGGACAACTTCATGGTTAATTCGTTATAATGTTGCTCGTTGAACTCGTTACTAGGGCAATACTTCTTATGCTCGGCCCAATCGTCCATTAACCGATTACACGACGCTTGGAGCGCTGCAAGCTGCGATCTACTCCACTCTAAATCGCCCATAACCTTATCAAATTCACTCACTCGGCCCAGTAAATCGCTATTAGCTCGCTCCACCACATCTTTATCTCTCAATATTCGTCGGCGGTCCTCGTGAAGGTCTCGATTCTGCAATTTCAGAGCGTCTACCCTTTGCTCCAAACTTGTGGCTAAAGCAGCCTTTTCAGCAGCAAGGCACTGAGAAGACCCCAAGTGAGCCCGTAAGTTGTCCATCTCGGCAGGATCATAATCAAACCAGCGATGTCGTTCTAACTCGTCCTCAAGTCTTGCAATCTCCTCAGTTTGACGGTCTATTTTGTCGTATTTGTTTGCCATTCGTTGACAAAAAAATTCCACAAGATCCTTCTCAATATCCCATTTTCTCTTCATAATCCTAAACTCCGAAGTAGCGTCTATACCTATACTAGATACCTCGTCTAGGAAGAAGGATACCCGACTCAGGATACTAGCACGATAAACTCAATCAACACAAGTTAAGAAGGATCATATACCTTGAGCGTCGGCAAGCTTGATCTCCAGCTCATTCGCGCGACCCTTCTCATTCTGAAGTTGAAGTTGGAGAGATTCTATCAACTGTTTATCTCGAAGTCGATTGGCAGCATCCAAGCGTACGCGATTCATAATCTAACACAAATAGTTTGATTCATAAGCGACACTACGAAAAAGAAATCGGAAGCGGAGCATAACCATACAGAAACGACTTTCTCACCACAGTGTCAAGTGTCAGGGCGATGTCGCCATAACGGGGCACAGCATTCAACATTTCCTCATCTGTATACTTCACAAAGTTGGCGCACCCAAGGAGTTCATGATCTGGCCAGAGACATTAAAGGAAGTTTCAGCACTAGAAGACGATCCCTCAGTAATCCGGGGCACACAAGGAAGCTCTACCGGTACATCGGTAACGATCTTCTCTACTACGGGCGTCTCCGAGGGCTCCTGTTGGTCGCCCATACCTTGTTCATCGCCTTTGTTTCCAGACACATTCTCTCAAAACAGCTCATCCTCATCGGAAAGATCAATGATGGGGCCCATTTTCGGCGGTGGCTTAGCAATTTTCTTACCTCTACCAGGATTACGCCTCAGCGGAGTAGGGTCAACATCGCCCGTGTCATCATCATCGTGCCTTGGGTGTTTCTACACAAGTGTCTCGTCAGAACATATGAAGGCAAAAAACAGGGGAAAGTACATGTACTTATAAGAAAATCATTATGTTTGTTACCTTCCCATGGTCTTCCTCAACCCTTGTGCCAGCACCTCTTTTCCTAGACCCGATAGTTTTGGTGGAGCCGACCTGAGATTTTTAAACAACAACAAATGACTAACTGATGCCCGAAGCTAGCAAAAAAAAAAAATGCGCATACCTTATCAGCCTTGTCATCATTAACCACCCAGAAAGAATAGGGCTCGACGGGAAAAGTAGGAAAAGGGAAGTCACCATGAAGGATCGGACCTCGGACTAGAAGTGGAACTCGGGGATAAATCGGGTCATTAGAATGACGGGCTCGCTTGTTGGAACCCTGGCCGATGGGATCGGCATCCAGCATCATCCTTTCAACACCCTCGGGCATAGTTTTGACCCGATGAGGACTAGCAGCAAAACCGACAAGATCTCCAAAGGTTGAAGTACCAGCTCGATAGTTGACAAGGAAATTGGCAACGGTATACTCAGGAGCGTCCTCGGGCTTGTAGGTCGACCATTCGGCGGTAGAACCACGACCATCGCGGCGATCCCTCCACTCGTTCATAATTCGAAAAGTATTGCCAGTCAATTGAGCTAAAGCACGAGAAGGCCGAATCTGGGACAGAATCTCGTAATAAAATGGGCTATCAGGGTTGTATAAGGGAAGACAAAGGCCCAGCTCCATTTGACCCAAGGTGATGACCACACAATCAGCCGATTGCTCGTGATTCTTCATATCAGTTTTCTTAAAGATACCGTTTCGGCCCGAGAGAAGGGTCACTTCATAATTTTTAAGATCGTACTTCTCCTTCAGCTGCTCAATGAACTCTTCATCAGAGAGATCATTTACCCTTTTCTCGGACCTGCACAAAATAGAAGAAGAGCTATCAGCAAAAATAGATCTCATCGCTCGATTATCATACCTGGAAGGGCTTTCAAGCAAAAACAGAGAAGCAAGGGGAGGAACATCAAACTTAGAAAAAACGTCATCAACAGACCTCTTTTCAGCCATGGAAGGAGAAGAAGCCATTAACAAAGATAATGCAGAACTCGGTTTTCAACAAAGAAAGATGAGGCGATGGCAGCTACTATATCAATCGATGAGGAGAAGATGATGAAAGAAAACCAAGAGAGCTAGGGTTTTTTGAGAAGCGCAAAATGTGAAGAAACTGGGGAGAAAACCACAGTAGAAGAACAGAGAAAGAAAGGGCAAATAAGAAGAAGGAAGAAAGGAGCGGAATATTTAAAGAAGAAGAATTGTAACCGATGCCGACGGTTACCAGTCATAAAGTGGAGTTAGTGGGACGCTGCATGGCGAGATCTGCGGCATGGACGAGGACGTGGCGGTTGAAATGACTTTCTTCCACTCGTGTCTGCTACACGAGCGAAAGAAGGGGCATAAATGTAGGTGTAAATTATCTACATATCCAGGTGGCAACATCCTAAAACCGGTGTACCCAAATACGAAGAGACGCGAAGTATAGAGCGAAGATTATCGGGCGCGAGATTTAAGGAGCCACGTGGATCGGGCGTAATAATGTCGGACAAGACTTGACCCAGACTTCTGATAAAGATGACAGGATAAGGCGTGGCGGGTCAAACAAGGAACGATGGTCAAACGAATAAAGAAGAATGGGTCACATCGGGTAACCATAAGGACGACATAAAAGATGGGCGACATCACGTTAATAATGCACCTAAAAAGATCGGCCCGAATGGAGGATAGGCGAGGAGCCAGGATACATCGGCCACATGAGACGACGAGAACCGGCCCGATCACAGAACTGATAAATAGATGTAACATGACCAACACCTTAATTTCGTTGTATAGAACTTCTCCTATAAATAAAGGGACTTGTATTTCGAGAGAGGTAGGTTGTAATTTTTGGGAAGAAAAGAGAGAGAAACTCGAGTTAACATTAGGAAGAAGTGAGTGAGAAGTAAGTTCATCTTGTAAAGAAATCCAACTAAGAGCAACACTTTTGTAACACCTCGAAGTAATAAGATTCATCATTTCACCCCCGTGGACGTAGGTAATCATACCGAACCACGTACATCTTGTGTTCATTGTTGAGCGTTTACTTTCACTTGAGATGAGTAGTATGTTTCTATCCTTTGGATGTAGTTTGTAGTAAAATGCATCTACAATAGTCAATGAAAACACTTGTCCAATTTATTAAAAAAAAACTGAGAGAGAGAAAAATTGTCCTTCATATCAGCTTTAGCTTAATTTGGAAAGTCACGTGATTGAATTTGTGTCAGAAAATGAAAGTAGTATATGATTTATATATATTCTCTTAAAGGAAAAATCTTATAAGACTGTTATTTTGTCATGTTTTTCCACATTATATCAAACTTGTTTTTTGAATCTCCAGAGGTAAACGGTAAATTTCGTGCAGTGAGAACGCTCTACTCATGTGACAAAACTCCTTTAGTATTTTGAAAATGGAAATCAACTGGTTGATCATTATATTATTTATACATGAGAGATGTAAATGGATATCATTATATTACAGGGTTCACTCAAAATACTAAATGTATATTTTTTTTAGATCGGTAAAATAACTAATGGTGGGTTTGGATGTAGAATTTTAAAGGTGGAATTTATGGGTCCAAGGGATTTGGTAGAATTACGTTTCCCTTTGTATGTTTGGTTGCCCGAATCCTTGGAATCAGGTTTCCTGCGGGATTCAGTTTTCCAGCAAATCCTTCATATGGAGTCCGACCCCTCCCCCATAAGATTTGCTGGGAAACTTATCAAGGGATTTATGGACCCACTTTTTTTTAACTATAAATCCCATATATATGCAATTTTAAGATTTGAGGGCAATGGCAAATGGTACAAAGACTTTAATACAAGAAAACTCTACAAATCCTAGGAATTTTATTTGAGTTACCAAACACACAAGGAATTTACATGAATCCCAGAATTTGTAATCCCATGGGATTATAAATTCCTGGAAATGGTGAATTCTGCAAACAAACCCACCATAATATTAATTTTGATTTAATTGATGAACAATAATTTTGATATATAATAATACAAAACAACATAGGTTTTTGAGCTTTTGACGGACGGATAACATTTTGAGAGACAAAAAAGTGATCTGACCATCCCAGTTTCATTCCAGCCAAAGACATCTAGCGGTTGTGGTGTTTGTAACCTTCTTCCATTACGGAGATATTAATAACTCTCTTAATAAACTGAAAAAATAAATGTGTCATTAAGAAAATAAACCGGAAAAAAATGTTACAACCATGTTTCAACCATTGAATATTTTTTTAAGAAATAATCTTTGATACATATCTTTTAAAAAATAAATTAGTCATCTTTTAACAACCTGCAAAATAAATGCTTCAAAAAAAAAAACCTGCAAAATACAAATAATTATTATTTTTAAAAATAATAAAAATAATTTTCATTGTACTCATTGTGTAAATGGAAGAATAAAAAAATACAAGTAATGACTTTCATTATACTCATTGTACAAATGGAACAATGAGTAATGAATATATATATATATAAATAATATCCATAAAATGACTCACAAAAGATTTAACCTTACGCCGTGGGCGTAAGTTTAATTCTAGCAATCGAATAAGCTTATTTTCATCATCCTGCAAAAAAAAAAAAGATTTACGATATAAAACCCAAAGCACAATGAACTTTAGAACCATTTTCTAGCATCCATAGTAAATTTATTTTCGAATGAAACATTTAACCAATAGATACATGAACCATGTATTCTTGATCATGATCACGTCTATCTTTGCATTAGATTTTAATGCCATAAATAATTTGATCAAAATCTGCAGCACAAATAAAAAGAAGCTAAACTCATAAAAGAACAAAAAACAAAAATCGTGATCAAGCAATTGCAAAATAGAACAACACAAACAAAAAGAAGCTAAACTCCAAAAAAACAAAACAAAACAAAAAAAGAAACAAAAAACAAAATCAATTAATCATGATTAGCCTCTTCCAAGTAATTGAAAAATAGAGATAACACTATAGAAACTAAACGGTGAAATGAAGTGTCACCATATCAATTGATTCCAAGAAAAAGAAAAAAGAAACTTATGAGCTTTCATGCCATTTACACACTAACTAGAGTAAAACTTACAGATGAATTAATCTCCAAACTCATGAATGTGAATTTTGATGGCGCGTGCGTCTGAAATCAAATTTTTTTTGTTAAACGTTTTCCTGGAAACGTTTAATTTCTTCTGATGGAATCAATAATTTTTTTCTTTTTTGGTGATCCACAACACAAACAAAGATGAAAGAATCTAAAAAATGAAACGTTTTTTATTAGACCAAAAACATATCTCCTCCTCTTTTAATTCCAATTTTTTCAATTGCTCTGGATCCTCTATTTACTCCCCCATTATCCTCTCATGATTAAAGGAGTTGCTTACCCATAAATAAGTTAAGACCGTCCATGCTCTAGCACGTACTAACCCATTCCAAAAGGAAAAACATCCAAAAAATTGAATGTGTGCCTAATTACAATTATCAATGAGCAGTGTATAAATAAAGGAGTGTATTTCTTCAACCACACACATTCATTCATTCACTCATTTCCAACTCATTCATTTATTCCAACTTATTTTTTTGGGTGAAATTTTTAGCTTAAGAGTATTAACATGTCAAACATGATTAACCACAGCCCAACAAAAATCGTTGCCCAAAACGTGTTTGCTTTCTTTTCGAGAATACATGATTGCGATGAAAACAAACCTACATTACACAGGTTTCGTGTTGCAAGAAAATGGGAAAAGATCGATTTCATGGTGACCAATGAAGTCATTACTTTGGATTTACTAATGATTGATGAAAATTTGAGTATATTGTTATTTCGATCTGAATTTCACTATTTTTTTTAAAGAATAAAATATTAGTGACGCCTTCTAATCATTTTTTAAATAATTGCGATGAAAATAAACCAGCAATACCCAAGTTTCGTGTTGCCAGAAAAAGGGAGTATGTCAATTTCATGGCGACCAACTAAGTCACTACTTTGGATTTACTAATGATCGATCAAAACGTGAGTATATTTTTATTTCAGTCCAAATCAAACTAATGTTTTTTTAAATAAAAATATTAGTCATGCATTCTAATCAATCTTAACGTCGAACACAGGAATATACCATGCACGCCGTCGTCCCTAAGAATTTGATATTGGAAGTTCGGAACATTGCTCCATTAGGGAAGACTCTATTCACTCTCTAAGTTCAATACCAGGATGGAGAAATCCAGATTTCGTCCTTTAAAGAATGATCAACGAGGAATTTTTATCAAAAACTATTATTTGAAGTCTAAAGAATATCGTGAGGAATTATTAAACTATTATTTTAAATGTAACCGAAGTTATAATTATTTGGATTAAGATTTAATGTCTTCTCATGGGTCGAATTAAGCCTCATGGTGTTTGGTAATTATTAAAATCATTCTAACCAAAAATTATTTTGTCTCATGCCGTGCCGTTACGGCACGGGTGCTATGATGCATCAATTTACCAATTTTTTTAATGGTCAATGAGAACAGTTGTCCATCTTATTCAAAAAAAGAAAAATTAGAAAAGTTGTCCACCATAATAGTTTTAGCTTAGTTTGGAAAGACTCATGAGCCAATTTGTGTCAGAAAATAAAAGTAGCATATGATTAATATATAGTCTCTTGAAGGACAAATCTCTTATAAGTTTGATTTTTTTGTCATGTTTTTGCACATCTTATCGAACTTGTTTTTTGAACTTGATTTTCTTCATCTGTTTCCTTAGCATGCACCGGGCCTGGTAGAAATCGTTGTTTTGGTGTTGCGGGGCTTCACCCCGCTTCCATTATCCAAATGCATTTAATTAGATTACCTCCAAAAAAATTGATCAATTTGATTGTTTTTAATGAATGGGAAAGTTTGATATCCTTTAATCATCATGCTGCACGTTTAAATAAAACTTACACATGGCGTGCGTATGAGTGAAATTTTAAGTTGCCTACCAAAAATTTCGTGTTAGAAAGGTGTAGGTGTAAATTATCCACAAATCCAGGTGGCAACATCTTAAGCCTTGATGCACCTAAAAACGAAGAGACGCTAAGCATAGAAGGAAGACCAGCAGGCGCGAGATTTGAGGAGCCACGTGGATCGGGCGTGATCGTTCCACAGCTGTCGGATAAGACTTAACCCCAGATTTCTGACAGAGCTGACAAGACAAGACAGGGTGGGTCAAACGAGGTGCAACGGTCATAAGGATAAGAAAATACGTGTCACATCAGCCCACCGCTGAGGCGACAGACAAGACAGGCGACATCGTGTCAAAAGAACACCATAAGAGGTCGGCTCGGGCAATGGACAGACGAAGGAATCAAGATGTATCGGCCATGTGCATGGAAGAAGGGGCGACGTAAGAAGACCCGATCACAGAACTTCATAAGAGATGTAACATGACCCACACCCTAACTTGGTTGTATGGAACTTCTCATATAAATAGAGTGACTTGTATCCAAGAGAGGTGGGTTGTAATTTTTGGAGAGAGAGAGAGAGAAACTCGAGTTTTCACCAAGGATAATAAAGTGAGAAGTAAGTTCATCTTTGTAAGGAAATCCGACTAAGAGCAACACCTTTGTAACACTTTGAAGTAATAAGATTCACCCTTTCACCCCCGTGGACGTAGGTAATCATACCGAACCACGTATATCTTGTGTTCATTGTTAAGTGCTTACTTTCATTTGACTTGAGTAGAAGCTTTCTATCCTTTGGATGTAGTTGGTAGTAAAATGCATCTACATTCTGGCGCTGAATAAGGGGAAACGACTAAGATCTCTGGATTCCTTGACGTGGAGACCTTCAGAGACAATCAAAAGCTCTTAAATACATGTTAATGTGTTGTGGTTGAAGCTACGATGAACTCTGTTGGACGAAATAATGTTTTCTTTGAGTCATTTGTTATGTATGTAAAGTTAGGGCAGTAGTAGTGTCTTCGGAAGTAGCAGTTCTCGTATTTTCTTCGCCCGTCAACATTTCGATCATCCAAGAGACTTCATAAGCTCACCAGCGACTAACAGTTCGGGTTAGAAGCTAGATGAAGGATCTGTTGAAAGGACGACTGTTTGTTTCCAATAGTTGAGTGATCTGTGACGATAAACAAGTCGTTCTATAGCTACGGTATGGAGTTGAGCATTTATATTTACCAAGGGTATACGTTTTAGATATCTCCTAGTGTGATAAGCTGCTAACCGATTGGATATTTGGCCGGCGGTGTAACATAAGTTGTCGGAAAGGTCATGATTAGGTCTCGAGAAAGTAGAGCTAGTACAAACTTAGTTTGAATCTTGGGGTTGCATGACGTACCATTTAAGCATCATGTGCATAAGTTCAATGATTTGGAGCATGTAGAACAAAGGATAAACTAACTTAAATACATAGGTCGGGTACTGAAAGCGACGTCGTACGGAGAGATAAGGACGAATAAGAAAAAGCTGACGCAGATTCAGCGTAGGATCAAAACAGGATAGATAGGAGGACCCACCGGAGTAATAGGAGAAAATTTTGTGTCAACAAGAGTAGGCGTAGTAGTAACTGTGGTGTCAGTCGAACTTTTTGGTCTTTTGTTTGAACTTATGTTCCAAAAGTCAGATCAAAGTAAGGTGTTCTTTGTATTTGCTGACGTAGGTTGGGGCGATACTCGGATGACTACGCAAAGTACCCGATGGCTAGCACTTCAGGAACGAGAAGGATGTTGAGGAATCGTGCAGTAACTAGCAGCAGCATGCAGGCATGGGTAAATGGACCGAGGCAAGAAGACAATCGACAACCACCGCCCGAGGAATTTCATGCATCTGCGCGAGGAATGCCAACTATCGATGAGGAGGTCGATCTGGGGTGAGACGATAACACCCTACCCTTGGACCAAGTTATTTTGACTCAGAGAAGAGTTGAACAAGTTGATGGTCTCACAGCTTCAGAAACCGACGACGATGAGGTAGTGCTTGCAGCACAAGCCCAGAGACAAAGAGCGAGGCAACAAGTAGAGTACCAAGAAGCCCTAGCGAAAGAGCAAGAGCGTCTCAGGCAGATTCAGCTGGGACGAGGAACAACTAGCAATATCGTCCCAACACTTGTTCACACGGTTGTCCACGTAACCGGTCTGATAATACCCCCACCACCCCCTTCTGTACAGCGTCGGCCACACAACCCAAATGGTCATTCTAGTCATGAAAGCACGGACCCGACATTATTGGCCATTTTGGAGAGTCAAAGGAGACAAGAAGCGGCACTAAGAGAGCTCCAGCAACGGAACCTCGCTTTGGAATATGAGAACTATCAGTTGAGAAATAAGCGAACCATATCAAGAGGCTCATCCAGCCGAGGAACATCGATCTACCATGACCGATCAGGTCACGCGCCACCTATGATGGGGCCGAGCAACCCTAATTAGTTCGGCCGATCAGGACAGCCACCATCGCCTCCGGTACCCCCCACACAAAGATATGAGCCACCCGAGGACTCGTCCACTGATGAGGATGGGCGAGGTAGAGACGGGCGACAGGAACGAGCGACATAGGCCAAATTCAAGGAATTGGAGGCAAAAATCAAAGAGCTCTCGGGCGGAGGCGAAGAGAACAAATTGGCAGAAATCATGAGCGAAGCCGAGAAGACGCCCTTCTCTCAAGAACTCGAACATATGCCGTTCCCACCAAAGTGTACATTACCTACATTTCCTTATAGGTTCGACGGAACAGGAGATGCGATCGAGCATATGAAGATGTACACCATGTCGCTAATCCAATGGAAGAATAACCCAGTAGTCATGTGTAAATTCTTTCCATCTAGACTGGAGGTCGAGGCACGAGACTGGTTCTATTCGCTCCCACCTGGGTCGATTAATGGGTATGAGATGTTAGTCGAAGCCTTCCTTGAGACCTACATGCACAAAAGTCAAACTCGATCTAGATTGAACAAGTTGTTTACCCTCGCCCGAAGATTCAAGGATCCCTTAATAACCCTGACCGATAGGTGGAGGAAGTTATGTATTGACACTGGGAAGGTTCCAGTAGATCAGGCCATCTTTGGGTTTGAAAACGTGTTAGGGAGATCGGACCCCATCTGGATAGCCATGTTCTCCGAAAAGCCGAAAACCTTAAAGGAAATGAGAAAGATGCAGGAGCATTACATCGATTTGGAAGAAATTCAGGCCGATTAAAGGAATACAAGAAGCTAGTGCTGAAGCGGGTATTGAAGCTAAAGCGGTCACAGACGACCCTATTAGGCGACCGAAAAAGAGATCGGATCCACCCCCGAGAAGCAGTGAAAAGAGAGAGTGGATCGCTAAAGGGAAGAAGCCGAGGCAGGAAGCCCGATCGTATACCCCCCTAAATGCTCCTTTGGAGGAGGTATTCAAGGAAGTCGAGAAGAGAAACGATATCAACTACCCAGCGTCGAGGGGAGTTTAGTTCCAAGAGACCAGGGAGCACCCCGAGTACTGTCACTACCATCAGTATAGGGGCCATTCCACTAACAACTGCCGAGAAGTAAAAGATATCGTTCAACATCTCATCCGAGATGGGTATTTGAGGCAATTTGTTTGGCACCCACCACAGTCGATAGCAACACCTGATGCACCAATTCATCAAGTACGCATCGATAGAACAACTCAGTTCGTGAGCACCATTTCACACTCGGTTATTCAAGACTACACGCTCGGCCCAGTAATTACTTCTAGGATCCATAAAAGGGATCAGGATGGAAATGAAATATTTAGCATAGCTAAGGCCCTACCTATGGAGCCTTGGATGGTGCAACCCATTTCGTTCTCGGCCAAGGATGTCCCAGCGAATGGACAAGCACACAGTGACCCATTGGTCATCACCTTACTGATCGAAAATTGGGGAGTAAGAAGGATTCTTGTGGATAGCGGAAGATCAGTCGAGGTGTTATTCTACGACACGTTCAGAAGAATGAAACTATCATAAGACATGCTCGTCCCCTCAACGTATCACATCTACGGCTTCAATGGAACAATAACTATCCCTAGGGGCGAGATAACCCTGAGGGTCTCGAACGATGGAGGCTTCCTCGATATACTGACTACCTTTTGTGTGGTCGACGTCGCCTCACCTTATGAAGCGATTATCGGGCGGCCATGGATCGCTGGAATTAAATGGGTAGCATCGGCATACCACCAGAGATTAAGGTTCCCGACCTGCAAGGGAATAGATGAAGTTATGGGCGACTCCCAAGCAGCACGGCAATGCATGCAAGTAGATGTAAAAATTAATGAGGATCGGCGAGCTCGGCAAAGGCGAGAGAAGAGTAAAGCCGAGGAAGTAAAAGCTGCAAAGGAATTGGAAGAGGTGATTTCACAAGTGGTCATGGCGTATGAGACCCAAGAGTGGGACCCTTTATAGCAATCAAAGGAAGCGGCTATCTTTCGGGAGAACAAATCAAGTTTTTCGACGGTCGAACCGACTCGGGAAGTAAACTTGGGGACGGTAGAGGCGCCAAAGGTAGTAAGGATCGGGACATTGTTATCGGACGAACAATCAAGTCAACTCACGGTGGTATTAAGGGAAAACTTATACGCATTTTCCTGAGAGGTGCGCGATTTGGGGGGAATTGATCCGAAGGTCTGCTGTCACCACTTAAAAATTGATCCAAAGTTCAAACCAGTTAGTCAAAAAATGAGGCGCATCGCACCAGAATTACAGGCAGCAGTCGAGGCCGAGCTGAAGAAGCTACATGAATCCGGAATAATAAGGAAATCTCACTACCCACAGTGGATATCTAACATGGTCGTGGTGCCAAAAAAGAAAGGAGGGGTCAGAATATGTATTGATTTCAACGACTTGAACAAGGCCTGCCCGAATGACAGTTTCCCCCTCCCCAGCATAGATCAGCTAGTAGAATCGATAGTCGGATACGAGGCGATGACCTTAATGGATGGATACATGGGCTACAACCAAATACCATTGGCGCACGAGGACCAGGAGAATACTTATTTGTTCACACCGAGGTGATTGTATTGTTATACCAAAATGTCATTCGGACTTAAAAATGCGGGGGAAACATACCAGAGATTGGTAGGCGACATGTTTGAAGATAAGATTCATGACACCATAGAAGTCTACGTGGATGACATGTTAGTCAAGAGTCGTCGCGCTAAGAACCATGTCCGAGACCTTCAGGAGATTTTTCAGACAATGAGGAAACACAAGATGAAGATTAATTAACCCCGCCAAGTGCGACTTTTGGGTCACATCAGGGAAATTCTTGGGGTATATCATCACCCCTAGAGGAATAGAAACGGATCCCGAGAAGGTCCGGGCAGTCCTTGAAATGCCGTCTCCCGCGACGATAAAAGACGTGCAGAAACTAAATGGTTGCATAGAAGCATTGGGGCGATTTGTATCACGGTCATCGGACAAATATAAGGCCTTTTACGACATCTTGAAGAAAGGAGAAAAATTCCAAAGGACGGACGCCAGCGAAGAGGCCTTTCAATATATCAAGTTAAACCTAGCTAGCCTCCCGGTTCTTCAGAGGCCCGAGCCGTCAGAAATTCTCACCCTATACTTAGGGGCGACACCCTATGCCATTAGTGCGGTGCTAGTAAAATCGGAGGGGAATATGGAGAAGCCAGTGTATTTCACTAGTAAAACATTAAGCCCGGCCGAGAGAAACTATACAAGAATGGAGCAGATGGTACTCGTGCTAGCTTTTGCTGCTTCTAAGCTCCGAACATATTTTCAAGCTCACCGAATACAGGTGCTCACAAAATCGCCTATTGAAGCAGTGTTGGATAGTGCCGGATGATCAGGAAGAATCTCCAAGTGGGAATCCATAATCAAACAATATGACGTGGTGTACGAGACGAGGACCGCGATAAAAGGGCAAGTAGTGGCCGATTTCTTGGAGGATTTCCCCCTTAGTGATGAGGATGAGGTAGAAGGTGTACCGGGAATGATGGAGGAACAAGAGGAACAAGCGGACCTATTAGCCTCCAATAGCTCTACCCGATGGGAAGTCTTCGTCGATGGGGCGTCAAACAAAGATGGATCGGGCCTCGGGCTAGTATTTACCACACCAAAGGGGAGGAAGATGGTGCATTCGTTCAGACTATAATTCAAAGCAACAAACAATGTCACCGAGTATGAAGCGGTGATCCATGCCTTACGAATAATTGTGGAGATGGGGCTGCAATAGGTCCGCTTGACTAGCGACTCACAATTAGTAATTCGGAAAATTACGGGCCAATACGCTACCCATGATCCTGTGCTGCAAAAATATTGGGAGCTCGCTCAATTTTACATCAAGCAAATACCCAATATTAGATTCCGCCACATCTGTCGAAAAGATAACAGGCACTCAGACGCTCTGTCATACATCGCCTCACAGCTAGTAGATCCGAGCATCGAAGGCATACGTGTCATGAGGCTTCTTATCCCGTCTATCCCAGAAACACCAGAAGTACAGGTCGAGGTGGCCATTAACACAGCCAAGAGATACAAAGAAGGCGACTGGAGAAAGCCAATACATCAATACTTAGAGACGGGTGAGTTACCTAAGGGACGGCCCGAGATAAACAAAATCAAAAGAAAGTCGGGCGCCTACGAGCTGCAGGAAGGGATTTTATATAGAAAATCTTACCTAGGACCGCTCCTACGATGCTTGAGTAAAGAAGAGGGCCACATAATCCTTCACGAACTACACTATGGAGCGGCCGGAAACCATAGCTCGGGCATAAGCTTGTCGGCCATGGAGAAAACAATGGGATACTTTTGGATATACATGAACGAAGATGCGAAGCAAATGGCGAAAGCTTGTGAAGAATTTCAGCGTTTCAGAAAGAAAATCCATGCTCCTGGAGTACCTTTAAACTCAGTTATAAGCCCGTAGCCCTTTTCTAAGTGGGGTGTAGACATTGTCGGGCCATTACATGTAGGAACAGGGCAAAGGAAGTATCTGATCGTGGCCACGGACTACTTCACCAAATGGGTAGAGGCGGCACCGCTAAGACATATCCGAGATAAAGATGTTTTCAAATTTATTTGGGAACATATCATTTGCCGCTTTGGGGTCCCTGCAGCTATCATCTCGGATAATGAAAAGCAACTACAAGGCGAGAACATTGATCTCCTATTCAGCACTTACAATATCAGAAAGAGCAAAGCTACCCCGATTTACCCCCAGAGTAATGGGCAGGCCGAGATCACTAATAAGACTATCGCCGATAACATGAAGAAGAAACTAGATGGGGAACATGGCAACTGGTGTGAGGATTTATATAACGTCCTATGGGAATACAGAACCACACGAAAGGAAGCTACAGGATTCTCTCCGTTTATGATTACCTACGGAACCGAGGCGATCTTACCAATAGAAGGCATGATCCCTACCACAAGAACGGAATCTTGGAGGCGAAACATCTCATCTGATCTGATTTTGTCTAAACTCGACGATTTGGAAGAAACAAGAGAAATGGCGTTACAAAAAATGAAAAACTATCAAAGGAGGTTACAACGAGAATACAACAAGCGAGTTCAACCAAGAGAATTTAACCCATGGGAATAAGTATTGAAATTTCTGGTTGAATGGGAGCGAGACAAAAATGGCGGAAAGCTAGCACCAAAATGGGGCGGGCCGTATATAATTGAATCTAAGGTGGGCGAGGGATCGTATCGATTACGGCGACTCGACGAAACAAAAGAGATCAAACCATGGAACATCAAGTTTTTGAAACTCTACCATCCTTGACGGGCGATACGGAAAAATGGTAAGCATACATGTCTCCTATCTCTATGAAACCGTGAGGGGTATGAGATAGGACGTGAGAGACTAATGGTCATTCGTACTCGGGGCAATGCCAGTGTGGAAGTGCCGAGGTGACTTACACTCGAATGGTCATTCGTACTCGGGGCAAAGCCAGTATGGAAGTGCCTAGGTGACTTACACTCGAATGGGCATTCGTACTCGGGGAAATGCCAGTGTGGAAGTGCCGAGGTGCCTTACAGTCGCCTGGCTATTCGTACTCAGGGCAGTGGCAGTGTGCAAGTGTAGTTGCGGATTATCTCACAACTACACCCTCATAAGAATCCATTAAAATGATTCCTAAATCTAATTAATTTGATATGAAACTAAGAATTAAAGTACTAAAATTATAAAAAGAGACACAAAGATTTTTTACATGGTTGGATCATTGTGATCTACATCCATGGTTCTTCACTAGTGATTGTATGTAATTACATAATTTTATAATTGAGACTCCATTAATGAATATTTGGAGCTCTAGTTTTTTGAGGAAGAAGATGATAAAGAAAATAAATCTCTCCTAAGAATTTCTCTCTCCTCCTAAAATTATCCTCTCTACTAAAAATTATCCCTCTCTTTTTCTTATGCCTAAATGGCTATTTATATGATTTTACAAAAGATGACAGTTGTGTTGTCCCGCCATTTCGGATTTGAGAATTATCTTGCGAACCTTCGCAGCTGCACTTTGTGAACTTCTTTTGTTGTGTCATTAATTATTCGCAAATGAATATTGTTCCGATATTCCGCTCCTACATTTTGCCTCTTTTTTCTTGAATATTGCTTGAAGAGCGATCTTTAAGAAAAAATCCGTTGTTGTAGTAGTCTTTGATCTTTGTTGATGAAGGATCGAGTGAAAGAATACTGGATTTGAAAAGTATATACTTGCCTCTATTCTTTTGCGAAGTTCCGGTATGTTTCGAAGTAAATAAGAAGTCTCACCCTTGAAGTATAATAGGTATGAAATATCCTTGAAGAAGTATAAGAAGTACTTAATCCTCTAAATGTAAGAAGTATGAAGTATCCTTAAGAAGTATAAGAAGTACTTAATCCTCGAAATATAAGAAGTATTCGTCCTTGAATAAGAGTGATAAATATTGCCTCTGTTCATGTGAAATTATTATTCCATTTTTGGTGAGGATTCTTGCTGAGAAGATAAAGAACATAAAATATTTTCTTGGGTATCCATAGTTGCCTCTGTTCTTTATTTATGAAGGTAGAATCCTTGAGAAAATGTTGAATGAATGAATTTTTTCCTTATTCTTATCTTGCCTCTGCCTCAAGTAGTAACCCTGCTAACTTCTGAATATTTCTGCGAATTTCTGAGTTTTTCTGCGAATTTTTGAACTTGTGAATTGTGCTGCGAATAGTGCTGTGTATAGTGTTGCGAATATAGTGTTGCGAATATAGTGTTGTGAACATAGTGTTGCGAATATAGTGTTGCGAACATAGTGTTGCGAATATAGTGTTGCGAATTATGAATAGTCCTGCGAATTATGAATGTTTCTGCGATGTTTCTCGGTATTATCCTATAAAATTTTGTAAAATACTTGTGCAAATATAATATTTATGTAAAGACTATGTTATGAAATGTGTATGCGATACTTATGCCATGAAATGCTTATGCAATGCTTTTATGATGCTTGGATGATGCGAGTATGATGCTTGTATGATGCAAATGCTTATCTATTGCAATGTATATTTCAAGTTTCTGTTACTTAGCTCATTTTGCCGCGGTAAAATTGATGTAACTTTAAATTGCTTCCATTCCTGCACTATTAGTCTCGCATAATAAAAATATTAAATATGCATAATCTCAATTTCATTTCAATATATATGTTCGCAAGCTTGTTTGCTTTCATATAATCATCTTCGCAAGTTTATTTGCATATTTTCTTACATGTATCCGTCTTTGATTGCGAATGAAATCGCCTCTTTTGTTATGACTTCGTGATATATATTCTTGTAAAAATTCTTCAATGATATTGATGGAATTGTCTTCTTTGTTAGGACTTCATGATATATATTCTTGTAAAAATTCTTCAATGATATTGATGGAATTGTCTTCTTTGTTAGGACTTCATGATATATATTCTTGTAAAAATTCTTCAATGATATTGATGGAATTAATTTCATTAATTGTTGTGGTCTTATCATGCCTTCCTAAGTAAAGGCCTTATTATTTTTTGTATAGTATTTTAGCCTCTTCAGGAAGTGTTGCGACAATATGACAGGTCTAAATATTCTTGCGAACATAAAGCCCCATGACATTGCCGTCTTGCGATGAAATCGCAGGACGTATATACACTTTCATGCAAAAACCCATTGATCTCATCTTAACTTCTTTGTTATGTTCTGCGAGTTCTCTTTTTTTTTTTTTAGAAGGCTCGCAGAAGTTCAGTTGTTGCACAAATATGACAAGCCTTTATGTTTTTGCGAACAAAAAGCCTTGTGACATTTGCGTCTTATTAGCACGTATCATCTCCCTAATAAAGGGTGTTACCCTTTATCTTCCCCTTGGTTTCCCCTTCAAGGAAGTGTACATCGACCATACAAGGTTAGCTCTTCCCATCCGGTTCTGCAAACAACCATCTTTTGATCGCAACCTCTTATCCTTTTTGCCTATAGGGCTTATAGTTACGAGGTTGCACCCTATGGGGTATCTTTGGGCCAAGTGAATCATTTGAAAAGACTTGTCAAAAATGGAAGATGTGCTTCAAGCCCACCCGGAAATCTTGACTCAACCGTGTACCTCGGCGCCTTGATCGTTTTCTGCACTTCTTGGGAAAGACAGTATGCCTTAGTCGCCCAACCTAAATCATGTTACACCACATAATATTGCGTAATGTCGCAAGATTAGGTGAGAATCCAAGGTGTCTAACCCGGATAGGTACCCCGTTGTTGGGTTGTACCCCGTAAATTTCCATGTACTCAGGTGCCTTGGTGGTGTTCCGGTGTCCCTGAGCCATGCTTATAGGTACCCCCTTAAATGACGTACTTTAGGACTTTGCCTCTTACGAAATGTTGCTTCGCGAACTAGGTTGTACGCCACAAAGGTTTGCCTGTGTAATATTTCTGCGGCTTTCTTTCTTTTTTGAAAGATGATCACAGATTGCGGTCTTTTATTCGCAAATTACGGTCTTTTCTTCGCAAGTTAATGTGTGCGTCTTTCTTTAATGAAAGTTAATCGCAATAAAAATTTTGAAATTCGTAATTTTTGCATATTTCCTGCGAGCAAACAATATTCGTAAAATTTATCATGAGTTTTATGGATAATACCTTTTCAAATACAGTCTATTCCAAGGTCTACCAAGTCTCAAACCCATGTCTCTCCCTTCTGGATCCATATGCCGATAAGATCCGCTTCCCATAACCTCTTTGATAACATATGGGCCATCCCATTTTGGTGCTAATTTTCCTCCATTTTCTTTCTGATATGGAGGTGTTTCTCGCATGACCAAATCACCTGGTTGATATTCACGTTCAATGACTCTCTTGTTGTATTCTCGAGCTAATCGTTCCTGATAAATCTTCATATGGTGCAACACCTTTTCTCTTTTTTCTTCCAAATCATCCAGTTCACTTAATATTACCCCTGCACTTAAATTTCTTTCCCAAGCTTCTTTCTTTGTTGTCGGAATTACAACCTCTGTTGGTAATACTGCTTCTACTCCATATGTTAAGCAATAAGGAGACATTCCAGTTGCCTCTCTTCTTGTTGTATTGTATGCCCAGACTGCACTAGGTACTTGCTCGCACCACCCTTTGAGATGTCCTTCTAATTTCTTTTTGATTGTATCTGCGATTGTTTTATTTGTTGCCTCTGCATGTCCATTAGCTTGTGGATATAACAGAGTTGATTTCCCACATTTTATCCTAAAAGAACTTAGTAACATCTCTATATTCTGCCCTTCAAATTGTTTTCCATTATCATATACTAACTGTGCTGGAACTCCGTTTCTGCAAATGATGTTCTCAAATATGAACGTAAAAACATCTTTATCACGAATATGATGTACTGATTTTACTTACACGAGCTTCGTGAAATAATCTGTTGCGACTATCAAATATCGCCTTTGTCCGGATCCAGGCAGAAATGGTCCAACAATATCCAACCCCCATTTCCCAAAAGTCCAACAGCTTGTTGAAGAAGTTAATGTTGCCCCTGGTGCATGAATTCTTTTACCATGTCGTTGACATTCCTTGCATCTTCGTACGAACAATTTTGCGTCTGTATGCATATAAGGCCAGTAATATCCTTGTATCTTTGCTATATACGCTAGAGATCTTCCCCCACTATGATTGTCAGCTTCTCCTCCATGTAACATCTTCAATATTTTTTATTATTTCCGAAGATGAAAATATTGAAATGAAATTGAGTGGAATGCAAGTACTTCAACTACTAATATTATGCAATGGCACATTAATTAACTTGCAAGTACTTGATAATATTTATCATTGAGAAGTTCTTAGAAGGGTGTAGTCAATTAATATTATAATATTATTGAAGATGTTAATATTCAACTTGTTTGCAGAACCGGATGGGAAGAGCTAACCTTGTATGGTCGATGTACGCTTCCTTGAAGGGGCAACCAAGGGGAAGATAAAGGGCAGCACCCTCCATTAGGGAGATGATACGTGCTATAAGATGCAAATGTCACGAGGCTTCTTGTTTGCAAAAACATAAAGGCTTGTCATAATTGTGCAACAATTGAATTTCTGCGAGCATTCTAAAAAAAAAAAATTATATACAAAGAGAACTCGCATAACATAACAAAGAAGTTAAGATGAGATCAATGGGTTATTACATGAAAGTGTAAAAACGTCCTGCGATTTCATTGCAAGACGATAATGTCACGAGGTTATATATTCGCAAGAATGTTCAAACTTGTCATATTATCGCAAATACAAAAATATTATCACAAAAAAGGTGGCAAAATAAGACCTTTACTTAGGAAGGCATGATAAGACCACAGCAATTAATGAAAATTATTCCATCAATATCATTGGAGAATTTTTACAAGAGTATATATATCATGAAGTTCTGACAAAGAAGACAACTCCGTCAATATCATTGAAGAATTTTTACAAGAATATAAATCATGAAGTCCTAAAAAAGAAGACAGCCCTATTGAAGAATTTTCATGAAGATATAACAAAAGATGCGATTTTGGATAATTCGTATTCATAATTAGCTCGCAATAAAAAACAGATAGTTCGTATTCATTAAATTTTACGATAATTACATACTTCTTATACTTCTTCATATACTGAATATTTCTCCACAACTTGAATACTTCTTATAATTCTTCAAGAACGTCTCATATTTATTATACTTCTTCAACGGATACTTCATTTTGCGAAGGTTAAGTACTTATTATACTTCTTCATACATTGAGTAATTCTTCATAGATTGAATAATTCTTATACTTCTTCATACATTGGATAATTCTTTACGGATTGAATACTTCTAATACTTCTTTAAAGATATTTTATACTTCTTAAGGATATTTCATACCTCGTATTTCTTATACTTCAAAGGGAGGATTTCTTGTTCACAATCGCAACAAGCTGAAGCTTCGTAAGTTGAATTAGGGCAGATATTCTAATACTTCCAACAATGTTTTATCATCTGAAGAGCAATAATAGGGGGAAAGGAGATACTAAACTATATTCTTTGAGTTATATTATTTCTCTTCATATGATCAAATGATGCAAATAAGGAAAGCATTCAATTTAAGAAAGGTCAAATCACCTTCTCAAAATATCAAATGTACTTCTTAAAAGAACAAAAATAGTAGGCATAATTGTTTGCAAAAAGAAAACCAACAGTAGCTGAGAGAAGGAGTTCAAAGAAAAGGAGAACAAGATAATAAATGATAATTTGAGAAAGAATATTATTATGCTTCATCAACACTCTGTGATGGATCTTTAAGATGAGCAGGGTCATTAGCAACTTTCGACTTTTGCGAAATATCATCCTTCGGAGAATCTGCAACAGGAACATCTCCTTGAGGAATAGATTCTTTTTCATCATCAAGTCCTTCATCATCGCTCTCATAAACAAAATCACTATCAGGCTCACGAACAACTTCATCGTCAGATATTTTCAGAGGAGTAATTTTCAAAGGAGGAAAGGCTCTTGATAAGAGAATGTTATTCGCAAAGACTTGAGCTTTCAGATGACTTTCACGAAGTATAGCTTTCTGATGGTTGGTATCTTCGATATCTTTGGAATAAGCAAGATAGTTGAATCTCCAAGTAGCACGATCACGAGAGTTGATTAAGCGAGTAGAAAGCAAAGCATTTTTCTTACGAAGCTTTGAACAGGAGGCTTCTAATCCAGCCTTAGCATTGCGAATATTGTTCTCAGATTCTGCGAGTAAAACAAAATTTAAAGGGTCAAATTTGCGAATATAACAAAATTTAAAGATACATCAGAGGCAGTCAAATTTTAATGACTACCTTCTCTTTGAGAAATAAGAGATTGAGCTAAAGATAGACAACAATTCTTCATCTGATCCATCGCATTATCAAAACCATCACCAACTAATCCTTTAAGTCTAGATTGAAGCTTCTGATCTTTAGAAAGAAGAAAATTTTTATCCTTCACAAGTTTGGTATTAAGACTTTTTAGTTCAGAATAATCTTCTTCAAGTTGATTCTTCTTAGTACTTAAGATTATATTCTTATTAATAAGGGACTTCTTCTCAACGGAAAAAGAACTTCTCTCTGCATCTGAAGACTTCTTTAATTCCTCAAGTTCACCTTTTTGACAAAGAAAGAAGATTTTCTTGATCGCAACATTTATTCTGAAGAGTATCTAATTTTTGCGAAGAAACGATCATTATATTCAAATACGAGCATTTCTCTTCTGATAAGGTTTTGTTCTCTTCTAATAAGGTTTCTACTCTCAATCTGGCTTTAGTTAAAGAAGAAGTAAGTTGAGATATGTCATCATTCAAAAAAATTCGGTCGTAAATCAGTTGGGTATTCTCTTGAAAAAGGGCATCAAAATTATCAAGAGCACACGAATAAAGATTAGATAAATGGGAGAATTGGTTCAAGAGGCTTTCATGCTTGGCTTTATATTCTGTTGCATATGATTCATGGCGAAGTACCAATCTTCTACATTTCTGGATGGATTCTATAAAGGGGAATGGGTTTTAATGGGTGTTTCAAACATATGAAGAACAAAAGTAAACAAAAGGGGAAAATATGAAGATAATAATCATACCTTTCAATTCATCATTCCTTTTGCGAAGGATCGCACAATCAAGAGAATCATTCTGAAGCTGATAATTCTCTTTGCGGAGATTCTCACATTCTGCTCTTGAAGACTTCAGAGATTGGCGAAGCAATTCAACTTCTTTTTCCAAGGATTGGCGTGAAGTATAAATATCAGGATTGTTGAAACTATTTAGTGCTTCGCAAAACTCATATTGCGAACGAACATTAGTAGACTTCGCAGTATTATTCAAAACCTCATATAACATTCAAAAAGTTGAGTAAATTCCATCTCGAATTTCTTGAGGAAGAGGAGAAGAATTTGAAGGAATAATAGCAAGTTGTAAATTGTCTGGAGCAATTGCATTCAAAGGATTAGGAGTCAAGATAGGCTTTTCAAGAGAAGATGTTGAAGAAGTATTTTGCGAGGGTTGATCTTGAAGAAGTGTTGATAAATTGACATTGGTGGGAGATTGAAAACTGGGTAATGGAGTAGAGGCAGGAGTTTGCGAAGAAGTATTTTCATGAGGAGGAGATGGAAATTCCTTATCCATCTCAGGAAGGAAGTCATCAATTGAAATTATTGGTGTGGGTTTAATCACTCGAGATCTCTTGTTGGGATTGGATTTTTCACCAGCCTACGAATCAAAATGTAGATTAAAAACTGAGGCAACAATATATTGTTCAAAAAAGAAGACAGAGTATTTTAACTACCTTTTGATTCTCGGATTTTCTTCTTCGAAGATTAGGGCTTGAATTTCTGCGTGGAGATTTCACTTGAGGAATAGTTTTGCTGAAATAAACCAAAATCAAACAATAAATTATACAGAAATCAAAGAGGAAAACAAGTGAAAAACGTGAAGATAGAAGAAAATTACCTTGGAGAACTCATGATGATATGAACAGGAGGAGAAAATGGTAATGGAGAGTGTGATAAGAAGACAAAATTGCAGAAGTAAAAAGAGAAAATAAGAAGAAGAAAAGGAAGAGAATATAAAAGAATTTATATAAGGGAATAACTAGAAAAGGACGGTTACAAAAGACGTGTCCAAATTCTAAAAGACTAAGTAACGGTTATGTTCTCACGATCATTTATTCTTCGCAGAATTGACATGAGAAGAGTCAAGATGTAGGTACCGAATATCATAAGGCATTAACTTACGAACATCGTGACAAATATAAGAAGAAAGAGTTACAAAACAATATGAAGATAGAGGAAGTACAGGGAAGTATGAAGATTTGCGAAGATAGAATAATCACAACACATATACAGCTATACAAAGTTCATTATAAATAGGAGTTCAAATGTAAAATGAGGGAGGTTCTTTTGGTGAGTATTAGAAATTATCTTAGGAAAGAGAATAGAGAAAGTTATAATTATTCTAGTTCCATTTAGATACTTCTTTGTAATCGATTGAGAGAATTAATAAAAAAGTTGTCATTCAACATCAAGAACTTCTCAAGTTTTACTAATTCTACTGAGGGTGTAGTTGTAGGTTATTCTGCAACTACATAATTAACCACAACTACCTAAGATGATTAATAACCTAGAAGAGAGGAATTTACATAATATTTTAGGTAAATTAATGTAAATTAACTATTTTAGGTAAATTAATTTACAACTTGCAAGTACTTCAACTACACCCTTCTTTGTAATCAAGTGCCCAGACAATTTACAACTTGCTCTTATTCCTTCAAATTCTTCTCCTCTTCCTCAAGAAATTCGAGATGGAATTTACTCAACTTTTCGAATGTTATCTGAGGTTTTGAATAATACTGCGAAGTCTACTAATGTTCGTTCGCAATATGAGTTTTGCGAAGCACTAAATAGTTTCATCAATCCTGATATTTTTACTTCACGCCAATCCTTGGAAAAAGAAGTTGAATTGCTTCGCCAATCTCTGAAGTCTTCAAGAGCAGAATGTGAGAATCTCCGCAAAGAGAATTATCAGCTTCAGAATGATTCTCTTGATTGTGCGATCCTTCGCAAAAGGAATGATGAATTGAAAGGTATGATTATTATCTTCATATTTTCCCCTTTTGTTTATTTTTGTTCTTCATATGTTTGAAACACCCATTAAAACCCATTCCCCTTTATAGAATCCATCCAGAAATGTAGAAGATTGGTACTTCGCCATGAATCAGATGCAATAGAATATAAATCCAAGCATGAAAGCCTCTTGAACCAATTCTCCCATTTATCTAATCTTTATTCGTGTGCTCTTGATAATTTTAATGCCCTTTTTCAAGAGAATACCTAACTGATTCCGAATTTTTTTGAATGATGACATATCTCAACTTACTTCTTCTTTAACTAAAGCCGGATTGAGAGTAGAAACCTTATTAGAAGAGAACAAAACCTTATCAGAAGAGAAATGCTCGTATTTGAATACAATGATCGTTTCTTCGCAAAAATTAGATACTCTTCAGAATAAATGTTGCGATCAAGAAAATCTTCTTTCTTTGTTAAAAGGTGAACTTGAGGAATTAAAGAAGTCTTCAAATTCAGAGAGAAGTTCTTTTGCCGTTGAGAAGAAGTCCCTTATTAATAAGAATATAATCTTAAGTACTAAGAAGAATCAATTTGAAGAAGATTATTCTGAACTAAAAAGTCTTAATACCAAACTTGCGAAGGATAAAAATTTTCTTCTTTCTTAAGATCAGAAGCTTCAATCTAGACTTAAAGGATTAGTTGGTGATGGTTTTGATAATGCGATGGATCAGATGAAGAATTGTTGTCTATCTTTAGCTCAATCTCTTATTTCTCAAAGAGAAGGTAGTCATTAAAATTTGACTGCCTCTGATGTATCTTTAAATTTTGTTATATTCGCAAATTTGACCCTTTAAATTTTGTTTTACTCGCAGAATCTGAGAACAATCTTTGCAATGCTAAGGCTGGATTAGAAGCCTCATGTTCTGAGCTTCGTAAGAAAAATGCTTTGCTTTCTACTCGCTTAATCAACTCTCGTGATCGTGCTACTCGGAGATTCAACTATCTTGCTTATTCCAAAGATATCGAAGATACCAACCATCAGAAAGCTATACTTCGTGAAAGTCATCTGAAAGCTCAAGTATTTGCGAATAACATTCTCTTATCAAGAGCCTTGCCTCCTGTGAAAATTACTCCTTTGAAAATATCTGACGATGAAGTTGTTCGTGAGCCTGATAGTGATTTTGATTATGAGAGCGATGATGAAGGACTTGATGATGAAAAAGAATCTATTCCTCAAGGAGAGATGTTCATTGCAGATTCTCGAAGGATGATATTTCACAAAAGTCGAAAGTTGCTAATGACCCCTGCTCATCTTAAAGATCCAAAGACCTGAGTGTTGATGAAGCATAATAATATTCTTTCTCAAATTATCATTTATTCTCTTGTTCTCCTTTCCTTTGAACTCCTTCTCTCAAGCTCATCGTTGGTTTTCTTTTTGCAAACAATTATGCCTACTATTTTTGTTCTTTTAAGAAGTACATTTGATATTTTGCGAAGGTGATTTGACCTTTCTTGGTTTGACCTTTCTTAAATTGAATGCTTTCCTTATTTGCATCATTTGATTATATGAAGAGAAATAATATAACTCAAAGAATATAGTTTAGTATCTCCTTTCCCCCTATTATTGATCTTCAGATGATTAAACATTGTTGGAAGTATTAGAATATCTGCCATAATTCAACTTATTAAGCTTCAGCTTGTTGCGATTATGAACAAGAAATCCTCCCTTTGAAGTATAAGAAATACGAGGTATGAAATATCCTTAAGAAGTATAAAATATCTTTAAAGAAGTATTAGAAGTATTCAATCCGTAAAGAATTATCCAATGTATGAAGAAGTATAAGAATTATTCAATCTATGAAGAGTTACTCAATGTATGAAGAAGTATAATAAGTACTTAACCTTCGCAAAATGAAGTATCCGTTGAAGAAGTATAATAAATATGAGATGTTCTTGAAGAATTATAAGAAGTATTCAAGTTGTGGAGAAATATTCAGTATATGAAGAAGTATGTAATTCTCGTAAAATTTAATGAATACGAACTATCTGTTTTTGATTGCGAGCTAATTATGAATACGAATTATCCAAAATCGCATCTTTTGTTATATCTTCATGAAAATTCTTCAATAGGGCTGTCTTCTTTTTTAGGACTTCATGATTTATATTCTTGTAAAAATTCTTCAATGATATTGACGGAGCTGTCTTCTTTGTCAGAACTTCATGATATATATACTCTTGTAAAAATTCTCTAATGATATTGATGGAATAATTTTCATTAATTGTTGTGGTCTTATCATGCCTTCCTAAGTAAAGGTCTTATTTTGCCACCTCTTTTGTGATAATATTTTTGTATTTGCGATAATATGACAAGTTTGAACATTCTTGCGAATATACAACCTCGTGACATTATCGTCTTGCGATGAAATCGCATGACGTTTTTACACTTTCATGTAATAACCCATTGATCTCATCTTAACTTCTTTGTTATGTTCTGCGAGTTCTCTTTGTATATATATTTTTTATTTTTTTATTTTTTTTTAGAATGCTCGCAGAAATTCAATTGTTGCACAAATATGACAAGCCTTTATGTTTTTGCAAACAAGAAGCCTCGTGACATTTGCATCTTATAGCACGTATCAGCTCCCTAATGGAGGGTGCTTCCCTTTATCTTCCCCTTGGTTGCCCCTTCAAGGAAGCGTACATCGACCATACAAGGTTAGCTCTTCCCATCCGGTTCTGCAATTGAGATTATGAAAGCAAATAAATATTAAATACGAACATATATTAAATAATAAAAAATATTGAAGATGTTATTAAATATTATGCATAATATTTAATTAATATTATGCAAGTACTTCGGAAATAATAAAAAATATTGAGAGAATTTACATTGAGAAGTTCTTTATGGTCTTAGGTAGTTGAATATTAACATCTTTAAAAATAATAAATAATATTTTTTATTATTTCGGAAATAATATTATACATAATATTATGCAATTCAACTTCTTTATCTTCCCCTGTTAACCACTTTATTTTCTTTATCATCTTCTTCCTCAAAAAACTAGAGCTCCAAATATTCATTAATGGAGTCTCAATTGTAAAATTATGTAATTACATACAATCACTAGTGAAGAACCATGGATGTAGATCACAATGATCGAACCATGTAAAAAATCTTTGTGTCTCTTTTTATAATTTTAGTACTTTAATTCTTAGTTTCATATCAAATTAATTAGATTTAGGAATCATTTTAATGGATTCTTATGAGGGTGTAGTTGTGAGAAAATCCGCAACTACAACAAGTGCCGAGGTAGCCTAAGGGTTCTGGTGGTTGGAAACCAGTTCCAAAGGTTGTTGAGATGCGAGGTCTCCTCAGCTAGGTGGCATACTTACATTTGAAAGGTCGCCCCCATCGCAAGTGGCCGTGTCCACTTTCCCGAGACTGGTTGGTCGATAACCACTCGGGAATGTCGGTCCTAGAACTTGGTTGACTGGTACCCTTCCACTGAATCCAAAGAGATAGTGATGAGATACCCCAATCAGGACATGGCATTGGGCCCGATGACCCTCCTTGTTGGGTGTGTTCGACAGAAATGATTAAAATACTAACTTACTTGAACAATAATTGCAGGAATAACATGCGAAACAAAGGATAATTCGATTGCATCAAGCGTCTAAGTAAAAAAGTACGAAAAATGTCGTGTAACCATACGAAACGAAGAATTTAACGGAAATAAAACAAACAACGTCGGCGACGTAGCACCCCCATAAAAACAAGCAAGCTGTGTAGCGGAAATAAAAAAGGGGACAAGTGTTCAAAGCGATTTACAACCCGACGGAAAAGGGCAACTTAGTGACGCAGCACTACAAAAGAGGAGTTCAAGCCTTCGGAGGAATAGTACCGGCCTTCTTCTGTGCGACCTCGCGCCTCTTGTTCTCCACCCACGTCTCAATACCCGTCTGGACCTTCTCGTCTATCTCATCCGCATGGGCGACACGTTCATCCTCGAGTTGTTGGGTAAGCTGAGAAATGTTTCCCTCGGCGTCGGCTAGCTGGGAGCTCAAATCGACCTCGACCTGCTTCAATCAACGAACCTCCTGATCTAGCTCCTGAGAACGTTTTTGCTCGTCTACAAAACCACAAAGACAGAACATTATTCGTCGAACATGATTTAACAATTTCTCAAGAATAATACGTAATATAAATCTAAGGAGCGGCCCCAACACATCGTCTAAGAGACCTGAAAGGGCTGGCAACACCGACTGAAGCGACTTTACCGACTTAGACAACTCATCCTCGGCCTTGGATAACTTCATGGTTACCTCGCTATAGTGTTGTTCGTTGAAATCGTTATTGGGGCAATATTTCTTATGCTCACTCCAATCCTCCATTAACCGATTGCGCGACACCTGGAGCACAGCAAGCTGCGATCTATTCCACTCTAGCTCGTCCCTCACTTTATTAAACTCACTCACTCGGCCTAGCAGATCGTTATTAGCTCGCTCAACCACATCTTTGTCTCTTAATATTCGTCGACGATCTTCATGAAGGTCTCGATTCTGTATTTTCAAAGTGTTTACCCGTTGCTCTAGGTTCGTGGCCAGAGTACTTTGTTCAGCAGCAAGGCGTTGGGAAGAGCTTAGGTGAGCTCGTAAATTTTCTATCTTAGCCGGGTCATACTCAAACTGACGATACCGTTCTATTTTGTCCTTGAGTTCTTCGATTTCTCCAGCCTGGCGATCTATTTTGTAATCTTTGTTAGCCATTCTCCGACGGAGATTCTCTACCAAATCCTTCTCAATATCCCATTTCCTCTTCATGATCCTAAATTATGAAGATGCGTCTAAGCCTACACTGGTTACCTCGGCTAGCAGAATGATACCCGACTCAGGATGATGGCACGATAACCTCAATCAACATAAGTTAAGAGTCGCAGAATTGTGGCATACCTTGGGCATCGGCGAGTTTAATTTCTAGCTCGCGCGCGCGGCTTTTTTCGTTCTGTAGCTGGAGTTGGAGAGACTCTAACAATTGCTTTTCTCTGTGTCGACTGGCAGCATCTAAGCGTACCCGATTCAGGATCTAACACAAGTAAACGCGAGTAAGTTGTAAGCGACAATAAGAACATAAATCATAGGGGGGGCACCACTATGCTAAAACGAGCCGCTCACCACTGTGTCAAGAGTCTAGGCGATATCGCCATAGAGGGCACCGCATTCAACATCTATTCCTCAATATACATCTATTCCTCAGTGTCGCCATAGAGGGCACCGCATTCAACATCTATTCCTCAGTATATACTCCAAAATTGGGTGAAGTAAGCGCACCCAAAGAATTCATGATAGGGCCAGAGATGGTGAATGAAATTTCAGCGCCAGAAGATAACCCCTCAGTAATCCGGGGCACGTGAAGCAGCTCTTCAGGTACATCAGTAACAACCTTCTGTACGACGGGCGTCTCCAAGGGATCCTGCTGGTCGCCCAAACCTTGCTCATCGCCTTTGACACCCGAGATATTCTCACCAAATAGTTCATCTTCATCGGAAAGTTCAATGACTGGGGCCCTCTTCGGCGGTGGCTTGGAAACTTGATTACCTCTGAGGGGATTACGCCTAAGAGGATGGGGGTCAACCTCGTCAACATCACCATCATTGCGCCTAGGGTGTTTCTGCACAAGATGTCTCGTCAGAACATGTGAAGGCAAAAAACAGGGGCAAGTACATGTACTTATAAGAAAATCATCATGTTTGTTACCTTCCCCTGGTCTTCCTCAACCCTTGTGCCAACACCTCTCTTCTTAGACGATCCGGCTCCCTTGGTAGAATCGCGCTGAGATTTTCAAACAACAACAAGTGACCATTTGACGCCCGAGGCTAACAAGATAGCAAACAACAACAAAGGAGAAACGCATACCTTATCATCCTTGTCATCATTAACTACCCAAAAAGAATAGGGCTCGACAGGAAAAGTAGGCGATGGGAAGCTACCATGTAGAATGGGGCCTCGGACGAGAAGCTGAACTCGGGGATAGATCAGATCATTAGAATGGCGGGCTCGCTTGTTGGAAACCTGGCCGATGGGATCGGCATCCAGCATCATCCTGTCAACACCCTCGGGCATAGTTTTGACCTGATGAGGACTAGCAGCAAAACCAGCAAGATCGCCTAAGGTGGAAGTACCAGCTCGATAATTGACAAGGAAATTGACAACGGTATATTATGGAGCGTCCTCGGGCTTGTAGTTCGACCACTCGGCAGTAGAACCATGACCATCTCGGCGATCCCTCCATTCGTTCATAATTCGGAAAGTATTGCCAGTCCTCCGAGACAAAGCACGAGAGGGCTTGAGCTGGGAGAGAACTTCGTAATAAAAGGGGCTATCAGGGTTGTACAGGGGAAGATGAAGGCCTAGCTCCAGTTGGCCCTGAGTAATGACCACGCAATCAGCCGACTGCTCGTGCTTCGTCATATCGGACTTCTTCAAAAGGATGCTTTGTCCCTAGAGCAGGGTAACTTCGTAATTTCCAAGGTCGTACTTTTCCTTCAGCTGTTGAATGAACTCCTCGTCGGAAAGATTTTTCACCCTTCTCTCGGACCTGCATGAAACAGAAGGGGAATCATCAGGAAAGATATATTTCATGGCACGAACATCATACTCGGAAGGACTTTCGTAAGAAAACAGTGAAGAAAGGGAAAAAGCATCAATCTCGGAAAAAACATCATCAACAGACCTTCTCTCAGTCATGGAGGGAGAATAATCCATTAACGGAAACAATGTAGAACTTGGTTCTCGACGAAGAGAGATGAGGCGATGAGACTGTAACAACGGCTACTGTAGTAATCGGTGAGGAGAATATGAAGGAAGAAAATCAAGAAAATTAGGGTTCTCAGAAGCAAAGAGTGATGAAGGAATCTGGGAGAAAATTTGCAGTGGCAAGGAACAGAGAGAGAAAAGATAAAGAAGAAGGAGGAGAAAAAGAAGCGGGCTATTTAAAGGGGAAAAGTTGTAACCGACGCCGACGGTTACAGGTAATAAAGTGCAGTTAGTGGGGCATTGCATGACGGGATTTGCGGCATGGGCGAATACGTGGGCAGTTGGGACGACGTTCTTCCACTCGTGTCTCCCCCACGAGCGAAAGAAGGGGCATAAATGTAGGTGTAAATTATCCACAGATCCAGGTGGCAACATCTTAAGCCTTGATGCACCTAAAAACGAAGAGACGCGAAGCATAGAAGGAAAACCAGCAGGCGCGAGATTTGAGGAGCCACGTGGATCGGGCGTGATCGTTCCACAGCTGTCGGACAAGACTTAACCCCAGATTTTTGACAGAGCTGACAAGACAAGATAGGGTGGGTCAAACGAGGTACAACGGTCATAAGGATAAGAAAATACGTGTCACATAGGCCCACCGCTGAGCCGACAGACAAGACGGGCGACATCGTGTCAAAAGAACACCAGAAGAGGTCGGCTCGGGCAAGGGACAGACGAAGGAATCAAGATGCATCGGCCATGCGCATGGAAGAAGGGGCGACGTAAGAAGGCCCGATCACATAAGTTCATAAGAGATGTAACATGACCCACACCCTAACTTGGTTGTATGGAACTTCTCATATAAATAGAGTGACTTGTATCCAAGAGAGGTAGGTTGTAATTTTGGGAGAGAGAGAGAAACTCGAGTTTTCACCAAGGAGAAGAAAGTGAGAAGTAAGTTCATCTTTGTAAGGAAATCCGACTAAGAGCAACACCTTTGTAACACTTTGAAGTAATAAGATTCACCCTTTCACCCCCGTGGACGTAGGTAATCATACCGAACCACGTATATCTTGTGTTCATTGTTAACTGCTTACTTTCATTTGACTTGAGTAGAAGCTTTCTATCCTTTGGATGTAGTTGGTGGTAAAATGCATCTACAAAAGGCTTAAACCACAATGAACTATCAATTCTAGATACGTCTATTGCTATAACAATTTTTTTTTATCATATCCAGTTTAAGTAAAGCGGATGAACATTTTTTTTCCCGCTTACACTAATATGCAAATTTTGTGGCCGTGCGTTGTAGAAATTCTCAATTAAAGGGCATAATTAGTAAGGAAAATAATTTCAGAATGGTAGAATAACATTAAGTTTCATTGAGTAATGTGACTGCTCAATCGTTATCGTCTCATCCATCATCACCTAGTATAAAGCCACACGAACTACTGTTTGATGGTCCCTAATATATGTCATCCTTGTTTCTCCAATATTTATGAATGCATCTACCAAATATTTATTTAGAATCCACCCTTTTCCTGGTAGATTCAAAACGAATGATATTCTCTCGTCATGACGTTCTTCCTATTTTAGCATCACCATTCTCCGATATCCTAATATATTTTCGTCTGAATTTTCTGTTGTTGCCCCATAACAGGGAAACCATAGGGATGCATTTCTGACATACTCTTTAACCCACCATATTTTCATGCACTATGATGTCCCTTTTTGTGTTCGCTTTTTTGCTAGGTACATATAACCAGTCACCTCGGAAACAGTTGGGAAACAAATATTGTCTTGTATTGGTGCTTCATGTTCCTGTTAGTCTTATACCAATGTCATTGATCTGCTCTTTGGCATAACAGTCCCTCCATTTCCTAAATTTATTAGTAAGTTCATTAAATTCATCCAGAAATTGAACTAATTGCTCGATGATCCAATGCTTCCCCTTGGTCAGGTTCTATAATAGTCGATGCAGTCTCTTGTTGTCATTTCGTATTTTTACTATTCGGATCTTCCTTTTTTTTTTCTTTTTTTTTTGTGAGCGATCTAAATTTCTATTCTTTATCTCGTATCATAGATGTACAACTAAGCAAATTCGGAATATTTGTGATCTAATGGTAACCAAATATATACCGATTTTATTGTGATTTTTTTCCATGTAACATGACCTTTCCAATTAGTGACCTTCTTATCCAACACCGAGTTATATTCCCCAATTAATTCTCCGGATGTCGAATTTCTCGACCCAGATTGTGTCTCCAAAAGTTATTTTAAGAAATCATGGTGCATCTTGGAATTCCGAATACCTCATCCTAAATTGTGTCTTTTGTTTTAAGCAATCATGGTGCGTCTACGTTGTCCTAAATTGTGTCTCTTGTTTTAAGCAATCATGGTGCATCTTTAAGTAGAGGTAATTTCTCGTCGCCCTTTGATCAACACAAAATGAATTCAGGTGTACCATTCTTGGTTCTATTATTTGTTATTTCTTTTAACCACACTAACACATTCCGAACAAACTTGCAGTAGGAGCTCAAAAATTGAACCTCGGTATATCCATTTCTGGCGTTTGGAGAAAATGGTAATACTAATAAATTTATCCTTGGCAACGATATTAACAATTGCAAATTTTATGTAGTCGGCACTATATTAACTTCATCTTCGTCCCTATCGTCTCCTTTGCTTTGAAGTATATTTTCCTCGTCTACTTAGCCGTTACTGAAAACAATCCGGATCATGCATTTATATTTGCAGTGTATTGACCAAGTTGATTGAATTTCATTCTTTATTTTCAATAAAACTTAGCATATGTTTCAACAAAATTTGATAACCTCTGTGAAGGTCCATTATTTCAACCTTTTTTTTTTGTATAGAACCAATTGTGGACGTATTATCTCACTCTGAAAATAAAGATCACAGGAAATAATCCAGAAAAACATAGCACTCACTAAGTAATAAATAATAAAGTTAAAACCGTGACAATTAATAACTACTGTTGCAGAAGTTCAATGTCTCCCTGAATTAAAGTACTTTTCTCTTTTTATTTGCTCGAATTCACGTTGCATGGGTTTCTGCCAATATTCGTTATTGTTCCTGTTTCCATAGTTGTCGTGTTCTTATTCATGTAGCTGTCGTTGTTGTGTTTTGTTGTTGTATCATCACATTTGTATATCTTCATAAGTTTTGTCACCATCTCCCATATCTTAGCTAAGTTATACCATAAACCGTACACTCTTGTACTTCCTACTAACGTTGCTAAGCTACCATCGCATACTTCTATACCTCCCACTATCGTCACCTTCGACAACTTACCAAGATATACTTATGGATTGCTTGATATAGTCTCGTTCTTGGATTGTACATTTTGGATGGTATCTTAATTTGATAAAATCTTCATCTTCCCCAACAATTAGAAGCAAATGATCTGAACTTGCAGAGGATATTGTTGAAATAAGACATACAAAAAGTGATACCTAGAATCAACTTCCTTTTGCAAGGATCATCTAAGAAGCTCAGACTTCGCAACACAATCACCAATTTGAGATAAGAGGACATCCTTTGTCTCCCCTTTTCCTAAATTGGAAGAAATGCTACACTTACAATCCCGCTATTGCTCATTCTTAGAGTATATACTTTTGATAGAAGATTTTCATAAGAGCAGGAAGTTTGTCAATTACAAATTTTAAGAAATTGTAAACTCTATAACAAAAGAAACTACTTTTCGCTCTTTTACATACATCTAAAATTGTGCTAGACGGTCCAGACCTATCTTTACTCCCAAAGAGTTGTGTATGCAACAGATCTATACGAACCATATGTCAACGGTATAAAACTTCAATTTCTACACTCATATTAGAAAGAGACTATAAAAAGAACAATGAAAATAGACATTCTCATTTTTAATATACACCACTATCATGTATTTGCATAACATTCCTTTAGTATTAGTTTAACCATGTTACGACATTGATTTTCGTCTAAATGTCAAACCAAATAAACCCCAACTAAGAATAAAAAGAAAACAACAAACTGGCTCTTCGTACACCCATTCTGATTAATAAAAATCAAGAATATTTCTTATCAATTAGATATATTTTTTCTTCTATATATAGCTATAAACAAAACAAAACAATAAAATCCCACTTTTATGCGAAATTTTACCAGACGTTGCAGGTTCGCTATAAACAAAACTAAACAATAGAATCTCACTTTTATGCGAAATTCTACCAGATGTTGCAGGTTCCCGAGGAATGCAAGAGAGACATCTACTGCTGGTAATCCAACACCTCCATTTTAAACTCGGAGTTGTAAGAAAAATTTATGAAATGATAAAGAGAAAAAAGACAAAACCTAATTCACAATTTACCATGGATCGGAGTTAAGAATAGATTCATCATTGTAAGAGAATCAACTGTCAAAACTCGTGAACAGTCCAATGCCTCAAAGAGCAACACACTGACCAATTTAAGAACCCAAGTAATAAAAAACCAAAGAAATCCTCCTTAAAAATCCTCAAAAAAAAAGTTTAAAAGTTTAATCAAATAAGAAACAAAAAAATAAAAGTCATGCAGAAGAGTGTTATCTTACACTGCAACCATCCTCACTGGTAATATAAACTGCATAACATCTGTGGAATATATCACTGCCAACCATAATTGTAGCTGCAAGTACACTCCACATACCTACAACGACTACAATATTCAAATGAATTATGAAATCTAGAGTCATTCAAATATCTATACTCACGGATAGACGCTGGTGAAAAAAGAAATGAAGATGGTGTACCAGCTGATATCTCTAAGAAGAGTTTGCGCCAATGTATTAAGTCATACTTATTCGTTTTGCTCACTTTAAATTCTCCATGTCTTTCTTTTGCTTGTGCCACTAAATTGAGCTGCGATAAGAAGCACACACAATCCCATGCAACGTAATTGCATAATCATAATATTCAAAAAAATAATGCTAAACTGAAATCCCCATTCATTCATTTTTTATATTGGAGGAATTTTTAGTAAAGTTAAAATGAAACTCACTAAGCTATCGCATAAAAATGGTAGGAAAACAATGAGTATAATAAACTCTACGTAACAGCTAACATTGAGGGTGCACAGAACTACCATCAATCGAAACATGCGTCAGTTATCAGATTATCTCAATCATCAAAGTTGTCGGAGAAACTCTACAAATACATGGAAACTTAAACAATCTGCACACATGAAACTTAAGTATGAATGCATACTTCCCTGCTAACCATACTAAAATCCAAAACGTGAGATTCTGGCCTTCGATTTGGAAGGCGAGAAGTTTTATTCCATCCATTCCCAGAAGATATAAACTTCCCATCCATAATTATATAAGAAGTTTCAAGTTGCTTGGAGAGCCGAATACTTTGTATTTGGTTGATATACAAAACTGATAGCAAGGATATGATGACTAATTTCATTACATTTTTTAATCTGAGATCCAATTACTCGTTAACCATCATCTGAATCAGAAAAAAAAATTAAAATCGGTAATAAACAAATACCTAAATACCAATAACGCAATAAAAAATGGCATAGTGTACCTCATCAGGATGTGTAAACATGTTTTCTGCAGCAATCCCGTCGTTCTTCACGTTCAACCAATAACCTTCAAAATTTCAATTCAAAGGCAAACTCTTTCAGCAAAAAAAATTAGTTATGCATATAACTGATTATATTTTATTGTGAAGGAGGCTTGCTGAAGCTATTCCCAATACTGCAAACCAATTATGAAAGAACAAAAATATCAGAAAAGGCCATACCCTAGTCATGAAAAATCTATTGGCAACATACCTTAGCTATGGTCACCAATCTCCACCATATGTCCTTCCCACCGATTGAATGATTTTCCTTCACACCCATCTGTTTTACATGTGACCGTAATTAAATGCGCAAATCTGTAGTATGTCATCCTTTATATAGACAAATGGAATTTGATCGTTAAGAAAAATCCTAGCGATAGTTTTTTACGAAAATACCATAAATTTTTAGTGGAGATTGGTGGCCATACCCAAACAAAATTATTTAATTTTCTTTGATTTTAATCTTTCTTTCATCAAAAGATGAGATTGAAGTTGGAAAATGAGGAATCAAGGAACTGAAAATTTCAGAAAAACTAAACCCTTCCATCTTTTTTATCTTTTCCACAAAACCCAAGCTCTCCAACAAACCCTAAGACAATAGCAACATTTTGTTTCTCATTAAACAATATTTTCCTTTCTTTTTAATTCTGATTCTTAGTAATTTTGACATTGATGATGCACTTGTTGCTGGTGATACCCCCTCTCAATACACCATGCTCAGCATTTCAGAGTGTCAATATACCTTTCTGGGTATGAGCATCCAGTTCTTCACATATCAAACTATTATAGAATAATGTCGAATGTCCTTTTTCGGTTACAGAATAATTGGAAATTCACTGAGGGTCATGTTATTGCTTTCCATAATTCTCTCAATATACAGGGCAAAGCTCTTCAATTTTTTGGCTTTAAAAATCAACTTTGGCATATTGTGTCTCTTTCTTAGAGTATAAGAATATCCACAGATAATATCTTCCAATTTTTTCCCTTAGTTCCTTTGGATTTGTGACCTCAGAGAAGAGCAACAACATTACAAACAACTCACCTAAGGAACTACCTAAGGAAAAATAAGAAAAAACATGAATACAACTGATAATCACCACTTCATAATTTCTAGGCTCATGTAAGGAAAAATAAGAAAAAAAACATAAATACAACTGATAATCACCACTAAATAATTTTTAGGCTCATATGAAAATAGATAACTACCTTAATAAATAACCACAATGATCTATGATTAACTTATTTAAAACCAAATACATGAATTAAAACCAAATTAAGACAGGAAAAAGGTTTCTTCATTTGAACAAAAAAAATTATTATGAAAGCAACGATTCGCATTAATTAATGACCACAAACAACAAACAAACTACCTTGACTCGTGCTCGATTGTTTATTTCAGCTTGATTGGCTGGACATCAAAACGGTAAGAAACAAATACCTAAATACCAATAACGCAATAAACAATGGCATAGTGTACCTCATCAGGATGTGTAAACATGTTTTCTGCAGAAATCCCGTCGTTCTTCACGTTCAACCAATAACCTTCAAAATTTCAATTCAAAGGCAAACTCTTTCAGCAAAAAAAATTTAGTTATGCATATAACTGATTTTATTTTATTGTGAAGGAGGCTTGCTGAAGCTATTCCCAATACTGCAAACCAATTATGAAAGAACAAAAATATTAGAAAAGCCCATGCCCTAGTCATGAAAAAGCTATCGGCAACATACCTTAGCTATGGCCACCAATCTCCACCATATGTCCTTCCCACCGATTGAATTATTTTCCTTCACACCCTGTTTTACATGTGACCGTAACTGAATGCGCAAGTCTGTAGTCTGGTATCCTTTATATAGACCAATGGAATTTGATCGTTAAGAAAACTCCTAGCAATAGTTCTTTACGAAAACACCATAACTTTATGGTGGAGATTGGTGGCCATAGCCAAACAAAATTATTTAATTTACTTTGATTTTAATCTTTCTTTCATCAAAAGATGAGATTGAAGTTGGAAAATGAGGAATCAAGGAACTGAAAATTTCAAAAAAACTAAACCCCTCCATCTTTTCATCTTTTCCACAAAACCCAAGCTCTCCAACAAACCCTAAGACAACAACAACATTTTGTTTCGCATTAAACAACATTTTCCTTTCTTAATAATTCTGATTCTTAGTAATTCTGACATTGGTGATGCACTTGTTGCTGGTGATAATGATCTTACCAGTAAAGAATGAAGAGTCCACCTTCACGCCGTTATATCGTTTGCATGACAACTTTATATACCTTTTTTGGTACCGAGTTCATACCCCCTCTCAACATACCATGCTCAGCATTTCAGAGTGTCAATATACCTTTCTGGGTATGAGCATCCAGTTCTTCACATATCAAACTATTAAAGAATAATGCTGAATGTCCTTTTTCGGTTACAGAATAATTGGAAATTCACTGAGGGTCATGTTATTGCTTACCATAATTCTCTCAATATGTAGGGCAAAGTTCTTCAATTTTTTGGCTTTAGAAATCAACTTTGGCATATTGTGTCTCTTTCTTAGAGTATAAGAATATCCTCGGATAATATCTTCCAATTTTTTCCCTTAGTTCCTTTGGATTTGTGACCTCAGAGAAGAGAAACAACATTACAAACAGATCACCTAAGGAACTACCTAAGGAAAAATAAGAAAAAACGTGAATATAACTGATAATCACCACTTCATAATTTCTAGGCTCATGTAAGGAAAAATAAGAAAAAAAACATGAATACAACTGATAATCACCACTAAATAATTTCGAGGCTCATGTGAAAATAGATAACTACCTTAATAAATAACCACAATGATCTATGACCAACTTATTTAAAACCAAATTAAGACATGAAAAAGGTTTCTTCATTTGAACACAACAAATTATTACGAAATCAACGATTCGCATTAATTAATGACCACAAACAGCAAACAAACTACTTTGACTCGTGCTCGATTGTTTATTTCAGATTGATTGGCTGGACATCAAAGCATGTGAAAATAAGATAACTAACTTGTAACTCAAAAGTAGACACCAATGTTTATCTATCTCGTGTCAGAAAGATTCCTAGTGTATGTAATTTAGGGATTGATCATACCTTGAATTCGAATTTCTGCGCCTTTAACATAACCCCATGTCTTCTGTCGTGTGCTTATATGAAACAAGAAAATCAATCTTACCTTTTGTTTTGTTTAGTGATATTCTCAATGAATTCCTTTTCTTCAATGCCCAAAAGCACAAATCAGACCTTACAAATATAAAATACCAAAAAATAAAATGAACCGACTTAGTTTTCTAAGAGATATGATATCTTTACACCTCAATTGTTGAGGCAAAATCCTCAATAGCACCAAACCTCTTTAAGAGCCGTCTTTAATAAAACCAAATGTCTACCCTTCATCTTCATCTTCAGGATACGCCATGCATGGCTACCGCATATAAAAGAGCATGACGATGTTTACCTTTACATCTATCCCAACATCATAACAAACTGGAATACAATATTAGTTTCCTATCCTGAATTGGGTTAGCATTGACACATCTCACAGGATATGATTTACAATGAAGTGGACCTCGATGTACAAATGCTAACCAAGTTGAGCTAGGAGCGGCATTCTCCCAGTGTTTATACTGTTTATACATTCGGATAACATTGTGACTCATCTGGAATGCAACCAATCTAATAAAATATATATATTAAAGAACAAATCTTAAAATGTACCTCATAGTATTAAGGTGATAAGCCTCTTAAGACGCATGTCCAACCTTAACTGATTTAACCAAACAATTGCAAGCTCATTTCAACTTAGTGGTAACCAAACAACCCAATTCAGAAACACCTAAACAATCAAAACTTGAGTATAATTTTAGAGTTAGTCTCAGTAATCTTCAAGCATATGAAATTCAGCACTATCTTTCTAACTAAACTCATCTCAAGACCCAGTTTTGAGCATGAAACTATTTACAAAACATCACCAATCTAACTCTGGCTTGATTCAAAGAAAGCTTAAGATGAACCTCAATCCTTGCTAGTTGAATTATTTGGTAACTGCAATAGAGCCTCCTTAGTGGAACACGGGATGCATCGACAGTAATATATACTAATCAACCATGGGAACTCTATGACTATGAATTTCCATCATCAATAAGAACAATCTTTTGCTAATTTTCTGGATGCGGCTCTTTGAAATTACATTAGATATTGTATTTTAAAGAGTGAAATTAATCACAGCAGCATCAGCTCTGCAAAAACAAAGCTGGGACTTCCAGATTCCTACTGAGTAGGGATGCACCAAGTACAATAAATTTGACTGTGCTAAAAGAGTACTACAACCGAATTTCAAACAAACATTTCAGATAGTGATATTTGAAGTTCCTGAGCAACCATGAACGACTAAAATTATTAAGAAGTGGCAGTAACTACACAACTCAATACATAACCAGATAATATTATCAAGGTATGCAAGTTATCAAAAACAAAAAACTCAAGTACAAAAGTAAATGTCAATACCGGAAATTCAAATTTATCCTTGCACTCGAAAGAAGTTCAATAACATCGGTATAAGTCAGTTGGACAGTGTCCTTCTCAGCTACGTACATCCTTATCAACACTCACGTAAAAATACACCTAGTGTAATATGTTCATGGGAAAGCTTGAAGAAGGAGGTTACTCACACATTATATGTATCAATAATTCCTTTCTAAAACCACAAATTTAAGAAATCCATTCCTTGATTACACGACAAATATTACCATCAAAACTACATTGATGCACATGGGTTTACCTATAATATGTGTTCGCAGCTCTTTGTAAACGAACAATAGCCCCTGCAATGAATAAGATAAAACAGTTGAGAAGGGGAATCGAACAAAAGAAAATGGATGATTCGATAGATAACCAGAACAGAATTTAAAGAAGAGAGGAGGAGATATGGAGAGGAATAGAGGCAGTAGAGACTAACTGATCACCGAAAGAAGCCAAATTTTTGTACTTGAATCTAAACCATTAAAAACGGAAGAAAAGAAAAGTAAAACAAAAGGTACCAGAAACCTTACCCAATGTAAATTTCCCTTATAAAGTAACCCGTGCTTCGCACCGGGAGATCACCTTTTTGTTCTGGTCGTGCCTTTCAGCTGTGCCTTTTTGTTCACAATGACTCATGTTATTACTGTGATGTGACTTAAAGTTGCACTTCACCAATTAATTGAGTTGCTCAAATTTAAGATGGAATTACTTATGATATTATGTTTTAGAACCGAATTTTCAATGTAAATGAAATCACTGATACCTTTTCTTTGCGATTGAGTGATCTGTCATGTATAATTTTCAACCGTACAAACAGAGTAAAATGTAATGTATGCACATTCAACATAACTGGAGTGATTGATCTACAACTAAGCTAATATTGGAATACAATTTAAACAATTTAAAGATGATCACTAATATGTATATGTGAACGTAAGGTCAAAGCTAATGTCCGATCAACATCTGCAACAACAAAAAAAATATACAAATACAAATAAAGATATCCTCATAACTCAAAAACTGGTTGGAATTCAAGAAAAGGTTTAAAAGACATTTCCTTATGTTATAAAATGTATACGAATAAGTGAAGCTTAAGAAATAATAGTATACTATTCAAAACATTGAATTTCAGTGGCTCAATGTAAAGCCTGGCCTGCATAATGAACGCAACCATTTGAGCTCTGTGCATGCAAGTAACCCGTAGGTAGACTACCAGCCAAAGTGCAGTATTGTCCATAACACCATAACAGCCAAGTTGCACCATAACACCTTATTATATACCATATTTTGTTGCTGTAATTTTGACTACCGAGTCGCGTACAGTGCAAGAGAACTCACGATATCTCCATTAGTTTCTTTTGAGCATGCGTTCCAGATACTCTACATTTATGTTCTAAATTACATTTATTTCCAGTACATTTATGTTCTAAATTGCATTCCTTTTTTATTGGGAGCTGTTTCTTTGTGTTTAATTAAAACTCACTGCAAATAAACCATTTGAAATATAAATCTTTGTGTTCAACGGAAATCAAATCCAAGATTTCAAACATTAAAAAGTAACAGAAAAAAAAAAGAAAAAAACATAAACCCCCTTTTCTAATCGGATTTCCAATACTCGATTTCTCTAATGTAGGATATTGTGTAGGCCTTCTTACTTTATACTATGAATGCAGATGTCCATGCTAACCATTATGGACATCCACTAAATATCATCCCACCTATCAATCTACAGCCATGATATGAGCGGATTTGAAGCCATGAACATGTTATAGCGGTAGACTTTCCATAATCAACTAAATATCAATATCAATGTTATTATTTTTCTTTTAAAATAAACAATATACTTACAGGGTAGATCTGCAACCATGAGGACAACAATCACACATGTTGCCTAAACCAAGTCAATCAAAATCATCTTAAAGATGGGAATCAAATGTACCTCTGTAAAATACCTCATAAGTCATAAATTAGCAACATTTCCAATTGTTAATTTCACGCTGCCTCAAATTTATTCAGTTGGATGCCTATTATGCAGGAACAACCGTGAACATATCAGAAAGTTTGCCATGTTCAGCTCCAATGAGATGAACTGCAAGAGGAATATATAAACACATGAGCATAAGGAATATATAAATACATGAGCATAATTAATAATGAATTAAAACTGCCAAGTAATTAATACAAAAACCATGATATTGAATCTCAAATAATCAAACACATGAGACATCATCCAATGAATATGTACATACAATCTAACCTGACATTTAAAGAAACTCTCATATCCGGTTAATTGTCCACCCTTTGTAGTTTCAATATTTAAATAGAAAAGAAAACCACAAAAAAAAAAACCTAATCAGTGGATACAAAATCAAATAAATAAATAAATTAGAACATGCACATCGGATTAAAAAAAAGTACCAACCCAAAAATTAAATAGAAGAAAACCCCAATCCATGTTCCAAATTAAAAACCCTCACCTACAACATCAAAACAAAGTAAACCCCTCACCTACAGCATCAAAATAAAGTAAGTAAAACAGAAAAAGAACAAAAACCCAAAACCTCTCATCAAAATCAGAAAAAAAAAATGCAACATACCCGGTTTCCATCTGTTTAGAACTGATAAACCACCAAACCATTACCTACAAAATCAACAAAGATAATAATAATAATAATAATAATAATAAAACATTATATCACCATACAGTTGAAGAACGATATATCGTGCATGAAAATTAAGTTCCCAGAGAGAAAAAGAAGAGAGGCGATTAGGGTTCTAGATAGAAGGAAAAAGAAATAAAAAGAGTCGTACCTTGTGGATGTGCAAAAGCTCGTATCTATGTAACTGGCTGACCACGAAATTTCCCTTTTCATTATCGAATTCTTCCGCTAAAAAACCGTATAAGATTATTTCAGTCTCCCTATAAAACATCAAAATCTCTTACAAAACAAATCTATAGTTTACTGATCCTGGCTTCTAAAAATAGTTTTGTTTTTTTTTTAATTAAGTAATCTTATAGGGAAACTGATCCTGGCAAAAACCACCTTCGACGAACAAAGGAATACCAAGACGATAACACACTACAGCCTTGAACTGCCGGGGACCAAGGCATTGACCAAGTCCACTAATAGGGACAACCAAAATAAACCCATGGATATTTTCGGCGACCATGCGCTCCATTGTGCTAAAGACGTAGGGATTAAGTCTCGCCATGACTTAGTCCGCGATCTAGGTATCGACATATGCTACAAAGAACGTGTACCTGCACGCTAGGAAGCAGACCTGGGTATTGTATCATATGATAACAAGGATTTACGCCCAGCCGATATCCTTGTGCTCAATTGGGAGAACGGCAAAGATGTGTGTATGGATGTTACCGGTGTCTCACCTTTCACTGGCGATGGTGTGCGTGCTTTTGTCCCAGGCCAGGCTATTTCGAGAGATATTTCACGTAAGCGTGCTAAATATTTGTCTGATTGCACTGCTCATGGCTACGGTTTGAGTATTTTAGCTTTTATTACTTTAGGAGAGCTTAGTGAGGACTTTATTTGTTTTTTCAAGCGTCTGAAGAATTGTTTAGTTAGCAATGACGCTGGTAGTGGTTTAGGCAACTTTATTTTTCATAGATTGGGTGTGGTTATTCAGAAAGGGGTTGGTGCTCAGCTTGTTGCTCGACTACCAACCAAAAGCTTTGTAGAGTGAACCTTAAAATTACAAAAATTTAAAAGTAAAACCAACAAAAGTAGTTAAAAAATCTGGATATTTTGTATTTATGGGATTATTAAGCCCAAAAAAGTACGGAAAAAATATTTCCGTATAAAATTGTCTTTATTTTTATTACAAATCAAATTTCATTTTGAAATCAAGTAAACGCGATGTAAGAATTTTTCTAAAATTTCAACCAATCAGGATCAAGGGTTTCGTCGACCTACCAATATAAAAGAGGGTGAACGTAATATAAAAGAGGGTGAACGTTATCGCTCAATTTGGAGCATCAGAGCAAATCAATTTAATTAGAAATTGACGGCCACGAAATGTAGGGGTTATAAGTTGATTTTCGACCAATCAGGAGCGAGGGTTTTGTTCACCAACTAATGGAAGGAGAGGTTACCGCAACTCTCGACGTGGTGTGAGAGATGACGTGGGGTTTTTAGGTTGTTGATGTTCCAGTATTATTTTATGAGGATTTTTCTAAAGTACCACCACTCCTAAAATTGGCTTCATAAAATACCATCACCTTTTTAAATTTTCCTAAAATACCATCACTTTAAGACTATTTCCGTTAACTTTAACCTTAATGACCGTTTAATGATACATGTTATATTTTTTCACCTTCTAAAAGACTGAAATATCCTTCAGCTTCTTTACGCTGTGTGTCGGTGAATGATTGATGTCTAAGAACCTGCCAATTTTGCGGGAACAACGAATGGTATACAATTTTTACAAAACCACAATTTTCAGAAATGGAATTAGAGTAATCTAAAGCTCATCGGGCCGCCTAACCTTTCTTATCCACATTGCAGGGCTTTACTAGCCTATATTGGTTCAAAGTTCAAACCCAACTAATAAGGCCTTGACACGAGACAGGGAAGAAGTCAAGAATACTGGGAACAAAATGCCATTCTGTAGTTTAGTTTTCGATTGATATGCTACAGATTAGCACTATGACGAAGACGCGTAGAATTAGAAATACACGAGAAGGTGATTACATAACAACATGGAGAAATAAGTGTGGTTACAGGAGTGACCTTGACTACCACAAACACTAGGAGAATACAGCTTAATCTACGAAATTACAGATATAGATTACAATACATTTAGAAAAACAGAATATCATCTTCTTTCCCTCAAATTTGAGTCGTCTAGCAACTGCCTGCATCAAATAAATCCTATTCAACTAATCCTAAATTTGGATCAACCACACACCATAACAAACAAAGTAACAAAAATGAAGGATTTTGTTCAAGCAAAATGAATCTCTTGAAAGGTTACCTACGGTGCACTTTACCAATGGGATGACACACCAGCTAGCCTCCCTGCAAAACGAATGAAATTCTCTGATTTCCAATGATGGTATAGTCAGAACTAGAAGAATATAAAGATAAAAGAGAATTATATTATTGAATGAGATATTTTACGTTGAGAACTCATAGGGTATATATAGCGATACCGTAACTTGGTATGCAAGAATAATACTTGTAAATCAATTCATACTAAATATATCAAATACTAAATATTACCCTAAATACTAAAACTTTCCATATAATTTACTATTACCAATCCTATACTCTAACACCCTCCCTCAATCTCATGGGGATTGCAAATCACATGAGATTGACCTTGAAAGTTGTTGATGAAGTGCGGTGCCAATAAATGCCCGAGAAGTATAAGAAGAAGCGCGTCGCCATTAAAAAGAATATTGATTAGGAGAACCGCCAAAGTTGCGAAAATAACAGAGCTATAGATGGAGCATATAAGAACTATCGATAAGAGAAAAGAGATAGTACCCTGCAAAATTGGGATTAAAAAAAGTTGACGACGAATGGATACGATGGGTGTTGGTTAAGGAACGACTATAGGTGTAAGAAGACAAAAGAGAATTGGTGAGATATTAATTAATTAAACAATAAGGAAACGTAGTGATGTGAACAGTAAATAAGGAGATGGGAAAAGTTGATGTATAGGGACAGAGAAAGGAAAGATGGAAAATTGAAGAATTAATGGGACAGAGAAATTACGGAAACCGAAGATGTGAAAATAAATTAGTTTAAGATTGAGAGAAAATAAACGTAAGAGGCAGTGATGGAAAGATTTAGAGGCACAAAGAAAGGGGAACATAATAGTAGTAAGACGGGGGAAGGGAATAATTAACTAAGTGATTGATAAGAGGGATTAATGTATACGGACAGAATAATAAGAAAGGAATTGGAGGAAGAAAAAGTGATAAATGGGAGTTAATTAATGAATGAACAAAAGAAGTGGGAATATTGTACGTATACCAAAGAAAGATGGAAAAGAAGAAGTGGGAAACGTGGCTACTGGATAGGAGTGGTGGCTGGTGAAAGGAATCAACCGAGGAGACGTTGCATCATTAACAGGTGTTGTAGTTGACCGAGGAGCTGGTGAAGGAGTCGACCGAGGAGACGTTGCATGTGGTCAAGACTGACACGTTGTCAGCTGTTTAGAAAGAGATGATTGCCTTGTTGGAGATGGAGACGTCCTGTGAAGACGTACACGTTGTCAGCTGATGAAAGCATAACGGAGAAGACGATATTGGGGTTTGACAGACAACTTGCAGACGTTTTTTTTTTTTTTTTTGATAAACCTAAAAATAAAAACCTAATAAGAAAAACTAATCATATTGCAGCGGAGAAAAGATCCAGCGGGCGGTAACATTAGAGGCTACCACCGCTGGTTAGAAAAGAAAACGAGGTGGGCAACAGGTCCGGATCGAACCTTCTGATACCAAGTCAGAACTAGAAGAATATAAAGATAAAAGAGAATTATATTATTGAATGAGATATTTTACATTGAGAACCCATATGGTATATATAGCGATACCGTAACTTGGTATGCAAGAATAATACTTGTAAATCAATTCATACTAAATATATCAAATACTAAATATTACCCTAAATACTAAAACTTTCCATATAATTTACTATTACCAATCCTATACTCTAACAGGTATCTCGATCGTTGATGCATTGCAGAAATGATGTGCGGTTAATTATTCATGAGGATGATTAGGTAATTCTAATAAGGATCTTGACTTAAGTCAATTGGATACTAACTTTTTTGGTGGCCATGGATGGAATTATTAACTGTGATGATATTTTAGAAAAATTTAATAAGGTGACGGTATTTTATGGAAACTATTTTAGGAGCGGTGGTAGTTTGGAATAATTCCGTTATTTTATTAGTTCGCCCAACAACAATTTGGCAAACTGCAAATATTAAGGAATATAAGTCGTAACAACGTGCTTAGCAACATTTCCCTTTTAGGCTTTCAGCATTTCTTATCTTCTTAAAATCTTTTTTTTCACCATAAACTATTTCTTTTAGTAGAAACTAAGGATCACCCCGGCCTACAACCGGGGCTCAACCTTTAATTAGTCGGGGTCGTGCTGGTTAGATTAAGCTCATAAGTTTAGTTTTTTTCCAACGTTTAGGGCCAGATGGGTGGTAAGGTTAAGCTAAGTTACGAAATTTTGTTTTTCCAATCTTAGGGATATAAGGTTATACTCGTGGTTGTAAGGTTAGGTCATGGAATATAAGTTCATGGCTTAGAAGTTTAGTTTCTTCGGCTTTTGGGATTAGTTTGAATATTTAGTGCATGTAACTTCAAAATTTTGAAGAAGCCTCACCGAGAATGAATTAGTTATGCAGATTTCCCATGATTGTCCCTTTAATCATTTCAGTTTATTTACCCTCCATATGTCTCTGATACACACACTCGCAACTGTGCACATGTCTGTATGGTGCTTCTTATACATCCCAGGAATAAATTCCTCGAGTAAACAATAGGTTATACATTAAGGAATTTGTTCTTGATGTAAAATAAGCCATCAAGAAAAAATGGAACTAAGGTTGGTTGGGATGTAATACTCTTTTGATTTTGATTAATGTGTTGTAGTATCGCACAAAGTAACATTCATGACTTAATATAGAAAATTAAAATCAATTGTAATGTTCTTCAGATGATCATCACCATTATCCTAAAATTATATCTTCGCCATTAAGTGTGCCATATGCTAGCGTAATTAAGTTTGAGAAGCTTCACCATCGCAAACATGTTAAACATGACTTACTTCTTTGCTAGTGTTTAGTCTTTAGTGTTACAACATTACTCGGTCGAACTCACAAGTGTTGTTATATCAAGCTTGTTGTCAAATTTAGTTGTCAAAACTACATCTTGATTTCTAGTCTACCATATCAAATCATCCTGTTATTGGTTCTGACCATAACCCAATTCGCCTCAATACCAATCCCAACTTGAACCCAGGTCAAATACTTTTTAATTTTTTTGGTCTCTGGCTTGATCACCAATAATGCAAAGACATTATTTTTGAATGCTGGAAGCAAAGGAATTCAAGTTTTTATGCTTATTTTATAGCCAAGAAACTAAAGGATGTCAATGAAAAAGTGAACATTTGTAACAAAATTGTCTATGGGAACATCAAGTCTAACCTTGAAGAATATATCAAACAGCTGGAGTGGATCACCAATAACAAGTTTGACAATGATAGAGGTGTTTCCATCAGAGAAGCCAATAAGATTGTCCAACACTGGCATGACATTCAGGGGAAATTTTGGAAAACCAAAAGTAGAGACCAATTTATTAGGCTTGGAGATAGAAACACCAAGTTCTTTCATGACTCGGCCAAGAAAATAATGAGAAGGAATAAAATTGGTTCCATCCAAAATAAAAAATGAGAATGGCTCACTGACATCAACGATATATCTAAATGCTTATTTTTTCACTTTGAAAGCACGGCTACTGCTTAACCCATAACCATCAACCAAAACATTATCAATATTATACCAAAAAGACATCACTACCTTTAAAAACGATAACCTCATTGTTACCTTGATGGTATGGAAATCAAGAATTTCCTCTTCAGTATGGCTGGTGACAAATCCTCATGTCCTAAAGGTTTTCCTCCAAATTTCTTTCAAACCAACTGGGAAGTTGTTGGAGACATTGTGGAAATGGTTCAAATAATTTTCAACTCTTGATTCATCCTCAAAGAAATGAATTTTGCTTTCATATCCCTCATTCTTAAAACTGACACACTCACTTCAGACTTGTATCCCTGTGCAACACAACCTACAAAATAATCTCTAAACTTCTTGCTCAAAGATTAAAACCCATATTATCCAAAATCATTTTCCCACTCTAATCTCCTTTCATCCATGGTAGACAAATATCCAATAACACAGCCGTAGCTCATGAGCTAATCCACCACATGAATATCGGGAATAGTAAGAAAGGTGATAAAGGTATTATGAGAATCAAAATTGAAATGGCTAAAGCTTTTGATATAGTTGACTGGAAGTTTATGATGGCCATGATGAAACAAATGGGTTTCAGTGAGAAATGGTGTAAGCTTATCCATCAATGTATCTCCATCACCGATCTTGTTGTTTTACCAAATAGTTTTCCCGGGAAGTTCTTCAAACCATTTATGGGCCATTATGACAAGGAAATCCCCTTTTCCCTTATCTTTTCGTCTTCTATATGGAGGCCCTCTCCAGAAGCCTAACACATGTTGAGCAGTTGAAAATGATCCATGGTACCGGACTTTTCCCTCAAGCTCCATCCATAAGCCACCTCATATTTGTTGATGATTGTATGGTCTTCTGTAAAGCAAACATAAAAAAAAATGCAAGAATCAGGTGCAGGTTTTCAGTGAATTTAGCAACAACTCAAGCCAAGTGATTAACATTTCCAAACTTGGGATTTTCTTCAGCAAAAATATTGCTCCTGACATTGTTGAAACATCAGTAACTTCATGTGAGTTCAAAAGATAGACATTAAGGACAAATACTTAGGCTTTTCAATCTTCACCAAAAAAAAAAAAAAAACTCAAGCTTTCAAGCTTTGTATTGACAAGATCAAGTTTAGATTAGCAGGATGGAAAAATGTTATATCTACAATATGCAAAGCTACAATGATATATTCAGTGACTTATACTTTTAGCACCTACCAGATGAATTGCTTTAAACTTCTTAAAGCAACTTGCAAAGAGATGAACAAAATTCAAAGGGTTTTTTATGGAGCAAAGATCCTGAGAAGCCAAAAGGTTTATATTACATTGCTTGGGATTCTGTCTGCAAGCCAAAAGAGTTAGAGGGATTGGGATCAAGGTAGTCATTATCGGTTGTACAGGCCGATATTACAAGTTTTTATCGGATATTGGAAAATACCTATACGATATCGAAAATATCGGCGATACAAATACGGAACAATATTATCAGTTGTGACCGATATATCGGTTTTACTTGTACACCGATAATATCGGTTTCGTGAATATTTTTTTTTATCAACATGCATCTAGTCTTTACAAACAAGTACAATGTCAATTGGAGAAGGTAAAAATCTCTAATATATTTATAATATAAAATCAATGACTATATGGTAGGATATAAGATGGAAACCATATTTAGATTGCAAGGCAGAGAAATATAAAACATAAATATGAAGGATAATAAAAAAGATTTACTGGCATAATGGGACAAAAATCACAACGTTGGCTATTAAACCACCTTGTATTTTGAAAATTTGAGATATGTGTATGATTCTTATTATTTTTATTATGGTTTTATCATTATTTGAAATTATATATTAAATGATGTATCACCGATATTATCTTTTGTATAGGTGTATCGGACCCAGCCGATACGAGACCGATACGCGATATTAACTACCTTGCTTGGGATTCAAAAATATGAACTTCTTCAATAATGCTATTGTTAGAGCATTTCTCGGTTGAACCCACTATCATTGGTATGTCAAGTTAATTGTCAAATTTAGATGACAAAGCACATTCTTGATTTAATCTCCTAGAAGTCAGTTTCGGACTAGATTAGGTTTAAGAAGTATAGTATATAATCAAAGTTTTCAATGAAGAATGAAGATTGAAGACAACACAAATACATATTGGAGAACTTCATTAAATGTTAGTAACAAACATTTGATTATCTTGTTTACTCTACCTCTCTATCTATAGAAACAAGTGCTCACTATATGGAACAATCCATATGATGGTAACATGTACACACTCGAGGATATTTTAGCCCAAGACTCATATGATAATGATTCTTTTCCTTTGAAAGGTTCTCATGTTGTAGTGAATGAGAATTCGAATTCAACAATCCAAGAATCACTTAATTCCTAGTTATGACGAAGAAGTTATGAGTGATTAATCAAAGCAACACTTATTATGTGTTGCTAAGGTTGAAAATTGTACATGAACTTTTTTACAACAGTTCGCGAACTAAAACAGGAAATACACAACTAAGGGGCTTTTTTAGGCAAATACTTGGTGTTTCCTTTCCTAGACAAGATAACTTTGTTTCTAAGCAACCTAGCCTTGATCATTCACTATAAATAGGGGTTTCATGTAACAACACAAACCATCCCTTGCAAAATTGTTCGTGTGTAGCATAAGGTTGTTTTTCATATCTTTGTTATTTACGAACAAGAGTGAGATTTTAAAAGACGTTACTTAGGGATCGTAAAGCACAGACAAGCTATCTTCTTTGATAGTTACAGAACCTGTTTCTAGGTATTTTTCATAAACCCTAGATTTGATATATAAATCAAGATACCTCTAGTTTATATCTAGGTGATCTTGCGAGGAAGAGTCAATTTGGTTACGAAATGGTAAACCCTAATTGTTGAGGAGCATCTTCTAAAGAGAATTAACATTTGGCTAGAGGATTTTCAAGAATATCTTTTAAAGAGAATTTATGTTAAGCTAGAAGATTTACAAGAGAAAATCCTAAAGATAATCGGTGTTCTGTTAGGAGTTCTACATGTGCACGAATACAACTGAATAAGGTATCACATCTAGTCTGAAATCTGGAAGTAAGTAATTGATGTAACAACTTAAATCAGTGTGTGTTCAATCAGGACTAGGTCTCGGTGTTTTTCTACAAGCCTGTAGTTCTCCTCGTTAACAAAAATATCTGGTGTTTGTGTTATCGTTTCTGCATTATATTCTTCTATATTTATGATTAAAATATCACAAATTTTATGTATTTAAACCTAAATAGTACTAACTCAACTGTAAAGAACCTACAATACATGTCATTGTTGAATTCGTACCTTGAAATATATATTACAAGAGTTTTTTTTTGTTGGAATTCGGTTCATAAACAGTTTAGGTATATACTAGGTTCACCTTGTTGAAGCAATCTTAAATACAATTTCGTAACCACATGGTATAGATTGTACAAGGATTGTCCATATAAGTTCTTGAACGAAAAAGTTGGTGGTGTACTAGTTACCCTCTCCTTTTCAACTATGATAACTAAAATAAATTGGAGGTTTATCACTGAACCAGATTCACTATGGTCCTCTACCATGAAAACTACCCATTTTAAGGATTAAGAGATAATAAGAATGAGCACCAATCCCAAGACTACAGATTATAGGATTTGGAAAGGAATTCTTAAAGGAGCGGCCAACATCCAGAATATGGAAGGTTGGAAATTTCAAAAAAAAATCATATATGGTAGGATAGGTGGCTCCACAACAAAGATAACATTCTGGCGAAACCTCCTTCATGCCCTGATGACCTTATTACTATCAATTAACTGATAAATCCCAGTGGAGAGCGGGATACCAACTATATGGAACTTTGGTTATCTCCTGCAGATCAATTACCTATCCAAGATACTCCTTTTTGATTTACAAGAAAAAGATACCATATGATGGACTTTAAAAAACAAAGGGGAGTTTATAGTGAAGTCTCTTTATAACAAGCAAATCTCTAAGAAATATGAATGAGATATCCCCAACCCAACTTGGAAAAATATTTGGAAGTTGGATACTTCACCAGCCATCCAACTATTTATTTGGAAGTATTCTCATGTAATTTTTCATACTAATTCTAAAACTATGAGTATCCTCAGCTACATTGATCTTATTTTCTCCTTCTGCAAAAGTGTTAAAGAAGACACTATTCATGTGTTAGTGTCTTGTCCCATTGCTTTGTGTGTTTAAACTCAGTTGTTTAAATCTAACCACTAGATGTTTGAAAATTATAACTCATTCCATGATTGGCTAAACTATTGGTTCATCCCAAAATACAATCTCAGCAGCTGTGCTACCTTTTCCACTATTTGTTGGTTCATTTGGAAAGTCAGATGTGAGTTCATATTTAAAAGATATCTTACTCAGTTGATTATATTGATAACAGTATCAGACAACACCTTTGCTCTTTTGACAGGGTTATGCACAATCAGAGCCACATTCTAAATAATGTTTATTACCAAAGAGATACTCAGGATATCAAGGAAAGAATAATCAGGCAACACATATAAAAGTTTGGCGTCACTATTAGTGTTAGCACTCTGGATGTTCATTCCACTGATGCTAATAGTATATTTTACCAATGTACTAACTTTGCTATGGTTGCTATATGTCTTTCTGAGGGACCTGTGTGGGCGCAAGAAACTACAAATACCATGTATCTGGAGACGGTAGAGCAAGAAAAGGAGCAGGCCTAGCGCAGAACCGGGGAAAGGAGTTGCAAAAGGCTAACATCAACTTTCAATCCCATGATGAACCAACTCTAGAAGCAACAAAGGATGCTTACAACAGAGAAGTTCAAATGAAGATTTCACTTATGATTTCATCAGATGAAAGGTGAAAAGATTTTGTGCTAGGCAACCCGATCAAGGTTGGGAAAGAACATAATAGATCAACAACTAGATTAGCTAAATCATCAGTTAAATCTTTGGTTTTAAGTAGATTAAATTGGAAAGGTACTAATCTATTTTAATTATTCCAAACTCTTTAGTCGATATATATCACTGATATTAACAACATCTTTTATTTAAATGTTGAGACTATAGATGGTGCTCAAACTAATGTAATTGAGTAACTATTTTTTCCTGTAACAGTTTACTCTGGAGTTCAAATTTATGCACCTCTCTAAAACCGGGGTGCATGTTCCGGCCTCCTGTATTGGACGATTTTTCAGGCAGAAACCACCCGCCTAATTCCATAAACTACTGATATTTTCTCTCTCTCTTTTTAATCTTTAACAGGGAGGGTGAGTTCATCTACTTCGTATCCGGTCCATCTTCATTATTCCTAAAATTTAAATTTGCATCTGTTTTCTTCAACTTGCTTCTTCGATGCAAGTCGATCTTTCAATTCTGAGATATTTTTTTTTTGAAGGTTTAATTATTTTTTTTGGGGGGGGGAATTACAAGGAACAAACAATTTTTTTTCATCAGGTGTAACAGTTGGGTATGGAATGTAAATAAGTGGAGAATGAATGTTAATCAATTTTGTATCTATTGATTTAAAGAATGAATTGAGTATCTTGTGATTTGAAAAAAAGACTGTTAATTAATTGAGTATTTATTGATTTAACGAATATTGTCCGCCATGGATAACTTGGAGTATTATCAGTACTTTGAAATTAATAAGTTCTGCTTCAAGTTGGGTTAAATTAATGGACTAAAATTTTTATTGGAATCACATGCATATATTAAGAAATTCAAAGTACATGGATTGGATTGATTATTAAGATCATAACAGTGTCAAATTTTTTTTATCATAAATACTAATCCGATAACACTTTTTAAGTTTCGCCAATGCCAAATCACGCACAGTCCTTATCTTTTAAAAACCAAAAAATTCAGCGAAAATGTTTTTCTTTTTTTGATCAGAATTTTGTGAAGATGTTAGAAACTTATAAGTGTTGAGAAAACTAGAAGAACTAGAGAAAGAACGGAGATTGAACGCAGAGGAGAGAGAATTAATAAGTTGATTTAATAAAAACATCTGGTTTGCTGCTAAAAAAACTCTCCAATAAGGGAGGCCGGAACGTGCACTCCAGTTTTAAGGGGTGCACAAATTTGGACTCGTTTACTCTGTTTTCTTATAAAAATAAATAAATGTAATTTCATTTGCTATTAATAATAAAAATGGAGTTTACCAAAAAAAAAAAAAAATATATATATATATTCGAAAATAATTGGGCTAACCTCACAGAAATCCTAGCTTTCCTACTTTGCTTGGCAGACATACAAAGTTTGGATTTTATTACATAGACGGACAAATCGGTTTGTCCGTTCTTGTTTCATAAGTTTCATAGTTTTCTTCCATGTTTACCCCTTTACCATAGTTACTAACCCAACCATAGTTAAAATTCCGGTAGCTCAAGCATTCCGATCTAGTGATCTCTTTTGGTGGTTATGGAGTGAAGACAGATAGGTTCTGTCCAGTTGTTGGTAATAGAGGTGTGCTTCTGCCATTTGGTGGAACGGGTGTGAATTTTTATCAGGCATTAAATCGAGCAAATGCAAACCATAACTGTAAGTTTGGATATGGATGGGTTTGAACCTTAGCTTCAATGGAAACTCAAGTGGATGGAATAACTCTATTGGTTACGGTGGGAGCAATGGAGGAATTAGTTCTGTTTTAAACTCGACGGCTCGGATTTTGTGGGGCAAGGGGAGGCATGAATTATTCTACGAACTCATCTAACAGATGTGGTAACACTGTTGTTGCAAATTAGGGTTTCCCTCGTATAAAATCAATTGAGTACCTGACAAAGCTACAAACTCATCGAGGTGGTGGTAGCTATTGTAAATCAGGGTTTCTCTCTTATAATATTAATTGGGTAGCCCACAAAGACAGTCGTATAAAACAAAATTTTAAGATGTTATTTTATGGTCCTATAAATTAAAGCGGGTACCTATTTCAGACGGTCTTATAAATTAAATTGGGTAGCCGAATCACACGTGATTTGGTGAGACAATATTAGTTTGCGTTTTCAAATTCTAGTAGAACTATACTAATCCAACTATCCAACTAGAACAAACATTAATGCCCAGTCTTTGTTATGAAAGGTCACATGAGTTTTTTTATCTTTGTAAAAATATTTTTGTCTAACAACAAATGAACAATTTTCAGGAGTTTTTCTTGGGCAGCATTTGTTGTTATGAGAGTTCAGAGTCGTTCAGATTGAACATAGAACTCCAATATAATAGGCTTTTCTAAATAGAAAACTTAAATGGAAATATTCATGAATAATGTTATTAATTCCACAAAGGTACCCGTTATGCAAACTTAATAGAAAGACAGTTTTCAAATCATAATAGATGCGAATCATCCAAAAATGAACTGAGGTTGACTGAAATTGTCGCAAAATACAAAACAACAAATACCATTACTAAAAAACATAATAAGAAGCTATTCTTTGAATATGCAAAAAAACGAGTATGTAAGAGAATATTTTCTTTTGATGGGAGTTGAGGAGAATTTTGGTCCTACCCCTACGGTCGAGTTATTCTCCATGGTCATTGTTGATAACATGTTTCCTCCTTGTGATTCTGAAACAACTTGTCCCCAACCAATCTTCACAATACTTTTACCATGTCTCGTTGCCCTATAACCCTATTGGGTTTAGTATAAGATTGTCATACTCATACCCAACAAATGAAAACAATGATTCATGAATTCAATCATTCATATCTTCTAGCTAAAGTTTTTGCTGACATACCATGTCAAAAACATGAGGAATGACATGGAAGGCAATGTCTTTTTGGCAAAACACATGTTTAGAAGGTCTTAGTACCTCTACGGTGGTAGTGTAGGTATGTGTATATAAAAATATACATAATATGTATATATGTAAATGAAAGAGAACTAGTAGTTTAAAAATGATAAAAGGATAAAAACAGGGATCCAGAGTTGAAGATCACCTTATGATGCACAACATCTGTTAGGATATCAATATTTAGAAAGCATCTTTGAAAATAAGTTTCATTCTTTATCTCAGTTAGCACTGCGTTTATTAAGGGCAGACATGCCTCGGCACCTAGTTTTGTAGTCATCGTCACTAATCTTTCCTCCAACCCTGAAATTTAAACTCCAAAGTTAGTCATGAATCAGAAACCACGAAAATAATCAGACAATCAATCCAGGCATTCAGTTGCTCCGCAGAAAGATGTTTTTCCCAAAATGCGTGCACCTTTTACCAATACAGAAAGAGAAACTCATACCAATCATAGGACATAGATAAAGAAGGTACACCAAGAAAGACGGCTTCTCGAGCACCAGCTACGGTCCCCGAGTAAACACTGCAAATCCCGAAAAAGATGAAGCCTAACAGAGCGTGATTAGGAACAAAGAAAGAGACCCAAATAACATAATAAAAACAGCATGAGTGCTAAGTGATAAACCAAAAAAAGCGGCAATTGTATCATAAGCTCAATTTCAGACTTTTTCTCAGGAATTAGTAGAAACCTTTTTCTTTTATTGTTTGTATACCAAAAACAAAACTATAACCACGCAACAGACTCCAACTCATAATCTCAATTTCAGCTCTTGAGTCTCCATGTATACCTATTACCTATCACAACACCACTAATTGGTTACACCGTAGAGTTTATAAAGCTATCGACCTGAAACAATGCACAAAACTATAGCCAGCATAAAGCTCATTACAAACTAACCTCACACATTGTATTATAGCTAAGAAATTACATCAAATTAACAGGGGTAGTCGAGAAAAGAAGTGAACCATATATAAATATTTAAACCTTTGCCTCTGGTCTAAGACCATTTCAAAACCACAAATATTTGCTACTACCATCTTTGTTGATGCTACTAATTAATTGTAGAGAGAGTTAAAAGACTGCACCAACATTGTTTTATGTTTTGATAGTACTTATTCATATCAGTAATCGTTTTCCGTAAATACATTCCTGTAGTGCCCTAATCTCTTTCTAAAATATTGTTTCCTATATATAATTGTGTTAGCTTCACCTCTATCTAGATAATTCGCAAATAGAAACCGTCATAATCACAAATTTTATATCCACAAGCCCCATGTTTATAATCTCAATCTCTGTTATGGCATCTCAATTTTCCTTGTCAGTGCTATTTGAACTCCTAAACCCATGGCTATTATCAATAAATTTCCAAGTATGTTTCATTTACATTTTGACGGGTTTCGAACCAAATGATCTGCTCAGTCTCTGATTGCTCATCTCTTTCTAGGTTATCTACATAACAATCAAATCTTAATAAAATCAAAATCTCAAAATCAAAATTGCAAATTAGTAAAATACCTTATTTGCAGTCTTCTTCTGTCTTACTTCATATCTTCCGAGAAAGATCGGATAACGAAGCACCACCAGGACTAACCAAATGGCAACTTCACGTAAAAATCAAGAAAAAATTTATCTCCTTACTCGTTACAGCTTTACTCAAGTTTTATTCTTCCCAGCCTTTCCACATTTCGAGTACCCATCAAACAAATCAGTGAAAGGAAAAAAAATTCTTCTCAGGAATTTCATCAAACAACATCTGTGTAAGTTCAATTGCAACATATTTCACATACCCTCTCGTGAAAGAAATTTGATATATTGAGTATGCAGACTCCATACTGTTAAACATTTTTGAAGCTAAATCAGTATGGAAGTATTTAAAAACACAAGCTAACTATCATTTTGTTGATGGTGGATTTTAGTTCAGGGCTAAAGTTGTAAAACCAATTTTTGTGTAAACACCCTGCAGAGGATAAGATTATTTTATAAGTGATGAATACTTCTTCACTTAATTAATTCACCTAGAATGGAGCATGTAGCAACAATCCCCAAATATTCTGTGAATTTTAGCATTATTGATTAATACATAAAACGCCTTGTATTTCCTGTGTTGTTCCTAGCAGAACTCTCATTGTTGGTGCGGCATGATGACTGATTGTTACTCACAGCAGAGTAGCATGAATATCCAAGTACCAACAGTGATGCATGCACGAAATGCCTGTATAGGCTATAACTCTCGGTGTGTTATACTAGCCCGATTGAGCATGTAACTCGCGGTGTGTTATACTAGCCCGATTGAGTGTGTAACTCTCGGTGTGTTATACTAGACCGATTGAGCGTCTAGACTGTCCGTAATAGTCTAGAAATGATCACGGTCATCCAACTTCGCAGGCATGATTGGATGGTCGGGATCGAATCCAATACCCCCAGGCAGGTATTGGAACATTCACTGCCGACCAAACGCGGACTCCGCGCGATCGGCCTCCCAAAAGGGGCGGCATAGCTTTCCAAACCGTCCAAACCAAGCGAAATGGACACAAAACCCTAAATTAGGGTTTGCGGCACATTACATGTGTCGCAAAACGATCTCAACCATCCATCTTCGCATGCATAGATGGAGGGTGTAGATGTAGATTCAAAGGGCTCAGAGCATGTCAACACGATCACTGTGGGCCCGGCTACACACATGACCAATCGGTCAGGACCAACCATGATTGATTGTCCCAATTCGTGCGCACCAAACCAAGCATGATGCACGGCCGGCAAAACCATAATTGGGGCTTGCGGCATCATGTATGTGTCTCAAAGTCATCTCGTGCGTCCATCTTCGCAGGATTGAATGGAAGGCAAAGATGAAACATTAGGGAAGGCCGAACATGCTAGCATGACCACCGCGAGTCCGGCTTCATGACCGACCAATCGGCCAAAGCCATCCTTGGTCAGGCGCCTCGGTTCGTGCGCCCAAACTGGCATGGTCACGCTTCCTAAATCATAAATTGATCTCGACCACTCAACTTCGCCAGACAAATTGAGTGGCTTAGATCACGTTTCCATAGGACAGTCAGGTATATGCGTGAATACCAGCCTACCACCTACATGTTGTACCAAACGGTCGAGACCGACCAAGCTTGGTTGTCTCGAAATGCATGCCTTGAAGGTGGCATACCGTGCCCCTTTAAGAATCCTTTGCGGCATAGGATTTCTGTCGCAAATAGATCTCATCCACTCAACTTCACCGGTAAATTTGAGTGGCCTAGATCAAACCTTCGTGGAAAAGTGAAGCATGGGCATGGACATCAGCATGATGTCTACACGCATGCCTGATCGGTCCCCCATGAAATGCCTCCCATGCTTGGATTCGACCAAGCTGAAGGAGTACACTCACGCACCTTCTAAACCCTAATATTAGGGTCGCAGATGTGGGTCGATGATCATCTCGTCCGTCCAAATTTGCCAGCTCGGACGGACGGCCTAGGATAAGAGTTAGGCGACCAGTGAAGTGTCACTGTGATCACTATCTGCCACCCTACCACACCATGTGGTCGTTCAAGGGAGGATTTGCTAGCGCAGCCTCCAAATCCTCTCTTGAAATAGGCAGGGCATGATGATCAACAACGATGCTTCGTATATGCCGAATACATATGATGCATGACATGCATAGAATACACACGATACTTTACAAGTATCGACTTCCTAAATAACTTAGTTATTTAACTAGCATTACATGCTACCTTCCGTGGGTCCCACGATCCACACATTCGAGACATCAATCATGTCACAAACTGGGGGATACACACTGGGGTATTGGTCTGGCAGTTTACAACGTGCAGCGTGCAACACGCCATCACAAGAACGTGTCAGGAAGACATGGACGGTTAGTGATGATGGGAGAAGTGGGCAAGATTGATCGTGTGACACTAACATACCACTCCACTACTCCATCACTCCACTTCCTCCACTTACTATGAGAGACGTGAATAAGGCTCAAATGACTTGTATAAATAGGTTCTCCGCCCTATTTCCACAACAGAGAAAAAAAAAGCACAACACAGAAACCAAGTGTTAATACAACACGTATTCAAACACCCAAGGCCTGCTTGCATTAATCGTAAGCCTGCTCACCTTTCTATTACAAGTCATAATCAAGCCCACACCTTCACAATCTCAACACCTTCTTCGCTTCCCTCCCTAAGATCAACCCCATCTCCTTCACTTTGTGACCGAAACAAGTCTGGAACGACCATTTCTTGGTTTAGGACAGAATTGTATAGATTGATCTCTCGAATCAAAAGCACTCATCGCGCAGTGCATTTGTTTAGGGTTTAGATTCACTTCTTATTCACACACCCCAAATTACCAAAACCAGCAGTAGTAGTTTTCACCCACAAACAATTGGCGACCACAGTGGGAGATTAATATCTCGGTTGCAATATCGATTTTCAAATTTCCAATTGCATTCGTCAATTCCGATTTCAAGATGGTGGAACTTAGGTCTGTATTAGCAATCAACCCTGAAGGAGCTAGAACCGACAACACTCTTGGTATTGTTGTCCCTGTCAGTGGAGATGTTATGCAGAACGTGATCTGTGAACACGAAAATCACATAGGCATCCACGTGTTCACAAGAAATCTCCGCATGAACTGAATGCATGTATTAAAGTATGAATATAGCATAAAATGCATGGGTATATGTTGATTCATTGATTCCAAACCCCTCGGGTTTGTCATGATCTCATCAACATCCATAATGATAGATCTAAGAAGTAAACACGTATATAAAGATATATGAATGCAAAATGTAAATGAGACAAGGATTTACGTGGTTCAGCCCTAAGGCATCCACGGGTCTGGGGGTATTCACTATGTGGTAAATGATTACAAGAATAGTCGAAAGACTTTGAGTGATACATGAAACCCGCAGGTTGATGCTCATACTTACTTCTCACTGATTTATCTCTCATATTCTCTAGTTCTCTCCAATGTTCCCCCACCCTCTCCTCTTATTAGGAAGGGATATATATAGCTTATCTAAGTGGGTCCACTAGAAAAGAGCTGTTGAAGTCTTATCTTCTTGTGTTCTGTGCATAGTCCGCGGACTTCCTTATCATTCCGCGCCTTCTACGATTCTTATGTTCATTACGCTGACCAACCCCCGTTCTCTTCGTTGGTCAACTGACACGTGCCCTCTGAGCAGCACTAAATGCGAGTGGTTGGGGCGGTCCAGTCTGCGCCAGGAGGTGTCAGTCTTCCCTTGTCACGTCTGTGTCAGTTGGAATTTCCCCAGCCGTTGATTATACCTCACCTCGTGATGAGATAAATGGTAACAAAGTAGCTATTTGGTGTTATGTGGGGATACCTTCCTTTGATGCTCCTTCATCTTCGACCGTTGAACTCGACAGATGGCACGCCGTATAGATCCTATGGATAACCCTACGTGTCATCCACCTTTATGACGTGGCCTCCACGTGGGCTTGCTAGTACACGCGGTGAGGGAGATAAATAAGTGTACTTACAATTTTCCCCTCTTCTTGTGACTGGGCGCCAGCTATAGTCGGAAGAAGAATCGTGTGGTACGTTTTTATCTCTCTCTTCATAAATTCTCCTAAAAAGGAGTTATCTGCATTTATTGTGCACGTTTCCCATATCCGGCCATAACTGCCCCTTGGGTAGCGGACGGTTTCTTTTGGTCCTATAAAAGAGAAGAGAATGAGGGAATGTGAATTAAATTCACATTCTCTGTTTATTCCCTGCCCCACTTTCTTCTTCATCTTCTTAACTTCTTATGCAACCATTACTGTTGTCGCCGCTGCCGTCGCTGCTGCTGTTGCCGTTGCTGCTGCTTCGTTTAATTATTGAAGTTCATGTAGGATTTTTTACCTTGTTTACTCGCCATTTTTGCCCCTGTTGAGTTCTTTATTTTCTGGTGATGAATCATGATGGGTTTTAATCCCATGCATATCATGGAATTGAAAGTTGCCGCTGCTGAGCCGTGTGTTTTACCGGCTACGTTTTGATTCTCTCTTCCTTCTTTTGAGTTGAGTAATAGCTTGAGAGCTTAAATGGTTGTGGATGAAACCTAGGGTTTTCTTCACGTTTGCTGCTATTATTGAGATTTTCTTGTTTTTCGATCTTCCTTGACTCTGACTTGCTCTTATATTTGTGTTTGTGTCCGCAGATATGTCTGATCGTCCGCGGGTTCCTTATCAAACTCCTTCGCCGAGTCCTCATAGATCTCCTCGGAGAGATTCCAATATTAGGGGTGGAACTTCGCCTCCTCCTATTCAGGGTAATCCTCGGGATAGACGAACGTTCTCGTCCTCTGGTCAGAGGCCTTCGCTCAAAAGAGGTGATCCGCCGCAGGTGTCTAGATACGCCGTGAATCGTCCTAGAGATGAGTCTCCTACAAAACAGCAGAATCCACGCACTGAACTTCTAGATGTGCAGCCTCTCCGCACCATGCCTCCCCCGTGGACTAATCTTCCTCCGCCTCCATCTGTGCCTAGATCAGGAAAGTCAACTAAGAATTAGCCTCCGAAGAGGAAGGCTGCGGAGATAGAATCTTCGGGATATGTAGTTCCTCCTAAGAAGAAGGTAGCGGGTTCTGTGGAAGATGCTACGGGAGACGCTTACGAGGATGATTCTGCTGTTACTTTTCGTCCTTTACCTTTGGGTAACAAGAAGTTCACTTTCAGACACATCGATCTTGAAGCCTTCAAATTGAAGCACGGTATTCAGCACTTCCAAGTGCACTTTTATTCCCCTGACAAATATATAACCTATGAGATGGTTACTAATTATCAGTACGATGCCTTTCATTTATTGACGACCGTGGGTGCTTTCGAGGCTGGTTTGATGTTGCCTTTGTATAAAGCTGGTGATGATTTCTACTACCGGGTCTTGTCTAGCCGCGATACTGCTAAGAAAAGTCATAATCGTGGGGTGTAGCAGTTGACAGGAAATTATCTTCGTCATCTCCGAGAATGCTATCTTCGTAGCAAAGGGAAAACGATGATGACATGCTATACCCCCAACTTAGAAGAGGATAAAGGGTGGTATACTCCTGAAAATTTCAACAAGTCCTTTGGAGATTATGTTAACAGGAAGACACGTAAGCCGTGGTATGTGAATCTGCGGAATATCACTCCTGTTAAGGGGGAAATTCACCTTTTTAGCGAAGTAAGTGATTCCAAGATGGCGAGGATTCCTGGTGCTGAAGGTCTTCCTATTCCTGCTGATGAGAGAATCAAGCGTGATCATGACTATGAGTGGTCTTCCACTGTTCTCGAAGTTGTTGGTCCGTGGGTCTATGGTTGGGTCCCCGGAACCCATGGTTGGCAGCCTACTATTGACAGTTTTTACCGCGAAACCTCTCCTTCTCGTTAAGCCCATTACTGCCCTTGACAGATAAATTTTGAAGGTATGGATTTTGCTTACAATCGTGATGTTGATGACGCGGATGACGAAGATATCTCCGATGCTAACCCTCCTCCACAGAATATTAATGTTGCTAAGGTGTGTTGTTTGTTTTCTTCGTATATATGCCCCTTCGTTTTCTTAAGTAATGTTGATTATGCCAAGGAAAGGAGATACAAATGGCTCTTTATTATTATGTCTCGCAGGTGCTTAGAAAGAAAAAGATCAATCTCAAGCAATCGTCAAATTCTCCCACCGAAGATTCTACGCACTTCGAGGATGTGAACAGTCCAGTGAATGATGACGAGGATGTTTTCGATGAGGAAGAGCGGATTGAGACTTCTCCACCCTTTCAAGAAGGAAATAGTGTTGCAGGTGGGGGCGTCGGTGGAGGTGATGGTGATCAGGCCACTGGTGGTGGTGTTGGTGATCGGCCACCTGGTGGTGGTGCTAAGTCAAGTGGGGCTGCGGGTACTGAGGTTGGTGAAGATCTGGTTGCAGAGGACAGTGACATTGGCCTGCAGCGGACCGTTGTAGACAAGGGCAAGGGAGTTTCTCTTGGTAGTAGTGACAAGGATGGGGATGCTTACCGTGAGTTCTCCTTTGGTAAGGTTTTATCCGGGGAACAATCTTTTGACATGGCCGCAGCTATGGTGCTTGTATCGGATTTCAATATGATTCCTCCTGGTGATGACTGGGATGTTCTTAAAGGTAGCTGCGGGGGTGGGTCATCACGCGGATCCGATGCTGAGGTTTTGGTGGTTCATCCAGAGGGTTTTTTTGGCACTTCCTCTGCTGCTGGTGGGGCTTTGGTGCAAGGCAAGACTGGTGCTTCACTTGGTGGGAAGTCCTCGAATTCTTCCTCAGATGATTTCTCGCAATCCTTGATCGCGGATGGCGATGATGCTATTTTGGCTTGGCTTAAAAGGAAGGACTTGCTTGTCGTGTCGCATCCTTCCCCTGTGGTTGAAGGGGAAAAGAGTTCGGACTCTTGAACTCGCAAGCATATGGAGCTAACCTATGAGGAGGTGGTAGATGAAGAGTGGGACAAGAATCTTGTGGCCAGCGGGATTGATCTCGTGGTAAATCCTCCCTCTACTGTTGCTGGTATGATGGCTATTGCTGATGGGTACCAGTACAGTTATCCTCAGCAGCGGTTATTGGAGGTTTGTCCTGCTCTTTCTAACCCTGATTTTACTTAGATGTGTTATGTGAACTAATTTCCCTTTTTGATCAATAGATGATGAGGAGTGAGTATTGTAACCACAATCTTTACCGGCTCTTCAAGGCTAAGTCTCTTAAGCTAGAAGCGAAACTCCGCTATCGTGAAGGGATGCTTTCGAGTGCTGAAGCTGCAGCCTCTGCTAAAGATGAGGAAATAGCAGAGCTGAAGGATCTTCTTAAGCGCAAGGAACATCAGGACGTGGAAGAAGCAAAGATGCGTTCTGAGCTAGCTTCGGTTAAGGGAAAGTTAGAGATGGCTGAGAAGAATTCTTTGTCTATTTCAGGTCTGTGCCTCCTCTTCTTTGCTTATTAGATGTTCCATATATTTTTTGAGTTATATTTTTCTTCCCTCCTCCCGCTGTACTATCTTCAGTGGGTGGAATCCCTGAGTTGATGTGGCTTCGGGGTGAGAGAATTCGTCAAAAAGGTCGTATCGCTGAGTTAGTTGAAAAACTCAAGAGTGAATCAGCGAAATGGAATGCTCGCGCGGATGTCCATAATGCTATGGCCGAAGAATGGCGTAAGAAAAAGTTTTGCTTGGTAGATCTGCAAAATCAAAACAACCATGACCGTCATTTATTCAACGGGGCTCTTTTATGGACGCGGGATAATCTTGAGAAAGCCCGCAGCCAGATTTCCACTCTAGAAGTTAAGCTTAATGATATGGAAGAAGAACTGCGGCAAGTGTGTTCTTCTCATCCCTCTGATGTGCGGGCTTATATGCAACTCCTTGCTAAGGAAACAGATGACGCTAGGGAGGAATCTGACGCTCTTAGTAGTGCCTTATCCGCGTCTCGAGCTGATGTGGCTTGTCAGGTTGAGTATGAGAAAACCTTAGAGGTGACTATGCACCGTCTTAACAAGGGGTTGGAATCGAAGAATGATGAGGTTAACCGATATCATCATTCGAACTCAATGCTTTGAGATGACCTAAGCGCGAGTCAGTATGCTCATAATCTTCTGCAGGTATATTATGATAGGTTATCTAATGAATATGATTATGCCGCAGAAGCACGTGATTCCGCGGTTAACCATTGTGAAGGTATATGTCTTTGTCATCGAGTGTGCTTTGTGTTGTATTTGTCATGACTCACTGTCCTCTTATAATATCCGCAGAGCTCCAAGGACAACTTCAAGCTTCGAATGACAAGTTTACCGAAGCTCGGGCTAAGGTAGCTCAATTGGAAGGCCAAGTCAATTACCATCGGGGTCTGGCTTCGTCTCAAGAGAAAGCGCTGAAGCAAGCCAATCAAAAGGCGGACCATCTTTCCACTTCCCTAAATCAGTCTGAGATGAAGAGCGTAGCTATAAGCTTCGTGGCTCGTAAGCAGTTGGCAGAGGAGATTAACAGGACTCTTGGTGAGATCGAGTTGGATCTCAAGAAGAACCATGGACTAACCAAGAGTTATACTCGTCGTTCCGTGCCTACGCTTCCTTCAGGTTCCTCTGGCCCTTCCTCTGGTGGTAGTTTTCCTTCGTCGTTAAAGGATAAACCCGCGGATAATGCTCCTTCTCAGTAGATTATATCTAGTATGATGGGGATTGATCTCAGTTGCTTAGCCTTCTTGGCGTTTTTGCTGCTTTTCTTGCTAGGCTCGTAATCAACTGTTGTGTAATAGATCAAACTTTAGCGTTTAAATCTGAATTTGTATTTTGTTGAATTCGCATCTATTGGTTTTATAAATCAAGTTAATATAATGAGTAATTCCATAGTGTTTGTAATCCCCGGATCTTAATCTTTGGAATTTGAGAAAGTGTAGTGTTCGTTCAATTCCGTAGGTTGGTATCCTCGGAATTGTCTTGTGACCTGTCACCCCGTCCAGCTAATTCCTTGGCCAGAGGATTTCTGAATGGTGGGGGTCTAGCCAGTGTTCAAGGAAATCTTCCATTGAGTTCGCGGCTTATAATATTGCTCGAATATCTCGTTCTGTGGGAAGTCACCCTCTGGTCATACACTTATAGACACTTATGGGGGAGTTCCGAGAGATTGCATATGTATGCTTTGTGCGGGATATTCCCCGGTATATTGCAGTGGGTATGATCCACGCTTTGTGCGGGACATTCCTCTTATTAAAGTATAATGCAAGTTTTTAATAATAGTAACTGCACAATGATTTACGTGGTTCAGCCCTAAGGCCTACGTCCACGAGGTAACGATAGTGTCGATATTTTATTAAGATGTGGTATGGTTTACAATGTACATTCATATTTCGTTCTTTTGTTGATCTCCCTATGTATGGATGGGTATGTGAGTGGTATATACATGTGTCTCATATGGTATTGGTTATGGGTATTGAGTAAATTGAAATGCGTATGGGTAATGAGTAGAATATGACACTTGAAGATGAAAGTTTGGATTGATTGAAAAGTTGAGGCGCGTTACTCCTCTATCAGAGATAGAAACATGTGGACTTGTAAGTCAATTTTCTTCTTCTGAAATGCATACGCAAGTGATAGATTACGGGTAGTATGGTTTGAGATATTTGGCATTCCACGGATGCCTGAGTGTTTTCCCTTTCAAATTATGCAGATAGTAAGAGCCATTTCCTGCGATGTCGTGTATTACGTAGGGTCCTCCCCAAGTCAATGCTAATTTTCCCCATTTCTTTTCTCGCTGGTATTGGGGAATGGTCCTTAACACATACTGCCCTTCTACAAAATTCCTAAGTTTCACTTTTTTGTTATATTCTCTGGCTAGCCTGCGCTGGTAGTTTTCCATTCTTTGCAGTGCCGCTTCTCTCCTTTCTTCGAGATCATCAAGCTTTTCCAACATCATGTCTGTGGTGAGGTTCTTCTCCCAAGCTTCTGTCTTTGTTGTTGGTAGTATAATTTCCGTAGGGATTACTGCTTCTGATCCATACGTGAGTAAAAACGGAGACTCTCCAGTAGCTGATCTTCTAGTTTTCCTGTATGCCCACAGAACGTTATGTAACTGCTCACACCATCGCCCCTTGTACTCGTCTAGTTTTTTTTTTTAAATAAGTACCAAAGTTTTGTTTGTGGCTTCTGCTTGTCCATTGCTCTGCGGGTATATGGGGGTGGATTTGTTTTTTCGAATTTTGAGGGTGTCGAACAGCAAGTCGATATTCTTTCCTTGCAGCTGTTTACCATTGTCGGAAATTATCTCTGCGGGGATGCCAAACCTGCAAATGATATTTTGAAAAATAAAAGTAAAGACGTCTGAATCACAAATTCTTGCCAGTGCCTTAGCTTCTACCCATATGCTGAAGTAATCCGTTGCCACTATTAGGAATCTCCTTTTCCCGGTTCCTGATACGAGCGGGCCTACTATGTCGATGCCCCATTTTGCAAAGGGCCACGGACTGCCCACAGAGTTCAACTTTATGGCTGGGGCGTGGATTCGTTTGCCAAATCTTTGACATTCCTCACACCTTTGCGCCATTCTGGCCGCGTCTCGGATCATGGTTGGCCAGTAGTAGCCCTACGTCTTGGCATTATCTGCAAGGGATCTCATTCCGCTATGATTCCCTGCGTCTCCTCTATGGATGTCTTTCAAGATGTCGTGTCCCTCGGATCGGGACAGGCAGCGACGAAGTGGCCCGAGGAATGATTTTTTGTATAAGATTCCGTCTCTTAGCTCGTACATCCCTATTTTGGATTGTACTTTCCTAGCCTATTTGGTGTCCTGGGGGAGTTTCCCTTCCTCTAGTAAAGAATGGATTTCGATTCTCCAATCTTCTTCCTGACTGTAATCGTCGTCCTCATCTGCTTGTCGCATGATGTCATCGTCCTGGAAGTCGTCGAATATGTGCTCTCCGATATAATCGTCAGAGATATCTTCCTCCCTAGACTTGCGTTGGTTAGCCGCGTACATCTCCTGGAGCTTGATGGATGGTTCGTACACTCTTGTTACCTTGATTGCTTTGACATCCTTGTTCTTGAGCATGGATGATACATATGCCAAGGCATCCGCGTGCCTGAGCTCCTTCCTACGCAGATGTCGGAACTTGATTTTTGGTATTTGGGAAACCAACGTTTGCACCAGAGCCATGTATGCCATTAGTGTCTCTTCGTACACATTGTATTTGTAGCCTATCTGCCGTATGATTAGTTGTGAGTCACTTGTCAACCGCACTTATTGTATACCCATTTCAATTATCAAGCGGAGAGCATGGACCACTCCTTCATACTCTACGATGTTATTTGTATGGCCTTCAAATTCCAATCTGAATACGTGCACGATCCTATCCCCCATGGGTGTGGTGATGACGATGCCTATCCCCGCGCCCTCTCTATTTTTGGAGCCGTCAACGAAGACCTCCCATTGTCGCGGGTTCATCGGTTCAAGAATATTATTTGGCTCCTTTTGCTTTTCTATCTCTGGGGCGCCCGCGGCCCTCCATCCTTGTATGCGCACCTCTTCTTCGTTGTCCAAGGTAGGTCTGCTAGGAAGTCTGCAAACACTTGCGATTTTTGAGAGTGTTGAATCTCATAGTGGATGTTGAATTGGTCGAGGTACGTGCTCCATTTTTCTATGCGTCCTACCTTTCCTTCCCCTTTGAGGATGGCTTCTAATGGTGCTCGACATGGGATACGTATGTCATGCGTCAAGAAGTACGTCCTCGGCTTTAAGGTAGACCATACGATGGCTAGAATCAGCTGTTCGATTCTTGTATAGTTTCTTTCCGCGGAGTTCAGGGTCTTGCTGACATAGTAGATTGGTTGCTCCTCCTTTGTGTGGGTCCTGACAAGTACTGCGCTTACCGCATCATCTGTTGCTGTAATGTATAATGCCAAGACTTCGTCAGGGTCCGGTTTCTGAAGGATAGGGATCTCCGCTAGGTACTGTTTGATGCCTAGGAAGGCTTCTTCGCATTCTGCAGTCCACTCAAATTTCATCCCCTTCTTTAGTATGTTGAAAAAGAGTTTGCATCTATCCAAGGATCTCGAGATGAACCTTCCCAGAGCTTCTAGGGACCATTGAGCTTTTGTACTTCTTTTAGGTTCTTTGGAGATGGCATGTCTACTATGGCTCGGATTTTTGCGGGATCTAATTCAATGCCCCTTTTTGTCACCAGGTACCCAAGGAATTTTTCGGATGTTACTCCGAATATGCACTTCTCCGGGTTTACCTTCATATTGTGCTTTCTCATAGCTTCGAATATGTCCCTCAAGTCTTGGTGATGGTTCTTCCTTAATATGCTCTTTACGAGCATATCATCAACGTAGACCTCCAAGGTCCTGCCAATCCATGGCTTAAAAATAGCATCGACCATCCTTTGGTATGTTGCTACCGCGTTCCGGAGTCCTAAAGGCATCCTCACGTAGAAATAGAGGTCGTGGGGTGTGTAAAATGCCGTATGTTGCTGATCTTCTTCTGCTAAAAATAGTTGATTGTACCCGGAATATCCATCCATGAATGATAGATCTTCGTATCCTTCTACTGCGTCGACTAGTTGATCAATGCTGGGTAGTGGTTAACTGTCCTTGTGGCATGATTTGTTCAAGTTGGTGAAGTCGATGCAGATTCTGACCCTACCACTCTTCTTTGGTACTATCACCATGTGAGAGATCCAAGTAGGATATTTGACTTCTTTTATGAAACCAACCTCCAACAGCTTTCGCAACTCCGTTTCTACTGCTTTGTAATACTCCGTGGCTACCTTTCGTATCTTTTGTCTTACCGGGGGTGTGCCAGGTTTAATGCGCAACTCATGTTGTACGGTCTTCGGATCTATTCCGGGCATGTTAGATAGTTTCCACGCGAAGATGTCCGCGTATTCCTTTAGTAGTTTCACCAGCGAGGCTTCGCGTTCTACATACATTAGAGTTCCTATCTTGATCTTCTTTGGATTCTCCTCCGTCCCTATGTTAACTTCCTTCACCGCCTCCAAGGGTGTGAATGTGGGTTTTGGTTCCCCAAGGTGAGGAACTTTCTTTAATTGCTATTTGGTAGGCTCGGATTCTTTGTTCACGAGAGCATCCTGGTTAGCAGTTGATGTTGATGCTTCCGTGTTCCCTACGGAGTTCCCATTGGACAAGCTTTTCCCTGAGATTTCTTCCAGGTATTCATCGATGGCTTTGTCTTTTGCTGCTGCTTTGTTCCGAGCCCTACGGGTTCTTCTTTTCTCATTTTCTTCATTGTTGAGTTACATTTGCATTTCCTGGCATTCCTTTGCGGAAGCTTGATCACCCTTGATCTCCATTACTCCTAGGGGAGTAGGAAACCTAAGGTATTGATGGTAGGTGGCTGCGACTCCCTTAAGCTTGTGGACCCATCTCCGTCCAATAATGGCATTGTAGGGTGAATGCGCGTCCACCACACTGAAGCGAGTGTCAACTTTCATGGGACCTGCGTCCACCTGCAAAATAATATCCCCGAGAGGCTTCGTAGCCGTACCATTGAACCCATAGATGGTATAGTGCGAGGTCAAGAGTTGCTCGTCATTAAGCTCCATACGTTTGAAGGTATCGTAAAACAGGATATTTACGGAGCTCCCTCCATCGATGAGGTTTTTATTTATGTTGCATCCTGCGATTGGAAAGGTGAGGATCAAAGGATCGTTGTGATCTTCCATGTCATCCTCAATGTCCTCGACCTCGAAGGTTAGAGGTGCGTCCATCCATTCTTCGTGGTCTTCCACTTCTTTCCCGTCTAAATTGTAAAGTTCACAATAGTCTTCAAATTTCTTCCTCAATCTTTTCCCTATCTGTGCAGTTAGGGTTGGTTCTTTGCTTTCCGAGCAGGATATAGTATTCACTGTGCGGTTGCCCTCTGGTAATTGGACCTGTTTGCTGCGTTTGGCTCTGTCTTCCGCTCCAGCCTTCTCTATATATTTTTTGAGATCCCCTGCATCTATCAGCTTTTGTGTCACTATCTTGAGATTTTTGCACTTCTCTGTTGGGTGCCCGTTGAAGTAGTGGAAATCACAGTATTCTTTGGACTTCTCCGAGGCCGGTGGTTGCTTCCCCTTAGACCAAGGCCAGTCTAAGTTTTCGCGGTCCTTGATCTCCTTTAAGATGCGTGAGTAGCTGGTATTGAGCTTCGTGTAGACTTGGTCTTCAAATTTTCTACCACTCCTTTTGTGGTCGTCTTTCTGATCCCTTTGGTGTCCTATGGATCTGCTTGCTTGTTTCGCGGAGTTGGTCCGTGGAGGTCGTTGAGCCCGCGCTCTTGGGTTCTCCCGTTGAATTTCTTCCAACCTTGCATGTTTTTCGATGATTATCCTCAAATCTCCCTCTGTGGCTGGGATGGTACCGTGGATTTCGACGAACAATGGGCTCATCCTGTCAAGTCCCCATTTGTAACAGTTAATACTCACCACGGGATCCATATGTCCTATGGCTTGACATATCTTGTTCCACCTATCCGTGTATTCTCGAATTGACTCCTTGTGCAAGCGAGAAGAGCTTGTCCATTCTTGTGTTCACAACCTTGTTATACATGTAGGTGGCCAAGAAATTTTCGGTGAGCTGATCATAGGAATCAATGAATCCTGGCTTGAGGTTATCAAACCAGGATAATGCGGATCCTTTCAGGTTTGAAGGGAAGTATCTGCATAGTATAGCTTCATCATAGTCCCACCTGGCCATTACCCTGTTATAATATCGTAGATGGGCAGCGGGATCCGCGGACCCGTCGTAAAACTCAAAGGATGGGACCGGACACTTCTGTGGAATGGTATCCGTAGCCAACTTCCGCGCTAGGGGGGTAGTGTTGGACTCTTTCATAACCTTCTCTAGTCTTCCACCTCCTTGCCTGGTCTTGATTTGGTTGATCTCTGCTAGCATCTCTGCACGAAGACTCTCCATTGCCAAATAGTGCTCGTCCTGAATGGAAGACTGCGTCCTCCTTGTAGGTTGTGGCATCGTGGCCTCATCTTCATCATAGTAGTCTGAAGTTTCCGGATGGTAGTCTGGGTCATACCTTCTGCTGTTCCGCGCACCTCTTCGAGGTATTCCTCTTTGGTTGACTACCGCAGGGACGTTTTCGAGGATCATCCTCCGGTCTCTATTCTGTATCGCAGAGTTAGCCTCGTCCTGTTGATTCTCTAGATCCGCGCTTTGGAGGATCTTTTCTCTTAATTGCTGGTTCTCTTGGGCTAGTAAGGCCACCGCGTCCGCGTATGTCTTATGATTCCTTTTTAGCTCTTCTAGTTCCGCCAATATTTGCGCAGACTAGTTTGATCCTTGATTTGGCGTTCCTGTATGTAATTGAGCTTGTCCCTCGGGGGCCACTGTATTGATTTCCTCCATCAACTGTATAACCGGCTCGATCATTCCGTGGGATCCTACTTGCAGTTGTGCATTTTGTTCATTGGTCGGCGGCATCCCGTAAGGAGGGTTCTGGATTACTGATTCTGCTACTGCTTCTCGAGGCTCAATGGGCCTGGTTGTAGCTGTCACTTTGGAGGCGGCCACTTGAGAAGCTCATACGTTAGATGTAGCATCTCTTGCCACCGCGGTCTTCTGTGCTTCCATTGCAATGATGCCCGCATCTAAAAGTAATGCGCTTTCCGCTCCAATCTGCGTCTTGTCCCCGGCTATGAGTCTTTCGCCCTTCTGTTTGCTCCTTGTTACTACTGGCGTAGTCCTAGGCGCCTATTTTGAAGGTACCTTTGTCTTCCCTATATTTTTGTTCTTTTCCATTGTAATATTCTGCAGAGAGAGCATGGAGGTAAACCGAGACAAAAGTTCCACTGGTTAGCTGTTAAAACATGACATAGATTTCTAGTGGAAAAGAGTGTATTCAAACTACTGGTTTAGCAAATAATGTGAAAAACGTAGATGAATGTGCGGAATTAATTGGAATAAGGTCCATGGGTTGTTGTTTGCAAAGAACCCAGATCTATTGGTATAAAATATGTGTGAAATACTAGTTAAAACATAGATCCGTCGGTTAGAAGTTATAAAACGCCCAGATCTGTTAGTAGAAAATACAACAGATATAAATATGTGCGAAAAATAGCCCAAAACACAGATCTGCTAGTTAAAGGTCATAAAAGGCCCAGATCTGCCGGTAGAAAGTACAAAGAATACAGATATGTGCGAAAAATGAGTTTAAACACAGATCTATCTATGTTCTAAGTAATTTTTTTGAAGTAGAGGCTATAAAATCACAGGAAAAGATAAATCTTTTTACCAGGACAAAGGTCCCTGTTTCTAGCGCCAGATTGTGAACACAAAAATCACGTAGGCATCCACGTGTTCACAAGCAATATCCGCATGAACTGAATGCATGTATTAAAGTATGAATATAACATAAAATGCATGGGTAGATGTTGATTCATTGATTCCAAACCCCGCGGGTTTTTCATGATCTCATCAACATCCATAATGATAGATCTAAGAAGTAAACACGTATATAAAGATATATGAATGCAAAATGTAAATGAGACAAGGATTTACGTGGTTCAGCCCTAAGGCCTACATCCACGGGTCTGGGGGTATTCACTATGTGGTAAATGATTACAAGAATAGTCGAAAGACTTTGAGTGATACATGAAACCCGCAGGTTGATGCTCATACTTACTTCTCACTGATTTCTCTCTCCTATTCTCTAGTTCTCTCCAATGTTCCCCCACCCTCTCATATTATTAGGAAGGGATATATATAGCTTATCTAAGTGGGTCCACTTGAAAAGAGCTGTTGAAGTCTTATCTTCTTGTGTTCTGTGCACAGTCCGCGGACTTCCTTATCATCCCGCGCCTTCTACGATTCTTATGTTCATTACGCTGACCAACCCCCGTTCTCTTCGTTGGTCAACTGACACGTGCCCTCTGAGCAGCACTAACTGCGAGTGGTTGGGGCGGTCCAGTCTGCGCCAGGCGGTGTCAGTCTTCCCTTGTCACGTCTGTGTCAGTTGGACTTTCCACAGCCGTTGATTATACCTCACCTCGTGATGAGATAAAGGGTAGCAGAGTATCTCTTTGGTGTTATGTGGGGATACCTTCCTTTGATGCTCCTTCATCTTCGACTGTTGAACTCGACAGATGGCACGCCGTCTAGATCCTATGGATTCCCCTACGTGTCATCCACCTTTATGATGTGGCCTCCACGTGGGATTGCTAGTACACGTGGTGAGGGAGATAAATAAGTGTACTTACATGATCAGTACATCTCGTGGAGTTGTTTCCTCTACCACTAACACCAGCGGAGCGGGGGATATTCCAGTAGGCGTGACACCTCCCATCACCAGAGCCAGAGAAGCCTCAAAACCCGGCATTTCTTCAAGTGTAATGCCTCCGGTCGTCACCAGGGAAATCGCTACTCCTCCATCAGGACGAGGGGATGGAGGAGCAAGAGGAGGAAAACCCTCTATCACCATGGTGGACTTGATGGAAAGACATGAAGTTCTTGATAGAGCCCAAACAGATATGGATACGACTCAGAAAGAGGTACTTACTTTTCTCAAAACACTAACCGAACGATTGCCACAGGGGCCACGATAACCCATGGAGCCAATGAGGAACGTGTTCGATGCACCCTGGGCAGGCACTTCAAAGGCGCATACCCGCATAGACGAGGAAACTCGTGACACTACTGAACGCCCAAGAGAAAGAGTCCAACCGTCCAACTTCATTACGCGTGAGGACCTAGAGCGACTCCTCCGAATCCGGGGCAAAGTAAATATGGCGGACATGCACCAACACCAGCCTCCATACCCTCAAGATATACAACGAATTATTGTCCCAAGGGGCTATATCTCGCCTCAATTCTCCCTTTATGATGGTACTGGTAACGATCGTGAACATGTATCTCGATTTTTGGAATCTTTAGGAGAACACGAATACAATCATGTTCTCCGCCTGAAAGATTTCTTGAAGGCACTTACCGAAAGAGCATACACTTGGTACAACAGTCTTGCACCTAATAGTATATCCAATTAGAGTGAGATGGTCAACGCCTTCTACATGAAGTATTTATTCGTGTCAGAGAAGGTCACCTTTTCAGATTTGGGAAGAATCTTTCAACGGAGTAATGAGCATCCGAACGACTTCGTCAAAAGGTTCAGGACTCAGGCATTGGATTGTCATGATCCGAATGTCACCGAACGCCAGCTGGTGGAGTTATGCATCAACGGGATGATTCCCATATACCATGCTTTGTTAGAGAATCTGGGATTAAAAACATTTTCGGAGCTTCATGAAGACGCTAAGCGCTCCGCTACGACAGCCCCAACATTGTTGGAAAGAACAAAAATCGCTCGGAACGAAGATGCGCGTGAAAACCGAGGAAGCAGGCGCCTTATCAACAAGCAATATAATACAGGTCCTTCTGTGAGCGTGGTAAGCGAAGGAGGAAAGAGGAAAGCGTCGGCAACCAAACAACCTCCCAAGCGTGCAGCATCAACACATACGACTCTGTATCGAAAAAAAGCGGACAAAGCTCATGTATAAGAGTCCGGAGATACGGTTCCAAACTTCCCCTTTCCCATGAATGAATTGATGGAACTCCTGGAAGCATGGATACAAGATGACGCGATCAAGCTACCACCTATCATACGCTCACCGACCGAGGACGAGATGATAAATCCCAAATACTGCCACTACCATAGGTTTGTCCATCACCCGACCAAAGATTGCAACAAGTTGAGACAAATCTTCAAAGAAAAAGTGGAAGCATGAGAACTCCAGTTAGGAAACGAGGGAGTTCATAGAGACCCTCTTCCCATTAGAAGCTGCATGATCTCGGGGGATTCTGTCTGCAAGACTGTACAGACTGTGATGCAACCTTTGTGTGAAATCTTGTATCTCTCAAAGGGAAAACGTAAAGACATGTTCACATCCCTCAACAATGTTGTGTCGGGCAGGCATTTGTATCCAGAAAAGGAAGTAGCCTCGAAGCCACAGTCTCTTCTTGAAGACACGACCAGCAAAGGGGAATGGGGATTCTTAACCATCACTTGTTTGAAGGATGTCGAGTTCGACAACACATTGATTGATGCATCCTCCGGATTCAACATCATCACCGTTAAAACTCTGAGGACCGCAAGGATTTCAAAACAAGCATCTACTCGCAGCCCAACCGTCACTAGGAGCTCAGAAGGAGAATTCAGAGATGCCTATGGGTACATTGACCTCGAAGTTAAAATCGGTAATACTCTAATGCATGCTAAATTTTACATATTGCAAGAGTGTCCGAATTACAACATGATCCTGGGGCGCCCGTGGATACACGACAACAAAGCAGCACTAGGAATGAGTCATTTGCCGGTTTCAGTACCTGAAAGAATCCCCAACAAACCGTCAATCCCTAAAGATTGTTTATTTCCGTATCGACACCTTGCAAGCGTGACGCAACTTCCTGGAGAAAGCCTGAATTCATACCTTAAAAGGTTTCGATCCCATGTAAGTCTCATCGAACAACCTTCTTTACAAACAGTAAAGCCTCTTCCTGCTGAGTCCCAGAGACTTGTTTCAATCAACAACCTTACCGCCAATAAGAGGTGTGAGTGGGGTGTTGGTCCTTTCAAACGTTTTGCTAAGATATTGGAAGCAGTCAGAGACCACGTGTCCAAGAAACAAGATAACGTGTCAAGTCCAAATCCGTTTCAAATTGGAGACGTGGTAGGAAAGAGGACCACATTTTAACTTGGAAATGTGGTGGTGAAAATGACTAACCAATATGATTTGTCGGTGACAAAGGAAGATGAACCATATTTGGTAGCAGATATCATCCTAGGCGGCTACTGCGAGATTATCAATGATGATAAGCTTGAGGGCGTGAAGATCCACTCACGATGTCTTAAACCCTACAATACCTAGAGACGCTGTGCTTCTCCACCTCTCCAGAGTTCTTCGTGATGGTTCCTCCAGCAATTTCCCTTTCCTTGCTATTTTGTAATTCCTTCAAAAAATGATTGCAATACTTGCATGCATAATTATTAGGGTTCCAATTTCTTAATTAAAGTATTATTTTCTTTAGAAATTTTTACCCTTGGGAATGATACAAAAACCCAGGTTCGACCTGAGTCATCATTATCCACCAAATTAAACCATTATTACCCACAAGATTAAACCAGAGAACTCTAAAAGGAAAACACTTCACACCTTTCGAGAAAGTTGGAGGAATAGAATGCATGCAAAGGAAAGCATCTTGAACAGTTTTTCCCAGCCTACATCAAAAGGACGTAGACGAGCTTACGCCAGGAGGGTACGGACCGGTCTGTGGTATTTCGTTATGGCATTACTTCTCTTATCACAAGGATCACGTACAATCATGTGAAAGCACAATCACTATGATGCAGTCTTAATGAAGAGTTTATTTCAAAAAAAAAAAAAACTTGTCCAAACAAGTAAACAAAAATGAGATAAACCTTGAACTCAGCCGCCACTAAGTACAAGGAGAAAAGTGTTCACAAGGTCACGGGAAAATACTATGAAGAAAAGAGAATTAACAGGAAGATTCAGTCATCAGAAGGTCAACCGTCAACCGTGTCCTCTCCACCATTGAAGTCTGCCTCAACGTCATCATGTGCCGCTACTGCTTCTTCCTCCGGATCTGCCTCCGCCTCCACTTCAGGTATTTTTGCAATCACGTTCTCCATGATGTCCCCAGTAGGGAAGCTTCCATATATTCCTCAAGAGCTGCTGCAACATTGGAGATCATGCTGACGACTTTTGGGAGCTCGGGTTCGTCCGTATCAGAATCAAGAATGATCACACTATCGCGGATCGGATAATCACCCATATCTTCCCGTGGAGGCCGTTCGTTTTCGACTCTTCGCCTTTTCAACCGTGCAACAAATCTCTCAGCTCTTGCGCTTACCGGTGGTTGCGACGCTTCCTCGAGCCTCCATTTTTCTTCCCTGTCAATTAAAGTCAGAAGATCACGAATGCGCTCTCGGGTGACACGAAGATACAGAATTGGCATGCCCCGTATGGCGCGATTAGCTTCGAGAAGCGGAACATCAATTTTAGCCATCTCCTCCTCAAACAGGACATCAGTCTTGGGTTTGTTCACTTCGAAGCTTCTTTCAGGAGAGATACTAGAGCAGTCCTTCCCAGCCGCCTCCATTCTGCAAAAAAGGATCTACGATTATGTTAATAAAGGTCATCACCAGGAAGATCAAGTTATACAATGAAGGTGGAGCAATACCTGAACAAAGAAAGAAACATTTCTGCAATGAGAGAAGAGTCAGCGTCTTCTTTATATTTCACGGGTTAACAAGATCCCGGAGAAAATAAGAGTCTTCACCTACCGTCTGTAAAGGGTACAAATGCGGGATAACAATCAGTGGATATTTATCGGATATTTGAAGGCAATCATCGTGCAATGAGAAAAAACGCATCTAGTCTAAGAAACATGCCAAATTCTATCCTGGGGACTTAATCCTGATTGACTACAAGCACGTAGCGGGCCCATATTAGAACAAAGCGTGCAAGGCTGCCATTGGATTCAAGCAAGGCCGATATTAAGTCATGACTCCAAATTGTGACAGTCATGCAGGCATTGGGCCACCTCAACAAGCGGGACCAGTCAAGACGTATTGGTCAAAGCCACTATACGAGTATAAAGTCAATGTTTGAGCAGGATGAAACCTACGATTAATCAAACACGCATAACGACCCGTATTCATTCACACGTATCATAACACGATCTTTCTATACTCATGGGAATCGTGTTTACGAAGTTCAAGTCAAGGATGGTCTTCTCAAAGAGTGAAAGGGTTTTACCTAAGAAATTAGGGTTTGCAAAAAAAAAAAAAAAAGGGGGGGACGTTACCTGACGGACGACGACGGACGGTGGCGGTGATGCAATGTTGTGAGCGATGGGAGCTGCCAAACAAAAATCGTGAGAAAAATAAAAGGGGTCTTCCCCTTTTATAAACAAGAATTGGAAGAATCCCAATAGGATAAGGATTCCTTTTTTGATTGGACTCTTCTTTTAATTCAAACACCCAAAGAAGGAAACCGGTCCCACTCAGGATTCCATGCTTCCAACAACATGTTCACATGCGAGATTAACAACGGACGAGCAAGGCTTTCCGGGTAAGCTCCCTTTATCTCGTTTTCTCCCGTATATTTGTCACCATCTCATGCCTACCCCACAATAGTGTAACCATTATATGCTAGGCAGGGGACTTAATGTTGATGGTGGATTTTAGTTCAGGCTAAAGTTGTAAAACCAATTTTTGTGTAAACACCCTGCAGAGGATAAGATTATTTTATAAGTGATGAATACTTCTTTACTTAATTAATTCACCTAGAATGGAGCATGTAGCAACAATCCCCCAAATATTCTGTGAATTTTAGCATTATTGACTAATGCATAGAACGCCTTGTATTTCCTGTGCTGCTCCTAGCAGAACTCTCATTATTGGTACGGCATGATGACTGATTGTTACTCGCAGCAGAGTAGCATGAATATCCAAGTACCAACAGTGGCATGCACGAAATGCCCGTATAGGCTGTAACTCTCGGTGTGTTATACTAGCCCGATTGAGCATGTAACTCTCGGTGTGTTATACTATCCCGATTGAGTGTGTAACTCTCGGTGTGTTATACTAGCCCGATTGAGCGTTTAAACTGTCCGTAATAGTCTAGAAACGATCACGGTCATCCAACTTCGCAGGCATGATTGGATGGTCGGGATCGAATCCAATACCCCCGGGCAGCTATTGGAACATTCACTTCCTACCAAACGCAGACCCCGCGCGATCTGCCTCCCAAAAGGGGCATCATAGCTTGCCAAACCGTCCAAACCAAGCAGAATGGACAAAAAACCCTAAATTGGGGTTTGCGGCACATTACATGTGTGCAAAACGATCTCAACCATCCATCTTCGCAGGCATAGATGAAGGAAGTAGATGTAGATTCAAAGGGCCCAGAGCATGTCAACACGATCAATGTGGGCCCGGCTACACACATGACCAATCGGTCAGGACCAACCATGATTGGTTGTCCCAATTCGTGCGCACCAAACCAAGCATGATGCACGGCCGGCAAAACCCTAATTGGGGCTTGCGGCATCATGTATGTGTCGCAAAGTCATCTCGTGCGTCCATCTTCGCAAGCTTGAATGGAAGGAAAATATGAAACATTAGGGAAGGACGAACATGCTAGCATGACCACCGCGGGCCCAACTTCATGACCGACCAATCGGCCAAATCCAGACTTGGTCAGGCGCCTCGGTTCGTGCACCCAAACTGGCATGGTCACGCTTCCTAAATCATAAATTGATCTCGACCACTCAACTTCGCCAGATAAATTGAGTGTCTTAGATCACGTTTCCATAGGACAGTTAGGTATAGGCGTGAATACCAGCCTACCACCTACACGCTGCACCAAACGGCCGAGACCGACCAAGCTTGGTTGTCTCGAAATATGTGCCTTGAAGGTGGCATACCGCGTCCATTTAAGAATCCTTTGCGGCATAGGATTTATGTCGCAAATCGATCTCAGCCACTCAACTTCACCGGTAAATTTGAGTGGCCTAGATCAAACCTTCGTGGGAAAGTGAAGCATGGGCATGAACATCAGCATGCCGTCTACACGCATGCCTGATCGGTCTCCCATGAAACGCCTCCCATGCTTGGATTCGACCAAGCTGAAGGAGTACACTCACGCACCTTCTAAACCCTAATCTAAGGGTCGCAGATGTGGGTCGCTGATCATCTCGTCCGTCCAACTTCGCCAGCTCGGACGGAAGGCCTAGGATAAGAGTTAGGCGACTAGTGAAGTATCACCGTGATCACTGTATGCCACCCTACCACACCATGTGGTCGGTCAAGGGTGGATTTGCTAGCGCAGCCTCCAAACCCTCACGTGAAGTAGGCAGGGCATGATGATCAACATCGATGCTTCATATATGCCGAATACATTCGATGCGTGACATGCATAGAATACACACGATACTTTACTAGTATCGACTTCCTAAATAGCTTGGTTATTTAACTAGAATTACATGCTACCTTCTGTGGGTCCCACGATCCACACACTCGAGACATCAATCATGTCACAAACTGGGGGATACACACTGGGGTATTGGTCTGGCGGTTTACAACGTGCAACGCGCCATCACAAGAACGTGTCAGGAAGACATGGACGGTTAGTGATGATGGGAGAATTGGGCAAGATTGATCGTGTGAAACTAACACACCACTCCACTTCCTCCATTTCCTGCGAGAGACGTGAATAAGGCTCAAATGACTTGTATAAATAGGTTCTCCGCCCTATTTCCACAACAGAGGAAAAAATAGCACAACACTTTTAAACCAAGTGTTAATACAACACGTATTCAAACATCCGTTTTAAAGAGCAGTTGCGAAACAACGTCAGAAAAAAGTGGTTTTGACCGCAAATCGGTTTTGAGTCAAACTAAGTTTGCATTAATCGTAAGTAGAATTCTTCAGCTCACCTTTACATACATTTTATACATTGAATTTACAAGTCATAAGCAAGCCTACACCTTCACAATCTCAACACCTTCTTCGCTTCCCTCCCTAAGATCAACCCCATCTCCTTCACTTTGTGACCGAAACAAGTCATTGTCAAAATGAACGACCATTTCTTGGTTTAGATTAGAATTGTATAGATTGATCTGTCGAATCAAAAGCACTCATCGCGCAGTGCATTTGTTTAGGGTTTAGATTCACTTCTCATTCACACACCCCAAATTACCAAAATCGCTGCTTTTATGGTACTGATGAGGTCTGAAAATAATATAAAGAGCTCATCCTCAAACACAAAGTAGAATCGAACAAGGTTATGTCCATTAAGTCTGTTCATTATCTACAGATTCCTACATTAGTTTTCACCCACAAACACATTTCAGTTGCATCAATTCCATGAGGTAGTTTCAGTTTGAGTAATCCACAACCCTAATCAAGAAAAACAATACTTCACCGAAACTATTACTAAGAAAATCAAGAAAAATTACCCTAACCCTAACATTAAAATTTAATTTCTAAAATTAAAGATGATGAAGAAGATTGAGACATAAATAATTTCAATTAATTGCGAAAAGGATTTTTTAGCAATGAATCGATTCTTTTTTTGAAGATATTGAGTTCTTCTTCTTATAGAATCAACCACTTAATAGATTTGTTCAAAAAATGTAACAAAATAAATCTGCTACACGAGATTAAGTTTCAAATATAAAAAAAAAGAGGAACATCCAATTTGTTTTAAGTAAATCTAGGGTTAAGGGTTAGATATTGGGTTTTCAATCGAGAAGATAGACATTGATGAAGCATAGGTTTTCATTTGAACGATTTCAGAACTTTTAAGAGGGAAAAGGATTTGGGGTTTTATTAGGGTTTTAGAGAAGATTCACTTCTCATTCACACCCCAAATTACCAAAATGCGAGTTTCGTAATCGTTATTTCAACTGTTGCGAATTTTTCGCAACAAAAATTAGCAACTTTCAACTGCTAACAAACAGTTCTTCAACCCCATATTTGGTGTAGTGATCTGTCGAATCATTGCATTTGTTTAGGGTTTAGATTCAATTCAAATTACCAAAATCAGATCAAACACATTTCCAGTTGCATCAATTCCATGAGGTAGTTTCAGCATCATCTTAAATATATGAACTTAACCCAACTCTGTTTTTTTTTCTTCTGTTTTTTTTTATCCAATTTCTTAAATGAGATTAGAATCAGAACGATTCAATGGATGATTTGAAGAAGTTTGAACTGATGATTTGTTTGTTTGATTGTAGTTGAAGCAAATCATTAATGAATTTCTTTGGTTATCCCAAATTCGAGTTGGATTTCATGAAATTGTGATTCCAAAATAACTAATTTCAGTTTTTTTGCACAAACATTGTGACAGACATCTTAGGTTGTTTTCATCACTAAAGGACTCCTCCCTTTGGTCGTCGTCCAAATAAAAACAGCACCTGAATTCTATTTCCTTTCCATCGAAGAAGATTGAAATCAGAGAAGGATAAGGAAACGAAGAAGAGGAAAAAAAGAAGATTGAACCCGGAGAAGAAGAAGGAAATGAAGAAGGGGAAGAAGATGAAATAGAGGCAGGAGTTAGGGTACGGTTCAATTGACGGTATGGGGAGTATGGCTTATTAACTTGACTCACGGTCGGTTTGGTTAATTTAGTAACTTGTAGGACTATACCGTCATTTCATAACAATTATGTTCCAACCAGCTCAACCGTTTTAACTCTGTCCTTCTATTTAGGAAAACCGAAACCACGTCCGTCTATAAGAGCGTCTGCAGCGGACGACCAAGAGTAAAATTTTGGTCTTTAACAGAGACGTAGTGGGACGGAGTAAAGACTAAATCCCAGACCATATCAAATTTCCAGACCAAATTTGGTCTGCGACCAAGACCAAACTTAAATTTAGTCGGGCATTCGTAAACTTAACGCCCCACACCGAGCGCACGTAAACTTAACGCCCCACACCGAGCGCACCTGAAGTTCACGCCCCACACCGAGCGCACCTGAAGTCACCAGCCCATTTTTTCCTCTTTAGCATGGGGCGTTAACTATAACAACGCCCTTTTTTTTATTTTTTTTATTACATGAACAGCGTCTCCGGGTCATCAGGCGTAAACTATATCAACGCCCACACCGAGCGTAATCTTTACCAACGCCCCACACCGAGCGTAAACTATATCAACGCCCCACACCGAGCGTAATCTTTACCAACGCCCCACACCGAGCGTAATCTTTACCAACGCTCGACCAAATTTACTCGCCCCCACTGCTTCACTCAACGGACTAAACCCAAGTATGGTCTTTTTTTTTACTCTTAGTCGCACCGCTATAGACGGTCTAAGACAAAGTGAGAACCTTTGGATTTTCATGACATAGCTCAAAATAATTCATAAATACGCTGCTTTGTATCTTGAATCTTGCTAAATACGCTGCTTCGGATTGTGAAGCTTCGAATAGCTTCCTCGGAACGCTTGTGGTACATGGCACGATACTCCGCAGTTTACATCATTAATCTATAGAATAACACCTGTGACGAGCTTATTACTTACAGACCCACATCTTTTCCAATCTAACGCTCAGTAACGTCAGACGTAACTCAACAATTTACCACTAACAACGCGTAATCTCTCTTTTACACGTGACGTGTCTATATTTTTACGCGTGTATACATATTTTTCGTCATTATTTCCTTTTCCCGCCACTACACCAAAAAAAATAAAAAATAAAAAATAAAATTATTTTAATTGTCGGGGGAATTCCCACCATTTTCTATTTCACTCATCCTATTTCTAGGGTTTCATATTCGAAACCTTGAAAATAAATACTAAATAGATAATCCGAAAAACCTCTTTTCGATAATTTCAGATCGATGGGAGAAGATTATGGAGGTGCAGGAGGTAGTGATTCGAAAATATTCGATGGAGTTCGTTTCATTCTTCTTGGATTCAATCCATCAGAAGAGGCTAAAGTACAATCTAAACTTATTAATGGTGGTGGAGTTAACGCCGGTGAATACGGTTCTATTTGTACACATGTTATTGTCGACAAAATTGTTTATGTAAGTAGTAAGACTTGATTTTTGCCGTAATTTTTGTATTTTCTAATTTTGAAAATTGATTTTAGTTGTGAACTGAAATTGGTTATACGGGGTTTGCCTGATTGATTAATTGATTGATTGGTTGTGTAGGATGACCAACGTTGTGTTATTGCTAGAAAAGATGGTAAAACGGTGGTGAACTCGCTCTGGGTGGATCATAGTTTCGATGTTGGAATGCCAGTGGATTCTAACTTGGTATGTTAGTTTCTAATTATCTCTCTTTCTTTTTTTTACATTCTGCTATGAAGTTTGTACATTGTTTTCAGTACTCAGGGTTTTAGAATTTTGAACTTGTGGCGTGTTTAGTGGTGGTCTGTGTGGGGTGGTGTACGCTGTGGTGGTGCTAGCATGTGTAGTAGGGGTGACTCTGTGCGGTGGCGTGTTTGATGGTAGGAAGTATGGTGGCCTAATTATGCTTTGTTTTTGTTTTCTGTTGGCTCCTCTGCAGATTTTGTACAGACCTGTAAAGGATTTGAGTGGAATTGTGGGTGCAAAATCTTTTATTGTATGCCTGACAGGATACCAAAGGCAAGATCGTGAAGATATAATGGTAAATTGCCAACTTTTAGATATTTTAATGCATTCTCTTTGAATTAGTTTACGGAATAAGAACATTACAGGAGGAAGTTCAATACCATTTTGGCTGCCATAGCCACACAGGTTGTCTTACTATATATGTTGTTTGTTGATTTGTTTTTCAGAGGATGGTAAGCATGATGGGGGGAAACTTCTCTAAGCCTTTGGTAGCAAACAAAGTCACTCATCTCATTTGCTACAAATTTGAGGGTATGTTTTTCTAATCAAGAAAAAAGAAATATTTTAACCTCCTTTTGAAGTTTTATTGGATATCTCTCTATCAGCATCAAGTCATTGATTTGAATGTGGGTGGACATCTTAAACAGGTGAGAAGTACGATCTTGCTAAGAAAATGCAGAGAATAAAGCTTGTCAATCATCGATGGTTGGAGGACTGGTATGAATGAAAGTTGTTCATCTAGTTTTTCCAAATTTTCTAGATTATGCCCTTGAATCTTGAATATAGAAGTTATAATATTTGTTTGTGGGAAACCCGTTACATGGTGACAAAATTTTCAAAAACTTGTTTTGTGTTTCTCCTTTTAGCATCGGTTGTTAATAGAAGTATTCTTTTCTACAGTTTAAAAGCTTGGGAGATACTTCCAGAATCTGACTACAACAAGAGGTAGGAGCGTTGATCGATTGTTCCATTTCTTATTGCCTTAATTGTTTGTGAGCATTATATGTTCTTAGGAACAAATTGATTGGATGAAAGGTTTGGTCATGATTATTCTTATTCTGACACCATTTTGTTTATTTATTTCCTCATTATAGTGGTCATGAAATAGAGATAATGGAGGCTGAAGCTAAGGATTCTGAAGATGAAACTGAAGAATATAGAGATACGACGCAGTTAGGAGTGGAAAATGTCACAGACAGTTCATTTAAGTTGCAAACTGGAAGTGGCATTTCAACTTCAAAGGGTTCTGACTTGGCCACACCAGTAAGAGAAAGGTCCATCAGCAAGCAGACATCTGCAGCTAAAGGCTTGTTAGATACCACCGAAAACATTACTTCAAAAATCAGTCAAAAGGGATCAAGGGTGGGAGATGTTGCAGAAAGTTCATCTAAGCTGCCAGGGGGAAGTGATGGTCCGAATTTAGTGGGTTCTGGCTTGACCACACCAGTGAGGAAAACATCTAGTGTGCACCTACATGGATCCACTGCTAAAGGCTTGATTGATTCCAGTGAGAATGTTGATTCAGAAAGTAGATTATCAATTAATGCTGAAAAATCGATAGGAGCTGAGAAAATTCCAAATCCACTTGTTGCAAATCAGCAGGACATTGGTTCTCTCAGCAGTGGAGCTTATCATAATGATGATACCGGTAGCAGGGGCAACAAAACCCCAAGCTCTAAGACTGGTAAAAGACCATTTAGTTCTGATGCTACAAATACTGTTACTATAAGTCATACGAAAAAAATGCAGAAGACCTCTCCAGTTCCATTTTTCTCTGGAGAGCATTCAAATCATTTAAGCAGCTCTCCCCTAGGGGGTTCGGAAACAAGTAACAATGGTTTCGGAATCTCACCACTAAAGTCTGACCAAGTCAAGAATAAACTGGATTTTGGGGAGGTTGAAGATCAAACAAATGAATCAGAATTACATCACTCCAAACTGAAAGATGGTACTCTTACTCCAAAGAAAAAAAAGGGTCTTTCCTGTTCAAGCCCCAAGTCTTCAAACACAGGCAAAGAAGGTTTTGGAATTTCGCCACTAAAAGCAGGTCAATTCAAGGATAACTTGGATTTTGGCCATATCGAAGATCAGAAAAATGGGTCAGAGTTACATCACTCGAAATTAGAAGGAAGGGTAGTGACTCCAAAGAAAAAGAAATCCCTTTCTAGTCCGAGCCATGAATCCTTAGAGAAAGGGAGTCCCAATTCAAAAACTTTTGCAGCAACAGGTACAGTAGCAAGTACTACGCTTGAAAGGGAGATTGTTCGACCGGAGATGGAATCAAGTTCTACACCGAGCAATAGAAGCCATCAAATGGATGTGGACATCGACTCTACAAAGAATCAGTCGGTTACTCAAAAAAGAAAGCTGGGTCTTTCTGTTATGAGCTCAGGATCTATAAAGAAAAGAAGTCCATATTCAATAACTTCTGGTACAGGAAGTACAGTAGCTGGTGGGACTACACCAGAAGGAGACATTAGTATTGCACTGGAAACAAAACCAAGTCCTGCCCTTGCCAATAGTAGCCGTGCAGCTGAAGCTATTGCGAAATCTTCAGCAACTGAACCTGTTAAACTGGGAAAAAATAAGTCTTCAAGTGTCAAAAAGAAATCCAAGAAATGCGGATTGCCTGTTTCAAGAAATATGATTTCTGATGATCCGAAATCTCCTTTGCAGCAGAATGTGTCAGTCCCTTCTGCAGCAAAGACACCTGAGACATCATTAAAGGAATTGGGGCAGACTGATTTGGTTTCTTCTCCTGACTTCGGTGATTTCGGAGCTAGCAGATCAGCAGGCGTGGATACCAAGGCCTCATCACCCGATTCTCGAACGCCTGAGACACAGGCTGATAAATCTGTAGGTTCTGTTAACATAGGTTTAAATAAAGGGAAAAAGAACGGACCATCTTCGAGATCAGGGACAAAAACGAAAAGTTTGGGCACTAGACTGCTTAGTGCAGCTAGTGCCAAGGAACGCAAAGGTACTCTTAACTTGGATCAGGCAACCACCACATGTGAAGATTCGTTGATTTTACAAGAAGGCACAAATAAAGCAGTGCAGGAGAGGCTGTCTAATGTACAAACAGAGATGATTGGGCTGCCGCGAGACGTGGACAAAGTTATGAACCAAAACTCCAATCAGTTCCCTTCATCTGTGAATATGGGTGATGCTTTGGATGATGAAACTGAAGCTCCAGAGGAAGAGAATGCTGTGAAATCGTTTAGTCAGGAGGTGGCTCAGCTATCCTCTAAAGCTGATGTAGGCATAAAAGAGAATTCAGAAAAGATTCAGCAGTCAGGAAGTAAAGTAAATAGCCATCGCTCACTGATGGATGGTGAGAAAATGATTTCAGGAGTGGATAGGGAGGATGTCAAGAAAAATAAGGAGGATCAAGCGAAGAAAGTGACAGGAGGAGTGCATTCTTCGAACCGTGCGAACAAAGTTACCGTGTCTTCCTCGAAAGATGTAGTCAATGATGAGAAGTTGGAAATGGAGAAGACAAATGAAGTTTCAAATCCTAAAAGCAGAGTTCAGAGGAGAACTGTATCTGTGAAGACAGCAGAAGAAGCGATTTCCGTGGAGGAGAATAAGACCATTGAAACCGAAGGTCCGACTGTACGTTCAGCAACATATGTGAGGAAAAAAGTTGTATCGAAGTCGTTAAAAAACTCGAAGCAGGCTAATAAAATGGTTACTGAAGCCAGTCAAGAAGAAATCCCTGTGAGTGAGGTGAAACCTCCATCAAGCGAGGATCAGAGAAATCGCTTTTCAGCCGTGAAAGAAGTAGTTGTACCTCGGGAGATCAAGGACACTGTGGACAATGAGATCAATAAAACGAGGGCAGAGATGGTTGCAACCAAAAGAAGGGCAAGTCTTGCAAGCAAAACCAAGAAGAGCAAGAAAGAGAAACCCATAAATGACTTAAATGGAACCAAGTCAGCAAAAACACGTTCCACTATAGACGCAGGAGAACATGAAAACGAAACTGTGGTGGAAGCAAAAAGGAGGGTAAGTCATGCAAGCAAAACCAAAGAGAGTAATAGCGAGATGCCCTTAGATGACGATAAGGAGACCAAGACAGCTAAAAAACGCCCCAGCGTCAAGTCAAGAGAACATGAAAATGTAGTCCCTAAACCTGATAGTAAGTGTAAGCAGAGTAATAAAAAGGCAGAATCTAGTATTGATTCAAATATAATTCAGGCAGGAAGGTTTTCAAAGCCCCTAAACTCTCAACCTATGTTGTTTATACTTAGTGGGCACCGTCTACAGAGAAAGGAGTTTCAGCAAGTTATTAAGCGTTTGAAAGGACGATGTTGCAGAGATTCTCACAGTTGGTCATACCAAGCTACCCACTTTATTGTCCCAGATCCAGTTAGAAGAACAGAGAAATTCTTTGCTGCTGCAGCATCAGGCAGGTATGAAATCAACATTTTTCCTACAGAGAATGTTGCAGCCAATGTCTCAAGTTCACTAGAGCTTTTATCTTGAATTTAATATGAACTCTCTCTATTCTATAACCAAATGCTGTGGGTACTGATATATTGGATGTATTTCTACCGTGTAGGTGGATATTAAAGACAGATTACTTAACTGCTTGTAACCAGGCTGGGAAGTTTGTGGAGGAAGAGCCATATGAGTGGTCTAAAACTGGCCTTAATGAGGAAGGCACAATTAGCTTTGAGGCTCCCAGAAAGTGGCGCCAGCTAAAGGAAAGGACTGGTCATGGTGCTTTTCATGGAATGCGAATTATTGTCTATGGAGAATGCATTGCTCCACCATTGGTATTGATCAATTCCTTTTTAAATTTTGATTTATCTTTTTCTAACAGCACCCTTGCATTTGTGTTTGATTTACTTTTGTTTCCACCTATATGGTGAAATAGGATACTCTGAAACGTGTGGTGAAAGCAGGCGATGGTACCATTCTTGCAACTTCGCCTCCTTACACCAAGTTCCTCAAATCGGGAGTTGATTTCGCGGTTATAACTCAGGGAATGCCAAAGGCTGATCTGTGGGTTCAAGAATTCATAAGAAATGAGATCCCATGCGTAGTGGCTGATTACTTGGTTGAGTACATATGCAGACCTGATTATGCACTTGATAAGCATGTTCTTTACAACACCAATGAATGGGCAAATAAGTCATTAGCAAACCTTGAAATACGCTCTAAAGAGATTGTCGAACCGTCATCGCCATCTGATGTTAACGATGAGCCCAGTGGCAGTGGTGATGTTCCTTGCCAAGTTTGTGGATCTCGTGACCGTGAAGAGGTAATGCTTATATGTGGTGATGAAAGTGGATCCATAGGGTGTGGAATTGGTACTCATATTGATTGCTGTAATCCTCCTTTGAAATCTATTCCAGTGGAGGATTGGTTTTGTCCAAAATGCAGCAAAACAAAGGATCCTCCAAAGAGTTCTAAGAAAAAAGTGTCTAGTAGTACGCGTGGTAAGAAGTAATGTTTGCGTTGTTTAGAATTGAGATATACTTGTAAAAGATCACTGTGATTAGGTAATTTTTTACTATTTTTTTTAAACCAAGGTTTATGGTCGGTCCCCTTAATTGACTTGTTCAAGGAGCTTTTAAAATTGCCCTTTTTTGTAATCAGTGTTCCCGTTGCTCATCCTGTATATTTGATCATCATTTGCGTATTCCGAATGTGATTCTGCTATTTGGATGACAAGAGGAACAAGGGTATCATACAGGCCGGAGAATCTTATTCAACCTGATTACAGGTTGGGTATGAGTTTAGACTGTTTAGTACACATGTATCATTTTTGCATCCAAGGCAAGTCTCTACCAACCACCACCACCACCACCAGGCGATTCATTTAATATTAAAACTAAGATTCACTGGACTTTGAATAGAGCAGTCTCCACATACAATACACAAAAACAAAACAGTACAACCTGCCTCTCTGTTTGAATATTCTAAAACAATGGAGTGAGTAGCGAGTACTGAGCAGTACAAGAAAGAGAGTGGGGCAGAAATTGCTTACCTAATCCGGATCTAAGTCTCTTTATTTTACGAGCCTATTGCTACTGATTACTGCTACCCCTAAGCTGTTGGAGCTGACATTGCTGACCAAAATGCATTATGCTTTGAAAAATAATCAACAAATCCTTTCTCACCACCCATTCTCCCAAGCACTACCCACATTTTAAAAACACAAGAAAACAGAAGAGTGAAAATCGGCCAATCCCCATTGACAGCCTGTGTGTTGCTCAGTAGAGAGAATCCTCTTACAACAAACAAAAAAACAAAATGTGTGTTTTCATCCTTGACTTGACACTAACTTGCTTATGTTTAATGGGATACTTCAATCCATCCATCTTGGTATCAACGGTATTGTCTGACCAATGAAAACTTTCAAAAGAAAAAAAAACATATCATATTTTGGTATCTACTCTATAAACACGACCGATGATTTTAGTAATTAAGTAATTACACATGAAATCCAATCAAATTCTTTTTTCTTTTATCTCTAAAATATTCTAATCTTTTGAGAAAGATGATGATGATTCGAAAATCACATGGCTAAAAAAGAAAAGAAAAGTGACATCATTATCATCATCTCTGGCTGGCCACGACCCTCCCCTCTTTACGATGTTCCCAACATTCAGACATCACATGCCATTCCCCGCCCCTTTTTCCTTCTCCCTTTTCCCCTGTTTGGATCTAAAGGATATTATTAGTTCACTGACACAGCGATACCAGAGTAAGCAAGAAGGGCTTACGGCTCATTTTGTGATCATTGGCTAAAAGATATGCATATGCACAAAATTAAAAATGACTTGATGGTCTTAACCTTTGCTGATTTTTATTTGCATTCACCCCTGCTGAAAAACTTTTGAACGAAGTACGACTGTTTTTACCAATAGTGGAGACTCGGTTTGGGGTTGTTTGGCTTATATCCCCTACCAACATAATTTCCATTATAGATGGAAAATAATATTTTTCAACCGATCTCAAGCCGTAATCCGACCTGTTATAGATGTGGATTTCTGTTCCAGGTGCAAATTAAAGCCATAAAACAAGTAGCCAGTATCCTAAGATGCGATTCGTAGAAATATTTTTCTTTCTCTAGAAATAAAAATCAATTATGAAAATCAAAAGTCAAATTTTTTGCTTCATAACATGTTTCTAAAACTCATTCCCAAATTATGTTGTGTGATTCAGGAGAATCAAATGCGAGAATGATAGAGAAAAAGACAAGTTTCTTATTGATCATTAGCAGAGTTATATGGAACAATGTCCATTATATACATGTAAAAGGAAAACCCTAAATATCTAGCTGGGCTGCACATCTATGGGCTGTAGGCCCTATAATATTCTCCCTTGTGCGGTCCAATAGAACTTCATAAGCAGTGCTTCACATTTAGTGCTTCGAATGTAGTTCTTCAAATGTCTTCCTATCCTTGATGACTTGTGTCAAAATCAATTGCCTCAATAAAACTTTGACAAGGAAAAACCCTGTGGGATAAAACCTTGGTACAACTCTTCACATGTAGTACTTCACATGTCGTCTTGTACTTTACATGTAGTTCATCACATGCAATACAATCTTCAAAGACCGACGAGTCTAATTTAATTTCCTCGTTAAAACTTCGCCAGGGAAACCCAAAGGGACAAAACCTGAACTAAAGAAAAAGAGTACAATATTACGCAAACGTAGAACATAATTAGACTTGAATATGTTGCCTCATTAAAACCTTGACAAGGAAAACCCAGTGGGATAAAACCTTGACGAAGGGAAAAGAATATAACGTGACAGATGCAAGTAAAGGTGATCTGCTGCATATGATCACTTTGCTCCGTTGAAATTGACTAGTTGCATCACAACTCTTAAGGAAGAAAATCCCCGTGGGAAAGACAATAGCCTTAGTTAGGAAATTAAATTCCCGGTGTTTGTTGTTGTCTCATTAAAAAAAAAAAAAACTTTCCGAGTAACAAAACCTTGTGGGAAAAAGTAACCTCGGTGAAGGAAATTAGTTCAACACACCATTAGATGTTCCCCCTGATGTCAAACAATTTCCATTAGTCTAATGCAGTCAAAAGGAGTTTATCACACTTTACTTTGGTGAATGTTTATTAGATTATGTTGTTGATTCTGGAAGTTACATTGCTTAAGAGAATATCGCGTTTCATTTCTTTGATTCAGATATTTTCAGTAATATCAACGCGATCTTTATGTCTTCAATGTTCAACATACTTGATGTTTTTAGTGCTGTCTCGCTAAAAACCTTCTCGAGTAACAAAACCCTTTGGGAAAAAACTATTCTCAATTGAAGGGAAAAAGAGTACAACACAACTTCAATTTCGAAGTAAAATATGTCGACATCATATCCTTGGATCCTCCCCCTGATGTCGGCATCTCCCCCTGATTACTTTCAGAGTTGTTCTAGACAGTTACTTTAGTCATATATATTTCGAAATTGAATATCGGTAATGACTTAAAAAATAATCTACCATATCCCCCCCTGATTACTTTCGTTGGAGAAGAGATTATTGTTCCTTCATAATCAACAACTTTTGGATTGTACTTTCATTAGCATTCCTTTTAATGTCTTTGCAGGGATAAAACAAATTTATGTCAACGGTTACTTTTAAGTACATGATTACATTCACTATACCATTCCAATGACATTGCGTTGGCGCTGAGCTATATCTAGCTAAAAAGTTCCTTGAGGATGCAAAATTTTATCGAGTACATTATTATACTAAGTACAACAATGCGTCTATTGTACTTAGATATGGGAATTTCATCTCCCAACACATATTCATCATCTTCCTTTAGACGAAATAGTCACTTACTTTCATTTGAACCTCGACTAATCATGGGAGTGCTATCAGGATGCATGTCTTTGTTAAATTTCTTGACAACTTTAGACATATGCAAAATGGTGGAATAATATACCACAAGCTTAGTATTCAATCGAGCTTTCCCTAGATTTTTCATCTCAAATTCGGATTTTAAATAGCTTTTAATGTCTCTTATTACATCAAGAGTACACATCATGTATGTAACATCAACATAAATAGCTACAATTCCAAATCAGGAACTTTCTTATGAACACGCAATGAAAAATAACTTACTTTTCTATCCCTTCCAAATCAAATATCCCCTTAGACAGGTATACCACATCCGCCTTATTACTTGAATTTATAAGTGAGCGCTCTATCTAACTGTAAACGCACTCAGTGGTTTAGAGTCATTTGATTTGGGAAACAAAAGTCTATCAAGTACTTTTGTAAATATCTTCTATCTCTTGATTCTTTCATAGATACATAACAACCACATACATATGTTGCATTTCAAGTCCTTTGAAATTACCAAGATAACTAAGTAGCAGAACTCTATAACGTTCATTACAAGAGAAAAATTCCAGGGCTTTGTGAGTAACCTCGCACCACAAGGCGAGTCTTTGTACTTTAAGACTACTTTCTTCTCATTATGCTTTATGACAAATTAATTATGTATGTCCCATAGGCTTTACACTTGGTTGGTTAGCACAACCACACCAAATACCCGTATATTTTCCAAAAAACTAAGTTATATCTGGATTCTGTAGGCCAAATATGCTATTTATTTGAAATTAATCAAAATAAAGCAAGGTCCGATATCATTGTGCTCTACTTCTGGAGCAACTATTTATGGATTATATCATCACTGTGCACGCATGATCCTTCCATTGACTCATATGCATTCTCATAATCTGTCAGGATTTCATTGCTCTCTAGAATCATTTAAAACTTCGGAGTGTCCTCCAATATTGATTCATGAACATAGTCAGAGACAATCAAATGAGATGATTTCATTAATGATACAAATTAGGTTGTGCCTTACTTATCTACTTCCTTTCTAGGTGAGCATTGATCGAACCTGGGGGTCTCTCCATCTTCCTTTATGGAGCCACGACCTCAACTACACTTCCACCAAGTGTAGTTGCAACACCTAGTCTATGGTGTACCCCATGCTGAGAATTTCTAACCTTGCAGGAATATTTGCAGCTGGTATGTGTGATTTTGTCACTTTAGCGACATCAGTGTGCATTCTGAAAATTGATTATCCTTTATCACTTCACATTTACATTTGTGGAGTACAAGAATCAATATGAGACACAGTGGGAACACACCACGATAATTCATGTCGTTCCCTTAGAAAATAAGTTTTCTTATCTCCCCCTAATGACGGGAAGACTGTCTCATTAAAATGACAACCCGCAAATCTAGTGGTAAGAGATCTCCTGCCAAAGGTTTTAAAATGCGGATAATTGTTGAGATTAAATATCCAACAAAATTCCTTAATCATTTCCGTGACCCATGATAGTACGATGTGGGCTCGTAATGGCACATATATAGTGTAACCAAAAATGCGTAAGAACACAAATGTCAGGCTTAAATTCAGTTACCAACTGGTGCGCAGAAAAGGTTGACTAATATTGGGTTCTGCAAAAATTAAGTAAAGATGCGCGTAATATTGCATATCCCCAAAGCAATAAAAGGTAGGTTGGTATGCATAACCTATTCCTTAGACACCATCTGTAACCTTTGATGGTAGCCTCTGCGAGACCATTGGGTATATGATGCTCTATATTGATCCTATTAAACATGCAATACTCACCAAGTCCTTTTGATGTAAATTCTCTAGCATTAACAAGGGTGGTTAGCCTTTGCACTTTGCATTGTGTAATATGTGCTAGGAGTTTTCAAACGCAAATTTCTTGGGAACTATAACTAGTCCAAAATGTCAAAACATTCACCAGATCCATCTGTCACTTTAATGGTCCGCATTCTGCATGAATATTTTTCTAAAGTTCACCTTGTTTTCTTTGTAATATGGAATTTTTACTATTTGCATCTTAGGATGGTATCGATCCTGTTTTACTGAAGACTTTGTAAAAATGAGTGATATGCTTTCTTACCTAAAAGCATAATGGGAAGGGGGGTTATGCATCTAGTAATTTAGAAAACACTTATTAAGAGATATGTCGTCACTTTGCATTATGTCAATATTTTTCCCATTTTCGTTCACTCAAATAAAGTGATATTTGTATGAGTTCTTTCAAAACAATCATCATGTCACAACCAAAGTTTCTTTATGGTTATGCCCAAAGCCTGTATGAGTCAGTTTCCAACATTTCATCGTCGGAGTCAATATGATTCAATAATCCAAATATTATAGTGAATTACATTGCACTAGATTGACTCATTAGTTTCTCTAAAATATATTTCCTTCCAAATATATTAGAGACTATAAAAGATGCAATCAATTACATTCTCATCATTTTGATGTTCCACATGATATCCATTTGCACGGGTTACTTGGAAGTTTAACAAGGTGTGAATATCTCTTAGTACATCTAGAGATTTTGCGATGTCTTTGTTCTATCTTGGGAAAAAAATGAACAGTGTTGCGCTCAATAAGATAGTCAATTGGCCAGGCAAAGTTCTTGTTGCCATTAAAGTTGATGTGAAAATTGGTTGCTATTATGATACACACATTACATTGTATATACCAACATCTATGACCAGGTGCATTTCCAACTCTTTCATTTATAATGGAAGCTAAAGTTACATTTTAGCTTCATCCCATATTCAGTTGATACCTGTACTTTGGTGTCATCACTACTGGGGAAATAAATACATCTTTATCTCATGATATATATATCCCTTGTCACATGATTTATATGAGTCGGCATGTCTAACCCTCATTACTTCGGGGTTCTTTCCATTTTCAATTTTGCTACATTTAGCTTAATTCGAGAAATTTCTTTATCTCAATATGCCAAGAGAATCTCATTGCACATGTTAACCACTTACTTTAGGTTGAATATATTACTAAAAATAGTTCTCTTGTTGTCATACTTCAACATATAATGGTTCGTTAGTATCATGGATGAAGTAGAGAAATTGAAATTTTCTGACTCATATCATCTTTTGTGAGTTCTTCCACAAAAATTGGAACACATGTGATTATATTTGAACGTATCTTTTGAAACTACTAACCGATTAATAGTCGAGCAAGTGGATTACATTCCATGGAACATTCAAATTTTGGGAGACAATATCAAGTACGCAATAATGGTCCAAGTACTTCTAAAGACAATATCGAGTTGGTAAAACCAATTGAGCAAAAGACACCATTCAACTGTATCCAATATCATATTCAAGAGAATGAAATAGCATTAAGACCGAAATTCCTAATGATCGAGATCAACAATTATAATTTAAATTGACCATTTCTATGATGTAGACTTATTTTAAGACAAAAATAAACAATACTAAGCATGTCTTAAAAACAAATAAATAAGCCTAGCAATGTAACCACCCACATTCTAGTTACATACCTCGAAATTTTGGTTCCCACAATACATAGCCAAAACCATAACGTCCTTGATCGAGGACAGTTCAAAACCAGAACAAAACGGGACGCATATGATCTGGAACGAGTCGGAACAGGGCAGGACGGGCATCTGGAACGAGTCGGAACATAACTGGACATGACCTGGTTGGAGCAAGTCGGAACAGGGATGGACGAGACCTGGTTGGAACGAGTCGGAACAGGGCTGGACGGGATTGGTTCGAATTCCCCTTCCCGACCTAATGTCATATTCCTCAATCACACATCGAACGGGGATATCATCCGCCGCACCAGAAAAAACAAAATAAATAAAAAGTACATCACGGATTAGACTGGGAATCATCAAAATATATACTGCTTCAAATGAAAATCAAAATATATGCAATCATTAATGGGCAGTCTATATACCGTCAAAACATATGCAGCTTCTAACGGCCAAAATAGCTTGTACAAATTTTTGATCACAAACAGATGAAACATATAATCGTAATGGAGAGCCAAACACACATAGCATTAGCATACGTATCCAAGCATCAATCCTCGAAGAGCTGGTGCTTCCCAAGAGGGCAGTTGATCGAGAAAAAAAATCGGCTGCTCGGTTAGAGGATCGTGACTGATAACGTGATTCAGTAGAATCAAAGGCGAGAATGATAGAGAAAAAGACAAGTTTCTTATTGATCATTAGCAGGGTTATATGGAACAATGTCCATTATATACATGTAAAAGGAAACCCTAGATATCTAGCTGGGTCGCACATCTATGGGACGTAGGCCCTACAATATTGTGAAATTAATTTTTGCTTATTTACTTCTAAAAATCAAAAAATAACTTCTCACAGTACCAAAAATCCTCAAAATCATTTTAATGGCATGAGATAGAAATAGACATCTGGGGCATGAGAGATCAAGATTCAGTTCAAGTTATTGTTAGAGCATTGCTCGGTCGAACTCAAAAGTGTTGCTATCTCAAGCTTGTTGTCAAATTTAGTTTTTAAAACTATATCTTGATTTCTAGTCTACAATTAGTTAAGTTTCGGACTAGGATAAAAATGTAGTTGAGAAACAGCGGATCACGGAAGTCATCATTGCGTTATACCGTTTGAAGGCGAAGATCAACCGAAGCTTTTGGAGAACTTCATCAACAAAAAGTAAGTGAAGACTGAACCACCTATATCTCAAGTTATATTCACTTTTCTATCATTGAGACGATGTCGCATAACTAATTAGACTATTACGCATAGACAAGAATTTCGAGTCAAGTTTATCTTGATATATAATTAATTCTCGAAATATAATGAATAAGCTTAATGAATATTTGTTCATACTTGATGAATTTCGGTTAAGGACAATTTATTGTTCGGAATCAAAATCATGATTCAAGTTTTATCGTTCGAAAATATCCTGAAATAGTGATATGTGTCATTGATGTTATTCGGGAATATTTCAAATCGATTTAGAGAGAAATATAAAACTATTATAGTATCGGATACAAGACAGTGTTACTAGTCTTACAAACTGGGAAAACTATTATATGTTTGAATCTGTATTACATGTACTCGTACACGTAGCAAAGTAGCTATATATCCACTTACATATTTGTGGTACACATATTTTTATGCACATCATGTGAAAATCTGTTTAACTCGTGAACCGGATCGATATGCATACTCGTATGCAAACCATTTTGGAAATGTGGTTACGAAACTGGGATGAGTATCTAAACCGGTACACAAACTAAAACAGTTCTTTGTTCCTGAACTCAGTTTAGTACCCAAACCAGAACACAAACTATAAAAGTTCTGTGAACTTCGGAACCGGTAACAGTCTTAAGGTTTCCAAACCGGTACACGTAGTGTGACTAAACCGATTCACGAACGACAATGGTATTTGTACCTTGTACACCTACTAACCATGTCGATTGTATTTTCAAGTGAAATTAAATTATTTCTACAAGATAATTTGCATTTGACTAATTCTCTAAAAACACTAGACTTATTTAATCACATAATTGTGACTCAGAGATAATGTCTTATGTGTTCATGAAAATGAGTATTAAGCTTTTAAGTTCAAACCGACTAGTTTCGGCTAACCATGTTGAACATAGTCTTTGTACACGGTTTGGCTATGGTTTCACCTAACCAGAGTGTATATCTTGTTTATGTAAATTAGATTCAAAGATTCATCTAATAGTGGATATTGTTTGCTTGGTTCCGAAGCTATATTAGAATAAACCTAAAGCAACATATGCTTTGAATGTCTATAAAAGGAGAACTTCAAGCATCTGGGAACTTTGAATCCTGACACTACCTTTTAGCGACTACAAAGTCTTCATAGGGCTTCGTGAAGCCAGGTCCAGTTATATTTCCTTGGTAACTCGTGTATCCTTATCTTGGTCGATTGTTGAGCTACTGACTTGATCAAGATAGATAAAAATAATCAAAGTTCTCTTCGTCTCAAACTTTGTTGATTCTTAAACCTTTTATGGTTTAGCGACTACAAAGTCTTCATAGGGATTCATGAAGATAGATCCAATTATATTTCCTTGATAACTCGTGTATCCGATCTTGGTCGATTGTTGAGATACTGACTTGATCAAGATAGATAAAAATAATCAAAGTTCTACTGACTTAAAATCTCAGAGAAGATTTCCAACCAAATCAGATGACATATGAACAAGTCTATTGTCTTCATGATCGCATGCATAGTAACAGGTTATGATGAGAGGATTCTCATGAAATTCAATAACCTTACCATCTTCGGTTTCAGGTGAATCAATTCTAAACTTGTTTGGAAGTGTGGTAAAACCGATTCCAAGAATGTAAATATGAAAGATGATTTACAGAGAAAAGATGTCAACATACTTTGTACACAGACAATAACTCTTATCATTTATTGTTCAAAGATATTCCTTAATACTCAAGGAGATCTTGTACAAAAATAATTAAGGTTTTTAGTTATATATGCTTTTAATTACCAAAATAAAGGAAGCTAGACTTCAAACTCTCACTTCTAACTGGGAAAACCTTCGAATGGATGAGAATGACACTTTTGAAGAGTTTCATATTAAACTCTCTGAGATAGTTAATGCTTCCTTCTCTCTTGGAAAGACTATTTCTGAAAAAGATATAGTGTACAAAATTCTCAGATCGTTACCATCTAGATACGAATCTAAGAACGATGCAATCATCGAAGCTAACGATCTTTCTTCTTTATCAAAAAGTTCTCTTGTAGGAAAACTAAAGATATTCGATCAGGAGTGCTTGTCAAAACGGAAAGACAATTTGTCCTATAAAGCCATTAAAAATTCGCCGACTCAGTGTTCGGAAAACTCCCAAGATTGTGAAGATCTAGATGATGAAGATGAGACTGAATTAAATCATCATTTGTCTCTTATTACTCAACGATTCAAGAAATTGTTGAGACACCGAAAAAGGGATCTACCTGTTTCAAAAAGAAATTATATTTCTACACCTAAAAGTGAAGAAACATGGGATGCCGATGACATTATTCCTCAATGCTACAAATGTAGAGGGTTTGGTCATATTTCTCCAGATTGTCCAACTAAGGATATTCAGTGGAAGAGAAATGCATATACTTCCACACTTGATTATTCCCCTGACGAGGATAATCAAGACTGTATGATGGACCATGTTGCAACTATTGCCGAAGTCTATGATTCAGAAATACTTTCAACAATAGATACTCAAGAAGAGTTCACTCCTAAGTTTTTTCAACAAGGATTTCCTTATGAAGATAAAAGAACTCGGTTTCTTGATCTGAAATCAAAGGAATAAAATCATCGCTTGATCAAATCAGACTAAGTTATCTGAATGATAAAGGAAAATTTAACAAGCATCTTGTGAAAATTGAACTCTCACAATGTTCCGAGAAAGAACAAGTATCTAAAATCCTCCATGACATCAACTGTTGTAGAGATGAAATCAGAAAGTTAAAAGTAGAGAATTTGAAATTGAGAGATAAACTTGTCTGATCTTGTAAATCAACAACTGATATGAATATATCAAAAGACAAGAAAACAAGGTTGAATAAACCTATCAAAACTAAGGGTTGTAACCAGAATAATTTTGGGGCTTGTTTCCGATGTAGACAATGGGGACACAATAAAAAAAATAATTCTTGGTATCACACAGACAGCGAGACTTTGTTGGTCCAAAAATTCAAGATCTAAGTCCAAATCAAAAACCACTTCAGATAATTAACTTGAAAAATTGATTAATGTGATTTTTAGATATCAAGATCTTGTCTCAAGTTTGAGAAACGGACCTAACAGTTCAAAAATAAAAGGTTCTCAAATATGTAAGAATGTTGAAATCTCTAAGGGAGGAAAATTCAACAACCGAAAACTGATAATCTAACTTAGTTATCATAAACATGAATCCTTATTTCTTTACCCTCAAAAAGTAAACAGTAAGGAAATGTATGTAAATATTTTAATAGAAATATTTCTAAATAAATTTTCGGTTAAGGTAATCAAATGAAATAATATTCTCAAAAGGATCATGAGAAAAACTTCTCTAATTAACAAGAGGAAAGGTTTTACATTTCATTTTATGGAGATCTGACAAAATGTCTACCTCTAGCTGCAACTCTCGCAAAGATGAAAAAGTCTGGACTATATTGTTTCCTAACAAGAAACTTCGTCTTGAATCTTCAGATGGTGATTCAGACTCATCTCCAGAACTTCATCAAGATGTTCCTTATGAAGAGGTTTCCTCTCTTAATGATAATATTCTCAAGAATATTTCGCTTAAATTAGATCTAATCTTATGCGAAGTAAGGAACATGGAAAGGGATTTGCGAAAGGAAGTAAAAGTAGTCAATGACAACGTTATTAGTCCTGAATCAAGATTAGAAATCATAGAAGATGATTGGAATCCTATGAAATCTTCTGATCTGACTCCAAAAATATTCGAGAAACTCTAAAGGAATAAAATTAAAGTCTTATGTCTAGAAAAATAGACATCAGTTTTTGATTTATTTCGATTATTGTATAAGGTATATTTTTGAATAAAACTATCATTATTTATGAATGAAATTATTATTTTATAATTTTTCTTGTGATAGTTTCCGATTACATAGCCTGTGCATGAATCTCTATATTTTTGCTATGTGTTTTCGGTTTATGGGATGTCTGACTTCGGTTTTTATTAACATTAATATTCGATCTCATATGATGTTAACCCTTATGGTTTGTGTGTCTTTTTGATTTAGTGTGATTAAGTTCTAGCCCATGTTGGTAGGATTTATCAAAGGATCATAGGGTGTTCCGATTGAAACTCATATGTGAAAAGTCACAATATGTTGAATCAATTTGTGTTTACATGAGTTGTATTTAGCATAAACATATATATATATATATGTGTTTCGGGTTTTCAACTTTTACTATTGGCACGCATTAGTTAAAAACCGTTTCAACCTTTCTCTGGTAAAGGTTGCTTTTGTTGTTGTTATTTTGTTCTTTCGAGGGGATGACAACATACTGGGGGAGAGTTCTTATTTGAACTTGCGCTTAGTGATATATCTTTCTGAGAAGAATAGGATGTGGAATCTGAGGTAACGAATTTTCTAGTTACTCATTTTCCTATTTAAGAAAAGCCTGTTTATATTGCATATATTTTTCTTTTGCTTAACAAAATTTAGGTACAATTGATATATTTCATTTGGATGTGTATGGATGTGTATGTATGTGATTCAATTATTTCTGGTTAAGTAAAATTGTGTTCATTTATTTGGCTTATTGTTTAGAATCTTCTTTATTGTTTGGGTATCAAGTGTTTTTGCTTAACGAAATTTAGGTACAATTGATATATCATTTGGATGTGTATGGATGTGTGTGTGTGTGGTTCAATTGTTTCTGGTTAAGTAAAACTGTATTCATTTATTTGGATTATTGTTTAGAATCTTCTTTATTGTTTGGGTATCAAGTGTTTTTGCTTAACGAAATTTCGGTGCCATAATGTCTATGTTTGTTATAATTGCTTCTGATTAAGAAAATAATTGTGCAAGTCAATTTATTTTGGTTTGTATGTATTGTTTATGGCTTAATGAAAGACGGGATCAGTTGTTTAGTTCAATTCGATTCCGGATAACAGAAACTAAGTTAATTCTGATCTTAGTTAGACTTATAAAATCGAAGGATTCAGTTATTCAAGTCTAATTGAATGCCTTGAAAAGAAAAACTAGTTAACTAACCTAGTGTTTTTGTCTTGTCTAAAGAGAAAGGTCTAAGTTATTGTTTGAATAATTAGAGCCTGATGAGAGAAATAAAGTTAATTTTGATCTTTATTTTGGTCTTATCGAAATAAGCGATTGTATGTTTACACTCGGTTTAACAAGGGAACTAAGTTTCATAGTCAATTTGTTAAACTATTAGGGAAAATTGCTTCTGGCAATAGTTTTCCTTGATACCATATTAAAACTAAATTACTTGAGTTTCGATTTTAATATTGGTTATCGAAAGTGGTATGTGAAACCTTCGTGCTTAACTCTTATAGGTTGTTTACAAGTCTTCTAGATTTGTAAGATCCTTTCGGTTTGACCTTTATTTGCTCGAAACTTTGTCATTTTGTGACAAAAAGGGGGATAAATATATGGAGTAAACAAGTGATTTGCAATCACTAAGGAAAGGACAATTGTGCTTAAACTTTATATCTAACGAAAGAGTAAAGCATTGACTAAGGGGGAGAAACATATCATACTACTGTGTAGTAATTCTGACTACAAAAGGGGAATAACAAAGATGTTCAGATTGAATATCTACCTATCTTACCTTTATGTGGAGTATAAGCTTTGTTATTCAAATGTCAACAACGACATTTATTGATTGAATATATGCAGCTTATTGTGATGTTGAAACTTGGAATCAAGCGTATGTATAATGGATTCTTGTAATTTGTTTATCCATATGTTTTAAGAGTTTTGTCACTAAAATTGACAAAGGGGGATATTGTTAGAGCATAGCTCGGTTGAACCCACCAAGCGTTGGTATGTCAAGTTTGGTTGTCATACTTTAATGTGTCAAAACTCATCTAAGATTCGCTTGATTATGTACTATAGACAACTTCATTTAGGTTAAACTAGAGAGTCTAGGAATGTTGAGGCAAACAAGTATTACTCAAAGACCTGAAGAACGTGAAGAAGTAATGAGCTACAACAACGACATCATCCTTTCTCTTGAGGTTAGTAATATTGACTTGAACTATTTTATTCCTAACGTATCTTTCAAGTCGTTCTATATTGAAAACATAACTGCGAAGCTGTGTATTTGATATATTACTCTAGTAGTGAGACATGATCATAGTATTAGGGAATTAGACTACGAAGTATAACGCTTATCTTTTGAACTTCGTAGATATGACATCAACATAATCTTATGAATGATGTTATGATTATGTGAATGGGTAATGGTGAAGATTTCATCCTAGAAAATAATGTTTTACATTTGTTTAAAGGAAATACATTCATGAACTTGTTTTATGAATCGAAAAGGAAACCACTAGGATTATTGGTACGGCTATTCATTGCAAATCTATGGATTACCAATATGTGTGAGATGGTAGAACCGATCATAACTTTGTTATGTATCTTGGTACAAATAATTACAATGCCTGACTTATGATTCGGTATGACTAGTTTTGATTAATTAGTGCAACCGATCCTAAGTAATTGGTGTGACCGATCCTAGTAATTAGTGTGAATGATCACAGAGATTTGTGTAATCGATCCTTGTAATTGGTGTAACCGGTCCTAGTAATTGGTGTAACCAATCCTGGTAATTGGTGTAACTAATCCTAGTGACTGGTATGAACGATCACAAGCAACACCATGAGTATATGGTAACCGTTCCTGGTAATTGATGTAACCGATCCTGCTAATTGATGTAACCGGTCTTGGTAACGTGTGACCGATCACAAGTGTTTCCATATTATGGTATAACCGATCCTAGTGATTGGTAGAACCGATTGAACCCATAGATGTGATTTGATATTTTGTCAATCACATAGTAGTCTTGGAATACAAGTGAATCAATTCTTAACTTGTTTGGAAGTGTGGTACAACCGATTCCAATAATGTAAATATTAAAGATGATTTACAGAGAAAAGATGTCAACATACTTTGAACACGGACAATAACTCTTATCATTTATTGTTCAAAGATATTCCTTCGTACTCAAGGAAATCTTATACCGAAATAAATTAAGAATCTTTTAATTAAGGTTTTTAGTTATATATACTTTTAATTACCATCAATTAAATGCATATCTATAGAGAATAAAAATTAGTAATGTGCATCTACTAATTGGATATTTTCTATTGAGAGATTTCGGAAAATACTGGACAAGCATTTACCGGAATTATGAAAACCGAATCTTGCCATTCATTGCATATCTTGAGAATATTTTCTGTTTTGGAAATTCCTTGGTGTCCAAACTTCCATGGTCTATAAATACTTAAGTTTGCATTTCTAGCAAATTATCCTAAGAGCCAGGAAAACTTCATTTTTTTTTTCTGGTGGAGCCGTCTATTCGGAGAGGAAAGTACTCTAATTAGGCAAAATCTCTTACGACCGCTCGTTTAAAGACTTCTGTGGGATCAAAAAGCTCTACGAGTACCATTGGTAGGAAACTAAAATTGCAGTGTTATTAGTTTTCGATTGATTTGATTGACTAACGTGTAGTTGCAGGAATTCCTACACTACACCCCACATAAGAATCCACAATTATCCACACATATTTGTAGATTAAGAACAACACTTGTATTGATTAATTCTCAGAAATGTTACAAAAAATTAAAGAAATCAAGAATACAATCGCTCACAAGAATTTTCTCTCTCCTCAAGACTTTCTCAACACTCTAAAATTTTATCCCCTTTCTCAAGTTTTCTCATCCCCTATATATAGGGTATTACATAATGGATGACAGCTCACAGACAGCTAAGCTATCCCTTAATTTCGGATTTGATCTTGCGATACCTTCGCGAATACACAAATGTTAACCATCACAAATACTCTATTCTTCGCAGGATCTTTACGTTTCTTCATGTTTCTACCATCGTTATTTGTTGCGTCGTTCTTTTAATCTTTTTTGTGACGCTCGCCAGTGTCTTTAATGAAAACTTCGCAAGAATGTTCTTGCTGTGATATTCTGATCCTACATCTTGCCTCTTTTTCCTTGAATATTGCTTGAAAGGCGATTTTAAGGAAAAATCTTCCTTGATATAGCTATTGGAGGAACGAGTGAAAGAATATTTGGACTTGAAAAGTACGTATTTTCCTCTATTCTTTTGCGAAGTTCTAGAATATTGCTTCTACTCTTTCGAAATTATCACTTTAACTTGTCCACTTTGGAAATGATTCTTGCCGAGAAGATAAAGAATATATGGTATTCTCTTAATAATCCATACTAGCCTCTATTATTTATCTTATAAGAGTATAATCTTTGAGAAAGTGAGTTAGTGATTTCTTCACCCTTATCTTGCCTCTGCCTCAGGGTAATACCATACTCTGCGAATCTCTTATATATTCTGCGAGGTTGTATTTATTTCTGCGAAATAATGTTTCTCAAAAAACTTTAATAATATTTCTATGAGATTCTGACATATTTGCGAGACTACAAATAATACTTCTGACATAATTTTCGCAGAATATATCACACGTATCTTTTCTTCCATCCAATTCTTGACACGTCTTTTTCAACCGCAATTTTTCAACCATTCACGTGTCTCCTCGCATTAATTGCGTTTATCTTTTCAAGAATTTTCCTTCTCTATAAATATCCCTTTCATTTTCCTTTTTTCCTCTTTTTTATCTTCTTCCCAATCTCTCTGCAATTTTATTATTCCTCTGTAATTTGCGCTTCTTCTACTGTTACTCTTCATTCTTTTCTTTCTTCCAAACTTCATTTTCATTCTTTAAATATGGCTCCTTCTGGTTGCAGAAACGAAATTGCTTTTGAAAGAGTTTAGAAGAAACTTCAAAGTAAAGGTTTTACTTTATCCACTATCCTGGGTCAAGGCCCTAAATCTGAACCCACTGCAAAGTTATTTTTTGATCATCAATCCCATCAGAGTAAGATCATAATATCGCTGGGTCAACTTCTCGCCGACCTTCCCATTCCTCTATACGATCCTGAACTTCCCTTATTTTACGAGATACTTTCTCATAAGAAATTCTCGCAAGCTGTATATCAACTAAGTAGTGATTGCATTCGTCTAATGCATGAGTTTGCCACTCGCAGTGCAGGTAAAAAATCTCTTTACCTTGATGACGCCAAAAACCCTAAATTCAAGGATATTGCGATTGTTCCTGCGAAGTACACTGTAGAAAACTTTTTTTGCGAATTATGAGATAATTTCCATGAAGAGGGATAGCACTTGTTGGGGAGTTCGTTTAAACAAGAAAAGTAATGTTGCTGCTGACAAGATCTTGATGCAAGACATTGACTGGTATCCTGGTAATAATTCATGCCCACGTCACTTTAATGATGATAGATGGCATATTTTCCCCTTAATCCTAGAAGGTCCATATATTTCTGGCACTCTTGCTTTACCTGCGAAACTTCGCAAAATATAATCCTTGGGAATTCTATTGGCCTGATAGGGATTTGGAGGTATATTTCTGAACTCCTCTTGAATTATTATCTTCTAGACTCTTTATCTCTTTTTTATGATTACTTTTATGTCTTCACATGTTTACAAAATTGTCAAGATTGAGAGATTAAAGAAGAATTATAGCAATACTGGGAAACCCATCATTTTATCTTCTTTTCGTTCTATCACAGATAAGGTAAGAAATTCTTTTTCAGAATTTTTAATAATATATTGTTGCCTCCATTCTCTCTGTTTCTTATCTTTATTTTTGATATAGGGTATCACTGAGATAAAACCTATTGAAATTGCGAAGACCACTAATAAAGGCAAAGGCAAAAGTTCTTCTCGCAAAGGGAAATCCAGTAAAGATGTTACTCGCAAGGGGAAATCTGATGCCCCCCCTTCAAAGAAAAGAAAAATTTATTCTCCCTCCCCTTCAAATTCTCAATCTGGCGAAAGTTCTTCTAAGGATAATGTTGATGATAGTGATGATAATGGTAATGATGACATTTCTTCTGCGAATGAATCTTCTTAAACTGAGTCTTCTATGGATATGCTATCCAACATATTATCAGATTCATTGCATGGCATTGGATATGACAGTGAGGCTCTTACTAATCCTTTCCAAGCTCTCGTAAATAGCTGCGATGCTCCCATGCTGACCAACAATGATTCACTTCGCGGAGTTTCTAAATCAGTATCTACCAGCCTTTTAAACTCTCTTGGTGCTCTGGTATGTTCTTATCTCTTTAATTCTTCTTGATTTCAAAAATTTCAAATGTATATACATCCTTGTAATTCTTCTCTTGTAATTCTTCTTTTAGGTTGGTAGAGCTGCTTTCGCAGTTTCTTCAGATTTGGATAAGAGACGATCAACTCTCTTAAAGAAAAATGTTGATCGTCGCAAGGAGAACGAAAAGCTAAAATCTGAATCTGCCAATCTTCACGAGTAGTTACAATCTGATTCAACCAACCTTCACGAAGAAAACAAGCGATTGGGAGTTGAACTCTCCTCTTCGCAAGATAAGGTTGCTAACCTTCAAGCTACGAATGATCAACTTTATGGTATGAAATTTTCCCCTGTTTCTTTTGTCCTCTTATCCTTTTACTTCATCTTATTTGATCAACCACTCTTACAGAAATTTATGGTTTATCTGATGAAGCTGCGACCCTTCGTTCTTTTCCCAATTCTATAGATGATGATACCCTTCTTGAACGTCTGAATAAATCTGAATAGTTTTTCTAATGACCGAATTACTTCCCTCTCCATAGATGAACTTAGATCAAAATTTCACCTTTTATAGATTGAACACAGATCCAATTTAGGGTTAGCCAATAAGTATAAGCGTTTTTATGTTAATTCCAAAGAGGAGATTTCTAGATCCAAATACAATAAGCTTATTGATGAAAAGGATTGTATTACTAAACAAGGTGTTCAATCTTTAGCGGAATTCCACAAGACTCTTCTCGAAACTCAGATTGAAAGGGATCGGCTTATCTGCGAGAATTCAAAACTTGTTGAGAGGGAAACCCAAGTTCGCTCCCGTCTTCTTATAGATAATGATGATGAATTTGCATGGGATGCGAAAGTATTAGACGATGCTAGAAGTAATCTAGGTGTAAATGTTAGTCTCCATGTTAACCAAACAACCTTGATTAAAGATTTGATTTCTGAGAGAGAAGGTTGTCAACTATTCTTTCCTACTAACTCTTTGTTTTTCATAAGTTTTCATCAAGTTAATAATTCATTGTTATACGTTCGCAGTTTCTGAAAAGATACTCCGTCAAAGAATTGAAGAATTAAAAAATGAAAAAGGAGTTCTCGCAAATTCCCTTTCTTCTCGCAATGACAAGTGCTCAAGATTAAAGAATCAACTGAATATAACTATCACCAACTTCAAGAATGATGCTCTTACTTATCGCAATAATACTATCAGGTCAATCTGTAATAATCACAATATTCCTCTTTCTAATTACCCCTGTATTGAGGAAAAAGTTCCGGAGAATGTTCCTTATTTTGTGATTTCTGATAGTGAAGCTGATGAAATTGAAGAAGAATCTGAAGTTGAAGGATCAGAAAAATTTGATGAAGAGAAAAATGAATCAACCAAGAAGTAGTTTTGCTTTGCGGAATATAAAACTTGTATATTCGTTCTTTAATCTTCATATCTTTTTGCTGCGAATTTCTCTTCCTTCCTGCATGTGTTAGTAGAACAATTCTTTCTTGCGATATAATCAATCAATATATAATTAACTTTTTCAATCTATGTATAAATCTGCGTAGATTTATCATGCGGAGTCAAAAAATACTTTCTCATAATTAAAATTAATCATATGTTCCCATATTTGCCTCTGTTTTTTGTATCCAAATGAGAGATTAAGCAATTTGTAAAGTGAATATTGCACAATCTCGCAATTTTCTTATGTGGTCTTATTTTGCCTTCCTAAGTAAAGGTCTTATTTAGCCACTCTTTCTTTTGCGACAAAATCGCAGGACGTTTTTGCATTTTCATGCAAAAACCCATTGATCTTGCCTTATCTTTTTGTATTCATTTGCTGCGACAATATGATAGGCCTAAATTTTCTTGCGAAAATAAAGTCCCATGACATTGTCGTATTGCGATGAAATCGCAGGACGTCTTTACATTTTCATGCAATGACCCATTGATCTCATCTTATCTTTTTCTCTTAGCTTTTTGCCTCTTTTGATATTTGTTGCACAAATACGACAAGCCTAAACTTTCTTGCGAAAATAAAGCCTCATGATATTTGCGTCTTAAGACACTTATCAGCTCTCTAATGGAGGGTGCCGCCCTTATCTTCCCCCTGGTTTCCCCTTCAAGGAGGCGTACATCGGCCATACAATACTAGCTCCTCCCATCCGGATTTACCAACAACCAGTTGTTTTTCGCAGCCTCTTGTCCTTTTTGTCTATATGGCTTATAGTTACGAGACTGCACCCTAATTGGGATTTTCTTCAGGTCGAGTGCATCATAGTCAAGACTTTCCAAGAATATCCATGGTAGGTTCATCCGCCCCAGGAACTCTTGGCTCAACCGTGTACCGCGACGCCTTGATCATATTATGCACTCCTTAGAAGAGACCCTCGGTCATCCAACTAGGGTATAACCTTATATATAGTTGGAAATCCAAGGTATCTCTCCCGGATAGGCCTTCTTGAGCCCCACATCTCCATGACTCAAGTTCCAGTAGCGGTATAACCTTATCTTTGAGCCATGCAATCAGATACCCCCTTAAATGACGTACTTTAGGTCTTACATTTGCCTCTTGCGAAATTTTATTCGCGAACTAGGGTGTATTCCATAAAGGTTCGTCACATTCTGCGAATTTTTGTTCGTGTTTCTTGTGATATTCTCACATATTCTTGTTTCAATGCTGGTGTAATTTCACAATCTCATATTTTTCATTAAGCAACAATCTGTGAATCACATCGTTCATACATATCTTTCAATATCATTTCAGTATCTTATTTTGAAATCTTTTACCTTTACTTTATTCTGCCCTTGGGATTTTGTTGCGCTTTGTTATGTTGCCCTTGCGAGTCATTCACTAGATGTTGTGTTCATTCTTTCTCAGATTTTCTTCTTCACGCAGCTCTATGGCATCCACCATTAATCTATCACATCTTTGTCTTTGCTTGATGTTGTGCTTCCAATTGCTATGCTTCACAGCTTTCTCTTCGCAAGATTTTATATCAATCTCATAACACTTTATACTTTCACTCCAATCTCCTTTTATGACTCCAACACTATTTGGATGTGGAAACTTAATGCACTGATGGTAAGTGGATGCCGCACCCAGAATCCCATGCAACCATGGTATGCCAATTAAGGCGTTGTAGGGTGACTCCACATCCACTACACAAAATAAGACTTTAGATGTTATTCCTTTTAATGGGATTCTAATTGTGATCTCTCCCTTTGGTTTATTGGCGGTACCATTGAAACCACAGATATTATAGGTTGACGGTATCAGATCCTCGTCTCTTCCACCCATGGTTTTGTAAGTATGGTAAAATAAGATATCAACTGAGCTTCCAGTACCTATTAGAACTATGTTAATGGCCCAAGAATCTTCAGTTTCACCATCATCATTTTCTTCATTTTCCTTTTCTATTTGTTTTGGATTGATTTCTAATCTTACCACCAGTGGGTTGTCATGTATCTCTCCAGGCTCTGGTAATTCTTACGCAGTGAAAGAAATAGTTTGTTTTTTCCACTCCTCTAATGGCGAGACTCTCGCAATATTCATTATCTCTCTTCCATCCGTGTCTCTCGCGAAGACTCTGCTTAGGACGTTATCGTGGAAACCCTCAATAGTCTTGTATGATGGAATTACAGAACAAATTCTTCGCCTTGGCTCCAACCTCTATCACAAATGTTTTTGCTCCTTTTGTTGTATTTACTCTGCGAATTTCTGGCGGAGGTGGTAATGGATGAGATTGCGGGTGCCCTATTAGAAAATGGTTTAATCTTCCCTGATCCATCATCCTTAAATTGATGTTCTTTATATTCCTGCATTCATTTGTTGAATGACCATGAAAATGATGGTAAGAGCAAAATTCTTGACTTCGGTTATTTGGGTGTGGTTCTTTTCCCATGTCCCAGGGTGATTGTATATTTTCCATTAAGATTATGGCTTCCCAAATTTTTTCTACACTTGCATTCAAAGGTGGAATTTTGATTTCTTCCCATATCATCTTCTGATTTCCCTGCCCTCTTTGATAACTTTGTCTCTGTCCACCATAAGCCTCCTGTAGTTGATCAAGTCTCTGAATTTTATTATTTCCCCCGCGATAAAAGTTTCTCTCTATTTCAAACTCTTCTTGATCTCGACTTCCCATAGCTACTAATTTTTGTTGACCATCATCCATATTGTTTTTTTTTGTTTTACCTGTGAGGTGCTCGCTACTGTATTTATCATCTTGGGAAGTAAATTTGCACTCGCTACAACTGAACTAGTGTTCGCGATAGGATACGACTCCATCTCATTTTGTTTTTCCTTCAACGCAATATATTCTTCCTGCAATTCTCGCAGCTCTGTCATAGTGATCGTATTTTTGATTCTAAAAATTTGTATATATAACAGGTTGGTTGCGAACATAGCATTGATGAAGGACAAAATGAGGTATCTCTCATCTACTCTCCCAACCATCTCACCGCACATTTTCTTCCATCTTATTGTTAGGTGTTTCAAACTTTCGCCAATCCTCTGTTTTAACCCAAATACATCTTCAATACCTGGCCGCGAAGAATTGTTGCTTATATATGCTCCCAAAAATGTAGCTTGCAGATGGTCGAAAGAAGTTATAGTGTTTTTAGGTAAACCTTATAACCATTTTAACGCCTCGCCAGTTAAGCTAGATGCAAAGTATTTGCAAAATACATCATCATGGTTTTCCCACTGTAACATACACCTAACATAAGCCTTAACATGTTGAACAACATAGGTAGTCCCATCGAAGATACTGGTTAATGCTAGTAAATTGCATTTTGGGGGTATTCCTCCTAATTGTACTTCTTGAGTGAATGGAGTTCTCGCAGCTTCTTCAATGGATTCATCAAGTTGCATTCTGCCTCATTTTTTTTCTGTTATTTAACATTCCCCTTATTTTTGCTAGCTCTCTTAAGATTTGATCATTCCCAGCTGAGTTTTGCTCCATTGGTCTTTTCAGCGCAGCTTCCCTTCTCCTACGTTCTTGCCTATCTTGTGTTGCGAGATTTTGATTTCCGTCTCCATTATTTTCTTCTTGTATTTCTATGATATCTTCTCTTACATTTATTTCATGAATGCTCGCTCCATTATATCTCTCATTTTCTCTTCTGCGAGTTTCTTCTGCTTTTCTTTGCACCCTATCGTATTCTTCGTTAATATTACCATTACTGCGGTTTTGTTCGCGTCTTATTTATCGATTTTCATGATTAATCTGGCGAATTGCCTCTTGGAATTCTTGTTCTTCCACTTCTGCTTTCAATCTTTCCCTTTCACAAGCTAAGTGATGAGTGCCAAATATTGCATATTCATACACCTTTTCATTGGCACTTAACTCATCTTTCGCGCTTCAAAGTCATATATTATCCCAAATTCTGCATTTTTACCATCTTCAAGAATAAATATTTGTATTAATTAATTTTGTGTTTTTAAGTACTAAATAAAGCTTGGAAGAATTGAGAAGACAAAAGAGAAGAAAGTTGGAAGTGTTGCAACCCGTTCGCGCATTAATGGAAACGCTTTGTTTACAATACATGGGATTAAACTACCCATAATCCAAAACCCATGATCAAAAACCCAAGACCCAAATCCATTTCCACCTCACCACCATTGGATTCCAAAACATCCACCTCACCCCATTGGATTCCAAAACATCCACCTCACCACCATTGGATTCCAAAACATCCACCTCACCCCATTGTATTCCAAAACATCCATCAAGTGAGAAAACATGTTTTGTTGAGTAAATAATTGCCAAAATTCGAATCCAAGTGAGAGAGAATTTTTGTGTATAAATAGAGAGGGTTGTTGTGTTGAAAACTCATCCAAGAATAGCTTGTTCATGTTAGTTTATCAAATTTAAGTTTTGTTGTAATGTTCTTCATGTTCTAGTTTCATTTACTAGGGTTTAGATGAAGCCCTAATCTCATTGGTATGTATTCATATCTTGTATCTTGTTCTTGAAAGTTTAGAATTGTTTAAAGATATAATTTAATCTAAGTTTGTCAACATCTTGCTCTCACAATGTATGCCATGTATCCATTGTAGTTAGAATATCTCTATGTTGATTATGCTACAACTCATGCTTAACCAAATATTGATCTTTAGATTAGTTGTGCTTAATTAGACAATTAATGCTTTGGAGAAATACTTTAGTTGTGATTAAATTATCCATTGGAGAAACACCTTAGTTATACGGTAGACTTGAATCTACTATAAGGACAAGAATAATATTACAAGTTGAATGCATATCATAGGTTATTGGTGGATTTGAATACCCTAGTATCCATATTATCATTGTTTACATATCTTGCTATTTGCATCTTTTACTTTTATTATTTCAGTCACTTGAAAATCATATCGTCGTATCGACAAAAACAAACCCCTTTTGGTTACTCTCTGAATCATGATTTAGAATCAACTTCTACACTCTCCAAGTCTCTGTGGTTCGACCTGTGCTTGTGCTTGCCTGTGTTGCTTGTCGACATCTTGTGCACTTTTACTTTATTATTTATACATAAGTAGGTATCTTTACGATCCTACCACTAAGCGTGCTTGTTCAAGCATGATGTCTCTCGATTGCCGCCTTCCATATTATCATTGTTTACATATCTTGCTATTTGCATCTTTTACTTTTATTATTTCAGTCACTTGAAAATCATATCGTCGTATCGACAAAAACAAACCCCTTTTTTCGAATCATGATTTAGAATCAACTTCTACACTCTCGAAGTCTCTGTGGTTACCTGTGTCATCTTGCCCTGTGTTGCTTGTTGATTTCTTAGCGTGCTTGTTTTCTTCGATTTCTCTTTCAATAATATGCTGATTTCTTAGAGTTTTTCTTCCATGCAATGTCATCCTCCCTTCCTATTGATTTTCTTCACCATCTTGGTTATTTCGCGCATGACGATGTTCATTCTCCTACCTTCTATTGTTTTGCTCGTTTTGTTGAATTTCACCTTGTGGTATATAATGATCTTCCCTTATTTCTCTCCTTTCGCGACGTTCCCCATTTGGGTCATGATTTTCTTCTTCAATATTTGCTATAGGTGATCTTCTTCTTATCTCACTTCTGATTGTTCTCGAACTTGATCTCATTGTACTTCTTGATCTTCTATTTTGTAACCTCATTTTTTCCATTCTCAATTCATGGTTTTTTCTTGCCAAATTTGCACGTTCTTCCGCCTCTAATCTCCTTTCTTATTGTATTCTTTGTCTTAAAACCTCTAATGTTTCATTTTCGTCATTACCATGTATTACTCCTCCATTTACCTCATGATTTCTTCCCTCTCACCTTCCATCTCTTAATTGTCGATCTTCTGGTTTTTCCATTGAATCTGATCGCCAAGTATGCACGCTTACTCTATCATAATCCACAGCTCTATCTTGTAAAAGTGTTTGTTGATTCGGCTGTCGAACCTGATTTTCTCCATCATTTCTTGTTCTATTTCTTCTTGTTCTTACTCTTGAAGATTCTCCCATTTCACTTGTTTCTCCACCTGCAAGTCTTTTACTCCTCCTTACGGTTGTTGGTGGTTCTGACGTATTTATTCTTCTTCTAGCCATTAATCTTAGTGAACTATTGAAAATTGCGTAAAATCCTGCACTAATTATTCCAAATTCCTTCCAATCACAATATCAATTTTTACCTTTTTCTTCAAATAATCAACCATTCAATCCCTGTTTCTAGCGCCAAAAATGTAGTTGGAGGAATTCCTACACTACACCCCACATAAGAATCCACAATTATCCACACATATTTGTAGATTAAGAACAACACTTTTATTGATTAATTCTCAGAAATGTTACAAAAAATGGAAGAAATCAAGAATACAATCGCTCACAAGAATTTTCTCTCTCCTCAAGACTTTCTCAACACTCTAAAAAATTATCCCCTTTCTTAAGTTTTCTCATCCCCTATATATAGGGTATTACATAATGGATGACATCTCACAGACAGCTAAGCTATCCCTTAATATTGGATTTGATCTTACAATACCTTCGCGAATACACAAATGTTAACCCTCGCAAATACTCTATTCTTCGCAGGATCTTTACGTTTTCTTCATGTTTCTACCATCGTTATTTGTTGCGTCGTTCTTTTAATCTTTTCTGCGATGCTCGCCAGTGTCTTTAATGAAAACTTCACAAGAATGTTCTTGCTGCGATATTCTGATCCTACATAACGGTTGTTGAAACTTTGATTGCACCTAGTTTGTTTATTCTTGAGAATCTTCTCTTCTGATATAAGATTCACTCACACTAGATCGAAGTATCGACATGATCTTTAGAACTGTTTGTAGATCTAAAGACATCTTGTGATAATCCATTGTTAACAGATTCCATTTTGTGCGTGATTGATCACAAGATATTCAAGTGGTTGTGAAGGTTTAATTGAAGATTAAAGAAGATTTTAAGACGAAGAAGATTTCTTATTGGTTTCTCGTATCTTTGTGTTGCAAAAACCTTGATCGGCTGGGATCCAACTAGAATCGGATTTACTCGATTGATAGTTGCGTGCGATCGGCATTCACAATATATCTCTTTGAGATTTATTTGGATTGAGTGCGAATCTAAACTTGACTACTTTTGTATTTATTGGATAGATTGATCTAACCAGGAAAAGGAGTTTATTATCTTAAACGGAATAGCCTTTGCATATGACTTGAGATATCTTATCTTAAAGAATCAATAGAGTTGTTACCAAACAGATTTGTTTTTCCTTTACTGTTTGAAATACGATCCAATGGAATTGTTCCAATGCGAGCACTCATGGAAGTCAGAACTGCATGGATACTGAAGAAACTAAGTGAACTAGGGGTAGTTGCTTGGTCTCAACTATACGAAGTTGGTTTAGATTTTGTATAACGACTTAATTCTGAGAGTATTCAATTCTGGACTAGATCCCGAGTTTTTTCTGTATTTGCGGTTTCCTCGTTAACAAAATCTTGCTGTGTCTTTTACTTTTCTATTTCCGCAATTATAATTTTTTATTATAATTAGAAGTAAAATACACAAACGTTAACCTCGCTTTACTTGATAATGATTCTATAAAGTTTGGTTTAGTCTGAACCTATTATCAAGTAATCACACTTTGGTAGTCTTATTGTCTCGATATCGTATTCATAGACAATCATACAAAGTGTGTGAATACCGATTTGTAGTATTGTTTTGACTTTTTCCATAGACAATCACTTTCGGTAAGTGGACTTATAAGTGGATAAATAAAAGATTGTGGTGTATTTAGGTACCCTCATCTTTTCACAAGGAAATCAAGCATGATGGATCAGAAGCTACAAATTTTATTTATTTTGTAATCCACATGTGTTGATAGTTTTGTCACTAAAATTGACAAAGCGGGAGATTGTTAGAGCACTACTCGGTTGAACTCGCTAGCTTTGCTATCTCAAGCTTGTTTTTCAAGTTTAGTTGATCAAAACTGTATATTTGATTTATAGTCTACTCATATCTATGTTTCGGATTAGGATAGAAGTGTGTAGTTGAGCTTTAGACTTCACAGCGTTCACCAATTGAAGAAGAAGATCTACTGAAGAGCTTGGAGGAACTTCATAAATAAAAGGTATGTGGATACTAAAACTTATCTATCACTTAGAAGTATATTCTATTATATCTACTAATGAGACTAAGTCGTATAGCTATATAAACTTTGTGTTATACACATTTGAAATTTCGAGCCGAGTTTATATCGAATATATATTTCTCGAAATACAAGTTTAAAGTCACAGCTTAACATCATCATCTACTCTACAAATTTAGTTGTGAACAATTTATTTGTTGGAAACTAAATATTAAGTCAAGATGATCATGTAAAAATTACCTTGAACATCTTACATGATTTTGTGAGACAATCACATGATGTTAACTTGGAAAGTTTCATATTGATCAATTAATCACTTGAAAATTACTTGAAGCTAGTGGTATGTGTAAGATTACCATTGTTGTTTTTTAAGGATGTTTCAATGATTGAATGAGAGTTTTAAAACTACTACCAATGAACCGTAAAGTACTAGTTCAGGTCCGGAGCTCAGTTTGTGTACCTAGTATGCGAACTGTGAAGTACTAGTTCAGGTCCGGAACTCTTGTTTGCGAACTGTGTTTGCAAACTGGTTAACTATGAGAGATACGGAACTGTGGTTTGCGAACATCAAGACTAGGCAAGTCCGTAACTGTGGTTCGCGTACTCAGTTTGCAAAAACAGTGGTTATGTTCTAAAATCGGTAAGTATGACAACTCATACTCATGAACTCAGGTTCGTTTGCGAACTCAGTTTGCGAACTTAAGTCCACAGAATTTTAATGAATTAAGGTACGCGAACTTGCTTTGCAAAACTGTGACATAATGTTTTCATGAATTGGTTCATGTATAAGTACTTTGTACAATTACAAACCAAAACGAATATGTTTGAAATTGTTCATGGATATTTTTATGAGATAGTGAACATTTGAACAACTCTCTTAAAGCACATTTAGATTCATTTGATTATCTAACATGATTGATTGATTATCATATTTGATCTAGAAGTGTTAGATGAATATGGCTAAGCTAAAAGTGTTCATGTGGCTAACTTCGGTTAACTGTTATTTAGCCAACTTGTTATACACGTTTAGGTACGGTTCACCAATATCTAAATATTGGTATATTTCATTTGTGTGTATCAAGCTAATACCATCTAACGGTGGAGGTTGATTGATTATTTTCTAAGAAGACTTAGCTTGAATCTTAAATCAAGAGTTTATCTAACAGTGAATATTAGTTGCTTTGTTACTAAGATATCTTAGCTTTCATTATAAGCAACCCTGATTTGAAAGACTATATAAGGGAGAACTCTAGCATATGGTAAACCTAATCCCAACACTCTCATTTGTCCTAGTTTCAAACTAGAGTCGAATCTCCATTAATCCAGGTTTACAGTTATTATGAAAACCATTATTAGGGTTAACGACTTAAAGACTTCATTTGTGATTCGTGAAACTAGATTTAACTATTTTCTATGTAGTTGTATATTCTGATCTTACTTTTTCTATCATATTGAGTTTAATCTTCTCTAAGGTTTTCTCGAGATTTATCTCCGATAAGTAAGATATAAAAAGTAATTACAACAGTTCTTTGTAATTAGTTAGGTTATTGAGAGGTGACTAATATTTCTAGACTGCTCTTCGAGAGTATAAGACTGGATTATTAGTTGAGTTTCTTGTACACCTTTATCTTTATCTTAAGATGGAAACAACACCAGAATAGACTTATCTGTGGGCGATAGATTTATTTATAAGTCTTCGACTTTAGGTCGTAGCAAATCTTAGTTGTGGGTGAGATCATCTAAGGGAATCAAGTGTGCAGAGTCCTGCTGGGATTCAAGAGGCGTAAGGAACATAACTGTACCTCAATCAATGTGAGACTTGGTTAGGTCTTAACTACATTCCAGTCCGAAGTTAAGTAGGCCAGAGTATGTAACAGCTTAATACAGTGTGGTGTTCAAGTCTGAACTAGGTCCCGGGGTTTTTCTGCATATGCGGTTTCCTCGTTAACAAAATTTCTGGTGTCTGTGTTATTTATTTTCCTCATTATATTTTCATTGTATAATTGAAATATCACAGTTTGGGCGTAATTCAATCACAGTTGAAAAATCCGAACTTGTTTGTTGGATAAGATTTGATTAACACTTAGACATTGGTCTTTGGTACCATCCGAGTTATTCTCATAACAATCAGGTTCACGGATTTATATATGTTTTATTTACTGATTGTGTTTAGAAAGAGATAAAGCTCTTTAATATATATCCTGATTGACACTTAGTAACTTGGTTCCCTCAGAATTATATTGGAGTTTAGTCCACACAGATTTCCGAACGAAATAGTTGGGTGTGGTTGTTATACCCCAGCGTTTTCAATTTTATTTATATAAAATATTAAAAGTTGGGTCAAAATATATTTATTATTATATAAAGAGTATTACATTAACTAGTTGGAAGCCTAACAAGCTAAGCTCCAACGACGTACTACTACAATAATTGAACAGGTTGCGTGCTAGCCTACCAGTGAGCCTTATGGGTAACCTAGCCAAGAGAGCCGAAGCGGATGGGGGGCTGAGATTGTGTCACAAGGGGGGCAATCTAACTTTACCTTCCATGTTAATTCCTGCAATATTACGCCATTGAAGGCTCGAACCTGGGACCTCCTAGAGCGCATGAAACTTTGGGAAACAGGGATGACCAGCTGAGCTAGGTGCTCATTTTTTTATTATATATTTTTATATATTTTATTAAATTTTTATGAAAAAATTATTAGATAAAAATACATTTTACTAGCCGGTGTCACTGTAATACAGCGATAAAGTTACTGGGTGATGATACTAGTGACTGAGTTAGAAACTTGTCAACATCAAATTCTTTTCCGATAAAAAAAATGTATATATATATACAGTAAAAACTTCATATATTGATACATTGTATATTAATAAACTCTATATATTAATAAAAAATCATATTCCCAACTTGGGCCAGTTATAAATAGTAATAACCTCCATATTTTAATATTAATAGATTTTTCTATTCCCACCATTAGGAATTTACCTCCATATATTAATATAATCATCATTATTGGAAACTTATAAATCTTGTTACATCGAAATTTAAGATAGAATAAAATACTTATTTATAGTTTTTTGAGAAAATGATGAAACTTTTTGATTAGCGGATGCGTAAGACCTAATTACTATGGGCATCTTCTTGTTGAACCCAAAATATTTTCAACTTGTCGAGCATGTTTAAAGCTTCTTGAAATAAAACTTTTGATATTTCCATATTATCATCATCGGGATTATCTCCCTTTGCTTCTTGTCTAATTTCATGGATGCTTTATTCTCTGGTTAAAGCATATATAACTTGTTGCTCATTTGGATGATTAAGGAATTCCTCCAAATCCATTATCATTTAATACTTTGAATTAGCAAAAAAATAATTTCTTTTGGTATACCTCCCTATATTAATAAACTCCATATATTAATAATTTTGTAAAGTCTCAAGACTATTAATATATGGAGTTTTTAATATATATATAATATATTTTTCTAGATGTTACTAGTATTTAATAAAAGGGACAAGATCCAATGACATGGTTATATTTACATAATCATGACATGGTTTGACTATTTTTTCTACAAAATTCAAGCGACAACGAGTTTGAAGCTAAGTTTTTGGTGACATATTCCACTTATATAGCTCTACATTCCTGCAAAAAATGAGAGTGTTCCGATATACGAAACTTCACCATTGACGAGGCGTCGAATCTCGCAAAAATAATATTTCTCTACTTTTTACACTAGCAAGTAGTATAATGTAAGCAGGATCGTCCCAAGGGAGGTATGAAGTTTCTAGTTGTTAAGCAAATACTCTTAGCAAGAATGATTGTGTTGTAAAAATCTGAAAATAGTAAATTGTGTTCAAATATGAGATGGAATTGGTTAAAGGTTCATTCTAGACCACGGAATACAAACCAAATTGATATATAGCCAAGTTCTTTGCATTATATTATTACTAACAACCCTAGAATAATTAGTACGCTCAACTATTACGTTATTATCTCCTAAGCTCACCGGATACATAAGCGCTCGACTACCGGTTCCTACTTGCCAAGTTTCCTAGAGGTACGCTTACTAGATGTGACTTAAACAAATGCTCTAAGTTCTACGAGATAAGGTTGCTCCTAGTGATGAACTCAAAAGCATGAATCACCTACTAGTGTTGATCTCTACATATGGATACTTAACAAAGTCCCATCATCAATACCCACATATTTCTACTTGTGTTTATCTTCTCTAGACAATTACGGGTCGAAGAAAATCTAAACTAGCAAATAGATTAAGAATTAATGATTCAATTTCAAACTTAAACCCTTAACAAATAATCCATAGACAATATTAGCATAGTAGAAATCAATCAATAACATAAATGAATGCAAGAGAACAAGTTATTCCATATCAAATATAGATTCATATTTCGGGCTTCGAAATCGCCCTTAATCATAGAGAGTTTTAGCTACTCATAATAATGGAGTTCATCATCAAATATAATAAATGAAATAAAGTAAAGAAGATGAATATAAAAAATGGAAGCAAACCCTAGTTCCCGCTCTCTGTAAAAACTCCCAGTAGAATAGAAAATACGTGATAAAAGATTGTAGAAGTCCTCCCATTTTGTAGATTTCTTTCTCCAAACCAGGTCATATCCTCAAAAGTCCAAGTCCAATATATCCAATAAGCCCATATAATTCATGTGTGAGAGTATCCCAATAGAAAACTTGCCCAATTAATAGGCGCCGGAAAACTGGGTCATCTGCCGGAACTTGGCCGCCGGCGCAGGAATTCCGCCGGAAAAGTCACCGGTCGCCGGTCAAAGCAATCAACTGAGTTGAGTCACTGAGTTCAGGTTGATAAGTGAGTCTATGGCCAAGTCCACTTGCACTATTACATCCAACAGCTCAATAGCAACCCACAGTCACATACTCAACATCCATCCACCTGCAATAACCTCACAGCTGCCAGATCCTCGAGCACAACCCATAAACACCAGCTCAATCTTCTCACTGTAAATACTAGTTCCGCAATGATCAGTTACTTCTTAGTTTCGACTCTCAACATCACAAGCTATTACTTCATATCATAACTCCAAGCTCATTGCTTCCACCAGCAGCTCCAACTTTGTTTCACAGCTCATACCAGAAGCATTACAACCTACAATGGCTTGTGACTGTATCTCCATGGCAACACAGTTGGCAGCTTCAAATCCACCTTCCAAGCTCAACTCCAGTCCGTAAACACCCTTCTCAATCCAGCTTATCTCTGTACTCATATGTAATACAACTTCACTGCTCCTTTTTCCAAATCATATCATCACAGCTCCAGCTTCAACATCCCAATGAACTGCACTCAATTGTTGATCCTAATATGCTTCTAACCTGCAATATCGAATTTTCACATCCAGGCCATAACTAACCACAACTTCATTACCTGCCTGCGACACCTCATTCAGTTCACATTTCAAGCACAAGGTGCACCATCCCCTACGACTCCCAATAGTTCAGCTCATACCCATCTGTAACAAGCTATCCATAACCGCTACTGATTTAGCTCATGCCTGCGCCTTACTCGCATCTCAGTTCAAGCCTATTGCGACTGCAAGACCACACACATCACCATTTTCAACTGTATCTCATTTTGCATACCATCATCTCCATATCATACTGCATATCCACCAGTTTGCATATACTACCACCTGCAACTGAGACCACCAAAACACCATTTGAGCCATCTCAGCATCACAGTCCCAGGCTAGCACCAGAACCACTGCAGCACTACCAACAGCATCCTAGCATGCCAACCTCTCTCTCGTTCAACTCCAGTTCCTTAACCAGTTCAGCTGCAACTTCAATTCCGCAGCTCCCATTCATCCATGCAAATCCGAGATATAACACAACCCAGGACTAAAACTTCTTTGAACCAGACGCCATTTACTACCAAATTAATGGCAGCAACTCATCCATTTTTCGGCTGTTTCAGATGAACAAATTCTGTCAATACAACCCATGCCAAAATCATAACTCATCCCCTTCTCTGTCTCGTTCTTGGCTGCGAATTGCTCTCTCGACCCTTGATAAACACCACAAGAACCATGTCTAATAGATGTAGCGAATTAAACTGGATCAACACTCAGCCACTTAGGACTTTTCTCGAACACGTTCTGTTTGTGTTGAAAACTGATGATGGTTAGTTGTTGCTTGTATTTGTTCTGATACCAATTGATCTCCTTCCCTGAGTTTTATCATTCAGAAGTGCCGTCGCCATTGTCTTCTCATCACTACCAAACAACACGTACATCACTCCATTTAACCATTATCACAACACCAAATCACTGCATCAGATCCTCATTGTTCTTTCTCCATCAACAACTTGAGCTACTTTGATTCAGTAAACCCATTTTCTTCTTTGGGTTGGCTTAAAACGGAGCTGTTAATCAGCTCGATACACATCTCAATCTCTCTACCTGTTTCTCGATCTCCCGGCAGTAAACGACAACAGCTGCTTTTGTCATCTTACTTATTCCTCAATTTCAGATGTGAAGGTAATGAGAAGAAACTCTTCTCTGAATTTGAGATTTGTGTAGGAATTAAACTGGTTAACCCCACTGGTTAACCCCACTCATGTGAGGCAGATAAGGGGTACCCAGAATAACTCAGCTTCGCTCCCAATAGCAGTTGCACATTAGAATTGACGCTTTTGCTCTTCTTCGAATCCTTCCGCCAACAGCAACTGTCTTTTACTCCTCATATTCACTTCTTCTCTTCAATAAGATTCATCACTAAAGTTGTCGTGCTTTTCAGACAGAAAATTTGCATCATTAAATCCGGCATACTTTTCAGACAGAGATGAAGAAATAAAAGCAAATAATGAGAAATAGTTAGTCTCCAACAGCAGTTGCACATGAGATGAGATTTTTGCCCCGTTTCTTCTTCTTTTGTTCCAAATGACTCCAAAGTACCTACATACTCAAAAGCAAACATAAGATACATATTTTACAAGAAAACTAAGCAAAGAAAGCATAAATAATAGATAAATATATAGGTTTTTAGACACCTATCAAATTCCCCCACACTTAGACTTTGCTAGTCCTCGAGCAAATCAAACAAAATAATTCTAAAAGATACATACAACTCCATATCGTCGAGGCTACGGTTACTCTAAGCATGAATAACAGGACTTTGAACCCCTAGGTGTCCCTAGTGGACGAGTTTTAGTCTCGTGAAGGTTTACATGAGGTCTGCCTACAAAACCTATATTTCCAACTCCGTCTATTTGTGACAAATCAATGAACGAATCCAAAATGACTACAGGAGGAGATACCTTGCGCAAATTCAGTTCATATATAAGTACATAAAGTTTTTCTTAGAAAGTCGAACAAACCACAATACTCGGAATATGACTAACCACAATCACAATGAAAAGATTAAGAAGATGGATAAAGAGGTAGATGTGGAGAATATTCACAAGTGATCGATGTATCCCATATCTGTCTGAAGGTCACCGCCAAGATGAACCTATGCATCCTATTGGATTGAGCTACTGGTCTGAATTCTAGTGTTAACACACTGGCATATACAAGGAAACCAGTGGTCAACAAACTTATTTCTACATCAACTCACTGGCATATACAAGGGAACCAGGAGTGACTTTATTCAACAAATATAATTTTTTTTTTTTTTTTTTAGACGGAATGATTAAATCTTTTGGATTTAAGCGCATGCTTCTTATCAGCAAGTACGTGATAGTTGCCTTGGATCCTGCATTCCACGCTTGTTTAGGCGACGGAGACAGGGACTACGTTTCACACATACCGCTATTCCCAAGTGTCATTTTTATTCCGTTTGGTCTAATTGGTCGGTCTTTTTTTTTTTTTTTTTGTAGTAACTCAATCACTCTATTCCATCCTAGCAGTAATAACAACTCGATGTTTAGTGACCCACCAAAACACTTAGAAAACAATAGATAAATATGAAAAAATAAAAATAGAATGTGATATGGTGATATTCCGAGATATGGTAACAACTATCATATAATTTATAATTTCTGAGCTATGTTCATCTTTTTAATTAATAGGTTCCTCAACTCCTGCAATCAAGATGGTTCCATCCACTAATGGTGTCATCCTAAAGGCACAAGTTTCTAGATTTCGGAGTTCAAAAAGCACAATTTTTTTCTTGTTTTTCTATTTTTCTGATTTTTTTTTTGTAGTAACTCAATCACTCTATTCCATCCTAGCAGTAATAACAACTCGATGTTTAGTGACCCACCAAAACACTTAGAAAACAATAGATAAATATGGAAAAATAAAAATAGAATGTGATATGGTGATATTCCGAGATATGGTAACAACTATCATATAATTTATAATTTCTGAGCTATGTTCATCTTTTTAATTAATAGGTTCCTCAACTCCTGCAATCAAGATGGCTCCATCCAATAATGGTGTCATCCTAAAGGCACAAGTTTCTAGATTTCGGAGTTCAAAAAACACAATTTTTTTCTTGTTTTTCTGTTTTTTTTTTTTTACTAAAGGCATCAAACAAAGCATCAAATAAACTATACAAACATATAAATGCTCCCCCACACTTAAACTTTACATTGTCCTCAATGTAAAATTTAGTCATTCAAAGGAAATTTCAAGGTGGGAAATCACAAATGATATGCAAAAACAAAGAAAATAAAGATAAAATGCTGAAAAATAAAAAAGATAAAGGGAAAGACAAAACCGGTGGGTTGCCTCCCACTTAGCGCTTGGTTTAACGTCGTCATCCCGACGTTCATCTCTAATTACTCATCCAGAGGGAGTGGATCACTCAATGTGATCATATCCTGATTCTCCATCACAAACTGCTCGTAGTATGGTTTCAAACGATGGCCGTTGACCTTGGAAACCAGCCCTGTTTTGGGACTAGTAATCTCAACTGCACCATGCGCAAACATATTAGTAACAACAAATGGTCCAACCCATCTGGACCTAAGTTTACCCGGAAACAATTTAAGACGAGAATGGAATAAAAGTACTTTCTGCCCTACTTCAAAACTCTTTCGGGAAATCATTTTATCATGGAAAGCCTTGGTCTTATCTTTGTAAATGCGTGAACTTTCATATGCATCATTTCGTATCTCTTCTAACTCATTGAGTTGAAGTTTCCTATGTTCACCAGCTACATCTAATTCCATATTACATACCTTGATAGCCCAATAAGCTCTCTGTTCAAGTTCGACGGGAAGATGGCAAGGTTTTCCATAGACAAGCCTAAAAGGAGACATACCGATGGGTGTCTTATAAGCTGTCCTATACGCCCACAAAGCGTCATTGAGTCTATAACTCCAATCCTTCATTGTAACGTTCACCGTCTTCTCTAAGATGGACTTAATCTCCCGGTTGGAAATTTCAGCTTGTCCACTCGTTTATGGGTGATACGGTGTGCCAACTTTATGAGAAATGTTATACTTCTTTAGAAGAGCGTGAAAGGATCTCTTAAAGTGCAAGCCTCCATCACTAATCACCACTCGAGGTGTTCCAAACCTAGAAAAGATATGTTCCTTCACAAACTCACAAACAACATGAGAATCATTGGTAGGAGTGGCTTTAGCTTCCACCCACTTAGAAACATAATCTACAGCAATAAGTATAAAACATTTCCCATTGGAATTCACAAAAGGCCCCATAAAGTCTATACCCCAAACATCAAAAATCTCAACAGCGAGAATTGGTGTTTGCGGCATTTGGTTTCTAGCACCAAGGTTGCCTGTCCTTTGACACCTATCAAAAGCCTTGCAAAATAAATATGCATCCTTAAACAATGTAGGCCAATAAAATCCACTTTCGAGAACCTTGAGGGCTGTCCTCTTGGCTCCGAAATGGACACCACAAGCATATGAGTGACAAAAATTCAGAATTGATTGGAAGTCGGATTCAAGTACGCACCTGCGGATCATTTGATTGGAGAAATGCTTCCACAAATAAGGTTCATCCCATATATATTGCTTGGCAATCTTCTTGAGCTTGTGTTTTTGGAATGTAGACATGGAACTAGGTACTTGACCCGTCACCAAGAAGTTAACAATATCAGCGTACCATGGAGTTGTGCCACCAACCGCAAAGAGTTGCTCATCCGGGAAGCTATCATGCAAATGAATCGCTTCTTCGGACACAACCAATATGCTTAGATGATCCGCTACAGTATTCTCACTGCCTTTCTTGTCTTTGATTTGCATGTTGAACTCTTAAAGAAGGAGTATCCACCTTATGAGCCTTGGCTTAGCATCCTTCTTTGTTAGCAAGTATCGAAGTGCGGCATGGTCGGAGAAAACAACCACCTTTGTACCCACTAAATAGGATCTAAACTTCTCGAGTGCAAACATTATGGCCAAAAGCTCCTTTTCAGTAGTGGAGTAGTTGATTTGCGCTCCGTTGAGAGTTCGAGAAGCATAATAAATGGCATATGGAACTTTACCATCTCGCTGTCCCAACACGGCTCCAACGGCATAATCACTTGCATCGCACATCAACTCGAATGGCTTGCTCCAGTCCGGTGGTTTGATAATTGGTGCGGTAGTTAACAACTCTTTCAAGGGGTCAAAAGCTTCCTTGCACTCCTTGTCACAATCAAAGGCCACATCTTTCTGCAAAAGTCTACACAGGGGCATTGCAATCTTGGAGAAATCCTTGATGAATCTCCTATAAAATCCTGCATGACCAAGAAAAGAGTGAACCTCCCTCACATTTGTGGGGTATTGTAAGTTCCTAATCAAATCTATCTTAGCCTTGTCAACTTCTAACCCTTTAGAAGATACAACATGGCCTAGCACAATCCCATGAGTGACCATAAAGTGACATTTTTCCCAATTAAGCACAAGATTAGTTTCTACGCATCGTTTAAGAATAAGTGCAAGGTTATCTAAGCATTTGTCAAAAGAATCACCATACACGCTAAAATCATCCATAAACACTTCTATGATGCTTTCCACATAATATGAGAATATGCTTACCATACAACGTTGAAAAGTGGCTGGAGCATTGCACAAGCCAAATGGCATACGTCTATACGCAAAATTGCCAAAAGGACAAGTAAACGTCGTCTTTTCTTGATTTTTCGGAGTTATTACAAGCTGGTTATAACCTGAAAAACCATCAAGGAAGCAATAGTAAGCACGTCTAGCCAACCTTTCAAGCATTTGATCAATGAATGGTAAAGGAAAATGGTCCTTTCGGGTGGTAGAGTTGAGCTTTCGGTAGTCAATGCAAACTCTCCAACCGGTCTGGATTCTAGTTGGAACCAAGTCATTATCTTCATTTTTCACCACCGTGATACCGGACTTCTTTGGAACGACTTGAATCGGGCTCACCCATTTGCTATCGGATATGGGATAGATAATCCCGGAATCCAACAACTTCAGGATTTATTTCTTGACTACTTCCATCATTGGAGGGTTCAAGCGACGTTGAGCTTCTCTTGTTGGTTTTGCCCCCTCCTCAAGAAGTATTCGGTGCATACATGTGGAAGGACTGATTCCTTTAATATTGGCAATGGTCCATCCAATGGAAGACTTGTGCTCTCTTATCACTTGAACAAGCTTCTCCTCTTGCACCTCGGTGAGGTTGTTGGCAATGATCACCGGTAACTATTCACTGTCACCTAAATATACGTATTTAAGGTGATCCGGAAAAGGTTTCAACTCAAGACTAGGTGCCTGCATAATCGACGATAAAAGTTTCTCATTAGTAAGCGGAAAAGAAACATAAGACGCATTATACTTTTGTGTAACTTCTTGTAATGAGTTAAGAGATAAAACATCCTCTTTAAGCTCATCACAAATAGACAATTCACTTTCAATGTCTTTGTATTTCCCATAACCTAAACCTTCCACTATGGTGTTTTCTAAAGCATCATCACTATTTAATTCAAACATCTTTTGAGCTAGAGAATCAATAACATCAATAGAAAAACATGAATGCACATCACTAGGATATCTCATAGCCTCAAAGATATTGAAACTTATGATCTCATCATCAAATTCCATAGTTAATGCTCCTTTGAAAACATCAATCTTTGTTCTAGCGGTTCTCATGAATGGTCTACCCAACAACAAGGGGGTAGTCGATGGTGAATCCTCATCCATCATGTCAAGAACATAGAAATCTGCCGGAAATATGAGTTGATTAACCTGCACCAAAACATCTTCAATAACCCCTTTCGGGTAAGAATTAGACCTATCAGCAAGTTGTATAACAATACCGGTATTTTTAAGAGGTCCAAGTTTCAATGATTCATAAACGGAGGCAGTCATAACATTAATGGATGCTCCTAAATCTAGCATAGCACGCTCAAACCTGACTTTACCAATAGTACATGGTATAGTGAAACTACCTGGATCTTTCAACTTAGGTGGGAGTTTCTTTTGAAGATATGCCGAATCATTTTCCCCCACACTCATCACTTCATTACCGGTCAATTTGTGCTTGTTAGTGAACAATTCCTTCAAGAACTTTTCCCAGCGCGGAACTTGCCTTATTGCCTCGATGAGTGGAATGTTCACTTCAATCTTCTTAAAGATTTCCAAAAGCTCTTGGTACAATGTCTCCTTGTTCGACTTTGCAAACCTTCTAGGAAAAGGAGGAGTAGTAGCATAAATAGAAACACGAGGTTTAGAGTTAGAATTTGTTACCGGTCTGCCTTTTTAGGGGCTTTTTCACCCTCTTCTTTCTCCAAATCAGGTTCTTGGGACACCGGTGATGTTTCCGGTTTCTCTACTTGCTTCCCACAGCGTAACTCAATAGCATTGGCATTCTCCTTGTGATTTACTATTTGCGAAGGAAGTTTTCCCTCTGCTTGTGCTTCCAATTTGCTCACGGCAGTAGCTAATTGACCCATTTGTGTTCGGATGTCCTTCATATCCATCTCTGACTTTTGCTTATCTTGTACCATTGTTTTGAGGATGAGATTCAACTTGTCATCTATACTCGTGCCTTGAGTTTCTTGACGTGGATTTTGCAAGAAATGGTACCCACCTTGTTGATTGAAAGTAGGATTGGGAATTGCAGCTTGCTTGTTGGCGTAGCTGAAATTGGGATGATCACGCCAACCCGGGTTGTATGTGCTAGAGTATGGATCATATCTCGGCCTTTGCTGATTTTGGTACATGACATTTGCTTGCTCAACATCTTCGGTGTATGATGATGATGGTATGACAACCGCTTCTATTTGATGCATCATCCTCTCCATGTTACCCATCCTCTATTCCAAGTGTGAATAATTGCCAAATTCATTCACCTTCCTTACCGCTGATTCATCTCTAGTGAAGAATTGTTGTGTATTTGCAGCCATGTTCTCCAACAAACTTATAGATTCCGCAATGGTCTTGTTGGTAAGTGCACCACCACTTGCGGCATCAATCAAATTTCTATCATTAGAAAGCAACCCTAGTAGAAATATTGAATCACAAGTTGATTTCTGATTTGGTGGTGTGGACAGCTAGCTAAAAGCTTCTTGTAACGCTCCCAATACTCATGGAGAGTCTCTCCTGATACTTGCCTAATAACACAAATCTCCTTGCGAATCACAACTGCTTTTGATGCTGGAAAATACTTAACAATTTCTTCATTCCATTCCATGTGGTTATGCTTCCAGCGGGTAAGCAAAAGAACCATTCTCCTGCAGTATCTAAAAGGGAGAAAGGAAAAGCTGTCATCATAGACATATTTTCATCTGCAGTTGCTTGCTTCATACTAGTTACAACATGATGAAATTGTTGTAAGTGACGATTAGGATCTTCTCCCGATAAACCTCTGAATTTGGGAAGCAAGTTAATCAATTGTGGCTTCAACTCAATGTTTCCATTCAGCTGAATACATAAAGGCTGCTGGTCAAGGTTTGGAGAAGTGAGCTCCCTGAGTGTTCTTGGAGCAGGCGGTCGAGATCCCATTGTGTTGTCTTCCTCTTCGTCCGAGTCTGAGAATTCACTTGGTGTAGAACTAGGAGGAAGTGCAGTGTTGATTGCTCGAATGAAATCTTTTAGTAAAGTGCCTGGACGAAGACGTATACCAATAGGACTTGGTATGTCCTCCCCACGCATTCACCAAAGAAATCGTACCTGAAAATCAGATTCTTAAGAGATTAAATAAGTAAACATAAATTGTAAATAAAAGAAAAAGTAACAACTAAAAATAAAAATAACAACTAAACTCGACACTGCCTCCCCGGCAACGGCGCCAATTTTGACGAGGCGTCGAATCTCGCAAAAATAATATTTCTATACTTTTTACACTAGCAAGTAGTATAATGTAATCTGGATCGTCCCAAGGGAGGTATGAAGTTTCTAGTTGTTAAGCAAATACTCTTAGCAAGAATGATTGTGTTGTAAAAATCTGAAAATAGTAAATTGTGTTCAAATATGAGATGGAATTGATTAAAGGTTCATTTTAGACCACGGAATACAAACCAAATTGATATATAGCCAAGTTCTTTGCATTATATTATTACTAACAACCCTAGAATAATTAGTACGCTCAACTATTACGTTATTATCTCCTAAGCTCACCGGATACGGAAGCGCTCGACTACCGGTTCCTACTTGCCAAGTTTCCTAGAGGTACGCTTACTAGGTGTGACTTAAACAAATGCTCTAAGTTTTGTGAGATAAGGTTGCTCCTAGTGACGAACTCAAAATCATGAATCACCTACTAGTGTTTATCTCTACATATGGATACTTAACAAAGTCCCATCATCAATACCCACATATTGCTACTTGTGTTTATCTTCTCTAGACAATTACGGGTCGAAGAAAATCTAAACTAGCAAATAGATTAAGAATTAATGATTCAATTTCGAACTTAAACCCTTAACAAATAATCCATAGACAATATTAGCATAGTGGAAATCAATCAATAACATAAATGAATGCAAGAGAACAAGTTATTTCATATCAAATATAGATTCATATTTCGGGCTTCGAAATCGCCCTTAATCATAGAGAGTTTTAGCTACTCATAATAATGGAGTTCATCATCAAATATAATAAATGAAATAAAGTAAAGAAGATGAATATAAAAAATGGAAGCAAACCCTAGTTCCCGCTCTCTGCAAAAACTCCCCGTAGAATAGAAAATACGTGATAAAAGATTGTAGAAGTCCTCCCCTTTTGTAGATTTCTTTCTCCAAACTAGGTCATATCCTCAAAAGTCCAAGTCCAATATATCCACTAATCCCATATAATTCATGTGTGAGAGTAGCCCAGTAGAAAACTTGCCCAATTAATAGTCGACGGAAAACTGGGTCATCTGCCGGAACTTGGCCGCCGGCGCCAGAATTCCGCCGGAAAAGTCATCGGTCGCCGGTCAAAGCAATCAACTCAGTTGAGTCACTGAGTTCAGGTTGATGAGTGAGTCTATGGCCAAGGCCACTTGCACTACTACATCCAACAACTCAACAACAACCCACAGTCACATACTCAACATCCATCCACCTGCAATAACCTCACAGCTGCCAGATCCTCGAGCAAAACCCATAAGCACCAGCTCAATCTTCTCACTGCAAATACTAGTTCCGCAATGATCAGTTACTTCTTAGTTTCGACTCTCAACATCACAAGCTACTACTTCATATCATCACCCCAAGCTCATTGCTTCCACCAGCAGCTCCAACTTTGTTTCACAGCTCATACCAGAAGCATTACAACCTGCAATGGCTTGTAACTGTATCTCCATGGAAACACAGTTGGCAGCTTCAACTCCACCTGCCGAGCTCAACTCCAGTCCGTAAACACCCTTCTCAATCCAACTTCTCTCTGTACTCAGATGTAACACAACTTCACTGCTCCTTTTTCCAAATCATATCATCACAGCTCCAGCTTCAACATCCCAATGAACTGCACTCAACTGTTGATCCTAATATGATTCTAACCTGCAATATCGAATTCTCACATCCAGGCCATAACTAACCACAACTTCATTACCTGCCTGCGACACCTCATTACTGCAATAACATCCAGTTCAGTTCACATTTAAAGCACTAGGTGTACCATCCCCTACAGCTCCTAATAGTTCAGCTCATACCCATCTGTAACAAGCTATCCATAACCGATACTGCTTTAGCTCATGCCTGCGCCTTACTCGCATCTCAGTTCAAGCCTATCGCGACTGCAAGACCACACACATCACCATATTCAACTGCATATCATTTTGCATACCATCATCTTCATCTCATATTGCATATCCACCAGTTTGCATATACTACCACCTGCAACTAAGACCACCAAAACACCATTTGAGCCATCTCTGCATCACAGTCCCAGGCTAGCACCAGAACCACTGCAGCACTACCAACAACATCCTAGCCTGCCAACCTCTCTCTCGTTCAACTCCATTTCCTTCACCAGTTCAGCTGCAACTTCAATTCCGCAGCTCCCATTCATCCCTGCAAATCCGAGCTATAACACAACCCAGGACTAAAACTTCTTTGAACCAGACGCCATTTACTACCAAATTAATGGCAGCAACTCATCCATTTTTCGGCTGTTTCAGATGAAATTTTTTTGTCAATACAACCCATGCCAAAATCATAACTCAGCCCCTTCTCTGTCTCGTTCTTGGCTGCGAATTGCTCTCTCGACCCTTGATAAACACCACAAGAACCATGGCTAACAGATGTAGAGAATTAAACTGGATCAACACTCAGCCACTTAGGCCTTTTCTCGAACACGTTAATACGTAGTTGCAAACTGATGATGGTTAGATGTTGCTTGTATTTGTTCTGCTACCAATTAATCTCCTTCCCTGAGTTTTATCATTCAGCAGTGCCGTCGCCATTGTCTTCTCATCACTACCAAACAAAACGTACATCACTCCATTTAACCATTATCACAACACCAAATCACTGCATCAGATCCTCATTATTCTTTCTCCATCAATAACTTGAGCTACTTTGATTCAGTAAACCCATTTTCTTCTTTGGGTTGGCTTAAAACGGAGTTGTTAATCAGCTCGATACACATCTCAATATCTCTACCTGTTTCTCGATCTCCGTGAAAGAACGACATAGATGCTTTTCTCATCTTACTTATTCCTCAATTTCAGATGTGAAGGTAATGAGAAGAAACTCTTCTCTGAATTTGAGATTTGTGTAGGAATTAAACTGGTTAACCCCGCTCATGTGAGGCAGATAAGGGGTACCCAGAATAACTCTAGGCACCCACTCATTAGATAATAGACACCGAGAATGTCTTTTCGTTGCTTCTCTAGACTGCGGTAGTTGTCTCCTATTGCCGGCTTGGCTCAGCTCCGCTCCCAATAGCAGTTTCACATTAGAATTGACGCTTTTGCTCTTCTTCGAATCCTTCCGCCAACAACAACCGTCTTTTACTCCTCATATTCACTTCTTCTCTTCAATAAGATTCATCACTAAAGTTGTCGTGCTTTTCAGACAGAAAATTTGCATCATTAAAGCCGACATACTTTTCAGACAGAGATGAAGAAATAAAAGCAAATAATGAGAAATAGTTAGTCTCCAACAGCAGTTGCACATGAGATGAGATTTTTGCGCCGTTTCTTCTTCTTTTGTTCCAAATGACTCCAAAGTACCTACATACTCAAAAGCAAACATAAGATACATATTTTACAAGAAAACTAAGCAAAGAAAGCATAAACAATAGATAAATATATAGGTGTTTTAGACACCTATCAACCATCCACAAATTTTAATTTCAATCGTTAATCTTCAACGATTGATATTCAAAATGGTAGATGGTAGTCTTATACGTCTCGGAATGATCTCATTTTTTACATGAATATAAAAGCTATATAAGAGGAACATGTCACCAAAATATTAACTTTAAATACATTGTTGTTTGGATTTTATATAAAAATTGGCCAAACCATGTCATAATTATGTCAATATAACCATGTCATTGGATCCCAAACAAGTCCTTCCCATCTTTCCTAAAAGAGGCCTGAGACTTCGCTTTACTTTAAGTTTCCCCGGCCACACACACATACGAGGAAAGAGTAGGGAAACCCAATTTTATACCACGGTTTTGTGTCACCATCTTTCCACGAAATATCTCCATAAGACTTGATCTTAAGCGCTTGCCGCTTGCCTTAAAATGTTTGTACATTCTCCTATTTCTTTAATCTATTCATATTCAAATGAGAGAGAAAAAATCCGGTTGCTCTTGATAGCAGTGGGCACTGGGCAATAGGCAACGGCAGCATACTAGAGGAGAGACTATTAAGAATGGATCCAATCTAAACCAAAAATCCAAGTACAAGTATATTCCTTTTTTTTAAGCTACATATTCTGCTACATTTATCTATTCTATCTTACTAATATAAAAAAATAGATAATTATTTGGTAAAAGACCCTCTAAATTACTTAATTGTCCCCATTTTTTATATATTTACATAAATAATATTGTTTTAAAAATAGATCAATTTTTTAAAAAACTTAATCAATAGTGTAAAAAAACGTTGCTTTTGTCTTATGATAAGCCAAAGGACGGATGAGATTGGTCCGTTCAGTCAAAGGACGGATGAGATTGGTCGTGGCTTATAAGAAGCCAAAGGACGGATGAGATTATCTTAATATTAGCCAAAGGACGGTTTAGATTATGCCTCGGCCCATACCTGTTTTTCCTAATATAAGCCAAAGGACGGTCGAGGTTGATCAATATTTGGATGACAAAGACTACGCCGCGGCCTGGATTATAGCTAACCTTAACCTAGCCGGCGCTGATTAGGTTGCTTATATAAATATTTATTAACGTTCCGAGTGTCTAAACTAAAACAGATTTAAACTGGATTTCTTAATTTGAATACAATGGTCGAATTACACTGAATACAATGGTCGAATTACATTATAGATATACCATATATACAAAGTTTCGTAATTAATCAATCTATTCTGTATGATTCTCTTCTCTGTGACAGCCGAGATTGATCCGGATATGGACGAAAGAGATTCTGTCGTGGCCTAACCACCGGTCACTGGCTCAAACCAACCACCGGCCACTGGATTATTCAACTACTAAATTAAATTACTTGATCAAAAGCATCCTTACCTATTTGATGTTAATGTCAGATTTCACTTTTGCTATTTGTATATATAGTTTTGGCAGTCAATGATCAATACATATACATTATATCAGTTTTTTGATACTCCTGTAAGAGAGATCTTTGATAGTCCAGTAAGTTCTGTGTGCTTAATGTATGAGCATTGTCGTTTGCCATCAAATGTCATATGATTATTGAGAACTGCATGTAGGACGGGCGATAAAAAGAATCCATGTGTATTTATTGCCTAAGTATGCCACGTGAAGCTCTTACTAACGCAGTCAAGCTCAAATCATTTCTCCTGTTCAAGCAACCACGTCGTATTCACAGGCAGCTGCCTTTTTTGCACTTGCAATGGGAAACAAGGGAAAGTTGTACTCAAAGAAGGTTTAGCTACAGAAGCAAAAAGAGAATTCAACTTCTTTCAAGTAATAGTTAACAAGTGAAGTGTGATATTTGTATAATCTCTGTTATGCATCCTTACCATAATTGATCTTAATGTCAGATTTCACCCGGATATTTAGCTGTTCATAATGGGTTGCAACTAGCTTTCGGAGATTTCGCTAGGTTTTTCCTTGATTTTGTAAATGAGTTTTTTAAAGGGATTGACAAAGTATTTAATTTGATCATCGTGAAATTAGTTTGATAGTTTTGTTGGACATCAGAAATGGAGTGGCCAGGGAAATTCGAGGTTTCTTCCAACTAAGAAAACCAATAAACTCAGCCAATGTGTGAAGAATATCAAAAATAAAATCATAAGTGGAGGAGAAACTAAAAGAAGTAATCGAGGGAGGTTGATCCCCAGCCGTAGTCGAGGCTGTCAAACTACCAGTGAAACTACGTACCCTTCCATGGCCATGTTCTTGCGCCAGCATTATGTGTATTTGGTGATTCTTTGTTTGATAGTGGCAACAACAATTACCTTCAAACACTGGCAAAAGTAAATTACACACCATATGGAGTTGATTTTCGAGATAGAGCTACTGGATAATGTTTCATGAATGATTCCATTATTTTTTAAAACTCTCATATGGGTATCACATACTATTCGGACCTAGTTTTAATCTTAACTCCTTTTTGGTTTTTCTTAGTTTATAAAACTTAAAAAGCCTCTAAGGCCTCATCTTTACTTCAACTAGCGTGAGTAATCATCTATGAAAGTGATATACCATTTTCTACCACCTCTTGTTGGTGTTGATTTCAAGTCTCCTCCGAGTGTATTAATTCCAAAGGAAAAGCTCAACACTTTTATTAAGTGGTATTTTCCTTATTTTTGGTATGCAACCTAAATTAGCAATTTTGAAATTAACATGCCCAAGTCTATCATGCCAAACATGTGAGGAGTCACAAACATAAAGAAGGCATTAACATTTAACCTTTTTAATTTGGAAATCACAACAGATCGACTCAAGAACAATTTTAAACCTTTTCTAGAAGATGGTTTACAGATGAGATTTTTGCATATGTTGTGAATACGTCATTTTGTTGGACAGTTCGACCTTGCCTTTTCCCAAATGGGAACAATTTCTCATCATCTCCTACTATGGCATGGAGGAGAAAGGAAACAGACATGCTTGGTGGCTCCAGAATCAAGCCACCAGTCTCTCACATTAGTCATACTAGAGACAAGGTCGAAAACCCAGTGAAATATCCAGAGTCCTCTACTATGTTTGCCTTATTTTTGTTTTGGATCATTTGATCCTTTTAGGGGCCTTACAAGGTCTTTAGCCATATGTCCAGGTTTACCACAATTAAAACATTCGCCTTTGATGGTGTCTTAGTGACACCATAGGCTTAAAAACCTATGGGTTTTTCGCGTAATTACCCATTTTGGATTCTCCGGAGTTTTCAAGTGTCAAAACATGAGCTTTGTTGGACATGTTTTTGCTCAAGATCTTGCGCTCTTGTCCTTGAACATCAGCTCCTCAACCTGGATCTTTTTCCAAGCTCCACCATGGTGATTTCACGAGTCTTGTGTCAGCCTCCTCTTGTATTCGCTCCATGAGGGTGGAAGAGTAGATACTTGTAGAGCTTCATCAAAAGTCAAGATGCATAAGAGAAGAAAAGAAAGAGAACTTAAGTTTCTGAAAGCAAGCATAAGAGAAGAAAGAAAGAGAACTTAAGAATAGTTTCCAAAAAAGTGGATTGAACGTTTAAAGAGAATCCAAAGCAAAGACAAGAGTAAAACACGTCCAGTAAAAGTTTAAGGTAGAATTCAAAATTTTCGAGATTCTTCTCGAGGTGCACATGTGTTACACGGGTCGGACACCCAAAACCGAGAAGGCAAAGAATAAAAGAATGGGTGGGTCGGATATAAGAAATGCAATAAGGTTTAGGCAACCTTGCCATAGTCTAGGGCTTTCCCCATACACAAAGGTCTAAAGACCCAAAGGGCCATGCCCTTAAGGCTAAACCAATGCTATTTAAGTCTAAAACTCCATGAAAAAACATCTAGGGAGCAATAGGTCTTGGGATCAAAACATGGTCCATGCATTTTTTGATTAAAACAAAACATTGTTTTTTCTAACAATCCCCCACATGAATAATAAAACATGTCAAGAAACACGATAAAACATAAGGCAACAAAATAGGCTAAGGTGTCCCAAAGATTGAACCTTAACTTAGTGTTTTGATACGGTGAACGCAATGTCTTGAACCGCCAAACAATTATTTGCCAATGTGTTGGACATCGAAAATGGAGTCAAACACTGGCAAAAGAATATCAAAAATAAAATCATAATGGAGGAGAAACTAAAAAAGTAATCGAGGAGAGTTGATCCCCATCCATGTCAAATGGAGTACCCTTCCATGGCCATGTTCTTGCGCCAGCATTATGTGTATTTGGTGATTCTTTGTTTGATAGTGGCAACAACAATTACCTTCAAACACTGGCAAAAGTAAATTACACACCATATGGAGTTGATTTTCGAGATAGAGCTACTGGAAGATTCAACAATGGCAAAACTGTGGTAGATTTCATTATTTTTATATGACGACTAAACTGCTTTTATAATTTCAGACTGTCCTATCATTATTTTTTCCTTTATGTGATCACTACTCAGTTTAAATTGCTGGGTATGCATATTGAGTTGTATTACACATATGTAATACAACAGACCTAACAATAACCAGGACTACAAAAGCATAGAAGTGTTGAATGGTTGAAGTCGCACTACATCAAAGGCCACAAGAAAGTCAAATATGCTCTAAGTATATTGATAGCTGCCGCAAGTCGTATGCTGCCAAGTGATGCCATTGATCTTTAGCAGAAGAGTAAGATACTTACTTCCCTGTAGTTAAGTGAGTAAACTCTTTAGCTTCAAACAAATAAATATACAGCGAGAGAAAATTACAATTAAGAATATATGAATTGTTTTTTTTTTTGGAACAGTAGTTTTGTTTGTTAATATTTTTGGTCGCTTATAACAGAGTTTGCTTTCAATTTCTACAACATTTAGGCCTTTGTATCTCAATGGTGTCCAACATGACTAAGGACAACATTTGTAGTTCGGGCTTTTGTATCCCAACAATGTTTAAAACAACTATCCTGTAGCATTAAAGAGAATGTTAAAGTGTTTAATTGAGTATCTCTCAATACGAAAGGTACAGACCAGTAGAACAAAAAAGATATACAACGAAAAATAATGGAAGAGGTTGAGCCCCGGCCATAGGCCGGGGTGATACCTAGTATCTTTTAAGATATATGTCGGAATTTTGTAAATTTTATAAATTTGAAAAGCTCTTTCAATTATCTACGTAACGAGTACAAATAAGAATAATAAATTTTTAGAGTTCCCTTTCCGGGTGGAATCTCGTGACATTTATGACCATAATCTCAATGATCAATCGTATGTAAATTATTTTAATGGTTATTTTTCTTAAAAATAAATATCCTAATGAGAACTAACTTGTGTTATTGTACTAACATTTTTCCTATTGTCTTAGGGCATCATGGATAGCCATAGTTTATACGTGGAATGTTATAATGCTATTTCATTTTTAGCTTGGAGGTTACCTAATTTTATAAAATATTTTTCTTCACACTTACGGGAATTTTAGGAATAATAACAACATTTATTAATAGAGTTTATTTAATGTGAAACTATTTTAATCCCAATGAGCAATTTGGAAACCCAAGATAAAAAAACATCATTAATGCAATATTATCCTATGCATGGGTGCGTAGGATAACATGACCCTAAATCCAATCAGGGGTCTAATGATAACGGTGTTTGTTCCTGATGTTATATGTTAGAATATATTGACCAATATCAATATCGAGGTGGTCAAGTTCAATATGAAATGGTTAAGAATCAACCTGGTTATCAGAAGATCGACGGAGATCAAGGAGTGGAGAATATCGACGGAGATCAAATCAAGTTTCCAAGAAAATATCTTGTGTAATTTAGATAGTTATCTAGGTAATAAAAATATCTAGTTAATTTTCTATATTTTTATATTCTAGTTAATTAGGATATATCCTACTTTATTAAGATATATTTTCTAGAATAAAATAATATTTTAATCAATTCTCTATTCACTCTATAAATAGAGATTGTCAATGTAAATGTAATCATCCCAGTGACATCAAAACTGGTGATCAATGATATTTCACCCTTCGGGGTCTTGTCCCTGGAAGTAGGTCGAGTTTGCCGAACCACGTTAAATCTCTTGTCCCATTTCATTTCTCTTGAATCGATGATCCCTCGATACTCATAATTTATTATGGTATCAGAGCAAGGTTGAGATCCGCTCAAACTGCTTCCGCATATCATTTTCATCAATTTTGTTTAACATCTTTATCGTAGTTCATGAAAGATGTAATATTCAACTCAGACAGTGATCGTTTATTCACCACTTAAAAGAAAATTATTAGCTTTATGCTAGATTTTTCTTTTTAATCCATTTTTTTTTTTTGACAAAGGTATTCATCACATATATTGTGTCAATAAATAAAGAGTCATGCTGTGACGAGGTCACCCTCGTGACAACACCCATAAGGGTGCACCTCTTAGCCTTTGGATACTAAATCACGGATATGCACACATCTCAAGGAAAAATATAGTAAATAAAATTTTATGTTATTTATTCCTTAACCCCTCTAATATATTTAAATTTTTTATTTTTAATCATAATTTATTTTTTATTGAAATTCATCCCTAATGAATCCAAACCTTTTTAATAATACGTAACCCACGATATACAGTGTATGATAATCTGCTCATCATCCGCGTTCTCTTTTTCTTCGTATTCTTGTTGGACCATCTTTACTAATCCTTTCTTCTCTACGTGTAATTGAATCTCATATCACAAATGAAATGTACATTGTCGCTCTCTTGGATAGAAGCGGCAATTGAGTTATTAACAGTTTAATACACATACCGATCAAATAAGAAAAAAAACAGTTTAATACACACAAAAATCAAAAATAAATTAAATAATCAGTGCTTGTTCTTCCAGTGTTGGCAAAGATGATAGCATGATTTTTTTATAATTTAGTTCGTCAAAGCCTCGTATGCTTTCTCGAAGTACTGTATTGGTGCTTACCAGTTAGTACCATATATTATTACGTACCAATATTAGACGTCTTTTCCCATGATTAATTTCTTCAAACCGGTTACCATCAAAGTTAATTTAATCTTCTTCTTATTGAAATATATAATGTAAAATCGCACTGCACTAGATAGGTTTAAGAATTAGCAAAAGTGAAAATGCTCTGATAGAGGGACTAAAAGGCAAATAGCGCAAATATAAGAATTAAAAGATAAGATAAATAATAAAAATATTAGTATTATTTTCTAAATTCTGGGCTTGAGATATGTGTATATCTATGATATATAATCCAAGGGCTGAGAGGTGCATCCTTACGGAAGTTATCACGAAGGTGACCTCGTTACAGCATGACTCATAAATAAATAAATTTACTCACCGTATTGATTTTGATGCTTTCGCATAATCATAGGAATCATCTTTCTTTTCATCATATGGTTCGAAGATAAAGTTATATTCATTAAACCGGTGTTCAAGTTGAACACTTTGATTCTCTTCGTGTCCAACTTGCGGGGGATGTTAGAATATATTGATCAATATCAGTATCGAGGTGGACAAGTTCAAGATGAAATGGTCAAGAATCAACCTGGTTATCAGAAGATCGACGGAGATCAAGGAGTGGAGAATATCGACGGAGATCAAATCAAGTTTCCAAGAAAATATCTTGTGTAATTTAGGTAGTTATCTAGGTAATAAAAATATCTAGTTAATTTCATATATTTTTTATATTCTAGTTAATTAGATATATCCTAGTTTATTAAGATATATTCTCTAGAATAAAATAATATTTTAATCAATTCTCTATTCATTCTATAAATAGAAATTGTCAATGTAAATGTAATCATCCCAGTGACATCAAAACCACGATTTATAAGGGCTGATACCTACATTACTAAGGATTGATACCATCTCAAGATCTTAAGTGATCCTGGCCGTTGGATCTGCTAAATGGTATCATCCCCCAGTAATAATGGTATCAACCCTTATAAATCATGATCAAAACTGGTGATCAATGGTATTTCACCCTTCGGGGTCTTGTCCGTGGAAGTAGGTTGAGTTGGCCGAATCACGTTAAATCTCTTGTCCCATTTCATTTCTCTTGAATCGATGATCCCTCGATACTCATAATTTATTACTATAATGACGTGAATTTTGATTTTGTATATAGTTAGGACCATTTTGATCGAGTCTTCAAATCCAATTCGGAGTCAAACGGTAGGGGGTTGAAAGGCGGATGATGGTATAGTATGATCTTTTGTTGGTTTTATTATCACAAACATTCCTAACAATATTTTGATTTTGATTATTAACATGGGTGTGATTTTGATTTTTGCTGATGGTATTTTGATTATTGTAACTTGGGCTTAATTACTTTGATTTGATGATTCATCATTAGTATAAAATAGGAGTGATTTTGATTTTACAGATGGTAATGGGAATGGGCGAGTAATGAAAACTTACCAAAAAAAAAAAAAAAAGAGGCGAGTAATGAAGCTTTGCATGTAAACAAATTAAATATGTAAGTGAGATATGTGCCTGCGACGCGTGAACTGCTGGGCCAACAATTACAGCACGCGCTTTTTTCGCGTGCCGGCGTTCTAGTATTCTGAATTGGACGGTGAAGGTACACTTTATAATAACGGTTTGACTCATTTTGCTTGCGACGTGGCCAACCTCCAACTCTACTTTCCCTTAAAGAATTGTTAAAAAATACACATAAATTTTCAAAAAATGTAAATTAAAAATTACTCATAATAATCGAGATTGAAGGGCTGTGAGTGGTGACTGGGGAGGGTACGTTTCTTCTCACATCCGCCACCCCCTTTGATAATAGTAATTTATTAGTAAAAAATATGAAATAATATGGATCAAGTTTTTAAGAGCTACTTCAGCTTTTACTAATTCTTCATCTGAGGAAACACATTACCGAGCAACCAACTTATCAAACTCCTTATCCAAAACACGATGTAACAGTTATCTTGTTGTTTTCGTGAGTTTCAATGTCTTCTCTCCGAGAATTACGTTACAGAATCATGGAGTTGCAGAGGTAACCCACAACTTTGACTTTGGTATCCAAGGCCGGTGTGTCTTCTTGCACCGGTCCCTCTAAAATACTGATATAACATAAGGTTTTGAATAAACGGAACTTTAAGTATGCGGACATTCCGTGATGTTTTAGCATTTTTGATCTAATGATATTATAACTTAAATATTTTATGTTATGGTTGCTTGAGTATTAAAAATTATGTTTACACGCATTTTACGGTCAAACCATAATTTCATGAACCTTAGAGATTCCAAGATTCTTATGATTCATCCTGAATTGAATGTCAGTGTACTGAAGCAATGACCCATACGGAACTGATGAAGCCATTTTGATAAGATGCATGCAGACCTTACCTTACCTGCACAGACCACCTGGTAGTCTCTGTATCAACTTTTGGTTCAAAGTGTTTCTTTCATACTTACTTATAGGTAATTGCAAGATAAGTCTGTATGACCATTTCGGTTGTGTTGTGAAACAGAGAAGGGCCATAATCTTGTGGAGTGTTGTTTGTTGGAGGTTGAAAATTGGATTCTAGCGACAGAGAGACCAAATCATGAAATCTAACTAGGGGCAAAAACACTTGACCTTTTTGGTGTCTCAGTTTTCTTTTTTTGGTTGACAAAATGCAATAAATTTTACTAATCTTGTACAAAGATGAAAAGTCTTATCAATGGACTTGTCTTTTCCTTATTGTGATGAGTTTTCACCAGAAATACAAGGTACTATGACTACACATAAACACATTATTCTTGCTTGTTTATTATTTGTTCTGATTTTCATGTTGACGATATTGCCCTTAATCATTGCTTTCAAATAATAGGTGATGATCTATGATGCACCGATACTGATACGGTGACACTGATACGGAGATTCGTCAATTTTCATAAAATGTGGATACGAGATACGGTGGGATACGTGTATTTATTAAACAAAATATAATAAAATAAAAAAGTCCGATAGATATTATTTTGAATATTAAAGTGAGCAAATATAAATTATTATTTTGAATATATTAAAGTGATCAAACATTAAATTTTTGGCATTTTGGGTTTCATTCTTACTTATGTTAATTTTTGTTTTTGCTAGAAAATTTAGTCTTACTTATGTTAATTGAATGGATAAAATCATATATACTCCGATTTCTCTCTAAATAACATGAAGAACATGACTGCCCGATAAGCCGTAAAGCTAGATTTTTCTAACACCGTTTTTTTTTTTTTTTTTTTGAAGCACCATAAAAATAAATACCAAGTCTTTTTTCTTTATAGTCAACAAGTTATTAGGTTTATATATAATGATTCAATATGTTCATGAGTACAAATATCTATAAATATTTAGATTTTGTATAACAAAATAAATGTTAGATTATAAGAAGTATCCCTCGTAGAGTATCTGAGAGGTATCCCCTACCTTTTTTTGTAATTAAAAAAAGGTGACACTTTAAATGGAGTATCTGATACGTATCTCCAGGTATCCCAAAATATCCGATACTGATACGGCGCCGATACGGATACGTCACCAATTTTGAAGTATCCGTGCTTCATAGGTGATGATAGAAATGAGAATGGAACTAAATTACAAACAATCAAATCAGTTAGCTAATTGGAGGGGGGTGTGTCTTTCTCTCCCTATCTTTGCTTTGATGAGACCTCAGATGAATATCAGATATGTGTTTGTCTTCTACTTTCTTGGATTCATTTGACAACAAAATACATACCCATTACCCATATGAGAATAATTTTTACATGGTAAAAGTAAATAACCATTTTGAAATTAGGATAACAAAAATGAAATTATTAGTTTTGAATTATTATGGAGTACTTTAAGCGTGTCATACCATCCAACATGTGATCCACCAAGACACCTGTGAATTGATGTTAATACCCAAAAATAAAAATGAACATAAACACAAACACATGAGATTTGTGGAAAGTTGTTGGAAATGAAAAAGAAAATTTGTTAACATTTTTATTTTGAATCAAATTTATGTTGTTGTTGGAATCAATTAATACTACAAGTTAGTTGCATAATTGAACACGGGTCTTGTTAACTTGTATACATGTATACATGTTAAGGTTCATTAAAACTAATAATATCTTGCATTGGAAACAAGATTTGTTTATTTTATTGTATTGAAAATATCAATTCTTTGCATTGGGAACATGATTTGTTGTTTTTTTAGTGTAAGAAAAACCAATTTCTAGTAGAATAAGATAAAAAAACACAATTTTCAAAGAAATAAAATAATTATTTATTAAACCTTAACATGTATACGGGTATACAAGTTACCAAAAGCCATTGAACATATATATAGTACAACCATTTATTTGTTCTTTTTTAGTTTTAATCTTTAGTATTAATGAGATGATGAGAATGAGATAGTTATTTCCTAACCAATGTAATCAAATTCGTAGTGTAATGTAGCATTGGATTCTTAATGTAATGGGGTGTTAATGATCCAGTAAAGACTGCTCCTAAAAAGTGTCGTTGATGCATTATTTAAGGTTGATTTAATTTCTAAGCAAAAGTAAAGTAATTAATGGTGATGCGATTAGTCTTAATATTTGATTATTATTTAGGAATGAGGAATGTTAAGTAGTGGGGGATTACAGAGGAATCAGCTAATTAATCTATATATGATTGGATCAAATAGTCAGAAATTAAATTATTATTAGCAGGCAAATCTCTGCTTAAGATCTTCTGGTAACGGGGGTGGCTAATTAGCAGATAAGGTTTGACAGAAGGCGAAGGCCGGACGTCATCGACGACTTTTTCTGTTTGTTAACTTATAATTGGCTATATTGGTTAATTGACAAATTATATTTAGACTCAGTTAATCTTAAACAAGGCAATTATATTACAGTCCCTAGGATGAATTCACCATATAAGTTGCATTATCTTTGTTTCTCTTTGTTTTTGATGGTCACAAGTTGCATTATCTTGAAGTTTGTATATACAATGTAGCAAGAAGTTTTTTATTTGTTGCTGGATCATTGGCGCATCCCATGCGCAGTTGAAATCGTAGTGTTAAAATTTTAAACTACATTAAAACAAAAAAAATCAATAGCTTGTTCAAGTTTTTATATGCTCATGAAATTTCAGGTTTTGCTCGTTAGAACTTTCATGTTTTCGTCATGTCTAGACACAGTGGCCATCCGAGGAAATGTCCTAAATTTAAGTTCATTTACTAGGATGTCATTGTATCTAACAAGTCTTCTTAGCAATGGGTCGTCTCCACTGGCGACTCTAGAGCTTTGGCATGAAGAATCTGTTAGAAAAAACAATGTTTTGTTTTAATCAAAAAATGCATGGACCATGTTTTGATCCCAAGACCTATTACTCCCTAGATGTTTTTTCATGTGAATGAATAAAACATTAGTCCCATATAGACTAAAACACTTAGAGTTTTAGACTTAAATAGCATTGGTTTAGCCTTAAGGGTATGGCCCTTTGGGTCTTTAGACCTTTGTGTATGGGGAAAGCCCTAGACTATGGCAAGGTTGCCTAAACCTTATTGCATTTCTTATTGCCTTTCCGTTCGCGTGCTTTGCTTCACGCACGCCGCATCGCAGCGTGGGGCAAGCGAGAGAGGGCGAGGGCGAGGGTGTTTATGTGACCCTATCTTTTTACTGAATTTTTCCACACGTTTCTCCCACACATATAAAGAATTTTATTCTTTGCCTTCTCGGTTTTGGGTGTCCGATTTGCCTTCTCGGTTTTGGGTGTCCGACCCGTGTGCAAAAAACCTCGTGAAGCATCTTTGAAAAAATGTCGTTGTAACACCTGTGCACCTCGAGAAGAATCTCAAAAAAAAATTTGAATTCCGACAAAACATTTTACTGTATTTTTAACGGATGCTTTTACTCGTCCGACAAAAGTGGCGTGAATCACGGACCGATCTGTCGCACATTGGATTCTTGGTCGAACGTTGAAATATTTTTTTGCTATAAATACGAGAGAAGAATTTCATTTGAAACCATACCGTTCAGAACTCTTCTCTCGAAATTCTTCTTCTTCTTTTATTCTTTCGTAAATTTTATTTAAGTTTACGAAACATTAAATAGAGTTCTTAGTTTAGAAACATAAAAAACGAGTTGTAGTTTCTGAAACATAATTTTGTAATACTACTTCTTACAAAAACATAGTTAGTTTCTGAAACATAAATTACTTTTTACAAACAATGTAGTTTAGAGAACTTATCATTATCAGTTTAGAAGGTTGCTAATAGATAGTTAATAACATATATCTTGTAGGTAATTTGTTAATGGGAACTAGTCCTTTCTTTAAAAGGCTAGTTTTATTACATTTTCCTTATCAATCAACCTCTACTAAGTTTTAAAAAGAAGGAAATGTCCTAAATTTAAGTATTTTTCTCATGTTTCTTGAGATGTTTGTTATCTAACAAGTCTTGTAATCAATGGGTTATTTCCACTGGCACGAAATTGTAAATTATTTCCATGAAGAATCAATATACAGTCTAAGTTGTCATCAATACCGCATCTGCAACCGACTAGTCCTTACTAGTTAAGGTAGGAATTTACTGCTTGGGAAAATATTAGTTATTGGCGGGAAAGCTAAAACTAAAGATGGCCTTATTTCGTCGAATTGTTGAACTGATAAATAAATGAAGTAGTAACTGATTCATAATAGCACATGAAGATTCATTCAATAATCATCATAACGATAAAGAATACTACCAGCTTTAGATTCAGAAATTCGGGATGAATATCACATTTATTACCGACGGAGATTGGAGTGTCCTTTAAGATTACATTTCCAGAAATTGCGATTAAAGTTTTCATAACTGTTTTTTTTCTTGTTAAAAAAATCTATGTTTTTTTGATGAAAAAAAATAATCATATTTTTCCCAGTCAATCGCTAGAATTAGAGATAAGAGATTCAGAGATACTGACATTGAAGTAATAAGGAAGGAAGAAAAGGTTACCAACCCTACTCTGATCAAATAAATGCACAACATTAATGGATGACCAAGAAAGAAAGAAACTTTTTTCTCATTAAAAAAAGAAGAAGCTACAATCAAACATTGCAGGAGTAGTAGTAGTAGAAGAAGAAAAGGGAGGAGTACAGAGGTTTGTGGCATCTACATAGAGTGAAAAATAACAACAGTAGTAGTAACTAACAAAGGGTTCTTAACTACATAGGTCTTGTACCGGTGGTTTTAGTGACTGGTGGAATGGCAAAGGCGCAACAAAATTTCCCGGTCTTTTTTTGGTTTGAACAAATTTGTACAATGTGTGACGGTATCAGATTTCTTTCCGGTATTGAAATCTGATAGAGGACTTGATTATTAATCAGCAACTCAATGCTTCATATTTGACGGGGATTGGACGACTAAAATTGGCTTGAGATAATAGGTTTCCAACAACTGCAATGTCTCTGCAAAAGACTCCTTGGAAAACTGCCGCTGCAGCTGCTGCTGATTTCTTCTCTTGTAAATTTAAGTTGTAATCTGGTGAAGAACAACTGTTTGTAGATGCTGACGATGATAGAACTTGTTTTTGTAATTCCCCGTCTAATTTGGATTCAGACATTGCAATTTGGTGAACTTGTTGTGGTGTTTGTTGAACTTGAGCTTGAGCTTGTACTTGTAATGCCGCAGCTTGTAATGCTGCTTGAGTCTTTTGACGCTGTTTCTCAACTGCTGCTTCATCCATAATTGTAGCCATTACACTTGAATATCCCTTTTGCAGTAATCTGTAGAGTAATAATGCTGACATTCTCGCTTGATCCCTAACGGTATCAAGGTCACGGTCATCGACGAATTCACATCGATCAACAAAATTTGTAGATTTATCCGGTCTGTGCTTCAAACAAAGAAGTAAATGTGCTCTTTCCAGTTCTGATCTTGAACAACCTCTTCTCAATCCAATCAATGAATAATAATCTATATTACTCGTTTCGCCTGATCCAACTCTTTGTCTCAGTTCTTGGATCTTAGTTGTTAATGCTCGAAGATTACTAGGTACATCCCGGTATCTAACATTGTGTCGCTTCCAGTTAGGCCCAGGCAGTTTTCTATCCCGTAAAATTGAATCATAAAGAAGCTTCAAATGTTCAAGATCACGAAGACAATCCGGTAAACATCGAATTGTCTCAAGAATGCTAGCCCTAACGGTTAAAGCTTGAATATTGGTTGGATCAAGTGCCAAAGTTCTATTGCAATCAGCAATTGCCTCAGCGAACCGACCAGCAAACTTATATGCTTGAGCTCTATGAACATAACAATCCGAAAGAAACCCTTGTGGTGTTCCTCGACGACCATCAAGGATTTTTGAGAAATGCCGAATAGCTTCGGAGTATATACCTGCATCAAGTGCCGCGTGGGCAGCAGTTTTTCGCCGGAGAAGAAGTTTAATATGAGCCAGAATCTGAGGAATACTTTCTGATTCTGATGGTGGTGGATTTGCAAGATGATTGTTGTTGTTCATATCACTGCAAAGAGGAATATTTGTGAAGGCAAAACTATCTTCAGACCAACAGACACTCTCTTTACGAAACGCTGCCGAAGCAAGACGTTTACCGGTTTGAAGAAGCACCATTGCATCCTCCATTAGTCCAAGATGACAACAAGCTTGTCCTAATACCAAGTATCTGCATTGTTGAAAAATGACCAAAATCAGAAATGCTCAAATATCTTGACCTTTTTAACACATAATTCACAGAAATTATAAATGATGGTAGACTAATTTGGACCAAAATTTCAGTATCATTTAATGGGATTAAGAGTCAAAGTTAAGCAAAACCCATGGCTGAATTCACTTAAAGCAATGAACATTGTAATCTACAATCATAAAATCATAAAAAGGTTGAATAAGAAAGATAGAAATTTTACCTCCATTGTCCTTCTTTTTCACAGTTTTTGTACAAGCCAGCCATGACCTTCTTCTTAAGATCTGATACAGAGAAGCATTTGAAAGAAGGGTACTCTTTCTCATAGGAATCTGATGATGAAGAATTATCACCAGACAATAACTTAACTCTCTCTCTAGACAATTGCTGTGAAGAAGAGTTTAAATCAGATGAATGAGATGATTCTTCTGAAACCATTTTATAACTAGGAATATATTCTTGAAGCATGTCTGCAACTTCTCTAAATCTACGAAGATACAGTAGAGATCGTGCTTTTAATTCGAGAGCTGTTTCAAATCGTGGTGATAATGCTAATGCTGCATCGAGTAGATTTAGTGCTGATGAAATCTCTGAGTATTCTTGTGTTGCTATCAGTACTCTAGCATCTTTTACATATTTATCAACAATCTGTAAAAACCAAACAAAATAACTCAGTGAGTATATTAATCAAACAGTTTCTATAATAAATCAAAAACATAGAAAACCCCCATATCACTATCTTCATCAACTAAAATAGAAAAAGCCATTATAACAAAAATCACATCCTGGTAAAAAAATAGCATGAAAATCCCAAAGAATGGTACCTTTCTGTTGGTGAGCCACCAATGTTTCTTCTCACCACAAACTAAAGTAGGAGAAGTAGACATAACTTCTATATAAATCATTAAATAAAACCTTCTTTTTGTTCTTGTTTAAACCCTTGATTTTTCACTCAAATAACCATGAAAGAAGAGAGACAGAGGTACAGAGAGAAAGGGGGAGATGGAACAGAGGGAGAAGGAGGAGGAAGAAGCAAAGAAAAACTGAAGCTTATAAACCCATACGCTTCGAAATATGAAAGAGTAAAAAAATGAACTCAAATTTTCTTTGAATTTTCTAAAATAAAAAAAATGCCAGCTTTGACTCTGAAAATCCTTGAAATTCTTTGCTGGCAATTCTCTCTTTCTAAAACACCAACTCACACGCTACCCCCTCTCCCTCTCTCTCATCTAGCAGCCTACTACTACTCTACTGCTCATCCTATAAATAATTTCTTTGAAATTTTTTCTTTTTTTTTTTATTAAAAGAAAAAAAAAAATTGTATCGAGAATATTGTAGTATTACAAAGAGTGGGCGACTGTAGGTAAGTATTTTGAATAGTGACTTGAGATAGGCGGTGAGGGAGGAGAGAGATGATGGGGGGCCTGCACCACGAGTAAATTCACATTTCAATTACTTGGAAAAAGATAAGGTGGGTGCAAATATCAAGTTCGACACACCAAAAAGCAATGAGTTATAAAATTTGGGTAAAGAGACGATGCTGCTGCGGATAATAATGTTTCGTTTTTGGGTAAGCGATCGACGATCATCGTGCTGTTTTACCGTTTTCTCCTTATCATTTTTTGACAAGGGAAAGTGCAACCAAACAACATTTGCCTTGCGAACACAATGAAATCAGCAAGGGAGCACAACGTAGGTTCACATATATAAAACTCTTCTTTTTTTTTTGTTGCTTTTTTTGGTAAATCAAAAAAATTCAATTTATTCAAATCAAAATCGTGGTTATATGATTGCTTACAAGAATAATAAAAACATCAAAGTACAAGATAATCAAAACCCTAATACAAATAAAGATATCAATTACAAGTAAATCGCAAAAAGAAAGAGCCATAAACTGCAAAGATATCCGATTTTTGTGAATGTAATAGGGAAGGACGATGGTATAATCCGGAAGAGATTTCGACCATTTAATCTGGTTTTCTTCTTCTTCAATAAGAGATGCTCCAGTAAGATAGGAGTAATTCGCCCAAAATCTTTGTAGATGCATTTTATTGCAAACTACATCCAAAGGATATAGAACTTTTACTAATGCAAGTGATCATAAGAACCAAACATTAGACACAAGGATGTACGTGGTTCGGTATGATTACCTACGTCCACGGGGGTGAAAGGGTGTATCTTATTACTTCAAGGTGTTACAATGGTGTTGCTCTTCCAAATGAATTCACTTGAAAGATGATCTCGCTCTCCTCTTCTTTCTTTTTCGTGATTACAAGCCTCTCTCTTCTAATATACAACCTACCTCTCTTGGATATAAGTTCCTCTATTTATAGGAAGGGTTACATACAACCATACTAGGGTGTTGGTCACATTACATCTAATATGAAGTTCTGTGGTTGGGCCAGCTTATGTCGTCCCTTCTTATGTGCATGTGGCCGATCTATTTTGATTCCTTCGCCCGTCTCTCGTCCGAACCGATTCCTTCGGGTGTTCTCATGGCACGATGTCGCCCTTCTCGTCTATCGCCCTTGCAGTTGGCCGATGTGACACGTATCTTCTCATCCATTTGACTATTACTCCTCGTTTGACCCACCGTGTCTTGTCTTATCAGCTCTGTTAGAAGCCTGGAGTCGAGTCTTGTCCGACAGCTGCAAAGCAATCATGCCCGATCCACGTGGCTTCTTAAATCTCGTGCCTGGCAATCTTTATCCTATGCTTCTTGTCTCTTCATTATTGGGTGCATCATAGCTTAAGATGTTGCCACCTAGCCCTGTGGATAATTTACACCTACATTTATGCCCCTTCTTTCGCTCGTGTGGCAGACACGAGTGGAAGAAAGTCGTCCCAGCTGCCCACGTCCTCGTCCATGCCGCAAATTCCGTCACACAGTACCCCATTAACTCCACTTTATTACCTGTAACCGTCGGCGTCGGTTACAACTTCTCCACTTTAAATAGCCCGCTTCCTTTTCTCTTTCTTCTTCTTTGCCATTTCTTTTTCAGTTCCCGTCACTGCAACCTTCTCTTGAGATTTCTTCACCACTTTCTTCTTCTAAAAGTCCTCGTTTTCTTAATTTTCTTCTTTCATCTTCTCCTCATCGATTGTCACAGTAGCTGTGGTTACATTCTCGTCGTCCCAGCCTTCTTCACTGATTTCTCAGTTCTGCACTGTTTGCGTCCATGGCTTCTTCTCCCTCCATGACTTAAAAAAGGTCTGTCGATGATGTTTTTTCCGAGTTTGATGCTTTTTCCCTTGATTCCCTATTTTCGTTTGATAGTCCCTCTAAGTACGATGATCGCGCCATGAGATCTATCTTTCCTAATGATTCTCCTTCTATTTTGTGCAGGTCCGAGAAAAGGGTGAAAGATTTCTCTGACGAAGAGTTCATTGAGAAGCTGAAAGAGAAGTACGATCTTCAGAATTACGAAGTTACCCTAATCTTGGGCCAAAACAACATTTTGAAGAAGTCCGGCGTGGGGAATCACGAACAGTCGGCTAACTGCGTGGTTATTACTCAAGGCCAACTGGATTTAGGTCTTCGTATTCCTTTGTATCACCCCGATAACCCTTTCCATTATGAGGTTATTTCTCAGCTCAAGCCTTATCGCGCTCTTGTTCAATGAACTGGCAACACTTTTCGAATTATGGATGAATGGAGAGCTCGCCGGGATGGTCACGGCTCCACCTCCTAGTGGTCAACCTACAAGCCCTAGGACACTCTGGGGTATACCGTTGTCAATTTCCTTTCCAACCACCTAGCTGGTACTTCAACCTTGGGTGATCTTGCCGGTTTTGCTGCTAGTCCCCATCGTCACAGGACTATGCCCAAAAATGTTGAAAGGATGATGTTGGATGCCGATCCCCTCGGCCAAGGCTCTAACAGGCGACCCCGTCATACCAATGACCTGATTTATCCCCGAGTTCCACTCCTTGTCCGAGGTCCCATTTTACATGGTAGCTTTCCATCGCCTCTTTTTCCCGCCGAGCCCTATCCTTTCTGGGTTGATAATGATGATAAGGCTGATAAGGTATGTGTCTCCTTCCTCTTTTCTAGATTTATATTCTGTTAGCTTTGACGCCAATTGGATGTTTGTTGATATTAAACCTCAGGGCGATTCTACCAAGACTGCTGGATCGTCGAGGAAAAGAGGTGCTAGCATAAGGGTTGAGGAAGACCAGGGGAAGGTAACAAACATAGTGATTTTATTATAAGTACATGTTCTTGCCCCTGTTTTTTGCCTTCACATGTTCTGACGAGGAGCCTTGTGCAGAAGTTTCCTAGGCGTGATGATGATGAGGCCGATGTAGAGGAGGTTGATCCTCAACCCCTTAGGCGTAATCCTCTTAGGGGCAAGCAGGTTGCTAAGCCACAACAAAGGCCGAAACCAATCTACGATATCCCTGATGAAGATGACCTATTCGGAGATGATCTCTCGGGTGACAAAGGCGAGGGGAAGGAGATGGGAGAAAACGTTGGTCCTGAGGTAGTCATTAATCCTGAGTTGGCCGACAAACAAGAACCCTTGAAGGCGCCCGAGCTAGGAGATACTGTTAACGCTGAATCAGAAGTACTTCATCGTCTGCCCCAGATTACTGGTGGGTCCACGTCTGGTGTTGAAACCTCCTTTACTGTTTCGGGTCCTATCATGAATTCTCTTGGAGCGCTGACTTCCCCCGACTTTGGTGCGTATACTGATGAGCAAATGCTTGATGTCGTGCCCCTGTACGAAGATATAGCTCAGACTCTTGATACAGTGGTGAGTAACTCTGCTTGTTTAGGGGACGCCTTCCCTTGGCTTATTCCTTGTCGTCACCTACCATTCTAACTTGTTTACTTGTATCAGATTCTTAATCGGGTACGGTTGGATGCCGCCAATCGTCTTAGGAAAAGGCAGCTGGTGGAATCTCTCCAGCTTCAATTGCAGAACAAAAAAAGTCGCGCGCGCGAGCTGGAAATCAAACTTTCCGATGCCCAAGGTATGTTATAATTCTATAGACCTTATGTTGATTGAATTTATCGTGCCAGTATCCAGAGTCGGGAATCCTTCTGTTAGCCGAGATAGCTAGTATAGGTTTAGACGCTTCATCGGAGTTTAGGATCATGAAAAAGAAGTGGGATATCGAAAAGGATTTGGTGGAGAATATTTATCGGCGGATTGCAAACAAGGATGGGAAAATATATCGCCAAGCTGGTGAGATCGAAGAGCTTCAAGGAGAATTAAACCGGTATCGACAGTTTGAGTATGCCCCTGAAGAGATAGACAATTTGCGAGCTCATTTGGGTGCTTCTCAACGCCTTGCTGCTGAGAAAACTGCGTTGGACACAAACTTAGGGCAGCGGGTAGACGCTTTACAGTTGCATAATCGAGACTTCCGCTAAGATCGCCGACGAATTTTGAGGGACAAAGATGTAGTAGAGCGAGCAAACAGGGATTTGTTGGGAAAAGTGGGTGAATTTGACAAAGTGGTGGGAGAACTTGAATGGAGTAGGTCACATCTTTCAGTGCTTTAGGTGTCGTGCAACCACTTAATGGCCGAGTGGGGTGAACATAAGAAGTATTGCCCTAGCAACGAATTCAACGAGCAGCACTATAACGAGTTAACCATGAAGTTATCCAAGACCGAGGATGAGTTTTCCAAGTCGATAGAGTCGTTTCAGTCAGTGTTACCCGCCTTCTCAGGTCTCTTAGACGATGTGTTGAGGTCGTTCGTTTGATTTAGATTACGTCCTATTTTTGCAAAATTGTTAAGTCATGTTCAATGAATAATGTTCTGTCTTTGTGATCCTGTATCCGAGAAGGAACGTTCTCATGAGCTGGATCTAGAGGTCCGACGATTGAAGCAGGTCGAGGCCGATTTGGGTTCCAAGATTTTCAATGCCGAGGAATCCGCTTCTCAGCTTACCTAGCAGCTCGAGGAGGAACGCGTTGCTCATGCAGAGGAGGTGGACGAGAAGCTTCAGAAGGGCATTGAGGAGTAGGTCGAGAATAAGCGACGCGAGGTCGCGCAGAAGAGGGCTGGCGCGATTCCTTCCAAGGCTTGATTTCTCTTTTTGTAGTGTCGCGTCACTAATTCTCCATTTGTTCTGGGTTGTAAATCGCTTTGAACACCTCTCCCCCTTTTTACTTCTGATATACTGCTTGTTTGTTTATGTGGGGTGCTGCATCGCCGGTGTTGTTCGCTTTACTTTCGTTACACTTTCCATTTCGTATGGTCGCTTGACACTTTACGTGCTTTGTTAATAGACGTATGACGCTATCGAATTAGATTTTGTTCCTTATGTTATTCCTGCGATTTTTTATTGACGCATGACGCTATCGATTTAGATTTTGTTACTCATGTTATTCCTGCAATTGTTGATTGACGCATGTTAGTGATTTAACCTTTTCTGTCGAACACACCCAACAAGGAGGGTCATCGGTCCTAATGCCGTGTCCTGATTGGGGTATCTCATCACTATCTATTGGATTCAGTGGAAGGGTACTAGTAAAACTAGTTCTAGGCTCGATTTCCCCGAGCGGTTATCGATCAACCAATCTCGGGCAAGTGGTCACAGCCACCTGCGATGTGGGCGGCCTTTCAAATGTTAGTAGGCCACCTAGCTGAGGAGACCTCGCGTCTCAACAACCTTTGGAACTGGTTTCCAACCACCAGAACCCTTAGGCTACCTCGGCACTTGCGCACTGCCACTTCCCCGAGTACGAATATCCAGGCGACTGTAAGGCACCTCGGCACTTACACACTGGTGTTGCCCCGAGTACGAATGCCCATTCGAGTGTAAGTCACCTCGGCACTTCCACACTGGCTTTGCCCGAGTACGAATGACTATTTGAGTGTAAGTTACCTCGGAACTTCCACACTGGCTTTGCCCCGAGTATGAATGACCATTAGTCGCTCATGCCTTATCTCATACCCCTCACGGTTTCAAAGAGATAGAAGGCAAGTATGCTTACCTTTTCTTCATATCGCCCTTCAGGGGTGGTAGAGTTTCATATACTTGACGTTCCAAGGTTTGGACTCTTTTGTTCCATCGAGTCTCAATAACCGATACGATCCCTCGCCCGCTTTGGACGCAATTATATATGGCCCACCCCACTTTGGTGCTAGTTTTCCGCCTTTTTTTTCTCGCTCCCATTCGGCCAAAAATTTCAACACTTGTTGTCCCGGCTGAAATTCCCTTGTGCGAACGCGTTTGTTGTATTCTCATTGTAGCCTCATTTGATAGTTTTCCATATTTTGTAACGATATATCCCTTGTTTCTTCCAAATCGTCGAGTTTTGCCAAAATCAGATCAGACGAAACATTTCGCCTCCATGCTTCTGTTCTAGTTGTAGGGATCATTCCTTCCGTTGGTAGAATCGCCTCTGTTCCGTAAGAAAGCATAAATGGCGAGAACCCTGTAGCTTTTATCCGCGTGGTTCTGTATGCCCATAACATGTTGTACAACTCCTCGCACCAATCACCATATGCTCCATCTAATTTTTTCTTCATGTTGTCGGCGATTGTCTTGTTTGTGATCTCGGCTTGCCCATTACTCTGGGGGTAAATAGGGGTATATTTGATCTTCTTAATGTTGTACGTGTTAAACAAAAGATCGATGTTTTCCCCTTGGAGTTGTTTGCCATTATCAGAGACGATGGCTGTCGGGACCCCAAATCGGCAAATGATATGTTCCCAAATAAACTTGAAGACATCTTTGTCTCGGATGTGCCTTAGCGGTGCGACCTCTACCCATTTGGTAAAGTAATCCGTGGCCACGATCAAGTACTTCATATGCCCCGTTGCTATATGTAATGGTCCGACAATGTCTATCCCCCATTTAGCAAAGGTCCATGGGCTTAAAATAGAGTTTAAAGGTACTCTTGGCGCCTGGATTTTCTTGCCGTAACATTGACATTCTTCGCAAGCCTTCTCCATTGCTTTTGCATCTTTGTTCATATATATCCAAAAGTAGCCCATTATCTTTGCCTTGGCCGATAAGCTTCTCCCAGAGCTGTGGTTGCCCGCGGCTCCATAGTGTAATTCATGCAATATTATGTGGCCTTCTTCCCTACTTAGTACCGTAAGAGCGTCCCTAAGTAGGATTTTCTGTATAAAATCCCTTCCCTTAGTTCGTAGGCGCCTGACTTACTTTTGAATTTATTTATTTCAGGCCGACCCTTGGGTAGTTCGCCCGATTCCAAGTACTGGTGTATTGGCTTTCTCTAATCGCCCTCTTTGTATCGTTCGGCCGTGTTAGTAGCCACATTGACCCGTACGTCCGGTGTTTCTGGGATTGATGGAGTGAGGAGCCTCATAATACGAATACCCTCTATGCTCGGGTCCACCAGTTGTGAGGCGATGTAGGATAGGGCGTCCGAGTGCCTGTTGTCTTTTCTACAAATGTGACGAAATTTAATGCTTGGTATTTGGCTGATGTAATGTTGGGCGAGCTCCCAATACTTTTGCAAAACAGGGTCGTGTGTTGCCTATTTGCCCGTAATCTGCCGAATCACCAACTGTGAATCACTAGTTAAACGAACCTCTTTTAGGACCATTTATATAATTATCCGCAAGGCATGGATTACTACTTCGTACTCGGTGACATTGTTTATTGTTTTGAATTCCAATCTGAACGAGTGCACTATATTTCTTCCTTTCGGTGTGGTGAAGACCAACCCAAGACCTGATCCTTCTCTATTCGACACCCCATCGATGAAAACTTCCCATTGCTCTGATCGGCCACGATTGCTCGATGTTCCTTGGCTAGACGATCCTCTTGACCTGGTTCGTTGGTTCCTTAATTGGTAATTCTCGAACTCCAAGGCGAGGACGAGGTGTTTGTCCTTAAAAACAGTACTCGGGGGTGATTCTTGGTCTCGTGGAATTGGAGTTCTCTTATAGTGCCGCTTCTTGTCTTCTTTGACTTTATAAATTTGTTCAAGTTCTTGGGAAAAAGGTGTCTTCTTTGCCTCGCTCATAATCTCTGCCAGTTTGTTCTCTTCGCTATTTCCCGATAGCTCCTTGATTTCTGCTTCCAAATCTTTGAGTTTAACTTCCGTCGCCCCGTCCTTGCATCTCTTTATCAGTGGACGAGTCCTCGGGTGGTCCGTATCCCATTGGGGAAGGTATGGGAGATCGCCTAGACCGATTAAGGTAGCTCGGCCCCGGCTTAGTGGTTTCTTGGCCAACAACGTCTAAAATGGCCAACAACGTCGGGTCTGTGCTCTCATGGCTAGAATGTCCATTAGGATGGGATGGACGAGACTGTAGTGGTGCCTACGTCGGTGGTGGAGGTAGTATCGGACCAGTTCTATGTCCGGTTGCGTGAGTAGGTATAGGTCAGATGTTACTGGCTACTCCTCGCCCCAACTGAACCTGTCGAAGACGTTCTTGTTCTCTTCCCAAGGCTTCCTGGTACTCGGTTTGTTGCCTTGCTCTTTGTCTCTGAGCTTGTGCTGCAAGCGCTTCTTCGTCATCCTCTATGTCTGAATCTGTAAGCCCATCGACTTGGTAAACTCTCCTTTGGGTTAAGATGACCTGGTCCAATGGTAGGGTGTCATCATCTCGCCCAAGATCCACTCCTTCATTTATAGTTGGCATGCCTCGCGCAGCTGCGCGAGACTCCTCGAGTGGTGGTTGTCGGCTCCCTTCTTGTCTTGGCCCCGTTACCCCTGTCTTCATGTTGCTGCTAGTAAATGTGTGATTCCTTAATGTCCTTCCCGCCCCTGAGGTGCTAGCCATCGGATGTGGTGCGTGGTGAGCCGAGTATCGTCCGTCCATACGTCAGCAAATACAAAAAACACCTTACTTTGAAATAAACGCTTAAAAAGGGTGAGATATAACCAAATGACGCAAAAAATATGACGATATCGGAGCTTGCAAACACAAGTCCGACTCGCTTTATCGGATGGGTTCTGCCTATCTACCCTATTTTGACTCTAGCTGACTTTGTGGCAGATTTTGCGCTACGTCACTATCACTCCGTACGACGTCGCCTTCAGTACTTGACTTCCGCATTTAAGCTAGTCCTTCATTCTATATGATCCAAATCATTAAACTCATGCACATGGTGACTAAAAAGTATGACGCACAAGTCCAAAAGTTAAATTAAGTTTCTACTGTCGTTTTTTCCTCAAAATATTATCATGGCCGTTCTCCCTAAATCTTCTCCAAGGACTCTCCGACGACTGGTTAACATCGTTTGGTTATGACACCTCGAGATCGGCAGTTTGTTATGTAAAGAGACACCTTAGCTTTGACCTTTTGTTACTCTCCAACACTCGAACTCTTAAACCATTGTAAGAAAATAGCTTTTCTCCCGTTAAAACTCGACCCTCCACTGAAAATAAACAGTCATCATATCAGCAGATTTTCAACCTATCTCCGAACCTGTGTTGTTAATCGCTGGTGAGCTTATGAGGAATCTCTGCTGATCAAACCGTTGGTGGGCGAAGAACGGAAACTTTACCACACCTCGTGAAGACGCTGCTACTGCTGTAAATATGCATGTAAACTAAATGACTCAAAATGGCAGCGATTTCGGCCATCAAAGTTCATCCTAGCTTCAACTACAACACTTGGACGTGTATACATGAGCTTTGGATCGTCTCTGAATGTCTCCTAGGGAAGGTATCCGGAGATCTTAGTCATATCCCCTTAGTCGGCGCCAGAATGTAGATGCATTTTATTGCAAACTACATCCAAAGGATATAGAACTTTTACTAATGCAAGTGATCATAAGAACCAAACATTAGACACAAGGATGTGCGTGGTTCGGTATGATTACCTACGTCCACGGGGGTGAAAGGGTGTATATTATTACTTCAAGGTGTTACAATGTTGTTGCTCTTCCAAATGAACTCACTTGAAAGATGATCTCGCTCTCCTATTCTTTCTTTTTCGTGATTACAAGCCTCTCTCTTCTAATATACAACCTACCTCTCTAGGATATAAGTTCCTCTATTTATAGGAAGGGTTACATACAACCATACTAGGGTGTTGGTCACATTACATCTAATATGAAGTTCTGTGGTCGGGCCAGCTTATGTCGTCCCTTCTTCGGTGCATGTGGCCGATGTATTTTGATTCCTTCGCTCGTCTCTCGTCCGAGCCGATTCCTTCGGGTGTTCTCATGGAACGATGTCGCCCTTCTCGTCTATCGCCCTTGCAGTTGGCCGATGTGACACTATCTTCTTATCCATTTGACTATTAATCCTCGTTTGACCCACCGTGTCTTGTCTTATCATCTCCGTTAGAAGCCTGAAGTCGAGTCTTGTCCGACAGCTGCAGAGCAATCATGCCCGATCCACGTGGCTTCTTAAATATCGCGACTGGAAATCTTTATCATATTCTTCTCGTCTCTTCATTCTTGGGTGCATCATAGCTTAAGATGTTGCCACCAAGCCCTGTGGATAATTTACACCTACAATCTTATAAACCCAAACGAACCTTGATACCCTAAACCACTTGGATTGAATATGGATTTAAAGCAATACCACGTTGAATAGTCGATGTTCTTGAAACGATAATAGCAAGTCACGAACCAGCGATCAAGGGTTGAATAAATCGCCCTCAAAGCGAAGAGAAACTCGCCCAAAATGGCGAAGAAAAGTCGCTCCAAATAGCGAACAAATATGTCAAATGACATCAAAAACATTAAAAAAAAACTGATTTTATTCAATCAAAACTTAAAAAGAGAAACAGTCGTGCTCAGATTTGGTCCAACAAGGACCAAATCTGAGGAAGAAGCAAATGGAGGTTAGATTATTTATTTTTCTAAGAGAGAAGATGAAAAGAGAGGAAAAGAAAAACTCTTCTTCTTTCAAGAAGGTAGGCATGTATTTAGCACAAAATTAATAGGTTTTTCAAATTTCCTCCTAACCTGGAAAATTTTCTTTTATTTTTGGAGTAATTTGCGTTACCTCCTTTGTAAATATTAGTAATTTGTGTTACCTCCCTTACAAAAATAAAATTAGCAAAACCTCCTTTCGTTAACTATTTCGTCCAGTTCTCAGTTAGATGAGTCACCAACTGTGTACAGGTGGCGAAAACAAACAAATGTCATTCGAAGTACCAAAAAAACCCTCCTAATTTCTATTCAAGTACCAAAAATACCCTCCTAATTTCTAAATCTATTACGATCAAAATCAAAAATCTCTTTTCTAGCATGGTTTATGCGGATGCTATTTGCGTTCTCTTCTTCCTCCTGTTATATTATCAATTACCAATTGTATTATATGAATCAAATTACCAATAAAAACATCTCCATCAGATCCATTGGGTGAAGTAGGAAGGTGATAGATTTCAACCCCGCCCAATCTTGGATGCGAGGTACGGAACAATTAACGAAATGAGGTTTTGCTAATTTTATTTCTATAGGGAAGGTAACGTAAATAACCAATCTTTACACAGGTGGTGACGCAAATTACTCCTTTATTTTTGGCAAATTTTACTAAAATAAGAACTTCCTAATTCTTAGACTAAAAAGCCATCCAAATGTATCCGTCCAAGAAGTGGCGACAAGCTCTGCAGGGTAACAATAGAAGGACTAATAACTAATAACCAAAATAAGCTACAATTAAGTCCACATAAATAAAACAAAAATTAATGTTATGTTCCAAAACCATAAGGTTTATGACAAATTCCAAGCCCCCGTGTACATGTTCATCTTGGTTTAATTTGTAGTTGACAAATTAGTTACTGTTGCCATCAGGCATGTATCGACTTTTTTTCACTTAATTAATTGTATATTTATTTTGTAAACTAATTTCGTACATTAGTTTCTTTTATAATAATAAAAATTGATGTACGTAAGATGAAATTCCTATATATATTTCTCTCGATGAATCACCAAGTTTCCATGAAAATCACTTAGGGAGTTTCCCAAAATCTATGAATCCCCAAAGAGTTTTCCAAAATCTATTGCACAAAAAGTCTCTCGATATCTCTACATATCTCAATTGACTAACTTGTTGTTAAAATAAATAAATATAATTCAAACCAGTTGAAAACCTAAACGAATCAATCGGTACATTAGTCCGACCTGTCAGTTTGGCAAGTTCAATAATTCTAGCATAGTTCTAAAAAAAAATTAATGGGACAATATAGAACCAACAAACTTTTTCTAATGATTCGCTGACTTTTCAGTCCAACCAGCCGATTCGTGCTGGTTTTTAAAACAAGTGACTATAATATTAGGATTCCAAAATATTAAGTCTACACAAGAGGGTTAGTCAACTGAGATTTGTAGAGATATTGATAGACTTTTTATTCAAGAGATTCTGGGAAACTCTCCGTGACTTCATCGATTTTGGGAGACTTTTCGAGTGATTTTTAAGGAACCTTTGTAGAGGAAAAATAATATTTGTTTTTTTCTTTTTCTATCGATAAAGAAAGGATAACATTGACCAAAGAAAAGGGGGTATTACAAGATTATACCACCTAACCAAGAAAACAAAAGAGAAGAAAAAAAAATAACTAAGATGGTAACCAAACTTAGTAACGGTCGAAACAAATTTTACATAAGCTTTTCATAACATCGGATGCACTAACAAAATCAAAATCTTCGATATCTCAAGCCCAAGAGAACAAACAATAGATTGCTTTGTTAACCACCCCCTTAGCAGTACTCTTTTGTCAGAAAAAACTCTTACATTCCTCTTCTTCCAGATGCTCCTCATAATAAATGCAGGAATCATGTTCCAGACTGCAGTACTAGCTTTATTGTGTTGCAGAAGATTCCAGACATGTAAAAATGCAGTAGCATTCATTGGCATTGAAAAAAAACCATTGTAACTTGCTTAAGAAATCATCTCAAACCTCTCTTGCGAAACTACAATGAAGTATCAAATGTGAACTAGTTTCACTTCAGTGCAGAACAAATACCCAACTGGCACATCAAGCCCTTTTCTAGTTAAGAAATCCCTAGTTGACAATTTGCTATGAGCATTTAGCCAAAGAAAAAAAAACCAATTTTTAGGGGGAAATTCATCTTTCATATAGGTGCAAAAATTGTATCAACATTTTATTCATCATCAGCCATTTAAAGTTTGTTATAAAAAGATTTACTGAAAATTGAGCATTCTTGGAAAGTGAGCGTTGAAGCTCATCATCAGAGCTTAGATTGAACTTGAAAGAGGCTAAGTCAGAAGAGAGATGGGTGAATTCATCTCTAGCAGCAACATTCAATCTAGAAGGAATCTGAATTAATTGCATTTCCAACTACCATACCCAAATTAGCAACAAAAGAATGTTTGGCTCTCGATAAAGCATAGAAATTTGAGTAATTAAGTTTTATGAGAGAATCATAAGGCTAATTATCCTCCCAAAATCTAACATGAGTCTCATTGTTAACTTTGAATTTGACACACCTTAGGAAGACTGGATTAAACTTCATAGTTGCTCTTCAGACAGATTTACCATAAGTGGATTTAGGAGTTTTTGACACCCATAGTACATCGCATGTACCATATTTCTCAGCAATTATGGACTTCCAGAGGGCATCATCCTATGCTGCAAACCTCCAACACCACTTAGAGCATCTCTAAGAGAAGGTGCAATTTTTTTTTTATTTAGTACTTTATTTATGAGGTCTACACATAGAGTAAATATAAGACCTCGTATCTAAAAAAACCATCTCCAACAATGAGAATTTCAACCCTTAGAATTAAAAGAAAATTAGTTAAAAACATGACGTGAAGGTGCAACTGGAGGTGTATATAACACTTTCTTGAACACCTTCTTATTTAGTAATTGGTCCTTCCTAACTTGTAGGACCCTATTATTGGAAATAGATTTATGCCAAACGGGGATTTAAAATCGTATGTATCACTAAAAATACTTGTAAATAAATCTACCATCTCTTACAGATGCTCTCAGACAGGAGAGCCCGATTGAACTTCCACATTTGCTTTTTATTATTGGCGAATATTTGTCCGTTATAATGGCCGGATGTTCGATATTAAGATAATTTCATAGAAAGATCGGGGAGTTTTTGGGTAAGGACGTGTGACAATTATGTGGTGCAGGGGGTGGAAAAAGTGACGTATCTCGTAAGGCACAAGAATCATACTTTTCCTTTTGTATTTCCGTTGCCTTCTTTTACACAAGCTTGGTAAAGGGGCGTCATGAATTGGTAGAGAGGCGTCAAACTAATAAGACAAAAAAAGTCATTAGAAGTAAATTCAAGTGCCCCTTATCAATAAAAAATCTGTAAATGACTAATTAGCCCTTATTGTTAATAATCAAGATTAGTAATGATAATTAAGATTAGTGTTGATTATCAAGATTAGTGTTGATAATCAAGATTAGTGTATTATAACTCTAAAATCAGATTTTTAGAGTTATTAAAAAAAAAATTTGAGGAGAAGAAAACTTATGTGATATTTATGAAACCCTAGATTTTGATTCACTCTACCAAAATGAGTGAGTCCAGTGACCCGATATACTTCTAAATTAGTTCCAATTAGCTTTTTCTCGCTCAAAATTATCTAAATTACATAACAAAATCAAAATTTTGAATTTTCAGAAGAACTTACGGTTGCAATTTTGCTCGTGACCAACCGTAACTCTTAGTTACGGTTCGTAAGTTATCGAATACCAACCGTAACTGGTTAAATTTGGGGAAGATCCAATCGTAAACCCAGTTACGGTTGGTAATTTAATTTAGTTACCAACCGTAACTAAATTACGGTTGGTAACTAATGAATAGAAACCAAATCAGTAACTAACCTACTGATTGGTAAGTCATCTTAACTTTTGAACCGTACATAACTATTTGATAAGTTGTTAACATTCGGATGATTTACGGTTGGTAAATTTAATTGAGTTTCAAACAGTAACTCAATTACGGTTGATAAATATGATGCAAATAAAAAAACCGTGAATCGAACATATTCCCAAAACTAAGAACTTACGGTTGGTATTTGAGTTTAAACCAACCGTAACATCAACCCAATCTACGATTCACGGTTCAGTATTTGAGTTATTACCAACCGTAACTAGCATAAACCCAGAAATTTCAATTTCAATTTTCATTCAAAACCCTAATTTTTGATACAAAATTAACTTAAATCCAACACAATAAACTAAACCCTAACTGGGTTTTTCCAAACATTTTTCAAATCGCAGATTAATCGAAGACGATGACATTTTCGGTTTTAATGGAGGTTAGGGTTGATGGATGAGAAGAGAAGATGAAAAAAAAAACTGATTTGATTTTGGTTAATTAATTTGATTTTGGTTAATTAAAAAAAATTGATTTGATTTTGGTTAATTTAAGGTGAAAGGGGTAATCTAGTCATTCTACACACCTATAGGACACCCCTAACCAATAAAAGGGACATTGCTATCACACTTGACGCCCTCTACCAATTCATGACGCCCCTTTACTAAGCTTGTTCTTTTATTGATTTTACATCGAAGTGCACATGTTAGAGTTTGTCTTCAAAGGCACTCACTCTTTTTTCACTAAAATAAATAAATACAAGAAAAAGGGCCTTAACTTCTCATCTACTGGATTGGGCCCCCACCAATCTCTATTCTAAGTCAGTCTCAACTTTAATAGTATTTGCTTAAGTTTCCAATGATCTGGTTGTTTTCTAGCATAAGCTTATGCTGTTTTCGTGCCACGTCTTCAATGTGTATGGTACCAAACTTTCTATATGTATGCCTCCCTATCAAAGCATCCACCTTTAAGCCTGTAGGGTCCTTATGTTCGAAGCATCCGCTTCATACTCCAGCTCAGCTTCTAGCTTAGTTGGAACTCTATAACTAACTATAGTTATACAACTGTGCAGGGACGGACCCAGGATTCACCTTTGGTTAGGGCTGGAATGTAAAAATTAATAATGCGGTCGGAGGCCGGGGTAAATTTTTTGGAACACATCACATAATTAGTGGTCAAATAGTGATCAACCCATAAAATACTAGATAGCGGGGGAAATAAAAGTTAAAACGAACACAAATAACAACAAAAACAAAGTGATTACCAAAAGATATTTTTATACAGAAGAAAATATGAGCAGAAATGTATTGAGTGGAGGAAGATTATTTACTTTAAACATGACTTAAATTTTGATCACCTCATATTATATGGGCTAACTACAACTAACATATGGGCTAAACATAAAATTTAACCCAAGTCTCTATACTAAAATTTTTTTAACCCAAAATCAGGGACGGGCTATAGCCACCTTCAGCCCCTTGCTAGGCCCGTCCCTGCAACTGTGCAAACGCATGCCCAGGTGTACCGGAAATATAAAAGAGAAAAAGATGACAGGAAATGCAAAATGAAGCTACTGATTCGGGTGAGCGTGTTAAATTGGCTCTAATGCTTGAGGTCATTTTTTTTTAAAGTTCTTTTGTTAGATTAATTGTGGGAAAAGAGAAAGAAGAAAGTTTTTCCCATTTTGGGCCAAAAAGTGAATCGTTTATTTATTTTTTCCGTATTATTTTGTTTTTTTCGGACGACGAAAGATATAAATATATTGTTGATAAATTTTGAATTCAGATCGTTAATATTATCATTCAATAACTTAGTGTACCACTGTACTATTTTGATATCGGCAGCCTAATGAATTTTTGACCCGAAAGGATTCATCTTCGTATATGGTTTCGCACGTTAGATGGGGTCTAGGAGATAAATCTTCCCAGACAAAACCATGCCACTAAAAGCAAACACTGAGTAAATTACATCAAACAAACATTTAACTCCACCAAAATAAATTGCCCTCCATTAGTGGCAATAGTTGTAATGTAATCAATGTCTGTAGCGTTAAAGAGGTGTTGCATCATACAGGGATGTCTTACTCATTCACAACTAACAAACCAAGTCTCAATTATTTTTGCTTAGGTTTGGATCCAACAAATTATTTGCATAGGTATTAGTTGATGAATCATCATCACTGCTACAATTATTTGATTGTTTGTTTTCTTAGATGTGGATATATATTTGTACTAGTCAACTTATTAGAGAATCTGCAAATGTTTACATATTCTCATATAATTTGCCAAAAAAAGGTAGACCTACACCTATTAATTTACATCCATGGAATGGGGAGGAATGACTTAGATTTTTATCAGCTAGGCTGTTAAATGATGACACGTAATACTGTGAGACTAATACATGCATGATAATGATCTGGCTGCCCACATATTAATAAAAATGAATGACCTGGCTGCTACTATCATTCACCTCTGTAATTACTTTTTTCATGGGGTTAAGCAAGGACCACGCTTTTTTCTGGCTTTCTCCACACCCACAATCATGATCAGCCACTACTACACCATTACCATTTTTTATGGGGGGACCTTGGTTCGTTTCTCCCATCTTCTTCACAAGTCCTATCTGTTCTCATTGAAAAAAGCCAATCAACACTCAATTTTATTCTCTTTAAATTTTGTTTTCAAAGTAACTCGACCAAAAAAAAAAAAAAAAAAAGACAGTGAAGATCCCATTGCAAATCAAATATATCCAAGATGAGAAGAAATACATTTACATCATCCCAACAAAAATTAGGAATTATTGTTTTTGATTTATAAGGATTGTGATGTTAACTAGCTTCGAATTTATATTATTATATCATTGATATCATCGTCCAATGACTTTACCATTGTATCACAATAATATTAGAGCTCAGAAAATTTTATGAAACCGAGACATTTGTTATTAAGGTGAGGGAAGAAACATGCATGTCGACTACGTATGTAACCTAGTGTCGTGAAGATTACTCTTAAAGTCTAGACGATTGATGGTCCAGCCAGCTGTTCATTTTCTGTGCCTGGATCTGCAGCCATCTTAATATTATTGAAGTAAAGTAGTAGTTAGTTAGTGTTTATTAGTGCAATAAACATTTGATGTTACATAACTAAAGTATCTGAATGATTGTTTTAAATTATACACATCACTGCTCGATCGATATAGTCTCAAAACAGCAAACATGTACGCATCAAATTAGCTGCTCTTCATTCTTTTACACAACTCTATTTATTTACAGTCCCAAAAGAAAATATAGAATCGTATTCCGATTCGATTCTTCACGTTTTCTATGTCGATCCGAGCGAATATCAAAAACTGGAACACCTATATATATATATATATAAAAGGATGAAAATTATGTATTTTAATTCATATGGATTAGGCTAATTTAAATACATATGATGATCCTGTAATGGTCCCCTCAGCTTTGGGTTCTTATCGAAGACGAAAGTTGAATTAAGGGGTATATTTATCAATATATTCTTTTTAACTAACAGTATTTTAGCTTTTTAACTAACAGTATTTTAGCTTAATCTAATCTTGGTTGGCTTGATTAGGTAGTATTAAAATCGATCAAATATTAAACTCTTTTTAAGTGAAATAATAGAGTCAGTAGGAGGAGGAGGAGGAGGGGGAGGTTAAAGCTCCTAGTTTGCAGACATGTTTACTTCAAGGGAGCATTGTTTTTAGAACCCCTAAAGATTCTCTCTTTCACTCTTATCTCTAATCTCATCTTCTCATATAATTAAGGGATGATAAGTTTTTCTTAATTCTTTTTATCTCTTTACTCGATCTCACATGGCCTATTCCATGATTCTATGCTTGCATGAGGCTCATGATTGGAGGAGAAATTGCATCAAGTCATCTCTTTTTTTTTTTTATTTTTCTCTTTACTAATGGATTGTGGTGATGTGTAGACCATTGTAAGATGGACATGCTACGGCCTTAAAACGCCACCTCTGGTTTTCTATGAAATTTTGAGATATTAATGGATCCTTCTTCCTAAAATAATTAGGATGGATTTTGTTTTTCTGGACTTTGCTTTTTTTTGTTTGATACTCTCACAGGATAATGTAGGCCTCAATGTACGCATTCATTTGAACTGAAATCAATTCCAACGATTCCCTGTTCAGCATTGTCCAGATGTGAAGCAGGGGGGGTTGGGCAGCTCAGCTGTATTATGAGGCGGTGGTTTGAAACCCATCCGCATGAGAGGCACAGCACAAGGCATCCGGCCTACTAGAGTCTAGGCTTGGATTCTTTTGCAAAAGAATTGGCCCCCCACACCCCCTGGGTTGATGTCATTCCTCTGGCACATACATAAGAAAACTGGTAGATAGATAGATAGATGGATAGATATTGGTTTTGTCATGAGAATTAGATTTTATCAATCTATCTATCTAGTGAGTCTAGTCCGGTGAGTAATAAAAGTAAAGACAAATATGTCATGATCTCTTTCTTTCACTCTCAAAACCCGGGCAATAATATAAAGGAATCAAAAGGGAAACGAAAGCAACAGCTCCATGCATGGCAGTCATTAGATGCTTCATCTCCCCCCACTCTCAAATATCAGTCTTTCATCATCATTAGTTTCTTGCATAGATACAGACAACAGCATACTAGTCCCCCATATTGCTGCTGCTGCTGCACCTTGATTCAGTAATATTAACAGACAGTACACTGTGATGAAATTTGAAAAAAGATTGATCATTAGCATATAGTGATGCAACCTAGAAAATTACCCAAAATTTTTATAATGAGACCCACGCCTTAATTTTTTAGTTTTAGTTTTGTATGACCTGAAAATGTGTACAAATTACAATATCTTTATCAAAACAATGCTGACTTTTTATCAAAACACTGAACCAAAATCCCACAAAAGGATGGATGAAAAGAAACCTAATCAATGTTCGTGTAAATTTTTCTCACCGCCTTAGTTCAGACGTATTCTCCTCAAATTTCGAGATTCGAGTCTTAGGGCTATTAATCGCACTTTTCTAAATCCAAAACATAATTTGATTTAAGTAGTACTATTTAGTGTTATCCGAAACACTTATTTGAAGTGTTTTTCGTTCGGATTCCTACACAACTTAAAAGAGGAATGAGGAATCTTTATCGAATTCAGACAGACACCTCCCACACACCCCACGAGTCAGTAGTCAGACCTTCCCCTCCCTTTTATAAAAAGTCTGTCTCTTTTGAAGGCCTAATCTCATCCAGCTTTACTGATATTGTAAAACGTACATTCCTTACTTACCCTTCTCATTCAAGAAAGGCACAACTGTTTTACTCCCTATACTGGATTCTATCCATGCATGCATCGGACACCTTTGAGCAAATTGCTTTTGATTTTGTCCGATCAAGAGATGAGCGTTGTGTGTACTTTAATATAAATAGTGGAGTGTTAGACAACGTCGTAAATAGCCCACTGTCAGCTCAAGTCCAAGGCCGCCGCACCAAGGCTGCTGGTCCAAACCACCTGCTTAAACCGCCGCCGAAAGACGCTAGCTAGCCCACTCAAGCCGTCCACTTATGTGGTCGCCCATCTCAAGACACCCTCTAAATGTCGCCGGTTTAAGCTACCGGCCCAAATTAACGGCCTGTTTAAGAAGCTGGCCCAAGACACACGCTACTCACCGGCCCAAGTTCTTCTCCACAAACAGTTGTGCAACTTGGAGTTCTTTCAGAGGATCAATATTCGGCTCCAACAAGTGATAGTGCTGGACTTGGAGAAAGAACAAATGAGAATAATGGAGAAAGATGAATGGGGGACACGGAGAATATAAATATTCAAAAATATGGTTGATGAAATAGAGAAAGAGAATGAATCGAAAATACTAGTACTAGTGGTAGTGGAAATAGTAGTGGAAATAATGAGAATATGCAGGGAGAAGAAGAATTGTCACAGCCAAATACATCTTGATTTATATGCGCTCATACCAGTCCATATAGGACAAAAAGATCCAGACAATCCTGACTATTGGATCTGTGGACTGGTATTAGCCCCTAGTAGAACTGGTATCAGCCCATATAAATCATGCAAATACATGTGGGACAAAAGATCCAGACAATCCTGACTATTGGATCCGTGGACTGGTATTAGCCCCTAGTAGAACTGGTATCAGCCCATATAAATCATGCAAATACATGTGAGAATGAAAATGAGCAGGCTCAAGTGCAAAATAAAGAATACGGACCATTATATTTATCAAATCATCATATATCAACAAAGTGCACAAAATTGAATTCCTAATATCCAAAAATGATCATCCGCATGATTTTTCGGAGTTTCTGAAATAGTGTTTTCTAGGTCAAAATTGAGCGTTCGTCTTCGTCTTTCTTAGTGATTGGGTTAGGGGTGGTGGATCTGTGGAATTTCTCCTGGTGTGGTAGATTGGGTACTCGTTTCTCTTGATTGTTAGGGTGGAGTGGGTTATTTTGGACAAGTAAGGCGTCCCTCTTCTTTGTGATTTCCTAACCTTGCTGTTTTTGTAGAGTGTTTGGTTGTGTTATCAACAGGCTGATGTGAAGTATCATTTAACATTATCATTTGGGTGTTTGGGTTTTCTTGCTTCTGGTTTGGTTTTTCATTTCTAGTCTCTTCTTCTTCCTTCTTGTTTCTGTTTGGGTTGATGGTTCTTAGGTTCTGGTTGGATTTCGATCTTTAGTCTCCTTCTTTTTTCGTGTGCTGCTTTAGTTGTTTCATTCTTTATTCTCTTTCCTTTCTGCTGTGGTATCTTTTGTGGTTGCCCATGCCTCTAGATACTCTTATGGATTTTCAAGCCATAATCAAATTCCACCTAATCTTGATTTTATTCTAATGGGTGTGTCTCAATTTAGTGGGTTTTGCAGTTGTTTGGTTTAAAAATATATTTAAGTATAAATATAGGCTGAACTCTGAGAACAATCTCATCTCTTCTTCTTTGCTTATGGCTTTTAGCTCCTCTAATTTTAAAAAAATCAATCAAAACCCGGAGTCTTCTTCTGATTTTGTTGATAACTTGATTGTCAATATGAAAAACAACCTGAATTTAGAAAGTGCTATTGAACCTATTGTCTACCTAGATAAGCATATGGTTTTAGAAAAAGAAAAAAAAGATTTTAGTCTGAGTATGCTAGGAGGAATTTGCTGTCCTCTAACAATATCAACAAGTAGAGTAAAGAAATTAGTTAGAGAAACTTGGCAAATGTTTAGAGAGGTTAGAATCAAGAAGTTCGAAGCAAGATTGAATGTTCATCTTTATAAGTTTGGGTCTGAAATAGATATAATGAGAATCAAGGATGATGGACCATGGGTCTTAGATGGTTATTTGGTGGTTCTAATAGAAATTTCGGAGATGGGGTTCCAATTTGGTGCGGCTATTAACATGGATTATGAGTTTTTCATAGTGTTTATGTGTATAATTCCAACACAATTCTTAACAACTGCAGCATACAGAGTAATGGCATCAGCAGTAGATGAATTATGTGGGTTTGCTGAACCAATGGGTCTATCTTCTGAGTATAAAACTATGAAAATGTTGATTAAGATTAATGTTACAGGGTCTCTCCCAAGAAGGGTGTTGGTGAGGGCTTAAGATGAGGAGGTTTGGATTGCTGTTAATTACAATGTTATGCCATGGAGAATTTTTGAGATATGCAGAGTTTTGAATCATAGAGCTGAAATGTGTGTTGAAGGTCAAGCTATAATGGTGGAAGACACTCCGACAGTTAGTGAAGACAGAGTTGAGGTTCATATGGAAGAAGAAATTTTAGAACACAGTGGTCATGTTGACATGAGTAACAGTGGAGTAAACAAAGATTCAATTGCTGCTCTGGTTCTAGAGAAGGCCAGGGGTTCTATAAATGATATAGAGGATCAACGTTTGGCTGATGATAATGGAGTTTCTCGGGCAGTGGAGGATAAGAATGAGGAGGATCTTTATTTGGTAGCTGAGCAAATTACAACTGATGTTATCCGTAGAAAGGAAGACAAAAGAATGGTGGATGAGAGGGATAGAAGCAAAGGAAAAGCAAAAGTGGGGGAAACATCAGTGGGTATTATGGTTTATCCAATTTCCAAAGAGGGTTTATCTTCGGGAACTCTGGTGATACGGGACCAAGGAAATACTGTGGACTTGGAGGAGGCAATAAAGCATCTGGATGAAGCTAAAGAGTACAATTTAACGGCTGGTAATCTTCTTGATTTCTCTATCAACTTGGAGGTGCCTTAAAGAAAGAAAAGAATGTACAAAAGGAAGACAACTTTGTTGGGTGATAATTCTAAGAAATCTAAGGGGGACCAACTTGCTGAAATATCTGGTGAGACCAACCTAGGGAATTTTTATAGGAAAAATGAATTTAATTCCATTCCTGTTTTTGTTAGTTTAACCTTTGACACTACTCTAAAACTTTTGTTTCCTATTATTTCTTTGTTTGTTTTTGTAGAAGGTGCTGCCAATATTATTCTAGCTAATCCTCAGTTGATTAGCATTCCGACTCAGTCTCTTGAAGACCCTTATGATATGTTTAATGAATACATCATGGATATGCCTGCTGATACTGATCAGAACCAATCTGCTAGAATGAGTAACGAGATATCGCTCTCTGCCAATAATAACAAACAGGTACACTCTTGGTTTATATTTAAATATGTTATTGGTTTATGCAAGCATGGGAAGTTGGGTGTGAAAATTATTAATGAAACAATACTATGTGGGTCTGAAATGCATGATCTTATTCGAAATAAGGTTGGTAGAGAGGGGATTATGTATGAAATTAGGAATATAGGAAACTATGTGAACTTGATCGATATTGTTGTGTTAAATATGCATAAGTATGTTTCGTATAAAGAATGTATCCAGTTTGGAAGTTTGAAAATTATGGCGTGGAACTGTCAGGGGTGTGGATAAACTATACTAGAGATCATTTTAAATCTCTGGTCAAATCTGTTCAACCAGATGTTATTTTCCTTAGTGAGACTAAACAAAAGAGAAATAAGGTAGAGAGTTTGTTCAGATCTGTTAGATTTGAGAATATGCACATAGTGGAACCGATAGGAAATTTAGGAGGAATTGCTTTAGCTTGGTTGGAGACAGTTAACATAGATGTTCTACAAGCGTCAAGTTTCTATATCAATGTGGGTATTACTGATCAGATTACTAGAAAGAATTGGTTACTTAGTTGTCTTTATGGTCACCCTCAGAATAAAAAAGTTACTTGGGATTTTGTAACTCAGATGTCTTCGATTACTACCCTTCCGTGAATGGTAATTGGAGATTTAAACATAACTTTGCATAAGGAAGAATCTAGTGGAGCTAGCAGATTGAACATATTAGAAATAGAGTAATCAGTAGAAGCGGTTAATCATGCAAGACTAATTGATTTGGGGTTTTATGGGTATCCTTTTACTTGGCCTAATCACAGGACAGATTCTAAGTTAATTGAGAAAACACTTGATAGGGGGTTAGCTAACAAAGATTGGTTGGACTTATATTAGAATGCGAAAATTGTTCATCTCAGTGCAATGGCATATGACCACGGTCCTATCATCTTAAGTACTAATCATGTTATGAATGATGGAGCTAAAACTTTTAAGTGTTTTGGTTCTTGGTTGGCTAGATAATGAAACTTGTATTGATGTCATTAATGCTTCCTGGAAAACTCATCATGATGGCTCTCCAGTTTTTAAAGTTGTTAAAAAACTCTCTGTTGCTAAAAAACAAATTAACCTGTGGAATAAGACTAAGTTTGGTAGTATAAACTTAAACCTTGAACAAGCTAAAAAAGATTTTGAGAGTGCTTGTAATAACAAAGGTTTATTGAATAAATCTGGTATTCTGAAAAACCTGAGTGTTCAGGTGGAAAAATGGTATGCCTTACATGAGTCTTTTTTGAAAATCAAATGTGCTGATAAAATGTTAAGTCTAGGTGATAAAATTTTTGGTTATTTTCGTGGTCTAGTTAGAACGAGAACTCTTAGGAATTCGATTTGTGCTCTTAAAGATGTTAATAACTTATAGGTAGAAGGAAGAGCTAAAATTAATGAAGTGCTTTACAAACACTTCTCTAATATGGCTTCTACTTCTAACCCAGAAGTTAATGTTGACTTGATATCTAACATCCCTTGCATGGTGTCTTATGAGGACAACTGTATCCTAATGCAGATACCAAGTTATGAGGAAATTAGATCTGTTGTTTTTTATATGGCTCCTAATTCTTCAACCGGGCCAGATGGTTTCCCGGCTATATTTTTTCAGAAAAATTGGGATCTTGTTTCTCAGGACATTGTTAATATGGTCAAAAGATTTTTCAATTCGGGTTTTCTTCTAAAAGAATTAAACAACAACTTTATACCCCTTATCCCTAAAACCAATGATGAAGCATCTCACTTTAGGACGATTAGTCTGTGTAATACCACGTATAAAATTATTTCAAAACTTTTGGATAATCGTATGAAACCTTTGCTGGACAAAATTATATCGCCTTTCCAGTCTGCGTATGTGCCTAATAGACAAATTTCTGACAACATTGTGGTTGCTCACGAAATCATACACACTATGAAAAAGAAAAAAAAAGGAAAAAAAAAGGTTACTTGGGTCTTAAGATTGATATGTCAAAAGCGTTTGATAAGGTAGAATGGAATTTTCTTTTAGCTGTTTTAAAAAAAATGGGTTTTGGTTCGGATTGGTGCAATCTTATTAGACAGTGTATAGAAACAACTAGTTCTTATGTTTTGTTGAATGGTTCTCCCGGAAAAATTTTCTTTCCAACACGAGGGATTAGGCAAGGAGATCCGCTTTCTCCTTACCTTTTTATTTTGTGTATGGAATCATTGTCTCGCTTTCTTTCTCTTGCTCAGCAGGAAGGGAAAATCCATGGTATTAAAATTACTAAGAATGCTCCTCCTATTAATCACCTGCTTTTTGCAGATGTTTGCCTCATCTTTGGTAATGCTGACTTAGTGGAGAGTAAAAACATTTTTAACCTTCTTTCTAAGTTTTGTAAAGGTTCGGGGCAACTTATTAACTTTCAGAAATCTGGTATTTTCTTAAGTAGTAAGGTGCCTAATAAGTTTAGAAGAATAATGACTAAAATTCTTAAAGTTCAAAAAATTAATTTGAATGATAAATCTACGTTCGCCTTTGTTTACCAACTCTTCCAAAATTGTTTGCTTTGAACCAATTATAGAAAAGATAGCTGGTAGGCTGAAAAGGTGGAAATTTATAAACCTCTCTGCTGCTGGTAGAGGTGTTTTAGCTAAAACTGTGCTTGAAACCATTCCGAATTATCAAATGAATTGTTTTCGTATTCCAAAATACACTTTAAAAAAAAATTCTGCTCTTCAATGTGACTTTTTCTGGGGTAAAAAGGAAGGTAGATCAAAAGGTTTATACCTCAAAGGTTGGCCCGATTTGTAAAACTAAATTACAAAGGGGGTTAGGGCTGAGAAATATTGATATCATGAATGAAGCTATGATAACTAGGATAGGGTGGAGACTTTTGTCTTACCCTGAAACTATGTGGGCTACTATCCTAAAACTTAAATATTTTCATAATGATGACATTCTTGATGACAATTTCAAAATCAGAATTACGTACTCGTGGCTATGGAAGGGTATAGCAAAAAGTTTTCAAAACCTTAGAAAATATAGCTACTGGGAAGTAAACAATGGCAAGGATATTGATATCCTTTCCCATAGGTGGATCCCTGGGAAGGTCAGTACTGTGCAACCTTTAGAAACTTTTAAGAATCTTGGCTTTGTTAAGGTCTGTGACCTATTCAATAATAATGGAACTAACTGGGATTCTCATAAACTTGGTGTATGTTTTGATGAGGAAACCATCCAACAAATTCTACAAATCATCGTCAATGCTAACAAAAAAGATAAACTCATATGGAGTCTTACCCATGATGGGGATTTCTCTGTTAAGTCTTTATACAATCAGCTGAGTGCTGAAAATGAACTAAGTTCTAGCTGTTCTGTTGTTAAGCCTATTACTTGGAAGAAAATGTGGAATATGAATGTGATGCCTAGAATTAAAGTATTCTTATGGAAATGTTTGCATGATATTCTCCTTGTGGGAGAAAGAATTAGTAATATTCTGCTTAATACTAGCACTACTTGTAGTCTTTGTAATGGGCATGTGGAAAGTCTAGATCACTTATTTATGGAGTGTGAGTTTATCATAAATGTTTGGAGTCTTTTGCCTTATAATATCAGTGGTTTGAAAAAGAAAAAACACAATCTTCATACCTGGATTAGATCTTGGTTTCAAAACAAAGCTAAAAAATGAGAGAATGATGATGTTAGCTGGGAAAACATTTGTGCTGTCACTATGTGGTTTGTTTGGAAAACAAGATGTGAAACAGTTTTTAAGGGAAGCAAACCTAGTTACAAGTTTACGGCTTTTCCAATTATGACTCATATAATGGAAGCTAAGAAGTTGAAGGGTGCTAAGAAGACTAAGCTTGAAGAAGGAAAACAGGGAAAGGCTTATTTTTCTGTGTTTCACAACAACAAAATGCTAATGATTATATGGTTATGTTTGCTAGATTATACTGGAAAGTTCAGAGGTGCCAGGTGCATTAGTGCACCCCAAGGTGTAGATGGCAAAGACAAAGTGAAGACCTTGACTACTGTGATGAAGCGGCTATCAACTATAAAATGTGATAGTGTTGCAGTAGCTTGGCAGACAAATGAGTCCTCTGGTGACTCTCCTATATCTGAAGGGAAAGTAGATATGAATAGCTATATGCCAGATACAAACTTTAGTAGTATGTTTAAATATTTTAAGTCGTTCAATGTAAATATAAGTAAATGTCTAGATGTTCATGTTGTTTTAATGGGAATGTTTAGACTTAGGGTTCTTTTTGGGATGGACTGGTCGTGGTCAAAGAAAGATAAGAGAAATATGCAGAACCGGCTTGAAGTTTTAACTAGACTGGACTTATCTAAAGATAAAACAAGTTCTGGTTCAGGTTTCTCTCTGGGTGTAGAAGACTATAGTAATAATCAGAACAGAGAAGACAATAATGGGGAAAAAGGTTTCAGCAGGGGAGGTATGGACAGGTTGGATTGTGAGGATCTCAACTCAATATTGTCAGATTGGTCAGTGAAGGTAGAGGAAATACTTATGAACCAACAGGGGGATAGAAGGATAGCGTGGCCAAAAATGCTGCAAAGGATGGCGCAAAAAGGGATCGTTTCAAGAATTCTAGTTATGAAAAAGGGGTCCAAGCAAAACTTTGGTATACAAGAATTCTATGAATACCAACATTGTAAACACTAGGTATAGTCCTCAAGATAATAGCCAATTTGGGCATGTAACCATTATGTCTCTCTTTGATTAATGATATTTCTGCTTTGCTTTGCCAAAAAATAAAAATAAAAAATCATCCTATATCCCACAAATAACACATCAGGAAAACCGGAAACCAAATCTGCTACAACCTACGTGATATGATTCTAAGGTAGTAGTGTATGTCTTAAAGGTTCTAAATTTATTTTCTACTATCTTTTCTGGAAGTTCAGTGTTCTGATGGCGAAGGCAAAGACGAAAGCGAAGAACACATTAATTCCAACAATAACAACTGCGACCACCGGAAGGAGGCTATTTTTAAATCCAAAGTAACTACCTAGAAATTCCTCTACGGTTTCCTCTGATTCAAGCTTGGTTTGTATATCTCCATACTGTGTAATGACTAGTCCGTATAATGACCAAGCAACTGGACATGCCCAGTAGTACCATCTCCACCAAATAGCTATTCTCTGTAGGAATTCAATATTAAGACATTAGTTACTCGTAAATTGTTGAATAACAAGCTGATACTTAAAAGAACATGACATATAAGTGAGTAATAAGTTATAACATACCGGTCTTGGGATAACAAAACCACAGAAGAGATTCCATACTCCATAGAAAGCAGAACTGATAATTGCAGCAATGTCAGAGTTAGGGGTTATAGCGACTGTCATCATCCCATAGTACGTGAAGTATAACAATGAGAAGAAAGTGAAGAATAAATTCCAAAAGAATTTCTCAGTCGTCCATTCAAATCCAATCATTGCATATACAAGAACTCCATAAATCACTGACTGAATAAGGACATATGGGATCTCAATTACAATCTGCACATATATAATAAGGGAATTCAGTGAAGAATTAAACAAGAAATCTTTTCAACAGACCTTTGCAAAATTTAAAGTTTAAAAGAACAGAACGAATATGAAAGTTTTAGAAACTTTCCCAAATAGTAAATTAGTAGTTACCGACGGTTGTGAAGAAGAATCTCACTGCATTGTATTGAGGGTTTCTCCAGTATGACCAATGTTGTTTCCATAGGCAAGCTGAGCATTGACTGAAGAATGATCTTGAGTACTTAGTTGGGAAATAAAGGTCTTTTGTACCAGGAGGAGGGATATTTAGGTCCTTGATGAGCTGTTTGTTTCTCCTGAGAATAGTTACCAGAGATCATTAGCAAGATTTAGGGAGAATACATTCAGCTTCATATTGGACATTTTCATCAAGTGAAGAAAGTAAACCTACCCATAATGTTCCGAGCTTTGGTATAATTCGGTGAAGTTAACACCTAGGCCACTTTCTTGTCCAGCTGCTGAAGTAACCTCCAACATCCACGTAGCAGGATTATACCTATCTTTTATTTTACTGACTCCTTCGATTCCCTGGATGATGCAGCACAGTCTTATCAGGGATTGTTTAATTAGTATTGGAAGGTCTATGAGAGTAAAACCTTTCCATTATTGGTTTTGATCATTAACATAGCTTTACCTCAAAGTAACTGATCAGATGGCAAGAATGGTGACCCAATGGACCAACGTATATTTCCTCCCCTCCTCGCTTCATTAGGAATAGCTGTAGCACGAATCGATCTTTTTAGCATGTTACATGGGTATATATAAAAGTGGTACAATTGGTACATCTCTCTGTCTGCCTCACCTCATCGAAGGCTTCGAATATGTCGATACTGGGTTGGTGAATGGTGCACACAACAGTTCTTCCTGTATCAACAGTGTTCCTCACTGCTCTCATCACAATGGCAGCTGCCCTAGCATCAAGCCCAGATGTTGGCTCATCCATAAATATTATAGATGGGTTCGCAACAAGCTCAACTGCAATGGTTAACCTCTTCCTTTGCTCAGTTGAGAGACCATTCACACCAGGCAGCCCAACCAATGCTCCCCGCAACGGAGTCAGTTCTACAAGCTCCATAACTTCTTCAGCAAACATCTGCAAACATAATTAGTTTTCCGGAACATAGTAAGCCTATTAGGTTTTCCTTCCCCTCCACATATTCATCACTGATTTATCTCTCAGATTAAAACTGACTAACCTTTCTTGTCGCGGGATCAACTTCATTAGGCAACCGAAGCCAAGCAGAATACGAAATGGATTCATAGACTGTGACAAAGGGAGAATGAATATCGTTCTGTTCGCAGTATCCAGAAATACGAGCAAATGTTTCTTGTTTCTTTGGGTAGCTAGATATTGAGATGCTTCCATATATCCACCAGTTTTTCTTCCCGCCAAAACATCCATAAGAGTTGTCTTTCCAGCATCACTAACACCCATCAAAGCTGTAAGAACTCCGGGCCTGAAAGCACCACTGACACCCTTCAGAAGCTCCAGCCGATCTTCAGTAACTCCTTGAGCTTTCATTTCCTAAGAAAAAAGCTTGATAATTATTTTCTAAATTGCTAAACTTTATCTGAGTAATAGAACTACAATTTGCTAAGACGTAATTTCTTAAACTCTTCACAAAAATATAAGTTTTTGAAGTTTAATATTTACCGCTGGCATGTCGACCGCATATGTAATATTGTCGAAAGTGATAGAATGAGGTTGAAATGGAAGTACCATTCCACGTTTTCTGTTTTGATTAGCTTCATCCGATATATTTGATGACATACTTGCCTTTATTTCTTCGCTCCTTTCTGCGTTTTTATTATATTCATTCAGTTGAACCTGTAAAGCATAAATTTAGTGACACTAAACCAAAAAGAAATACGGCTGAAGTACCTATATTTTGACGGCTGGTTGAGCTCTTTTTCCTAGATAATGAATCCATCTCTTCTCCTGTTTGTTCAGATTCTGAATCTTCAGCTACAGCCTTAGTCTTGCAAATGCTGCACACATTTAACAAAACATTAAACAATGCCACACCAGTTGGATAGATTTGAAGAAAAATGATGCAATATACTTACGGCTAAGATAAGTAAGTGCCAAAGTGAAAAACAGGTTTAATAAGAGAAGATATCCGAACAAAGCCCCTACTCCAAGCCAGTACCAATAAGGCCCTGTGTAGAATCCACGTGATTTAAAACAGCTATTCCCAGTTTATCTGTAACACCGGGAACAAACTGCAAACCAAAAAAATTCAAAATTTGAGTGGATCTTATTTAGGTTCCGACCTTTTCATAGTACATTTGTTCTTCAATTAGTGAGCTAAAAAACATACCTTGTCCCAACTATGCCCAAGCAACTCAGTAACTGCAAGTCCATTCGTTCCATACATCAATGGAGATATCCAATATCCCCATATCCACCATTTTTTTACATTTACTGGAGCAAACAGAAAAAGATCAAATATCAATATATCAAAAATGAAAAGCAGAAAACAAAAGCCTGTATATGATAGGCAAGATCAAATTTTCAGCTTGAGTTTATTAATTACCTCGTGACAAAATGAAACCACTGAAAGCCAAAAGAATGACCAACACAAATGAGGCAACCGTACTTGCAACAACCATGTTTCTCCCAAGTGCTGCAACTGTTCGGAACAGTCCTGAAGCCACCTGGTGAAGAAATAGGAGAAGAAAGAACTGTCTAAACAGCCTGCAGAACAAAAATTTATGGTTATTGTTTGGACTACAAAATTTTGAATACAACTTCATAGACTAAATACAACCAGGGGTCTAGGATCACTGTTGGACTTTTTTACCTTTCAACGTTTGGGTCGAATCCCATTACATAGTAAGTGACAAAGACCCACAAAGCAACTTCTGAAATTGTGACGGGAATTTTGAGGATCCATGTAGGAAAGAAAAGAAGGTCTCTCTGCTTGTAAAAGACAGGAAGCTTTACAACAGTCATTGCAAGTTCCGAAAATCCATTGAACAAAATCACTGTTAGAGCGAAAAACAGCGCTCCCAGATAAACTCCACCATCATTGATGGTTTCTTTCTTCAATTCGGTATGGAAGAAGAGTGTCATTCCTATTATAGCTTGTATCAGAAGCTGAAAACAGAAACTTAATAATGTTAAACTAATACTCCCACGTTTTGAACTTAAGAAGAAAATGCTAGAGGAACTAGTTAATAACTCACTTGAAACAAGTTGAAGATATAAACAAATGAATTCCTCTTCATCAATAAATACTCTCTTGCAGTACAAGCTTTCAGAAGTTCCTTCTTGCTAATTCCATATCTCTCTGTTGTTAAAGCAGCCGGGTGGCTCTTTTCTTTGTTGAATGGACCAGTTCGTCTCCTAAATGTCGACCAACATGAAATGACTGGAAAGCCTCTGCAAAATCTTGCACTGGAATAAAATTATAAGGCTCATCTTTACGTGCCCAGTACTGTCTCTGATCTTTTTTCGATGTCACCTATAAGATTAGAAGCCATATATTAGGTTTGATAAGAAACAAAAAATCATAGACCTAACAGAAAGAAACGAAAGAAATTTACTTCTTGCAAGAAGTCTGCAACTCCTTTCCTCTCAGGACATTTGAAGCCCATATATTCAAAAAACTCGAGAACATTTTCACGGGGACCCTGGTACACAGTCTGCTGATCCGAGATTAGAATAATGTCATCGAACAGATCATATGTTTCTGGTGCTGGCTGAAGAAGAGATATGACAGCAGTTCCATGCATAATATGGATGGTTTGCCTAATTGAATTCACAATCTGAAACATCGTCGAACTGTGTAGACCATTAGATATCTCGTCCATGAACAATGCTCTTGCAGGTCCTACCAGCATTTCCCCTACAAGAAAGAATTGGATTTCGAAATTGTTATTTTATGAAAATAAGTTGTATTCAATCCAGTGGGACATACACTAGATGATCATATGAGTTTTTCTACCTGTTGTAACACGCTTCTTTTGGCCATCAGAGACGCCCCTCACCATTTCATCACCCAACATGGTATCCGCACAAACTTCCAAACCCAAAATCTAAAAAGTTTCAATCACAAGTGAAACAGATAAATATATAAGAACTTTGTGCCTTTGTGGTTACTAAATCATGCTCCTTAATAATCATAATGGTTTTGCAGTGATATACCTTTAAAATGTAGTCTGTGACTACACTTGCTTCTTGCCCTTCCAGTGCTGCGGACTGTTTCACGGAGTATATTAAGCTTACCATACTAGGAATTTCACCTTTCAGCACTATCAATTAACTCCACAGTGGATATGCAACCAGCAGAGAATCATTTTAAGGACGAATCTCTCACCTTCATGTAGACATCAATATCAGGATCAGGCTTAATGTTTGCTACTTTTTCTCTTCTTGATAGTTCTGCCAACATATCTGCAAATTTTAACAAAAGTCACAGACCTTGGACCCAAATCATGCAAAAACTCCTCTAGTGAAAAACCAACTATATCTGAACTTACCATAACCAGTTCCAGCTCCTTGACATCTAGCCGAAAAATTTAAGGTTTGTCTAACAGTCATTTCACCAATATGAAGATCATATTGACTGATATAAGCAGATGTTCTTTGAGGAACAAACTCATACATTTCATGACCATTATAAGTCACTTTACCTGATACCTAATGTGTAGTAAACAAAACCCCATGTCATTTCTTGAGCACGAAAACAGAATCTTACAACCAAAATCTCATCCATCAAACTAATAGAAACCACAAAATTTCATTACCGCAAGATTTTTATCAAGCCTCCCAGCTAAAGCCAACAGTAGAGTAGTCTTCCCAGAGCTTGGTGGTCTTAAAAGCAGCGTCAGTCTACAAAATTCGAACCGGCAATAATTCAGATTAATCATTGATAAATCTAAAACCCCCAAAACCATGGATTGCTAATGATTGCACTTATAAGTACCTGAGAGGCTTGATAACTCCACTAATATCATTAAGGATTCTAATTGGTTTCTTTCTACTCGGCAGAATATGGATAAAACTCAAGCACCCCTAATCCATAGAAATTTCAAAACACAAATACAAAAGAGGATTGCACAAACTGAAAACACTTCTAAAAAAATACATTACCTCTACATAATTTGCAAAATAGTTGAGTATTGTAGGTAAAGCTCTGCTACCAGCATAAGCTTCTGCATCTATAGTTAGATTCTCATATCTCACTTCAATTGTTGGAATGTCAATTCCAACTCTGAAAAAACAAGAAAAAAAACTCAAAGCAACAAGTAAAAAAAAAAAAAAAAACCACAAACACAAAACAGAGTTATAAGCAAGGTTACCTATCAATTCGATTCTTGAGTTTAAACAAGAACTTCTCATTATCTTCTTCAGCAACTTTTAATAATCTCTCAATCAATTGTTTTTTCTCTTGAAACCCTAGATTCTTAATATCAATTTCTTTAATTTCTTTACCATCATCAGTGGGAATCCCTTTTCTTATACGGTTATAGGTTGGAAGTCTCTCTAAAGCAGCCCATAGTAATGCTTCTTCATCATCTTCATCTCTAGATGACCTTGAAAACACTTCACCGGAATTATTTCTCCATATTGGTGAATTATTTCTTCTTAAACTTGCTACTCTATAAACCTCACCACTATCCATCATAACCCCAAAACCGAACACTCCTAAACCCCAAATCAAGAAGAGAAATTTTTTTTCCTTGCCTTCGACTGGCCAGGAGATCCGTATAATATATATTGCTCGAGTGACGGTCAAGGTGATATACATGGATAGTTTTGGAAGCATAACTACACTAGTACAGCTTAATCCTATACCATTTCCCATCTTCTCCTTGGTCCTGAAACTAAAAAAATAAAAAATAAAATGAAAATTCCCCCCATGAACCAGCTGCTTGACTGTTGCAACCGTTGCTGCAGAATTACCAGGGTTAAATTTCTCAGGCTGCCAACACTTGGTCAAGTGGTCTCATTGGAAAAATCGTAGCCTCCTCATCTATTGAGGTAAACGAAGTGCAAGAAAACATTAACATCAGTAGAATACAGAGGACATTAACATCTGTTGTGCTAGAGAGAGCATTTGTTTCACAATGGAAATTTGGCTTGAATGTTAAATCGGACATTTTGATGCAGTATATGTGAAACGAACCAATGCCAATGGACACCCTATGTAACTATACATAGTATATCCAGCCTCCAGGGCTGTTGAAACATAAAACTGCTTTCGGGGATCAACCCAGCCGGCTAATGCAACAACAGTCGACATCACATCAATCGCAAACAGGAAACAGCTCTGGTACATTATTTCATTTGTTCTACAAATTGTGAAATTTAAATCGCACTAGGCAATTGGTATACAGTGTTGAGGTCTTCTAGTTCTTTCCACTGAATCAATAAGCACACACAGTAATAGCTAACAGACAAGCAATCAAAAGAAGTAACGAAAGCAAAACAGAACTCAGGATTTATAGTGGTTCGGCGTACCTACGTCCACTGTGGAATGATGATACCTCTTATTTCTAAGATCAGAAGAACAATTACAAGAACCCTTAGCCCCTTACGTTTCTCTCTAGTCACACAACCCTCGCAAGAATGAAACACTCTCAATATTGTGTAAACCTGACTAAAGAAAGACTCTCTCGAACTGTGTCTACCTCTACATAAAACCAACCTATTTATACTTGACAAAACTTGCAGACCAAGAATAAATTCTTGTCGACCAAGTTCTATTAATTTCCTAAGTCTAGACTCTACCTGTTTCCTAACTTAAGAAATACTTGAATGCCAAGATTTGGTTGTCTTGCAGGTCACGTTCTTGTATTGGAGATTATTTAACAAACATTTCAAATCTCCACCTTTGTTGATAATCTCCAGCTACCTTCTTTGTTCTTCACTTCACGTATATCATTCCACCACCTTGCACCTTACGGTGCCTACACTGATAAAGTATTGATTAAGTTCAAACAATGTTTGAACTTACTCAATGGTACCACCTTTGTCAGCATGTCTGCAGGATTGTCCTCCGTGTGAATTTTTGGTACTGAAAAATCTCCACCTTCTATATTCTCTCGTGCAGAGTGATACCGAATATTGATATGCTTTGCCCTTCCGTGAAAGTCTTCATGCTTCAACAATGCTATAGCACTCTGACTGTCACAATGCACATTAATGCATTCTTTTTTGACTCCAAAATCCTTAACCAAACCTTTAAGCCAAATTGCTTCCTTTATGGCCTCATTTATAGCTATCAGTTCATCCTCCGTTGTTGATTCAGCTACAAATGATTGTAAACAAGACCTCCAGCTTATAGGACTATCACCCAAAGTAAAAACATATCCAGTTGTTGATCTATAACGATCAACATCTCCACCATAATCAGCATCTACATACCCCTGAGACTTGAGGTTCTTTACCAAAGAACTTTGTTGATAAACCAAACCAACGTTTATTGTTTGCTTTATGTACCTTAGTATGCCCTTCACAGCTTGCCAATGTTGCTTTCCCGGATTTGCCATAAACCTACTCACAACACCAACTGACTGTGTAATGTCTGGTCGAGTACAGACCATTGCATACATTAAACTGCCAACCGCGTTCATATATGGAACACGAAACATGTATTCCTCATCAGCTGCAGTACTTGGTTTCATCTTCACGGACAACTTCAAATGCCCACCTAACGGTAAACTCATAGGCTTTGAATCTTGTACTCCAAACTTTTGTACAACCTTTTCTAGATATTGTCTCTGTGTAAGACACAATCTTCCCTTTTTCCTGTCCCTTTGAATTTCCATTCCAAGTATTTTCTTAGCAGCCCCCAAATCCTTCATTTCGAACTCCTTACTTAGTTGAGATTTTAACTTCTCAATATCCACCATGCTCTTCGCAGCAATGAGCATATCATCCACGTATAGGAGTAGAAATATCAGAGAACCATCTTGTAATTTCTTTGTATACACACAACTATCATAAAGACTATGTGTGAACCCTTGTTCCTTCATAAATGTATCAAATCTCTTATACCATTGTCTAGGCGATTGCTTGAGCCCATACAATGATTTCTTTAATTTGCATACATACTCTTCTTTACCTGCAACAACATATCCTTCGGGCTGTGACATATAAATGTCCTCTTCCAGAGTACCATTTAAGAACGTTGTTTTGACATCAAGTTGCTCTAACTCCAAGTCATAGGATCCCACTATAGCTAATAAGGTACGGATTGAAGTATGTCTTACAACTGGAGAGTATATATCATTGTAATCAACACCTTCCCTTTGTGCATAACCTTTAGCTACCAGACGCGCCTTATACCGTATGCTATTTGTACCCGGAACTGCTTCCTTCTTTGCAAACACCCACTTGCAACCAATTGCTTTACAACCCTTAGGAAACTTTACTAGTTCCCAAGTTTCATTCTTGAGTAAAGAATTCATTTCTTCTTCCGTAGCTGCTTGCCATTTTTCAACGTTGGAATCTTTCATCGCCTCTTGAAAAGTGCATGGCTCATCTCCATAAGCCATAAAATCAAATGCTACATAATCATCCATCCATGCTGGTGGCTTCCTGTTGCGTGGTTCCCTATTGTTTGCTAAAGAAATAACATCTTGTTATTGCTGAGATTCTTCATCTTGAACCTCCTCCTCAACTGCATCTTCTTGAGATGTAGAATCAATATGAGGAATTTCTTTTTCCTCCCCAGACTCACCATTATGTAACTCCACCTGAGTATCTAACTCCACCTGAGTTATAGTTTGTTTTCTAGGGTGTAACAAAGATTTTTCATCAAAAGTAACATCCCTGCTAATAACAACCTTGTGACTTTCTTCACACCACAACTTGTAACCCTTGACTCCATCTTCAACTCCAATGTATATGGCCTTCTTAGCTCTTGGATCTAACTTACTTTCTCTAACGTGATAATAAGCTGGACATCCAAATACTCGAATGGAATCATAATTAGCAGGTGTACCTGACCATACCTCCATAGGTGTCTTTAAATCAATAGCAACTGATGGTGATATGTTAATGAGATAGCACGCCATATTTACCGCCTCATCCCAAAATTCTTTACCCAAACCAGCATTGGATAACATGCACCGCGCTCTCTCCATAAGGGTACGATTCATCCGTTCCGCAACCCCGTTTTGTTGAGGTGTCTTTCTCACTGTCCAATGTCTAACTATGCCTGCACTTTGACAATACTCCTTAAGTGGGTCGTTTTTTTATTCCCCACCATTATCAGACCATATTCGCTTCACCTTCTTGTCTGTCTGGGTTTCTATCATAGTCTTCCATATCTTGAAAATTTCGACAACTTCATCCTTTGTCTTCATAGCATACAACCACACTCTCCTTGAGAAATCGTAAATAAAAGTGACAAAGTACCTCTTTCCTCCTTTGGATACTTCCTTAGAAGGACCCCATACATCAGTATGTATGTAATCCACAATACTCTTAGTACGATGGATTGCTTTACCAAACTTCACCCTATGTTGTTTTCCATAAACACAGTGTTCACAGAAATCTAGTTTGTCTTTCTTCAGTTTGTCAAGCAAACCTTGCTTGTACAAAATCTCTAGTCCTTTCTCACTTGTATGCCCCAACCGCATATGCCAAAGTTTCGAAATACTAGAATCTTCATTACTTTCGACTCCAACATAAACTCCATCTACCACTATACCTCCTTGTAAGAAATATAAGTTTCTTTCCCTCTTAGCTTGAATCACCACTTTAGAATCTGAATTTAAAACCTTTGTAAATCCACCTTCCATCACAATACGATAACCCTTGGACTCTAAAGTACCAAGTGATATCAAATTTTTCTTCAAATCAGGAATATGCCGTACCCCAGATAAAGTGTGTACTTTACCTTCATGATTTTTAATCTTAATTGTTCTAATCCCAGCTACTCCACAGGCATAATTATTACCAAGTAGTACAGTTCCACCTCCTACAGATTCATAAGAGGTAAACCAGTCCTTATTTGGACTCATATGATAAGAACAAGCAAAATCAAAAATACATACTTCATGATGATCACCACATGTAACCGTCAGCACTTATCCTGTTTCAGAACCTTCTTCAGCTATTGCTGCTTGTGAATTTGATTCACGTTTCTCCTTGGATTTGAACTTCGGACAATCTCTCTTCCAATGTCCTTTGTCATGACACCAATAACATTCAGAATTCCCTTTGGTTTTTCTCTTAAACTTGGATTTATTCTTTCCATGTTTTGGTCCATTCTTCCCATTGTTTACATATAACCCTATAGCTTGATCACTTTCCATTGCATCCTTCTTACGGAACTCGTCACTTAATAACGCAGCAATTACATCATCTAGTTTGATAGTTTCCTTCGATGCCAGTGTACTTTGTATCAATGTATCATATGTATCTGGAAAAGAACACAGTAGCAGCATAGCTTGGTCTTCGTCTTTAACAACTTCTCCAACATTAGTCAATTCAGTCATCAACTTATTGAAACTGTTAATATGTTCGTTAACAGACATACCTTCTTTAAACCGGAATCGATACATTTGTTTCTTGCGAAACAATCTACTTGTGAGAGACTTTGTCATGTACAAACCCTCCAATTTCGTCCACAAAGATTTTGCAGACTTTTCGGACATAACATTGTACATGACCTCCTTGGCTAAACACGAACGAATTGCAGCACAAGCCTGCAAATCATATTCTTCCCATTCATCATCATCTGTCATATCTGCCGTCCTGTTTTCCTTCAAGGATTTATGTAAACCTTGTTGAATCAGCGCATCCTTAATTTGAACTTGCCAAAGTCCAAAATCAGTCCTTTCGTTAAACTTCTCCACATCGATCCTCATGGTCGCGTACTTTGTTGTTGGAGTTTTTGCTGCTGTTGATGCTTCTCCTGATGGTACCGTCATCTCTACCCACGACTAAAAAACACTTCCTTGATCCTTTAGTAAACAGAACCATATAAGCTGGCTCTGATGCCACTTGTTGAGGTATTCTAGTTCTTTCCACTGAATCAATAAGCACACACAGTAATAGCTAACAGACAAGCAATCAAAAGAAGTAACGAAAGCAAAACAGAACTCAGGATTTATAGTGGTTCGGCGTACCTACGTCCACTGTGGAATGATGATACCTCTTATTTCTAAGATCAGAAGAACAATTACAAGAACCCTTAGCCCCTTACGTTTCTCTCTAGTCACACAACCCTCGCAAGAATGAAACACTCTCAATATTGGGTAAACCTGACTAAAGAAAGACTCTCTCGAACTGTGTCTACCTCTACATAAAACCAACCTATTTATACTTGACAAAACTTGCAGACCAAGAATAAATTCTTGTCGACCAAGTTCTATTAATTTCCTAAGTCTAGACTCTACCTGTTTCCTAACTTAAGAAATACTTGAATGTCAAGATTTGGTTGTCTTGCAGGTCACGTTCTTGTATTGGAGATTATTTTACAAACATTTCAAATCTCCACCTTTGTTGATAATCTCCAGCTACCTTCTTTGTTCTTCACTTCACGTATATCATTCCACCACCTTGCACCTTACGGTGCCTACACTGATAAAGTATTGATTAAGTTCAAACAATGTTTGAACTTACTCAATGGTACCACCTTTGTCAGCATGTCTGCAGGATTGTCCTCCATGTGAATTTTTGGTACTGAAAAATCTCCACCTTCTATATTCTCTCGTGCAGAGTGATACCGAATATTGATATGCTTTGCCCTTCCGTGAAAGTCTTCATGATTCAACAATGCTATAGCACTCTGACTGTCACAATGCACATTAATGCATTCTTGTTTGACTCCAAAATCCTTAACCAAACCTTTAAGCCAAATTGCTTCCTTTATGGCCTCATTTATAGCTATCAGTTCAGCCTCCGTTGTTGATTCAGCTACAACTGATTGTAAACAAGACCTCCAGCTTATAGGACTGTCACCCAAAGTAAAAACATATCCAGTTGTTGATCTATAACGATCAACATCTCCACCATAATCAGCATCTACATACCCACAGACTTGAGGTTCTTTACCAGCAACTTGTTGATAAACCAAACCAACGTTTATTGTTTGCTTTATGTACCTTAGTATGCCCTTCATAGCTTGCCAATGTTGCTTTCCCGGATTTTCCATAAACCTACTCACAACACCAACTGCTTGTGCAATGTCTGGTCGAGTACAGACCATTGCATACATTAAACTGCCAACCACGTTCATATATGGAACACGAAACATGTATTCCTCATCAGCTACAGTACTTGGTTTCATCTTCACGGACAACTTCAAATGCCCACCTAACGGTAAACTCATAGGCTTTGAATCTTGTACTCCAATTTTTTGTACAACATTTTCTAGATATTGTCTCTGTGTAAGACACAATCTTCCCTTTTTCCTGTCCCTTTGAATTTCCATTCCAAGTATTTTCTTAGTAGCCCCCAAATCCTTCATTTCGAACTCCTTACTTAGTTGAGATTTTAACTTCTCAATATCCACCATGCTCTTCGCAGCAATGAGCATATCATCCACGTATAAGAGTAGAAATATCAGAGAACCATCTTGTAATTTCTTTGTATACACACAACTATCATAAAGACTATGTGTGAACCCTTGTTCCTTCATAAATGTATCAAATATCTTATACCATTGTCTAGGCGATTGCTTGAGCCCATACAATGATTTCTTTAATTTGCATACATACTCTTCTTTACCTGCAACAACATATCCTTCGGGCTGTGACATATAAATGTCCTCTTCCAGAGTACCATTTAAGAACGTTGTTTTGACATCAAGTTGCTCTAACTCCAAGTCATAGGATCCCACTATAGCTAATAAGGTACGGATTGAAGTATGTCTTACAACTGGAGAGTATATATAATTGTAATCAACACCTTCCCTTTGTGCATAACCTTTAGCTACCAGAAGCGCCTTATACCGTATGCTATTTGTACCCAGAACTGCTTCCTTCTTTGCAAACACCCACTTGCAACCAATTGCTTTACAACCCTTAGGCAACTTTACTAGTTCCCAAGTTTCATTCTTGAGTAAAGAATTCATTTCTTCTTCCGTAGCTGCTTGCCATTTTTCAACGTTGGAATCTTTCATCGCCTCTTGAAAAGTGCATGGCTCATCTCCATAAGCCATAAAAGCAAATGCTACATAATCATCCATCCATGTTGGTGGCTTCCTGTTGCGTGGTTCCCTATTGTTTTCTAAAGAAATAACATCTTGTTATTGCTGAGATTCTTCATCTTGAACCTCCTCCTCAACTGCATCTTCTTGAGATGTAGAATCAATATGAGGAATTTCTTTTTCCTCCCCAGACTCACCATTATGTAACTCCACCTGAGTATCTAACTCCACCTGAGTTATAGTTTCTTTTCTAGGGTGTAACAAAGATTTTCATCAAAAGTAACATCCCTGCTAATAACAACCTTGTGACTTTCTTCACACCACAACTTGTAACCCTTGACTCCATCTTCAACTCCAATGTATATGGCCTTCTTAGCTCTTGGATCTAACTTACTTTCTCTAACGTCATAATAAGCTGGACATCCAAAAACTCGAATGGAATCATAATTAGCAGGTGTACCTGACCATACCTCCATATGTGTCTTTAAATCAATAACAACTGATGGTGATCTGTTAATGAGATAGCACGCCATATTTACCGCCTCATCCCAAAATTCTTTACCCAAACCAGCGTTGGATAACATGCACCGCGCTCTCTCCATAAGGGTACGATTCATCCGTTCTGCAACCCCGTTTTGTTGAGGTGTCTTTCTCAATGTCCAATGTCTAACTATGCCTGCACTTTGACAATACTCCTTAAGTGGGTCGTTTTTGTATTCCCCACCATTATCAGACCGTAGTCGCTTCACCTTCTTGCATGTCTGGGTTTCTATCATAGTCTTCCATATCTTGAAAATTTCGACAACTTCATCCTTTGTCTTCATAGCATACAACCACACTCTCCTTGAGAAATCGTCGATAAAAGTGACAAAGTACCTCCTTCCTACTTTGGATACTTCCTTAGAAGGACCCCATACATCAGTATGTATGTAATCCACAATACTCTTAGTACGATGGATTGCTTTACCAAACTTCACCCTATGTTGTTTTCCATAAACACAGTGTTCACAGAAATCTAGTTTGGCTTTCTTCAGTTTGTCAAGCAAACCTTGCTTGCACAAAATCTGTAGTCCTTTCTCACTTGTATGCCCCAGCCGCATATGCCAAAGTTTCGAAATACTAAAATCTTCATTACTTTCGACTCCAACATAAACTCCATCTACCACTATACCTCCTTGTAAGAAATATAAGTTTCTTTCCCTCTTAGATTGAATCACCACTTTAGAATCTGAATTTAAAACCTTTGTAAATCCACCTTCCATCACAATACGATAACCCTTTGACTCTAAAGTACCAAGTGATATCAAATTTTTCTTCAAATCAGGAATATGCCGTACCCCAGATAAAGTGTGTACTTTACCTTCATGATTTTTAATCTTAATTGTTCCAATCCCAGCTACTCCACAGGCATAATTATTACCAAGTAGTACAGTTCCACCTCCTACAGATTCATAAGAGGTAAACCAGTCCTTATTTGGACTCATATGATAAGAACAAGCGGAATCAAAAATCCATACTTCATGATGATCACCACATGTAACTGTCAGCACTTCTCCTGTTTCAGAACCTTCTTCAGCTATTGCTGCTTGTGAATTTGACTCACGTTTCTCCTTGGCTTTGAACTTCGGACAATCTCTCTTCCAATGTCCTTTGTCATGACACCAATAACATTCAGAATTCCCTTTGGTTTTTCTCTTAAACTTGGATTTATTCTTTCCAGGTTTTGGTCCATTCTTCCCATTGTTTACATATAACCCTACAGCTTGATCACTTTCCATTGCATCCTTCTTAAGGAACTCGTCACTTAATAACGCAACAATTACATCATCTAGTTTGATAGTTTCCTTCGATGCCAGTGTACTTTGTATCAATGTATCATATGTATCTGGAAAAGAACACAGTAGCAGCATAGCTTGGTCTTCGTCTTTAACAACTTCTCCAACATTAGTCAATTCAGTCATCAACTTATTGAAACTGTTAATATGTTCGTTAACAGACATACCTTCTTTAAACCGGAATCGATACATTTGTTTCTTGCGAAACAATCTACTTGTGAGAGACTTTGTCATGTACAAACCCTCCAATTTCGTCCACAAAGATTTTGCAGACTTTTCGGACATAACATTGTACATGACCTCCTTGGCTAAACACGAACGAATTGCAGCACAAGCCTGCAAATCATATTCTTCCCATTCATCATCATCTGTCATATCTGCCGGTCTGTTTTCCTTCAAGGCTTTATGTAAACCTTGTTGAATCAGCGCATCCTTAATTTGAACTTGCCAAAGTCCAAAATCAGTCCTTCCGTTAAACTTCTCCACATCGATCCTCATGGTCGCGTACTTTGTTGTTGGAGTTTTTCTTTCTTTGTTGATGCTTCTCCTGATGGTACCGTCATCTCTACCCACGACTAAAAAACACTTCCTTGATCCTTTAGTAAACAGAACCAGATAAGCTGGCTCTGATGCCACTTGTTGATGTCTTCTAGTTCTTTCCACTGAATCAATAAGCACACACAATAATAGCTAACAGACAAGCAATCAAAAGAAGTAACGAAAGCAAAACAGAACTCAGGATTTATAGTGGTTCGGCGTACCTACGTCTTTGTGGAATGATGATACCTCTTATTTCTAAGATCAGAAGAACAATTACAAGAACCCTTAGCCCCTTACGTTTCTCTCTAGTCACACAACCCTCGCAAGAATGAAACACTCTCAATATTGTGTAAACCTGACTAAAGAAAGACTCTCTCGAACTGTGTCTACCTCTACATAAAACCAACCTATTTATACTTGACAAAACTTGCAGACCAAGAATAAATTCTTGTCGACCAAGTTCTATTAATTTCCTAAGTCTAGACTCTACCTGTTTCCTAACTTAAGAAATACTTGAATGCCAAGATTTGGTTGTCTTGCAGGTCACGTTCTTGTATTGGAGATTATTTAACAAACATTTCATACAGTACACCCATTTTTTGTTTTTCGTTGTCATATTAACTCCATATACAAAAGGGTTTCTATTTTGGTTGTTAATTTTACTTATACATGACGATCTGAGTATTAATTTGAAGAAAAAAAAAATCAAACTATATTCCAAAATTCTGAAATGAACTACTTCGATCTATATGAGCCTTAGATCACTATGTTTGATCATACATGAAACAAACGGCGAAGGATCTTCTTTTCGCGTGTCTTCTCTTCGATAGTAACTAAACTTGGTGTCCATCCTTTGCCCATCGACACTTGCTTACCCAAAAAAGCCGGCCTTTCGCAAAAAAATTCCAACTGAGTTCTTTGTACCAACTTATTATCATTTGAATCATTTCCATCACTCTTTCTCTTCTCCAACTCTTCCTTAAGTAAGCTATCTCTCCGCTGCAAGATAGTTTCACGTCCAGTTCCACACTGACACATTCTTGTAAACAAACCAATAATCTTCGCAGCGTAAAACAAGTTTGGCAATCTCTGATCTAGTTTAACCTTCAAAAGTATCCTACGAGCGTCATCCATTGAGAACGCTCTCCCTTGCTGCATAGGTAACATTAGGTAAAATTTCTTCATCTCTAGCTTTTTATCAGCAGGCAATGGAATTGGTCTTTTTTTGGATTCGATTGATTCAATTTCTACGACAACTTGTTGTGGATGATCTAACATGAGCTCGGCAACGGTTAGAGGCTGGTTGAATTCATGAACTGTTCCGTCAAGCAATACTACTTTCGCTGGCGCATCTGATGACTTGCTTGATATGAAATTCCCCATGACGAACCAAGATTTTTTGAAGAAGTGTTTTGTGATCTTCTAAAAATGATTTTGATTCTGTAAGAACAATATATATAGAGAGAGAAATATAATAAACGTGATGAATTTGGGACTTGGTCAAGAATGAAAAGGACTTAGTTTGGTGTGTTTTACTTTCTATAGAAATTTCTATGTGAGTACGGCCCGAAGATGTAGTCCAAGGCGTTGACATGAGAAAGGGGGCAAATGGGCATATAGTAAGTGGAAGACATGTTTGACTTGGAAGTCATGAATGTGTCTTCGGGGGTTTGATTAAGCGCGTTGTTCAAACGTACAGTTTCTCGCTAGCACATCTATTTGCATTCACGTATGTAGGTCCGAAATCAGGGACGGGGCTAACCCGGGCTATAGCACGTCCCAATATTTGTCCCACAAATTTTTTATTATGGAAAAATTTTAAGAATTTATTTTTAGCCCTCTTATTGTTGTGCATATTCAATTTTTAGCCCACTTAAGAAATAATTAAAAGCTAAATCTTATCAATAATGAAAAAGAATTCAACATCTCAACACAATTATCTCCTATTTTGCTTCCATAACTATAAATTTCTTTTTGTAATCACATTTTACGATTAATTTTGTTCGTCTTATTTTTAGTTGTGCATTTATTCAGTGTTTTATAGGTGGATTAGAATTAGCCATTACCTACACCTTTCGTTTTAGAAAATTTGGCGCGCCCTTCGGTCGCCTTGAAAATCATTGACATTTTAGCCCTACCCACCAAAAAATCTTGGGTCCGTCCCTGTCCGAAATCCTACTAGGCTTCTATTAATGCATGTCTTTTTGTTTATCGTTGTAAGTACATATTTCCACCACTCGCCACATGTCCTCGGGTAAGCACGTGGAGAGCATGTGACGCGGGGAATCAAAAGACGATGCCACATGGATATAGCCAAGAAGCGTGTACCGGCAGAAAAGGACCCTCATCTCGCAGATCCAACGGCCACAAATGAAGGAGCACCGAAGTAAAGCACCCCTGCGTTGGACCCAATACACCCTCGGAACTTCTTTATCCCATCTCGAGAGAAATCTTAGATCAACGGTCAGGGCTCAACTGACTGACACAGATAAGACAAGGGCAGGAGACCGTGGTCTGATGCGTGCAGAGGACCCAACCACCCGCATTAAACACCTGGGGCAGCACACGTGTCAACCAACCAACGGAACAGACGATCATGCCTCTGCGGTAATAACGAAGAAACGAAGGGGGCCTCGTAGGAACCGAAGACGTCTGCGTATCGGCACAAAGCACAAGATGATAAGGTTACAACGGCTCCATCAGTGGACCCCACGGCGGAACCCCTATAAATACCCCTCCTCACTGAGAGAGGGGGGAAGTTGATTCGAGAAGGAAAAGGAGAGAGAATTAGGAAGAGTAAGTAATCCCCTAATCCCGCAGCCTAAGTTAACACCCAAAGTCATTTGACTATACTTGTAACCACTTTACATATAATGAAACCCCTCTTTTACCCCGTGGATGTAGGCCTCAGTGCTGAACCACGTCATTACTCGTCTCATTTACATTATGCACTTTACATTCCACATTTACGTTATGCACTTTATATTCCGCATTTATATTACGCACTTACATTCCGCACATTATATCTAACCTAAAGATTTCACTATGTGCGAACATTGTTTGTGGACACGTACATACCATCGTAATTTACGTGTTCACAATCTGGCGCTAGAAACAGGGACTTTTTCCCGGTAAAAGATTTATCTTATCCTGTGATTTGAACGCTCTGGATGTTCCGAGCATCGCTCTTTGAAAATAACGGTGCTTAGAGCATTTTATTTGGGTTTATCCACGTATATTTCAGTAGATCTACATCTTCGAAGTGGTTTTCAAGTTCTTATCTTTAGAAAATCAAGCGTGTGGACATATCCACGTATATTTCAGCAGATCTACATCTTCGAAATGGTTTTCAAGTTCTTATCTTTAGAAAATCAAGTGTGTGGACATATCCACGTATATTTCAGTAGATCTACATCTTCGAAATGGTTTTCAAGTTCTTATCTTTACAAAATCAAGCGTGTGGACATATCCACGTATATTTCAGTAGATCTACAACTTCGAAATGGTTTTCAAGTTCTTATCTTTAGAAAATCAAGCGTGTGGACATATCCACGTATATTTTAGTAGATCTACATCTTCGAAATGGTTTTCAAGTTCTCATCTTTAGAAAATCAAACGTGTGGACATATCCACGTATATTTCAGTAGATCTACATCTTCGAAATGGTTTTCAAGTTCTTATCTTTAGAAAATCAAGCGTGTGGACATATCCACGTATATTTCAGTAGATTTACATCTTCGAAATGGTTTTCAAGTTCTTATCTTTAGAAAATCAAGCGTGTGGACATATCCACGTATATTTCAGTAGATCTTCGAAATGGTTTTCAAGTTCTTATCTTTAGAAAATCATGCGTGTGGACATATCCACGTATATTTCAGTAGATCTACATCTTAGATGGTTTTCAAGTTCTTATCTTTAGAAAATCAAGCGTGTGGACATATCCACGTATTTTACAGTAGGTCTACATCTTCGAAAGTATTTTAAACAAATAAATTCCTCCGCGGATATACTTTCCGTCATGTCTGCGTTACTTTTATGAGCCATACCTGCTCATGGTCTTATTTTGCGACACAAACCGAAGGAATCAAGAGATCCGATACCCGTGAAAAGGGGAACAATAGCCGGATAATCTCTTAAAACCTCTGGAATCTGATTTCCGGGACTCTACTAACGGGTTCCCTATGAACCACTCTTTTCTTTTGTACATGGTAACTTTTTCAGAAAAATATCAAAAATGGAAAAGAACAAAGATGCAGGAAAAACGAAAGCCTCATCAAAAGAAACACCGCGGACAACACCGGTAATGACTAGGAGCAAGCAAATGTGCGAAAAGCTCAAAGACGCAGACAAAACGCATAATGGAGCGGAAAGATCGAGGCCTTTGGATGCAACCGCTATTGCAGCGGAGGCCCTAAAGGTCACGGCTGCAAAAGCCGCATCATCAAAGACCGGGGCATCCAAAGGAGCGGCCTCCAAAGTGACCGCTGCCACCCAACCACGCGAACCGCGTGAAGGGGTGGCAGAGTCAGGAGTACAGAAGCCACTCTACGGGATGCCTCGCACCAATGAACGGAATGTACCCCTCCAAGTAAACCAGTCGCTCCTAATAGCAAACATACATGCCCAGCAGCAAGAGGAGCAGCTACACCCGCAGACAGATCCACCTGAGCCCCTGATTCAAATCATCGACGAAGATCAAACGATAGCCGCGGAAGAGCAATTGCCGGAAAGGACTCCTAATCAGGAGTCAAACTAATATGCCCAGATGAGGGTAGAATTAGAAGAGTTGAGGAGAGATCAAAAGACATATGCGGAGGCGGTAGCTCTGTTGGCACAGGAAAATCAGCAACTCAGAGCTACTCGTAGTAGGAACATGGGAGTCCAGCGCGACGAAGCCAGCTCAATGGCACCAAGGCCAAACCAGGATCGCAGGATGGTGCTGGCCAACAACCCAGACCCTTTGAAACGAGGAGATACGATAAGAATACAAAGATCCGACCCGGATTACAACTCCCAAGACTCGGACTACTTTGACAGCGATCCACCGCACACCGAGCAACCATCTGCCCAGGAAGAGCACCAGCGTGCAATGGGAGATCTCCGCGCCGAGATGATGGCGGAGATCAAACTACTGAAAACTAGGAAAGGGGGGGGAGATTGGAGCAAATAATGAAGGAAGCAAGCACTACCCCCCTAACACAACACCTAGCCAAGGCTCTCATTCCGCAAAAATGCCCAGTTCCGGCATTCGAATTCTACGACGGATCTAGCGACCCCGCCGCCCATCTTCGATATTATAATCGAATGATGTCACGATGGAATTATGACGAAGCCATACTGTGCAGATACTTCCCTTCAAGTTTGAAGGGATCCGCGCTCTCATGGTTCGACAACTTGCCACCAAATTCCATTAACTCGTACGATCAACTTACTGAGAAGTTCTTAACAACTTACATGTACAACAAGGTGGTGAACACCGGAATGGATAAGCTTTTCTCACTAGCAGTCCAGTACAAGGAAACAATCAGGGAATACACAGACAGGTGGCACAAGATCTGCCAAGCCATCGGAAATGTAGACCCCGTGGTCAGCGTCAACTGCTACAAGTGGGGGCTCGACAGGATGAGCCCACTGTTTGTCGAGATCCACGGAATCGTCCCTGCAACCGAAGGAGATCTTCGAGTGATCATAGAAAATCATTCCAGACTAGAAGAAATACAACGGGAGAACCCCAGAGCTCAGACCCAGCGTCCACCACGAACCAACTCTGCGGAACAATCCAGCAGACTTATGGGGGGCGACTTAGGTAAAAGAACCAACGAAGATAGAAGAGAACGCATAGATGATCGACGAGGGGATATTAGAAAATTCGAAGATCAAGTCTATACGAAGATGAATGCCAGTTATTCTCGCATCCTGAGAGAAATCAAGGTCCGCAAGAAGTTGGAGTGGCCGTGGTCTAAGGGGAAACAACCCCCTGGATCAGAGCATGATAAAGAATACTGTGAATATCATTGTTTCAACGGTCACTGGACAGAGAAGTGCAAGAATCAGAAGATGATGATTCAGAAGCTGGTAGATGCAGGAGACCTCCAACAATTTGTGCATAAGACGAGCGAGGAAGATAAAGCTAAACGAAGCAAGCAAGTCCAACTGCCTGAAGGAAATCTCACCCTTAACACTATCTCATGTTATGAGTCCGTGGGACCTTCCCTAACGGCTCAGATAGGTAAGAGGTTGAGGAAGAAATTTGAAGACTACTGTGAGCTTTATAAAATTGACAGGGAAGAAGTGGACGAGCACGAACATTGGATGGACGCGCCCCTGACTTTCGACACGGGGGATATAGGGGAAGACATGGAAGATCATAACGATCCCCTTGTTCTCACACTACCAATTACAAGATGCAATATCAAGAAAATCCTCATCGATGTGGGAATATCCGTCAATGTTCTATTCTATGATACATTCAAACGGATGAAACTCAATGATGAACAGCTGCTATCTTCGTACTACACCATCTACGGATTCAATGGAGCGGCCACGAAGCCCTTAGGGGACATTATCTTATAAGTTGATGCAAGACCAATGAAGGTCGACACCCGGTTCAGCGTGGTGGACTCACCCTCACCATACAATGTTATAATTGGCCGAAGGTGGGTGCATAAACTGAAAGGGGTGGCCGCTACCTACCACCAGTACCTTAGGTTTCCAACCCCCCAGGGGGTAATGGAGATAAAAGGCGATCAAGTCTTGGCACGAGAGTGTCAAACTCTGCAAAACAAGCTCAACAACGAACAAGATAGACAAAGAAAGAACCGAAGATCCCGAAACAAGGATAACGCAAAGGAAAAAACCATCAATGCTTACCTAGAAGAAATCTCCGGAAAAATCCTTCCAAAGGGACATACGACTGGGAACACGGAGGCAAGTACCCCAGCCACAAAGGAAAGCGAGGAGTTTGCCAAATAGCAATCAAAGAAAAATCCTCTCCTAGGGGAATCAAAGCCCACGTTTACACCTGTAGAAGCTGTGAAAGAAATAAAAATAGGAACTAAAGAAGAACCGAGGATGATCAAGATCGGAACACTGATGGATAAGGAGCGTGAGGCATCCTTAATAAGGCTGCTCACGGAGCATGCAGATATCTTCGCATGGAAACTAGGATACATGCATGGGATCGACACTAAGACTATCCAGCATGAGCTCCGCATAAAGCAGGGCACACCACCCTTCAGGCAGAAGGTACGAAAAGTCGCCTCAGAATATCACAAAGTCGTCGAAATGGAGCTTTGTAAGCTACTAGAAGCCGGATTCATCAAAGAAGTCAAGTATCCAACATGGATATCCAATATGGTCACCGTACCTAAAAAGAACGGCGGGGTGAGAATATGCATCGACTTCACCAACCTCAACAAAGCGTGCCCCAAGGACAGCTACCCTTTACCAAGCATCGATCAACTGGTCGAAGCGGTCGAAGGATACGAAGATATGTCATTTATGGATGGATACTTCGGGTACAACCAAGTGTTCTTATCAGAAGAAGACCAACATCATACATCATTCTACACCCCGCATGGCCTCTACTGCTATGTAAGGATGCCCTTCGGACTCCGAAACGCAGGAGCAACGTACCAAAGAATGGTCGATGCAATTTTTAAGCCATGGATTGGAAATACTTTGGAGGTCTATGTGGACGATATGCTGTTCAAAAGTAAGCTGCGAAAAGATCATCATCAAGATCTGAAAGATATTTTTCAGGAAATAAGAGAACATAACATGAATGTAAACCTGGAAAAATGCACCTTCGGTGTCACTTCGGGGAAATTCCTCGGATATCTGGTAACAAAACGAGGCATCGAAGTAGACCCTGCCAAAATTCAGGCTATTACAGAAATGCCCTCTCAAAAGAACCTGAAAGAAGTCCAAAGGCTCCCTAGAAGCTCTAGGGAGATTCATATCCAGGTCCTCAGATAGATGCAAGCCCTTTTTTAACATCCTTAAAAAAGGGACCAAATTTGAATGGATAGTAGAGTGCGAGGAAGCATTCAAAGAAATCAAAGACTACCTTGCTGGAATACCCATCTTACAAAAACCCGACCCCGATGAGGTTCTGGCCCTATACATAGCAGCAACAAAGAATGCAGTCATCGCGGTGTTGGTCAAAACCAACAAGAAAATAGAGCATCCCATCTACTACGTCAGCAAAACTCTCAATACAGCGGAAAAGAACTACTCAAAGATCGAGCAACTCATCTTGGAGCTAGTATGGGCCACCCAGAAGCTAAGGACCTACTTCCTAACGCACTACATCCGTGTCCCCTGCAAAACCCCGCTAGAGGATGTCCTCAAAAGCGCGGGAAAAGCAGGGAGAATCGCAAAATGGAATACTCATCTCGACCAGTACAACATCATACACGAGCTCCAGCATTCCCAGAAGTCCCAAGTCTTAGCAGATTTCTTGGCTGACCTACCACTGGACAACGATGAAGAAATCCTTATTGAGGGGCTTAACACAGCAGGGTTACCCAAGGGCAGCGAAAGCAAATATCCCGTCGATATCCTCGAGTCGGCAAACCCAAGACAATGGGAAATCTTTGTCGATGGCTCGAGGAACAAAGAAGGAGCGGGCATTGGCATCGTAATTACTACCCCCACTGGAGACTGAATCATCCACGCATTCAGACTAGAGTTCAAAGAACACACCAATAAAATCATCGAATACGAAGCCATTGTATATGCTCTGCGTCTGATAATAGAAATGGGTATAACAAATGTACGCTTGACCAATGACTCACAACTGGTCATCAAGCAAATAGAGCTGGAATATAATATGTATGACGAAACCTTGAAGGCATACATGACTTTAGTCCAGACACTGGCACATTAAATACCAAACATTATATTCCAGAACTTAAGCAGGAAGGAGCTCAGGCACGCGGATGCTTTGGAATACATCTCATCTATGTTGAAAAACAAAGATATAGAAGCAATTAAAATCGCTAGGGTTTACGAGCCGTCAATCCCTCCCCGAGAGCTCTGCGCTACGAACATGAAGCATAGCGCGGAGGGGGAAATGACAGACGATGATGTGGGAGAATACATCGCGGACGATTTCCAAGAGGATGACATCATGACAAGAGCGGATGAAGACGAAGACTGGAGGTTGGGTATCCACCAACTTCTCAAGGAAGGAACATTACCCAGAGACCTAAAGCAGGCCAGTAAGATACAATCAAAAGCAGGGAGGTACGACTTGAGGGGAGAGATTTTATACAAAAAATCTTTCCTCGGACCTTTGTTACGATGCATGTCCAGATCCGAAGGCCACCTAGTGCTAAAAGATATCCATCGAGGAGACGCGGAAAATCACAGCAGGATGAGATCCCTGGCCGACAAGTCAAAAACACAAGGGTATTATTGGCCAACAATGATACGAGACGCTGCAAGGATGTCTAAAAGATGCGAAGAATGTCAGTGGTTCGCTAGACGAATCCACGCACCAGCAACAATGCTAAACTCAGTAGATAGTCCTTGGCCATTTTCAAAATGGGGCATAGACATCGTAGGACCCCTGATCGAAGGATCAGGAAAAAGAAGATTTTTGACAATGGCCACGGACTATTTCAGTAAATGGGTAGAAGCTAAAGCCTTGGCTAGAATCCGCGACTCAGATGTCTTCACATTCATCTTTCAGAACATAATCTGCCGGTTTGGAATCCCGGCAGAAATTGTCTCTGACAATGGTAAGCAATTACAAGGTAAAAACATCGATTTACTATTTGATACTTTCAAAATCCGAAAAAAAACAAGTCAACACCAATATACCCTCAAAGCAATGGCCAAGAAGAGGCTACAAACAAGACCCTCGCTCTCATTTTAAAAAAACAATTAGATGAGCACAAAGGACGATGGTGTGAAAAACTTCACAATGTCTTATGGGCATATCGAACAACCCGAAGGTCAGCTACAGGGGAATCCCCTTTTTGCTGACCTACGGAGCCGAAGATGTCATCCCCACAGAAATCATCATGCCAACCACAAAGACAGAAGCATGGTAAAAGAACCTCACAACGGACATGATGCTGGAAAGGCTCGATGATCTCGAAGAAAGAAGAGAAGCAGCGCTACAAAAGATGGAGAATTACCAAAGAAAATTAGAAAGGGAATATAATAAAAAGGTTAAACTTAGGAACTTCATAGAAGGACAGTATATGCTAAGAACCATACCCCAATACCAAAGAGAAAAGAAGTGGGGCAAGTTGGCACCAACATGGGGAGGGCCTTTTGTCATAAAAGATATAGCAGGAAACGGATCCTATTACCTGCGCAACCTAAAAGAGGAAGTCCTCTGCAATCCTTGGCACACCAAGTATCTCAAGCCATACCATCCTTAGATCACATCGCAGCGTTGCAACTGCGTAAATAATACCAGAAGAAGAAGACGATGCTTTTTCGATATATTTCTATCTCTGGACGAGGAACAACAGGCCTCAATAAATTAATGAAAAACTTTTTTGAATCTGTGAAAAGCAATCAGCTCGGGGTAATACAAGGGGAAGACATCCGGCAGAAGGAAATCTCCAACTATTTTAAGTCAGCGGGTCGACGGAATGAGGGACATGTACATAGAGACACCCCATATCCTAGAACACTGCATCGACCCCCACCATTTGGGAATCCTCTGATCAAGGATTAGCCAGCGGGGGACAGGTCTCAAGATGTTCACGAAGGTACATACCTTCGGCATCGCACTCAAACACTAGGTTAGCGGGTCGACGGAATGAGGGACATGTACTTAGTGACACCCCATATCCTAGAACGCTGCACCAACCACCACCGTCTGGGAATCCTCTGGCCAAGGATTAGCCAGCGGGGTCACAGGTCTCAAGATGCTCACGAAGGTACATACCTTCGGCACCACACTCAAAAACAAAGTCAGCGGGTCGACGGAATGGGGACATGTACATAGTGACAACCCATATCCTAGAACGCTGCACCAACCCCCACCATCTAGGAATTCTCTTGTTAAGTGTTAGCCAGCAGGGTGACAGGTCTCAAGATATTCACAAAGCTAGCCAACAAACGATGATCCATTCCATAAAAGTTGATTACAAATTCAACAAAATAAGCAAAAAGGAAACAAAATAAGCAAAAGAAGTTCGACAGACGCAGCAAAAACTCTATAATCAACAAGGATCAACTTTATATAACTGACAGAAGAATCTACTTAGACGATTCAGTGCCACCAGTAGGACTTTCCCTATGCAGCGAAGGTACGCTCCCACCTGAAGAAGACCCCAAAGAGCCAGACAGGGCCGAAGGTTTAGGACGACGAGGATAGTGCTTTTCAATACCGTGCTCAGTCAGGAGGTCATGCTCTATCTTAGCCAGCACCTTGTTCGTCTCTTTGACTAGATGACAACGAGCCTTGTACGTAATAGCAGTATTATGCATATCGACTTGGGACAATAGGGTAGATAGACGGTTCACTTCCAAAGAGGCCAAGTCAGCTTCCTGTTTGTTGGACGTAGCCAAACCTTTGAAATACGAGGTTTGTCCCTCCTGTTTCACCAGGGCAGTCTGAGATTGCTCTAGATCAGATTGAGCCTTGTCAAGTTTTTCATTTGCAGTGAGAAGCTGTCCTTGGAGATCTGAAAAAGAAAACGAAGAGTTAGGACAATGAAGCACTAAAATCACACCCGACTAAGCAAATATATACATTCAACTCTAGCCGAAGCTATTTCATATTCGTTAGCAACCGCATCTCGAGCCTCGTCAAGAAATTCATACTCGTCGGATATTTTCTTATAATCTTGTTGAATAGTGGAAAGAGAAAATTTACTAGCGTCTAACTATACCTGCTTCATTGAATCCAAATGATGAAGATGATTGACTTCGTTATTCAGCTCCTCCATTCCTTTATTAAGTCTGTACATATTAACTTCGAGATTTCTCTCGGACTCGTCTTGAAGATCTACGTCAGCCCGGGACGCGTCTAAGGCCTTTCCAAGGGCAGAGGCTTCGGCCCGAGCATCGTCTCTTTCTTTAGCAAGACGTTGTATGTATCCCCGTACGTCGGAATCCTGGGAGGAACGAGCCTGCCGTAGCTCTTCCTCCAAAAGATTCATCTTAGCCAACAAAGACGAAGCAATCTCGCGGGCTTCGCGAAGATTATCGCGCGTCCACATCAAAGTACCATCAAAGAGATGACGATCCGCGTTATACTTATTTTGCATATCAACTATCTGGGTATGCCTTAGACGCCATACCTCGGCCTTGGAATCCCACCGCTCGGCCTCACTCTTAAGTTGTTCCACTAGCTCGGCAATACGGGTTTTCTTCCGGTTTCTCTCATTTCGAAGCCATATCAACTCAGGGACTCCGCCCACTGAAGATAGGGTAGGGATACTCAAACGAAACAGGAATTACTAAGAAGAAAACAACGATACAAACAAGAATAAGGGACAAACCTGTGAAAGATAAAACATCTTTTCGAACAGTCTTCAACTCACTACGCACCGTAGCAAGCTCCAAACGAAGCCTCTCTTCTTTGTTTCCCAGATGCTCTTTCCCCTTAAGACGGTTCTTCGGCTCACTTATCTCCTTATCTCTGGCAGAGATGACACCCTCGGCCACAGCCAACTCATCCTCTTTGTGATGAAGCTTACCCTCTAACTTAAGGGACTTGGCCTTGAAAAACTGGTACAAGTTATGATTGCAGTATTCGTTCCTCATCACCTAAAAAGAGCACCATGTCAGAATACCGCGGAGTACCCCATGGAAAAAAAAAAAAAACTATGTACCTCCAACATCCGATGGTGAGGGTAACCATACTGATATCCATCAGTTATGGCCATCATGTCAACAACGGTGGCTAGAGGGTTAACCACTAAGTTAGCCTCCAGTGACCTCAAATTCCTGTCCCATACCTCCGCAACTCGATCTTCAGCAGATAACTGCATCATCTTATGGGTATAAGCGTCAGAATATTTCTCCCCAGCAACAACGAGAGCAAGGTTTGGGACGAACATCAAATTTTTCTTCTTCAGCCAAGCAAGGACAGCGTCATCACCCTCCAACATCAAGGACTGTGGGAAATCATCCGAAGGGGACCGAGTAGAAGATTCCCCAACAGCGGGAACCTTCTCCGAAGCATCAACATGCGAGGAAGTCTTCTCCAAAGCTTTTCCCTTACCAGAATAACCCAGTACGTCCCAATCATCGCTTGGGGAAAGCAGGGAAAACTCATCAGCAAAACCCATGGAAGCATTCACATCAAAGGACTGCCCCGCAGAGTGGACTCGTCCAAAGGAGAATTCCTGGAAAAACGGGTCCCCACAACCAACGCCAGAAGCAGTATTATCCTCGGCATCATGACCACCTGGGGGACCCTTCATACCATCACCATCACGTTGGTATCCTCAACATCATGACCACCAGGGGTACCCCTCGTACCATCACCATCACCATCAGCGGTAGTATCCTCAGCCTCATCACCACCGGGGGTATCCTTTGTACCATCAACATCAACGACATCTTCACGAAGAGGGGGATAAGTTTCAATACGTTCTTCCACATCGGACATATCCTCACCTTCATCAAAGTCCTCATTAGCAGGACTAGTAACCTCCTCTTGGACCTCTGCCTCATCAACAACAATGGTAGAAGAGCGTTTGGGACCGATCCTCCTTTTCTTCATCACCTACAGAGTAATAAGGGAATCAAGTCAACGTTCTTTCCTTGACTCAAGTATTTCCTTTGAGCAAAGAAAAAGGGGCAACTAAAGGAGTAATGGATCCGCACCTTCACAGCCGCAGTACTCTTCGAGGAAGGGGCAGTACCCGAAATCTCGTCATCAGCATCAACAACATCGAAGTCATATGGAAAATTCATACCTTCGAAATTCAATTTCCAAGGGCAGTAATTTCCATAACGAAGAGGGGGAACCTCACGAGGAACGCTACCAGCAGTAGGACGCCATCCGTCGGGACCAGGAATCCAACCCCAACCCCACGGACCAACAACCTCGATAACAGTAGCATGCCACTCATAGTCATGGTCGCGCTTGATCCTCCCATGAGAAGAAAAAAGATTCTTATTAGCAGACCCTTCAGTACCAGGAATATACTTCAGCTTGGCATCGCTAACCTCACTCAAAAGACGAACCTCTCCACGGGAAGCAGCAATATTACAAAGACTCACACTCCACGGCTTACGGTTCCTACTGTTGACATAATCCCAGAAATAACTATTGAAATTCTGAGGGGTATACCATTCTCTCTCAGCAGGATCGGGGGTATAACAGGTCATCATCGTTTCTCCCTTGCTGTGAAGATAACACTCCTTCAGGGCACGGAGATAATTCTCAGTCAACTGTGATACATAACGGCTATGGGTATTTGTCGAGGAACCCTCACGACCGGCCAACGCATCGTAAAAAAAAGAATCACTTGACTTGTACAAAGGGAGCATAAGACCTGATTCAAAGGCCCCCACGGTGTTCAACAGATGAAACTCATCGAACTGGTACCACGAGATGAGATCGTAAGTAATGTCATCATCAGGGGCATAAAAGCGAACATCAAAAGCTTGAAGTTCATGCTTCTCCTTGAACACTTCCAGATCAATGTGTTTGAAGGTAACTTTTTTCTTACCAACCGGGATGCTTCGAATAATCAACGCAGCGTCTTCCTCATCAAGAGAATCCTGCGCGGAGTCTTTTGAAGGGCTCGTATCCAGGGATTTCCTTTTCAAAGGCACATTCTTAGATGGCTCGACCTTCGAAGCACTGCCCCTGACAGATTTTCCTCTGGAAGGGACCGCCGGATGAGGGGGAAGAAAAGTCTATTGAAACACCGGAGGAACCAAAGAGCGAAGGGGATAAGCAGCCAAAGCTTAGTTACGAGGAGCACCCTGCGGGTTTCTAGGCTCATCGCGCGGACGGGAAGAAGCGCGGGTAGCAGCGTATCTAGAACCGGGGGGATCCCACGGAGGATCTCCCCTCCTAGAAGAATGTATATGACCAGAAGAGGACGAAACCCTCTGAGAACGAAGATCCACATGCGAAGCCCTAGAGCCTCTATGTGGAGATACGTCCGGGTCTCTACGTGGAGGAGATCTAGGAGGACTAGATGGCGGAGTCTGGTAAGGAACCCGCGGACGATCGGCCATATCTACGGATATACAAACAAGTTGTGAATCTCGCAGAATCTCAAGTGAATATCAAAAATCTGAACTTTCTAAAAAATTCTCAAAAGAAAAAATAGAACAAAAGCCCTAGCTGATTTATGACACAGGGAAAAAGCATTGCTACTATGAACTTGTAACCCTTGTGATAAATATACTTTGTATATGCGTTCTTCATCACAAGGGTAATAAAACAGCAACAAAAGATGAACGGTTAGTAAGAAACAAGACCAAAAGTTAAACCCTTACCTGTACCAAGAGTTTCAGAAGAACGAGCAACAGCGAGCGAACACACGGAATCAATGACAAGTCGTATTCAAGACAAAATAGCAGCAGGAAACAGTAGCAGCAGCAATTAATGGCGTCCAAACAAAATGGAAGTATAAAAAGCAGAGAAGAAAAGAATGAAGGACCAACAGAGAATGAAATTTATTTCACATTCTCTCCCCCCTTATAAACATCCAAGAAAATCGAAACCGTCCCTTCTCCCAAGGGGAAGTTATTGCAAGAAGTTACTGCGTAATGGGAAATGCACCCTAAAATCAAGGGGAAGTTATTGGGAGAGTGGGGAATATGTGACGGTTTTCCTCTTACTTCAAATGACGCCCCAAGTCAGAAGAAAAGGGGCAAATTGTAAGTACATATTTCCACCACTCGCCACGTGTCCTCCGGTAAGCACGTGGAGAGCATGTGACGCGGGGCATTAAAAGACGATGCCACATGGATATAGCCAAGAAGCGTGTACCGGCAGAAAAGGACCCTCATCTCGCAGATCCAACGGCCACAAATGAAGGAGCACTGAAGTAAAGCACCCCTGCGTTGGACCCAATACACCCTCGGAACTGCTTTATCCCATCTCGAGAGAAATCTTAGATCAACGGTCAGGGCTCAACTGACTGACATGGATAAGACAAGGGCAGGAGACCGTGGTATGATGCGTGCAGAGGACCCAACCACCCGCATTAAACACCTGGGGCAGCACACGTGTCAACCAACCAACGGAACAGACGATCATGCCTCTGCGGTAATAGCGAAGAAACGAAGGGGGCCTCGTAGGAACCAAAGACGTCTGCGTATCGGCACAAAGCACAAGATGATAAGGTTACAATGGCTCCATCATTGGACCCCACGGCAGAACCCCTATAAATACCCCTCCTCACTGAGAGAGGGGGAAAGTTGATTCGAGAAGGAAAAGGAGAGAGAATTAGGAAGAGTAAGTAATCCCCTAATCCCGCAGCCTAAGTTAACACCCAAAGTCATTTGACTATACTTGTAACCACTTTACATATAATGAAACCCCTCTTTTACCCCGTGGATGTAGGCCTCAGTGCTGAACCACGTAATTACTCGTCTCATTTACATTATGCACTTTACATTCCGCACTTACGTTATGCACTTTATATTCCGCATTTATATTACGCACTTACATTCCGCACATTATATCTAACCTAAGGATTTCACTATGTGCGAACATTGTTTATGGACACGTACATACCATCGTAATTTACGTGTTCACAATCGTGATTCATGACCGACCACTTATTGCATGCCTGTAGTTTATGAACTATTTTATCAAAAAAGATAAGAAGTAATGCATGTGTGACGACCAACTTATTGCATGCCTTTTTCTTTTTTTCTTCTTCTTCCATTTTAGGTACACACACATTCACACAATAATATCAGATAATAATTTCTTATTTCTCTTAAAAGCGGATATTTTTCGAATTTGAACATTTTTATTCGTAAAGAAACCAGGAAAAATGGTGATTTTCGGGGCTTTTTTCATTTTTAGTATTAGCATTGGCAAACCATGTAAATACCAAAATATATTCAATTGTATTAACGGTCAATAGTTACTACCAAAACATAGTTTGGAGAAACCAGTCATTACGGCTGTCAATAAACTTTCGAAGTCCAAGATCCGTTTACGAAAGTTCGACATCTTATAGGAATTAATCCGATTTGTCGGATTTTGGAATTCGGAACCGAATATGTTATTGGATTTTACCCCTTAACCTTATCGGAATCATATTAGGCCAGTTTCGTTTGGCTAAGTTCTGACATCCGATAATCCTAGGGGTGTACTAATAATTTCTAACCCCTAGGATAAAGATGTCGAGAAATAACTTGATGGCTGATACAATTTTTTTTTTCTTCTCTCTACATAGAAAGATTGAGATTTTGAAATCTTAGTTAGTTAGATCGGGAGAGAGGTGTATAGAGATAAGATTTGACCGTGAATCACTGAATTAGATCGATAGATGGTCAGAGAAGTGATTGAAGTTTCGAAATTAGGTTTTGATTTTATTCCCAAATCGATTGCATGTTTGGGATGTAATTGTCTGCCTCTTTCCAGTTGCAAAGATTAATTCGTTTCAGAAAATGGTGAAGTGAAGAATTTACTTGCAGACGAGGAAAGTTCAATTTGTTCACAGTTGTTATTGAATTGATTGATAAACAAGTAAGTAAATGAAACACAATCCTTGTTTAGGCTGGTTCCTATGGGGGTAGCTAACCCACTCATACGCCATGCCAAATGGCCTGGCAAACTGGCCACACCACTATGGGAACATTGTTAAGCGATCGAGTCTCTATCGAACGGTGGAGACTCGACCGTTGGCGAAGTAATCTCGACCTTTTGGTGTAGAGTTGATCGCTTAGTAGATAATGATATAACGGCTATTTCTTCCCACGTCTCCCTAAAATTCACCCCATTAAATTCAATTTAATCACTCCTAATTTTTATCATTAACACTATCATCCTACTGTTTTGTACCTTAATCCTCGGTTTAATTTTTAGTTTCAAATCAATGGATTCTTCTGAGAAGAGGTACATATTCATATGGATCGATTTGAAGAACAACACCGAATGTTCGTTCAGGCTTCATGAAAAATCGATGATGAGACAAATTAAAATAGAGAACTAACCAACAATTTGTTGTAGCGATATTCACCGGGGCAGATACCTAGAAATCAAGAGCCAAAAGAAGTATTCACAAGAAGATATACGTACCGGGTCGGGATGATTTCCACGAGAAGCTGATGTACGGTTATTTTCTTCTGGCTATGTGTTCTCTGATGAAAATTTCCAAGGTCGATTTTGCATGCCCCGGCATTTGGTGCTAAAGATTTTTGGTGAGATTTGTTAGGTAGAACCTCAATTTAATTATTAGTATGATGCACTGAATATTAGAGGTCATAGACCTTAATAAAAGGTTACTTCGTCCTTAAGGGTTTTAGGATATGGCAAACCTCCGAATTCTAACGATGAGTACCTTCGTTTGGGAAAAACAACCGCATACAAGTATTTTGCATTGTTTTGCATAGCAATGATTAATCATTTTGTTCCAACCTATTTACGAAAATCAACTGACGCAGATATTAGAGAATTATTAAAGAAAAATCAGGAAAGAGGATTTTCAGGAATGCTGGGTAGTCTTGACTACATGCATTGGGTATGGACCGGATGCGCTACCTATTGGGTCGGTTTGTATAAGGGTCACTACGCAAAACCAATGGTTATCCTTAAGGCTGGCACTTCTTATTATTTTTGGATATGGCACGCTTTTTTTGGTCTTTCGGGATCTGAGAATGATATAAATGTTTTACACAAGTCACCTTTGTTTGAAGATTTAAAGTATGGAATCGTTACAGGTAAATTTCACTATCAACGGAAATTACACTCATGGTTATTATCTTGCAGATGGAATTTATCCAAAATGGTCAACTTTAGTTCAATGTTACTGTCAGCCACCTGCCGGTGAAATGAGTCGTTCATACTCATATTTCAATAGTAAACAAATGGACCAGAGGAAGGATGTGGAACGAGCTTTTGGATTTCTGAAGCGGAAGTTTGCCATCATTTGTGGGACGTATCGTGGTATAAGTGCATGTGAAACGCATAAGACTATGTTGACTTGCATAATTATGCATAACATGGTAATTCAGGAAACCCATCGTAATAAGGATTGTATTAACCATGAAGATGAAGACTTAAGGCCTGAGATTCAACCAGAAAGAGGATTACCTGCAAGGAACTATACATAAATGACTAGTTACATTGAGAACATGGTTTTGTATGACAGGTTAAGGGAAGATCTCTTAGCGAATATGTGGGCTGAGTTTGGAAGAGGTGGAGGGCGAATTGATTAGTATTGTAAAGTTTAGTTGTTTGTTCGTAGTTTAGTTTTTAAGTTGTTCGAATCGTTTTAAATTTTCAAGTTTATGGATATTGTTTGTTACGTTTAAGTTCCAATTTTTTTACGTTTTTCACTAGAAGTAGCGGTTTACTATGCATCGCGAGACCTAGAACGCATTGCTACCGGCCTAGACTCAATCGCCAACAATCATTATATATACATACCACTTCATCCATTTCAAAATAATACCTTTACTCAAATATTTCTCTACTTTCTGGGTAATTTATGGATGATCCTAGATTTACTGAAGATAAAGATTTATCTCGTTGTAGAAACTATGTAATATACTACACAAAGAGAGGTAAAGAACGACGGATGAATGGTTTACCCATTATGATTTATTGGGGTAAAATTGATGAAACCTTTTGCACAGATACATATAATCCTCATAACCGGGATCAGGCTGCTTTGTTTTATGGATGTTGCCAAGTTTTAACGTAATGTTTAATTTCAATTAATGAATGTTGTCAAGTTTTAATGTAATGAAAAACTACTACAAAGTGTTAATGTAATGAAAACCTACTAAAACTTCGTTCATCTTAACCGAACTACTACATTTTCATTAAAATTAAAGATGATATATCAATTAATAATTAAGTGGCACTACTTCATCGTGGTCTAATTCATCATCCACATATTCAGGTTGACCTCCAAATTATTTTCCAAATTTCTCTTGTTACATTTTTCTTCCAACTCCTCTGCTAAACTGTCCATCTCCTATACCATCAATTATCTGGAGGTCATTGTTGAGGTGTCTACATTTAGAATCTTATTCTTGTCATAGTCTGAAATAAATTTCTCTTGAATTTGATGATGTTTTTTCATATCCCTAGTCATGAATTTCCGGTCTACTGCTATTTGTTTTTCAACGGTCTTCTGATGATCTATTAAAGTTTGCAAAAAAACTTCACTTGCTTCTCCTTCTTGGGCAGCTTTTCTCGTTTCTCTTGCAGCGTTTCTTCCTAATTGTTTTCTCTTATTGGCAACATTGAGATTCAAGTTGGAATTTTTGTTTGTTGTGGTTTCTGGGGAAGAAAATGGATTCTCTGGAGGGGGTTGAGATGATTGAGATGGTTGTGAATATGGTGTTGAAGGAGAAGAAGTGTATGGTGAACTTGCAGGTGCATTCTGCAAATTTACTAACACATGTGGATTATATTTAGGAAACACTTTCAAAATATGATAACAACTTTCATAACCAAAAATTTTCCCATGCTTGTGGTGCCAATCATTTCGACACTTTCGTTCAATATCATCATCGACAAGACCACTCGCTCGAGCACGTACGAGCAGCTTGCATTATAGCAGCAACATTCAAGGAAACTTGGGCGTTAATTATAACGAAACGACCGGACAATCCATTTGCGTCATGATCGTTGATGTTCATAGGTTCTTCACGAAATTTAGTAAATATGTTATCCCACAACTTGGTACATTGTTGTTGGGACCATTGATACTCTCTTGTGTAAACAACACATGGTTTCTGCAAATGTTTACATCTTCGGTTAAGGTAAATTTTGCACCCTTAATTTTCTTACTTTTAGTCAATTGAGACATATTAAAAAAAATAATAATACACAATATGAGTGAATTGCAGAGAAATGAAAGAGTTGGATGATGAAATCTGTTTTAGAGTATAACAAATGTGAGAAGTGTGAAGAGTAGAGAAGGTGTGAGTTAAAATGAAAGTGAATTTGGGTATTTATAGGGGGGATTTATGTCTGTTGGATCAGCTTCTTCCGGGCGATGGAGACTAGACCGATCGGTCGAGTTAACACCGCTGGCGGTCGAGATTACACCGCCTATTTTATTTACACCGAGCGGTCGAGACTGTCCGGTAGAAACTAGACCTGGCCTGGCTAAGTGGCAAATTTTCCACTTTGCCATTCCCATAGTGGGTGCAAAAGTGGCAAACCTGTGGATTTTCCATGCCCATAGGAACCGGCCTTATGCATAAATCACATGAAGTTTTGCTTTAATTTGTAAGTAAAATGAAATAAGAATTTTAGGGTTTCATGATTTTATTTTTTATTTTTTTTAGAATTATTCTTTCCCCTTTCTCCTCTCTCTCTTTCTCCTCCCTTTCTCAAAATAAAAAAAATCCTTTGAGATGTCTTGCTCAGATTTGGTCCTTTTGGACCAAATATGATCAAGAATTCTTTTTTCTTTTAAAGTTTTTTGGTAGTATATAATGAATAAGATGTTTTTACTTCGTTTATGGTGTCTTTTGACATATTTCTTCGCCGTTTTGGGGTGATTTTTCTTCGTCGTTGTGGGGAGAATTATTCAAGTTTTAATGGCTGGTTCATGGGTTGGTTTTCTCTATTCAAAAACATCAACGATTCATCACTACATCACTTTCAATCAACATACGTGTTTGGGTGAATCGACAAATTCATGGTCAAATTACTCCTTTATTTTAGGAGCATCTCTTATCTAAGAAGACTACAATCTGATTAAATGGTCGGAAATCATTTTCGGATCTACCATCATCTCTTCCTTATACATAAAAAGAAATTGGATATCTTTGCGGTTTATTGCCCTTTCTCTTCGCGATCTACTTGTAATTGATGTCCTTATTTGTATTAGGGTCTTGATTATCTTGTATTTTGTTGTTTTTTATTTATTTTTGTAAGCATGTAATCACTGTTTTGATTTGAATGAATTGAAATATGTTGATTTCCAAAAAAATTAAAAAATTAAAAAAATTATTTAGGGTTTATAATAGTGTTAGAGCATAGCTCGGTTGAACCCACCAAGCGTCGGTATGTCAAGTTTGGTTATCACATTTTAGTATCAAAACTCATCTAGAGTCACCTTCGTATAGGTTAGACTAGAAAGTCTATGAATGTTGAGACTTACAAGTATTACTCTGAAGACCTAAAGAATGTGAAGAAGTAATGGCTGTAACGAAGACATCATACCACTTGAGGTTGGTAATATTGACTTGATCTTGTTTCCATTCCTAACGTATCTTTCAAGTTGCTTTATATTAAAAACATAACATGTGAAGTTATATTTATGACACTCTAGTGATTAGACTTGGTCATAGCATTATGATCAAAGTATCAAGGAATTATATTGAATTACAAAGTATATAACGCTTATCTTTTGAACTTCGACATCAACATAATCTATTTAGTTATTTGATTATGTGTATGATATAGGTATGATTTCACCTTAGGAAATTATGTATTATTACATTGGTTTAAAAAAGTAGATGTATGAACTTGTTTCGTAATCGAAAGGAAAATCATAAGTGTGTTGGTCTGGTTCTTCATTGAATAATATTTGGATGACCAATGCAAGATGACAAGGTGGAATCAATCTTAACTTATATTGAGAATCAAGGTATAACCGGTCATAGCCTATATTGTGTGACAAGGTGTAACCAAGCACAACCTACATTGGGAATCAAGGTGTAACCGACCACAACCTACCTTGGGAAGCAAGGTGTAACCGGTCACAACTTACACTGGTAAGCATGGTATAACCAGTCACAACTTATATTGTGAGTCATGGTATAACATGTCCCAACAACAAAACCGAGTTTCCAATATTCACATATCTCTTTATGTTTTGTGTGATTTTTGGAATTAGGGTTTGCTAAGATAGGAAACTTCTAGATGTCGACATTATTTGAACATGTGCATAACTCTTATCATTAATTGTTCAAAGATATTCCTAGATACTCAAGGTGATCCCAAACCAAATTTTGAAAAGCATTTAATTATGATTTTCAAATATATATTTTTTAATTACCAGCAATTAAAGCATATCCTCGGGAAAGGTTTATTAGTTAATGTGCTAAATTAATAATAGAAAATTTCTAAGAGAGATTTCGGAAATATTGTTTGATATTTAATTGGAAATAGGAACCGAAATTAGGTACGTTAATGCATATCTTGATAATATTTTAGTTTTTGGAATTTCCTTGTTGTCCAATGATGTAGTTTTGAAGTGTGGTAAGAAAGGGATTCGATTCTCGGACTTTTTTAAAGATTTGATTTCAGATTATTAAAGAAAAATACTAACAAGGGTTTACTCAATAAATACATTTGTAGATTTGTAGATATTTAAAAAGAATCATGAAAATTAATAACTTTGTGAGAATTATACAGAGTTGAGCAAAATTTTGCGGAGTTACGCAGAGTTGTCTAATGTCTTGCAGACATTTGTAGAGTCTTGAAGAGTTGTAAAAACAAATTTTATATGGAAATATGCATGATAGACATAAATACAAAATTTATTGTAGCTTATTTATTAGTGAAAACTACGGTCACACCCATTCTTCCTCTTTTTCCCACTGTGAAACCCACCCCAAATTTTTTGAAGGCGCGCACCCTTTTTCCAGGGAAAAATTATTATCAGACCCAAAATTATTAAAATTAAATTTATAATATTCATCGACTCTTCTTCTTTCTTCTATCTTTTTCTCCCCCATCTCCAGATCCAATCTATAAAAAGAAAAAAGAAAAAAAAACTTCGAATGATTCTTCATCTTCGGCTAATGGGTTGATCACAGGCAACGGGAAAGTGAAGGTGACGGTAGAGGAGGTATCTCGCAAAATCAAGGGTTTTCACGTTTCCAAAGATTTAACTGCATCTGAAGAGAAGAAAGACGATATCACTGTGGCATGACCCTTGAAAAGCACTTCTTTCCAGGTTCTAAGCTAATGCGTATGTAGTTTTCCTCTTTGGTGAGAACAAGAACTTGGTTGTTATAGAAACCAAGTTCTTGTTCTGTTTTGTTTTCCTCCTGACATCTAATGTTTCATTGCACTAAGAATGTTTTCATATCATGTGTACTTTTGAATGCTTTTGCAAATTTAAAACTTTGGGACATCTCGATGGTACAACATAGTGATGAAAGAAGATATGAGAATAACATGTTATTTTTCAAGATTAATTTTGGAATAATCTGTTATGCAGCTAAACTTCATATTGATGTGAAGTTTTGTCCTACCCATAAGGATCATACATCTGATTTGTTGTGAACACCAAAAATTTCCTATCGGGTCCAGGTACTCAGTGCAATTCCTATTTGCTACATTGTTTGTTTTCTGTTCTGAATTTTTAAGTTTTTTTTTAGTATTTCAAAAGCATTAAATTTGCTAACTGACGCATGAGTTAATGATTCTCGATGTATAGTTGTAGTCGTCCGTAGTAACCAAAATCCAAAATCGAATATGCATGAGTTGCTGGCAGTGGTAGTTCCAACAACAGATTTAGGTGTTGTTGGCTACTCGATAAGACACCGGCAACATCAACAATGAAACCGTAACTAGTGGAGTGTTTGTTGGATGGTTCTTTACGGGACTGCCACCATCGATTCAGTGAATGGACTTGATTGAATTGAATGGGATTGAGTTTGTCTGGGAAATTTCTAAAGACAAAATAAAAAAAATAAAAAAAATAATTTGTTATGCAGCTATGGAATTGGTTGCATAACCTGTTATGCATCTATAAAATTTGTTGCATAACTTGTTATGCAGTCCAGAAAACGGTCGCATAACACGTTATGCATCAACTTTTTCGTTACTATTGAAACCAACAAAAACAAAGATTGCATAACTTGTCATGCACCTACAATAATATATGTATAACATGTTATGTAGTCGTGAAAATTGATGCATAAACTGTTATGCATCCGAAAATATGGCTGCATAATGCATTACGCATCGAGAAATTTGTTGCACAATCTTTTATGCATCAAAAAAATTGATGCATAACTTGTTATGCATCTGAAAATATGTTTGCGTAATGCATTATGCATCAATTTTTTATGTACAAACTAAAATCAACCAAAATAATGTCTACATAACCTGTTATAGATGCATAACTTTGTTATGCAGTCGAAAAATGGTTGCATAATTCGTTATGCGTATGCAGAATGTGTTATGCATCTGCATAATGTTTTATGCATCGTGTTTGGTCGCTGCATAATGGTTATGTAGTCAATTTTCGAAATTTTTCCTAAAATGAAGATCACCTCCAATATTTTCGTGAAAAACAAAAATTTGATGTTGTTGTTTGTACTCGTTGCGTAGCTCTGTTAAAAAGATTTCCAACGATATAAAATTTGTAAAATTCCAAGGCGCGGATTTTTAGATATGTTATATCCAAGTTGCGTTGCCAATTATACCCCTAAAAAATTAGGATGCATAACGAGTTATCCCTGAAAAAACAGTATGCATAACACGTCACGCGGATGCATAAACTATCATGCAGACATGTTTTAATAATTTTGGATAATTATGGGTGTGACAGAAATATTATGGGTGTCATGGTATCCAAAATTAATTGTGGGCCTGACAATGAGAAATTTTTTTTTTGGATCTCCCCTTAATTTCCCCTATTTATTATAGTAACTTAAATTAAATTATTATTATTTTATATATATAACTTATTTCTTTTGTTCAATAAAATGTAACAATAAATTAAATAATTATTATTGTACATTTGTGCATAATAATTAAAATAAAAAAATGTTTAATCATACCATATAATTTATATCATCTATAATAGTATGCTTCAAAAAAAAAATCATCTATAATAGGAGTTTTATAGATTGTGTATTCATTAAATAAAATAAAAGAGATCAAAAAACATATTTATAAAAAAATTTGGAAATCTTCCAAAATCTTACATATTTTGAAAGACATTTATCAAGGCAATATATATGCACAAAAGTCACTCAAAGTCTTTGAATTTTCAAGTTTACAACGAATAACACAAACTTTAGAAGACCTTTTGACAATCTACAACGAGTAACATAAACTTTGAAAGAGATTTCAAAAGTATACAACCAGTAACACAATACTTTGTAAATCCATTAAACTCTTTGGAAATCAATAAAAGTATTTATTTATTGAGTAAACCTCTGTAAAACAAACTAATTGAAGTTGATTGTTTTTAACCAAGGAGAGGAGATTTAAGGGTTTTGGATTCCACTACTTCCAATATTCATAAACTCAATAACAATTTCTTTGACAAATTACTCCTATTTTACTCAAAACAATTTTCGACCTCAATCTCATGCTTTGGAAGATATAACACTACAAGCACTTTTTTCTATGACTTTCGTCTCTATTCTAAGGCCTAATTTTCCTTCGCTTATAAAAGAACGGTAGAAATTACCTAAAACAATTTTCACGAAGCATATAAATAAGAATTTTTTTTTTAATAATTTAAAAAGCACAATATTGGAGTAATTGTCAAAGAAAAATATTACTAAAATTCACTCATCGAAAATAGCTTCTTCCAAAACCCTAGAAAAGAGATTTAGCTACTCATTGATCGAAAATTGAAGAAATCTGATTTATCATTATATTAATCAATTTAGAAATGCTTACAAAGAGTTTTAGGCGCAAAGCGAATATCGGTTACCAGAACAATTAACTCCCTCTCTTTTGCAAACAACTAAATGACTCACGCCTCCAATTTCTCTCGGTAGATCCTCCCCCTAGACTGTCGAGCTTCTCTCCTTTTTATAGGCAGTAGACAACATTCTTCCCTTTGTTAGATAAGGATTCTCAATTCCAAATATACAAATGACTTCCCATTCTGCTTCCACAAACTTTAATAGCCTATAAGAAATATCTTGCAAATATGGACAAATGAATGATTTCCTTCCTTGATTATTATGGCTTAGTTGTACCACGTGACCTCCCAACTCCTGCACATGGCTTTTTCAGTTTGCTCCAGTATTCCACTAGCCTTCTCATATGACTTTTCAACTTCCCGTAATTGGATTAAGTGATATATAAAGGCATATGCATCAGGTGGCCTAGTATATTTAAATCCCAAAACTCAAACGGTGAGATTAAGTGGTGCCCATTTTTATCAATTGTGGCGCAATCCCATTTCCTTTCTTCTTCGCCTTTTTAACTTGGGCACAAGGAAATATGAAGTCCAAACCCAACTGCTGCCTTCAAATGCCGTACGTCTTTGGTCATTTTGCCTACACAAGCATCTCTTGATATATACGAGACATTAATTTAGGTCGCTTTATGAATTTCCTTCCATATTACCGTTAAAGAACTGGTTTTAGTCTAACCGAGCTTTATTTCATAAAATCTGCAAAATTAACAAAAATCATTAAATATGTACATAAACGGGAACTAATAGACATAAATTTGAGTCGTAAATATGTAATAATTAAGCTCTCATCATCTAAACAACCTTGGTCTATAAATACTTGAGTTTGCATTTCTTGCAAACTATTCTAAGAGCCAGGAAAACTTCATTCGTGTTTTTCTAGTGAAGCCGTCTATCCGGAGAGGAAAGCACCCTAATTAACCGAAATATCTTACGACTGCTCGTTTAAAGATTTATGTAGGATCTAGAAGCTCTACAAGTACCGTTGATGGGAAACTAGATAATTATATTGTTTTCTTAGTTTTCGATTATTGATTTGATTGACTAACGGTTTTTGAAACTTTGATTGCACCTAGTTTGATTATTCTTGAGAGCCTTCTCTTTTGACATAAGGGTCACTCAAACTAGATCACGGGATCTTTAGAATCATTATCGGATCTAAAGACATCTTGTGATAATCCACTGTTAACAATCTCCGTTCTGTATGTGATTGATCACAAGAGGATTCAAGTTTGTGTTGTGCGGGTTATTAAGAAGGTAATTGAAGATTTGAAGACGAATAAAATCTTCTTATTATTTTTCATATCTTGTGAATTTTGTGAACACATATTGATCGACTGGGATCCAACTAGATCTTGTTTATCTTTGATGGACTTGTGATTATCTAGTTGATAAGATTGGCATCACTTTATAGTTACTCTTTGAGTTCTATATTGGTTGATTGCAAATCCGGAAATTGATTATTTCGGTAATCAAGTTTTGGATTGATCTAACCAGAGACAAAGAAGTTTATTAGATTAAACAAAAGAGCCTTTGATGAAAACTCAAAAATATCATTTACCAAATATTGAATAGAGTGGTTACCAAACAGATTCATTCTTTTGATGTTTGGAATATGATCAAAAGGAGTTAAGCAACTTGAGATAGTGATTTCTATCTTGAGATTCACGTGCATGACCAAAAGGTCGAAGACGCAGGGATACTGAGGAAACTAAGTAACTTGGGGTAGTTTACTTGGTCTTAACTATACGAAGTTGGCTTATGTTCTTTATATGGCGGCTTAATTTTGAGAGTATTCAAAACTATACTAGGTTCCGGGGGTTTTCTGCATTTGCGGTTTCCTCGTTAACAAAATCTTGTGTTGTGTTATTTACTTTAATTCCGCATTATAATTTTTTCATATTATAATAAAGTAAATACACTTGTGTGTTAATCCTAATCACTTGATATTGATCCCATTGTAAATCGGTTTTGGACCGTAACTATTATCAAGTGAATATTAAGTTGTCGTATTGTATCGATTTTGTCCATAGACGATCACACTTGGTATCGGACTTATAGGTTGATATTAAAAGATTGTGGTGTATTTGGGTATCATCGTCTTTTCAAATAGTGAAACTAAAATTCAAGATAGCTACTTAACATGAATTGTTTGTAAAATTCGGGGATTTTCCGTTTTTGATTCATGGAGTTTATATATAAAAATTGAAACTTGTTTCTTAAATTAGGGGTTTTAACATGTTTTAACATATGTAAATAGAAGAACTTATTAGATTCATATTTTGATCAATTTAACAAGAAAATGAAATAACATTTGTGCTTGGTTTTGGTATAGAATTCCACTGTAGAAAACATCGCCGCACCTTAACTCCGTGACAGCATGACTGGTATAATGTTACTAGTTAAAGATCATGTCTTACATTTGTGTTTCCTGCAATGGATTTTGCTGGTTTGCAGCTAGCAGATATGATGATGACCAAATTTAAAATGCTCTCATTTTGTGTAATTATTTTCTTAAGTGGTCTTACATAATGTTATTGGATTTCATCAACTAGTACTAGTAGGAATTTTGTTTTGCTTATGTTGCAGTTGGTGTATAATGTTAGGTCCTTCTCAAGTATCATATGAAAAGTCTCAGACAATTTTGCAAAGAATCTGATTGCAGAATTTTTAATAGTAGAATTCATGAAGGTAGTGTTTTGATTGCAAAGGCGGCAAAGTGTGTATTAGCTGAAATTGGAGAGACTATAGATTTTTATGGATATCTTTAAACTTATCTTTTTATGGCATTTTACACCGGCATGTTTAGGATTAGAAAGCACCGGTTTAGCTGGTGGTTTGATAGGCTCATACTAGTTGTAGTTTTATTGCAGGACTCTAGCTTAAAATATAAGTATATGAAAGAGGTAACATGGCCACGTTTTAGGGACTGGGATTTCTTACTTTATCAATAGTGCTTTCTTCTCTTATAATCCCAGATGAATATGTCAGTAATGAGGTGTGATGTGCATGAAACCACTGCATTAAAAAACAATGGTCTAGAAAATTGAATTTAGGAGGAGACTAACAAAATTTCCTCCTTGTGAGCGAAGATTATGAGTTGTTACTCTGATTTGATGCAGATATGGATATTACAGATTGAAGTTGATGCAACAATCATGCAAGCATCCAAGCAGGAGCAGTCTGCCTTTGACATTGTATTTCATTTGTTATTGTTAGAGTATGAGATTCTGACTGTAATAAGACTGTTGTTTTTACTTTATTTTCTACTCTTTAGTTTGTTCCTGTAAAGTCAAGTTTGTAAAGTTAGTCAATGTATTGACTCGGATATTTAAACTTCTCTCTGTGTTTGGTTGGTCTGTGAAGAATTATTAATATGAAAATTCAATAGAATATTAGTCTCTATCTGACATGGTATCAGAGGGAAACCAATCTAGATTTTCCAATTTTGATCCTGGAGAGTACCTCTCTTTCAATTCTTTATCATGTCTGATTCTAAACCAGTTCCAGTTCATTTTTCTCTTAATTTCAAACCCCAATTCGTCTTACCTCTACCAATTATTCTCTATGGAAACCTCAGATTTCTTTCTTGCTTCGTAGATATGATCTGTTTCGATTTGTTACTAGAGATTTTCAATATCCATCAAGTTTATTCATGGTTCCGGTGACGAGATCAAGGATTCTGATAATGATATCCCCAAGGATTTAATCATTAATCCACTGTATACTTCATGGTTTAACTAAGATCAAACGATTTATTCTTGGTTGTTGTCAGCTCCATCTGAAGAATGTCAATCTCAGGTCCTTGGTTGTTCTACATCCTGTGATGTTTGGCATTGTATTGAGCTTGATTTTAATGCTTCTATTTGGTCTAGAATGATGCAAATTCGTGCTGATCTACACAATCTGAAGAAAGGTACGGATTCAATGCAAGCGTATTTCAATAGGGTTAGATCTTTATCTCATCAACTTGCTCAAATTGGTGGATCAATTCATGATGATGATCTTGTTTTTGACATTCTACATGGACTACCTATTGAGTATCATTCCTTTGTTACATCTATCAATACTAAACAACTGAAGAACATCGATCCTATAACCTCTATGGATCTTCTTGGTCTTCTGCTGGCTGAAGAATCTAGAGTTGATGCTTCTTTTACTATTGATTTATCCACTGCATCTGCCAATGTTAGTAAAAAAAAATCACCAACTCGACTCCATCTAATTCTTCTTCTGGTACAGGTTCTCCAAATTATCCAAGAGGAAATTTCTACCCGCAACAACAATGGAATCCTCACTATGGTAGTTTCAATAGATCTTCTAATTTTTCTGGTAGACATGGTCATTTTAATGGTGGTTCGTTTCGTGGTAGACCTGGTTTTATAGGTTCTTTTCGAGGTGTTTTTCGTGGTACTCATGGTGGTAGGCCTTCTTCCTCTAACTTATATCCACCATCTCAAGCTCAAGTGAGATATGATTATTACATTGAATGTCGGTATTGCAAGAAGCCTGGACACATTGCTCCCGACTGTCGTTTCCTCCGAGCTAATTTTAGTCCTCTGGTGCAAGCTCATTATACTTTTGCTGAATAAATATATGAGGATTCTTTTGAGGAACCATGGTACCCTAAGCCCGAAGCTTATGCTGTGTACAATGATGCTGCTTGTTCTTTGTCTAATTGTTGGTTGCCTGATTCTAGAGATACTCACCACATGACAAATGATCTTTTAAATTTGAACTTACACTCTCCCAATGAAGGTGCAGATCAGGTCAAGGTTGGCAATGGCTCGGGTTTTTCCATTCAGAACACTGGCTCTACTTCTTTTGCTTCCTCTAGTGCTAAATTTTAGTTATCCAATATGGTAGGTCAGTAAACAATACCTACAATTAGAACTGCAAGTGCACAATATCGATAAGCAACACATGGCAAGCACGGGTCGATCCTATGGGACAAGGTGGGGTGTAAGTTGAAGCTATGGTCTTTCTATAATGATTAGATCAAAGAGTAACCAAAAGGGTTTTGGTTTTGTCGATACGGCAAAGATGATTGATGGTAACTGAAATAACAAAGCATGGTGTAAAGCAGGATATTGTGAAACAAATGATAAGGAGGGTACTAGGGCCTTTGAGTCCACCACTAACTTACACTAGTTATCCTTCAATGATAATAACATTGTCCTTATAACTGATAGCAAGAGAGATGTCAATCCTCTATATATCTAAGGTCACTTTGACATGAATGATTCAATCATAACTAAGGTATTTCTCCTAAGCATTAACTGTTTTCTCAAGGCACAACTAATCAAAAGATCAATATATAGGATTAAGCATGAGTTGCAGTTCAACAACATAGGATTATTCTAATTCCAATGGATGCCTGACATACACTGTGAAAGTAAAGTGTTGAGGCCTAAGATTGAATTTCAATATGAATATTTAAGCAAAACAAGGTTACTGCCATTAACATGAATAACAAGTAGCAAACTAGGGCTTCATATAAACCCTAGTAGAGTAATTTAGAACATGATAATAATAGTGAAAACAAACATAAACTACATCTTGGTACACCAACTAATCCGGGCATACCTTTCTCTCTACAATCTCCTCCCTATTTATACACAAAAATCTCCCAATTAGACTTCAATTCAAAAATTGATAGAGACCTACTCACCATTGCTGCCTGAATTTCTTGTCCCCTCTGCTTCTTCTTTGCAACTCTTGATTTGATGTTTTCTTTTGCTATTGAAGATAACCCTAGCCTTATCTCTCTCAATCCTAGCTTCTAGGGTTACTGTTTTAGAGAAGAAGCTACGATGGAGATAGATAGAGGCTAGGAGATTGATTGATAGCATAGGTGACTGATAGGTTGGCTGAGCTCAGAGGCGGTCGAGGATGATTGATGGAGATGGGATGGTTGTGAGGTTTCTGCAGAGCTTGGAGAGAAAAGTACAAAGATAAGGTGGTGTTTGCCTTATGTTCGACTAAGGGAGAAATGGTAGGTGCTAGGGTGTTAGGCAGGTGTAGAGAAATCCAATGCACATAGTGAAGATGTCGTTGGATGCTTAGCATGTATATCAGATCTGACGGCTCAAGATGGGTACGGGTTTGGGTATTAGACCTTGGGTTTTATCTCTTGGAACATCTTCTTCTAGGCCCAAACCTTCATCAAAGCTAGAGAATCTCAAGCTCGTTTCTAGTTTTGGGTCGTGCAAACGACATTCTCCACTCGCGGATGAGGTGCAAACAATATTCTTCACTGCCTTCTAGCGAGAGCTTTGTTGATTCTTTTCCGTTGGCATCAATTCTCCACTTCTTTTGGCTCCTTAATTCATCTAAGGTTTATTTATTACCTAAAAACACAAAATTAATTAGTACAAATATTTATTCTTGAAAACAATGAAAATACAGAATTTGGGATAATATATGATTTTAAAGCGCAAAAGATGAGTTAATTGCCAATAAAAAGGTGTAGAAATATGCAATATTTGGCACTCATCAAATACCCCCAAACCTGAATTTTACTTGTCCTCAAGTGAAACAGAAATTAAGAAATCCTAATTATACCACTGTCGCTGGTCTCTCGAATGCATTTAGCGTATGCACTAAGCCTTTAAACCCCTAGGTGTCCCTAATGGACGTGTTATAGTCTTGTGAGGGTTTACCAGAGGTGTACCCACAAAACCTTCTCCAACTTTAGAGCGTAATGGAGTCAAAAGCATCCAAGGAGCTATGAGGACATAGAGTTTTTGCATGCTAGTAACACGAAGTTAGAAATACTAAAGAACGCATTCTCATCCTTAAGAGTTGAGCGAGAAATAACCATTATTTTTGTTAGAGGGAGAGTAAAAAGAGATCTGAGGAGAGGAAAAATCGTAATTGACTCATTAATTAGGACCGATTCAACTTACTCATATAAAACGGACTAAGATACCCTTATTTGCACAATTTTTTCACACAAACACGATAAATCTACTCTGCATTTGTTCCTGCACCAATCGTGATAACTGCTATAGTACAGTTGAAGGCCGCGAAACAAATTTAAAGATCTCTCTTATTAATTGTGTGGATGACTAACCCGGAATCTGTAGAACATTCTAAATCAAAATTAATAGGAGAATATGAACAAAAATGAATGATCTAGCAAGAAGCTTTAAAGAGCTACATATGAAGTCTCATCACCGATAATACTAACTTCGAACAATGCTCGATGTTAATCCAAACAGCAAAGCGATTTTACTTACTTGCCAATTTCTTCTATTTCTTCTATGTAAAGATCTTCACAAAATAAATTAGGTCGAGACCTAACACTACCAAAATATCTTTAGAATCACTATAGAGTAAATTATGGAATTGACCCAATTACTATTGTTAATTGTTAGAGAGACAAACTGCGTCCAATCGTTAACTAAAATAAAAAAGATGATGCCAATCAGAGAAACCTATATTGAAATCTCCAGTTAGATCATCAAGATCATAAATAAATAACTATAGTATAAAGAGATAGCACGACGGCGATTTCTTTCTCAATTCCTAACTCTTCCATAAAAAAAGATCCCAGTACCGAGACATAACGATGAAAGACTTCAGTTTTATCTGTTCCGGGTATTTGATCAAGGGTATTACTGTCCGACTCACCCAAATAGTTTGAACCGGTCCTATTTCATGAGTTGAGTACGATTTTTGTGCTCTTCGGATCGCGTTTTGCTATCCCTCTAACAAAAATCAATAACCGTACCATACGAAAAAATCCGGGTTAGAGAGTAATCACAAGCCTCGACTTCTGCCTTACCAATAGGGTTTTATGATAATTGCACTCAAAAAGATCATTTTTTTAGTCTCTCATGTGTGTAGACAGGAATAAAGAGATAAATCCTACACACGTTAAATGGTTGGAAGGGGAACCTTCCGAAATAATTTCTGGAGACTCCGCAGAATTGTGGAAAAAAAGAATCTTTTCCTGATGATCTCTAAGAAAGGAAATCAACAATTAGCAAGGATGGGAGTACTCATGTAACAGATCGGAAAATTTACCCTTCTAATGGGTTGGATTTCAACCCATGCAGCAAGGCTAAAATCCCGTTCTGTCACTCAAAAGTATAAAAATATCTGTAAATTCATTTAAAACAAAATGAAAGTAATACATTAACCACAACAAAATGATTTCATTTTCTTAAAAGAAAAAGGTTTAATGATAAAGATCAAACTAGAAAGAAAAATAATGATAAAAGAAGATGCTTAATATCAAAACAGAAAGCATTTTATTGAACAGAACTTGTCAAAAGTAAAGAGTTTTGATACTCAACTCTCATTAACAAAATGAAGTTAACTACAGACATCTACATCTAAATATACAAAGTGTTTGTACAAAACTATCATTCAACTGTACAAGATTTTTAACATTCATACTTTGGAGGTATTTTTTTTTTTATATAAAAACTAACTTTGCATGAACACCAAAACACCCCAACCCATGATATATATATATAAGGACAACAATATATACCACATTGCGTCCATAGCTCCACGCCGTAAGCTTTTTTCAGCTTACTACATCGAGCTAGCTCCGAACTCTATGGGAAAACAAAACAAAACGGGATGAGCCACAGCCCAGTAGGGATATAACAATAATCGAATGCCATGAAATATACAAATGAAATTTCAAAAGCTTAAAGCATCAATAGAGCATAAAACTAGAATCTGAAATTCATAAGTAAATTTAAAGTATTTATTCATAAACATTTGTGAGCTGCCATTCATTTGAAAATTGATAAAATCACTCTACTAATCCTTTGACGAACGCCATTGTCAAGGTAGTCCGATACCAGCCACCGTTGTCAAACAAACGGTCTTCCGGGTTTCTATCCGTAGATGGGGTGCCAATTAAGGCCTGACAGTCCTATAGTAGAGTCCACTAGTTTCCAAATCAAATCAATATTCGTCAAGGAAACATCCACAAAACCAAGTTACGAAAACCTCATGAATCATAACTGCAACTTACTCAAATATAAGCGTCGGCAGCATTCTCGAAATTCGATTAAGCATACATCTACTAAGAGTCATGTTTATAAATCACCAAACTTAATCCATCAAAGCTTAACAGTAAAGTTTCCAAAAGAACATTTCAATCATCAGATAACATAAAAGGAGCATAGATAGCAAGGAACATAAACATGAGATGGATGGATATTCAGAAAATTTCCAGTTTTGACCGTCTTTAATCGAAACTTCATTAAGCGATGGAACTCGGCCAATATTACATCGTTGGAAAGCTAAGAGAGCAATCTTTAACATAAAAATGATAAGAAGTAGCAATGATATGCATAGCTGTGCGTAACAGTCTCGACAAAACAGGACAGGGACTGCGGTTTCAGCAAAATTACAGTTTTGATAGTCTATAGTCAAAAAATCACACAAAATTCGTTATGCAATGGAATTTGACGAATTTGGTCTCTTTAGAAAGATGAGAAAATCCCATTTAACATAAAAATGATAATCAGTAGCAATAAGATGCGTAGTTGCGCATAAAAGTTTCGACAAACCAGGACAGTAACTTCGTTTCCAGAAAATTGTAGTTTTTGGTAGTGTATAATAGAAAATTCATGCAAAATTCATTAGGTGACGGATATGGGAAAGCTTGGTCTCATTGGAAAGCTTAGAGATCCCTATTTAACTTAAAAATGATAAAAAGGAGTAACCAGTTGTATATCTGTTTCGAAATGTCTCAATAAAATAGGCCAGAAACATGTTTTCAGAAAAATTGTAGTTTCGGCAGGCTCCGATCAAAAATTTGAACAAAAATAATTTAGTGATGGAATTCAGAGATTTTGATCTCTTTGGAAAGCTGAGAAATCCCTCTTCAAGATAAAAATGATAAGAAAAGGAAATGGGTTATGTAGCTCTATCGAAAAGCCTCAATAAAACAGGACAACAGTACCTTCTTAGGAATTTTAAAGTTCTTTTCACAAACACTTAATGGGTTATTTTAGAAACTCAATTGGAACTTGATTTTTTATGAAAATCAGAACTTGAATGAACTAACACCATTTTTAATCTTCAAAAATCATTTCTTTAAGCATTTGAATATGCAATTCACAATGCAAAGACTAAACAAAGTGTAAATATGAAATTTCAAACCATGCATGCGACTTGTGTACAAAATCATCAAAAGCATGGATAAATTGAAAAGAGTTCATGAACAAAGTTGGTTACCTTTAGGGTTTACTAGCATACGAAATACCCATTTAACGAAGTCACAAATCAAAGAAAACTAGAAGAATTAAGGTACAAATAGCACAAAGAATAACAAGAGATAGGAAAGAAAAACTCCTACCTTGAATTGAAACGAAAAGCGACATAAACCAATGGAAATCTGAGCTCCAAGTTTCGTAAGGTCAAAAGAAGATCTCTGAAATATTATTCAAACACATTTCAAGCTTAATCACAACTGAAATCGGTTTGTCAAAACGGCAAATATAAAAAGAACCCTCACCTTGACTCAAAATTCCAATCCAAATAAAAATCCCATGAATGGGTTAAGTAAATTGGCCGCAAAAACACAAAATCCTTCTTTTGAACTTCTAGTTTTCTTAAGAAGATGAGAAAGTGGAAGAAGAAGGAAAACAGAGTGAATAAAAATGAGAACGGAAATGCTATTCTAAGTCCTCTTCAACACCCCACTCTTCGCCCAATTGACGTGGCGAGACAGCCTGTCACACAAATCAGAAAACACGTCACTTTTAGAAATTAACTGGTTTGACCCAAATTTGCGCCAAAACCAAATGTTTCGAAATTTGAATACTTATTTTTTTGTTCAAGTCCACTTTCTTCTGATTCGTTTATCATGGAAAATTGATTTCCTGCACTCCAAAAAATAAAGGAACAGTTTTGAGGGGGGGGTTTAGGGTCAAGAATCAAGATGAAGAGAAAATAGGAAGCTTGTCAAAAGATGCATAAATAACGAGTGAATTTTGTTTTTTTGCGTCGGTTAATAACGAGTGATCTTCAACTGGGAATATAATGTATCCCAAATTCTTATCAAATACTATGGTTGTTGCTCTTTCTTTCTTTTTTTATTTAAGAGAAATGATTTATAGGCTTTTAGCTTGGTTGTAAATCTCTATGTATTGCTCATGAATCCATGCACCATGGGTATGTATTGCTCGACCACTGTTTGAAAAAATATCTCTAACACAAGTGCATAGACGAGACCTACGAGAGTACCTTTGTTCAACCATGACTTGTAAACATATGTTTGATAAAATGTCTGAGATAGGATTGCCTAAATTAACTTATATACAGTCTGTAATTCTAACTTCAGTATTTATTTTTTTTCACAACGAAAGGCATTATATTTTCCAAGTTATCTGATGCTTCTAATTGGTGAACGGTGAACTGATGGGTGGTTCCAGTATTAGATGCTGCAAACTTAGAGTAATTTGATATTGTGTTGTTTCCACATCGCACGCACAAATAACTAGCTGATATTTTTGTTGTTTGCACTTCTTGTGTTGCCTTCATTAACCCCCTCCAAGCTGAATGTTCAATTCAATAGACACAACATTCCACAGCTTGTAAGCACCACCAAACTTCAAAATGAAATTAGCATCATCAACACAAGCCAACTTTAAAAGACCCACAATTAAAGTACAGTACGCATTGTTAGTATTATTGCTCAGAAAATGACTTCTCTATATTCCCCGGAATCGCGTTCGCTAATCTGGTTGCTTCACAAAGCATCTCAAAGTCGAGCATTTTTTTCTGGTGCCAAAATGAGGATAACTTTAGCATCAGTTGTACTGTTAAACTTCATACCAAGTTGGGGCTCTTTTGATCCAACTCCATCTCCATCTCCATCTCCATCTCCTTTGGCAGAAATGCAATCGGATTTTTCATGGAAATTCTCCTATAGAATATGAAAGATTAAATTAAGTACAGCAGAGACATATTCATAGGCAACTGTATCGAAAACTTTATAACATATCTCAGACAATTGTTCAAACAGTTAGTGAGAGAGACATAAAATATACTTGACTGGAAAGAGATTTGAGCAGAATTACATAAATCCTGACAATATCTCCAATATCTAAAACCCAAATAAAAAAGAACTTAGATTAAATTAGTTATTTTTGAATGAGAATTTTAAATCACCGTTCGTTTTGCCTTCGAAGATTCTTCGTTTAGGACCACCATCAGTTATCAATGGCATGCAATTTTTAGTCTTGATTTAGTTCATGAACAGGAATAGATATTTTCCCTGAGGAAAAATATATATTCAAATTTCAAAAAAAAAAAAAAAGTTTTCCGCGCAAATTTGGTCAAACCAGTTAATTTCTAGGAGTGACGTGTTTTGGTTTTGTGTGACAGGCTGTCTCGCCACGTCGATTGGGCGAAAAATGGGGCGTTAAAGAGGACTCTGTATAGCATTTCCGAAATGAGAAACTGAGAAAACAAAGTCAAATGGGTATTATATTATGAATCTGATTCTCTTTTAAATTGACAGCATTACCCCTCATCTCTTCTTCTAGTGACCCATATACTAATAGGTGTCAAGAAGTCAATCCTGGTCTTAGTCAAAACTAATTAGACTTTCCCCTCTTATGAATGGCTAAATGTGTTAATAGCACCCTACTTGGTACTCAAGGCAATCACCCCAGCAATTCACATGGGCACAAAAATGCTAAAATTGGTGCACCCACATTGCACAATCCCTCAAGCCCATGATCCATATTAAATTTCTATGTATGTCACAACTCACTTACCTTGACATTTGATCGACAATCAACACCACTCTCACAACATCCATAGAAATGTCTTCAGTCTTCGGTCTTCAACTATTTTGATGATGAACTTCTTAGAACCTTGACAATTTCTAACTCTTCAATCAATTTCCTTGTTGCTTGAATTTTCCTCTTAAATTTCTTCTTTACCATGGTGTTTATTAGATAAATACAAACAAACTAAAAACAAATTTTATTTTTCTTCATCTTTTTTTTTTTTGATTAAAATTATATGACAAACTGAAAATAACAAATTAATAATGAAACTACTAAATCCATGGACGAAGGACGTTATCACTTAATTCTTCACAACCTGTATTGTCTTGATTCTATGAACTTCACTATTTTTCATCTTATTGTATTTTCTTTTTCTTGCTCTTGTAAAATACCTCTTCAAATGTGTATAGAATTCTGCTCTCTGTATTGTATCTTCACTTTGAATAAGAGTTTTACTTTTCCTTGCATTGTTGCATGTAAACCTCGGACTATTTCAACTTTTCTACAAATATTCTGATGCCGCGTTGCTTGTTGATGATGATGTGTTTCTATGGATCTGTTGATGTTATCGAGAGAGATAATGGTGCTAACTATAAGAAGGAGTTTTCATCTTTAGACGTCATCCTCATGATTGAAAAAATTAGCACTCAAGAGAACAAAAATAGTGTTGAAATTGGTGCGAAGTTGGGTAGCTCACCATTCCTACCCGGAATTTACGTACGGTGACACACACTCTAAAAGGACTTTTTAAATAGTCACAAAAATTAAAGGTCGGTGCCTCGCTTGATGTAAAAATAGGTAGTCTCCACTAAGGGTGATCACAACTCTAATACCAAATATCTTTGATGCACCTAATTCGCCCACCGGCATGGTTAAATCCAACTTTAACTCTCTAACAACTAAGAAACCCAATTGTGTTCTCCAGTTTTTCCAAGTTCAGTTATTTCGGTCAGACTCTCTATGTAAACATAACTGGAAGCATGCTAGTGACTATAAATTCTCTACAAGTTGGAGGTTTTATGCAAATATTTACAAAGATTCTGAAGAAGAAAAAAATTAAAAATTTATCTAAAAAAAAAAAAAAAGACTAAAAACAAGTGAAAAGAAAAGACTAAAAACTCTAAATGCAAAATGCTCCCCCATGCCTAAATCTAACATTGTCCTCAATGTTTTAAAAGATGATAAGAATTTAAACAACAGTATACCATGAGAACCATGTTGATTAGAGAAAATGGAAGAGATTACCGGTATGTTGGAGAAAGCAAGATTAGAGCTTCATTATTCAAGGCTAGAATCCAACATTTTCAGCTGAGATCATATTGGATTGGCACACATATATACCAGAAGATCTAGAATTTACCTACTGGATTACACAATGATGATTCACCATACACCATCAATCGAAAGAGTTGAGGATCAACCCAAAAGACGAAGTGCAAAATTTTTAACAGCCCCACACAATTATAATAGGACAGAATTGCAAGTGAGACTGCAAAACAAAATGAGCTACCCCCAAACCTGGATTTTTCAACGGATATAATTTTGGACACAAAATCTTGCAATTTTAAGGGTTCATCATGCACAAGGTCTAACTCAGAATGGACTTTGTTAGGAACAAGCAGAGATATGCATTTCAACTGTGGTTCCTCATATACATTATATTTAGCTACAAAATGGTTCAAAAGAATTCGAGAAGCACACAGTTCCAATCCTATATTAGGTATTCTCAGAAAAGTTGGTTTTACCATTTTGTTACAAACCAAATCTAGGTTGGGTGCAAGATTACCAGTTTGTGACATGGGCAGGGAAGTAGGTACATCCAAATTGTTTTCATGTATAAGGCCTCTAGTATCATCACACACTTTCCCTAAGCCAGAAACAGGTATATCATATTCATTTTCATTGAACAAATCATCAAGCCCCAGTTCATAATCATCATCCAAAACCTTTGTGACATGTGTCATGCATAAGAGAATCAGAGGGAGAAACATATTGTGTTCTAGGTAGGGAATCAGATGCATTTAAGTTACATTCATTTTTAGGCTCAAAAATATCACTATGCAGTATAGTTTTTCCCAATTCAGAAACAAAACGTGCTCTATCATGCTCACAGTTATTGACCAAATCAGCAAACCCAAGTTCAGAATCATGACTATCCATATTACCCAAATCAGTATCAGAAGAATAATCATATTGCAACCTAGGCAAGGAATCAGACACATCAAATTTATTTTCATGTATAAGAACATTAGCGTCGACAGAAAATTCAACCTTTCCTAAGCCACACACAAGTTGTGTGTTATGCTCTTCTTCACGAGACAACTGCACATGCCCTAAATCATTACCAAATTCCTCTGGATTGCAATGAATATGAATATTATAAGAAACATCATCAATGGAAGTCTCTACACTATGGTATGGAATTTTAGAGTCACATAACTTCAAGAAGAACTAACACTTCTAACATCATATCATTATTCGAGTAATATGCATACTAGTCCCTATTAACAGTTGTGGTATCCTCAGTCAACTCATGTTCCTTTAGATGAGGTTCATATTCAATACCAGTTATATAAGTAAGACTAGACACACTGTTCTCAAGATTTGAGTTATTATCAGTATCATTGTAACAGGGATTTATATTACAAGTTTGTGGGTAGGGATGGCCAGCAACATGATGTGTTCTAGACTGCCTAAAGTCATGAAAAACAACGCAGTTCTATATAAGATGGCCTAAGCTACCATACAAGGTACAAACATGTATTTCAGTTTGGATACATGAGTTGGGGGCAAAATCATTTTCATTTGTACCAATTTCTAGATGGTGATTACCCATATCAAAAGACATTGTCCTAGCTTCCCTAATGAATTCTCATTGATGGTTGTTCTCTGCAAGTTCAACTAACAATGACCATGCATCATCCACAGTCTTATCAATAAATTCACCATTACACATCGAATCAACCATGTATCGATAATTAGAGTCTAGTCCCTCATAGAGGATAACGACCAGTCTCCACTTATCAAATCCATGGTGAGGGCATTCACTCAACAAACCAGTAAATCGTTCGAAATAATAAAAAAAAGTCTCCCCATCTAACTGGACAAAACAGTTAATATTTCGACGAATAGCAATTGTCCAATGATGTGGAAAAAAATTTCTGAAAAATTGACTTGTAAGTTAGTTCCAAGTGGTGATTGACTGTGGTCTCAAACCGTAAAACCATGTCTCGACCCTTTCCCTTAAAGAAAATGTAAACAAACGCAATTTTTTAGAGTCTTCGGGTATATGGTTAGGTTGCATAACCCTACAAATTTTTTCAAACTCTCTTACATGATGGTAGGGGTTTTCAGAGTCACCCCTCGAAATATAGGAAGTATTTGTATCATGCTTGCATTAGTTCAAATGCACGGTTGGTCTGAGGTAAGATGATACATGATGACAGACTTGTTCTTGTGGGGTACATGTGTCCATGGATAGTACTGTGTGGATTCATATCATTACTCATTGTCTAAACTAGGATATATGTGACGACAACTGAAAATGGGATTTCAGATAGTCAGTAGTAATACAAACTAGCTAGGCAACCAGTTTGGTCACAAAAAGAAATTATCACAGCCTAGTCATACAGAAAAACCATTCACATGTCATAGATTCCTAGGCAAACAATGTTGAACATATCAGGGAAGCAAGCACTTATATGAATCAACAACTAGTCATATGTACACAGAATCGACATGATGTACCAAGTAGTCAATATTCCGTTGCGCAACTCAGCGCTTTAATGCTTATGAAAACGGCAGTCGCTTCCAGGGGTGATTGCATACAAACATAGGTTATGTAGAGATCAAGAGATGCACAACAAAATGACAAATTCATCAAGTAAAAATTCTATTCGGACTTCATAGATTATGCAAAGGTACCGCAGCATTTGGCATCATAAGGATCATACAGAGGGGTGTTCCATGTTCAGGATTATGGTAATAGATAGGTAACTAGACTATGCAAGCATGCATATAGTTCTCATCATTTCAAAAGTTGAAAGATGCAAACACAGAGATGGCGCTTCCAGCCAGTGAAAATGTTACCCATCTTCCTCAGGATTATGCTTATGGGAATTCAAAAATTAGTTATTGAAATTGTACACACAGATTCGAGATGATGTACTGATCAGAAAAGCAGTAATGCGCAAACCAGTGAGGCAATGCTCATGGACGTGGTAACAGATTCACATATATGCACACACTGATATAGTTCAGCACAATGACATAGCAATTTCAGCTAGCAAATGTGTATTTCAGATATCAGGGAATCACGCAGATTAATACCATATATTGCAGGGACTGATCAGGGTTATGCGAAGCACTAGTTTAGCACGCAGATTTAGGTGTGAAAACCACGTTCTGCTGCTCCTCTTTCTGCTATTCCTTAGCTTGTGTTTCAGTTTCACAGGCACCTCCAGCATGACATAGGGAGAAGACCGATAAACTAGTTATGTTATTCCTTTTCTTTTGGTTTGTACAACAGTATGGTCGATACCTGTAAACTCAACAACCAGTTTTAGTTCCCAAAATGGTACAGATGAAGCAAGGGTTCAAAAGCATTATTACTGAAAAATTTCGGAAAAGAGATCCTGCAATATGAATTATGGGTATGCTGGGACTGGAATTTTACAGGGTGATTAAAGATTCTAAGTAGTAGTGAACTAACAAAACTGCTACACACTTGCTGAGACTCCAAACACAGGTGATAGACAATCCTTAGCAAAATCTAAGTTATACTGGCATATGCTCGACTAACCAAAGTAACTTATGTGGGATGAGAGCTACAGACCTAGAGATATGATTTAAACCAATTGACAACTACTGATTGTAATTTAAATCTAACATATGATTACACAGCACAAAGGATAAAAGTTTAAACTACTTGTGATTCAGTCATCTCAAGTGCAGAAAGTTCAGGAAGCAAGCACAGGCAGCTGTGATGTGATAAATCAAGTTTGCAGATTCAAAGTTCAAGTACCCAAAGCACTGAGGTTTTAACTATTGATAAAACTTAATACTGAGTTGCAGGCAGTAACCATAATGACAAAGATCGACTAATGGAAATTTACAAATGGTTTTACTGTATTCTGAGAGAATTACAAACAACAAAGACTCAACAAAATTATACTGGCAATTTCACAGAAGCTGCAGAGTTACAACAAACTAAAAAGAAAATAAAACTACAGCATACAATGACAGTGTTGACTAGAACAATATGCAAGACAGCTGACGAGGCAGGTGATAGGAAAATGAAAGCAGATTAATGATCCACAGTCAGAGATGATAGAGAACTTTAACATGAAATATGCATAAATGGACTAACTAAGCTACATATGGTAATGACTAATGAACTGAGAAAGAAAACAAAAGAAAAATTAGCAAATATGTTAAACAGACTTACAAGATTATCATGCAGGAATGGAATGATACTAGTTACAGCTTAACACAAGTTCTGAGATGCAGGTTATAGAACAGATGAACTATACTACTGAGATAAGATTAGCAAAAGACAGAAGAAACAAAAACTACAGCTAAAGGAAAATGATACTTATAAAGTTATATCTAAAACTTCAAGGCTAAGATGCAAATGTGGAGATATGTTACAGATGGATTATACTAAGTTACACTATAATAGCAGGAGAATAATAATCTAACACATATGTACAAACAACAATCAGTAAAGTAAAGAAGAAACTTTAGCTACACCGCTATCGAGTCCCCGGCAGCGGAGCCAAAAACTTGGTAGGTCAGTACACAATACCTACAATTAGAACTGCAAGTGCACAGTGTCGATATGCAACACAGGGCAAGCACAGGTCGATCCTCAGGGACAAGATGGGTGTAAGTTGAAGCTATGGTTTTTCTATACTGATTAGAACAAAGAGTAACCAAAAGGGTTTTGGTTGTGTCGATACGACAAAGATGATTGATAGTAACCGAAATAACAAAGAAGGATGTAAACCAAGATATTGTAAAACAAATGATGAGGAGGGTACTAGGGCATTTGAGTCCACCACTAACTTACACTAGTTATCCTTCAATGATAATAACATTGTCCTTATAACTGATAGCAAGAGGGATGTCAATCCTCTATATATCTAAGGTCACTTTGACATGAATGATTCAATCACAACTAAGGTATTTCTCCTAAGCATTAACTGTCTTCTCAGGGCACAGCTAATCAGAAAATCAATATATAGGATTAAGCATGAGTTTCAGTTCAACAACACAGGATTATTCTAACTACAATGGATGCCTGACATACATTGTGAAAGTAAAGAGTTGAGCCCTAAGATTGAATTTCAATATGAACATTTAACAAAACAAGGTTACTGCCATTAATGGGATGGTTGTGAGGTTTCTGCAGAGCTTGGAGAGAAAAGTGCGAAGAGAAGGTGGTGTTTGGCTTCTGTTCGACTAAGGGAAACACCAAAATCCCTAATTTACCACCGATATTTCTGTTGCAAACCATTTTAGCAACGCTTATGTATGTTGCCCACATGGCGTCACAAACTTTTAGCAACGGCTACATACGTTACTTAAATTCAATAAAGCAACGCTTTATACGTTGCTCCATCCGTTGCTTACTATAGTTTAAGCAACGTATGTAGACGTTGCTTAATTAAAGCAACGTAATCCCATTTTAAGCAACGTATTTTCAACCGTTACTTATGGTTACTACAGGTGTCAGTAGGACCCATGGGAGAATATATCATCAGGTTTTCTTCTGTAACATTTTATATACGTTGCTGATCATTTGATAGTCAGAAACGTTATAGTTACCAACATTTATATCGTTGCAAAGTTTAAATTAGAATTCTATTTTTTTCCTTTTTTCAAATTTCTGCACCTGCATATATAGATTTTTGAACCTGCACACACCATTCTAGATATAGACATTTGCCCCTGTATGGCATTCTAGATGGAATATAAGACCTAATTATCCATATGGAAGAAGTAATTATCATTATCATAATGGAACAAAAGGAATTAAATTGTACTGAAGAACAACTTGGTTGCTGCTTATTCCAGGAAATCCTTCCCAAATGCCTGATACAAGATAATGCAGATGCAAATAAGTGAACATCAAAGTAGATGACGGCTACTTTAACAAAAACTTAGCAGAAATTAACTTGAACGGGAACAGTTACAACCATAGATGAAGTATATTTTCAAACTAATACATTGAGGACACTAACGTCTCTGAAGCACAACAAAAAGCAATAAGAATACAACTACACAAGACCTAACCAAGAACTTGAAAACTAAAACGTGCAAAAATTGCTCATAGTTGTCAATCCCTACATTTCTGTTTCCAGTCTAGAATGATTAATTTAATTGATACGTTCATGCTAATGACAGTAAAATTTATGGTGTAACCCCTTCATGCTCCGACAAAAACTTAAAAAGTTGATCTAATTGAAAAAAAAATCAGTATCTTTCACATTATAGAATCAACATGAAAAAATTGGTATATAAGCACAGTAATTAACAAGAGACTAACTTTTTGGGTTAAGGGTTGAACTTTTTGGACCTTGGAATGGATGTAATCTCTGAGTTGGGACATCGAGATAATGACATCTCCTTAAAGCACCTGTTAACAGATAATACACCACATCTTTTGTAAGAATGCAGTTAATTCAGCATAAAATGCTCCAGCATGCATGATAGATTTATTTTAAGAGACATAGCAATGACAACAAATGCCTGCAAAGGGTAAAAGTGAAGTCGTTATGCAATTGAAAATCAAAACTGAATACTGTGAGTGTATTAGCATAAATTAACCAACAAAGAACACCACAGCATGGATGAAACTTCATAGCAGTGCAAACTTCAAGGTTTCAGTTATAAGTTTAATACAAGACAAGCATTACCAAAAAGGAACTTGTTCATAATTAATTATTTTTCTAAAGATATTAACCTACCTTCACTGCAGTAAGTCTAGTTATCTGTTTACCCATTCTATCACAAGAACATGAAGGTATACCGATAATTCTGCTTGGAGGATCGAAATGACGAGGCCCATGCAAGAAATAACACACTCCTTAACTTCCTAAAAGAAGAGATTCAGTACATAGGAAAGAGAACTTGGTTGGTAGATTGGCTAGTTAAATGCTCAAATATGACATGAAAAGAAGAGGGAGGTTGTAACCAACTATACAACCTGATCTTGATCTTTGTTATCTAGACGGGGTAAAATTGCATTACAGGTTGGATGGACGTTGTACAACTTATAATCAAAACCAGGAAAGAGATTCAGTACATAGGAAAGAGAACTTGGTTGGTAGATTGGCTAGTTAAATGCTCAAATATGACATGAAAAGAAGATGGAGGTTGTAACCGACTATACAACCTGATCTTGATCTTTGTTATCTAGACGGGGTAAAATTGCATTACAGGTTGGATGGACGTAGTACAACTTATAATCAAAACCAGCACCCTGAAAAAAATGGTGTTAAATGTGAAGCATACGACCAAATTAAATTCGGTGATCTCATGAAATATAACAATTCTCACCGCAACATTAGGCTAGACCGCTTGGACAAGCTCCTCTCGCATTCTTGATGCTTCAGCAGTAACTTTGTAATAACGTTGATCAACAGCAATACAGAAGCAGACAGGACCTGTAACATTGTGAATTTATACGCTAATCAAACTGTAAAAGCAACCCAATAATATTACTTCAAGCAATAGATAAATTATACCGAAAATACTTTTTGCCCCCGGATAGTTTAACAAATGCTTCATATAATTTTTTAGCAAAAAAAATTTCGTATAAGAACAATTTAATACCGAATTCAAGAAATCCAAATGAAATTGCAAAACAAGTCTTGGTAGTGAATATGGTTGTGCAATGTTAGGTGGTATATATCACTTCTAGACTAGCTGTCTAGTAAAAGCATAATGATAAAATACAATCTAAGCAAACAGTATAGAAACCCTTCCTAAAACTCAACCATGATGACTATGTGACAGAACCTTCTGCCATGGTGTCTTGTAGCATGCATACAGAAGGGACATATGATTTATGCATTAATGTAGAAAACATTGGAAAGAGGATACCACAGAACTACTGACTCCTACCCCATTTTGCTATTTTTACCAGCCATTTGGTGTAAGATGAGTAATAGTTACGGCTAAGCATTTAATTTTTAAAGAAATCCACATTCACTTTAAGGGGCTCCGACATACTGAAAAACTTCCTAAAAGTTGAGAAGGAAAATTCAAGTGCAGTTAAAGTGAGATAAAATATTGAGAATACAAAGTTTTCACTAGTTGATGAAATACCTATGAGAAGAAAGCAAATAAAAAATACTTGTAAAGAAAAACAAGCCACCAGTTTCTAGCTTGCACATAATGTGACTCGGAACCATTAAGTCACTAAAAATTCATACCATATTACAACCAAAAATAAGCACATACATCATCTACAAAGTAGCAAACTACCTGTTCATGAAGCGTTCCTTAACTTTATCACTACAGCGTAGCGAACTACTTTAACTTCAGCCTTATCATGTATATTTCAGCCCTATGCTGGAATTTGAAGGTCCCGTAGTCTTATACAACATTACTACTTTATCCATCCCTGCAGAAGACTCTACTGAAGCAAGCAAACCATTCATCATGTCTGCGTCCAGTAAACCCAATCTCAATGAAATCAGAGACTAATAATATACAAGTAAAAGCAAAATATAAAGACGGTCAAGGATAAAGATTAGCATTATCTCTTCAGTTTAATAACAATACCTGCACGATTTCTTCGGTATCAGCTTCAATATACTGGTCTTGTCTGCTGCAGATGGAAACCGTTAATTGCATCACAGTTGATAGCATAAGAGTTATACTAGTGAAAATAGCTCAAGCACCCAGTCCCCATTTGATATCCAAATATTCAACAATACTCCTTCAAAAATGGCAAGATCAGTTAAGTTACTATCTCATGAACAGGTTCAAACACCAATTACCTTAAGCACAGAAATAGAAAGTTGTCAATCATCCTCACATAAGAAGTCTGTCAGATACCATTAGCTTTAACCTGAGATGTGTTCTGAACAAAGATTTTACCTTCCATGTACAGTTGTGTCCTTGTTTCCTCCGCGAAAGAGTCTCACAGCAAAGTAAAGTATTATCTGCATATATAGATCATTATAAGTTTAGAATGACACATAAACCTGAGTCACCTGACAATAACAAGGAAAATCACTAATTAGTATCACATATAACATCAAACAGGATATTGAGTTAAAGAAAAGTACTGGAACAAATAACAAACCTCTTAGTGAGAAGTAACGTCTTTCTACTGGTGCTGGAAACCATGGCAACTGTAGTCAACGTTTTGGACAAGCATCCTGGGATTTGAAACGGTGTTCATGGGATGCCGAATGAATGGTTTGATCTCGACTAAACTTTTTGAAGACCAATCTAACACTTTCACTTGTGGATCAACTTTAGACAAGAGCAAAACCCATTTATTAGACGAGAGATAACCCATTCAAGAGATTCAAAAGATATATATATCATGGACAATAAGAAACTGTGTAAACCGTTGAACATAGTTAAAACGATAAAAAAAGATTGATAGAACATGTCCAGATGCTTCACTATCCCCATTTCCCTCAATTCACCCATTACCATTACGAATTCAATCATGTCCTGCCTGCATATTTAATAAAAGCCAATACATAGTTAGCACCAAAAATACACCTTGACAGACAAGATCCATACATAGATAAAAACTGCACCCATAGTTGCAGATTTTAAACAAAGAAGACGTATTCTAAAACTTATAAACTCTTGCCAATGTGTCCGAAAAAAATAGTGTTAATGCATAGCCACCAACAACCAACCATTAGATTACGATAAACTGAACTCATTAATTAGTGGAAGTCTAATCCATGTCCTAAATAATGCCAAGACTTTTATTGCATAAATAAATCCAAATTGTTCAAATTCATTGACATCAAAACATTTCAACAAACACTTCTTATGCACTCAACTGAAATTAGTCATCCATTTAATCTACCTTCGTTGCCGAAATCTCATCGTGCTTAACCATACATGGGCAACCATAATAAAAGCAAATGGAAACACCCATCTGTATGTATAGCCACCAACAACCAACCATTAGATTACGATAAACTGAACTCATTAACTAGTGGAAGTCTAATCCATGTCCTAAATAATGCCAAGACTTTTATTGCATAAATAAATCCAAATTGTTCAAATTCATTGACATCAAAACATTTCAACAAACACTTCTTATGCACTCAACTGAAATTAGTCATCCATTTAATCTACCTTTGTTGCCGAAATCTCATCGTGCTTAACCATACATGGGCATCCATAATAAAAGCAAATGGAAACACCCATCTGTATGTATGAATACATTTAATTCTAATTCACAATTAAGTTCAAGAAATACAACTCATGCATGTATACACATCACTTATTTAACTGAACCTTACAATACCCAAATAAAAAGATAAAATCCATAAGTAAATACAGATTGTTCTCATTCAAGGAAACATAAAGATGTAAATTAAATCTAAAAGGACATCTCCGTAACCACAAATAACAACAACCTTACCTCAATAATAACATCAGTAGCCCTTACCAAACCATCGGAAAGTGAGTGACGGCATCTGTGGAGGCTATCAAAATAATCATAATTCCCATCACTTTTCAAACCTAGGAAAACATATCCAAATCAACACACTTTAGCAGCAACAGTGATGCTAAAAAACTCACAACTAACAACAACAACAAGCAAAAATCACCAACCACGAATTTCAGTCAAATCTCCACCAATTTTTACCTGCATCACCACCATCAGCATCAATTCTCATAACAGATCCAAGGGTTTCATCACATGCACAGAACAAATGATGCACCACCACAAACTAAATCCAAAAATCTGCAGCACTAACCAGGCCACCAACACGAACAGCCCACACCATCGACTCTAACCATTAACACTACACACAAACATTTATAACACCACAACACTGAAATCAAAAGAAACACATGATTTAAGACTCCATCAAATACATCAAACAAAAAGAAAAACTGCAAAATTTTACAGAATCAAGCAATGATAACAAAAACAAGTAAAAAAGTAGGGTTTATACCTAGTGAAATCTTCTTCTTGTACTCTCAGCTCAGTCAAATATGCGATGAGGGTTTGCTTTGATTTCATGAGAAAAAATGACTGATCACCAACCACCAACACTTGTGGCCAATCTCTACCAGCAATGACAACTTTTAGCCTCACCATCGTTAATTCACCATGCATCTAAAGATACAAATAAACCAAGTGAAATAAAAAAATTACACAAAGTTAGGTCACAATCAAACATGATTAAGTAACAAAGTTATGATTTATACCTGTAAACATAGTTGGGATTGGAAATCAACTATCAGCAAAGTTGGGTTTTTGTTTTCAGAAACAATTTTTTTTTTCTAGGTTTAACAAAATTTTGAAGTTCTGTTTACAGATCTACAAATCTGGAAGAGGGGTTGCGATTAGATTGTCAGGATTTAGATATATAAGGTCTTGATTATTGGTTTTTGGGAAATCTTTTTTTTGAAGCAAATCTCATCAGTTCTCTTGGTCTGGGAAAAAAAGGGGTCGAGAAAGAGTGAGAAAGAAGAGTTCTATTTTTCTGGGCTCTTTGTCTGATATAAAAACTTATCTTAAATCCTTCATCATTAGACAGGCTCAATTAAACTTAAAATATAGGATTCTTACATATCAGTCAAGCGATCAACAAGCTGCGCAGCAAGCCCTTTTTAAATTGCAAAGTCTATTCTTTTGAAAATAAACTCTCTTGAACTGGGGGTCATGACATTATTGTGCATGACTTTCTGTACTCTTTTGAGGAGTCCAACCGCCTCATGAGCTAAGAAACCAAAAGTATCAAAAGCAAAGGGAATAAAAGTGTGTCCATTATCAATACATACTTTCTCATACTTCGCTATCTTACCTGAGGCAGCTCTCAGCGCTGCTTGGCCGACAGTAAAGGCACCATGTCCAATGCCTACTAACGGAGAAACCCCCGTGAGGTCAACACATGCATGTTTTCCATTAGCCCATCCAAAGATAAGTACATCTGCTGGTCTGAGTGTGGATCTCCCCTCCAGTGGGTTTGTTAAAAAGTTGACAGCCGCTTCCTTCTTTGCTGAAATACTAACTCGCCATAACACATCATATAAGTTATCTCTCACGTGATCATGTCTAATGAAATAAATAAATAAATAAATAAATAAAGTCCTCCTTTTTAATAAAGTGGGTGAGTAATGTAATGATTTTAGGAGGGAAATGAATTGTGGATTCACCTTTGGGTGGGAAATCAACTATGAGAGTAATTTGAGTGATAGATTTTGGGAGGGAAAATAATTTAGGATTCAACTTTGGGAGGGAATGAATTTCTAAAAAAGAAAAATGATTAAAAATAAAATCAAAATAATAAGATAAATATGCAGAATAAAAAATTATATTATCACAGCTACAACGTATACATATGTTGCACATACGTTGCTTAATTATTGGTAAACCAATCCCTAATTAAAGCAACGTATGTATTTATCCGCAACATATGTAGATGTTGCTTGATGTGCAACAAAAATATCCGTTGCAAACTCCAAAAAATAAATGTGATAAATTCCCTGATATGGTGTAGTTAAATGATAGGTGCTAGGGTGTTAGGCATGTGTAGAGAAATATGATGCACAGAGTGAAGATGTCGTTGGATGCTTAGCATCTATATCAGATCTGACGGCTCAAGATGGGAACGAGTTTGGGTATTAGACCTTGGGTTTTATCTCTTGGAACATCTTCTTCCATGCCCAAACCTTCATCAAAGCCCGCTTCTAGTTTTGGGTCGTGCAGGCGACATTCTTCACTCGCGGATGAGGTGCAAACAATATTCTTCACTGCCTTCTAGCGAGAGCTTTGTTGATTCTTTTCCGCTGCCATCAATTCTCCGGTTCTTTTGGCTCCTTAGTTCATCCAAGCTTTATTTATTACCTAAAAACACAAAATTAATTAGTATAAGTATTTATTCTTGAAACAATGAAAATACATAATTTGGGATAATATATGATTTTAAAGCGCAAAAGATGAGTTAATTGCCAATAAAAAGGTGTAGAAATATGCAATATTTGGCACTCATCACAATGTTCTACATGTGCCCTCTATGACTAAAAACTTATTATCTGTTCATCAGTTTGCTAGGGAGAATCATTGCTATTTTCAATTTTATCCCGATGAATTTTTTGTCAAAGACATTAGCACTCATAAAGAACTTCTTAGGGACCATTTAGGGATGGCTTATATGAATTAAACTTGAACTCTGACACAATCAAACATGTTTTTCTTTCTCATTCCACTACAAATTCTTGGCACAGTAGGTTAGGTCATCCAGCCTTTAAAACACTTCAAAATGTATTATCTGTAATTAATTCTTCTCTTACTTATCATTTAGAACCTAGCTTTTGTACAGATTTCCAATTAGCTAAGTCACATGCCCAACTGTTTCCTTCTTCTTACAGTGATCTTCATGGTCATTTGGATTTAATTCATTCTGATATCTAGGTCTCCCCTGTTTATTCTATTAATGGATACAAATACTATGTATCCTTCATTAATGCATATAGTAGATTCACTTGGATTTTTCCATTAGCTTACAAGTCAGAGGTATTTACCACTTTTATTCAGTTTCAAAATCTAGTAGAAAATCTGTTTGGTATGAAGATTAAATATTTACAATCTGACTGGGGAGGTGAGTATCGAACTGTTTCCACTTACTTAAAATCATATGGCATCAATCATCGCGTTTCTTATCCCCGTACCCATCAACAAAATGGCTCTGAACGTAAACATAGCCACATTGTAGATACTGGTCTCGCTTTGTTAAATCATGCTTTTTTACCTCTCAACTTCTGGTCTTATGCTTGTGAAACCGCTAACTATTTGATTAATTGTCTGGTTTCTTCGGTTTTAAACAACAAAAACCTCTTGAAACTTTGTTTCATTCAATTTTGTGCCTGATTATGATTTTCTCAAAAAAATTGGTTGTTCTTGTTACCCGTGCTTATGTCCTTACAACTCTCATAAGCTAGAAAATATATATGTTAAATGCATCTTCTTAGGGTACAGTTTGCAACATAAAGTTTATCGTTGTTTGAATCCTCACATAAATAAAATTATTATCTCTCGCAATGTTGTTTTTGATGAAATTGAGTTTCCATACCCTTCTTTGTTTTATTCTTCTCCATCAATCAACCAAACTACCACTTCTTCTCTTGTTCCTATTTCTACTATTTCTTCAGACTCTATCTCCTCTTCTGCTCCATTTTCTCTCCCACTACCTGCAACTGTTGCATCTTCATCTTCCTCTACTTCAGCTGTACCTTCCTCACCACCTCCACCCGTTGCTTCAATTTATGTCCCCACTATTCCACCTTCCGATTCTACTCACTCCATGAAAACTAGGTCTCGCAGTGGTATTTCCAAACCAAAAGTGTTCAGTTATTCTGTTGCTTCCGCGGTCTCTGATAATAATGAGTTAACTCCCACTTCCTTTACTTCTGCTAACAAGATTCCAGTTTGGCGAAGGTCAATGAAGGATGAAGTTCATGCTTTGCATGAGAATGTGTATGGGTTGTCGCAGGATGAACAAATAAATAAAGATATTTTCCACTAATTAATTGGTAATATATATAGCGGTAGTAAGAGATCGTTCCCACAAAGAGCTGTGTAATTGATAGGTTATTTGATCAACAAAATAAAGTAAATAACAAAAGGGGGTTTGGTTGCAAGATAAATATAAAGACAATAAAGAAAATAGATGATTAAGTAATCCTTCGCCGTTACCAAGAGATAACTGGATTAATATACTTATCTATTGTTCGTAAGAGCCATTCATCACCAACCGTAGAATAGCAGCTAGCTCAGTGCCATCCCCAAAAATCCTTTTACCACGGATACGGAAGCTCTCCAATATCAGATTCTATTCAACCGAACCACCAAGTAATAGCTCACTCAAGGTGTAATCCAATCGAACACTTTAGGATTTGTGAATTAGGTTAATCCCAGTAGTTAAACTCTTAGCTCAAGGTTTACTTGATGGTGTTGTTTTCACACATGATTCCTCCACAGAAACCCTCTGTAAGGTCTCGCGATTTCTACTTGTGTAGAGACTTATTCGACGATTACTTATCTCCTAACTTCTACTAGCAATAGAAAGGTCAATAGATCAATCTAACATGCACTACAAATCAATCTAATAATCACTCATAAACCCTAGATATAGTAAAAAAACAAACGATGATGATAAAAGCTCTCAATAGATTTGTATTAATAATAAAGCTTCACGCTTAGAACATTGAATTCATCCTTAATCAACAAAGGATTTAGTTTATCATGATTACACAATCACCCGGTTTCCCCCTAAAGGGGTAAACCCTAAAATATTAATGAAGAACAAAAGTGTAATATGAGATTATTTATTATATGACCTAATACCTTTTTATAGTTTACATTGCTTGGCCATCAAGTATTTAGTTTGGTTCAAGAACCCGACCCGAAATACGAAGTAACGACCCCAAACGTGCCCTTGGGCCTTCCAAGGTGTGCATATACGTTTTCATACTTGGTAAGTATGTGTACCGGTATGCGTACCTCAAATTCCAGCAGAAATTTTCGGAACTAAGGTATGCGTACCTTACTGTCTTCGGTATTCAATAAAAACTCGTTTTGGCCACAACTTCTTCGTCAGAACTCGGAATGACCTCATTATTTTTGAATTCTTTTTATATTTCAATTCTCTTCAAGATGATGATGATAAATCCTTAATTTGAATGAGTTAAGATCGGTATTTGGCCCTTCTCTTGATTTTGAGTGTTTTCCTCCTTTTCGTCGCACTTCTTCCACTTCTCTTTGACTTGGTCACCTGGATACTTGGAATACTTATCTTCCTAGCTTTTTTTAGCACTTCATATCTACTTTTTGGATGATTCACCTAACAGAGGAAAATAAGAGAAAACAAGAGCAATAATACGAAAATATGCAAGAATAATAGCTAAAGCAAGTATGGAATGGACACTAAAATTATATGAATTATGCACTTATTAGAGTGACACTTGGTCTCTTGAATTTCCTCATCCCTCTCAACATGTTATCGGATGTAAATGGGTTTTTCGGATTAAGAGAAAGGCTGACGGTTCTATAAAACGACATAAGGCACGCCTAGTAGCCAAAGGGTATAATCAGATTGAGGGAATCGATTACCAGGACACATTCAGCCGACTACAATTCAAATTATTCCGTCTATTAGTTTGTATAAAGTTTGGAGTATTCAACAATTAGACGTTAAAAATGCCTTTTTACATGGAAATCTGTTGGAAGATGTCTACAAGACTCAACCACCTGGGTTCATTGACAAGGATAAGTCTCATCATGTTTGTAAGCTCAAAAATTATATCTATGGTCTTAAGCAGGCTCCTTGTGCCTGGCTCGATAGGCTTAGTTCTTTTCTATTGGCTTAAGGTTTTCAAGCCTCAAAGACGGATACTTCTTTATTCTTTCGAGTCACTTTAACTGACTGTTTATATGTGTTGATTTATGTGGATGATATTTTAGTGACCGGTAGTTCCTCTGCAAGTATTTCTTCTCTTTTATCTGTTTTAGGAAAGGAATTTGCTATTAAAGACCTTGGTCCATTGATATTTTTTTGGGTATTGAAGCTACATACAATTCTCAGGGTATTCATCCTAGTCAAAAACAATATATTTTGAATTTACTTAAAAAGGCGAACATGGATACTGCTAAATCTGTTTCCACTCCAATGGCTCAGCCTTCATCTTATGTTGTGATTGATTCTACTACTTTTTCTGATCCTATTTTGTATAGAAGCATTGTTGGTGGTCTTCGCTGACAGATGCAACAAGCACCTAGTAATAATCACTGGTGCCAAGTCAAGTGCATACCGAGATACTGATAAGTGCATATTTCACATATATTTGGTGTTAATTCCATGCTAGTATTTGATAGTTTTCTTGCAATAAGGCCTCTTATTTGTGTGTTATTAGGTGAATAATCCAAAAGAAGTGAATCACATGCAAGCACCTAGTGGAGAAGGGCCAAATAATAACTGGTTCCAAAGTCAAGTGCATGCAAACCGAGATACCTTGCGAGAATAAAGTTGGGACTTTGGCACATGGGTTGCAGTTCAGGCAACCTTCTTTTTTACAAATTCAAGCTTTTTCAGATGTTGATTGGGCAGGTTGCCCTTTTGACAAGTGTTATAACAGTAGGTTAGATATTTTTATGGGTCCCAAGCTCATTTTACGTGGAGGTGTTCTGTGAAGTGTTGAGGCAAGGAAGAACATGATGAACTCAAAGACAGCTCGAGGATGGTTGGTGCATGTTGTTGGTTTCCGGATCTAACACATGATGAGGCTAAGACAACATGCACATTGAATTGCGGGGACTTTGGCACATTGCGTTGATTGCAGATGTTGATTACTGTTGACAAGTGTTATAATAGTAGGTTAGTTCTCATTTTAAGGTGTTTCAGGAAGCAAAAGCGGTCTCGATCGTTACTTGCATAACTTAATTTTTCTCCTTCTTCTCCCCATGTTCTGTGGTGTGATAACTTAGGTGCAACTTACTTGTCCAAGAATCCAATTTTTCATCATCGTATGAAGCACATATAAATAGATTTCCATTTTGTGCGAGAACTTGTGGCTGCAGGCAAGCTAGTAGTGAAGTTTATTTCAATAGATGACCAAATTCCTAATAGACAAGGCCTATTTCCATTGTCAGATTCTCCTTTTTGCGTGACAAGCTCAGTGTCACTGCTCTTGCGGGGATGGGTGGGGTGGGGGGATTTTGACTGTAATAAGACTGTTGTTTTTACTTTCTTTTTTACTCATTAATTTTTTCCTATAAGTCAAGTTTGTAAAGTCAGCCAATGTATTGACTCGACTATTTAAACTTCTCTCTGTGTTTGGTTGGTCTGTGAAAAATTCTTAATCTAAAAATTCAATAGAACATTGGTCTCTCTCTCTGACAGTTGTTTTGCATTTGTCTATGGGTTATGGGTTTGTATTTTCTCTTCATGTTTGAGACTGAGAGTCAAGTAGTGTGGATTTTAGAACTTGTTTGAATGTATTCGAAGACATTTTAGAACCGAATAAAACATTTATTTCTTCAGTTTTTTCATATTCTTAGCAAATACCAGAATTTATCGGATTTTCGATAGCTTAATATATCGAATCAGATTACATTTTTTTAAGTTCTGTCGTATTTTATCGGATTTCGAAAATCCGACGGAATTTAATCCGTTGACAGCCCTATCAGTCATTAGTTTTAGTCTTTAGACATCGTTGAAAGATTAAGAAGTCATCCTTTACAACCTGTGGGGATATCTACTCCTTTAAACTCCTAAGTCATATAAGGCTCCACGTTGCGCGGTGAGAATACCCACCCTTGGGTGAGCGTCACCGCCCCCTTGAAAATTCTCCATTCCACTTTTCCTCAAATTATATGAATGTAACAGTAAATATCTTTTTCCGTAGAAAAAACGGGAAAAAAATACTAAAAAAAAAAAACATAAAAAAAGGCTTTCTCTTTCACACCGAGAAGAAACCCTAAAACAGTAAAACCATAGCATGATGTTTGATCAAGCAAAACAGAAACTTGCAAGGTGCACAAGACTTTCTCTTTTACTGAACACGAGATTCTATATGAAGATGAGATTTACAGGACTCACACAGGCAATGATATGCTTCAAATCTAGAGAAGTATACTTCACAACAAAATATAAAAACTAGCCAGAAATCTAAGACTTTGGATTTTACTCACTAAGCCATTCTATTCCCAGTAGAGATCTAACATGCTTATGCATATGAACCAGCCAACAATCAATGATGTCCATCACGATGGAGAAGACTTAAACATCAATCATGCTTTGAAACCTGTGGTTCAAAGAACAGAAAGGACTGCTCAGAAAAAAAAAAATACCAGATGTGCAGAACAAATAGGAAAAATTTGATGAGACGATTACGGAATGGAAAAAAGAAAAGAAAAGGTATATCATCAATCAATCAATTGCTTTTTTCATATTATCTCCATTATCCGTTTGTGATGGATACATGCAGTATGTTGTATTGAATCTATGAAGTTATATTTATTCTTGAAGCTTTAAATTTTTTGAACTGCATGTGGTTTAAGTGTTTGATGAATTCCCTGAATCAGTTTTGGGTTTGGTTATTGATTTTATCCCTGAATCAATGATGAGGTTACTAAATCATTCTGATTAATCTCTTATGCTAATTTTTCTTCTTTGGGTATCAAATATTTTGGTGTGACAATAAGTCAAGAATCAATGTTTGTAAAGATCAATTTCTAATCGGAGTTTGATGAAGAAACAAATAAAATAGTTGGACAAATAAGTTTATTTACTGATCTTGATCTTTTTGATAGGAACTGGAAGGTCTTTGTTGATGATTGACCTGGTGGTGGAGCTTGATGGTAATATAGCTTATATTACACCTGGTAATTTTGATCTTTTAAAATGTAATGATATCTTATAGCTTTATGGTACCTGAACATAATACTAATTGACATGTGCTCTTTGCTTATCAGAGATCTATGTTTCCATCCTCTGGAAATATGCCTAATAACTTCAAGTTTCAGTCATAAAGAGGGTTTTTTTCATCAACGAAATGCCTGAAAAACCAGTTTAGTTCTATCCTGTTTGCAATGGGTTTGGATTGTCTTGCGAACTTGAGAGGAAATGGATCTGGAGTGGTCTGAAGAGCAAGAGCTATTTCAGGTAAGAAATTATATTTCATCGTATTTTTGCTATGAAAATTTTTCGGCCCTAGAATTGTTGAACTGATCCCCCTTTTTTTCCCTTTCTACCTAACTGTACATGTACAAAAACAAAAAAAGAAAAGAAAAGAAAAATTCTTTTGTAACTCCAAGGCTTCTATATGTTTGTATCAGTCCAGTCCATCCTTTTTTCAGTCTTCTGTTTTAATTTTGGAATGGAGTCCATGAATTTTCATAACATAAAAATAATGCATTTAGTTTGGGATCTAATTATCTCATTAAACCTAAACCCATAAAAAATAACATTCTCAGACGTGGTCTTATGTATTTTAAGGAACTTACTGTGTTGCCAGGGAGATGCCAGTGGGAGCAAGAGAATTTTTCCGACTTCGAGATCCGTTGCTTTAAGGTAAATGTAGTTCATAATTATAGCATGTGATCTTTGCTTACCAGAGATCTATGTTTCCATCCTCCGGCAATATGCCTAATAACTTCAAGTTTCAGTCATAAAGAGGATTTTTTTCATCAACGAAATGCCTGAACAACCAGTTTAGTTCTGTCATGTTTGCAATGGGTTTGGATTGTCTTGCGAACTTGAGAGGAAATGGACTGGAGTGGTCTGAAGAGCAAGAGCTATTTTAGGTGAAAAATTATGTTTCATCGTATTTTTGTTATGAAAATTTTTCGGCCCTAGAATTGTTGAACTGACCCCCCCCCCCCTTCCTTTTTTTTCTTCCTTTCTACCTAACTGTACATGTATAAAAAGAAAAAGAAAATCTTCTGTAACTCCAAGGCTTCTATATGTCCATATCAGTCCAGTCCATCCTTTTTTCAGTCTTTTGTTTTAATTTTGGAATAGAGTCCATGAATTTTCATAACATAAAAATAATGCATTTAGTCTAGGATCTAATTATCTCATTAAACCTAAACCCATAAAAAATTACATTCTCAGACGTGGTCTTATGTATTTTAAGGAACTTACTGTGTTGCCAGGGAGATGCCAGTGGGAGCAAGAGAATTTTTCCGACTTCAAGATCCGTTGCTTTAAGGTAAATGTAGTTCATAATTATAGCACAATATTTTTATTATTATTATTTACATACATTTGTTGCATCTCAGTAGGAGTAACAATGCTTCCATTGAATAACTTCCGCATAAAAGAGCATGCATAATTATGAAGCGGATATAACTTGCTAGCCCAGTCGTGGATAAGGTTGTGTTTGGAATTTCTGGACTAGGGTTAAAGTACATGATAGGCGTGAAAGTAACGGTTCCTGAACTCTAGGACCTAACCAACAAGCAAAATTTTGTTTTATTTTGTTTTGTGTACAATGTTTTGTGTTATGAACACGGCTTGGCCTAAGAAGTCAGGGAAGAAATAAGTTTACTGTCAGTCGTTGATTGAAGTATCAAATTGGAGAAGAATGATGTCGCTGCCATTGATCTTGGGGTCATGGACGGAGAAGATTGTAAGATATTGGGAAATTTGAGAAGAAATTGAAAGATGGGTTTTCATCTGATTTGAATTTGCACAGATGTCGTGAAAAATCGAACAAGTTTTATCAGCCGAGAAATAGTGGATTAATCGGTTACTGCCATTGATTAGATTGGTATAAACAGAGGAGATCTACAGACGTATATTAGAGTCTGGAAAGTCAAGAAGAGTACGGAGAATATGTTGTCGAGTTCATTTGGTTTTGGACACTTGCTAATGGTATAGTCTTTCTATCCACAGGCTTAACAACTTTAAAACCATTTTAAGGCTTGCTTCTTTTATTATTTATTTTGTTAAATGCAATAAAAAGAAGTTCTGTAGCACACTTGAAGTTTCCACTGCATCTTCTACTTCGTATTTTCTGTTTTGTCAAGTGGACACTTGCTAATGATATAGTCTTTCTATCCACATGCTTAACACTTGAAACAGAGGGAAGCTGGAATGGTGCTGCTTTAGTTGGATCACATGCATCAGTAAACTATTCAAGGTAATTACAAAGATCTCCCCGCTATAGGAAGCTTTTATTTGTGTTGAAGCCTCAATAATAACACTGTAATTAGTTGAGACATAGAACTCCTATTAAAAGCTTCAACGTGTATGTTTGTCCTGACAACATCAAGTAAACCCACTGTATGAAGCTAGAAGTTCTTGCCATTTGAATTGGTGTTGCAAGCTTAAATGAGACGCATACATGGCCAATTTTATATTTTAAAAACCCACGTTATTCTTTTCTTCCTTTTTCTTTTTATGTTTCGTACACATTTAGGTGTTTGATAATCTGTTTGTAACTACTGTGTAGGTTGCACACTAGATAATATCCACTTTAGTCAATTTTATTAGCTTACAGAGAATTCAATTTTTCATAGAAGGTTCAGTATGAACTCGGTTAAATTTCAACTTTTTTTCTTCTTCTTTTTTTCCTATTTATAGGAAATTATGGGAAAATGTTGTAGAAGTGGGAAAATGTTGTATTAGATGGTTATCAGAGGTTGAAGTTTCGAGGTAATTTCTTATTTCTACCAAATTAAAAAAAATTAGTTGCTTAAAACTAAAATGAAAAATGTTGTTTGTTCCAATTCATGGCCATGGTGTGGGGATACCAGGTTACTTCCCAGCTGCCTATAGACATTTCTCAATACTATCCAAACATTTTCATGTTTTCCAAGAGTTGCTCTATATAAATTGAATGTTTTTGTTTTTGTTGCAGGTAAAGAAACTAGATGAGATACTTGGTGTTGCTAATTTTGTTGCAAAAGTGTGTGTTACCAGGTGCCTGACTGCTCTGATATACAACAACCAAGTTTATGCAAAGTAGGACCTTGCACTACTTTAGTAAAGAAGCATGTGACCATTGATTTTGTTGTGATAAATGGAATTAAATCATGACTCAAAAATTGAATCCTCTGTCAAGTAGTGCTGGGAAATGTGGTTGTCTGGCGTTGATCAGCGTTAGTGTACTGGGTATGTCGAAAACTTACTTTTAGCATTTCTTTGTATATTCCTTAGTCAATCATTTTTTTTTTTTTTGAGTTGGTTATTCTAGCTGGGTGTTGGTGTAATTGGTGTTGCTATTACCATCACTTTTCGTGGTGTATTATAGCGTTACAAGTGTTCTTTTATGTGAAAATAAACCACAAAAAAGTTCTGTCGTTAAAGCTGTTCAAACTCTCTGCAGTTCTGGACTAATGAGCGACGGGGCGAGGCGAAGCTGAGCCACACAAAATCAAAAATGCATTGGGACGGGGCGAGGCGAAATCGAGCCACGCCAAATAAAATCGGGAAGGGGCGAGGCGAAGCCGAGCTTTACCAAGTCAAAAATATAGTTCAAAGAAAAACATGCCTGGTGCGTAGCATGGGCACAAAATCTAGTTATATGTTATAGTAACAACTGCGAATTCTTCCCCTAAGTCTAGATTCCCTACTCCCTTGTATTCTAGTGGCTCGCATACACGGAGATATACATCTCAGTCTTTAGGGAAACTACCTACACTCGCATAGCGGAGAAGTCTAGGTTCAAGGTTGGACTGTCAGTTCATAAACAGAAACTAGGTATCACCCCGGCCTGCGGCCGGGGCTCAACCTTTTTGTGGTAGTTAGGTCATAATATTAGTCAAAGCTGGTCATTTTAGGCAATGACTTTGTTTCGTCAATTATTGGTAATCGAGGTTATAGTTTGGTTAAGCTAAGAAGTTTAGGTTCTTCTAATTTAGAGTTAGAGTCTAGTTTCCTCCACTTTTAGTGTTAAGTACCGATTTCCTGATCCTTTCAACTCCCTAAAAAAAATCTTATAATCTTCTACTATCTCACTTTGATAATCGGTACTTACTCTCTTCTAAATTGTATTCGGTAGCGCCACCCAGACTCATCACCACATCTTAACCATTATAATATAATCACTATACTTTTCGAACTCTCTCTACAACTTCCCCATGACAATGGGAATGCTTGAACTTCCTTACAACGACCCATCTCAGTGACCTCACCGTTAGGAGATCAAATACTAACTTGAAAATCCATTACCATTGCCATGAACCATATATCATATATCTCGCCGTTATTCTCTTCACCAATCTCCTTCCTCACAATGTCTAACACACACATAAATGATAAAATTTTAAATCTGAAAAATGAAAAAGAAATTCGCGCAATACGGTGACACATTACAGTAATACACATATTAACATGTAAATCATACGAAATAATCGATAAAAAATAAACATTAACCAAAACTGTTTTTAATTAAGCAACATTGATATGATCTGTTTTCTTAAATTAGTATAGTATATAAGAAACATTGATATGATCTATATCTCCGTTTTATTCATCATAGTGTACTATCTAGTCTATGCTTATACAATAGAAGGGTCCGGTGTGTCACCCAACAGCCAGGATATATAGGAAATTCTAACTATTGGCTGAGAGCTTCCCTTCCTTCCTAGAATAACGTATTGCATTTGTTGATCCAATGGTTGTTATATGCCTCAGAAATGTTTTTATTCCCTTGATTAAAGTCGGGTCATAAAGACAGGTTTATTGTTAGTAACGCTGGAATTTTAGTCTGGGTTAGAATTTCTTCCGCTCCGAATCACCTCTCTTCCTGTTGATTCGATCTTTTTTCTTTACATACCTGATTCAGTTACGTATCATGAAGCCTGGACTTCATTCTAGGATCGTCGGAATTCCCAATCAAGGTTTCCTCCTTATTAATTTGTCATGCATCAGAATTAAAGATTGAAAACGCTCAACTCAGAATTAATTTGGGGAACAGGCCTATAAAATGCCTAATCGGGATTGAGATCAACATCAGCCCCGCCAGAAAGTGTGAGTATTCTTTTTTTTAGCAGATTTCTGATGATTTTTTTTTAATACCCAATTATATTAAACCTCGGTACCTGTTTTTAATCAGTTTTCTTTTTTTTTTTTGTACCTCTATATATAAATTGCTTTTGGAGCTATGTTCAGGTTTGGATTTCCCAAGACGCACTGGCTATTTCAATGCGATTTAAAAGGCGGTATATTATAAATTTCAGAACTGTGTACCTAAAATTTTAAGGGGAACAATCATAATTGTTGGTACGTTTGATTTGAAATGGTTGATGACTTTTGGATTGTTTCAACTTCATCGAAAGTTTAGGGCATCAGTTTTGATACTTTTAAGGGTTTTGGTAGTTTCAGTTCAGTGGATATGGAAGCTTATAAATGATATTAAACAATTAGGTTTCTTGAAATTAGATGGATGTACAAGATTTAGCTGTGCAATGGCTCATTGAATTGAAGAAATCTACCCCTGTTGGTTGTATGCTTATCCTCTGATGGGTACTAATTATTTTACTTTTAGGACTTCAATTGGGTTTGGGTAGTTTTAGTTCCGTAGGGATTTTGATAAAAATAAATGGGAACTATTTATCTCAATTGGTGGCTATTTTTTTATAGGATTTTCTTATCCCAAGTAGATTAAATCTTTGCTTTATCCGGGCTTGAATTTTTTGGAACTATTTTAGAGGTTATTGGTTTTGGATTGCCTAAAGTAAAATGGTTTTTTATCATAAATGGCTTCTACCTTTGTTCCTATGCCATTTCTGGGTTGATGAGTAAAGATAATTCTTTCGGTTTTACAAATGGCGTAGATTTTATGAAAGTTTCTTCTTTGTAGAGGATAAATAAGTCCCTCAAAAGTCAAGAGGAAGGAATTCGAGTTCTGATGGCTATGATCAACTAAAACCTGCTTCGAAAGGAAGTCCTCCCTTAGGTAATGAATTTGTCTGATTGTAAATGGCATATTTCGTTTTCCTGTTCCATTTGATGTTGCACCAATAATTCTCTGATTTTTTGTTTTTGTTTTAACTTCATGTAGCTCACAGGTAAAAATGTTGTGAGTATACACATAAGACTATAAAGAGGAAATGTAGCTCTTAGTAGTGATCATCCGATTAGGATACGAACGATGCCTGTTGCCTGAAGAGTGTAACATGTCAATATATCACCCTTCATCTTAAATTCATAATGTGATTTAGTTTTGAGTGGTTGGGATTTTGATTCTGAAGCAATCATGGGTGTCAACAATTAATTATTTTTTATAGAAATGATAGCAGTGTTCATGGTTTTACTGTTTCGAGGATACACTTTTAGGCACCTGATGAGTAATAAAATCTTTTTTATAGAAACGACAGCAGTGTTCACGGTTTACTGTTTAATGTTGCTAGGTAACAAGAATAGATGACCAAGGTGCATATATTTTCGGGGCTGCAGTTCAAGGAAAGAAGTGGATGCGTGCTTCGAAGAAGGATACCATCTAATGCCGTGGTGCATCCCCAGATGGGCCTAGCGACTTGGTGGGTAACTTTGCAATAAAATTTTGGAATTCACAGTGGAGCTATACATTACACCTGCCAAAAAAGTGGCATTTTTTGTCTTGGCATCCAACTCATCCTCGATTGTTCTTGGTAGTAGGCCGATTTGAATCCGGTATTCATTGAAAGCAATTTATATATTGTGCTGAACTAGAAAGGGTTGGTGTGCTTGAATTGTTTTGAGGTTTTAGCAGGGTGTAATATATGAAACTGCATATAGTTGGCAATGGCCATGGGAAATCTTGGAACTCTTGAGGTTAGCTTTTAGATTCCCATAGCAGGTGATACTTTACTTTGATTATCAATCTGCGGAGATAATGATATTTTGTAGCCACTTTTTTGGCAGGTGTAATCTATAAATAATATAACTGTCATATTTTTATAATTTTCCTGTTGGGATGTGGATCTAAGGAATTCATATTGATGTCAAATATGGAGTTTTAGAGATTTTTTTGCTGTATGGTAGACATTTTTATTCTGCGAAAGTATGAATTTCATTAAAATGAATTGATATGTACGGAACAAAGTTTACCCACACAAAACCCGCATTTAGGATTGAAATTAAACTGACATTTACTGACAGGATCCAACAATACCAACTGCGGCACTGCGGCAGAAGAGAATAGCAGCAAAAGAAAAGGAAGGTGACCAGTAAACCAACTACAGGTAACACAGACGCAAATGGCATAAATTATTCATATTTCTTACAACTGAAGGAGAATTTTATAGTGTTTATTAGCTTAATTTGATTGGTTATGTAGGGAGAGGATCACAAGTAATATAAAACAATCTGAGACAGTAGTGGGCAGAAATGGAGTGACTGAATGGAAATGGAAACGGAATATCAGAAGAAGAGATGAGCAAAGAAGAAATTATGAAATGTAAATACATTACATTGGAAAGGCACCACATTTTTATTAGGGAATTACAAACCATAACGAGGAAGTTTTACATGACCACCGCTCCATTTGTTCAATGCAGGGAATTATAGAAGATGAACCTAATTATTGGAATAACGTGGGACTGTGCAACTTCTCCAACTTGCTGAACAGAATTGGGAAAATGTCAGTCCACACTACTCCTTCAGGCATTCATTAAAACAAATGGACGTTAAGTGTTTTCATTGTGGGGCAATACACTGGATGGATGAAAGAACATGACTCAAGTCCAAAGAACCCGAGATTCGGCACATGCTGCTTACTAACTCAGCTAATGCATTCACAAGCATGTATTGTACTTTAAAACCGGGAACCCTACAGGAAAAAAATCATGTTTTGAATGTCAATAATAGTAATTTAAAATATCGTGCTAGCATATGTTAAACATATTCACTTGCATCACATATTCACTTACATCACACCTGCTACACGAGTTCGCTCTATGCATTTTGGAAGGTCATGCACCATAAGAAATTTTAAGAGCATGCAATATGCCACATTTTGGATTATTTTGTATTAAGGTTAGTGTTTCCAGCTAATGCATTCTCAGTCCAGTCCATGACATTCCTTCTAAGAAATTTTTAAAGCTATTTTACAATGAAATGTAATGTACGGATAATACAAATGAGAGGGTAAGAAGAAGAGGGGATTGGTGATAATACCCAGAGAGCAACAAAAATGGAACAAGGAGAAAGATAAAGTGGAAAGAGTTTTGCATTTGTTTCAAAATGGATACATGCACGGAAACTTCAAAGAAAAACACTTTGTTGTTTGTCAAATATAACATCGAGAATAATGGCATGTCACGGATTCAAATCAATCCAAATTGTTGATCAAGAATGACATGGACAACATAAACAGAACACAGACTTTCTGGAATCTATTTTGAGATAAACAGAAAATAAAGTAAGAAGTTAAACTCTTACTTTATCCGTACATTACATTTCATGGCATGTCTACTGCCCCAGCTTAAAACAGAGTAAAATAGCCCGTGCCATTCCGTCCTTACACATTACACCTAATCCAAAATGGAAATGTTATTAGTGTTTAACTCGTCATTCTTTACTCTTGGGTTAAAAATAAAAGGTATTGAAAGTGTTTGTTTAATTGTCTCAGTGAAATTTTGGGATTTCATTTTCGTTATTGGGTATGCGGGAATGAAAATTTTGAGATGACAGTTATATTCAACTGTAGAGTATTTTGAACTGTCTTATAACAAACCATAAAAATGTAACCCTTCACAGGAAGAACCTTGATTGTTTCGTAAAACTTCAAATTAATACTTCACCATGGCGACATGTGGAAATTTTACAGTGTTTAACCCATGTTGATTTTTATTTGCATGGATCTGGCTTAGGGAATCTTATTCTGCATAATTTATCAGGCTTCTACTCTCTAATGATGGAGTGATACAATGGCATAATGGGAGCTATTAGAACAGTAGGTTTTACACACAAAAAAAGGTATTGAAAGATCTGTCTTGGTAAATTTTGTGAAAAAGAAAAAGAAAAAGTAATGCATTTGGCATTAGGCATTAGGCATTAGGCAAAAAAATTTACACTATTGTTGAACAGGAGCTACAATTTTCCGATTGTGACGTTTATACCCATAACCCATTATCATGGCTACAATTTTGTGAATTGTATACATTTTGCTCCTTAATATATTGTTTGCTAATGAGGCTGAATTTTTTTTTGTTTTCTCCTGAAAATTCAACCGCAACAACACTATTTATGCGATATTAACAACACTTTTGCGAGTGTCACAGAAGACTCTTTAAACATTTCGCGAGCGTCATAAAATATCCAGAAGAAAGATATAAAAGCTAACGATGGAAGAGGTACAAGAGGATTATGATTATTCTACGATGGTCATCATTCTTGCGAGAAAGAACATTGTAGCGATTACAGTGAAATCGCAGAGTAGATCCGAAATAGGAGGAAAACTTAGCTGTCATCCACTATGTAAATCCCTATATAAAGGGTTCATTAGATTCAGAAGAGGATGATGTATTTTTTAGAGTTGAGAAAGTATTGAGTAGAGAGAAACTCTAGAAAGAAAGTTGTACTTCTGAGTTCTTACTTCTTTTGTAATCTTTTTGAAATTAAAATAATAAAAGTGTCGTTGTTCATCTTCAAATATGACTTAATTTCTATAGATTCTTATCAGGGGTGTAGTGTAGGAATTCCTGCAACTACAAAGGTCTTATGTGTTTGCATGCTCTGATACCAATTGAAAAAGTGGGGGCACAACAACCTCACCTAATAATTCGCTTAGCAATCTGTATGGACTAACTCCAATATACTTTTAAGAGAACCAACTAGACAGTCAGACTCAATCTTAATAAAAAGTATATCAAAGAGTTATATCTCAATTTCTCGATTCAGTCCTTACTGAAGCAAATAGAAATCTGCGAGTCTAATTGAATACAAGAGAAATTAACTTGAACGGTACCAAAGACCAATGTTCAAGTATCAATCAATTTCAATCAACAACCAAAGGTCAGACTTCCCAATTGATTGATTCAACGCACAACCTATGAAATTTCAATTATATAAAAAAATATAATGCGGAAAAGAAAAAACACAGAAACCAGAAGTTTTGTTAACGAGGAAACCACAAATGTAGAAAAACCTCGGGACCTAGTCCAAATTGAACACACACTATATTAAGCTGCTACAGACACTAGCCTACTACAAACTAACTTCGGTCTGGACTGTAGTTGAACCTCAATCAATCTCACACTAATCCAAGGTACAATTGTGCTCCATACGTCTCTAATCCCAGTGGGATACTACGCACTTGATTTTCTTAGTTGATCTCACCCACAACTAAGAGTTTCTACGACCCAAAGTCGAAGACTTTAATAAACAAATCCGTCTCACACAGAAAAGTCTACAAGAATAGATAAATTTGTCTCCCACAGAAATACCTACAAGTTTTTGTTCCGTCTTTTGATAAATCAAGGTGAACATAAACCAATCGATAACCCGGACTTATACTCCCGAAGAACATCCTAGAATTATCAATCACCTCACAATAATCTAAATCGTATAATGGCGAAACTAGATATTGTGGAATCACAAACAATGAGACGAAGATGTTTGTGATTTCTTTTATCTTTCCTATTAGAGAAATTAATCTAGAGTCAATTATTTCAATTGTACTCAATACGATAGAATCAACAAGATCAGATCACGCAACTACAGAGAAAATAGTTGGGTCTGGCTTCATAATCCTAATGAAGTCTAAAATAGCGGGGGTCTAACAACCACACCCAATATTTATTTTGGAAATCTTTATGGAACAAACTTCAATATAATCTCAAAAATAAAAATTCAATTGAGAAATAATATTAAAGAGATTTATCTCCTTCTCAACACAATCAATAGTTAAACAAAAGCAAGTCCGTAAACCTGATTTTAGTGTGAGGTTTGTTGAAACAAACTTTTCTGTTAATCACAACCTATTCAATATCCACCGTGTATAAACCTCTTTAAGAAACAATCACTAAAGGAATATTTCAACACGGTGTCCACTTGAAATAGGGTTAGTCCGGACTGGTCTAACAATGTGAAAATAACAAAATCAATTATTCAAGATCAATCAAGTCTTATACAACAAACAAGGTCGGATTTAACAAATATGATTGCTTAACGTACAACCTTTATTATTTCAATTATATAAATAAAATATAATGCGGAAAAGAAATAACACAGACACCAGAAATTTTATTAACGAGGAAACCGCAAATGCATAAAAACCCTGGGACCTAGTCCATAATAAACACACACTGATTATAAATTGTTATACCAATTTTCTACTACCTATTCGGACTAGATGTAATAACTCCTTCAGCACAAATAGAACGCCTAACACAAAACTGATTTTCTTTAGGAATTCTTCTCGTTAATCTTCTAGCAGAACCCAAGGCTCTCTTTAGAAGATACAACAACACGATTGTTACGATTCGGTATTTTGTTTGCACAAAACACCGGTTTGATTTCCCTTTAGATGTGAATCAAGGTTTTGGAAATCTTGTGTTTATTTTGATAAAAACATTTACTAGGTAAAAGTAATATCAAAACAAACTTGTAGATTAGGGAGTCTTTATTTGAAGACTTGAGTTGAGTCCATAAAAAAGACTTCGGGTTTTTATACTAGATCCAGTTGATTGGCTCGAATTCCTAAAATTTACCAGCGGAATATGAATAAAATAAAGAGGGAAAGGGTATTTTCAAAAAATGAAAGAGTCAAACTTTCTCTCTTTTTTGATAAAATTTTGTATTTGCTTGTTAAGTATTGGAGGGTTGAAAAAACGGAGCTACGGATTCTGACACAATTTTTTGTGACTTCAGTGGATCTTTAAAGAACTCCCAGCAAAAAAAAAGATAGAATATTTTTTTTTTTATAAAACTTATTTTTCTACCTCATCAAGTTCTACCGACAAAAAGCGTCAAGGCTCCAATTTAATAATTATATTCTGATCCTATCTTTATTATGTAGGATTCCCTTGTTCGACAAAGATTCCATTCATATACAATAATCAATTGTAGCGGGTATAGTTTAGTGGTAAAAGTGTGATTTGATATGGTTTTATTCCCTTCATAGTGTCAGAGGTTCTCTTCTTTTTCGCTTTCTTCTGGGCGTCCTTCCATTGGTCTTTGTCACCTACGGTAGAGATCGGATCATGCTGGCCGCCGAAAGGGATTCTTGTTTTACATCCTTGGGCAATTCCTTTTCTTAATACCCTTATTCTCCTTTTATCTGGAGCTGCCGTAACTTGGGCTCATTATACTCTTCAAAACTAGGAAGAGAAACCTAATAACTCTACACCAAGAACAACTAGAATAAATCTAGAGATATCTTGTTTAAAATTTCTCAAGGATTTTTACGAGATGCCTTAATAGAAGTTTTTCTTTATAGTCTCCGATTTCGACTAACAAGTGTTGGTATACAATCGGAAAATAAAATCTATCAAAACCTAGGGCTTATGATCAACAACTCTTGAATGGTTTTATATCAGAAGAGAAAACCTTAGAATTGACAAGAGGTGAAAAACCTAGATTACAAGTTGTATAAACAATCACGAAGATTTAATCCAACTTGGATTTGTGATCCCCAATACAAAGACTTTTATCTCACTCTTGTTCACGAAGAACAGAAAACATGGAAAACAACCTACAGAGCTTACGCCAATTTTCCAAAAGGGATGAAAAACGTGTAAACTCACGAACTCAATATTTATAGTGAAACATAGCTTGAAAACTAGGCAAAGCTATTTTCCTTTTTCAAGACTCTCCTAATTTTGGGAGTCTTTCCTAAGTTACAACTCTTGTCAAAATAATTAAATAAATAATTAAATAGTAAATATTGTATTTATGTGAATAAATCACAAATTAAATTAGGAAGGAATCACAAACACTTTAATATGGTAATCAAAGATGTTTGGAGTAATAGCTAACTTGCCTAGATAAGGAAACATCGCCAATTTGACAAAAAAATGCCTTTTTGTCACGTAACTGGGCCCAAGTTCGCGAACTATTACAAAAAGTCCATGGATTGTTTCCTACTAACGAACTGTAATAATTACAACAACATTTGTAATTGTTACTTTAATAAATCACTCATAACTTCATCATTATAACTCGGAATTGAGTGATTCTTGGCTCGTTGGATTCGCAAGCTCATTCACTATAACATGAGATACTCTATATGGATAAAGGTTATTGTCACCAAAGTCATGAATCAAATAACCTCAAGTATATATACATAAATGTACATTTACCGTCATAGGAATTGTTCCATAGAGTGAGCATTTATCTCGATAGATTAGAAAGGTAGAATTGAACAAGAATCCAGATGAAATCAATCACATACCTTTGTTGATGAGTTTCTTGTTGATGTCTTCTTGTAGTCTTCAATCTTCATCCTTTAAGGATAACTTCGATTCAACTTCTTAGACCTAATCTAGTCCGAAACTATCTTTAGTATGCTAAATCAAGAATGAATTTTGGAAACTAAAATTGACAACTAACTTGACATACCAACGCTAGTGGGTTCAACCGAGCTATGCTCTAACAATCTCCCCCTTTGTCAATTTTAGTGACAAAACCATTTTACATATGGTTTGTACTTGTTAAAAGCAAAATCGACAAGCTTCATTTCCTTGGTTCTTCAACTCTGCGTGTGTTCATCTTGTACTTTTTTAAGATCCATCATAGTATTATTACACAACATCAAAGTTTCATTGTATCACAACTTTGACAATAATACTGTGGTGATATGTATCACTCCCTTAGTCAATACTCCATCTCAACATGAAAACCACTCCCCCCTTACATAATGATCCGTAAATCATATGTATTTGCAGTACGAACTACACACTAATTCTCCCCCTTTTTGTCAATATAAATTGGTAAAGGTACGAAAACTAATGGGATCCTCATGAAATTTTCATGGAGACACTTCATGACCAAAAGAAAAACATATCAACTTTGTTTATACGATATCACATAGTCAAAACTTAGTGACTTCATCAAGGAGTTTATTAAGATACAAGTTAACTCCTACATGTTCCACAAGCGCTTCTCTCCTCGAAGATATAAAAAATAAGCACAAGTTCATTTAGGAACTCTCCCACATAAAATGTTATTCCCGAAAGAACAACAAGAGTGACCTTTCTCCAGGGAGAAGGATTTATATATTGGATTTTATAAATCCTACAAGCAGATGCGATTTAAGAACCAATCATTGAAGGTATCTCATGAGATTGTGTTACTAAAAAAATTAGAACTATCTCATGGTAATCATAAAGATCAAGTATTGTGATCATCTTTTCTAAGATGCAAACTTGTATAAACAAGAAATAATATGCTTAGAAGGAATAATAACCTTTTCCACAAGGATTTACACCAAGAATGGTTACCATAAGAGTATGAAAAGATTTCTTTTACAATAAAAACCAATATCCATGGCTTTGATAATTGCTTCTAACCTTAATAATTTCAATCACAAATCAAGTTAGATAATTAAGAATCATACGCGTGGGATGAGCACTTTCATATCAACCTTATTCTTCTTCACCATAACTAGTTCAAATGACTCAAATGAGCTAGTTAGAGAGTTGTTCAATTTCTTAGATCTTTATGTACTACACAAGACACAATCAAAGCAAAAACGATGTGATTCACTCAAATCAATTCATGAACTATAAAGCCACGGTTTGCAATAGCACTCCTTAGTTTACTAAGATAAGTTCACAAACATCGTTTTTAGACATAACCTACTCAAGTTCGCGGATTGGGTTCGCGGACTTAAGTTCCTGGATGGAGTTCACAAACTCCAGCAGAAATTCTCGGGTTCAAGAGCTTCGTTAGCTCACGGACTGAAGTTCACGTGCTACTCCGATTTTAACAAAGTTTACAAACTTTGGTTCAAGGAATAAGGACTTATACATATATGTGTTCCATAACAATGGTTATATTGTCTAAACTCTCATTTCAATCATTGAAACATTCTCTTAAGGAGTTATATAGTTGTTATTCACAAACTATTTTTCGTCAGAGCAATTTTCAAAGCGATTGAAACTTAACATGACTTTTGTCACTAGGTAAAAATGAACTTGCCCAAAGCGAAAGCTTACCAACATAATTTGTGCGCCCCAATTCTTTTGCAATCCTCACCGTATTTACAAGGGCTTCTTGTTGAGGATGCACTTTCAACACAATTAGGTTGTGTTGAGGTGAACAAAATCTTGCTTACCACAGGTATTCGAAACAAAATCATGCACGGACTCTAGGAATTTAATAACTCCCTTGAAACTTTCAATAATTGTTTCATACCTTTTTAAGAAGTTATCCCTTGTCGAACTCTTGTCTGGGAGATCCTTCTTAATAGTAATCGTTGCTTTATTGATCTTCTTTGGTACCCATTTCTGAGTAACTTTTGGAGACACGTATTTCTTTTTCTCCCCAATGTAATTATGAAACTTCTTCGGGGGAATACTAGAAGAACTGATATTATAAGACTCAGTTTTTCTCCAGTTTGGAGCATGATATCTAGTCTTCTTAACAAAATCAGATCTGGATTTATCTCGTTTAAGAAATCTGCAATTCCTTTGCAAGTGACCTGGTTTTCCACAATAAAAGCAATGTTTAGTATAATGGAAAAAGTTATGTTTAGTGTTACCTGAATGTGTATGTGCTTGCTTTGGAACTTGACAAGATTTCCTCTTTCCGTTATCAGCAGTTTATCGAGATACTTTATTTTTGTCAATCGTGGAAGGTTTTGATTGAGAAGAATCTTTAGCTTTGACAAATTTTGCCTCTTTGCAAAAACTAGGAGCGTCTATTCCTTCATAGCCCAATCCTAGTGTATCACGATGAATTCTACATGCTCCCAATATCGAGGTTAATTTATATGAGCTGCTATTTCTAGACAAACTCTCTTTTAAGCTTGAGTTTTCTTCTTCCAAACTTTTGACCTTCTCAAGCGCAATAACTAGATCATTCTTGGATGATTCACATTGAACTTTGAGATCTTCTCGTTCAATATCAAGTAACAAGTTCATCTCAATATTTTCCAAGTTATCTATATTTTCTTGAAGAATAATTTCCCGATCTCGACCTTCGGCAATTTCTTCTTTAAGCTTTCGTATTTTTTTGAGATAATCTCTTGCACCACTAGAATCAAGTTGGTCTTGAAAGTATTTATTCTGACTACGAAGTCTGTCATATTTAACTTTCTCATTGAAAATGGTGCTTTCAGCTTCCGAGAGTTTTTGATGACATTCCTTAAGAAGATTATTAGCAACTGGATCTACATGGAACACTTTTTTGTCAGAATCAGAATCAGTATCCGAAATAATTTTTCCAGACGCTAATGCGACCTCGCCTGCGTACTCTTGGGGATTGTAATATTCAGATCTATCATCAAGAGTAGGCAAAGCTGCTGCATATGCTGATTGTCTACGGCTCCAGCTAGGATATACTGAAGATAAGTGCCCGAAACTACGACAGTTATAGCATTGTACATCATCATTATGAGATGTTGTCACTTTAGAAAAACTATTTTTCCCGTCTCTCAAGAGTTTTCTAAATTTTCGTGGAGTAACATCCTTAGTATCTGGCGAACCAGATTTATCCTTAGAGGATTCAGAATTGTTTGCAGCTTTAAGAGAAATCACCTATTTTCTAAATGCGTGTTCATTATCAAAGATCTTTAACTTTCCAACAAGAGTATTTCTGGAGAGTGTAGAAAGATCGTTTGCTTCTTCAATGGCATGTTTCTTAGACTCGTATCTTGATGGTAAAGACCTGAGAATTTTACACACAATATCTTTCTCTGAAATAGTTCTTCCTAATGAGTATGAGGCATTAACTATTTGAGAAAGTCTTTGGTTAAACTCATCAAAGGTTTCTTCATCAGACATGCGAAGGTTTTCCCAGTCAGAAGCTAGATTTTGAATCCTTTCTTCTTTTTCTGCGGCATTCCCTTCGAATACGGTTTCTAAGATATCCCAAGCATCTTTAGACTTATTACACGTAGTAACGTGGTGCTGAAGATCTAGGGTAATGACATGGATCATATCATTTAATCCTTTAGAATTTTTCTTTGCGGCAAGAATCTCAAGATCATTATAATCATTAATATCCCTTCCAACAGTTACACCATCTACTGTAACTGATGGAGGATCATAGCCTTTAATAATACGAACCCATGATTTAAAATCTTGCAGTTGTATAAATGAACGCATAACAATTTTCCACCTAAAATAGTTCGTGCCATTTAAGACTGGTAGTACGTTGATAGAGATCGCACTTCTGTCCGTAATAATCAGACTGCTTCAAACACAGACTTATAAGGTCTTAGCGTGTTTACCTGCTCTGATACCAATTGAAAAAGCGGGGGTCTAACAACTACACCCAATATTTCTTTTGGCAATATGTATGGAACAAACTTCAATGTAATCTCAAGAATAAAAACTCAATTGAGAAATAATATTAAAGAGATTTATCTCCTTCTCAACACAATCATTAGTTAAACAGAAGCAAGTCCGTAAACCTGATTTTAGTGTGAGGTTTCTTGAAACAAACTTTTGTGTTAATCACAACCTATTCAATATCCACCGTGTATAAACCTCTTTAAGCAACAATCACTAAAGGAATATTTCAACACGGTGTCCACTTGAAATAAGGTTAGTCCGGATTGGTCTAACAATGTGAAAATAACAAAATCAATTATTCAAGATCAATCAAGTCTTATCCAACAAACAAGGTCGGATTTAACAACTATGATTGATTAATGTACAACCTGTATAATTTTAATTATATAAATAAAATATAATGCGGAATAGAAATAACACAAACACCAGAAATTTTATTAACGAGGAAACCGCAAATGCAGAAAAACCTCGGGACCTAGTCCAGAATAAACACACACTGATTATAAATTATTACATCAATTTCCTACTACCTATTCGGACTAGATGTAATAACTCCTTCAGTACAAATAGAACGCCTAGCACAAAACCGATTATCTTTAGGAATTCTTCTCGTTAATCTTATAGCAGAACCCAAGGCTCTTTTTAGAAGATATAACAACACGATTGATACGATTCGATATTTTGTTTGCACAACACACCTGTTTGATTTCCCTTTATATGTGAATCAAGGTTTTGGAAATCTTGTGTTTATTTTGATAAAAACAATTACTAGGTAAAAGTAATATCAAAACAAACTTGTAGATTATGGATTATTATACTCTTCAAAAATAGGAAGAGAAACCTAATAACTCTACAACAAGAACAACTAGAATAAATCTAGAGATATCTTGTTTAAAACTTCTCAAGGATTTTTACGAGATGCTTCAATAGAAGTTTTTATTTCTAGTCTCCGATTTCGACTAACAAGTGTTGGTATACGATCGGAAACTGAAATCTATCAAAATCTAGAGTTTATGATCAACAACTCTTGAATGGTTTTATATCAGAAGAGAAAACCTTATAATAGACAAGAGGTGAAAAACCTAGATTACAAGTTGTATAATCAATCACTAAGATTTAATCCAACTTGGCTTTGTGATCCCCAATACAAAGACTTTTATCTCACTCTTGTTCACGAAGAACAAAAGACATGGAAACAACCTGCAAAGCTTACACCAATTTTCCAAAGGGGATGAAAACCGTGTAAACTCACGAACTCAATATTTATAGTGAAACATAGCTTGAAAAATAAGCAAAGCTATTTTCCGTTTTCAAGAATCTCCTAATTTTGGGAGTCTTTCCTAAGTTACAACTCTTGCCAAAATAATTAAATAATTAATTAATTAGCAAATATTATATTTATGTGAATAAATCACATTTTAACTTAGGCAGGAATTTAAAGTTAACACAAACACTTTAATATGGTAATCAAATATGTTTGGATTAATAGCCATCTTGCCTAGATAAGGAAACATCACCAATTTGACCAAAAATGCCTTTTAGTCACGTAATTGGGCCTAAGTCCAGAACTGTTACAAACAGTCCATGGATTGTATCCTACTAATGAACTGTAAGAATTACAGCAACACTTATAATTGTTACTTTAATAAATCACTCATAACTTCATTGTTATAACTCGGAATTGAGTGATTCTTGGATCGTTGGATTCATAAGCTCATTCACTAAAACATGAGATTCTTTATAAGGATAAAGGTTATTGTATCCAAGGTCATGAATCAAATAACCTCAAGTATATATATATAAATGTATATTTACCGTCATTGGAAATGTTCCTTAGAGTGAGCATTTATCTCGATAGATTAGAAAGGTAGAATTGAACAAGAATACAAATGAAATCAATAACATACCTTTGTTGATGAAGTACTTTTTGATGTCTTCTTGCAGTCTTCAATCTTCATCCTTTAAGGATAGCTTCAATTCAACTTCTTAGACCTAATCTAGTCCGAAACTATCTTTAGTATGCTAAATCAAGAATGAATTTTGGAAACTAAACTTGAAAACTAACTTGACATACCAACGCTAGTAGGTTCAACCAATCTATGCTCTAACAAAGTCTTCAAGTCGTTAACCTACAGGGTCTCGGTAGAAACCTAAGGTTATAGGAAAATCGACTCTAGCTTATACAACTAGTATCACACAGGAGGTGTGGGGATTACCTTTCCAAATTTCTAGAGTTCTCCTTTATATAGTCTCCAAATCAGGGTTTGCAATCGAAGTCACCTTGGTAACAAAGCGTTCGATATTCACTGTTAGATGAAAACCTGGTTAGATTCAAGCTAATATATTTCAACCGTTAGATCGAACTTAGCTTGTTATACACAAATGAAATATATGTCATTTAGGCTTGTGTAACCGTACCTAAATGTGTCATTTATATTAGCCATATGAGCACTTTCATATCAACCTTATTCATCTTCACCATAACTAGTTCAAATGACTCAAATGAACTAGTTCAAGAGTTGTTCAATTTCTTATATCTCATAAAAGTATACAAGACACAATCGAAGCAAAATTGGTTTTGATCCACTCGAATCGATTCATGAACTTTATACCCATGGTTTGAAAATATGCATTGCTTATTTTATATAAATTTAAGTTCACAAATAAACCAATTTTAGAAAGTAACACACTTAAGTATGCGTACTTAAGTAACCGGGTTTGAGTTTGTTTTAGTTTACAAACTCGGCAGAAATTCACGGACGTGAACTTTTCTCCAGTATGCATATGGGTACGCATACTTAGGTAACCGGATTGATTTGGTTTTGATTTTCAAACTCAGCAGAAATTCACGGACGTGAACTTCCGCCAATATGTGTACGGGTACGCATACTTACCCAGTCTCCATCAACCATTTAGTACACACACAAGTATGCATATATTTGGTTCCCGGTTTTGGACTTATACACTAATGCGCGAACACATTATATGCTTATATCCAAAGATGGTTACATGTTCTAAACTCTTTATTTCAATCATTGAAACATTCTTAGAGGATGTTAAATAAAGGTTATTCACACACTAATTTTCATCAAAGCAATTTTCAAGATATTGAAATAATTAACATGAATTTCGTCACTTGTAAATATGAACTTGGCCAAAGCAAAAGCTTACCAAAACATATTTTAGAGCGAGATAAACTCGGCTTGAAATATCAAATGTGTATAATCGAAGTCTATATAGCAATACGACTTGTGTCTCAAGATAGGAGATAGAGCAGATAAAATTTTTGAGTGATAGATAAGTTCAAGTCTCCATATAAATTTTAGTCGATGAAGTTCCACCAGTTCCTTGAGTAGTTCTTCGTCTTTGTATGAAGAACGTCGTGGAGTCTAGAGCTCAACTACACTTTATATCCTAGTCCGAGACTTAGCTATAAGTATACTATAAATAAAGACTTATAGTTTGGGAAACTAAACTTGACAACAAGCTTGAGATAGCAAAGCTTGCGAGTTTGACCGAGCAGTGCTCTAACACTCATATTTGTCATTATTGTGGAAACAAAGGTCACCTGGAAATGAGATATCGTTTTCGCATAAGAAATGAAAAACTTCATGATATTCTCGTTTGGGTGTCAAAAGAAGTGAATAAACCTAGATCATATGTTAAGGCTAATGCCTTTGAAATTATGGGTTGTGAATGTCCAACCTTTAGGAAAAGGAATCAATGTTGTGATAAACCTAGAATTTTCTATAAACGTCATAAGAAGCCTTTTCAAAATCGAATGATTATCAAAAGGATACCTTTGTAAAGACGAAGACAAGATCCGATGCTCCCAATTGGAGAAAGACTAACTTGCAAAAGAATATTCAATTCAATTTTCTTCCTAGAATTCTAGAAGAGAGTAATGGGAAAAAAGTTATGGCTGTTCCTAAACGCACTCAGAAGTGGATACCAAAGAAAGTCAATGATGCTTTGAGTGCAAAAAGGAATGATCTCCTAGAAATTCCATGACTATGCAGATAGCAGTATCCATGATGTTGGAACTTAAAAAGTTCTTTGGAAATATGGATTTGAATGTGAAAGGTTCTAAAAGCGATCTCTTTCATGATAATCCAAAAGCGAAATGGAGTAAGGCAAAAACTATAGATGGTGAAAAATCCATAATTACAGAAAAGTCTGTTTCAGTCACTTGTGGTGAGAAAGATATTGTTCACCTCAACACAACTTGATTGTGTTGTAAGTGCATCCTCACCAAGGAATGCCTTGTTATGTATATGGTGAGGGAAGCACGAGAATCATGGCGCACATATTGTGTTAGGTATGATATTGAATATTTGGTAAAGTCGTAGGATTCACGATTGGATTCTTCTAAAAGGTATGTCTACAAACTTTAAAAAGATTTATGTTTTTATTATTTGCTTAAAACACTTTTAATGTATGGATGGGGAAAAACGTGTCGCCGATTTTCGGGAAAGTGGAGAGTCGAGCTAGCTGTCGAGACTCCTCAGTCGGGCAAGATGTTAATCCTCACACAGATACACCGCTACAAAGGGGGTTCTTAGATTCGGGAAATCAATCTGTATGATTCCGGCTAAAACCAAGACAATGGCCGTTACAGAATCAATTCGGTCACAAAGAGGGAGATGGGTTGATCTATAGGAGGGAAGCTGAGATTTGTGTGGGATTAGTGATGATCGAGGATTGTGGGTGTGTTGAAGGTTTCTGCAGTATTGGTGAACTGTTGAGTTCTGAGTGATTGATGAATTCTTGAGAGTAGTTACTCGAGAAATTCAGTGTTTAGACGTGTATTCGAGTGTTTGAATCCCCCTCCTCAATCACGAATTCAGAGACTTATTTATACTATTAGAGTAGTAACACCACTGACCCCTATAAGTGTGACAGTTTCTTGAGTGAAAGAGTGGGAAATTGGGAGATCGTGGTAAAGTCAGTTCCACGTCGTGTGGAGACGTGGCTGATCATGCACCCACTACTTTGCTGACTCCTTCAACCGTTAACACGACTTACGCACATTTCTCGTCGTGGGATGAATCCACGTGTCGTAGACCACCAGACCAAAACCCTAAGTGATATCCCCCATTTGTGATGTGATTGATGTTTCATGAATCGTGGAGTCTGAGGGGCAGACGTGTTTAGGTTTAGTCAATTGTTGACTGATTAAACACTTAATCTAAGTTTGGTAATCAAGCATGAATGGTGAATGCTCATCGATTCATGGGTTGAACATGTATTTCTGTGGAGAGATGTTTCTATGATGAATTACTGACTAGTTGAGTGATTGAGCAAGTATTGCCGCTCATTATGAGAATTCAATGAGCAACTGAGCAAGTGTTGCTCAATTCACCAAATTATGGGAAATTGATGGGCAATTGAGCAAGTATTGCTCAACTCTCCAAAATTAAGGATTTGATGGGAAACTGGGCAAGTATTGCTCAATTCACCAAATACTAGAGAATTGTTGAATATTGACTATTATTCAGGCAATTGAGCAAGTATTGCTTGATTCAACGAATTATTTACTGGTGATGTGACCTAGTAAAATATTAATTAAAATATTGGTAGATTATCGAATATTGTTTAATTAATTTTAGATGTGGATTGATGAATTAACATAAATTTATTGGTGTTCGAAATTGCTCAGAATGATGGTTTCACAGAGCGTTCATTCGAGACCCTAATTTTTGGACAATCCTCCATCCATTGGAGAATTATCGAAAATTGATTATGAGTGATGGAGGGACCGACCTCATGGCATGAGGAGTGTCCATGTGATGTCCAGTGCTCGAGTAAGCACGCACCAGGGGTCTCAATTTGAGAGTTGGCGAAAAGTGATGATTAAATGGGGAGTTCACCATTTACTGAAAATATTGCTGGGTTCAGTATTAGGTGTAAAACCTATGTAGGAGATATGTGACTGACCAAGAGAGCCAAGGTCCGGCTCTTGGTGACCACGTGACCAAGTGTTGTTCGTTTGGAGGATTCTCCAGTTGGTTGGAGAGATCTCGGGCCCAGTATGTGCAATTGAGAAAATTAGGTCAGAACTGCGAAAACGTGTGGGATCGGCTTCGTACAATACCTAGAAGCAACCAGGTTGGTCATGGAGGCATGCATGTATGTTTCCATGATATCCGTGTCTCCATACTGAGAGTTTTAGTATTTTTTGATGCGCGTTTGAGCGATGTTGTGAATTTTCAGAAGAGTTTCATCTTGGCTGAGAATTCTCGACTTTTTGGTGGAATGAGCATGTATGCTCAATTCATCAATATTTTGAAAATATTAAAATAAAATATTTTAATAATCCAAAATTTCCGTGAGGGGATAGCCGGCCGCGTGACCATGGTGGCTTTTGGTTTTTCGTGATTCAAGCAATATTTAAGAAAATAATGAGAAGTCACGAATTTTGTTCAAACCCAGGAGTTTCACGAGTTGAGGGAAATAATAATAATGAGAAATTAGGGATTGCAAGGTGTGGGACCGACCACGTCTAGGGCATGGCTGGCCGGCCAAGTTGCCGGTCACGCACACCTTTCCCTATTTTATTATTATTTTACGTGAATCCTTGAAGTTATGGAGAGTCCTTGAAGATATGGAGAATCCAGGAAGATATGGACAATCCATGAAGTATTGGAATAATAATCATAAAAAGCTAAGGATTGTGAGGTGTGATACCGGCCACGTCTTGGGCATGGCAGGCCAACTAGGTTGCCCGGTCCTGCATACCTCTCCTTATTTTATAATTTATTTGGTGAATCCTCCAAGTTATGGAGAACTCTCAAGTTTTGCACAAATTGAGAATTTGTTTGCCTCCATGGGTTTATGAAAATCGTGAGAAAATAAAGAAAATAATGGGGAAGCATGGGACCGGCCACGGCCAGCCGGCCGGTGGGCCCGGTCCATGTGCGCTTCCCATTATTTTATTGTTTATTGTTTTCTATCTCCTATTTTGAGGAGAACTCTCCATTGTTTCATGTTTTTGGATGCTCGTTCGCGCACCCGGGTGCTCAGTCGTGCATCATTGTCGAGTACACTTGCACCATTTTTGTGGGGCTTACTCAGTGATGGTCCAGATGCCCAATTGTGGAGTAATTATTATCAATTCATGGGATCCAGTGGGGAATAATTCATGAAACTGAGTAATAAAAGTGAATAGATGTTTCATTATTAATTCGTAGGATCAGATGTGGATTCTACTACGAATTCAGAATAATAAAACGAGCATTACCATCCCATGGGATCGTGGATTTGACCATAGAATCAGATTAATTGAGATTTATCCATCACCATTTCACGAGACCAGTAGATTCGATCATGAAATCAGAGTAATGAGATAATATAGTTGTTTCATTGCTATCCTATGAGATCAAGTCGTGGATTCGATCATAGAATCGGAGCAATTGTTATTGCCTTTCTATGGGATCAGGCCTTAGATTCGACCATGGAATAGGAGCAATTGTTATTGCCATTCGTAGATCATTCTGGGAATTCAGTGGTGAATATCACGGAAGAAGTAATATATATTCAGAAAATATATTAGCATGTTAAAGCGTAACATCTAAACTGAATGGTGCATAGTAAGGGAGTCATGGTGGTGTTTACGACCTGAAGGCGCTGATGTTCTCAATCTATGGAGAACTGCCTGATTCTATGCACAATCTCTCCAAATAATCAGGGAACGGTGAGGTGTCACCGACGTCATGAAGGTGTCCGCCGCCCAACTATTCTTCTATGTGGAGGTGGGTCTCTCTCCTGCAGTCAGGGACAGTGAGTATCACCGAAGTCCTGAAGGCGTTATGTTCTCAATCTTCAGAGAACCTCCCAGCTGCATAGAGGTCACAATGAAATTTCAGGGATCGAACGCTCGGTTGGTAGAGGCCTTTCGAAAACATATTCATCATGGCTTCATAAAATATGGATCGGTGCATGCTTGAAAACCGTGACAAAACATGCATCATAATTTTATGGTTTTGCCCTTTATTGAAAATCCACCATCTACATTAAGTCCCCTGCATAGTGGCGAACAATCATGTTCTGTAGTATGCATTAAATGGTGATTTTCAGTCGACGATATTTGGTTGAACTCAGTCTACAAAGGTAGTTTTTGAGTCCTCAATTTACCCCAGTGAGACCATGTACGAGTAAATGTGTGGCTGATAATTGTGATAGTAAGGTAGAGTGTCAACTCATGAGCGCGGATACATGAGGCACTGCTAATTTGGGAGTTTAAAATCTTAGTTATGGTCGATTTAGGATTTGCGGGCCCGAGCCCAAAAAAGAAAACCCGTGTTTATCAGGTCTTTGAAATAAACTTGATATAAAAGGGAATAACCCTAAAATTCTTTTTAATTTTTAGTCGACCAAGCTTCTCCTCACCATCACTCCACGAGCAGTAGCAGGAAAACTCATTGAAGTCAGCAGCACCGCCGCCCGTCCAATCACCGCCGATCGAATTCCGTCCGGCGCCAACAGGTGAGTTCGTGATTATTTATTTTTATTTTTTTTGTTGTAGGCTCTATGATTGATAATTGTTCACAAAACCCAAAATCACATGGTTACATGTGTATGTGTAGGATTTACAAAGGATTTTTTAGAAAACGTATGTATATGCACGTTTGTTCGTTAGTTGGAGAAACGAGCAAAAATCCCTAATACGAAAGGGATATGTTAATTTTTGAATAGACATGGTCTAGTTGCAGTAGAAAAAGTTTTGTTTATTAGGTTTCATGTAAACCCAAGTTTGTTTTTTGAAAGTATGAACTTTGCAAATACTTTTATAAACATAATTTGTTCGTAAAAGTAGTAAATAATAATCCTTAGAGTTAAAGGAATTTTGAAAAGGCCTGGAGTTCATATTGAAATTTTATTTGAGAACTCTCGAAGTTTTATTTGAAATATGGAGAACTTCTACAAAAATAGAAAAGTCCTTGGTTCCATAGACGAATGCTCGGTTGAGCAAAAGTTTTTTTTTTTTTTGTAATTTACGTGAGTTATTAACTCACGAATTTTTTTTTTACAAAAGAGTGCGTGACTTATTCATGCCTTATTAAATAAAAATTAGGTTTTTGAAAACATGCAATTTATGAGTTTGGTGAATTCACAGTGTATGCGCGAATTCAATGTGATTTTATAGCATATGTATTCGTAAGATCAGTGAGTGCTCACATAGAGGGTTATGTGAATTACTCATTATTTCTCAAAAAGTCAATGTAGACTCTTGAATGATATGTTTTATGATCGATTCTGCAGGTTTGAAAGAACGAGCAAGTTACGGAGGTTTTACGTTGTTATCAATAAGTTCGCGAAATCGTAAAGAGGAGAGAATTGAGGAATACCATTTTTGCAGACGCTAATATGAGCGTATTTGTAACTCCACATTCCATGTTTCAGAACATGGTGACTTATGGCAGAAACATCGATTGTTCTTCCAGCTCCTCGGAAGAGGATTCCAAACCTTCCACAGTCAAAGTTCGAGCTAAGGAGAATCGTGATGCACCCATTGGCAACCGACGAGTCACTTATGATGAACTCAGGAAGATAAAGGCCGAGGATGACAAATTGGAGGATCGTCTTCGGAGGAGAGCCTGAATTGTGCGTCGGGTAGCAGCGGCTGAAGAGAAGCTTTGTTCCCGTGCTGAGGGTATGGCTTCAGACTCTGATGTTTCAGAGGATGGATCTGTATGGGGATCGCCAGAGCACGACATCAAACCAGACTGGTTCAGAAAAAACTTGAAAATTACACTCAAACTAACTTAATTGGACCGTAATATTCTTTTGAGATTACATTACACTCAAAGTCATTGCAGAAACTGTAAAAGTAAATGAAATTTGATAGGAGGAACTCAAAAGAAAAAGAAAAATTGGTAAAAACTTTGTGAAAAAATAAACTTTAATGGAACTGATATTATATTCTTAACCTCCCTTCAAAATATATAAAATTTTCAAGTTTTTTCTTTAATCTAAACAAAACATAAAAATGAAGTTACTATTAGAGACTATTGAATGCACGTAAACAAAACATAAAGAAGAAGCCAAATTTTCTGTGTGGTTTGTTTGTTGATTTTCCTAGCATGATGTTACTTTTTTGTTTTTGGTATATACTAAGTATTCAGGGCTGCTATGTTTCACTTGATTTTTTATTTTTTTCTTTATTTGCTAATCCTGATTAGGTCTTTCATGACTCCTTTGTACCTTTTTTCAAATGGTCCACATCTCTTCATGTTTCCGTAATCTTTTCTCTTTAACTTCCAGATTCAATAACGTATCATAAACCCTAGATTCTATTCTCTGTTGTAGGTATTCCCAATCAAGGTTTTCTCAATCCATATTAATTTTGCCTGCGTCTCAACAAAAAAAAGAATCAAGGTTCTTCCTGTGAAGGGTTACATTTTAATGGTTTGTTATAAGACAGTTCAAAATACTCTACAGTTGAATATAACTGTCATCTCTTAGAGAAATGAACTTTGGAGCATAAAACTTCAAATTAATACTTCACCATGGCTCCACCATGTTTGGGCTGGTTTGGTAGTTACCATGGCTCCACCATGTTTCCGGTTGTTTACTTTCTTATATTTTGCTTCTTTTACCTTCGTATACCATGGGTTTTTCAATGGAAGCATATGGCACGCGCTCTTTTATAGGGTCATAAGTTAGGGGCCAAACAAACAAAAAATGCGCATGAAAATATGTTAAACCGTCATCTATGACCATTTCCACATGTCGAATTCAATAGTCCATCCTAACTATTTGTGAAATTCCAAACAAATTTGAGAATCATTCCCACGTGAAATTCAATAAGCCCATACATAAACCTCATGTGCGAAATTGATCAGAACCATTACTGTGGTTTTTCTTCATGAACTTCACCGTGGGTATTGGCGTCTTATAACCCTTCACATGAAACTCATCATAAATACCTTCGACTCCAATGATTGTTTGGGTTTACAAGTAGAAGACATGCATAAGTTTGGAATTTGCAGCACAAATCAAACTTCTTCTATGACGAAGGCAACAAGCAAGTAAGAAGAGTAAGCGTACACCCATAAATTATAGCACCCATAAAACAACGAAGAGTAATCCTTTGTTAAGTCTCTTAGTTTCACAGTATATAAATAAATGAGACTTTGAAAGTTGTATGTATGGTTGGAATACTTGTGATTTTTTATATAATATTTCCTTTGTTCATGATATGATGAGTTAATCGCAATGCACACACGTACAGTATATTATCTTTATAAAGGCTTGTAAAGCATGAGGAGCCACCGTATTCTTAATGAAAAGGACGCTCACTGAAATTTAATGGCAAAGAATTAGAATATTAGGTACTTTTCAAATTTCCCCTAGTTCTGTAATATTTTGGAACACCTTCCATGTCCCCTCTGTCTAATAAGTCAAATCCTTTCTTTATCACCTATCCTCTTGAGATGTATTATTGCATTTTGATAGTGTTGAATATTAATATTGTTGTGTTAAGACTTCCACCGAAGCTGTAACCTCCGATTTTACTGTCGGTAACAGTGTTAGAAGCTGAAATTTTGCACAATCAGTTTAACTAATTGTTAACTTGTTGAAACTACGAATTTCTTCAAAACCTCTAAAGGCCCGCCTGTTGATATTACTATGAGAGCAACTCCAGGCCAATCATGCAAACCGTCCAAGCCATCAAATCAAAACACTATCATCTTTTGCATTTTTTTCACTTCTTATATAACTAATTTTGTTCTTAATTCAATATTTATTAGGACCTTTCTAATTTTTTGCGCTTATGTCTTGCTGATGTTACTTCTGTTGAACGTAAAATAAAAATAAGCCCCGGAAAAAAAATTAACACCCTAAAAAGAAATCTTTTGATTTCATAACAATAGCTGAAACAAACCCGTTTAGTCCTTGGGGTTTAGCGAAGTAATTCTAAAGTCTTTAGCATAGGATGGTTTCTATTGGAATAGAGGACTATGAGTACATGGATATTTTGGTGGTATATTTCTATGTTGAGCTTTTTCGTTCTCCGTGTTTATTATTGGTTATTGCCTTATTGGTTCAAGCATAGTTTCTCGACATACTTCTTGTCATATTACATTCCATGATGATGACATCATGACAGTAAAGATACCGTCATCTTCAAACATAGAATGCATCCACTGACTCCCTCAAGGCCTGAACTCAGTCATCCCTGCAAATCTCGGGGCACTACTCCTCTTTTCATCTAACCTTCCATAACTAATTAACCAGTGATTTGGTGCATAACCAAAATTTCCTATTAGAAGCTCTCGAGTAATTCACTTCTTTTGTTGTTTAAATTTCTTAATTCTTTGCCAACTTTGATTCCGATCTTCACATGATCACGTTGTCGGCAGAATAGATGATTGTATTTAAAATCTTGGGTTTGTTAGGGTCGAAAACAAACATAGAGAACAAACTTAATCGTGATATAGTTAAGCGAGCATTAGGGTTACTTTTGGCCGGGCCGTGGCATAATCTGTCTATTCCAACCATATAGATGTTTTGGACGCTCAGATTTGTCCCACCCTTTTTGGACGGCCGATCTATCCCGAGATAGAGGCAACGTTTTCTTATTCTATAGATTTTAGTAAGCCTGCAAACAAGCTAGCATGTCATGCTCTAGTGTTTAAAGTTTCTAAAGTTTAAATAAGTCATCCTCCAAGTTTTATTTCCAATGTAATATTGGACGATGTAAACATTGTTAATCATGTTTTTTTGAGTAATGAGAATTCTTCTTTTAGTATCAAAAAAAAAAAAACATTAGCAAACCATGTTTAATTTCTAAGAGGAGATCCATTATCTATTTCTTTCCCGGCGATCTCCTTTCGAAGATCCAGGACTCGCAATATTAATAACATTACTACCTGGACTACTAGTGACTGGAGAACTTTAATGAACAACCTTTGATGCTAATTCTTTTATGACTCAATTAGATGTTCGAAGGTTATTTGTTCAACAATACAAGTTGCGCACAACTGACATTGAGCTTACTCACTCTAATTTTAGTTTCATTTCTCGGAGAAATCACAGTATTTGCTTTAGTAGAAGAAGCACAACATCTTCCCCACGGCCGGCCCTGAGGCAAGGTCAATGAAGGTTGACTTTGGGGCAGCAGCTAAAGGGGCAGCAAAAATAGGATTTTGTCTTGGGGGTTTGTGATAAAGAAAAAGAAAATGAAGGTTTAAAACATGAGTACAGTAAATAAAAAGGATGTATAGGAAGAGAAATAGGGGGCATATTATGAATAATGACTTACTTTAAAGGCTTATTCCTAAATATGTAATAAATATCATACAGATAGATTTTCTATCAAAATCTCGTCTTCTTCCTTCTTCTTTATTTCCTTCCCTGCTCCTCTTCGGCTCTTCCACTTGAGCCATTGTTGCGACACCACCATCACGGTAAGTAGAATAAAAACATTTGGGAACTTAATATATGTATTTACATGCTTAAATATGATCACAGAGAATGAGGTTAACATAGTTTGTACACCACCTTATGCTCCTTAATGTAGTTTGTTGTATGTAAGGGGGCAGGGGCAACATTTTTTGGGTATTCTTTAGGGAAGCAAAATGCCAGGGCTGGCCCTGATCTTCCCTGGCGAAAGCATCACCTTCAGGTTCGTTAAAAGCATGATTCATATGGATTCTGAAGTAAAACATTTCCCGCGTCTTTATCAGTCTTTGGCACATATTGTTATGAGACTGATTACTTCCCCTTATCATGTCAGTAATTTAAGCAGCAAAGTAACGTGGATATACACTTATATTCTTCAAGACCATGCTCAATGACCTTGTAGTCGGAAAAAATAGGCAGATATTTTCCTAAAATCAAAGTGAGCCATGAATGCAAACCCATTATGCTCTACCAAGATTTTTTTGGTAGCAAGAAATCAATATCAACCATGAAGCCTTCCGAAGTGACCAAAGGTTTTCTTAATCGTAGTGTCATCTACATGCATAGGCGTACTCACCGCTGAAGCAATCTCGAAAAGAGTTTTCTTCCTCCACTATTCTCGGCTTAAGTCATAAATTATAATCTAAACTTGAGTAATAAATCGACGTTGAGTGCTAGGATTAAAATCATGAGATTATTACAGGAATTGTGCGAAAACAAATTGAAACAATAGAATCCCTTCTCCAAGGGAGAAATAATCTAAATCATGCTCGCATGTCAAAGAGTTTAACCCCTAATTTCAGAAGCACGATATGGGGAAAAACCTTTTGGCAAACTAGATGACCTATGAGTTTGTTGTGACAATCTTCCACTCCTTTGGAATACTCGTCCTCCAAAATATTGGTTGAAATAACGATGTATACAGGGTTTAGGCATATGGTTCAGGGTTTGCATGCGTTATAATGTGAACTGCACGAACAAGATGATGGAGACTAGGGTCGGAAAGCATAGGATCCGAGTGGAAAATGAAGTTTTCCATTTTTGTCAGGAAAGCCTCAATTTCGCCAGACTTTCTTTCTCATCATTTTTCTATTTTTTCAGATATCATATACAAAAATCTGGAGAGAAAAAAATTGAATTAATGATATCGAAAGAAATTGAAGCTCGGTTTTAAGAAATTTGTCACAATTTTTTTATGGGTAGGATCGAGTACCGAATGATACCACGAAAAATCTATAAATATAAAGTAAAAGGTTATTCACTAGATGACCGCTGCCATGGTGGGACGGCCGACCGAAAAAATCGACGCGAAAGTATCATTTTTCCTGTCACGGTAGGAAAGTATCATTTTTTCAACACGTCACGAAAATATCATTTTTCGTGACCCGACGCGAAAGTATTAAAAGTATCATTTTTCATTACACAGGTGAAAGTATCATTTTTCATGATACGGGGTGAAAATATCATTTTTCCTGACACAGGGAAAAAGTATCACTTTTCCTGAAACGGAAAATTAGCCGATGCATAACCCAAAATATGGCTGCATAATGTATTATGCATCCTTTGTGGTGGTTTGCATAATGGCTACGCATTCAATTTTCGATAATTGTGCCTAAAGTGAAAGTATCATTTTTCTTGAAACGACATGAGTACATCGTTTTATTAGTGGTAAAGGAAAATAAGTTGATGCATAAACCAAAATATGACTACATAATGTATTATGTATCATTTGTGGTGGTTTGCATAATGGATATGGAAAATTAGGCTAAGGCTCAACCCATGGATAACCCATAATATGAGGTCATTAATTAAAAGAAGTTTAAATATAGGCCCCAAATTATTAAAATACCTTGATACCCTTATGCTTATTGTGAAGCCCATAATTAAATAAAATTTAAATTTAGGCCCAAAATTATTAAAATATTATGTGATGATGTTCCAACCACTGTCAACCACCTCCGACCACCACCACCGCCGACAACAACCACCGGAAACCACAACCCCAACCACCTCCGACCACTACTGCCACCGCCAACCACCTCCGACCACCACTGCCGGCAACCACCACCGACCACCACCGCCACCAATCACCTCCGACTACCATCAACCACCACCGCCGCCGTCGACCGACCACCGCTCACCACCACCTCCGACCACATTGATATTGCAAGTACAACTGGAAGTTACACATGTATAAAAATTACACATTCATTTTGTGTATTCAATAGTGTGTAACTAAAAGTTACACATCCATATGACATGTGTAATAAGAAGTTACACATACATACGACAAGTGTATCCACAAGTTACACATGCATATGGCATGTGTAGTCAACAGTTACACAAAAAAAATATATATATATACAAAAAATGCATCTATCGCATTAATATTCATTTACAATAATATCTCTGTTTACCAGCTATAGTAATCGATCGTTACTGAACACAATAAATGAGTTAAAACACTAGAAATAAGCCACTCAAACCTATACTAGAAGTTTTGACTTTCTTTCTTGTCTTCCTCATTCCAAAATGCTTGCATATCTGCAACGAAATAAACATCCATGGATTAGGTTGGATGAATAAAAAGCAAAAAATAATAATATTATACGAGAATTGTAAGGAAAAATTATAGAACAAAGATCACAGAAAAGACACATGATAACCCATCTTAGCATGTGTAACTTGGAGTTACACATGCATCTATCATGTGTAATTGACAGTTACACATGCATATGACTTGGATACGTAGCATGTGGAATTTTTTGGTTGCAAGTTTGTTCATTTTAGCATGTGTAACTAGGAGTTACACATGCATCTGTCTAGTGTAAAGAGGAGTTACACATGCATATAATATGTGTAACTGAGAGTTACAGATGCACCTGACATGTGTAACTAAGAGTTACACATCCATAAAAGCTTGTGTAACTGGCATGCGTAATTTTTTGGTTACAAGGTTTGTTCATAATTGGCATGTGTAACTAGAAGATACTCATGCATCTGTCTAGTGTAATTCAGAGTTACACATGCATCCTACTTGTGTAATTAGGAGTTACACAAGAACATAACATGTGTAACTAGAAGTTACACATGCATCCTACTTGTGTAATGTGAATAAATACGCAGTTTAGACATAGAATTTGAAACTAAAAACAACAAGAGAGGGATCTAAAAAGGTGTACTAGCAAGCAAAGAAATGTCTTCTTCCCCTTCCCGTTTTCAACAAGCATAACTAAAATATGAGGATCTGCAAACTCTCCATCCATGATATGAAGCTCAAATTTTCCTATATGCGATAAGAAGTTAACGTCAAAAGATGAGGAGTTATATAGAACAATTGTAAGGAAAAATTATAGAACAAAGATCACAAAAAAGTTAATGATAACCTATCTTAGCATGTGTAACTGGGAGTTACACATGCATCTGTCATGTGTAATTGACAGTTAATTTCTAGTTTGCATCCCATTCAATCAGTATGTGTAAGTAAAAGTTACACATCTAATTAGCATGTGTAACTAGAAATTACACATCTATTCAGATGAACTTTTAGAGGCTACAGATTTAGCAGACCTAATTTGTGTCAAACAACATGTCAAAATATATATATGCTTCATGAAAATGAGTAAAAATTGAGGAACAGAACAAGAACAAATTAGATAGTACAGAAAACAAAAAATCAGTATAATGGAGCTAAGTTTGGGAAGAGCTTACCATTGGCCTCTTCTGTAGCTGATAAATATAAAGGGATGGGAAGATTATATCAGATAACTGCACTTCACTTCGCAAGCGACCCGATTCTGTCGAGAAACTAGCAAAAGATTGGTCCACTAGCATTAAGCAACTTGAGCTTCAGTTCGAAAGTTCTCACTTTCAGCCTACAATAACGATCTTAGGATTCATTTACTACTTTAAGAAACAACCTAGGATGTCAAAAAGTCATGCTTATAAAGTATTAGCGAGCAGCCCAACTAGAAATGACACGGCTAAGAAATGGAACAATGGTTCACCTGTAAATCTCATGCATATAGTTCATAAAGTAAAATCTATATTGGAAAAACAAATTGTTCATCTCAGAATCCATTCTCATGGTTTTCAATGACAACCATTTAAAGAATCAGAACAAAGAACAAATCCATTAAAAAGAATCAATTAATAACATCACAAGAACAATCAAACAATCAAAGTGAAATACACTTTTCATTGAACTCCACAAACACAGAAAATCAGATTTATACAGAAACTTCATATTTAGTTACACACCAGCTAACTTGTGTAACTCTCAGTTACACATGAATATAACATGTGTAATTAGGAGATACACATGCATATGATTGATTTAGTTTCCAAGATTTCTATCTTCCACAGTTAATTAACAAAACATTGTGCGAAGACACCAACAAACCAACATCGAGAAAATATAGACATCGATGAACCAGCATCATGGCAAGAGAATAAATGTGTAATCAGCAGTTACACATGCATATTGGCATGTGTAATCAGCAGTTACACATCGGTTATCAACAAAACTCTGATATCTTTTAACGTTAAAGCACAAAATATATCTACTAGACAACAATATTGTTTCTTTAGCACCTATTTAACATATCCACGCATTGAAACAAAAAGAAAATTGTTGGATCTAATTTCTCAAACATGATGCGCTCGTCTTGTCTTAAAATTAAACCAACATACAGTAATGTACATTTCACAATAATATTCATTGAACTATGCCACAACTAATAAATTATTATACTAGTACTAGTTCAAAGCATCTATAATGAACAGAAAAATGCAGGGGATTTATATCGTCCTAACGATTACTATTCTAATGTAATGGTTTCTTTCGATTCGCAAATCGACCCAACGTTCGTTGTAGAGTTGAAATAAGATCTCACTATACATAAAGTAAAATGCTAATTTCATCCTTATAAGTACACAAACTAAAAAGCTAATTTTGGAACTCAAAATTAGACCAGGCATGTTAAGAGAATCCATTGGAAGGACGAAAAACATAAATACACATATGAATAATTATCACACCTAGTTTTTTTCCGATTCGTCATCTGCATATTTTACTTACAGGGGACTAGATGCATGATTTAAATAGAAACTTCAAAAACAAACTTTGATTAAAGAAAGAAATCCAAATATTGACAACAAAACTTAAAATTTGACTATCTAACACCCGCGAAGTATCGAAAAAACTCTATCGGACTATAGCATAATGCAATGAGTGATTAATTAGAATCATATTAAATTTCCACTATACAGAGAACCTTCTTTTCCATAACAACAAATGACTCCATTATAAAATCATCATTTAGTGTTTATTAATTCAGAAGCTAGCACGGACCTTAGAATGGGTAGACATTTCCATTTCACTAGTCTGACAGTCTAATGGTCATACAGACACTTTTAACAAACGCTAGTTAGGTACCCAAATAATTACTAATTTTTTTTTATCTATAATTCATATAGTCTGTAACTACGGAAAATAGGTAGAACGAGTGAAAACAAAGCACTAGAAGATACATATCATTGACATGTTCACATTAATCCGCTTTCTATAAATATATCAAAAGAGACATACATGATCTAGGATATTCCTAACCTATACCACTTGACTGCCAACTATAATGTAGTATTAGGAAGCTCACACCGAAAAATTCAACTTCAGTGCATAATACTGTTCATTTTTGCTCCACAGATGTCATGAAATGATAAAATATTAAAATGGTTAACTAACCCTAAAATCAAAATCAAAGTCTCATTCTCAGTTTCAGGTCATCATTTGATATAAGTATAATCATTTCATAAGTCATATCATTTCTAATAGGACATGACCTATCTATACCAACCAGTTCTCAATATGGTATCTTAAAAACTAAGTCAAACACACAAATGAATGCACCTCCACTACCTATCCAGTTCATGTACCTGCTTTCAAATGACATGACCTCAAATAGAATAAAAAATGTTAGATAGCTAGCATGTTTTCATTCGAATAGCAGTAGTAAAGTTTTGTCCCCTGTAACAGCAAATCTATAAGCAAATAAAGGTACAATATGAGAGGCATAGGAATTCTAGATGGCATCTTTCACACTCCAAATAGAAAATGACACTAGTTCCAAAATTTAAATTACCTGCAATAGCATACCGCCTGCAACAAATGAGTACAATCTAATGGTGTCCTGGATTAAAATTGAACAAATTAAATAATTGGAAACTTTCACCCCTAGCTTTCAGATAGCTCTATATAGTATAAAAATAAGAAAAAAAACAAATCATACCTTGCTCTGAAAAACAACAAGGGACTATGCAGAATTCTCATCTTAAACAACAACAAGTTCAACATCATCTATTCATCTCTCTACAGTGCAACTCAAGCAACTCAAGCAACCAATCTACCAATTATTCTAAACCCTAGACATCAAAACAGAGTAGATCAACTCCCATAACAAACAAAAACTAAATCAAAAGAAATAGATTAACAATCAGAAGAAAAGTAAGATCTAATACCGCTTATTCCTATCTTGAATCTTCAAAGATGAAAGAAATGGCAACGATTTCATTTCTGCTGCTGTTAAAGATCTTCTTAATTCCCATTATTGAACCTGCACAACAAGTAATTAAGTTTAAAACTACATGAAGATGTTCGATTAATTCAAGAAAAATCAAATTGTTCTTCTTCTCAGATCTGAATCGAGTCTATCGAAACAAAAATCAAAAACCTAATCGAACTAAGAAAAGCAAGAATGATGAAAAACTAACCTGATGCAGCTTCGAATCAACTGGAACCTAAAATCCTAAACGATTGAAATTCTTCGGAGAACAAAACAGTTAAACCAACGAAAACCTAACTTGATGTAGCTTAGAACCAACCGAAACCTAAATCCAAATGAAATCGATTGAATGATTAATTCAGATTTGTCGATTAACTGATTATCAGTTGTAAAATCTATTAAATCAAATTAATTTTTATTCTTCTTCATCGATCTGAATTCGCTGGAGCCGAGAGAGAAAGAGAGAATGGTGATGAGAGAGAAACAAAATAGAGAAATGAAAATATCTTCTAATATTCCTCTTTTATTTATACTAAAAAGGGTAGTGTTGTCATTATTAAAATTCGCAATAATTAATTATGGGCCAGATCTGAAGAAAATTTGATATTTTGGGCCTAGTAATATCATTTTTTGAAAGTATGGAGTTGACAATGAATGATCCATTTAGTGGGGCTTCTATATGTTGAACCCATATAGAAGGGGTTTATAGTATTTTTCACTAATGGATATATAATTAATTTTCCAAAAATTATGCCTAAAATGATAAACATATCCGATTTTTTGGTAAAAACTCTAAATTTGATATTGTTATTTGTACTCATTGCGTAGATTTTTTTAAAACCTTTCCAACGAGATAAAATTTGTAAAATTCCAAGGAATGAATTTTTAGATATGTTATATTAAAGTTTGGTTGCAAATTGTACCCCTACATATATAGGATACACAATGAGTTATAGTAATTAGGCTAAAAGGGAGGGAGAAGTTAGTCCTTTCATTGATGATTGATTTTTTTTTTGTTACAAACACCAAAAATATTTTTGTATCAAATTGGAAAAAAAGTCATGCTTCACATTGACACAAAATCACCATTTATAGAGTCCTTCCTCGCTTCGATCAGTCGGCCTAATTAAGTACAAAGGACTATTAGAGTAATTAAAATAAATAGAGATAACTCAACTTGAAAATAGAGATAACTCAACTTGAAAAAAATGACATTGGTAACTAAAAGTCAACTTGAAATACCTTATGGGCTCCTCGTAACAAGTTCTATATGAAGTTGTAACTAACCGGACTGAATAGTTGGCCAAAAAAATCCACTATACGAGTAATTAGCACCCCATACGACTTATACTTCACATAGTGGTCGAAAGCCTTCAAAAATGTGTCATCGGTGATGTGTGTCGCAACCACAACAAATTAGTGAATATTTTTTCATTTAATTAACAAGTAATATGGTGGTAATTAAGTTCATTCCTACGAGGCGCAATAGTTTTTAGTTGTCTTATAATGTCACAAAGGGGGTTTTGTTTTAGGTTTTAAAAAGCAAAAGAAATAGATTAAAAAGACAAAGTTGAAATCAATAAGAGTAATAAGATCAAGGAATCGTTCTTCATTACAAAACAATGACTCAAGTTAGGTATTCATCCACTTGTTATTAGTCACAGATTATATCAACCATGAGAAAGAAGGTTTGCTTAGCTAACCCCAAAAATTCCTTATTTTACTGAGTGATAGGTTCGCTTAGTTACCAGATTTTAACCACCTTGAGGTTCGGTTACAAGATATAATTCAATTGAACACGTTAATTTAGGTTTGATACGGTTTGCTCGGTCTAATTTGCAGCATTTTTTTTATACACAATTGCTCCATAGAATCCCTTTCCAATGTCTTGTGTTTGCTACTTGTGTAGAGAGTCAAGAAACTATTACGTATCCCCCAACTTTCACTAGCTTTAGATTGAATAACAAATCAATTCAGTTGGCTACCTAAACAATCCATGATGCAAGCATAAACATTATAAAAATAAACCATAATCATGTGAAGAACTTCAAAGTAGAATTAAAACAAAACTCAAATCATGTCAATAACTAGGAATTCATCCTCAATCAAAAATAAATTAGCTACTCATGTTTTGGAGTTCAAACAATAATAATAATAATTGAAAGCAAAAAGAAAAAATTAATTATTGAAAAGATTTTGGATATTATCTCCTTTCTTAATTCCATTTATTTATTCTTAAATTCCTCCTCAAAGTTGATGTGTCTCAAAATTTATAGAGAACCTCTCCTTTTATAGCCTTTAAATTGCTTGTAATCCACCTAGGAATAGAATCCTTGTCCCATATTAACTCATTTTCCAAATTCAAGGCAATACAAGTCCAAATCTTCAAAGTCTTCATCCAATTCCAAATCCAAGTCTTCAAAGCGCATGAGAAATACTCATACAAAAATCTATGTAAATTTGGATGGCAGAAATTCCATTTTTCGTTGATGGAATCCGACCAGAAAGGCATTGGAAATGCACTCCGGTCACCTGAGTCAAACTAACAGCTAGAGTTAAAGAGAGTGGACAAACATACGATTTTCTAATGGTCTAGGGGCCAAAGGCCAGTCTCTGAATCACTCAGTTGACTCGCTGGAGCCATAATCCGGCCGAGTTTTGGCTGTTTCCTAGTGATTTTCCGACCACTGTCAGGACATTATTTTCTCCTTTTTTTGCGATCCTGCACATACATCTAAGCATTAAAACTATCATTCCCTAAATCTTATCCACCACCATCACTAGCTCTTCTCTGCGAAGTTCGAACACATACCTACCTCTTCTCTTGCTTCACAGACTCTAAATCATTTCCAAGAACTTTTTTTTTTTCTGTTGCCACAATAACAGCTACAGAAATATCATGTTTTGAGCTAAATTCCAGCCCAAGACTCGACCCAATTCTGCCATATCTTTCTTCATTTCAACATCATATCTTTGAAGTTCATTTATGAGTTACTGAAACCCCTTGTTGCTTCCAAATTCTACAGGGAAACAATCACCATCTTTCATCAATCACTCTCTACGAACCACATACCCCAACAACATGTCATCATCTCCTTCATGGCAGCAGCATATCGCATCACCAGATCCACTTTCATATTTCAAATTTGTTCATCACCATCTTCAATTTCTTCTCCATGTGTTCAAGAATTCATCTACTCAAAATCCCCATTTAATCTCTTCCATTAATCCATTAATTTAACTGTAGTAACTCAAATTTCTTCTCCTTTGAGTTATCCACCAACAAAAACAACTCTCAAGGAGAAGACAAAAGAAAGAGAAAAAAGAAGAAAATATGTCTTTTTTCGAATTCGACCTAGTTAGGTCTTTAAAATTGGGACTTTATTTTGGCATCCAGCAATTTGATAAAGGCTATCCAGTGACAACCTCTTAATTTTAAGCAAGTGAGTGCCATGAACACATACGATGATGCTTTCAGTAATCTCTATGGTTTTCCCCTTGTCCTTGGATGGACTCCCATAGTATTTTCCTGTAAAATGTCTATTTTGCTCTTTTGGCTCAATTTGGATGATTTCTTCTCTTTTTCCCCGTGTGACTCCAAAGTACCTAATAACTCAAAAACAAATGTAAAATACATAATTTACAAGAAATAGCAAAGAAATTATAACCAAATTAAATAAGGTGTTTTCTGCACTTATCATCTCGGTGTGGCAAAATAATTTATGTCGCTTATGGTTTCTGAAACCCATGAGCTTCAACAGTCTGGGTAAAAAAAAAGAAACGTGGTTTATAGCAGCGAAGACTTCTACTCCATTTGTATTTTTATTTCTTTTAATATATAGATTGACTGAAAAACAACAAACTCTTATCATTCTCGGTTAAGATACATGTTGAACGTCAGCTAAAAGGTTATTGGAAATACCATCTGATGACTATTAAACCATACCCCTTCTAAATGTCTCTCAAAATCTTTTTTCAATAAGGCATGAGCAACAAAGTTTGTTTCTCTATAATGGTTCTCAAAGATAAGATCTTCTAATTTCTCTTTCATGTCAGCAATGACCTGGAAAATTCATGTTGGTGAAAAATCTCCTCTACATAGTTGGATGGTATAGGTGGAGTCATAATTAACCTCGAGCTTCCTGATCCTCAACTGGATAACAAGTTGCAGACCTTTTCGTAATGCCAAAACTTTAGCCATGATACTCCCATTTTGATAAATGTACTTAGCAAATCCTATCACTAAAGAACCATCATCACCTCTAACCACTCCTCTAATTTTTGCAAAAAGTGAGTTAGAAGAACCACCATCAACGTTCTATTTATAATATTCAGAATTAGTGGAAATTCATTTAGACAGTGAAATAATATTATATTGCTCTTCTAATGGTTGTAGCAAGCGTCTTCGGTGTAACAAACCATTCCTCTTCATGAACCACCATGTTTTTACTATTCCATATATATACTCCAAAGCATATATGGGACAATATAACACCAACTGATATCACCAACAAAAATGTCCATTGAATATAATTATTTAATGTAAGCAGGCGACATCACATCAAACTCAATCGTCAAGCCTATCATATCCATATGATAAAAATAACAACGAGGATTTGAAGAAATACCTTTGAAAAAAGGAGATTCATTCTAGTTTAGTTTATTACGGCATAATTTCAACAAAAAGAATTTTATTTTGTGTGGACATTTGATACCCCATGGGAACTTGCAGTGAAAATTGGTACTGTTAGTACTAATTTTCCTAGAATTAAGAAATTTATAATCCTCTTTAACTTTCACACTTCCATCTTTTCCATAAATCCGGATTTTAGTGTCGGTCCTACCATCACTATAAGGGGTATGTAGAGAGTAAATATTTCTCACTACCTCCTCAGTGACAAATCTGTCCGCAGTTGAAAAATCTCATTGTCCAGTACTAGGATTAAATCATTAACTCTGGGTCTAGAAATATACTCATCATCGATATTAGTAATCGCAGATAAAGGAAGATCAGTGACCCAAGAGTCATTCCCGAATCCATATCAATCTCCTCCAATACACCGACTAAGACTACCGTTAATAACTTCTTTATCTTGCATTATGCTTCTCCAACTGGTGGAGCACCCACTTTTAGTCTTTCTAGACCATAAATAACCATAGCCTCTAACAATCTGGCTACATCAGAATTATGATTTTTACTAATCCTCCAAACCAACTTTGCAAGTAAAACTAAATTATTAAGCTCAAAATCTCTAAGTCTAAGCTACCATTAACCACATGAATATACACAGTGATCCAATCGATAATGTTCATTTTCATGGAATCTTTATCTCCTCCCCATTGAAAATTCATCCTATATTTATCAATCTTATTTACTAATCCTTTAGGAAATTTTAACATAGGCATCACATGATTCAACACATGGTCGAGAACAAACTCAATTATTTATACCAGCTATGTTCGAACACTTGGATTTCTACCCAGCCATTATATTACTAAGCTTTTCAAGCAACTCAGCATAAGTTTTCTTAGACACTCTACCCCATTGCAAAGGAATGTCTAAGTACTTACCTGGAGTTTTAGCAACGTGAACCCCTAACGCCTTAGAGATTCCCATTGTGAAGCTCCTACTAATATTTTTACAAGTTAGCAAAGTAGACTTAGCATCACTTATAACCTTCCAGACCAGCAACTAAACTTTTCAAGAATATTTCTTAGATAATTATAAGCATTTTTGTAATTTCCCTTGAGAAAAATAATAATGGAATATACATAAAGAGAGTGAGTAATCATGGGAGATCCCTTTGCAATAGTGAATCCTACAAAAAATTTGAGTCAATGTCATGTTGCAAAAGTCTCGATAGATCCTCAAGACAAAATATGAAAACGAAAAGAGATAAAAGATCTCATTGACGAATATCATTATTAGGGGTGAACCCCACACTAGGAGCACCATTAATTAGAACCTGAAAAGCAATTGAGAGTATGCAAGTCATAATCCATTTCGCTACTTTATCATCAAGATCAACACATTTAAGGATCTTATATATAAAAGGCCAACTAATCATATTATAATCTAGTTTGAGTGTCATCCAACCTTTGATACATTTCTTTGACTTAAACGAGGGAATAATTTCATTGCAAATGATAGTTGATTTAAATATGGACTTACCTTCTATGGAAGCATGTTGATGCTTCGGCACAACACGGTTCATAACAGGCTTAAGCCTACTCACATGGATTTTAGTAATAATTTTTATAGTAAAATTGCACAGACTAATGGGCTTATAATATCTGGCACAAGAAAGAAAAAAATTCTTGTGTATCAAAGCGAGAGGTTTAAATTTTTTCCGGGCAACCCATGGCCCAATACCGTCCTCCCTGAACCGCGGCAACCTTTGGGTACCCGAGGCCCTTTACGGGATTACCCAGCCTAGCCCGTTTAAATAAGAGGAAAGGCACATGCCATAAGTCAAAGTTGCTTGCCTGACATTTTAGCCCATAAATATTACCCGACCCAGTTGCCCTACCCATTTACCTAAATGGTCGTTTCCAAACAAAAAAATACCTTAACATACCAGGTATGTTAGTTGGCCTTGCTATTCTCATCTCTTATGTTCAACTCCTATTTAATAGGAATCAAAATTAATTTGTTAACAATAAAGAGAAAATCGTGGGATTTTTTTTTTGGGATTTTCCCTAATTTCACTATCTATGATCTAATTCACGAAAAATTATAGAAAGTTTGTGTTTTTTTTTAACTATTATTTGTTTGTAATACTCAAGGTCCGACTGGTCCTACCCGCCCAAGCTTAAATTACCCAATAAGCTTGTGCATGCCATGAATACTTTATTTCGACAAACAACCCCTGCCCGCCCGGCCTTTTTAATGGGCAAGAGACATTTCATCCCGTCATGTCTCAAAGCTATAAAATTCATGTTCAACCCACGATCAAGCATACCATGCAAAGAGAAATATACTCGGGCCAACAATGCCCAGTATTTTTGAAAGAAAATCCTTTCAAGATTCATCAGGACTGGGGGCTTTCAAAGAACCAAGTTAATGCATTGCAGTTTTAATTTCCACAACAGAAACATATTTATTGAAATTACAATTTGTACTATCAGATACAATGCTAGGAAATAAATATTCAACTTCATCATGATCCAAACAAGTAGAGGTCGAATTAAAAATATAACTGAAGAGATTAAGAATTTCCATCTCAATGTCTTTATCAAAAGTTAACCACTTACCAGCATTATCCTTCAGCATGCAAATAGAATTCCTTTTCCTTTAAACATGAGTAGAAGTATGGAAGAATTTAGTGTTAAGATCCTCATTTTTAAACCACTCAACCCTAGATTTTTGTTTCCAAAAAACCTCTTCCGTATTGATCAAATTCAAATATTCATACAAACAGGTTATCATGTGATTTCTAGCATCGTAGAAGAAAAATCAAAAGCATTTTGAGCATTATTAACTTATTTAGAGCACAATCAATCCTGGTATAAAGATTACCAAACACAGTCTTATTTCAATTTTTGGATTCTTTTTGAAATTTATAACATTATCAAGGTAGTTTTGGTTATTAAAGCTAGTAGGATTATGCCATTTATTTATATTCCTTACCCACATCAAGAAATCTTAAGTCTTTGATCCAACTTTTTTCTTCTTTTTGAAATCTACTCCCTCCGTTTCAAAAGTTGTTTGCGTGTAAATTTGTACACAAACCATCCTATGTTTTTGAAACAGAGGGAGTATAAACATTCTTAAAGTAGTTTTGGTTATTAGATATTGGTGGGATTATGCCAATTCTTCTTACCCACATCAAGAAATCTTGGGTCTTTGACCCACATGACCTCTAACATTAAAGAAATTTGTTTAAAATTTAGTGTTCTAACTATCCCTTAGGAAAAATAAGATGTTTGTTTCCACTAACAGTTCTAAGTTATATTATATGCATAATAGACCATTGGAATTTAATTCTACTTACACTGATGAGAGAATTGCTCAATGAAATTTAATTCAGGAAATGGGAGCTCATATGGATTTACCTTGGGTGATTTTAATTCCACCCTTATAGAAATATGAGGCAAAGCTATGTCACTCATACAATACCTTCTCATTCAATTATTACTTCTACGGTGGATTATCTTGGCTTGATTGATATCCTTTTACGGGAATCCGTATACTTGGTCCAATAGGCAGCATGAAGCAAATTTCAGTGGAACAAGACTGGATCGTGCTTTAGCAGACATTTTGTGACATCAAATTTTTTCGAATGCTATCATCCACAACCTTTTACCTATTGGTTCCGATCATGCACCAATATTATTTTCCACGGATCCAACCTTATCTGATATTTCTAGGCATTTTGGTGTTTATGAGTCTTGGTTTTGGAATCATACTTGCAAGCCCTCTCATTAAATCTAAATAGTTGTCTCATAATAGAGGTTCTACAACTGAAATCTTACCCATAATTTGTCAACAACATTTGTTGCTTTAAAGAAGTGCAAGCATGAAATTTTTGGTGAAGCAGATCATCATCATATTAAACAATTCTAGCATTAATTGTCTGTGTTACATCAAGTTGTTGTCCCTAATTTTTTGGACATCCGAAAAGTTTAACATGATATTGATAAATGGTATGTTATAAAGGCTAAAAATGCTTACTAAGATTTTCGTGAACATGTTATCCCTTTTCAATAAAAGAATGCTAAATGTTTCATGCCAAGGAAAATTCTCGTCGTTGGCGAATTGATACGATTCAAGATGCACATGGTCACTGGCATTCAACTAGTGAGGATATTGAATAAGTTTTAGTTTATAATGTCATAGGTATTTAATTCAACAACAATTAATCTTCAAATGGATATGTCTCTTCTTAACCTTATCTTTTCTTGTATTACTTATTCTGATAATGAACATCTTACTTCTGTTTCTACGGCTGATGAAATTAGAGGTATTGTTTTTCAAATTCAATCGTGGGTTGCATCTGGCTATCAAGCAGGCTTATGTAAGAAGTGTGGAATGTTGTTAGGTCTGATGTTGTTTTCATGGTACATGAATTCTTCTAAACAAGTATTTTGTTACCTCAACTCAATTTCACTTACCAAACTTTAATTACCAAATATAATTGTGGTCATACACCCACTGGTTATTGACCTATCAATTTATGTATTATTACTTACAAAATTATCTCTATATTGATTGTTATACGGTAGAAACCTCTTGTCTCGAAAATAATTTCTCCTTGGCAAGCAGCTTATGTTCTAGGTCACAATATAATGGATAATACTATTATAGCACATGAAATGGTTGATTACATGAAGAAAACTAGAGCTCATCCATGGGTTATCATTGTCAAACTTGATATGGTGAAAGCCTTTGATCGTACGGAATAGTCATTTCTTATTCAGATTATGAAATATTTAGGCCTGGTTTAATGATAAATGGTGTTCTCTTGTTAGCTAATGTATCAGTACCACGACTATTTATTTAATGCTCAACGACTCTCCAACAGTCCGTTTTTATCCGTCTATTGGACTGCGACAAGGTGGTCTTATTTCTCCCTATATGTTCATTCTTTGTATGGAAGGCTTCTGTCGTATCATTTCAACTGATGTCTCTTCTAAGTCAATTCTCCCTGTTAAACCAGTCATGCATGCTCCTGATGTTTCCCATTTAGTTTTTGTTGACGACTGCATTTAGTTTACTATAGCTTCTGGTCTTCTATTGCTAATCATCTCAATACTTCTCGGTATCATCAATCAATTTTGTATGTTAACTTTAACAAGTCTAATGTTCACTGCGACTCTAATTTGGGTCCTTATGGTAAACAAGAAGTATCTAGGTGTCCCTCTTTTTATTTCTAAAAAAAATATTAAATGTTTTGAGGGTGTTGTTAACAAGATAAAATATATACTTCAACAATAGCATGGGAAGTTGATCAATTTAAGTTGGTCGTACCACTCAACACTATGGGTCATCAGCAAATGGCTTGTCTTCATTTACCAGACTCAACACTGAAACAAATGGATGCTGCACAACGACAATATTTGTGGAATAAAAACAATTTTAGATATTTTAATCCGCAATCTTGGTCTTATGTTTATTATCCTGAAAGGGATGGAAGTTTGGGTTTTAAGAATCTTAAGGCTAGTATCGAAGATTTTTGACTAAGTTGGCAGTACACATGATTAAAAATCCGGATGCAGGGTGTGAGAATTATAGCGTTCTCATGATAAACAAGAATGCAAGAAATTGTTACGGAGATGAAGAGAAAAGAGTTGTTGTATTTCTGATAAAACTGAAAATATAAACCAATCCAGACAGATTTACAGATATTTATTACATGCTTTATAACACAGTTGTCTTACTTAGACAGGACACAAAAACTTACTGAATGACCAATGATGCTCAAGTCAATCTAACTTGACTTGAGCTGATTGCTGACTAATAATCCTATTATCCCCCCTCAAACTGATAATGGTAACACTTATCAGTTTGAAACAGAGAACACAACTAAGGAACAAAAAAGAAAAACTTGTCTGGGAACAGTCAAAGTACATGTAGAAGAAGAAGCAGGAAAACCAGTAACTAAGCCTGTTGAAGTAGAAATATTTGCAGACTGAACTGAAGAAGCACTTGATGTAAAAGATAAAGTAGAATTAGAAGAATCAATATCGGAGCTGACTTTAGTGGAAGAAGAATAACCAAGCAATTGATGCAGCAGAGAAAAAGTCGGAGCACATAACCCTTTTGTAAACAAGTCTGCCAACTAATGTTCTGAATCAACATGTTGAACTTTTAAGAAACCACTGGCTACCAACTCTCTAACCACATGATAATGTATCTTTATGTGTTTAGCCCTAGAATGAGAAACAAAGTTAGCTATTAAATAAATTTCACTGGTGTTGTCCCAGTAAAGTGTAATAGGTAACTGCAAAGTGATATGTAACTCTGAAAATAAAGAAGAAAACCATTTTAACTCAGCTGTTGCCATAGATAAACATTTATACTCAGCTTCTACAGTAGATCTTGACAATGTTGGCTTCTTTTTACTAGACCAGGAAATCAATGAATTACCAAGAAAAATTACATAACCACATGTAGATCTAGCTGTCTCAGGACAATTTCCCAATCAGAGTCAGTGTAAGCTGTTAAATTAGAGATATCTCCTTTCCTTAAAGTAATTCCATAACCAATAGTACCCTTCAAATACCTAAGAATCATTTTAACTAACAACAAATGAACATCTGTGGGAGCATGCATAAATTGGCTTACATAATTAACCCCAAAGCAGATGTCAGGTCTAGTCAAGCATAAATATTGCAACATTCCAATAATTATTCTATAAGCTGACACATCTGGTAAAAAAGAGTACCATCATTGATAGATACTCTGGGTTCTTTAGCCACTAGAGTATTAAAAGGACTGCATTCTTTCATATGAGCCTTATTAAGCAATTCAAGTGTATACTTCTTCTGTGTTAACAAAATATCAGTGGAAGAACTGTGTGATTTTATCCCCAAAAAATAATTCATATCCCCTAATTGTTTCATTGCAAACTTAGAACTCAAGTAGTGAACTAGATGATCAAGAAAAGCATCAGAAGTACCAGTTAAAAGAATATCATCAACATATTAAAGAAGTACCATCATTTGTGAACCAACAACATACACAAACATCGAGAAGTCTGAGACTGTTCTAACAAAGCCATAGGCCAATAATGCAGAACTGAATTTTTGAAACCATGCTCTTGGTACATGTTTTAAACCATATAAGCTCTTTTTCAGATGGCATACTTTATTAGGAAATTCTTTACTAAAAAAGCCTGGTGGCTGTTTCATGTACACATTCTCAGTCAAATCCCCATGTCGAAAGGCATTGGATACATCCAATTTCCTAATTGACCATCCTCTTGTAACAGCAATACACAGAACTATCCTAACTGTAGTGGACTTAACAGCAGGACTAAAAGTCTCTCCATAGTCTATACCATCTTGTTGATTATACCCCTGAGCTACTAATCTTGATTTACACCTATCCACTATACCATCAGACTTCAACTTAACTCTGTAAACCCATTTACATCCTAAAATATTCATATGAGGTTCACCAAATACCATGTACCATTGCTTTGCATAGCACCATGTTCATCTTTCATTGAGATTTGCCATTCTGGAATGAGGATAGCCTCTTTAAAGCTTTTTGGTTCAGATAAAGTATTGAGCAAAGAGGCAAAAACAGATGGAAGAGGATGTTTCACAGAAGCAAAAAAAAAACATGATCAGGAAAAACTTTGGTTTTTAGAATACCTCTTTGAGACCTAGTAACAACTCTATAGGATGGAACTGGAGTTGGTGAAGTTGATGTAATATCTTCAACAACAGAATCAGAAGAATGAGAGATAGTTTATTGAGGAAGAGAAAAATAAAACTTTGTTTTAGAGAAAACAACATGTTTAAAAATGTATATTCTTTTTAAAATAGGATTGTAACACTTGTAGCCTTTATGCAATGCACTGTAGCCAAGAAAAATGCATCTTACATATTTGGGAGACAGTTTATCACTTCTAGAGTGACCTAAGAAAGGATATCAGACACAACCAAACACTCTCAGAAAAGAATAATCAGGTATATCATTGTATAAAACTTGAAATGGAGATTTTCCATGAAGAATAGGAGTTGGAGTTCTGTTTATGAGATAAGTAGCTGATAATAAAGCATCATACTAGTAATATTTTGGACAAGATGCATTGAAAAGTAACGTATTACCCATTTATAAAATATGTCTATGCTTCCTTTCAGCAAGACCATTTTGTTGTGGTGTCTGAGGATAAGAAATTCTTAACTTAATACCAGAAGAATCTAGAAAACCTTTAAAAGGACCTTTGACCAACTCACTAGCACCATCAGTTTGAAAAGCTAAAACTTTTGTTTGAAAGAAATTTTCAGTGAAGTTTTTAAAATGTTGAAAACAATGTAATGCTTCACTCTTAAGTTACATTGGATAAATCCAATGAAATTTACTGAAATCATCAATAAAGAGAATGTAATGCTAATGAAGGAACATGAGAAGGACCCCACTCATCACAATGAATTAGTGCAAGTGGAGATGAAGCATGAGATGAAGATAATGAAAAAGAAAGTCTTTTACTTTTTGCTAACTGACAAGGATGGCAAATACTTGGAGAATGAGATGACTTGACAATAATATTTTTATGATTGTGAAGTTGTTGAACTATTTTTGAAGAAGGATGACCTAATCTACAATGCCAAACTTGAGATGTAGCAACAAGAGAAGAAAAAGCATACTGCAGCATAGTGGATAAAATTGGATATAAATTATTTACCATCTGACCCTTTTCCAATAAAGCATGACTCTATAAATCCCTTATTTCATAACCCAATGGATCAAAAGTAATATATCATGCATTATCCTTTGTAAACTTGGCAACTGATAGAAAATTGTGTTTCATGTCTGGTACATGTAAAACATTATCAAGTCTAAAACTAGTTTTGGGTGTATAAAGAGAAGCATTACCAATAAGTGAGATGGATAGAGTCTTACCGTTTCCAATCATAACAGTATCCTTATCTTTGTAGTTTGAAGTATTATGTAGCAAAGTCCTATCACCAGTCATATGTGTAGAAGCACCACTGTCAGAAACCCATACAGTATTGGAGGAAGATGGATCATCATGAACATTCAAACTAGTAAAAGCATGTTGAGTAGAGCTTGAAGGAGCAGTTGGATCAGCTGAACAGTTCACTTGAGAATCAGAAGTAACAAAATTTGCTTGGGCCTTGTAGCCAGATATAGTGCCACCACTTGAATTCCCAGTTGTAGGTGGATGATATCTAAAAAAGCAACTTGTAGTAATATGACCATTCTTCTTACAAATTTGACAATACAATTTGAAATAATCCACATAAGGTCTCCTATCATAATTTGAACTAGATCCATTTGAATAAGTTGAGTTGGAACCATGTTGATATTGACTATTCTTGTAGTTACTAGTTACTACCATTACCCATTCTTTCTATTATTACCATTGTAACCAGTAGAACCATTTCTTGCATACAAGGCAGTTGAGTTTTGCTCATCATAAACATTTGAAGTTTGATGATGTCTTTCAGCTAAAAATTGTTCATGAGAAAGGAGTTTTGCTTTCAATTCACCAAAAGAGTAAGGTGTTTATCTATTTTGTGAAGAGATGACAAACATATCATAATCACTGCCCAAACCATTTAACACAAACATCAATAAATCTGCATCATTAACCTTTTCACCAATGGCTGCCAAGGAATCAGCAATAGCTTTAATCTTCTGAAGATAAAACCACAATAGATTGATTACCTTTCTTGATTCCATGTAATTGAGTTCTAAGCATATTTTTCCTAGCAAGAAATTGGGTTCTAAAGCCAGTAGCAAGATATTCCCAAATATCCTTGGATGATTTAAGACCCAATACATCGCCACTCATAGTTTCAGTAAAAGTTGCTTTAAGACATGTAGACACAAATCGATCTAATTTTCTCCAAAAAAGGAATTATGGGTTTGTAATTTTAGTTCCATCAACAGTTAATCTTTGTGGTGGTTCAATTATCTCACCAGTAACATAACCAAAAATATCAGTAGTATGATTAATCGTATTGAAACTAGTAGTATTGAGTGAATTATTGTTGTTGTTGTTGTTGTTAATTCGAGATCTGTTGTTAATTCGATTTCTGTGATAAGTATTCCTTCTGGTAGTGACCATAAAAGAAGCATGATGAACCCTAAGTTTGATTGGGGAAATTTGTTAAATCTTTATTGCCCAAAAGCTGAAAATTGATGAGAAAATTATTAAGCTTTGAAAAACAGGATCGTTACAAACCTGATACCATGAGAATTATAGTGTTCTCATGATAAACAAGAATGCAAAAAAATTGTTACAGAGATGAAGAGAAAAGAGTTGTTGTATTTCTGATAAAACTGAAAACACAAACCAATCCAGACAGATTTACATATATTTATTACAGGCTTTATAACACAGCTGTCTTACTCAAACAGGACACAGAAACTTACTGAATGACCAATGATGCTCAAGTCAATCTGACTTGACTTGAGCTGACTGCTGACTAATAATCCTATTAGGTGGGTTATAGTTCTAGAGGCAAGACATTTTCATAATTTTAATCCTCTTTATACAATTTTACAAATTAAAGGTTTTTGGGTATGGCATGGTATCCAGGGAGGTTTACATTGGGTTAAAAAATATCATGTTTGGGAAATTGGTGATGATTCTCGTGTTCAAGCTTTTAAAGATAATTGGATCCCCGATATTGATAATAATTCCTCATCAATTCAGCCTCCTTCTCTGTTAAGTAGTAAGGGTTGATTCTTTTATTGAGCCTCGTTCCAATACTTGGGATATTGTTGTTTTTCAACACTATTTTTCTCCTAATCAGGTGAATGTTATTTCTTCTATTCATATTTCACCTGATTCTCAGGATATATTAAGATGGTCTCTTACGAATAGTTGTGATTTTATTCTTCAATCTATTTATAGAGCCATATTACATATGATATCTCCTCCTCCTCCTCCTCCTCCTCCTCCTAATCCTGATAATTATTGGTCAAGTCTTTTGACACTTGCAAGTCCCATTCAAATGTCAAATATTTATGCGGAAACTTTCTCATCAAGTTCTTGTGGTTCTTCATCAACTTGGTCAGCACTTGCATATAGAAGATACTTCTTGTTCTTTTTGTCATTCTCAAGAGGAAACAGCTACTCGCCTCTTTTTACAATACCCTTATGATACTGATATGTGGGATCAAATACTTCCATATTGGTCTTTTATCATCTCTTCTCAGCAATCTATTAATGTTTGGTTACACAGTGAATTGATTCTAAAAACCACATTCTAAAAATCTCAGGAAACTTCTTGCGGTGGTTATTTTATGGCATATTTGGAAGGCCCGTCGTATTTTAGTGTTTGAAGAGACTCTCCAATCTACTAAAACTACTATTCATTCATTCATAACATTAAGTAAAGCACTATCCATAAGATTAAAGATTTATGTAAGTCTTATAACATAAGTTCGGCAGTCTCCTCACCTATTCAGCCAATTCCCTGTTCGGTTCATAATAGTAACCATCACAGTCAGATTTTAGATGGTCCTGACAGTGTTACCAACTCCTACAGAATGACTGTGGATGCTTCACCATTGCCTAACTCTCATATTACAGGTAAGGCTTTTATTTTGACCAACCCTTTCAACTCCATTGTGACTACAGTAGCAACAACAATATGGGCAAGGAATGTTCTTCATGCTGAAATGGTGGCCTTACATAAAGCACCACTATGCTGAAGCCTGAATGTAACTCTTTGTTCTGATTCTAAAAAGTAGATGAGTAGATAGTTTGCATGGGTAGCCTTGGCTTGATAGTTTGAATGTTCGTCGAATGTGAAGGTTTCTTACATTCATGTTGTCAATCTGTCGAGTGTGAATGTGAAGGTTTCTTACATTCATGTTGTCATCTGCCGAGTGAAGGTTTCTTACATTCGTCGAGTAATGGGCAGCTGACACGAGTTTGCTAGATGTGATGTTTATAGTCTGCAAGGGTGGTATACTCCACCAGATGTTTTGTTGTTTGTTTTAACGAGGCTTTCAAAACAAAACAAAAATAAAAAGCAAAAATTCCGTTTTGCTACCAGAACCCAAACATGGTTGGTAAACAAGATTGGCTTCATTTCCCCTACAGAAACAAAAATATGGCTTCTGCGACCTGAGAATACTACGGATTCTTTATCATAGCCTGTTACTATTGCATCTAAGAAATTCGGGGCATTCCCTTGCATTCTCTCTGTCCCCATAAAATTGCTGCATTGATAACAGTTTCACCCAAGTTGAAGTTCTAGGGTAACCTGGTTGCCACAGAAATACATTGCAGGTCTTCAAAATAAAAGAATTAGCTTAATTAAAGGTTATGCTATCAGTACCACCTATGACTAAATTAGTCCCATTATTATTTCTTTAAAATCCTGATTTCTCATAACAAATATTTAAAAGAGAAAATCAATTGTGATCATGCTAACTATCACATACTAAAGAGGGAAATAAAAGAAGAAAGTAGTCTGAGATTTACTATTTTACAGTGCCTTCTAGATAGATACGACTAAGTACCATATCCACTTCTTGCCCAGGGTCGATACAGAATCCAAAACAGTTAAAAGACCATGGTTCATCTCAAACTCCAGTGAGATCTGGAAACACAGAATACAGGAAGTTTACCTGTTTTGACCCACCACAGCATCTTCTACGTTCCTCTATTTGATGTACTGGGAGACCCATTTGAATCCCTCGCCATACCCCATCTTACGAACAATACTACACATGAAGACTTCGAGAGGTCGAACATTTGAGTCAGCAAGATTCACATTTCCTTTGCCTGTGGTGAAATTGGTGAGACCCAAATGATAACGTAGCTCATCTTCTGAGGCTGCATATGGTATGTCAATCTTGTTTCCCAGCACAAGAAATGGAACAGTGGCTAGAGACTCATCTGAGAGGAGAGCATCCAGCTCTTTTTTTGACTCAGCGAACCTCTCCTTGTCATAAGCATCAACCAAATACACCACTGCATCCACCTGAAACACCAGTCAACAAATCATTAAAGAGTTTACACTCAGCGTATCAAATATATAGCACCACATGAAAACTGAAAAATTTGAGTCAACCCAATCCAAAACACAAAGAAACCCAAGACACAAACAAACCAATCTAAAACACATAGAAACCAATCCAAAACACAAAGAAACAAATTATTAAAGAGTTTACACTCAGCGTATCTAAGCCATTTCATTTCTCATCACATTCCAATTTCAGGAATCATCCTTGTAAGTGAGTATAATATAATACTCCAACAGCATTTTAACAGTGAAGCTTAACAGTTTCACAAGCTATGCGAAATATAAGTTACAAAATCCCCAGCTCTAAACAGGTAAACCAGCAAGAGCTATACACAAACAATTATTCAAGTTGCTCATCCGTAAAATAAAAATAAAAGAGGCATCCACAATTGCAATTGACCAAACTACCATTCACATTACACGTGCTTGTAGTGCCACCCTGCTCCACGTTTTGGTTGAGAGACACTATGGTGCATAAAAAATTCATCAATCTTAATACTTTACCTTCTCAAAGCATCATACGACAAGGTCAGCACGTGGCCCCGAGAAGAACAATTTATTAGGCTATCTTTCAAAAGTTTTGTTGGAACAATTTTATTCTTGAGAATATCACTATAACTACTGGCGAAATTAATAGCCCGCACATCAAATATCCAAACGAGAAACAGCGAAGATAGTGTTCCACCAAAAATAAGTCACCTAAAGAAAAACAAAAAGCAATTCCCAAATACTAGCTAGAAGTGTAATCAAGATAGTATGGAAGCGAAAAATAAACAAGGGACAGCATCTTTTACCTACACACACCCCAGCCTACTTATAATCACTAACACTACACTATTGTTTACCCTCTCTAAAGTCTGGCATGTATAGACAGTAAAGCCAACACCCATCTCATAGTGTTTTACTTAAAAAACGAAAAGAAACACTCGAAGTTTTGGAAAGGGCGACTTAACATGCTTGTCCCATCATATTCTGTGTCCAATAACTTTGTCATTAACCCAAATAATATGAAACTGTGAACAGCTCCAGATTTTCATAATTCCAATGCAAGATTGACATATAAAAATTGTTCCTACTACAAATCAATTACCTAACAATACCAACAAAAAGTTGACTCAAATCAATAAAATAGAGAGGGATCTGGATATCAGTTACCTTAGCGTAATAATCTTTCCAAACTCTACGAGCGATTTGATGTCCACCCAAATCAAAAGCCTTAAATTTGATTTTTCCGATACTCAATTCCTCTGATGTTGGATACTGTGTTGGTTGATGTTGTACTAATCTCTATAAACAACAACAAAAAATAAATCGACAAATTCATAAAACAATATTGCCAAATCAAACCCTAGAAATTCACGATAAAAAGCGAGAAATCGAACCTCATCTTTCAACATATGGAGTAAAGTAGTTTTCCCAGCATTATCAAGACCTAGGAACAAGATCTTTGCTTCTTTCTGCCATAATCCAAGTGATGCAAGAACTCCATAAAACCAATCAACAAGAAACATGATTTTGATACTGATTTATTATTTCTCAATTTTGGAGAGAGAGAATGGGACTCTTTGAGGGAGAGAGAAGAGCGAGGAAAAAAACGTTTTTTCTAATCCGTTTTTGAGGAAGAAGAATCTGAGGGTTATTAATATAGGCATGGCTCACCAATAGGAAAACGACAACTAAGGAAGTACGCGTCACTAGAGCTATTCAGATCCGTTGATATGGAATCTAAGTGTTTGGATCCATTTTTGTAAGGCTAAATTCTTAATAACCGTTGATTTTATCTTTTGTTGGATACACGCGAATAACAACCAATAATAACTTCTATCGAATCTTCAAAAAAAAAAAAAAAAAAATTCTATCGAATTTTGTCGACGACAAGTCGTATGGGCCGTAAGTTTTGTATCAAGGTCTAAAAAAATGAACCATTTTTTAGGGAACATGTTTTTTTTTGGGGGACTATGGTCTTATTAGGCCAACCTCCCTATACTTGGTGTCCTAAAGTTAGGTAAATACACATTTACTCTTTACTTTATTTTAAATTAAAACTAATTAGAGTAATCTTATGGGATGAACAAACTCTAAGTTTGTTCATTTTGCTCCCACTATGGAATGAACAAACTTGAAAAACGGATGTTCAAATCAACAAATTTAATGGTTTGAACACTGAGTCGGAACTTCCGCCGCGCGTTTGGTGTAAAGACTCGCGTCATTCAGAAAAACGCTGGCATCAGAAGCAATAGCGCTAGCGTTCACATACCTAGCGCGCGTCAGAAGAAATAGCGTCGGCGTCATCATCAATAGTGCCAACGGCTTAATCTGAACGGCTGCGAAGAGTTCCCATCCAACGGCTACATTTTTTAAAATCCATAAATGCATTCTAAATTCACACATTCAACTCTAAATTCACACATTCTTCACTCTCTCTCAATTGTTGATTGAACATGTCTCGACCCCGGTTAGTTCGGCGAGTTCCGTATGCTAAAGAAGAAGATGAATCTATTTGCAGAAACTATGTTTTTTTATCTACTCAGCTTGCTTCAGCAAACTATCCATGGGTGAATTTATGGGCGGTTATTCACGATGGGTTCTGCAGTGACACTCGTAATCCGAGTCATCGTTCTAAATGCGACATAGAACATCGTTTTGATACAATTAAGAAAGAAGTAAGTGAGTTTGTAGCTTTAACCATACAAGTAAATCGATATCGACTGAGAGGTGAAAATGATGCTGAGATGGTAACAAGATCTTTGGCTGAATGGAGAAGATGGAAAAATGTGGCTTTTCCTTTCGAAAAATGTTTTGAAATCCTTAAGGGGTTGAAATTGTTCAACCCCTTCTTTGTAGTTGTTGTTCCACCCAGTACTGTTTCTCATTAGTGAAAAATGTGGCAATGACATATGTAATTTTATTTAATTAATATTGTCGTACTTTTAAAACTACAAACTTTTAAAACTAAAACAAAATTACAATAATCTCTCTAACGTCGCTCATCTCTAGCTCGCGCATTGTTATTTTCTTGAGCAAATAATTCAGTAAGTCTTAGGGATAGACCTGGGAAATCCCCATCTTCCAACATATTATATAAATTTTCGGTCATTGTTATACCTGGGGGTAGACCGGATAGACCTGGCTGAACAAAAGCAGGCGATTGGAAAGCACTCTGTGTACTCGGTCCTCCAAGCATATACGAGGTTTGTTGTTGTGGTGGTATTGGTGTGTAGCATTCATTTTGGTTGTAGGGCGAGAATGATGATGAAATGCACCTAGGTTCAACCCGAAATGCCTGAGGTTGAGATACATGCACAAGTTGTGGTGCAATATTGTGTTGTGTTTGCTGTGTTTCTCGCACCATTGTTTCTTCACTATCTCTCCATGATCTGTTGGGTTCTTCTAAACCTTCGTGCCATGATGAGTTGCTGCTCCTGGTGGAATTGGAAGGCTGTGACTTCCGCCCATCGTCATTTACAGGCAGACTAAATCCAAATTTTGTACTTCTTCCAAGTGAATCGCATCTTTTTGTCGATTCAGCCAATACAAATCGTTCAATTGTTTCCTCAACTCTGGCTCAGTGGCAATCACATTATTGTAAGGATAATCACGGTCCATACCTTGGGAAACAATGAGGATCGTGGTTGGCTCACCTTGTGAAGTAATACTTTGTATCTCTCATTGAATTTCGGGTATATTGAACGAAGATGATGAATAACTTGCACCCGTCCTCGGATAAGTAATAAAGCTTGGCTCTTGTGGAGGTGGTTGTCTAGGCATGATACTTGGATCATGGGAAATGTTTGATAACCCTGGGACATCTACCCCATAGACGTGCATGTTCTGTGTCCCAATTACTGGTTTCGTAATTGACATGTACCAGTTGACATCCTGCTCTTCATCAATATTCCTCTATGTGTTTAGTTCATACCTTTCCCAATTGGTTCTTCTCAGCCGGTCAAAATCTGATGCAGAGGTTTGCATATGTGGTGGCGGGTTAATTGCAATTACAAATATACCTTGTATTTGGTACTGCACTCTTTCTCCCAGATACCAAACCCCTCTTTGTGATTCCGGACTGTAAAAAACAACTCTAAGCATAGAATAATCAAGAATACGTCTTCCAACATCACCATTATACTTCGGTAAATCAATGTATGGGCGAAAAACTACGTTGTTGTGGCTCCGAGTTATCTGTTGTAACCTTTGAACAAAACTGGAACCAAAGACATCGATGTCAGTGTGCTTCTCTATGTTGTTCCTTATAAACATGTCCAACATTTGAAATCTCAGTGTCTGGTGTTTTAGGATTGGTTTACCAACACGGAAGTAGATATACCACCAATACTGCAAATTACTTCGTAATTTTAGAATTTTGACTAAATAATCTACATTAGTAATAATAATAAATTTAAAAATAATTATTTTGATATTTACCTCAATGATTCTCCAGAAACCCTCGAAGTTTCCATTGCATGGGGACGCTTTATCCAGAGCACAGTACAATTCTCCTAAAATTGAAGATCCCCAGTCATAATGTGGTGCTTTTTCGAGATCTTCTAACGCTTCAAACTAACCAACATGAGCAACAGAAGTTGAATTTGGAAAGAATGTCTGACCCAGTACTCATAAGATAAACATCCTTTAGAGTTCAGGATAGTCATCTACATGTTCTTTATTTCTGGTTTGGGTTAGGAACGTCTTTAACGTCGCACATCTAATCCCATTTCCTTTCAATTCTTTATAATCTTCACGCATTGCTGATTCCAAAAACGAGGGATAAAGAATCTTCCATTTACTATTTAAAACCCATTCCTCTCTGTTGAATGGTGGCGGGTCTCCCACTCCACTTGGAATCCTAACAATAAAATACAAATCAATGGGAGTAATTCCTATTACAAGTATAATATCAACAATGATTAATTATTTGGTTTATTTAATAATTATTTAAAAAGTTTAATTTAATTTAAGTTAAAAAAACTTACCAATTTCGAAATCAGTAAAATGGAATGTGTGCGTCGTACTCCACCACCTTTCTATCACTGTTTTTGGAATTTTTTTGATATGGTTTCTAGGATTTATTCTATAAAGCGCACGCCAAGGATATCTTTCAACCCTTTCTCGGACTGCAGACGGTAGACCAACATAAACAGCATTTAATTCTGAAAATCCACCCCTCGTGACATGAAATCCCTCAGATCGTTCATGATGCCCCGACATATGACCTAGGACTAATGATGGATCAACAACTATTTTTTGGTTAGCAAACTCTTCTTCTCGATTTTGAGAAAAATCTACACATGTGGGAGGCAACGATGCAGATTCATTTTTTCGATCTCTTTTCTTCTTAATTCTATTCGCCGCCTGTCTCACCATATTCATATTGTATAAAAATTTTAATTTAGAAGAGTAAATGAATAAGGGAATGGAAGTGGTGTGAATGAAAATGAAAAAACGTAGAAATTTTTGATTTAGAAGAGTATTAGAAGAAAGAAATGGAAGAGGTGTGAATGAAAATGAAAGAAATGTAGGCGAATTTATAGTTTTTGAAAAATTGGAACGTTGGGAATCTGAACGTTGGAGGGTCGAACGTTGGAGTTTGCCTTTCCAACGCGGCGTTTTTATGCCTAACGCCCGCGTCAGCTGTTCTGACGCCCACGTTTTCACTCCAAACGCAAGAGTCCGTGCTCCTGTCGCCCGAGTCTATCCTCCTGTCGCGCGTATGTTTGTCTAACGCCCTACGCTTTACCATAGTGGAAAACTCAATTTGGTCATCCACGTGGCTGAACAAATTTTTGTATTTGGCCATTGCCATAGGAATTGCTCTTAAGGATTAGTCCTATGGGCTAGATATTTGGCTGCTAGATTGGCCATCCACGTCAGATAGGGAAACCTCCTAACCCCTATGGGATGGCCAATCTAGCAGCGAAACGCCTACCGGTTCGGCATTAAACATCACATTTCATAATTAATTAATTATTTTCCCCTTGTCCTATTATGCGTTGAGTTGTTGACAAACTGCATGAAGCCCTTTGTTTTGGGGACAACTTCCCTTGATGGGAGGATATGTTTTCAGGTGTGTAATTTGGATGGTGAGGATCTCAAGTACTAGTTGTACTATATCTGACTATGTACAAATGTTTAATAAATGTCAGGAGAGAGTATTTATTTGTCGGGAACATTTGCTTTAAAATCATCCAACGATGAATCGTTCAGCATTGGGACCACTTTTTCAACGTCGAACCATTCAGCGTTTCAATCTCGCTGATAGTTGAACTGCGAGCAAATGCTAGGAGAGAGAAGTAGCCAGATAGAGTATTAACTTTTTTCCCACACTTTTTTCTTGATTTGCAACACTTTTTGGCCAATCTAGCAATCCATCTAGCCCATAGGGGTTAGCCTAATAACTATATAAATCTAATCTAAATAAATATCTATATTATTATTTTATGCGTTGCTAATTAGGTCAACTGAACATGTTTGACATTATGCACTAGAGGCCTTCATTTCAGTAAATATGTGTTCTTTAGTCAAATGTTGGCAAGTATATAGATAGGAAGTAACATCAAAGCGGAGCACATGGGTACAATTTGATTCGGAATAATTATAAAGCTAAATTAAACTGCAGTTCTTGATTATAAACTGATGGCATTGTTGGCCTACAGTTTTCTCTTTCCTTCTAAGCCAAAGTTGAGCGATAGCTTCAGTTTGTTGTCATGGGGAAATTGATTCAGACATGCAGATACTTGATTAAACATATGCTCTCTCTATGTATCAATAACTATCAAGTAATGTCATTATCCATACTCTTGAGTGTTGTTGTAATTATTTGTTGGGTTTAAAATATTAACCTTCCATGTGATAACATAAGTGTTGTTTCTTGGATCCAGTTGGAGAAAGTGATAGGTGTCTAATACACCTAATTTTATATCTAGTATTTATGCTTTCTTTGCGAGTTTTCTTGTAAATTATGTATCTTATGATTGCTTTCGAGTATTATAGGTGTTTTGGATCTATTTGGAGCAAAAGAAGTGGAAATCACTCATTTGGAGCAAGAAAGGCCGAGTCGTCGCTTCATAGGCGGGTGATAAGGACATCTACCTACTTACAACAAAACTTTTGGTGGTCTGTATCCAAGATATGAGTGCCTGGAGTCATTCTGGGGTCGATATAGAGCTTGGGTGTCTAAATCCAAAACCAGTTTCCTACACAGACCCTAAAATTCAGAGAAATCACTTCTCTTATCATTAGTTGTATATCATGCATCACCTGAAATCGGGAGAGAAGTTACAATTCATGGCTTGAGAGTTGTTGCGGGCGATTAAGAGTAAGGAAGAAAAGGGCTTCTGGTGGTTTGAAATGGAAGAGATCGATGGGGGTTTTGCTGGCTGCTACTGTTACTTTTGGTGATGAAGAATTTGAGGAGATGAATCTGTTGCTGTCGGTAATCAGGTCAAGGAAATGGAAAAATTGATAAAGATTCGAATCCCAATCTGATATGAGTTTCTGGGTGTTTGAAATTGAGAAAGAATCAGAGATTCGGTGAAGAAACATGAGGGATTTTGATGGTTATGGTATTGAATAATGAATTTAGGGTTTGAATCGAATTTGAATCAGAAGATGGGTTTGATGATTGAGTTAACAGTGGCTTGAGAAGAAAGTGGGTCTTGAACAGAGAAGAAGGAGGAGTTTGTTGATGGTTTTAGGTTAGGGTTTCTCAATGTGTGTTTGAATATGAAATTGAGAAGTTAAAGATGGTGGTGATTCGAAATGGAGAATGGTTCTGGTAGTTGTGATTGAACAAGGGAGTTATCTGAATAGGGAGTCGCTGGATGTTGTGTTAGCCAAGCTACTTATTGCAGAGCTGCAGTTGGAGGAGTTGAGCTTCAGTTTTAGATATATGCTTAGGATGGAGTATGGAATGCATTGTGCAGGCATGTTGCAGCTGCAGTGGGGAATGAAATTGTGCTGCTGGTGCAGGGAAGGCCTTGTGTTATTGTTGTAGAAGTGGAAACCTGGTGGTGGATTAATGGTTGAGTATTGTTGGTGTTGATTCTTTTGAGTACAGAGGGTTCGATAGCTGTAATTGGAAATTGTGGAGATAAGAATTGGGTTTTGATAGGTTGAATTGTTGGGAATAGCAGGATGATTTGCAGTTGGAATTGCAAGTATGCAGGCAACAGTGAAAGCTTAGATGGGTTTTGGTGGTCACTTCCATGGGGAGATAGTTGTGTTAAAAGCAATGGAGTTGGTAAATGGCAGTTGGCGTTTCACAGGAAAGAAGCTGCTGCTGTATATGAATTGAGTAGCAGTGGGAGATGTATTTGAGTGTTGAGTTCGAGTCGAGTTTAATATAAGAAGAAACTGTGAATGGTTAGCAGTTGCAAGTATTGCAGGCATGGAATTAAGATGAGTTATGGCAGGATATGGCTATGGAGGTGCACTTACTGATTGCAGAGGGGTTGGCCTGAGGCAATGAAGGCGTATGTGAAGCTACAGAACATGGGTGTTTCAGGTGAACTGGTGGAGTTGCGGTGGTGTTAAGACTGATGGTTTGAATGAGTTACAAGATAGGAATGGAGTGTGGACTTGAAACTGGAGATTATGATGCTACTACGGAATTGCAGAGACTGTAAAGAGATGCAAGATGGTGATGGAATTGATACACTGAGTTGCAATAGCTGGAGTTAAATGAATGTATGATTATAGGATAAATGAACTGGAATAGGTAGTGGTATGAGCTGAGATGCAGTTTACAAGTTACTGGCGGCGGTTGGAGCTGCAGAGCTAGAGGTGCAATGACTTGAGCTTGAGTTATAAGCTAAGGAGTAACTGGTGGATGATGTTGGAGTTGTTGCTTTGAGATGTGAAGCTATGGAGTTGCAATTAAACCTAGAGGAGTTAAACCGTGTTGCAGTGGAAGTCTGTGATGTTGCCAAGGATTGGCAGGAGGTAGTGATGTTGAGAAGCTTTTGCTGCGATGAAGGTTAGGGTCTGGTGCAAGTGGAGATTTATGTTGATGTTCCCAGGCAGAGATTGCAGGGACTCAGGAGCAAAGCTGAGATGAACTGAGCAGGTGTTTGAACTCGCAGGAAAGATTGTAGTCAATTTCAGTTGGCGGTAGTGTTGAGTTCGAGAGGACAAATGGTGTGCTGGTGGTGTTTGATACTGCAGTTGGTCTTATGCCAGAGAAGTGGTGGTTATTGCAAGTTATGCTAGGAGTGTACAAGTTGCATTCGTTGATGGAATTGAATCAGATTGAACTGAAACTGCAATGGATTGATGGTTCCAGGGAAGAGATGAGCTTATGTGCAATGGCGAGGTGCAGCTTCAAATGCAAGAAGACATTATGAAGCTACAAGTTGCTGCTATTGTAGTTTCAGGATTTCCTACACTACACCCTTGTCAAGAATCTATGAAAACTAAGTCATAATTGTGAATGAACAACAACACTTTTATTAATTCACTTTCAGGAAGATTTACAAGAAATATTAAAACTCAGAAGTACAACTTTCTTTCTGGAGTTTCTCTCTCCTCAAAATTCTCTCAGCTTTTAAAAATGCATCATCATTTTCTGGATCTATCGTGCTCTTTATATAGGAATTTACATAATGGATGACAGCTAAGTTTTTCTCCTATCTCGGATTCACTTTGCGATCTTATCGCGATCGTCACAATACTTATTTTATCGCAAGCATGATGATCATCGCAGGATCAATCATGTTCTTATTTTATTTCTTTCATCGTCAATTTCTTTTAGTTATTCCGTAACGCTCGTGAAATGTCGTTGAAGAGTTGTCAGTGATGCTCGCAGAAATGTTGTTAATATCGCGGGAATAGTGTTGTAGCGATATTATGGTACTAAATCTTGCCTCTTCTCATGTCTTTTCTGCGAAGAAGAGAAGATATGAGAATCTAAAATGCCATAATTGCTTATCTTTTCAGATTTCTTCGTCCTTCGCCAGCTGTTTTCACGAATCTTTTCTTCTAATAAATTTTTGACACGTCTTCTCAGAACACATTGCGATCTGACCACCCACGTCTTTTCTTTGCATTAATTGCCTTCATCTTCTTCGAGAAATTTCTTCTTCTATAAATACTATTCTCATTCCTCTCCTTTTTGTCTTTTACTTTCTTCTTTCTTCTCTCCGTATTCTCTCTGCAATTTTTACTGTTCTTCCGCGAATTGTGCTTCTATAACAGCTGTGATTTATTACTTCTTTTCAACTTTTTCTTTCATTCCCATACTCAAAAATGGTTGCTGCTAGTTCTAAAAATTTGAAGGCCTTCAATGCAGTGCGCGAGAAACTCAGACTTAAAGGTTTTAACTTATCTTTGATTCCAGATCAAGATTCCAAATCAGAACTTTCCCTTAAACTGTTTACTGATGACCAATGTTCTCACGAGAAAATCATAATATCGCTAGGAAAACTTGAAGCTGGTCTTCCCATCCCTCTTTATGATCCTGAGCTTCCGCTGTTTTATCAAATAATTCTTGACGAGAGATTCTCGCGAGCAATATACCAATTATGTGGGGATTGCATCATATTACTACTTGAATATGCTTCTCGTGGTGCTGGTAAAGGAACTCGCTACCCCAAAGCTCCTAAGAATCCTTTGTTCACAGATGTCCCCATTGTTTCTTGCGATTATACTGTGGACAACTTTTTTGTAAACTACAGTATTGTCCCTATGAAGAGGGATAGTACATGTTGGGGTGTTCGTTTGAAGAAAGAGAAGGTCGCTGGTAACAATGCTCTTATGATGGATATTGACTCCCATATATCTACTAACCAAGGTCCTCGTCATTCTAGCGACGATAAGTGGTTCATCTTCCCATTAAGTCTTGAAGGTCCTTATATATTTGGTTCTCGCGAACTTCCCGCGAGTCTTATAGAATATCAACCCTGGGTCTTCAACTAACCTGAAAGATCTAAAGAAGTATATTCTCTCAACTTTTCATGTTATTATTATTTATTGTCTTCTTTATATTCTCACTAACTTTTTTGATTTTCTCAGATTGATAGAATGAAACTCATCTATCAAACTCTTAGGAAACCCAGCATTCTCTTAGCTCTGAGATCTTTTACAGATGAAGTAAGAAATATTTCTTCATAAATTTTAACAATATATTGTTGCCCCTATTTCTTATCTTCATCTGTGCTCGCAGGAAATCGAAGAATTAGAACCACTGCGTCCTCCAAAAATCAAGGAGAAATCTCCAAAGGAACCATCTGGGAAATCTATAAAGGAGAAGCCTACTACTTCTTCTAGGGGAAGATCTTTTGCCCCTCGCAATGATGAGTCTAGCGATCCCCCTCTAAAGAAAATAAAAACTCAACCTTCTTCTTCTTCAACTCCTCAAATAATTCCAGAGAATCCCAGTGTTGTTCTTGATAAGGATATTGACGAGGAGTTTAATGTTGGCGGTTTTCCTTCAATAAGAAATTCTTCTTCTTCTGATTCTTCAATGACTCATATATCTAGGATTTTTAGTGATATCTCCCACAACATGACATCTAATGACGAGGATGAAATGATTGAAAAGACATCCCAAGCCCTTGCTCAAGTTTGCGATGCTCCTATTTTAGTGGATAATGATTCTCTCCAAGGAATCTCAAGATCGCTGACTCCCAGTCTCTTGAATTCTCTTGGTGCCTTGGTATGTTTTTATTTCTTCAATTTGTTCATATTTTCTCTATTGCTAGATTTTAATTTATTTCTTTTCTTCGCAGGTTGGAAGAGCTTCTTTTGCTGTTGATTCTGACTTAGATAAAAGATGCGTCAATACTGAAGAAAAAGCAGCTAAAGTTCGCCAAGATAAGGAAAAACTAGAGTCTGAAAATATAGAGCTTCGCAAGAAGAATAAACAACTGGAGACAGAAGCTTCTGTTAATAAGCAAAAGATCATTAATCTTGATAGGTCTAACCAACAACTCTATGGTATGACTGATTTCCCATCTCTCTTAATTCCTTTTATTCTATCGCGGCTTATTCAAGCAATCACTTTTAACTTACAGATATTTATGGTCTTACTGACGAGGCTATAATCTTTCAAACTTTCCCTGAACCTGTAGATGATCATACTCTTCTTAATAGTATTAATAATTCCTTAAGTAATTTCTCATATGATAAGATTAACTCCCTCCCCATAGACGAACTTAGATCCAAGTTTAATCTCTTAAAACTTGAACACATATTCAATTTAGGCTTGACTGACAAATATAGGCGCCTTTATTTTGATTCAAAGAAAGAAATAGATAAATTAAGGCAGAAAAATAGCGATCTTAATGACGAGAAGGATCTTGCCATAAAAAAGGGATCTAAAACCTTAGCAGATTTTCATAAAACTCTCCTTGACGTTCAAATGGTCAGATATAAACTTATCCGCGAGAATGAAGATCTTCTTGCGAGGGAGACTCAAATTCGATCTCGTCTCCTCATTAATAACGATGATGAGTTTGCTTGGGATGCGAAGGTTCTTGACAATGCAAGAAATGATTTAGGTGTAAATGTTAGCCTTCAAGTTGAACAGGCGGCTCTAATTATAGATATGATTTGTAACAGAGAAGGTTATTAGCTAATCTTCTTCTCGCTAGTTTCTTGTTTATATTATTCTTCTTTATAAAATTTCTAACTTGTTTCCATATTCTTGTAGAAGCTGAGAAAGGTTATCTTGAAAGAATCAAGGAGCTTGAAGAGGAGAAGGATCAACTCGCAAATACTCTTGCTGCTCACAATAATAAATATTCACAGTTGAAGAAGCAATTTGGCATCACTACTGCGAACTTCAATAGATCTCTCATTATTGTTCGCAATGATTCTGTTAATTTGGTTTGCAATGACCATGGGATTTCTTCTTCTATATATCCTGATCTTGCAAAAGAAGTACCCGAAGTGATTTCAAATCTTGACATCTCTGATAGTGAGGCTGAGGATTCTGACGAGGAAGAAAATGATAATAATGATGATGAAGGTGAAAAATATGGCGAATAAGAAGATTATGATGACAATGATGAAAGGGAAAAATCTAACGATGAAGAGGAGACTGATAAAGAAGATGGCGATGGATCTAACTAGTTCTTCCTTTTCCTTCTCTTTTTTCTGTAACATTGCCGTTAGTTTCTCTAAATTTGTAAATTTCTTTTGCCTCTTTACTTCTACCTGTAAGAATCAGAAAAAAACTATTTTTCTGCAAGTTAATCAACCAATATAACTATTATTCTTTTAATTATCTGTGTCCTTGTTTCTAGCGCCAAAATGTAGTTGCAGGATTTCCTACACTACACTATTGTCAAGAATCTATGAAAACTAAGTCATAATTGTGAATGAACAATAACACTTTTATTAATTCACTTTCAGGAAGATTTACAAGAAATATTAAAACTCAGAAGTACAACTTTCTTTCTGGAGTTTCTCTCTCCTCAAAATTCTCTCAGCTCTCAAAAATGCATCATCATTTTCTGGATCTATCGTGCTCTTTATATAGGAACATAATGGATGACAGCTAAGTTTTTCTCCTATCTCGGATTCACTTTGCGATCTTATCGCGATCGACACAATACTTCTTTTATCGCAAGCATGATGATCATCACAGGATCAATCATGTCCTTCTTTTGTTTCTTCCATCGTCAATTTCTTTTAGTTGTTCCGTAACGCTCGTGAAATGTCGTTGAAGAGTTTTCAGTGATGCTCGCAGAAATGTTGTTAATATCGCGGAAATAGTGTTGTAGCGATATTCTGGTATTACATCTATGCTGCTGTAGGTTGAGAACAAGAACAAGAAGCCAAGAGAACGAATGAATGCAGTTGGTTTCATGGTTGTTATAAGTTCAAGCAAGCAAGAAAATAAGTGAGAAGAGAAGAATTCATACAGGTGGATGAGATACTGTGGATTTGCTAGATGAATGTTAGGTTGAATGAATGATATGAAACATTACAGGAAAGAGCCAGAATTTGGCTGGGAAACTACACAAAAAAAGCCACAACTCGGTTGGGTACCGATTCAAGCGAGTTAACCCGCCGATTCAGGTGAGCTGACTCAAATGGACTTGTTTTGACTGGGCTTTTCTTGTGGGCTCAACTTCACATCCAGACTTGGTTAAGTTTTGGCAACAGAATTGGCAGGATATTGGGTGCACGGGATTTTTACTATAAAAGAGAAAAGTATTCTTATTCTCTAGGGGATTTCTTCTTCTACTTTGTTCTATGGTTTAAAAACATGAAAACCTTTATCTTTCTTCTTGTTATGAACCCCATTAACATGAGCTAGAATATTATTATTGGTTATGGATTAATTTGATTTCACAAAGCATGCTTCTTTTATTAATAGATTAGTTTTGTCTCATAATTATCGATCATGATTCACTATATATATCGCCATGTATGATTTGAATATTTGTTTAGTTGAGTGGCCAATTGATTGAACTCGTATTTATATATGTAGCTAGTTTAGGGTGTTTCATACGTAAAAGTGATGCATCTTGAATACAAGTAGCACAAATATGGTTATTGCTTGTAGTGATATATCCTAATAATCGTATGTGAACCATGACCTTTGTTAAATCGGATTAGTGCGCTTTCCACGTTCGATTACATTGATTGGTCTGATTTCATAGAACTTAATGTATCTAGGGAATTAAACTTGGTTAGTGCTTTTACACGTTAGGTTGTTCTCTTAGATAGAACTCATACTCGCATCTTTTAATGTGTTTGTTGATGACAAGAGGGAATTAGCGGGATATTCTTGCGATCAAGGTATCCTAGGGCCTTTGATAATGAGAGATTAAATATCAATTCTAGTTATTAAGACAAGAACATGTTAGTGAATGAAATCAAAATCCTTAACCAATATCTTTTCATCTTTGAATTTATTTGTTTGCTTTTATTTTACTTTTAGTTTATAAAAATAAAAAAACCCCCCTTGTTACCTTTAGGAAACCAAAACATATTGACAACCTAAGTCCTCTCTGTGGGAACGATCCTTTCTTGCCCTTTCTATATTTATATTTTGAGCAGTGAGAAAGTGTAAATTATTTTTGCTCGGCTAAAAACCGGCCAAATTTTGGCGCCGTTGCCGGGGAGGCAGCGGTTGTCACTTGTTTTTGGTTTCTTATTGTTTGTTTTTAGTTTTGTTTTTGTTTTATTTTCTGGTTTTTAACCTTGGTTTGAGAATCTTATTTCAGGTACTTGTTTCTCATGGAAGGAGCATACTACATGGATGGGTACGGTTTTCAACAGCCTCAACAATATGAAAACTACCAATTTCAGGGGTATAATCAAAACCATTTTATTGGTTATGACCAATATTCCATGGAACCTTATGGTTTTCCTCAAAAACCTTATGGTGGATATGTATGTGATCAACCATAAGGATTGGAGGATTCTTATGCTCGTGAACAACAAGTCACTAACTTGTTAGACAACTTTTCCAACTTTGTACGACAAGAGTTTCAAAAAGATGAAGAGGCTACAAACGAGCAACTCCAAGAACTTCGTGAAGGTATTGCTAACTTACAAAGAGATATTGATCAATACAAAGAAGAAAGGTATGAAGAAGAACTTTGTTTTCAAAGCAATGATTATTCTAATGTGCCTATGGTTTGTGATGAATATTTGATTGATGCTAATGTTGAAAAAGGCCAACTTTTGGGGTCTTTCATTGATAATTGTGTAGTTAACTCAACTCTTGATCTTAATAATGATCATTCACCTATTCAAAAGGATAAGTTTGAGACTAGCAACACCAAATTCAGTGAGAACCAATCTTATGTTAACTATGAAAGTGATGATGATTATGAAGATACATCGCTTGAACCAACTTATGGTGACATTTCCCTAAGGTGTACCGCGGAATCTTTTTGGGATCAAGATGAAGACGAAGAGGACTATGATGACACTTCTGTAGATAACTCAAGAATTGATCTTAATAATGATCAAGAGCCTATTCAAAGGGCGAAGCTTGAGGATGATGCATTTTTGAGTGTTCTAAAAAAATTCCTCATAGTGAAATTTGGATCCGCAAAAGAGCACGTGCCTTGCAAAGAAGAGGAATATGTTGAGAATGAAACAGATTTGACCAATATTGTGGAAGACCCAATTGAGCATGAAAAATATTGTAACGCAGATGTTGAAGTCGAGACTTTGGTTAAGGCCGAAATGAATGAAGAATTGTTGCAAGTTTCAAAAGAGGACCACGATGTGCAAGAGGTAAGTAATTCACTTGAAGTTTCTAAGGATGAAGAGGATACTATAATACAAGAGTTGCAAGGTTTTTCTAACCCTTTGCTTATTAATTCTTCTCCTTTACCTCTTATTGGTTTGAATGTATGTTCTTCGAGAATATTGTTGAATGACTTTGTTTCTCGATTTCCGCCATTAGAGACCTTTGATTCTCATACTATGAATGTTTGCAAAGAAGAAACCATAGAAGTTCCTGATTTCTATGTTCTTTATACACTTCCAAGTGTAAACAAGAATAAGTGTGGGGGGAACTTTTATTGGTTGATAGCTTCGCTTCTATTTTCTTGTACTAATATTTGTGCGAAGCGATTGCTTGCAAAACAGGTTACATGGAAGGATCCCCAACTTTTCAGATTATTGGTGTATGGGGAATGAATCCTGCAAGGATATAGTCGGGCTGACGACTTTAAACCAAGCGCTACATGGTAGGCCTCCCATTGGATGAGTATTTCTTGTCTTGTATTTATTTCTTGTCTTGTTTCTAGCTTTTTCTTGTTTTGCATTTACTTTTTCCGATTTCTTGTCACATTATCATTATATGATTTCCCACCTTGACTTTCTTTGGACGATTCAATTTACATTGAGGACAATGTAAAGTTTAAGTGTGGGGGAGTGGTTAAGCATTCGCATTGTAAAAATTTCAATTTTGTTTGTAAAATAGTGAATGAAAACTCTAACTTGTAGTTAGTTTAGATTCACATAGTATACATGTCGCTAAGATTACATCGAGATTCTCATAAGAGTGACTGAACTTAGAGATGACAGATAACATGATCGGGTGTCTTACTTGTATGAGAGTTAAAGTTGGATTTAACCATGCTAGTGGCAAATAAGGTGCAAAATGAATTCGGTAGTAAAGTAATGGTCCCCTATAGTGGTGACTACCCATGTTACATCATGAGAGGCACCGACCTTCATTTTTTTGTACCTGTCTAAATTTGTACTTTTAGAGTGTGTGTCACCGTACGTAAACTCTGGGTAGAATGGTGAGCTACCCAACATCCCACCAATAGAAGCACTATTTTGATCTCTTGAGTGCTATTTTATCAATCATGATGGTGACATCGAATTGCTAACTTACATACCATTTGTAATCTTGTTCGCAGTTAGCACCATCCACTTTATCTCTCTCTACACCAACAGGTCCATAGAAACACCATCATCATCAACAAGAGGAGCATCACAAATTCGAAGGAAAGTTGAAGACGTTCAAGGGTTACAAGCAACGGTACAGAAATGAGCAGATTTCAGATTCAAGTATATCAACAAGACAAGGAGCAGAATTTTTACAAGTTGAAGACTATTGTACAAGAGTGAAGATTATCAAGATGAGAATTCAAGAAGTTTATGATATCGAGACATACAAGTTGTGAAGAATCAAGCGGTAAAGTACTTACACCATGGCCTTTGTACTTGCATTTTTTTTTTTTGTATTTGTTTTGGTTTCTCTTGTCTTAAAAAAAAAAAAAAGAACATGGTTATCATTATGCTAGTTCCCTTAAACAAAAGAAAAAAAATGAAAAAAAGAAAAGAAAAAGAGACAAGAGAAAATTTCATTAGGTTCATCATTAGTTTTATTTTTTTGTTTGTTTTCATTTTGTATTTACTTTATTTATCTTGCATCTATAAAAAATAAAAAAATAAAATAAAAGAGAAAAAAATAAAATAAAGGAAAAAATAAAATAAAAATCATTGCATCATATTTTGGTTTGTTTAGTTCATTTTTGGTTTTGTATTCATTCAATAAAGCCAATGGAAGAAGAAATATCTATAATGAAGTTTCAAGCAACAAGAATTAGAGGAAAGAATCACATTGTCGAGATTCTACGAGGTTCAAGAGTTATCATTGAAAGTTGAAGACCGAAGATGTTTCTATGGATGCTGTGAGAGTGGTGCTAACTGCACGTCGAACGGATAACGAGGTAAGTAAGCATATTACCACCTTCGTTAAGTGGTTGATTTCCTTTCTTAGAGATCGTCATAAAAAGGGTTTTCAAAATGAATAAAAGATGTGGGTTTTCAAAACAATTCGGAAGGTTTGCCTTCTTACTATTCAACGTGTCGCATGATTCTCTCTTCATTCCTACCTGGATACATATGTGACCCAAAAAGAGTTGTTTATTATTGAGAGCAATTTCATAAAACCCTTTCTTGTGAGGCAAAGTCGAGACTTTTGATCACTCTGAACCTGAATTTCTTTCGATAAGGGATGGTTATTTCTCTCTCAACTTTTAAGGATGAGATTGTGTTCATTTATGTGTCTAACTTCTTATGACTAGTGTGAAGAATCTTTATGTCTTCTTAGCGCGTTGGATGCCATCATTTCGGAGAACTACTAAATTGGAAAAATAGGTTTTGTAGGTAGACCTCTTGTCAACCTTCACAAGACTAAAAATCGTCCATTAGGGACACCTAGGGGTTCAAAGGCCTGTTATTCATACTAAGAGTAATTGTATCCTCGACGAGACGGAGTTGTATGTATGTTTTAGAATTAGTTTTGTTTAATTTGATCGAGGACTAGCAAAGTCTAAGTGTGGGGGAATTTGATAGGTGTCTAATACACCTAATTTTATATCTAGTATTTATGCTTTCTTTGCGAGTTTTCTTGTAAATTATGTATCTTATGATTGCTTTCGAGTATTATATGTGTTTTGGAGCTATTTGGAGCAAAAGAAGTGGAAATCACTCATTTGGATCAAGAAAGGCCGAGGCGTCGCTTCATAGGCGGGTGATAAGGACATCTACCTGCTTACAACAAAACTTTTGCTGGTCTGTATCCAAGATATGAGTGTCTGGAGTAATTCTGGGGTCGATATAGAGCTTGGGTGTCTAAATCCAAAACCAGTTTCCTACACAGACCCTAAAATTCAGAGAAATCACTTCTCTTATCATTAGTTGTATATCATGCATCACCTGAAACCAGGAGAGAAGTTACAATTCATGGCTTGAGAGTTGTTGCGAGCGATTAAGAGTGAGGAAGAAAAGGGCTTCTGGTGGTTTGAAATGGAATAGATCGATGGGGGTTTTGCTGGCTGCTACTATTACTTTTGGTGATGAAGAATTTGAGGAGATGAATCTGTTGCTGCCGGTAATCAGGTCAAGGAAATGGAGAAATCGATAAAGATTCAAATCCCAATCTGATATGAGTTTCTGGGTGTTTGAAATTGAGAAAGAATCATAGATTCGGTGAAGAAACACGAGGGATTTTGATGGTTATGGTATTGAATAATGAATTTAGGGTTTGAGTCGAATTTGAATCATAAGATGGGTTTTATGATTGAGTTAACAGTGGCTTTAGAAGAAAGTGGGTCTTGAACAGAGAAGAATGAGGAGTTTGCTGATGGTTTTAGGTTAGGGTTTCTCAATGTGTGTTTGAATATGAAATTGAGAAGTTAAAGATGGTGGTGATTCGAAATGGAGAATGGTTCTGGTAGTTGTTATTGAACAAGGGAGTTATCTGAATAGGGAGTCGCTGGATGTTATGTTAGCTAAGCTACTTATTGCAGAGCTTCAGTTGGAGGAGTTGAGCTTCAGTTTTAGATGTATGCTTAGGATGGAGTATGGAATGCATTATGCAGGCATGTTGCAGCTGCAGTGGGGAATGAAATTGTGCTGCTGGTGCAGGGAAGGCCTTGTGTTATTTCTGTAGAAGTGGAAACCTGGTGGTGGATTAATGGTTGAGTACTGTTGGTATTGATGCTTTTGAGTACAGAGGGTTCGATGGCTGTAATTGGAAATTGTGGAGATAAGAACTGGGTTTTGAGAGGTTGAATTATTAGGAATAGCAGGATGATTTGCAGTTGGAATTGAAAGTATGCAGGCAACAGTGAAAGCTTAGATGGGTTTTGGTGGTCACTGCCATGGGGAGATAGTTGTGTTAAAAGCAATGGAGTTGGTAAATGGAAGTTGGCGTTTCACAGGAAAGAAGCTGCTGTTGTATATGAATGGAGTAGCAGTCGGAGATGTATTTGAGTGTTGAGTTCGAGTCGAGTTTAATCGGAGAAGAAACTGTGAATGGTTGGCAGTTGCAAGTATTGCAGGCACAGAATTAAGATGAGTTATGGCAGGATATGGCTATGGAGGTGCACTTACTGATTGCAGAGGGGTTGTCCTGAGGCAATTAAGGCGTATGTGAAGCTACAGAACATGGGTGTTGCAGGTTAACTGGTGGAGTTGCGGTTGTGTTAAGACTGGTGGTTTGAATGAGTTACAGGCTAGGAATGGAGTGTGGACTTGAAACTGAAGATTCTGATGCTACTACGGAATTGCAGAGACTGTAAAGAGATGCCAAGCTGGTGATGGAATTGATACGCTGAGTTGCAATAGCTGGAGTTAAATGAATGTATGATTACAGGATAAATAAACTGGAATATGTAGTGGGATGAGCTGAGATGCAGTTTACAAGTTACTGGCGGCAGTTGGAGCTGCAGAGCTAGAGGTGCAATGACTTGAGCTGGAGTTATAAGCTAAGGAGTAACTGGTGGATGATGTTGGCGTTGTTTCTTTGAGCTGTGAATCTATGGAGTTGCAATTACACCTAGAGGAGTTATACCGTGTTGCAATGGAAGTCTGTGTTGTTTCCAAGGATTGGCAGGAGTTAGTGATGCTGAGAAGCTTTTACTGCAATGAAGGTTAGGGTCTGGTGCAAGTGGAGATTTATGTTGATGTTCTCAGGCAGAGATTGCAGGGACTCAAGAGCAAAGATGAGATGAACTGAGCAGGTGTTTGAACTCGCAAGAAAGATTGTAGTAAATTGCAGTTGGCGGTAGTGTTGAGTTCAAGAGGACAAATGGTGTGCTGGTGGTGTTTGATGTCGCAGTTGGACTTATGCCAGAGAAGTGGTGGTTATTGCAAGTTATGCTAGGAGTGTACAAGTTGCATTCGCTGATGGAATTGAATCAGATTGAACTGAAACTGCAATGGATTGATGGTTCCAGGGAAGAGACGAGCTTATGTGCAATGGAGAGGTGCATCTGCAAATGCGAGAAGACATTATGAAGCTACAAGTTGTTGCTGTAGGTTGAGAACAAGAACAAGAAGCCAATAGAACGAGTGAATGCAGTTGGTTTCATGGTTGTTATAAGTTCAGGCAAGCAAGAAAAGAAGTGAGAAGAGAAGAATTCATACAGGTGGATGAGATACTGTGGATTTGCTAGATGAATGTTAGTTTGAATGAATGAGATGAAACATTGCAGGAAAGAGCCAGAATTTGGCTGGAAAACTACACAAAAACAGCCACAACTCGGCTAGGTACCGATTCAGGCGAGTTAACCCGCCGATTCAGGTGAGTTGACTCAAATGGACTTGTTTTGACTGGGCTTTTCTTGTGGGCTCAACTTCATAGCCAGACTTGGTTAAGTTTTGGCAACAGAATTGGCAGGAGATTGGGTGCACGGGATTTTTACTATAAAAGAGAAAAGTCTTCTTATTCTCTAGGGGATCTCTTCTTCTACTTTGTTCTAGGGTTTAGAAACATTAAAACCTTTATCTTTCTTCTTGTTATGAACCCCATTAACATGAGCTAGAATATTATTATTGGTTATGGATTAATTTGATTTCACAAAGCATGCTTCTTTTATTAATAGATTAGTTTTGTCTCATAATTATCGATCATGATTCACTATATATATCACCATGTATGATTTGAATATTTGTTTAGTTGAGTGGCCAATTGATTGAACTCGTATTCATATCTGTAGCTAGTTTAGGGTGTTTCATACGTAAAAGTGATGCATCTTGAATACAAGTAGCACATATATGGTTATTGCTTGTAGTGATATATCCTAATAATCGTATGTGAACCATAAACTTTGTTAAATCGGATTAGTGCGCTTTCCACGTTCGATTATATTGATTGTTCTGATTTCATAGAACTTAATGCATCTAGGGAATTAAACTTGATTAGTGCTTTTACACGTTAGGTTGTTCTCTTAGATAGAACTCATACTCGCATCTTTTAATGTGTTTGTTGATGACAAGAGGGAATTAGCGGGATATTCTTGTGATCAAGGTATCCTTGGGCCTTTGATAATGAGAGAATCAATTCTAGTTATTAAGACAAGAATATGTTAGTGAATGAAAGCAAAATCCTTAACCAATATCTTTTCATCTTTGAATTTATTTGTTTACTTTTCTTTGTTTGCTTTTATTTTACTTTTATTTTATAAAAATCAGAAAACCCCCCTTGTTACCTTTAGGAAACCAAAACATATTGACAACCTAAGTCCTCTATGTGGGAACGATCCTTTCTTGCCCTTGTTATATTTATATTTTGAGTAGTGAGAAAGTGTAAATTATTTTTGCTCGGCTGACAACCGGCCAGAAAGCCTAAGATCTTTCCACGGAAGCTTGAATTCTTTGAAACCATATGTTAAAGAAGATGAAAAAAACTTTTATGAAGTAGAATTCGTGACTATTCATCACGGAGCGTTCCATTTGGATATCTTTTCATCATCTACCTATCTCTAATATAAGGTTTTTCTTATTAATTTTAAACTCCTCTCAACTTTTTGCTAAATTAAATCTTCTAAATAATTTTTCTCCTTCAGGAGGTAGTCAGGATTCGGTTTTTAAAGCGAGGGATTCATCAATGGGTGCTTACGAAAATTCAGTTAATAGACCAATATTTTCTCATCTGTCACTGGAGATGTGTCATCTGACAGAACCACTCCATTTCCTTCTATTTTTTGAAATTGTGTGGGTTAACAGGGAGAAGTGTTAAGGAGATTATAATTTCAGGTTCCTAGCTGAGAAGGAGTTCACTTACGTTCATTCGGTTCCCATGGCAGCAGTACTTCAGTCTAACAATGTTGTCTTGCCATTCATAGATAAAAGTCTCTGTGACTTTCGAAAATTTGGGAAGGATCAAGGAGCTACAGGGATAGATTTACTAGGAGACTGGGGTTTTGGGAAAGAAAAAATATATTCATTGTCAAAATTGTGCATAGTGTTGAATTAGTTACTCATATTTATCATTAATTATTTGCGCGTACTTCACTGCAGAGACTATAATTGTTCTCACTTCTCATGTAACAGAAATCGGCAGTGAATGACAGCATGGATATGACGCCAAGTCTTTCCAAGAGATCCAGAGGCAGCTCCGGGCTGGGATCACTTGCCTATCGACAACTTCCTTGGTTTCTTCATGGGGACTACTGTTAGGTATTTACTTTGATATTCATCTCGAGTAGGATGGTATTCGTTCAATTATCTGATTTTTATTGAACATGAATGTGGTGACCTATATGAATCAGGATTTGTCGAGTTACGAGTCTTATGACCTGGAGTAATATACTCGATGAAAGACCTTTTAACTCAAATTATGGAACTTTGTTTTCTGTGACCGCAAACCGATGGACATTGAATTAACATGTTCAATAGGGGTAAGTGTTGGTAGAATAATTGTTGCAGTGTGTGGTTTGGTTGATTTGTACAGTATTTTATCACCCATTCTATCATACCCACATTTCTTTTATTGATGTTTGCTGCTGATATTGTTTTTATTGTCGTCTCCCATTGGAGCTCGAAAGATATTTGAATCTTTAACCGTTTCACTTATAACACCAAGAAATTATGAAATGTTTTGTGCGGCATCATTTTTTCGATTGGTGTTAAACTGTAGAAATATGACAGATGTTTATCAACAAAGAGATCAGGATGGGAGTAAGGGTACATACACGGTTCCACCACGTAATGGCTTGGTGATAACGTCACTATTTTATAATTGAGGTCACTCTACTTACTGATTAGGTAAGGAGATAATGAACAGTAATTTACATTTTTGAGCAGTGATTCAATCGACAGTGAATTAATTTTATATTTTTTCCATCAAAAACAATAATTAATATTATATTTTTAAGTAATGATAAATGAATAATTTTACATTTTTACGCACTATTTTTTGAGCTACATGTCAATGGCTTTTCATTGGGTTCAAAGTATGTCATCGTTACAAACAGGGTTGAAAGATTACAAATTCTTCTACACCTTAACGACATCATCATTACTCTAAACAAAAATGCTTCAAATTAGAGGTGGAATTATATTCACGATAGGCACATGGTGTCAATAATTAGAGTCAAATTTTGAATACACATGGTGGGAAGATGAAGGTGATTCAAGCTATTACTAGAGGCTAACACCAATAACACAACCATAAAACGATCCCACTCAAAACGATACAACCGCATTCAGACTTCAGAGATTTTCCGGAGGAATGAGCAATTGGCACCACAGCCCCAAGCCTACATGGGTCCAAATGCAGATGGGAGTATAGTTGGGCCTGACACTATGGGCTAGACCAAGAGGTGCATGTCTTGATCCAGTTTTAAAACACAACCCTTGAACATCGCTACTGTACGACCGATATCAGTCTCCGTTAAATACGTGGAAAAACTCGATACGGATTGGTTTTTTAGGAATTATTTAATTCCCTGGACTAGGACAGTGTGAAATAGCCCGTGTCGTTACGACATGGGTGATTTCCTAATCTATATTATAAGGGACAATGGTGTTTTCCCATATGGACGGTTATCTACAGTTTGGATATATAAAGGACGTTCTAGATCGAGCCACTAATATACATTATGAGATATACAGTTTAGGTACATAAAGGACGGTTATGATGGAACCACTGATATGTACATACGGAAGATATACATTTTGGCCACATAAAAATGGTCCCGATTAATCCACCATGATTACTTACCTCACGCATCTCTCAGACTCCTTGAAACCTCTCATTTATTTAGCCAAAATGACTTTGACAATCCACTAACAGTCCGCTCTATTCTATTTCTATCTATCAATTTCTCTTTTGCATTAATGTGAAATCCGTTTTTCCTTGATATGCCAATTTTAAAAATGAACGCGCAATTGGGGATATGAGAATTAATTGGGGGATATAGCTACAGGATAAAAATGGTGTCCCAATAGCAATTCGTGGTTACCCCCTATCCAAATATTTTTTTAATTCCTAATCTACCCTCACTAATCCTGATTAGTGACTAATAATAATTAGTAAAATGTTAAGATTTGTTATAAGATTAGTTTGTGTTTTTATTTGAATTTGGGTGAGTGAGGTGAGAGTAGAAGGAGGGAAAACAATTTTGGGAGGGAATTTTTTTTGGTGAAAGTGGAGGATGATTGTGAAGAGGGAACTGCTGCTAAGAGGTTGAAAATCTGATATTTTTTTTCTTCTTTGAATCCACCATTGTTGCAGCTGAAATAGCTCTGTGCCGGCATGGTATTCAACCGAAAAAACCATGTCGGCACTTGTTAGAAACTTCCACCATTGGTTGCACTTATAAAACCATGATCTTCAAAACCTTTTTTTTTTAATCAGTCCACTGACGGCACAATCAGGTGATTATCGAGCATGCCGGTACTTGTGCCGGCATAGTATGTTGCTTAAATTTCTATGCCGGCACAGGATGAAAAGTATCCAGAAACTTGATTTTTTTTTCACTTGACTACCGGCATTGATAGGAAGTTCTCGATCATGCCAGCATCATTTTCTAGCATATGGTCTTCATCAATTCTGGCATGGTCTTCATCAATTTCAGCATGATATTCATCACTTCTGTTTTGAATTTTTTCTGGTTTTAATGCCGGCACAGATAGTTGATTATCGAGCATGCCGGCACTTGACTACCGGCATGGTCTTCATCTTTAATTTCTATGCCGGCACCGTTTTCCGGCATGGTCTTCATCCATTCCGGCATGGTCTTCATCACTTTCAGCATGATCTTCATCACTTCCGAATTAAGAAAAAAAAAATTGTTTCCAAAGTGAGGAGCCAGCAGAGAAGGAGAAGAGAATTTGATAGGGAGATTAATAAGAAGTGGAGATGGAAATGGTGGATATGATTTTGTTTTTTTATTTTATGTTTTTGATTTTTATTTTGAGATGGTATTTTAGTATTTTCATAACCAAAAGTCACCCCTTAACACACACCATGGGTTGGGGGAAGTAATTCATATCCCCCAATTAATTCCCATATCCCCCAATTGCGCATTCTTAAAAATGGGAATTAAGTGTTTGACCCTCCTCTCATTCTCTCTTACTCAAATAGCCTTCGGTTTAAAACTCAATTTTAAAAAAATTAACCCATTTTATTAAAATGACCCTCAAAAAAAAGGGAGAGTCATTTGAATAAAGATGATTGATGATATTATCAAATAATAAACTATATCCTTTAAGGGTATAATAGTCATGCCAACTTAAACATAACGTGTCTCACGAACCATACGTAAGAATTCGACAAATTTTATATATTTGGAAAGCTTTCTGAAAGATCTACATAACGAGCGTAAATACAACTATCAAATTTTCATTTCATTTTTTTTTTTTTAATTCTTTAAGTAATTTTTTAAATTTTCTTCATATTTTATAGTGTGCAGAAAATATGCACACTGATTTTTGTAAACAATTTTTAAAAATTTCTTCATATTTTATAGTGTGCAGACAATATGCACACTGATTTTATGTGCATAAAATATGCACACTGATTTTTGTAAACAATTTTTATTTTATTTTTCATATTTTATGGTGTGAAGGAAATATGAACACTGATTTTTGTAAACAATTTTTTAAATTTCGTCATATTTTATAGTGTGCAGACAATATGCACACTGATTTTATGTGCATACAATATGCACACCAGTTATAATATTCCAGGGCCACTAGAATAATTTGTAAATTTTATTTAAATAACCCTGGGGCCAAAAGAGTAAGACCCATAATTTCCAGGGTCAAAAGAATAAATTTCTCATATTAAAAATCAATGTCAAAATAATTACCTTCCTTCAATGCCGGAGGCGTTACTCTTTTTCGCTGGATCAACAAACATAGAAAATGGGCAAAGAATTTTTGCGAACGATTTCAAACTCTCCATTTTCCTCTATGTGTTGTTAGGGATTTTGTGAAGGTATGTCCTATCTATATTTCAGTTAATCACTAGGTTGATTTTTTTGTGCTCCAAAGAAATAGACGAAAATTTTCTTCTCCTTTGTATTAATATTTCCCCAATTCAGTGAAAGCATTCGTTGCTCCTTCGTTTGATCATAAAAATAGGTCCTTTTTTTTGTGTGTGTGTGTTAGCTAGGTTTATTGAATGTTTTTCCTTTTTTTTTGGGTTCATGTTGGTTAGGTTTAGTAGCATCTATCGTATCGCACTAATTAGGGAATTGTCAAGACCTGTTACTTCATTTCTATTTTGCAATGAGAAACGAAACTCAACTTCAATTTTTTTTTTCTTGTCCAATGTATTCGCTTTACAGATTCTGTTGTATAAACCATCCCAGTACTGTTAAAATTTGGCTTATTTTTGCCTTTCATGGTGGATTCTTTAATTTTGTGGATATGTATGATTTATAGCTGCGGCAATTACTCTTGGTAAGGTAATGAATCAATTAATTTGATTTTTTTTCTTAATAATTCTTAATATTTACAAATTTTTTCCTTTAGTTATATAAACTTAGGTTAGCTTAATATGCATTTTAGGATTATTTTTACAAGATATGGCTTCAAGCATTTGTGTTAAATACATTGGAAAACTCATTTCTTGGCTTTCACTGATTCAAGAACCGATTGCTTTATTAGATCTTTGCGTTGGGAGTTACTGTTATGAAATGACGGTGCTTCAACACCAGACACCTGCTAAAACTGGTAATTACACTTTCCTTATAATGAAATTATAGTGGATACTTCATATCTAGCACAACCAGATTGCAAAGAATTGATCCAAATCCAAAGATGAAGCTAAGGTTAGCTTACAAAATTTGTCGAACCTGTTTTCTCATATAGCCGATATGTTGATCTAATGTAACTTTGTTCTAGACATTCTCTTTTTAACAAGGCTCCACGGATTATCACTTCGGCAAACCGGGATATGAATTGTTTAATAAAATTCTTATTTTCTAAAAAAAAAATAGTATCATACGAGTCTTTGTTATCCATTTGCTTGCCCAATTTAGTCATTATATTTTTGTTTTTGTTTGCTAAAAAAAAATACTGTCTTATATTTGTATTCTCTGAATCTTAAGGTAACTTTTTTGGTTTATTTGTTAGGATCTCTGATCAAGCGGATCTATTTCTCGAGGCACAAAAAACATTTGGTAGGAGATAAGTGCTAGAAAACTCTGGAAGAGATATTGGATTTTTTAAAGGTAGCAGGGAGTTACCATATTCTCGATGGAAGAACATAATGCTGGTGACGCAAACACAGGGCAAATCCTTTTGGAAAAACTAAACCTAATAAATTATCATCAATTTTTATTTTTTCGGGTTCTTAGTTGATACATGATTTTGCAACTTAATTATTTTGTATGTGAGTTTACTGCTAACATCTGAAATTATATAACTTATCTAATTCATGATATTTTTTTGTAAGTAGAACTGTAAATACTTTTTGCCCGAAGAGGATCCAGTGATTGTGTTTGCTTAAGGTACTGTCATATATACTAGAAGCTAAATTTGTATTGTATTATCACAACTTGGCAATCAGCTCCACAAGATTGATTACCTAAAGCTGGATGTTGTAGTTCTTAAGATCATACATAAAGTATTGTAGATTAGTAATTCCTTTGGCCAAAAACAACAGGCAGATATTATACTGTATGAGATAGACTCAGAAGACACATGTTTCACTCCTCTACAACAGAGCAACTGATCAGAGGCGGTACAATAAAGATGCATGATGTCAGATTGATAGTGTTAGGTAGAAGTAATGTCGTAAGGTACGTTGGCATTTGGGAAGTAAAATCTTAGTAGCCAGGAACGGGAACGAGGTCGGGAGCGGGGATCGTATAATTTTCAAAAAATGAGATACGAGAAGTGAGTTGGGAGCGTGAATTATAATTTTCCCGAAATATTAGCTATATGACCAATTTTTTGATTTTGTAATCAAGAAATAAGAGAAGTACATAAAATATTTAGAAAATCTTACTAACGTGCAGGAATATATCTCATTCATTGACCTTTTTTGCTTCTTGTGTTTGTTACGAGCACTCTGAACTCGCATTGCGCAAGCATATACTCAGGTTTGTAAAACAGTTCAAAGTGGCACAACCACTACTTTATTTCGAGTCCTACGAGTCTTTTCCAAAGACTCCTTTACTTGTTCATCAAACGTTATTCACTAAACTTATTGGATAACCAACCACCGGTAGTTAGCCTGTATGTATATGGAGAGATAAAAACACAAGGGATCTTTATTGCATGTGCTTCTGATTTTGTTCCTGTCTTTGTAAATTCTCTCTCAATACAGATATGTAAGGACTACATCATGTGTTATATGCTGAACCCCTTGACGATCATTGGATTACACACCTTACCGTAGCTCTCAAAACAAAAACCCCTTGCTAAAAAAAACATTAAAAAAAATCTGTTTTCATAAAAGCCAAAGAGAACCCACCCTTCTATTTATCTCTTACTACTAGTACTACTAGTACTCAGCCTGCAATCCAACAACAACCTTCTACTTTTTGTTCTTAAATTTAGACTTTAGGAATGTAAAACTAACTACCTTTTCTGATGAAAACTCAACAGGATACATCAATGGAGTCTGAAAAACCCTTAAGTAACAAACACCAGAAACAAAAAAGGATAAAGATTTATCACATCTCTTTAGTTTCTAGGTCTAAAGTTGGAAATAGGTGAGATTTAAGTTTCACACGGTTCTGAATATTGGGAACCTGTTTTTTGCATGCTAGGAGCGCGCTCCTAACACGGATCTCACTTGGGAACGCGGAACCGCGGATCTCATGGAGATACCAGATAGCCTTTGACGTTCCTGGATACTAAGAGTAAAATAAATACATTTCACATACACTAGATGAACTCTAGATATAAGCGTGCACATAGTGGTTTTCAGTTTCTGGCAAGTGTGTTCCGACGGCGAAATACTCACTTACCTTCTTTGCAGGTCCACGTGAAAGTACTACTCATCCTTGAATGGAGTTGACTAACCTCATCACAAACATAGAGAAGATGTTAACCCAAAATAAACCATAACTTAGGTGCACAATGCCAAAGATGGGGAGTAGAAAAAGAAGAGTGCTTGCATCCCAAAAGAATCCATATCCATCATATATTTTTAGTTTATCACTGGGTATGCGAGTTGTAAGATTAGGATTCACATTGTTGTTACATCTCTTTAGTGGGGCAACATAATGAGAGTCATGGTTTCTACTTTCTAGAATAATAGATTAGTTCGTACATTATGAATTAAATAGAATAAGTAGTGCACTGCCACCAAATAGCCATGTGTTCATCTCTCTGCCTTCCCATTCCCTCTTGCTCTCGCCTGAGCTCCCCTTCAACGGCTTCTTTTCCTAACGTTTCTCTCTTGTCTCTTCCCCTAACGGTCATTTTTAGCAGGAAAGTGGCCGGCGACTTCCATCGGATTTTCATTATGAAGAACAAATCACAAATTCTAACATGTCAATGCAATTTCCTTGAGCACAATCACATTCTTATCAAACCCATTACTGAAAATGGTCGAAATTCACCACATTCTCCCAAAAATCACCAAAAATCACAAAAATCTCAAAAATCACAAATTCTAACCTATCACATAACTCATCACTACCACAATTCTCTCAATTCTCCCAAATTTATTACTAAAATCACTGAAACTGATAGCAGCTTTGCTATTGTTGGATTTCAAAGAAATTACTACCCAACCAACAACCCAAATCCCCAACCTTCTAATCTCCCCGAGACTGATTCTTTGTTTCAGAAAATCCAATTTCTGATAAGCTTGAGCTATTGTTCTAAACCTACCAAACCTCACCCATCCTGTAACTTCTGGAAATGGGTTTACCTCTAATACTTAAAGAATTTATATTCTACTTTGGAAGAACCTTTCATCCCTTGGAGATTGTTCTATACCAAATCTGGTTTTCCCCCATCCCTATTGGGCTCTGGTAAGTTTTCCTTACACATCCTAATTCATACTAGTAAATTGTGGTTGATCTACTGCACCTTCTTTTGAACTATCTATTGCACTATCTCTGTACATAAATGTAATATCAAGAGGACAACCTCTTATGTTTGCCCTGAGAAACCTGGTTACCTCATGACTCCCACTTACCCTTTGGAAACTTGCCTTGTGGTTTATTACTGCAACAAAATCTCCTCAGAGTTCTATCCTATATGGATCACTCACTGCAGAATCAAACCTCAACAAACAGATAACTTACACATACAAATCAAAACTAGATTTCATAACATCAGAAAAATTAGCCACCATATCAACAACATTATCTATCTTACTTACATTAACCTTATAACCAAAATCAAAACTATCACCATATCCAGTAAGTCACCAAACCATCAAAAAAGAAAAAAAGGATACAGTTACTTGGTTACCAAAATACATTCAATACCCTGACCCAAATAGAATTGTTCACATATATGCTTACCTAATCTGGCATTGTAAGATTAGCTCTAGAATACACTCCTTCTGCATCCTACTTGCCATCCCTGCTCCTCTTCGGTGCAGCTCTCTGTATAGGCATAAAATAATTGCCCCTGGGAGTTGGCGCAGGAAGGATCACATCATCTGGTACATCACTAGAAGCAGTCATTTCCCCAGGGCCGAACACAGAGAGATCGTATGCAGCCTCTTCCAAGTGTTTCATCACTGGAGCCATCATGAGTCAATTAGGGAGTGTTACAACATCACTGGAACTGCTAAGACGCTCGTTCTACCGGATCCTCACTTTTGTCGCAGCAAGAACTAGGGAAGAATAGAAGCCCTGAATGACACCCCCACTCATAAATTTCTCCTCTCCTACAAGCACAACACCCTCATTGATGATGAACTGTCCTTTGTCCGGATGAACATCATACACCACCCAACCTTCTTTTGCAGCCTGGAGTTGGGGCATCTGAGGACTGAATATCATTGCACTCGACCGATCATGCACTACATGCTCTTGTGGCTTAAACTCTCTAACCCTCAAGTCAGGTTCTTGTGCCTCCTCACCACTATCTACATCTATCACCTATCAATTCCAGAAATTAAACCAATTCAAACCACTGAAACCAAAAATTCAAAAAATTTACCCTATGATAGATACACACTATACCCTCAACACCCAAAAACAATAATCTATCACATGAGTACCAAAATTCATTACCTGCTTCTCATGCATGTTATGATTGGACCTCTTGAACCTTGGATCATAACTGGAACTCTGATTGGTGGTCAAAGTTGGCCTATTAACCTGATTTACATACTCAATATACTCCTTTTCTTGATTCGAAATAGTTGTAGTTACTTGAAAGCGAGATGGAAGTTTCTAAAATGGGAGGAGGGAGTTACAGAGCTGCGAATTGGAGAAACTGAAATGCCCAACTCCCTTAAAAGTTTTTTTGAAGAGAAGGCCAACAATTGACATATCTTACCCGTCTATCTCTATCCTTAGAGATCAGTCTTGGGAAATCTCGGGGAAATTTATACCGTCGATGGATATGCAAAGATATATTGAACGCAACCCAGGACTATTGGACATGCAGCGGCGACATCGGACACTTGGAAAAATCCTAGGAAAATGTCTTCTTATTCGGGCTACCCGAAACTCGAATTTAAACCCATTTACCGACCCGCCAAACTTCACTAACCACAGTTCAAAACAGAGGTTCATAATAGAAGCCAGTAGCCAAATTCAAACTAGTCAGATGCATTTATGGAAATCTGGGGAGCAATGTTTGCTGGAGGAACATGTATGTGAATGTACACGCTTCTGGGTAATATATACCCCTCACCAGGTAACTCTCGTCACCAATATGTCCCTTATTATTACCACTCTGCAATCCAAGTTTACTAGTATCTTAAAGTACAGTTTGCTTCCGGACTTTTTCTATTTGACCACTAAGTTAACCTGCCTTAAGATAGCTACCTCTCACATCACCAACAACACCCACCCACCCTCAATACTGATCACAAGGATTACTATGCTGAGCGGAACAACACTACAAAACTTAGGTCACTATCCCTGCCTCGAATGCTTTCTGCCCATGTTTAAGACCTATAAAGATAATATCTTAGACAAAAATAAAGCTTTACTTAAATTAGAACTGTCTTTTAAGCACTATGCTCTTCACTTCTTTGTGTACTACTTGTATCTTGGTCTTGGCCTTTGTACTATAACCTTTTGCAGGAGATACACTTTCATATTACTAGTTATACAAAGCAACATCAAACTCAGTTCTGAAAAAGAATCTCTTAGCTGGATACATTGGGATTTAGCTTGGTCTCTTGCGTGGTCTCATACACCAACCCTTGACAAACCTCAACAAAAAAACAAAGAGTACTATCAGCAAAATGAAAAATTTCAAAATAAAATTCAAATTAAAGAGAACCAAATCAGTCCAAATCCAAACCCCAACCTTCAAACCCTCTTCTGTATATATCACATACACTACCAGTTCAATACCAAAACCTTCAACCAAACTTTAATGGCATCTTCTTCAGGAACCAAAAGTTCTGGAAACATAGAAAATCTTGTGCAAAAAATGAACACCTCTCTAAACATTCCTGAAGACCTCTTTCCAAAAGTCTTCATCAATCAAACCAATATTTTACCTAAGAAAAAGATTGATTGGAAGTGGGTTTTCATTGGAAGATTATGCAGCAAAATCTCTTATGATAATAGAGAAATAACTCAATTTATCAACAACAACTGGGAATTACACAGGAATGCTGAAGTTTCCTTATGGAAGAAAAGAAGAAACTACTACCAAATCAGGATAACTAGTATTGAAGATTACAAAGTTTTCAGGAAAGGGGGAACAAGAGGAATCTTTGACAAACTCATTGTTCTAACAGAAATCCCATCCTCAGGACCAGACTTCATTGATGAAGCTAACTTCTACAAGGTTCGCATCTAGGCTTTAGTCAAGAGAATCCAAACTCACATCATACCGGACATAAGCAACTTGATCAGACCTGCTGGAATTTATCAAGGTTCAAAAAAAGCTTATGGCAGAGATAATAAGGAGAAAAACCTGGAAGTTCTGATCACTGCTGATGTCACTAAAGCTCTAAAGTATGGAATTGATGCTTATGAAGATGAATTTACCTCACATTAGCTTGAACTTGCTTATGCCCTTCATGGCATTGCCTTCTACAAGATATGCATAATTCTTGATCATCCGGGTCCTATGTGCATAGCTAATGAAGAAGGATCTCAGAAGTCTCCAGTAAACCAATACACATCCACCTCCATCAACAAGTTTGCTTCATCAACAACCACTACCCCTTCTACCTCCAACACTAGTGCTACTCCCCCACTCAGTCCCACAAAACCTACCTGACAAAGATGGAGCTGAAGAATTTGCAACCAAACTAAGACTAACCCAACAGAAAACCCTTCTGGAAAATTCTTGTGAGGAACTGGATGGACCACCACATCTTATGATCTTTTAGGCTGGTCTTGACAAACCAATTACTGATGCAATCCCTACTACTAACTATGATGCTCTTGCCTGTTAGAAAAAACATAAAAAATTGGTGGAGAGTCACAAACAAAAAGAGTCCCAGAAATCTAAGAAGACTAACATCAAAGCAACTGCTAGAAAGAGTTTCTCTAATACTTTAATCTCCCCAGGTCCTGAAAACAAGTTATACCCCTCAGCTATCCTCCCAACTATCACTAATAAGCCTCCACAACAAAATTCTAAATATGACTCTCTCAATGAAATTGAAACCAACATCTTCCCCTCTTTGGAGGACATTCAAAAAACGATGATGGAGGATCACTATACACAGAAAAAGATCTTATGGGAAAAAAGGAAAACTGAGTGGAAACTGAAGAATGTTGATGCAGAAAACCACCCTCAATTGGTTGACCCAAAGCGCAAAATGTTCAACCTTTTAAGCCAACCGGATTACCCTACTATGCAATGGACTGAGCACCAATCAGCTAAGAGAAGCAACAACCAACATTGTCCAATGAAGGAGGATCGACTGTTGGACAATTCTACTAGTAATCTGGAAGAAGGAAGCACAGATCTCAATAAGGTATCCACTATTAATCATTTAACACACACTACTCTTTTTACTGATATATTCATGTTTATTAGCCTTTGGCTTAAAAAGGAATGCAACACTAGGACTTTACACCTATTCCTAGGCTACAGAGTTACTATCTTTGCTTATCCCATTATCTCTTACTTTTGGCAATTTTATTCAATCATTACTTAGAACTGTCAAGGCTTAGGACAGGCTAATACCATTAGACACCTTGATAACATGTTAAATAAACATAATCCTGAAATTATATTCCTTTCTGAGACTAAACAGTAATCTAGAAACCTAAATAAAATCCTAGGAAATATAGGAGTCACTAACTTCTGGTTTGTTGAACCAAAAGGCAAAACCAAAACTGTTGGAGGTTTAGTCCTGGCCTGGAAAAATAACTTAGATATTACCATTGTTGATTTTTCTGATCACCACATCAATGCCATCATTAAACCTCTTCATGGAGAATCTTGGATTTTCACTGGATACTATGGCAGCCCTCTCACTACTAAGGATAAATTACAATCCTGGAATATGATTGAAAAAACCTATGCTACTAACTCTCTTCCTTGGATGGTTATGGGAGACGGTAATTTTGTCCTGTATGAACATGAGAAGTTTAGTCAGCATCCCCTGCATCAATCTGAAGCAGATATTTTCTTAAACAAGATTGAAGAAGCTAACCTCTCAGATTTGAGTTACACAAAATTCCCATTCACTTGGACAAACAGAAGAACTGGTCCTCAACTCACTGAACAAAGACTAGATAGAGGGCTAGCTAATGAAGCTTGGCTAGACAATCAACCAAATGCAACCATTTCAAATCTCACTGCTATTGGCTCTGATCACAACCCTATCATTCCCAATACCAATCCCAGTTGGAAACTTGGACATATACCCTTCAGATTCTTTGGTCATTGGCTCAATCATGAAGTCTGCAAAACCATCATAGCTGACTGCTGGAAAACTGACCACAAAGGATCTATGGCTATGAAAATAGCCAGAAAACTAAGGGATATCAAAAAATCAGATTGAAGAAATGGAATAAGGAGGTCTATGGCAATATAAAAACTAATCTAGAAGAAAGTATACAACACCTAGACTGGATTACCAAGAATCAGTTTAATTCTACAAGAGGTGTGGATCTCAAAGCTACAAGAGCTCAAGTGGAGCACTGGCAACATATTCAAGAATCCTTCTGGAAGACTAAAAGCAGAGACCAACATATAAAGCTTGGGGACAGAAACACTGGATACTTCCACATTGCTGCCAAGAAAAGATACAGAAGGAACAAGGTTGATTATATACAACATGAGGATGGCACTTGGGTTCATGATAATGCTGAAATCATAAAAAATTTCACCAAACATTTCACTAGTATGGCTACTGCTGAAAATATTACCATCAACCCTCTCATTATTCAACTCATACCTACTATCATTACACCCCCAAGAAAATCTCCATCTACTCAGAATCCCTGATCCAATGGAAATCAAGAACATTCTTTTCAGTATGGGAGGAAATAAAGCCCCAGGTCCCAATGGTTTCCCTCCTAACTTCTTCCAATCAAATTGGGACATTGTAGGAGAAGACATCATACACATGATCCAAAACTTTTTCACATATGGACATATCCTCAAAGAGATGAATTCAACCTTCATATCCCTCATCCCCAAAACTGACAAACCCACAACTCCCACTCATTACAGGCCTATCTCCTTATGCAATACCACCTACAAAATCATCTCTAAACTCATGGCTCAGAGACTAAAACCCCTTCTTCCCAAAATCATTTCCCCATTTCAATCTGCTTTCATTCATGGAAGGAAAATATCTGACAACATAGCCATAGCCCCATGAAAGTATCCATCATATGAATACCAGAAGAGGGAAAAAAGGGGTAATGGCCTCATGGGAATAAAAATTGATATGGAAAAAACCTTTGACAGAGTAAAATGGTAATTTCTTATCCAAGTCCTTTCCCATATGGGCTTCAGCCCTCAATGGTGCAACTTAATTCATCAATGTATCTCTTCCACTAGCATGGCAGTTCTTGTCAATGGATCACCAAGAAACTTCTTCAAACCCACTATAGGCCTTAGACAAGGGGATCCCCTATCTCCCTACCTATTTCTCTTCTTCATGGAAGCCTTATCCAGGTACCTGACATCTGCTGAGAACCAACAACTCGTTCATGGAATCTAACTTGGTAAGGAGGCACCAGCTATAAACCACCTCCTCTTTGTTGATGACTGTATGATCTTCTGCAAAGCTAATATGCAGGAATGCCACAACCTTATGCAAATATTTCAAGATTTTGGGCAATCCTAAGGACAACTGATAAACTTCTCCAAATATGGCATTTTCTTTAGCAGGAACACTGCTCCTGACCTAGCTGATAGTATCAGTAATACTATGAAGGTTCAAAGAATTAACCCAACTGACAAATACCTGGGATCTCCTTTATTTACTACAAAAATCAAGATATAATCCTTCAAACCTTGTGTTGATAAAATCAAATTCAGGTTTGCTGGATGGAAGACCAACCTCTCTACAGCTGGGAAAATGACTCTGATACAGATTGTAACCTCTACATCCAGTATATACCAGATGAACTGTTTTAAAATCCCAAAAACTACTTGTAAAGAAATCAATGCCATTCAAAGGGACTTCTTCTAGAATAAGGAACAAGACAAATCCAAAGGAGTATACTACTTTGCTTGGGAAGCTGTTAATAAACCAAAGGAGTTGGGAGGTCTGAGGTTCAAAAATATGGAGCTCTTCAACTTAGCTATGCTAACCAGGATTGCTTGGAGACTTGTCTCAGAACCAGAATCACTATGGATCAAAACTATGAAGGCCTCTCATTATCCCAACACTGAAGTCATAAGATTGGATATTAAACCAAAAACCACTGATTCTTGGATATGGAAAGGAATTCTGGAAGGTATAGCTCTTCTACAAAAACATTACATAAGGTGGGAGATGGGAGTAATATATACATATGGGAAGACAGATGGATCTCAAACTACTCTGGAAGAATCATAAAACATACCCTCTGTCCAGAAAATCTCATAACTGTCGACCAACTCATCAACACCTATGGAGACTGGGACACCAATATTCTAAACCAATGGTTCCCAGCAGACATTCAAAACCTCATTCTTTTAACACCTCACTCTACAAATGACCATGATGCAGTCAGTTGGTCCCTCACAGCTAACAACAAATTCTCTGTAAAATCTCTATATGACAAGCTGATACATGGAAAATATGCTAATGATATTCAAACTTCCCCAAGGAATCAAATATGGAATCTAGATACAAACCCTGCTATTCATGTGTTCATCTAGAAATGTGCCCATGGCATACTACCAACTAATGCTAAGACTGCTAGCATCCTGAGTTATATTGATCATATTTGCTCCTACTGCAAGAATGGGGCTGAAGATATAACACATGTTCTTCTCTCTTGCCCTGCTGCTGATGCTGTTTGGAGGAAGATCTTTGGAGAATAACATAACCTCTTCACCACTTTCAACTCTTTCCATGACTAGCTCAACCACTGGTTTCAGCAGAACAACCACAAGGCTAGCTGGAATGCAACTTATGCCATAATATGCTGGTTTATTTGGAAAGCAAGATGTGACTAGGTCTTCAGGGAAATTACTCCAATAACTACCATCACTGCTAAGGAAATCACTCAACATCTGTGCAGCTACTCAAGAATCCACCATAAACCAGGACATATACTAAACAATCTATACTATCAACCCAACAGACTATCCTACAATACTGACAATTACAACAATATCAGTCACCAGCATGATAAATTTGGAATCACTATTAGCATGCACATTGATCCACCTGATCTCTATCCAGCTGCTAGTGATACTAACTCTTATACTAACTACTCTCTTGTTACTATGGACTTCGCAGGACAATATGTGGGTACCAGAAACTTTAAAGAATTCAACACAGGAATCAGAGGAGCAGATCAAGTCAGCAGAGGAGCTGAAATTGCACTGACCTGGGGGAAAACTATGCAGCAAACTAACATATCCTTTGCTGCTAAAGAAGAGCACACTCTATAAGCCATCAAAGAATTCTACCAATGGGATGTCCAACAAATATTCAAGGGCGGCTGGAATCATCATCAGGGAAGAAACAATGACAACCATCAAAATTTTTTTGTTCTAGGAAACCTCACCAAAGTGACAGTCCAACAAAACTCTGTGGCAAGAAATTTAGCCACAATAGCTAGACAATCTGAAGCCTTCTCTGACTCTTCTTGGAGAGGGAAAAACTTAACTGCTATGTTAACAGCTTTACAACTTCCTAAAAATTATTATGTTCCAGATCATTGTAATGATATTAGCTCTATTTTGAGGGACAAGCCGGTTGCTATGGCTAGAACTGGCAAGTCGAAGGCTGTAACCGTGATGGGGCTGTCTTACTAGGCGCTCTTCTCCTTTTCTTATAAAAAAAAAGTTCATAATGAATTTCATCCATGCTGGCGAATAAATACTGAATCCAGAGGATAAAATTGAGGCGTACAAACTGAGAGATACCTATTACCAATGACTATGGATGATTATATGAGCCCGTCATCATATGTTATGTTGTTCAAACCTATGTAATGTAATGTAAAAGGAAATAACCTCACATTGCCCACCTTGAATAAAATACATGACACAAACACACTGAACGAAACGTAGCTAAAATGGTGACATGGTGATCCTAATTATCATCACCATGCCTCACATTTTACATATAGGGACCACTACAACATATATAAAACAGGACTACCAATACCATTTAGCTTGATAATAAATATACTTCTCAAGTTCCAATATCGTAGACCAAAGAATACAAATTCTAGGAAACGTTTCTGGAAAATGAAATATACCGATTCATTTTCTTTATAGGTATACAACTAAAAACGCTACATAGAATTGGATGCTCTCTACTTGCTACTTAGAACGTGCCGGTGGTGGAGTGGAACGGTTGCCGAGAGGAAACACATAAAGTTTCAGGTCACGCTAAACAAGAACACACCTCATTTTATTTTATTTTTATTGGCTACTGTAGTAGCACGTTATATCCTAAAATTAACCAAAATCAAAATCAAAAACAAAAACAGGAGGGGAATCGAAAAAAAATTAGTTTTGAAAAAAATAATTATTCTCTTCTTCTTCTCTCTTTCCTTGACGTTCCTCGTTCGATTGAAAAACCCATCAATATTTTTAATTTGTCTTTTGATTGAGAAAATTGAGTTGAAATCATCAAAATATGGTTTAAATAGAAGTTAAAGTGGCATGTTCGGTTAGGAATAGTTTTAAAAAAACTTGTTTTGTAACCGAACATTCTGAAACCAAGAACACGAAGAACACTTCGATTATCACGATTTTAATTTTTCGTAACCGAACTCCGAGTTCGGTTGGTTCGCAAAAATAGTTTTAACCAAACTCCTCATTGAAAACCAATATATTGTGTTCGGTTGGTTAGGTTAATTGGAATTTTTTTTCCTTTAACCAAACACTTATATTCAAATAAAAAATGCTGAGTTCGGCTGGTTCGCAAAAAAAGAAATTGCTAACCGAACCGACTTCTCTAAAAATCAATATGTTGAGTTCGGTTGGTTCGCAAAAAAGTATAAACCTATTTTTGTAGGACCAGAATATCGCCATGATATTATTCTCGCGAGATTAACAACACTTCTGCGAACACCACCGCGAGTTCTTCAACAACACTTCGCGAGTATCACAAGATAATTTAATGAGTGACGTAATAGCTGACGAATGAAGAAACACGAGAAGAGCATGATTATCATGTGATGGTTACAACGCTTGCGAGAATTGACATTATAACTACTGTGATAATATCTCAAGGTAGATCCGAAATTAAAGGACAGCTTAGCTGTCATCCACTATGTAACTACCCTATATAAAGAGACCCAGTAGATTCAGAGAGAGGATGATGTATTTTTGAGTGTTAAGAAAGTCTTGAGGAGAGAGAAAATTCAAGAGAGCGGTTGTATTCTTGATTCCTTCCATTTTTTGTAAACATTTCTCAGAATCAAATAATAAAGTGTTGTTTTTAATCTTCAAATATGTCTTAACTACAGTAAATTCTTATCAAGGGTATAGTGTAGGATTTCCTGCAACTACATTTTGGCGCCCGAAACGGGGACTGAATGTGTGAAAATCATAGAAGAGGTGAGATTGAAGATAAGAATTATTCAAGATTGAGAAGGCGATTGAACAAACTGGTGAAATAGTTGACGAATGATTAGAGCCAAAGAGAATTGTAGGAAACTGGAGTGTAGTATGATAACAAGAGAAATGATCCACAAATTCCATGAAAACATTAGGGGAAGGATACATAAACGGGATTCTGAAGGAAAGAAAATTATGACGGTGGAGAAAGTATCATCCTTGAAGGATTGGGAAAAGAAGAAAATCACATTTACAGTAGTATAAATACCAGAAGAAAATTTAAATCACACATCTCCTTTGGTAATCACGGTATCTACTGTACCAATGGAAAGGGGAAAATCAATAAAATCTGCGGAAGAATGGGCCGTGAATAGAACTTTGGTGGACGCAGGAAGTTCTGTGGATATAATGTTTTATCATGCATTTAAGAAAATGGAATACAAGGATGAAGAAATGTCTTGTTCAACATATCATATTCATGGCTTTGGAAAATCTTTAACAAAACCTAAAGGTAAAATAGTGGTACGAATTCCGCTAGGAGAGATTGAAACACAAATTACATTATGTGTAGTAGACGTGGAATCGCCATATAACATGATATTGGGAAGACCATGGATACATGCAATCAAAGCTGTAGCATTAACATTGCATCAAATTTCCCATGCCCAGTGGAATTGGAGAAATTAGAGGAGCCACAGATCTTGCGAAGTTGTGTTATCAAACTGAAGTGAGAAATTATGAAGAGCGTCCAAAGCTGCGAAAAGCTCGCAGAAAAATGGTGAAAGAAGCAAAGAAATAAGAAGAATTTGAAGGTTACATGATAAGAGCAAAAGAAGTAAAAGGAATACCCAGCGAAATCTCGCAAGAAGGAGATGACATCGCGAGAATTATGAAAACCTCAACACCAATGGGAGAGCCTGAAGCCAGCTACACCGCAGCAGAGCCAATAAAAGAAGTAAATATTGGGAGTAAAGAAGAACCTAAGATGCTGAGAATTGGAACGAAGATGGATGCAGATGAAGAAGAGCGAACCGTAAACCTCTTATGAGAGTATAAAGACATCTTCGCATGGAATATGGATGAGATGCCTGGAATAGACCCATCAGCTGCATGTCATAGGCTAGAAATTAATAGGGATGTAAGACCATTTAAATAAAGGATAAGAAAAATAGCAACAACATACCATTCCCAAATAGAATAAGAATTACAGAAGATGCTTGATGCGGGAATTATAAGGAAGGCAAAGTACCCGTAATGGATTGCAAATATGGTGGTGGTTCCAAAGAAGAATAAAGGGATAAGAATTTGTATAGATTTTACTGACTTAAACAAAGCTTTTACTAAAGATAGCTTTCCATTACCAGATATTCCTCAAATGGTTGAATCAGCAGCGGGAAATGATAGAATATCTTCATTGGATGGGTATAAATGATATAATCATATTCCTCTCGCTGAAGAAGATCAAGAGCACACCGCATTCTTTGCCCCAAGAGGATTGTACTGTTATAAAAATATGCCTTTTGGATTACGAAATGCTGGAGTAACATATCAAAGAATGGTGGAAAAAGTGTTTGCAAAATGGATCCACAAAACATTAGAGGTATATGTAGATGACATGTTAGTCAAAAGTAAAGAAGCTAAAAACCATGTGCAAGACTTAAAAGAGATTTTCGATCAAATGCGACCTTTTAACATCAAGGTGAATCCCGAAAAATGTACTTTTGGAGTAGCTTCAGGAAAACTTTTGGGGTACATTGTGTCAAAGGAAGGAATACAAGTTGACCCAGATAAATTACAAGCAATTTGCGACATGCCAACACCAGCAACAGTAAAGGATGTACAGAAGTTTAACGGGCTCTTATCCTCGCTAGGAAGATTTATCTCGCGATCTTCAGATAAATGCAAGCATTTATTCAACATACTTAAGAAGGGTACACAATTCAAGTGGACAGATGAATGTAAGAAGGCTTTTCAAGGAGTTAAAGAATATTTAATGAACATATCTATCTTACAGAAACCAGATCCCGAAGGAGAATTATTGATCTACCTTGCGACAACTTCGCATGCGTTAAGTTACAGTATTACTGCGAGTGGATGCAGGAATAGAAAAACCAATTTATTACATCAGCAAAACATTTAATACTGCAGAGAAAAATTACTCAAAGATTGAGAAGTTAATTTTGGCATTGGTCTATGCAACCTTTAAACTTCGCATCTACTTTCAAGCACTTAAAATAAAAGTGTTAACAAAGGTACCAATTGAGTCAGTAATGAAGAATTCAAAAAGATCAGGTAGGGTTGAGAGATGGAATGCAAAAGTAGGGCAATTTGAAATCAAATACGAAATCCTATCCTCGCCAAAATCACAAGCTGTAGCATATTTTTTAGCAGAATTTCCTCTAGAAGATGATGAAGCTGTAGAAGAAATGATGGACATAGAAGAAGAACATGGAGACCCGAAAGATCTATTAAAAGAACCCAACATGTGGGAAATATTAGTGGATGGATCATCAAATAGGGAAGGTAATGGAATTGGGGTTGTCTTTATTTCGCCAGAAGGAGAAAAAATGACTTTTTCATTTCGTCTGGAATTCACATCCACTAATAATGAGACGGAGTATGAAGCGGTGGTGCGTGCGTTAAAATTCACAATAGAAATGAAGTTGGAAAATGCTAGAATTACTAGTGACTCACAATTTTTTATTCGCCATATGAAAGGAGAGTACACAACAAACGAACCATCTTTTAAGAAATACAAGAAACTTGTTGAAGAATTGTCTACGAGAATTCGAAAAATAAAATGGAGACATGTATTAAGAAAAGATAACAGACTTGCAGATGCTTTTGCTTTCATATCTAGCATGATGATAAATCCAGCTGCGAGATGTATAAAAATTCAGACACTTGTATCACCCTCAATCAATAAGGAAGAAGAAAATGAAGCAGATGTGATGATGATAGAAGGTGGTGAAGAAAATATTGCAGATTGGAGAACATAACTTCATGCATATTTGGCAAGAGAAGAGACACCAAGAAATATATTAGAAACGCATAAATTAAAAATCCGAGCAACAAATTATGAATTAAGAGATGGAGTATTATATCGCAAATCTTTTAATGGACCATCGCTAAGATGCTTGACAAGGGAAGAAGGACAAAAGGTGTTAAAGATGTTGCATAGTGGATACGCTGGTAATCATAGTGGGGAAGATCTTTGGCATACAGAACAAAAATGAAAGGTTATTATTGGCCATAAATGCATGAGGACGCGAAGCAACTTTCAAGACGATGCGAAGATTGTCAGCGATATGGAAAGAAAATACATGCACCAGGGGCACCATTATCATCCTCAACCAGTGTGTGGCCTTTTGGGAAATGGGGGTTGGATATTGTGGGACCATTTGTACCGGGTTTTGGACAACGAAGATATTTAATTGTCGCTACAGATTATTTCACAAAATGGGGAGAAGTAAAGGCAGTACAACACATTCGCGGCAAAGATATTTTTACATTCATATTTGAAAATATAATCTGCAGATTTGGGATTCCTGCACAATTGGTATCTGATAATGGAAAAAAATTTGAAGGACAGAATATCGAATTGTTACTTAATGCATTTAAGATTAAATGTGGAAAATCAACACCATTATATCCACAGGCCAACGGACAGGCAGAGGCAACAAATAAGACAATTACAGATATACTGAAGAAGAAATTAGAAGGACACCACAGGGCATGGTGTGAACAAGTACATAATGCAATATGGGCTTACAATACAACTAGACGGGAAGCTACTAGAATGTCACCTTTTTGTTTGACATATGGGGTTGAAGCTGTATTACCAACAGAAGTTGCTATTCCTACAACAAAAAGAGAAGTTTGGGAGAAGAATCTTAGTGTTGGTATGATTCTAAATAAACTTGATGAGTTAGAAGAGAAGAGATAAAAAGCCCTACAACATATGGAAAATTATCAGCGGAGATTATCTCGCGAGTATAACAAACGTGTTAAAATACGTAAGTTCCAACCGGGTAATTTAGTGTTGCGAGAAACACCGGGGTATCAGCGAGAAAATCGTGGAAAGCTGGCAAGAAAATGGGATGGACCATACATCATTAAAGAGATAGTTGGAACTGGGGCATACAAATTGATGGATCCATAAGGTAGAGATGTTAGTCAAAAACTTGATAGACCATGGAATAGATTATATCTGAAAAGATATTATCAATGACAAATTCTGCGAGATTAGAGATGCTGGTATGTTATATGATGAAACGGATAATAAATTTTTCTTTCTCTATTACAATTGAGAGATTCTTCCAATGACAGAGCAAGTAAGAAATGCGAAAATATCGCAAGAAACGCGAATAAAAATTTCGCAGAGATTAATAGAATGAGACAAACCTTTATGGCGTACACCCTAGTTCGCGGATACAATTTCGCAAGAGGCAAATGTAAGACCTAAAGTGCGTCATTTTAGGGGGTATCTCTTTGCGTGGCTCATGGATAAGGTTATACCGCTGCTGGAACCTGAGTCACGGAGATTAGGGTTATTGAAAACCCATCCAGGAGAGGTTCCTTGGATTTGCAACTATATAAGGTTATACCCTGGTTGGACGACCGAGGGTCTCTCCTAAGGAGGGCAGAGTATGATCAAGGATCCAAGGTACACGGTTGAGCCAAGATTGCCCTGGGCGTACGAAACTACCCTGGCCATTCTTGGCAAGTCTTGGCTATGATGCACTCGGCCCGAAGAAAACCCCATTTAGGGTGCAATCTCGTAACTATAAGCCATATATGCATAAAGGATAAGAGGATGCGAAAACAACTGGTTATTGTTAAGACCGGATGGGAGGAGCTAGTCTTGTATGGCCGATGCGCCCTACTTGAAGGGGCAACCAGGGGGAAGATAAGGGCGGCACCCTCCATTAGGGAGCTGATAAGTGTCTAAAGACGGCAATGTCATTGGGATTTATGATGGCAAGAAAATTTAGGCATGTCATATTGTCACGTGACGAATATTATACAGAGGCAAAAAGCCATGAGAAAAAGTTAAGATGAGATCAATGGGTTTTTACATGAAAGTGCAAAGACGTCATGCGATTTCATCGCAAGACGTCAATGTCGTAAGGCTTTGTTCTCGCAAGGGAGCTTAGACTTGTCATATTGTCACAGAGAAATCGACAAAATACGGATAATGCAAGATCAATGGGTTTTTACATGCAAATGTAAAGACGTCTTGCGATTTTGTCGCAGACACAAAAAATTGGCAAAATAAGACCTTTAACTAGGAAGGCAAAATAAGACCAACGGAATAATCCCAAACATTAACTATCTTCTTTTAAGAATGCAGGAAAGATTTGTTCATCACAGAAGAGATGATGAGAAATAAGTATCCTTCAGAATTTCTCAGAAATATTATTCAGAATCACACAGCAGGATTATTCATAATTTCGCAGAAGTATTCATAATATCGCAGTATTATACATAATTTTGCAAGTATTATTCGCAACACAGTTCGCAAGGAGAAAATGCGGGAAACACTTGTTCATCACAAGAAAGATAATGAGGGGCACGTATGGGAGTTGATAAATAAAATATCATTATCTTCCTTGAGAATATTCAAAATAACATAAATAAAATTGAATTCCAAAGTTGCATAAAGATACATTGCTTGCAAGAAATAGGAGAAAAAAAAAAAACTCAAGTTTCAATATTGGCCTCGCCATTAGTCTCGTCAGATTCATTCTCCTTGTCAATATTCTTCGCGTCGTGATCAGCTTGAGTTTCTTCTTCATCTAACTTTTCACCAGTAATTGCTTCACCACCAGTAGCTACTTCTTTAGAAGGGCTTTTTTCTTCTTTTGTTGAGTTTTCTTGAGAGACATTTTCTTCACCACTTACATATATTAGATCATCATCCATGGGGAGAGGAATTCCATCATCATCTACTTCTAGAGGATTAACATATACAGGATGGAGAGATTGGGATATCAGAATGTCATTCACAAGAACTTCAGCACTAAGATGAACCTTGCGAAGGAAACCTTTATCGCGATTTCTAATCTCCATATTTTTGAAGTATTCAAGGTAGTCATATCTCCTTTCTGCACGATCGCGAGATTGAACAAGATGGGCGGTGAGCGTTCCATTTTCTTTACGAACTCTAGCCAGTTTTTCAATCAGATCAGAAATGGTAGAATGAAGGCATTTTTCAGATTCTGTGAGAAACATAAATTGACAAGAAAACATTCAGATCTCGCAAGAATTATAGCAGAGAAATTAAATAGAAAAATTAACAGTTAAGGCAGTCAAAATGACTACCTTGTTTTTGAGAAGTTAAGTTTTGAATTAATGTTAAGAAACACTTCTCCCATTGGTTCATGGCATCATCAAAATTATCTCCAACTATACCCTTCAGGAGAGATTTTATAATTTCTTCTTTGGAGAGGAGATAAGTATTTTCTTTTGCTAATAAGGAGTAAGATTCTTCTAATTGATCTTGGAGTTTACTGGTCTTTAAACTTAGAGTTAACCTTCCCTTGATAAGTTTATCTTTCTCAGCGGCAGAAGATTCAGTTACTTCCTTGAGTTCGTCTTTTAATGAACGAAGAGATTGTTCTTGGTCGTTACACACTTTCTGAAGAATATTTATTTTCTGCGAGGAGATTACCATCTTGTTTGAAAAGCTACATTTCTCCTGAGACAAAGTTTTATTTTCATCTGATAAAGATTCCATCGCCAAGTTAGCTTGGGTTAACAAGTATGAGAGGCGAGTAACTTCGTTACTTAATTGATTTTGCCTCTGTGCTAATTGATCGTTCTCATTGGTAAGATTATCTATTTGATCGATAGAGTATGTGTAAAGATTACCTAATCTATTATATTGATCCATCCAAGAATCTCTCTCAACACGAGCTTCGTCAGCGACAGACTCAAATTGAAATATCTTCATTAATCATTTCTGATTTAAAGCTAAATAGGCAAACCAAATATTTAAAAGGAAACTGAGTACAGAAAAGATGAAAATCTACTAGAACAAAAAAATTAGAGGCAGAGACAGAAGAACTATACCTTTTAACTCCTTGTTTTTATTGCAAAGATTTTCGCAATCTAGTAAAGAGTTGCGAAGCTTGTGATCAAGAATATCACATTCTGAAGTTTTGGCTTGGAGACTTCTCTTTAGATCTTCAACTTCATTTTCTAAAAATGCCCGCGAAGCAGTTCGATCAGAGCCAAAATATTTGATTAGAGTCTCGCATACATCATATTTGAAAGGGTCAGTAGAAGATTTCCTGGCATCATCTAGAATGTCAGAAAAAACTTTAAAAGTTGCATCAACCCCTACTGACATTTCTTTAGATGAGGGAAGAGGTGTAGTGGGTGAAGTGGTAATGATGGCGAGTTGGAGATTTAAGTCATTTGCTATGGTTGCATCGCCAGAAGGTAGAGTGTCTGGAAAAGTAACAGTTGGAAGTAAAATTGGAGAGGAAGAAGCTTTGTTCATAACAGTTTTGAGAGTTTCATTCGTTGGAGGATTAATGGCATTGGGGGTATTGATAATGATATTCTCGCAAATAGATGATGGAGGTTCCATCTGCGAAGTAGTAGAAACAGATTTTGAAAAATAAAATTTGGGAATAGTAATATCAATCTCAAGAGTCTTGGCTTTGCGATATTTCTTGCGAGGTTTAACAGCATTCTCATCACCCTGCGAGTAATAATATAGATAAGAAACAGAGGCAACAATATTGTTATTTAAGAAAACAAATGTTTCTTCCTACCTTATGACTCGCAGACTTCCTTTTCTTTTCAGTGAGTTTTTGTTGTGAATCTTCAAGAAGATTAGGGTTTTGATCGAAAAACTAGGTGTTGGATGTAGTCCCACTGAAAAGAAAACATAGTATGGGAGTTATATATAATCAAGCAAAAAAGATCAAATAAAGTGAATAAATATGATTTAGACAAGCAAAATCGAGTTTAATAACGTCAGAAGAACACATACCTTGAAGATTCCATTGAAGCAGCAGCAGGTGAATTTGCAGAAGAAGAAAGTTGCAGGTAGAAAAAATTTGCAGAGAGTGAAGAGGTGAAGAAGACAAAGAAGTAAAAGAAGAAAAAATATTTCTTTGATAGATTCTCTCTTTTATAGACAAAAGTATGGTAACCGGGTAATAAAAGATTAACCAGTAAAAAGAGGAATATTCTACACGTGTAGGCGGTGACACTTAATTTACGGAATTTTGTTGACCCTCGAAGATGAAACGATGAATAGATGCGACATTTTATTTCTCATGATCTTTCCTCCTTCGCAGAAAATACATGAGAAGAGGCAAGATGTAGGACCAGAATATCGTCATGATATTATTCTTGCGAGATTAACAATACTTCTGCGAACACCACCACGAGTTCTTCAACAACACTTCGCGAGTATCACAAGATAATTTAAAGAGTGACGTAATAGCTGACGAATGAAGAAACACGAGAAGAGCATGATTATCCTACGATGGTTACAACACTTATGATAATTGACATTATAACTACTGCGATAATATCGCAAGGAATATCCGAAATTAAAGGATAGCTTAGATGTCATCCACTATGTAACTACCCTATATAAAGAAACCCAGTAGATTCAGATAGATGATGATGTATTTTTGAGTGTTGAGAAAGTCTTGAGGAGAGAGAAAATTCAAGAGAGCGGTTGTATTCTTGATTCCTTTCATTTCTTGTAAACATTTCTGAGAATCAAATAATAAAGTGTTGTTTTTAATCTTCAAATATGTCTTAATTACAGTAAATTCTTATCAAGGGTGTAGTGTAGGATTTCCTGCAACTACAATTTTCTAACCGAACTTTACTAATATTAAAAAACAAATAAAAAAAAATCCAATGTAACTGAACTGTGCTATTTTGCCCACTATGTTGAGTTTTGATTTAACCAAACTTTGCCCACTATGTTCGGTTGGTTCGCAAAGAAGGATAAAATTATTTTCTAACCGAACTTTACCAATATTGCGTGAAATTCAGTTAGATATTGGTTGGTATGAAGTTTGCGAAACAACCGAACTTTGTACACTTGGTAAAATCTTAATCAACGCGAAGTTCGGTTAGATATAGGTTGCGAACCAACTGAACTTTTAGGCCCTAAAGTTAGGCAACATTGCGTGAACACCGAACATTACTCTGTAAATCCTATAAACAAATTTTGGTAACCTGCGTGTTAATGAACGACTAAAAACCTCCATTAAGAGCGAGTTCGGTAACCTGCGTGTTTGGAAAAATTAACCGAACTATACTTTCAGATGTGTTTGGTTACCTGTTCTTCACATAAGGTAACTGAACAAGTCCAAATCTACTTAAAAAATTTACATTTTTTTGAAATTTTGGATCAATTCAACCAACATTATCTAAGTTTGAAGCATACCTGGATACCCAAGTACTCTTCTTCCGGTTGTGGTTGGTAAAATCCATGTTTTTCTTCTTCATCTTCTCTAACTTTACTCTCTCAATAATTCTACTTCTTTTAAAAAAAAAACCATCTGATATTTTAATCTCACTAATTATCTTTAACTTAATCATTACCCAAAATTAAGCAGGAGGATAATTTAGGTATTAATATAAATATCTAGATAAGGGGTGACCTAGATTTACTTCTAATGTCTTACCCAAAATAAAACAATGATCCCCCCAAAAAAAAGGCTGGTCCCCAAAAAATGGTTCTACAAAATAGCCTGGTTCAGAGTCTCTAGTCTTGTATATAGAACAACAGTTACAACATAATCTTGGCATGAATCCTAATAGCAAGGGCTATGGAATGAAGGTTCTCATTCAATATCAATAATTTTGATCAAAAAACACCAAATTAGATGTTATTAGGCATATTCCTATACACATGTCAAAAAAACGTTGTTTGGCATACTAGGTGGCATGGCAAACCAATTGCGCCACTATAGGAAAACAACGGAGCGACCAAGTTTCTAGCGAGCGTTATTGATAACAACGCTGGCGATATTATGAGTATCGTTGGCGTCATACATCCCATCGTTTGATATTAAGATTATCGACCACTTGATATTTTGCAACGGCTATTTTCCCATACAAGTTGCCCTTGTATTTATCCAAGTTACTCACACCTACTTCTACCAATATTGCACCAATTTATCTATCTCTATTCTCATTTTAAATTTCATAATCATCAATGGTGATATCCAATAAACATAAGAATGTTATTATGAATCAGTTTAGATTACAGAAGAAATACATCGAAGGAGGTTGCAAGAACTTGATGATGAGGAAGCTGAAGATAATAAACTAATTGACACTGTGATGCTTGTACATACGGGCCAAATACCTAGATTTCCAGAGCCATAAAAAGTATTTTCAAGAAGGTATACGTAACGAGGGAGGGAATTTTACCATCTGAAGCTTATGCACAATTATTTTCTTCCCAATTGTGTGTACTCTGATCAAAATTTTTAAGGTCGATTTTGTATGCCTCGTCATCTGGTGATAAATATTATTGAAGAGCTTTGTCGAGTAGAACCTCAATTTAATTATTATTTTGATGCACTCAATATTAGAGGTCATAGTCCTGAACAAAAAGTTACTTCGGCTTTAAGGATTCTAGGTTATGGCACTCCAGCGGATGCAAACGATGAGTACCTTCGTATGGGTAAAACAACTTCATCCACTTACCTTTCATTATTTTGTGAAGTAATGATTAATCATTTTGGTCCAACATATTTACAAAAACCAACCGAGGAAGATGTTAGACAAATATTGAGGGAAAATGAGGAAAGGGGATTCCCAGGAATGCTAGGTAATCTCGATTATATGCATTGGGTATGTCAAGGATGCCATGTTTATGGGGTCGATCAATATAAGGGTCGTTATCCAAAACCAACAGTTATCCTTGAAGTTGTTGCTCCTTATGATTGTTGGATATGGCACACTTTTTTTGGTCTTACGGGTTCACTAAATGATATTAATGTTTTGCACAAGTCGCCTCTGTTTGAAGATTTGAAGCTTGGAATTTGTCCCGAAGTCTGTTTCATGATCAATGACCATCAGTACACTCATCGATATTATCTTGCGGATGGTATCTACCCAAAATGGTCCACCTTGGTTCAATGTTACCGCCAGCCTCCTGTCGGTGTATTGCGCCGTTCATACCGTCATTTTAACGATGCCCAAATGGCATTGAGGAAGGATGTGAAACGCGCTTTTGGAATTTTGAAGAGGAAGTTCGCTATCATTTGTGGCCTATATCGTGGGTTGAGTCTTCGTGAAATGCACAAGACTATGCTCACTTGCATAATTCTTCATAACATGGTAATTCGGGAAACCCGTCATGATTCGGAGTGGACCAACTATGAAAATGAAGATTTGAGGCCAGAGATTCAACCATAAAGAGGCGTCCCTACAAGGAATTATGCTCAAATGACTAATTATATTCAGAACCGAAATTTTTATGAAAGTTTAAGAGATGATCTGAGATTGAATCTTTGGGCAGAGCATGGAAGACAATGAGTTATGTAGTTTATTAAGTTATGTATTTTAATTTAAGTTAATGAGCAACAACATTTCAAATTAATCAACTTTTCATTTTAAACTAATATTAAGTAGAATGCAACAACAACAACATATCAAATTAAAATGCAATACTTCAAATTAAAACTTAAATTAATACATCAATCATCTAGAGGAACTACTACATCAACCTCATCATCAGTTTTATCCTTATCATCATCACCATTGTTAGCAAATCTAGCTTGTTGTTCAATATGTTCTTGAATCCTCTCAAATTCGATTTGTCACACATGTTTTTACTGGGTGTTCATAGTTGAAGTGCTAGCTTGAAGAATGTTATGTTTGTCATAGTCAAACCCAATTTTTTCTTGAGAAAAACGGTTTTTTTTACTCTCCCTGTTTTGAAATTTCCTATCAACTGCTCTTTGCTTCTCGAAGGTCTTTTGATGTTCCATAAACTCCGCCATGTTAAATCCACCAGAACTCCCTCTTTCTTGAGCTAATCTTCTAGCTAGTTTTGCATCATTCCTCCCTGGAAGTTTTCACTTACCATCATCATAATTATTAAAAACTAAGTTACCATTTGGGTTTCTTGCATTATCTAGTGAATAATTTGATGGACCTGGTGAAAATGGTGTGGTGTTGAGAGGGAAGAATTGTATGGTGACTTTTCAGGTACTTGTTGATTAGTTGCTAAGAAATCTAGATTATATTTGTTCAACACCTTCAAAATATGATAACAACTTTTGTAAGCAAACTGTTTACCATGTTTTCGCTGCCAATCTGTACAAACCTTTCTTTCAAAATCAACATCCACCTGACCACTCTCCTTGCCTCCTCTCTTGGCTTGCATTATCAATGCAACATAAGCGGCTACTTCCCTGTTGATTACAATGAAGTGTTCTGCCAATCCTTTTGCATCATAACCATTGATGTTCATGGTTTGTTCTTCATATTTAAGAAATATATTTTCACACGTGGTGTTACCATGTTGTTGTGCACCATCGATACAATCTTGGGTAAAAAAAATAATATAATTACGACAAATGCATTCATCTTCTATCATGTTGTATTTTGCACCACAGACTTTGGTTTTTTTAGCTTTGCCGTTGCCTTGACTTTGAGATTGTGAATCCATATTACAAGAAATAAAGAATCGTAGAGAAGGTGCGATTGTTTTAGATTTGAAGAAGAAGATTGAGAAATTCTAGAGAGATTTGAAAATTCTGGTGTGAGTTGAAATGAGATAGAAATTAGGTATTTATAGAGGGGGGAAATGGTAGCAGTTGGATGAAGATCTGATAAGCGATGATCAGACCTGCGAGTGATAGCTTGATTAGCGTTGGCGCTTTAAAGACCAACGAGCGTTATTATGACCATAGAGCGATGGACACTCTATCGCTCGCTGGAACTCAATCGTGTATGCCTATATGTTATTCCTGACATATAGGCATATGAGTTTGGAAGTTTGGCATACCCATAGTGGCAAAATCCAATGTTTACCATGCGCATAGGAATAGGCCTTATGGAGGGAGAATAATCACATATTCATCAAAACTCGTTCAATCGAAGGAGTGGTGACAATGGACACTAAGAGATTGAAGATCGGGTGCTCGGGAGGGGAGGAGGGGGAGACTTTGAGCGGCTGAACATCAGCCTCCCAAGTGTTCTTTTAGATTTTTAATCAATTTAGAACTATATTTTAGTGTTTTAATTAATTTAAAACTCTTTTTGCGGGTCCCATGATAATTTAAATGTTAAAGTAACACTAAAAAATACGTAAACGGCTAATGTTCAGCTGCCTAGGCAATTTTTTTTTGTCTCAATGGCTGAACATCAACGTTTTAGTGTGTAATAGTCCTTCTCATGGTCCAAAACTCACTCCTTCACATAATCTTTATTCGATTTGGTATTGAATGAGGGTATCTTACCCTCATTCCATAGCCCTTTCTCTAAAGGCGGGTTCCACTCCATATAAATAAAAAATCTTGATCGCTGGATTTGTAGATTGGAATCCGTCCTGAAACTGGATCCTATGGGGACTAATATAGAACTTAATTTACCATGCCATGTGGGCAAATGCATTTCTCCACTTAAAAGTGGCTAATTTGATTAACTAATTTGATTAACTAATATATATATATATATATATATATATATTAAGTTGTGTTACGTGGGACTCTAAATAAACAAAAATATATTTTTGTGTGTTTTGTGGGATCCATGTGAGATATTATGTACAATATATATTGTATATGTAATTGGATACTTTATATATATATAAATAAATAAATAAATATTAAGATAAGAAAAAGTAGGAAACAAAAAAAATATAAAATTACCCAGAGATAAATAAAGTATCGCTGGAGATAAAGACTTATCGCTGGCGATAAAACCTCTGTCACTCAACCAAGCGATAAAGTCTATATCCCTCGACAAAATCTTTATCGCAGGTGCCTAATTTGACACTTAGTTTGTTACGTTCGCCACTTCGTTATACCCATAGTGGGTTCAAAAGTGGCAAAGTATATAATTTGGCATGTGCATAAGAAACGGTCTAGCAATACCGGTATCCATTTTGGCAATTATGACTCTCGGGATCCTAATTAGCAATTCATGATACGGCAAACGTACGGAACGACATACATACGGGTATTATTCAAATTCTCAAAAATCAAATTCGGTCAATAATCCGGTCAATAGTTCGTGATACGGTAGTAATTCGGAACGGTATACGTACGCGTATAATCCGTTTTAAAGATATGAATTCGTTACACAAAATTCGGCATATGTCAAATTATATGTAAAGAGTTTTTAGTGGTAGAGTACTTGAGAAAAATGATTAAAACCAATATATAAGTGATATTTGAAGTTAAAACAACAAAGAAGAACTTGTGGCCTACTGGTTAGAGTCTCTCTTAGTGTGCTACAGGTCCTAAGTTCGACCCACCTTAGCAACAAGTTTTTAGATGAATTCAGAAAAAAAAAAAAAAAAAAAGAGGTGAATCGGACTCAACTCGTGTGATAGCTCGGCGTGACTCAAATCAGTGTCCTAACCATCTGACCGTATTAAGTCGCCGTCTGAAACGCGAACCCGAATAATTCGCGCATTATTCGGGGTTCCCATATTATACACGTACCCAGGTCGGGGTTGGATACATACGCGAATAAAACTTTGAAATTTGGAGTTCACAACAATTTCATGATGCCCATGATGGAATTTACTAACTAGGATCGGGACTTATTGTATTTGGAATTGGAATTAAAGCTGAGAGAAGCTAAGAAAGTATCCGAGGATTTGGAGTGGGTTCAGGCTCAGTTATCAGGTTTGCAGATTGCTCATTCCCGTCAAAGGGTCAAGTGGGATGATCATAAAAAATATTGCCCCTCCAATGAATTCAACGAGCAGCGCTATCTAGAATTATCCTCTAGGATATCTTCCCTTGAATGTAGCTTGTCTGAGTCTGAAGAAATTGTTAGAGTAGTCACCCCTTTGCTTGAAGGTGGCGCGCCGCACCTTGTGTGTTTACTATTCTTGCTTTAATGTCGTCGTTGTGTCGCTAATTACTCATATGTGTTGACAGTCGAGCAGAGGAAGGTAAGACCGTTGGAAGAGGAGAATGCCAAACTGAAAGAGAAGGAGGCGCATCTGCTGGCGAGGGTGACTCAATTACTTGGGCATGTGGCCAAGACGGAAGCGGCATCGACACAGCTGACGCTTGATCTTGTTGCTGAGAAGGAGAGATTTAACAATGAGCTTGTCACCAAGGTCAAGGCTGGCGTGAAGAAGGTTCTTGATCAGAAGCGGGCCGATGCTGCTGCGAAGAAGTCAGGTTCCGGACCAGTTCCGCCCAAAGAGTAATGGACCCTTTTGTAGTGTTGCGTCACTATCATGCCCTTTGTTTCGGGTTGTAATCCGCTTTCAACACCTTTATTTTCTCGTAAAAACTTTTCTTTAAATGGGGTGCTGTGTCGCCGATTCGGTTGTTTTAAATGTTTTCTGACATTGTTACTTATGTTGACGCCTTTGCTCGTGCTGCTCAAATGACATGTGGGTGTTTATTATTATAACTTATGTGTTTGTATATGCATAAGAATGAGTAGATCAGTTAGAAATAATGTCGTTTCTGTCGAACACGCTCAACATAGAGGGTCATCGGGCCCAATGCCATGTCCCGATTGAGGTATCTCATCACCGTCTATTTAGATCTAGTGGTAGGGTACTTGGTCCGTCCTAAGTTCTATGGGATCGATATCCCAAGAGGTTATCAGTTAACCATCTTGAGCAAGTGATTCCGGCCACTTGCGAGGGGAGCAATGTTGCATGCTCGACTGTCGAGTACTCATGCCTCGATAGTCGGCCACTGGTTTCCAACCACCAGGGCCCTAGGGATAGCTACCTCGGCACTTGCACACTGCCATTGCCCTGAGTTCGAATAGCCCTTCTTAATGTAAGTCGCCCCGACACTTGCATAATGCCGTCGCCCCGGGTTCGAAACGACCATTCGAGTGTAAGCCGCCCCGACACTTGCACAATGCCATCGCCTCGGGTTCGAAACGTCCATTAAGACGCAATTATCATATTTCCAACCACACGCGGCATTTTAAGAAAATAGATGACAATATATCATACCTGCTCTCATGGGTGATATAGCTTTAGTCGCCTAACATTCCACGGTCGTGGCTCGGGTGTTCCGTCCGGTTTTAGTATCTTGTATGCTCCTTCACCGACCTTTTCGATAATAGTGTAGGGTCCTCCCCATTGTGCTGCTAATTTTCCGCCTTTTTTGTCGCGCTCGTATCTAGGTAGGTCTTTGAGCACTAGTTCTCCAGGATGGAATTCTCTTGGTCGGACCCGCTTGTTATACTCCGTTGTATTCTTCGTTGGTAATTTTCCATATTTTGTAGGGAAATTTCTCTCATTTCTTCTAATTCATCGAGTTTGGCCAGTATAAGATCCGCCGAGATATTTCGTCTCCATGCTTCGGTCCTTGTTGTGGGTATCATTGCCTCGGTCGGAAGGATAGCTTCGGTCCCTTATGTTAACATGAAAGGCGACAATCCGGTTGCCTCTCTACGAGTTGTACGATAAGCCCACAAGACGTTGTAGAGATCTTCACACCATTTGCCATACTCTCCATCGAGCTTCTTCTTTAGGTTGTCGGCGACGGTTTTGTTTGTAATCTCCGCTTGCCCATTACTCTGAGGGTAAAGGGGTGTGGACTTGCTCTTTTTAATGTTGTAGGTATTGAATAATAAGTCGATATTCTTTCCATATAGTTATTTCCCGTTGTCCGAGACGATCGCCGCTGGTACTCCAAAACGACAGATGATGTGTTCCCAAATGAATCGAAAAATGTCTCTATCTCGAATGTATTTTAATGGAGAAGCCTCTACCCATTTATTAAAGTAGTCAGTAGCCACTATTAATTACTTTCTCTGTCCCGATCCGACATGTGATGGTCCTACGATGTCGATCCCCCATTTGGTGAACGACCAAGGACTAATTACCGAGTTTAACGTTACTGCCGGTGCGTGTATCTTTTTTCCAAACTTCTGGCATTCGTCACAGATGAGTGCCATATGCTTTGCGTCCTCATTCAGGTAAGGCCAAAAATATCCCATAGTCTTGGCTCGAGCCGCCAGACTACGACCCGAACTGTGGTTGCCCGCGGCCCCATAGTGTAGCTCGTTCAGGATTGTGTGCCCCTATTCTTTTCTTAGACATCTTAACAACGGTCCTAAATATGACTTCCTGTATAGAATGCTGTCTCGGAGCTCATATGCAGCTGCTTTGCTTTTGATTTTGTTGATTGCGGGTCGCCCCTTGGGCAGTTCTCCTATTTCTAAATATGTGTGGATCGGTTTTCTCCAGTCGTCGGCTTTATATTGGTCGTCCGTGGCATCCGCCACACACGTGTCTATGACCACTGTCTCAGGTACCGATGGAATTAAGACTCTCATAACTCTGATGCCCTCAACACTTGCATCCGTCAACATAGAGGCAATGTAGGCCAGAGCGTCCGAGTGACGATTATCTTTTCGACATATATGACGAAACTTGATGCTTGGTATCTGGTCGATGTAAAACTGAGAAAGTTCCCAGTACCTTTGTAGTAAGGTGTCATGCGTAGCGTATTGCCGTTAATTTATCGGATAACCAGCTGGGAGTCGCTCGTTAGACTTACGTCTTGAATTCCCATCTCTACTATCAGGCGCAAAGCGTGTATCACAGCTTCGTACTCTGTGACATTGTTGGTTGCCTTAAATTCGAGCCTAAATGAGTTGACCATTTCCACAAAAACTTCCCACCGTGTCGGGCTGCATGTCTCGAGTAAATTGGACTGGTCCTCTTGGTCTTCCTCCATCCCTGGGATGTCTTCTACTTCATCTTCGTCGCTCAAGGGAAAATCTTCTAGGAAGTCGGCCACCGCCTGTGCTTTTATTGCTGTTCTCATCTCATAGAAAATGTCGAACTGCTTGATATGTGCACTCCATTTGGATATTCGCCCTGACCTGGCTGCATTGTCAAGTACTGATTCTATGGAGGATTTCATGAGTACCCGGATTCTATGCGTTTGAACATACGTCCGGAGTTTTTGTGTTACAAACACCAAGGCTAGTATCAGTTTCTCGATCTCGGTGTAGTTCTTCTCCTCCGGGTTCATGGTTTTGCTTATGAAATACACCGGCTTTTCTTCCCCCCTACATTCTTGACTAAGACTACGCTAATGGCATAACTAGTCACCCCCATATATAGGGTCAACACCTCCTCGGGCTCGGGTCTTTGTAGTACTGGCAGACTCGCAAGGTGTTGCTTAATATTTTGAAAATATTCTTCACATTCCTCAGTCCATTTGAATTTTTCTCCTTTTTTTAGCGTCCCGAAGAAGTATTTGCACTTATCATACGATCGAGAGATGAATCTTCCCAGTGCCGCCAGGTTGCCATTTAGCCGCTGTACATCTTTAATCGTTACTGGTGATGGCATTTCGACAACTGTTGTAATCTTATCTAGGTCCGCTTTGATACCTTTGTCCGTGATTACGTACCCTAAGAACTTGCTCGAGGTAACCCAGAAAGTGCACTTAGCAGGATTCACCCTCATTTTGTATCCTTTCATGGTTTGAAATATATCTCGAAGGTCCTCGATGTGATTGGAGGCCACCCTGCTCTTGACCAGCATGTTTTCCACGTACACCTCAATGGTGTTATGTATCTTGTATTCGAACATGTCTTCTACTAGACTTTGATAAGTAGCGCCGGCATTTCTTAGCCCGAACGACATTTTAGTATAACAATATAACCCTCTTGGTATGAAGAAATATGTGTGCTCTTGGTCCTCGGGGGCTAGGGGAATGGTTATACCCCGAGTACCCATCCATAAGGGTTTTTACTTTGTACCCGACTATGGATTATACTAGCTGATCCATGCTGGGGAGCAGGAAGCTATCCTTCGGGCAGGCTTTGTTTAAGTTGCTAAAGTCGATGCAGACCCTAACCCATCCATTCCTTTTTGGGACTATCCCATGTTAGATATCCATTGTGGATATTGAGCCTTTCGAATAATCCCCACTGCCTGTAGTTTTTTCAGCTCGGCCTCCACCGCTACTTGTAGCTCGGGCGCAATCCTCCTCATTTTCTGTCGGATCGTCTTGAATTTGGGGTCTATTCTTAAATAGTGTGAGCATACTTCCGGGTCGATTCCCTCCATATCATGCATTTTCCAGGCGAATACGTCCATGTGTTCTTTTAAAAGAGTTATCAATTATTGTGTTTGATTATCTGTTAATAGAGTTCCTATTCTTACCATCTTGGGTTCTTCGTCAGTGCCTAAGTTGATTTGTCGGGTAGATTCCAAGGCCGAGCAATTAGGCTTCGGATCGTCGACCCATTTGATTGCTATAAGATCTCGTTCTCGCCTGTTTCGTAGGATGTGATGGATTGTGATATCACTTTTTCTAGTTCCTCTCCTGACTTTTCTTCCTTAGCTTTGTTCTTTTCTTGCCGCTTCCTTGATCGTCTTTCTTCGTTCTGTTGAATATCTATCTGTACGCATTGTCTTGCTGCCTGGGGATCTCCCAATACCTCTACTACCCCTCGGTAAGATGGAAACCGAAGTCTCTGGTGGTACGTCGATGCTACTCCTTTGATTCCTACAAGCAAAGGTCTTCCGAGGATGGCTTCGTAAGGAGACATGACATCGACCACACAAAAGGTAGTGAGTGTGTCCAAATACCCTTCTCCGTCCGAGACCCTAAGGGTGACTTCTCCCTTTGGTACCGTCACAGTACCTTTGAAGCTGTAGATTCGATAGGTCGACGGGATTAAGATGTCATCGGATAACTCCATTCTTTTGAAAGTTTCGTAAAAAAGGACCTCGACTGAACTCCCACTATCCATAAATATCCTCTTGACACCCCATTCTTCGATAAGCAAGGTTACTACTAGGGGGTCCCCATGGGATTGGCCGTTTGACGGGACGTCCTTGGCTGAGAAAGTGATCGGCTGCATCATCCAAGGTTCCATTGGCAGAGTTTTAGCCACACTGAAGATTTCCTTTCTCGCTCGGTCTCTCTTGTGAATCCTTGACGTGATACCTGTACCCAAGTCAAATACTTGAGTTGCCGAGTGTGAAATAGTGTTGCAGGCGAACTGGGTACCACAATTGATTCTTATTTGATGTACTGGCGCATCGGGCTGTGCATGTGTTGACGATGTCTTGAAAAAATGTTGTAAGTATCCGTCTCGGATCAGATGTTGGACAATATCCTTTACTTCCCGACAATCATTAGTCGAATGGCCACGGTACTAATGGTAATGACAAAACTCGGGATGGTTCCTTGTTTTATCGTACTGAATTCCCCTTGTATTTGGGTATCTGATGTCGTTTCTATTTTCTACTTCCTTGAATATTTCCTCCAATGGTGCATTTAGTGGAGTGTAAGTTCTGGGCTCGTGGCAAGGCTTCTTTCCTTTCTTGACCCAACTCTTTTTGTTCGACCCTTGATGCGGCGTGCTCGGACTTTTCTCGGATCGTTTCGGGTCTTCTCATAGGATCGCCTCTATTGTGGTACTCGCTTCTCGTACTCCCCTATCTTGTGATCCTCCCTGTATTTCTTCTAGGGCGATGTAGTGTTCCTGCATTTTCCTTATTTCCCTTAAAGTTTGGGGTTTCTCGGTGTACATTGCTATCCAAATAGGGTTTGATTTCCCCAATGAGTTTTCAAACCCGAAAATCTGTTGATCGACCGGCACCTTCCCAATGTCGGTACACATCTTTCTCCATCTGTCAGTTAGAGACCGTAATGGTTCCCTAAATATTCGTGCTAGCGAGAAGAGCGTGTTGATTCTTGGCCGAGCAATACTGTTGTGCATGTAAGTTTCCAAGAAGGTTTCCACCAAAACAACATAGTTGCCGATGGACTCATCGGGCAAGGTGTAAAACCAGTTCTTCGCCTCGCCTTGGAGACTCACTGGGAAGAATTTGCACATCACTACATCATAATTCGTCCACTGTAGCAGAGACATGCCGTACATTTTAACATGTTCTCCTGCGTCGCCGGTACTGTCGAACCTGGATGGGAAAGTTAGCAGTGTACATTTTGGTGGGAATGGGGTTCGCTACAGTTCCTTAGTGAACGGTGTTTTCTGTGCTTCGCTAATCGCCTCGGCTAGATTGTCATCCTCGTTGTTCCCTGTGAGTTTCTTGACTATCTGCTTAAGTTGCTCGAGTTTGAGTTTTATTGTTGTGTCAGATCCCTCATTTGTTTCTTCTTCCTCGGTTGAGGAATCCTCGGGCGGGCCATACCCTCCCCTTTGGCGATTAGGGTCGGGCACACGGTCTCGGTTCAGGGGTGGGGTTAGGGCGCATCTCGACTGTGTTCGATTGCTAGAGGCGCCTCGACTCGATGAACCTCGTGACCCGGATCTCTGATTGCAAAGCTGATAGTTTTCATGTTCCAAGGCTAAATTCCTTCTCTGCAGCTCTCTCATGAGATCTTCCCGCCTTCTTTGGCTTTCCAAGATCGCAAGTAATATGGGGTCGGTGCTCTCGTGGCTAGAGTGGACGTTTACTAGGTTTCTTACTGCATTAGGGGGTGCAGTTGGTGGTCATGGTGGAGGGATCGCTGGGGGAACTGTGGGAGCTGCGGGAGGTTCGACTGCTGTTGGTGGAATACCTCGGCTGAGGTTGTCCATTCCCAAGTGCACCTGTCTAAGCCTTTCTTCTTCCTGTTCCATAGCGCGTCGATACTCCACTTGTTGCCTTTCTCGCCTCCGTTCCTCCTGCATCGTTGCACTTCCTCTTCTTCCTCGGTATCTGATGCTTTCCTTCCATCTACCATGTCCATCTGCCTTATCTGGCTGGGGTTAATTCTTAGCACTCTTGCTAGGGGTTCGTCGTCTTGTCTTAGATTGACTTCTTCGTCGACAATTGCCATTCCTCTGCCTGGTGCCTGAGATTATCCTTGATGGTTTTGTCGGTTGTTCTCTTGTCCGGAATTCGTTGATCCTTCATGTGTGCTTGACCCCGCCATGGCCCAATTCCGGAGAATCCTGATAGTCCTGGATGTGCTCGTCATCGCCTCGGTATCTCTTTTAGTATGTCGGCTCGCCCGTCCCTACCTACGTCCACAAAGTACACAACACTTACTTCGAACTGTTTTCGAAAAAGGTTAAGGATGAAGTACAGCAGTTCTGCTGTTTCAGAGCAGAAAAAGTTTTTCATAGCACAACTTTATCTATGCTAACATGCTGACCTCAGCAAACAAATAGTTTTGACCAAAAGAGACAAATTTAGTTAGAGGTTTTGACATGTCGCTTTCAGTACTGTCCCTATGCATTAATCATTATTTGTCCTAAAATTCCTAGTGCCAGAAATCATTAATCATCCGTACATTAAGTCGGAAAATCTCTTTCTCAGTCAAGGTTGACAACATCCATAGCCCTCTCTAACTATTTCACTGGAGATTCACTTTCACGGATTACCGGAGTTATCGAAAGGCTACTTTCCCGTGGGATTCTCATGGTCTTCTTCTAAGGCTGTGAGGCTTCACTGTGGGAGTAGGATGAGACCTATTAATGAAGCGCTCACTATACTCTTTCTAGCCATAGCTTTGGGAATTTCAACTTGATGGCTTCGAGTTGATCATACCTTCACTACTTATCAAGTTTTACTTTTATTCTTAAACATGATTCAAACGGCGAAGTAACGCTTCAGCCTAGCTTCCACCGATGACCAAATATGATCCCTTCGGGATCTTAGAGGCGTTATGACAGTTAAATTCCAGCGCTCAGATCAATAATAAGACGATTTCTGACCAAAACACTTAACTCAACAGAAAACATTTTAGCTTGGTAGAAAGTGACCAAGCAAACTCTTTGAAAACATTCAACTCATAAAGTAAGGAGCTATTTGATGCTTTCTTCGCAGAAATCAGACGCCGAAGATGTTTTAACCAAACTTTTCTTTTCAAACTAAAGTTTTACAAGGTTCTTGATGATTATGCGGATAAATGTAAAGAAACCGAACTTTTATTCAAAAAGGTAAACTTTAAATGACCGATCTAACAACCTATGCATTCCGGCCATCAGAGTCTTTCACTTAGCATCAACTATCATCAATAGATGTTTTTAGGAGCTGTTGAATTTCTATTTTGATGGTGTTGTGGCAAGGTATCTAAAGAGATGTTACACATTTCCCCTTAGTCGGCGCCAGAATGTAGTTGTGGAAAATCCTACTACTACATCCCAAAGAATCATAATACACAAACTATGAAGTAAATAACCAAGAGATGCACAAGAACACAAGGTATACGTGGTTCGGTATGATTACCTACGTCCACGGGGGTAAAGGGATGATCTTATTACTTGACTCAAGGTTACAAGGTGAATATCTCACTAACAAGTCTTTGATTCTCACTCTCAAGCTCTAGGTGTTCTCCCTCTTTTTCTTCACTGATTACCTTGGTCCTTAACTCTCCACATAGGTCTCTTTTTATAGTCACAAGTGACAATACAACCAGTACTATGGTGCTAGAAACGTTATAGCTTCCTTGATGTTCTTCTCGGGTGATCAGTTGTAGCTTCGGCCGATATTCCCCTCTGCGTTGGTTAAGATATTTGGCCGAGGCGAGTAACGTCCTCTTTGAATGCCTCACTACCCGACGTCTCATATGTAGCAATGATGATCAACGTCGCCCTCTAGATCTCTGGCCGAGTCCTACTTTGACCGAGTTCCTCTTATCTCTTCACCAACCTTGTCAGTGCATTAATTTCCTTCGTACTCGATGAGCATCACGTCAGATCTTTACGTCGACCTCACGGGCTACTTTAGTTCCTCATTTCTCGCGCCCAAATTTGATGATATGATTCAGTGCTTCTAGCGTCCTTTCCTTCGATACGCCTTAGCCTAGGATTGTTCCACCTGTCCCTGTGGATTATTTACACCTACACTCAAAGAACCAAAATCTAATGCAGGCCTCCAGAAAAGTACTAAGAACAGGCAGTGAACCGAAAAACTGATGTTAAATTCCTCTCGCTGTCATCTTGACAATCCTGCGAAGACTGGAAAATGCTGCAACAAAGAAACAATCCAAACCAAATTCGCAAAGAGAGGGACCCAACTGCTATATTAGAGTGTCCCAGCTTCTCCAGATTAAACTAGAGTCTATAAACTTGAAAATGTCTGTGTCACAAGACCAGATCACTAAAGTGTATTTCACCGTATCTATCAATTCATTGACATCCTTCTGCCTGCCTCCAAAGTGACGATTATTCCTCTGTTTCCACAACCTCCAGCAAAGGGCATATGGAAGTATATCCCAGATTTTTCTGCCTCTCCCTTGCAGCACGTTAACAGACCAAACATCAAATAGCTCCTGCAAAGCTCTTGGCATTGGCCACGAAATTTTGAATGCCTCAATGAAATAATCCCAAACAACAAAAGAATAATTGAGCATCAACATGTGTTCCACTGTCACCCTTTCTGTTGCGCAAAACAAACATAACTCGCTTTCCACCTGAACACCTCTATGCCTCAGCATAACTCGAGTTGGAATAGCATTTTGAAATCCACCCCACAGAAGGAAACTCACTTTGTGAGGAATGTTGTTCTTCCATAAATACTGTTGGAAATTACACTGCTCTAGCTCTCCCACTTAAGCATCATAACAGTTTTTAGTACTGAAATCATTCAGAATATTAAATTCATCTTCCTCTTCTATCAATTCCGGAACTTGGCCAAAATCTCTTCTTAATAAATCCCACTCTAACGGCTCGTTAGCATTGAGATTTTTCTTGAAATTCCACCTCCAACCATCGCCATCTATCATATCAGGAGCTACATATATATTCTTATCTATAGAATCTTTGTATGCAACCGGGAATAGATCTTTGAGACCGCCCCTATCCAGCCACTTATCGCCCCAAAAACGAACTCCTTTGCCATTTTTGATAGTAAAATTAGAGAAACTTTGAATATCTTGCACCGCCCTGACCACATTATTCCATAAGCTGCTGCCTAGAGACTGACCATCAACTGCAGGAACCAATAAATCTTCTCCCACTTTAAATTTCTGATGCATTATCCTCCTCCATAAAGGATGTATACATGATAGAATGATGTCATCATTTTTTCTATTTAAGAAAATTCAAAACAAGAAGAGCCTACCCTTTTTGTATTCTTATCAAATAAGTATCCAAGGTACCTAATGAAACACCAAATTCTCTTATAAAAGTGGGTTTTACGTGTGCTTGGAAAGTTAAAAGACAATAAAAATGAAGTTCACAATATGAAACTAAGATAGATGAATCTTTGAAGGAAATATAGTGCTCAAGGGCTCATTAATCCCTTCATCAGCAAGCATGGTAGGTGTCTAAAACATGTTGAATATTCAACACCAACTTAGTCAAGTGTTCACATCTATCTAAATTAACCTAGAAATATCTAGGATGTCTAGAGTCAATGTTAGACAATTAACATGTGTAAAATGAGTGTTCTAGAGTTAGACAAATCAAACAAGAATACTAGATTGTCTAGTAGTTGGTTTGGTAAGCCTCCATAGGCATAGTTGTTAGCCTCCAAAGGCATAGTTGTTAGCCTCCATAGGCATAGTTCTCTTCTTCTTTTTGTAGCCTATAAATAGGCATGTTGTATTCATTTGTAAGTAAGAAAGAAAGAATCAATCAATCAAAAATATCAAATAGATTGTATTCCACCAAGATTAATATCAATGTAGTCTTTACGCTTCCGCGTTTATGTTCTCCTCTCTCTTGTTCGATCTTTAAGATGGTATCAGAGCAAGGTGAGAGGAAGAGAGAGGAGAGGAAGAGAGCTAGAGAAACTCAAAAAAAAAAAAAAAAAAAAAAAAATCTGGTTGTTATTGTTTAAGTTCTCATTATGGTGTTGAGTATAGAAGGTTTAACAAAAACCTTAGATACACGTGTGGAACTAGGTTTAAGTTCTCGTTATGATGGTGCTGGCTATGGGGTTGCGGCTATGTGTGTTGGATTTCACCACCCAAGTAAGTGTACGTGTGGAACTAGGTTTTTTAGATACACAAAAACGTGGTATCAAAAAAACATGTTGATTGTCCAAAAAAAAAAAAAAAAAAAAAAAAAACATGATATGAGGACGGTATGAAAGTTGCCGTGAAAAAAAAAAAGAAAAAAAAGAAAAAAGGTTAACAACGAAGAAAGTAGGAAGCTGTGTGGCTTGGAAGTGACGAGTTGCTGAGCTGTGAAAAGAGCCAAGGAAGCAACCCAGTAATGTGCATGAGGAGTCGTGTCTCGCCGTCCCCAAATATGGAATCGCATGAGTGCACTGTGATACGTGACAGTATACCTCAATGGAATACCCATGACTGAAAGTTCACATCAGTCCTTTGAGCACAAGAGGTTGTACTCCCTCAAAAGCCGGCACCTTCCCACTTAAAGTTGGAGGCTCGCCTCCAACTCTCGACTTCGTCCTTTGATGTTCGCCCGTATGGCAGGTGTCGAGCTCATCCCGGGGCATGCTTGAAATCAGGACGTTCTCTTTGGTACTGTCTCTGAAAGATAACCTGTCTATAACACGCCCAAATAGCTCAATGACCTGGCAGGAAACATGGACAAAATCCGTGCAAAAGATGCAACACAACCCCATAAAAGTTGGGGGTAAAGTATCACTTTCTCTGGCTCCATGATCTCCACCATTACTTGCAACTCGAGTAGATGAGAAGGCCGAGAAGATACAATGAATATCGAGTGGTTGCTGCTCGAGAAAACAAATCACTAAGTTGTGGATGATGATCATCATCGGTGGAAATGATGATGCGGTTCATATTGCAATTAATGTGGCGGAGCTTCGGATAAAGATGATGGTCATGATGCTCGACTGGCTGTTATGAGAGACAGTGGAGCCGAACTGTGGCTGAGCTTTGGATAAATCATGGCTCGGAGATGGTGTTGCTGTTCGGGACTGTTGGCTGAGATGAATGGTGAACTTCTGCTCGGTTTTTTTGGCTTGCTGTTGATGACGATAATGGAGATACATGAGCTGGTAGTTGATGATGGAAGAAGGAAGTGATGTTCGGTAATGAGCTCGAGCAAGGTACTGCTGCTTTAGAGCTCCAGAAGGAAGAAGAATAACGATGGTGCTGTTGAGAGAATGACGAGCTCGAGAATGGATGTCGAGATGATAACAGCAGCAGCAGAGAAGAGATGAAAGATTGCTGCCATTGAACATAAGATGCTTTGGTTCGATGAGTATGGAGTATTGTTTGCTACCTGAACATAGTTTGGTAGTTTTACTGTGATGAGTTTAATGAGGACGAGATTGGTTTCATGGCATTTGATGAACTCGAGTTTGCCAACGAAGCCGATAAATGGACTGATGAGAGCTCGGGTAGAGAACGTGATGGCATGCTAGAACTCGTGAGAACTCTGAAATGAAGGAAATGATGATGAGTTGCTGCCATGATTGATGTTTGCTAAAGAACGTGAAGGTGGCAGTGGAGACAAGGTGCTGCTCAAGAAAGCAAGAAAAAAAAAACAAACAAAAAACAAAAAAAGCATGATGCCCATGGGAACTTTCTTCGCATGTGATGGAAGAGCTCTAGAAGAAAAAAAAAAGCAAGGATGATGTTCACGGTTATGATGGTCATGACAGGAGAGCAAGTTGAAGCTGATTTGAAGATGGGCTGAAAGCCTCAAACAAAATAGAGAAGATGCAGACAAGATGTTTGTTTAAATGCAAGGATGATCAGGGAAACATAAGTGTGACAATAATTTCACATCGTTGCAAATCTATTACGAATTGTAAATGTGGCACATCCGGATAGCGTGGTAAAATTGTAACAACAATATAACAAGAATAAGAATAGTCAGAGCTTGTGGCAGAAGCTTGACGAAATGAAAGATTGTGAGAGAATCTGGATAACCAAAGAAGTGTTACAGTTTTCGAACAAAAGTGTGACTGGAACAAAGATGAATAGAAGAAGAAACAACAAAAATGTTGTGAAGAAACGGAAGCAATCACCAAGTGGTGATGAGATAGAGAACAACAAAAGTGGGTGAAAATCCTATGAGTTGTCTAAAGAGTACAAGAAGTATTTTACTCGATACGAAGAGGACAATGTCCCAATGTCCCTAAACTACGCAATGTCCCTAAACTACGATGGAACCCGTATGTTCTAAAACTACGAAGAGGACCGAAATGTCCTTAAACTTCCGAAGAGGACCGAAATGTCCCTAAACTTCCGAAGAGGACTGAAACGTCCTTAAACTATGAAGAGGACCGAAACATCCTTAAACTATGAAGGGGACCGAAACGTCTACGATAAAGAGAAGTTGGAAAGTAGGTGTTGAGGGGGAGTGTTGAATATTCAACACCAACTTAGTCAAGTGTTCACATCTATCTAAATTAACCTAGAAATATCTAGGATGTCTAGAGTCAATGTTAGACAATTAACATGTGTAAAATGAGTGTTCTAGAGTTAGACAAATCAAACAAGAATACTAGATTGTCTAGTAGTTGGTTTGGTAAGCCTCCATAGGCATAGTTGTTAGCCTCCAAAGGCATAGTTGTTAACCTCCATAGGCATAGTTCTCTTCTTCTTTTTGTAGCCTATAAATAGGCATGTTGTATTCATTTGTAAGTAAGAAAGAAAGAATAAATCAATCAAAAATATCAAATAGATTTTATTCCACCAAGATTAATATCAATGTAGTCTTTACGTTTCCGCGTTTATGTTCTCCTCTCTCTTGTTCGATCTTTAAGAAAACACCTATTCAAATTTCTTTTTTTATGATTTTCTAATTTAATTCTCTTGCAAATTGTGTATATCACATGTATTTTACATTTTGTAAGTACTTTGACTATCGACATGAAAAGGGAGAAATAGGGGCCCAAATCATTGCTTGGAAACTTGGATATTGATGAATTTGAAGAATATCAAGGATGCAAATGTGTAATCCTTCGTAAATGGTAATACTGAATGCAGACACCGTTGTTTAGCAAAGATGATGGGAAGTCATTGAGTTACAACAGAAGTAACGAAATTACCATAGGCTGTCTTTTTGTTTAATTTACTCCGAACTCACCTAGTTGGTTACTATGTACCGTTCCCTTCATCTCATGACCTAAGCTACAAAACTAGGTCGAAGGGTTTAGATAAAACTCAAATCTCTAAGTTTTATTGCAACTAGTTCCTAAACAATAGTCTTAAAGTCAATGAGCCACGGTTCGAGGCGGAGGCGGAGCCGGTGTATAGCAAGGGTGTGCAATTGCACACCCAGCTCAACTGGCTCCAAAGCCGAATTTAGCCAAATTCTTTTAACTTATTGGGTTTTGAAGCCCATTTTATCATAGTTGCACCTCCTAGAATTTGTTTGCTTCCCCTTGGTTAGATTTCTGGCTTCGCCCTCGAGGGTTGTTTGCGGAGAGTTGAAATAGTTCTCGAAGTTAAGAAGGGAACAAAGACTGTGATTCAAGTGTGCTTCGGTTTGGACAGACTATTTATGAAAAAAATCAATTAAAGAGATTGATTTGTTATTGTTGGTTTCAGGAACAAATTTGAAGAATCGAATAAGGTTTTAGAGTCCTGCAAAGATAAAAAAATAGTTCCTTTGAATTAGATTTTCATTTTGGCAGCAAAATTTACTTGAGATACTGCAGGTTTGGAGCTAACACAAAGTAAACACGGATCTGCAGTGTAACGACGTAATAAGAATCCATATAAAACATTACATTTACTAATAGAAAATGTATGCTTGTGCGCAATACAATAATTCAATTTACGTCAACTAAGAAAAACAATATGCCCGAACAACCATAACGGACATGGAGCAAGAACGGACTTAAATGCAAAAACAGGAAGAACATTTACGCGAAAACAAACTACGACTGATTATAAAAGACATTTATCACCCCCAACCATTGGGAATAAGCAACTCAATATTCTCGTACAATTTCCGCAAAATCTGATTTACCCTTATCATAACATTATAAAAATATGAAAACACATGCCTTCAACTATTTTAAGCAGATGAGCACCACCGACATCCTCCACAAAAGACCCTTAGAAAAACAGAGTTCATTGTCAGCTTCTAACTGGCACTCTAGTTTACACCTATATTCATATTCAATACGACCGACCCTCTTCATTAGAAACCAAAGCTTATTCCAAATATCATGAGTATTATAATATATGTAAATTAGAGGGTACCTAGTACACCACAAAGTCATAGACGAAGAACTCCTTGTAGTTTTAATAAATTTTATTCTTCGATCGATAGTTCTTGAATGGTCATATAGCATAAAAGATGGACCTTTAGAATGGGCAAAACTACGATGATCAAGATAATATTCCGGATATCAATAACTATCAGGTAAAAGATAATATGAATGGGCCTCATGAATCTCTATTGAGGACTATAAAAAGTCGTCATCTAAAACAGTTTCTCTGAGAAAAAGACAATTCTGGCCGTAACTAGGATACAACGTGTCAGGATTGAGATTCTAGGTTGCAAAGAGCCCTTTGTTTATGGTGATGAACAAGGCCATGTAGCTTACAATCAAATTTGAGTTCGTGAACTGGTTTCCATGTTTACGAATTATTTGATACCAAGTAAACTAAACTTCTTAATATAAATTGATTAATATAAGAATGTAAGAAGTTTTCTTTGAATCAGATAGAAGAATGCGCACCTACATATATATCAATATAATCCATGTGCATCAATAGTTATCCCAAGAATAATGGTTAAAGTATGCGTGAATCATCAAGCAATAATGGAGTTCGGTGACTCTTAAAAACAAAATCAGTTTGTGAAAAAGTTATCATCTCAGAGTTCAGGAACTTTTCATATTTACAAGTTCGCGAACTACCCAAATATGTTTGTGTACTTGATTTATAAAAAGTATCCAGGAACCACTTAAAATCAACCAGTTAGCGTGCTAGAAAAATTAGCTCTTGTACTTCAGGATCCAAAAGTGTTCAGGATCATCTTTGTTAGAGCACTACTTGGTCGAACTCGCAAGTTTTGTTATCTCAAGCTGTTGTTATCTCAAACTTCTCGGGCGAACTCGCAAGATTTTTTTCTGCTTAAGTCGAGTCTCGGACTAGGATTAAAGTTTGGTAATTGAGTATCAGATATCATTGAATATCTCTAGAATACTGAAGATCATACGAAGACATCTAGAGAACTTCATAAACTAAGAGGTATGTGAAGACTGAATCATTCTATTTACTCACAAGTATTATCATTCTATTTATAAGAGACTATGTCTTATGAATTGTAGTATATATTGCAAAAAAAGAAGTTTCGAGTCAAGCTTTCCTAACTAAGCATCTCCAAATATGATTCAAGCAATAGATGTTCATAGATCCTTAGCAGTCTTAGTTTGTAAGAATTTTTTGTTCAAGAACTATGTTTGTGGATCATTTTAAAGTTGCCCAAGCAATTATATTTATATCTATCGCGATTAGGAAGGTTTCAAACATCAAAAAGGTAGTTTTCGGAACTATTGAAATATGGACTGGGGTAGGTATGCGTACCTTGGTTATCTGAAGCTCCGAAACATAGGTAGGTACGTATACCCATTACGTGTGCCATGGTGTTCTGAATTCGTGAATAGGGGTAAGTACGCATACCTAGCATGCGTACCTCAACGTCCTAAGTTTGTGGATAGCCTAATGGTACGCATACCTTGGCCATATGAAATTAAAAACTAGATTATAGGTACGCGTACCCTTTCGCATACTTACCTAGTACAGATTAGCAGATGCTTGTGAAGTATTTTCACAAATATGTGTGAACACCTCTAAGACATCTTTGATCACTAAAACACCTTGTGTATGTGCATCATGATCTTAAGTATTTAAATGAACACGATTATTCCCTAATAATTGTTATTGTTGGAGCTTTGCTCGGTTGAACCCATAACTTTTGTTATCTCAAGCTTGTTGTGAATGTTAGATGATCAAAACTATATCTTGATTTCTAGTCTACTAAGTCAAGTCTCGGACTAGGCTAGAATTCGGTAGTGGAGTATCAGACATCACCCTTGAAGACTGAAGATCGACGAAGATATTTGGAGAACTTGTGTATCTTTCTTTTCTTTATTCTGAATCACACAAATTTTATTAATTTTGAAAAGGATACAACTTACAAGTTATTGAAAGGAAGCAAAATTAAAGTTCAAAATAAAAAGGCTTGTAAATCCCAATTCTAATCAACAGAAAAAGAAAGCTTGTGAATTACAGACTTTAGCAGAATCTGTAATAGTCAGTGTCAGGCAACTCTATTCTTGATAGTAAAGCTGGTCTCCCCAAGAAAATATGTCTTTCTCCTGCCTGTAATTGAGCCCTTTCTTACCCAATGCATCATCTAAGAAATTTACCCCTCTAAAACAATGATTAAACTGAACTGACACGATGCACTTTACTGCTTTATTCCACCTCATCCTAATGAACTATGGAACTTTTTTTTGTTGCAAATTCAGTTATCACAGTCTTTGAGTCAGAGTTAAGAATAATATGTTGCATTTTCCATATCACATCCAATTCCACAACACAGACAACAACATACACTTCTGCAATGTAGTTGGTTGTAATTCCCAGACTACCAGTTAGAGTACCAACTACCCGACAATTGTGGTCTCTTACAACAACACCAAAACCTATAGCTCCTGGATTTCCCACTGAAGCTCCATTATAGCAAAACAAAAATGAACTAGGGCTAGGTGGAAACCAATGGAAAATTTTGATATTTTGAAACTTTATCTTTCTTGGACCAAGATTAAAAAAGGAGATTACCTGCATATAATAATTCTGATCACATTTGTTACCTTTTATTCTGAGACTACCTTTGAAAAAGCAAGGGTCTAAAAACCACACCCAATATTTCGTTCATTTGAATAGACAAACTCCAATACTTTCAAGAGAATCAACTAGACAATCAGACTCAATCTAGAGAAAAGTATATCAAATAGTTATATCTCAATTTTTCAATTCAATCTGCAATCAAACAAATAGGAATTTGCGAGCCTGATTGAATAAGAGAAATAACTTGGACGGTATCACAAACTAATATCCAAGTATCAATCAATTCAATCAACAACCCAAAGGTCGGATTCAAGAACTGATTGAACTTAACGCACAAACTGTGATATTTCTATTATATAACAAAATATAATGCGGAAAAGAAATAATACAGACACGAGAAATTTTTTCAACGAGGAAACCGCAAATGCAGAAGTTCAGCTTTGAACACCACACTGTATTAATCCGCTACAGATACTAGCCTACTACCAATGAACTTCAGACTGGAATGTAGTTAAGCCCTAATCAATCTCACACTGATCAAGGTACAGTTGCGCCCCTTACGTCTCTGAACACCAGTAGGATTATACGCATTTGATTCCCTTAGCTGATCTCACCTAAAACCAAGAGTTGCTACGACCCAAAGTCGAAGACTTGATATACAAATCTGTCTCACATAGAAAAGTCTATTGGAATAGATAAATCTGTCTCCCATAGAAATACATATAAGTTTTGTTCCGTCTTTTGATAAATTAAGGTGCACATGAACCAAGTGATAAACCAGACTTATATTCCCGAAGAACAGCCTAGTATTATCAACCACCTCACAATAATCTTAATTGTATGAAAGCAAAACAAGATATTATGTAATCACAAACGATGAGACGAAGATGTTTGTGACTACTTTTTATCTTGCCTATCGGAGAATCAATCTCGAGCAAATTTTAAAGAAGATAGTACTCAATACGATAGAACAGGGAAAGATCAGAACACGTAAGTACAGAGATAATAGTTGGGTATGGCTTCACAATCCCAATGAAGTCTTTAAGTCGTTAACTTACAGGGTTTCGTGAAAAACCTAAGGTTAAAGGAGAATAGACTGTAGTCGCAACTAGTATCACACAAGAGGTGTGGGGATTAGGTTTCCCAGTTGCTAGAGTTCTCCTTTATATAGTTTTCAAATCAGGGTTTGCAATCTAAGTTACCTTGGTAAAAAAACATTCAATATTCACCATTAGATGAAAACCTGATTAGATTCAAGCTAATATCTTTCAACCGTTAGATCGAACTTAGTGATCGATGTAGTAGGTGTCAAAAATAAATTACACTTTATCACTACTCAAAATATAAATATAGCAAGGGTAAGAAAGGATCGTTCCCACAAAGAGGACTAGGTTGTCAATATATTTTCGGTTTCCTATAAATAACACGGGGGATTTTTTTTTGATTTTTATAAATGCAAACTAAAATAAAAGCTAGTAAAGAAAAATAAACAAATCAAACAAGAAAAGATATTGGTTAAGGATTTTGTTTTCATTCACTAACATGCTCTTGTCATAATAAGTAGAATTGATATTTAATCTCTATTTTATCAAAAGCCCTAGGATACCTTGATCGCAAGAATATCCCGCTAATTTCCTCTTGTCATCAACAAACACATTAAAAGATGCGAGTATAAGCTCTATCTAAGAGAACAACCTAACGTGTAAAAGCACTAATTAAGTTTAATTCCCTAGATGCATTAAGTTCTATGAAATCAGGCCAATCAAAGTAATCGAGCGTGTAAAAGCACTAATCCGATTTAACAAAGGTTATGGTTCACATATGATCATAAGAATATATCACTACAAACTATAATCATATTTATGCTACTTGCAATCAGGAATTATCAATTTTGCGTATAATAACCCTAATCTAGCAAAAGATATGCATGTGAGTTCTACCAATTTGCAACTTGACAAAACTAACATTCAATTATGCAACAATATTAATGGTGAATCATAAACGATAATATGAGACAAAACTAATTTATTAAACAAGAAACATGTTATGTGAAATCAAATTAATCCATCACCGATAATAAGATTAAGTACTCATGCTCATGGAGTTCATAACAAGAAGGAAGAGAAAAACTATCATGTTTCTAAACCCTAGAAACAAAAGTAGAAGATAAGAGTTTTGAATAGAGAAAAGTCTTCTCTTTTGTAGCTCTTCTTATTCCAAAATTAGGTCTAGCCTTCAAAGGTCCAATAGATAGAAGTCCTCAAGCCCATGTATGAGAAAACCCACGTAGAAAATCTGTCCCAAAAGTGGTCGCCGGAAAAATGGGTTTTGGCCGGAATTATGATGGAATCCGACATCGGAAATCATCCTCAGGTGTACGGTCAAACTGACAGTCAACCGTTAAAGCTGACGGTCAATAACGGCCAACTCGGTTAAAGTATACTGAGTCAGAACCGAGTCATCTGGCTAACTCGGCTGACTAGTCCTAGCCAGGCCACTTGCATAGGCCATAACTAATGTTGCACCATGATTGTGCTTCATCACCTCAGTCACAGCCAAGATGGCTCTGCATTGCCATATCCACTTCAATCTCATCCTCACTGCAATCTCCCATTCACCTGCAACACCCATATTCTGTAGCTTTACTTTCATACTCAAATCAGTGCTTTCTCGCTCCACATAACTGCACCCATTACTCGTGTAATCTCGAGCACAAACTCCATGTACTCACTTCCTCCATTTCCCACCTGAACCATTCAAACCAAGTCTGCAATCTGAGTAGCACCAAACCACCTGCAATTCATTCATATCATCTCACAGCCAAAGCAATAAGCAACAAAAATTCAATCACAGACCCATGCTCTAACTGCCACAATGCAACACAGCCTAGCTGCCAGCCACATCTTCCCTTACAACACCAATTCTTCTCAGCTGGTTTACCACTATTTCCAGCCATTAACTCAGACCCATTACTGCCATTTTGGAGCGGCTGCAACCATATCCAATCAGCACACACATTACTCCAACATCCACCATCTAAACCCTTTATCTCAAGCATAGCATCTCCACCAGTTCAGCTCACAACTGCACCACCAGTACCCAGCTACCAACCAGGACTGCTAGCTCCTCCATTCACCATCACCATACATACCTTCTCTACATTGCAGCAATACTACAACTTCTCATTCTGCTCCATAATATCATCATAGCTTCCACCAGAACTGCTTCCCAATTCACCAGAACTGCTTCACAATTCCACCTACAATCATCAACTCTTCTGCTGTAACTTATGAACCTCGGTACTTGCTCATTTTCACCTCAAATCACACCATCTCAGTTTAAGTCAAACCAGCTGCAACCACATACATCCCACTACAGTAACACACCATTTCCCCTGCCATCAGTTCTTCCATTTCCTTGACTGCAACACAGACTCAAACTTCAACTCTGCACCCACCAGTAGCACAGCAGAACCCCTTTTCTCAACTCTGGTTTCTCATTTCAATTTATCAACAACAAACCCTCAATCTCGGCTATTCTCAGTGTACCCATATCAGTTTCCACCATTTTCTTACTCAATCCAGTTGCAACAGATTCATTTCAAACCCCAAATTTATCTCAAACTTCAATCTCTGGTTCTTCTCAGCACCAGCCCATTCCATTGCAACATCAAACCCATTCAATCAAACCAAACCCTAAATTCTTTCTTCGATTCGCATCTCAAGAACCTCCACTGAACCCATCGTCCGTCTCTGCACCATAACCCATATCCACTTTCTTCTTCTGTAATTCTTTTGTCACAGCAGCAGTGACAGGACCATCTCAGACTACATCTTTTCATCTCCCATGTCTTCCATTCTTCTTTGATTCTTCCACAGTGCCACCAACCCTAATTTCTCCCAGTTTCATCAGCAGTCATGGCTGCTTTTCTTTTCTCAGTTTCTAGTGATGAAATGAATGTGAAATGATTGGAACTGGTTTCTCAAATTAGGGTGTAGAGTTAGGTCTGGATAGTAACACCCCATTAGGTAAGATCCACCCCAAATTGGTGCCCCATAACAAATGATCACCCCTTAACATCAATTGGTTGTTTTTAATACTCCTTTGAGATAGTTGCCCCTCAGCTTTGGCTTGGCTCCGGATAGTGCTCTCCTCTGAAATGACAGTTTTTCCCTTACATATAAAATTGAGCAATTTCTTCTTCTTTTTATTCGTATGACTCCAGAGTACCTAAAACACTCAAAAGTAAACATAAGATACATAATTCAAACGAAAACTCGCAAAGAAAGCATAAATACTAGATATAAAATTAGGTGTTTATCACACCTATCAATTAGCTTGTTAAACACAAATGAAATGTACCTTCATTTAGCTTTGAGTAACTATACCTAAACGTGTACACTAGGTTGGATCAACAGTAGTTTACCTAAGTTAGCTATATGAACACTCTCATATCAACCTTATTCATCTTAACCACAACCAGTTCGAATTACTCAAATGAAACTAGTTAAAGAGTTGTTCAATTGTTATATTCTCATAGAAGTATACAAGAACACAATTGAAGCAAAATCGGTTTGATTCACTCAAATCAATTCATGAACATTATAGCCACGGTTTTCAAAGAATGCATTCCTTAGTACATAAAAATATTGGTTCATGAACAAACTGATTTTAGAACTTTAACCACTCAAGTATGCAAACGGGTACGCATACTTAAAGTAGCTAGACTGAGTTTGGGTTCACCAGTATGCAAAATGGTACGCATACTTCCAAACACAATAGAAATTTCCGGACCCAAACCCTTCGCCAGTACGCGTCCGGGTATGTGTACTTAGGTACTCGGAATTTCACAACTAACAGGTACGCATACGGGTATGCATACTATAGTTCCGGTCATGGATCACATACATGCAATAATGCATACTATGTTCATAGTCCAATGATGGTTAAGTATTCTAAACTCTATTTCAATTATTAAAACTTTCTTAGAGGATGACAATAGTTGTTTTCACGAACTATTAACATCAAAGCAATTTTCAAGTTATTGAAATAATCATAACAAAACATTCCAAGTCTACACCAAATGATTGTATCATACAAATCATGTAAGATGTTACTCAACGATTTTCATATGATCATCTTTTGACTTTCATCAAGAATATAAGATGAACTTGGTTGAAGCAAAAGCTTACCAACACATATTTTGAGAAATATGTAAGCGGGTTAAACTCGACTGGAAATCTCAAATGTGCATAATCGAATACTATATAGTTATACGACTTTTGTCTTAATATAGGAGATATAGTAGAAATAGACTTTCCAAGTGATAGATGAGGTTTAGTCTCCACATACCTTTTGTTGATGAAGTTCCACAAGCTCTCCTTAGTAGTTCTTCGTCTTCAATTGATGAACGTCGTGAAGTCTAATGCTCAAATACACAATTTATCCTAGTCCGAGATATCACTATAAGTAGAATAGAAATCAAGACTTATAGTTTTGATCACTAACATTGACAAACAAGCTTGACATAGCAACGCTTGCGAGTTCGACCGAGCAGTGCTCTAACAATCTCCCCCTTTGTCAATTTTAGTGACAAAACTATCAATACATATGGATTACAAAATAAATAAACTTTGTAGCTTCTCATCCAAATGCTTGATCTCCTTGGTTATTCAACATTACTCGAAATCTTTGTCATTTCCATGCACTCCAATGATTCTAAATGTGTTCAACTCAGCATCATAGTTGTTGAAGATCCGTATCTATAATAATGAGAAAACAGTTGCTCTCAATCATTATTATACATTGTCATAGTATTATTACACATCATCAAAGTTCAATTGTATCACAACTTTGACAACAATACTATGGTGATATGTATCACTCCCACTTAGTAAATACTTCATCTCACATGAAAACCACTCCCCCTTACATAATGATCTGTAAACCAGATGTATTTGTAGTGTGCACTACACATTAATTCTCCCCCTTTTTATCAATATAAATTGGCAAAGGTACGAAAACTAGTGGGATCCTCATGAAATTTTCATAGAGATACTTCATGGTTAAAAGAGAACAATATACCAACTTGTTTCGATGATTTCGCATAGTCGAAACTAGTTTATTCATCAAGGAGTTTATAAAGATACAAGAAAACTCATACAATATTCCACAACCGCACTCCCCACAAAGATTTGGCAATTAAGCACAAGTTCAATTAATAACTCTCCCTTATAAAATGTCATTTCCGAAAGAACAACAAGAGTGACTTTACTTTTACAAAAAAAGAAGGATTTCTTTGGACATTGTAGATGGGGAAAAACGGTTTGATGGTTTTTTAGGGAATGAAGATACGACTGTGTGACAGAGGCTCCTCAACCGAGCGAACTGCCTAACCTCAAACAGATGCAGTATACGAGAGTGCTTTGAGTTCGAGAGATCAATTTGTAGGACTCCGACCTAAACCAAGACAATGGTCGTTCCAGAGTCAATTCGGTCACAAAAATGGAAGAGGGTTTATTTATATGAGGGAAGCTGAGAAGTGTGTGTGATCAATGATGATCAAGGATCACGAATGTGTTTAAGGTTTTTGCAAGTTTTCTGTGAACTATTGAGTTCGAATAAGTTTTGGTCGATTGATGGAATTCTTGAGAGTGATTGCTTGGAAAATTATCTTGTCTTTCAATCGTGGATTTAGAGACTTATTTATTTTCCAGAATAGTAGACACATTGATCTCCATTAAGTGTGACGGTTGCTCGAGTGAAAGAGTGGGAAATCTTGGTTTAACCAGTTCTAGGTCGTGAAGAGACTTGGTTGATTGATCACCCACTACTTTGCTAACTCCCTCAACTGCTTGCACAATTTACTCACATTTCTCATCGTGGATGAACACACGTGTTGTAGGCCGCCAGACCAAAACCCTAATTAATATCCCCCATATAACGTGATTGATGTCTCACGAACGTGGAGTCTGCAAAGTAGACGTGTATTTGATTATTCTATCGTTGACTTGATTAGACGATTGGTCTAAGTATTGTTTAGTCGAGCATGATTGCTGAATGCTCTAGGATTCATGAATTGAACATGTCTACTGGGACATATAATTCTCGAATGAATGATGTTGATAGTTGAAATATTGATAGTTTGAGCAAATATTGCTCGTATGATGAATTACTGAATATTGATGGTTGAATCAATATTCGAGCATTTGAGAAAGTATTGCTCATTCGATAAATTACTGAATATTGATAGTTGAATCAACATTCGAGCAACTGAGAAAGTATTGCTCATTCGATGAATTATTGGTAATGTGACCCAATAAATATTAATTAAAATATTGGTAGCCTGGACGAATATTATATTTTTAACCCATATGTTGATTGATGGATCAATATAAAATTATTAGTGTTTGAACTCTCTCAGAATTATGATTTACAGAGTGTTTGTTCGAAACCGTAATTTTGATCAATTGCTCGTCAATTGGTGATTTACTGAAAATAAGTCACGGAGTAAAGGAGTGATCGTCTACATGGGATGATGGTCGACCATGTAGTGCTCGTGTGAGCGTTAGGTGATAAAACATAATTATGGAGAGATGAGGGACCGACCAAGGCGTCATGAGACTAGCCCTTGGTGGTCGTGGGACCACCTGACGATTCGATTGAGCAAATCCCAAGTAGGTCGGAGAAAGTTTGGACCCAATACGAACAATTGACAACAAATTAGGTCAAAATTATAGGGATGTATGGGATAGGATCATTACAAGCCTTAGGGCCGGCCTTGGTCGGTCAAGGTAGCATGCCCGTATCACCACAGTGCCCATGTCTCAGTCCTGAGAGTTTTGGTATTTTCTAGTGCGCGTTTGAGCAATACTTTGAATTTTCAAAAGAGTTTGTTCTTGACTGAAACTCTCAATCTTGCTCGAATGAGCAAGTAGAACTTTGCTCGTGCGACCAATATTTTGAAAATATAAAAATAATAATATTTTAATACTTGATGTGAGTGGCCTAGTCGGTCATGTGACCATTTTAAGTTTTGGCTTTTTCATGGTTGGAGCAATATTTGAGAAAATATTGAAAAATTAGGGTTTTCGCTCAAACGATGGAATTCCATGAGATGATGGAAAAAATAATATGAGAAAATAAGGGATTGTAAGGTGTGGGACCGGCCACGGATAGGGCATGGCCAGCTGGTCAGCTGGCTAAGTGGCCCGGTCCTGTGACACCTTTCCCTATTTTTGTTCGATGAAAGTTTGGAAAACCAAGAGTTTCGCTCAAACGAGGGAGTTTGCTCAAATGAAGGAGTTTCCATGAGATGAGGGAAACAAAACAAAATAAAATAATGGGAGAGGGGGACCGGCCGGCCGGTGGGTTCGGTCCCACGCCTCTTGTTTATTTTATTTAATATTATTTTCCTGGTTGGTTCCTCGTTTGTCCATATTTTCGAACGTTCGTTCGTGCGTTCGGGTGCTTGTTCGTGCACTATCGTTAAGTACACTTACACCGTTTTATCGGGGCTTACTCGGTGATGGCCCAGACGCTCGGGAAGTGAATATTTATTATTAATTCATGGAATTCAGTCGGAATGATCCATAAAAGCGGAGTAATAATATAAGTTGAGTATATATTGCTAATCCATGAATCCAGCCGGGGGATTCAGGGAACGGAGTAATGAGATATAATAAATTATTTTTTAGGAATTCAGTGGGTGAATGTCACGATAGAATTAATTTATTTGCTAAATCGAGATATGAGATAATTGAAGCATCATATTCGTTCTGAGGGGTGTATAGTCAGGGAACACCGAGCGGCGTGACGTCCTGAAGGCGTTAAGATCTCTAACAAACATTATGTATAGGGAAACGCCTAATCTTTAAGAGATTCTATACACGGTCTCTCTACGCATTCAGGGAACAACAAACGTCTTGACGTCCTGAAGGCATTAAGCTTCCTAACAAACATTATGTCTATGGAACCACCCAATCATTAAGATTCTATGTAGAGGTGGGTCTCTCTATGTAGTCAGGGAACAACATGCAGCGTGACGTCCTGAAGGCGTTAAGCTCTCTAACAAACATTATGTCTAGGGAACCGCCAAATCATTAAGATTCTACATAGAGGTGATTATGAAATGTGTGAAGCATCGAACGCTCATCCGGGGAGGCTTTTCGAAAAACATATTCATCATAGCTCTGAGAGGAATGTTCGCTCAATAAGAGATCATGAAACTATTCACGGATCGTAAAATATGAATCCTCACATGCATTCTTGAAGCCGGGTCAAAAACATGCAGTATTATGATTTTACGATTTTGGCCCTTACCGAAAATCTACCATCAACAGACATTAACAAATCACATGAACCATGAATTTATATCCAAAAATCTCAATTAAATTAACCACAAGAGAACCCATGATTAATTTAATCGGAAATGCTCACATAAGAGAACTTACGGAGCCACACAATACTTACACAAAGATGTGGATCAAGAAAAAACCAATACTGCGGAATATTCAAAGATTTATTCTATTTTTTCATAAATATTTGCATAAAGATATCATAGACTTAATCTTTGTTATCAAAAGTTCATTATATTGGCTCCAGGTCCTGATAGTTTTACTGGCCTTTTTATCAAAAAAATTAGGATATTGTAGGTGAGGTTGTCATTGACATGACACAAACATGCTTCAGGACAGGGCACATTGCTAAAGTTTTTAATCATACTAATATAGCCCTCATTCCTAAAGTTCCCCTTGTTAAACTTGTATCCCAGTATAAACCAATAGGTCTATGCAACTTCATTTATAAAATTCTTTCAAAAACTCTTGCTAATAGACTTAAACCCTTCATGAATAACATTATCTCTCAAAACCAAAGTGCCTTTATTCCTAAGAGGAGTATTTCTGATAATATTCTGCTAGCTAATGAGGCTATATTTGCTGTCAATCACTGTGACAAAATTGAAGGCATAGCTGTCATTAAACTTGATATGTATAAAGCTTATGATTAGCTAGAATGGTCTTTTCTTGCGAATGTCTTGACTAGAATGGGTCTCTCAAACCACTGGATCAGGCTCATTAACCAGTGTGTTTCTACAGTTTCCTACTCTATCCTTCTCAATGGAAGCCCCGCAAGTTTTTTTCAACCTGAAAGAGGCCTCAGACAGGGAGTCCCACTATCCCCCTACCTTTACATCATCTGCTCTGAAGACCTATCTTCTTACATTGATAGTTGTTTATGGGTGAAAACTGTTTCTGCGGTTTTTGGTAATGTAGATGGTGGATTTTTGACAAAGGCTAAAATCGTAAACCCATAATTATATGTATTTCTGATCCAGCAATCAGATGAATATTAAGGCTCATGTCTCTTATCGAAAGCATGAAAGCTCATGCTATAAGAATCTCTGACTGAGAATACTGTCTCTCAGAGTACATGTAGATGTGTAGTATCTCAGCTGAGGAAACAACATATCTTATGAATACTGAGTAATTTCAGTAACTACTTTTATATAGAATCGAAAGATTGGACGGCTCCTAGACAAGTTGCATGCTAGTATAGAGCAATAACGTCTTCAGGATGTAACAACGTTTTCCCTGACTATATAAAAGAAATATGATGCTTCAACAAGCTCATATCGCTCACAATTGATGCTCCTAGACGATCGTACTAGTATAGAGCCATCAGTTAATCATTTTCATAACCATTAGATTCATTTACTGGATCCCTGAAAAATATTCAATATTTTTATAATATTTCGTTACTTCAATTTATGGTTCTTCCCAGCAGAATTCCATGGGTTAGTAATATTTATTCAACACACGGGCATCTGAGGTACTTTCGAGTAAGCCTCAACCAAAATAGTGCAGATGTACTCGACAATGATGCATTAACGAGCACCTGAACGCACGAATGAGTATTTCAAAATACGAGAAGACGATGAACCTATGCAAAATAGGAAGAAAATGATAAAAAAATAAAATATTAGTCAGGGAGCCACCGACCGGCCAGTCATGTCATGGCCAGTCCCGTGCCATTCCTATATTTTATCATTTTTTTTTCTTTGATCTCATAAAAATCCTTTCATCTGAATAAATATCCTTTGTTTTAAAGAAACTCCTCATTTTCATGGTGTTTCCTTCACATCAAGGAAATAATATAAAATTAGGAAAGGTGTCACGGAACCGTGTCTACTAGACAGCCGACTATGCCCTAGTCACGGCCGGTCCCATACCTCACGATTCCTCAATATTTTATTATTATTTCCCTAATTTCATGAAAACTCCTTAATCTCATGATATTTCCTTGATCCCATGAAAAATAATATAAAATTAGAGAAACCCGTGTGACCGGGCCCTAGCCGGCCGGTCATGCCCTAGATGGACCCACACGTCTTATTTTATTATTATTATATTTTTCATGTTTCCTTAATCCCATGAAATTCCTTGATTTCATGATGTTTCCTTCAAATTATGAAATTCCTTCAAATTATGAAATAATACATAGAATTAGGGAAAACTCACGGGACCGGGCCCTAGATGGATAACCATGCCCAAGCCGGTCCCACACTCCCTTATTTTATTATTATTATTTTTTATATTTTCTTCATCTCATGGAAACTCCTTGATTTCAACAAAACTCCTTGGTTTTATGATATTTCCCTAAAATCATGAAAACATAATAAAATATAAGGAAAAATACCATGGGACCGGCCCCTTGGCCGGCCGGCCATGCCTTGGCCATATTCGGTCCCACACTTTATGATTCCTTTATTATTTTATTATTTTTCCTTCATCTCATGAAGTTTTCACGGTTTCAGCAAAAATCCCTGATTTCTTCATATTTTCTCAAAATGTTGCTCAAACGCACACCAGAAAATATCAAAATTCTCATAACTGAGATACGAACACTTTGGTGATGTGAGCATGTTACCTTGACCGAACAGGGTTGGCTTTGTGGCTTGCAAGAGGCCGGTCCCATGTATTTTGACAATTTTTACCTAATTTGCGTAATTGCACGTATTAGGTCCAAAACTCTTCCAAAAAACTTGAAACTTCATAAGACGATCGATACTCGGTCCCGTGATCACCCAGGGCCGGTTTCATGACCCCTTGGTCGGTCCCTCATCTCTTCATAATTAATTAGGTTTATCACCTAAGGTTCAGACGAGCATTATCTTAGTAAATAATTAAACCATAATTTAATCATCATTTCATCAACAAACCAACTGGTCTGATATTTGCTCACATGAGCATCTAGGCGCTACATGGCCGACCATAATCCCATGTAGCCGCTCCCTCTTCAGTTCATGGTTAATTTCCTATAAATCATCAGTAAATCATCAATTGATCAAATTAGGGTTTTAAGTCCAAGGTTCATAATTCCAGATTCAAACGCTAATAATTTTACATTGATCTCATGATCAACATTTTATTTATTATACTCAGACTAGTTTCCAGTATTCTAATTTAATATTTATTTGGTCATGCTACCAATAATTCATCAAACGAGCAACATTTTCTCAAATGAGAAATATTTTCTCAAACCAAGGAATATTGGTTCAACTATCAATATTTAACAATTCATCGAACTAGCAATATTTGCTCACGTTAACTATCAAAGTTTATTCATATGTTATACCTATGTCTCAACAATGGACACGTCCAAGTCTCAGAATAATCTAAATCATGTTCGAATCAACAATATAAGGACTCATCGTCCCATGAAGTTAGCAACTGACTAACTAAATACACGTCTGCCTTGCAGACTCCACAATTACACGAGACATCAATCGTGTCACATGGGGGGATATTAACTAGGGTTTTGGTCTGGCAGTCTACGGCACACGTGTTCATACACACGATGAGAATGTGAGAAAGTCATGCAATCAGTTGAACGAGTTAACAAAGTATTGGATTCAAAATCAACCAAGTCTCCGCACGTTGAGAAACCGGTTTTAACACGATTTCCACTTCTCCACTCTTTGATTCCATCAACTGTCACACTTCATGGTATCATGGTGTTTTCAATTCTAGCAATATAAATAAATCTTTGAATCATGATTGAAACAAGGACAATCTCACGTCAAACAGGAAACACGAGATTAACAATCCAACTCTCAACTGAGAAAATTCAATCATTCAGAATTTATCTTATTCTCAGAATACACAACACACCTACAATCTTCGATCACCATTGATCTCACATATTTCTCAGCTTTCCTCCTACAGATCGACCCATCCTCTCTTGTAACCGAATTTACTCTGGAACGGCCATTGTCTTGGTTTAGGCCGGAGTACTACAGATTGATCTATCGAATTCAAAACACTCCCTTCTTGTAGTGCATCTGTATGAGGTTTAACAGTTCGCTCGGTTCAAGGAGTCCTCTCTGCACGGTCATCTCCTCAATTCCGTAAAAACCAATAACTCGTTTTGCCCCATCTACAGATTGGAAACCACAGTGGGAGATCATTCTCTCGGTTGAAATTTCACTTATCACAAAGGTGGTCTGTCTTACGTCTGGTTCCGTTACCAACTCGGATTCAACGCCCGGTTCTAATATTAAAAGATCTAGTGGTACTGCTAACACCACTCCTCTAGTGCAACCTTCCACTACCACTACTCCAGTGCAACCTGCCACTACCACTTCTCCGGTGCAACCCGCTACTACTACTACTCTGAACGCTGGTACCGGAACTTGGGCCGTCAATAATCCACCTTTTGGCCGGTCTCCCAAAGAAGTCAGAGAAAATCCACCTACTATAGGTGATCTCATAAAGGTGCAAGAAACTCTTGCCAAAAATCAGACTGACATGGCTGCTGCTCAGAAGGAACTGTTCAACTATCTCAAGACTCTTACAGACAAGATGTCAGATAAAACTCAAGAAAAAGGGAAAGCTAAAGAAAATTCTTCAGACGCTGATCCTGAAGTTACTCTGATCCATGTCGTAGACAATGAGGAATTTCCTAAGGCTGCAGATAATACACCTGTGAAAGAACCATCCAGTTTCATCACTTGTGAAGACTTGGAACGTCTTTTGGAAAATCGTGGAAAAGACAAAACGCTTTATGTACATCGTTACTAACCTCCATACCCTGTTGCTATGCAAAGAACTCCCCTACAAAAAAGCTACACCTCTCCAACCTTCACACTTTATGATGGAATAGGAAATGCTTGAGAGCATGTTTCTCGATTTCTGGAAGCATTGAGTGAACACGAGCACAACCATATTGTCCGTATGAAGGAATTATCAAAGTCTCTAAAAGGAAAGGCGTATACCTGATACAACAATATCCCACCAGGAAGTATCAAAAGTTGGGGAGAAATGGTTAATGCTTCCTACGGGAAGTATTTATTTGTTTCTGAACAAATCACCCTCTTTGAGACCATCTGATGAACATCATCCTCAAAAAAAAAAAAAAAACCTCTCTCCTGGGCAATTTTTTTCTCGTCTAGGTTTCGTTTTTTCTAATAATTTTGATCATCTAAATCATTTACAGGTGGTTTTTGATGATTGAATCATAGTTTGTTTCAACATCCAGGGATGGAATTTCGATTGTGCTCTAGATCAGGAATTTGAAAATTTTCTTGCATTTTTATGTCTATCCGAATCTGATCATGGGAGAAACACCAGATCCGGGTGCTAGTACTTTGACTACTATTGCTGCATCTTTTGCGAATAAATGTAAGGGGTACAAAACCCAAACTTTTGTTGAATGTATTGTTGGGGATAAAACTCATATTATCATACCCTGGTTTTGATGCTAACAAGCCTCCATCTTCTCGTGCAAATGTGTGGGTGAGATTTCCAGGCTTGCCAATGTAGTTATGGGTTAAAAAGACTATGTTATCTTTGGGCAAATCTCTGGTGAATCCAATTGTGGTGGATTCAAGAACTCTAAATTATGAGTATGGCCATTTTGCATCCGTCCTTATAGATATTGATTTTGCTATACATGATGTTGATGCTATTCATGTTACTGTGGATGGTAGAAACTTTTTACAAGGTATAGACATTCCAAAGTGTCCTAATTTTTGCTCAAATTATAAGATCATTGGTCACTTGGATGTGGACTGTAGGAAGAAGAATCGGGTAAATCAGCAGGCAAAGGGTCCTCCTAAACCTCACTGGCAGCAGGTTCGTGACAAAAACAAGGAGGTTAATGATGAGGTTCAAGAAATTCCAAATTTGAGCTTGCAAGATCATGCTAAGGAGGCTGATGTTGAAAGTGATTGGAAAGAGGTTTGCCATAAAAAGCATGGTAGCAATAGTAGCGTGGTTATCAATGGTGTTGCTGCAATAATTGAAAACAAAGCTTTTCTTTCCCCGTTTGTGGATACTCTAGTACAATCTGAGATGGTTGAACAGGGGAGGGCGAAGCAGGCTGCTTCTCCATCTCCTAAAAATGCATTTCCAGATAAGCAAACAACTAAGGCTGGAGCAGTTTCAACAAACAAATTTAGAGTGCTCCAAGATGAAGATGTTTTAACTGGGAATGTTGATTCTAGTTCCGAGGAAGAGGCATCTAATGCGGCCTCGGGTGTTAAAGGAATGAAATGGGGTGAGCTGCCAATGGAAAAGGAGACTGACTCAGATGCTGATTTGGATCAGTTGCGTAACAACTTGCTTAGCCCTGGGACTCCACAATCTGCAAATGTGCTGGAACACCAAGGGGGTGTGGATGACTACCATACATCAGTTGGTGTTCTGCTTAGGCTAACCACTGAGGAGAAACTTATTTTACTTACTCCGATCAATGGGAAATTAAGCGCTAAACAGCTGCATGCTTTGGAGCTTAAGAAAAAAGTATACCAAGATGAAAAAAAACTGATGGAACTGCGTGATGAGATGTACAAACCAAAAATACAGTTAACAAGCGAGGAAAATGAAATTCTCTATACTATTCAAAATTTTGATATTATGCAGAAATTTTTGCATGACTTTTCTTTTAGAAACGAGTTCATAAAAACTTCAAAGAAGAAGAAAAAGATAGGTGGAAACTCATATTAGAGTGAGGTTTTAGGCTTTCAGTCTTTAGTCTTCATTTCACTTTGGGTTTTCTTCAGTTATTTTGGCTTTTTGGGTCCTTTGACCTCTTTGCTTGTAGACTTATATAATCTTTTCTATTCATCAATTTAATTTTGGACTTAACAAAAAAAAAAAAAAAAACCTCTCTGACCTCGGAAGGATGTTTCAAAGGAGCAACGAGCATCCTAACGATTATGTGAAAAGGTTCAGAGTTCAAGCCTTGGATTGTCATGATCCAAATGTCACAGAGCAACAACCCGTGGACTTGTGCATCAATGGAATGATTCCAGTCTACAGAGCCTTATTGCAAAATCTCAGGTTCCATACTTTCTCAGAACTTTATGAAGCAGCCAAGAGATCAGCAATTACTGCACCTGCTTTATTGAAGAGGGCCAAGACTACGAAAACTGAGGAGCTATGAGAGACTCGAGGAAGAAGACGTCTGATCAAAAAGTAGTACAACCTTCCATAAATGTTGTTACGGAAGGGAACAAACGAAAATTTGATCCACCACGCAAGCATGCTTCCTCAACTCCTGCAAAGGCACAAAGGAAAGATAATACGCAAATTCCTGATTAACACAAAAGCTGATCCAGAGGCACCTGATTTCCCCTTCTCTATTGAGGAAGTTATTGAGATTCTAGATGCATGGGTTCAAGACGTCACAATCAAACTTCCTTATGTGAAGAAAGAGCCAATTGAAGAAGCCATGGAAAATCCTCACTACTATCGCTTCCATAGGTTCGTCAACCATCCCACAAGTGATTGCATAACTTTAAAGCGCATATTTAAAGAAAATGTCGAGTCAGGAGAGATCAACTTGGGCACTGAAAGAGTGCACAGAGATCCTCTCCCAGTCAGAACCTTCACTCTATCTGAACCACCTTTCAAAGAAGCAGTACAATCTTTAATCGAACACGTCTGTGAATTGCTATACTTATCAAAGACTCAAAGGGGAGACATGTTCGTTGCACTAAATCACATCGTGTCAGGGAAGCGTTTATTGATTCAAGAAGCATTTTCTAAGCCTCTCTCAAAAAAATACAAAGAAATGTATGACTGGGGACTTCTCACCACAGTCCATCACAAGGGAAACGATTTCAAACGAGCATTGATTGATGTTGGCACCATTGTCAATATTATCCCTCTGAAGACTCTCAGAGCTTCTGGAATCACACGACAGGAATCCATTCATGCTCCAGTAACAATCACATATCATGAAGGAACACCCAGAGATGTGTATGGCCACATTACTCTCAAGGTGAATAGAAACTCAATTTGGACGGAGATAAAATTCTACATAATCCAAGAAGATCCAGGATATGACATGGTCCTTAGACGAGCATGGATTCATGCTGGAAAGGTAACACCAACACCTTCAATTGCACATCTCTCTGTTGAAGAAATCTTTGATTCAGAAGAAGAAAAAGAAGACATTTCACCATTCAAGTATCTGAAGGAGGTCAAATCCCTGACGAAACTACACAAGATCCTAAGGAAAATGCAAACGTTTTCATCAAAAGATTTCGTACTCAGGAAAGTCTTATTCCTCCTCATATTCTTATATCATCAGTTTTCAAATATGCTTATTTGGTTGGAGTGCTTCACTCCGCCAACAATTTAGCAATTGCAAAATGCTATGAATAGATAATCTCACCTCAATAATATTTCACCGAATGGATAAGCTCCAAGCTTCTTCAAGTCGAGCATATCATCAAAAAGTTTATTGTTAAAGACGTAGCCAAGCATGGCAAATAGTATCTCAAATACTCTCTCTCGCACGAAAGTCCATACATACCGCAGCCATGGAACTCCGCTATACGAGGAATTCCAAATCAACAGAAGATATTCAGAGCACAGACGGTCAAACCTAACAAATTCCAGGAAGGAGATTTAGTTCTCAAAACGACTAAGCGTAATTCCCATTCTGCAAAGAATTCCAGTTGGTAAGGACCCTTCATGATCTCTAAGTCTGTTGGCGTAATTCTCATTCTGCAAAGAATTCCAACAAGGAAGGACCCTTCATTATCTCTAAGTCTGTTTCTGGTGGATACTACAGATTAATCAGCATGGATGGAAAGGAAGGTGTGGCCATAATACACGAAAATTGGCTCAAGGCCTTTGACGTATGAGGATTTGGATATTTGAAGTATTGGGCACAGCGTCCAAAATATTTGGCATTTAGATTTTTCTTTCATTGTATTTCAATTCCTCCAAAATGTTTGTAATAATTGCATTCAATAATTTAATTCCAGCAATTTATCAAAATTCAGTCTACTTAAAGAAAATCTCTACCAAATCCAAAGGAAATCCTCAATCATCTACCAAAATCAATCAAAACCAGAAATAAAACCTCACATCTCTCAGAAGTTCAGAAGTTCAAGAGATTATGAAAATAAATCAAAGAAAATCAACAAAGAAATATTTTTGCTCCTCAGCATCCTTCAAAGATTGTAAGGCCGCCTTATCCATATCCATCTCTTCAGTCAGCCCGGCAATTTTTTCTTCCTTCTCCATCACAACGTCATTGGGAAAGGGTATGTTATTTTCACATGAGTCCTTTATAGCATTTATCTTCTTACGAAGCCACTTCACGTTGAAGCCAAGTCCCTAAGAATTCTCCAAGTTAAACTCCCAATCAAAGAGTACATCTGGAGTCACAGTATTTATTTCCCTAGTGCATATATCATTTACAACACACAAGATAACACTTACTTGCATTGTTAAATAATAAGCATGCTTTGGGTCTCTAGTGACGACGATGTGACCGAACTTCCTCCATATTTTATCATATAATCCTGAATATCCAACGGGAATGCTGAATCCACCAACTAGCTCATGGTATGGGAGTGATACATCAAATGGGGGATCAAAAGAAACTCCTGCACTTGGGTATTCCTGCACCACTATATGTTTTTCAATTACTGGAGCAACTTCTGCAACAACAGTTTCTTCAGTCTCTTCTACTGATGGCTCAGTTCCTTTCGCCACTGAAGCAACAACAATCGAAGTCTTAGTCTCTTTAATTACTTCAGCAACAACACTCTCACGGCCTTAAAGTTCAGATATGGTTTCCTCGTTATCGATAACCTCAGGATTGCTTGTTTCATCATTATTGGCTCCTCCATTCTCAACTTCGGTATTTTGCACCTAATACGAAGATTACATGAGATTAGGACCATCCAAGTATAAAACCAAAAGAAGTCATGAACTACAGCATACAAGTGGTCTAACATCATCAAATTTCTTTATTACACATGCTAAACGTCATCAAATAACATGAAAGTCGCAAGAACTCGTTTTACAACAAGCCCGCCTGGGGAAGATTTTATACTGCCCTGTACAATATGATGAACTGGGAGAAATTAATGAAGAATATAAGGTTGATTTATATACTAATATCTTCGTATGAATGTTATCTACAACACATCAAAATTTCATAACAATCGGATAAACGAGCAAGAAGATGTGGTCGAAATTTCGGACTACATGACAGCTGAAAATTTCCTGAAAGTCTCCTGGATGTTTACTATTTCGTCTATTTCGGCTCCTAAACGAGCTCAAAACTTAAAAATATTCTTCATTAAATCTTGGAAATTTCCTGGGCATAAAGATACATATGCGAATCATGAAAATCTAACATCAGATGAAGATTTTACGGCGTTTTTGCTAAAATGTTGAGTTCTGAATTTTCTGGTGATGTATTTTCGGCAAAACTTTTCATATATTCACATGCATTCTCACTCATTCAGTCATAGATCAACAAGTTTATTCTTCTATGGATAAAATACAAGAGAAATACTTACTTGGGTGGTCTCTGAAGCGCTCAAAGAACCAGAATGGCTCACACCGACATCGACATCACCATTACTATCATTCGGTTTTGAACTCATGGAGTTTTATTTATCACCATTCTTCGATCAAGCATCACCAGTATTCTCCGCTTCCATGGAAACATCCTCCTGGATATATTCTCAACAATTAGCATTTTATTTACTAAGCATCATAATTTGCTATATGAAGAAATACTTACTTCAGATTCTTCTTCAACACCCGAGTCAGAAACCGTCTGCCCAGCAGCAGAGAACTGAAGACCATCAATACTCGATGGAGTAAAATTCTGCAATAGAATAGCAAAGGTTGGTTTCAAGATCCTAATTACACGGATGAAAAGAAGTCATGATGAAAGGAATATCGATAACTCACCAAACAAATCACCGAGGACTTTATGGTGTTAGGTAACATCTTATAATTCTTGCTCTCGCCTTCTCCGCCATGAACAGTTGCTTCAGCCTCCGAGAGGTTTACATCAATTTGCGGTTGAGGTCTTACATTAGGACCGCCCTGTGAAAAGAAATTTTGATGCAATGATCAAAATACAATCATCATAATTTTATAAAGACTTCGTAAAATACTTACTTGTGAACATCCTGGAGATGTTTTCCGTTTATCACTACCAGGAAAATGCTTCAATCTTGGTCGAGTAGCAATCATCTTAGGAGAAGGACGCTCCTTCACTAAAGGTTGATCAACTCTCACAAAATCAAGTAAACGATGGAGTTGTTGATCCCAAAAGTTTATGTAACCCGGAGTTACATATGAAACTCTCTCAGAGCCGGGGAACCAGAATTCACTTCCTTCCACATGTGTGCGATCCAGATGGGTCATGAGATGATCAAATGAGGGTTTTCTTCTTCGAAAAGTCGGAACACACTGATTCATACCCATTTTCCGAGATTCCCTATCAATATTGTATTATTCCACTGAGAATTCACCATGAATTATGGATACCAGGTAACCGGGAGTACAACTTAGCATAAAAGCTCTCTCACCGTCGTCCAAATCAGCACCAGATTTCAAAGTCATGCTCTTTTCATCATTAAAAGTTCTCAATTGAGAGATGTTAGCGGGAACTGATACCCATGGGCGTAAGGTGAATTCGGATTCACGATCCAGGACATCAACGAAGCGAGTCTTGAGTCGAAGTTGCTTTGTGGACCAGCGCATGATCCTGGCATTAGCTTCCTCAGATAAAACATGGCGAGCATCAGTATTCAATCCTTGCAAAATGGTACGTAGAATAGGTGTATAATTCTTGAAGTACTCCCACATCAAAGCTTGAAGAAACATTGTATTAGCATAACACTCAATCTTCATAAAACCGTTCGAGATACTAGAGTCCATGATCAGGGAATCCAAGTTAGAGTACAAAGAACCCAGGAACAAGCTACCTATTGGGAGTTGCTCACCCTGAGCCATCTTAGTCGCAAAAGGAATCACGAACGGCTTCAACAAATTTTCAGCATCTTCAAATACATCTATGGACATCCATAAGCACAAGAAAGCAGCAATAGATAACGTACCGTCAACATGCCACTCCAGAAGAGTATCTCTTGGCCACCAGTGTATTAACCAATGAGCATAACAACCTTTCCTGCTAGATGCCTTATTGATCTCATCCATCGTGGTTGTCAAGATGTTAGAGATTGCAACTTCCCCTGATGAAGAAATATTTTCAGGAAGATTCCCCGTGATTGGAAGATGCAACAAAGCAACTACATCTTCTAAAGTAATGGTAAACTATCCCCATATGAAAGAGTAAGTTGGAATACACCATCAATCAAGTAAAGCTATAATACCTCGCGCATCATGAAAAATGAATAAATCTCCAGAAGCTTGAATAGCTCGTATTACTCGTGCGTCATGCAACTTAGCTCGAACACGAGGAAAACCAAGCATGTACCTCGCCCGTCCAGAAAATTTTTCCAAGGGTCATCGAGAAAGCTTGAATTCAATAATCGATGCAGAAAAATATCCTCGTTCAAGACAGAACCGAATAGCTGCCTGAGGAGTCACCAATTTTTTCTAAGTAACCTCTCTGAGATTTATCAGAAGACAAAATGCTGGAGTTTTGAGACGCTTCTCAGGTCCTTGATCTATGAAGAAGATATCCTCTATGTTTGGAACGTTCTTGATTCCAGGAGTCTCGTATTCACCAATAGAAGTCTCTTCCGTGCATGAATCATCCCTAGAGAAATCATCATCTATGTATGAATCTTTCTTGGAAGCGTCATTGTCCACACACATATCATCTCTGGAAGCATCATTGGCTTGGGAATCAGACATCCTTGCAAAGTAGTTGTAACATGCACACAATGTTCCGCTTCAGTATATCATTCATATAAGATGCAAACGTCAATGGTATGAAGTAATTGGAAAATTGCTCATGCAAGCATCTACAAACCGGTAATTCTCAACTCTTACCTTTTTTACAATTCCACTAACAGTAGTGAATGCAACATAAGAGTTAATACTTCAAAACTTGCTCGTTTCTTCGAACCTACAAAAGACGTGCAAAAACTCAGATTTTCATAAAATCATGAATATTTCTACTGCATGAACATTTAACATGGAATTATGAAAACTAAAATATTATTTCATCATAAATAATTGTTTACTTCTAATGACTGCACAAAATTCAAGTTTTGATTTTAATGCATGTATTCATATACATATACAAAACGTGATTAACTCACGTAAATTTTTTTTTTACGTGAGCAAGCTCAATAAATAAAGTTCGTGGGATATCCCATGGTTTAAAAAAAAATCCCAGGGATAAACTATGGTTTTATAAAATAAACCTTTTTCCTTCGTACGATCGTCTTTCTTTGAAACGAGGGTATATTTCGGTTTTATGAAAGCTTACATCTTTTCAAGATAAGATTGTGATTTTATGAAGGCTCATAAAAAGACTTTTATCACTGGACACAGGTCTATATATATAAAAATTCTCTCCTAAATCAGGGATTATTATTAGTTTCATAAACTAATGATCGAACGAACATACGTTTTCTAAAAACAAGGGTTTTCTACAAAACTCACACTCATATATGCACATGTATATAATTTCAATATGATCAAAGCATGAACAACTCACGAACTCAACAAACTTTTAATAAAAAAAATCACCACTTACCTGGTCGGTGCCGGTCGGAATATGGACGGACGGTGGTCGTACGGCGCCGACGATCAACAACAGCTCCGACGAAAGCTCTCCTGCTTTCTCATGTGTTCGTATGTGAGGGTGATGAGAAGACAAAGGTGGTGGTAGGTCGTGAAGGTGAAATAAAAAAAAATGGGATTAATCCCTTTTATATCAAATTTTATTTCCAAAACCTAATTCTATAAGGGTTTCCTTATTGGGACCGGCCCGTGAATCCTAAAATGACCAAGGTCCCATCATCGAAATCAACGGTTCAACACCAATTTATGTTTATTAGATGATGCTCTATCATGCCACTGGGATCTTCATTCAAGTCACGGTTTGCTCGTACTATCAAAAATCCGGTAAGGTCTTATCTAATGACTAAGTTCAATTGCTTATATTGTTTGTGACCGGGAAATCACCATTTTGTGTTGACTGAGGAACATGATTTTCCTCACTAAGCAGGGGACTTAATGTAGATGGTGGATTTTCGACAAAGGCTAAAATTGTAAACCCATAATTATATGTATTCCTGATCCAGCAATCATATGAATATTGAGGCTCATGTCTCTTACCGAAAGCATGAAAGCTCATGCTATAAGAATCTCTGACTGAGAATACTGTCTCTCAGAGTACATGTAGATATGTAGTCTCTTATGTAGGACCAGAATATCGCTACAATACTTCTCTGCGATATTAACAACACTTCCCAGCGAGTATTACCGCAATATCTTCAACTACACTTTGCGAGTGTCACAAAAACAGTCAAAAGAGTGATGTAATAAATGACGAGTGAAGAAAACTTGAGAAAAGCATGTTTGTCCTGCGATGGTTACAAAACTTGCGAGAGTGAACATTGTAACTAATCGCGGTACAATCGCAGAATCAACCCGAAATAAGAGGAAAACTTAGGTGTCATCCACTATGTAACTACCCAATAAATATAGACCCAATGTGTCCAGAAAAGGATGATATATTTTTGAGAGTTAAGAAAGTCTTGAGGAGAGAGAAACTTCAAGAGAATAGTTGTAATCTTGAATTCTTCCATTTCTGTAAACATTTCTGAGAACAAAATAATAAAGTGTTGTTTTTAATCTTTAATTGTGAGTTGATTGTAGCAAGATCTTAACAAGGGTGTAGTGTGGGAAATCCTACAACTATATTTTGGCGCCCGAAACAGGGATTGAATTAGCAAAATCATAGAAAAAGGTGAAGAAGAAGATAAGAATTGTTCAAGATTAAGAAAATCATAAAATAAATTAGTGAGATATTTGAAGGAAGGATGATTAGAATCAAAGAGGATTGTAGAAAATTGGAGTGTGGTATGGTAACAAGAACAATGATTGATAGATTTCATGAAAATATTAAGGGGAAGATACACAAACGGGATTTTGAAGGAAGGAAAATTATGACGGTGGAAAAAATATTACCATTGAAAGATTGGGAAAAGCAGGAGATCACATTTACAGCAGCAGAAATACCAGAAGAAAATCTAAGTCATACATCTCCATTGGTAATCACAGTATCCACTATACCAATGAGAGAGGAGGAATCAATAAAATCTGTAGAAGAATGAGCTATGAATAGAACTTTGGTGGATGCAGGAAGTTCTGTAGATATAATATTTTATCATACTTTCAAGAAAATGGGATATAAGGATGAAGAAATGTTTTATTCAACATATCATATTCATGGCTTTGGAAAATCTTTAACAAAACCTAAAGGCGAGATAATGGTACGAATTCCACTAAGGGAGATTGAAACACAAGTAACGTTATGTGTGGTAGACGTGGAATCACCGTATAACATGATATTAGGAAGACCATGAATACACGCAATCAAGGCTGTAGCATCAACGTTGCATCAATGCATCAAATTTCCTATACCCAGTTGTTGATGGTGGAATTCTATTCAGGGCTAAAATTGTAAAAACCAAATTCTAAGCTGACGCCCTGCAAGGGATAAATACTTCATGCGGTGAATATTCTCACCATATTAATTCATTAGAGCATGTGCAACCATCCCTGATAATTATAACCTACCCAGAGCGGAGCATGTAGCAACCATCCCGATTTTCTGTAGGTTTGAAGCATTACAATTAATTCCCTGCTTAAAGCCTTGTGTTCGACATGCAAAAACCCGTAGGCTACCTGACGGCGGGTTATATTAGCCCCGTTGAACGCATGCAAGACTACCCATGTTAGTCTCACATGCTGAAAACAAACTCAAAAATATATCTCATCCGTCCAACTTCGCAGGCATAGTTGGACGACCTAGATCACGCGAGGGACCGAGTAGCGCGCACGCACATGCTCACCGTCGTCCCAACATTACCCTCACACCATCGACCTCACCAATAGAGGTCGGAAAATGCCAGATTCGGTCGGATGTAGGTAACCGGTCGGAAACCCTAAATTAGGGTTTGCATCAAGTGGTCGCAGGAAACCACTTTGAGACAAACGAATGGAAGCCAAAGAAAGGCGGGATTAGCTGGCCGACCATACCAGCATGTCTACTGTGGGCCCAGCTACACGGCCAACCAATCGGCTGTGAATGGTTGCACCTAGCCATCTCGATTTGCGCGCCCAAAGGTAGCATGCACGGCCCCCTTCTGATCTCGGTTGTCCATCATCGCAGGCTGAAACGAGCGACTTAGATTGCTATGGTTGACTTCCAACAAGCATGGGCATGTAGAGTGGCGTCCCGCCAACCTGCTTGACCGATCGGACACTCCATGCACGCCTCCCAAGGCTAAAAACCGTTAGGGTGAAAAGGGAGGCTTGCAAGCCTTCCAAACCCTAATCCAACGGTTATTCCTCCATCAATCTCGTCCGTCCAAGTTCGCATGCTTGGATGAATAGCCTGGGAACGGAGTTAGGTGGCAAACAAGGTATCACCATGATCACCATCCTCCACACTTCCCCATGGCATAACCGGCCAAGGTGGGTCCTTCTCATGCGACCTCCGAACAACACCTGAACATATCTAGTTGAGTCACTTCAACTAGCAATCTTTTCATCAAGGTTGTGTAGGCTTCAAGCATGTTAAGCATATTTAATGCACCGCATGCATACAATATGCGCCTACAAGCAACTTGATTATTTTACCTAGCACCGTTTGCTACCTTATGTGGGTCCCATGACTCACTCGAGACATTAATCACGTCATAACTGGGGGATACAAATTGGGGTATTGGTCTGGCGGTTTACAGCGTGCAGCGTGCAACACGCCATCACAAGATCGTGTCAGGGAAACATGGGCGGTTAGCGATGATAGGAGAAGTGGGCAAGCAACCGTGTGACACTAACACACAACTCCACTTCCTCCATCACTCCACTTCCTCCACTTTCCCACGAGAGACGTGATGAAGGCTTATCGACTTGTATAAATAGGTTCTCCTCCCTATTTCCAACAACACAGAAAAACCAAGTGTTAATACCATCGTATTTAACACTCAGAGCCTACCTGAAACATTTGCTAGCCTACTCAACCTTCTGTTAATAAGTCATCAAATAGCCTTCACCTTCATACTCTCAACACCTTCTTCGCTTCCCTCCCTAAGATCAACCTCACATCCACCTGTGACCGAAACAAATCTGGAACGGCCGTGTCTTCGGTTTAGCTTTAATTATCTGATTATCTCTCGAATCAAAAGTGCTCATCGTGCAGCACATTTGTTGAAGGTTTAAATTCACTTCTCATCCACACACACCCAAAATTACCTAAACCTGCAGAAGTAGTTTTCTCCCACAAACAATTGGAAACCACAATGGGAGGTTAATCTCTCGGTTGTGAAGTCGATTTCTTCGATACCTAACCCTATTTAGTTGATTTCAAGATGGTCGGTCTTAGGAATACCTCGACAGCCTCAGATCATGATCAAGTTCCCTCCGAAGGCACACCTAATGGTCTGGCTGGAAGAATCCCGACGTTGATCGAGTTAGCACGAGTACATGAGGTTCACACGAGAAACATGGACCTGATCAAAGAAGCGATCAACAACATACTCGATCTCCTCATCAAGATGACGTCAGAGATGGGTGGCCCTGTCATGGAGGTCCCGACACTGGGGACTGAACGCCCCCAAATCAACAGTTTCACTACAGGCCAAAGACCTATGGATCAGGAAGCCGCTTCTTTAGTGGGAAGTTTATGTGAAATCCTACACCTCTCAAAAGAGCAGCGAACAGAGACGTTTGCAGCCGTCAACCGGATAGCCTTGGATGTACAGTTAACTCCCTTGCGCCCAGAAGTTTCAAGCGCGATGGAGGCATCTGTAAACAATGTTACTTTTACAGAGGAAGACATGATGGAAGAAGAGGGCCACAATCGGGCCCTACATGTTACCGCACGCATCAAAGATTCAGAATTCAGGCGGGCCCTCATCGACACAGGAGCATCCTCAAATGTGATTACCCTCAAGACACTCAAGGAGGCTAAGCTTCACCCAAACAATATTGTGTGGCGGTTTACCACAATGATGGACTTTGAAGGAAACCAAACCAACACATATGGGTATGTCAATCTAAACTTATCTTTAGGTCCTGTTCAATCAAAAGTGAAATTCTAAGTCATAGAGAAGGAACCAGACTACCACATGATACTGGGTAGGCCATGGCTCCACGAGAATAGGATTGTTCCTTCAACCTATTACCAGTGCCTGAAAACTATGCTGAACAAGGAAGTCATTCGTATACCTGCATCGTTGTCTCCATACGCACCCATATGCGGAGTAGAATTGTTCGAACCGAAGGAAGCTCTGCAGGAAGAGCCAGGTGGAGAATATTGTACCCCACTTCCCATGTGGGCGTCAATCCAGGAGGAGGATCGGCTTGCGTCATTAAAACTTAGACATGATGCATCCCAGCTGACGAGGAACTCCCCTTCACCCAGCGGGGCGGGAAACCATGTTACCAAGAGAGGACGAACCTTTGTGGCAACTCAAGATCAGAAAGGAAAGAATGTCTACCGCCGCCGTTGTTAGCAATTAGCAGGAGAGACTGATACTCGGTCTCTCCGCCCAATAAAATGTTGTCAAAACGGAGACCCACAGGAAGAGGTGTTGGACGCCCCCAGAAAGCTGAAAGACCGTACCACCTCTATAACTGACGAACTCGAAACTATTAACATCGGAAGTGAAGAGTCTCCTAGGCCCATTTCCATTAGTTCCACTTTGTCCACGGAGGAGCGGACAAATCTTGTGCAACTCCTCAAAGAATACCAAGATATATTCGCTTGGACGTACTATGAAATGCCTGGTCTAGATGAAAAGTTGGTTACTCATCACCTGCACATCAAGCCTGGATCCAAGCCTATCAAACAGTCTCCAAGACAATTCAGACATGAGGTGGAAGATCATATTAAATCTGAAATCCAGAAATTGCTAGTTGTCGGCTTCATCAAGCCCATCCACCATCCAACCTGGCTGGCTAACGTAGTTCCAGTAAATAAAAAGAATGGGCAGATCCGATGCTGTGTAGATTTCAGAGATTTAAACAAGTGTTGCCCCAAGGACGACTTTCCTCTACCTAACATCGACATGTTGGTAGACGCCACGGGCGGGCATGGCATGTTCTCCTTCATGTATGGATACAACGGCTACAACCAGATAAGGATGTATGAGCGTGATGCAAGTAAGACTGGTTTTCGAACTCCTCTCAGAAATTTTTACTATACAGTTATGCCTTTCGGTTTGAAGAATGCCGGCGCGACATATCAACGCGCCATGATAGCAATTTTTCACGACATGATTCATAAACAAGTTGAAGATTACGTAGATGACATAGTAGTCAAATCGAAAGCCCGGATGGAACACACAGGAGTCTTGCGACAAGTATTCGAGAGGTGCCGTGAGTACAAGTTGAGGATGAATCCTTTGAAATGTGCCTTTGGTGTCTCCTCTGGAAAGTTTCTGGGATTCCAAGTGACTGCTGAGGGAATCAAGGTGGACCCATCTAAAACTCAAGCCATCCTCACTATGCCGCCACCCCTAATCGTGAAGGAACTGCAAAGTTTTATGGGAAAGGTGAATTACATTCGAAGTTTTATACCTGGTCTGGCTCAACTCGTTGCTTCATTCACCCCCCCTGCTGAAAAAATGAGCGGATTTTAATGGACCAGCGTCCAACAGGAAGCGTTTCGGAAAATTCAGCACATACTGTCATCTCCAGACATCATGAAGTCTCTTGTTCAAGGGAGAACGTTATATCTCTACACCGCCTTCAGTGACACTGTCGTTGGAGCCATGCTGGCTCAAGAGGATGATGAGGGAGTCGAACGTCCTATATACTACTTCAGTCGAATATTGAGGGACGCTGAACTCAGATACCCGAGAGAAGAGAAAGCATGCCTAGCATTGATACATTCCATCCAGAAGTTCAGGAATTACCTACTATCCAACAAGGTAACGCTCATATCTAAATCAGACCCTGCGAAGTTCTTACTGTCAAAACCAGTTCTAATGGGAAGGGCTGCCAAGTGGCTCCTTCAAATGTCAGAGCTAGACATAACGTGTACTCCGCCCAGAGCTGTTAAGGGTCAGGTTGTCGCGGATTTACTAGCAGCTTTCCATGGAGAAGGTACCACAAAATTACATGAAGACCTGACTGGAGAGTTTCCAGACATTTCTGTCGTCGAAGAGGAAGCTTGGATGTTATATTTTGACGGATCCGCTACTCCCAGCAACAACACTGGAGGAGAAGGTATAGTCCTAGTATCTCCAACTGGCGAAGTCTTTTCACACTCCTTCAAGTTAGATTTTCAATGCACTAACAATTCAGCGGAGTATGAAGCCTTCCTTATAGGGCTGCTATTAGCCAAGCAGGCGGGAGCCACACGTTTGGAAATAAGAGGCGATTCCAAATTATTGGTTAATCAGATGAACGGGGTGTATGCATTAAAAGAGATAACTCTAGATCCGTACCGGTCCGAAGCTCAGAGACTGCTGAACTACTTCGTTGACGCAACTATAACTCATGTCAGCCGCAACAACAACATGCATGCTGATTGCCTAGCAACGTTAGCTTCTAAATTGTAGTTCGAAGGCATAGAAGAAACCCTGACGGTGAAAAGAAGGATAGTTGAATCAACATGGCTCTCATAATGCAAGGATGTTGAAACCTATGACTGGCGGACTACGGTCATTCAGGAGCTTAGTAGTTCATTTTCTCAAGAAAAGGTCAGCCTTAAGCCTTACAAAACTTCTTTATGCTCCACGACATGTTATACCACCGAAACCCGGATAGTTCCTTATCAAGATGTCTCGGAGAGGAAGAAGCACAGATGCATCTTGACCGTGTTCACAACGAGATTTGTGGACAAACATTGGTGGTGACACTCTATCGACGCCTCCAACGTTTAGGCTATTACTGGCCAGAAATGGAGACACAGTCTAGAGCGCTCCAACAGTCTTGTTCAAACTTCCAGGCACCACCTCATCAACTAGAAGTACTCAACATAAATCACACTGGGGATTGGAGGCAGCCATATGTTAACTACCTTCGTGATGGCACAGTTCCTGCTAACCCAAAAGAGGCAGTCAAAATGAAACAGAGAGCGAAACGTTTCATTTTCCACGAGGGGATTTTGTACCGGAAAAGCTTTGGAGGTGATCTACTACGGTGCATGGCTGGAGGAGAAATCTCAACAATTTTGAAAGAAATGCATGAAGGAGAACATCAAGGAAAGAAGAAATTGTTTCTCCAGATACACGAGAAATATTATTGGCTGTCCATGGAAGATGATGCAGCTTCCTTCGTTCAAAGATGCCACAAATGCCAGATTCACGGGAACCTCGTCCATGCACCTTCCACTCCCCTACATTCGATAAGTAGCCCGCTGCCATTCTATAGCTGGGGACTTGATATTGTTGGAAAGATCAACCCGCCATCATCAAAGCAGTATGAATATATTATAACCGCAACTGAATACTTCACAAAATGGGTCGAAGCTATTCCTTTGTGTGGAACCACAGGAGCAACGTTCGCAGCGTTCATTAAAGAGCATATCATCTGCCGCTTTGGAGTACCTAAACATATCATTACCAATAATGGAACTCCCTTCGCCAACAAGCAAGTACGAGAGTTTCTTGAAGGATATGGAATTAAACAAGTCTTCTCCACCATCTACTACCCTCAAGGGAATGGGCAGGCTGAGATCACCAACAAAACATTAATTCGGATTCTCAGTCGGACAGTATATGACAATCACAGAGAGTGGCATGAACGACTACCGATGGCGCTATGGGCTTACCGAACGGCACCTAGGAGCTCATTTGGAGTTTCTCCATACTCACTTATTTACGGGGCTGATGTTGTTCTCCCGGCAGAAATCAAAATCCCATTAGCCAGGATTGCAGCAGCAAGTGGAGTCTACTGGAACGAAGTTGAGGCGTCTAACTGCAGGATTGCTAAGCTGGATACGCTAGACCACAGAAGAAGCAAGTTAGAGGAACACACTCAGGTGTACAGAAATAGAGTCTCCAGGGCTTACGACAAAGATGTAAGGCCGCGAAGTTTTAAGGTAGGAGACCTAGTTTTGAAGACAGGCAAACACATCCAACAATACATGTCTGCGCCAAAGTTCTCTCCAAAATAGGAAGGTACTTACGTGATTACCAAGGCGTACGACACTGGATACTACAAAATCATTAAGGCGGATGGAGGAAAGTTATAAGCGGTCATCAATGGAAAATAGCTCAAGACATATCACGCCTGATCATTGTCCCATACCTGTCCCACGACATGACAATACAGGCATTCTCGTTTCATGTCTAACTTGTTAATTTATTCAGAAATTAATGAAAAGTTTTTTTTTTCCATCCATCTACAAAAAAAAATCTCGCATCTCTCAATGGTGTGCAAAAGAAGAAAAAAAAAGAGGGAAGGAAATCTCTCAATGCATCTCAGAAGAGGTCATCCAACAAGTTGTAATCCCTGGAAAGCATCATCTTCAACCTTGCCTGGTACCTCTCTGTTCGGGCCTTCAAGATTTGGATCGCCTGCTCCACCTTTTCTGACTTATCAGCCAGAGCCTTCTCTTCCTCCAAGATATCCTTAGCATCAGGAACTACATTCACCAGGATACTAACTCGATCGACCTTGATGATGTCAAGACGCTGCCGCAGCCAACTCACGTTGAACTCCATGGACTCGCAGGTCGAGAGCATGTTTTCCCACTTCTCGAGATTTGATTCAGTTACATTGTGGATAGAGACACCTTCCATCTCAGAAATCATGGGAAGCAAGCAGTTTACCACAGTAACCAAAGCAGACGAGCAATGCCGAATTACGTTCCTGGTCGCGATATGGCCATACTTTCTCCATATCTTTGTGTACATGGAGACGAACTCCTTTCGTACTAAAAAACCACCGACAGTCTTGTAGCTAGAAGACAAGCATTTCATACCAATATTGAACAAAAGGCCGACATTGGGGTATTCATAGGATGAAATGCCCAGATCAGCATTCTCGAGGTCGTCCGGTGAAGGTGTAGCTGAATTTGAAGAAAGTGGACTATCCAAGTCATCGTCATCAATGACTGTTACACATGTTCCAGGTAGACATCTCTGCAAAAGAGAAGATTATTCACCTGATCAGGAAATAAGGGTGACTACTCGGAAAAGAAAAGGGAAAAGAACAAACCGGTATGACCCTCTTAACTCTACAAACACGAGCTGGAGGATTGTCACGAGTTTCAGAAGATCACTGAGATGCAGAGCGGGTACGCTTGACAGACGAACCTGGGTGATATAAAGAAGATGACTTGTTGTTGCCTTACATGATGAAACTCTGTAGATAAAAAATTCTATCCCAAGATGTAGAAGAGGATTCATGTGCATATGTATATATACACACCAAGGGAAACCCTAGAAGCAGCTGTCTCGGAGTACGTCCGGCCGGCAAGGGGTCAACACCAACCAAGTCGCGCTAGCTTCAGAAACCTAGATGAAATCAGATAAAAATACGTTGAGGGGGAACAACTCCACCAGCGCTACAGGGCATTCGGCACGAGCGCCCTCCCCATGTGGTAAAAGTACGTTTACCCTAGCCTTAGTTATTTTTGTGCAAACTGTCACCATCTCATGCCTACCCTACAATAGTGTAACCATTGCATGCTTGGCAGGGGACTTAATGTTGATGGTGGAATTCTATTCAGGGCTAAAATTATAAAAGTCAAATTCTAAGCTGACGTCCTGCAAGGGATAAAGCCTCCATGCGGTGAATATTCTCACCATATTAATTCATTGGAGCATGTGCAACCATCCCTAAGAATTATAACCTACCCAGAGCGGAGCATGTAGCAACCATCCCGATTTTCTATAGGTTTGCAGCATTACAATTAATGCCCTGCTTAAATCCTTGTGTTCGACATGCAAACACCCGTAGGCTACCTGACGGCGGGTTATATTAGCCCCGTTGAACGCATGTAAGACTACCCATGTTAGTCTCACCTGCTGAAAACAAACTCAAAAATAGATCTCATCCGTCCAACTTCGCAGGCATGGTTGGACGGCCTAGATCACGCGTGGGACCGAGTAGCGCGCACGCACATGCTCACCGTCGTCCCAACATTCCCCTCGCACCATCGACCTCACCAAAAGAGGTCGGCAAATGCCGGATTCGGTCGGATGTAGGTAACCGGTCGGAAACCCTAAATTAGGGTTTGCATCAAGTGGTCGCAGGCATCCACTTTGAGACAAACGAACGGAAGCCAGAGAAAGGAGGGATTAGCTGGATGACCATACCAGCATGTCCACTGTGGTCCCAGCTACACGGCCAACTAATCGGCCGCGAACGGTTGCTGCTAGCCGTCTCGATTTGCGCGCCCAAAGGTAGCATGCACGGCCCCCTTCTGATCTCGGCTGTCCATCATCGCAGGCTGAAACGAGCGATTTATATTGCTATGGTTGACTTCCAACAAGCATGGGCATGTAGAGTGGCGTCCCGCCTACCTGATGGACCGATCGGCCACTCCATGCACGCCTCCCAAGGCTGAAAACCGTTAGGGTGAAAAGGGAGGCTTGCAAGCCTTCCAAACCCTAATCCAACAGTTATTCCTCCATCAATCTCGTCCGTCCAAGTTCGCATGCTTGGATGAATAGCCTAGGAAGGAAGTTAGGTGGCAAACAAGGTATCACCGTGATCACCATCCTCCACACTTCCCCATGGCATAACCGGCCAAGGTGGGTCCCGCTCATGCGACCTCCGAACAACACCTGAACATAGCTAGTTGAGTCACTTCAACTTGCAATCTTTTCATCAAGGTTGTGTAGGCTTCAAGCATGTTAAGCATATTTAATACACCGCATGCATACAATATGCGCCTACAAGCAACTTGATTATTTTACCTAGCACCGTTTGCTACCTTATGTGGGTCCCACGAATCACTCGAGACGTTAATCACGTCACAACTGGGGGATACAAACTGGGGTATTGGTCTGGAGGTTTACAGCGTGCAGCGTGCAACACGCCATCACAAGATCGTGTCAGGGAAACATGGGAAGTTAGCGATGATAGGAGAAGTGGGCAAGCAACCGTGTGACACTAACACACAACTCCACTTCCTCCATCACTCCACTTCCTCCACTTTCCCACGAGAGATGTGATGAAGGCTTATCGACTTGTATAAATAGGTTCTCCTCCCTATTTCCAACAACACAGAAAAACCAAGTGTGAATACCATCGTATTCAACACTTAGAGCATGCCTGCAACATTTGCTAGCCTTCTCAACCTTCTATTAACAAGTCATCAAATATCCTTCACCTTCATACTCTCAACACCTTTTTCGCTTCCCTCCCTAAGATCAACCTCACATCCACCTGTGACCGAAACAAATCTGGAACAGCCGTGTCTTCGGTTTAGGCCAGAATTGTATAGATTATCTCTCAAATCAAAAGTGCTTATCGTGTATCATATTTGATGAAGGTTTAAATTCACTTCTCATCCACACACACCCAAAATTACCTAAACCTGCAGAAGTAGTTTTCTCCCACAAACACCAGTGGAATTGGAGAAATTAGGGGAGACACATATTTTGCGAAATTGTGTTACCAAATTGAAGTAAGAAATTATGAAGAATGTCCAAAGCTGCGAAAGGCTCGCAGAAAATTGGCAAGAGAAACAAAAAACAAAGAAGAATTTAAAGTTTACATGATAAGAGCAAAATAAGGAAAAGGAATACCCAGTGAAATCTCGCGAGAAGGAGATGAACTCGTGAGAATTATGAAAACACCAACACCAATGGGAGAACCTGAATCCAGCTATATTGCAGCAGAACCAACAAAAGAAGTAAATATTGGGAGTGAAGAAGAGCCTAAAATGATGAAAATTGGGACTAGAATGGAGGCAGATGAGGAAGAAAGAACTATAAATCTCTTGCGAGAGTATAAATATATCTTCGCGTGGAGCATGGATGAGATGCCAGGGATAGATTCATCAATAGCATGTCATAAATTAGAAATTAACAAAAATATAATACCATTTAAGCAAAGAATAAGGAAAATCGCAACAACATATCATTCTCAAATAAAAGAAGAATTACAGAAGATGCTCGACGCGGGAATTATAAGGCAAGCAAAATATCCAGAGTGGATTGCAAATATGGTAGTGGTCCCAAAGAAGAACAAGGGGATAAGAATTTGCATATATTTCACTGATTTAAACAAGGCATGTCCTAAAGATATCTTTCCATTACCAGATATCCCACAGATGGTTGAATCAGCAGCGGGAAATGCCAGAATATCATCTTTGGATGGATATAAAGGATATAATCAAATCCCTCTCGCCGAAGAAGATCAAGAACATACCGCATTTTTTTATCCAAGAGGATTATATTGTTATACAAAGATGCCTTTTGGCTTACGAAATGATGGTGCAACATATCAAAGAATGGTGGAGAAGGTGTTTGCAAGGTGGATTCATAAAACATTAGAAGTGTATGTAGATGATATGTTGATCAAAAGCAAAGAAGCTGAGAATCATGTGCAAGATCTGAAAGAGATTTTCGATTAAATGCGGCAATTTAATATTAAAGTGAATCCCGATAAGTGTACTTTTGGAGTAACTTAATTCAGGAAAATTTCTGGGGTATATTGTATCAAAAGAAGGAATACAAGTTGATCCGTAAAAAGTACAAGCAATTCGCGATATGCCAACGCCTGCGACGGTAAAAGATGTGCAAAAATTGAATGGACTTTTAGCCTCGCTAGGAAGATTCATTTCGCGATCTTCAGACAAGTGCAAACATTTTTTCGATATACTCAAGAAGGGAACAAAATTCAAGTGGACAGATGAATGTGAAAAGGCTTTTCAAGGAATAAAAGAACATTTGATGAACATAACTATCTTACAGAAAGCTAAACCGGGAGAAGAACTATTGATTTATCTCGCAAAAACCACATATGCGCTAAGTGATGTGTTGCTGCGAGTAGATGTAGGTTTAGAAAAACCAATTTATTACATCAGCAAAACGTTCAATTGTGCAGAGAGAAATTATTCAAAGATTGAGAAACTAATTCTAGCATTGGTGCATGCAACTTTTAAGATTTGCATCTACTTTCAAGCACATAAGGTCAAAGTGTTAACAAAAGTGCCAATTGAGTCAGTAATGAAAAATTCAAAAAGATCAGGCAGAGTTGAGAGATGGAATGCACAAGTAGGACACTTTGATATTCAATATGAAGTTTTATCCTCGCAAAAATCACAAGTTATCGCAGACTTTTTAGCTGAATTTCCTTTAGTAGATGATGAAGCTGTGGAAGAGATGATGGATGTAGAAGAGGAACATGGAGATCTAAAAGAATTATTAACGGAACCCGACAGATGGGAGATATTGGTGGATGGATCATCAAATGGGGAAGTAAATGGGATTTGAGTTGTTTTTATTTCACCAGAGGGAGAGAAAAAAACTTTTTCATTTAGATTGGAATTTACATCCACTAATAATGAAACAGAATATGAGGTTGTGATTCATGCTTTAAAATTTGCGGTAGAAATGAAGTTGGAAAATGCTAGAATCACCAGCGATTCACAGTTGGTTATTCACCAGATAAAAGGAGAATACACAACAAATGAACCATCTTTAAGAAAGTATAAAAGATTAGTCGAAGAATTATCTGCGAGAATTCCAAAAATAAAATGGAGACACATATCGAGGAAATATGATAGGCTCGCAGATGCTTTTGCTTTTATATCTAGTATGATGACAAATCCAGCTGCGGGGTGCATAAAAATTCAAACACTTTTATTACCAGCGATAAACAAGGAAGAAGAAGAGGAAGATGTGATGATGGTAGAAATTGGCGAAGAAGAATTAAAGATCAACATTACAGATTGGCGAGCAGATCTTCATGCATACTTGGCAAGAGGAGAAATCCCAAGAAATTGATTGGAGGCACATAAATTAAAAATCAGGGCAACCAATTATGAATTAAGAGATGGAGTATTATATCGCAGATCTTTTAGTGGACCATCGCTAAGATGTTTGACGAGGGAAGAAGGACAAAAAGTATTGAAGATGTTGCATAGTGGTGACGCTGGTAATCATAGTGGAGGAAGATCTTTGGCATATAGAACAAAAATGCAAGGCTATTACTGGCCATATATGCATGAAGATGCAAAACAACTCTCAAGGCATTGCGAAGATTGCCAGCGATATGGAAAGAAGATACATGCACCAGGAGAACCATTATCATCTTCAACAAGTATATGGCCTTTTGGGAAATGGGGGTTAGATATTGTGGGACCATTTGTGCCTGGTTTTGGACAAAGAAGATAGTTAATCGTCGCAACATATTATTTCACAAAATGGGGAGAAGTAAAGGCAGTACAACATATCCGCGATAAAGATATTTTTACATTCATATTTGAGAATATAATTTGCAGATTTGGGATTCCAGCACAGTTGGTGTATGATAATGGGAAGCAATTTGAAGGGCAGAATATAGAATTGCTACTCAATGCATTTAAGATAAAGTGTGGAAAATCTACTCCTCTATATCCACAAGCAAATGGTCAAGCTGAAGCAACTAATAAGACAATCGCAGACATCTTAAAAAACAAACTAGAGGGATACCATAGAGCATGGTGCGAACAGGTGCATAATACAATATGGGCCTACAATACAACTAGACGAGAAGCTACTGGAATGTCACCTTTTTGTTTGATGTATGGAGTTGAAGCTGTGTTACCAACAGAAGTAGCTATTCCTACAACAAAAAGAGAGGCTTGGGAAAGAAATCTAAGTGCTGGAAAGATTTTAAATAAATTGGATGAATTAAAAGAAAAAGGAGAAAAAACTTTGCAACACATGGAAAATTACCAACGAAGATTAGCTCGCGAGTACAACAAACGTGTTAAGAAACGTGAATTTCAACCTGGCAATTTAGTACTGCGAGAAACACCAAGTTATCAGCGAGAGAATGGTGGAAAATTGGCGAAAAATTGGATGGACCATACATCATCAAAGAGATAGTTGGAACCGGGGCATACAAACTAATGGACCCTAAAGGAAGATATGTTGGTCAAAGACTTGACAGACCATGGAATAGACTATTTCTAAAAAAGTATTATCAATGACAACTTCTGCAAGATAAGAGATACAGGTACGTTGTAAAAAAAAAAAAAAAAAAAAAAAATCTTTCTGATTACGATTGCGAGGTTCTCCTAATAAAAAAGCAAAGCAAGAACTGCGAGCATAATCGTGAGAAAGGAGAATAAAAATTTCGCAGAGATTAATAGAATAGGACGAACCTTTATGGCGTGCACCCTAGTTCGCGAATAAAATTTTGCAAGAGGCAAATGTAAGACCTAATAGTGCGTCATATAAGGGGGTATCTCTTGACATGACTCAGTGATAAGGTTATACCGCTGCCGAAACCTGAGCTATGCAGATGTTGGGGTTAAAGAAAACCTATCCAGGAGAGGGATCTTGGATTTCCAATTATATAAGGTTATACCCTGGTTGTACGACTAAGGACCTCTTCTAAGAAGTGCAAAGTATGACCAAGGCGCCGAGGTACACGGTTGATCCAAGGGTGCCCGGGGCGTACGAAACTATCCTGGCCATTCTTAGTAAGTCTTGGATATGATGCACTTGGCCTGAAGAAAACCCCACTTAGGGTGCAGTCTTGTAACTATAAGCCATATAGGCATAAAGGACAAGAGGCTGCGAAAACAACTATTTGTTGGCAAATCTGGATGGGAGGAGCTAGTCTTGTATGGCCGATGTGCCCTCCTTGAAGGGGAAACCAGGGGGAAGATAAGGGCGGCACCCTCCATTAGGGAGCTGATAAGTGTCTAAAGACGGCAATGTCATGGGGCTTTATGATCGCAAGAACATTTAGGCCTGTCATATTGTCGCGTGACGAAAGTTATACAAAGGCAACAAGCCAAAAGATAAAAGTTAAGATGAGATCAATGGGTTTTTACATGAAAGTGTAAAGACGTCCTGCGATTTCATCGCAAGACGGCAATGTCATAAGATTTAATTCTTGCAAGAGAATTTAAACTTATCATATTGTCACAGAGATGTTGAAAGAATATTGATAAGACAAAATCAATGGGTCAATAATACAAATGTAAAGACGTCCTGCGATTTTGTCTCAGAAAGAAAAACTTTTTTGGCAAAATAAGACCTTTAACTAGGAAGGAAAAATAAGACCAACAGAATAATCTTAAAAAATTAACTATTCTATTTTAAGATGCAGGAAAGATTTGTTCATCGCAGGAGAATATATAAGAAGGCAGATTCATAACATCGTAAACTCTTTCAGATATATTCATACTATTAGGAATAATAACAGATATTTTCGGAATATCGCAGCCGTACTCATTACATCGCAGATATATTCATACTTTCAAGAATAATATAGCCATACAGTTCACAGAAAGAAGACACATGAAATAATTCACCATTTCAAGAAAAATAATGAAGGGCAAGTAGGGGAGTGGAGAAATAAGATTTCATTATCTTCCTTAAGGATATTCAAAGTAAACAAAATCAAAAGTTGAATTCTAAAAATTTCAAAAGTTACATTATTCGCAAGAAAGAAGAAGAGAAAGAAAGCAAAAATGAAATTCAAGTTTTGACGATTGTCTCGCCAGATTCACTATTCTTGCTCGCCAGATTCGTTATTCTTGCCAGAATTGTCAACTTCATCAGTATTCTTCTCACCGCTTGTAGTTACTTCTTTAGGAGGACTTCTTTCTTCTTCATCATCTTCTTGAGTGGTATTTTCTTCATCATTAGTGAATTCTAATTCCTTATCCATGGGAAGAGGAATTTCATCATCATCAACTTTTAAAGGAGGAACAGATACAGGAGGGAGAGAATGGGAGAGCAGAATGTCATTCACAAGAACTTCAGCACTGAGGTGAACCTTACGAAGGAAACCTCTGTCACGATTCCTAATCTCTATATTTTTGAAGTACTCGAGATAATCAAGTCTTCTTTCTGCTTTGTCGCGAGCTTCAATATAATTGGAAGTAAGAGTCTTGTTTTCTTTGCGAACTTTATCCAATTTATCAGTAAGATCAGTGATGGTAGAATGAAGACTTCTTTCAGATTCTGCAAGTAACAAAAGTGATAAAAGATCATTCAGTCAAATATTTTGCAAGAAATATAACACAAAATTTGACAGAAAGGTCAACAAGAGAGGCAGTCAATTGACTACCTTCTTTCTGCGAGGTTAAGTTTTGAATTAATATAAAGAAATAGTTTTCCCATTGATTCATAGCATCATCAAATTTATCGCTAACCACACCCTTCAGACGAGATTTCATGTTTTCCTCTTTGGTGCGTAGATACGAGTTTTCCTTTGCTAGTAAAGAATGAGACTTCTTCAATTGAGAGTATCGGTTTTGAAGCTTGTTGGCCTTCAAAATAAGAGTTAACCTACCCTTGATAAGTTTATCCTTCTCAGCAGCAGATGATTCAGTTACTTCCTTGAGTTCATCTTTAAGGGAACGAAGATATTGCTCTTGATTATCACATATTCTTTGTAGATTACTCAATTGCTGCGAAGAAATCGCCATCAAGCTTGAAAATCTATGTTTTTCTTGGGATAAAGTTCTATTTTCATCTGATAAAGATTCTACCGCCAAGTTAGATTTGGTTAACAAATAAGAGAGACGAGTAATCTCGTTACTTAATAAATTTTGACTTTGCGATAATTGGTTATTCTCATTAGTAAGATTATCTATTTGATCGATCGAATATGTGTAGAGATTATCTAATCTATTATACTAGTCCATCCAAGAATCTCTTTCAACAATAACTTCGTCAGCAATAGATTCAAATTTAAGTCTCTCTATGAAATGAGCTCGATTTGAAACTAATATATGAATCAAGAATTTAAGAAGGAGACTTGAGTTGCGAAGCATATGCTTCAGAGTATCACATTCAGAAATTTTGACTTGAAGGCTTTTTCTCAGAGTTTCAACTTCATTTTCTAAAGATGCTCGTGAAGCAGTATTATCAGAGCCAAAATATTTAAGTAAGGTCTCGCAAACTTCATATTGGAGAGAGTCAGTAGAAGATTTTCTAGTATCGTCTAAAATATTAGATAAAATTTTAAAAGCAACATCAACTCATGCTAAGGTTTTATTCGATGGAGGAAGAGATGCAGAGGGTGAAGTGGTAACGAGGACAAGTTGGCGATTTGAGTCATTTGCGATGGTTGTATTATCATAAGGAGGAGTGTTGGGAAAAACAACAGTTGAAGGCAAAAAAGGGCTAGAAGGAGCTTCAGTCACAGCAATTTCAGGAGCTTGACTTGTCAATGAATCAAAAGAAGTAGAGGTGTTGGCAGCGATATTCTCGCAGGTATAAGAAAGAGGATCCAGTTGCGAGGGTGTGGGAGTAACTCTTGAAGATGCTAATGTGGGGATGGATAAATCATCCTCAAGAGCTTTAAACTGACGAGGTCTTTTGGGAGGATTAGCGATGTTCTCAACATTCTGCGAATAATAACTTAGATAAGAAACAGAGGCAACAATATTGTTATTAAGAAATAAGATGTGTTTCTTACCACCTTATCATTCGCATAACTTTTCTTCTTCTTCTCAGTCGGTCTTTTGCGAGCATTAGGGTTTTTACCTGATGATTGGGTATTAGGGATAGTTCCACTGAAGAGAAGACATAATACGGGATTTATGAAGGATCAAATAGAGAAGATCGAAGAATATGAGTAAAAATTGAATCAAATAAAGATTATAATCAAAAATCATACCTTGATGATTCCATTAGAACAGTAGCAGAAGAATATGAAGAAGAAGAAAAGTTGCAGACGGAAGATAAAATAAACAGATGAAGAAGATAGAGAAATAGAAGAAGAAAATTAGTTTTGAAGTTTAACTCTACCTTTTATAGGCAAAAGGGAGTAACCTATTGAGTAAAGACGTGTTGGTCAAAAAATAAATTTACAACACGTGTAGGCGGTTAAGCTAAATTAACGGAGCAATGTCGAGAATAAAATATGGAAAGAAGAGAGGCTGCGAGCACTTTGAAGAATTGAAGATTCTCATATCCTCTCCACTTTGCGAAGAAGACATGAGAAGAAGCAAGATGTAGGACCAGAATATCGCTACAATACTTCTCTGTTATATTAACAACACTTCCCAGCGAGCATTACCGCAAGATCTTCAACTACACTTTGCGAGTGTCACAAAAAGAGTCAAAAGAGCGATGTAATAAATGACGAGTGAAGAAAACTTGAGAAAAGCATGTTTGTCCTGCGATGGTTACAAAACTTGCGAGAGTGAACATTGTAACTAATCGCGGTACAATCGCAGAATCAACCCGAAATGAGAGGAAAACTTAGTTGTCATCCACTATGTAACTACCCTATAAGTATAGACCCAATGTGTCCAGAAAAGGATGATATATTTTTGAGAGTTAAGAAAGTCTTGAGGAGAGAGAAACTTCAAGAAAATAGTTGTAATCTTGAATTCTTCCATTTCTGTAAATATTTCTGAGAACAAAATAATAAAGTGTTGTTTTTAATCTTCAATTGTAAGTTGATTGTAGCAAGATCTTAACAAGGGTGTAGTGTGGGAAATCCTGCAACTACATCTCAGCTGAGGCAACAACACATCTTATGAATATTGAGCAACAACTACTTTTATATATAATCTAAAGATTGGACGGCTCCTAGACAACTTGCATGCTAGTATAGAGCAATAACATCTTCAGGATGTAACAAATTTTCCATGACTATATAAAAGAAATATGATGCTTCAACAAGCTCATATCGCTCACAATTGATGCTCCTAGATGATCGTACTAGTATAGATCCATCAATTAATCATTCTCAGAACCATTAGATTCATTAACTAGGTCCCTGAAAAATATTCAATATTTTTATAATATTTCGTTACTTCAATTTATGGTTCTTCCCAGTATAATTCCATAGGTTAGTAATAAATATTCAACACACGGGCATTTGAGGTACTTTCGAGTAAGCCCCGACCAAAATAGTGCAGGTGTACTCGACAATGATGCATTAACGAGCACCTGAACGCACGAATGAGTATTTCAAAATACGACGAGACGATGAACCTATGCTAAATAGGAAGAAAATGATAAATAAAATAAAATATTAGTCAGGGCGCTAGGGGTATGGACCCACCGACCGTCCAGTCATGTCGTGGCCAGTCCCGTGCCATTCCTATATTTTATCATATTTTCTTTATTTTCTTTGATCTCATCAAAATCCTTTCATCTGAACAAATATCCCTTGTTTTAAAGAAACTCCTCAGTTTCATGGTGTTTCCTTCGCATCAAGGGACCGTGTCTGCTAGCCAGCTGGCAATGCCCTAGTCACGACCGGTCCCACACCTCACAATTCCTCAATATTTTATTATTATTTCCCTAATTTCATGAAAACTCCTTAATCTCATGATATTTCCTTGATCCCATGAAAAATAATATAAAATTAGAGAAACCCATGTGACCGGGCCCTAGCTGGCCCCACATGTCTTATTTTATTATTATTATATTTTTCATGTTTCCTTAATCCCATGAAATTCCTTGATTTCACGATGTTTCCTTCAAATCATGAAATAATACATAAAATTAGGGAAATCTCACGGGATCGGGCCCTAGCCAGCCAACCATGCCCAAGACGGTCCCACATGTCCTTTATTTTTTTATTATTATTTTTTATGTTTTTCTCATCTCAAGGAAACTCGTTGATTTCAACAAAACTCATTGGTTTCAACAAAACTCCTTGGTTTTAACAAACTCCTTGGTTTTATGATATTTCCCTAAAATCATGAAAACATAATAAAATTAGGAAAAATACCATGGGACCGGCCCCTTGGCCGGACGGCCATGCCTTGGCCATATCCGATCCCACACTTTATGATTCCTTCATTATTTTATTATCTTTCCTTCATCTCATGAAGTTTTCACGGTTTCAGCAAAAATCCCTGATTTCTTCATATTTTCTCAAAATGTTGCTCAAACGCGCATCAGAAAATATCAAAATTCTCATAACTGAGATACGAACACTTTGGTGACGTGAGCATGTTACCTTGACCGACCAGGGTTGGCTATATGGCTTGCAAGAGGCCGGTCCCATGTATTTTGACAATTTTGACCTAATTTGCGCAGTTGCACGTATTACGTCCAAAACTCTTTCAAACAACTTGGAACTTCATAAGACGATCGATACTCGGTCTCGTGATCACCTAGAGTCGGTTTCATGAACCCTTGGTCAGTCCCTCATCTCTTCATAATTAATTAGGTTTATCATCTAAGGCTCAGACGAGCATTATCTTAGTAAATGATTAAACCAATATTTAATCATCCTTTCACCAATAAACGAACTGGTCTGATATTTGCTCACGTGAGCATCTGGGCGCTACATGGCCGACCCATAATCCCATGTAGCCGCTCCCTCTTCACTTCATGGTTAATTTCCAATAAACCATCAGTAAATCATCAATTGATCAAATTAGGGTTTTAAGTACAAGGTTCATAATTCCAGATTCAAACGCTAATAATTTTACATTGATCTCATGATAAGGTTCTAATAAGGTTCAACTATAAATATTCAACAATTCATCGAACTAGCAATATTTTCTCACGTTAACTATCAAAGTTTATTCATACATTATACCTATGTCTCAACAATGGACACGTCCAAGTCTCAGAACATTCTAAATCATGTTCGAATCAACAATATAAGGACTCATCATCCCATGAAGTCAGCAACTGACTAACTAAATACACGTCTGCCTTGCAGACTCCATAATTACACGAGACATCAATCGTGTCATATGGGGGGATATTAACTAGGGTTTTGGTCTGGCAGTTTACGACACATGTGTTCATACACACGATGAGAATGTGAGAAATTCGTGCAATCAGTTGGAGGAGTTAACAAAGTAGTGGATGGAAAATCAACCAAGTCTCCGCACGTTGAGCAACCGATTTTAACACGATTTCCACTTCTCCACTCTTTGATTCCATCAACTGTCACACTTCATGGTATCATGGTGTTTTCAATTCTAGCAATATAAATAAATCTTTGAATCATGATTGAAACAAGGATAATCTCACGTCAAACAAGAAACACGAGATTAACAATCCAACTCTCAACGGAGCAAATTCAATCATTCAGAATTTATCTTATTCTTAGAATACACAACATACCTACAATCTTCGATCACCATTGATCTCACATATTTCTCAGCTTTCCTCCTACAGATCGACCCATCCTCTCTTGTGACCGAATTTACTCTGGAACGGCCATTGTCTTGGTTTAGGTCAGAAAACTACAGATTTATCTCTCGAATTCAAAGCACTCCCTTCTTGCAGTGCATCTGTGTGAGGTTTAACAGTTCGCTCGATTCAAGGAGTCCCCTCCGCACGGTCGTCTCCTCAATTCCGTAAAAACCAGCAACTCGTTTTCCCCCATCTACAGGTAAATTTGGGTGTGTGGATGAGAAAGGAATCTAAACCCTAAATAAATACACTACACGGGAGTGATTTCTGATTCAAGAGATCAATCTATACAATTTTGGGCTAAACCAAGAAATGGCCGTTCCAGACTTGCTTCAATCACAAAGTGAAGGAGATGGGGTTGATCTTAGGGAGGGAGGCGAGGAAGGTGTTAATATTGTGAAGATGTTGGTTGTTTATGACTTGTATCAGAATATAGAACTGGCTTGCAATAATATAAGCAATCAGCTCTGGTGTTTTCTGGATACGAATGACAACACTTGATTTTCTATGCTTGTTTGTGTTGTTTGGAAATAGGAAAATGACCTATTTATACAAGTCATATAGCGTAAACCCTCATCTCGTAGGAAGTGGAGGAAGTTGAGTGATAGAGTAGTGGGGTTGTGTGGGTGATTGCACGATCACGTCTTAGCCCACTTCTCCTATCATCGCTAACCGTCCATGCCTCCTGACACATTCTTGTGATGGAGCGTTGCACGCTGTACGCTGTAAACCGCCAGACCAATACCCCAGTAAGTATCCTCCAGTTTGTGACATGTTTGATGTCTCGAGTGTGGATCGTGGGACCCACAGGAAGTAGCATACGGTGCTAGGTAAATAACTGAGTTATTTAGGAAATCAATATTCAAGAAATATCGTGTATACTCTATGCATGTAATGCATCGAATATATTCAATATGCATAAAGCGTCGTTGTTTTAAAGCTTAAGGGAGTAAGTCGCGGATTAAGCGTCTTAAAACAGATGCATGTCTAGCCATCTTCGAATGATCGTTTGTAGGATTCACATGCAAGACCTCCCTCGGCCGAACACTCCATGTGGTAGAGTGACGGATGGTAATCACCACGACACCTTATTGGCCATTTAACTCCTAGCATGGGCTGCCCAACCAAGCTGGTAGAGTTAGACGGGCGAGATGATCTATAACGCTCATATGCGACCGTTGATAGAGTTTTAGGGTTTTAAAGAGGTGCGCAAGCATCACTCTTCAGCTTGACCAAAACCAAGCATGGGAGACGTTTTTGGCGGGACCTACCGGGCATGCGTGTAGACGGCTTGCCGGTGTACATGTTTGTACCTCTTTGTCTCATGAAGATGCGATCTAGGCCACTCAATTTGACCGGCAAAGAGGAGTGGCCGAGATCGATTTGCGGCATAAATCCATTGACGCAAAGGATTTGGAAGCCGCTCAGCATGCCACTTTCGGGCGCGAGTTTCGTGGTCATCGAGTCATAGTCTGCCTAGGCCGACCAGTTCCACGCAAAGGTGGGCCCACGGTGATCATGTTGACATGCTTGGGACCTTTTAAGTCTATATTTATACCCTATATCCAAGCTTGCGAAGGTGGATGGTCGTGATCGAACTGCGACATTTATGCCGCGCCGCAAACCCTAATTAGGGTTTTAAAAACAGCACGTACACATGATTTTGGCAAAACGGTTTAGCAAGTTATGCTCCTCTTTTGGAGGAACCGATCATATAGGTCCCACATTGGGCTGGAAGTGAGCATGCTGGTACCTATCCCATGGTCATAGGCTTGATCTAAGCCATCCAAACATACCGGTGAAGTTGGATGGTTGCGATCAATTTAAGACACTTAGTGGAATTTTCCGCTACTCGTTGAGCATCACGCCGGCCATATTTCGCGCGAGCATATGCTGCTCCATGGCTAGTCTTTGAGAGAGTCGGTCAGGTAGGTAGGGAGTAGGCCTGTCAGAGTATATAACAACACTTGACCGACCGGACATGGGATAATCCACGCCGTCCAATCATACCGGCGAAGTTGGACGGCCGTGGCTGGTTTTGATATTGTCGTTGGCGGTCTTGCTCGTACGAGCTTCCTCCAAGATACTTCATACCAGTTCAACCATCATTTTCCAGGCTGGCGTTTGGTGGCTGTTTTGGAGACATGGCATGCATTCGACCGGCTAGGGCAAAAACGGTCCCGTTGGTGTTCGTTCCGGTGATTTCCTGCTCCTTCTAGGGTTCGTCTAGGATGGTTAAATCATGCGGCCAACCTGTGTGGCCGTGATCGTTTTTGAGACTGACATGGACAGTCCAGATTTTCCTTAGGGAATTAAATATGCTCGACCGGGCTAGTATAAGCACGCCGATACGAGATTCTCTTTGTTAGAAAATGGTATAGCATGTACGGGTATTTCGTGCATGCCTCACTATTGACACTTGGATATTCATGTTACTCTGCTGAGAGTAACAATCAGTCATCATGCCGCACCAATAATGAGAGTTCTGTTGAGAACAACATAGGAAATACTAGGCAAATCATGCATTATAAATAATGTTAAAAATTCACAAGGTATTTGGGATTGTTGCTACATGCTCCATCCTGGATGAATTTTGTGTATTTAATTCACAAAATATTTGGGATTATTGCCACATGCTCCATTCTAGGTGAATTAATAAAGCAAAGAGGTACTCATCACTTATCAAACAGCTTTATCCTCTGCAGGATGTTAAGGCGTTAAAATTGGTTTTACAATTTTAGCCCTGAACTAAAATCCACCATCAACAATAGCCTTCAAAATAAAGGAATTTTAGAAGGCATCAAGGTTTGTAAAGATGCTCCATAAATGACACATTTGTTGTTTGCTGATGATTCTCTTTTGTTTTCTAAAGCTACTATTCAAAACTTTCAAGTTATCAAAGATTACCTTTAGAAATACTGATTGGCCTCTGGGAAAGAAACAAACTTTGATAAATCTGGTATTTTATTCAGTAGGAAAATTCAAGAACATAGGAAATCTCTTTTGGCCAACATTCTAGAGATTAATAGCAGATATTTGGGAGAAAAATATCTTGACACTCCTACTGTGTTTCAAGATTCTAAAATTCAAACCCATATGGGTATTCTCCAAGCCGTGGATGCCAGAATATCTATTTGGATACACAAGCTCCTATCTCAAACTGCTAGAACTACTTTGATTAAACATATTGGCCAAGTTATCCCCCTTTTTCAAATGGGAGATTTATTTATTCCAAAACATCTGTGTAAACAAATGGACTCCCATCTTTGTAAATTCTAGTGGGGAGAGACTTTAGATCATAAATACAGAAAATTTCATCTTTTAGGATGGGATATTCTATGTTCCCCTAAGGCTGAAGGTGGTCTAGGCTTTAGAAAGGCTGAGTTAAACAACCTGGATAGGAATTCCTTGGGGATTATAGAAAATCCTACTTGTATGCTAACTACTGTTCTCAAAGCCAAATACTTTCCTAGAACTGATTTCTTGAATGCCAAGTGTATTGGTAAGTGCTCCTGGACATGGAAGTGTTTGCATGCTATAAAGGAACTTATCAAGCCTTTTATATCCTAGATTGCTGGGGATGGTCAATTTATTGACCCATGGTGTGGCAAGTGGATCCCAACCTTGGGTATTGCAACACCCAACCCTCTAGTCCCACCTGATCCTAGTATTAAAGTTTCTTATTTCATTGATTCTCACACCAGAACCTGGAATCCGTCCATACTTAACAACCATTTTGATAATGCTTCCGTTAAGAAGATTGTCACCATTCCCTTAAGCCAGTTATGCACTCCTGACAGAAGGGCTTGGGATCTTTCAAAGAATGACAAGTTTTATTCAAAATTTGCATACATGGGGCTCAGAGGTCTTAGACCCTCCCCTTGTAAAAAATATTTGGATGCGTATTTGGAAAATTAGGGTTCTTTACAGAATCCAAGTCTTTACATGGAAATTTGCTAGAAATGCTCTTCCTGCCAGAAATATTTTGCATACCAGAATGCCTATGCATATTATTGATTATGCTAGATGCAATGTTCCTCAAGAATCCATAATGCATGCGTTGGTTCTCTGTCCTTTTTCCAGTCGAGTTTGGTTTCTCTGATTTTTGCATTAACACTCAGTTCTTTCAGAACAAGTCCTTTATTGACTGGTTATTGTTTTGGTTAACCAATCCTTTGTATAAACTCCCTGATGAAGCTCAGTATCTTTTTGTTACTATCTTATGGTCTCTCTGGACTAGTGGGAATAATTTTATCTTCCAAAACCTGAATAAAACACATATAATTGTGTTAGTTAGAGCTAGATCCATGATTTTAACTAGGAAAACATGTCTTACCGTTTCTCCTACTACTCATGTTAACCTATCTGACAAATGGATGTCCCCCTATGTTGTATGGATAAAATGTAATACTGATAGTGCCTATGAGACATTTCTAGAGAAAATGGTGCAGGTTTCGTGATGAGGGACTTCTCAAGCAAAGCCTTTTTTTGTGCTTCCCTGGTTTTTGAAGTAAAGTCTGTTGAAGAAGCTGAAGACAGAGTTATTTGGGCAGTCCTAAAGAAAGCCTTGGGGCAACAATTAACTTATATCATAGTTGAAAGTGATGCTAAGACTCTCATCGATCAATTTTAAGCTGGCCAGTTTGATGGAGACTCGCGTACGGATGTTATTTTCAAAGACATTAAGTTTTTTTCTTCTAAATTAGTAGCTTGTATTTTTAACTTTCTACCGCGTGTTTGTAATTCTGTTGATCATGAGTTATCTCAATGGGAAAAAACAAACAATGCTTCTATATACTGGTCAGTGCCTCTTGTTAGGCTCTTGCCAACAATTGAGGGGGATCATTAGCCTTTTTGAAGGCCTTTATCTATCAAAAAAAATATTTTATTTTCCATCAATATTTGCATAAAGACATATAATAGACTTAACTTTTGACATATATGGGACAATCATAGCTCACGGATGTAAACACACATATCCCATAACATTATTCTTGCAATATATAAAATCAATAAAGATTAATACTGCAAAAACAATCTTTTCCCTTAGAAAGTAGAATCAATCTTTTTCGCACATATTTACACCAAGAATAGCTACCAAAGGCGTATAAAAATATTTTATTAACAAAGAAGAACATACAAAGTCATTAACGACCATGCACCATAGTTCACATAAGATGATTGTGAACATTCAAGAATCCCATAGCAATGTGCACTACTGCCCATTCTTGAACTTACTTATTTGTGATTCACCAACAACATTCTTGTAAAATCTACAAATGAGCTTATACGAGTAGTACTCCAATAATCCAAGTGCCCAAGTCCAAGAGAAGTGGAACAAATGCGACGAAACAGAGCAAAACACTCAAAAACAAGAGACAGGAAAGACCAATCATAACTCATCCAAATTCAGGAATTCTCATCTCCATGTTGAAGAAAATTCAAAGAGGAATATAATTCAAAAATAATGAGGCCATTCCGAGTTCGTACGAAGAAGATACGGCCAAAACAAATTTACCGAAAATCGACGTCTACATGCTAGTATGCATACGGGTTTGCAAACGAACTTTCGTGACCAGGGGTAGTATGCAAACGGGTCTGCATACTAAAATCCCTGGATTTTGATTTTAAATGATGGCATGCATACCCAGTATGTGTACCATGAAGTCCAATCATCCCGAACTACTATTTTCAAACCTTAAACATAAATCAAGTTAGGTAGAAATGAACGATAAGAAAGGTACATGGATCATTATCAGTACTCTAAGCAAATGATAAAAACACAAATCATGCTCTAGTTTATAAATATACCTTTTAGAAGGATCCTGTCATGAATCCTACGACATTACCAAATATTCAATATCATACCTAACACAATATGTGCCCCAATTCTCGTGCTTCCCTCACCGTATACATAGCAGGGCATTCCTTGGTGAGGATATCTTGCTCACCACAAGTGAATTTAGGATAATCATGAAAGAGATCGCTTTTAGAACCTTTCACATCCAAATCCATCTTTCCAAAAAACTTTTTAAGTTCCAACATCATGGATACTTCCTTCTCCACAGTCATGGAATTTTCTGGGAGATCATTCCTTTTCACACTCAAAGTATCATAGGCTTTCTTTGGTACCCGATTCTGAGTGCGTTTAGGAACAATATGAACCTTCTTCCCACTACTCTCTTCTATATTTCTTGAAAGAGAATTGGATTGACTATTATTTTGCAAGTTAGTCTTTCTCCAATTGGGAGCATCGGATCTTGTCTTCGTCTTTACGAAGTTATCCTTTTGATAACCATTACGATTGTGAAAAGGCTTTTTATGACGTTTATAGGCAAATATAGGTTTATCATAGCATTGATTCCCTTGCCTAAAGGTTGGATAGTTACAACCTGTAACATTAAGGGGATTAACCTTAACATATGATCTTGGTTTCACAACTTCTTGTGATGCCCAAACAAGAACATCATGAAGTTTCTCATTCCTTATACGGAAACGACATTTCCTTTCCGGGTGACCTTTATTTCTGCAATAGTGGCAAACATAGGTAATGTTCTTACCTCGATCCATATGTGCTGACTTTAGAGGTTGATATACTCTACTATTTTGAACCTTAACTTCCGGTGAAGGTGTTTCACTTTTTCCATCAGTGGAAACCTTTTGTTGAGAAGAATCACTAGACTTGACAAATTTTACCTCCTTGCTAATACTTGGAGCATTTATTCCCTTATAGCCCAATCCACGTGTATCACGATGAGTTTACTTGCTCCTAGCATTGTGGTTAATTTGCTTGAACTAGTATTGTACTTTCTCAAGTCATCTTCCAACATCTTGATTTTATCAAGAACAACTATTAAATTAGCCTCAAGGCGTTTTTCTCTAACGAGATAAGCGCTTTCCCTGTCATCAAAACTAATATGTTGAGAGTTAATCCTTGCTTCTGTTTCTGCAAGTTTCTCTTCCAACAAGGAGTATTTTTTATAAGCATTATCACATTCAAGTGACTTTCTACTCAGGTTTTCCTCGGAATCTTTGAGGACCGACTCGCAAGAGCGATTTCAACCATAAAGACCTCCGTAAATCCTTTTCAATTTATTGTTTTCTCGACAAAGAGGAGTCAGAAGAGGTGTGACATGATAAGTTGTAATCTTCTTAATTTTTAACGAATCCAAAAACTTAACATCCACTGAGACTTCCTCATCAACATCTCTATCAATATCTGAATCACCTTCATCAGAAAGTTCATCCAACTATTCTTCTAGGCGTGTTTCCCAATTAACAGTTTTTACATTCAGAGAATGTTTCAATATTGACTTAGATGTGATAGTTGTATCAGGTGAATTCAAGATTTGAAAATCATCTGGTAATTTCTGACCTGGTACATTATTAGAGATAGACTCGTCCATAATAATCATATTGCTACAAACACAGACTTATGAGGTCTTTAACGTATTTTCCGAATCTGATACCAATTGAAAAGGCGGGGGTCTAATAACCATACCCAATATTTCGTTCGGAAATCTGAATAGACAAACTCCAATATACTTTCAATATAATCAACTAGACATTCAGACTCAATCTAGAGAAAAGTATATCAAAGAGTTATATCTCAATTTCCCAATTCCATCTGCAATCAAATAAATAGGAATTTGCGATCCCGATTGAATAAGAGAAATAACTTGGACGGTATCACAAACCAATATCCAAGTGTCAATCAATCCAATCAACAACCCAAAGGTCGGATTCAAGAAATGATTGAACTTAACGTACAACCTGTGATATTTCTATTATATAAATATAAAGAAATATAATGCGGAAAAGAAATAACTCAGACACTATAAATTTTGTTAACGAGGAAACCGCAAATGCAGAAAAACCCTGGGACCTAGTCCAGTTTTGAACACCATATTATATTAAGCCGATACAGACACTAGCTTACTACCAATGAACTTTGGACTAGAATGTAGTTGAGCCCTAATCAATCTCACATTGATCAAGGTACAGTTGCGCTCCTTACGTCTCTTAACCCTTACATGATACTATGCACTTGATTCCCTTAGCTGATCTTACCCACAACCAAGAGTTGCTATGAACCAAAGTCAAAGACTTGATAAACAAATCTATTTCGCACATAGAAGTCTATTGGAAATAGATAAATCTGTCTCCCACATAAATACCTACGAGTTTTGTTCCGTCTTTTGATAAATCATGGTGCACAAGAACTAATTGATAAACTGGAGTTATATTCCTGAAGAACAGCCTAGTATTATCAATTACCTCACAATAATCTTAATCGTATATAAGCGAAACAAGATATTGTGGAATCATAAACGATGAGACGAAGATGTTTGTGACTAGTTTTTATCTTGCCTTGTAGTACTAGAATATCGCCACAACAATATTCTCGCGATGGAAACGACACTTCTGCGAGAAACCCAAACATTTCTACAAGTATTAACAACACTTTGACGAGAACGTCGCAAGATTCTTCAACAACATTTGGCGAGTGTCACAAAAGAGTGATATAACGGTTAACGATTAAAGATATATGAAGAATAAGTATGCTTCATGATGGTTATAAAGTTGGCGATGGTGAAGATTAAAGTTATGGCGATGAGATCGCAGAGTAGATCCGAATTAAGGGGAAATCTTAGTTGTCTTCCACTATGTATTTTCCTATATAAAGGGTTCGACTAAATCCAGAAAATGATGATGTACTTTTGAGAGCTGAGAGAATTTTGAGGAGAGAGAAACTCCAGAAAGAAAGTTGTACTTCTGAGTTTTGATATTTCTTGTAAATCTTCCTGAAAGTGAATTAATAAAAGTGTTGTTGTTCATCCACAATTATGACTTAGTTTTCATAGATTCTTGACAAGGGTGTAGTGTGGGAAATCCTGCAACTACATTTTGGCGCCCGAAACAGGGATTGAATTAACGAAAATAGAAGAAAAAGCGAAGAAGAAGATAAAAATTGTTCAAGATTAAGGAAATCATTAAGTAAATCGGTGAAAAAATTTAAGGAAGAATGATCAGAATCAAAAAGGATTGTAGAAAATTGAAAGGTGATGTAATAACAAAAGAAATGATTGATAGATTTCATGAAAATATCAAGGGAAGGATACATAAACGGGATTTTGAAGGAATGAAGATTATGACAGTGGAGAAGATATCATCATTGAAATATTGGGAAAAACAAGAAATCACGTTTACAGCAGCAAAAATACCAGAAGAAGATTTAAGTCATACATCTCCATTGGTGGTCACAGTAACCACTATACCAATGAGAAAGGAGAAATCGATAAAATCTGAAGAAGAATGGGCTATGAATAGAACTTTAGTAGACACAGGAAGTTCTGTAGACATGATATTTTATCATACCTTCAAGAAGATGGGATATAAGGATGAAGAAATGTCTCATTCAACATATTATGTTCATGGCTTTGGAAAGTCTATAACAAAACCTAAAGGCGAGATAATGGTACGAATTCCACTAGGAGAAATTGAAACACAAATATCATTATATGTGGTAGATGTGGAATCGCCGTACAATATGATATTGGGAAGACCGTGGATACATGCAATCAAGGCTGTGGCATCAACATTACATCAATGTATTAAATTTCCTATGCCTAGTGGAATTGGAGAAATTAGAGGAGATGTGAATTTCGCGAGATTGTGCTACCAAATTGAAGTAAGAAATTGTGAAGAACGTCCAAAGCTGCGAAAAGCTCGCAGAAAATTGAACAGAGAAATAAAGAAAGAAGAGGAATTTAAAATTTACATGATAAGGGAAAAAGAAGGAAAAGGGATACTTAGTGAAGTCTCATGAGAAGGAGATGAATTCGTGAGAGAAATGAAAACTCCAACACCAATGGGAGAACCTGAAGCTAGTTACACCGCAGCAGATCCAACAAAGAAAATAAATATCGGGAGCGAGGAAGAGCCTAAAATACTGAAAATTGGGACTAAAATGGAGGAAGACGAAGAAGAAAGAACAATAAATCTCTTGCGAGAATACAAAGACATATTCGCATGGAGTATGGATGAGATTCCAGGGATAGACCCTTCAGTAGCATGTCATAAATTAGAGATCAACAAAGATGTGAGACCATTTAAACAAAGAATCAGAAAAATTGCAACAACATACCATTCTCAAATAGAAGAAGAACTACAGAAAATGCTTGATGCATGAATTATAAGGCAAGAAAAATATCCAGATTGGATTGCAAATATGGTGGTGGTCCCAAAGAAAAATAAAGGGATAAGAATTTGCATAGACTTTACTGATTTAAACAAAGCTTGTCCTAAAGATAGTTTTCCATTACCAGATATTCCACAAATGGTTGAATCAACAGCGGGAAATGATAGAATATCTTCATTAGACGGATATAAAGGATATAATCAAATTCCCCTCGCATAAGAAGATCAAGAGCATATAGCATTTTTTGCTCCAAGAGGGTTATATTGCTATACAAAGATGCCTTTTGGCTTACGAAATGCTGGTGCAACATACCAAAGAATGGTGGAGAAAGTGTTCGCAAAATGGATACATAAAACATTAGAAGTGTACGTGGATGACATGTTGATTAAAAGCAAAGAAGCTAAAAATCATGTACAGGATTTGAAAGAGATTTTCGATCAAATGCGATAATTCAACATCAAAGTGAACCCAGAAAAATGTACTTTTGGAGTAGCTTCAGGGAAATTTTTGGGTTATATTATATCAAAAGAAGGAATACAAGTTGATCCAGAAAAGGTACAAGCAGTTTGCGATATGCCAACACCAGCGACAGTTAAAGATGTGCAAAAACTGAATGGACTCTTAGCCTCGCTGGGAAGGTTTATTTCGCGATCATCAGACAAGTGCAAACATTTTTTCGATATACTCAAGAAGGGAACAAAATTTAAATGGACAGATGAGTGTGAAAAGGCTTTTCAAGGAATTAAAGAACAACTGATGAACATATCTATTTTACAAAAGGCTGAACCAGGAGAAGAGCTATTGATCTATCTTGCGACAACCACATACGCGCTAAGTGCCGTGTTACTGCGAGTAGATGCGGGGGTGGAAAAGCCAATTTATTATATCAGCAAAACATTTAATTCAGCAGAGAGAAATTAATCAAAGATTGAGAAACTAATTCTAGCATTGGTACACGCAACTTTTAAGCTTCGAATTTACTTCCAAGCGCATAAGGTCAAAGTGTTAACGAGAGTGCCAATTGAATCGGTGATGAAAAATTCAAAAAGATCAGGCAGAGTTGAGAGATGGAATGCGCAAGTAGGGCACTTTGATATTCAATATGAAATTCTATCCTCGCCAAAATCACAAGTTATCGCAGATTTCTTAGCTGAATTTCCTTTAGAAGATGATGAAGCTGTAGAAAAAATGATGGATATAGACGAAGAACATGGGGACCCAAAAGAGATATTAACAGAACCTGACAGATGGGAAATATTAGTGGATGGATGGTCAAATGGAGAAGGAAATGGGATTGGAGTTGTTTTCATTTCACCAGAAGGATAAAAAACAGCTTTTTCGTTTCGATTAGAATTTGCATCCACTAATAATGAGACATAATATGAAGCTATAATCCATGCATTAAAGTTTGCGATAGAAATGAAATTGGAAAATGCTAGAATTACCAGCGATTCACAATTGGTTATTCTCCAGATAAAGGGAGAGTATACTACAAATGAACCATCTTTGAAGAAGTACAAAAAACTTGTTGAAGAATTTTCTGCGAGGATTCCAAAAATAAAATGGAGGCACATATCAAGGAAAGATAATAGGATTGCAGATGCTTTTGCTTTCATATCAAGTATGATGAAGAACCCACTTACGAGATGCATAAAAATGCAAACACTTTTACAACCGGCAATAAACAAAGAGGAAGAAGAGGTAGATGTAATGATGATAGAACCTGGCGAGGAAGAAATAGGGAATAATGCTACAGATTGGCGAGCAGATCTTCATGCTTATTTGGCGAGAGGAGAAATCCACAGAAATCGATTAGAAACACATAAATTAAAAAGTAGAGCAACCAATTATGAATTAAGAGATGGGGTATTATATCGCAGATCTTTTAGTGGACCATCGCTAAGATGTTTGACGAGAGAAGAAGGGAAAAAGGTGCTAAAAATGTTGCATAGTGGTGATGCTGGTAATCACAGCGGGGGTAGATCTTTAGCATATAAAACAAAGATGCAGGGTTATTATTGGCCATATATGCATGAGGATGCAAAGCAACTCTCAAGGCGTTTTGAATATTTTCAGCGATTTGGGAAAAAGATACATGCACCAGGAGCACCATTATCATCTTCATCAAGCGTATGGCCATTTGGAAAATGGGGGTTGGATATTGTGGGACCATTTGTACCTGGGTCTGGACAGAGAAGATATATGATTGTTGCAACATATTATTTCACAAAATGGGGAGAAGTAAAGGCAGTACAACATATTCGCGATAAAGATATTTTTACATTCATCTTTGAAAATATAATTTGCAGATTTGGAATTCCAGCACAATTAGTATCTGATAATGGAAAGCAATTTGAAGGACATAATATAGAATTGTTACTCAATGCATTTAAGAAAATCTACTCCTTTATACCCGCAAGCAAATGGTCAGGCTGAGGCAACTAATAAGACAATCGCAGACATCTTAAAAAAGAAGTTAGAAGGTTATCACAAATCATGGTGCGAGCAAGTACATAATGCAATATGGGCATATAATACAACTAGACGAGAAGCAACTGGAATGTCACCTTTTTGTTTAACATATGGAGTTGAAGCTGTCTTACCAACAGAAGTTGCTATCCCTACAACAAAAAGAGAGGCATGGGAGAAAAATCTAAGTGATGGCATGATTTTACATAAGTTAGATGAACTAGAAGAAAAGAGAGAAAAAACTCTACAACATATGGAAAATTACCAGCGAAGATTAGCTCGCGAGTACAACAAACGAGTCAAGAAACATCAATTCCAGCCTGGCGATCTAGTTTTGCAAGAAACACCAAGATATCAACAGGAAAGTGGTGGAAAATTAGCGAGAAAATGGGATGGACCATACATCATTAAAGAGATAATTGGAAATGGAGCATACAATTTAATGGATCCAGAGGGAAGAGATGTTGGGCAAAGACTTGATAGACCATGGAATAGATTATTTCTGAAAAGGTATTATCAGTAGCAATTTCTGTGAGGTAAGAAATACTAATGTAAGATAAAACAGTTAAAAAATTCTTCTTTCTCTATCACAATTTATGCGAACATCATCGCAAGAACAGCGAATAAAATTTCGCAGAGATTAAAAGAATGGGACGAACCTTTATGGCGTGCACCCTAGTTTGCGAATAAAATTTTGTAAGAGGAAAATGTAAGACCTAATAGCGCGTCATATGAGGGGGTATCTCTTGACATGACTTAGCGATAAGGTTATACCGCTGCTGGAACCTGATCCATGCAGATGTTTGGGTTAAAGAAAACCTATCCGGGAGAGAGATATTGGTTTTCCAACTATATAAGGTTATACCCTGGTTGGGCGACCGAGAATCTCTTCCAAGAAGTGCATAGTATGACCAAGGCGCAGAGGTACACGGTTGAGCCAAGGGTGCCCGGAGCGTACGAAACTCTCTTTCCATCCTTGGTAAGTCTTGGCTACAATGCACTTGGCCTGAAGAAAACCCCACTTAGGGTGCAGTCTTGTAACTATAAGCCATATAGGCATAAAGGACAAGAGGCTGCGAACACAACTGGTTGTTGGCAAATCCAGATGGGGGGATCTAGTCTTGTATGGATGATGTGCCCTCCTTGAAGGGGCAACCAGGGGGGAAGATAAGGGCGACACCCTCCAATAGGGAGCTGATAAGTGTCTTAAGACGTCAATGTCATGGGGATTCATGATTGCAAGATCATTTAGGCCTGTCATATTGTCGCGTGACGAAAATTATACAAAGGCAAAAAGCCTAAAGAGAAAATGTTAAGATGAGATCAATGGGTTTTTGCATGAAAGTGTAAAGACGTCCTGCGATTTCATCGCAAGACGGCAATGTCACGAGGCTTTGTTCTCGCGAGAAAATCTAGACTTGTCATATTGTTGCAGAGATATTGAAAAGTACTGATAAGACAAGATCAATGGGTCAATACATATAAATGTAAATACGTCCTGCGATCTTGTCGCAGAAAAATATTAAAGGTTGGAAAAATAAAACCTTTAACTAGGAAGGCATAATAAGACCAACAGATTAATATTGAACATTAATTATTTTATTTGAGAATACAGGCAAAATCTATTCATCGTAGGAGGCAGATTACTTCAGCAAATATCTATTCAACATCATATAACTCACCATCTCAAGAAAGATATTAGAAGGCAAGAAGAGGAATGAGCAAAGAAAATCTTAATATCTTCCTTGAGAAGATTCAACACAGACAACAAGAAAAATTAAAAAAGTCATCCAAGTTACATTCCTCGCGAAAAAAGAGGCAGGAAGAGAAAGCAAAAATGAAACTCAAACTTCAGCGACAGGCTCGTCATCATTCTTTTCAATATCGCCAGCATCCTTTCCTTTGTGAATTTATTCTTCTCTAGGAGAGCCTTCGTCTTCTTCTGGGTTATCTTCTTCAGCTCCTTATTCTCCTTCAGTGGGTGTATCTTCTAAATCTTTATCCATAGGAATAGGAATTTCGTCATCCTCAACTTCTAGAGGGAGAACAGATTCAGGAGGGAGAGAATGGGAGATCAGAATCTTATTCAACAAAACTTCAACAGAGAGATGAACTTTGCGAAGAAAACCTCTATCACGGTTTCTAATCTCCATATTCTTGAAGTACTCAAGATAATCAAGCCTTCTTTTTGCTTTATCGCGAATGTCCAATCAATCGGAAATGAGAGTCTTGTTTTCTTTGCGAACCTTATCTAATTTCTCAGTAAGGGCAGTAATAGTAGCAAGATGGCTTATTTCATATTCTGCGAATAACAAAAATGACAAGGAAATATTCAAATGAAGAGCTCACGAGAAGTAAAACATAGGAAATTATCAGAAAAATTAACAATTGAGGCAGTCAATTGACTACCTTCTTTTTCAGAGGTTAAGTTTTGGATTAATGAAAAGAAACAATTCTCCCACTGCTTCATAACATCGTCAAATTTATCGCCAACCATACCCTTCAGACGAGATTTCATGTTTTCTTCTTTGGTGCGAAGATAAAGATTTTCTTTTACTAGTAAAGAGTGAGATTTCTCTAACTGAGAATACTGATCTTTAAGTTCACTAGCCTTTAAACTAAGAGTTAATCTACCCTTGATAAGTTTATCCTTCTCAGCGGCAGATGATTCAGTTAATTCCTTGAGTTCATCTTTAACGGAACGAAGAGATCGCTCTTGATTATCACAAATTCTTTGAAGATTATCTAATTTTCATGAGGAATCCGCCATCAAACTTGAAAAATTATGTTTCTCTTGGGATAAAGTTTTATTCTCATCTGATAAAGATTTCATCGCCAAATCAGTCTTAAATAACAAATATGTAAGGCGAGCAACTTCGCTACACAACAAATTTTGGTTTTGAGACAATTGATTATTCACATGAGTAAGATTATTTATGTGATCAATTGAGTAACTATAAATATTATCTAATCTACTATGTTGGTCCATCCAAGACTCTTTTTCAGTGTGAGCTTCTTCAGTGATTGATTCTAAATCAAATATCTTCACTAATCGATTCCGATTTGAATCTAAATAAATAAACCAAACATTTAAAAGGAATGGAGTGTAAAAAATAAGGGAGGCGGGAAATTATTAGAATGGAGAGACAAAAATATAGAGGCAGGAAAACTATACCTTTCAACTCGTCATTATGTCTGCGAAGATTCTCGCACTCAAGTGAAGAATTGCGAAGCATATGATTCAGCGTGTTACACTCATAAGTTTTAACTTGAAGGCCTTTTATTAGTGCTTCAACTTCATATTCCAAAGATGCTCGCGAGGCAGAATTATCAGAACCAAAATACTTGAGTAAAGTATCGCAAGCTTCATATTGAAGAGAATCAGTGGAAGATTTTCTAGCATTATCTAAAATATTAGATAAAATTTTAAAAGCAATATCAACTCCAGCAAAGGTTTCATTTGATGGAGGAAGAGATGCAGAGGATGAATTAGTAATGATAGCAAGTTGATGATTTGAATCATTTGCGATGGATGCGTTATGAGAAGGAGGAGTTTTTGGGAAAGTGACGGTTGAGGGTAATATTGAACTAGAAGGAGTTTCAGCCACAACATTTGTAGGGATTTGATTTGTAAAATTCTCTGAAGGATTGGGGGTATTGATAGCGAGGTTCTCGCAGACAGAAGAAGGAGGATTAGATTGTAAAGGTGTGATGATAGCTCTCTTAGATGATAACTCAGGAATAATGATATCATCTTCAATAGTTTTATTGCGACGGGATTTTTTATGAGGTCTAGCGATGTTCTCGTCATTCTGCAAATAATAATTTAGATAAGATACAGAGGCAACAATATTGTTATTAAGATAAAATGTGTTTCTTACTACCTTATCATTCGCAGAATCCTTCTTCCTCCTCTTCTCAACAAGCTTCTTGAGGGAATTAGGGTTTGGAGTTTTAGAATGGGTGGTAGGGATAGCTCCACTAAAGGAAAATATGATGAAGATTATAATTAAATCAAGAAGATCAAAAAGCAAAAGTAGTAAAAAATAATTCAAAGAAGATGGTATAATCAAAATACATACCTTGGCGTTTCCATTAAAACAGTAGCAGGTGAATATGAAGATAAAGAAAAGTTGTAGACGGAAAGAGAAATAAACAGATAAAGAAGATGAAGAAGTAAAAACATAAAATTATTTTCGTAACTCGGCTCCACCTTTTATAGACAAGAGCAGTAGGACCCATTAAGAGGACACGTGTTAAAGAAGAGCTACAACACGTGTAGGCGATTAAACTAAATAAACGGAGGTTTGTCGAGAAGAAAACTTGTAAAGAAAGAAGCTGCGAGCATCATGAAGAGTTGAAAGTTCTCATATCTTATCTTCTTCGCAGAAAATACATGAGAAGAGGCAAGATGTAGGACCAAAATATCGCCACAATAATATTCTCGCGATGGAAACGACACTTCTGCGAGAAACCCAAACATTTCTACAAGTATTAACAACACTTTGACAAGAACATCGCAAGATTCTTCAACAACATTTGGCGAGTGTCACAAAAGAGTGATATAACGGTTAACGATTAAAGATATATGAAGAATAAGTCTGCTTCATGATGGTTATAATGTTGGCGATGGTGAAGACTAAAGTTATGGCGATGAGATCGCAGAGTAGATCCGAATTAAGGGGAAATCTTAGATGTCTTCCACTATGTATTTTCCTATATAAAGGGTTCGACTAAATCCAGAAAATGATGATGTACTTTTGAGAGCTGAGAGAATTTTGAGGAGAGAGAAACTCCAGAAAGAAAGTTGTACATTTGAGTTTTGATATTTCTTGTAAATCTTCCTAAAAGTGAATTAATAAAATTGTTGTTGTTCATCCACAATTATGACTTAGTTTTCATAGATTCTTGACAAGGGTGTAGTGTGGGAAATCCTGCAACTACATGCCTATCCGAGAATCAATCTCGAACAAATCTTAGAGAAGATTATACTCAATACGATAGAACAGGTCAAGATCAGAACACGCAACTACAGAGAAAATAGTTGGGTCTGGCTTCACAATCCCAATGAAGTCTTTAAGTCATTGTTAACCTACAGGGTTTCGTGAAAAACCTAAGGTTAAAGGAGAATCGACTCTAGTCACAACTAGTATCACACAGAAGGTATGGGGATTAGGTTTCCCAGTTGCTAGAGTTCTCTTTTATATAGTTTTCAAATCAGGGTTTGCAATATAAGTTACCTTGGTAACAAAGCAAACAATATTCACCGTTAGATGAGAACCTGATTAGATTCAAGCTAATATCTTTCAACCTTTAGATCGAACTTAGCTTGTTATACACAAATGAAATGTACCTTCATTTAGTTTTGAGTAATTATACCTAAACGTGTACACTAGGTTGGATCAACAGTAGTTAACCGAAGTTACCTATATGAACACTCTCATCTTAACCACAACTAGTTCAAATGACTCAAATGAAACTAGTTAAAGAGTTTTTCAATTGCTATATTCCCATAGAACTATACAAGAACACAATTGAAGAAAAATTGGTTTGATTCACTCGAATCAATTCAGGAACATTATATCCACGGTTAGCAAAGAATGCATTCCTTATTATATAAAAATATTAGTTCATGAACAAACCGATTTTAGAACTTTAACCACTCAAGTATGCAAACGGGTACGCATACTTAAAGTAGCCAGTCTGAGTTTAGGTTCACCAGTATGCAAACGGGTACGCATACTTCCAAACATAGCAAAAATTTCTGGACCCAAACCCTTTGCAGTACGCGTACGGGTATGTGTACTTAGGTACTCGGAATTTCACAACTAACAGGTACGCATACGGGTATGCATACTATAGTTCCGGTCATGGATCACATACATGCAAGAATGTCCATAATCCAATGATGGTTAAGTGTTCTAAACTCTATTTCAATCATTGAAACTTTCTTAGAGGATGACAATAGTTGTTTTCACGAACTATTAGCATCAAAGCAATTTTCAAGTTATTAAAATAATCATAACGAAATATTCCAAGTCTACACCAAATGATTGCATCACACAAATCATGTAAGATGTTACTCGGCGATTTTCACATGATCATCTTTTGACTTTCGTCAAGAATATAAGATGAACTTGGTTGAAGCGATAGCTTACCAACACATATTTCGATAAATATGTAAGCGAGTTAAACTCAACTTAAAATCTCAAATGTGCATAATCGAATACTATATAGTAATTGAAATTTTGTCTCAATATAGGATATAGAGTAAAAATAGATTTTCCAAGTGATAGATGAGTTTTAGTCTCCACATACATTTTGTTGATAAAGTTCCACAAGCTCTCCTTAGTAGTTCTTCGACTTCAATTGATGAACGTCGTGAAGTTTAATGCTCAACTACACAATTTATCCTAGTCTGAGATATCACTATAAGTAGACTAGAAATCAAGACTTATAGTTTTGATCACTAACATTAACAAACAAGCTTGAGATAGCAACGCTTGTGAGTTCGACCGAGCAGTGCTCTAACAACCTTCAAACACCATATTTTTGATTTTACTTTTAAATTGCAAAACATTTGGTTTTACTTCATCAAACAACCTTCTATTTTTGGCAAACCAAAGTTCTTTCAATACTGAACAACAAGCAGTAATCCACACTTCTTTCATCAAAGAGCTTTTGTTTTTTGTTCCATTCCGTATATCATCAAAAGATTTGGGAGCAGCAAGAGAAAAGGCCGAGCATAGCGATTGCCAGATATCAACACTGAATTTACACTCCCAGAGCAAATGATTCATGCTATTGATAGACACATTTTTGTGTCTAAATTGTCTCGATTCTATATATTGTTATGGCTCATTTTTTGTAGTTATTATGGTGTTTTATGTGTGTGTAGGTATTTTTGGGCAATAAACATTTTTGGAAACATTGGCTAGAAGAAAAGTGTTAAAGGCACCCTCATTTTGCATAAGGGCACCCCAGGACATGTGCTATTTACACCCCAGCGAAGGATAGGGGGAGACCAACTTCTTTCCCAAAATTCAAATCTGTTTTGGCACGAAAAGAAACCAGCGCACAAGCAGATTTAGGGTTGGAGTTTTGAGCGATCTTTAGGGAGATTCAATGGCTGATTTTCGTTGGGTTGGACCTGATAGAGCACAACAGGGTTGGTATGGGTGTTTGAATCGATCAACTTGGGCTGCATGATCGTATTGGAGCGAAACAGTGGAGTGGGAAGTTTTACGGCTTGCTACGTATTCCATGGATTAGATTTTGGGCGAGATTTAGTTGGATTTGGACGTGTAATATGATGGATATTATCCTGTAGTCCTAAACAAGATTGGTATAGGACCCAGAGTCGAAGAAAAATGAGTATATTCTTAGTTAAATCAATACAGAGCAAAAACACTATTATCGGTCCTGTTATGATATATATGGATTTTACGTGACTTTGGAGAGTTTAGATGTATCTGGCATGTTGACTTACCTTATTTGGAATGTTAACAACTCAGAGAAGCCGCGTAAAAGAGATTGAGAAGAAAATTCCGGGACCTGCTTCCGAAGAAAAAGAAGAGATATTCTCGAGATTTGATCGAGTTATATTCGACATGTTGTATATAAAAGGATAGGGGATAGGTCATAGAAGGGGGACGTACACTTTTGGGGAAGTTTAGAGGAGAACAGAAAGCTTAAATCATGAGTTGGAGTTTTATTTCTACTGCTGCAATATCAAGAACACGAAGAACATAAGACACACAAACATCTATCCCAAAGAACTATCGCTATTCAACAATAGAACATACATATCGTTTATCAACTGTGATTGCATTAGGCCTTTAGCCACTGTTTATTCTTTGTAACAGAGATTCTGTAACACACTCACACTATTGCAAATCGGTTGTTTTATTACTTTTCATCCTTTTAATCATCTTTTGAGCCATAAACAAATATTTTGAGATCATGATTAATATGAGGAGCTAAACCCCATTGCTGAGGCGATAGAGGAAGCTATTTTTCCAACAAAAAGTGGTATATTCTATTTTATCTATTTATTTGCAATTATTATATGATTATTTTCCTTGATCGAAAATTGTTCGAATGATTTTTGTTAAGCAATTGTTATTTCTTTTGATAGATCATACTTGGACCTAGGTTTTTGATGTTCTATGCTTTGGATTTACACTTGTTATTTTGATAATCTACTTGTTGCAATAGTTTAGAATCAAATTGAACGAGAAAATTGCATAAATATAAATATTGAATTAAATCGCTTTGAACTTGGAAAATAGTGGAATCTTAGCCTCAGTATTCTTTTAGTATTGATATCAACTTTGTCAATGTTTGCTATAATTATTAGTGAGTTTTCTATTTTAGTTTTAAATTTAAGTCTAAAAAAATCCTTCACAAGTTCGAGAATCGAATCACTTTATTTACCACTATCACAATATCATCAATTTTTGGCGCCGCCGACGCGGACTTGTATCTAGATTTGTTTTAGGTTTATTTTTATTTTTATTATTTTTTGTTCTTTTTTACGCGTTTTGGTATTTCTTGTTTGCTTTCATATTTGGAGTTGAGCTAAAGAAAAAGGGAGAAAGTGCTGAAAAGAAAAGCGAAGCCCAAAAAAGTAAAGAAAAGAGGAATCCAAAAGGAGTGAAGAAGAAGATTTTGTAAATAGTTATTTTATTTTATTTTATAGAAACTGTAAATAGGGTTTTATTTTTTGTAATCTTTTATTTTTGGACTTTTTGAACTTTATTTTTGGGACATTGGACATTACTATTTTTAAAACCTAAGGAAGGGTTAAAATTAAATATAAATTGTTTGCAGGGAAGGACGACAGTTACGATACTGTCTCGGCCCCTCGGGTTCGTACACTGACATTGAAGTCAGTGTCCTGAGTCGACTTCAACGGTTCATCACCCGTATGGTACGGGAGGTAAGACTCTATCCACCCATGAATGCCCTGTCAGTGGGTTTTATTTTGTGTGACAACTCACACCCCTGTAATAGAATGTCGAACTGGTATTATAATATCCAATACAACGAATATCCGACTGATTATCAAAATGGACATTACTTTGACCATAATGTGACTAGTGGTTGGGAATATCAAACTTTTAAAAGTTATGGCTCATACCATGGTGAGCCCAATTACTATCCACATACGCATCGGTCATACGAGCAAGAAAATAAGGAGTATTATAGTTCTAGTTCCTCGTCTTTGGACAATATAATGAAAATGTTGAAAACTAGTCCCTATTATGATCCTTCTGAACTTGTTCTTACTCTAGAAAAGTCTCTCAAACAATTAACTGAGAATACAAATAGGTTTGTGTTAGAAATGAATAAACAAAATGCACCCATGAGTGAACCTTCTATACACGATACCATAAGGAAGTCATGTGAGTCGACACAAAAGCTTTTGTTAGAGGCCCAGAACAGTTTTGCTCGAAATAATCATAGTGTTTTCAATAGCACCCTTGAAAATGAGGATAGTTATTTGCATAATCAAGATGTCGAGGTTATAATTGGTAACACTACTTGTTTAGATGAGGTTCAACCATTTTCATGTTATTATGATGATTATGATGAGGATAGTGTTGATGAAGAATTTGAAATAAATAGGCACAGTGATCAGGAATTTGCTACTCCAATTGAGCTTTATAATAATAATGTTATTGCTGGTTCAGATCCAAATAATTTTAACAATTATTCACATATTCAAAAGGACGAGGATTTGATTAAAGATACTATTTTAGATGATGTAGAATTTTCTTTTTACAAAGCCGATGATAGTTTTGTGGAACGAGTTTATTCTGAGAATATTGTTTTAGATTCTAGCGATTTAGAAACATTAGTCTTAAACAAAGAAGATAAACTTGTAGATCTTTTAAATATGAGTGAGGATGCATCATCTGAGTATAATCTACACGAAGCAATTAACCATTTTTAGGATTATGATGATCTAGAAATTAGGGAATTGTAGCTAGTCTATCTAGAGACACCCAAAACTCTAAGTTTGGGGGTGATTATCATTCTCCTTGTGCTTTACCTTTAGCTCTTATAGAGATCCCTCACTTGGGACTTGACATATGTGCCTCAACCATTTTACAAGATTATCTTCAGACACGTTTTCCTGAACCTAGTGATGTCCATAAGGAAGTGCAGTTGTTAGAAACTCATCCTCTGGTTGATGTGGTTTACCCAGGCTATGATACCCAGATCAATTTTGTTTTCCCACGAAATATTTTTCAACCAATTGTGGGAATGTATAAGTTTCAGATGTGTCAATTATTTAGTTTTAAGGCTAAACCTAAGTACTTTAGGAGAATAGAATCGACACCTTTGCCTAAAATTGACCACCACTTTCTTCATGGTCAATTGTGTGAGTCAAACCTGATTGACTTTAAGGATCCGCAATTATTTAGGTTATTATTATGTGCTTCTAAATTTTTACTTGAGTTTTTCCAGACTCTAATACCTGAATCGGATCTTAGCTATGAGGAAATGCAACCCATGATTATTTTTTATTTGGACCCAGTTATAGATCATGAAACTGAACCACAGCTAGATGTAGTTGTCTTAAACAGGAAACTAGACAATGGTGTGTTTTATTTGTTTATTCTCTTGGCATGTTGCATATTCCCTTTACTTGTGATAGATTTATTTGGTTTTGATGACCCACAAAAATTTCGGCTATTACTTTATGATTTTATAAGGTGATTAATCCTTTCTTAGTCTGGATGAAGACTTTAAACTTAACACTTCTTGGGAGGTAACCCAATATTCATGCGAAACAGTAATATCTTTACTTATCTCTTTTGCTTCAAATGGTAACAATTTCTCCTTGTTCATGTTTTTAATTTTATCTTTAGAACATTGAGGACAATGTTAGATTTAAGTTTGGGGGTATGGGAGAAACTTTTTAGTTGCAATAAATAAACTCCAGAGCCTAGAAATTTATGCTTATTAAGGATGGCACTAACCAATCTAAGTGGATGGAAGCATTTTGATTAGATGGAAACATCTAAAGAGTCTATTCATAAAAGCACAGAGCTCAGGTGTTAGAAATAACATGATAGTTTCAACGTATCTCGGAATCATCTTATTACTTCTGTTTTTATTTTTGTGCAATTTTTGTGTTGATGTTTGCTGGGTTGAATTAGGGAGATTGAGTACTAAAAAAAATAAAAAAAAGACCAGGCCATCAGACCAATCGGAATAAATACTAACACTTGGATAGCAATATGTGTGTTTTCTCCCTATCTCCGTCGCCTAAACAAGCGTGGAACGCAGGATCCACGGGAATTACCATGTAATTTGCTGATAAGAAGCATGCGCTTGGATCCAAAAGATCTAATCATGATGTTATTTTAAAAAAAAAGTTGATATTCAATAAAATCGACTGATGGTTCCCTTGTATATGCCAGCTGGTTGATCTAGAATTAGGTTATCGACCATTGGTTCCCTTGTATATGCCAGTTGTGTTAATACTAGTCTATACCAATATCTCAATCCATTAGGTCATAGGTTCATCTTGCCATTGAAGTCCATTTGCAACCATATTGTAGATGGGGAAAAACGATTTGCTGGTTTTTGAGGAATTGAGGAGATGACCGCTCGGAGGAGATTCCTTGAACCGAGCGAAATGTTCAAACTCACAGATGCACCACTGTGAAGGGGGTTCTTTTAGTTTGAGAGATAAATTTGTAGTACTCCGGCCTAAACCAAGACAATAGCCGTTCTAGAGTAAATTCGGTCACAAGAGAGGATGGGTTGATCTGTAGGAGGGAAGCTAAGAAATGTGTGGAATCAATGGTAATCAAAGATTGTAGGTGTGTTGTGAATTCTAAATAAGATAAGCTCTGAATGATTGAAATTACCCAGTTGAGAGTAATTGCTCAATTGATGAGTGAGGCGTGAAATCGTCTTTTATTTTGTTGCTGCCATTCTTGTTTCAATTATGATTCAGAGACTTATTTATATTGATGGAATTGTAGACACCATGATCCCATGAAGTGTAATAGTTGATGGAGTGAAAGAGTGGAGAGATGGAAATAGTGTTTGAAACCAGTTGCGCTCATCGTGCGGAGACTTGGTTGATTTTCCACCCACTACTTTGTTAACTCCTTCAACTGATTGCACGACTTGCTCACATTTCATCGTGTGTTCGAACACACATGTCGTAGACCGCCAGACCAAAACCATAGTTGATATCCCCCCAAATGACACGATTGATGTCTCGTGGTTAATTTAGTCAGTTGTTGATTTCATGACTTCGTGGGATGATGAGTCCACGTATTCGCTGAATTAAACATGATTTTATAAAATGTTCTGCAACTCATGAATTAAGCGCATCTGCTGAGACATTGATAGGATCCTCATATTGAAGTGATCAAGTGTTGCTCCATAATTTGTTTAATATTGATAGTTTTAGTAAATATTGCTCATATGAGCTAGTGTTGCTCATCTGATGAATTATTGGCAGCGTGACCAAAATAAAACATTAATTAAAGTGCTGGTAGTTGAACTGAGAATAATTAATAAGAATACTGATCATGAGATCATTGCAAAATTATTAGTGTTTGAATCTGGAATCATGATCCTTGGATTCAGAAACCCTAATTTGATCAATTGATGACCAATTGATGGTTTATTTGAAAATTAACCATGGAATGAAGGAGAACCGGCTTCATGCGATCGTGGATCGACCATAAAATTCTCATATGCTCGCGTGAGCAATAACCAAGACCTCTTTGAAGAGTTGGTGAGTTGAAGGAAGAATGATTAAATGCTGGTTTAATCATTAAAAATGCTCGTCTGAGCTTTAAGTGATAAAACCTAATCAATTGCGAAAAGGTGAGGGACCGACCAAGGGGTCATGACACCGGCCCTGGGTGGTCATAAGATCAAGTATTGATCATTTCATGAAGCTCCAAGTTGTTTGGAAGAGTTTTGGACCTAATACGTGCAATTGTGCAAATTAGGTCAAACTGTGAAAATACGTGAGACCGGCTCATTGAGAGCCAAAAGCCAACCCTGGTCGGTCAAGGTAACATGCTTTCGTCTTTGAGACGTCCATGTCTCAGTCCTGAGAATTTTGATATTTTCTGGTGCACGTTTGAGCTACCATTTGAGAAAATATGACAAAATTAGGGTTTTTTTTATAAAACCGTCAAAACTTCATCAGATGAAGGAAAATAATGAAAAAGTGAAGGAATTATGAAGAGGTGAGGGACCGACCAAGGGGTCATGAAACCGGCCATGGGTGGTCACGGGATCAAATATTGATCGTTTGAGCAATCCTCAGATTGGTTGAAACCCTAATTAGTAGAATTGATGTAGAATTCTCATACGGACTCGGATTTTGATGGTCCGCCCCTCCATTCTGTACGGAAAAGAATTTCCTATCTCCTAACGCGGGAATATTTAGGTTTTAAGCTCGTTCGGGAGATTAAAAATAGCCCGAGAGTAAAACTCAGGAAGAATTCAAGGGGCCGGTCCCATGGTATTTTTCCTAATTTTATTATATTTTCATGATTTTAGGAAAATATGATAAAACGAAGGAGTTTTGCCAAAAAAAAAAAAATTTGTTGAAATCAAGGAGTTTCCATGAGATAAAGGACACATAAAAAATAATAATAAATAAAATAAGGGACGTGTGGGCGTGTGGGGCCGGCTTGGAGCATGGTTGGCCGGCTAGGGCCCGGTCCCGTGCGTTTTCCCTATTTTATGCATTATTTCATGATTTGAAGGAATTTTCATAATTTGAAGGAAATATCATGAAATCAAGGAATTTCATGGGATTATGAAAACATGAAAAATATGCTAATAAAAAGTGGGACGTGTGAGCCACCTAGGGTTTGGCCGACCGGCCATGGCCCGTGCACACGGGTTTCCCTAATTTTTATTGTTTTTCATGGGACCAAGGAAATATCATGAGATTAAGGAGTTTTCATGAAATTAGGGAAATAATAATACAATAAAACCTCTCCGGAAGAATACTCCATATAGGAATAAACTCCATATAAGAATTAAAAATTCCGGTCCCGATTTGGGCCAGTTATATTTAAGAATAAACTCCATATTGGAATAAGTCATAATTTTTTTTGGTCTCGTCTTAAGGAACCTACCTCCATATAAGAATAATCGACAGTGTAATATAAATAATATAGGCTTTGTGATATTTCAAAGTTTAAGATGAAGAGATTCTTACAACCATTTTACATGATCATTTTGCTTCAAAGTGAATTCTTTGCTTTTTGTGCACTATTAATACAAATATATGTCACTCATATGATTTCATTTGTTAATTTACGGTGTCAAAGTTGAGTTTTAATGTGGATTGATTTCATATGTAAATTATAGAAAATAAAATCCTCATTAAGTATCTATATTTACATAGATACATTTTTGTGTTTCCTATGCATATGTATGTATTTTCGGAAGTACATGTATGAAATTTTTTCTTTCGGTCTATCCAAGGTAGATTTCCATATAAGAATAACCCCCATATTAGAATATTTTTTTGTGGTCCCCAAAATATTCTTATACAGAGGTTTTATTGTAAAATAATGAGGAACCATGAGGTGTGGGGCCGGTTGGGACCAAGGCATGGCCGGTTGGCCAATGGTCACGCCCCCATCATGTTTTTCCCTAATTTATATTATTTCCTACGCGCGAAGGAAGCACCATAAAATTGAGGAGTTCCCTCAAAACAAACGATATTTTTTCAAGTGAAAGGTTTTTCATGAACTCAAGGAAAACAACACAAATATGATTAAAATATGAAACGGTGTGGGATTAACCACGGCACGGTCGGCCGGTCAGTGGGTCCATGCTCCCAGCACCTTGGTCAATTTTTAATTATTTGTTAATTTTTCATTCTATTTTTCATAGGTTCATCGTTTCGTCGTATTTTGAAATACTTGTTCATGCGGTGATTGTTAATGCATCATCGTTGAATACACTTGCACCATTTGAAACATGGCTTACTCAGAGGTAGCTCTGATGCCCATGCGTTGAATATTTATTACTAACCCATGGATTTCTGCTGGGAAGAACCATGGTTTGCGTAATGAAATATTTGCGAAAATATTTGAATATTTTTAGAAATTCTGCGGATGAATCCAAGAATTTAGGTTTGAGACAGGGCTATTTCGAGGTAGTTACGATGCCGTGCATTGAATATTTATTACTAACCCATGGATTTCTGCTGGGAAGAACCATGGTTTGCGTAATGAAATATTTGCGAAAATATCTGAATATTTTTAGAAATTCTGCGGATGAATCCAAGAATTTAGGAATAATAAATTTATGACTTTATACTAGCAGAGTAAGCCGTCTAGGAGCATTAATTATTCTTATATGAGCTTGCTGGAGCTTCATATCCTTTATATAGTCAGGGTAAACTTGTTGTTTGTATCCTGAAGACGTTATCGCTCTATACTAGCAGAGAAAGTTGTCTAGGATCCGTCCATCCCGTGATACTATATAGAAATAATTACTGAAGTATTCAATATTCATGAGATATGTCGTTGTCCAGCTGTGAGACTACATATCTACATGTACTCTGAGAGAAAGTATTCTCGATCAGAGAATTCGATGAGAGACCCGTGTCTCAAAATTCACGTCTGACTGCTAGATCAGAGGTTCGTATAAATATGGGTTTACGATTTTAGCCTTTGTCGAAAATCCACCATCTACACATATATTTATATTTCCATCTTCTTAATCTTTCATGTGATTTGTTTGATTCTGTTATATTGATGTCCATAGTGAGACTATCTGAGCAGAGCTCCGTCATTTATATATGAGTTTTAGTATGCTTGAGTGCAAACTCGTGTACATCAATTGGAATTTCGCATCAGGGTACTTCCTCTTGTAATCAATAAGTATGCCAACCAAGGAGATTCTTTAGTGCCTTCCAAGGTTCTGTGTAGATAGCTAGGGTCTGGAGTGTAAAGGTTTTGTGGGTATATCTCTAGTAAGCCCTCCCGAGACTATAACTCGGCCGCTAGGGCCACCTAGGGGTTTAAAGGCTTGTTGCATACGCTAAATGCAACCGACGATGCCTGCGACAGTGAGTTAGGATTTTATTTTCTAGATTTGATTTTCCCGGGACTAGCAAATAATAAGTTTGGGGGTATTTGATAGACGGATTTATGTGTCTATTTAGTTCTCAATCATACATATTTTCAGTACCCATTTTTGTATTTATTATGGCTTTTTGTATCTTTGTAGGTGTTTTTGGAGAAATAAGCTTTTGCGGAGAAAGTTGCTCAAAAAGTGGTATTTGGACCTCCGGCAGAAATCAGTAAATACACTCCGAAGAAATGTTGTTGGCACCCGGACGAAGTGTTAAACGCACCCAGGAAAAGTGTTAAAAATACCCCAGAAAAATCACTAAAGGGGCACCTCAATTACTAAGGGACACCCACTTGCTATTTACACCCCAGGACACCCCTAGTGTTAAAGGCACCTGGAAGTTGGTTAGGGGCATCCCATCTTTATTTTTTGAAACTGCAAATTGGCGGGAAAACAAGAGCAGCCAGTGAAGGAATTTAGGTTCGAGTTATATACGAATTTGAAGGAGATTCAATCGCCAGTTTTTGTTGAGCTGGACTTGTTTTGTCCTGTCAGAGTTAGTATGGGTTTTTGAATGGATTAAACAGGTCCCGACTATTGATTTAAGACAAAACAGGGAGTCGGATATCACGATACCTTCAGGTGTGAACTATGAAGGGATTTGGCAGAGATTTTCACGAGAATTGTTTGAAAAGATTCCGTCTCTACAAAACAGGGTTGGTAAGTTCTTTGAAATCGTTAAAAAAAGAAGCAATAGAAGGTAAAAAAAAGGTGTAAGAGTTATCTCGGGATGGTTTGGAAGCTTAATATGGAAATTCCGGTGAAAGTAATGGAGGATATCTCTTTTCTGATTCGATTCCTTTATATCTTGGGACAGTTTTGAACAACTCACAGTGACCACATATGTGTATAAGAAATAAAACAGGAAATAATCTCGTGACTTGGCCGTGAAAAGCAAGAAAAATATCGAAGATTTTGGAGAGGTTTAATCGGATTGTGGGTATATAAAAAGGTATTTTCGAGTCTCAGAGGAGGAATCGGGAGTAGGGGTATCGAAAGGAGGGTTTATAGGAGCTGTAGAGAAAAAAATAAGAAGTTGCAGTGGAGTTATGCATTCTCAGGGAAAAGGAGGAAGAAGAAGAAGAACTGATGTCCTAGGTCAGTCGCAGAGAAGTGTTGTTTAGTTACTGCAGCAGAGAAGTATCATACGCTGCAGTCTTATATTCTATGTAGTTCTTTGTAGCAGTCTTCTGCAACTATTATAAACGTTGTAGTTGATCTGTTTTAATCTTTCTCTTGTATTTCACTCACTTCAAACACCTTTGAGCAATGGAAAAATATTTTAAGCATGTTTTTGATATGAGAAGCTAAACCCCAACACTGGGACGATGGAGGAAGCCATGTTTCAAAATTGCTTGGTAACTATAATGATTCTTCATGACTTTTTGCATTGATTTAATCGATTTATTATTTTCACTAATTAGTTGTGATTTCGTTTGATGGTGTATGCTTAGACGTAAGAGATTTTGATATTCCAGGCTTGTGATTTACATCTAATATTTTAGAAATCTACCTTGGCAAAGTAATAAGAGTCCACAAAAGAGCTAGAATTTTTAAGAGTTAATATATGAACCAATTGATTGTGATTAATGGTGGAATCCCGAGTCTCAGTAATCTCTCGATATTTGTGACAAAACTTGTGTATATATTTTATTTATTTTATTTTTAAGTCTTAAACCAATTTTATCAAGTCCGAGTGAACGACAACCTTACTTATCACTTTAAAATTACATCAGCTATCTTGATGTTCTTCACATACACAGCTTCTTGAAACTTTATCATAACCTTTCTTTACCATTGCTTCATCATCAATATATATCCCTTGTATGATTTTCTATGCATTACTGGTTGTACTTGGGTGAAGGAAGTAGTTCCAAATATATTTTGTCCATTTCAAAATAGACCCTTGCTTCTTATTTTGTTGATTGCTGATGTAGTGGTAAATTCTCCTTTTAACTGACAGCTCCAAATTAATTTATCCTCTCCTCCTCCAATGTCAAGAAGGTCAGTTAAAAAAGATTGAATTTCTAAAGGTATGCTCCATTTACAATCATCAAGAATGTCAACTACCTTCATTAGTAATTTTTTTTTAACATAATAAGTATAACCAATTTTCTCAATCAGAAGAGAATTCCATGTCCAAGTATCAAACCAAAGAGAGATTTCTTTGCCATTAACCATACACCATCAAATGTCTTCTTGTAAAGATTCCCAAGACCATTTTAATCCAGACCAAAATGAAGACAATTTCCAGTTAGCACTCCACTGCTCATTTTAATCTTTATACTTTGCCTTGATAAACAATTCCCATTCTTCATTTATTTTTTTTGTGAATAAGACATTGCATTGAAGAAAACTAGCACTCCGAAGGAGGCTCAATTACATTCGAAGTAGAGCCATCTAATATAGAGAGGTGTAAAGTTCTCCTTATATTAGATTTATCTACTGCCAGTTTTTTTAAGATACATGTGGGAGGGGTCATATCCCGGTCCGCAACAAAAGTTAGTTTTTTAGCAAACTTAGCAAGAGAGTCTGCTACATCATTAACTAATCTAGGCACAAAATGAAATCCCAAAAAGTTATGACTTTCACTAATGATTTTAGATGCTTCATCAAGTAAAGCTTTACTTTTCCATGAAACCTCAGAACGCTTTCCTTGCAAGTAGTTGAAACAGCTTTCACAATCTCCTTCGATGCTGAAATATTTGAAATTCTTTTCCTTCGCCTATACTGCTGCCTGGTACACTCCTATTGCTTTTGCTTCTTGTGGATCTGTTGATAAAGAAGGTCCTTCTCTGCCTCCTTTGAAGATTCTTATATCATTACGTAAAATTATAGCAAAACTTGAGGGGGTTATATTAGAATCCAAAGCCGCATCAATGTTGATTTTTTGTGTGTTTTCATTAGGAGTTATCCAAGACTGTTTTGTAATAGTAGGTTTCTTTATCTGTTTAATGGGTTTAGAGTGGTTCTTAGTCCGAAAAGATAAATGTCGTTGAATATCCTGAGATAATTGTGTAGGTGTTCTAATTTTAGATTCAAATACCATGTTACACCTTTCTTTCCAAATCATCCACATTTTTGTTAGAATGAGTTCTATAGATATCTCATGTCCTGGGTTTTTAATCCATTCCTTATATGTGTCTAGTAAGGAAGTTGAGGGATTTAGTTGTAAAGAGATAGGGTTAGGAGCTGTTTCCCATATTTCTCTAGCATATGGGTAGTGGAAGAAAAGATGCTCAGTTGATTCTAGATCTTCACCGCACATCATACAATTTGGATTTATATCCTCCACTTTACCATAAAGATTTACATTTGTCGCAATGAAATTTTGCATACATTTCCAAAGAAAAACTTTAACTCTCTGAGGCACTTCTAATTTCCAGATAGATTTCCAAAAAGAATCTGGAAGAAGAAGGCTTGTTATTTCTGTTCCTGGTTCATTCAACTTGTCATACATAGATTTAACTATAAAATCTTCATTAGTAGTCAGTTTCCATCTTAGTTGGTCTTGTTTTAGGCTTCCATCAAAATTAAGAAAGAGGTTCATGTTCAGAATTCTAGCAGCAATGTCTTTAGGGAAAGAGTTTTTTACAAGGGTAATGTTCCAGGATAGCGAGTTGGGAAGAAAGAGATCAGCTACTAGGGATAGGTGGTTATTGGATGGGTTCTTAAAGTCTAGCAGAAAAGAAGTTAGACCTGGAAGCCATTTATCCATCCAAATATTAACGCTTAGACCATCTCCTATTTCCCAAATACTATGTTTTTGGATTATCTCAAGTCCTTGACAGATATATTTCCAACTCCAAGAGCTTCTAGTAGAGGGTTTAATTCTGAGAAGGGATTTCTTATTTTTGAAATATCTACTTCTCATAGTTTTTTCCCAAAGTGAGTCTTTCTCTTTGATTAGTCTTCATGCCAATTTAGCTAGCATTGCAAGATTAAATTTATGGGCATCCCTAAAACCCAAACCTCCCTTATGGATAGGTTTGCAAAGGCTTGGCCAGACTTTCGGATAAAATCCACCAGAATTGATATCCTTGACCCACCAGAAGTCCCTCTGAATAGCATCTATTTTCTTAGTTAATGTTTTTGGGATAATAAAACATCCCATTTGAAAAGTTGGGACACTAGCTAAGACAAATTTAATCAACACCATTCTACTGGATTAAGGAAGAATTTTTCCTTTCCATCCTTTTAACTTAGATTCCATTCGTTCTATGATAAATTCAAATGGTTTAACTTTTGACTTATCAATGAACAGAGGGGCACCTAGATAAGGATCTTTGAGGTTGATATGTTTAATTTTCAGAATCTTCGTCATCATTCTTTGGTGTTTTGGTTCAACCTTTGCCCATTCTTCATTTGAATTTATAATTTTCCACATTAACTTCATCAAAAGAGCTTGATTAATAACTTGAAGTATTTTAATCCCTTAACCTCCCTTAAAAAATGGTGTACAAACTTGCTTCCAAGACAGTATAGTGTACTTCCTGGTTTCCCCATCTCCAGACCATAGGAAGCTTCTGATGATTTTTTCACAATTTTTGCTTACTGAAGCAAGCCATCTGTATACAGCCATATTATAAATAGGTATACTTCATAGGATTGATTTGATAAGGGTTAACCTGTCTTTAAAAGAAAGAAATCTCCCCTTCCATGCAGCAAGCTTCTTCTGGATCATTTCAACCATTGGCCATACAGTAGATACTTTAACTCTGCCAGAATGAAGAATAATTCCCAAATATTTATCAGAAAAAGTACTAAGATCCATTTGATCATGGTTTTTATAATCTGTTTCCTGGTATCAGAAGTACCATCTACAAATAGTTTGCTTTTAACTTTATTAATGATTTGTCATGTACCTTTTTGATATTCATCCAATAACTTCAGCAAATTTTCTAAACTTTTTTTTGCTCCATTGCAGAATAAGAAGATCATCAGCAAAGAATAAATGAGTTGGATGTATACCTTTTCTAATAACCATTGGAAGTATAGAACCATTTTGAACTAGATGACTTATTCTTCTACTCAGAACATCTTCCATTAGCACAAATAATATTGGAGATAATGGGTCTCCTGTCTTGATCCACTGCCTACTGAAAAGAATCCATTTGGTCTGTCATTGAGCATTACAAAAAGTTTAGCATATTTAAATATAATATGCATCCATTCACACCATGATTTAGAAAATCCATATTTGCTTATGAAACAAGAATTCCCAGCTTACACAATCATAGGACTGGGAGATGTCTAGTTTTAAACCAATATTTCCACCCTTTTTTTTTCATTTCATTCACAAATTTAGAAGCAAGCACAATTTTTTCTTGAATGCATCTACCTTTGATGTAAGCAACTTTTTGTGAAGATACCAACTTGTACATAAGTGAACTCATTCTAGTTGTAATTATTTTTGTAAAGATTTTGAAGCTCACATTACTAAAACCTATAGGTCTGAAGTGGTTGGGATTTTTAGCACCTTCGGTTTTAGGAAGTAAAACAAGAAAATTAGAATTCAAACCTTTTGGAATAAACCTTCTCTTCCAACAAAACTGAATTGAATGAACAACTTCCTAATGAATTATGTGCCAACAAGCTTTGAAAAGAGTTGCTTTAACTTCTTCTTCACTTGGAATCTCATCTAGAATTTCTTGATCTTCTTTAGTAATGATAGAAGGAATGGCCTCCAGTAAAGAATCTACATGTTCAATTTCTTCTAAAAGTGTTGAATTAAGATTTCTGCAATTTTCTTTTGGTCTGAGATGATATTTCAATTTGTGGCTTCAATCTCACTAATATAATTTCTTGCTTGGCTTATCTTAAGTGAAGTATGAAAAAAATTAGTGTTTGCAGCTCCTTTTTTGACCCATTTAACTCTATCCTTGTGCTTCAATAATGTATTTAGTTGTACCTCTTTAGAGTTATACTCATTTTGAGCATCCACCAACTTATTCATAATTATATCATCAAAAGGATTATTATTTGATTCTGTCATGGTTTCTTGCACCTTCTTTTCTGTATTCTTTATCTGAACATGTATATTTCCAAAAACATTCCAGTTCCAGTCTTGTAATACTTGTTTAAATTTTTTAAGTTTTTTCTGAAATACAAAAGCAGGATCTCCTACTACATATTCTGACCAGCATTTATTTACTACTTACATGAATTGAGGATGAAATAACTACATTTGTTGAAATCTAAAAGGAGCATTAGCAGGTTTAGGAATACTTTCACTTCCACCCAATAAAGGAGAATGATCAGATATTACTCTAAACCCAATTTTATATCCCAAATATGAGTACTTTTGAAACTGAAAAAGCGGGGGTCTAACAACCACACCCAATATTTCGATTAGTAATCTATATGTACAAACTCCGAGTTACTTTCTAGAGAATCAACTAGACAGTTAGACTCAATCAATATAAAATATCTCAAGAATTTATTATCTCAATCTCTCGATTTGATCTTTACTCAAGCAAATAGAATCTGCGAGTCTTTATCAAAGAGAGATAACTTGGATGGTACCAAAGACCAATATCCAAGTGTCAATCAAATTAAATCAACAACCAAAAGGTCATATATTCTAATTGATTGATTAACGCACAACCTGTATTATTTCAATTATATAAAAAAATATAATGCGGAAAAGAAATAACACATACACCAGAATTTTGTTAACGAGGAAACCGCAAATGCAGAAAAACTCGGGACCTAGTCCAGATTAAACATACATTGTATTAAGCCGCTACAGACACTAGCCTACTCCAAGCTAACTTCGGTCTGGACTGTAGTTGAACCCCAATCAATCTCACACTAATCCAAGGTACAGTTATGCTCCTACGCCTCTGATCCCAGCAGGATACTGCATACTTGATTCCCTTAGCTGATCTCACCCACAACCAAGAGTTGCTACAACCCAAAGTCGAAAACTTTAATAAACAAATCTGTATCACACAGAAAAGTATACAGTAATAGATAAATCCGTCTCCCACGAATATACCTACAAGTTTTTGTTCCGTCTTTTGATAAATAAAGGTGAACAGGAACCAATTGATAAAACCGGACTTATATTCCCGAAGAACAGCTCAGCTTTATCAATTGCCTCACAATAGTCTTAATCGACGCAGCGAAAAAAGATATTGTGGAATCACAAACGATGAGAGGAAGAGTTTGTGACTACTTTTATATCTTGCATATCAGAGATAGAAATTTCAAGTCAATTATTACAATAGAAACAACAAGATCAGATCACACAACTACAAGATAAGTAGTATCATTCTGGCTTCACAATCCCAATAAAGTCTTTAAGTCGTTAACCTGGTTTTAGAAGAAGAAAACCAAATGTTAAAGGAGAATCGACTTTAGCTTAGCAAATTAGTATCACACAGAATGTGTGGGGATTAGGTTTCCTAGTTGCTAGAGTTCTCCCTTATATAGTCTCTCAAATCAGGGTTTGCAATCAATGTTATCTTAGTAACAAAGCATTCAATATTCACCGTTGGAGGAAAACCTGATTAGATTCAAGCTAATATTTATCAACCATTAGATCGAAAACATAGCTTGTTACACACACATGAAATGCACGTTTGTAGGCTTGTGAAAACTGTACCCAAACTTGTACATTAGTTGGTTAAGCAATAGTTAACCAAATGGTTAGCCATATGATAACTTTCATATCAACCATATTCTTCTTCACCATAACTAGTCCAAATGACTCAAATGAACTAGTTAAAGAGTTGTTCAATTTCTTAGATCTTTATGTACTACACAAACACAATCGAAGCAAAAATTATGTGATTCACTCGAATCGATTCATGAACTATAAAGCCACGGTTTACAATAGCATTCCTTAGTTTATTAAGATAAGTTCACGAACATCATTTTTAGACATAACCTACTCAATTTCGCGGACTGGGTTCGCGGAATTAAGTTCCTGGATGGAGTTCACAAACTCCAGCAGAAATTCTCGGGTTTGAGAACTTCGCCAGTTCGTGGACTGAAGCTCACGTACTTCTCCGATTTCACTTGATCAACAAAGTTCGCAAACTTTGGTTCAAGAAATAAGGACTTATACATATATGTGTTTCCACAATAATGTTTATATCCTCCAATGGTTATATTGTCTAAACTCTCATTTTAATCATTGAAACATTCTTAGAGGGCGTTATATAGTTGTTATTCACAAACTATTTTTTGTCAGAGCGATTTTTAAAGTGATTGAAACATAACATGACTTTCGTCACTAGGTAAAGATGAACTTGGATAAATCAAAAGCTTTACCAACACATATTTCGATAAATAGATAAGCAAGATATACTCAGCTCGAAATACAGCGTCTGGTATAATCTTAGTTTATATAGTAATACGACTTTTGTCTCAAGATAAGAGATAGAGTAGATATACTTTTGAGTAATTGATAAGTTCAAGTCTCCACATACCTTTTAGTCGATGAAGATCCACTGGTTCCTTGAATAGTCCTTCGTCTTGTATGATGATCACCATGGAGTTCTTGAGCTCAACTACACTTTCTATCCTAGTCCGAGACCTTAGCTATAGTAGACTAGAAATCAAGACTTTATAGTTTTGATCACTAACATTGAAAAACATGCTTGAGATAGCAACGCATGCGAGTTCGACCGAGCAGTGCTCTAACAGAAACCACATTTGATTAAACATAGCTCTATCTAAATTGCATAAAATTCTTTTGTTACCATGCTAACAATTTGACCAAGAAAAATCTAACCAAGATTTTGGAGCTTGCAGAAGTTCACAATTATTTACACACTCATTGAAATCCATCATAGCCCTTTTATTTGGTGCTCTTCCTCCACATTTTTCTTCAGAAGAAATAATAGCATTAAAATCACCAAGAATCAACCAAGGAAGTTTCATTTCACTAATTAATTGCATCTCAGACCAAAGGAACCTTCTTTGAACTATACCCACATGAGCATTAACTCCAGAAACTAGAGTGCCACCAACATTAACAGTTACCATCTGACTAGACATTGAAACTACTGAAGGAGTTGGCAAAGATTTATTCAAAAATAACCATATGTTACCTTTTTTTTATTAGAGACAAAATTGTGAATTACCATGCTTTGCATACTAGGTAAATTCAGTTTATTGCAGAAAGACGCATTACAAGTTACTTTTGGTTCAGCTACCCAAACTAATGAAGGAGAAAAATGATTAACTAATGACCACAGTTTATTTTGAGACCTGATTCTTTTAAGTCCCCTTAAATTCCAGAAAAACACTTTCACGGTTTGGATTGGAGGTTTTTGGTACCTCCTTTCCATGGATTTTTTCTAAAATTGTACTTAATTAGAGCTTGAGTAGTTGTTACATGAGAAGTAGATACCTCCATTGGAATTGTGGTATTGGTACAAGCATTATTCTTAGCAGCAGATGGTTTTTGAACTACTCTTGACCAAGAAGTAGTTGGAACCCTTTCAGAAGATACATTGTCATTCAGACCATTCACATATTTCACAACACTTTTTTCCACAAAATTGTCTTCAACAATATTCAGTACTTTAGCTGGATCCAAATTAACTACCTCTGGATCATTTTCTATAATTAATTGTTCAATGTATTCTTTATTTTCTTCATGCTGGAGACTAAATTTATTTGCTGATATTTGAACATCATTCTTAGTACTATGAATAACCTCCTTATTCAAGAGAATTTATGTAAGACAGATATCAAAAGGTTCCAAATTGGTTTAGCAATAATCTTTAATTTGTTGCTTCTTTGCTCTACATTCAGATTTTAAGTGACCAATGATTTTACAATCACAACAAAACTTAGACACTTTATTAAGAATTATACCTTGAAAAAATCCACCATATTTAGTAAGGATCCAGAGCTTGTTTGGTATCTTCTTTGCTAGATCAATCTCAACCAAAACCCTTACAGAATAACCACTTTCATACTTCAATGTTGCTTCATCAACCTTTTCAATAGCATCACTAATACGAAACAAAGTTTTTTCATCCCAATATTCTAAACTCAAACCTGGATATTGTACCCAAACCAGAGCAAAGGATGTACGTTGACTTTCTAATATGACATTCGGCATCCAATTTCTAATTATTAAAATTTGATCTTGTACTTTCCATGTTCCTGATTTGATATGTTGTTTATCTTCTTCATCATTTGATAACTTGATTGTGAAAAAACCTTTTCCAAGTGGAATCATTTGACAAGATCCAACCAGTTTCCACTGATTCTTCAGAATAACAATAGCATCAACAAATTCGACACGAAGGAAATGTAATCTTCCAATTAGTGAAAACCTCCAAGAAGAATATCTATCTTCATTATCATTGATTAAACTTACTGAAGGAGGACCTTCATATGTAACTGGGATATCAATAAGAGATTAAACCCTAACAATATCATTATTTTGCTCCTGATAATTCATATTATTAAGAGTAATAGAACTAATTAATACCCATGATTGAATGATCGAAACTAAAAATACCTGAAATCTGAAGTTATTGTGCATAGAATCAAAGGAAATTGTAATGGAGACGAGAAAATTTTTCAACGAGTTAGTGACCGATCCTCAGAGCTTCTCTTTCCTCAACTCAGTGACCGATCCTCTCAAATTAAGAAAACTTATGTATCAGGTATGTGAAGACTGAACCATTCTATTTTACTCACCATCTTACTATTTTATCTTTTTTGAACGATGTTGTATGACTTCTAGTACATTTACAAAGAAGAAGTTTCAAGTCAAGCTTTTCTTGTTTAAAATATCAAAATATGATTCAAAGCAAAGATGTTCAACGATCCTTAACAATATCAGTTCTAAATAATTTATAGTGTAAATTAATTTGTGGATCAATTGAAAATTGCCCACGCAAATGATTTTATCATGCGGGAATGTTTCAAACATCATAAGAGAAATATCAAACTTATTGATATTTATACTCAGGATAGGTTGGAGAACCAGTTCGCAAGCCAATGATATCCGGGTTTCAGAAATACATGCATGGGGGACTATTCACGAACTGGTGTGAGCTGAAATCTAAAAGTTAGTTTTAAAGGCTAGCGGTTCACAAATCGTGGTCAACTGAGTTCGAGCGTCTTGTAGGGTTGGCGAACAACAGTTCACGAACTGTTGCACCCTGACTCATGAACAAGCCTACCGATTAACGAACCGTTGTATCACCTGTCCCAATTTAAGTTTTAGTATATGCTCAAAGACTTATTTTTAAAATATGTTTAGCATTACTATAAATCTATCAAACACTTCTAATACTTCATTGATCACTCAAACACTTATTTGGGTGCATCATGATTAAATTCTTAGGTGTTTAAATGAACATCAAATTTCTTTAACTCTTTGCCATATTTTCCAAACCGAACAATCATTATACACGGTTTCAGAACCGGTTCCTAGTGTATATTATTATATTGTATTTTCAAGACCTAAAGTGTTTGCTTAATTCTCAAAGTATCTTAGCTTGAATTCTAAGCAACCCATGGTCATTGAAAATATATAAATAAAGATGTTCTTTTAACTGGTAAATTCAATCCCTTAGGTTTCCTCTGAGAAACATAATTTGGTTTACGACTAAAAGACTTCGATTAGGGGATTCGTGAAGGCAGGTTAGACTATCTTTACCTTGATAGTTCTTGTATCCTGATCTTACTTTTCTGTTATTGAGGTTTTTATAATCTCTTTCAGGCAAGATTGATAGTAATCACAAAGTTCTCTTGTGATTATTCAAGATAGATATTTGAGAACTGATCTTAATTGATCTTTTGAGAGGTGGTTACAAATTTAGGCTGCTCTTCAGGAGTCGTAAGTTTCAGATTTGTGAGGTTATCTAGCTTGTCTACTGCAAACATATTTCCACACCTTGATCTTTGATCTAAACATACATCAAATAGGCTTATCTGTTAAAGGCTGATTGGTATTAATTTTTTTCACCCTCTTAGGCTGTAAAGGTCTTCAGTTAAGGGAATCAATTGCGTAGAGCCTTGTGAGGTTCAGGATACTAAGGAATGCGAATGTAACTAAATTTCTTGTGAAAAAGCGGGGGTATAACAACTACACCCAATAATTCATTCGGCAATTTGTATGGACTAAAGTCCATAGAAACCTGTGAGCCTGATTGAAGTGAGAATAACCTGGACGGTACAAAAGACCAATGCCCAAGTATCAAACAAGTTATATCCAACAAACAAGGTCGGATTTATCAACTGTGATTGAACTACGCACAACCTGTGATATTTCAATTATATAAACAAATATAATGCGGAAAAGAAATAACATATACACCAGAAATTTTGTTAACGAGGAAACCGCAAATGCAGAAAAACCTCGGGACCTAGTTCAGATTTGAACACCACACTATATTAATCCGCTACAGACTCTAGCCCACTACAAGTTAACTTCAGACTGGAATGCAGTTGATCCCTAACCAAGTCTCACACTTTTTAAGGTACGGCCGCGTTCCTTACGCCTCTAGAACCACGTCGTATTCTGCGCACTTGATTCCTTTAGATGATCTCACCCACAACTAAGAGTTGCTACGACCCAAAGTCGAAGACTTATAAACAAATTTGTCTCCCACAGATTCCGTCTTAAGATAAATCAAGGTGAACAGGAAACTCAACTAATACCTCGGATTATACTCCCGAAAAGCAGCCTAGAAATATCAGTCACCTCACAATAACCCAACTGATATTGCGGAATCACAAGAGTCTGAAGCGAAGAACTGTTGTGATTACTTTTTATATCTTACCTATCGGAGATGAATCTCGAGTAAATCTTAGAGAATATAATACTCAATACGATATAACAAGTAAGATCAGAATACGCAACTACAGAGAAAATAGTTGGATCTTGCTTCACGAATTCCAAATGAAGTCTTCAAGTCGTTAACCTAATAATATTTTTGGAAAACCTAGGTTAAAGGAGAAGCGACTCTATTTTGAAACTAGGACACACGAAAGTATCGGGATTAGGTTCCCCAGATGCTAAAGTTCTCCCTTATATAATCTTTCACATCAGGGTTGCTTTCAATCAAGCTAAGATATCTTAGTAACAAAGCATTCAATATTCACCGTTAGATTAATTCCTGATTTAAGATTCAAGCTAAGTCTGCTTAGAAATTAAGCAATCAATGTCTACCGTTAGATGGTATTAGCTTGATACACACAAATGAAATATATTTATACTTAGATATGGATATGGATGAACCGTACCCAAATGTGTATACCTTGTTGGTTAACCGAAGTTAGCCATATTAACACTTATAACTTAGCCATATTCATTTAACACTTTTAGATCAAATATGATGATCAATCAATCCTGGTAGATAATCAAATGTATATAAATGTGTTTCAAGAGAGTTGTTCAAATGTTCATCATCTTATAGGAATATGTATATGAAACATTTGAAACAAAATCGGTTTGGTTTGTAATTGTACAAAGTACTTATACAAGAACCAATTCATCAACATAATGCCACGGTTTATAAAACTAGTCCACATACCTTAATACATTAAAGTTCCGGGGACTTTAAGTTCGCAAACGAATCTTGAGTTCATGAGTATGAAAGTCATACTTTACCGATTTTAGAACATAACCGCTATGTTCGTAAACTGAGTACGCGAATAAGAGTTCCGGACTTTGGCTTTGTCCTGTCGTTCGCAAACAGCATACGCGAACAAGAGTTCCATACTTGGCCTTGTCTAGTCCGTTTGGAAACAGCATACGCGAACAAAAGCTTCGGACCCTTTCATAGGTAAACCAGTTCGCAAACAGAGTTCGTGAACAATAGTTCCGGACCTAAACTAGACTTACATAGTTAGTATACAAAGTATACAACCTGTAATATATCCAGATATGGTAGTGCTAAAAATCTCATTTAATCATTGAAACATCCTTGGAAGACAACAATGGTAATCTTACACATACCACTAGCTTCAAGTAATTTTCAAGTGATTAATCGATCAATACGAAATTTCCCAAGTCGACATCAAATGATTGTCTCACACAAATCATATAAGATGTTTCAAGGTAATTTTCACATGATCATCTTTTGACTTAATATTTAGTTTCCAACAAATAAATTGTTTCGAACTAAACTCGTCAAGAATACGATAAACTTAGCTAAAAGCTTCCAATACATATTTAGAAATAGATAAGCGAGATAAACTCAGCTCGAAATATCAAATGTGTATAATGTAAAAGTCTATATAGCTATACAACTTAGTCTCATTAGAATATAAAATAGAATAGACTTCTGATTCATAGATAAGTTTTAGTCTCCACATACCTTTTGTTGAAGAAGTTCCTCCAAGCTCCTCAGTAGATCTTCTTCTTCAATTGGTGAACGTTGTGAAGTTTTAAAGCTCAACTATACACTTCTATCTTAATCCGAGATATGGCTATAAGTATACTGGAAATTTGTTGTATCCCTACAATAATTAACAACAAATGGGATAGAAAATGGTGAAAATCACCTCTTGAATCCAATGATCAAGCCAATTTCTGTGCCAGAGGCGCATCCAATATTTTCATTAACAACAAAATTCAGATTAGGTTCCAATACAGACTGACTCAGAACTTATAAGGCTAAGTTGCCAACTAATCCAATGGCCATGACTGAGCCAGGTGGTTCTCATCTAACCCTCCCCTAAACTGATAAAGGTACTCACTCCTAAGTTATATACTACTACCCATAACTATTACCAGGGACTGACATACAGCGTGATAAGGGTACCCTCTCTCCTATACATGGATACAACATTTCACCCTCCTTGAAAACATCCTTGTCCTCAAGGATGAGTGTAAAAAGAACCATCCTGTGATCATATGAATTCTCAAGTCCCCCTCGAAATTAATCCACAAGGTTAACTTCCCTGTGCACACATTATCTTCATAACTGGCGGCTTGGTAAGCACCAACACAAACACCACTTGAAGAATCGGTCGAGGATGCTGAGGCAGGAACATGAATCTCTATATCTGCGTCTAGAAAATTGATCCTAGAATTCTAGTTTGATCCAAAATACAAAGCTGGTATAGATCCCCTATAAATGCCATTGACATTTCCCGCATTCGATAAACCAGTTGAGAGAAATCTGAACTTCCATCGTAAGTAGTCTACCCATATCCATACATAGAGAACTTGAATTACCTTGAGTATGAGCTGAATAATTGGAATCCACCTGACATTTGAAATGGTCCAACACACACTGTCAGCACCATTGAGATCTGTAGCGTACAACTTGTATTTCCATCTCAAAAAGGCGACCCACATCTGTATATAGGGAGCTTGGTATACTGTGTAGTAAGGAAGAACATGAATACCCCGAATTATACCATAGAGCTGACTATCCAAATTTGATGCGAGTTGCTGGAGCTTGTAGTTTCCATTTCCCTCTTGATCCTCCAACTGCTCCAGAATATTAACATTTCTGACACCCCCAAAGCTTATGGGAAGGATATGAGGCCCGCACTTCAAGGAAATCGCTAGCTTTGATATAGCTGGAGTGTATGTCAATGTAGTTGCAGGAAATCCCACACTACACCCTTGTTAATATTTTGCTATAATCAACTCATAATTGAAGATTAAAAACGACACTTTATTATTTTGTTCTTAGAAATGTTTACAAAAATGGAAGAATTCAAGATTACAACTATTCTCTTGAAGTTTCTCTCCTCAAGATTTTCTTAACTCTCAAAAATACATCATCATTCTCTGGACACATTGGGTCTATATTTATAGGGTAATTACATAGTGGATGACAGCTAAGTTTTCCTCTTATTTCGGGTTGATTCTGCGATTGTACCGCGATAGTTACAATATTCATTCTCGCAAGCTTTATAACCATCGCGGGACAGACATGCTTTTCTTATGTTTTCTTCAATCGTCAGCTATTACGTTACTATTTTGACTGCTTTTGTGACACTCGCAAAGTGTAGTTGAAGATCTTGCGGTAACGATCGATGGGAAGTGTTGTTAATCTCGCAGAGAAGTGTTGTAGCAATATTCTGGTCCTACAGTCAAAGTGTAAAATTTTTGTATTGCCATCTCCCTTCCATCAAACTTGAGTCGGAGATAGCCACTTGTTGGTTGAAAAACCAAACACGACGGTCAATGATAGCAATATAGCTGAATAATAACAATAAGCAACACAAACTTCCCATGTGCTTGTACTGTCACAGTGGAGAAAATCAGTAAAATAACGTGTAATCCCTATCCATTGTCATAAACTCCAATGCTAACCTTTAAAATTTCATCAAAGAAGACGTTTGGAGCAGTAGAGAAAGTATGATTAATCATGAGAATATCATCAGCACCACCACTCAATCTCTATCGGACACTCCCAACCAAATCCGTGAATCATTCTTGTGTCAAAAATTGACCAGGAGGAAGACACTTGGTTGTAAGCCCAAAATTGACCTTAAGCTGCTCAAATACTTTAGTATATAGCTTCATGACACATGTGGGCAGGATAAGAAAAACATAAGTAGAAAGATTCTTGAAATATGACATTGGTGCGGACCCATCAATAATGGCAAACTGACTAAGCCATTCCAGCAATACACAAATGAGCTTGACAACAAAGTTTGCAGTAATCTGAGTACAAATCCTAACTTCACATATCAGAGTACTCCACCAACCATTTGAGAACAACTTGTATTTCCAGATCAAATACTCTACCCACAACAACATCTGAAGAATCATTTCAATTTCTTCCAGAAAAGCAAGATTTTCATAGACCCCCGGTGCATGTGAAGGAGAGGGTGAAAAGAGACTCATTCTGAAAATCCTGGCATAACCTTTTAACAGCGTGCCTCCTACAGTGCATAAATGAACTGTCATACCCCGGACCAAAGTTAATGCAGAATAATGCTTTGTACATGCAGTCTGCACCATTTAAGAAGTTGTCAACAAGCTTGCATGTAATGTTTTTAGACCATTTTTTATAGTCATTGCTGAAATGTAGCTCGGAACCGGTACAACATTTAATTGCCACTTAATGTGTTGCTCGATATTAGCTGGCCCTATAATAAGCTGCTCAACAACCTTGAAACAAGGCTACACCACATCTGTGATTTTCACCCCATCGACAAGATACTTTTTCCAGCCAGAACAACATTCATTACGACCACAGACTGTAGAGCTAGGTTCTTCTGGTAGCCAAGTGAAAAAACAAGTGAAAACACCACTACTTGCTATACTCCACAAACTGAGATTAAGCAAACATAATACCAACTGTAACCGTAGATTGGGTTGATGTTACGATTGGTTTTAACTCAAATACCAACTGTAAGTTCTTAGTTTTGAGAAATATGTTCAGTTACGGTTTGTATTTGCATCATATTTATCAACCGTAATTGAGTTATAGTTTGTTACTCAAACAACCATACCGACCGTAAATAATCCTATGTCTTAAAAATTTATCAAATAATGATTTACGGTTCAAATGTTAAACTGACACACCAACCGTAGGTTAGTTACAGTTGGTCTCGATTCATTAGTTACCAACCGTAATTTAGTTACGGTTGTTGGTCCAAATTTAATTACCAACCGTAACTGGTTTTACGATTGGATCTTCCCCAAATTTAACCAGTTACGGTTGGTATTGGATAACTTACGAACCGTAACTAAGAATTACGGTTGGTCACAAGCAAAATTGCAACCGTAAGTTCTTCTGAAAATTTAAAAGTTTTGATTTTGTTACGTACTTTAGATAATTTTGAGCGAGAAAAAGCTCAAAATAGGAACTAATTTAGAAGTGTAGGGGGTCACTGGAATCACTCATTTTGGTTGAGTGAATCAAAATCTAGGGTTTCACAAATATCACAAAAGTTTTTCTTTTTCTTCTCCTCCGAACTTTTTTTTTTTTTTTAATTTTAAAAATCTGATTTTGTTTTGATTTTGAGTTAATGTAAGTGAAATTAATCACTAACACTAAACTTAATTATCATCACTAAACTAGGTTATCAATAATGAGGGTTAATTTGTCATTTCCAGTTTTTTTTATAAGGGGCACCTTGAATGATCATGTAATGACCCTTTTTGTCCTATTAAAATGCCTCCCCTGTAATAAGATTGTTTTGATTGAATAATTCCCTCCCAGTACCAGCTGCATGATGACCTATCACTTGAAGTACCAACCTAGACCAGGGAGGTTTACCCTGCTGCAACATTTTTTTGGACAACTTGCGACCTTCCAGCGTTAGCTCAGAGACTAAAGCAACATTATTTATATCCCATGAATTGGAACATACATTGAGTATCAATGAACAAGAACGACCAACACAGAATTCAGAACTATCTACAGAATGAGTAGTCCCCCTAATAAGCTCAATTCGCTTGCCACAATCAAATATGGAATAAGTGTTCACAAAACAAGGATAGAAACAAACACCTGTATCATTCCAGCTCTACAACACGGTCACAAGCATTATATCCAACAAATTTGTCATAAGCATTCTATCCAACAAATTTGTGTCTCTCTCTGACATTTGAACAAACACCTTCCGCATACCATGAATGTCAACAGATTTGACACTTAAAAGAGTAATCGAATCTAGAAACCGTAATTCTGAATCATACCCAAATCTAAGAAGCAATTGAAAAATCACTATACCAACACATTTACCTCTATCGAATAACAAACGAGAATCATCAAGTTTGAAATGTAAACAAACCATACCTAGAATTTTGTTGTAGAGAAAGAAAAAATCGTGCAGACATTCAACATTTCCTTGATTTTCTGGAAAAAATTGGACGCAATTCCTTCTGGTACAATTATCTTCCTCGCCAATTTTCAACTGATTTAACCGGAAAAAATCATTTATCAACGATTTTGAAACATCTTTAACTCGTAAACTCACATCATTGAGTGAATCTACATCTTCTTCTTCAACAAACAAAAATGGAGGAATCAAGTTTACTTCGAGAGAATCATCAATTTCATCGACATCAAAAGGAATCAACTCCATATCGGAAGAATTACCCACTTCGATGACAGCGGACGAAATTGAATGGACTACTACTGACTTCGTAGAGGCTTTTTCATCATCAATAGATGGAGCAATTTTGGTATCATCCCTATGATTAACACTCGATGAAAATCCATCTGAACTTTCCTTGTTTGTTAAATCTGTGTTAGATTTAGTGATACATCCGTACAATGTACGGACTCTTCCATAGCCACAAATGTAATTACACCTGTTATTTACTTACAGGCTGTCATTTTTATTTGTCGCTCATTCTTTTTTTTTTTTTTCATTTGGTTGAGTCAGTGTGTCTATAAAAGACTAAGTCCTGTACTCATTTCTTCAACTTTAATCAAATACACAATTCACTTTCTTACATGGTATCAGATACCAAAGGGAATTTTAACTTCCTCTGATCTTGTACCTTCAACCCTCACCATTAACCTGCAACTACACCTTAAAAACAATGGTGAGAACTACTCAAACCATTATTGCATCTTCTTCCGTTGTTAACAACAACAATAATACTCATACAACTCTGTATCCACCATTAATTTCTTCTTAGCAGATACAACAATTATAATCTTTACCTTCTTCTTCACAGCAACTACCACCACCATCATCTCCTTATCATTTTTTACCTTTTTTCTCCTCTCAACCACCACCACCACCGTTAACAACTCAATCTTTACCTTCTTCGTCTCAATAACCACCAACACCATCTTCTGTACGAAACACTCCACCGCCTCTTTCTTCTCTATCAACACAATCACCACAACCACCATAGTTTCCTATTGCTTCTCAACCACCTTTGCAACATATTCCTATACAATTTCCTAAACAACAACCTACTAATTTTACACAAAATCAACAATTTCACCAACAACAACAATATCAACAAAACACCTTCTATAATCCTTTTGTATTTCATAGTCGGTTTACAATTCCTTTTCAAAATATTTTCAACTTTGTTTCTGACAAGTTAGATGGATCAAATTACTTGGTTTGGAAAGATCAGATTTCTTCTATTCTTATTTGTACAAATATTTTTGGTTTTGTTGATGGATCTCTTCATCTTGAATTACTTACGGTGATGATTAACAACATACCTTTTCCAAATCCAAACTATCTTGAATGGTTGCAGATTGATAAATTCGTTGGTTCTTGAATCAATGCATCTGTGGATCGATATTTCTCATCTGAGTTACTTGGTAAACATACTGCAAGGGAGAAATAGTTGCATCTGGAAAATTTATTCAGTGATCAATTTATTGCTAGGAAGTCTATGTTGAGACCTCAACTTCATTCTAATAAGAAAGGATCTTCAACAATTTATGATTTTATCCATAAAGTTAAAACAATTGCTGATTCTCTAACAGAAATTGGTGAACCAGTTCAAGATTCTAATCTTGTAATGTACACACTCAATGGACTTGGTAAAGAGTTTATTCACTTTGTGGTTAATGTTCACAATAGAGAACCTCCATTGTCCTTCTCTGAGCTTCGATCTCGTCTCATAAGTCATGAACAATTCTTGAAGGAACAAGATTCAGACTCATATTCTTCTCTCATCACAGATCCAACAAACTCTACATTCTTTGCTCGCCGACAATCTTCATATTACAATTCTGCATCCAATTTTCGAAAACCTATGTCATCTCATACACCTATGCCAACACCATCTCATTCACCTGCTTTGCCAAATCATTCTTCATCCTCATATCCACCTGATTTTAGAAAAACTGTTTTTAATCCTGCACAAAAACAAGTTATTACAAATGAGGGAGAACCATGTCATATATGTCACAAATATGGTCATAAGGCAAATCTTTGTAGATTTTGCTATTCTGCTTCTAGAAATAGTACTGCACCACCACAGAAAGCCTTTCTTGGTCTAGACATTAATGCAGGAAGTACTTCTACTTCTCCTTATGATTCACAGGAGTTTGATTTTAATGTTCAATTTCCTTCTAAAAATGCCTATGAGAGTGGAGGTTATTAGAGTCATAACAACGCATGGCCTATCTGGATTCCTGACTCAGGAGCTTCTAGCCATATGACTAATGATGCTTCAATTTTTCAGCATCCTACTCCTCATTCTGGATCAGAACAAGTCATGGTTGGAGATAGTAAGTTAATTCCAATCTCATTAACAGGTTCATCTACATTATCTACTTCATCTCAACTTTTTAATCTACAAAAAGTTCTTTATGTTCCTCACTTGCAAAACAACTTAATGTCTGTGGCTCAGTTTACTAAGGAAAATAACTGTGTGTTTCTTTTCAATCCTTGGGGGTATGAAATAAAGTCATTGAAGAGCATCCTTATTCTGGATAGAGGGAAGATGAAGGATGGACTCTATCCAATAATATCTGGTCATTCAAGTTCACATACTGCTGCTCCACAATTTGAGGCTTCATCTCACAGTAGAGCTGGCAATTAGGGTCAAAACCCGCGGGTTGGACCTAACCCAAACCTAACCCTACTTGTTAGTTAATAGGGATAGGCTAGGGTTGAGGTTTCAGAACCCGTTGGTAAATAGGTTTGACCTGTCTAACCCGCGGGTTAACCCGTCAACCCGTCTTTTTTATTGGAAATGATTAATTCTACGATTTTAGGGTGAAATCTATTGTGAAAAACCCCTGAATATCATTGAATCATTGATTTAGGGGAAAAACTTGACTGATCATCCCTAAATCAGTTCAAAATCCATCAATTCAGTTTACCCTAATCATCGATAGCCACTAAAATCTTCAATTGTACAATCTCAAATACTAAAAATCCCAAAATTTCAGATCTAAAACCAAGAATAATGATTAGTTACATCATCCATATACTCAAACAAAAACAAAAAAAATGATAAACCCTTGCTTAGATTCATTCATATAATGTTTCAAATATTAATAAATACCCAAATCAGTAAAATGAAAGATCAAATCTCACATCAAAATGAATTAATTCATCATCTATAAGATCTACAAAAGTATTTAGTAGAGAGATATAATTAAGAGAAAGAAAGATCACGATTCTAAAGCAAATAGATGAATCAGGAGATGGTGGATGCCTGGATGGGAATCGTTTCATTGATTTGAGACTTTTGAGTAGTAGAAAGAGGCTATTTGTTTCGGAGATGAACATGGAGACAAAAGTATAGCAGGAGCAGGAGTGCAGGACGGTGATAAAATTTTGGGAGTATAAAAAATTGCGATCTGTATTTGACATTTTGACCGATTAATTAATAAGGGGCAAAGAAGGCCTTAGATATTACTTAATTAATTTTAATAACAAAAATGACAACATCTGACGCCTAGCCTAGTGGTCACAATGCTTTATTTGCAAGCAGTAAGGCTGAGGTTCGATCCTTACTGACTGCTTTAATATTTTTTGGTCTTTAAACGAAGCCAAAACCAAATCACCTGATTTCCTAGGTCCGACCCGTTAACCCGCGGGTTTACCCGCCACGGGCTAGGGTTGGTAATCATGAACCCGTAGGATAAACAGGCCTGGTTAGGGTTGATCATAGCCAACCCGTAATCCGTCTAACCCGCCACGGGTTGACCCTAACCCGGCCCGTTCCCACCTCTATCTCACAGTACTGCATTTACAACTTTAGTAGCTTCCTATTCTCTTTCGCATTTCAGGCTAGGACATCCTGCATAGAAAATTCTTAGTAAGCTTGATAAAGATACTGACATCAAGATATCAACAAAATGTATTACTTATGTCTGTGAGTCATGCCAACTTGCTAAGAATAAATGTCTTCCTTTTCATGCTACTGGAAGTATATCTAGTTTACCTTTTATGCTAGTTCACTGTGATATTTGGGGTCCTGCTCCTATACAATCTCACTTGGGTTACAAGTACTACATTTTGTTTGTTGATGATTGTACAAAATTTTCATGGATTTATCCAATGAAACATAAATCAGATAGTGTTCACTGCTTCAAGCTGTTCAAATCTCTTGTTGAAAATCTTTTTGAAGTCAAGATCAAACATTTTCAGTGTGATGGTGCACTTGAGCTTATTAAAGGTACTTTTAGAGAATTTCTTGACTCAAGTGGTATTGCTTTGAGAATTGCATGCCCTCACCTACATCAACAAAATGGTTCAGCAGAAAGAAAGCATAGGCATGTTACAAAAATGGGGAATACTCTATCTTTCCATGCTTCTATCCCTAAGAAGTTCTGGTTTGACTCCTTTTTAGCAGGTGTATTTTTAATCAATAGACTACCAAGTAAACTTCCTACCTACAAGTCTCCATATGAAGTTCTATATAAATTTGAACCAGATTACTCCATTCTGAGAGTGTATGGATGTTTATGTTATACAAACTTAGTAGCTTATAGGAAGGGAATCTAAAGTCTGCATCTTGTGTATTCTTGGGATATATTATTCATCACAAGGGATACAAATGTATGGATTTAAAGTCTCACAGAATATATGTTACTACTCATGTTATTTTTGATGAAGCCAAGTTTCCTTTTGCTACTGAGGTATCTACTTCTTCAATACCAGTGATATCAACTTCTTTATTACCAGCCTCTCCAGACTCTACATCAGTCACTGAAGTCTCTCCTTCACCACAGTTGATTTATTCCTCTACAGCACAACCTTCTTCTGGAGTTCATATAAGATCAAAGTCAGGTATCCATGTTCCTAAGACTCTCTCTAAAGATTTTGTAGCCAATAATACTTTGAAACATCCTATTCCTGTTGCTCTTGCTACTTTGCTTAAACCACCTATGGAACCTCAGACTTTCAAGGAGGCAAGTAAGTTACCAGTTTGGTTCAATGCTATGAAAAATGAGTATACTGCTCTTCATGAAAATGATACTTTTATTCATGTTTCATATCATCCTTCTATGAATGTCCTTGGTTGTAAATGGGTTTATAAAAAAAAGCTACATGATGATGGTACTATTGATAGACATAAATCTAGATTAGTTGCAAAGGGATATCATCAAGTGGATGGAATTGATTTTGATGAGACTTTTAGTCCTGTTGTTAAAGCCACTACAATTAGGTGTGTATTAATTTTGGCTATTTCTAACAAATGGAGCATGAGACAACTAGATGTAAGTAATGTATTTTTTCATGGGAATCTAAAAAAAAAAGTCCATATGGAACAACCTCCTGGTTTTGTTGATCCTGATCATCCTACCTATGTTTGTGAGCTTAAAAAATCTTTATATGGACTTAAACAAGCTCCTAGAGCTTGGTATGAGAGATTTAGTGGATATCTTCTTAAATATGGCTTCAAGAACTCCAGCTGTTATAGTTCAATGTTCATTTATCACAAGAACTCTGACATGATGATTCTCCTGGTTTATATAGATGATATTATTCTGGTTGGCACTTCTGATTCTCTACTTACTTCTTTTATTACCTCTTTGAAGTCAGAATTTGCCATGAAAGATCTTGGCAATTACACTATTTTTTGGGTATTGAAAGTGTTCTTGATTCTTCAGCTAACAAAATGCTTCTTACTCAAAACAAGTACTCCATGGACTTGCTCAGAAAACATGATATTCTTGCTTGCAAGCCATGTAAAACTCATGTTGGCTCTGGTCCAAGGGTGTCTGCCTATGATGGTACTCTTCTGACAGATTCTGCTTCTTACAGAAGCTTAGTAGGTGGCCTTAAATACTTAACTCTCATACGGCCTGATATTAGTTTTTCTGTTAATTATGTGAGCCAAATCATGCATAAACCCACTGATGTTCATTTACAGCTTGCCAAACGAATTTTGAGATATATTAAAGGTTCTTTGGGACAAGGTATCACTCTTCAAGCTGGTGATTGTTCTATCTTAAATGCTTACTGTGATAGTGAATGGGCAGGGTGTCCTGATACACACAAATTTACATCAGGATATTATGTCTTTATAGGTGGCAACTTGGTATCTTGGTCTTCAAAGAAATATCACACCATTTCTCGTTCTTCTACTGAAGCTGAATATAGGGGTCTTGCAAATGCAGCTGCTGAGATCTTATGGCTTTCCTACTTATTTGAAGAATTATCAGTATACTTATCTCTTCCTTGTCGATTATACTGTGATAACCTTGGCGCAGGCAGTCTTACTGCAAATCCAATCTTTCATGCTCGAACGAAACACATTGAAGTTGATTATCATATGATTCGAGATTTGGTTGGTTCTGGTTTTCTGAAAGTCTCTTATGTTCATACTCTCAATCAGATTACAGATTTGTTCACCAAAGGCTTATCGAAGACTCGGTTTGGATTGTTGAAAGACAAACTAATTCCTCCTGTATGTGCCTCAGTTTGAGGGGGGATGTTAGACTTAGTGATACATCCGTACAATGTACAAACTCTACCATAGCCACAAGTATAATTACACATGTTATTTACTTACAGACTGTCATTTTATTTGTCGGTCATTTTTTGTTCTTCTTTCATTTGGTTGAGTCAGTGTGTCTATAAAAGACTAAGTCCTGTACTCATTTTTTTTTTAACTTTAATCAAATACATAATTCACTTTCTTACAATCTGCAGATAACACAGTGTTAGAACCACTTGCTTTATCTGAACTGTGTTGATTGTTGTGATATTGATCAAATTTCTTCATGAGTAAATAGAACTTAGAAGATAGATCTGATGAGAGTTTGATGAAATCAGTATGTAGTTTAGAGATTTCCGCAGCGTTGGCTTCAACCTTATCATTAACCTCTTTGATAGTCATTGTAAAAAAAAAAAAAAATGGATGAAATTTTGGAATTGTTGTAGGGCTTGCATCCCAACCGATGTGCGGCCCAACTAGCTATACCTAGGGTTTCCATTGCATGCATATAAGGATATTATAGATATGTAATGTGGCTGATGAATCAATAATAATCTCTCTATCTCTTTGTGTCTTTCTGTGATTTACACTACAATACGTTGTCAGCACGAGCTCTACCCTGCGGCAATGGATTTTGATTTTTTTTCTTTCTTTCGGGTTACTATCAAATACACTGTGTTGGAATCAATGGAATCGTCATCGTCAAATCAGATAAGTTGGATCTATTTTTTCTCCTATGTATTTTTCTTTCTTTTCACTGTTTTTGATTTTGGCATATACATTGGGTATATTAAATCTGCGGCGAAAAAATGGTTTAATCAGGAATTAAAGATTATTTTGATTAATCATATGTACTAATCAGGAATCAAATCGATGAGAATAAGGAATTAGATTATTTAATCATTGGGTATATTAATCATATACACTAATTAGGAATTAGGGATTTTTTTCTCCTAATTTTTTCTTTTAAATTTTTTTCCCTGGAATCGCATAGCATATTCTTGTTTGATTGTGATTTGACCGTCATATACCATAGCCAATCACAAATCAAGTGATTAAAATTTTATAATATATATATTCGTATTCACCATGATTAGATTAGATTAAAATTTTATAATATATTCCCATTCACTCATTCCGTGATTGATTGATCATGTGGGTCGGAGATGTATACGGAGGATCTTGAAAGGGGAAACTTTATGTACATCATGAAAGGGAAAAGTCTGTTCGTCTTCCGATTGGAAAACACTCAACCAGTCCCAACTCAACCCGGTGCAACTCAACCAAGCCCAACTCGGCCTGATCCAACCAGGCCCAACTCAGTCAGATCCAACCAGGTCTGTGCTGTTCCAGATTGTTCCTGGTGTGTTGTTCCTGCTGGTTCTGGCTACGCACGGCCAAGGCTGTTCCGGTTTTGTCTATATACAAATACAGCGGGAACCGAAAATTGAGGTATGTAACTAACTATTGTGGGTTTTTATATTGAACTAGTATGTAACCCGTGCTACACACTGGGATGATGGGCTCAGCCATAATTTAGAGTGACGGGCTTCGCCCCGCGCCCGTGGTCGAATGCATTAGATTTTTTTTAGTAGTTTATGATTAGTTTGTTTTTTTAAAGGGATAAGGAACACTGATACCGTTTAGGTATCTAATGATTAAATTTGAGATAATAAACCTAAATTCATGTACTTCCCGTCTCTAATATATAGGCGGAGAAGATGAAGTCTCTTAAATTAAGAAATTTCATGATTTTTATAATTTTTCATGTTTTTTCCTACTTTTACCATTTGTCTTATTCTCAATACAACTTTTATATTACTATAATTATTTGCAATTGAACATAATTACATTTTATTTTTTTGTCCAACCTTTTTTCAATTAACAAATTGTCATATCCACCGATTTTATCTGTTAAAGTTTTGGAAGATGTCACTGATAGACACATATTTGTGTCTATATTAGTCCCGAAATTATATTATGTTGGTGCTTATTTTTGTATTAATTTCGGTATTTATTATGTTTTTGTAGGTAGATAATAATTCGGCTCTAGTGTGAAGAAAACAAGCTAAAATGGACTTATGCGCATCACAGTTGGTTAAAGAAAATAAATGGCTGACGGGAGTGATCGGTCGTGGAACCTGGATGTAGCTTGGGGTCCGTGGAAATTAATTGTCACTAATAAGTCCAAAGTAATACGGGATCAAAATGAGCATAACGTAACAAAGAATACAAATTTCAGTTTTTGAAACCGTGTTTACTGATTTGTTCCACGGATGATATTAACCATAGATGATATTAATCAAACGGTTACATGAACTCAAAGTTTAATTTTGGGAAGTTGAAGAGCCATTTGGCATGTGCTTTATGAAATAGTTCTGGAAAGGGATGTCAGGAGCAAACTTAAGTGCTTCTTGTCGTATATGAGCACATGGAAATTAATAATTGGGTCAAAAACTGATGTAGTTTTGAAGTGTTAAGAAAAGATTCGTTGCTTGGACTCTTTTTAAAGATTTGGTTTTTGATTATTAAAAGAAAATACTAAGACAAACTAATTAAAATTGATTTTTGTTACCAATGAGAGATGAGTCTAGGGTTTTGGATTCCGCTACTTCTAATGTTGGTAAACTCAATAATTAAAACTTTGACAAATTACTCCTACTTTACTCAAAACAATTCGAACACAATCTCATGCTTTGGAAGATATAACGTTATAAGCTCTCTTTTTTTATGACTCTTGTCACTAATTTAATGCCTAATTTTCCTTCACTTATAAATATCAGCAGCTCAAACTACCCAAAATAATTTTTACGAAGCTTACAAAGAAGAGAAATTTTTTAGACAATTGAAGGCACAAATATGGAGTAAAATATGTCAAAGAATTTAAATACTAAATATTATTCATTAAAAATAGTTTCCTCCAAAACCCTAGAAAAGAAACTTAGATACTCATAGATCGAGAATTGGAGAAAAATTGATTATTCATTGTATTTAAAAATATTAAAAATCTGCTTACAATAATTTCCAGTCGCTAAAGGTCTTTAGCTACCAAAACTGAGCAGTTCAGCTGCTGAAGAAGACAATGGAATATAGTGGCAAAATCTTTTTCTCCACTGAATGATAAACGATATATCCCTTCTGCCGTTAATGAACGATAGCTTTCTGCGACTGTTTTTGACAAGTTTCTGAAAACTTTATTTTCTCAATCCTAAGCCTAGATTTCTTCTCCAAGGTATCTGTCTTGGAAATTTTTTTCTTTAGTATTTTTCTTAATTAATCTTAAAACCAAATCCTCAACGAGTCCGAGAATCAAACCCTTTCTTACAACTATTAAAACCACATCAGTTTTTGGCGCCGCCGACGTGGACTTGTATATAGGTTAGGTTTTAGATTTACTTTTGTAAATATTTTGCTAGTTTATTTATTTTATTTTATTTATTATTTTATTAGATTTTACTCTTTGGGTATATTCTATTTTTGGTGTGCAGGATATTTGGGATTTAAATTGGAAATAAAATTTGTGCACCAAACATGTAAGTATCCAAGATTTTATTTTTGTTCCCTTTTGTAAATATTTATTTTTTCAAATATTCTGATTTTTTAGATATTTTGTTTATTTGTACATATTATTTTTGGATTCTTTTTATTTTTGTAATTTTTTTTATATATAAAAATAACACGTTGCCCACACCAATTGCATCATTAGACAACCGATTTAGGAAAACCCATGCAAAAGTACGCTGAACCCGTGCCTTGGGCCTTATGGGAGTTACCAGCCGAAATTCCACAAACCTTATCCCAGTACCGTTGACCAGTCTTTGACTGTAGGTATATTCAGCTTAAGGTAACCTGAGCCTACCAATTTTAGTCGACCCTGCATTTGCACGTGCACAAAAAAAAATATGTTGAGTTGGTATTATAAATACCAATATAATGATTATTCAACTGAGTATCTAAATGGACAACACACGTACTATGCCCGTAGTGTGGATAGTACTTGGGACCACTACCGACCTTCTGAGGGTTATGGTTCATACCATGGTGATCCCAATTACTATTCGCACGTCCACCAATCATACGAACGGGCGAATGAGCAATATTATAATAAAAAAAAAGAGTTCTCCATATTTAGATGATTTAATCAAACAATTGGCACCAATTCCTAATGAATATAAAACTCATTCCATAGAAGATGCACCAAACATTTTCAATTGACAAGTCTTTCTTTACAGGAATCACTTAAGAAGTTCAATAAATCTATATGTGAATCTGAAATAATCATGGATAAACTATGTGAGACTCTTAATAAGCAGGAGGACCAAAATGCACCTAAGACTATTTCTCATAATGAACTTGAATTCGAAAATAGTGTTTCCAATCATACCATTGATAGTACATATGATTATTCACCTAATTTATAGGATGAGGTTAGATCTGAATACACTACTTATTTAGATGAGGTTCGACCATTTTCATGTTATTATAATGATGAGTATGATGAATATAGTGTTGATGAAGAATCAGACACATATAGGCATAGTGATCAGGAATTTGTTACTCTAATTGAGCTTTACAATGATAATATTATTTCTAGTTCAAATCCAAATAATTTTAATAATTATTCACCTATTCCAAAGGATGGGGATTTGACTAGAAATACCACAGTTTTAGACGATAATGGTTTAGAGGAACGAGTTTATTCTGAGAATATTGTTTTAGAGTTTAGCGATTTAGAAACATTAGTCTTCGATGAAGAAAATGAACTCGTGGAGATTTTAAATATGTGTGAGGATGTATCACCTGAGTATAACCTACAAGAAGGAATTAACCATTTTCAGGATTCTGATGATCTAGAAATTATGGAAATTATAGACAGTCTATCTAGAGACACCCAAAACTCTATGTTTGGGGGTGATTATCATTCTCCTTGTGCCTTAACTTTAGATCTTACAGAGATCCCTCACTCGGGACTTGATATTTGTGCCTCAACCATTGTACCAGATTACCTTCATACTAGCTCTCTCGAACCGAATGATGTCCAGGAAGAAGTTCAGTTATTAGAAACCCGTCCTCTGGTTGATGTGGTTTACCCAGGCTATGATACCCAGATTGGTTTTGTTTTCCTACCAAATATTTTTCAACCAATTGTGGGAATGTATGAATTTCAAATGTGTCAGTTATTAAGTTTTGAGACTAAACCTAATTATTTTAGGAAAATAGAATTGAAACATTTGCTTAAGAATGACCACCACTCTCATTATGGTCAACTGTGTGAGTCAAATCTGATTGACTTAGATGATCCTCAATTATTCAGGTTATAATTGTGTGCTTCTAAATTTTTCCAGACCTTAGAACCCGATATTTCAGATCTTACTTATGAGGAGGTGCAGCTCATGAAAATATTTTATTTAGATCCCTTTATAGAACTTGAACCACAACTAGATGTAGTTGTATTAAATAGGAAACTAGGCAAGGGTGTGTTATGTTTTTCTTGGTTTGTTGCAGTTTCCTTTTATCTATGTTAATACTTTTTGATGCAGATGATCCACAGTTGTTTCGGTTATTGTTTTATGATATGAAGTGATTAATTCTTTCTTATGTCTGGCTGAAGATGTTAAACTTAGCACTTCTTGGGAGGTAACCCATGCTCATGCAACATGGTAATGACTTTCCTTAACTCTTTTGCTTCAAATGGTATCAATTTCTCCTTGTTCATGCTTTTAATTTTATCTTTAGAACATTGAGGACAATGTTATATTTAAGTTTGGGGGTATGGGAGAAACTTTTTAGTTGCATTAAACTCCAGATCCTAAAAATTTATACTTATTAAGGATGGCACTAACTAATCTAAGTGGATGGAAGCATCTTGGTTGTAGGAGTTGAGGAACCAATATGATTAGATGGAAACGTCTAAAGAATCTATTCATAAAAGCACAGAGCTCAGGTGTTAGAAATAACATGGTAGTTTCGTTATATCTCGTTGAGTCCTTTTCACCTTCTGTTTTTGTTTTATTTCCTTTTTAAAATATGTTTCTAAGTGATTTGGTGGGGCTCATGAATCAAGTTGTTACCATTGCTAGGGTGAAATAGAGTGATTGAGATTAAAAAAAAAAAAAGACCAGGCCAATTAGACCAATCGGAATAAATATTAACACTTGGATAGCAATATGTGTGTGTTCTCCCTGTCTCCGTCGCCTAAACAAGCATGGAATGCAGGATCCACGGGAATTACTATGTAATCTGCTGACAAAAAGCATGCGCTTGGATCCGCAAGATCTAATCACGTTGTTAATAATAATAACAGGCTCCTGCCCTGCGGTTCTTGGTAAGTACCTCGCCAGTGCCCCTCTAACTCCTCTTCTTAAGCCTGATGGCGGACTTAGACCGATAGCAGTGGGAACAATCTGGTGTCTTCTTTGTTCGAAAGTTTCCGTAACCGCAGTAGGAAGAGAAATGGCTAGCTACCTTGGTGATTACCAATTTGGGGTTGGTGTCCTATGTGGCGGCGAAAGCATCCTACACGCTGCTAATACATTGCTAGAACTTAAAGGTATTCATTCCAAATTAAGTATGATGTTGGTAGACTTCTCAAATGCGTTTAATTTGGTCGATAGATCAATCCTCATCAAATAAGTTCGAAACAAGTGTCCTAGTATAGCTAGGTGGGTCGAATTCTGCTATGCCCAACCTGCACAATTATACTATAATGAGTTTATCCTTTATTCTGCCTGTGGTGTGCAACAAGGGGACCCCCTCGGACCTCTCTTATTCTCATTGGTTCTGCATCCTCTTGTTCAAAAGATCGCCACACAATGCACCTTGGATATGCATGCATGGTATCTCGATGATGGAACCATTATCAGCGACACCTTGGAAGTATCAAAGGCCCTGGAAATCATACGCAACGATGGTCATGTACGCGGGCTACATTTAAATATTCAGAAGACCGAAATCTTTTGGCATGTCACTGATCCAAGAAGTGAAATGGTTGGTGTCTTTCCTGATGGCATAGGGATACCTGTTAAGGGTGTGAAAGTGCTAGGCAGCCCTGTTATCCTGGACACAGTACAACAACGACTTGATCATGCTTCGCGTTGACAAAACTATACACCTGATGAACTCCGTAAAAAAACTCCAAGATCCGCAGAGTGAACTATTGCTTCTCCGCAATTGCACCAGAGTTTCCCGCTTATACTTCACTCTGCGCACCACCAATCCTCAAGTCTTGCAGGAACCAACGGAGCACTATGATCAGCACCTTCTTCAATACCTACGACATTTAGTCACAAGGGACGGAGCAGGATTCGGTGAACTCTAACAACGACTTGTTACCTTACCAATCTCGGATGGAGGTTTTGGGATATATACAATATCTGACACTAGCTATTACTGCTACCTGGCGTCCCACATTCAAACACAACATTTGCAAGGAGTCATTCTAGGTTCCACGGACATTCCAACTCCAAACCCCAATTATCAGTTCGCACTCGACAGGTACATGAACTTTTGTGGTCTCTCGTCTTTCAATACTACTTATGCTGCCCCACAGCCCATGAAAACATTGGCAGCAAAGTTTTTCGAAGTTGTTAAGCGCGAGTTACCATCTAAGTATACTTTAACACCTCGAGATGCTATATTGTGGCAATGCAACAAAGCTGCACACGCAATAGACTGGATGAAAACAATTCCAATCCCCGGACTTAATCAGACTTTAGGCCCACGGAAGTTTAGAGTTGTGGCGCAATACCGGCTAGGCATCCCTATGTTCCCTGAAGATTGTATGTGCTCATGCTATGGACGTGAAATGGACATATATGGAGACCATTCCCTCCATTATGCAAGCGAAGTCGGCCTCAAATTTAGACACGACTTGGTACGAGATATTGTTTTGGATATTTTCTATAGGACTGGCGTTGCGGCTAGGAAAGAAGCATCCCTAGGCTTCTCGTATGAAAATGATACTGCCCTTAAGCCCGCAGATATTCTCATATGCAACTGGGAAAATGGTAAGGATACTTGCTTTGACATAACCGGAGTTTCACCTTTCTCAGGAGGTGGTGTTCGTAGCTTCACCCCTGGCAATGCCATTTCTGCAGCCATAAAGCGAAAATGCAACAAGTACTTGGACATATGCAGGATTCAAGGTTACAACTTCTATGCATTGGCTTTTTCGACCCTAGGTGAACTTGGAGAGGATTTCAGTGTCTTGTTGAAGAGATTGAAGAATTGCCTGGTCAACTATGACGCGAACAACAAAGTGGTGGTTTACTTTTTCATATAGTGGGTTTAGCTATTCAGAAGGGTGTAGGGGCTCAGATTGTAGCCCGACTCCCTCTTGTCCCTGTGTAATAAACATCTTCTTATTTAATTAATAATAATAATATGTAAATTTAAAAATAAAAAAATAAAAAATAAAAAAATGTTAATTGTTAATTGTTAATGTTCAGTGAATAAATTGACCGTTGGTTCCCTTGTATATGCCAGACGAGTTGATCTAGAATTGGGATTATCGACCACTAGTTCCCTTGTATATGCCAGTTGTGTTGATATTAGTCAGACCGGTATCTCAGTCCATTAGGATAGGTTCATTTTGGTAGTGGCCTTCAGACAAATATGAGAAACACCGTATATCCATCTCTCAATCAATCCATGTGATTTGTTGACTCCGAATATTGATGTCCATAGTGCAACTATCTGAGTAGAGCTCTGTCACTTATATATGAATTTTAGTATGCCTGAGTGCAAACTCGTGTACAATAATTGGAATTTCGAATCAGAGTACTTCCTCTTGTAATCAATGAGAGTATGCCAACCAAGGAGGTTCTTTAGTGCCTTCGAAGGTTCGGCGTAAATAGATAGGTTCTGGAGTAAAGGTCTTGTGGGTATATCTCTAGTAAGCCCTCCTGAGACTATAACTCGGCCACTAGGGCCACCTAGGGGTTTAAAGGCTTGTTGCATACGCTAAATGCAACCGACGATGTCTGCGACAGTGAGTTAGGATTTTTATTTTCTAGATTTGATTTGCTCGGGACTAGCAAATAATAAGTTTGGGGGTGTTTGATAGACACATATTTGTGTCTCTATTAGTCTCGAAATTATATTATGTTGGTGCTTATTTTTGTATTAATTTCGGTATTTATTATGTTTTTGTAGGTAGCTAATAAATCGGCTCTAGTGTGAAGAAAACAAGCTAAAATGGACTTATGCACATCATAGTTGGTTAAAGAAAATAAATGGCTGACGGGAGTGATCGGTCGTGGAACCTGGATGTATCTTGGGGTCCGTGGAGATTAATTGTCACTAATACGTCCAAAGTAATACGGGATCAAAATGAGCATAACGTAACAAAGAATACAAATTTCAGTTCTTGAAACCGTGTTTACTGATTTGTTCCATGGATGATATTAACCATAGATGATATTAATCAAACGGTTACAGGAGCTCAAAGTTTAATTTTGGGAAGTTGAAGAGCCATTTGGCATGTGCTTTATGAAATAGTTCTGGAAAGGGATGTCAGGAGCAAACTTAAGTGCTTCTTGTGATATATGAGCACATGGAAATTAATAATTGGGCCATACAAGATATATTGTTTCTTTAAATGGATGATGAGCACATGGAAACTTAAGTGCTTCTTGTCATTCCATTTTTGAAGAGACAAGCACGTGAAAAGAAAAAAGACGACGGACGTAGTTTGGGTAGATGTGGCGAAACCTTATTGGTTAAATTCAATTGGTTGATGATGTGGTGTTGAATAAAAATGGAAACAAGTTCCTGTGGAGAATATATATATGATGCAGTTTTGGACGGACGGGGGAGGGGCCGGAGAACACTATAGTTTTAGACCGTTTCTTTTGTTTTCAATTTTGTAATGGAAAGATAGTTCTCTCCACTGGGGTTAAGGAAGAAGTCAATAAATCGTGTAAGAAATTCTAGTACTCTTTGAATAAAAATTCTTTTGGAGGTTAAATGTTTTAATTAATCTCTCTTCATATTTAGCTTTATAATAATTGTTTTGGGTAGTTTATCTATCGATCTTTTATAAGCGAAGAAGGTTATACCATTTTGGTTTATAACATAAGTTGTTATTTATTTTAACTGTAATATTTTCCGAGACATGAGATTGGGTTCGAAACTGTCTTGAGTTATATCACGAATATTTTTTGAGAGAGGAATGATTATATTACACAATTGATTTGGTGGAATCCCAAACCCTAGTCTTTTCTCCCATTGACCATCTTGGCAATTTTTTCTTTAGTATTTTTCTTATTTAATCTTAAAACCAAGTCATCAACGAGTCCGAGAATCAAACCCTTTCTTACCACTGTTAAAACTACATCAGTCACATGCAATTTTCAGATAAAAATAAAAAGAAATGTGCAGAAGTGTGTATGTAGTGTTACTGCTGAGATAACTTTAGTACTGTCAAGATTTAGAATTCGATTAATATAATAGTACAATGTTGAATCCAGTTCTATTTGGAAGCTTGTCAACACAACATGTTTGTTGGTAGTATTTGAACTATTACTTAAGCATATACAACTAATTAATAAACCTTATCCAAGATGAGCACTGGTCCCCAAGAAAGAATGGCATGATTGTACTTTTAGTTATAAGATTTGCATCCATTTAGTTTAAAATTGCCAATATTAGTTTTTGGTTTAAAAAAATTAAACAATATACTGTCATAGAATAATAATATGTTTCAAAAGCAATCACGTTCTCTATAATGTCTATTAATAAGTAAACACTTCATTTCCTTCTTCGTTTATCTCAACCAACGGCGGCATGTCAGATCCCTCTCCATAATCTTGTCCATTTGATCATCTTCATGTTCATTCTGTACAATTGACGTTGGTATTTCATCGTCGTTTTCTATAGGGTCGTACTTTCTTTTTTTACCAAGTCTTTCTAAGTATTGTATGGAGTTGTTACCTATGAAGAGTTGTACTTATCCATTTTTTCTGTTTAGTAAAATATTCTTTCTCCAAAGTGAGGCGGGTCTTCCCCCACACTCATCCTTAAACGACATCAATTAGTAATGCAAGTTATTAAGTATCATTTATGGTAGGTTTATTTGCAGACTTCACCGTTTCGAGGAATTTATAATCCCATGGGATTATAAATTCTGGGATTCATATAAATCTATTGTGTGTTAGGTAATTCAAGTTAAAATTCTAAGGATTCATAGAATTCTCTTGTTTTAAAGTCGATGTACTATTTTCCATTACCCTCGCACCTTAAAATTGCATATATATATATATATGAGAGTTAGAGTTAAAAAATAATGGGTGCATAAATCCTTTGATAAGTTTTCTATAAAATCTTGTGGTTGGGGGGGAGTGGTGTCCATATAAAAGATTTGATGGAAACGTAGGAAACATGACTCCAGGAATTTGAACCAAACATACCGTGAAAAACTTAATTCCACCAAATACCGGACATTACTTACCATCACCTAAGGCTCGCAAGTCAAGAGGAAGACCATTACAAGTGTATGGATATACCAGAAAACATGAAGTATATCAGTTGTACATTGAACAGAATATTATATTCCGATGCTTTCTAAAGTTGAAATACATGGTTGATTCTCTATCATTAAGTACATCGCATTATTACAAGAGAATAATTGTTGAACTTGCCAACTGCTGTAGGTATGGTAAAGAGTTTGATTCTCATTGGATGATTACTGAGACATTCTTATTGCCTGAACTCGTGAACGTCATGGAATATATCTACTGGTACTAAGAGGGGTTACCGCTTGGAAGTCCTCGTGAACCTTTGTTCGGCTGAAAACCAGCCATTTCTTTAAGAAAGGGAGGATGAATACCAAGATGGGCGATTCAACAATAATGAAATTTCAAATTTCATTCTCAAACAAAATAATTGGTAACTATTTTTTATCTCATAGCAAAAAGTTCAAAATATTTTGCGTAAGCTATTTTGAAACTGAATCCAGGAAGAAGCAAAACCAACAGGAAAACTTACTTGGAATTTATTCATCTCACTCACAACTGAGATTAACATTCATAACAGGAACACTACAATGTTCAAGCTTGTTAAACAAAGCTAGTAATGTCCTCATATTTTCTTCTCTTATCAAAGCAATCAGAAGCACATTCGAACTACACTAATTATACGTAGCAATATCCCTAACTGAATTATTTAATAAAAATAATTAAAATCAATACATATATTAGCTATATCCTTAATCAAATTAGAAGCAGAAGAATCAGTCGAAAAAAATTAAATCATTCTTTGTATAAGCAGAAGAATCATCCGAAAGAACTAAATCATTCTCAGTATCAACAAATTCAATGATATATCTGAATCCAAATACTACTGCACTACCACCAGTTATAACACAAATTTTAATTTAAATGTTACAGCTAAGAAAAAACATATCAAGTTTGTTCAATAACATATTGAACATAGCTTTACAAAGACATCATAGATTGTTCAATAAAACTTGATAGACATCAATGAGAGTAACAACATTACGATCAACACTAATGATCTGTTAATCTCATCTTTCATAATTTGTTTGTTTTCTTCTCCCGTATGTTACATAGAGACTTATCCCAGTATTTGATATGTGGTCATTTGATTCTTAAGAAAAATTTAGCATAAAAACAAACAAAAATAAAGGAAAATCCAATTGACTAACGTATACAAAAATAATAACTCGGAATACAAATTTACCCGATGAAATCTAAAGATTACATTGAAACAATGACTAAAATTGTTGTTACTATTATTTCCAGAATAATAAACTTTGTGATCACCCAATTATGGAAGGTTCTGAAAACTCCAAATTTCGCTGCTACCGCCACCATGATGAGTATATAATTGAACTGTATTAGGATATATGTGTCTAATCACATAGGTCTATGGAGACAACAAATGTTAAACAGATAAATATTCAGCCATGCATCTCATCCCTTCCTTTGGTAACTTACAGCAGGCACAAAGACAGACACGATAATATCATATAGTCTCAAATCAACTATTCGAAACATATACAAACACAAAGAGGTTTACACAAATTAAAGAATCCGAGCAAGACTGAAATTCTCCAAAGAAATAAGTGTTTAATTGTTAACAACAAAATATTTGTGCCAAAGTTGAGTAGAAAAGAAGAAGAAAAAACACAAGAAAGGGAAAATGGTTGGGCAGTTAAATTTGGGAGATTGAGACATTGTTCCATATACTTAATATTAATATTTTCGTATGCCTCTCAGTGTGAGAAATTTATTTTGTCTATATTTGAGGTTACAACTGATTCATGTATATCAAAATGCAGCTGCGGGTGCTCTCGTTCTAGTCTACCCAAACTTGTTTAGGACTAAAGACTTAGTAGAACAAGAAGGCAATATGTATCCATAAGTGCAAGGCCACACGATACAACATGTAACCAGGGATAAAGTACTATATCCATAATAAACCAAATCAAACAAAATATATGATATTACCTTGGACATTGCATACATCTCTTCTAACTATTCAACTATTAATTGTTTTCCTTTACAATGTTATCCACAAATTCTCAACCAATCATGTATTGCAAAGCCATAACAACAATCATATAAATTTGAACTCTTACCTAGCCATGAAATCAATTCGTAGCACCAATTTTTACTAATTTCCAGTTTACTCGTGATTAGTTCACGTAACAAAAATATAGTCTCACCAGATTATAGATCCAAAAAAATATTCTTTTACACTTCTCCCAAATGGTGCTCTGGAAAAAATCAGCATTTCTGTCAAAAAAATTTGACAACATCACTGTAGTACAACAACAAACCAAAAGGTTTAACTCTGCGCATGAAATAAAAACTTTTCTTTTTGAAGTAGAAATGCGCAAACTGTGAGCCAATTTTTGTTCTTTTGCTGGCTTTTTTTTTAGAAGCGACTAGAAATATCCTTGCTTCCCATTTGACCACTTTAATAACTTAGTATATCTAAAGCCTGCAGTATATATAATAAAAATAATATAAAAATGACACGAATAAATCATTGAACAACTAAAAGCAACATCAACAACATCAACACTCTAGTATTTATTACTTTAACTTCTTCATTATGTTGATCACTTCTGATTGTTTATTGCGCTCGTAGGTGTATTTCAACCTGTTCATATAGCCAATAAACCAAATAAATAAAATCCCTACAGATTTTGCTAACATGTTTAGAGATTATTGTGCTCAACAATGTCGTTTTTCCTGCAAACCAGATTTATTAAAATATACATAAATCTAGCAATCTTTAAAATATAAACATTCCTTGAATTCATTCGTGTTTGAATTCTAGAAATGACAGAAAAGAAAGTAAGCAATGAAAAAGTGTGTTAGAAGAAGCCATCGGACAAACCACTAAAATTGTAGAAGTTTGAAGAAGCCACTTAACACTTCAAACCTTGAATCTCAATAAGTGAGTTCAGTTTAAATATTGCGCAAGTGAAACTACTATTCAATCTACTTTAAAAAAATCAAAAATGGGAAAACCCACATCATTCATCCAAAATTAAAACCATGACATTTTTACTAAGCATGGAAACACAAATGAATTAGCTCACGTTATGAAACCCAGAGAAAAATCCCACCTTTGTTCTATAAAAACAGCTCAAAAGGCAATAAATTTGAGGATAAGAGTGACACTTGTGTATATATATATATATATATGTATATAATGAGTACAAAGTAAGATGAAAGCTTCATGGAATTGGAATGAGAGTGCAAAAAAGACAAAAATGAAATCCTAAAGAAAATATTTTATATTGGTTCTCATTTCTGCAAGAATAAATAGAGCTCTTTGTTTGGATAGGTGCAGAAAAAGATACATATGAAGCACTTTAAAAATGCCCCATGAGCTCGTACATGTTGCATTATAACAGCATACACGAACTACAATTACATGTTCCATTTTCTCATCTTTCCAAAATAATCAAATAACAAATTAGCTTAAATCACTGTCGGTATAGGCAAAAGGATGTAAAATAGTTAATCTAACTTAATTCATGAGCACATTAATTCTGATTTCTATACGCACCATTACTTTCTTTACGCACCATTACTTAGAACCAGGGGAAAATGATATCACAATAGACTGCATCAATACAAATTAAATGAATTATGAGGTGGTATGATTTGCCTAGCGAGGGACCAAAAGCTCTAATTTAGCACATCGTCAGATCCTCTTCCACATGCAAACCACCTCTTTATCTTTGTTTTGTACACAAACATAACATATTGATTCCATTAATTTTAGTGAAGACAATTTAGATTAGTGAAAAAAAATACTATCACAAACCTTTGTCCATCCCACAAATCAAAGCCACCAAAAAAGCAAGTTGGCAAATTTCAAAGTCTCCGGGGTCTAATTTCCAGTTTCCTCCGACAAAAAACTACAAAAAAGATCAACAAAAAAAAACCAAAATAATTAAAATTAACATTTAAAATGATCGGAATTTATAATAAAAATGATTCAGTAGCAGAGTGAGAAAACTACTAAATTACTACTCTATGTCAATTACAATCGAGAGTGTCAATCGGGCAGAAAGGAGAAAACTACTGAATTTACTATATATTATAAGAACGGGTTTTCAGTCTTTGGTTGTACGATACCTAACAAATAGGAATTAGCCTCCCCATAATTCCAAGGAATATATACATTAGTAGGCCTGTTCTGGACCGTCGTTTTCATATCTAGGCCACTTTTTTTATTTCTTGCAAATCTAGGCCATTTAAACGGATTCCATCCAAATTCGTTATCTCAGTCAATATCCCGTGGAGACTGGTCAATGTCTCTTCAAAATCTCGTATAGCGAGATATCACGAAGGTGCTTACATTATGAAAATACCCTTTACGTACTGTGTCAATAACAAAAGATGGGTTTTGGGGTTAGAGTTTGCGTCCATGGAATTTTTGACAGATATTTTGAAGCCGACAGAAAATTGAAGGGTAAGATTGAGCAGTAACAAATGGAATGGGATGTATTCGGATATGTTCTTTCACTGAAATTGATTAGTAAAACAAGAATAAAGGATTTTGTTGGTGGATTGAAGTTTGGTTGGAAACAAGAACAGATAAATGTTGATGCTGTTTCGTGAGAAGATGATGGAAAACAAAATGGGTTCAGAGAAGGTAAGTGTATGCAGCATAGGAGTTTGGCTAGTGATTTTGTGGTGATAAAACAGGGAAGACAATAGTGGTTGCTGTTGAAGATTGTGAGTCATTGGAAAAGATGTTGATGCTGAGTTGTTTCAATAATGTTTAAGAATGATTGAATGGGTTGTATGATTTCAATTGCCGGGAAGGAGTGGGTTTTGAGAGAAACAACAGCTACGTTATGTGTGTGAACACAAAAATGCACATCAGATGTTTGTTCAAATGCTTGAATGGTTTATTCACTATCAAGAGTTGTTAACCTTGTCATGGCTCGAGGCAGTGGTGAATTAGTGAGTCTTAAATAGGATTTTTTAGATGCCAAACATGAAGAAATTGAACTATTGACCAGCTAGCTATGGCTCGTATGGTTCTCAAGAACATATCAGAAGTGGCCTGAGACTGTGATCAGTATCTGGATGTGGTTTTGAGTTGAGTTTTGCCGAGAAGTGAGATGATTAAGAAAATGGTGTTGAGAATGGATGATCCTAGATTGATTTAAATATATGATTTAAGTTGAGAAAGAACAAATGGGTTCAACTCGTGGTGGTTTTGGGTACGGAATTGTCATGATTTCCCAGCCGGAAAAATACAGTGAAGAACATCAACTGTTGTCATTGATTTTGGTAGTGAAGGAAGGGGTTAAATGAAGTTTTTGAAGTTCAGAGAACCAAGGAAGTTGGGTTATGGCTTGATTTGATTTTTAGAATGTCTAGGTAAGAGTTTTGAAGAGGGAAACCATGTGAAAAACTGAACCTATTGCCGTGGGAAGAAGAGTTATTCCTGTTATTGATGTTTGAAGAGATTAATGTTTATTTTATAGGTTTGAATGAATTAGAAATGAGAGTTATTGTGGAATTAAATTACATTGCAGAGAAGGAGATAGAATCTGGTCTTAAAAATCAACTGAGAGTTCATCTCTGAAGCATCAGCAAAACGCGCACGAGGTGCTTGTTAAAATGCATGGACCGCACAACTCTTGTTTCAGCCTCAACTGAAGTATCTTTGCCGTCAGTTAGATACTGCTTCTGATATATAATTACATAGGGTCAGAGAGAATTCGAAGGAAGAAAGGAAATGAGTCAGGGGTTCAAGTTAGTCACGGTTTTGGGAAAGCTTTTTTTGGCTAAAATTCAGTTAAAAACAAGTCTGTTGTTGTCGTCGATATTGCAGATGAACAGAAGAGATATAGAGGTGAATAGAGTTTATACACGATTAGGGAACATGGTATCTATCTGATTCGAACTTTCAGCAAGGGAATTGAGCTATAAAAGAAGAACACAGCTGAAGAAAGAGTACTCTAACAACCCATCTACGACTGTTATCAGCACATCCAACATAGAGGAGCAAGGGACATATGGTTAGAGTATATGTTGTGCTTAATGAATAATGGTTAGGTCAAGAGATGGGTGTTGCTGCTAGTTATGGGTTTGATGAATTACTTGCCATGGCGCTTACACATTTGCAACTCAGACCAACCAGCCGAGTCAGGCTAGCTAACTCGGTCAGATATGAAAAAAATAGTGACATAGACTTAAACTAACGATTCAAAGGACTATTAGGTCTTTTTAGGTGTACCTAACGGTGCTAACTTTCCATCCATCACTTTTGGTCAAAACTTGCCTAGTCTAGCAATAAATAAAAAAAGTGGCCTAGATTTGAAAATCACCAAAAAAATAGGCCTATTTTTGTAAAAAGCCCTAATTCCAAAGCAAGTAAATTAACCACCTAATAACGCACATATATAATTCAGTAAAAAAAAGGTGACGTGATTGGGATGTGAAAAGGAATGGGGACGTAGTCCTGATCACATCAAATATGGAGATAAAAAAAATTTCGTGCATTAAAGCATATGGTTCATACATAACAATTTTTAGTTTTTTTGTAAAAATTAAAATGCTAATCATATGACCATTTTAATGGGACTAAAAATCATACCTGAAACTCCTCAAGCTTCCTAATTTTAACGAATGAAGAAATCAATGTTCATCTTTTTAATGATCAGTAACCTTCAATAGATTTTGCAAGTGAACGATGGATGAGGTTTTTTGGTACCTGCAAAATCCATAACTAACCAAATGATATACATATGAGCCGTTGTTGACCAAATTAGTGCAAAAATAAATCTACCCATACCAAATGCTAATGTTGCATATATAATGTTGAATGCATCTTAATCTTAATCCTAAATTATGATTTTCTAACACCCCTTTCCCAGTATAAAAAAAGGATTTGAAAATCAAATAATAAGAATTGAAATCATTATGACAATATAATACGTTACTAATGCATATTACATAAATTAAAGGAAGAATAGATTTTCGCAGATATGCACCTAGGATATTTATCGAGATCCTTGCTTCCGTAGCATGCTAGTTTGATTCTCGAGGCTATGAGCTCGTTTCCCTGTCATACAAAAAGAAAACTTAAATATCAAAGAATCGATCACGCAAATAATCAAAACGAAATTTAAATAAAAAATTCAATTAACAAAACCAACATAAAAACGTGTAACCGAAGAAAGCGATACAACATAAAAAATCAAGAGAGAACAGAAAAAAGGGATGAGAGATTTTTATGTAAGAATAGAGTTCATGAACTAAGGCAATATTTAGCTTAATTATCTCCATGAATAAAATTCCTTTTTCTATTGAACTTATTTACATAAATCTGAAGATTCGTATATTTTTATAAATTTCGTATATTTTCCACAAAAGATTTTCACGGAAAATAATATGTTTTAAATGCTGTGTAAACAATATCCCACACTAAATATGGAATCAATGCCATGTGAAAATATTACCTTTTTTATTGTTATATGTTTTGATTTTGGCATACAAATTAAAATATAAAAATTAATAAGAATGTATCTTAGATTTTCCGTATAACTTTTTTTTATGGAAATTAACCAATAAAACTAAGTACTTTTGTTTTTTGTTATTTTTTTATTTTTTTATTGTTTTCTGGTATTGTTTTAGATTGAGATTTTGGCATAAAAATCAAAATACAGAAGTAATAAGATTGTTTCAAAGATTTTTCGCATACAAATCTTTTATTATGGAAATTTATAAGATTAATAATCTAAAAATAAATCAATTTCGTTTTTAAATTTTTTTTTCTTCATCATGGTTTTAATAGAACAATTTTGATTTTAGTTTTATCAAATCTTACAGGATTTTATTAAAATCATATAAATGCGGTGTAAGAGTATTTCTAAAATAAGAACGGGTTTCGGGGACACCCTTAAAAAAAAAACGCTATCGCCATCGTGGAAAAATTGTAAAATGTGATTCTAACAAATTACAGACAACACAACACACTTACTGTTATTAACTGATTATAAAAAATTTACATTCATACACAGTAGGTGGAAATCTGAGTACTCACCAATTAAAAAAGGAGCAAAACAGTTGAACAGAAAAATCCTTCTTTGGGTAATATTCTGAGTTAGCCTTTCCGAGAATATTATGAGTTAGACTCCGGCCAGTTAACCTATCGGGTACCACTCAATCCTTGTTGGTGGCCAGCATGGCGCAGTACCTAAATACGGAACCTTATAAAAAAATTCGAAGCCAATATTCCTATTATGTTCTTTGGATAGTACTGCAAGCAGTCCATGAAAAGATGATTTGATATGCTAAAGCAAAAAAAAAAAAATCACGAATTTCATTCATTCATAAGGTCGAGGTAACCATGTATCGAACCGAAACAGGGCCAAACCCAATGAATAATGCAAGATCAACAAATACTCTTTGGCGTGCCGGTTTAAGACCCTTCCCTACTCAAAAGGAAGTTATCTCCTGAGCAGTTCAAATCCTTACATACTGTGTTTTTTCAGGCAAGATTCGAGCTAGTTTTTGATGAATATTAGTCCATATGCAGAAAAACACTTTAAACACATTGTTGGTGGCGTTTTTACATTTTCAACTACTAAAGTCGTTGTTGCAGTTTTGTCTTTGAAGTAGCTGGAACATTCATTTTCAAATCAATTTCAGGAAGTTATAATTTCCACATTATGATACTCAGTGTTAGTGGAATTTACAATAACTTGTAATACAATATTATGTACTCAAATTCCGGGTTTCTTTTGCTCCGGCTTTCTTTTGCATCAGATTTCATTAACAATTATATCTAGTGAAAAGTCAGAACTTAGAATCTCTTCAACTGTAATTTTTATGCAGTACTCAGATTCCTTCAATTCTTTTCACTCAAATTCCAACTATATGGCCTCAGTTTCTATTATTTTTATGCATAGCATAGCAATCAACCAATAACATACTATTGCAACATACCCAACAATCAAATTTTGGTAACTACGAAATGGGTTCGAAATGAAAACAACACCAACATCTCAGATAAAGGTGCAAATCAGGAGAAATGTTTTATAGGATTAAAAAAATCAAAGAAGAAGTGAAGTAAACACAGAAGATAAGAACATTAGCAGACACAATATTCTATGTAAGTTGTGGAGCTCACTTACTTCACAACCCATGAAGGTTTAGAGTATCTTCAGGAACTCTTTAAACTGATATACTATCATTTGTACGGATTTTTTGAAATTCCTCGCCGGGGTGTGGTGTGTAGTCAAAACATCTATGTAACGGAGTTACCAAAAAAATGCTCACTTTTTTTTCTTTTTTTGCTTAGACTCAAGATTTCCGTAGTAACCATAGTATGCCCCCGGTGTACTAAAATAGTAATGCATCCAATTTTTATACTACTTTCGTTTCTGAAAAAGTGTTACTTTTACTTTTTTATTTTAGCCTAAAATTAGGCTAAATTGAAAAAATGAAAATAACATTTTTTCCATAAACGGAGGGAGTATTAGTGTAGTACTCACCAATTTCCGGCATAGACTTAAATTATTCAGTTTTTATAATAGCAATGCACTCATCAAACGTAGTAACTCTAGTATTCCATCTGCATAAGTATAATGTGAATGCAATGGTGTTGAAACTATTCCAAAAACATTGATATATCACTGTATTGATTACAACCGCATTTGGAAAATCGTATAAATCCACATTAGGATACTTGAGTATCCAAACACACTCTAAAAATAATTGAATCACATGGAAACTACTTGCTGTACTCTTAATCCATAAGATTAAATATCTAAAATGTTGATTAGTGAGGCTATTCACAGACTTTGAGTCTCATAAGAGGACATATATAATCGATAAGCTACAGCCATGGCAAGTAAAATACAAACTTTTATAGTCCACTTTCAAAGTTTACTGTATCGAAAATTGGTGAACTCTTAAAGTTTAGCATCCGTAATGGGCCTAATGGCTTTGAAAAACGTATAATTCATCTACTTAAATGTTCTACTTCCAGTAGAAGTCGGAACCCATAGACTTAAATGTTCTACTTCCAGTAGAAGTCAGAACCCATTGTAAATGAATTATGTAAATAAATAACAAATACTTCAACCATTGCATGAAAAATGGTATGTGCTGCATCAACAAAATAGCGGAAACAATATAAGGAGATGCAGAAAATTACCTGCACAAAAGATTGACATAAAACGATCTTGTGGATTCTCAATGACTTCAATTTTAGGTTACTCAATCCGCGATCACCAAAATAGTACAATGCATAAAACACACAATGGGATGTACCTTAAGATAACATGATACTCGGTCTTCAAAACCCTTTTTGGGAGTTTCACATATGCAAAAACAGATTTATAACAGGAAACTGATGATGTCAGTTTTTTTTGTCTCCCCATCCAACTTCCACTTATTTATACATACAAAATACTCCTAGGCCAACCTTCTCTTTTTTAGTATTTGGCATTTTCATTTGCTGGACGTTAGAATCCAATATTCTGATCGAGGAAGAATGTAACCTGTAAATCTAATTCAGCAATATTTCAGACGTAAAGTAACTTAGACCATCTATAAAATATATACATGTGCACGACATCTATATGAAACATCGGCAAAACGACAATGTCTGTCGTCCTTTTTGACAGCTGCACACATATATTTAAGCCATTCTACGTAATGATTGGGTAATATCACACAGAGGAAAACATGATAGTGAAAGACTTGCATCTCAAACAAAAATACAAAGTTGGTATTACAATCTTGCATATGCCCGTGCCTTACACTATCCATAACAGAGACATGAACTTAACATAATGTCACTTCCATAGACGAATAGACCATTATGTATGTACGATAGCACATGTTTTAAAAATAATGGCCATTCAGATTTATTAAATATCAAACTGGTAGAAGTTGTAAAAATAGTTTCATGCCTAAAAATACCTTGCCACTTCTAAAAAAGACATAACTAGCGTTAATATTTGTGTGTTCGTCTGATCCAATTCTCGGTCAAGGTCATAAAACCAAATCTGTGACTGCCTAAAAATATACAGGGAGGAAGGATTGTTATACCAGGTTCGTAGGGACTTCATCTACCTGCAAATGATGTACTGACGAAATTATTTTACTACGCAGAAATCAAGCAGTTCACCATTAATAAAACAAACTAAAAATACACTCACCATAAGCAAGTATCGGTTGTTTCTGCAACATTACACTTCAAAACAAATATGAATCTCTAACCACGTAGAGCAGGGATTTCGGAACCACTGTGCAAATATCATTCCCTATAATATAAAAACACTTCACAAAACTGCATCGAAACTTTTTATAGAATGTTAGTGATCTTGTGAATAATAAAACACAAAACTTAATACATTTGTTTATGCTTCTAAAGCCAATTTACCACATGCCATCCCTAGATCTCAAATTTAAACAGACGTTTTGAGTCTTCCTAGAACCAATGTTTTCACCACCTTTTGAGTCACATATTCTGGTGAAAGACCATTGATGGTGTAATAAAAATCTGGAGATGATTTTTTGAACTAAAAACAAAGACATTATGAAAGGACGATGTAAAGATTAGTAAAACATAATGTTATTATTGTGAACCAAAATACATACTCTAAAAATAAAATGCAATCTTTCACCAGTGGTTGCTCGCGGTGTTGTTATTGCTTCAAATAAAATGCAATCGTCGAACTGTTAAGTTTAGAACGCTCATGGTTAGGATCTACAAATAACCAAACAACAAAAATGAAACCCCTCACCCACAAAATCCCAAAAGAAGTGTAATCAAAACATAATAATATTGAGCAGTCAATTAGAAGAAACAAACTCTAATTTGTTTCTTATTCCAATTGAGAAACCATTACCTACAAAAATTAAAGAAGTGGAATAAGTAGAATGCAAGAACATGATAATATCTGATTAAAAAAAAAACACGATAATAACCAAATAAGGTAGACCAAAAAAATGTCAAAGAAAGTGAGAAAAGAACACCCTTTTTACCTGGCATGCTTTTTCATTAGAGATGAAATTATTGATCGGTCCTCTAGGATGCAGCAAAAGATCAAAACAAAATAATCATGAGCGATACTGGAAAGGGAAGATTGATGTTCGATTAACCACAAACTGACCTCTTTACATCTACTGAAACAACCAACAAACAATTGGATCACGATGATCTGTCTTAATTATATAACAAATGTGGTCGTGCGTATAAGAATAAATTCACCATATACATGGAATTTAAGGAACTTATGCAAAGAAACAAACATAGGACTCCTAAAATTAGCTAAATACTTGCTATGTAATATTAGGCTTACAATCGGTAATTTGCCATAACTTGCCAATGAATCAATTGCTAAATTTAGAGTAAGATTTTGTTTTAATGGCTCCTAGATTTGTTTCTGAATATATATTGAATAGGAAGAGAATAAAAAATTACATGAAGGGAAAAAAAAAAAAAACTATTCCTAGTCTTAATAGAGATGGTAAAACAGGAATTAAAATTTTAATTTAATGATTTGTTTAGCAGTTCCAGGATTTGCTCCCTAAAATATATATAGCAGGAACGGTAAATAAAATAAGAAATCTATTCTTAACCTTAGAAATATTGTGTAATAATATTTCCGTATAAACGTATTGCAATTTATTTATTTTTATAAATTTCGAAGATTTCTATTTTATTTTATTTTATATTTCACGGCCCTAAAATATCTTGGTCCTTTATTATTGATTTGATTATACGACTAAGATTTTATTAATATCATATAGACGTGGTGTAAGAATTTTTAACAAATTTCAGCCAATCAGAATCAATGGATTCGTCTACCCACCAATATAAAAGAGGGTGGACGCAACCACTAAATTTGGAGCATCGGATCGAATCTATTTAATTAGAAATTGACGGCCACGAAATGTAGTGGGGCTAACTTGTATTTCAGCCAATCAGGAGCGAGGGTTTTGTTCACCGACCAATGGGAGGGGAGGTAAGCGTAACTCTCGACGTGTTGTGAGAGATGTGGTTGGGTGTTTAGATTATTGATGATATACGTTGGGCTTATTTATTTATTTGTTTTTAGAACATGTCTAGTTCTATTTTTTTTCCCTTAAAATAATTCCATATCGTATAAACGGTCAATTTAAACTATGACTATTGATCTCGGTCATTAAGAATTTTGGTCTTGTTATTATTTGGTTCTCTTGAAATGATATTGGCTATGGTTGAATGATGTTTATATTTTGTTCAATTGGTTGTACCAACTCGATTCAAATATATTTATTTGGGGTTTAAAAGTACTTGAGCACCATTATTGTGTATTTGATATTTTCTGCCCAAATTTGAATGTTCTGTGGGATGTAATCCGCTTGCTCGACTATTAAAGGGTTGGTAGTTTTAAAAGATACGTTAAAATAAAATCACATGTATTCCAATTTTTGTGAAAGAACTCACAAAAGATTATATGAGTTAGAAAGTTTCCATTTATTTACTTCATCCATGATAGAAACGAACCAGTATATGTTGAAGTATGACAACAAGAGAACTATCTTTAGTAATATATCAACCTAAAGCAAGTGGTTGACATGTGTTGTGAGATTCTCTTGGCTTGTTGAGATAAAGAAATTTCTCAAATTAAGCTAAATGTAGCAAAATTGAAAATGGAAAGAACCCCGAAGTAATGAGGGTTAGACGTACTGTCTCATATAAAGCATGTGAAAAGGGACATATATATCATGAGACAAAGATGTACGTTTGTCTATGGTAGTAATAACACCAATACACAAGTATCAACCGAGTATGGGATCAGCTGAAATGTTATTGTAGCTCCCATCATAAATAATAAGAGTTGGAAATGCACCTGGTCATAGGTATTAGTATATACAATGTAATGTGTGTATCATTGTAGCAACCAATTTTCACATCAACTTTAATGGAAACAAGAACTTTGCCGGGCCAATCGACTATCTTATTGAGTTGAACAAGATCCAATGTCTACACTTATGGAATGAAAACACGAGACATAAATTCTCTAAAGCACTTGAGATATATTTGGTGACACGTAATATATATTCACTCTAACTTACTTGAGTTGAATCCCACTTTTACTACGTAATAAGGTCACCCCATTTATTAAAACTCTCAACACCCAAGTATCTAACCCATAGTTGTTTTTCTTCCACTAGATTAAAGAATTTAAACTAGTTGTTGAATTATTTACTTATAATGTGATTACAAGGATTGGATCATCGAGCGCATCATTGCTCAAAATTTGTTTTCAAGATAGAACAAAGGCGTCACAAAATCTCTACACGTACCGAGAGATAAATGGATATCATTTGGAACCTCACAATGATGAGAATGTAATTGATTGCATCTTTTATAGTTTCTAATATATTTGGAAGGAAATATTTCTTAGAGAAACTAATGAGTCAATCTAGTGAAATGTAAATCACTATAGTATTTGGATTATTGAATCCATATTGACTCCGATGATGAAATATTGGGAATTGACTCATTTAGGCTTTGACATAACCATAAAGGCACTTTAGTTGTGACATGATGTTTTATTTTGAAAGGAATCATACGTACATTACTGTGTATGAGTGGACAAGACAATGGGAAAAAGATTGACAAAATGCGAAGTAACGGTATATCTCTCAATAAGTGTTCTCTAAAGTACTAGATGCACAACCCCCCTTCCCATTATGCTTTTAGGTAAGAAAGCATATCACTCATTTTTACAAAGTCTTCAGTAAAACAGGATCGAGACCATCTTAAGATGCAAATGGTAAAGATTCCATATTACAAAGAAAACAAGGTGAAATTTAGAAAAATATTCATGCAGAATGCGGACCATTAAAGTGACTGATGAATCTGATGAATGTTTTGACATTTTGGACTAGTTATAGTTCCCATGAAATTTGTGTTTGAAAACTCCTAGAACATATTACACAATGCAAAGTGCGAAGGCTCACCACCCTTGTTAATGCTAGAGAATTTACATCAAAAGGACTTGATGAATATTGCATGTTTAATAGGATCAATATCGAGCATCTTATACCCAATGGTCTCGCAGAGGCTACCATCAAAGGATACATATGGTGTCTAAGGAATAGGTTATGCAAACCAACCTACCTTTTATTACTTTGGGATATGCAATATTACACGCATCTTTACTTAATTCGTTTTAGAACCCAATATTAGTGAACCTTTTCTGTGTACCAGTTGGTACTGGATTTAATCCTGACATTCGTGTTCTTACGCATTTTTGGTTGCACTATATATGTGCCATTACGACTCCACATCGTACTATGATGGGTCTTCAAAACTGTTAAGTAGTTATGTTGGAAATGAGTTCCCAACAATTATCCGCATTTTGAAACTTTTTGCAGGAGATCTTTTACCGCTAGATTTGCGGGTTATCACTTTAATGAGACAATATTCCCGTCGTTAGGGGGAGATAAGAAAAAATATTTTCTAAGGGAACGACATGAATTGTCATGGTGTGTTCCCATTGTGTCTCATATTGATTCTTGTACTCCACAAATGTAAATGTGAAGTGATAAAGAATATTCGATTTTCAGAATATACATTGATATTGCTAAAGTGATGAGATCGCACATACCATCTGCAAACCTACCTGCAAAGTTACAAATCCTCAATACTGGATATACACCATAGACTAAGATGTTGCGACTACACTCAATGGAAGTGTGGTTGAGGTCGTGGCTCCATAAAGGAAGTTGGAGAGACCACTCGGTTCGATCAATCCTTAGTCCTTACCTAGAAAGGAAGTAGGTGAGCAAGGCACAACTTATTTATATCATCAGAAATTATCTCATAAGATTGTCTCTGAATATGTCCATTAATCAAACTGGAGGACGCTCCGAAGTTTTAAATGATTCTAGAGAACAATAAAATCCTGACGGATTATGAGAATGCATATGAGTTAATGGAAGGATCATGCGTGCACAGTGATGATATAATCCATAAATAGTTACTACAGAAGTAGAGAACAGTGAGATCGAACCATGCTTTATTTTAATTAATTTCAAATAAATAGCATATTTGGCCTACGCAATCCAGGTAGAATTTAGTTCTTTGACAAATATACGGGTATTTGGTGTGGTAGTGCTAACAAACCTAGTGTAAAGCCTGTGGGACATATGTGGTTATTTGTCACAAAGTGTAGTGGGAATAATGAGGTCTTAAAATATAAAGAATCACTTTGTGGTGCGAGGTTTCTCACAAACCCCTGGATCGCTTACTCTTTTGAACATCATAATATTCAGTTAATTAGTTTGCTTGGTAGTTTCAAAAGAACTTGAAACATAGTAGATGTGGTTATATCTCTGGACATTTAGACTCAAAGATATTTGCAAATTGCATGATGGCTTTTGCTTCCCAAGTCAAATGACTCTAAACCACGGAGTGTGTTTGCAGTTACGCTGGAACACTCACTTATTGATTTAAACAATCAGGCGGATGTGGTATACCCATCTAAGTGACTATTTGATTGGGAAGGGATAAACAAGTAAGGTTTCATGCAATGCATATTAAATAAGTTCCTGATTCAGAATTATAGCTATCTATGTCGACGGTATGGACATGATAAGTACTCTTAATGGAATAAGAGATCTTACAAGCTATTTAAAATCTGAATTTGAGATGAAAATCCTGGGAAATCTCGATCTTATCTATGTTTTAAACTAGAAGACCGAGCTTGTGGTATATTATTCCACCATTTTGCATATGTCCATTGTCGGGCAATTTATCAAGGACGTGCATGCTGCTAGCACTCCCATGATTAGTCGAGTTTCAAATGTACATAAATGACCAGTTCTTCTAAAGGAAGATGACGAAGTTTGGTCGGGAGATGAACTTTCCTTATCTAAGTATAATAGACGCATCATTGTACTTAGCATAATGTACTTGACCAAATGTTACATCCTCAATAAACTTGTTAGCTAGATATAGCTCAGCGCCAACGCAACGTCATTGGAATGGTACAATGAATGTAATCATGTACTTAAAAGTAACCATGGACATGAGTTTTTTTATCCCTGCAAAGACATAAAAAGGAATGCTAATGAAAGTGCAATCCATAAGTTGTTGATTATGAAGGAACAATAATCTTTTCTCCAACGAAAGTAATCAGGGGGAGATATGGTAGACTATTCTCTAAGTCATTACCGATATTCAGTTTTGAAAAGTACATGACTAAAGAAATTGTCTGGAATAACTATGAAAGTAATCAGGGGAGATTCCAACATCAGGGGGATGATCCAGGGATATGATGTCGACATATTTTACTTGGAAATTGAAGATGTGTTGTACTCTTTTTCCCTTCGATCGAGAATATTTTTTCCCAAAGGGTTTTGTTACTCGACAAAGTTTTTAGCGAGACAATACTAAAATCATCAAGTATGTTGAACGTTGAAGACATAAAGATCGTGTTGATATTATTGAAAATATCCAAATCAAAGAAATAAAACACGATAGTCCGTTAAGCAATGTAACTTCCAGAATGTCACCAAAGTAAAGTGCGATAAACTCCTTTTGACTGTATTAGACTAATGAAAATTATCTGACATCAGGGGGAGAATCTAATGGTGTGTTGAACTCTTTGCCTTTACCGAGGTTACTTTTTCCCATAGGGTTTTGTTGCTCGGCATGGTTTTTAATGAGATAACAACAAACACCGGGAAGTAATTTCCCAACTAAGGATATTGTTTTTCCCATAAGGATTTTATGCCTTAAGAGTTGTGAAGCAACTAGTCAACTTCAACGGAACAAAGTGATCATCTGCTACATATCACCTTTACTTGCATGTGTCACGTTGTACTCTTTTCCCTTCGTCAAGGTTTTATTCCGCTGGGTTTTCCTTGTCAAGGTTTTAATAAGGCAACATATTCGAGTCCATCTATGTTATAAGTTTGCTTAATATTGTACTCTTTTTCTTTAGTTCAGGTTTTGTCCCTCTGGGTTTTTCTGGACGAAGTTTTAACGAGGCAATTAACTTAGACTCATCGGTCTTTGAAGATCGTATCGCATGTGATGAACTACATGTAAATACAAGATAACATGTGAAGTACTACATTGAAGAGTTATACCAAGGTTTTGTCCCACTGGGTTTTTTCTTATCAAAGTTTTAATGAGGAAATTGATTTCAGCACAAGTCATCGAGGAGAGAACGATATTTGAAGAACTACATTCGAAATACTATATGTGAAGCACTGCATATGAAGTTCTAGGACCGCACAAGGGGGAGTGTTGTAGGGCTTGCATCCCACAGATGTGCGGCCTAACTAGCTATACCTAGGGTTTCTATTATATGTATATAAGGATGTTATAGATATGTAATGTGGTTGATGAATCAATAATAATCTCTATCTCTTTATGTCTTTCTGTGATTTCCACTACAATAGGAATGAAATTGAATGGATTCGAATAGCTCTGATGCCAATTGTTGTATCCCTACAACAGTTAACAACAAATGGGATAGAAAATGGTGAGAATCACCTCTTGAATCCAATAATTCAAGCCAATCTCTGTGCCAGAGGTGCAACCAATATTTTCATTAACAACAAAATTCATATTAGGTTCCAATACAGACTTACTCAGACCTTATAAGGCTAAGTTGATAACTAATCCAACGGCTATGACTAAGCCAGGTGGTTCTCATCTAACCCTCCCCTAAACTAATAAAGTCACTCACTCCTAAGTTATATACTACTACCCATAACTATTACCAGGGACTGACATACAACGTGATAAGGGCACCAGGGATACAACAAAATCAAGTATATAGTTTTGATCAATTAAACTTGACAAACAAGCTTGATATAGAAACGCTTACGATTTCGACCAAGCAGTGCTCTAAAAATCTCCCCCTTTGTCAGTTTTAGCGACAAAACTATCAATACATATGGTTTACAAAATAAATAAACTTTGTAGCTTCTCATCCATCATGCTTGATTTCCTTAACTCTTCAACTTCCTTGAATTCTTCGTTACTTCAAGTTCTTTATCGATTATGAATGTGTTCAACTCAGCATCATTGTTGTTGAAGATCCGTAGCCATAACAATATGAAAACGAAAGTTCTCAAACATTGTTATACAATGTCATAATATTATTATATAAAATCAAAGTCCAATTGCATCACAACTTTGAAATAATATTTTGGTGATATGTATCACTCACCCTTAGTCAATACTTTCATCTTATAATAAAAACAACTCCCCCTTACATAAATATCCGTAAACCATATGTATGTAATGTGAACTACCAAATAATTCTCCCCCTTTTTGTCAATATAAATTGGCAAAGGTACGAAAACTATGAGATCATAATGAAATTCTCAAAAAGATAATTCACGACTAAAAGAGAACATATCAGCTTTGTTTCGATGATTTCACGTAGTCGAAACTTAATGTATTCATCAAGGAGTTTATAAACATACAAGATAACTCCTTCACAATTCCACAACCACTCTCCCCACAAAGATATGGAAATTAAGCACAAGTTCATTTAACAACTCTCATCCATTTGATGTCATTCCCAAAAGAACAACATGAGCGACCTTACTTTTACGAGAAAAGAAGGATTTCTTTGGACGCGATTTGTTAATGTCCAAAATATCATCGATTAAACTAATCATAAGAGAAACTTTATGATTAATTTAACCGGAAATTAATCAACATAAGAAAACTTACATAGTAAATACAGTACTTTCACATAAAAGTGAATCAGGGAAAGATCAATACTGCGGAATTTTCTCAACAAGTTCATTCTATCTTTTATTAATATTTGCATAAAGATCAATAATAAACTTAACTTTTGAGAATATATGAGATAAGCACAGTTCACGAACGTAAACACATACATATATATATATATATATATCTCATAAGACATTTGCAATATATAAAACCAATAAGATTAAATATTGCAAGATTATCTTCCAAATAACATAGTATTTAAAAATATTGCAAGATGGAAATCGTTGGAAATAGCTATGTGTGATCACAGTAATTGCTATACCAAACCCAAGTTATCCTTCTTAAATATAAGAATAAATTCTCATAAGAAGTTTCTGTTAGAGCATTGCTCGTTCGAACTCGCATGCGTTGCTATCTCAAGCATGTTTATCAATGTTAGTGATCAAAACTATAAGTCTTGATTTCTAGTCTACTATAGCTAAGGTCTCGGACTAGGATATATAGTGTAGTTGAGCTCAATAACTCCATGGAAATCATCATACAAGACGAGGGACTACTCAAGGAACCGGTGGATCTATATCAACTAAAAGGTATGTGGAGACTTGAACTTATCTATCACTCAAAAGTATATCTTGAGACAAAAGTCATTTTGCTATATAGACTTAGATTATACACATTTGGTATTTCAATCCGAGTTTATCTCGCCTATTTATTTCTCGAAATATATGTTGGTAAAGCTTTAGATTTAGACAAGTTCATCTTTACCTAGTGACGAAAGTCATGTTAAGCTTCAATCACTTTGAAAATTGCTCTGACGAAAAATGGTTTGTGAATAACAACTATATAACGTCCTCTGAGAATGTTTCAATGATTGAAATAAGAGTTTAGACTATATAACAATTGGAGGATATAAACATTGTTGTGGAAACACATATATGTATAAGTCCTTATTCCTTGAACCAAGATTTGCAAACTTTGTTAATCAAGAGACTCGGAGAAGTGTGTGAACTAAGTCCGCAAACCTAGTCCGTGAACTGGCGGAAGTTCTTGACCCGAGAATTTCTACTGGAGTTTGTGAACTCCATCCGCGAACTTAAGTCCGCGAACTTGAGTAGGTTATGTCTAAAAATAATGGTTGTGAACTTATCTTTATAAACTAAGGAATGCAATTGCAAACCGTGGCTATATAGTTCATGAACCGATTCGAGTGAATCAAATCATTTTTGCTTCAATTGTGTCTTATGTAGTACATGAGATTTCCTTGCAATTGAACAACTCTCTAACTAGTTCATTTGAGTCATTTGAACTAGTTATAGTGAAGAAGAATATGGTTGATATGAAAGTTATCATATGGCTAACCATTTGGTTAACTATTATTGAACCAACAAATGTACAAGTTTGGGTACGGTTACACAAACCTAGAAACGTGCATTTCATGTGTGTATAACAAGCTATGTTTTCGATCTAACGGTTGATAAATATTATCTTGAATCTAATCAGGTTTTCATCTAACGGAGAATATTGAATGCTTTGTTACCAAGCTAACATTGATTGCAAACCCTGATTTGAAAGACTATATAAGGGAGAACTCTAGCAACTGGGAAACCTAATACCCACACATTTTGTGTGATACTAGTTGTGCTAATCTAGAGTCGATTCTCTTTTAACCTTTGGTTTCTTCTTCTAAACTAGGTTAACGACTTAAAGACTTCATTGGGATTGTGAAGCCAGAACGATACTACTTTTCTTATAGTTGTGTGATCTGATCTTGTTGTTTCTGTCGTACGAGTATAATTGTAATAATTGGCTTGAGATTTCTATCTCCGATAGGCATGATAAAAATTAGTCACAAACATCCTCGTCTCATCCTTTGTGATTCCAAAATATTTTTTTTTTTGTTGTGTCGATTAAGACTATTGTGAGGTGATTGATAATACTGAGCTATTCTTCGAGAATAAGTCTGTTTTATCAATTAGTTTATGTTCAACTTGATTTATCAAAATACGGAACAAAACTCATAGGTATATTCGTGGGAGATGGATTTACCTATTACCGTAAACTTTTTTGTGTGATACAAATTTGTTTATTAAAGTCTTCGACTTTGGGTCATAGCAACTCTTAGTTGTGGGTGAGATCAGCTTAAGAAATCAAGTACGTAGTATCCTGCTAGGATCAAAGACTTATGAGCATAAATGTACCTTGGATCAGTGTGAGATTGGTTGGGGTTCAACTACAGTCCAGACCGAAGTTTTTTTGGAGTAGGATAGTGTCTGTAGCGACTTAATACAGTGTATGTTTAATCTGGACTAGGTCCCAAGGTTTTTCTGCATTTGTGGTTTCCTCGTTAACAAAATTATGGTATCTGTGTTATTTCTTTTCCGTATTATATTTGTTATATAACTATAATAATACAGGTTATGCGTTGTTCATTCAATTAGAATATCCGACCTTTCGGTTGTTGATTTAAATTGATTGACACTTGGATATTGGTCTTTGGTACCATCCAAATTTATCTATCTTGTATTTAAATTGAGAATCGCAGTTTGCTTGAGTAAGATTTAAATCGAGAGATAGAGATATAAACTCTTTGATATACTTTTCTATTGATTGAGTCTAACTGTCTAGTTGATTCTCATAAAAGTATATTGGAGTTTGTCCATACATATTGCTAAGCGAAATATTGGGTGTGGTTGTTAGACCCCCACTTTTTTAATTGGTATCAGAGCGGGCAAACACGTTTAAGACCTAAAAGTCTGTGTTTGTGCCGATCTGTCTCTATGGATAAAATTATCTCTGATAACGCAACATCAGTTAAAAGTCACTCATGTGAGTCACAAAGTCATGTAGTTTCTAAGAAAAACTTTATCCTCTGTCCCTTGAATGAATCTGCATTCGACTTGGAAAAATCTCTTGATGAGAAGTTGGATGATCTATCAGATGACAGTGATTCAGAAGAAGGACTGAGTATTGATGAGGAAGTCTCTCAATATATCAAGTTGTTCGATCATGCCTTGAAAGAAAAATATTCAACAACTTGCCTAAGTAAGTATATGGATCCTCTTTGTCAAGAAAACAGAAAATTGAGGAAACTCTTTAAAGGATATGATGGTGGGTATAAACTCTTACAATTTATCGTTAAGGATCGTGAAGAAGATGTTCGCACAAAAAGGTCTGAATGTGATAATCTTCTCCAAAATCTCTTTGTGTTGAAAGAAAGACTTGCAGACGCTGAAGCAAGATATGACTCTCAACAAAAATGTTTTAATGACAAATAACTCAGTCTTCTTGCCAAAGAAAAGTCATTGGAGACTGACCTTGCAGCTGCTCTTGATAAAGTAAATTCACTAGAAAAAAATCTGAGAAGATTCAATTCTAGCTCTAAAAAATTGTCTTCTATGATTGGAGCATGTAAAAAACATCGTGATACACGTGGTCTAGGCTATAAAGGAATAAACGCTCCAAAAACTAGTAAGATCAATTTCGTTAAAGCTATTGATATTTCTTCATGTGAAAAAAACGTTCGCAGCCTGCAATGTGCCTAAGGACAAGGATTATACTCCTTCCAAATCTACTCACATGAGAACAACTAAGAATAATTCCTTTAACTGCTATTACTACGGAAATAAAGGACATTCTGAGCGAAAATGTCGTTTTCGTTTAAGGAATGAAAAACTTCACAACATTCTTGCATGGGTGTCTAAAGAAGTTATTAAACCTTTTTCTCATATTGTTGGAGTAAAGGGCACTTTTAACAATCAAGAGAACTACCTTGATAAGTTATTTATTAATCGTTCATTTGAAACAAAAAGGGTATGCCAAGGTAGAAGGAAGAACAACAAATGTGTAACTGAATTTTTAAACAACTCTGAAAGGAGAAAAAGGCATATGAGAAAGAAAAAAAGGTCAAGTTCCTTGTCTCCTTCTGTAGAAGGTTGTGAATCCAAGAATTCAGCCCCGAATTTTCTGCACATCAATAATCGAGTCTCATAACTTAAGATAAGCATAAACAGACTCAAACGGGGTGTCATAAAAATGTGGAAAGCAGTTGACTCAGGTACTCCTAGTTCCTATCTTAACAAAACTTCTTCAACCTTTGTGTGTGATTTTTCTTTAAATCCCCTTAAAGTAGAAAAACAAGAAGTCAATATTGATGAGCAAAATGCTCATCTTAATACACCATGACTTCTCACAATAGCATCCCTCTTTTAGTTTGAGAAGGATGATCTTTGTTCTCAAGAAGATGTCTTGAGAAAAGCTGTCAAGGTTGTATGCTATCTTTTTGATCTCAAAATTTGTTTGAACTTCTTTTTCTTCTTTTCGAAGTTTGTTTTGAAATCCCTTGTTCAGCTGTCCTTCCACTAGTCTTGTGCTTCTCCAATTTCTTGGTCACATAAGTATCTTTCCCACAAGTGCACGACCTCTAGACCCACGCAAACGTCATGTTTCCTAGGGTTTTTTATGGAACCTCCTTATATTTCTCTATATATATGTCATCAATTGACACATTTCTTCATAAGGTCAAAAGGATTCTCCGGATTTTTAGCACTATGGATGGAAGCAACAAAGATGTGGTCAACGAGGGAAATACTATCGAGTTTCATGAAGATCCTGTTTTCATTACATGCCATCACGCTATTGATCATGAAAACAAACTACCAGTTCAGATATCTTCACAACTGGTATGAAATCTTCTTCAATATTTTGAAGTCGTTCGTGAACAACTCGGAATTGCAACAAGGAATATTGAGTTTCTGAAAAACGAACTGAAGAAAGCAACTGATGAACTTGTTCTAGTTCAAACTATAGTTGTTGAACGGGTTTAGTGCTTTTCAAAGGTCTTATTGCCTAGTAAATCTTCTATTTTTCTTGTTTGTTTAGAAGCATAACCAGATTTTGGAATAGCCATTATTATGATTACACATAGCTATGTCCAACGTTTTCATCTTCATGTTTTTAGGTTTTTGTTTAAATTCTAAAACTGTTTGGAAGATGATTATTGTAGTATTAATCTTTCTGGTTTCATATATTGCAATATTGTTATGGGAAATGTGTGTTTGCGTCCGTGAACTTGATTGTCCCATATCTTGTCAAAAGTAAAGTCTTTCGTAAGTCGATATGCATATATTGATAAAAGAATGAATTGACTTTTGACAAATACAAAAGTTAAGCCTATTATGTCAATTGTTGATGGAAGATAGGTTAAAATCTTGTTTTTGTGTCTAGTAGTTAGTTCCATCCGAAGTTTCCCTCAGGATAGCTAGAGCCCGCAGGCGAGTTCTATCGGGTAAAGCCAATGATTAGGGGCATTGGGGGCACAACGCCCTCGACCTATTCTCAAACTTTAAATAGGTAGGACGGCGTGGTTGCTCAATTGAGCCGCGCCACAGAATCGATAGCTCCAATTGGGCCATTTTTGGTAAGCAGAACTGGCAATGAGGGATGAACCGGAAGCCGGGTTACGGTACCCAACTGCGCGCTAACCTATAACCCACAAAGGGTGTTGGTCGATTAAGACAGCAGGACGATGGTGATAGAAGTCAAATCCGCTAAGGAGCGTGTAACAACTCACCTGCCGAATCAACTAGCCCCGAAAATGGATGGTGCTGAAGTGCGCGATCCACACCTGGCCGTCAGGGCAATCGTTAGGCCCCGATGAGTAGGAGGGCGCGGTGGTGGCTGCGAAACCTAGGCCTTGAGGCCGGGCGGAGCCTCCGTCAGTGCAGATCTTGGTGGTAGTAGCAAATATTCAAATGAGAACTTTGAAGGCCGAAGATGGGAAAGGTTCCATGTGAACGGCACTTTCACATGAGTTAGTCGATCCTAAGAGATGGGGGAAGCCCGTCAGAGAGCGTGCAACACGCGAACTTCGAAAAGGAATCGGGTTATGTCTAATGTATGTCATTGTGCAAATGGTGATGGAAAATAGAATGAATCCTTCTGTATTCCGCAGTAATTGATCTTCCCTGATCCATTTTTATGTATTACTATAAGGTTCCATAAAGTGTCTTATGTTGATCTCTATCGACTGAGTCATTGTTTTGGCATAGTTGTTGTTCCATGGGATACTTTGTGTCGAGCATGACCAATTAAATTGATTACTTTTATGATTAGTTAAGTTGTGTACTTTGATTAGATTAATTATGGGTTCTCTTGTCGTTAATCTAATTGAATATTTTTAAGTCTCCATAAGTTTACTTGTGTTGAGCATCATCGATTAAGTTAATCATGGGTTCTCTTATGGTTAATTTAATTGAATTTTTTTTTGGATTCAAATTCATACTTGTATGTGATTTGTTATGTCCAAAGAAATCCTTCTTTTCTTTTGAAATTAAGGTCGCTCTTGTTGTTCTTTCGGGAATGACATATTATGGGGGAGAGTTCTTATTTGAATTTGTGCTTAATTGCCAAATCTTTATGGGGAGTGCGGCTGTGGAATATTATAGGGGTTATCTTGTATCTTTATAGACTCCTTGATGAATGCATTTAGCTTTGGCTTTATGATTTCATCTAAATAAGATGATATATGCTTACTTTTGGTCATGAAACATCCCTTTTGGAAATTTCATTAGGATCTCGTTCTTGTACCTTTGCCAATTTTATTGACAAAAAGGGGGAGAATTAATATATAGTTCACACTACAAATACATATGGTTTTCGGATCATTATGTAAGGGGGAGTGGTTTCCATGTGAGATGGAGTATTGACTAAGTGGGAGTGACATATCACCATAGTATTGTTGCTAAAGTTGTGATGCAATTGGACTTTGACGCTGTGTAATTATACTATGACATTGTATAACAATGATTGAGAATTCTTGTTTTCTCATTGTTATAGCTACGTATTTTCAACAATGGTGATGCTAAACTTACAATCTTTGGGATCATTGGAGTACTTGGAAGTGACGAAGATTTCGAGTAATGTTGAAGATTAAACATGTGGAATAGGAGCTACAAAGTTTATTTATATATTTTTTGTATTCCATATGTATTGATAGTTTTGTCACTAAAATTGACAAAGGGGGAGATTATTAGAGCATTGCTCGGTCGAACTCGCATACGTTGCTATCTCAAGCATGTTTGTCAATGTTAATGATCAAAACTATAAGTCTTGATTTCTAGTCTACTATAGCTAAGGTCTCATATTAGGATAGAAAGTGTAGTTGAGCTCAAGAACTCCATGGCAATCATCATACAAGACGAATGACTACACAAGGAACTGGTGGATCTTCATCGACTAAAAGGTATGTGAAGACTTAAACTTATCTATCACTCAAAAGTCTATTTATCTCCTATCTTGAGACAAAAGTCGTTTTGCTATATGATGGTTGTGAACTTATCTTTATAAACTAAGGAATGCAATTGCAAACCGTGGCTATATAGTTCTTGAACCGATTCGAGTGAATCAAATCGTTTTTTCTTCAATTGTGTCTTGTGTAGTGGATGAGATTTTCTTACAATTGAACAACTCTCTAACTAGTTCATTTGAGTCATTTGAACTAGTTATGGTGAAGAAGAATATGGTTGATATGAAAGTTATCATATGGCTAACCATTTGGTTAACTATTGTTGAACCAACTAATGTACAAGTTTGGGTACGGTTACACAAACCTAGAAATGTGCATTTCATGTGTGTATAACAAGCTATGTTTTCGATCTAACAGTTGATAAATATTAGCGTGAATCTAATCAGGTTTTCATCTAACGGTGAATATTGAATGATTTGTTACCAAGCTAACATTGATTGGAAACCCTGATTTGAAAGACTATATAAGGGAGAACTCTAGAAAATGGGAAACCTAATCCCCACACATTCTGTGTGATACTAGTTGTGCTAAGCTAGAGTCGATTCTCTTAACCTTTGGTTTCTTCTTCTAAACCAGGTTAATGACTTAAAGACTTCATTGGGATTGTGAAGCCAGAACGATACTACTTTTCTTGTAGTTGTGTGATCTGATCTTGATATTTCTATCGTACGAGTACAATTGTAATATCTGGCTTGAGATTTCTATCTCCGATAGGCAAGATAAAAAGTAGTCACAAACATCTTCGTCTTATCGTTTGTGATTCCACAATATCTTTTTCCCCTGTGTCGATTAAGACTATTATGAGGTGATTGATAATACTGAGTTGTTCTTCAGAAATATAAGTCTGGTTTATCAATTGGTTCATGTTCACCTTGATTTATCTATTACCGTAGACTTTTCTGTGTGATACAGATTTGTTTATTAAAGTCTTCGACTTTGGGTCGTAGCAACTCTTAGTTGTGGGTAAGATCAACTAAGGGAATCAAGTATGTAGTATCTTGTTGGGATCAGAGATGTAGGAGCATAATTGTACCTTGGATCAGTGTGAGATTGGTTGGGGTTCAACTACAGTCCAGCCCTAAGTTAGTTTGGAGTAAGCTAGTGTCTTTAGCGGCTTAATACAATGTATGTTTAATCAGGACTAGGTCCCGGGGTTTTTCTGCATTTGCGGTTTCCTCGTTAACAAAATTCTGGTGTCTGTGTTATTTTTTTTTGCCGCATTATATTTGTTATATAATTGAAATAATACAAGTTGTGCGTTGTTCAATCAATTTGAATATCTAACCTTTTGGTTGTTGATTTAGATTGATTGACACTTGGATATTGGTCTTTGGTACCATCCAAGTTTATCTCTCTTGTATCTAAATTGAGACTCGCAGTTTGCTTGAGTAAGATTTAAATCGAGAGATAGGGATGTAAACACTTTGATATACTTTTCTATTGATTGAGTCTAACTGTCTAGTTGATTCTCATAAAAGTATATTGGAGTTTGTCCATACAGATTGCTAAGCGAAATATTGGGTGTGGTTGTTAGACCCCCGCTTTTTCAGTTTCCTTGACAACAAAACAAAGAGACAAACTTGTAAGAAACAAAGTCGTAAGGAACATACAAGATGATTTTCCCTTAGAAGGTAGAATCAATATTTTTCGCACGTATTTACACCAAGAATGGCTACCAAAGGCGTATAAAAATATTTTCTTAACAAAGAAGAACATACAAATTCATTAACGACCATGCACTGTAGTACACATAAGAGGATTGTGAACATTCAAGAATCTCATAGTAACGCGTACTACTGCCCATTCTTGAACTTTTTTCTTTGTGATTCACCAAAAACATTCTTAAAAAGGCTACAAGTATTCTTAAAAGATAAGTGCTCCAAGAATCCAAGTGCCCAAGTCCAAGAGAAGTGGTACAAGTACTACAAAACGGAGCAAAACACTCAAAAACAGGAGACGGGACAAAGACTAATCTTAACTCATCCAAATTCAGGATTTCTTATCACTATTTTGAATAGAATTCAAATAGGAAGATAATGCAAAAAGAATGAGGTCAATCCGAGTTTGGACGAAGAAGTTATGGCTAAAACAAGTTGTCAAATATTGACGTCTACAGGCCAGCTCGCAAATGGGTGTAACTGAATTTCGTGAACTGAAGTTGTTCGCAAACGGTGTTCACGAACTGAAGTCCCTGGATTTTAATTTTAAATGATAGTAAGCATACCTGGTATGTGTACCTTGAAGGCAAAACATCCCGAACTACTCAAACCTAAACATTTAAGAACCTTAAACACAAATCAAGTTGGGAAGACATGAACGATACACAAGGTACATGGATCATTATATGTACTTTAAACAAATAATAAAAACATAAATATTGCTCAACTTTATAGACATGCCTTTTTAGAGGAATCCGATCGAATTTTATAGCCTTACCAATTCAAAATATTATCTAACACAATATGTGCACCCCAATTCTCGTGCTTCCCTCACCTTATACATAACATGGCATTCCTTGGTGAGGATGCACTTACAACACAATCAAGTTGTGTTGAGGTTAACAATGTCTTGCTCACCACAAGTGACTGATATAGACATTTCCACAACTATGGAACTTTCACCATCTATAGTTTTTGGCTTATTCCGTTTCTTCTTCCACCAATTATTGTGGTTCACTTTTGGATTATCAGGAAAGAGATTGCTTTTAGAACCTTCCATATCCAAATCCAACTTTCTAAAGAACTTCTTAACTTCCAACATCATGGATACCGCCTTCTCCATAGTCATGGAATTTTCTGGGAGATCATTCTTTTTCGCACTCAAAGTATCATTTACTTTCTTAGGTACCCACATCTGAGTGCGTTTAGGAACAACCGAAACCATCTTCCCATTACTCTCTTATAGAATTCTCGGAAGAGAATTGGATTGACTATTCTTTTGCAAGTTAGTCTTTCTCCAATTGGGAGCATCAGATCTTATCTTTGTCTTTACAAATTTATCCTTTTGATAATCATTACGATTGTGAAAAGGCTTCTTATGACGTTTATAGGCAAAACTAGGTTTATCGCAACACTGATTCCTTTGCCTAAAGGTTGGACAGTTACAACCTGTAATATTAGCCTTAACATATGATCCAGGTTTCATAACTTCTTGTGATACCCAAACAAGAACATCATGAAGTTTCCATTCCTTATACGAAAAAGACAACCAGGTGACCTTTGTTTCCGCAATAATGGCAAACATAAGGCATGTTCTTACCCGAAATCTTGTGTGCAAGTTTTGGAGGTTGATATACTTTGATCTATAGACCCTTAATTGCCGGTGAAGGTATTTCACTATTTCCATCAGTGGCAACCATTTGTTGAGAAGAATCACTAGCCTTGAAAATTTTTACCTCTTTGTTAATACTTGGAACATCTATTCCCTTATAGCCCAATCCTCGTGTATCACTATGATTTTTACTTTCTCCTAGCATTGTGGTTAATTTGCTTGAAATAGTATTGAACTTTTTCACGTCAACTTCCAACATCTTGATTTTATCATGAGCAACAGTTAAATCATCCTCAAGGCGTTTTTCTCGAGCGAGATAAGTGCTTTCTTTGTCATCAAAACTTTCTTGATGGGAGTTAATCTTTGCTTCAGTTGCTGCAAGTTTTTCTCCCAAATTAAAGAAATCTCTACGAATATTATCACATTCAAATGATTTTTTACCTAGGTCATTCTCACGATCTTTGAGGATCGAATCGTTACTGGAATTCCGTATACAAAGACCTTAATAAATTCTTCTCAATTTCTTGTTTTTGCGACAGATATTAGTCAGAAAAGGTGTGACATGAGAAGTTGCCATCTTTTTATTTTCCAACGAATCCAATAGCTTAACATACTCCGAGACTTCCTCATCACCATCTCTATCAGTATCTGAGTCACCTTCGTCAAAAAATTCATCCAATTGTTCTTCTAGGAGTATTTCCCAGTTATCAACAATTTCTCTATCAAGAGAATGTTTAGATATTGACTTAGATGTGACAATTCTCTCAGGTGAATCCAAGCTTTGAAAATCATCTGGTAATTTCTTAACTGGTACGTTATTATAGATAGACTCGTCCATAGAGTCAGATTGCTACAAACACAGACTTATGAGGTCTTAGCGTGTTTGCCTTCTCTGATACCAATTGAAAAAGCAAGGGTATAACAACCACACCTAATAATTCATTCGACAATCAATATGGACTAAACTCCAATATAATTCTGAGAGCACCAACTTAAAGCGAGACTCAATCAAGAAATACATCAAATAACTTTATCTCTTTCTCAATACAATCAACAAATCAAATAGATAGAAATTTGTGAGCCTGATTGAAGTGAGAATAACTTGGACGGTACCAAAGACCAATGCCCAAGTGTCAATCAAGTTATATCCAACAAACAAGGTCGTATTTATCAACTGTGATTGAACTATGCATAACCTGTGATATTTCAATGATACAAAGAAATAACGCATACACCAGAAATTTGTTAACGAGGAAATCGCAAATGCAGAAAAACCCTGGGACATAGTCCAGATTTGAACACAAAACTGCATTAAGATGTTACGGACTCTAGCCTACTACAAGTTAACTTCGGAATGGAATGTAGTTGAGCCCTAACCAAGTCTCACACTTAAGGTACATTCACGTTCCTTATGCCTCTAGAACTACGCCGAATTCGGTGCACTTGATTCCCTTAGGTGATCTCACCCACAACTAAGAGTTGTTATGACCCAAGGTCAAAAACTTATAAACAAGTATGTCTCCCACAGATAAGTCTATTCTTTGTTTTATTTTCGTCTCAAGATAAATCAAGGTAAACATGAAACTCAACTAATACCCAGGACTTATACCCTCGAAGAGCAGCCTAGAAATATCAGTCACCTCACAATAACCCAACTGATTAACAGAAAAAGTTATTGCGGAATCACAAGAGTCTAAGATGAATAATTGTTGTGATTACTTTTTATATCTTACCTATGGGAGATAAATCTCGAGTAAATATTGGAGAAGATAAAACTCAATACGATAAAACAAGTAAGATCAGAATAAGTAAATATAGAGAAAATAGTTGGATCTGTCTTTATGAATCCCAAATGAAGTCTTCAAGTCTTTAACCTAATAATGGTTTTGAAAAACCTAGGTTAAAGGAGAATCGAATCTAGTTTACAACTAGGACACACTGAAGTGTCGGGACTAGGTTTCCTAGATGCTAGAGTTCTCCCTTATATAGTATTTCAAATCAAGGTTGCTTTCAATCAAAGCTAATATTGACAAGAGTGAAATCTCTATTAACTTACCACCAGTCATCGATGGAACAAATTACTTATGGTGGAAAACTGTTATGCGTTCCTTCTTACAGGCCCGTGACTTTCATACATGAGTTCTTGTCGTAAGAGGATACAATGCTCCAATGATTGTAGAAGGAGCTAATGATGTTTCTAAAGGCATGGAAAATTATTGTGAGACTGAAATCACTGTTGTTAAACACAACTCTGATGGATTGAATGCTATTATCCACGCCATATGCCCAGATCTCCAACATTGTGTGTCTACGTGCACTAGATCAAAAGATGCTTGGAAACCGTATTTGAAGGGAATTTCATAGAAAAGGAAACAAGGCTTCAAAACCTAACTTCTGACTAGGAGAACCTTTGTATGGTTGATGAGGATTCGTTTTAGGAATTTAATCACAATTTTTCAAATGCTTGTCATTCATTAGGAAAGACTATTCCTGAATGGGATATTGTGATGAAAATTCTGAGATCTTTCTCGTTACGAATCTAAGAAACGCATCATCACTGAAGTAAACGATCTTACTACACTTTAGAGAAGCACCCTTGTTGGAAAGTTAAAGATCTTTGATCATGAACAGTAAGTTAAAGATGATACAAATACAACATTTAAAGCACTTAAAAACATTGATGTACCTGAGAAAAGTGATGGTGTTGGAAACTTTGAGAAAAATCTTGTTATTGAATATTCAGATGAAGATCTTGAAAATTCGGTTTCTCTTATTACAAGACAGTTTAGAGATCTTCTCAAAAAGAGAAATAAATGGTTCTCGAGAGAATGTGCATTATCATTAGCCAAACCACATGATCGTGTTCCCTCTAAAAGGGTGGATGATAAAAATGATTATGAGGATATGCCACAGTGCTTCGGTCACTTTGCTAATGAGTATCCAAATTGAAGTAAATACATTAGAAACAAAGGTTTTGCTACAACTCTTGATGAAACTACTGATCATTATGACTTAGAAGAAGAAGAATATTCTTGTTTAGCACTTTTAGCTGAAATAGATGATCTTCATGATAATAGTGATACTTTTATCAGTTTTGACAAGTTGTTTGAAGATTCATCATCCATAACTTTTGAGGATATAACAGATTTTTCTCTCACCAATGAAAAACTCAATGATGATTCTTCAGGAACATCACAAGTATGTCTCTCAGCTGAAATCAAAAGTGTTTTAGAACCCCTTCTCAGGCGAACATGTCCTTATTTGTACTTCTAGAGGACACGAACTCAAACAATGTTTCAAGTACAAGCAGAAAGTAAGGTATGTGCTAATATTTTGACAAATGTGCTCAAATTCTTCTAGAAACCAAAATCGCCTAAGGTATGTACTTTGTTTCTCCTTCTTTCCCAAAAAGTGTGATTGTCTTCAAAGAAAATGACAAATCAAAAGGAAAAAGAGATCAAGATCTAAACGATCAGTTAAAATAGAAATAGACAAACCCATGCAGGAATCAAGTGGTGAGCCTACTGTTGGTCACCCCAACATAAACTAATTGTGTTGAAAAGGTGTTTTCTTGTCTCATGTGCCATGTAAAGAGGCAAGAACTGTACACCTCCAATGTCTTTGGGACAAACTTTCTTGTTTGTGTCTTGAATCTTATTACTTGAATTTCCATCATCTTTCATAGACTCAAGGATAATAATTCTTTGATTTATTCATGTCATTTAAATGAGAATAACAATAGTTCATGTTGAGCCCTACTCCATTGAATACTTTTCCAATTTTATAGTTTTTGTCTTGGTTAATTATAAATGGTCAAAATTTATTCTCACATATTCGTAAGGAACTATATTGGTTGATTGTTGAAAGATTTTTTTTCCTAAAACTATTATTTACGCTCACCTAACTCTATTTTTCAAGTAATACTTGCAAAGACTTACACATGTACAAACTTTAGGAATGGGTAAACTTGTATTTTATACCTTTAGTTTGGTATTTGGTTCACAAACTAGCTTCTTTGTTAAGAGGTCGATCAACTCCTAAACTCATGGTTATTAGTCTTCCTTTTTAATAATTCATTATTTTTGGGAATTCTTCCAAAAATCAAAGTGGTCTTCAAGATCTATAAATATTTGTGTTATACACAAATTTCATACTCATTATGATCTATGCTATCTTCAAGTATGATCTCTTCTGGTGAAGCCACTATTCATATGGTTGTTGATTCAACAACAAAAGGTGTTGATAATTCATATCATGAGGAGAATGATTCACTTTTTAAGAGAAAAGGAAGAACATGAAGAAAGCTAGAGCTAACTGCTCAAATTAGCATATATTTTTTAATGCTCTTGAAGAGCTTGAGAAGACCAAGATGGAAGCGCAGGTCTCAAGGACATTATGCAGAAATCTCTCAAGATTCGAGAAGCACTCATTAAACAACAACCAAGCAAGTTTGAAGGAATTAATGCTCTAACTCACGAACCTTATGTTCCATTGTCAATTGATGATGAAAAAGATTTCTTAAAGATACTTTTACTAGTTAACTCCTTGTTGGAATCTTATTCATATTGTTTAAAGGAGGAATATTATCTTTTGGAGTAGTTCTTATGTGTTACGACGTTAACTATTACAAATACTATCATCTTGCATGTTTAAAGTTTATCTAATCAAATTTTATTTTAAAAGATGGCTTGCAATACCTAATCTTCATGGATTATATATATGTATTGCTTATTTTGTGAGATTTGTTCTTTGCTATCATAATCTGGTGACTAGAACATATATTTTCTCATAGGTTAAGCTCTTAACTCTTGCAAATAAGGAGTAAACTATATTGAGAATTACAGTTTTGTGAATAAACTGCTACATGATTCCATAAGATGTTCTCTAAGAATCGACTTATTTCCTTGATTGCGTCACCGCTAGGTAACAAGTGGTAAGCTTTAAGCTCTACGTTCTTACATGGCTAGAGAAGTTATAACTCTTATGTTGAGTCATATATATCACAATAATTGTTCTCTTGTTCGTAACTGGCGTAGATAATATTTTTTGTCGATGATTATTTTTCTCACAAAAATCTTGTATCTTAGTGCCTCTAACATTAAGATCGTTATTTTTTAGATTCTTTGTTCGTAACTAGTGAAAAGAGAAAAAACTATTGGGATACTTATTTAATTTGTTTGTAACCAACGAGTAAATTTGTATGTACAAGTAAAATCCTTCTCTTGTGATTGGAGCTAAGGTCGCTCATGTTGTTCTTTCGGGAATGACATTAAATGGGAGAAAGTTCTTTTAAACTTCATCTTAATGGTAATATCTTTGTGGGGAGAGCGGATGTGGAATTATAGTAAATCATAACTAGCAAGTAAATTTGTATGTACAAGTAAAATTCTTCTCTTGTGATTAGATCTAAGGTCGCTCATGTTGTTCTTTCGGGAATGACATAAAATGGGGGAAAGTTCTTTTGAACTTGAGCTTGATGGTAATATCTTTGTGGGGAGAGCGGATGTGGAATTGTAGTATATTTTTATACCTATATATCTCCTTGACGCGAACCAAGTTGAATTGGTGAAATTGTCTAAATTAAATGTTGGTATGTGTTCTCTGGTCTTGAATACTCTTTTGATTAGTTCATCTTGATCTCGATTTTTCGCCTTTATCAATTTTGTTGACAAAAAAGAGGGAGATTTATTAAGTAGTATCCTAATACATTACATATGGATTTTCTGAGTGGATTATTATCTATAAATTTTACCTATTTTGTAAAAGGAGTAAGTATAGACTAAGGGGGGAACATATCACCGTAGTGTTGCTTCGAGGAAAATAACAACCTCTCCGTAGTGATACTTCGAGGAAGATAACGATACTATATTTATGTGTAACAACCAATGAGTAGAGTGTAATTACCACATTATATCAAAGATCTTTCTAAGTATTCTCATGAGTTGTTATTGCGATGTATTTTCAACAACAAAGGTGCAGAACAAACAGATGCAAAACCAAAGAAGAATTTGAAGTACGAGGAATTCAAGACGTTTGTTAATGAACCAAGGAAATCAAGCATAATGGATTGAGATCATAAGTTTATTTATTTGAATCCATATGTATTGAATAGTTTTGTCACTAAAACTTACAAAGGGAGAGATTATTAGAGCATTGCTCGGTCGAACCCAAAAGTTTTTCCAATCTCAAACTTGTTGTCAATGTTAATGATCAAAACTATATCTTCGATTTGTAATCTACTAAGTCAAGTATCGGACCAGGTTGGAATTGGTTAGTTGAGTATCTAACACCACCCTTGAAGACTGGAGATTGACGAAGACATTTGAAGAACTTATGTATTAGGTATGTGAAGACTGAACCATTTTATTTTACTAACTATCTTACCATTCTATTTTTTTGAGACGATGTCGTATGACTTCTAGTAGATTCATAAAGAAGAAGTTTCAAGTCAAGCTTATCTTATTTAAAATATCGAAATATGATTCTAAGCAAAGACGTTCAACAATCCTTAATAATAATATTAGTTCTAAATAATTTATTGTGTGAATTAATTTGTGGATTAATTGAAAATTGGAAGAATTAATTTGTGAATCAATTGCAAATTGCCCATGCAGGAATATTTCAAACATCATAAGAGAGAAGTATTGAACTTACTGATATTTCTACCTAGGGTAGGTTGGTGAACCAGTTTGCACACCACAGATATTTAAAATTCAGATATATATGAGGGTTGGCGATCCAGTTCACAAATCGCGAGTTTAGTTGGGGAATGTTCACGAATCGATGTGAACTAAAATTTGAAAGTTGGTTTTAAAGGCTAGCGGTTGACGAACCCGGCTCACAAAACGTGGTCAACTGAGTTCGGTAGTCTTGTAGGGTTGGCGAACCCGGTTCACGAACTGTTGCACCCTGACTCGTGAACAAGCTTAACGGTTCACGAACCGCTGTACCAACTGTCCCAATTTAAGTTTTAGTATATGCTCAAAGAATTTTTTTTTAAAATATGTTTAACATTACTATAACTCTCTAAAACACTTCTAAGACTTCATTGATCACTCAAACACTTATGTGTGTGCATCATGATTAAATTCTTAGGTGTCTAAATGGACATCAAATTGCTTTGGGTTTTTGGCATTACTTGCCAAACCTAACAATAATTATACACGGTTCCAGAACCGGTTCCTAGTATATATCCTTCTATTGTATTTTCAAGACATAAAGTGTTTGCTTGATTCTCAAGTTATCTTATTTTGAACTCTAAGCAAACGTCGGTCCTTGAAAATCTATAAATGGATATGCTCTTCAACTGGTAAATCCAATCCCTGGGACTTTGTGTCCTAGTTGATTATAAATCCATTCTTTATAGACTTAGGTTTCCTCTGAGAAACATATATAATTAGGTCTACGAATAAAAGACTTCGCTTTGGGTATTCGTGAAGCTAGGCCCGACTATATTTACCTTGATAGTTTGTGTATCCTGATCTTTCTTTTCTATTATCGGTGTTCTTGTAATCTATTTTAGGAAAGATTGGTAGTAATAAAAAAGTTCTCTTCGTCTCGGACTTTGTGATTCCTAAATATAAATATCTAAAGACTAATCTTAGTCGATCTTTCAAATATTGTTCTTGAGAGGTGGTTAAGAATCTAGGTTGCTCTTCGGGAGTCGTAAGTTCTGGATTTGTGAGGTTTGCTAGCTTTATCTATTGCTAATAGATTTCCATACCTTAATCTTTGATTTAAACGGAAATAAAAAAGGCTTATCTGTTAGAGGAAGATTGGTATCAAAAGTATTCAGTTTGGTTGAAGCAACTCTTAGGTTGTAAAGGACGTCAGCTAAGGGAATCAATTGTGTAGACACATGCGAGGTTCAAGAGACGTACAGAGTGCGACAATAACTGAATTTCTTGGAGGGTGGATTCGGTTTCAACTACATTCCAGTCCGAAGTTTGATAGTTGGCTAGTGTCTGTAGCGACTTAATACAATTTGGTGTTCAAATCTGGACGAGGTCTCTGGGTTTTCTGCTATTATGGTTTCCTCATTGACAAAAATTCTGGTATCTTGGGTTTTTCCTTTTTCGCATTATATTGTTTATCTTTATGATTGGATTCACACAGGTTTCTACGTATTCAATCTAAGTAGATACGTCCGCTAATTCAAATCGAATACGATAGTAATTTCTTGTAGAATTCCTACGTTGAAAGATAGATAACAAATTTAATTACTTGGCAGAATTCTGATTGAATTATTTTTAGGAGACTAGATTGATCTTGGATGTTGATTTTTGAGATTTTCCAAGTACTCTGCTTAACAATCAGGTTCCTGTGTCTATATACATACTGATTGAGTAGAGGTTGGAGATATAAACTCTACATACATATTGTCAAGTATCATTCAGTTGGACTACTTGCAATTGTATTAGGTTTTGTCCATACAGGTTGCCAAAAAAAAAAGTTGGGTGTGTACTTGGTACCCCTACGTTTTGAATTTGTATTAGAGCATGCCAACTACGTTAGAAAAAATAAATATGTTACCCATACATTTCCTTGGAAATTTCAACGGTCTTTTTATAACCCATCAATATGTTAACCATTGTTGTTCTCTTTTTTGGGAGATCCTTCCTCTTGACACTTGACACTTATTACTTTATTGATATTATTTGATATCCACTTATGTGTGGTTTTAGGAGAAAAAGGTCATTTTTTTCTTCCCAACGTCGTTTCTAAATTTCCTTTGGGCAATATTATAAGAACTGATTTCATGCAAGACAATAGTTATCCAGTTGGAAGCATCAAATCTCGTCTTCTTATTAACTTCCCTTTGCAAGTGACTTGTTTTTCCATAATAAAAGCAATATTTAGTAGAATGAGAAAAGTGATGCTTATTATTACATGTTTTGTATGTGTATGCTTTAGAGCTTAATAGAATTTACTATTTTCATCATTAACTGGCGGTGGAGGTATTTCACTTTAGACATCATTGGAATCCTTTCGTTGAGAAAAATCTTTAGTCTTAACAAAATTTACCTCTTTGCTTCATATACCAATCCTCGTGTATCAAGATAATTTCTACATGCTCATAATATTCAGGTAACTAGTCTAAGCTATTACTGATCTTATTTTCTTTCAAACTCATATTTTCTTCTTCTAACCTTTTCATATTTTTAAAAGAAACAACTAGATCAGCCTCAAATAGATAAACGCTTGCACTTTTTGTATCCCCAAAACTCATTCGTTGGGAGATACCATATGCTTCGGCTATAACAAGTTTCCTTCCAACTTATAAAAATCTCGACGAAGATTATCACATACAAGTGACTTTGTACTCGGGTTTTCCTCATGTTCACCTAAGAGAGATCTCATAATGCTAGTGCCAATCTCATGACCTTCTTGAATCTTCCTCTATTTTTTTGTTTATCGTGATATGGAAGTCGGAAAAAGAATGAGACACAAAGTCGTCATATTCTTGATTGATAAAATATTCATAAGATTAACAAAACTTAAGACTTCCTCATTAATATCTCTATCAAGATCTGAGTCACTTTCATTAAAAATTTAATCCAACTGTTTTTGCAGACGTGTTTTGCTGGTCAACAATTTCTATATAATTACCAAGACTTTGACTAGAAGTTTGTGATGTTACCAACATTATTGTTCCCAAAAAGATTAACACTAGCAAAAGAATGGTCCGCTAAAAGATGATCATGTTTTCCTCCCCATAATTGCAAGAATTATACATTGTCTCAATGTGCCATAAAATGCTAGCAATTTTAGCTTGGGAAGAATGCCATGGGTACATTTTCGTATCAAAAAAGCTTTATAGCTAAGGAGGTCTCCATTTCCCAAAATTTACTCCAATCACTAATCCGGGCAATTGTTCGCAAATATCGTGATAGCGTCAGTTTCCTTTTGGTTGAACCAGGAATGAGTTTCTAAACCTATGGATCTCCATTCCTGGAGATAAGATGTTTCAACTATTATAAGGTCAACATGACAGTTTGCCTCCTTGATGGGGGAGATATAAATTACAATTATTCATTTATCCTCTCATATGTTAACATTGTGACCATTTTCTATTATCCATATGTTGTGCTCTTGTATGTTTTTAATTCCTCCAGAATACCTTCCATACAATACAAGGAGTCTCCCGCCTTGGGTCATTGCTCAAAGTTCTGTATGTTTTTATCTTTCAGGTATAAGTTGTCATGGTGCCATACCAAGATAATCTTTTTAAGTGGATAATCTCCAACCAATTTCGGCGATCACTGCACTATTGAACATCTTCATGTTCATGAATCCCCGACCTCTTAGCTCCTTTGGCTTCAAATAGAGTCCGAAGCTTTTGGATAGTCGCGTTTAGGATTATCAATAACATCTTTGTCCCAGAGGAAATCTTTTTGGATTTTATTTAGATCTTGACAAGTTTTCTTGGGAAGCTTGAAGTATTTCATTTCATAAATACTTGAAGTACAAGTGACAATGACAATAAGAACAATTCTTCGTGCTGGTGTTGAAGTCTTGTTTTTCCAGCTAGCCATCTTTTTTTTTTATGCGAAAAGTAATTTTATTACTAAGTAGGATTGATGTTTAACAACACTTGACCCTATAATACATTTGGAGGTTCATCATACCAACTATTGGTAATGCCATAATTCCTACTTATTTTGCAAGCACATCTGCTGCATTATTACATGTTCTTTTCGCATAACTTTCCAGTTCGGAATTAAATTCAATAAAGCTACAACATCAAGCAGAATGTTTTTGCCCTCCCAAGTGATAGTAAGTGCAGAGCTATTGATGTAGTCCGTTATGTTCTTCAAATATATTTCAAAAATCAAGTTCATCAATTGCATCTCACTTCTCCACTTTACAACATCCAGGAAAGCATATTACTCCGCCTGTTTATCACTTAGCACATATCCCAAGCTTCTAGACCTGCAACCCCTCCAGACACCTGTAAAATCACTCAAAATTAGCCAAATGCCTCCTGAATTATTCCTTTTTAAAAAAAAAGTATCACAATTTATTTTAAAGAAGGGTTGAGGAGGTGGAGTCCAGGTTGGTTCATTAGGTATAGCTAATGGTGAGCTAGCATGTGAATCTACTACACGTTGTAATATGATTTTCTTTAGGTATTCTGCAAAGTTAACAGCTCTATAAGCAACTCTTATGGGATCAACATTCTTTTTTTGAAATACTAAGTAGCATCTCGTATTCCATATACTCAAACACACAACCATCGTCAGATTAATCCATTCACCATTCTGTTTTAGTAGCTTGTTCTGGTTAATATATTCTTCAAACATATGACATATCCTATTGCTTGAACTATTCAACACTCTACTGCCACCGGGAACACTCATCCATACAACCTTTGAAAATGAGCACTTAAAAAGAATGTGCATAGTATCCTCAACCCCCTGGTTACGCAGTTGGCATGTGTGATTGATGTATCTGCAAACCCTTCCCAGCCTTTCCTTGGTTGGTAAAATATCAGATAGGGATTTCCAGAAAAAATGCTTCACTCTAGGCCATGAATTTAAATTCTAAAAATACTTCCATTGCATAGAAGTCTCATGTATTTCTGTTGAGAGAAGAACATTACTGAGACTCAGCTCAAAAAGTTTGTTGTATGCTGATTTTAGCGTAAAATCTCCATGCATTGTAAGTTTCCAAATGAGTTTGTCCGGTGTTTTGCTGGGTCACTGCATTTGTAGTATTAGATTTGTTGCATTTTCATCAAAAAGAGACTGCACCAGCTCCACATTCCATTGACCAGTTTCAGACAAAATTAGTTCACTGACCCATATATATTTTTTCATGCATGGGTAGCAAAACTGTGGAATCAGAGGATGATTAAGGCCATGTACCCATGTATCCAGCCATATATAATTTTTTGTACAATTTCCTACTCTCCAAAAGCTGTTAACACGTATGAAAGCAACATTTCTTTACAATTTCTGTACCAGCTTCTATTTCAGCTTTTCAACCCAAGGGTTGAAAGAATTGATTTTGTTTTTGCTAATGAAGAGAATTAATTTACCTCGTTTGATTGGGGGCCATGAATACTAATTGAGGGCCTCCCACTAGAGGACAAAAAAGGTCACCCCACCCTAATTTGGGTCACCCCTTATCCATTTTTTTTCTAAATGGATAAATTTCCCTTGAATGATTAGTGATAATCCCACTTAATTAGTGTTAATCTTACCTAATTAGAGTTTACCTTTATATTTTTTTTCAAAATTTTCATATTTTTTTTGCTCATATTTGTATGAAAAGTTGTCATGGTATTTTATTTTTTTTAAACAATGACGACTCTAAAGTGTCGTTAATGTTTTCAATGACGACTCTAAGTGTCGTTACTACTTTCAATGACGACTCTAAAGTGTCGTTATTTTTTCATTGACGACTCTATAGTAATGACACTTTAGAGTCGTCACGAAAATAGTAACGACACTTGGAGTCGTCATGGAAAACATTAACGACACTTTAAAGTCGTCAAGAAAACAGTGACGACACTTAGAGTCGTCATTGAAAACACTAACGACTCTAACGAGTCATCATTAATTTAAAAAAACAAAAATAAGGGGTAAAATTGTATTTTCACAATGTTATTGATACGCCCCTGAAAATTTTGGGGTACAAACAAAATGGGTGAGGCCCCTAATTAGTTTTTAGGGCCCCCAATAAAACGAGGTTAATTTAAGCTGTTACCTACTTAAGCTTGCAAAGTTTGCTAGAACTAGTATTCACTTCATAGGTTTGCTAACAGTGAATGCTGCTAAAGTCATGCAATGGGTACCAATCTATTTTCAACGGCAACCAAAGAATTTATGCCCATCATGTCTTATTCTGGATCATAATGAGCTTCAATGTGCAGACAAAGCAAATGATGTTCAAGCTATTGGGAATTACATTTTCAAATTTGGTAAAGACTTTGGTGAAGTCATTGATACAAGACAATTTAATCCTAAGTATAAGCAAGGTGAACAAATATTGATCTCACCAAAGAAATGTAGAGGAAAGAAAAGGATGGAAAAGAAGCCTTTCCAGATACCGGAAGATGGTTATCATGTGTCTACCATTTATTCTCAATCATGTGTGAATGTCGCTGAGACTTCAACAACAAGAAGACAAAAAAAAACTAGAGAGAGTCCTACTCCTAGTACTCAAGCAAGTTAGCAAGTTGAGAAAGATTTTACTGAATATCAACAGAAAGCTTAACAAGAAGTGGAGTTTCAAGATGAGACTTGTCCTCCGGTTTTTGCTGAAATGGAGCACCTTATGCACCCAAGTTTTTACAAACCTTATCCTCAAACGGGTGATTGGGACAATCGATTGATTCTAGTGCAATCAACCTTCCAACAGAGCAGTAGAATCAAGTTTTTTTTATACTAGTCTTGGTTTTAAATTGTCTTTTTTCAATACTAGTGTCTTCAATTTCAGTTTTATTTATTTTAACCAACTAGTCAAGATGAAAATACTTGCATGGAATGTTCAAGGTATTGGCAACAAGCATACTAGATAGCATCTTAGGGACTGCATTTTCATTTATAATCTTGATATTATATTTTTATCTGAAACTAAGAATAAAGTAGTAAAAACTCAAAAATTTCTTGTTCCCTTGGGTTATCCAAATGTGATTTGCATTGATACTATTGGTAAATCTGGAGGTTTAGCTTTTATGTGGAAAGATGGGCTAGGAATAAAGTTTATTAATCAATATAGTAACATGTTGCATGTCATAGTTAATTATGGAGTGCATCAATTATAATGGTTTTTATCCTGCATATATGGTTCTACAAATAATGTGGAGAGGAAGTCACAATGGGAGTATCTTCAGGATTTGGGAAAGTCTATGAATGTGCCGTGGGTGATTTTAGGTGATCTAAATTTAACACTTAATTCTTCTGAAAAGCAAAGTTTCTCTATTCATTCAGCTCCCTCATTCCAGATAGTTCATGACACCATTCATATGCATGGTCTAAGGGATGTCCCATTCACAAGAAATACCTTCACTTGGTCCAATCATACAAAAATCAACATCTAGTTAAAACTAGAATCGATAAAGCCTTAGCTAATAGTGAATGGTTTATCATGTTTAAAGATAGTATCATTAACAATCTTCTTCCACATGGATCAGATCATGCACCCATACTTCTTCACAATCATCTCCCATAAAAAAAACAACCAAAAACCTTATAGATTTTATAAAGTTTGGTTTTCTGATCCCAACTGCAAAATTGTTATTAACAACATCTGGAATAAAGAAGATAATTAGTCCTCAGATAATTTAACTGATAAGCTCAAGAGTACAACTGATGCTTTAAGAGTTTGGAATCACAGATCTTTTGGACATGTCAAAACTAAAATTAAAAAAAACTCAAAATCAGTTACAAAAAGCTAAGAATTGTGCAAGGCAAGATCCAATGCTTATCAAATCTTTGGAAGGTCAGTTAAATAGCTGGTATGATAAAAATGCACAGATTACATATCGACAATCGAGAGAGCAGCTTCTCAATTTTGAAGACAAAAATAGTGCATACTTCCACAATAAGGCTAATTATAGAAAAAGAAGGAATCACATTGACACTCTTCAAGATAAAGATGGGATTTGGGTAACAAATAAAGAAGATATTCAAATGATGTTAACTCAATACCTCAAAGATATATATACTTATTCTAACCCATCTTTGGATACTGATATTTTTAGCCTTATTCAGCCTTGTATTACAGATGAAGAAAATCAAATGCTCATCAAAATTACTCAATTGGAAGAAGTTAAAGAAGCTATGTTTCAAATCAATGCATGGGCTGTTCTAGGTCCTGATGGATATCAAGCTGGTTTCTATCAACATTGCTGGGACATTATGGGTATGGATATACTCAATCTTGTGCTAGATTTTTTTTGCTTCGGGTCATTTTCCATCCCAAATTAATTATACTTTTCAAGTTTTAATCCCTAAACAAAAAATTCCCATTAAACCTGAAGACTATAGACCAATCAGTCTTTGTAATATCACTTACAAAGTAATCACTAATCTCCTAGCCACAAGATTAAAAACCATTCTACACAAGATTATTTCTCCTTGGAAAGCAGCATATGTCCCTGGTAGGAATATATATGATAATGTTATTATTGCTCAAGAAATGGTGCATTACATGAAGAAAACCAAGGCTAACATGGGTGTTGTATGAGTAAAACTAGATATGGCTAACGCTTTTGATCAAATGGAATGGTATTTCTTAAATCAAATGCTGCTTCAGTTGGAGTTTTCTGGAAAATGGTGTCAATTAATAAATTATTGTGTCAGTATTGCTTCAATTTCCTTATTGATGAATGAAGTTCCTATGGAGCCAATTTTCCCTACAAGAGGACTTCGACAAGGTGATGCCATCTCTCCCTATTTATTCATACTTTGCATGGAGCGCTTTAGAAGATTAATCATAAATGCAACCAATAAGAAGTTGTTAGATCCTATCAAACCTAATGCAGCTTGTCCAGAAATTTCTCATCTATTTTTTGCATATGACTGCATTCTCTTTACCAAGGGTAACAAAAAATCTATCTCTAATCTTCTGCATATAATCAACAAGTTTACTTCTGCTTCAGGGCAAATAGTTAATCTGGCTAAATCGAGTGTTTCTTCAGTAAGCATATGAATAGAGAATCATGTACAAAAATTACTATAACACTGAATATGAAAGAATTAGACTTAAATTAAAGATATTTGGGGTACTAATATTATTATTCCTAGAAGTAGAGATAAATGTTTTGATATTTCTATCAAAAAGATGCAGCACAGATTACCAGGATGGCAAGGAAAGTTAATAAATCAAACCGGAAGAGCAGTTCAGATTCAATCCACTTTAAGCTCCAATGTTTAGTATCAAATGGGAATTTTTATGCTTCCTGACAAAACCCACAAGAAGATAAATCAAATTCTAAGAAAGTACCTCTGGAATCATCAGAAGAACAATGGTTTTAATCCTAAAAGCTGGTCTTTTATCTGCAACAGCAAAAAGTCAGGGGGTTAGGTTTTAAAGATTCAAAAAAATTTAACATTGCTCTGTTGGCTAAGTTAGCTTGGAGATTTCTTACTCAACCTCAAGCTGAGTGGGTGAAGGTTCTAAAAGCTATTTATGTTAAGAATAAAGATTTACTCACTGAAGATACTTCTAAAAAGAATTCTTCTTGGGTCTGGCAAAGTATTCAGTATGGGCTGCAGGTTGTTAAACAACATTATATTTGGGAAATTGGAGATGGTAATTCTGTCAAGGCATTTCATCATAATTGGTTCCCTAGTTTTAGTCAGCATGAAGGTGATAGAATTAACAAGCAAAATATGAACACATATATGAAGGTTGATGAGTTAATGCAAGCAGATGGTAAAATTTGGAATACTCAACTTTTAAACCAATATTTCTCTTCTGAGCAGATTCAAGAGATTACTTCAATTGGAATTCCTAAGCAAGGACAAGACAAGATGGTCTCTTACTTCTTGGGGATCATTCACTACTAAATCTACATATAATGAACTCACTAAGCATAATGAGGGATCTTCTACTCTACATCATATGGAGGGTAAGGGATGGTTAAGACTGTGGCATTTGGAAGTTCCACATAAAGTTCAAATATTCTTATGGAAATGCTGTCAAGATATATTGCAAGTTAACCAGAGATTATTCAGTAAAAGAGATACTATGCATCAATTATGTCCAATATGTCAACTTTATGAAGAATCAAGTACACATCTTCTTCTATAGTGTCAATTTGCTGAAGTTATCTGGTTTGGAGTCTCTGCTGCACTTCTGCAATCCTTAAAAGCTGCTAATAATATTGTAGAATGGATTACTTCATAGTTTTGCAATAATAACTCTTTGGAAGCTCAGGAAAGAAATATGGCTCCTCTTGCTACTTGCACTCTCTGGCACATCTGGAAAGCCAAATGTGAAAAAGTTTTTGAAAATAAATTGCATCATCATCCACAGGATTAGGAATTACATGCATCTATTTTCTTATTCAGGGCATTTAGTTCATCTTTCTAATAATTAACATTCATATCATTGGGAAAAGCCCCCAAAAAACTGGTTAAAGTTAAATATAGATGCATCAATTAAGGGTAAAAATTCTAATGTTGGTTTTGCTCTAATTTTGCGTGATCATACAGGATAATTTGTGGGGGCAATGACCTACTCAGCAGTAGCCAGGGATATTAATCAAGCTGAAGCGTTAGTTCTCTTGCAAGCTCTTAATTGGATCAAGCAGTTATATTATAAACAAGTGATTATTGAAGGGGATAACTTGGTTGTGGCTAATTGTTGCAATGGGGATTTTAACAACTATAAATGGGAAGATCAACATCTCCTTCAAGAATGTCAGTCTTTGCTTAGTAGTTTAGAGTCTAGTATAGTTTTTTTCAAAGAAGGTTGTGTAATCAAGCAGCTGATAAGCTTGCAAAGTTTTCTACAACTAGTATTCACTCTCAAATATGGTGGGAGGATCCTCCAAGCATCATCTATGAGAGTCTAGTTCAAGATAACCTTGAGGGTTATCATAGTTTTTTTTTTTTTACGTAAAGAGAGAAATTTTATTAACTTGAAAGGTGTGAATTGTCTGACAATAACTGAGTCATAATGAAATCAGGGGGATTATCTAACCAAACCCTATTTACTCTAATTTTTTTGCTATGTTTTACAAGAACATATGCAGGTTTATTACATCTTCTAGGAACATAGATACATTCCCATCTATTAAAAGAACAAAGTTTCTCCACAGCGTCGAGCAGAATCGTCTCACTTTCCCAGGAAATTCCTTGTGCATCTTTATTTATGTAGCTTCAATGATGATATGTGTAATATGCAATTCCATACTCCATGTGACTGCCTCATAAAAAGCTAAACATTCTGCTTGCTCTGAGCTTGTTATTCCTGCATAGCATTTGGTGAAACTTCCTCTCCAAATTCCTGCAGAATCACGTAAGATTAAAGCAATGCCAGTTAGTCCTGAGTTTAGATTAAAATATGCATCACAGTTAACTTTAATAAAGGGAGCTGCAGGTGATTTCCAATGAATTTCTAAAGGCACAGAATTTGCAACTAAAGTACTGTGGTTAGTGTGCCTGCTATAAAGAGTTTCCAGATAAAGAGAAAAACTTTGAGATTTTTTTTCCACTGATTGCGGTTCTATCTTCAGCTTCTGAAAGTTGATTTCACATCTTGTGTTTCATATGGAACAAGTCACCACCATTGCCAATCCAAGCCAGTTATCAATTGGACTGTGCTGCACATTTAGTTGCATCCAGCTCTCAAACACAGTTCTTATATATTATTATGATTCCCATCTAAAACAATCGACCCTCCTGGAATGAGCATCCAGACTACTCTTGAGAAATGACAGGGGAATAAAACATGCATAATTGTTTCTTCATGCTGATTTCACAGAGGACACTGTCTATTGATGTACTGACAGTCTTTCCTTTGTAGGCAATATATCCAGTAAGCACTTCCAGAAAAAGTGCTTTATTCTTGGCCAAGTATTTATGCTCCAGAAATCCTTCCATCTGATATTGGTGCCTTGCACAGTAAGGGAAACTTGCATTGTACCTAAACTTTGTTCATATAACCTGTTATATGCTGACTTGAGAGTGAAATTACCATTATTAGTTAGTTTCCAAACTAACTTATCTTCAGCAGAATTTGGAATCCTCATACCTACTATCTTATCAGTTGTTGCAGAATCAAATAAATGTCTCACCAGGTCAAAATTCCATTGTCTTATATCCTGAAGAATTAACTCATGAACCCAAATATAAGACTCACTATCTGCAATTACTTCTCTAGGTTTTGGAGGATGTTCAAGCCATATCACCCATATATCCAGCCAGATTTTTATCTTAGTTCTTTTAGACAGTTTTGCTTTATAAAACCAATCTGCTTTCGAATCCCATTCCATGCCCAAGAGCAGTTCTTCCTTATATTAACATGAAGAAGGCTTGTACAAGGGAAATATTTGTCCTGTATAGCTTTCCCCCATTGCTTATATGTGTTTGTGCAAATCCTCCAAGCAGCACGCACTAGTATTTCCTGATTTAGAATCTTTAGATTCCTAAAGCCTTGTCCTCCACAGTTCTTATCAAATCCCAAATATTTTCAGGAAATAACATAAGTGCCTTTTTTTTATCTTCAAAACCCCACCATAATTTCCTTTGAGCCGCATCTATCTTGTTGAGAATATAAACAGGGATTTGAAGCAGCTCATAAAATAAGTGGGAATAGTGTTGGTAACAGTATTGACCATGAGAGATTTTCCACTATGAGACATAGTTTTGCCATCCCATGCATTGAGACGATTATTAACTCTTTCCAAAATATGTGAAAAACTTTCTTTTTTGCTCTTACCAATGATGAGAGGTATCCCCAAGTTTCTTTCATCATCTTGAATTTTTGGGACTTTCAATCTTCTTGTTAAAAGTCTACAAAATCTTTTAGGCATGTGAACACTAAAATGAACACACGACTTGTTGAAGTTTACCATCTGTCCTGAGGCAGCACCAAAGTCTAATATTATCTTCAACACATTGTTCACATTGTGGAGATCAGCCTTCAAGAATAAAAGACAGTCATCCGCGAAAAAAAGATGAGAGATGGAGGGAGCTGTAGGTGCTATTTTGATGCCTTCAATTTGTTGTTGTTGTTCAGCCTTATATAGTTGTCTGGAAAAAGCTTCCATAGCAATGATGAATAAATAGGGTGATAATGGATCACCTTGACATTTCCCTCTTGATGGTTGATAGGCAGCGCAAGGAGCTCCATTTAATAAGATTGAGATTTTAGTGGTTGTAATACACTGCATAATGGGATTGCACCAGTCAAGACAAAAACCCATTTGAACCATTACATCCTTGATGAAAGACCACTCAAGCCTATCAAAGGCTTTGGACATATCTAGCTTTAAAGCTAAATATTTAGCATCTACCTTCTAATCCTTCATTGTATGCATGATCTCATGTGCTAGTTGAATATTATCTATAATATGTCTCCCTGGGACGTACGCTGCTTGAAGTGGAGAAATAATCTTACCCATTAATTTCTTCATATGAAAAGATATAATCTTGGAAATTATTTTGTAAGACGTATTGCATAAAGCAATTGGCCTTAGGTCTGAAGGGAACTGTTTGTTTTTCGTCTTCGAAATTAAAGAGACATTTGTAACATTTAGACTCTTGAGTAAGTAACATGTACGGAAAAAATGATGTACCATGTGAATAACATCCCCCCGACAACCTCCCAATGGGTCTTAAAAAAACCTGGTGGAAAACCATCAGGCCCTGGTGCCTTCCATGACTTCATACTCTTCAAAGCTTTGTAGATTTCCACATCATCTGGCATACGCATCAACTCTAAATTATCTGCTTCAGTGATGGTAGTTGGAATACATTGTAAGATATGATCATTTCTTACTGGCGAGATGGTTGTGTGCAAATTCCCATAATGTTCAGTTAGTAAGTTCTCCAACTCACTTCTTGACGTACACCAATGTCCATTTGCATCCTTAAGCACCATAATATTATTTCTTGACATTCTTTTATTTTCCATAACATGATGATGTTTTGTATTCCTATCCATCTCTAAATAATAATCATCTCTTGCCTTTTGCCCCCAAAACTCATTTTGAACTTGATGCCAATGTCCAACTTGAGATTCTAACTGTTGAACTTGACTTGTTGTAGTGTTGTCTTGACTGCCTTCTTGAACTGCTGCAATTTGTTGATGAAGCAATAAAATATTACTTTGTATATCTCCAAACTTTTCTCTATTCCACTTGGATATGTATCTTCTTGCTATGATGAGTCTTTTAGATAACTTATACGCATATGAGCCATTAACCTGATGATTCCAAGCAGCTTTCACTTTAGTTTTTATTGAATCGTCTCTTTCATAGCATTGGAAGTACTTCCAACTCCGTTTTTATCACTATCATTATATGAGGAGTCCAACATGATTGGACAATGATTAAATCCAAGCCGAGGTAGATGAATAAGTTTTGCATCAGGAAAATGAAGAACCCATTCTGCATTTGTGAGTGCTCTGTCAAGTCTAGATATCCGAATTCCAGTAACTTGCACATTAGAAGACCATGTAAAAGACCTACCAGTATAGCTCATGTCATCCAAACCCGCTTCTTGAATTAATTGAATATAAGGGGAATCCCTTGAAGATGAAGAGAAAAAATGAGAAGTATTATTCAAAATTCTGCCAGTATTATGAGAAGAAACTTTGTCTTCATTATGAAAGACCAAATTCAAATCTCCAATTACTACCCAGGGTTGCTGGATAGTAGAACTTAACAATTCCAAGCAATTATCCTCATATTTATAGGTTTGCAAGAAATGTAATTATGCTTACTAGAAAACTGAAAAATTCTACCAAAGTAAATTTTATAGTAGGCAGGTAAAGAAGAAATAAATAGCGTTTGAAGAAGATTATTTACCTTAGAAGCATGGTCCTCCAGATTGAGCAAAGGATTTTTCTTTGCATCATCATCATTCTTTTCATTTCCTCCAGATGTCACCCCAACCATAGTTTCAACATTTGAGTTTATAATTACATCGCTCATAACCCCTCCATGTGTAGCTAAAATTGGTTCTTGAATAGATGGGTCTGATCCATTTTCTTGCCTAACTTGGTTTCTAGCTCTTTTTGCAGTTATCTCCTCTTCAGCTTCAGCCATGTCAACACACTTTGGATCAATGCTCACTTGATCACTCTTTACCACTTTCTCATTATTTTCCTTGTTTTTACAATGCTCTTCATATTCCTCCACAGTCATGGCTCTTTCTTTTAGTAATTCAGCGACTTCTTCACAAATGTCATCATCATGATCTATAATATAACACTTGTCGCATAAGCTATGAGGTTGTTTCAACCAATGGTATCTGATCCATACTGGCTCGCCATGATTTGAATTCCACAATTTCCCTATTTTTAGTGGCTCTATTAAATCAATCTCAATTCTTGCAGTAATCATGTTACCAGATCTAGGTCGGCAATTTGTTGGGTCAGTTGATTTTTTTTTACCTAAGTCTTTAGTAGCCTCATTAACCACAACAACATGATGATGCTCAAGCAGCAAACCCTTGAATTGCACACTCCATGCCTGATTTCTGAACACATAATCCGTGTACGCTACACCCGTTGTATAGTCTTGTAGTGCAAGTAAGCATCTCTGGATATTCCATGATGATTTTTTTAGAACATCATTTTTATCCTTATCAGAATTGAACTTGAACACAAAAAGATACTTTCCCACAACCATTGTTTCTCTCTTCTTATAGTTTTTCCAAAGGGTATCCAGCTCTTCTTTTATGTCAGCTGTTTCAATATCATCTTTTTTGTGATTAGTTTTCCAATGAGACTATATGACTAAGAGTCTGCAGCTTCAGTTAGGTTCTTTGCAGAACCAATAGCACCTCGTCCAGCTTTGATAGATGTACTCTTCATCTTTGTAGTGATGGTCTTGACACAGTTGTTATTGATTGAGTTGTTGCTTTCCTCCATTTTTCTTATGAAGAAGTTACTGCTAGGGTTTTGATGGTTGTATAACTTGTATTGACTGAGCAAGTTATCACCTTTTATATTTAGGATATATCCTAAGAAAGAGTTATGACGTATAAACTGTTTCCATAAAAAAAGAAAAGAATATATTTGAAAGCTAATTGAATATTTTTTGTTATTCTGTTGTTGCATGAGATCCAAGAAAAGTGGATGACTTTGCCAGTTACGGAGAGTGATAGAGGGAAAATTAAAATTTGAATTTGCTGAACATGAATCGGTGTGTTAATCCAAGTAAAGGACTGAAAGTTAATGACTTCAAAAACTTGAATTAGAGGAGATTGATTCCTCTCATATTGAGAGAAACTCAAAGCTGAAACATAATGAGCTTGCAATATAGCATTATAGGGTGATATTAAAGTAGGGAATATAGCCGATGTTGACAATACTGTCTTGAGGATCAAAGATGTGCTGAAAACAAAGATCCAATATGGGAAGAAATCCATTAGTCAACTAGAAGGACCTGCAAAATAATCAAAAACCCATAATTGGAATCAGAAAGCCAAATAGAAATCAAGAAATCGTAGAAGAAAGTTAAAGGTAATCAGATGAACATTAGAAGAAATTTGAAAAAATGACAAAAAACAATAAAACTTTCAAACACGTAGAGTTGAGTTAAAAGCAAAAAAGATCAAAGAAACATTTCAAGAAAGAACCTTTTTAATGACACCAAGATATAATAAGCAAGATTCATTTCGTAATCATGTAAACAAAAATGATAATCAGATGAAAATCATAGAATCAAAAAGATTTTCCTAATTTTCCTAGAAAATCGGTGCTTCTCTCTCTTTCGCTACCCAGAAATAGATTAAACGGTAAGGTATGTTTTGAATGCTTGGGTTATCATAGTTATTGAGTCTGCTTTCCTTGTTCTAATCTGCCTTGTACCCCGGCTCCCTAGTAGCTGTTTGTGTTAGTCGGGGTTTTGTTTCCAAGTTGTATCTTTTTAGGCTTCTAATAAATTTTCGTTTGTGCTCAAAAAAAAAAAAAAAAAAAAACTTAAATTATTAATTTTTCTTTTTTCTTTCGGGGATGGGAGTTGAAGTTACCTTTTACCGTTGGATTTCTCCAAGAAACAACGGCTTAAAGAAGCGGAGCCATTACGGCATATGCCGGTTTTTCTTATCCTTATTTCCAAACAGGGTGATTCGGAAGGATAATTTCGGTAAATACATCAAACTAGGGTTTGTTGAAGAGTATAAATCCGAACCCTTAAATTTCCTTCTTCTCTTTCTTAGACCTATTAGAAAACCAAACTGTTGTAAGTCGGCAGAAGAAAATCTTCTCTCTCAGGTAAGTAAAACCCTAGAAATCTCTCTTTGTTTCTTCATTTCCTGTTAAATTTGTTTAGAGATTTTTGATTGTTGTTTCGGTTTGTGTAGCTGTATATCTTAAATTTGTTTAGAGATTTTTGATTGTTGTTTCGGTTTGTGTATCTGTGTATCTTAGAAATGGCCAAGTCAAAGAATCACACAGCTCACAACCAGTCTCGTAAGGCACACAAGAATGGAATTAAGAAACCTAAGAAGCAAAGACACACTTCAACCAAAGGAGTACGTTCTCTTTGTTTATGAATAATTTTGATATGTTTTTGCTTGGATTCCAACCCTAGACCTTAAGATTTATTGCGAAACAGTTGAACACTGTAATCTTAGTAATATTTTAGTCATTTTAGTTGCTGATTGTGTATTTTTTGTTGTTTGTGTTGATGATTTATAGATGGATCCAAAGTTTTTGAGGAACCAGAGGTATGCAAGGAAGCATAACAAGACTGGAGGAGCATCTGAAGTTGAAGAGTAAATCTATGTATTACAACTTTTATGATGAGTAGTTTGTTGAAGGCTGTCACTCTAAACCTGTCAAACAAAAATGGTTTTTAATGCTTTGAACAAGATTATGTAGGGCTTATTTTACTTTTGTTTATGTTAGACAGATTCAAGTATTTTGGTGGTATGTAGTGACGTTACCTGCACTGATTTTTGAAATTATCAATGGCTTCTTTGGTATGAATTTACAGTGGTTTGTTTATCTGTCATTTGTTATTGTTATTAGTTGTGATTGAACTGAAATATTTGCTGTTGATAAGTTCAGTATGTCTAATTCTGCATGAATTGATTGGTTCTGCCCTAGTAATGTGTTTTTGAGGTTGTTTCAGTCTAGGTGGCCCTTTTATGTCTTCTGTTCCTACTCTTCAACTAGCTATTATGCCGTGGATTCTATTTATTGTGCAGAAATAAATCACAGGATATAGTTTATTTGCTTTCCTAACTTTAGGGTTCTCTTTAGGGAGAAGCCTTGCTTGTAAATCGTTGGCATATATTTTTTTACTCAACTATGTGTATCCCTGTCTTTTGTTTTGGTTGTAATTTCCCGTCTTATTGACTTGTGATCTGATAGACTTATGCTTATAGAATGATAATCCCGTATTGATATTAGTATAATACAAGGGATATTGGGTTGTTCTTGAGGTTTGAGTCCATTGTTTGAGATCTAGGTGGTGCTTGCAAGTCTAATAAGGCAGATTTGGATTGTGTTATGGTACTTACAGTTTGCAATTTTCTTTTTCCTGTCAATCTCGTGTTTAGCTACTCAACTATGTGTATCCCTGTCTTTTGTTTTTTGTTGTAATTTCCAGTCTTATAGATTTATTCCTGCATAATGATAATCCTAGTTTTTGGTTGTGATTTCCGGTCTTATAGATTTATGTCTTCTGTTCCTACTCTTCAACTAGCTATTATGCCGTGGATTCTATTTATTGTGCAGAAATAAATCACAGGATATAGTTTATTTGCTTTCCTAACTTTAGGGTTCTCTTTAGGGTGAAGCCTTGCTTGTAAATCGATGGCATATATTTTTTTACTCAACTATGTGTATCCCTGTCTTTTGTTTTGGTTGTAATTTCCCGTCTTATTGACTTGTGATCTTATAGACTTGTGATCTTATAGACTTGTGCTTATAGAATGATAATCCCGTATTGATATTAGTATAATACAAGGGATATTGGGTTGTTCTTGAGGTTTGAGTCCATTGTTTGAGATCTAGGTGGTGCTTGCAAGTCTAATAAGGCAGATTTAAGGCAGATTTGGATTGTGTTATGGTACTTACAGTTTGCAATTTTCTTTTTCCTGTCAATCTCGTGTTTAGCTACTGAACTATGTGTATCCCTGTCTTTTGTTTTTTGTTGTAATTTCCAGTCTTATAGATTTATTCCTACATAATGATAAATCCTAGTTTTTGGTTGTAATTTCCAGTCTTATAGATTTATGCCTACATAATGATAATCGTAGTATAGTAAGAGGGATATTGGGGTTGTGCTTGAGGTTCAAGTCCATTGTATGAGATCCAGGTGGTGCTTGGAACCCTGATAGAGACTACTAAACCATATGTGGATTGTTCAATAGATTTGGTCTCTGCCTAAGTCTAGTGGATTGCTCAGTAGATTCTGTCTGTCTCAGTCTAGCTCTGTTGTGCGAGTCTAAAAGGTGATTAGTTACTTGTTAGTGATGTGATGGCTGTTTCTTTTTTTTTACAAAATAAATTCATTTAAACATAAGCCACATCCTTGAGTAATTTCATATGATATTGCTGGAGAGAGGACGAAACCATAGGACCATGGGTGTTTCTAGCCCAGGTCTGTACTGAATGAGCATACTTTATAGTTTATAGTTCATAATGCTTGCTTCATTAGTGGATCTACAGTCAGTCACTAGGACACTGCTGCAGCTGTTCTTTACAATCAATAATTGAAGTGGTGTATCTATTATATATATTTTCCCTTTATTTCCTATTTCCCTGGAGGTTTGTTCACTGTTTCGGATGCCTCTTGCTTGGTGAATTCCCCTTTTCTGATTAGGTGTTGAATAATTGAGCTGGCCCTTTTTTTTTTTTCCCATTTTGAGGACTAGTTTTTACATTTTACAGGTCGCTTAGTTATTAGGTTTAGATTCTTCTTGATGGCAGCTTGAGATGCACTTACGGGAAGTGCAGTGGGCAGGGCAATAAGTTGATTTACTTCAATTGTGTCAACCTGCTTTAACTCTGCATGGGCAACTGTCCAGAAGCACTTCCTAGTTGTTAGTTGCTACCCCAAAACGAAGCAGACTAAAGGTGTTTTGGGTTGACACTTTCTGGGTGCGAGCTGTAACTAAGAAATATTGATAATAACTAAGAAAAATTCATTATCATAATGAACGGTGAACTGTCCTGCGAGCTGTAACTAAGAACGACTGTTCTATAGTAGTTTACGTGCAGCTTCCTTGTTGCTCTCCTGATAGGCAAATGGAAATTAGGTTGCTCATCTTAGTTCCAGCTTGAAAGTCTCAAAACCGGTACAAACTAGCTGTATAAATAGAAGCAATTGGCCCATTCTATTTCCCGTAAATCATCATGCGGCTAACATCAAGCAAAGTCGCAATGACATCCAGATTCATCTTTCAGACTAGAGGATCCTGCCTTCATGTGTAACACCACAACTGGAGAGTACATTGTTCTCGAAAGTGTGCGAGACTGGTTACTTTCAATCAACTCATTGGGTGTCATGCCTAGTTTGTGCAGGTTTATATACTCTAGACACTCACCAGGTTTATATACTCTTGACACTCACCGTGGGTGGAAGGAGAGAAAAGAAACGTTTACTGCTTCGGACATGACCAGCCAGCAGTCCAGGTTTATATACTCTTGACACTCACCTTGGGTGGAAAGAGAAAAAAAGCGTTTACTGCTTCGGACATGACCGTTCGTACGGTGTCTTTGTAAATGGAGATCCTCATTCCGCGTACACAAGGAAAAAACGGAACTACATACCGGTTTTCAACTTGGGAGACTAGGTATTTCAGTCAGTCTCACGTCCTTAAATTTTCTCACTCGCCAGGAGGGCGTCAGCCCTCCATAGATGTGGTCGACTTGATAGGTCAGTTGCGGGACAACGCCTGACAGAAATTTTCTGAGATAATCCAGAAATTTAATTCAAATTTGCTTTGAATTATAACAGATGACTTTCCCAATGATCGTCATTGATGCTTATTCAAGTTGTCTGTTGGAGATGAACATGCATTTCAAGGAGATGGAAACCCCTTATAAATAGCAGTGATTGTTTCTCTTTCGTCATATCGAACTTTGTGTTTCTTTATTCTCTGAGCATTATCAGTAACTCATTTCTGCATATTCCTGGTTGAATGAAGAAGTACAAGCCTTGAATTTCTTGTGTTTTATTTATTCACTGAGCATCATCAGTAACTCATTTCTGCGTATTCCTGGTTGAATGAAGGAGTACAAGCCTTGATTTCAAAGGACTTCATTGCATCTTGAAGATATTAATCGCCATTTGTTAGTTGTGCCAGAGTTAATCGAGGTGTCACTTAATTTCCCATTTCATTGTCTATCTAGTGTTTTTACATTCGGAAAAACACTTGTGCTCGAGTAAAATTCATGCAGTCGGATGTATACCGTCCTTTTTTGTTTTAATCAGCTCTGTTTAGAAGTGCAGGATCGACCAGACAAGGCAGTCGATTCATTTTCGTCACTATACCCTGTCCCAGTTATTGCCAGTTTAGGGGGAACTCGGTTAAGCATTCTTTCTGAAGAAATCACCGTCTCTTTTTGAGTGGAATCCGGCTTGTAGGTGGCTTGTCATGTGCCTGAAATCTATGAAAAGATGATATTAGGAGGTGGGAATATGGTTTATCATAAACATAGAGTTAACATCTAGCCATATTCTACGACCTTAACATCTAGAATATATCCGAATTGTTGCCTTCGTCTAGATTTATAGGGTCTGGCTGGATATTGTACTTTTCTCTGAAATTTATTTGGAGATACAAATATCATGATGTAAACTTTGGGTAAAAGTGCAAAGGATATAACAAGCGATGATATATTTGGAGATTAATAATTTTTGTCTATAAGAACGTCATGATTTTTTCTGGTTCTGCTGCAATTGTAGACGGTCGTTTAATCTTTGATTTAAATGTCAACTTTTCATTGATGACAAGCTTTGGGAGTCTTCTCTTTGTAATCGGACCATCTGCTGCGGCTTCTACCAATGTTTTGATGTTAACTGTTTTTTTCCCTTGGCAACCTAATTAGAGTTGTTTGTTTTATGACTGCCATGTATTGATTTGCTTCGCACATATTGCTGGATGTAATTTGTTATGTCGTGCAGTAAAAGCAACAAATGACAAACATCTCCAATGAGAGCTACATCTGCATCAGTAACCACATCACCAGATATGTCAACCCGTTATAACACCTACAATACCTGCATGCCGCCTTCAGGAGTTCCAGCTCCAATTGGCACATACATACACTTCTCATCACTCGTTCTGTCTTGCACTTCTCACGTGCTCTTGGCACATAACACTTTCTTGCCATTGCCTTATATGGCAGGCTCAGATGCAGCATTTGCTAAGTGCTCTCTGGTCCTGCCAGGTAGTTGAACTTCTTTCAAATCCCTCCGGAACACGGATCCGGTCAGGCTTGAACTCCCGCTTCTTATTAGTACCATGTAGGGACAAATCAGTACTTAGTTTGGGCTGGCTAAGTTTCACAGTGTCGAATAGAAAAAAAAACAATCTTACTGTACTTGATAAAAACCGGTGTTTCTACTGCTAATTGGAAAGTTTATACACTTATGATTTGGAAACAAAATTTAAATGACTATTAATACCAGATGTCTGCAACCGGTAATCCAAACTACACTGACAAAAAATCTCGATGTTTGCAGAGAAGGTAGGCGAAGCTGTTGGGTTTGACCTCGCTACCCGCAGTATTGATTGCAAACTACATAAAAGTAGGTAATAGAAACCTTAAATATATAAAGAAGAAGCCACAGTTCTAGGAAGAACTAGCTTTTTAGCCAATCATCTCGATTTATAACTAGTTTTATTCCTCTACCTGATCTTTACGGATCTTGCCAGTCAAATTGGCACAGTTCATGAGGTAGGCATCTTTCACTCATTTCGATTTAGGTTTCGCGGCACCGTACTTGGATCTAGCTTTTCTACGTTCTGCGATTCCCAGCAAGTCTTTCACTCCTCGAATGCAATGGAATTTCACACCTGGCAGATCTTTGACTCTACCACCTCTAACTAAGACCATGGAATGTTCCTGTAAGTTATGCCCCTCACCAGGGATGTAAGAGAATACATCTTGTTTATTGCTCAAGCGTACTTTGGCTATCTTACGTAAGGCTGAATTTGGTTTTTTAGGCGTTCTTGTTGAAACACGAAGGCATACTCCTTGCTTCTGGGGACATTTATCCAAAGCTCGATTACGGTCAGTTCGCTGTTTCTTTGCTCTCCCTTGACGAATCAATTGATGATGAGTAGCAAAGGAGGCACACTGGACATGACAAGATGCCACGTCCCCAAATGCACTAAAACCCGTAGGCGCTTTTGGAAAAGCGTGACGACCTAGAGGCCTCATCAAAGCAAATCCTATAGGTGGTGGGTTACTTGATGCAGTTACCTGAAAGGTTCAAATTTAATAACAAAATAAGAGCTCGATAGTTGATTACTTTCAAACTCAGGTCATGAGTACCAACACCAGCGACTTCACCATTCTACTAAGAGATTTCCGCGTCACCCTAGGCCAATGAATCAATATCAAAAACTGGAACAGATGAAGTTCAAGTGTTTAACAGATAAGAGATAGAAGAATCACCTCTGAATCTACTTACTAATATTGCTGCACCAGCAGCTATGAGAGATTGGGATTTCTCATTAACTGACTAAATTTTTCATGAGAATCAATTTCCCAACAGAAATAACAAAAAAACGAAGTCACTAACTACAATTTTCATGTTCGACTTGTTGGCTCTAAACATATAGGCAAGTTATCATAGTGTACTTTGTAACAACCTGCATAATTTAGCTAGTTAGGCTGAAAGACATCTTCAGCATTGCCTTAATATCTACGCTAATTATTGTCCCAACCTAAGAACCTCGTAGTTACCAATACCAGTTGTCCAAATGACCTTTTGCTATGTGTACTCAAGGAACGAAAAATAAATCCAAAATCCCTGAACGTACAAAGCCTATGAACAAGTCGAGCCCTTCTAGGTGAACTGATCTAATATTTAATGATCATTGCCTCATCGGTGTAAAGTGCCACACCCAGCTAGTTCAAAAGCCTGCAGCAGGTCTGAAATCTGTCTCAACCTGTGTTCTATTATGTAATTGGTCTATGTCTAGAGTAAGTTGCATTAGAATTTCAATTTTTTGACATTTACTATGTGCATATATCTAGTTAGTTTTAAACAATGCCGCATTTCTTCTTCCCATATGAACCAAGCCCAAGTATTTTTCATACCTTCTCATGCACACAAACGTAACATCAGTTGCAAAATCATCAACAGTTGCAGACTTAAATTTTTTAAACATTGAATGATATCTGAACCACGGTGCTGACCATAAATAAACATAAAAAGAGTCTTAATGAAACATCTGCAAGTGGTTTTCATACCTTGGAAGTGAGTTCCAGTTTCTCAAGAGCACTCATGATTGCTAGAACCCTGAAGTTAGATTTAGGACGCGCTTCCTGTTTGATAAGACGGCCATTAATAAAAACGAAAAAAGAGGAATGGCCTGATCAAAACCCTACAAAGAGGTGGGTCGGAATGTTTTTTCTTGACCAAAACTAGTCATTTGCCTTGCCTGTAGATCCAAAAATACACAAGAGGCCCAAAAGGGACACGTCGTGAAAAGAAAGCTAAGAACGTGCAGCGTGCAGGATTGAGGATTGAACTGGGAGAGGCAAACTATGCTCTATCCCTAGATGACACAATCTACTCTAATCTTCAGACCTTCTACCAACTAGAGTAAATAATTTGCATTGGGAGACATACCAATCATGCGGTCATGAGTCAATGATCTAATCAGGTCTTAAGAGACAAAGATGTATAAAAAGTTGTAGTTTTTAAAACAAGTTTGCCATGCCACTTCTACACAATAATATGCAATTAAGGCAGAAGCAAGAGAAAACAACTTGATTTGTATTTAGCATGTGCATACCTGATTATGACCCATTGCTGATGGTAGACAACAGATCACACGCGAATCAGGTTTCTGTGCATCTTTTGCCACACTACTGGAACAGGAAATAGGATATCCAGAAACACTTCTTTCTAGTTTGAATATGTTATTCTCTACCGCATGTCTGTAATGATTTCCTTGTTTGAGCAAGGGGTCGCGCATCCGGCAAAAAGCATTCCCTGTTTAAAGTACGGCGGACTTGTAAATATAAAAATGCAGAAAGGGGAATGAGAATTACATCACCAACGTAGAAAGTGTAATAAAGGAAAAAAAAGTTGTTCCTGCTGACCAGCTTCATCAAAATTTTGCTAGCATGTTATACAAGACTATCGAGGGCATAGATGACCTCGTCAACAAGACAAGACAAGACATCATATACATGTAGAATATATAAGTGGAGGAATCTACTGACCCTCAATTTTGCCGGCACCAGATAACTTAAACTTACTTGAATAACCTATTCGTTAATTAACTAGGAAGTAATTAGGGTCTTATTAAATGTTTCTTCGGTCAGCTTATCGTTTGGGTTATGTGTTAATATAAGCACTGAACTATTTATATGGCTACTAACTACTAAGACTGATCTTGAGTTTAAACTTTAAACCAACAATCATCAGGGTTTTAAAGTTTTTAAGTCTTTGATTTAAGAGACAATGAAATGTGCTAAATAATATCAGCACTAAACTATTTCACGACTACTAAAACTAGTCTACAGTTCCAAACAGCATTATAAATTCCAGACCTATTCAATGCTCATTTTGTAGGAGATCGAACTCCTTCAATCTATAAAGATTTCTTTCCACCCATTAAAACATTGTAATTCTGCTGAGAATGTAACAAGGATACGAGAACGACTGTCGAAAACAGACACAGGGACATGGTGACCGATAAAGCAGCCTCAAAACTACAAATTATATAATTCAGTTGAGATCCTTTATCTCGATGAACAAATCAATGGTATCAACATAAAGTTCACATCCAAATGCTCGGAGACCATTGTGTTCCATGATTCCAAAGTTCTTTCCGCCATATAATCAAACATTTAGCAGACGTAATCCTCCTGTTTTACTATAATTCAACATCATCGAAATTCACTGCAAAATTCTTACGCAGACTATATATTTTAGTTTTCTCATACCCGCAACTAATAATGCTAAAACACATATTCTCCTTAACAGGCATCAAACGAAAATGTTTGATTGCAGTTTCCAAGCTTCAGAATCCTAAGGAGAAGTTTCAACAAGGGCATGATCTTTCTAACATTTCAATGTACACTAAATTAAACTTGGTTTGAATTTCCTTCAACGCAGAGATTGAGTATGTAAAAGTATCAGCCTTTAAACCGTTTCTACCAATTAAAACCTCATAATTCCACTGACAAAGTAACAACGTTACGGGTACTAGTGCCGAAACTCCAACACGCTGGCCTCAAAACTACACACCAGGGTACATGGTGTTGAACCCAGCCTAGAACGAAGTAAATCACATTTCATACCTCATAAGCAGAATTAATCACTTCAAATTCGTATTTAAATTTCTTTGATTTCCTTCAGAGTTTTCATGATGCCCTAAAACAACAATGAAGATTGCAGTGACATTCCAAATGAACAAATCTAATTACTCAATCTAGGATCATAATACATACATCATCGAACTTCATGGTCTAAAGAAAAGAGTAAGAACAACTGACCTAACATTTTGTGTCCTTCAACAAGAAGCAGAGATCCTGGAGATTGGCTTCTTCGAGTTGTTAGATCTCTTTATGATACGGATTTTCTAGTATAAGTGGGGAACAAAGGATTTACAGTTCGGAAGGGTTTTAGTCGAGAGGGGAGCAGAGTGCCCTAAAATGAGTCGACTCGATTTTGTAAATCGTGTATTGTGAAACAAAATCGACGACTCATTGTTAGTTAACCAAGTGGTCCAATCACAATTTATATGAGTTGATACCAGCGCTACTAGGGCCTGATACCATTTTTATATAGGACATGAAAATTTTAAGCGATCCTGGCCGTTGTATTGGCTAAATGGTACCATAATATTGCTGGTATCAGCCCATATTTTTTTTTTTTGGACACCAAAGGAAAATTGCATTCATTAGAAAACATTACAACTTAGTACATCAACATCCCTTAAGATTTCAGCATAATTATCTGGGATGTTTCCAAAAAATTCAAAAGATGTTTTAGTAGTTCTAGCAGCCACACCCAACAATTCGTTTGGCAATCTGAGACGACTTACTCCAATACACTTTCCAGAGAATCAACTAGACAATCAGACTCAATCTAGAGTTAAGAAAATCAAAGAGTGTAAATATCTCTAACTCTTCATTCAACCCGCAATCAGCAGATAGAAATCTGCGAGCCCGATTGAATATAACAAGAGTTACTTGAACGATACCAAAGACCAATGTTCAAGTGTCAATCAATGTAAATCAACAACCAAAGGTTGGATATTCTAATTGATTGATCTTAACGCATAACCTGTGATATTTCAATTATATAACAAAATATAATGCGGAAAAGAAATAACACAGACACCAGAATTTTGTTAACGAGGAAACCGCTCCAGATTGAACACCACACTGTGTTAAGCCGCTACAGACACTAGCCTACTACAAATTAACTTCAGACTGGACTGTAGTTGAACCCTAATCAATCTCGCACTGATTAAAGGTATAGTTGCGCTCTTTACGTCTTTGATCTCGGCAGGATACTACGCACTTGATTCCCTTAGCTGATCTCACCCACAACCAAGAGTTGCTACGACCCAAAGTCGAAGACTTGATAAACAAATCTGTATCACACATAAAAGTCTATAGGATTGAAAAAATCTGTCTCCCACAGAAATACCTAAGAGTTTTTGTTCCGTATTTTGATAAATCAAGGTGAACAAGAACCAATTGATAAACGTGACTTATATTCCCGAATAACATCCTAGTATTATCAATCACCTCACAATAAACTTAATCGACTAACGAAACAAGTTATTGTGGAATCACAAATGATGAGACGAAGATGTTTGTGATTACTTTTATCTTGCCTATCAGAGATATAAAATCTCGAGTCAATTATTCCAATTGTATTCAACACGATAAAAACAGCAAGATCAGATCACGCAACTACAAACAGAATAGTTGGGTCTGGCTTCAAAATCCTAATGAAGTCTTCTAATCGTTAACCTACATGGTCTCGAGAAGAAACCTAAGGTTAAAGGAGAATCGACTATAGTTATGCAACTAGTAACACACAAGAGGTGTGTGGATTAGGTTTCCTAGTTGCTAGAGTTCTCCCTTATATAATTTTCAAATCAGGGTTTGCAATCTAAGTTATCTTGGTAACAAAACATTCAATAATCATCGTTAGATGAAAAACCTGATTCAACCAACCTAATATCTTTCAACTGTTAGATCGAACTTAGCTTGTTACACATAAATAAAATGTACCCTCATTTAGGTTTATGTATCCGTACCTAAACGTGTACACCATGTTGGTTCATAAATATTTAACCGAGGTTAGACATATGATTACTCTCATATCAACCTTATTCATCTTAACCATAACTAGTTCAAATGAAACTAGTTAATGAGTTGTTCAATTGCTATATTCTCATAAATTATACAAGAACACAATTTAAGCAAAATCGGTTTGATTCACTTGAATCAATCATGAACATTATAGCCACGGTTTTCAAAGATTGCATTCCTTAAGATTTAAATGTTTAAGTGCATGAACATACCAATTTGATAAAAATAACCAGCTTAAGTATGCGTACTTAAGCAACATGATTTTGAGCTTGTTAAGTTTCCAAACTCATCAGAAATTTTCGGTTTGAAAACTTCCGCCAGTATGCGTATGGGTATGCATACTTTAGGTGACTAGTTTAAGAGTTTGCAATTCCCAAACCCAGCAGATATTTTCGGTTCGAAAACTTCAGACAGTATGCGTACGGGTACGCATACTTATCTTGTCTCCTTCGCCAATTTCGTATACACACATATGCATACACTTGGCTCCCGGTTTATGGATTTATACACTAATGTGCGAACACACTATATATGCTTATATCCAAAGATGGTTACATTATCAACTTTACATTCCAATCATTGAAACATTCTTCTATAACGACAATAGCCGTTTTCACACACTATTAGCATCAAAATAATTTTCAAGTTATTGAAATGTCAACATGACTTTCATCACGAGTAAAGATGAACATGGCTAAAGCAAAATCTTGCCAACAGATATTTCGAGAAATATGTAAGCGAGATATACTCAGCTCGAAATCTCAAATGTGTATAGTAGAAAACTATATCGTAAAACGACTTATGTCTCAATTATAGGAGATAGAGTAGAAATAGACTTTCCAAGTGATAGATGAGTTTAAGTTTTCACATACCTGTTTATGGGTGAAAACTATCTCTGCCGGTTTTGGTAATTTTGGGGTGTGTGGATGAGAAATGAGTTTAAACCTTAAACAAATGCACTGCACGGGAGCTTTTGATTCGAGAGATCAGTCTATACAATTCTGGCCTAAACCAAGAAATGGCCGTTCCAGACTTGTTTTGGTCACAAAGTGAAGGAGATGGGGTTGATATTAGGGAGGGAAGCGATGAAGGTGTAGTCTGTTTTATGACTTGTAACAGAAAGGTGAGCAGGCTTATGAATAATGCAAGCATGCTATGGGTGTTTCGAATACAATTGTATTAACACTTGATTTCAGCGTTGTCTTATCTTCTGAAATAGGGAGGAGAACCTATTTATACAAGTCATTTGAGCCTTATTGACGTCTCTCGTGGGAAGTGGAGAAAGTGGAGTGATGGAGTAGTGGAGTTGTGTGTTAGTGTCACACGATCAGTCTTGCCCACTTCTCCCATCATCACTAACCGTCCATGTCTTCCTGACACGTTCTTGTGGTGGCGCATTGCACGCTGCACGCTGTAAACTGCCAAACCAATACCCCAGTATGTATCCCCCAGTTTGTGACATAATTGATGTCTCGAGTGTGTGGATCGTGGGACCTACAGAAGGTAGCATGTAATGCTGGGTAAATAACTAAGTTATTTAAGAAGTCGATACTTGTGAAGTATCATGTGTATTCTATGCAGGTGTTGCATCGAATGTATTCGGCATGTATAAAGCATCGATGTTGAGCATTATGCCCTTCCTACTTCACGTGAGGGTTTGGAGGCTGTGCTAGTAAATCCTCCCTTGGCCGACCACATGGTGTGGTACAATAGAGGATGGTGATCATTATGACGCCTCATTGACCAATTAACTCCTGACTAGGGTTGTATAACCAAGCAGGTAAAGTTGAACGGATGAGATGATCTTTGAGACACTCATCTGCGACCGTTAGGGTTTATGAAGAGGTGCGCAAGCATCACTCTTCAGCTTAGTCGAATTCAAGCTTGAGATATGGTTTTGGCAGGGCCGACCGTGCATGCGTGTAGACGACATGATGGTGCAGGAGCCCATACCCCATTGTCTCGTGAAAGTGTGATCCTGGCCACTCAACTCATCCAGCGAAGTTGAGTGGTCGAGATCGATTTGCGATAGAAATCCAATGCCGCAAAGGAATTGGAAACCGCGTGACATGCCTACTTTAGGCACGCGTTTCAAGGCGTTCGACCATGGTTGGCCTTGGTCGATTAGTCATGCGTGTAGATGGTCCCATGGTGATTATGTTGACATGCTCGGGACCTTTTAAGTCTACATCTACACCCTCCATCTAAGCTTGCGAAAATGGACATTCGTGATCGATTTGCGACACATGTAACATGTCGCAAAAACCCTAATTAGATACCATAACACTGTATAACAATGATTGAGAGAATTTGTTTTCTCATTGTTATAGCTACGGATCTTTAACTAACGATGGTGCTAAACTTACAACCTTTGGAATCATTGGAGTACTTGGAAGTGACGAAGATTTCGAGTTATGTTGAAGATGCCAAGGAGATGAAGCATGTGGATGAGAAGCTACAATTTTTATTTATTTTGTAACCCGTATGTATTGATAGTTTTGTCACTAAAATTGACAAAAGGGGAGACTGTTAGAGCATTGCTCGATCGAACTCGCATGCGTTGCTATCTCAAGCATGTTTGTCAATGTTAGTGATCAAAACTATAAGTCTTGATTTCTATCCTATTTATAGATGTCAACTAGGACATAGATAGTGTAGTTGAGCTTAGATTTCTCGGCGTTCATCATTTGAAGACGAAGAACTACTAAGGGGAGCTTGTGGAACTTCATCGACAAAAGGTATTGTTGATGGTGGATTTTAGTTCAGGGATAAAGTTGTAAAACTAATATTTTGTACAGAAGTCCTGCAGAGGATAAGGCTGTTTGATAAGTGATGTATACTTCTCCGCTTTATTAATTCACCTAGAATGGAGAATGTAACAACAATCCCCAAATATTCTGTGAATTTTAGCATTATTTATTAGTGCACGAAACGCCTTGTATTTCCTGTGTTGTTCTTAGCAGAACTCTTATTGTTGGTGCGTCATGATGACTGATTGTTACTCGCAGTAGAGTAGCATGAATATCCAAGTACCAACAGTGAGGCATGCACAAAATGCCCGTACAAGATGCAACTCCCGGTGTGTAATACTAGCTCGATTGAGCATACATATCTCTGTGTGTTATACTATCCCGATTGAGCATATATCTCTCGGTGTGATATACTAGCCCGATTGAGCATCCAAACTGTCCATAGAAGTCTCAGAAACAATCACGACCACGCAAGTTGGCCGCATGATTTAACCAGCCTAGACGAACCCTAGCAGGAGCAGGATATCACCACAATGACTACCAGCGGGACCGTTTATTCCATGATCGGTCGAACATATATCACATCTCCCAAAAGCCACCAAACGCCAGCCTAAAGAAGGATGGTCGTGAAGCAGCTTGAAGGAAACGTGAACGAGCAAAGACTGCTAGCAGCGGTCTTAAAATCAGCCACGGCCGTCCAACTTCACCGGCGCGATCAAACGACGTGGATCATCCTATGGCCGGTCGGACAAGATTGTACTGCACACCAGTGGGCCCCCATTCATACTTACCTGACCGACCTTCTCACAAACAAAGACTTAGAGCAACAAACGTTTACTCAAAACAAGGCTGGCGTGATGCTTTAAAGGGTTATGTGTCGCAGTTTGATCACAACCATCCAACTTCACCGGCATGTTTGGATGGCTTAGATCAAACCTATGGCCATGGAACATGTACCAACATGTTCACCGCCTGCTCAATATGGGCCCTACACGATCGGCCTCCCCAATGTAGAAACATAACATGCAAAACCGATCGGGTGAATTTGCATAGGCGTGAACTATACGAAACCCTAATTAAGGTTTTTGCGACATGTTACATGTGCCGCAAATCGATCACGAACATCCATCTTCGCAAGCTTAGATGGAGGTTGTAGATGTAGACTTAAAAGGTCCCGAGCATGTCAACATGATCACCATGGGACCATGTACACGCATGACTGATCGACCAAGGCCAACCATGGCTGAGCGCCTTGAAATGCGCACCTAAAGTAGGCATGTCGCATGGTTTCCAATTCCTTTGCGGCATTGGATTTCTATCACAAATTGATCTCGACCACTCAACTTCGCCGGACGAGTTGAGTGGCCCAGATCACACTTTCATGAGACAATGGGGTATGGGCGCCTGCACCATCATGCCGTCTACATGCATGCACGGTTGTCCCTTCCAAAACCATATCCCAAGCTTGAATTCGACCAAGTTAGGTTGGTGGATACCTTTCCAATCAGCGTGACCATAGGCTTCATCCTTCTCACTAGGAGTAGGAATATGAATCTTGAAAAAAGGACTACTACCATTAACATTGATCCAAAATGAATTGTTGATGGCGTTTCCTCCGGAATGAATACATGCTGGTTCCTTTGATAGTTGATCCGTGAGTGCTTTCAAAAGCGTAAATACTCCATCCTGCGTCTTGATAATAGTAGCTTGATTCCCGACAATATCATTCAGGATTTTCGTCAAATCGTGAATAGTTGTTAAATATCGAGACTCCGTAGCCTCAACAAGGGTTTTGAATGAAAGAACGGATTCAGGGATAACATGTGGAGTATTTTCAGTGTTGGGAGAATTAAAATTGGGATTGAGGGTTTCTGAACCATTCCTAAGATCAACCATCTTGAGAAATTTAGGAAATTAAAAGTGGAATAGGGAAAATGATTTTTTTACAACCGAGAGATTAACCTCCCATTGTGGTCGTCAATTGTTTATGCGTAAAAACTGTTTCTGCTAGTTTTGGTAAATTTGGGTGTGTGAATGAGAAACAAGTCTAAACCTAAAACAAATGCACTGCACAGGAGTACTTTAGATTTGAGAGATCAATCTGTATATTCCTGGACTAAACCAATAAATAGTCATTCCAGTCTTGCTTCGGTCACAAAGTGAAGGAGAAGGGTTGGTCTTAGGGAGGGAAGCGAAGAAGGCATTGAGACCAGAATGGTTAATTCTGAAGGTGTGGCTATTTTATGACTTGTATCAGAATATGAAACTGGCTTTCAGAATGTAAGATATCAGTTCTTTGGTGATTTCTGGATACTGTGTTATTGTTCTAACCAAAACTTGCCATTTTGTGGAAAATAGATGAAACCTATTTATACAAGTCATATTGAACGCACCCTGGTCTCTTAGAAAGTGGGAATGATGAAGTGATGGATAAGTGGGATCATGTGTAAATGCCAGAAACCACGTTCCTACTATGAAGGATACGGGTTAGTTTACACCCACTACTTATTGCCACCACTAATTGCCCTGCTTTCTGACACTTTCTTATAATAGGCGTGTTGCACGCCGCACGCTGTAAACTGCCAGACCAATACCCTGATGAGTATCCCCTAGTTTGTGACATGTTTGATATCTCGAGGGTTTTCGTGAAAAATGTGTAGCAAGTCAAAGTAAAGAGACTTGCCACATGAAAATAGCATGTGATGCTATTAAGATTGCCTTAGATGGTCGCCTAAGACTTGCCACATGTCTGTCAATTCTATGGCGGGTTTGGACGGCTGAGATTGCAACTCATGAGAAAGGGTATCCATGGATTATGGCCACATTCTGTTGGCGCCAGATGGTAGTACAGTGGCGTCTTTGTCACATGCTAATGGCATGGTGGCATATAGCGCCATGCCAGTGGCATAGTGGCGTCTGGCGTAGCCATGGTGACTATTTGGGCATATTGGTGTTAAACTCAAATATGGCTCCGGCAACATCGACCCTGTTGCTACATCATACTTAAGGCCTTAGGAGAATTACTTGACTTAGTTGGCATGGAAACTTTTAGCTAAATTAGGGTTTGGCATATCAAAACCCTAATTAGCGCGTGTGGCATGGGTGCGGCACGGTGGCGTGGCTGCGGTGGCGTTTTATGCAATCGGTGCCATGGCCACATTAAAGGAATTATGGCAGACCATAATATGGGAATAGCCACGGGCGCAAGGATGTCCATGGGTGGTTATAGAATGGCGCCATTTTTAGGATTTATTGGGCCCCACATGGCTCGTGGCATGTTGTAGGGACAAAGTGGCGTAATTAGGCCACGACTGGAAATTAGGGTTTCGACTAATGCCATAAGGAAGAGCCATGGAATACCCTAATTGGAATGTGTTATGGCGTTTGGACATGAACAAGAAGCAGGTTAGCATGTTGGCGCGCTATTTATGGCATGTTGCCACGTTCGGCATGCTTCTATGGAAAATTGGCATGTTTAGCATGTTTGGGATGCCAATTAGCGCATTGGCGTAACTTTTGGAAAACCAATTTGGTATTGGCGCAACTTTGCCTCTTTTAATACCGTGGAAAATTTAGAGCGACTTGATTGGTCGAAAAAGAGGGGGCCAGCCAGACACTGGAGTGGCCACACGTCTCGTATGCGTGTGGCGGGTTTGGACACACTTATGGTGTGCGTGTGGCAGGTTTAGAGTGACTTGATTGGTCGACATGAAATATGGGCCGGTCGAGCAACATGAGGTGTGGCCACTTGCAGGTGGCGCCGACTGGCCTATGGAATGGACACCTTTCCTTTGTTGTTTCTCATGTTCCGCGGCTCCTTTTATTCCTTGTTTTCTGATTTTTGGTAGGATTTTTCACCTACTAATCCATAGCGGATTAATTACCTTGCTCACCTAGGCTTAATTTCGACAGGCAATGTCTAATATGCTACACAGGGCGCAAAACCCTAATTTTGCAAACCAGGTTAATATTCGAATCTTGTGAATTATCACAAAATTGATTGAATTTTGTGTGTTGACACAAAGTTCTTTAAGTTTATTGCTAGAGAGCAGTATGCTTTCCGATTGAGTATTTTTATGCAAGGACCTTAACCTTGATACTTGGAAATTCGTGCTACTCTGCTGCGAGTGAAAAAAAATTTTCATTCCATATCAATATTAAGGGTTTTACCGGGGAACATAACATAGGAAAAATACTCGGCAGGCTCCGGCACTAGTGAGTAATGCAGCTAGGAGCTTATATACTCATTAGGCTCTATACTAGTGAACAATTCATCTAGGCGCTTGAGTTTGAATATATGAAGAGAGACGTAGGCACTCATCAGATTTTTACATATTCTCCAAATTCCCTGCGAAATATAAACATATCAATGTCTACTACATCTGATGCCGGGTCAGGTAGATACACTTTTTAAGTTTTCTCCCTACACTAAAAACCACCATCAACACTAGGTGAACTATAGGTTTAGTTGCTTGGTCTCAACTATACGAAGTTAGGTTTGATTTTTTATATCGGCTTAATCCTGAGAGTATTGAATTCTAGACAAGGTCCCGGGGTTTTTCTGTATTTGCGGTTTCCTCGTTAACAAAATCTTGTTGTGTCATTTACTTTTATTTTCCGCAATTATAATTATAATTATTATAATTTAAAGTAAATTACACAAACGTTAATTCATATTTACTTGATAGTAATCCTATTATGTTTGGTTAAGTCCGAACCTCTTATCAAGTAAACATACTTCGTTGTTGTATTGTCTCAATCTAGTATCCATAGACGATCACACGAAATGTGAACCGATTAGTTGTATTGTCTCGACTCAGTCCAAGGACAATCACTTTCGGAGAAAGGACTTATAGGTGGAAAAGTTTTAGCTTGAGATATATTTGGGTACCCTCGCCTTTTCAGAAACAACCGGAACCTTCTTCCCATTACTCTCTTTAAGATTTCACGAAAGAGAATTTGATTGACTATTCTTTTGCAAGTTAGTCTTTCTCCAATTGGGAGCATCGGATCTTGTCTTCGTCTTTACGAATTTATCCTTTTGATAATTATTATGATTGTGAAAAGGATTCGTATGACGTTTATAGGAAAATCTAAGTTCATCACAATAATGATTCCTTTGCCTAAAGGTTGGAAAGTTATAACTTGTAATGTTAAGGGGATTAGCCTTAGCATATGATCTTGGTTTCACAACTTCTTGTGATGCCCAAACAAGAACATCATGAAGTTTCTCATTCCTTATACAAAAACGACATCTCCTTTCCAGGTGACCTTTATTTCCGCAATAGTGGCAAACATAAGGAATGTTCTTACCTCGATCTGTATGCGCTGACTTTGGAGGTTGATATACTTTGCTCTTTTGAACCTTAACTTCCGGCGAAGGTATTTCACTTTTGCCATAAGTGGAAACCTTTTGTTGTGAAGAATCATTAGGCTTGACAAATTTTACCTCTTTGCTAATACCTTGAGCATCTATTCCCTTATAGCCCAATCCTCGTGTATCACGATGATTTTTACTTGCTCTTAGCATAGTAGTTAATTTGATTGAACTAGTATTGAACTTTTTCAAGTCATCTTCCAACATCTTGATTTTATCAAGGTGTCAATGGGTCCGGGTCCTCCTGGGTATCACTAGGCCCGGACCCGGACCCTACTTATAAAATTCGGTTCCGGTTCTTAAATTTGTAGACCCAGAACCGGACCCGGTAAAAATTGCGGGTACCCGTTGGGTATTAACAAAACTATAAAAAAAACTTCGAAAACTTGATATCTTTCCCTTTTTGGCTTTGATCTAAGTTATTTTTATTAAATTTTATTATTATTTATTTATTTATGTATGTACTAAATAAAGCTTAAATTTGAGGGAAAATGAAAAAAAAAAAACAATCAAAGCCCAAACTAGAAAAATAGTTATAATTTTAATAAAAAGATGAATAAAATGATGCATAACCGGGTACCCATTACCCGCGGGTACCTGATGGGTATTACCCGTTTGGACCCGTTTAGATTCGGGTCAAATCGGGTAATTACCCGCAGGGTCCAAAGTTATTAATGGGTCCAACTTTAGGACCCAGAACCGGACTCGTTTCTACCGGGTCCGGTTCCGGGTAATGGGTACCCATTGACATCCCTAAGAGCAACAACTAAATCATCCTCAAGACGTTTTTCTTGAGCGAGAAAAGCGCTTTATCTGTCATCAAAACTTGCTTACTGAGAGTTAATTCTTCCTTCAATTTCTGCAAGTTTCTCTTCCAACAAGAAGTATTTTTGATAAACACGATCACATTCAAGTGACTTTCTACTCAGGCTTTCCTCGGTATATTTGAGGACCAATTCGCAAGAGCGATTCTGACCAAAAATACCTCTGTAAATCCTTTTGAATTTCTTGTTTTCTCGACAGAGAGGAGTCAGAAGAGGTGTGACATGAGAAGTTGTAATCTTCTTCATTTTCAACTAATCCAAAAACTTAACATACTCTGAGACTTCCTCATCAACATCTCTATCATATATGAATCACCTTCATCAGAAAGTTCATCCATCTATTCTTCTAGGAGTGTTTCCCGATCAACAGTTTTTACATCAATAGAATGTTTAGATATTGACTTAGATGTGACAGTTCTCTCAAGTGAATCCAAGCTTTTAGAATCATCTGGTAATTTCTAAACTAGTACGTTATTAGAGATAGACTCGTCCATAATCAGATCGCAACAAACACAGACTTATAAGGTCTTTAATGTGTTTGCCCGCTCTGATACCAATTGAAAATGCGGGGGTCTAACAACCACACACAACAATTCGTTTGGAAATCTGAGAGAACTTACTCCAATACACTTTCTAGAGAAACAACTAGACAGTCAGACTCAATCTAGAGTAAAGTATATCAAAGAGTGTAAATATATCTAACTCTTAATTCAATCCGCAATCAGCACATAAAAATATGCGAGCCCGATTGAATATAACAAGAGTTACTTGAACGGTACCAAAGACCAAAGACCAATGTTCAAATGTCAATCAATGTAAATCAACAACCAAAGGTTGGATATTCTAATTGATTGATCTTAACACACAACCTGTGATTTTTCAATTATATAACAAAATATAATACATAAAAGAAATAACACAGACACCAGAATTTTGTTAACGAGGAAACCGCAAATGCAGAAAACCCTGGACCTAGTCCAGATTGAACACCACACTGTATTAAGCTGCTACAAACACTAGCCTACTACAAATTAACTCCGGACTGGACTGTAGTTGAACCCTAATCAATCTCACACTGATTTAAGGTAAAGTTGCGCTCCTTACGTCTCTGATCCTAGCAGGATACTATGCACTTGATTCCCTTAGATGATCTTACCCACAACCAAGAGTTGCTACGACCCAAAGTCGAAGACTTGATAAACAAATATGTATCACACAGAAATGTCTATAGGATTGAATAAATCTGTCTCCCACATAAATACCCAAGAGTTTCTGTTCCTTATTTTGATAAATCAAGGTGAACATGAACCAATTGATAAACCTGACTTATATTCCCAAAGAACAGCCTAGTATTATCAATCACCTCATAATAAACTTAGTCGGCTAGTGAAACAAGTTATTGTGGAATCACAAACGATGCGATGAAGATCTTTGTGATTACTTTTATCTTGCCTATCGGAGATATAAAATCTCGAGTCAATTATTCCAATTGTATTAAACACGATAGAAATAGCAAGATCAGATCACGTAACTACAAAGAGAATAGTTAGGTCTGGATTCACAATCCCAATGAAGTCTTCTAGTCGTTAACCTATAGGGTCTCGAGAAGAAACCTAAGGTTAAAGCAGAATCGACTCTATTTATGCAACTAGTAACACACAGGAGGTGTGGGGATTAGGTTTCCCAGTTGCTAGAGTTCTCCCTTATATAGTTTTCAAATAAGGGTTTGCAATCTAAGTTACCTTGGTAACAAAGCATTCAATAATCACCGTTAGATGAAAAACCTGATTCAACCAAGCTAATATCTTTCAACCGTTAGATCGAACATAGCTTGTTACACACAAATGAAATGTACCCTCATTTAGGTTTATGTATCCGTACCTAAACGTGTACACCATGTTTGTTCATAAATAGTTAACCGAGGTTAGCCATATGATTACTCTCATATCAACTTTATTCAGCTTAACCATAACTAGTTCAAATGACTCAAATGAAACTAGTTAATGAGTTGTTCAATTGCTATATTCTCATAAATTATACAAGAACACAATTGAAGCAAAATCGGTTTGATTCACTTGAATCAATCATGAACATTATAACCACGGTTTGCAAAGATTTCATTCCTTAAGATTTAAATGTTTAAGTTCATGAACATATACCGATTCCATAAAAATAACTAGCTTTAGTATGCATATGGGTATGCGTACTTAAGTAACCGGATTTCTCAGCAAAATTCTTGGTTCAAAAACTTCCGCCAGTATGCGTACTCGTACGCATACTTAAGGTGACTAGTTTAGGAGTTTGTAATTCCAAAACCCAGCAGATATTTTCGGTTCGAAAACTTCCGCCAGTATGCGTATGGGTACGCATACTTATCTTGTCTCCTTCACCAATTTCGTATACACACATATGCATACACTTGGCTCCCGGTTTATGGATTTATACACTAATGTGCGAACACACTATATATCCTTATATCCAAAGATGGTTACATTATCAACTCTACATTCCAATCATTGAAACATTCTTCTATAATGACAATAGCTGTTTTTCACACACTATTAGCATCAAAGCAATTTTCAAGCTATTGAAATGTCAACATGAATTTCTTCACGAGTGAAGATGAACATGGCTAAAGAGAAATCTTTCCAACATCGATAAATATGTAAGCTAGATATACTCAGCTCGAAATCTCAAATGTGTATAGTAGAAAACTATATCGTAAAATGACTTATGTCTCAATTATAGGAGATATAGTATAAATAGAATTTCCAAGTGATAGATGGGTTCAAGTCTTCACATACCTTTTGTCGATAAAGTTCCACAATCTCCCCTTAGTAGTTATTCGTCATTAAATGATGAACGCCGAGAAATTTAAGCTCAACTACACTATCTATGTCCTAGTCTATAAATAGGATAGAAATCAAAACTTATATTTTTGATCACTAACATTGACAAACATGCTTGAGATAGCAACGCATGTGAGTTCCCGAGCAATGCTATAACAGTTAGAATATCTAGGAGGTGCTTTATTTATGTTACAATTCCATGATTCTCCCACTGCACATACATGAATGTACCTTTCACAGAGTTTACTACATTAAAATAGTCTATTTCACACATGATAATAGAGATATTTAGAGACTTGGCCCAATAAATAGCTTCTTGAACCTCAAAGCATTCTGTTTGCTCCGCATCTAATCCTCAATTGCAGTATCTGCCTCTAATTCCCCAATAGGTACCTGTAGAGTCTCTAATTAATAGACCATACCATATAATTTTTTCACTTTGTCATAAGAAGCATCAATGTTAATCTTGAGATGGACAAGAGGAGGAGGTTGCCAAATATGATTACTGGCCGATGAAGAACTGAGATGATAATTCTGGTGATGATTTGTAAAATAGTGAAGACACTAATTAACCAGATATTTAATATTATTAACTGTCTTCAGGATATTTGGATTTCTGTTGCGAAAAAGCTTGTTGCACCTATTCTTCCAAATTTGCGAGCTAGTAATCATGACATTGACTATCCATACATTCCATGAGTCTTAATGCATGGATGTGGAATCTTAGAACCAACTCTTAATCCAAGAGGCTAGAGATGTATGAGAGGATTGAATGATAATAACATTTTCATTCATTGAAAATCAGATTGATCTAGCCATGTCACCTCCTACAATAAGATGTTCTAGAGTTTCTGGAGCTTGATTACATAGTGGACAAAGAGTGTTGATTCAATCTTTATGGAAACTTAGTTTCACCATTGTCAGAACAATGTTTCGAAGACACTTCCATATAAAAAGTTTGACTATATGTGGCGTATTAGATTTCTAGAGATGTTTCCAGACTTTTTTTTGGGACAATCTGATTTTGAAACTTCCTATACTGAGAAGTTAAAGAATTATATGTGGATTTGACAGAGAAGATACATTTTCAGTTTGGTTCCCATATAATAGTGTCTTGGCCATATTGGACTAGGTGCATTTGCAGAAGTTGTGTCATCTTGAAAAACTGCTTTAACTAGAGGGATATTCCACCTTCTAGGATTCTGAAGCATGAGATCACATACATACACTATTATTGCAGGTTTAACATAGTTGCAGGTTCAACATATTTGCTATTTGGAACTGGAGGATGATCTAGTCCCTTAACCCATTTTTCATACCAGACTAGAGTTTTTGTGCCACATCTAACATCCCATCTGTGAAATTTTCTTATAATTCCCAGGACTTGTTTTATTCCTTTCCAAATCCAAGAGGAATTAGAATCCTCGGTTTGAAGATGAATAAAATTACAGTAAGGAGAATATTTTGGCTTTAGAATTTTGACCCAAATTTGATCTGATTCTATGCAAAGCCGCCACGCTAGCTTAGTAATTAGAGCCATGTTAAATTGCTTTAAGTTTTTAAAAGCTAGATCTTCCTCTGCCTTTGAATCACATAGAGAATTCCAGATTGTAATACCCCGATATTCGGCAATGGTTGGCCGAATGGAATATAAGTAATGGTTTGTCCTTTCCTAACACTGAGGCCTTTTCAGCACAATTGACTCCAAAGTTGGCAGAAAACCCTGCAATTAAGCATGCTCAGGCGGGAGTAATCTACGGATGGGTGACCATCCGGGAAGTTTCAGCTGGATTACCGCAGCAATGCCTATTGAAAACCCCACACTGCCGGATAACCGTAATGGCTAAGTGGGGACAATATCGGTGGAGGGACGGGTCATTACAAATGGTATCATAGCCAACGATGGGTCACCTGCTGAGGGTGGGAAGGTACGCTGGACGAGGTTAGTTCAGGTGCTTCTCATGAGGGGTAGGGAAGGGAACGTCGGAGATATGGGCTTATATATATATATATTCTGGAGCCGAGGACGGCTCCAATTTAAGGTGGAGGTATTATAATACCCCAGTGGTTGGCCGAATAGAATATAAGTAATGGTTTGTTATTTCCTAACACCGAGGACTTTTCAGCATAATTGGCTCCAGAGTTGGCAGAAAACTTTACAGTTAAGCGTGCTCGGGCGGGAGTAATCCAGGGATGGGTGACCATCCGGGAAGTTTCAGTCGGATTACCGCAGCAATGCCCGTTGAAAACCCCACACTGCCGGATAACCGCAGTGGCTAAGTGGGGACACTATCAGTAGAGGGACGGGTCATTACAAATGAAGTTTATTCCTTTATTATTCTTATGCCCCCACCAAAATTTCCTTTGTATTGCATCAAGTTGTTTTAATGTATGCTTGGGTAATTTGAAGTTGCTCATATAATGAGATGGAATTGAGTTTAACACTGATTTAACCATAGTGGTTCTAGCTGATTGATTAAGAATTTTCGAATTCCATCAATTGAACCTATTCTCAAAAGCACCATTGATGGACTTGAAAGAGAGATTTTTAGATTGACTTAATAAAATTGGTAGTCCCAGATATGGTTCCAGATATTTATCAGAACTACACAACTGTTTTACTCCCAGTTTCTCAACTATTTCCAATTTTTGCTGATGTGACAAATCCCCTGTAATAAAAGATGCTGACTTAGAAAAGTTGATCATCTGTCCTGATAGATTACCAAAGTTTTTAAAGATCTCTAAGATGGATAATAAATTTTTTTGATCAGCTTGGAAGAAGAGCAAACAATCATCTGCAAATAATAGATGATTGATTGATGGAGCTTTTTTTGTCACTTTGATGCCTCTAACAAGATGATTATTTTAAGCTATGAAAGAGCTTGTGAAAGGTACTCCATTGCTATGATAAAGAGATAGGGGATAAAGGATCCCCATGACATGATCCTCTTGTTGGGGTATACTTGTCACATGAACTACCATTGAGTCTAATAGAAATTTGTATTGTTGAGATACACTGGTATATCAGTTCTCTCCATTCTGAACAAAAACCTAGAGATGGAAGCATTTTATCTAAAAAAATTCATTTCAGGCGATCAAAAGCCTCGAACATATCAAGTTTTAGAGCTATATTCCCTTTTTTCCTTTTTGATCTCTTCATAGTGTGTATGAACTCATGTTATCATTGATATATCTTTCAGGAACATAAGCTACCTGAGTCGGAGAAATAATTTTATCCATAAAGTTTTTCATCCTCTTAACCATTAACTTGGAGATGATTTTGTAAGTATTTTTATAGAGACTTATTGGTTTGTAATCATTTGGGGTAGCTGGAAATTGAGATTTTGGGATTAATCAAATTTATGTGTGGTTTAGATGAAAAGGTAGTTTACTTGTTAAGAAGAAATCTTGCACCATTGTGATTAAATCCTCTCCACCGTGTCCCATTGAGATTGAAAGAAGCATGCCGGGAAGCCATCAGGTCCCGGGGAATTCCAACTAGGTAAAATTTTGGCTACTTCATAGATTTCATCTCTATATGGCAATCTCATAAGATATTCATTATCTTGAGAAGCAATTACTTTTTGAATATGAACAAAAGATGACTCATATAGAGAAGGGTTAGTTGTAGATGATATTTCTAAAAAATGATGAGTAAGAAGATCAACTAATTTTTCTCTTGTGTGATACCATCTTCCATTTGAGTCTCTTAGAGATGTGATATTATTTCTAGCTCTTCTCCTGTTTGCAAAGGCATGGAAGTAAGAGGTATTATTATCAGCATCTTTGACCCTATGATCTCCAAATTTCTGCTGCCAGAATTCTGCTTCTATACTACTCCAGTAATGAAGATTATTTGTAGTGCTTTCTATTTGTTGACTATTTTGGGTACTAAATGGCAAGGATTGCATATGAGATAAATGATGTTTCAACTGTTGTATTTGATATTCAATTTGGTCAAAGTGTTGTCTCTTCTATCTAGACAGACTTTTCCTAGTAAATGAGAGCTTATCTTGAATGTTTTGATCTGGACAAGAATTTGACTGAGAATTCCAAGAACTGGAAATAACTTGAGAATAAGATGGATCTTTCAACCCGCATTTATAGAATTTCCAAGCATAAATGGATGCTCCACAATCCACTTCTGTTACTAGAAGAATAAGACAGTGATCTGAGCCTAAGAATAGTAAGTGATACAGTCTAGAATCTGGGTACTCTATTTGCCATTGACAATTATGAAGAGCCAGGTCTAATCTAGATATTTTATAGCCCTTACCATTTAGTCTGTTAGTCCAAGTGAATTTGGTACCAAAAAAACCCATATCCTTAAGACCAGCAACATTAGTAGAACTACAAACCTAATTGTTTAATGATGTTTGATCTGAGGATTGACCTTTTATATTTATGTGAACATTGTGGTCTCCTACAATTACCCATGATTGAAAGACATTTTCACTGTGATCTTTGATGAAATCCGATTGCAGTTTTTTCAAACAATTGTGGGTGGAACCATAAATACAAGAAAGAGGCCATTCTTTGTTAGAGCATTGCTCGGTCAAACTCAAGATGGGATCCTGCGGCCGGGATCGGTGGATCCGTGAGAGTAGACCATGGACGTAGATTCTATTTCTTAATACTGACCATCTCGCGAATAAAATTAAAAAACTTCGTTTCCTCCGCTGTCTTTTGATTTCGAGTAATTTCTTCATCTCCTTCACCGATTCTCAGTATCTTTGATAGATAAACTGAAACCCGATAGAAACATAAACCTGCTATTTTTTTCTAGTCTACTATAGCTAAGGTCTTGGACTAGGATAAAAAGTGTAGTTGAGCTCAAGAACTTCATGGCAATCATCATACAAGACGAAGGACTACTCAAGGAACTGGTGGATCTTCATCAACTAAAAGGCATGTGGAGGCTTGAACTTATCTATCACTCAAAAGTCAATTTATCTCCTATCTTGAGACAAAAGTTGTTTTTCTATATAGACTTAGATTATACACATTTGGTATTCCGAGCCGAGTTTATCTAGCCTATCTATTTCTCGAATTATGTGTTGGTAAAGCTTTCACTTTAGCCAAGTTCATCTTTACCTAGTGACGAAAGTCATGTTATGTTTCAATCACTTTGAAAATTGCTCTGACGAAAAATGGTTTATGAATAACAACTATATAACGTCCTCTAAGAATGTTTCAATGATTGGAATGAGAGTTTAGACTATATAACCATTGGAGGATATAAGGATTGTTGTGGAAACACATATATGTATAAGTCCTTATTTCTTGAACCAAATTTTTCGGACTTTGCTGATCAAGTGAACCGGAGTAGTGCGTGAGCTAAGTCCGCGAAATGGAAAAGTTCTCAAACCCAAAAATTTCTGCTGGAGTTTGTAAACTCCATCCGGGAACTTAAGTCCGTGAACCCAGTCCACGAACTTGAGTAGGTTATGTCTAAAAATGATATTTGTGAACTTATCTTTATAAACTAAGGAATGCAATTGCAAACCGTGGCTATATAGTTCATAAACCGATTCGAGTGAATCAAATCATTTTTGCTTTAATTGTGTCTTGTGTAGTACATAAGATTTCCTTGCAATTGAACAACTTTCTAACTAGTTCATTTGCGTCATTTGAACTAGTTATGATGAAGAAGACTATGGTTGATATGAAAGAGATCATATAGCTAACCATTTGGTTAACTATTGTTGAACCAACTAATGTACAAGTTTGGATATGGTTACACAAACCTAGAAACCTGCATTTCATGTGTATATAACAAGATGTGTTTTCGATCTAACGGTTGATAAATATTAGCTTGAATCTAAATCAGGTTTTCATCTAACGGTGAATATTGAATGCTTTGTTACCAAGGTAACTTAGATTGCAAACCCTATTTGAAAGACTATATAAGGGAGAACTCTATCAACTGGGAAACCTAATCCCCACATATTCCGTGTGATACTAGTTATGCTAAGCTAGAGTCGATTATCCTTTAACCTTTGGTTTCTTCTTCTAAACCAGGTTAACAACTTAAAGACTTCATTGGGATTGTAAAGCCAGACCGATACTACTTTTCTTGTAGTTGTGTGATCTGATCTTGCATAATCTATCGTACGAGTATAATTACAATAATTGGTTTGATATTTTTATCTTCAATAGGCAAGATATAAAAGTAATCACAAACACTACGTCTCATCATTTGTGATTCCACAGTATCTTTTTTCGCTGCGTCGATTATTGTGAGGTGATTGATAATTCTAGGCTGTTCTTCGGAACAAAACTCGTAGGTATATTCTTGGGAGATGGATTTATCTATTACTGTAGACTTTTTTGTGTGATACTAATTTGTTTATTAAAGTCTTAGACTTTGGGTCGTAGCAACTCTTAGTTGTGGGTGAGACTAGCTAAGGGAATCAAGTATGTAGTATCCTGCTGGGATCATAGACGTAGGAGCATAACTGTACCTTGGATCAGTGTGAGATTGGTTGGGCTTCAACTACAGTCCAGACCGAAGTTAGTTTGGAGTAGGATAGTGTCAATAACGGCTTAATACAGTGTATGTTCAATCTGGACTAGGTCCCGGGGTTTCTCTGCATTTGCGGTTTCCTCGTTAACAAAATTCTGGTGACTGTGTTATTTCTATTCCGCATTATATTTTGTTATATAATTGAGATATCACAGGTTGTGCGTTGTTCAATCAATTAGAATATCCGACCTTTTGGTTGTTGATTTAAATTGATTGACACTTGTATATTAGTCTTGGGTACCATCCAAGTTTATCTTTTTTTTTTGTATTTAAATTGAGACTCGTTGTTTGCTTGAGTAAGATTTAAATTGAGAGATAGAGATATAAAAACTCTTTGATATACTTTTTTATTGATTGAGTCTAACTGTCTAGTTGATTCTCATAAAAGTATATTGGAGTTTGTCCATACTAGTTGTTAAGCGAAATATTGGGTGTGGTTGTTAGACCTCCGCTTTTTCAATTGCTATCAAAGCAGGCAAACACGTTAAAGACCTTATAAGTATGTGTTTGTAGCGATATGATTATGGACGAGTCTATCTCTAATAACGTATCAGTTCAGAAATTACCAGATGATTCTAAAAGCTTGGATTCACCTGAGAGAACTGTCACATCTAAGTCAATATCTAAACATTCTCTTGATGTAAAAACTTTTGATTGGGAAACTCTCATAGAAGAACAATTGGATGAACGTTCTGATGGAGGTGATTCATATATTGATAGAGATGTTGATGAGGAAGTCTCAGAGTATATTAAGTTTTTGGATTCATGGAATTTGAAAAAGATTACAACTTCTCATGTCTCACCTCTTCTGAATCCTCTCTGTATAGAAAGCAAGAAATTTAGAAGATGTTACTCAGTTGTTTATTTTTCGAATCATCCTAACGAATCGATCCTCAAGGATTCTGAGGAAAACCTATGTATGAAGTCACTAGAATGTGATAATCTTTATCAAAAGTATTTTTTCTTGGAAGAGAAACTTGCAGAATCTGAAGCAAGGTTTAACTCTCAACAAATTAGTTTTGATGACAGAGAAAGTGCGTATCTCTCTCGAGAAAAACGCCTTGAGGCTGATTTAGCTGTTGTTCTTGATAAAATCAAGATGTTGGAAGATGACTTGAAAAAGTTCAATACTAGTTCAAGCAAATTAACCACTATGCTATGAGCAAGTAAAAATTATCGTGATACACGAGGATTGGGTTATAAGGGAATAGATGCTCCAAGTACTAGCAAAGATGTAAAATTTATCAAGGCTAGTGATTCTCTTAACAAAAGGTTTCCACTGATGGAAAAAGTGATATACGTACACCAGCAGTTAAAGTTCAAAATAGTAAAGTATATCCACCTCCAAAGTCAGAACATACGGATCGAGGTAAGAACATTCCTTATGTTTACCACTATTGCGTAAATAAAGGTCACCTGGAAAGGAGATGTCGTTTTTGTAATACCCTGTATTTTTAACTACTGTTTCGGTTCGGGTTTTACCCGGATTGGTTAACCTTGTGCTTAAATTGTTGTTCCTTAGCCTTAGCATAGGTGGGTGGATTGAAATGTAAAAGCTACAAGTTAGGGTGTAAATAGATTAATTTATAATAAATAAATTAAGAGAAAATGAAAAGAAAAGGAAGATAATAAAAATGTTAATTAGATTTTTGGAGAGGGGGAGAAGAAGAAGGAAAAAGCTAGGGTTTTGGAGCTCAATCCAAAAGCAAGTTTTCTCTTGCTCTATCAATTTTTATTATTAAGCATTGAGTTCAATTTTGTAGATATAGGTGAACCTTTTGAATTTAAATCCCTAGTTTGGGTTTTGAGATTATTTTTGGATCTGAAATCTGAGCAGCAGGAGCTGGTTGCATATTAGAATGAATTTAAACCGTTAGAAATTATTTAATTTTGGATATGTTGTTTATAACTAGTTTCCAAAGAATCGACCAAAGTTTCATACAAATAAGGTGAGTACAGGTACCCAAATCAGCTGTATAACAGAGACTTTAGGTACAAAATTTTGTCAGAACGTGAGTAGGTTGGATACCCTGGATTAGGAGTTTTGTTGCGTATAATTACTTAAATTTTTGATATGATAAACCCATTTGTATTATCATGCTTCTGTAAAAATTTCAGAGCAATTGGATGTCCAGAAGTACCCTAATTAGATGAAGTTTCCCTTTTGTGACTGTACGTTTTCAGTCTGAATTATGCTTATAAAATCTCTCTTATCTTTATATTTAGCTGTCACTTTTACTTGATATTTTTATGAAGTGTCTCTGATATAGTATTTAGTATGTGGTAAAAGTTTCACCATGTTCTGATCAGTATAAGACATGATTTTGGCAAGTACAGTAGACTGGACTTGCATAGCCTATTCCCTGAATTGTTTCGGTATTGGGTTGAAGCTTGAATTTTGTATGAATATGTTTGGTCAGTTTGAATGGTCATGCAATATGTTTCAGCAGGAATGAATGGAATATGTTTGAGCTTATTTAAGAGCTGAATCTCTGTTCAAGTAATTGTGGTTTGTTGAAAGCTATTTCGTATTAAACCATTATGTTGAAAGGTCGGGTTCACAATAGCTATCTCGCTTGGCCTGGAAATTGGGGTTGTCTTTACTTTTGGGGTTGTCTGCACAATATCTATCATGCTTGTGAGAGTTGGTGTTGAATAACATTGAATGTTTCGTTTGGGTTATATATCGTGAATGTTTCCTCGAGTTTTTAAGACCGAAGGTAAGCGGTAATGTTGAGACGTGTCGGACTACCGTTACTGATTCAGGGTTGTGAGTGTATATATATCTTATAATGAAAATAAAAGAGTAACCTAGCCAACATTTTCTTCTGCTTTCCATTATTCTTTTGTAGTTGTGAATGATATAATGGAAACTAAAATCTAAATTAGTGGAAATAGCTAGAGATTCTTTATATAAAAGACGATTTCTTCGGTGATAAAGCTCTTCCTTGTATTGTTGATAGTTTTTGGATTGCGATTCGAGGTAGGCGCAACACAATCTAAAACTCTTCTTTTATTTAAGTTTCTTTTAATTAAATTTATGTTTGCAAGTTTCCATTAATATATAGATGATAATCGATGTTGTGAGCATGATTATGAATGTTGGGCTGCGGTCCATAGAATGTGATTCTTAAAGATTATTTATGACGGGATACGAGATATCCTTGGAAACGGTATTTGTTTCCTAAACCCACGTGGGGCTCCCTTGGGCGAGCGGATTGATTGAATTTATTGTTGTATTATATTGGGATACGAGATATCCTTGGGGACGGTTTTGTTTCCTAAACCCACGTGGGGCTCCCTTGGGCGAGCGGATTGATTGAATTTAATTATTATTTATGGATGTGGTGTTTCCATATGTGGGCTCCCTTGGGCGAGCGGATTGATTGAATTTAATTATTGTTTATGGATGTGGTGTTTCCATATGTGGGCTCCCTTGGGCGAGCGGATTGATTGAATTTAATTATTGTTTATGGATGTGGTGTTTCCATATGTGGGCTCCCTTGGGCGAGCGGATTGATTGAATTTAATTATTGTTTATGGATGTGGTGTTTCCATATGTGGGCTCCCTTGGGCGAGCGGATTGATTGAATTTAATTATTGTTTATGGATGTGGTGTTTCCATATGTGGGCTCCCTTGGGCGAGCGGATTGATTGAATTTAATTATTTTTTATGGATGTGGTGTTTCCATGTGTGGGCTCCCTTGGGCGAGCGGATTGATTGAATTTAAATATTGTTTGTGGATGTGGTGATTGAACAAGTGTTTGTGGATAAGTTAACCTTGGGTAAGTTAATAATTTGATCATCCTAAAATTGTTGATTGTGTTTTTGGCATCGTCTGATGAACTACGGTCGTGCTTGATCCTTTTGGGTACATAGGCAGCCGCTTAGCGGTCCAGCACGTAAAGCCATAAAAATTTAGGTTAAATTAACGGTTAGATCTTCCGAAATGAATTTTTTTTAAAGTTTTCCGTTGCGATAGAAATGGTAAAAATAAGCCTGAATAAATTATTTATGTGCTTGGGCTTAGTAGCCGGGCCTCGGCTATGGTTTCCAAGTAGCACTTCGGGTTTTGAAAACCGGGGCGTTACAGTTTTCGTATAAGGAATGAGAAACTTCATGATGTTCTTGTTTGAGCATCACAAGAAGTTGTGAAACCAAGATCATATGCTAAGGCTAATCCCCTTAACATTACAGGTTGTAACTTTCCAACCTTTAGCCAAAGGAATCATTGTTGTGATAAACCTAGTTTTCCTATAAACATCATACGAAGCCTTTTCACAATCGTAATGGTTATCAAAAGGATAACTTCGTAAATACGAAGACAAAATACGATGCTCCCAATTGGAGAAATAGTCAATCCAATTCCTAAACACACTCAGAAGTGGGTACCAAAGAAAGCCAATGACACTTTGAGTGTGAAAAGGAATGATCTCCCAGAAAATTCCGTAACTATGGATAAGGCAGTATCCATGATAATGGAACTTAACAAGTTTTTTTGGAAAAATGGAGTTGGATGTGAAAGGTTCTAAAAGCGATCTCTTTCATGATAATCCAAAAGTCACTTGTGGTGAGCAAGACATTGTTCACCCCAACATAACTTAGTTGTGTTGTAAGTGCATCCTCACCAAGGAATGCCCTGCTATGTATACGGTGAGGGAAGCACAACAACTGGGGCACACAGATTATATTCGGTAAGGCTGTAGAATTTATTGGACTTTTCTAAAAAGGTGTAACTATAAACTTGAGCAAGTTTTATGTTTTTATTACTTGTTTGAGTACTTATAATGATCCATGTACCTTGATTATCGTTCATTTCTACCTAACTTGATCAGTGTTTAAGGTTCTTAAATGTTTAGGTTTGAAAACATTAGTTCGGGATGTTTGAACTTCATGGAACACATACCAAGTATGCATGACATCATGTAAAACCAAAATCCAGGGGATTAAGTTTGCAAACCCCGTCTGCATACTGCTCCAGGATACGAAAATTCGTTTGCAAACCCGTATGCATATTTGACGTCGATACTCGGTAAACTTGTTTTGGCCGTAACTTCTTCATCCAAACTCGGATTGACCTCATTCTTTTTGAAATCTCTTCCCCTTTGATTTATCTTCAAAATGGAGATGATAAATCCTGAATTTGGATGAGTTAAGAATGGTATTTGTCCTGTCTCTTATTTTTGAGTGTTTTGCTCCGTTTTGTCGCACTTGCTCAACTTCTCTTGGACTTGGGCACTTGAATTCATGGAGTACTGCTCTGATAAGATAATTTGTAGCTTTAACAAGAATGTTGTTGGTGAATCACAAAGAAGGAAGTCAAGAATTAGCAGTAGTACGCATTACTATGGGATTCTTGAATGTTAACAATCATTTTATGTGAAATATGGTGCATGGTCGTTAATGACTTTGTATGTTCTTCTTTGTTAAGAAAATATTTTTATACACCTTTGGTAGCTTTTCTTGGTATAAATCCGGGCGAAAAGAGTGATTATACCCTTTAAGGACAAATCATTTTATATGTGCATTACGAGTTTGTCTTGATGCCTAGGAAATTTCTTATGAGAATTTATTCTTGTTTTTGAGAAGTATTACTAGAGTTTGGAATAGAAATTATTGTGATTTCACATAGCTATGTCCAACGTTTTCATCTTGCAATGCTTTTAGAATTATTCTAAAGTTGATTTGGAAGATGATTATTGTAGTATTAATCTTTATGGTTTTATATATTGCAATATGTTATGGGATATGTGTGTTTGCATCCGTGAACTATTATTATCCCATACGATCTCTTTTATATGTCGATATGCAAGTATTGATACAAGATTGATGAACTTATGACAAAAAAAAATTGAACCTATTATGTCGTTATGCAAATAATTTATGGAAGATAGGATGAATTTTTGTCTCCGAGGATTATGTCTATTGTATGTCATTGTGCAAATAGTGATGGAAAATAGAATGAATCCTTGTTTATGCCGCAGTATTGATCTTTCCCTGATCCATATTTTATGTGTATACTGCAATGCTCTATAATTTTTTCTTGTGTTGAGCATAAAACGATTGAGTTAATCATTCTTTTATGGTTAACATAGTCGTAGCTCCATAAGTTCTCTTATGTAGAGAATGTTCAATTAAATTGATCACTTTTGTGTTTAATTTGACTGTGTATTCCGATTAAATTAATCATGGGCTTTCTTGTGGTTAGTTTAATTGAGAATTTTGGATATAGAAAATCATTTCTTATGGTTTTGGTGTCCAATAAAATCCTTCTTTTATTTTGAAATTAAGGTCGCTCTTGTTGTTCTTTCGGGAATGACATTTTATGGGGTAGAGTTCTTAATTGAACTTGTGCTTAATTTTTAAATCTTTGTGGGGAGTGCAGCTGTGGAATATTATAGGGGTTATCTTGTATCTTTATAGACTCCTTGATGAATGCAATTAGCTTCGGCTTTATGATTGCATCTAAATAAGATGATATACGCTTACTTTCAGTCATGAAACATCTCTTTCGGAAATTAGGATCCCGTTCTTGTACCTTTGCCAATTTTAATGACAAAAAGGGGGAGAATTAATATGTAGTTCACACTACAAATACATATGGTTTTCGGATCATTATGTAAGGGGGAGTGGTTCCCATGTGAGATGGATTATTGACTAAGGGGGAGTGACATATCACCATACTATTGTTATTAAAGTTGTGATACAATTGAACTTTGACGTTGTGTAATGATACTATGACGCTGTATAACAATGATTAAGAACTTTTGTTTTCTCGTTGTTATAACTACGGATTTTCAACAACGATGATGCTAAACTTACAACCTTTGGGATCATTGGAGTACTTGGAAGTGACGAAGATTTTGAGTAATGTTGAAGATTAGGCATGTGGAATAGGAGCTGCAAAAGTTTATTTATATATTTTTTGTATTCCATATGTATTGATAGTTTTGTCACAAAAATTGACAAAGGGGGAGATTGTTAGAGCATTGCTCGGTCGATCTCGCATACGTTTGTATCTCAAGCATGTTTGTCAATGTTAGTGATCAAAAATATAAGTCTTGATTTCTAGTCTACTATAGCTAAGGTCTCGGATTAGGATAGAAAGTGTAGTTGAGCTCAAGAACTCCATGGAAATCATCATACAAGACGAAGGACTACTCAAGGAACTAGTGGATCTTCATCGACTAAAAGGTATGTGGAGACTTGAACTTATCTATCACTCAAAAGTCAATTTATCTCCTATCTTGAGAAAAATGTCGTTTTCTATATAGACTTAGATTATACACATTTGGTATTTCGAGCAGAGTTTATCTCGCCTATCTATTTCTCGAAATATGTGTTGGTAAAGCTTTTGCTTTAGCCAAGTTCAACTTTACCTAGTGACGAAAGTCATGTTATGTTTCAATCACTTTGAAAATTGCTCTGACGAAAAATGGTTTGTGAATAACAACTATATAATGTCCTCTGAGAATGTTTCAATGATTGGAATGAGAGTCTAGACAATATAACCATTGGAGGATATAAGCATTGTTGTGGAAAAACATATATGTATAAGTCCTTATTCCTTGAACCAAAGTTTGCGAACTTTGTTGATCAAGTGAACCGGAGTAGTGTGTGAGCTAAGTCCGCGAACTGGAGAAGTTCTCAAACCCGAGAATTTCTGCTGGATTTTGTGAACTCCATCCGGGAACTTAAGTCTACGAACCCAGTCCGCGAACTTGAGTAGGTTATGTCTAAAAACGATGTTTGTGAACTTATCTTTATAAACTAAGGAATGCAATTACAAACCGTGGCTATATAGTTCATGAACCGATTCGAGTGAATCAAATCGTTTTTGCTTCAATTGTGTCTTGTATAGTACATAAGATTTCCTTTCCATTGAAAAACTCTCTAACTAGTTCATTTGAGTCATTTGAACTAGTTATGGTGAAGAAGAATATGGTTGATATGAAAGTGATCATACGGATAACCATTTGGTTAACTATTGTTGAACCAACTAATGTACAAGTTTGGGTACAGTTACACAAGCCTAGAAACGTGCATTTCATGTGTGTATAACAAGATGTGTTTTCAATCTAACGGTTGATAAATATTAGCTTGAATCTAAATTAGGTTTTCATTTAACAGTGAATATTGAATGCTTTTTTACCAAGGTAACTTAGATTGCAAACCCTGATTTGAAAGAATATATAAGGGAGAACTCTAGCAACTATGAAACCTAATCCCCACACATTCTGTGTGATACTAGTTGTGCTAAGCTAGAGTCGATTATCCTTTAACCTTTGGTTTCTTCTTCTAAACCAGGTTAACGACTTAAAGACTTCATTGGGATTGTGAAGCCAGACCGATACTACTTTTCTTGTAGTTGTGTGATCTGATCTTGCATATTCTATCGTACGAGTATAATTGCAATAATTGTCTTGAGATTTCTATCTCCGATAGGCAAGATATAAAAGTAATCACAAACACTTCGTCTCATTGTTTGTGATTCCACAATATCTTTTTTTCGCTGCGTCGATTAAGATCACTGTGAGGCGATTGATAATACTAGGCTATTCTTCGGGAATATAAGTCTGGTTTATCAATTGGTTTCTGTTCACCTTGATTTATCAAAAGACAGAACAAAACTCATAGGTATATTCGTGGGAGATGGATTTATCTATTACTGTAGACTTATCTGTGTGATAAATATTTTTTTTATTTAAAGTCTTCGACTTTGGGTCGTAGCAACTCTTAGTTGTGGGTGAGATCAGCTAAGAGAATCAAGTACGTAGTATCCAGCTGGGATCAGAGACGTAGGAGCATAATTGTACCTTGAATAAGTATGAGATTGGTTGGGGTTCAACTATAGTCCAGACCGAAGTTAGTTTGGAGTAGGCTAATGTCTTTAGCGGCTTAATACAGTGTATGTTCAATCTGGACTAGGTCCCGGGGTTTTTCTACATTTGCGGTTTCCTTGTTAACAAATTTCTGGTGTCTGTGTTATTTCTATTCCGCATTATATTTTGTTTTAGAATTAAAATATCACAAGTTATGCGTTTTTCAATCAATTAGAATATCCGACCTTTTGGTTGTTGATTTAAATTGATTGACACTTGGATATTGGTCTTGGGTACCATCCAAGTTTATCTCTCTTGTATTTAAATTGAGACTTGCAGTTTGCTTGAGTAAGATTTAAATCGAGAGATAGAGATATAAAAACTCTTTGATATACTTTTCTAATGATTGAGTCTAACTGTCTAGTTGATTCTCATAAAAGTATATTGGAGTTTGTCCATACAGATTGCTAAGCGAAATATTGGGTGTGGTTGTTAGACCCCCGCTTTTTCATTCTTGTTTTGAAGGATTTCCTTTGACTAACAAGTGAATCATATTATCCTTAGAACACACTACATCACATGGAAAACCATTTTCCAGAGAAGTATAAGACCTCCTGATAAACCAATAGAACTAACAAATAAGGAGTTTGGATAGCAATATGGTCTAGTTAATAATTTAGCTTTATCTTCATTTATTTTCGTCTCAACAAGGAATATTATATTCCAATTATATCGTTTAACAATATCAGCTAAATGATATCTAGTATCTTTTGAAGCAAAACTCTGAAAATTCCAACTTAGTATCTTCATTGTGAATAGAACACTATGTTTAAAATTATAAAAAAAAGAGATAGTAGGAAAGAAAGTAAATTGTGAATCCAAGCAGAAATGTAAGTAATAAATTGATTGAAATTTGAGAATGTAAATTACCTGATTATCCACACTTGAATATTTGCCTTTAAACATTTAAATATAGTTTTGTTCTGAAACTATCCCATGATAAGAATGAAAGGAGTTAGGTGATTGATTCTGATCATCCATAACAAGCTGAGTGTTTTCAGTAGATTGAGTATTTCTGCTTGGGGAATTTTGAGATGATTGAGATTGTTCAAATTGGCGAATTAGGTTATGAATTGGATCTTTGAAACATCTTGATGGGTGAATGAAATCTGGATCTATATTTTTTGCATTGTAGTTATCAAAAGTAGCATCAAATTCTCTAATCGCCATATAATTCCTAAGCAGATTTGGATCAATACCCTCTCCCGATTGAAAGTTATCTTGATTGAGAAATTGGTTAGAAGTGTAATTCAATTTATTTGATTGATCTCTACTAATTTATGGAAAGGATATTGAATCTACTGCTTGAGTATTGCTTGGACCTCATTCTTCCATTCTAATCCTCTTTCCTTGTCTATGAACAATGTTGTCCTTATCTACTCCTCTATTGAAGTGAATATGAATCATACCTTGTTGGTTGCATCCGACTGTAGTAGTTGGCTAAGTTCGAGTTACTAAGTTAACTCCATGATTCATAAGCTAAATTTGTTCATTAGTATAGGTCATCACTGGAGCAAAATTTTGTGCAGAGTTAATTATATTTCCTTCGTTTTGATGGTGCGTTGTTATTTCCTGATTCACATTTATTGCATGCATTCGATCGGAAGTCACACTATCTTCATATTCATTTTTTTTGCTCTGCCATGATCTGAGATCCTTTATTAGTGCTTCCTTTGGCTCATCGTGTATCAAGGTTTTTCCATTAAGGAGGATCCCAAAATTGAGTTTGAAGATAAATAACACCTTTGCCGTTGCAACAAGAAATTTACAATAGTTTCACACTCTTGTTCTTGATGGTCAATAGTGTAACAATATCCACATATAATAAACAGTTGTTTCTCATAAAAGAGTCTGATCCACACTTCTTCTCCCACCGCATTTTTCATCCAGATCCCCTTCTTAACGAATCTCTTACATCTAAAAGTACCTTAACTTTCTGTACTTTGAATTTTGGTACGACACAGTTCTTTAACTTCACCCAATGTTTATGCTATACTTTTTACAATAGGAGGATTAACGAACTCAGGTTATATGATGTATAGTCTTAACCAAAGTAGCTATTTTTTTAGATCCACCTTGCTCTTTGGTATCATTGGATTCCATGGTTCTGAAACTAATAAGTCCCCTTTCACAAACCATGGCCTAAGTTTGAAAACCATATATGAAAAAGCGGGCGTCTAATAACCTCACCCAATATTTCGATTAGCAATCTATATGGACTAACTCTAATATACTTTTAACATAATCAACTAGACAGTCATATTCAATCTTAATAAAAAGTATATCAAGGAGTTAATATCTCTATCTCTCAATTTGATCTATACTCAAGCAAATAGAAATCCGAGAGTCTTTATCAAATACAAGAAAAAACACTTGAACGGTACGAAAAACCAATGTTCAAGGATCAATCAATTTCCAATCAACAACCAAAGGTTGGATTTCACAATTGATCGATACAAATGCACAACCTGTGATATCTCAATTATATAACAAAATACAATGCGGAATAGAAATAACACAGACACCAGAAATTTTGTTAACAAGGAAACCGCAAATACAGAAAAAACCTAGGACCTAGTCCAGATTGAACACCACATTATATTAAGCCGCTACAAACACTAGCCTACTACAAACTAACTTCTTCCTGGACTGCAGTTGAACCCTAATTAATATCACACTGATTCAAGGTACAGTTGCGCTCCTTACATCTCTGATCCTAGCAGGATACTACGTACTTGATTCCCTTAGCTGATCTCACCCACAACCAAGAGTTGCTACGACCCAAATTCGAAGACTTTAATAAACAAATCTGTATCACACATAAAAGTCTACGATAATAGATAAATCTGTCTCCCACAGATAAACCTACGAGTTTTGTTCCGTCTTTTAATAAAATCAAGGTGAACATGAACTAATCGATAACCCGGACTTATATTCCCGAAGAACAGCTGTTGATGGTGGATTTTCATTTAAGGGTAAAATTGTAAAACCTAAAAATCATGGGCTAACATCTTGTAAAAGATAAGGCCATTAATAAGTGATGGATACTCCTTCACTTTATTAATTCACCTAGAATGAAGCATGTGGCAACAATCCCATTCTGTGAATAAAATACACGAAATTCATCCAGGTTGGAGCATGTAGCAACAATCCCATATATCCTGTGAATTTACAACATTATTAATTAATTCACAACCATCTTTGTATTTCCTGTACTCATTATCAGTGTGGAATGACGACTGAGTGTTGCTCTCAGCAGAGCAACACGAATCTCCAAGCATTATAATGAAAGCATGTACGAAATACCCGTACAGGCTGCAACTCTTGGTGTGTTATACTAGCCCGATTGAGCCACTCTCGGTGTGTTATACTAGCCCGATTGAGCATCCAGACTGACCGTATCACTCTGGATATGATCACGACCATCCAACTCCACCAGCATGATTGGATGGCCCAGATCGATTTCATACCCCCAAACAGGTATGGAATATCCGTTGCCGAACCAACGCGGGCCCCGCATGGTCGGCCTCCCCAAAAGATTGGCCTAGCTTGCCAAAACGTCCAAACCATAGCAGTATGGACGGAAAACCCTAAATTAGGGTTTGCGGCACATCACATGTGTCGCAAAACAGTCTCAACTATCCATCTCCGCAGGTATAGATGGAGGGTGTAGATGTAGATGCAAAGGGCCCAGAGCATGTCAACACAATCACCATGGGCCCGCTTACATACCTGACCGATCGGTCGGACTAACCATGGTGGGTCATCCTGATTCGTACGCCCAAATAGAGCATGACGCACGGATGTGAAACCCAAAATTAAGGTTTCTAAGCATCACGAACGTTCATCTTCTACGGCACGAATGGAGGGTCCAAGATTAGATTAAGCATGTCCGGTCATACCAACATGACCACCGTGGACCCATATATCCCCTCACCTGATCGGCCAAGGCATACCATGCCTGGTTATCCCAAATCGTCCGCCCAAACTAGCGTGGTCACACTTCCCGATTGCAAACTAATCTCGACCACTCAAATTCGCCGGATGATTTGAGTGGCTTAGGTCATGTTTCTGTGGGATGTCATGGTATGGACGTGAACTCCAGCCTACCACTTACACGCTGGGTCAATCGGCCAGGACCGACCAAGCTTGGTCGTCTTGGAACGCGCGCATGAAGATGGCATGATGAGCGGATTTTGCGGCACCAGTTTTCTGTCACAAATTGATCTCAACCACACAACTTCGCAGGACGAATTGAGTGGCCCAGATCAACTTTCGTGAGACAATGAGGTATGGGCGCCTACACCGTCATGTCGTCTACACGCATGCACATTAGGCCTGGCCAAAATTGTGTCCCAAGCTTGGATTCGACCAAGCTGAAAAGTGATACTTGCGCACTTCTTCATAAACCCTAATTCCATCAACGGTCGCAGATGAGTGTCTCAAAGATCATCTCGTCCGTCCAACTTCACCGGCTTAGTTACACAGCCCTGGTCAGAAGTTAATTGGTCAGTGCGGAGTCATGGTGATCACCATCCATGACTCTACCACACTATGTGGTCGGCTAAGGGAGGACTTGTTTGCGTAACCTCCAAACCATCACATGAAGTAGGATGGACATGAGGTTATTTTGAGACTCTCAAACATCGATGCTTCATACATGCTGAATATACTCGATGCAGTACCTGCATAATATACACACGATACTTCACAAGTATCAATTTCATAAATAACGTAGCATTACATGCTACTTTATGTGGGTCCCACGATCCACACGTTCAAGACATCAATCATGTCACAAACTGGGGGATACATACTGGGGTATTGGTCTGGCGGTTTACAGCGTGCAACGCACAACGCCCTATCACAAGAACGTGTCAGGAAGACATGAACGGTTAGTGATGATGGGAGAAGTGGGCAAGCCTGGTCGTGTGACACCAACGCACTACTCCACTACTCCATCACTCCACTTTCTCCACTTCCCACGAGATACGAAGGTTAGGATAAAAGACTTATATAAATAGGTTCTTCGCCCTATTTTTCACAACAACGGAACAAGACGAGATAACAGAGGCAAGTGTTGATACAATCGTATTCAAACACCGGAATTGATAGCTTACATCCTGCAAGCCAGATCGGCTTTCTGATATAAGTCATACATAGCCAACACCTTCACAATCTCAACACCTTCTTCGCTTCCTTCCCTAAGATCAACCCATCTCCTTTATTTTGTGACCGAAACAAGTCTGGAACGGCTATTTCTTGGTTTAGGCCGGACTTGCACAGATTGATCTCTCGAATCTACAAGCACTCACCGCGCAGTGCATTTGTTTAAGGTTTATATTCATTCCTCATCCACACCCCAAATTACCAAAATCGGAAGGAATAGTTTTCACTCATAAACAATTGGCGACCACAGTGGGAGATTAATCTCTCGGTTGTAAAGTCAATTTCTTCGAAATCCGATTCGATTTTATCAATTTCAAAAGGGTAGATCTTAGAACCAATTCAATCAACAATTCATTTCAAGATGGTGGAACTCAGGTCTAGATCAGCAATCAATTCTGATGGAACTAGTGTGGATAACACTCTCGGTGTCAATGTACCTATCAGTGGAGATACCGTGGTCAATACATCTCGTGGATCCGTCACTTCCACCATCAGCACCAGCATAGCAGGAAATATTCCAGTAAGTGTAACACCTCCTGTCACCAGAGCCAGAGTAGCCACGAATCCCGGCATCCCCTCAAGTGTAACGCCTCCGGTGGTCACCAGAGCAACAACTTTCGCTCCTTCATCAAGACGAGGAGCCGGAGGGACAAGAGGAGGACCACCGCCCATTACCATTGTAGACTTGATGGAGAAACAAGAAGTTATGGATAAAACCCAAACAGATATGGCCGCAACTCAGAAAGAGGTACTCAATTTCCTCAAAACTTTGACTAAACGATTACCACAAGGTTCACGACAACCCGGGGGAGACGTTTCCATCCTGGCCCGCACGGATGAGGAAACTCGCATTTCTCCTGAACGCCCAAGAGAAAGGAACCAACCGTACAACTTCATCACACGCGAGGACCTGGAATGACTTCTCCAAAATCGAGGCAAAGGGGACCGAATGGATGTACACGAGCATCAGCCGCCATACCCTCAAGATGTGCAACGAATTCCTCTTCCCAAAGGTTACACCTCTCCCAAATTCTCCCTTTACGATGGTACTGGTAATGCTCGAGAACATGTCTCTCGATTCTTAGAATATTTGGGGGAGCATGAATACAATCATGTTCTCCGCCTAAAAGAATTTTCAAAGTCACTTACGGGAAGGGTGTACACCTGGTACAACAACATCGCACTTGACATCATATCCAATTGGAACGAGATGGTCAGTGCTTTCTACAGAAAGTATTTCTTCGTATCTGAACATATTACCTTTTCAGATCTGGGAAGAATTCTTCAGCGGAACAAGGAGCATCCCAACGACTTCGTTAAGAGGTTCAGAACCCAAGCACTGGATTGTCATGACCCGAACGTCACCGAACGACAATTGGTGGAGTTGTGCATCAATGGGATGATACCCATATACCGCGTTCTATTAGAGAATCTGGGCTTTCAAACGTTCTATGAACTTTATAAAGCTTCCAAACGTTCAGCAACAACCGCACCAGCATTGCTAGAAAGAAACAGAGTTGTTCGAAGTGAAGATTCACGTGAAAGTCGAGGAAGCAGGTGTCTCACAAACAAGCAATACAACACTGGTCCTTATGTGAGTGTAGTGGGCGGAGGAGAAAAAAAGGAAAGCTTCGGTAACAGAACAACAAACCAAGCGGGCATCCCCGGCACACAAGACTTCATCTCGGAAAGGAGCAGACAAAACTCCTGCACAAGACACCAAAGATACAGGTTTTGCTTTCCCCATGAATGAAGTGATAGATATCTTAGAAGAGTGGATCCAAGACGATGCTATCAAGATGCCTCCTATCAGACGTCCTCCAACTGAGAAAGACATGGAGGATCCAAAATACTGCTGCTACCATAAATTCGTTCACCATCCAACCAAAGATTGTAACAGGCTGAAACAAATCTTCAGGGAAAAGATATAGATAGGAGAGCTCCAACTTGGAAATGAAGGTTTTCATAGAGATCCTATTCCTATCTGGAATTGTATAATTTCTGGAGATTGTGTTCATAAGACTGTACAATCTATGATGGATCACTTGTGTGAAATATTGTATTTGTCCAAGGGACAGCGTCAAGACATATTTACGGCTCTCAACCGCGTTGTATCAGGAAGGCGTTTGTATCCAGAAGCAGTCCAGGAACCCCCAGTCTTTCCTGAGAAATGCGAGCAAAGGAAACTGGGGACTCCTAACCGTCACTCATTTGAAAAACGTTGAGTTCGATAACGCGTTGATTGATAGGGACTACGAATTTAACATCATTACTGTCAAGACCTTGAGAGCAGCAAAGATTCCGAAGCAGGAGGCTACTCGTCACCCAACTATGGTTAAGGGTCCAGAAGGAGAACTCAGAGATGCATATGGATACATTGATCTTGAAGTCAAATTGGGTGATGCCTCGACACAAGCAAAGTTCTACATAGTCAAAAATCATCCCAACTATGACATGATCCTAGGATTCCCTTGGATGCATGATAACAAGGCAATGCTAGGAGTCTATCCTCTACCGGCTTCGATACCTGAAAGAATCTCTAACACGCCTTATGGACCTGATGACTGTTTGTTACCGCACCAACAATTTGTCAATATGACACAATTTCCCGGAGAGAGCCTGTCCACATACATTGAAAGGTTCCGATATCAAGTAATTCTCATCATCCAACCCTCTTTACAACTAATTGCCCCTCATTCTGATAAGTCATGGGGACTGGCTCTAGCCAAAAAACTAACCTTGGCTAAGAAATGTGAATGGTAGGCCGGCCTCTTTAAACAGTTTATCAGGAGTCTAGAAGCTGTATCGATCAAAGATGACAAAACCAAGATCATGATGTCTACATGCCCAAACCCATTCGGAATTGGAGACCTAGTAACGAAGACAACCGCGTTCAAGGTCGGAAGCATTATGGTGAAAATGGCTACCTCACCTAATTCACCCACCGAGAAGGAGGATGAACCGTACCTGGTAGCAGATGTCATCCTAGGCGGATACTACAAACTCATCAACGCTGACAATCTAGAAGGCGTAACAATTCACTCGCGGTGGCTCAAACCCTACCATACTTAATACGTTGTGCTATCACTTTCCAGCATCCTACACGCTTTAAGATGTTGTGCTACTTCCTCCGGCATGTTTCCCTTTACAATTTCACATCATATTTGTAATTCCTCTAGAAAATGATTGCAATACTTGCATTCATAGTTAGGGTTTCAATTTTCAATTTGCAAATTAATTGAAGTATTATTTCCATCTTAGAACCTCTTTATCCCTAAAGACACGAAGTCCAGCCTAAACCAACCCACTAGAGCAGGTCAGGAAAGGAACCCTAAGCAAAAACATCTTGAAAAGATGTGAGCGGAAAGGGAAGGAGTTTTGAGCCACTCACCCCAGCAAGGCCAGGAAGATCTTGCATCAGGAACATAGGACAAAGGGCTATAAACCAAAAAAAAAACTTTATTCAAACAATCAAATAAAAGAGAACCTTGAACTCCGCTGCCACTGAGTACAAGGAAGATGTTCACAAATTATGGAATATACTTGAAAAAAAAGGTTTTAGTTGTCGATAGGGTCGACCGCGCCTGCACCACCGTCAAGTTCTGCTTCAACGCCATCACATGTTGATGCTCCTCCTTTCAGATCTACCTCAGCTTCTGTATCATACGCAACAACACACTCTATCCCAACATCATCAATAGGAGCATCAAAGGCCATAGCAACATCAGGAGTCATGCCGATTGCTTTCAAATATTCAGGTTCATTTGTGTCGGAATCGAGAATTATCACGCCATCCTGGATTGGGTAATTGCACTTATCTTCATTCAGAGGTCGTTTATGCTCAACCCTTCGTATTTTCAACCACGATGCAAATCTCTCTACCCTTGCGCCTACTGGTGCTTGCAACGCTTCCTCACGCCTCAACCGCTCCTCCATGTCAATCGCAGCTGAAAGTGCACAGATGCGTCCTCTGGCAATACGCAAGTGCAAAATAGACATCCCTTGTATAGCACGGCCAACTTCGCGAAGTGGAAGATCGATCTTAGCCATTACTTCTTCGTGCGCATGGGTTTCAGGCTTGTCAACTTCGAAGCTTCTTTCTGGAGAGGTGACATGATGGTTGTCCACCGTTTCCATGATAAACTGCAAAGAAGAAGAAGTTATAAAAAAAAAAAAAATTTAATCAGTCAAATCAGAAGATCAGATAAGTGTGGAGCAGTACCTGAGATATAGAAGGAACAACTACGTGAGATGATTCTTTATAATCTCGCAAGTCGACAGAATCCCAGGAGAAAAGAAGTCTTTACTTGCCACTTATGAAGGCTACTATTTCAGGATAGCAATCAACGATGCTTATCGCATACATCCGAGGAAAGCTGTCGTATGATGGAAAGGAGTACACCTGACCCAAGGAAGGGACCGTGCTCTGTCCATATATGTACAAAGGAAACTAAAGCGACTCACCGGATCAAGTCCTTCTTCCTTCACAACCCTAACCAGGACTTCCAAGGCAACGCCTGACGAGGTCGACCTATCCTGTAAATATGCATTTACTTTAGCTTGGTCATCTCAGTGTACAAATTTTTCACCATCTTATACCTACCCCACAATAGTGTAACCATTATGTGCTAGGCAGGGGACTTAATGTTGAGGGTGGATTTTCATTTAAGGGTAAAATTGTAAAACCTAAAAATTATGCGCTAACATCTTGTAAAAGATAAGGCCATTAATAAGTGATGGATACTCCTTCACTTTATTAATTCACCTAAAATGGAGCATGTGGCAACAATCCCATTCTGTGAATAAAATACACGAAATTCATCCAGGTTGGAGTATGTAGCAACAATCCCATATACCATGTGAATTTACATCATTATTAATTAATGCGCAACCAGCCTTGTATTTCCTGTACTCATTATCAGTGTGGCATGACGACTGAGTGTTGCTCTCAGCAGAGCAACACGAATCTCCAAGCATTATAATGAAAGCATGTACGAAATACCCGTACAGGCTGCAACTCTCGGTGTGTTATACTATCCCGATTGAGCCACTCTCGGTGTGTTATACTAGCCCGATTGAGCATCCAGACTGACCGTATCACTCTGGATATGATCACGACCATCCAACTCCACCAGCATGAATGGATGGCCCAGATCGATTCCTTAACCCCCAAGCAGGTATGGAATATCCGCTGCCGAACCAACGCGGGCCCCGCATGGTCGGACTCCCCAAAAGATTGGCCTAGCTTGACAAAACGTCCAAACCATAGCAGTATGGACGGAAAACCCTAAATTAGGGTTTGCGGCACATCACATGTGTCGCAAAACAGTCTCAACCATCCATCTCCGCGGGTATAGATGGAGGGTGTAGATGTAGATGCAAATGGCCCATATCATGTCAACACAATCACCGTGGGCCCGCCTACATACCTGACCGATCGGTCAGGACTAACCATGGTTGGTCATCCTGATTCGTACGACCAAACAGAGCATGACGCACGGCCGTGAAACCCAAAATTAGGGTTTCTAAGCATCACGAACGTTCATCTTCTCCGGCACGAATGGAGGGTCCAAGATTAGATTAAGCAGGTCCGGTTATACCAACATGACCACCATGGAACCATCTATCCCCTCACCTAATCGGCCAAGGCATACTATGCCTGGTTATCCCAAATCGTCCGTCCAAACTAGCGTGGTCACACTTCCCGATTGCAAACTAATCTCGACCACTCAAATTCGCCGGATGATTTGAGTGGCTTAGATCATGTTCTCTGTGGGATATCAGGGTATGGATGTGAACTCCAGCCTACCGCCTACACGCTGGGTCAATCGTCTAGGACCGACCAAGCCTGGTCATCTTGGAACGCGCGTATAAAGATGGCATGAGGAACGGCTTTTGCGGCACCTGTTTTCTGTCGCAAATTGATCTCAACCATACAACTTCGCAGGACAAATTGAGTAGCCCACATCACACTTTCGTGAGACAATGAGGTATGGGAGCCTACACCGTCATGTCGTCTACACGCATGCACGATCGGCCTGGCCAAAGTTGTGTCCCAAGCTTGGATTTGACCAAGCTGAAAAGTGATACTTGCGCACTTCTTCATAAACCCTAATTCCATCAACGGTCGCAAATGAGTGTCTCAAAGATCATCTCATCCGTCCAACTTCACCGGCTTAGTTACACAGCCCTGGTCAGGAGTTAATTGGTCAGTGCAGAGTCATGGTGATCACCATCCGTCACTCTACCACACTATGTGGTCGGCCAAGGGAGGACTTGTTTGCGCAACCTCCAAACCATCACATGAAGTAGGCTGGACATGAGGTTATTTTGAGACTCTCAAACAACGATGCTTCATACATGCTGAATATACTCGATACAGTACCTGCATAGTATACACACGATACTTCACAAGTATCAATTTCCTAAATAACGTAGCATTACATACTATTTTATGTGGGTCCCATGATCCACACGTTCAAGATATCAATCATGTCACAAACTGGGGGATACATACTGGGGTATTGGTCTGGCGGTTTACAGTGTGCAACGCAGAACGCCCCATCACAAGAATGTGTCAGGAAGACATGGACGGTTAGTGATGATGGGAGAAGTGGGAAAGCTTGGTCATGTGACACCAACACAGTACTCCACTACTTCATCACTCCACTTTCTCCACTTCCCACGAGATACGAAAGTTAGGCTAAAAGACTTGTATAAATAGGTTCTCCGCCCTATTTTTCACAACAACGGAACAAGACAAGATAACATAGGCAAGTGTTGATACAATCGTTTTCAAACACCGGAACTGATAGCTTACATCCTGCAAGCCAGTTCATCTTTCTGATACAAGTCATACATAGCTAACACCTTCACAATCTCAACACCTTCTTCTCTTCCCTCCCTAAGATCAACCCCATCTCCTTCACTTTGTGACCGAAACAAGTATGGAATGGCCATTTCTTGGTTTAGGACGGAATTGCACAAATTTATCTCTCGAATATACAAGCACTCACCGCGCAGTGCATTTGTTTAAGGTTTAGATTCATTCCTCATCCACACCCCAAATTACCAAAATCGATAGGAATAGTTTTCACCCATAAACAACAGTCTAGAATTATCAATCACCTCATAATAATCTAAATCGTATGGTAGTGAAACTAGATATTGCGGAATCACAAACGATGAGATGAAGATGTTTTTGATTTCTTTTTATCTTGCCCCATCGGAGATATAATCTCAAGCCAATTATTCAATTGAACTCGTACGATATAAAATGGCAAGATCAGATTGCTCAACTACAAGAGAAGTAGTTTCGTCTGGATTCACAATCCCAATGATGTCTTCAAGTCGCTAACCGACAGGGTCTCGAGAAGAAACCTAAGGTTAAAGGAGAATCGACTTTATCAAAACCAACTAGTATCATATAGGAGGTGTGGGGATTAGTTTTTCTAGTAGCTAGATGTCTCCTTTATATAGTTTTCAAATCAGGGTTTGCAATCTAAGTTACCTTGGTAACAAAGCATTCAATATTCACCGATAAATGAAAAACCTGATTTATACAATATAATATATTCCAACTGTTAGATCGAAACTTAGATTGTCACACACACAAATGAAATGTACTTCATTTAGGTTTGAGTAACTGTACCTAAACGTGTACATTTGGTTGGTTCACAAATAGTTAACCAATGGTTATCCATATGAGCACTTTCATATTAACCGTATTCATCATTCTCATAACTAGTTCAAATGACTCCCAAGAACTAGTTGAAGAGTTGTTCAACTACTTAGATCTTTATACATAGACACAATTGAAACAAAATCGGTTTGATTCACTTGAATCAATTCATGAATAATATAGCCACGGTTTGCAAAGATTGCATTCCTTATTGATTTGAGAGAGATAACCATCTTGGGTACGCATACGGGTACGTGTACCATAGCTACCGGATTTGAGTTTACAAACTCAGCAAAAATTCTCGTTCGAAAACTTCCATGGATGCATGTACGGGTACGTGTACTAAGGTGACTGGTTTAACAGTTTGCAAACTTACAAACTTAGCAGAAATTTTCGGTTCGAAAACTTCCACTGGTACGGGTACGCGTACCCAACCTGTCTCCTTCACCAATACCGCATGCACACATATGCACGCACTTGGTTTCCGGCACATGGATTTATACACTAATGTGCGAACACACTATATATGCTTATATCCATAGTTGTCTACGTAATCTCAACTCTATATTTCAATCATTGAAACATTCTTCTATAATGTTATAACAATCGTTATTCACGACTATCGTCATCAAATCTATTTTCAATATTTAAACATCATCATGACTTTCGTCACGGGTAAACATGAAAATGGTTAAAGAAAAAGCTTACCAACACATATTTTGAGAAAAATATAGGCGCGTAAACTCGGCTCGAAATACCAAATGTGTATGTATGAAAACTATCATACTTATATGACTTTTGTCTCAAGAGTAGGAGATAGAATAAATAGACTTTTGAGTGACAGATGATTTCAAGTAGCCACATACCTTTTGGTCGGATGAAGTTCCATCCGTTCCTTGAGTAGTTCTTCGTCTTTGTAAGATAATCGCCATGGAGTCTGAAGCTCAACTATACTTAACTATCCTAGACCGAGACTTAGTCATCAGTAAACTAGAAATCAAGACATATAGTTTTGATCAATAATATTGACAAACATGCTTGAGATAGCAACGCATGCGAGTTCGACCGAGAAATGCTCTAACAATCTTCCCCTTTGTCAATTTTAGTGACAAAACTATCAATACATATGTATTACAAAATAGATAAAACTTTGTAGCTTCTCGTACACATGCTTGGTATCCTTGGTGCTTCAACATTACATGAAAACTTTGTATTTTCCAAGTACTCCCATGATTCCATAGATGTTCAGTTCAACATCATAGTTATTGAAGACCCGTAGCCATAACAATGAGAAAACAAAAGTTCTCGATCATTGTTATACAGTGTCATAGTATTATTACACAGTATCAAAGTTCTTATATCACAACTTTGACAACAGTACTATGGTGATATGTATCACTCCCCCTTAGTCAATACTTTCGTATCAACACGAAAACCACTCCCCATTACATAATGATCCGAAAACCATATGTATTCGTAGTGTGAATTACATATTAATTCTACCCCTTTTTGTCAATAAAATTGGCAAAGGTACGAAAACGGGATCCTAATGAAATTTCCACGGAGACGCTTCAAGACCAAAAGAAAGAAACATATCAACTTTGTTTAGATGCAATCATAAAGCCGAAGCTAAATGCATTCATCATGGAGTTTATAAAGATATAAGATAACCCCTAAAAAAATCCACAGCCGCACTCCCCACAAAAATATGGAAATTAAGCGCAAGTTCAAAAGAACTCTCCCCGATTTGATGTCATTCCCGAAAGAACAACAAGAGCGACCTCACTTTTACAAGAAAATAAAGATTTCAAGATAACACTAAGATACTTAGAAGATACATCTACTAGAAATAAATGTGGAAAATAACTTTACACCTCAAGAAGTTCCAAATTCAATTGCCCAAAGGATCGAGATAAGCTTAGGGTTAAGAGTTATGGATGACTAATGAACCAGAATGACACCAATAGACTGCCATAAGTGTTGAAATGTAGCAGTATCTAATGGTTTGGTGAGAATATCATCCAATTGTTGTTATGAGGGCACAAATTCCATATTAATGATACCATTTTCATAAAGATCTCGAATCAAATGATACCTTATATCAACCTTATTAATACTAGTTCAAATGACTCAAAAATAAAACTAGTTAGAGAGTTGTTCAATTGTTTATATTTTCATATAAAGAAGTATACAAGACACAATTGAAGCAAAATCGATTTTGATTCACTCGAATCAGTTCATGAACATTATAACCACAATTTGCAAAAAATTGCATTCCTTATTATATAAATGTATTAGTTCATGAACAAACCGATTTTAGAACATAATCTACTTAAGTATACAAACGGGTACGCATACCTAAGTAGACGTACTGAGTTAGGTTACGCCAGTACGCGTACGGGTACGCATACCACATTACACTTCCAAACTCCAGCATAAATTCATAGGACTTGGACTTCCTCCAGTACGCGTACGGGTACATATACTTAGTTCCCGGACTTTCAACAACCAACCATTACGTGTACGGGTATGCATACCATGGTTCCCGGTTTTGGACTTTACACAAATGTGATTACACACTATGTTTATATCCAATCATGGTTACATGTTCTAAACCCTTATTTCAATCATTTAAATATTATTGGAAGACGACAATAGCTGTCTCACACAAACTATTAGCTTCAAAACAATTTTCAAGTGATCGAATGATCAATACGAAACATTATGAGTGTATATCAAATGACTGTATCACACAAATCATGTAAGATGTTACAAGGCGATTTTCACATGATCATATTTTTACTTTCATCAAGAATAAAAGATGCACTTGGTTAAAGGGAAATCTTACCAACACATATTTCGAGAAATAGATAAGCAAGATAAACTCGGCTCGAATTACCAAATGTGTATAATTGAAGTCTATATATCAATACGAATTTTTGTCTCAAATAGGAGATAGAGTAGATATAATTTTGAGTGATAGATGAGTTCAAGTCTCCACATACCTTTTGTTGATGAAGTTCCACAAGTTCCCTTAAGTAGTTCTTTATCTTTATTCGGTGAACACCGTGAAGTCTAAAGCTCAACTACACTTACTATCCTAATCCGAGACTTAGCTATAAGTAGAATAGAAATCAAGACTTATAGTTTTGGCAACTAAACTTGACAAACAAGCTTGAGATAGCAACACTTGCGAGTTCGACCGAGAAGTGCTCTAACATTTTATTTTATTTTTATTAACACGATCTCATGAGAGACTTTCAATGATTGGTTTTTATCTCATATCTCCTTGTGGGATTTCTAAAATCCAATATATAAATCATTATCCCTGGAGTAAGGTCACTCGTGTTGTTCTTTTAGGAATGACATTTTATGGGGGAGAGTTCTTAATTGAACTTGTGCTTAACTGCCAAATCTTTGTGGGGAGTGCGGATGTGGAATATTGTAGGAGTTATATTGTATCTTTATAAACTCCTTAATGAATACACTAAGTTTCGACTATGTGAAATCATCGAAACAAAGTTGATATGTTCTCTTTTAGTCATGAAGTATCTTTTTGAAAATTTCATTATGATCCCGCTAATTTTCGTACCTTTGCCAATTTATATTGACAAAAAGGGGGAGAATTATTTTGTAGTTCACATTACATATATATGTCTTACGGATCATTATATAACGAGGAATGGTTTTCATTGTGAGATGAAGTATTGACTAAGGGGGAGTTATACATATCACCGTAGTATTATTGTCAAAGTTTTGATACAATTGAACTTTGATGCTATATAATAATACTATGATTTGGATCTTCAAGTAATGGATGAACACACACATAGTTGAAGAGCCAAGGAAATCAAGCATAATGGGTTTTGGAGCTGTAATGCTTTTATTTGTTTAAATACATATGTAAAATGGTTTTGTCACTAAAATTGACAAAGGGGGAGATTGTTAGAGCATTGTTCAGTTGAACCCACTAGCATTGGTATGTCAATATATTTGTAAAATTTAGTTTCCAAAATGCATTCTTGATTCAATATACTAAAGTTAGTTTCGACTAGATTAGGTCTAAGAAGAGCTATCCTTGAAGGATGAAGATTGAAGACTACAACAAGATACTAACGAGCATTTCATCAACAAAGGTATGTTGTAATTGATTTCATTTGGATTTTTTTTCAATTCTACCTTTCTAATCTATCGAAACAAATGCTCACTCTATGAAACAATTCCTATGACGGTAAATGGACATTTATGTATATGTACTCGAGGTTATTTGAGCCACGACTTTTGTGACAATAACCTTTATCCCTGGAAAGATTATTATGTTTTAGTGAATGTTCTCATGAATTCAACGAGCCAAGAATCACTCAATTCCAAGTTAAAAGGATGAAGTTATGAGTGATTTATTAAAGCAACACAAGTGCGCGCTAGCCCTTTTTGAATATAAGTGCTATTGACTTTACGGACTTGAGCAAATAGCCAAAATATACATGCCCATTGTCAACACACTAGATAAGCCTTTTTTGGTCAAGTTTTTGATATTTCCTTATCTAGGCAAGATAGATATTACTCCAAACATATTTGATTACCATATTAAATTGTTTTTGATATCTTTTAATTTCTTCCTAAGATAAATTGTGATTTATTCATATAAATACAATATTTGCTAAATTAATTAATTATTTAATTATTTTGGCAAGAGTTGTAACTTCCAAAGTCCCCCGCACACCATGAAAGCCTCTATCAAATATACTCTCCAAAATTAGGAGACTCTTAAAAAGGAAAATAGCTTTCACAAAACCATTAGCTTACCACCTAATAGTTTGCTTGAGATTTCGACAGAAACATCCCCTTGTTCAAGAGGGCTATAAACTAAATGGATTCGTGAGTGCTACATGTAGGGATTTTTTATCCCCAATATTAAATTGTTTTTTGGAAAATTGTGATTTATTCATATAAATACAATATTTGCTAAATTAATTAATTATTTAATTAGCTTCAAAATTAGGAGACTCTTAAAAAAGGAAAATAGGTTGTTTTCCATGTCTTTTATTCTTCGTGAACAAGAGTGAGAGTCTTTGTTTTGGGGATCACAAAGCCTAGTTAGTAATAATCTTCGTGATATTTACACAACTTGTAATCTAGGTTTTCACCTCTTGTCTATTCTAAGGTCTTCTCTTTTAGTATAAGACCATTCAAGAGTTGTTGATCTTAAACCCTAGGTTTTGATAGATTTCAGTTCTCGATTGTATACCAACACTTGTTAGTCGAAATCGGAACTAGAAAGAAAACTTTGATTAAGATATCTCGTAAAAATCCTTAAGAAGTTTTAAATAAGATATCTTTAGATTTATTTTAGTTGTTCTTGTTGTATAATAATTAGGGTTCTCTTTCATTTTTGAAGAGTATAATAAACCCTAATCTATAAGTTTGTTTTGATATAATTTTTACCTAGTAATTATTTTTTCAAAACAAACACAAGAATTCCAAAACCTTGATTTATATCTAAAGGGAAATCGAATCGGTGTTTTGTGGAAACAAAAGATCGAAAAGTATTAATAGTGTTGTTGCTTCTTTTAAAGAGAACTAACATTCTGCTAGAAGATTTTTGAGAGTGCTTTTGAAGAGAACCTTGTTCTGCCAGAATATTTTCGAGAATAATTTCTAAAGATAATTTGTGCTATATATGCTAGAAGTTTTACGAGAAGAATTCCTAAAGAGAATCAGTATTCTGCTAGGCGTTCTACAAGTGCTTGAATACAGCTGAAGCAGGTATTACATCTAGTCCGAATATGTAGTAGGAAATTGGTGTAACAACTTATAATCAGTGTGTGTTTATTCTGGACTAGGTCCCGGGGTTTGTCTGCATTTGTGGTTTCCTCGTTAACAAAATTTCTGGTGTATGTGTTATTTCTTTTCCGCATTATATTATTTATCTTTATAATTGAAATATCACAGGTTGTGCGCTAATCAACCATCGTTGATAAATCCGACCTTGTTTGTTGGATAAGACTTTGATTGATCTTGGATATTGGTCTTTGGTACCGTCCAAGTATTTCTCACATCAATCAGGCTCACATATTTTTATTTGTTTGATTTGATATTTTATTTGAGAAAAAGAGATAGACTCTTTAGTATTATTCTTTGCAGAGGGTATGAATCTTGTTGGTAGGTTGAAACTGTGACATTAGAGCTGAAGTTAGAATCAAGATTTTTATTTGGTATAAGTGGTTATAGTTTATAGAATGGACAGTAATGTTGCTGGGGTTGGTGGTGATATTGAACCACGATGTGGCTAACCAGAATCTATAATATAAGAGAGATGGGTTTGATTTGATTTCGAAATTGGTAGTGGTGTTGAGATTGCGGAAGGAAAGATTGGTGCGGTTGATTAGGGTTCGATCTGTATAAGATATTATTGAAACTGAGAATTGATGATGCTGTAAACGGAGTTGATAGGGTTTTGGTGGTGAAATTGATATGGGCCAGTGTGGACCAGAATCAAAGTTAGATGGAAAAACAGATAAAGAACGGGTGGTAGTAGAAGGGAAGATGTTGCTGATGGTGCTGACAACGTTAAGTAAATATTTGTTTTTTCATTTTTTTTTCCATTAATAAACAGAAGTCAACATATAACTGAGCAAATGAGGGTCAACATTGGTCTTTAGACCTATTTTGGGGTAAAAACTGATTCTGCTGTTTTTGGTAAATTTGGGTGTGTTGATGAGAAACGAATTCAAACCCTAAACAAATGCATTGCATGGGAGTACTTTAGATTCGAGAGATCAATCTGTAAGACTCTGGCCTAAACCAAGAAAATGGTCGTTCCAGATTCAATTCGGTCACAGAGTGAAGGAGAAGGGTTGATCTTAGGGAGGGAAGCGAAAAAGGTGTTGAGATCAGAATGTTGAATTATGAAGGTGTGGCTGTTTTATGACTTGTGTCAGAATATGGTTTCTGGATACTTGTGTTGTTCAATGAAATAGGTTAAAATCCTATTTATACAAGTCATTGAGCGCACCCCTGATCTCGTAGGAAGTGGAGGCAATTAAGTAGTGGAGAAGTGGGGTTGTGTAAAAAAAAGGTGATCACAACGTTTCCATTATGAGGGAAAACTGGTCACACTTTCACCTACTACTCTCATTGATGTTAACTATCCGTCCTCTCCTAACACTTTCTCATAATGGTCATATTGCATGCCGCTCGCTATAAACCTCCAGACCAATACCCCAGTGAGCATCCCCTAGTTTGTGACATGTTTGATATCTCGAGTAAATGGGTCAAGTCGTGAGACTTGCCGCTAAAGGCAGCACGTAGTGCTTTTAGGTCAAATAATAAACATTATTTGTGAAATCAATATTTATAAAACATCATTTATAATTGATGTATATAAAGCATCGCTTTTAAATAAGCAGCTGGGAATAATCGATATGCAGGAAACATCGTTGTTTTAGAGCTCATTTAAATTGGTCGCGAATTGAACATCTTAAAAAAGGTAGCATGACCGGACACCTTTGGGCGATCGTTTGAGAACACTATAGGTGAGCTACCACTTGGTCAATCGTTCCATGTAGAGGAGGGATGGCCGGTGACCACAACGTTATCCTGTTGGACGTCTGGAAACAAATCTTCACCATTCGACTAGGCTAGAGAAGTTGGATGGATGAGATGATTTACGGTAGTTGCATATTGTCGTTGGTGTCATTTAGGGTTTAGGAGCCGTGCGGCCAACCCTATTTGGGCGATCGATTCAAGGCGCTGGACATTAGTTTGAACAGGATGATCGGTTGGGTGCCAAGGAAGGTTACTGGTGATCATGCTGATATCTTCAGGGTTGCCTAAAATTGGATCTAAGACATTCAATTTGGTTATCAAAGATGGATGACCGTGATCGATTCTGGCAGTAGTTCGTTGTCGCAACGAAAAATTAGGGTTTTTGAAACAGCGTGTTCACCCTACTTTGGGCAAATGGTTTGGTGCCCTCTTGGATCGCCGCGGGAAGGTGATCGACCATGGATAGAGTTAGGTCGCCGGTAAACACACTAGTACTTCTTTAATTGTTCGAAGGAATATATAATCCATCCAACTAGGTTGGCTAAGTTAGGCGAACGTGATGTTATTGAGACCGTTTTGGATGGTCATAGCTCGTTTGAGTTTTTTAAACAGCGGAATCACCCATGTTTTAGCTAACATTTGAGGGTGTTGCGGGGGAACTAGATGGATTCCGACCGGTTGGGATGTTAGCGGGCCCACCGGTGGTCATCATTATGATCGCCTAGTTCCGCTAGGAGTAGGCTAGGCTTGTTGAATTGCGTGGCCAAATCATGTGGTCGTGATCGTTTTTAAAGACTGACATGGACAGTCTAGATTTTAAGGAATTCAAACATCGTCGATCGAGCTAACTTTTAATTAAAAGTGTGTTGATGCGCCTATATCTTTTTCAGAGAGTGGTGTATATTTTTTCATGCAGGTCTCAATACTGACACTTCGGGAGATTCATGCTACTCCGTTGCGAGTAAACATTAATCATCATGTCATGCCAATATTGTGAGTTCGGCTGGGAACATAGCATAGGAAAATACTAGGCAGGTCAATGCATTAGTGAATAATGCCGGTAGAAAGTAAATTTCATAGAATATTTGGAATCGTTACTATATGCACCATTCTGAATGAATTATATATACACAAGTATATTGAACTGCTCATCTGTGAGCAAAGAGGTTTATGCACTCATTACTTTCAAATGGCTTTTGTTCCTTTGCAGGATGACATCGTATTAAACACATGGTTTCACGATTTTAGCCTTGAACCGAAAACCACCATCAACAAGACCAAATGCAAAGGCTGGACAAATGTTAGACCAAACCCAGGTTTTGGTCAAAAACTGAGTACCAAAAACCAAATAACCCTTCAAAAATTTCTTCGTTGGTTAACCGCTTTTTTATAAGCATGGCCCCCTAAAAGAAACCCAATCCACAATCAAAATCGAAAGGGCAACAAGTACAACAAGAAAGGTTAAATCAGATTTCTCTTGAACCGGAAGAGGAATCAGACGATCAAACTCTCAGAAAAATAGCTCATGTGAGAAGGTAAGTGATTCCTGATTGTTTTATAAGTATTTTTGTTGATTTATAATAGTGAGTTTAGTTTAGAATCTCGAATCCTAGCTGAAGAATTTCAGTTACAATCAACTGCCGGTATTAAATTTATGTTGACGACGATGCCGGCAAAGGGAAACGACATTGATTTTCATATGAATGCCATGTCGGCACCCTTTGTCGTCATTGTTTTTATTTTTGAATACCATGCTATTGGAGATGTCTATAATCACCAGATTTTGCATGTCCAAAACGATATTGATTTTATGTTGAATACCATGTTGGTTGGAGTGTCGGATTTTTATTAGTATGAAGGCCATGTTGGCATTGTTGTTTCGGCATTGTTGTTAAGTTTAGTTTCAATGCCGGAACATCCTAGATTTTGCACAAAAAACTCTGGTAAAAATGTAATACCAGCTGACATGGTCGACTTTTCACCTTCAATGTCGGCTGTATGTTTCAGCATTGTTTTATACGTTCAGATATAATGCCAATATTTGTTCCATATGTTGAAGAAAACTTTGTAAGAAATTTTGTATCATCCGACATAATATAGTTTTCAAATTCAATGTCGGCTTTATCGGTCAGCATTTTCGACATATTTCATACAATGTCGTCTGTTCATATTCAATGTCGAAATTTAGCAGCTCTATGCCAGCTGCATCTTTGAATATTGTTTGTTGTTAATTGTTTGTATGTATTCTGATGTAGGGATAAAGCTAAGGAAATTAGGAAAGGAATTAGGAAAGATCTTGGAATTAAGAAAGGAAATAATAAAGATCTTGACACTCCTGAGTCTCTGCCTCGTCGGGGAAAAAAATATGGTCGCACTGAATATTTGGAGGGCATGCTTTAAAAGAGGAAAAGATTGGGAGTATAGGGACCATAGTATACTATCCATTCGTGAACCTACTGGAGAATCAGAGGAAGATGACGATGAAGAGTAAGAAGATTCATAGGTTGAACCAAGTCGAGAATCAAGACAATATGATGAAGAAGGTGAACAACCAATACAAGGTGCAGTTCAAGGTGGACAACCGATAGAAGGAGGACAAAAAAAAAACGAAAGAACAAAAATGATTTGCACCTTCTTCATCCTAATGACATGTTACCTGCCCGTGTTGATGGAAAATTTTGAGGCGAGCTGGTTTATACGAAACTTCTATATGGTTGAAACTTTTTACCTTGTGCTCATGTATTGTTATTATGCTTTCTTTCATGGTCTCCCATTTAAGTTTATGTTGTTTTTTTCTTAGTAGGATCATAAGAGAGCCAGAGTCGTACCAAACTTTTTTGAGGCCCTAAAATCATTACCGATTATTTAAAATAAAAAGATAACATAAATAATATATACAATAAAATTGCAAATAGAAACGACTACTTAAAAGTAGCTAATCTACTAAAAATTAACCTTTCTGGCCTCCTCGATGCAAATTTATCAGTGATTGCATTGTAATCAATGTTTTCCACCTCGACAAATCATATTGCTAGGTCATTAAATCTTTATTGTGATGTGTTGCACGAAGGTAAGACTTCGTCAGCTTCAACTTTGAAAAACTTCTTTCTGTAGAGGTAGCTATAACTAGAATTGTCAACAAAATCATGTAAGCAATTTCAGCATTTGGGTGACAACCTTCCATATTTTTCAAGAAATCCAATACTTCAATTACCCTTATAGTTTCTTCTGGAAAATAACTCTTTAGAACTTTCATTTCGACATACAATTTGTTCCCATCAATATCAGAACCCATGTCATGCTTTAGATAATATGGAAGCTATACAAGATGCCTTTAAAGTGCTATCTTCAAGAGAATATAACTTGTTTATAGCAAGTTAGCTTTTTACTTTTGTATAACATAAAATAAAAAGTTGGATACTAATTGGGGCCAACGATAAATTGTTTTATTGGTCCAAAATAGTTACAACTTGGGCGAAACTATAAGAATTTTTAAATTTACGATACACAGTTTTTTTTCCTCCGATGAACGAAATACACAATAATTAATATATATATATATATATATATAAAAAGTTGGGTGCCCTGTCATCCGGGGGCCTATGTGGCCTTACTACTAGTTACGACCGTGAAGAGAAAAGTACATATTTGCCAACGCCAAGCCATGGACGATTGGGGTTTGGATAAGGAACGTGAAGGTGTCAAGTATTAGTATGAGAATTTGGGTTGTATCCCATGGTCAAAATTTTCGTGGAGTATGATTCTATGACAGTTAATTGCTTCGTCGAGAGATTTTATAGTAAAACGGATACCATGCATTTCCCTTTTGGGGGAGATGACCTTGATCCCGGAAGATGCTAAGAACATTCTAGGCCTAGAGGTGGGCGGAAAATCTATTGTATAAGGAGATAACTTCCAGGACTTAAAATGGGCCAAATTACACGCTTTGACTAATAAGTTGTTTGGCTGGGACCTTGAAACTTCTCAAGCAAGCTTCTACAAATATGGGTGTTGTAGGACAAAGACATTGAAATTGTTTATGTTATAAGAAATGTTTGGAGGGACAAAGGAGAAAACCAAGAATGAAGACTGGGATGCCACATAAATTCCTCATACAGCCGCAGCGTATCTTTTATTCCTCTTGGGCACTAGTGTATTCCTTGACACTAGCGGAAACAGGGTGAATGTCAACTACCTACAGTACTTGGATCCGTTGAACGAGGTCATTAACAATAATTGGGGCGCTGCGATCATGGCACATTTGATGATAAAGATGCGAAGGGCCTTTAAGGCGATTACCTATCAATTTTTCGGGAATTTCACTCTACTCTAGGTAATGTTGTTTATGAACATATTTACTCATGGTCTTTATTATTATTGTTGTCATATACCGTTACCATTCAAAGTAAAATTATTTCTTACATGATTCATTCTATTTTGACATAAGTGTGGGCTTATGAACACTTGATAAGTGCATAATTTACTATTATTGTGTTATCAATTCCATGCTTACATTTTCTATGCTTCTTTCATATTACTTTGTATTACTCTTGTTTTTTTTCTTTTCTTATTTAGGTAGAATCATCCAAAATGAGCGAAAAGAGTGTTGAAACGGACATAAATGTGAGCATGAACTAAGTAGTAAGGACCAGGTGGAACTCGACTTAGTTCAAGAGTATTCAACTCTATATTGTAGAGAATGAAGAGACGAAAAGAACGAAAAAAGAATTAGGTCATTCCGAGTTCGTATGCAAAAGTTATGGGCCAAACAGTTTGGGGTCAAGTAGGAACTGATCCCTACCTATTTCGAGATCTAGGGTAGGACCGATCCCCACCTCCAAAAAGTGACGAAAATACTTGTCAAATATGGAAAAATTAGTTCCGAAATATTCCCAAACCCTAATATTGTTGGTCATATTTAAGGAAACTTCTCGAGAGTTTCCGAAGAAGTTTTATGAGGGTTTTATCACCAAAAGTTAGAAGGTAGCTAGGTTTTACATCTTTATTAAAGGGGTAAACCATGAGATATCTTCTTCTTCTTATTTATTTGTATCATGAGTAGCTAATCTTTGGTTGATTATGGATGAATTCAATGTTCTAAACAAGAAGCTTTGTCAGTTATACAAGTTTATTTGGAGTTTTAATCATCTTATCGTTTGTATTCACTATATCAAATATTTATGATTGATTTTTTTATTATTTTGGTACACAACCAAATTAATCTATTGACCAATCTAATGCTAGTAGAGAGTTGAGTGATCCGTAATTGTCAAGCATCTCCTACACGAGTAGAAAACGTGAGATTTTTTTTTGCTAAGTCCAATAGTTTATTAAGCAAAAAAACGTAATTACAAGTAATTACAAAAGGGGACTCTAAATCCCCCCCACCCCCATAAACCAAAGAGGTATTAAAAATAACACATTAAAATAACCCAAAAGGTTATTAACCAAAAATCAATGATAAAACAAAAAAACAAAGAAAAGAAGACTCTATTTGCGTTTAGTACTCCCACTCATTCTTCCTTTCTTCTTGGTCTTGGAAAAAATAGCATCCATAACGCCTATAATTTAAATACTAGAAACTTGAATACCATCCAAAAAATCTTCTTCTTCCTACTCGTCAGAAGTAGAAGTAGAATTACCCGGAACTAGCTTAATTGGAGTTAGAGCTTGCTGATTATTAACATTTACATTCTTAGGCTTATTAAGCCCAGGAGACTTACCATTTTTATCTTTAGAAAACGTGAGACCTTGCAGAGGGATTCCGTGGAGCAATCGCGTGCAGAGATAACATCAGCAAGTGAACCGAGCTTACTGAGTTTAACCCTAAAGCATTCGATTGAGTTACATCTTGTAAGCGTACCTCAAAGGTGGTTCAGTTGGATAGAATCCGGTGACTAAGCGTACATGTTATCCGGCGATACAAGGAGTTTTGGGGATATCTAAACATACATGCTATTTTACGGTTGATGATATATGATTATAACGAAAGTTGAACGGGTATGTTAATTAAGTTAATATTTGGTAATGGTGAAGGATTCCATAATCATCTCTTTCTTCTTATTACGTTAATCAATCAATCTGATCCCCCCTTTTTAGCATTTACTTTTATTTTACTTTGCTAATCAAAATAACCTATCAATTACACAGATCTCTACCGCCATTGTACTAGTTAATTAGTAGGAAATATCTTGATTAATTTGTGATATGTGCCTAATAATGTATAAGTCTAGGTCATTTTGTTGTCTTTTATCACATCTCGAGTGCTTAAATGTCCCATTTTAAGTCAAATTATGTATTTTGCATCTCGAGGTATAAATAATCTTTTTGTGTAGTAAATATTGATGTGTTGTCTTCATTTTGTAGGATTGATAAATATAGGGAGGTGCATAAAGTGAGTTGGTGATAAAGAATTTGCAGAGACATCATGGAAAGTGGAAATGGGAAAGGTGGCTAAGAAGCGGAAGGAAAATGAGGTGTTGGTTGCGTTATATAATTCATGGGCCAAAATACAAGCTCATTTCACACTCACGGTTTAGAAATAAAATGCAAGCCCGATATCTATTTACCCAAACAGAAGTCATAAATCTAAAGTAAGCAAACAAACATGCCTTAAGGAACTTTACCATCGACATTTCCAAGGTCAGAATCAAATTGGATTACTTTTCTTTATCACACCACCCGAAAACACCTTCTTTGTCAACTGAATCCAGAGACAACCCTATCTCTGTCAACCTCTATTAGGGTTCTAGACCCAAACAATGGACAAAGTGCGTTAAGTAACCAGATATACCCTTTTAGTGAGGGTTAAACATGGAAAAATAGGTTCAAGAAGAATTGAGGAGAGATTTTAAGAGAAGAAACAGAAGAAATAAGTTGTAGAATAGTTTGTATATTAATCTGTGTATATCTTTACAGGACTCGAGAGCAATATATATAGCTAGCAATACTTGCAAAATAAGTAAAAGTAGTTTAACTTAAACAGGGAAACTGTACTATGCCAAAATAAGAGAAACTAACTAAGGAAACTACTAGAAATAGGTAATGGTACCGCAACATCCCAGCGCTCTCAAAAATCAGCTTGTCCTCAAGCTGCAAAGTCTGGAAATTTAGCTAGAAATTCATGCGCATCTTCCCAAGTTGCATACTCTAGTGGATGATTTTTCCATTTGATCAACCATTTTGTTGCTTCCCTATTGCCTTTCTTATACATTTGTATTTCAAGAATGATATCAGGTTCCCACTTGTCATAGTCAATAATATCAGGTAAAGTCTGCTGGACAGAGGTTGTGGAACCAAGCTTAAGTTTAAGCTGAGAAATGTGGAATATCGGGTGGATGCGACTAGTTATAGGAAATTCCAGTCGATAAGCCACAATACCTATCTTTTCTATGATGCGAAAGGGGCCATAAAACTTGGGAGATAGCTTAGAAAAAGACTGATGTGCCACTGTCCTTAGTCTATAAGGTTGTAGTCGAAGGAATACCCAATCATCTACTACAAATGATCTTTCTGTGCGTTGAGTATCAGCGTATTTATTCATACGGTCTTGAGAACCATGTAAATTAGACTTCAGTAGCTGGAGTGTGTGGTCACGAGATTTCAAGTTAAAGTCAACATCATGGACTGAAGATGAACTAGGAAGATAAGCTGTAATGGAAGGAGGATGACGACTGTAGAGTGCCTTATAAGGACTCATTCGAATGGAGGAATGGTAACTTGTATTGTACCACCACTCAGCCCATGGAAACCATTTCGTCCAATCCTTTGGTTTCATACCAGCAAAACACTTCAAATAACATTCTAAGGTTCGATTAGTTACCTCAGTCTGTCCATCAGATTGTGGATAATATGCTGAACTACAACATGACTTAGTGTTCTTAAGTGAGAAATAGGCTTTCCAAAACTTGCTTAAGAAGATAAGATCTCTGTCACTAACGATAATCCGTGGCATACCGTGTAAATGAACAATTTCACGTACAAAAATCTCTGCAATTGAACTAGCTGAATACAAATGAGTTAGAGATATAGAGTGAGCATATTTAGATAACCGATCAATCACAACCAGAATTGAATTGTTCTTGTTGGATGATGGAAAACCATCAATAAAATCCATGTTGATGTCAATCCACACATCAGAAGGTATGGGTAAGGGACTCAAAAGTCCTGGTAGAGCAATGGATTCCGTTTTGTTCCTCTGACAGACATCACAATGAGAAATAAAGTCTTTAACTGACTTCTTCAAACCTTTCCAATAAAAACTTTGTTGGAAACGCTCGTAGGTACGTAAATAACCCGAATGGCCACCAATAGGATGTAAATGAAATTATTCCAATAACTTAACACACCACGGAGAAGTGGAAACCACAACAATGCGGCCTTTGTAACGGAGAACCCCTGCAGTGTAAGAAAAGTTGGGTTTGGAATCTGGTGTATTTGTTAGCTGACGAATGAGATTACCCATTTCTGCATCATCATGGCATTCTTGAATTATCTCTTGTAATCCCGAAAAGACTGGTGTAGATAAGCTGAAATTTGAGCTGCAATTTCTGGATAATGCATCTGCTGTAGCATTGTCTTTTCCAGGACGAAATATAATCTCATAGTGGTAACTCAGAAGCTTATAAACCCATTTTTGTTGTTCCATAGAAGACAACTTCTGATCCAACAAGTACTTTAGACTTCTATGATTGGTATAAATTTTGAAGTGTCTGCCTAACAAATAAGCTCTCCATTTGTGTACTGCTGACACAATGGATAACATCTCCTTATCATAAACAGATAAATTAAGATGTTTGTTAGCTAAAGATTTATTGTGAAAAGCAACTGGTCTTCCAGACTGTAATAATACATCACCAATGCCGCTGCCTGAAGCATTGCATTCAATGGAAAATTCCTTCAAAAAATCTGGCAAGATCAAGATTGGAGTTGTGGTTAAATATTGTTGAAGTAGTTTGAAAGAAGTAGTAGCATCATCACTCCAAACGAAAGCATCTTTCTTCAATAATTGAGTTAACAGGGCACTAATTTTGCCAAAATTCTTGACAAATTTTCTATAGTAACCGGCCAAACCCAAAAATCCACGTAGCTCTTTGATTGTTTTAGGCAAAGGCCAAGACAAGATACACTCAATCTTCTCCTTTTCAACTAAAACTCCATCAGTAGAAATAACATGTCCCAAATATTCCACTGTCGGCTATGTAAACGTGCACTTAGACTCCTTCACAAAAAGCTTGTTAGTGCGAAGAAGTTCGAATATCAAGGATAAATGGGTTAAATGTTCAGACAAGTTCTTACTGTAAATCAAGATGTCGTCAAAAAATACTAACACGAACTTTCGTAATTATGCTCGAAAGATGGTATTCATTAACCCTTTAAAAGTAGATGGTGTATTTGAGAGCCCAAACGGCATAACCACAAACTCATAGTGGCCATCATGAGTTCGGAAAGCTGTTTTTGAGATGTCATCAGTGTGCACTAGAATCTGGTAATAACCAGAACACAAATCAAGCTTGGTAAATATGGTAGAACCATGCAATTCATCCAGTAACTCATCGACCACCGGAATTGGAAAACGATCTGTGACAGTCAGTTTGTTCAAAGCGCGATAATCCACACACATATGCCAGGAGCCATCCTTCTTTCTGACCATCAATACTGGGGAAGAATAAGGGCTTGTACTTGATCTGATAAAGCCAGATTGTTGCAATTCAGATACAATCTTGTCAATTTCATCTTTTTGGAAGTATGAATATCGATAAGGCCTTACATTAACTGGAGTAACACCTGAAATTAATGGAATATGATGATCTTGTTCTCTTGCTGGAGGTAAGGAAGTTGGAGTTGTAAAAACATCAGCAAACTTGCAAAGAAGTTCTTGTAAGGCTGGTGAAGTAGTTGTTGAAGTTTTTTCTAAAGCCTTAAAGGAAGTATTAATTGCAAATAATTAGAGAAGGATAACATAACTTTCCCGACAAAGTAAATGTTGCATGGGCACGGGAATCCATCAACATGACTGAAGAGCAATTATTTCCTTTTAAAAAGACATATGTGTCATTAACTTTGAAATGCATCGTTAATTTCGAGAAATCCCAGGTAACTGGACCTAATGTACGTAGCCACTGAACTCCTAAAATAGCATCATAACCACTAATTTCCAGCAGGTGAAAATTTGGTGTGAATGAATAATTTTGGAGCTTGAGAGGTACATTGCGACAACACTCCTTAGACTGCAGTTGAGTTCCATCACCCACTGTAACTTGTAAACCACCCTCTACCGAGTTCACTAAATAGCCACAATGTTAACCCATCGTGGATACAAAAAATTATGCGTAGAGCCAGAATCAATCAAGATACAAAGAGGTTGAGATTTTGTATACCCTTGAATGCGCATTGTCTTAGGAAAGGAAGAACCTACTAACGAATTTGAAGAAATTTGTGGTACCGAATCCTCTGAAAGGATAGTTTGAGTTAGAATGAGATCTGCATCAGTATCTTGGCTTGTCTCATCATAAGTTGTATCAGTGTTCTCTGAATTCATATGAACTTCCAATAGTAATAGTCTAGGTTTCTCACATATATGACCAGGCTGGTAAAATTTGTCACAATTAAAGCAAAGACCCTTTTCCCTTTTTTCTTTTTGTTCTTCTCAAGTAAGCCATTTAACACCAGCCGGTAAAGGATTTATCTTGATCTGAGGATTGGTATGAGCTATAGGTGATCTGAACTGGTCGGTCTTAGGAAAAACTTTGGGGGATACCAACAAAACTTCTTCCTGATTAAGTGCCTTCTTAAAGGCTGAAGCCAAAGTTGTGGGTTCAAATAACTTCACCACAGAACCAATCTCAGGTTTTAAGGAATTGATGAACAAATTAATCAAGTGTGATTCTGGAAAATCAACAAAGTTCAAAAGACGTTCAAATGCAAGAATATGCTCTTTAACAATACCTTTTTGCTGAATTGTGCTAATAGCCATTTTAGCATCAATAAACTTCTCATGAGAGAATTGTTCACGCACTAAAGAGCAAAATTATGGCCATTGTAGGTTGACGATTGTAGTTCGCTTCCAACGAAACCATGCATTAGCATCTCCTTTAAGATGAGCAGTGATAGGATCCGGGAAGAACCCTATATGTAATAACCGCAATCGCACAGTGTCTACAATGCAGACAACGGCAAGTATGGGTCGTTCCCACGAGGAGCGGTGTAAATATTGTAATTAATAATTCTGATCGACTAACCAATCAAGATATGAATTTCTGATTTTCGAGAATAATAAAATCAAAGAAAATAAACCAAACTAATCGAACCGAATGAATTCAATGGAAAGGTCGGTAACTAGGGTTTTATTGTATCCACCACTGCTTCTATTCAATTAATGAAATGAAACATAATTCATGATTATTTATTTATCGTCTGTTCTATCAGTATCACCTATTATATGTATTAGAGTCGCAAATATCATTGGGACACCCTAAGCATGACACATCAAAAGATAAACCAAAGCATGCACCATCAAATTGCGTTAGTGAGAAAATAATACGAAACTAAATTTTAGGTTCTCAAATAATACCTGGCTATTCTAAGCATTCCTCATCAAAGGATTAAACCCAAGCATGGAACATCAAATAAGTAGACAAATATATTTTAGATCCTAACAATTTTGCACAAAGGTTATAAAAACCGGTGAAGCAACAACTCATATTTTGATAAATTGATAAACAATAATCAAAGATTAATCATATTCGAATCATAATAGTCTATCGCTAAATTTTATTCCATTCTATTCAAAATAGCCTAAACTCCATGTGGCTTCAACATAAACCCTAGTCATGAAAATCTAACAAGACATAATTATGGGTTTCTTAAAAGCTCCTAAAATAAATTACAAAAGATAAAAACAATAAATCAATATCACCGTTGTCACCCCGGAATCGATCGTAGTCTTCTTCTCTTGTTTTTCTCCTCCTCTCGGGTGTTTTCGCCTCCAGCCGGACTCTCCCTCAAAACCGCCTCCTTTCTGTTCTGAATCTCCGAATATATTAGTGTTGCCACATCCCACATCTTCTAACTGGACTCCATGAAATTTCCAAAGGCCCAATCAAAGTTACCGAGATTTGTCCCACCAAACACCAACTGTAACAGCTTTACCAGTTGACCCTAAAAAGAGTCCATGAGATAGCCATTTCAATCGAACCAAAACCTCTCTCAGATTCGGACACAGCATCAAGCCACCAACTTCACCTGTTTGGTTTCATTGCAACATTCTCTCAAGCATCAAGCCACTGCAGCGATTCCCAAGCACCACTTTCAACTCCCTGAACTTTGCTTTGCCGACAACAGTTGCTGCCAAATATCCGCAACACCAGTTACCAGTCATCTTCAATTTCAGCTGGTGTACAAACCATTCTCATCTGCTTGTTTCCCTGGCCATCTCACCACTTTCCTTCACTGTCCATCTACGGCTCTCAACAAGCAGCACCATTTCGGACCAAACCCAAGAACGACAGCAGCACAACCATTTCAGCTGGTTTTTCGGCTCGAATTCAGTCCATTTCCTTCAGCAAATCCAACTCCACAAACTCTGTATTTTTCTTGGCTTCCAAGATTTCAAATTCTTCTCATCACAGCGAGCAGTTCATCACCAATAAAGCCATTCGAGGTCCACAGCAAAACCCCAACTCCATCGTTCATGTTTGCTGTCGAACTAAACCCAGTACTGCCAGTCTTTCCTCGAGCTCAGTTCGGACTAAACCTCCAGTTCAGTGCATAACACCATCTTTCTATGCCAACAAACCCTTTCAACTCGCAGTTGAAACGAAGGTTCACTTCATCTCTTTTTACGACTGCTCTCAGCCTCCACATCAATCAGACACCAGCGACATTTGCTGCTTCGAAATACTGTTGTTATCAATCGCATACTTCATGTATTGATGTCCTTCTCCATCGCAAGCATATTTAGCACCAGCCGGTCATTCTTCCTTGGCAGAAACCAACTTTCCTCCATCTGAACATCAGCTGCAACCAACTCCATTCGAGTTCGTTTTCATACTTCATTCACGTCTCAACTTCTCATACAACAAACACACTTCCAAAACCGATGCTGCCAAACTCCACAGCACCACTTAGTCTTCTCACTGAGCTTCAAAGCAAACCAGGTACGTTTTCTCTCTGCCAATAACCAGCAGCAGCTGTTCAGTCATCGAAGACCACCAATCTCAGTTCGCATACGAGCCCCAAATCAGTTCATACCGAGAAGCCTTGCGAACACTCAAACAATCACCAGTGCCTAGCGCCTGACTCCCTCACATTTCATTTCCAAACTAAAAGAGACTTAAATAAATAATGTCAGCAGTCCTAATGGAGTTCACGTGCTTCAAATAAGCCAAGGCACTTCCTTGCTTCCCAAACTGTACCGTGGAATCCACATGATGGTGCTGACATTGAGAATTAGTACTTTGACCACATTTAATTAATGCTTGTACTAATTTGAATTGTATGATTCTTGTGTCTCATGATTTACCTAAATTATTACGAAGAACAGGGCAAATTCAATCACAACACCATTCTATGATTACGAAGAACAGGGCAGCAAAGCTGAAGGATATGCATCAATGAGTCATATTCTCCCCAAGTATTGTTATTCTAGTCCTTTACTTTGGTTAATTGCATTTTCATCTATGATTTAATCTTTCCCCAAGTATTGTTCCTCATTTCTGTTCTTTAACTTCTTACTTCAGCTTGTTCTCTTTGGTAATGTCTAGCTAATCTTTCTCATCCTCTCTCCGTTTAGGAGTTGACGATTTGTTGTTCCTCTAATGGCGTTTGCCACTAATCTTGTTTTGTCCATAGCGTTTGCAGAGTTTGTAACAATAAATCGTTTGATTTTCTGGAAAATCTATGAAAGTTTCATTGGTTTTTGGTTGAGGAAGTTTCAGCTCCGTGTCAACTCAGAACCTGGTAGTCTTTCCCGCCTCTCGGCCAATTCAAAAAAATTCAAATCTTTCAATTCCAGAGTCGACCGTAATTACAGGCTTTGGTTTTTTCTCGTCCTAATGATACACAGCTGTAACTTGCTAAAACACACTTTTTTCCCTAGTCATCATTTTATTGAGCACTTTTCGGTCAAAGGTAAAAAAATTACCCAGACAAATGATAATTACCCGTAATTTCCTCCTTTCCTTTCCTACAAAATCACCAAACATCATCTCAACCACTACTACCCTACTCAACTCAACTACTATTATCCCAAACCTTTCAACATTTTCGTCATGGAAGCGGAAGGATCATCTGCTGTTAGTAATTTGGTTAATAAGTTCAAGCAAGCGACGTTGGAATTAGGAGACACTAATGAGGTTACCATTGTTCTAAATGAAACTAATAACGAAGAAGATGAAAGCGAATTCTCTTGGGAAGCTAGTGCCATCGGAAAAGTCATTATCGAAGGACGTATGAGTCATGAGCTGGTTCTCAAATATATCCAATTTTCTTGGCCTTTCATGAAGCATGAGGATGTAAGAATCGTGGAGATTGAGCCTAACCTCTTCATTTTTAAGTTTAACAATTGGGATCTCCTAAACACTGTTATCAATGAACGACCGTGGCATATCAACAAAAAACTCTTGGTGGTTCATGACTATATCCCTGAGATGGTGTATACAGACAAGCATTGGGGGTTTCAACATTTCTGGATTCAACTCAGGTATCTCCTACCAGAAAACATGAATGTGGATGTTGTAACAAAAATTGGAGAAATCATGGGAGAAGTGGTGGCTCTTGAACCTAAGGATGCTATCCTAGTTGGCAGCATCCCTGTCAAAGTTTGTGTAAACATCGACCTCACAAATCCGCTAAGAAGGGGAGTTAAGGAAATATCGAATGCCGGGTTATCTCGTTGGATTAAATTCTACTATGAGCACCAACCACCTGGTATTTGTACTGACTTCTTTATGATCAAGCATTGTAAGGTTGTTTGCAAAGATGCAGCCAATTTCCTAACCAAATCCCATGAAAAGCCATATTTTTTTTGGTAATGTCAGTAATCTGAGAAAGTCGGATAGTAACAAAAGCAGTGCATCAACTCCGATCCATAAGCTCAGTCTAAAAATCTCCTCCCACAATTCTTCTGTTTTTGTCCCACCAAAAGATGGTGTTCCAGTCAATATGAACTTTATCTCACACAAAGAGAGTAAGATTGTTGAAGCTGATAGCAGGTTAGGCAAACATCTAAGAATCACCGGAGCCCTTACTTCTAGCACTACTGAAGCTGAAACTTCAAAAACTTGCACCACCAATGATTCTGGATCGGATTTTCAACAAACTCATAGGGACTTAATTAAAGGAACACAAATTGTTAATTCTAGGATGGAGAGTCAGGTACTTTTTTCTCATAAAATCCCTTTTCTCTTCTTTATTTTGTTCTGTATTCCTACTCATCTTGTCTACACTTTCTCTCTGTTTGTTTTTTCACCCACTACCCATTTATTACTTCTTATACATGCTTTGAAAAATAAACACTTTTTGATTGACGTGTCTGATTTTAAGCAACTAACTCAGACAGGCTTTTACAAAGTAAATTTGCTGGTTTTTCCACTTCATCTGACTATCACCATGATAATACTTTCTTGGAATGTCCAAGGACTAAAGGCCCATGAAACTAAGTCTTATCTGAATGATCTTGTAAGAACTCAAAATCCTGACATAATCTTCTTGTGTGAGACTAAAATTCCACATACCAAGAGTAAACCTTTGTTAAGTCACCTTCAATACCCTAATCATGCCTTTATTGAGCCAGTAGGATTGTCTGGAGGATTAATCTTATTATGGAAAAATGGTCTCAACTGTGAGCTTTTGGATACCACTCTTAACACTTTCCATCTAGCAGTTCAGCATGATCCTAGTAAACCTGAATATCTTCTTAGTTGTATGTATGGGTACAACAACTATCTTAAGAAGAAAGAGCAATGGGAATTTATAAAAAAAGTTGTTGAAAATCACTTTGGTCCTTGGGTTGTCTTAGGGGATTTAAACTTCCACCTACTAGATGTTAGTAGTGATACCTACTCTTCTGCTGATACTTTAGTTAATAGCATTGTTGACTCCTATGGTCTAGAAGATATTGGGTTCATAGGGAAAAACTACACTTGGTCTAGAAATCATCTAGAGACTGGCACTAGAAGATCTAGGATAGATATGGCCCTGGGGAATGTAGACTGGAATGCTAATTACCCAAATTCTAAACTCCTACACTTAACCCAAAGAGGCAGTGACCACAGCCCCATTATGCTGCTCACCAATTACCAAGATACTAAGTGCTGGAAACCCTTTAAATTCTTTCTCACCTGGCTAGAAGATACTACCTGTCATGCTGTCATTGAAGAAGCTTGGAAATCTGAATACACTGGATCCCCTGGATACCAACTAGTCAAGAAATTTCAAATAACAAGAAAGAAGTTGTCCTTTTGGAACAAGAACCATTTTGGTAATGTAAATCTAAAAATTGATAATTTGCAAAATGCTCTGGATGCTCTGCAATGTTTACCTCCTTCTGCTGAGAGTCACAACAAAATTCTATGCATCAATAAGGAGCTCAATCAGTGGCAGAAAACAAAAAGTGAGTTCTACCAGCAAAAGTCAAGAGATCATTTCATCAAAGACATGGACAACAATAGCAAGTACTTCCACACCAAGACAAACAAAAGGAAAGTTAGAAACAATATTGATGCCTTACAAGATCATGATAAGATTTGGTTGCTTTCTAGAGAGGACATCTCTCAGCATCTAACATCACACTTCAAAGAAATAAGCACTTCAACCTCTGTTGCTCATGATGAAGGTCTTTTTTTTTACTTCTACCAACTTTAATCACAGCAGCAGACAACACTTTGCTTACAAGCATTCCTTCCTCTCAAGATATCCATAACATAATTAAAGGAATGGAAAGCTGGAGTGCTCCAGGTCCAGAAGGGTTTCAGGCTGGTTTTTACAAAAACCAATGGAAAATAATTGGTAATGATGTCTGCCAGATGGTCACAAGGTTCTTTGAGACAAAGAAAATGGTGAAGGAAATAAACAGAACTTACATATCTCTTATTCCCAAGAAAAAGAAGCCACTTTGTGCAGCAGACTACAAACCTATTGGCCTGTGCAATACATCTTACAAGATCATCACCAAATTGATTGTTTCAAGATTAAAACCCCTTATGGAAAAAATCATTTCTCCATACCAAGCTGCCTATGTCTCTGGAAGGCTCATTAGTGACAATACTGTCATTGCACAAGAAATAATGCATACCATGAAGAAGAAAAGAGGGCAAATTGGCTGGTTAGCTCTGAAACTTGATATGTCAAAGGCCTTTGACAGGCTAGAATGGAGTTTCTTGTTAAAATTGCTGGATTACTTTGGATTCATCAAAGATTTCTATGACCTGATTTTTGAGTGCATAAGTACTTCTACCTTATCCGTTCTGTTAAATGGTTCACCATGTGAGGAGTTTCATCCATCAAGGGGAATTAGACAAGGTGACCCCCTGTCTCCTTACTTATTCATTCTAGCTATGGAATTCCTTTCAAGGCACCTGGTTTCAGCTCAACAAGACAAGACAATACAAGGTATTAAGGTGGCTGTTAATTCTCCTACCATAAATCATTTGTTGTTTGCAGATGACTGCTTGATTTTCACTCAAGAAAACTTATCCTCAGTTCATAATCTCTTGGAGCTTCTTCATAACTTCAGTACTCAGTCATGACAAATGATCAAATTTGAAAAATCCTCAGTGCAATTCAGCAGATATACAAAGCCAGAAGTAGCTGCTACTCTCACTAATATCCTGGGAGTCAAAGTCATGAATTCTAAAGAAAGATACTTTGGTTCCCCATTGCTTCTTGGGCATTCTAAGCAAGAAGCTTTCAAAGCAATTGAAGACAACTTCTCAACTAGGTACTCCACATGGTATTCTACTTCTCTCATACAGGCTGGAAGATCAACAATGATCAAACATGTGCTGAATTCTGTGCCAATTTATCAAATGGGCACATTTAAAATACCATCTCAACTTCTAAACAGACTCACATCTATTCAGAGGAGACTTTTTTGGGGTTATAACTCCAACAGAGGCAATAACCCCATAGCCTGGCAGAAGGTTTGTAAGTCTAAGGATTTTGGAGGCTTGTCTTTCAGGGATCTAGGTACACTCAATTTGGATCTCCTCACAAAACTGGCTTGGAGATTATGCACTGAGGAAGATACTCTTTGGACCAGAATAATGCGCAGTAAATATTTCAAAAGTGGTAACATTCTTCATTTAAATCTTAAAGCTGAAAATTGCTCTTATACTTGGAATGGGATAATCAATGGGCTGCAGATTGTACAAAAGAACTACTTCATGGAAGTTAATAATGGAAAAAGAACTAAAATTTGGTTAGATAGATGGATTCCGTGGGAATATACTACTCCACATCCAGTTAATGAACTCCACAGATTCTATCAGGATGTTGAAGAACTACTTATTCCAAACACTAGCAATTGTAATGTGGGGCTCCTTAATCTCATATTTGATAATCAAACTTCTCAAAGAATACAGAATTTGTATGTAGACATATCGAAGGAGGACACAATGATATGGATGCCATCTAGAGACGGGAAGTTTTCAGTCAAAAGTACCTACAAGATGCTGTCCCAGACCAGTGCAGAAGCAATAGTTGAAGGAAGATCAATTCAGAACACGGTGTGGAAGAGGCTTTGGAAGACCAAGGATGATCATCGGATCAAATTGTTTGCCTGGAGAAGTATTCATAATTCTCATTCAACAAGAAGTAGGTTGGCTAGGCACAACAACACCATAGATACACAATGTGCCATTTGTGGTTGCAATGTTGAAACAATGGAGCATCTTCTGTTTTAGTGCACACATGCAAAAATGGTTTGGAGGATGGTCAATGTTGATATTGCTGAAGTCCAAAGTGGTTGGGAAAGTGTCTCACATTGGGTGGAGAGTTGGTTCTCCAACAACAATACCATCGGAAACGACAATCAGTTGGAAACTCTAATGATAATTGCCTGGGTCTTGTGGAAGGATAGATGTGAACTAATCTTTCAGGGAGTAAAGCTTAACCCTTTTTCCACCCTGCATAGAATTAACTATCATCTCCAATCTCAGTTGCAGTTACCCTCTGTGAATAATATTAGCCCAATAACTGTCAATAACTCTAACTGGCATCCACCATCACAAGATGTTCTAAAATTCAATGTTGATGCTTCTTATGACAAGGATATTGTCATTGTGCTACGTAATTTTGCAGGTAGTTGTGAAGGTATCAGAGGCACCTTCTCAGATGGAGCTCTAAGCACTGAGGAAGGGGAATGCAAGGCTATTCGTGAAGCATTGCATTGGGCAGGAGAAAAGCAGTTAGCTAAAATTCATATCGAATCAGATGCTCAACTGGTGATACAATCCATCAATGAAGAAGTTCTTCTTATTAAGTGGGAGAATAGGAACCTCTTAAAACAAATTATTAGCTTAAAGTCAAGTTTTCTTCAGTGTGTTTTTTCTTATGTCAGTAGAGATGACAATAGGGTGGCAGATACTGTTGCTAAATCTGTTCGCCTTTCAAATTCTAGCACTTTCATTTCGAGTAATTTCCCTGAGGAATTTTGTAGCATGTTGGAAAGGGACATAGCCATGTCTCCTACTTAAGCAATAAAATCTCCTTCTTCGTATCAAAAAATAATAATTAATGCTTGTACCTTTTGGGTGCCGTGAGTCACATTCCAGATTATTGTGGCAATAGCTAATAGAGCTCCAACTTTAGCCATTTATGCTTTGATAATCATAATTTCATGTACTCTCTGTAAAGCACTAAAATAGTGTTATTATCCAAAATACCGAGTCCTAGCTAATATAAATATGGGTATAAAATGTAACACTTACGTGTTTATCAAGCATCAGCCAATGATACCATCATATTGTTAGCAATATTATGCCAAGTAAAATATTGCTCAGCTTGAAATAACCAACCATCAACGTCATCACCATCAAAACAAGCAAACTTGAGGTGAACTGGTGGATTGAGAGGAGGGGTATCAAGAATTCCACCACCAGTATTATGTGTATTACGATTGGCATTTGGTTGAGGAATATCGTCTGTTGGTTTCAGATGAGGAATAAGTTCTTGAATGGCATCACAGAAAGCTTTAGTTAATCCAGTAGTAAGAGATTTTTCATGTTCTTCAAGATCAATATTACGGTTAGCTCTATCATCTTATCGAGCTGATTTCTCCTCTGCACGTAGTTTCTTAACCGCAGCTTCATCCAATTCTCGATCTTTGGTGATAGTCTCAACCAGTATACCAAGTTTGGTTGTAACTCCATCAATACTCTGTTGTAGGTGAGCTAGATCATCTGTGTACGTCATGGTAAAATAAATAAAAAATGGCAGAAAACTAGGTATAGAATTGAACCGACTATGTACCAGTTATTAGGGTTCTAGACACAAACAATGGACAAAGTGCGTTAAGTAACTAGATATACCCTTTTAGTGAGGGTTAAACACAGAAAAATAGGTTCAAGAAGAATTGAGGAGAGATTTTAAGAGAAGAAACAGAAGAAAGAAGTTGAAGAATAGTTTGTATATTAATCTGTGTGTCTCTTTACAGGACTCGAGAGAAATATATATAGCTAGCAATACTTGCAAAATAAGTAAAAGTAGTTTAACTTAACCATGGAAACTGTACTATGCCAAAATAAGAGAAACTAACTAAGGAAACTACTAGAAATAGGTAATGGTACCGCAACAACCTCATCCCTCTTTACTCCTATTTTGCTAGCTTTCTCTTCAATTAGAGTACCATTTCACATCAAGTTACCGTTGGAAACATAATTTGAAGAGGCAGGGTGATAAATCAGAAGACGTTGTGATATGTGTATTTTGAAGTCTGCTTTAGTGGTGAGTTTAGAGAATCAAATCCCTAAATTTTATATTGTATAATTGTTGATTATGGGGATTTGGATTTTTGGGAAACTTGTATAAATATGGTTGCAAATGTATCTTGAAAGCAAGCCCGGAGTAGCCGGTGCAAGCTGTAGTTTTAGGTTTTAATTTTCCAAATCTAATTTTCAGTGATGTTTTAGTTTGTTAATTAGGGATTGGATGAAACCCTTATTCTAATTAGAATCTCTGTTTTTATCTCATTGTTCTTAAATGGTTTTAATGTTTTAAGCATGGTTCAATTTCTGGATTTCAGCATGTTGCTTTCACCTAGTTTGTTAAGCATCCTTGGTAGTTAGATTCTCTCTGTGTTGTTGTCCAAGCCAATTACAATTCGAAATATGTTAGTCTGTGATTGATTGTGCTTTAAAAAGACAATCAATGCTAGGGATTAATACTTTAGCTTATGAAATTGATTCGTCCATTTTTATGAAAAAAATGTTATGTCACGTTCAAATCTTCGAGAGAGTAAGAGATTGACACCTCTAACTTTATCAAGTTTAAGTAGAACAATAGATAGAAATATGACTTTCTATTGAATTAAGTGGTGAATTCGAACCCCTATTTTCTCTTTGATTTGCATTGTTGTTTCTTTAGTATAATTATCTCCAAATCGTCTTTAATTGACCAAACTCTCTCGTCTTTAAATTAGTACTAGTAGAACCTCAGAAGTTTAGTTTCACCAATTCGACTCCCCGTAGGATCGACCCGTATTTGTCGTTATTTATGTTCTAGACACCGTGCGCTTGCGGTTTATAATCGTAGGTTTCTAATCCTGCCAAGTATTTGGCGCCGTTGTCGGGGAATCGGTAGTGTAGCTAGAATTTTTAAGTTTTACTTAACTGATTTTTAGTTTAGGATTGCATACATATCCTTTGTTTTCCATTTTCATTTCAGTAAAATTAGTCATATATAGTTCTGAAGGTTCGAAATTTTTTAGCTAGTAGTTTTGTTTTGTAGCATTGCTTAGTCATAATACTTTTGCAAATCCATAGCTTTGGTTTCCCTTCCAGTTTCATTCAAGTAACTGTATCTCATCATTTTTTTTTCTTTCTTAGTCATTTGTATTATATCTGTAGTAGATCATTAATTGTTTCTTGATAGTTGCATCACTTAGCTGCATTCTGTGTTTAGTATTCTTTTACATAGCCCTGTTTGCATCATAATTGCTCGACCCATTTGCATATCTGTAATATATCATTTCATATTAATAGGATTAGTTCTTTGGTTCATTTGTTTTTAGTGTAACTTAGATTTAGTCCACTAGAATCTGTAGCTTTTTGTTTGGATTTCTTTCTACCATTTTAGCCTAGCTTAGTACGTAGTATTTAGTCATATATCTTAATTTGTTTGTCATCATCGGTAGTTATTAAGTAGTGACAATTTTGTAGTATTTCATTCCATAAAGCATTGCATTTCCTTAATTAGTTGCATTTTGTCTTTTTTTTACACTAAAATTTGATCTGTAGTCAACTTTAATGTTCATTAGTGGTACTGCTTAGTCCAGATTTCACGATACTCATTCCCTTTAGCTCTGTAATTTGCCGGTTCATTTTCTGTTGTTGGTAATAGCTTTAAGGAAATTTGCTTTCGTGCTTTCAATGCACTTCTTAGTCATGTATATATTTGTTTAGATCTCTGTTTCCCTGTTTATTAGAGTATTGTGAACACGTAAATTATGACGGTATGTACGTGTCCACAAACAATGTTCGCACATAGTGGAATCCGTAGATATGATATAACGTGCGGAATGTAAAGTGCATAATATAAATGCGGAATATAAAGTGCAGAATGTAAAGTGCAGAATGTAAATGAGACGAATAATTACGTGGTTCAGCACTGAGGCCTACATCCACGGGGTAAAAGAGGGGTTTTATTTGTTAGAAAAAAAAAATGTTTTGTTTTAATCAAAAAATGCATGGACCATGTTTTGATCCCAAGACCTATTGCTCCCTATATGTTTTTTCATGTGAATGAATAAAACATTAGTCCCATATAGACTAAAACACTTAGAGTTTTAGACTTAAATACCATTGGTTTAGTCTTAAGGGCATGGCCCTTTGGGTCTTTAGACCTTTGTGTATGGGGAAAGCCCTAGACTATGGCAAGGTTGCTATTCCCTTATTGCATTTCTTATTGCCTTTCCCGTTCGCGCGGTGCTTCGCACAGAAGCACGCACGCTCGGGCGAGGGCGCGGGCGCGGGAGTGGGTGTGGGTGTGGGAGGAGAACTAACAGTAGTTGTATCCTGGAGGTAATTTGTTAATTGCTATAGCATCTCAGAGGAGTAGCAGGCAATATTACCTTTAGCTCAGCGTATCTCATACGTGCCTCTACTAAGTTTATTGAGTTATTTGTTACTACTATCAGTGTAATCTAAGTATTATTTCCCATTTGCATTCGATTATTGTAATTAATTCCAACAATCTAAAGGTAATAGACGTAACAGACGTCGAAAACCCAGAGGTAACAATTTTAAGCCTAGAGGTGGTGTCACTAAGCACACCATCAAAGGCGACTGTTTTAATTGTGGTAAACCTGGACATATGGCTAAAGACTGTAAGGCCCCTAAAAGGATCAAATATGATCCAAAACAGAAAAATAAGGCAAACATAGTAGAGGACTCTGGATATTTCACTGGCATGGTGTCTGAAGTCGACCTTGTCTCTAGTATGACTAATGTGAGAGACTGGTGGCTTGATTCTGGAGCCACCAAGCATGTCTGTAAATTCAGAAATGCTTTCTCCTCTTATGCCATAGTAGGAGATGATGAGAAACTGTTCATGGGAAATTCTTCCACCGCGAAAGTGGTGGGGAAAGGCAAGGTCGAACTGAAGCTAACTTCAGGAAAAACTCTCGCATTGAATGACGTATTCTACGTCCCAGACATATGCAAAAACCTTATCTCGAAACCATCTTACTAGGAAAAGGTTTTAAGATTGTTGCTGAATCTAATACTTGTTGTTATTTCTAAGCATGGTGAATTCGTAGGAAAAGGTTATGTTACCGATAACATGATTAAGCTTAGTGTATCCGATTTGAAATTGAATGTTAATGCATCTTCTTTCGCTTATGTTTGTGACTCTTCACATGTTTGGCATGATAGACTTGGACATGTTAATCTCAAATCTCTAGAAAGACTTGCTAATTTAGGTTGCATACCAAAAATAAACTTTGATAAAAATCAAAGATGTGAAATCTGTGTTGAATCTAAATATACAAGAAAACCGTTTAATAAAAGGATTGAACGTAAAACAGTTCCTTTGGAACTAATACACTCGGATTTAGGAGATTTGAAATCAACACCAACAAGAGGTGGTAAAAAATGGTACATCACTTTTATAGATGATTACTCACGCTATTGTCAGGTTCATCTTCTCAGAAGTAAAGATGAAGCCTTAGAGGCCTTCAAATTTTATAAAATTGAAGTAGAAAACCAAAAAGGAGTTAAAATTAAAACTCTTAGGTCAGATGTGGCGGTGAGTATGTGATACCCATAGGTGAGTTTTGTAAACATAATGGAATCATTCATGAAACAACTGCACCATATTCACCAGAATCGAATGGTGTAGCTGAAAGAAAAAATAGAACACTCATAGATATGGTAAATGCTATGTTGACAAGTTCAGGGTTATCTTCGAACTTGTGGGGGGAAGCTATCCTCTCTTGCTTGCTATATTTTGAAACGAGTTCCATTTAAAAAATCTGATAAAACTCCTTATGAATTGTGGAATGGTAAACAACCTTCCTATGCATACTTTAAAGTGTGGGGGTGTTTGGCCAAGGTGGCCATTCCTCTTCCCAAGAAAACTAAAATAGGACCTAAAACAGTCGATTGTGTTTTCTTAGGGTATCCCTGAGCATACAATTGCATACAGGTTCATGGTCATCGATTCGACCATAATAACATTGGTCAGAACACCATATTGGAATCTAGAGATGCTGTGTTTTATGAACACATATTTCCTTTAAGGTATGGACCTCAGAAAAGGGTCCATGATGACCTCCCGGATGTTCCATCAACTAGTCAAACTCCAACTTTGGAGTATGAGACTTAACCAAGAAGAAGTAAGAGGGTTAGAACTGAAACAAGTTTTGGCCCAGATTTTTTGACTCTTACGGTAGAGTCTGAACCCCAAACCTACAAGGAAGCTATGACTTCTCCAGAAGCTCCTTTCGGGAAGAAGCTTCATTAAATGAATGGGAGTCCATTCAAAGCAAAACGAAACTTGGGAGCTTGTAGACTTGCCTCCTGGAAGTAAATCCATAGGTTGCAAATGGGTGTTCAAAAGGAAACTTAGAACAGATGGAACTATAGATAAATATAAAGCTAGGTTGGTAGCTAAAGGCTATAGACAAAAGGAAGGATTAGATTTCTTTGATACCTATTCACCTGTCACTAGAATCACTTCTATTAGGATGTTGATTGCTATTGCTTCAATTTATGATTTGCATATACATCAGATGGATGTTAAAACTGCATTTTTATATGGTGAATTGAATGAAGAAATTTATATGGACCAACCTGAAGGCTTTATTGTAAAAGGTTGTGAAAACAAAGTATGCAAGTTGAACAAATCTCTATACGGTTTAAAACAAGCACCTAAACAATGGCATGAAAAATTTGATCATGTTATGATAACTAATGGTTTCAAGGTGAATGAATCTGATAAATGTGTTTACATTAAATCTGTGGATGATTCTCATGTTATTGTGTGCCTATATGTTGATGATATGCTCATATTAGGAAGTAACCTTGATATTATTAATACCATTAAAAGCATGCTTAGAGATAATTTTGACATGAAAGACTTAGGCCCTACTGATGTAATCTTAGGGATGAAAATCAGAAAGACGTCTGATGGATATAGTCTTAGTCAATCTCATTATCTGAAACCGTATTAAAGAGATTTAATTATGAAAATGCTAAACCTGCATCTACTCCATTTGATCCCACTTGTAAATTGAAAAAGAACAAGGGTGAGGGTATTGATCAACTTGAGTATTCTCGCATTATTGGTAGTCTTATGTATTTGATGAAATGTACAAGACCTGATATTGCTTACTCGTGAGTAGATTAAGCGGGTATACTTGCAACCTAGGGCTGGATCATTGGAATGCTCTCTTTAGAGTTCTACGTTACCCGAGAGGGACCTCAAACTATTGCTTAAGTTTTGGGAAGTATCCTGCTGTACTGGAAGGGTATTGTGATGCCAACTGGATATCAGACTCAGAAGAGTGCAAGTCTACTAGTGGGTACATCTTCTTACTTGGAGGTGCGTCTGTCTCATGGAAGTCTACCAAACAGACATGTATAGCTAAATCCACTATGGAGTCTGAATTTATAGCCTTGGAAAAAGCTGGAGAGGAAGCTGAATGGATACGATGTTCCTGGGAGGAATTCCACTCGGCCCAAGCCTCGTGTCTTCAATCGCAATCCTTTCGTGACAAGTAAAGCTGCTCTTGGTTGTGCAAAGAACAATGTATACAACGGGAAGTCTATACATATACGAAGAAGACACAAGACGGTGAAACAACTACTCTCTACTGGTATTATCTCGATAGACTTTGTAAAATCCAAAGATAATCTTGCAGATCCTTTGACGAAAGGCTTAACCAAGAGAGGAAGTTAAATTTACATCGAGGGGATGGGACTTAAGCTCATTGAATAAATCACCATGAAGGATACTCAACCTTGAGATTGGATTTCCAAGATCAAGGTTCAATGAGACAACTAATTTATGGTGATATTGGGAAAGCACTATCTATGTCCCTCCCTATGGTGTAACCGTGATGCGATAGTGCTGCCTGCAGAATTACAGGATGATCTTTTGCGATCTTAATGGGTACCATGGCTTTGATTAAAGCGGGGTGTGGCAGGACACTCTTTATGGACTCACCTTTGTGGATGTTGGAAGTGGGGCCGCTTCCTATGAGAATTTGAGCTGATTCTCTAGAGACATTCATTAAGTCCGGGATTTTAGCCCACGGCCAAAATGGGCACAACCGCAAGAGCTTGGCAGCTGTTTTCATCGGTTGAGGCATCAAGTGTGGCTATTATTTCTGAATTGCATTCATTGTTGGCGGTTCAAGACATTGCGTTCACCGTATCAACAAGCAGTTCAGGTAACCTCTCACTAAGTTAAGGTTCAATCTTTGGGACACCTTAGCCTATATTGTTGCCTTATGTTTTCTCGTGTTTTATCGACATGTTTTATTATTCATGTGGGGGATTGTTAGAAAAAAAAAACAATGTTTTGTTTTAATCAAAAAATGCATGGACCATGTTTTGATCCCAAGACCTATTACTCCCTATATGTTTTTTCATGTGAATGAATAAAACATTAGTCCCATATAGACTAAAACACTTAGAGTTTTAGACTTAAATACCATTGGTTTAGCCTTAAGGGCATGGCCCTTTGGGTCTTTAGACCTTTGTGTATGGGGAAAGCCCTAGACTATGGCAAGGTTGCTATTACCTTATTGCATTTCTTATTGCCTTTCCCGTTCGCGCGGTGCTTCGCACAGAAGCACGCACGCTCGCTCGGGCTCGGGCTCGGGCGCGGGCGAGGGCGTGGGCGTGGGAGTGGGAGTGGGTGTGGGTGTGGGTGTATCCGACCCATCTTTTCTTTTTACTGAAATTTACCACACGCTTCTCCCACACATGTAAAGAATTTTATTCTTTGCCTTCTCCGTTTTGGATATCCGACAGCCTCGAGAAGCATCTTCTTTCACGCGTGTCACACGGTTTTCTTGACACCTGTACACATTGTTTTCCTCGAGAAGAATATCGCAAATTTTGAATGCGTGTGCACTGTTCTTTTAACGCGATTTTTACCTTACTTTTGCAACGTTCAAGATGCGTGAATCACGGACAGTCTGTCGTGCTTTGGATTCTCTTTCAACGTTTGAACTTTTTCTTGCTATAAATACGAGTTGTAAACTTCATTTGTAAACCATACCTTTGAAGAAATCCTTCTTCTTCTTTTATGCTTTCGAAACAATTTATTTTTAAGTTTACGAAACATAAATTCAGTTCTTGTCGAAACAAGTTGTAGTTTCGTAAACATAATTTTGTATAACTACTTCTTTGTTTATAGAATATTAGTTTACGAAATTGTTTCTGTAAACATAAATTAGATTTTACGAAACTATTTGAGTTTCGATTTGTATTTTTGTTTTATTTCTTTGCCAAGTTCTAAGGGTTCTCTCTGTGTATGCTACACATAGAGGAGAACTAACAGATAGTTGTATCCTGGAGGTAATTTGTTAATTGCTATAGCATCTCGGAGGAGTAGAGGCAATATTACCTTTAGCTCAGCGTATCTCATACGTGCCTCTACTAAGTTTATTGAGTTATTTGTTACTACTATCAGTGTAATCTAAGTATTATTTCCCATTTGCATTCGATTATTGTAATTAATTCCAACAATCTAAAGGTAATAGACGTAACAGACGTCGAAAACCCAGAGGTAACAATTTTAAGCCTAGAGGTGGTGTCACTAAGCACACCATCAAAGGCGACTGTTTTAATTGTGGTAAACCTGGACATATGGCTAAAGATTGTAAGGCCCCTAAAAGGATCAAATATGATCCAAAACAGAAAAATAAGGCAAACATAGTAGAGGACTCTGGATATTTCACTGGCATGGTGTCTGAAGTCGACCTTGTCTCTAGTATGACTAATGTGAGAGACTGGTGGCTTGATTCTGGAGCCACCAAGCATGTCTGTAAATTCAGAAATGCTTTCTCCTCCTATGCCATAGTAGGAGATGATGAGAAAATGTTCATGGGAAATTCTTCCACCGCGAAAGTGGTGGGGAAAGGCAAGGTCGAACTGAAGCTAACTTCAGGAAAAACTCTCGCATTGAATGACGTATTCTACGTCCCAGACATATGCAAAAACCTTATCTCAGAAACCATCTTACTAGGAAAAGGTTTTAAGATTGTTCTTTGAATCTAATATTGTTGTTATTTCTAAGCATGGTGAATTCGTAGGAAAAGGTTATGTTACCGATAACATGATTAAGCTTAGTGTATCTGATTTGAAATTGAATGTTAATGCATCTTCTTCTGTTTATGTTTGTGACTCTTCACATGTTTGGCATGATAGACTTGGACATGTTAATCTCAAATCTCTAGAAAGACTTGCTAATTTAGGTTGCATACCAAAAATAAACTTTGATAAAAATCAAAGATGTGAAATCTGTGTTGAATCTAAATATACAAGAAAACCGTTTAATAAAAGGATTGAACGTAAAACAGTTCCTTTGGAACTAATACACTCGGATTTAGGAGATTTGAAATCAACACCAACAAGAGGTGGTAAAAAATGGTACATCACTTTTATAGATGATTACTCACGCTATTGTCAGGTTCATCTTCTCAGAAGTAAAGATGAAGCCTTAGAGGCCTTCAAATTTTATAAAATTGAAGTAGAAAACCAAAAAGGAGTTAAAATTAAAACTCTTAGGTCAGACCGTGGCGGTGAGTATGTGATACCCATAGGTGAGTTTTGTAAACATAATGGAATCATTCATGAAACAACTGCACCATATTCACCAGAATCGAATGGTGTAGCTGAAAGAAAAAATAGAACACTCATAGATATGGTTTGACAAGTTCAGGGTTATCTTCGAACTTGTGGGTGGAAGCTATCCTCTCTGCTTGCTATATTTTGAACCGAGTTCCATTTAAAAAATCTGATAAAACTCCTTATGAATTGTGGAATGGTAAACAACCTTCCTATGCATACTTTAAAGTGTGGGGGTGTTTGGCCAAGGTGGCCATTCCTCTTCCCAAGAAAACTAAAATAGGACCTAAAACAATCGATTGTGTTTTCTTAGGTATCCTGAGCATACAATTGCATACAGGTTCATGGTCATCAGTTCGACCATAATAACATTGGTCAGAACACCATATTGGAATCTAGAGATCTTTGTGTTTTATGAACACATATTTCCTTTAAGGTCTGGACCTCGGAAAAGGGTCCATGATGACCTCCGGATGTTCCATCAACTAGTCAAACTCCAACTTTGGAGTATGAGACTGAACCAAGAAGAAGTAAGAGGGTTAGAACTGAAACAAGTTTTGGCCCAGATTTTTTGACTCTTACGGTAGAGTCTGAACCCCAAACCTACAAGGAAGCTATGACTTCTCCGAAGCTCCTTTCGGGAAGAAGCTTCATTAAATGAATGGGAGTCCATTCAGCAAAACGAAACTCGGGAGCTTGTAGACTTGCCTCCTGGAAGTAAATCCATAGGTTGCAAATGGGTGTTCAAAAGGAAACTTAGAACAGATGGAACTATAGATAAATATAAAGCTAGGTTGGTAGCTAAAGGCTATAGACAAAAGGAAGGATTAGATTTCTTTGATACCTATTCACCTGTCACTAGAATCACTTCTATTAGGATGTTGATTGCTATTGCTTCAATTTATGATTTGCATATACATCAGATGGATGTTAAAACTGCATTTATATATGGTGAATTGAATGAAGAAATTTATATGGACCAACCTGAAGGCTTTATTGTAAAAGGTTTTGAAAACAAAGTATGCAAGTTGAACAAATCTCTATACGGTTTAAAACAAGCACCTAAACAATGGCATGAAAAATTTGATCATGTTATGATAACTAATGGTTTCAAGGTGAATGAATCTGATAAATGTGTTTACATTAAATCTGTGGATGATTCTCATGTTATTGTGTGCCTATATGTTGATGATATGCTCATATTAGGCAGTAACCTTGATATTATTAATACCATTAAAAGCATGCTTAGAGATAATTTTGACATGAAAGACTTAGGCCCTACTGATGTAATCTTAGGGATGAAAATCAGAAAGACGTCTGATGGATATAGTCTTAGTCAATCTCATTATGCTGAAACCGTATTAAAGAGATTTAATTATGAAAATGCTAAACCTGCATCTACTCCATTTGATCCCATTTGTAAATTGAAAAAGAACAAGGGTGAGGGTATTGATCAACTTGAGTATTCTCGCATTATTGGTAGTCTTATGTATTTGATGAACTGTACAAGACCTGATATTGCTTACTCTGTGAGTAGATTAAGCAGGTATACTTGCAACCTAGGGATGGATCATTGGAATGCTCTCTTTAGAGTTCTACATTACCTGAGAGGGACCTCAAACTATTGCTTAAGTTTTGGGAAGTATCCTGCTGTCTTTGGAAGGGTATTGTGATGCCAACTGGATATCAGACTCAGAAGAGTGCAAGTCTACTAGTGGGTACATCTTCTTACTTGGAGGTGCGTCTGTCTCATGGAAGTCTACCAAACAGACATGTATAGCTAAATCCACTATGGAGTCTGAATTTATAGCCTTGGAAAAAGCTGGAGAGGAAGTTGAATGGATACGATGTTTCCTGCGAGGAATTCCACTCTGGCCCAAGCCTGTGTCTTCAATCGCAATCCATTGTGACAGTAAAGCTGCTCTTGGTTGTGCAAAGAACAATGTATACAACGGGAAGTCTATACATATACGAAGAAGACACAAGACGGTGAAACAACTACTCTCTACTGGTATTATCTCGATAGACTTTGTAAAATCCAAAGATAATCTTGCAGATCCTTTGACGAAAGGCTTAACCAGAGAGGAAGTTAAATTTACATCGAGGGGGATGGGACTTAAGCTCATTGAATAAATCACCATGAAGGATACTCAACCTTGAGATTGGATTTCCAAGATCAAGGTTCAATGAGACAACTAATTTATGGTGATATTGGGAAAGCACTATCTATGTCCCTCCCTATGGTGTGTAACCGTGCGATAGTCTTGCTGCAGAATTACAGGATGATCTTTTGCGATCTTAATGGGTACCATGGCTTTGATTAAAGCGGGGTGTGGCAGGACACTCTTTATGGACTCACCTTTGTGGATGTTGGAAGTGGGGCCGCTTCCTATGAGAATTTGAGCTGATTCTCTAGAGACATTCATTAAGTCCGGGATTTTAGCCCACGGCCAAAATGGGCACAACCGCAAGAGCTTGGAAGCTGTTTTCATCGGTTGAGGCATCAAGTGTGGCTGTTATTTCTGAATTGCATTCATTGTTGGCGGTTCAAGACATTGCGTTCACCGTATCAACAAGCAGTTCAGGTAACCTCTCACTAAGTTAAGGTTCAATCTTTGGGACACCTTAGCCTATATTGTTGCCTTATGTTTTCTCGTGTTTTATCGACATGTTTTATTATTCATGTGGGGGATTGTTAGAAAAAAAAACAATGTTTTGTTTTAATCAAAAAATGCATGGACCATGTTTTGATCCCAAGACCTATTACTCCCTATATGTTTTTTCATGTGAATGAATAAAACATTAGTCCCATATAGACTAAAACACTTAGAGTTTTAGACTTAAATACCATTGGTTTAGCCTTAAGGGCATGGCCCTTTGGGTCTTTAGACCTTTGTGTATGGGGAAAGCCCTAGACTATGGCAAGGTTTCTATTACCTTATTGCATTTCTTATTGCCTTTCCCGTTCGCGCGGTGCTTCGCACGAAGCACGCACGCTCGGGCTCGTGGGCGTGGGCGTGGGCGTGGCGTGGGCGTGGGCGTGGGCGTGGGAGTGGGAGTGGGAGAGGGAGGGTGTGGGTGTGGGTGTGGGTGTGGGTGTGGGTGTATCCGACCCATCTTTTCTTTTTACTGAAATTTACCACACGCTTCTCCCACACATGTAAAGAATTTTATTCTTTGCCTTCTCCGTTTTGGATATCCGACAGCCTCGAGAAGCATCTTCTTTCACGCGTGTCACACGGATTTCTTGACACCTGTACACACTATTTTCCTCGAGAAGAATCTCGCAAATTTTGAATGCGTGTGCACTGTTCTTTTAACGCGATTTTTACCTTACTTTTGCAACGTTCGAGATGCGTGAATCACGGACAGTCTGTCGTGCTTTGGATTCTCTTTCAACGTTCGAACTTTTTCTTGCTATAAATACGAGTTGTAAACTTTATTTGTAAACCATACCTTTCAGAACTCTTCTCTTCTGAAATCCTTCTTCTTCTTTTATGCTTTCAGAAACAATTTATTTTTAAGTTTACAGAAACATAAATTCAGTTCTTGTCTGAAACAAGTTGTAGTTTACAGAAACATAATTTTGTATAACTACTTCTTTGTTTACAGAATATTAGTTTACAGAAATTGTTTTACAGAAACATAAATTAGATTTTACATTTCTCTGAAACTATTTGAGTTTCGATTTGTATTTTTGTTTTATTTCTGCTGCCAAGTTCTAAGGGTTCTCTCTGTGTATGCTACACATAGAGGAGAACTAACAGTAGTTGTATCCTGGAGGTAATTTGTTAATTCCTATAGCATCTCAGAGGAGTAGCAGGCAATATTACCTTTAGCTCAGCGTATCTCATACGTGCCTCTACTAAGTTTATTGAGTTATTTGTTACTACTATCAGTGTAATCTAAGTATTATTTCCCATTTGCATTCGATTATTGTAATTAATTCCAACAATCTAAAGGTAATAGACGTAACAGACGTCGAAAACCCATAGGTAACAATTTTAAGCCTAGAGGTGGTGTCACTAAGCACACCATCAAAGGCGACTATTTTAATTGTGGTAAACCTGGACATATGGCTAAAGACTGTAAGGCCCCTAAAAGGATCAAATATGATCCAAAACAGAAAAATAAGGCAAACATAGTAGAGGACTCTGGATATTTCACTGGCATGGTGTCTGAAGTCGACCTTGTCTCTAGTATGACTAATGTGAGAGACTGGTGGCTTGATTCTGGAGCCACCAAGCATGTCTGTAAATTCAGAAATGCTTTCTCCTCCTATGCCATAGTAGGAGATGATGAGAAACTGTTCATGGGAAATTCTTCCACCGCGAAAGTGGTGGGGAAAGGCAAGGTCGAACTGAAGCTAACTTCAGGAAAAACTCTCGCATTGAATGACGTATTCTACGTCCCAGACATATGCAAAAACCTTATCTCAGAAACCATCTTACTAGGAAAAGGTTTTAAGATTGTTGCTGAATCTAATACTGTTGTTATTTCTAAGCATGGTGAATTCGTATGAAAAGGTTATGTTACCGATAACATGATTAAGCTTAGTGTATCTGATTTGAAATTGAATGTTAATGCATCTTCTTCTGCTTATGTTTGTGACTCTTCACATGTTTGGCATGATAGACTTGGACATGTTAATCTCAAATCTCTAGAAAGACTTGCTAATTTAGGTTGCATACCAAAAATAAACTTTGATAAAAATCAAAGATGTGAAATCTGTGTTGAATCTAAATATACAAGAAAACCGTTTAATAAAAGGATTGAACGTAAAACAGTTCCTTTGGAACTAATACACTCGGATTTAGGAGATTTGAAATCAACACCAACAAGAGGTGGTAAAAAATGGTACATCACTTTTATAGATGATTACTCACGCTATTGTCAGTTCATCTTCTAGAAGTAAAGATGAAGCCTTAGAGGCCTTCAAATTTTATAAAATTGAAGTAGAAAACCAAAAAGGAGTTAAAATTAAAACTCTTAGGTCAGACCGTGGCGGTGAGTATGTGATACCCATAGGTGAGTTTTGTAAACATAATGGAATCATTCATGAAACAACTGCACCATATTCACCAGAATCGAATGGTGTAGCTGAAAGAAAAAATAGAACACTCATAGATATGGTTTGACAAGTTCAGGGTTATCTTCGAACTTGTGGGGGGAAGCTATCCTCTCTGCTTGCTATATTTTGAACCGAGTTCCATTTAAAAAATCTGATAAAACTCCTTATGAATTGTGGAATGGTAAACAACCTTCCTATGCATACTTTAAAGTGTGGGGGTGTTTGGCCAAGGTGGCCATTCCTCTTCCCAAGAAAACTAAAATAGGACCTAAAACAGTCGATTGTGTTTTCTTAGGGTATCCTGAGCATACAATTGCATACAGGTTCATGGTCATCAGTTCTGACCATAATAACATTGGTCAGAACACCATATTGGAATCTAGAGATGCTGTGTTTTATGAACACATATTTCCTTTAAGGTCTGGACCTCGGAAAAGGGTCCATGATGACCTCCCGGATGTTCCATCAACTAGTCAAACTCCAACTTTGGAGTATGAGACTGAACCAAGAAGAAGTAAGAGGGTTAGAACTGAAACAAGTTTTGGCCCAGATTTTTTGACTCTTACGGTAGAGTCTGAACCCCAAACCTACAAGGAAGCTATGACTTCTCCAGAAGCTCCTTTCTGGGAAGAAGCTTCATTAAATGAATGGGAGTCCATTCAGCAAAACGAAACTTGGGAGCTTGTAGACTTGCCTCCTGGAAGTAAATCCATAGGTTGCAAATGGGTGTTCAAAAGGAAACTTAGAACAGATGGAACTATAGATAAATATAAAGCTAGGTTGGTAGCTAAAGGCTATAGACAAAAGGAAGGATTAGATTTCTTTGATACATATTCACCTGTCACTAGAATCACTTCTATTAGGATGTTGATTGCTATTGCTTCAATTTATGATTTGCATATACATCAGATGGATGTTAAAACTGCATTTATATATGGTGAATTGAATGAAGAAATTTATATGGACCAACCTGAAGGCTTTATTGTAAAAGGTTTTGAAAACAAAGTATGCAAGTTGAACAAATCTCTATACGGTTTAAAACAAGCACCTAAACAATGGCATGAAAAATTTGATCATGTTATGATAACTAATGGTTTCAAGGTGAATGAATCTGATAAATGTGTTTACATTAAATCTGTGGATGATTCTCATGTTATTGTGTGCCTATATGTTGATGATATGCTCATATTAGGCAGTAACCTTGATATTATTAATACCATTAAAAGCATGCTTAGAGATAATTTTGACATGAAAGACTTAGGCCCTACTGATGTAATCTTAGGGATGAAAATCAGAAAGACGTCTGATGGATATAGTCTTAGTCAATCTCATTATGCTGAAACCGTATTAAAGAGATTTAATTATGAAAATGCTAAACCTGCATCTACTCCATTTGATCCCATTTGTAAATTGAAAAAGAACAAGGGTGAGGGTATTGATCAACTTGAGTATTCTCGCATTATTGGTAGTCTTATGTATTTGATGAAATGTACAAGACCTGATATTGCTTACTCTGTGAGTAGATTAAGCAGGTATACTTGCAACCTAGGGCTGGATCATTGGAATGCTCTCTTCAGAGTTCTACATTACCTGAGAGGGACCTCAAACTATTGCTTAAGTTTTGGGAAGTATCCTGCTGTACTGGAAGGGTATTGTGATGCCAACTGGATATCAGACTCAGTAGAGTGCAAGTCTACTAGTGGGTACATCTTCTTACTTGGAGGTGCGTCTGTCTCATGGAAGTCTACCAAACAGACATGTATAGCTAAATCCACTATGGAGTCTGAATTTATAGCCTTGGAAAAAGCTGGAGAGGAAGCTGAATGGATACGATGTTTCCTGCGAGGAATTCCACTCTGGCCCAAGCCTGTGTCTTCAATCGCAATCCACTGTGACAGTAAAGCTGCTCTTGGTTGTGCAAAGAACAATGTATACAACGGGAAGTCTATACATATACGAAGAAGACACAAGACGGTGAAACAACTACTCTCTACTGGTATTATCTCGATAGACTTTGTAAAATCCAAAGATAATCTTGCAGATCCTTTGACGAAAGGCTTAACCAGAGAGGAAGTTAAATTTACATCAAGGGGGATGGGACTTAAGCTCATTGAATAAATCACCATGAAGGATACTCAACCTTGAGATTGGATTTCCAAGATCAAGGTTCAATGAGACAACTAATTTATGGTGATATTGGGAAAGCACTATCTATGTCCCTCCCTATGGTGTAACCGTGCGATAGTGCTACTGCAGAATTAAGGATGATCTTTTGCGATCTTAATGGGTACCATGGCTTTGATTAAAGCGGGGTGTGGCAGGACACTCTTTATGGACTCACCTTTGTGGATGTTGGAAGTGGGGCCGCTTCCTATGAGAATTTGAGCTGATTCTCTAGAGACATTCATTAAGTCCGGGATTTTAGCCCACGGCCAAAATGGGCACAACCGCAAGAGCTTGGAAGCTGTTTTCATCGGTTGAGGCATCAAGTGTGGCTATTATTTCTGAATTGCATTCATTGTTGGCGGTTCAAGACATTGCGTTCACCGTATCAACAAGCAGTTCAGGTAACCTCTCACTAAGTTAAGGTTCAATCTTTGGGACACCTTAGCCTATATTGTTGCCTTATGTTTTCTCGTGTTTTATCGACATGTTTTATTATTCATGTGGGGGATTGTTAGAAAAAAAAACAATGTTTTGTTTTAATCAAAAAATGCATGGACCATGTTTTGATCCCAAGACCTATTACTCCCTATATGTTTTTTCATGTGAATGAATAAAACATTAGTCCCATATAGACTAAAACACTTAGAGTTTTAGACTTAAATACCATTGGTTTAGCCTTAAGGGCATGGCCCTTTGGGTCTTTAGACCTTTGTGTATGGGGAAAGCCCTAGACTATGGCAAGGTTGCTATTACCTTATTGCATTTCTTATTGCCTTTCCCGTTCGCGCGGTGCTTCGCACAGAAGCACGCACGCTCGCTCGGCTCGGCTCCGTGGGGCGTGGGCGTGGCGTGGGGGCGTGGGAGTGGGTGGGAGTGGGGAGAGGGAGTGGGTGTGGGTGAGGGTGGGTGTGGGTGTATCCGACCCATCTTTTCTTTTTACTGAAATTTACCACACGCTTCTCCCACACATGTAAAGAATTTTATTCTTTGCCTTCTCCGGTTTTGGATATCCCCCGTGTGCAAAAACCTCGAGAAGCATCTTCTTTCACGCGTGTCACACGGTTTTCTTGAAACCTGTACACACTGTTTTCCTCGAGAAGAATCTCGCAAATTTTGAATGCGTGTGCACTGTTGTTTTAACGCGATTTTTACCTTACTTTTGCAACGTTCGAGATGCGTGAATCACGGACAGTCTGTCGTGCTTTGGATTCTCTTTCAACGTTTGAACTTTTTCTTGCTATAAATACGAGTTGTAAACTTTATTTGTAAACCATACCTTTCAGAACTCTTCTCTTCTGAAATTCTTCTTCTTCTTTTATGCTTTCAGAAACAATTTATTTTTAAGTTTACAGAAACATAAATTCAGTTCTTGTCTGAAACAAGTTGTAGTTTACAGAAACATAATTTTGTATAACTACTTCTTTGTTTACAGAATATTAGTTTACAGAAATTGTTTTACAGAAACATAAATTAGATTTTACATTTCTCTGAAACTATTTGAGTTTCGATTTGTAACTGCCAAGTTCTAAGGGTTCTCTCTGTGTATGCTACACATAGAGGAGAACTAACAGATAGTTGTATCCTGGAGGTAATTTGTTAATTCCTATAGCATCTCGGAGGAGTAGAGGCAATATTACCTTTAGCTCAACGTATCTCATACGTGCCTCTACTAAGTTTATTGAGTTATTTGTTACTACTATCAGTGTAATCTAAGTATTATTTCCCATTTGCATTCGATTATTGTAATTAATTCCAACAATCTAAAGGTAATAGACGTAACAGACGTCGAAAACCCAGAGGTAACAATTTTAAGCCTAGAGGTGGTGTCACTAAGCACACCATCAAAGGCGACTATTTTAATTGTGGTAAACCTGGACATATGGCTAAAGACTGTAAGGCCCCTAAAAGGATCAAATATGATCCAAAACAGAAAAATAAGGCAAACATAGTAGAGGACTCTGGATATTTCAATGGCATGGTGTCTGAAGTCGACCTTGTCTCTAGTATGACTAATGTGAGAGACTCGGTGGCTTGATTTCTGGAGCCACCAAGCATGTCTGTAAATTCAGAAATGCTTTCTCCTCCTATGCCATAGTAGGAGATGATGAGAAACTGTACATGGGAAATTCTTCCACCGCGAAAGTGGTGGGGAAAGGCAAGGTCGAACTGAAGCTAACTTCGGAAAAACTCGCATTGAATGACGTATTCTACGTCCCGGACATATGCAAAAACCTTATCTCGAAACCATCTTACTAGGAAAAGGTTTTAAGATTGTTGCTGAATCTAATACTGTTGTTATTTCTAAGCATGGTGAATTCGTATGAAAAGGTTATGTTACCGATAACATGATTAAGCTTAGTGTATCTGATTTGAAATTGAATGTTAATGCATCTTCTTTCGCTTATGTTTGTGACTCTTCACATGTTTGGCATGATAGACTTGGACATGTTAATCTCAAATCTCTAGAAAGACTTGCTAATTTAGGTTGCATACCAAAAATAAACTTTGATAAAAATCAAAGATGTGAAATCTGTGTTGAATCTAAATATACAAGAAAACCGTTTAATAAAAGGATTGAACGTAAAACAGTTCCTTTGGAACTAATACACTCGGATTTAGGAGATTTGAAATCAACACCAACAAGAGGTGGTAAAAAATGGTACATCACTTTTATAGATGATTACTCACGCTATTGTCAGGTTCATCTTCTTAGAAGTAAAGATGAAGCCTTAGAGGCCTTCAAATTTTATAAAATTGAAGTAGAAAACCAAAAAGGAGTTAAAATTAAAACTCTTAGGTCAGACCGTGGCGGTGAGTATGTGATACCCATAGGTGAGTTTTGTAAACATAATGGAATCATTCATGAAAAAAACTGCACCATATTCACCAGAATCGAATGGTGTAGCTGAAAGAAAAAATAGAACACTCATAGATATGGTAAATGCTATGTTGACAAGTTCAGGGTTATCTTCGAACTTGTGGGGGGAAGCTATCCTCTCTGCTTGCTATATTTTGAACCGAGTTCCATTTAAAAAATCTGATAAAACTCCTTATGAATTGTGGAATGGTAAACAACCTTCCTATGCATACTTTAAAGTTTGGGGGTGTTTGGCCAAGGTGGCCATTCCTCTTCCCAAGAAAACTAAAATAGGACCTAAAACAGTCGATTGTGTTTTCTTAGGGTATCCTGAGCATACAATTGCATACAGGTTCATGGTCATCAGTTCTGACCATAATAACATTGGTCAGAACACCATATTGGAATCTAGAGATCTTTGTGTTTTATGAACACATATTTCCTTTAAGGTCTGGACCTCGGAAAAGGGTCCATGATGACCTCCCGGATGTTCCATCAACTAGTCAAACTCCAACTTTGGAGTATGAGACTGAACCAAGAAGAAGTAAGAGGGTTAGAACTGAAACAAGTTTTGGCCCAGATTTTTTGACTCTTACGGTAGTGTCTGAACCCCAAACCTACAAGGAAGCTATGACTTCTCCAGAAGCTCCTTTCTGGGAAGAAGCTTCATTAAATGAATGGGAGTCCATTCAGCAAAACGAAACTTGGGAGCTTGTAGACTTGCCTCCTGGAAGTAAATCCATAGGTTGCAAATGGGTGTTCAAAAGGAAACTTAGAATAGATGGAACTATAGATAAATATAAAGCTAGGTTGGTAGCTAAAGGCTATAGACAAAAGGAAGGATTAGATTTCTTTGATACCTATTCACCTGTCACTAGAATCACTTCTATTAGGATGTTGATTGCTATTGCTTCAATTTATGATTTGCATATACATCAGATGGATGTTAAAACTGCATTTCTATATGGTGAATTGAATGAAGAAATTTATATGGACCAACCTGAAGGCTTTATTGTAAAAGGTTGTGAAAACAAAGTATGCAAGTTGAACAAATCTCTATACGGTTTAAAACAAGCACCTAAACAATGGCATGAAAAATTTGATCATGTTATGATAACTAATGGTTTCAAGGTGAATGAATCTGATAAATGTGTTTACATTAAATCTGTGGATGATTCTCATGTTATTGTGTGCCTATATGTTGATGATATGCTCATATTAGGCAGTAACCTTGATATTATTAATACCATTAAAAGCATGCTTAGAGATAATTTTGACATGAAAGACTTAGGCCCTACTGATGTAATCTTAGGGATGAAAATCAGAAAGACGTCTGATGGATATAGTCTTAGTCAATCTCATTATGTTGAAACCGTATTAAAGAGATTTAATTATGAAAATGCTAAACCTGCATCTACTCCATTTGATCCCACTTGTAAATTGAAAAAGAACAAGGGTGAGGGTATTGATCAACTTGAGTATTCTCGCATTATTGGTAGTCTTATGTATTTGATGAACTGTACAAGACCTGATATTGCTTACTCTGTGAGTAGATTAAGCAGGTATACTTGCAACCCATGGATGGATCACTGGAATTCTCTCTTCAGAGTTCTACGTTACCTGAGAGGGACCTCAAACTATTGCTTAAGTTTTGGGAAGTATCCTGCTGTACTGAAATGGTATTGTGATGCCAACTGGATATCAGACTCAGTAGAGTGCAAGTCTACTAGTGGGTACATCTTCTTACTTGGAGGTGCGTCTGTCTCATGGAAGTCTACCAAACAGACATGTATAGCTAAATCCACTATGGAGTCTGAATTTATAGCCTTGGAAAAAGCTGGAGAGGAATCTGAATGGATACGATGTTTCCTGGGAGGAATTCCACGCTGCCCAAGCTCCTGTGTCTTCAATCGCAATCCATTGTGACAGTAAAGCTGCTCTTGGTTGTGCAAAGAACAATGTATACAACGGGAAGTCTATACATATACGAAGAAGACACAAGACGGTGAAACAACTACTCTCTACTGGTATTATCTCGATAGACTTTGTAAAATCCAAAGATAATCTTGCAGATCCTTTGACGAAAGGCTTAACCCTCAGAGGAAGTTAAATTTACATCGAGGGGGATGGGACTTAAGCTCATTGAATAAATCACCATGAAGGATACTCAACCTTGAGATTGGATTTCCAAGATCAAGGTTCAATGAGACAACTAATTTATGGTGATATTGGGAAAGCACTATCTATGTCCCTCCCTATGGTGTAACTGTGCGATAGTCGACTTACGCTGAGAATTAAGGATGATCTTTTGCGATCTTAATGGGTACCATGGCTTTGATTAAAGCGGGGTGTGGCAGGACACTCTTTATGGACTCACCTTTGTGGATGTTGGAAGTGGGGCCGCTTCCTATGAGAATTTGAGATGATTCTCTAGAGACATTCATTAAATCCGGGATTTTAGCCCACGGCCAAAATGGGCACAACCGCAAGAGCTTGGCAGCTGTTTTCATCGGTTGAGGCATCAAGTGTGGCTGTTATTTTTGAATTGCATTCATTGTTGGCGGTTCAAGACATTGCGTTCACCGTATCAACAAGCAGTTCAGGTAACCTCTCACTAAGTTAAGGTTCAATCTTTGGGACACCTTAGCCTATATTGTTGCCTTATGTTTTCTCGTGTTTTATCGACATGTTTTATTATTCATGTGGGGGATTATTAGAAAAAAAAAAACAATGTTTTGTTTTAATCAAAAAATGCATGGACCATGTTTTGATCCCAAGACCTATTGCTCCCTATATGTTTTTTCATGTGAATGAATAAAACATTAGTCCCATATAGACTAAAACACTTAGAGTTTTAGACTTAAATACCATTGGTTTAGCCTTAAGGGCATGGCCCTTTGGGTCTTTAGACCTTTGTGTATGGGGAAAGCCCTAGACTATGGCAAGGTTTCTATTCCCTTATTGCATTTCTTATTGCCTTTCCCGTTCGCGCGGTGCTTCGCACTGAAGCACGCACGCTCGCTCGGGCGCGGGCTCGGGCGTGGGCGTGGGCGTGGGGTGGGCGTGGGCGTGGGCGTGGGTGTGGGTGTGGGTGTGGGTGTATCCGACCCATCCTTTCTTTTTACTGAAATTTACCACACGCTTCTCCCACACATGTAAAGAGTTTTATTCTTTGCCTTCTCCGTTTTGGATATCCGACAGCCTCGAGAAGCATCTTCTTTCACGCGTGTCACACGGTTTTCTTGACACTTGTACATACTGTTTTCCTCGAGAAGAATCTCGCAAATTTTGAATGCGTGTACACTGTTCTTTTAACGCGATTTTTACCTTACTTTTGCAACGTTCGAGATGCGTGAATCACTGACAGTCTGTCGTGCTTTGGATTCTCTTTCAACGTTCGAACTTTTTCTTGCTATAAATACGAGTTGTAAACTTCATTTGTAAACCATACCTTTGAGAACTCTTCTCTTCCGAAATCCTTCTTCTTCTTTTATGCTTTCAGAAACAATTTATTTTTAAGTTTACAGAAACATAAATTTAGTTCTTGTCTAAAACAAGTTGTAGTTTACAGAAACATAATTTTGTATAACTACTACTTTGTTTACAGAATATTAGTTTACATAAATTGTTTTACAGAAACATAAATTAAATTTTACATTTCTCGAAACTATTTGAGTTTCGATTTGTATTTTTTTTTGTTTTATTTCTGTTTGCCAAGTTCTAAGGGTTCTCTCTGTGTATGCTACACATAGAGGAGAACTAACAATAGTTGTATCCTGGAGGTAATTTGTTAATTGCTATAGCATCTCGGAGGAGTAGTGAGGCAATATTACCTTTAGCTCAGTGTATCTCATACGTGCCTCTACTAAGTTTATTGAGTTATTTGTTACTACTATCAGTGTAATCTAAGTATTATTTCCCATTTGCATTCGATTATTGTAATTAATTCCAACATTATTATATGTAAATTGGTTACAGGTATAGTCCAATGAATTTGGGTGAACTAACTTAGGCTGCGGGATTAGGGGATGACTTACTCTTCCTAATTCTCTCTCCTTTTCCTTTCCTAATCGAACTGCCTTCCTCTCTTAGTGAGGAGGGGTATTTATAGGGGTTCCGCCATGGGGTCCACTGATGGAGCCGTTGTAACCTTATCATCTTGTGCTTTGTGCCAATACGTAGAGTCTTCGGTTCCTACGAGGCCCCCTTCGTGTCTTCGTTATTATCGCAGAGGCATGATCGTCTGTTCATTTGGTTGGTTGACACATGTGCTGCCCCAGGTGTTTAATGCGGGTGGTTGGGTCCTCTGCACGCGTCAGACCACGGTCTCCTGTCCGTGTCAGTCAGTTGAGCCCTATCCGTTGATCTAAGATTTCTCTCGAGATGGGATAAAGCAGTTCCGAGGGTGTATTGGGTCCAACGCAGGGGTGATTTACTTCGGTGCTCCTTCATTTGTGGCCGTTGGATCTACGAGATGAGGGTCCTAATCTGCCGGTACACGCTTCTTGGCTATATCCATGTGGCATCGTATTTTGATGTCGCGCGTCACATGCTCTCCACGTGCTTACCCGAGGACACGTGGCGAGTGGTGGAATTATGTACTTACAATTTTCCCATGTTCTTATGACTTGGGGTGTCAGTTGAAGTGAGAGGAAAACCGTCACATTCCGTTCATTGGTGTGAGGCATCCCGTAGAGTGGCTTCTGTACTCCTGACTCTGCCACCCCTTCACGAGGTTCGTGGGTCAGGTGGCAATGGTCGCTTTGGAGGCCGCTCCTTTGGATGCCCCGGTCTTTGATGCTGAGGCTTTTGCATCCGTGACCTTTAGGGCCTCCGCTGCAATAGCGGTTGCATCCAAAGGCCTCGAGCTTTCCGCTCCATTATGTGTTTGTCTGCGGCTTTGAGATTTTCACCCATTTGCTTGCTCCTAGTCATTACCGGTGTTGTCCGCGGTGTTTCTTTTGATGAGGCTTTCGTTTTTCCTGCATCTTTGTTCTTTTCCATTTTTGATATTTTTCTGAAAAAGTTACCATGTACAAAAGAAAAGAGTGGTTCATGGGGAACCCGTTAGTAGAGTCTCGGAAATCGGATTACGGAGGTTTTAAGAGATTATCCGGTTATTGTTCCCATTTTCATGGGTATCGGATCTCTTGATTCCTTCGGTTTGTGTCGAAAAATAAGACCATGAGAAGGTACGGCTCATAAAAGTAATGCGGACATGACGGAAAGTATATCCGCGGAGGGATTTATTTGTTTAAAATACTTTCGAAGATCTAACCTACTGTAAAATACGCGGATATGTCCACATGCTTGATTTTCTAAGGATAAGAACTTGAAAACCATTTCGGAGATGTAGATCTACTGAAATATACATGGATATGCCCGCATGCTTGATTTTCTAAAGATAAGAACTTGAAAACCATTTCGAAGATGTAGATCTACTGAAATATACGTGGATATGCCCACACGCTTGATTTTCTAAAGATAAGAACTTGAAAACCATTTCGAAGATGTAGATCTACTGAAATATACGTGGATATGTCCACACGCTTGATTTTCTAAAGATATGAACTTGAAAACCATTTCGAAGATGTGGATCTACTGAAATATACGTGGATATGTCCACACGCTTGATTTTCTAAAGATAAGAACTTGAAAACCATTTCGAAGATGTAGATCTACTAAAATATACGTGGATATGTCCACAAGCTTGATTTTCTAAAGATAAGAACTTGAAAACCATTTCGAAGATGTAGATCTACTAAAATATACGTGGATATGTCCACACGCTTGATTTTCTAAAGATAAGAACTTGAAAACCATTTCGAAGATGTAGATCTACTGAAATATACGTGGATAAACCCAAATAAAATGCTCTAAGCACCGTTATTTTCAGAGAGCGACGCTCGGAACAGCCAGAGCGTTCAAATCACAGGATAAGATAAATATTTTACCGAGACAAAGTCCATGTTTCTAGCGCCAGATTATGAACACGTAAATTACGACGGTATGTACGTGTCCACAAACAATGTTCGCATATAGTGAAATCCGTAGATATGATATAACATGCGGAATGTAAAGTGCGTAATATAAATGCGGAATATAAAGTGCAGAATGTAAAGTGCAGAATGTAAATGAGACGAATAATTACGTGGTTCAGCACTGAGGCCTACATCCACGGGGTAAAAGGGGGGTTTTATTATATGTAAATTGGTTACAGGTATAGTCCAATGACTTTGGGTGAACTAACTTAGGCTGCGGGATTAGGGGATGACTTACTCTTCCTAATTCTCTCTCCTTTTCCTTTCCGAATCGACATGCCTTCCTCTCTTAGTGAGGAGGGGTATTTAGGTCCACTTATGGAGCCGTTGTAACCTTATCATCTTGTGCTTTGTGCCAATACGCGAAGTCTTCGGTTCCTACGAGGCCCCCTTCGTGTCTTTGTTATTACCGCAGAGGAATGATCGTTTGTTCCGTTGGTTGGTTGACACGTGTGCTGCCACAGGTTTTTAATGCGGGTGGTTGGGTCCTCTACACGCATCAGACCACGGTCTCATGTCCTTGTCTTGTATGTGTCAGTCAGTTGAGCCCTGTCCGTTGATCTAAGATTTCTCTCGAGATGGGATAAAGCAGTTCCGAGGGTGTATTGGGTCCAACGCATGGGTGCTTTACTTTGGTGCTCCTTCATTTGTGGCCGTTGGATCTGCGAGATGAGGGTCCTAATCTGCCGGTACACGCTTCTTGGCTATATCCATGTGGCATCGTCTTTTGATGCCGTGCGTCACATGCTCTCCACGTGCTTACCCGAGGACACGTGGCTAGTGGTGGAAATATGTACTTATAAGTATATATTATATATATACAAGGTAGCCGAGGTCATCATGTAGAGAAGGACTGGTAGGCTCGGAAAGATACCTACTATTGTGTATACTGCAAGTGCACAGTGTCGACAAGCAACACAGGGCAAGCACAGGTCGAACCACAGAGACTTGGAGAGTGTAGAAGTTGATTCTAAATCCTGATTCAGAGAGTAACCAAAAGGGGTTTGATTTTGTCGATATGACGATATGATTTTCAAGTGACTGAAATAATAAAAGTAAAAGATGCAAATAACAAGATATGTAAACAATGATAATATGGATACTAGGGTATTCAAATCCACCAATAACCTATGATATGCATTCAACTTGTAATATTATTCTTGTCCTTATAGTAGATTCAAGTCTACCGTATAACTAAGGTGTTTCTCCAATGGATAATTTAATCACAACTAAAGTATTTCTCCAAAGCATTAATTGTCTAATTAAGCACAACTAATCTAAAGATCAATATTTGGTTAAGCATGAGTTGTAGCATAATCAACATAGAGATATTCTAACTACAATGGATACATGGCATACATTGTGAGAGCAAAATGTTGAAAAACTTGGATTAAATTATATCTTTAAACAATTCTAAACTTTCAAGAACAAGATACAAGATATGAATACATACCAATGAGATTAGGGCTTCATCTAAACCCTAGTAAATGAAATTAGAACATGAAGAACATTACAACAAAATTGAAATTTGATAAACTAACATGAACAAGCTATTCTTGGATGGTTTTTCAACACAACAACCCTCTCTATTTATACACAAAATTCCCTCAAGCACTTGGATTCGAAATTTGGAAAGCATCCACTCAACAAAACATGTTTTCTTAATTGATGGATTGAATGGAATATATTTGGTTGTGGGAAACAAATTGGGAGTGATTGAGTGAGAGAATGGGGATGTTTTCTTTAATTGATGGATGAAATGGAATACAATGGGGGTGAGGTGGATGTTTGGAAAGAATCCAATGGGGGTGAGGTGGATGTTTTTGGAAAGAATCCAATGGGGGTGAGGTGGAAATGGATTTGGGTCTTAGGTTTTGGATCATGGGTTTTGGATCATGGGTTGTTTAATCCCATGAATTTGTAAACAGGTTGCCACCGATGTGAGCGGGTTGCAACGCTTCCAACTTTCTTCTCTTTTGTCTTCTCAATTCTTCCAAGCTTTATTTAGTACTTAAAAACACAAAATTAATTAATACAAATATTTATTCTTGAAAATGGTAAAAATGCAGAATTTGGGATAATATATGACTTTGAAGCGCGAAAGATGAGTTAAGTGCCAATGAAAAGGTGTATGAATATGCAATATTTGGCACTCATCAAGGACCGAAGGCAACCGTATAGTCAAGACATGCGCACACAAGTAGCCGAGGTGTAAAGAAGGACCGAGGCGACCGTACCGTGAAGTGAGGACCAAGTCAAGTGACCATGCAACCAAGGCATGTGAAGTAAAGGCCAATTTAAATAAATTACCTAAAATAACTACCTTCCTAGTTTAGTTTAATCTAACTCTATAAATTACCATGTAATCGTAAATCATCCCAGTATCATCTAATTCTGGAGATCAATAATATTCACCCTAAGGGGCTTCGTCCATGGATGTAGGTCGAGATGACTGAACCAAGTTAAACATCGTCTTCCATTATTATTTTGGTATGTAGATTTATTTTTACTTTATCGTTCTTTATCATTGATTTATCTTATTGTTTTCAATCATGATCAATGATATCCATCTTAGTTTTGATCTGCATATCAAAATTTAAGATTGTTAGTGTTAGTATAACTTAGTTTTTTAGCTCATTTGTGTATATAACTTGCATCGTGGTCCATTAAATTTTTTATGTCATTGCATAGTAACTCTTCATTGACTGTTAGCTTGTAATATATTCATTTCCTTAGGATTGTGCATCTATAGTCATTTCATTAGTAGTAGTGCATATCTTTCTTTGCATGATAGATACTTCTTACGGGTCTCCCTGCAACATATCATTTCAGTTACTTTTTACTGTAACAGTTTCACTCTTTGATGTTAATGGACACTTCGGGGTACTGGATTTTTTTTGAGTTATCAGGTGCACGCAAAACTGAAGTGCAAGCCAAAGAGGAGAAGGAAAAGGAACGGAGCAAGATTAATTATCGTGCCTAAACCCGGTTCTATACCGGCGGTATCGTTCTCGAAACTTGTTGTCTGTGATAATTGTGTAAATGAACATATGGTATCCATGAACATGATTCTGTGATATTTGAGTGACATCTTTGCTCCCTGAATTTGTTATTTCACTGTGCACCTATCAATTTCTGCAAAATATTGTGTCACAATACACCTCTGAGTCTATTTTTCATCACTATAAGCAACATCTTTGACCTGCTTTTTTTCACTTGTTGCTATTGCTGGTTATTATAACTTGATTGGTGTGTCCCCAAGGCCATGATAGTAGCTTCGAGACTGAACTGATAGCTTCAGACTGTCTACTTGAAATATCCTTCCAGTTATTGACACACCTGTCCCAGTTGAGTTAATGGGTGATGTTATAAATCGACCTCGTCCTCTCCATGAGCATATGCATCTCATGAGAACAAGTCAGTTCTCATGTATTGTCTTGCCCCAGACTAATGGTCCATTTGAATTGGATGCAAGCATGCTACAAATGCTTTCAATATTTCGAGGGGTTAAATCTGAAAACCCTTATCATCATGTAAAATAGTTTGAAGAGATTTGTCGGGATATGCAATTTGGTGCTTTGCCTGAAGACTCTCTAAAATTGCGTCTGTTTTCATTTTCTTTAAAGAAAAGAGCTAAAAATTGGTTTTACAGTTTGAGATCGCAGTCAATCACCACTTGGGACCAACTCACAACAGAATTTTTCAAAAAGTTCTTTCCATATCATAGAACCATAAGCATTCGTCAAAGTATAAACTTTTTTGTGCAGTTAGATGGAGAGAAATTTTCTCATTATTTTGAACGATTTGATGAATTGTTGTTTGAGTGTCCTCATCATGGATTTGAGAAGTGGGGACTGGTGGATATTCTTTATGAGGGACTAGACTTTAAGTCCCGAGTCATGGTTGAGTCTATGTGTAATGGTGGATTCATTGATAAAAATGTAGATGATGCATGGTCATTTTTAGCCGAACTTGCAGAGAAAACCCATCAATGGGAGTCCTTTAGAGGAATTAGGGCAATGTCACATGATGCGAGTAGTCTCCATGAGTTAGAGTCTGATTTTGACTTTGATACAAAGAAATGCATGAATAGGACATTCAAAGATCTAGAAATGGGAACAAATGAACATGTCGTTATCTCTAACTCATGCACCCAAACTAAAATCCATGCTTGTACCTTGTGTGATATATTAGGCCATCCTGTTGAGGACTGCTATATTTTTCATGACTTTAGGCAGTCTAGAACGTAGAATATTGATGCCTTCTATCAAGAAAACCAACCCTATTCATAGACTTCTAGTTTAGCATGGGGAAATCCATGTTTCAATGATACTGATAATGAACTAAATTTTGAAAATAGTTTGTATAGTCTTACTCATACAACTGATATTGAATATGAACCTAATCTAGAGGTAATCGAGTCAAATGGAGACACTGCAACTTTGAATAGGGCGTTGCATCCGTGGTATGATGATGATGATGATGATGTTATGTTAGAAGAGCATATGTATACTGAAAATATGGTGGAACCTTTGGGTTCAGAGACATTAGGCTTTGCTCCGACTTTCATGAATGATGCTTCTTCTAATATGCATATGCATGCGATGTTGACTATGAGTTTGGGCATGTACAATTGTTCTGTGAAGAAGAGCATAGAGAAAAACTTGTATTTGGCTTAGGGAAGGATAGATTTTCTGTAGACATCAATAATTCTATGCATGAAAATAACTTTGTTATGTCTAATTCCCTGCCTAGGTCACAATATAATGTTGCTTCTGATATCCCGATGCATGAGACCAAATTTCTTGATAATCATGATTTTGGAATGGTGTTTTATAATTTGTTCAATGACCGTGAGCATGATACTGCAATAGTTGTTTCTGACTGGAAAAAAACAAGACTGCGTTGTGATACTTTTGAGCCTAAAAATGAATGTAACTTAGACGCATCCGATTCCTTACCTAAGTCACAATCTGATGGCCTTGCACCCAGCCTAGATTTGGCTTGTAACAAAATTGTAAAACCATATTTTCTGAGAATACCTAATCTAGGACTAGAACTGTGTGCTTCTCAAGTTATTTTGGACCATTTTGCATCTAAATATAACATATTTAAGGAGCCACAGTTGGAATGCATTTCTCTTCCCGTCCCTAGAAAATTCCACTTTGAAATAGACCTTGTGCATGATGAACCCCTAAAGTTGTTAGATTTTATATCTAAAAGCATATCTATAGAAAAATTCTAGTTTGGGGGTAACTCATTTATATCCGCAGTCTTACTTGCACTCTCATGTTATATATGTGTAAAAATGCCGATATTTCTGCATGTCATCTTCTGGGTTGATCCTCAACTCTTTAGATTGTTGATCTATGGTGAATCTTTCTTACATTCTTTTCTGAGTCGGTTTGAGTCGTCGTACTTTGTATCCTTTTTGGTTACTACTGTGGTACATATGTCTATTCTAATCTAATGCTACACTCATCTGATCTCTGATTGGATTACAAGAGCTAATAAAAGAGTTCTTACTTAGAAAGGTCATCGAAATCTGGTAATATCTTTCCTTTTCTCCACTTAGCATGGTTCTCATGGTATGTTGCAGTTATAATTTTTCTTATCTTTTGAAACATTGAGGACAATGTTCAGTTTAGGTGGGGGGGGTGAAGAGTAGATATCTACGTGACTGTCACTGTGCTAAAAAAAAAAAAAGGTTGAGTCATCTACCTTGACCTGTGATACCTGTGCATATATGATATTTTAGGGTTCTTGATCTAGATGATAAGGTACTCCTAATTTCTAGCACCATAACATGTGAAGTTCGATTTATTTTCTTTGAAACTTTTTGAACATCTTATTTGAAAATGCACTTGCACAATCTATCAAGCTTGCATAGTATCTATGTTTGCATAGTATAGTAGACGGCCAACCATCCAAAATATTGATGGGATTTGCTAACATTCGAACTCCTAGATAAAATTCTAAGTGCTGGAATCAATATGTGTTACTTTGAACTTGTACCTTTGAAAGCTAGATTGATAGATAAAACTGTTGTGAACAAAATTTGAGATGCATGTGTCACATTTCAAGGAATTTAAGCTTATATTTTGTCCTAGAAATTTATGGGTATGTTCTAAGCAAGCCCTCATGATACTTCAACTCGTCCACTAGAGACACTTAGTGGTTTAAAAGGCTTATTGCATTCGCTAAATGCAATCGAGAGACCAGCGACAGTGGTATAGGTAGGATTTCTTAGTTTTCTTTTTTACTCGAGGTCGAGCAAAATTCAGGTTTAGGGGTGTGATCGGTGCCTAATAATGCACAAGTCTATGTCATTTTGTTGTCTTTTATCACATCTCGAGTGCCTAAATGTCCCATTTTAAGTCAAATTATGTATTTTGCGTCTCGAGGTATCAATAATATTTTTGTGTAGTAAATATTGATGTGTTGTCTTCATTTTGTAAGATTGATAAATATAAGGAGGTCCATAAAGTGAGCTAGTGATAAAGAATTTTCACAGACATCATGGAAAGTGGAAATGGGAAAGGTGGCTAAGAAGTGGAAGGAAAATGAGGTGTGGGTTGCGTTATATAATTCATGGGAAAAAATACAAGCTCAGTTCACACTCACGGTTTAGAAATAAGATGCAAGCCCGATCTCTATTTACCCAAACAGAAGTCATAAATCTAAAGTAAGCAACCAAACATGCCTTAAGGAACTTTACCATCGACATTTCCAAGGTCAGAATCAAATTTGATTACTTTTCTTTGTCACACCACCAAAAACACCTTCTTTGTCAACTGAATCCAGAGACAACCCTATCTCTGTCAACCTCATCCCTCTCTACTCCTATTTTGCTAGCTTTCTCTTCAATTAGAGTACCATTTCACATCAAGTTACCGTTGTGAAATGTGTATTTTGAAGTCTGCTTTAGTGGTGAGTTTAGAGAATCAAATACCTAAATTTTATGTTGTATAATTGTTGATTATGGGGAAACTTGTATAAATATGGTTGCAGATGTATCTTGAAAGCAAGCCCGGAGTAGCCGGTGCAAGCTGTAGTTTTAGGTTTTAATTTTCCAAATCTAATTTTCAGTGATGTTTTAGGTTGTTAATTAGGGATTGGATGAAACCCTTATTCTAATTAGAATCTCTGTTTTTATCTCATTGTTCTCAAATGGTTTTAATGTTATAAGCATGGTTCAATTTCTGGATTTTAGCATGTTGCTTTCACCTAGTATGTTAAGCATCATTGGTAGTTAAATTCTCTCTGTGTTGTTGTCCAAGCCAATTACAATTCAAAATATGTTAGTCTGTGATTGATTGTGCTTTAAAAAGACAATCAATGCTAGGGATTAATACTTTAGCTTATGAAATTGATTCATCCATTTTTATGAAAAAAATGTTATGTCACATTCAAATCTTCGAGAAAGTAAGAGATTGACATCTCTAACATTATCAAGTTTAAGTACAACAATAGATAAAAATATGACTTTCTATTGAATTAAGTGGTGGATTCGATCCCCTATTTTCTCTTTGATTTGCATTGTTGTTTCTTTAGTATAACTATCTCCAAATTGTCTTTAATCGACCAAACTCTCTCGTCTTTAAATTAGTACTAGTAGAACCTCAGAAGTTTAGTTTCACCAATTCGACTCCCCGTAGGATTAACCCGTATTTGCCGTTATCTATATTCTAGACACCGTGAGCTTGCGGTTTATAATCATAGGTTTCTAAACCTACCAATTTGTTGTTCATGGAGTACAAATCGTTGATGAAAAAAGATAATTGGCAACCAGGTCAACCTATAGCTCTGAGATACGAGTTCAACAATACTCTGAAGCCCGGTAACGATCGTCGATTAACAGCGATGAGATTGTCTTTGGATGCGATGATGACCGCTTGGTGGTGTTTGATCCTTACAAGACAAAATGATGAAATTTTTGCGTCTTGAGGCCTCGTAACATTGCATTCTACAATGGATCATTATTTCACCCAAAGGAATACATGATGGTCGATCCCCGACGTGTAATGCGGCAACTTGTGTTTAAACAACAAAGTAGAGTGCAGTGGTCTTCCTATGGCAGATTATTTCATGACTTTATTCAATGTAAATCAATTAACAAAAAATTGGATGTAGCGTATAAGCCATAACCATCTCCAGAAAATTGGAGGGAAAGGGAACAACGTTGTTTGGTAGATATGAATAATTGGGAGATTATAGTAAATGGTGATGAAGAATGTCCTGGCTACATGACATCTTACGAGAATTACTCACATCCTTTTGTTATACGCCCACCTATCATTTTACACCCCCCACCCCCCGGAAAATCCTCCCGCTACAACTTTTACTGAACCACCAACTATTAGCGGACTTCAGAAGATCCTTGGATTGTTGGTACGTATTGATCGTTTCTTATGCTTTTGATATATATATATATATATAATAGTAACCCTGAATATTTGTTTGATTATATGAAAATAGCCGAAGCATCTTGGAAAGTTGGGGAAGATGTTTAGTTGCAAGAACGAGAAACGAGGGGTGTTGAATAAATGAGGGAAGCCGAGGAAAAGACAAAGAAAATTGAAGATAAAAAAATTACAGAATTGTTCAGGGAAAAGAAGAATATGTTCTCCAAGAAGCGAAGGACCAACTAATTGAAGATGTTTATTTTTGTTTTGTTTTGGTAGTTATGTTTTGGTTACACTCAAGGAAATCTTTAAATCGCCCATGAGCGGACTCCGCAATACTAGTTGCTTCATTCGCATAGTGTTTATAACGGTTTTTCCGTACACACAAAAATTTGTGTTTTTACTTATCCAACCATTGATTCCGGTAATACGAGGCCACAATTGGATACCGTTCGTTCCAATTAGCAATAAATTTGTTCAAATTATTTTCGTATTTCTAGAAATTCCAACCACTTTTATGATTTTCTTCGCGTTCCTTGTCCACTTGTTGTTGAATCGTTTTCTCTCTTCTTCTTGTTATTTCGGTGATAGTTTGTTTATGCGAACTTGCTCCTCAAGTTGATCAATCTTTGACTTCTTAATATCCTCCTTTGTGGGTTCAAAAACTGCAAAAAAAAAAAAAAATCTTCACATTGCAGACTATATGAAATGTGCAAAGGAAATTTTGTGCATTCGGGAAAACTTCGGAAATTGCATTCATTAATGCGTCTTTGTTATCAGTTATTACGACCCTTGTCAGATCATTTTCCCGGAAGAGTAACTTCAATTGTCGTAATGCCCAATTATAATTATAATCCTACTCGTCTCGCATAAAACCAAGCCAACGTGAATGTTACCTTGTATGATATTTGCCCCACGATATTGAACAATGACATATGGTACTTGTTTGTCTTGTAGGTGCAATCCATCGGAAGAACACCAAAGCATGTATGAGCCTATTGTGCAATCAATGGGTGTGCAAGGAATATTTGAAGGGGTTTCCCTATCGACCCTCTTTTAATGACGAGTGTATGGTTGTAATAAGTGGCTAATTTCTTAAATACTTGCATAACCGTCCTACCTTCCTATTCCAGCATTCTAATGGTTGCTTGTGATCATAAATTGTACTTAAAGAAGAAACGTTCTTCTCACACTTTTCCTTGAAGCCGTTGAGCATTAATCTTGGTTTCATGCTTTCTTTGGTCAATCTCTTTATTTCCTCCATTTCATGAGGTTTCATGAGGTTTTAGCTTTGAAACTTGGGATGGACCAACAAAAGTGTCTGGATCCTTGATAAGACACATTTTTGTGTCTAGGTTGTCCTCAATTTTATCTATGTTGGTACTCGATTTTGTATTTATTATGGTGTTTTTTGTGTTTGTAGGTGTTATTGGAGAATTACACTTGTTGGAAATTTCAGCTGGAAAAATTACCCGGGGAACCTCCGGAGGACATTTGCTAAGCGGACTCCGAGTTTGGATAAGGGGCAACCATGGATATGTATAGCCCAATTTCATTTTCAGCACCCACGGCTATGTTTTGCCCAAATTCATCTTTAGCACCCATGTTCTTTGTTTGAATTTTGGTTTTGGCGGGAAAAGGAGTTATTTTCCTGGAAGATTAGGGTTGAACTTTTGGGCGTGCTAGAAGGAGATTCAATGGATGATATTCATTGGGATGACTTGTTTGAGCATAACAGGCGTGGTATGGTTGATTGTTTTGGTTAAAATTGACTAGATAACTCGCGAGGAGAAAATAGGGTAACACGTACACCGAAGGAGATATTCACAAGATTTCACGAGCAGCACGGGATTTTGCACGTGTTTGAAAGGCCCTAACAACTATTTGGAGTGTGAAGGATTTAATTATGGCAATTTGTAAGCTTCAGGACGCGTGGAGAAATCAAAAATCTAAATTATCTCCTAAACTGGCCGTGAAGAATAATGCCGAGTAATGGAGAATTTTATGAAGTTATTACGTGATATGTCGAGGTTGTTGGGTTATAAATAGTTGATGGGATATCAGAGAGGGGATACGGAGAGTTTGGGAGGAGAGAGAGGCGAGAATCGAGTTGCAGAGAAAACTTTTCTGCTGCTACATGGGAAGAACATGAAGAACATAAGACCCCTGAGACAGTCGTTCATGCTACAATGTCAGCGACAATATATATTTATCGTTCTTTGTAACAGTTGAATTTGTAACAAAAATAAGTTTTACAAACCCGGTTTTTAATAGTTTTTCTCCATTTCATTATTTGTAAACACCCTTTGAGCAATGAAATCAAATTTTGAGTGTGTTTCCATGATGAGAAGCTAATCACATCCCCTGGGGCGACGGAGGAAGCCAAGTTTCACAAATATGGTAATTCTATAAATTCTTGTTACGACTATTTGCACTGTTATGAGTTTCATTGAATGGTTGTGAGTACAATTGATGGGTCATGCTTAGCTTAGAAGTTTTGATGTCCCATGCTTTAGTTTTACACCCATTACTTTCGAAATCTACCTTAGGCAATGAACTAGAGTCAATAAAACTTTATCATTTGAGATTTTATTGTTTAGAATTGATATATGAACCATATGAGTGTGGAAATTGGTGGAATCCTACCCCCGGTCTCTCCATATTTTTTTACAGCACTTTTTAATTGGGTTTGTTATTTTATTTATAAAAATTAAGTCTAAAAAAATCTTCCTTCACAAGTCTCAACGAACCTTTTACTACAACATCATTGAAAATAACCATCAATTTTTGGCGCCGCTGCCGGGGACTTGTCTTTAGGCTAAAGTTTTTAGATTTATTTTTTAGGTTTTTATTTTTATTTTATTTGTTCTACTTTATGTTTTTGGTTTTTTGTCTTTGCATTACAGATTTTGGAATTTGGAGCAAAAGAAATTTTTTCCAAAGCTTTTGATGAATACTTAAAGATTTGGAGTCAAAGGCAAAGAGAAAAGAGCGAAAGAAAAGAAAGAGAGATTATTTTATTTTTATTTTTTAGATTGTATTAGGATATCTTATATTCTTGTAATTTTATTTTTATTTTACTCTTTATTTTTGGACTTTAAACTTTGGGACATTATTTTTATTTTTAAACCCTAAGGAAGGGTAAAATTAAATATAAATTGTTTGCAGAGAATGACGGCAATTACGATATTGCATCGGCCCCTAGGGTTCGTACATCACAGAGGAATTGTGGTCCGAGTCGACTACAACGGTTCTTCGCCCGTATGGTACGGGAGGTAAGTTTGTCGAAACACTCGCAAATCCCCTGTTAGCGAGTTACTGTATTCCTTCGTTTGCATATATGTCGAGGAACTGAATACGGCTGCTTTAATTTCCTAGCAAAGGGAAAGGACTGTCCATACAAGAAAAGGGTTTGGATTTCATCACCGTTCTCTTCTTGCCCGCCTTAGGAAAACGATATTTAACGCGAACCTAAGCCTTAAAATTTGGAATAGAACGAGACCAATAGGGTAACAAGCTTGATAGGAAAGTCGTTCGAAAAATATTGGTTACTCTTTTGAGCATACTTTGAAGTTCATGATGGTTTCTGAAAGTTGAATACGCCTCCTTGTAATGCCGGTGAGGCCTTGGGTATCAAAGCTCCACGCATCTTCCCTCGTCTTTATGTAACTTACTTTAACTCGGATTGATTCCAGAGAGGTTTGCTCAGATTGTAACAAATTCCTTTTCGAAAGAATAGAAGCTGGTCTAGAAACAATCTAAGTGGAGCCATCATGATTTTTGTTTGCTAGAAATCAATAGGTTTGTTGTGGTGGAGTCAGCCTTATTTGTGTTTGCATAGAACTTCCCTTCCTTTTAGGACTTTTATTTTTATTTTGTTTTTTTCTAGTGTATGCCCGAGGTCATTAGAGAATGGGCTTGGAAAAGAAACACTCTAGGTCGTTTTATTAGTGACAAACCTAGTAGTTCTTCTTGTGAAGGCGGGGAGATCGAAGACTCTTCTTTTGAGAGCCCTATTTTTGGAAACTTCAGTTTTGAGAATTCGTCTCTTCGTGAGGAAAATACCCCTAGTACTTCAGCTGTGCCAGCAATGGCTACTTTGAAAGATTACATGTACCTAACTAGGGCCAACCGAGCATCGTGCATTAAATTTCCAGCCTCTACGGCTAATTATGAGTTGAAACTTGGTATCCTTCAGATGGTCCCTATATATTCTTAGGAAAAGATGATGAAAACCCTTAATTTCATGTTAGGGACTTTGAAGAAATTTATGGAACAATTAAGATTAAATACCTTAGTGATGAAGTCTTGAAACTTAGGATGTTCCCTTTTTCCTTAAGAGATAAAGCCAAGTCCTGGATGAATAACCTACCATCTGGGTCTATAGAAACATGGTACCAACATACTGCTGTTTTCTACTTAAAGTTTTTCCCTAAGCATAGAACCGCATCTTTTAGGAAAAAAATTAGTTCTAGTGTGCAACAAGAAGGATAATCCCTTTATAGGTTTTTAGAGAGATTTAATGATCTTTTGTCGCAATGTCCTCACCATGGGTTCGAGAAAATGAAACTAGTTGAAATTATGTATGACGGTTTAGACTATTCTACCAAAGCCATGGTTGAGTCTATGTGCGCTGGTTTATTCACGAGTAAAAGCGCTGATGAAGCATTTTCTTTCTTAGAAGATGTAGCTGAAAAATCCCAACAGTGGGAGTCTTGTGTTGAACCACCTAAAAGACTCTTAGTCAATAGAAGTAGCACCAACATGGTAGATACAAGCTTTAGGTCAGATGCTAAGTTTGTTGCTTTGTCTAGAAGGTTAGAAGCTTTGGAATTGAATCAGTCTAAACATAGGTCTCTTGTTGAAACTGATGATAAGATTAGAGCCTCTCAAATCTCTAGTTGTGGAATAGAACCTGATAACTCGTTTTGGGAAGGTCACGTTAGTGAAGAGCAATCCCATGATGTTTATAACAATGCTAGGTTTGATAACCATCAGAAGTTTGACCCATACTCAGAGACCTACAACCCTAGTTGGAGAAACCAACCTAATTTCTCTTGGTCTAAGGGACAGAATCAAGGTCAATTTAGTAATTCTCAGCCTCCTCCAGGTTTTGGTTATAATAAGAATTCTTTAGGTCAACCCCAGTTCCAGATTCCTTCTAAGAATAGAATGACTAGCTTAGAGGAATCTCTTAGTATATTAAAAAAGATCCAGGATATGTTAACACAGAGCCAGGAAATGTTAATAAAGAGCCAGGTTAGTTTTCAACAGGAAACCAAACATAATTTTCTAACTAATGCCCAGATTCTTGCTAAGTTAGAACTTCAAGTTAGTCAAATAGCCAAGACTCTAAGCGATAGAGATAACATAATTTTCCCTAGTCAAACACAACCCAACCCTAGAGGAGTTCATCAAATATCTTTAGTTTGTGAGAAATCATCAAATCATGTGAATTCAATAACAACCCTTAGGAGTGGTAAAACGTTAGACAATAAGGTAGCCATGCCTAGTGGACATACTATAGTTCCACCTTCTACTTCCCAAGAGGAGGAGCACATAGATGAGGAAACTGAAACAATTCCTAAGGAGTCCCAAGAAATTCCTGATAGGACTACCTTTGTGCCTAGAGTCCCATATCCACAGTTGTTAGCCCCAACAAAGAAGGAGTCGACTTTCAACGAGATAATGGAAATATTTAAGCAGGTGAACATCAATATTCCGTTATTAGAAGCAATTAGGAAGATGCCTGCTTATGCCAAGTTCCTTAAAGATCTTTGTACACGAAAGCGTAAGCTTAATGTCCATAAGAAAGCCTTTTTAGTTGGTCAAGTAAGTACAATTATTTTGAACCAAACACCCCCTAAGTATAAGGACCCTGGATGCCCCCACCATATCTTGTGCAATTGGTAATCACATGGTAGATAAGGCATTGCTTGACTTAGGATCTAGTGTTAACTTAATCCCATATCATGTATACACCCAACTAGGTCTTGGTAAGTTCAAACCGACTAAAATGACACTACAACTAGCTGATAGGTCTGTCAAAGTCCCTCGTGGTGTCATAGAGGATGTTCTGATTGAGGTTGATAAGTTTATTTATCTAGTGGATTTTTTTGTTCTAGACACCCAGCATGTTCAGGACCCAAGTGCTCAAATCCTGATGATTTTAGGTCGCCTATTTTTAGCCACAGCTAACGTTGTCATCAACTGTAGGACCGGGCTTATGAACATATCCTTTGTTAATATGACCACTCAAATAAATGTCTTTAATGTTACTAGACAATCTTCCGAGAATGATGATTTAGAAGAAGTGAATATGATTATCACTTTAGTTCAGGATTTAGTTCAGGATAATTGGCATGACACTCTACTGGGAGATTCTTTAGATGAATTTGAGGAAACTATTCTCTTAGACCAGATGTGTGATCAATCTTTAGAAGAATCCCTTGAGTATTTTAAAGACTCTACAGACCCAGAAATCCAGGCAGTAGTGTTAGGTCTTTCTAAGAGTAATGATAACCCTAAGTTTGGGGGTAGAGAACTAGAAGAAGCTCTTGAGTATTTTAAGGTATCTGAAGATCCGGAAATGCAAGCAATAGTTAGAGGTTTGTCTGTGAGTAATGAAAACCCTAATTTTTGGGGTATCGATGGTTCTTGTGATCTTCAAATATCCCTAATTAGAGTCCCTAACTTGGGACTCGAGCCTTGTGCACTTGAGATTATTCAGACTCCGCAACCCGATCCTCCTGATACTATCCAGGAGTAACCCAAGCATTAGAGACCCGTTTTTCGGATGAATCTATTTATCAAGACACACATATGAAGCTCAATCATGCTCCCCAAATAAACCTAGTTGTCTTGACAGAAACCTTAGATGAGAATGTGCTCCTTCTATTTATTTTTCTAAACCAGTGCAGTTGTCTGATATTGGTGTTAGCTCTATTTAGTCTTATGGACCCACAACTATTTCGGCTATTGGTGTATGACTTTGGAAGGTGAAGATCCTTTTTGAGGTGTTTGATGTCTAGCCGAAGACTTTAAACTTAGCACTCCTTGGGAGGTATCCCTTGCTCATGCAACACGGTAATATTTTTCCTCATTTCCTTCTAGTGGTAACGGTTTCTCCTTGTTCATGTTTTTAATTTCATCTTTAGAACATTGAGGACAATGTTAGATTTAAGTTTGGGGGTATGGGAGAAACTTTTTAGTTGCAATAAATAAAACTCCAGAGCCTATAAATTTATGCCTATTAAGGATGTCACTAACCAATCTAAGTGGATGGAAACATCTTGGTTGTAGGAGTTGAGGAACCAATCTGATTAGACGGAAACATCAATAGAGTCTATTCATAAAAGCACAAAGCTCATGTGTTAGAAGAAAAAAAACATGGTAGTTTCTCCATTGAATCCTTTTCACCTTCTGTTTTTTTTTTTCTTATAAGTGATTTGGTGGGGCACATGATTCAAGTTGTTACCATTGCTAGGGTGAAATAGAGCGATTGAGATACCCAAAAAAAAAAAAAATTGAGACCAAACCACCGGAATAAATTCAATAAAGTCGACCACTGGTTCCCTTGTATATGCCAGTTGTGTTGACTTAGAGTTAGGATCATCACCCGCTGGTCCCCTTGTATATGCCAGCTGTGTTGATATTAGTCATACCGATATCTCAGTCCATTAGGATAGGTTCATCTTGGAAGAGGCCTTCAGACAGATATGGGAAACACAGTTCACATCAAAACCATCTATGTTTTTATCTATATCCATCTTCTTAATCTTTCCATGTGATTGGTTGACTCCGGTTATGATGTCCAGAAACTATCTGAGTAGAGCTCTGTCACTTATATATGAATTTTAGTATGCTTGAGTGCAAACTTGTGTATAGTAATTGGAATTTCGCATCAGGGTACTTCCTCCTGTAGTCAATGAGAGTATGTCAACCAAGGAGATTCTTTAGTTCCTTCCAAGGTTCTGCGTAGATATCTAGGGTATGGAGTAATGGTTTTGTGGGTACACCTATGGTAAACCTTCCCGGGTTTAACTCGGTCACTGGGGACACCAAGTGAGTTAGAATTATATTTTCTAGATTAGTTTTGCTCGAGGACTAGCAAATAATAAGTTTGGGGGTATTTGAAGTTGTCCTCAGTTTTCTCTATGTTTGTACTCGATTTTGTATTTATTATGGTGTTTTGTGTGTTTGTAGGTGTTATTAGAGAATTACACTTGTTGGAAATTTCGGCTCGAAAAATTTCCCGGGGAACCTCCGGAGGACATTTGCTAAGCGGACTACAAGTTTGGATAAGGGGAAACCATGGCTATGTATAGCCCAAATTCATTTTCAGCACCCACGTCTATGTGTAGCCCAAATTCATCTTTAGCACCCATGTTCTTTGTTTGAATTTTGGTTTTGGCGGGAAAAGGAGTTATTTGCCTGGCAGATTAGGGTTGGACTTTTGGGCGTGCTAGAAGGAGATTCAATGGCAGATATTCATTGGGATGACTTGTTTGAGCGTAACAGGCGTGGTATGGTTGATTGTTTCGGTTAAAATTGACTAGATAACTCGCGAGGAGAAAACAGGGTAACACGTACACCGGAGGAGATATTCATAAGATTTCACGAGCAGCACGGGATTTTGCATGTGTTTGGAAGGCCCTAATAACTATTTGGAGTGTGAAGGATTTAATTATGGCAATTTGGAAGCTTCAGGATGCGTGGAGAAATCAAAAATCTAAATTATTTCCTAAACTGGCCGTGAAGAATAATGTCGAGTAATGGAGAATTTTATGAAGTTATTGCGTGATATGTCGAGGATGTTGGGTTATAAATAGTTGCTGGGATATCGGAGAGGGGCTATGGAGAGTTTGGGAGAAGAGAGAGGCGAGAATCGAGTTGCAGAGAAAACTTTTCTGCTGCTACATGGGAAGAACACGAAGAACATAAGACCCCCTGAGATAGTCGTTCATGTTACAGTGTCAGCGACAGTATATCTTTATCGTTCTTTGTAACAGTTGAATTTGTAACAAAAATAAGTGTTACAAACCAGGTTTTTAATAGTTTTTCTCCATTTCATTATTTGTAAACACCCTTTGAGCAATGAAATCAAATTTTGAGTGTGTTTCCATGATGAGAAGCTAATCCCATCCTCTGGGGCGACGGAGGAAGCCAAGTTTCACAAATGTGGTAATTCTATCAATTCTTTACGACTATTTGCACTGTTATTTAATTGATTTATGAGTTCCATTGAATGGTTGTGATTACAATTGATGGGTCATGCTTAGCTTAGAAGTTTTGATGTCCCATGCTTTAGTTTTACACCCATTACTTTCGAAATCTACCTTAGGCAATGAACTAGAGTCAATAAAACTTTATCATTTGAGCTTTTATTGTTTAGAATTGATATATGAACCATATGAGTGTGGAAATTGGTGGAATCCTAGCCCCGGTCTCTCCATATTTTTTTACATCACTTTTTAATTGAGTTTGTTATTTTTATTTTTAAAAATGAAGTCTAAAAAATCTTCCTTCACAAGTCTCAACGAACCTTTTACTACAACATCATTGAAAATAACCATCAATTTTTGGTGCCGCTGCCGGGGACTTGTCTTTAGGATAAAGCTCACTACACCAAATTCAGGATATAGCAACTCAGATTCGCAATAGAGATGTAGCTGTTGCGAATTTTCAGTTACGAATTTGAGTTGCTAAAAATTCGCAACATCCAGATGTTGTTGCTAATTTCGCAACTGCTGTACTTCAGTTGCGATTCGCAACTGATTTTTTTTTCACGCATGCCAGTTACCCTGTGACTAAAAACACTTGCAAACACTTTTTTTCCAAGCATGCGAATTTCGCATGTACACTCTTATTATCCTAAGAAAATATCCTCTTCGGTTTATTTCAGCAACTCGTTTTCTCTTTCTCTCTCTTTTACTCTCTCAGAAAGTTGAATCCCCACCCCCCCCATTGAATCCTCCATTGAATCTCTCCCGCCATTGAAACCATAGGAAGCTAGGTATGGATGATCATCAGGGTTTTTACTTAGGGTTTAAATCGATTGATAATGCTTCTGTTAGGGTTTGATAGATTGATAGTTAGGGTTTTGTGTCTTTTTAATTAAATTGATCAGTGATGTATTTTTTGTGGTTTTTTGTAGATTAATACTTAGGGTTGTATTTATTTTGTTTAAATCAATTAGTGATGTGTTTTGTTTGTGTATTTTTGGTAGATTGATACTTAGGATTTCTGTATTTTGTTTAAATTGGTGAATGATGTGTTTAATTTGTTTGTGTATTTAGGTAGATTGATAGTTAGGGTTTCATTTTTATGTTTATTGATGTTTTTTATTTATGATATTCCTCCCGGTTAGTGTAGAACAGAGCCCTTAGAACAGAACCCTGATTCTGAATTAGTATTTAGTTATTTATATCCTATATCTTTTGAATTTTATACTTTATTTAGGTTTTTCTCATGTAGCTTTAGAACTTTGCATTTCATGTAGGAAATTTACTGTGTATACCAGTTTAGTTTTCTTTATCCTGTTGGCTTTCATTTCATAAAGTCAAAATTAGTAATCTGTAGGGTCATTCTTTTTGTTGTTAGTGTTACAGATTGTTCCTTTAATTTTTTTTTAGCGTTTCATATTTTGTTGTTACTGTTAGTGGTGATAGCTTTTAGATTTTTCATTAGTTAGTGGTAGTTTTAAGCTTCATTTAGTATTTATGTTAATGTTAATTTGAGTTCAATAATTTGAATTTGAATCTGTAAATATTAATTTGTGTCAGTTCTTGTCCCCATAATTCAAATAGTCTTCATGCTGTAGTTGGTAGTCTTTGATTTTACATTTTGATTAGATTTTAAGTAGGTCTGCTTCTCTTTTCTTTTTCTTTTGCATTTTAGAATACTTTACTTTGTAGACTCAGTAGTGCATTTCATGATTAATTAGTAGTTACTGTCTGTAGGTTTAGGAATGGTTAAGATGTTTTATTCTCATGGTAGTGTGGTCTAGTTTAGTTAATCTATTTGTTATATATCCTGCATCATGTTTCATCTACATATGTATTTATCAGTTAGTCATATAGGATTTTGTAAGTATTTATATCTGCATCTTAATCCTGCAAGTATTAGTTATAGCTTTTCATTTCAATCATATATCTGCATCTTTTCATCTTTTTATTTCAGTTAGTTTTTGGACTGCTGGACTTCCACATTTAACTTCACTTCTATTTTTCCGATTCTGCTCAGGTGGGAAAAACCAGGACACAATGCATTTTTTGGTTATGACTACTAGTATCAACCACGACATAACACCATGATAAGTACATCTCTTGTAGTTCCATGGGAATTCATAAAGAGCTTCAAACCTCAGCATGTATCTGATGGTCTGTATGGAAGACAAATATGTCTACAGCTGTCCTGGAGGGGAACTTAAATAAACACTTGATCTCGGTAGTACGGGGATAGTTCCCTTAAGAGGTACGCTTTGGAGAATCCAATCTTGTTGACCCACTAATTAATTACTTTAACAAAACCGCACCATCCAACCATCGTATAAATTTTAATGTTAAGGTTGACTATTGTCGATCATTTGAATTCTCCCACCATTTTTTTTTTGGTTTCATTTATGCACTTGCTAAAACTTCTTTCCTTCTGTTTTTTCTTTATATTTGGTATCATCCTGCAATGAAGGTGCCTGAAATAAACGTGTGCCCATGACAGATTAGGTTCCTTCATGAACCTTCAAGATATATAGGGTATGTTGGGTGTGCACTGTCAAGCACCATGATGAAGTTTTTTAAGAATTCTGATGATGCATGGATCCATGAGGTGTGTATATATTCTCGATCTTATATTTCCTGTTAGCATGAAATTAGGTAAGGGTTGATAAACGTTATGATGCCGTGCTGCAGAAATTGGATGTCACTCAAGTAGATTTCTTAAATGCTTAAAACTCTTTGCTATGGATTATTATTTAGAGTAAACTTTATGGTATCATTGCCTTTGGATTGAAAGCTCATTAATTTAGAACTTCCTTAATGTGTTTGCAAGGAGTAATACTCGAGAAGGATTGGTAATAAAACAGATTCGGAGGCTATGTTAGTCGCTAACGAATGTTCTAAGGTTTTTGATTGCTATATGATGAGTGCCAAATAATGCATATTTCTACACCTTTTTATTGGCATTTAACTCATCTTTTGCGCTTTAAAATCAGATATTATCCCAAATTCTGTATTTTCTCTGTTTTCAAGAATAAATATTTGTATTAATTAACTTTGTGTTTTTAGGTACCAAATAAAGCTTGGATGAATTGAGGACGAGAAGGCAGAGACAATGGCGAAAGAACGGAGTCATTCGGAGTTCGTATGAAGAAATTATTGGAAAAGGGGGCAAAATGGTCATTTTACAATGGAGAATACTATTGGCACCTTTACTGTTCGTTAAGGGACACGCTCATGTTAAGGGGCATTCAAGTTTAAGGGAACTGCTAAAGGCAGTCCAGTCTTTTACTTAATGGGGTGCCAAGATTCAAATACTGTTTAAGGCACCCAGTCTTGTTATTCAGGCACCACCATCTTCTTCATGCATTATCAAAATTCAGGGAAAGTGATAATGGAGATGGTTAGCAGTATGCATGGAGTTGGATGACGATGGAGTTCTGGACAGCGAGGAGAACACATCATGGTTTGATGTTGACAGTTCTCGACGCTGGAGTGATGATGGTCATGACATGTGAGCACGAGTTGTCGGGACTGAGATGGTGAAACACGTGAAGGATATGATGGCAGTAACGCCGAGAGCATTGCATGCTGTTGAAGACCGAGCAGTGACAGTGATGATGACATTGGAGACAACATGGTTTGTCGGAAGAGAATAAATAAATAAAAACAAAAGAGAACGAAGAAGGTGAGGGTTGGCTTGTTGTTCGCTGGGAAGACTTGAAGTATGAGTCATGCATGAGTTGTCGGGAGCTGATGGCAGAGAACGTGAAGATATAAGCACGGGTTGTCGAGCTGTTGGCAAGCACGTGAAAAGCAGCGACGAGATGGATGGTAAATGATGTTGGAGCTCAAGTATGCAGTGTTTATCATATCGTTGTGGTTCGATGAATATGGAGTATAGTTGCTACCTGATCATGGTTCGGTGGTTTTACTGTGATGAGCTTAATGAGGACGAGATAGTTGCAGCCGAGAATATGCATGGCCGGAGACAGCAAAGAACTCGATCAAGTTGAGAGAAAGTGGACTGGTGGCAAGTGATAAGCACGTGAAAATCAAAAGATAAGAAAACAATGAAGTATGGGTCATGCACGTGAGAAAAGAAAGAAGAATAATTCACATGCGCCAAAAGTGCAAAGCATCCAACGAATGCGATCGATGGGAGGTGCACGCGGTGTCGGGTATTTCATCCTATAAATATGCTCGAACTCTTCTCCCAGAGGGATACCCTACTGGTCGAGACCCGGCTAGGGGTTCTCAGACACCATATTTTCTATCAGTTCATTTCCATCTTCCATTTTTATCATGTTCTAAAATTCTCTGCTAGAGTTTAGATGAAGCTCTAGCCTACTTCTATGCTATTTATACTTTGTGTGTTCTTGAATGTTTGAAATTGCTTAAGATATAATTTAATCCAAGTTTGTCAATATTTTGCTCTCACAATGTATGCCATGTATCCATTGTAGTTAGAATATCACTATGTTGATTATGCTGCAACTCATGCTTAAAAATATTATTGATCCTTAGATTAGTTGTGCTTTAACTAGACAGTTAATGCTCTGGAGAAATATTTTAGTTGTGATTAAGTTATTCATTGGAGAAACACCTTAGATACAAGGTAAACTTGAATCTGCTATAAGGACAAGAATAATATCATAAGTTAAGTGCATATTGTAGGTTAGTGGTGGATTTGAAAGCTCTGGTATCCATATCCTCATTGTGTTATTTGCATCTTTTACTTTTATTATTTCAGTTACTTGAAAATTATCCCTCGTATCGACAAAACAAACTCTTTTGGTTACTTTTATTTAAATCAGTTTAGTAATATTTTGGAATCACTTCTACACCCACCAAGTCTCTGTGGGATCGACCTGTATTTGCCCTTTCTACATTAGACGTTGTGCACTTGCGGTTAGACATAGTCGTAGGTATCTTTCCAAGCCTACCAAGTTTTTGGCGCCGTTGCCGGGGACTCGGTTAGCGGTGTAGCTGAGGTTTCTATCTTTACTGATTGAAAAAAAAATATTATAAAAAATAAAAAATAAAAAAAATAAAAAAAATATTATTTTTTTATAATTACATGTTCTTCTTTACGTTTTTGTTATTTTTGTATTTTCCTTACAGAATTTGGAATTCGGAGCGAAAGAAAATTTGCCAAAGCTTTTGGTGAATATTTAAAAGTCTTGGAGTAAAAGGCGAAGCTAAAGGGGCGAAAGAAGAAGATTTTTTTTTACATAAAAAAAAAAAAAAAAAAAAAGAGAGTTTATTTTATTTATTTATTTTTAGATTGTATTAGGATTTCTCTATTCTTGTAATTTTCTATTTCTTTTGCATTTTATCTTTTTGGACTTTGGACTTGGACATTATTTTATTTTTATTTTTAAACCCTACGGAAGGGTAGTATTAAATATCAAACTGTTTGCAGAGAAGGACGGTGATTACAATATCACCTCGTCCCCTCGGGTTCGTTCATGACATAGGAGTCGTGGCCCGAGTCGACAACAACGGTTCATCACCCGTCTGGTACGGGAGGTAAATTTGTCGAAACACTCGCGAATCCCATGTTAGCGAGTTACTGTATTCCTTCGTTTGCATATATGTTGAGGACTTGAATACGGCTGCTTTTATTTTCCTATTAAAGGGCAAGAACTGGCCATATAAGATAAGGGTTCGGATTTCATCACCATTCTCTTCTTGCCCGCCTTAGGAAAACGATACCTACGCGAACCTAAGCTTTAAAATTTTGAATAGAACGAGACCTATAAGGTAACGAGCTTAGTCGGAAAGTCATTCGAAAAATATTGGTTACTCTTTAAGCACACTCTGAAGTTCATGATGGTTTCTGTGAATTGAATGCGTGACTGCGCCGCCTTGTGATACGGTGAGGCCTTGGGTATCAAAGCTCCAGCATCTTCCCTCGTCTCTATTCAATTCACTTAAACTCAGATTGATTCCAGAGGGGTTTGCTCAGATTGTAACGAATTCCTTTTCGAAGGATTAGACGCTGGTCTAGAAAACAATCTAAGTGGAGCCATCATGATTTTTGTTTGCTAGAAATCAGTAGGTGTACTGTGGTGGAGTCAGCCTTGTTTGCGATTGCATAGAACTTCTCTTCCGTTTAGGATTTTTCTTCTTTTATTTTGTTTTTTCTAGTGAATGCCCGAGGTCATTAGAGAACGGGCTTGAAAAAAAAAATGTCAGGATTTTGGTCTGCAGGTGGTGATGGAAACAAATCCATCAGAGAGATGGCTTACGGGCATGTTGCACGTTATGAACCTCCCATAAACCATGATGTCAATAGTTATAGGGATTATTATGGACATTTTCACAGTCATGAGCATCAATACATGAACCCTAATAACTATGAACACATGTATCATCCATCACAGGGTGAAAATGAACATCTTTACAGTGACCAACTCTCACAATCATCACTTTTGGATCAGTTAGAAGCTAAAATCACAGCTTTAGAAATGCAATATGAAATCTATGCTTGTACCTTATGTGGAGGCTTAGACCATCCTGCTGAGAATTGCTATATTTTGCATGATTTTTGGCAATCTAGATACTATCGTGAAAATCCAAAATATGAAATGCCGACAGAATACAAAGCTGATAGTCATTGGGACCATAATCAACATTTTCAAGGTTGTGATCAGTCTTTTATATACCCTAATGACCATGCACACATGTATCATCCGCCACAGTGGGAAGTTGAACAATTTTGTACTTCTCAATCTGTGGAGGAAAATCTCAGACTCATCGAAAAAAATAATGCTAGGAGTGTATTGCATGATAAACCATATAGCATTGATTATGAATTTCCTACTGTTGAAGACTCTCCTTCCGTTGAGCAACTTAATGCAATTTTAGAAATGAATCAAAAATTTGCGAGTTTAGAACTCAAAATGAGTCAAATCTGTGATTCACTAAATAAGGAGAGAGAGGAATTTCAGGATGAAATGAATGTTAGCCCTAATGAATTGCATTGTGAAAATAGTATGCCTAGTCCTACTCGTGCAACTGATATTGCATATGAACCTATTTTAAATGAAGGGACTAGAAATACTACAATTTTGAATAGGGAAATTCATTTCTGTGATGATGATGATGATGTTATGTTAGAAGAACATGTTTTTACTGAAAATATTGTTGATCCTTTGGGTTCAGAGACATTAGGCTTCTCTGCCTTGACCTTAATGAATGATAGTTCTTCTGATATTCCATATACTTGTGATTTTGATACCGAGTTTGGGCTTGTACAATTGTTTTATGAATGTGAGCATGTTGTAACACTTGTAGATGATTTAGGAGATGTTGATGTAATTAATGATAATGGTACTCTTGACCTCATCCATATGAGCAACTTAGAAGTACCTACTCTCCTACCTAAGTCACAGACAGAAACTCTTGCATCCAACCTAGATATTGTTTGTAACGAAATTGTAAAACCAAATTTTCTAAGATTACCTAATCTAGGATTGGAACTATGTGCCTCTCAAATCCTTTTGTATTACTTTTCTGCTAAGTATAATACCTTTGAAGATCCACAGTTGGAATGCATTGATGTTTCTCTTTCCATCCCGAACAAAGCCCATTTTGAGCTAGACCTTCTGCGTGATGAACCCCTAAAATTGTTAGATTTTGTACCCAAAAGTATATCTGTTGAAAAATCTAGGTTTGGGGGTAACTCATTCACATATGCAGTCTCACTTGCATTGATGTCCTATGATAATTGTGTAAGGCTGTTGATGTTTTCACACTCCGTATTTTGGGTTGATCCTCAACTTTTTAGATTGTTGGTGTATGGTGAGTCATCATTGTATAATCTAGTAGGTAAATTTTGAATCATCTTGATATTTTTGTGTGCTAACCAAACTTTTTGTCTTGCGCTCATATTGTTTGCTTTCAAAGCATTCATTCAATTATGGTTAGCACCATCCTTTCTGCATCGGGTAATCTCTTTCCTTTAAATCTGCTCTGCCTTGTTCTCTTGATATGTGTTCTTATCATCTTTTGAAACATTGAGGACAATGTTAGATTTAGGTTTTGGGGTGTGTTTTGCATATAGAGTTTTTAGTCTTTTATTAAAAAAATAAAAAATTCAATTTTTTTTTGTAAATATTTGCATAAAACCTCCAACTTTTAGAGATCTTAGAGTCACTAGTATGCTTCTAGATATGTTTACATAGAGAGTCTGACCTAAATAGCTGAACTTGGAAGTACGGGAGAACACAATCGGGTTTCTTAGGTTATTAGAGCGTTAAAGTTGGATTTAACCATGCCAGAGGACAAATTAGGTGTTGAAAAGATATTTGGTAGTAGAATTGTGATCACCCATAGTGGAGACTACCCATTTTTACATTAAGCGAGGCACCGACCTTCAATTTGTGACTTTCTAAAAAATCTTTTAGAGTGTGTGTCACCGTACGTCAATTCCGGGTAGGAATGGTGAGCTACCCAACTTCGCACCACTTTCAGCACTATTTTTGATCTCTTGAGTGCTAATTTTGTCAATCATGAGGATGACGTCTAAACATGAAAACTCCTTATTGTAGTTCGATGAGCAATTAGAAACACTCTCTCTCTCTCTCAACAACATCAACAGATCCATAGAAACACATCATCAACGATCAAAGCAACATCCAAGGTTTACATGCAACAATACAGTACAAAGAACAGAATCATATACACATTTGAAGAGGTATTTTACAAGAGCAAAGAAAAGAAAATAAGATGAGAATTAGTGAAGATTATGAAATAAAGACAATACAAGTTGTGAAGAATTGAGTAATAAAGTCCTTCATCCATGGAGTTAGTTAGTAGTTTCATTGTTTTTGTTGTTATTTTCATTTCATGTTTAATTAAAAAAAAAAAATTAATTAATTAATTAAAAAAAAATCAAAAATAATATTGAAGTTTATTTTCTTAGTTTAGTTTTGATACCACCATGGTAAAGAAGAAGAATTCAAGAAGAAAATTCCAAGCAATAAGGAAATTGAAGAGAAAATTTACAAATTGTCAAGTTTTTGAAGTTCAGAAGTTCATCATCAACAGTTGAAGACCGAAGATTGAAGACATTTCTATGGATGTTGTGAGAGTGGTGTTGATTGCCGATCGGATATGAAGGTAAGTGAGTACTCCCATCCTTGATAATGGTTGATTTCCTTTCTTAGAGATCATCAGAAAAAGATTCTTTTTGTCCACAATTATGTGGAGTCTCCAGAAATTATTTCGGAAGGGTCTCCTTCCCACCATCAACATGTGCATGATTTCTCTCTTTATTCATGTATGCACACATGAGAGACTAAAAAAGCGGTCTTTTTGAGTGCAATTATCATAAAACCATGTTAGTGAGGCAGAAGTCGAGGCTTGTGATTATTCTCGAACCCGAATTCTTTCATATGGTATGGTTATTTCCCGCTCAACTCTTAAGGATGAGAATGCGTTCTTTGGTAGTTCTAACTTCGTGTTACTAGCATGCAGAAACTCTATGTCCTCATAGCTCCTTGGATGCTTGGGACTCTTTTACGCTCTGAATTTGGAGAGGGTTTTGTGGGTACATCTCTGATAGGCCCTCACGAGACTACAACTCGTCCACTAGGGACACCTAGGGGTTTAAAGGCTTAGTGCATACGCTAAATGCATTCGAGAGACCAGCAAAAGTGGTATAGTTAGGATTTCTTAATTTTTGTTTCATTTGAGGACAAGTAAAATTCAGGTTTGGGGGTATTTGATGAGTGCCAAATAATGCATATTTCTACACCTTTTTATTGGCATTTAACTCATCTTTTGCGCTTTAAAATCAGATATTATCCCAAATTCTGTATTTTCTCTGTTTTCAAGAATAAATATTTGTATTAATTAACTTTGTGTTTTTAGGTACCAAATAAAGCTTGGATGAATTGAGGACGAGAAGACAGAGACAATGGCGAAAGAACGGAGTCATTCGGAGTTCGTATGAAGAAGTTATGGGAAAAGGGGGCAAAATGGTCATTTTACAATGGAGAATACTATTGGCACCTTTACTGTTCGTTAAGGGACACGCTCATGTTAAGGGTCATTCAAGTTTAAGGGAACTGCTAAAGGCAGTCCAGTCTTTTACTTAATGGGGTGCCAAGATTCAAATATTGTTTAAGGCACCCAGTCTTGTTATTCAGGGCACCACCATCTTCTTCATGCATTATCAAAATTCAGGGAAAGTGATAATGGATATGGTTAGCAGTATGCATGGAGTTGGCTGACGATGGAGTTCTGGACAGCGAGGAGAACACAGCATGGTTTGTTGTTGACAGTTCTCGACGCTGGAGTGATGATGGTCATGACATGTGATCACGAGTTGTCGGGACTGAGCTGGTGAAACACGTGAAGGAGATGATGGCAGTAACGCCGAGAGCATTGCATGTTGTTGAAGACCGAGCAGTGACAGTGATGATGATGTTGGAGACAGCATGGTTTGTCGGAAGAGAATAAAGAAATAAAAAGAAAAGAGAACGAAGAAGGTGAGGGTTGGATTGTTGTTCGCTGGGAAGACTTGAAGTATGAGTCATGCACGAGTTGTCGGGAGCTGATGGAAGAGAACGTGAATATATAATCACGGGTTGTCGAGCTGTTGGCAAGCACGTGAAAAGCAGCGACGAGATGGCTGGTAAATGATGTTGGAGCTCAAGTATGCAATGTTGATCATATCGATGTGGTTCGATGAATATGTAGTATAGTTGCTACCTGATCATGGTTTGGTGGTTTTACTGTGATGAGCTTAATGAGGACGAGATAGTTGCAGCTGAGAATATGCATGGCCGGAGACAGCAAAGAACTCAAGCAAGTTGAGAGAAAGTGGACTGAGCTGGCAAGTGATAAGCACGTGAAAACCAAAAGATAAGAAAACAATGAAGTATGGGTCATGCACGTGAGAAAAGAAAGAAGAATAATTCACATGCGCCAAAAGTGCAGCATCCAACGAATGCGACTGATGGGAGGTGCACGCGGTGTCGGGTATTTCATCCTATAAATATGCTCGAACTCTTCTCCCAGAGGGAGACCCTACTGGTCGAGACCGGCTAGGGGTTCTCAGACACCATATTTTCTATCAGTTCATTTCCATCTTCCATTTTTATCATGTTCTAAAATTCTCTGCTAGAGTTTAGATGAAGCTATAGCCTACTTCTATGCTATTTATACTTTGTGTGTTCTTGAATGTTTGAAATTGCTTAAGATATAATTTAATCCAAGTTTGTCAATATTTTGCTCTCACAATGTATGCCATGTATCCATTGTAGTTAGAATATCACTATGTTGATTATGCTGCAACTCATGCTTAAAAATATTATTGATCCTTAGATTAGTTGTGCTTTAACTAGATAGTTAATGCTCTGGAGAAATATTTTAGTTGTGATTAAGTTATTCATTGGAGAAACACCTTAGATACAAGGTAAACTTGAATCTGCTATAAGGACAAGAATAATATCATAAGTTAAGTGCATATTGTAGGTTAGTGGTGGATTTGAAAGCTCTGGTATCCATATCCTCATTGTGTTATTTGCATCTTTTACTTTTATTATTTCAGTTACTTGAAAATTATCCCGTCGTATCGAAAAAACAAACTCTTTTGGTTACTTTTATTTAAATCAGTTTAGTAATATTTTGGAATCACTTATACACCCACCAAGTCTCTGTGGTTCGACCTGTGCTTGCCCTGTGTTGCTTGTCGATATTGTGCACTTGCAGTTTATACATAGTAGTAGGTACTTTTCCAAGCCTACCACTATACCACTGGGCACTCCTCTGGATAAGGTATATTTTATTCGACTCATATGCCAGCTGCTCCTTGGCTATTTCCGTTGTATGGTTGATGGAAATTTAATTTCATCATTCACATTTTCACAGATAATCAATGTTAACAAAACACACAGATAATTCAATGATAATAAAAGAACCATAATTCGTGTATTATTGTTGTTTCTTTTATGGTCTCTTGCAGCATTACACTTTTTGCTCAATGATGGCCAGATGTTGGAGGAGAACGCTCCAAAATTCTCGCTTTCCAGTAAGCAATTGTCTCAATAGAGTAAAGAAGATATTTTTGTCAAGTTATTTCATGTTCTTTATTTTTAAAAAGAAGTAGGATTTTAATTTCCTTTTACAGTTCAACTCCAGCAAATTCGCCCAGTGGCATCTCATGGCAGAAGATGGAGCTTGAATCGTGGCCAGCTTTACTCGATGCAGTTCAGGAACAGTATGATATGAATGCTGTAAAGGTAGATTTTGGCATTTCAATTTTCTAAAAACGACAATAAAAGACTTAACTTATTCTATTTTCATTCTTACAGTTATGGATTCCATTATATTGTGTTCTTCATCGTGTCCAAATATCTGATGCTTCTGTAGATAGTCTATCTACAATTCATAGGTACGTGTTCTAACATTTATTATTGTTTATTATTTCAACAAATAATTCCATAGTTGTTAGAAGTATGAAAGTTTGATATGTGCTTGAATTAAACAAAATCTACAGCTTAGAAGAACTATTTAAGACTTCCAGTGTTGGGGAATTTAAGATGCGTCTTCAGCTTCTTCTTGCTTTCCATGGACAAATTGATTGTGGTATTCACTTAAAGTTAGATCCAAGGTACGGCATGCAAAGACTGACATAACTCCTTCTGATATGTTTTTATGTTTTGACCTTGGTATATTCTGAGTTTGCTAAGAATTGAATCATTTCGTATATAGTCTGAGATGCTTATTAGTTCAGTAGCACATGCCTACAGAATAAATCTTGTTAAAGTAAGGTCATCATTTATGGACTACTTGATCACCTGCAAAAGCTACTTAGATTCAATATTCAAAACAAATCAAGAAATCCATATAGATTTCTATAGATTGAGCTTAATTTTGTGATGTTTTTGAGTTCCTAATTGAACTAAGATTGGCATCAGGGAGGTGCTATAACTTATTGTAGGTTTACATAGATATACACATATAGTTGATTATCTTTCTTGTTTCGAAGTGTGATCCTTATCTAAGATTTCTTTTGAGTTTGTATTAGAATGATGTCTTTTCATCTCATGTGGTTATTATCCGAATACCATGGCTCCTCCTTTGATGTTACTTTTTGCATAGAGATATGGTAGATTGTCAACTGGAGACTTATAAATGACATGCATATTCCTACAACAGTATAGTAAACCAATGGATAAGCTACCCATCCATGTAGAAGTTAGTTTTTTGAGTAATCAATCTCTCATGGTCATCTACAATTTTTTTTACTCGTTCAGAACTGTGCAGGACACAGCTACATTAGTTAGCTATTGAACTATAACCGATCAACCAGTTCACTGTGTTACATGAACCATCCAAGGATAGTTGCAATTTAACTACATTTATAAGTCTCATAGTACTAAATTTAGTTTTCTTCTTCTTTTCGACTTAATTTTTATTACATTCTCATTTTACTTGTGATAGTTGAAATTGGTTGATTGCAGAGAAACAACTTCCATTTTTTGAGGTTTGATAACATAGGAGTTATCAATCTCTCATGGTCATCTACAATCAATCTCTCATGGTCATCTACAATTTTTTTGCTCGTTCAGAACTGTGCAGGACACAGCTACATTAGTTAGCTATTGAACTATAACCGATCAACCAGTTCACTGTGTTACATGAACCATCCAAGGATAGCTGCAATTTAACTACATTTATAAGTCTCATAGTACTAAATTTAGTTTTCTTCCTCTTTTCGACTTAATTTTTATTACATTGTCATTTTACTTGTGATAGTTGAAATTGGTTGATTGCAGAGAAACAACTTCCATTTTTTTAGGTTTGATAACATAGGACCTACCTTGTCATATACAGTATTCGACCGATTTCTTCCATTCCAGCAAATCTTTGGAGCATATGCATAATCTTTCAGGAGGTTATCTCCTCATCTGAGAGATAATGTATATGCTACAATGGTTTACTGGAATTTAGCTATGTCAAATATATAGTATGTGATGTGAAGGAGATTGAAAGACATGGAATTTAACCAAGTGATGGAGCAAAATTAGTAAGTTCTTGACCTTAATATGTGCATATTTTATAACATAGAAATCGTAATTGAACTCCACTACCATGTTATCATTTCATAACACAAAAATTTAAAAGTGGCATAAGACTTGTTTGTATTTGTGGTTTAATCGAAATGCTTTTGTTGTCAGATGCCTTGATAGAATGCAAAGCAAAGCTACTCTAGACATTTTTCTTGTTTTGTATGTCAATAATGAGATATTGTAGTTAAATTTTATCCTGATTGTATGTTGAGTATGAGTTATTAGATTGAATCACAAGAACTGTTGAATCGGGGTAGTTGCAGGTAAGAACTAGATGTATTGCAGGAAAATGGGGGGATTGATTTTGACTAGGTCAATGAAGACTGACTTTTTTTTTATGTTGCAAAAATTTAGCAACAGCTGCACACTGTTGCTAATTTTTTACCGAAACTTTAAGGGTCAGTCTTCGTTGACTTAGTCAAGAATTCGCAACTAATAGTAAAAAATTAGCAACTGCTGAAAACAGTTGCGACACGAAGTTAGCAACAGATACATGTCGGTTGCGAAAATTCGAGTCTCCCCTTGTAGCAACGGCTCCCTGCAGTTGCGAACCCGATTCGCAACAGCGGGAGCCTGTTGCAAAACTCCATTTTTGGTGTAGTGGTTTTTAGATTTATTTTTTAGGTTTTTATTTTTATTTTATTTGTTCTACTTTACGTTTTTTGTTTTTTGTCTTTGCATTACAGATTTTGGAATTTGGAGCAAAAGAAAAATTTGCCAAAGCTTTTGGTGAATACTTAAAGATTTGGAGTCAAAGACAAAGCGAAAAGAGCGAAAGAAAAGAAAGAGAGTTTTTTTTATTTTTATTTTTTTAGATTGTATTAGGATATCTTATATTCTTGTAATTTTCTTTTTCTTTTACACTTTATTTTTGGACTTTGGACTTTAAACTTTGAGACATTATTTTTATTTTTAAACCCTAAGGAAGGGTAAAATTAAATATAAATTGTTTGCAGAGAAGGACGGCAATTACGATATTGCCTCGGCCCCTAGGGTTCGTACATCACAGAGGAGTTGTGGCCCGAGTCGACTAAAACGGTTCTTCGCCCATCTGGTACGAGAGGTAAGTTTGTCGAAACACTCGCGAATCCCCTGTCAACGAGTTACTGTATTCCTTCGTTTGTATATATGTCGAGGAACTGAATACGGCTTCTTTAATTTCCTAGTAAAGGGCAAGGACTGGCCATACAAGATAAGGGTTCGGATTTCATCACCGTTCTCTTCTTTCCCGCCTTAGGAAAACGATACTTAACGCGAACCTAAGCCTTAAAATTTGGAATAGAACGAGACTGATAGTATAACGATCTTGATAGGAAAGTCGTTATAAAAAAATTGGTTACTCTTTACATCACTTTTTAATTGAGTTTGTTATTTTTATTTATAAAAATTAAGTCTAAAAAAATCTTCCTTCACAAGTCTCAAAGAACCTTTTACTACAACATTATTGAAAATAACCATCAATCCTCGTGGTTATGACGGCCTAACCACACTCTACATTTCCATTCACCTCCTATCAAATTGAATACAAGCTTAAAGGGGCATCCATTCTTCCTAGTATTAGTCTTGTATACCCTATTAGTTTTCTTTGGATATACATAATCCTTTCTCTTATCATATTCATCTCGTATGACCCAGCTCTCTCGCAAACCATCTCAAACCGAGTCGGCGAACGTTGAGTGTTCCTTACAATGATTGTGCATTATAATGTTGCAGGCCAAGTCAGTGTTCAGCCATAACGACGCAATGCAAATCCATAATGACGCTATATTATATAGACCATCAAGCACTAAAATAGTGGCACCTTGCAGGGTCAGTGAAGCGAAAAGGTGGCGTTACACTGTAAAGACATTTGGATAAGTAATAAAGTTTATTGGCCGACACAATGAAGCTTCATTGAGGGATTGGCAAGACATGACCAAAGTTGACAGATGCACCATGCGATGTTGGCATTAAGGCATATCCATGGAATTGAGTTGGCCCAAACTCAAGGATGATGCAAGAAGGTAGAATAGGCCAAGAGTTGGTCTATGGCATTAGTTCAAGGCTAGACAAAGCTTGGACAGTGCAAACAAACTAGTAATGCAAGAGTGTCATTGCTATTGTCAAGCAAAATGGCTAAATGAGGCATATAACGCCATGAGTAACTAGAATGAGTTTAAGGAATTGGATTTGATGATTGAAGCACAAGGATAGTTTGTACATTAGCTTAGAGTAAGAAGTTGGCAGGGCCAAGGCGGCTGAGCAAAGAGATCAAGGCTGAATTCAGTAAAGCGCAACAGTTGTGCAATACGGCTCAGGTGACGGTTATGAGTTGGTTACGAGCTTCACGAGCATTCCAATGACACGAGACGAAGTAGAGCGGTTATAAAGAGAGTTTATAAGCGTGGGAGAAGGTTCCTAACTTCTAGAGAACAGGTGTTGGGCGTTGGCGTCAATTTAGAGAGAAACTAGCCAAGGTGGCACTTTATAGGCGGTTATGGAACTGCTCCATGGGACAGATGGCTGTCCCTTGCGTGTGCAATGGTTGTGCACGATTTTTTCCAAGTAAAGATGATGTATAAATAATCCTAAGGCATGGAAAATTCGGCAGGCTTACATAGGAGAGCGTGAGACTCAAAATAGGAGATTTTTTGTAAAGCTAAGGCTTGGTTCAACGTGAACAAGTCTGTGTAAGTCCCTAAGTGGGCAAGTTTTGTATTTCTTCCCTTTGATGCAATAAAATGAGATGATTGTGTCATGTTCTAAGTGTTCTTGGTTGGCTGATTGTTGTTGACAAAGTTGGAATGCATTATGGGGTGCATTTGAGAAGTTTAAATAAAGTGAAAGAAGGCTAAAGACTTCCGCTGAAGAACTGTTAAGTTGGTTGTTTGCATTGGTGCAAACTTATAAGGTTGAAGTGCAGGTGGGTAAAGCTTGATTCACAGAACCATTGTGCTGCCGGATTACACTTTCGCGGAAATTTACAAGAGGCATTTGAAGGTGTGACACCTACCGCATCATTCGTTTACTACTCTAACGTATCCCGATGGTTTTGCAGATGTTGTCTCATTGTACAGTGTAACGTAAGAAGCGAAACTAATAAAAATTAGTTGAAATACTTAATGAGCCGACACATAAGGAGTAAAAAAATCAGTGCCCGTATAAGCTTCCGGCATTGTTCGTCGTAATAAAACCATGCCGGGACATGACAGCCGGCATGCTCGATATACTACTAACAATGCCGACATCTAATTCAAACCACTTAAATTCCTGGACAACCTGATATATGCCGGCATTGTGATGTCAAAAAATTTAGATCACATGGAAGACATTGGATAAATACAAATTTGGAACCGCACAATGGCAATCTTGGGTCACAAAGCATAGTGTACCACAGCCATTTCTGAATCGCAAGGCAGATTCAAGTCACACGGCGAATTTTAGGCTATCAGACAGATTAAGTCACCCGGCGGAATCATGTCAAAATTGTTTTGTTTTTGGTGAGGAAGGCAGATTTTGCTCTGTGGCGGTGTAGATTGTTGGGGTCACAATACAAGCTTTTTTTTTTTGGTTGCAGTATCAGTTTGGAGTCCTGAGCCAATAAATTTGAGCATCCACCATGATGTGTTGGCTCACTTTGATAAATTTTGGGCAACAGATACATTTTGGACCTCAATTTCAGTATTCAGGTCCCGAGGTGGATCTTGATTCACATCTCGCATATGTAAGATTGATTTTTAAACACGGCGTAAATTTTTTATCACAGTGCAGATTCTAGTTACCATGCTTTTGAAAATTTCCAAAATTTCGAGCACCAGGCGTCTTACACGATTACTGTAGGGATTCAAATAAAGGTTATAATTGGTTAAAGAGATTAACTCTTGAACCTAAAATAGCTCACATCAGGCATCTCATCTCATCTCATCTCAAGCCTATACAAAAAACTAGGCCTACGGCCTACCTACATAAACTTCCGAACTACCTCTACCAAGTCTTACACCTCTTTTGGCAAGACAATCCGTAGGTTCACTTCTCTGTACATATGGGCAAAGCTGATACTTCTCTTTCTATTACAAAAACATCTCGCCAACACTGCCCAGGGGATATTACCAGTTTTAAAATCAGTTAATCGTAGCCTTAGAATCCGAATAGACCGACAAATTAGTCAGACCTTTGTTAGTTGCCCACTCTTAAGGCACAGCTAATTGCAAGAGTTTCAGCTAAATAATTGGAAGCAACATCAATTCCTCCTGCAACAGCTCCAATCACTTGACGAAGATTTTCCCTGCAAATGAAACTAATACCAGCACTCCCCGGATTGCCGAAAGCAGGATCATCACAACACAAGACAACCTGGTTAATATTAGGAGGAACTCACCTGCATTCCGCAGCAATATTATTCTTCACTCTTCTAGCATTATTTCAGCTTAAAGAAAGAAATTAAGCACCTGGAGATCATAGACTTGATTCCTTCATTCTCAGACTTCCTTCAAAAACCAATTGACATACCCTAGCTTTGAATCTTCTGATATTAGGAGTTACACCTTCATAAACCACTTTATTGCGAAGGAACCAGAGCTCAACCAAGGTAGCATAAGTTGCAGTAAGCCAGATTTCTTCAAAAATGGAACTTTTGCTTATAACAGCTGCACTTAAGTCCTCAAATGGAATAGGCCCGGTAATCTGAAAAACATTACACAACCATCTCCAAATAGAATCACTGAACTCACAGCTCCAGAGTAAATGAGACATAGAATCAGTATGGTGATTACACAACACACTAACGAAAAATATTGAAACCCATGTAGACAAGAGTCTCATCAGTAACATACACCCCACTAATATAAGCTTCCACCCATTGCTACTGATACTTGGGTTGATAAAATTCTTCCAGACCTTATTAGCCCAATTAACCACTTCCCCTCTGTCCCTAATTCTTTCAACAGCATCATTCGTAAGGACTAAGGATACCCTTTAGATTTGCACACCAAACCGTAGAATCCATTCTGCCACTTATGACCGGCAAAGATTCCCTTTAGATTTGCACACCAAACCATAGAATCCATTCCGCCACTTATGACCGGCAAAGTAATGCCATCAAAAAAATGTCTCAAGTCAGGAGGGATATTCTGCCGATTATTGCCTAGTATCTCTGAAAAGTTAACAGTTAAAGGAATCAACCGGAGCCTAATTAGTAGTACAGTAGAGTCACGATAAATTAGTAAATTTTGCCGGCCCTTGGGACCGACGTGCAAAATTTATAAAATAATATTTTGTTTTAGCTTTCTATAGGTTCCTTCGAATATATAAATTAATAATTCTCCAATTTATATAAATTTAGAAGTTTTACATTTATGCTAATTTGGTAAAGAAATATTCAATTGTGACTTGGTTTTTCTTAAAACTGATGTCACGTTGAATTTCATCTTGGATTTTTCTTAACATTAGAAGAGTTTTTGGTGTTGTAATTTCCTGATGCAATAAAAACCTATTCAACATCTTTGTAACTTTCATAGCTTCTTTACGGGAAGGTGGCTCTGTAACTACACTTTCATCTTCGACTTTCACATCATCATTTTCGTATTTTCCCATGACACTCTCAATTATTTCCTCGTCAGTCAACAAATCTGAATCAATATCCTTTTGAGGGTTGTTTAAAAGAAATTCAACATCCATTGCACTGTGATAATTCAATCTATTGATTAAATTTTGCAATTCTCCAGTTCCTTTATTATCTAATGCTTCACTTGGATCATTTGATACGGTGTCATCCATTGAACGAATATTACAATGACGATAACAATTTGCAATGGAATAAGGTGTATTGGTTCATTTTGTTGATTTTTTTTAGAATTAAACAATATTTGATAAACTAAATAATATATAATTTAATAATTATTAATGAAAATAAAATACTTTATTAAAAAATTCTCATACAAAACTTTTGGTTGGCAGCCTAGCTACAAGCTGGGCTCCAACTCCTCTCTGAATAGCAACGCCTAATCTATAAAAAATAAACGTACCTAATCCACTGCTAGCGTCATTACTAAATAAGCAATTCTTTAGACGCTTGAAAAAGGCTAAAGTATCCTCACCAATTATTAATATCACAATAAATTGATAAATTTTGCCAGTCCTAGCGCTATTATTTTATAGAGGTTATAGTGTAACTCTTAATTTTAGAGACTTCAAATGGTTAGTTGAGCAAAATCAAAGGGTTTGGAATCTTGAGTTCAAATCCAATGCAACGACTTATTGACTTAATTTAAATAAATTAAGTACACTAGATATTAGGTATCTCCAAAGTGCAATCAAATTGAGTAAAAAAAATAATACAGGCAAAAATTGCCACATAATCTTCTTCTTATGAAAATTTGCAGATGAAGCTGGTAAAGTTTCCTTCTCTTTAGGCGGATGTGCCGCTTTCTTCTCTACAGAAAAGGTTTTGGCTCCTTGGACTCCCTACCATTATAAACACAAATATCCTCACTAGATTAATACCAAAAGTTTCTGAATAGCCTACGCTGCTACTGGTTCTTTCACTTGACTTGTAACATTAGCATTTACCTTGAAAAAAAAAAAGAAGGAATCCTATTGTCAAAACTGCCATATTCAGTTAACCCTTGGTTCACAAGATCAAATCACTACAAAAATTAAAAAAAAAATCATACATGGGCTGATTTGAAAAGCTCGTCCAGCACTTCAGACAGTGTTGGGTGCGCATGGACAGCATATTTAATATCCTGCAACATTTTAAAAATGCAAATGAGGATTATAATGAAAGAAGGAAATATGCTTCATAGCAAATCCTAACAAAACTATAATGTTCTAACGAATTTGGTCTTAACGAAAATTTTATTTCTTCAAAAGCTCACCTGAATTCGGGTTCCCATCGCAATCGCATTGGACGCTTCATGGATGAGGTCTGCTGCATGCATACCAAAAATATGAACTCCAAGAATCTCACCGTTGTCAGGTCTGTATATCAACTGCGTGAAAGGGAAGAGGTGAGGAGTTAGGAATATCTAATCAGACTACAAGATACACGAGTCAGCACCCAATATTTATTACAATTAATGACCAGCTAACGAGTAGCAAAGCAGGATTACCTTAGCAAGTCCTTCGCCTTCATTCTCTGCTAGGGCCTTTGTGTTGGCTTTAAAACTTGTTTTTGCAATACTTATTTCAAATCCCTCCTTTTGAGCTTTCTCCCTTGCTTGAGGCTGCAAAATTTAGAACTTTACAGTTAGATCTGGATAGATATAAATTGAATGGACCAGACAGTAGAACTGGATGTAAATAGAAATTGAATGGACATACAGCTGGAAGATCTGATTCTTAATTCTGGACATAAGGATGAAGTAACGACATAACGAGAGAAATCGAAGTTGTGGAGGTTTGAAATTAATCTATGTTTAAGTTGTGGAGGATGAAGTCAGACTCATTGAAGTTGCAAAACAGCAGATTCAACTGTAAGCTTAATGTATGTTTCAAGGTTCTAATTCTAAGCACATTGGATTATTTGAAATAAAATTTAGAGTCTAGCATATGAAGAGATACATATATATTCAATGGAACTGGAGGCCTAGATTTTACCTCTGTGTAGCCAACAAAACTGATCTCAGGATGGGTGAAGCAAGCAGCAGGAATGCTTAAATGGTTTAGCAAATGATCCCTACCAGTGACTTGTTCAACAACTACGCAAAGTAAAAGTAAAAGGTGTTCAATAATTTCTCTTACGATGATTAACAGTTCACAGAAGTGCGAGCTGGCAAGCTTAGTACCTGAAATCCCTTGTGCACTTGCCGCATGGGCAAGCATCAATTTTCCATTTGCATCACCAATGCAGTATAAATTAGGAACCTAATGACCAAACCCCCACTTTGTAAGGGACTAAGTGCGCCAAAAATAAATATACAGTAACTTTAAACTCAGCAAGGAAATAAATGACGCACCAACTTGCCATCCTTATCAATTACTTGCATTCGCTCATCAACAGGAACAAAACCCCTTTGTGTTTCTACATTAATCTGCAGACAAATAACACGTATTTATCTTAAGAGAATTGTGCACGGATATATATATTAGTACCTAAACTACTGTAATTTACTAAAGTAAACTTACATTCTCCAAACCAAGCCCTTTTGTAAATGGAGCCCTTCCAGTAGCTATGAGTGCAGCATCTACCTGCAGCAATATCATAGTTAGTGTTCTATTGCGAAAATAGAGTGTTTGTAATCACATAAAATTATCCAAACTTTTATCAAGCTTATCTATGGTAATTTCAACTTCATCGAATTACTATTCCTTGCCTAGATCTCTGCATAAAACTTATATGCTATTCAAAACCAACAATCAAGCTAGGATACGTTAGTTGCGCATTTGTCTTTTACTCTGGGTCTAAAGAGAAAAAATAAAATTTACCTCCAAGGTCTCTTTGTGTTCCTTTGTTTTAGCATCAATAAGCTCAATCCGTACAGGTTTTCCATCCTTTGCTGGAGTAATCTACAACAAGCACCAAAAGTATAGAAACAAGTAGATCAGTTTTAGTTGCTCGAGTGCATATGGTAAAAATTCAACCTGCAACTTGAGAGTACCTTGCTTGCAAATACACCAACGTGATAATCAATTTTCCGTGGGTTTATGAGTACTCGTTGAGCAAGCTTTCCAATTTCAGGGTCAAAACCAGGCATTAGCTGATCTAATGCTTCAATGAAAGTAACCTGTGCAACAACTTCATGTTAATTCAGGAGTTAAATAATGAATGATTGTTCCATTGTTGCTCTGATGTGACGGGTTTAACTAAAAATAACAAAATTTTACCAACCTCGCTTCCAAGCGCAGTGTACACATCACTAAATTCAAGCCCAATGTAACCACTGCCCACAATAGCTATCCAATCGGGCACTGTCTCCAGCTTGAGTGCATGATCACTGGTAATGACAGTCTTCCCTGCATATTATCATTTAACGCTGTTATAAAATCTTCTTAAAATCCAAAAAAAAGAGCTTAAGAACCTTCTAATACAGTAATTCTTGAAGAATAATAAGTATATTATTCTAGCAAACTCTAAGTTAGAAGTTCCCAAGTCTGGATAACATTCTGAAAAGCATCTCTGGTCTCAATCAGTACTATAATCTCTAGCATAATTCTGAAAATATCAAAACATCAATAAACGATAGTATCGTAGGAGTAAAACACTTACCGTCAACCTCAACACCTTTAGGTACAAACGGAACAGAACCTGTAGCGATAATTATATTTTTGGCAGTTATAACAGTGTCTCCATACTTCACTTTTTGTGGACCCTGAAACAAATCCTTATATAAGTCACACTAACACTTCCTGAGGTTCTTACAAAAATCTTTATACACTTAACATAATTTTATTTCCGAAATATAGCAAAAACATGTATTTCATGAAGATCCACCTTAAGGATGATTACTTACTACAACGGAGCCATAGCCTGTTAATATGTCCACACCAAGAGCCTTCATTGAGTTGGTCAAATTATTACGTATTTTTGAAGCAAGATTGTTTGCATGGTCGGCAACTGCTTGCCTATCATAACTAGCAGCTGAAACCTATCAACAGAAGTTACATAAGTAAACATCATAAGAATTCAATAAGTTTTCCGCATTCTGAGCACAATATTCTACAGCTTCACCTTCACACTTGCAATATAATAATTACCCATTACCTGTAGACCAAAAGCTTTCATGTGTTGCTCATTCTGAAGCTCACGCATCCGACCACTCACAGCAAGTAGAGCTTTAGAAGGAACGCAACCTCTGTTAACACAGGTTCCTCCCACGACATCTCCCTCAATAATGGCAGTTTTCAATCCCTATAACAAGCATTACATTCACCATCATACTTCATTCAAAAAAGACAAACTCCCAAAATGACAAACATGCTCAAATTCCTCCAATAGCTAAACAATACATCCAGTTCAAACTCAATATACAAACTAAAACATCAAATGAAACAAATTGGACAACACGGACTGATATTCAACTAACTTAAACCTAACAGAGTAAATCATATTCATCACAGTTGTTTAATAGATGTCTGGATTTTGGAAAGCATTTTGCTTAATTTCATGGTAGGATCCAAATCTCAAATTCATGTTTTAGATAGCTTCCATGAAAATGAATAGCGATCTCACTAGAAGTATTAGAAGTTCCTACATGGGAGTATAATAACATTTTACTACCATTTTAGTGTAAAACATAGTTCCAATGTGTAGAGATCATTCTAAGGGAGCGTGATTTATTCGTCTAAATTCAGGAGACAAAGGAGCAGATGCTTTCATGGACGTATATAAAAGTATATAACACTGACATTTTTTCCAGTTTGCAGAAAGAGCTTTGATTTTTCTGGATGCAGATGTTTGAATGAACATGTAAGATCTTTTATGCTTTAAACCTCTCATGGGATTGATTTAGCTAAAATCAATTGAAGATCTAACTGGAAAAAAAATCTCACTTAAGAAAACTCGGCATTACCTTTTCAACGGCATGTAACGCAGCACCATGACCACCAACACCAGCACCAATAATCACAAGATCATAATCAAATCCTTTACCATTTGCACTTCCATTACTCGAAGAAGAAGCCGAAATCTTTGTAGAATACTGTTGTCTAACAGAACGAATATTAGTTGAAGAACAAGATTGTTTTAAAGAAGAGAAACCTAAAACTTCTCTTCTTAATCCACAGAATCGGAGATTAATTGAATTTGAACTAGTAGAAGAATTAATGGAAGTACGATTAGATCTAGCAGTTATTGACGATGGCGATGAGATTGAAAGAGAAATTGAAGCCATAGATTTGATTAATTTGGAACAAATGTGAAGGATTTGACTGAGTTTCTAGGGTTTTGAAGGGAGGAGGAGGAAATGAGGGAAGGAGCTTTGAGAGGTCCGTCTGTTTAAAGAGTGTGGAGAAGGCGGAGATACCAAACCAGAGAGCAGTGTAGTGTTTGTTTGTTGGCAGATAAACTACTTGTTTTCTGTCTGATTTTAGCCGAGTCAGCACTCTCTGCTCGTTGTGGGTTTAATAGTTTCTATCCAATCAACTTCAACTCCAAGGTGGCTTTTGACTAGATGCCCGTGTGAAGGGAAGCTTTTCTTCCGAAGCAGCCAATTACGTACAAGGCTCTACCAAATGGTTCACAAAATGATAAAATCGGATTGGCAATTTTTCCAGATTACAAACACGCATACATATTTTTTTGGCAAAAGTCTAAAGACCCAAACAAAACAAGGGAGAGAGGAAAAAATTCAAGACAAATAGAAAAACTTTATGACACTTAAAAGAGTCATGAGGTCATAGACAACAGTAAAAAGACAATTTGGTCCAATTAGGTGAAAAAAAAACACTAAATATTTCCATACTAAAACTCTGAAAAGATGAATATGGAACACAATTGAGCGCCTAAAAAATCAAAACAATGACATAATCTCTAATAGGTCTTAAATGAAGTCAATCCTGTCAGATTACTTCATTAACTTGTTCTCGGAAACCTCAGATCCCCAACAATTATACCCTTCTCTTTTCTATCATATTCAGCCTAGTATATCTCAGGAGGAAAACATTCTGCTAAACTTAGTATCTACCCCTGAAGAGATATTAGATGTACTAAAACATTTAAAACCCAATAAGTCTCCGGGACCGGACGGCTTTCCAACTAGTTTCTTTAAACATAATTGGGAAACTGTAGGTGAACATGTAACTGGTACAATTCAACATTTCTTCATTACAGGGGAAATGCACCCAGAAATTAATAAAACTTTTCTTTCTTTTTTATAACTAAAATAAAACAAGACACCCTAAGGACCCTAGTAAATTCAGACCCATTGGTTTATGTAATACAATTTATAAAATAATAGCCAAAATTCTAGCTAATAGGATAAAAACTCACTTAAATACTATCATATCTCCTTTCCAAGCTTCTTTCTTTTCCAAAAGAAAAATCTCAGACAACATAATTATGGCTCAGGAAATAACTCATCACTTTAAGAAAAAGAAAGTTAAACATGCAGGGATGGGGATCAAAATTGATATGTCAAAAGCCTTTGACAGGGTTAATTGGGACTTCCTAATCACTTCTTTAAAAGTTTTTGGTTTTGATCAGTCCTTCTGTAATCTAATATATCAATGTATTTCCACCACTTCCATTGCAGTCTTACTGACTGGAAGTCCTGGTAACTATTTTAAACCTTCCAGAGGCCTTAGACAAGGAGACCCATTATCCCCAATTCCCCATATCTTTTTATTATCTGTATGGAAAAAATTTCTTGGCTTCTTCTACTTAAAGAAAATGAGAAGATTATTCATGGTGTTAAACTTACACCATGAATAATCCAATCTCTCACTTATTCTTTGCAGATGATTTCCTTTTATTTATTAGAGCTGATCTAACTGAATGTCGTTATATTTTACAAATTATCAAAACTTTTAGCAAAGCTTCAGGTCAACTCATTAATTTTGATAAATCTGGAGTTTTCTTTAGTAAAAAGGTCTAACCCAAACATCAAAGAATTCTCTTCAAAATTTTAAAAATTAAAAAGATAGATCTAGAAGACTCCTATCTTGGAGCTCATTTCTTTATAAATAAAGCAAAAAATAAACTTTTTGAAGGAATCATTGAGAAAATGGAACACAAGATTCAAGGATGGAAGGGAAAGTGTTGCCTCAAGTAAGTAAGACGATACTCAATAAAGCAACCCTAGCCAGTATGGCAAGCTATCAAATAGATTGTTTCATCTTACCTAAAAAAGATCACTAATAAGATAGATGCCTTACAAAGGGACTTTTGGTGGGGAAAGGAAACAAATTATAAGGGATATTACCCTAAGGCTTATTCTTGTTTATGTAAACCTATCAATAAGGGGGGTTTAGGTTCAAGATGCACATAAATTTAACTTTGCATTAATAGAAAAATAAGCCTGGAGACTATTAACTAAACCCACAACTTTGTGGGTAACTCAATTAAAACATAAATACTTTAGGAAATCTTCAATATTCAGAGATAAAATTTCACCTAATAGTTCTTGGATATGGAAATGTCTCAGTAAAGGAGTGATTAGTGGAACAAAACAACATCTGGGAAGTTGGGGATGGATGCAGTATTAACATTTGGGAAGATAACTGGATCCCAAATTTAGGAGGTACTCTAAGCCAATTCAAAAACACAAACAACAAACACTTAACACTTGTGATGGATCTCATTGACCCAATCACCAAAAAGTGGAATGAATATTTAATCTACTCTTTGTTTCCAATTCATGTGGCAAAACAAATTTGTAATGTTCGAATAGTTTTAGGCGGAAATCTAGAAAATAAACCAAATACACTTAGATGGCTGTTAACTGCTTCTGGAAAATTCACAGTTAAATCTATGTATAAAAAATTAAATGAAAGAGCATTTAATAACTATAACTTGGATATGCCCGATTCTTTCTGGAAAGGTCTTTGGGCCACTGAAGTTCTCAAAGAATTAAGATTTTTACTTGGAAATGTCTCCAAAATGATGTTTCCACAAATCTTAAATTAGCTAGATTTATGTCAGGTGTTTCACTTAAATGTACCTTTGGCTGTGAAGAATCAGAATCTTTAGAACACCTTCTTTTTTATTGTCACTATGCCAAAGCTATCTGGGCTATAGGACCTTCTGCAGTTCAAATGAACTTGAATCTACGGTAACATTCTTCGATATATGTAAAAATTGGATAGGTAAAAATAACCAATTTCTGCCCATAGAAATCATTATGACTAAAAACTGGTTCATTTGGAAAGAAAGATGTAATAAAACTTTTGAAAAGAAACAAAAATCCCACACTCAACTAGCCATAGAGATACAAATACATTTAACTTTCTAGCATAAAGAAAAATTCCAGACACCGTTACAACAAGCTAACTACTTAAGCAGACCAAGAGCAGTCTAGAAGGATCCTCTAAAAAATCAATACAAAATCAATTTATATGCATCCTAGATTTCAGAAAATGTACCAGCAGGTTTTTATTTAATTCTTAGAAATTATGCAGGTGAGTTTAGGCAAGGCATAGCATGACCAATTACAGCTTCCTCACCAGAAAAGGCAGAGGCTTTAGGACTTCTCCAAGCTGAGAAGTGGGCAAGGGAGGACAACATATCAAATTTCAGCATTGAAGGAGATTGAAAAAATCTGTTTGACTACCTTAATGGAGTACCATCTCAAGCAACTTGGCAGAATCAAAATATTTTGGAAGAAGTGAAATAAGATCTCAGTTTTTGATCAAATTTTTTAGGCTTTTTCTTTATTCCCAGACTTCCAAAAAATGTAAATGATACCTTAGCTAAGGAAGCTACAACTTTTGGAACATTTATTGATTGGGTAGATGACCCTCCAGCTTGTATCATTCAAACTTTAGCTGTAGATAAATCTAATGTTGGGGAAGCTTCTAATACCCCAACATTCGATGGCTTTACTCGTCTTGATGTAAGGGTTGCTAACTCCCTAAGTTAGTTTTCTTTTGAATGCATTTCAAATTACAACAACAAAAAAATAAAGGGTAGCTACAATAAGCAAATTTATTCCAACATGGTGATGGGCGGGATCCGAATTACTATGATAACCAAATATGTCCGAAGTAGGAAAGTGATAGGTCCACACCTAAATAATAAAAAATTCAGGTTGATGAATACCTTGTACATGCATGAAAGAATCGATGTTGAATTCACAATCGTTGATAATCATAACAATAACTACCATATATCGTCATTATCTATAATACTCCATGTTATAAAACCTATCTTATTTAACTTAAAATATCTAAAATTTAACTTAATATAAGAGGGCTACAAGAGGATTCAAGTTTGTGTTGTGCAGATTATTAAGAAGGAAATTGAAGATTTGAAGACAAGAAGGTCTTTTCTGTGCACACATCTTGATCGTCTGGGATCCGACTTAGATTAGATTTTTCTGATCAGAATGTCGTATAGATCTGCAACTACCATTTGGTGATATTTTTCAATATCTGATCTGATAGTTGTGAATCTGAATCTAAGTAATTGATTCGGATTGATCTTACCCGACAAAAGAGTTTATTAAAGTAAACATAAGAGGCTTTGTCGACTACTCAAAATATCTTTTATTCCAAAGATAATTAAAGTGGTTACCAAACAGATTTGTTCATTTACTTGTTGGATTACGATCTAAAGGAGTTGAGTACATAAAGACTTTACTGGGTAAAGCAACTTGAGATAGTGATTTCTATCTTGAGATTCACGTGCGTAACCAAAAGGTCGAAAAAGAAGGGATACTGAGGAAACTAAGTAACTAGGGGTAGTTTAATTCTCAATTATACGAAGTTGGCTTTTGTTCTTTGTATAATGGCTTAATTCTGAGAGTATTCAAAACTGGACTAGGTCCCGGGGTTTTTATGTATTTGCGCTTTTATCTTTAATAAAATCTTGCATTGTGTTATTTACCTTACTTCCGCATTATAATTTTTATTGTTAGAGCATAACTCGGTTGAACTCACCAAGATTTGGTATGTCAAGTTTCGTTGTCATATTTTAGTATCAAAACTCATCTTGAGTTGCTTGATTATTTACTAGAGGCAACTTCGTTTAGGTTAGACTAGAATGTTTAGGAATGTTGAGACGTACAAGTATTACTCTGAAGACCTGAAGAAAGTGAAGAAGTAACAAATGCAACAAAGATATCATCCTTCCTCTTGAGGTTAGTAATATTTACTTGATCTTGTTTCCATTCCTAACATATCTTTCAAGTCGGTTTATATTGAAAATATAACATGTGAAGATGTATTTATAATACTCTAGTGATTATACTTAGTCATTGTATTATGATCAAAGTATCAAAGAATTATGTTACGAAGTATAAAGCTTATATTTTGAACTTCATAAATACGACATCAACATAATATATGTATTTAGTTACTTGATTATGTGTAAGGATATAGGTATGATTTCATCCTAGGGAACTATGTATTATTACATTGGTTGAAGGAAGTAGATTTATGAACTTGCTTCATGATCGAAAGGAAAATCATAAATATGTTAGTCTGGTTCTTTATTGAATATCTTTTGGATGAAAAGGTAGAACCTATCTTGACTTATGTTGAGAATCAATGAAGGTATAACTGGTCATAGACTATAGTGAGTAGCAAGGTGTAACCGGTCACAAGCTTACTTGGAAAGAAAGGTGTAATCGATCACAACCTATATGGGAAGTAGGGTGTTGTTAGAGCATGGCTCGGTTGAACCCACCAAGCTTTGGTATCTCAAGTTTGGTTGTCATATTTTAGTGAATCAAAACTCATCATTTAAAGAGTCGTTTGATTATTTACTAGAGTCAACTTCGTATAGGTTATCTAGAAAGTTACTAGGATATGAGACTTACAAGTATTACATGAAGACTTGAAGAATGTGAAGAAGTAAAGAACTATAACGACGACATCATCCTTCCACTCGAGGTTAGTAATATTTGACTTGAACTGTTTCATTCCTTACATATCTTTTAATTCGTGCATATCAAAAACATAACTGCGAAGTTGTGAATGATTATACTCTAGTTAGACATAGTATTATGGAATTACAATACGAAATATAACGTCCAACTCTTAAACTTTGTATATAAGACATCAAAATAATCGTATTAATGCTATTGTGATTATGTATGGGTATGGGTGAAGATTTAGTCCTAGGAAATAATGTTTTACATTCGTTTAAAGGAAGTACATTCATAAACTTGTTTTGTGAATTGAAAGGGAAATCGCTAGGCTTATTGGTATTGTTATTCATTGCAAATTTTTGGATTACCAATATATGTGTTTAGTATAACCGCTCATAGTTTGTTTATGTATCTTGGTAAAACTATCCACAATGCCTGACTTTTGTATTGGTATGACTTTTATTAGTGAACCCGATCTTAAGTAATCACCTGAGATGGTATGATCGATTTACTGTAATTGGTATGACCAACTCTAGACATTGTGCAACCGATCCTAGTAAGAGGTGTAGCCGATCACAAGAGATAATCGATCCTTGTAAGAGGTACAAAAAGTTTTTAGTTATTGGGGAACCGATCCTATGACTTGTGCAACCGAATACAAGTTTATACCATAAATATGTGGTAACCGATCCTAGTACCTAGTCAACCAACTTTTGGTAACTAGCGTGACTAATCTTAGTACCCACATGGAGGTAGAAGCGAAACTAATTTTGGTAAAACCGTGAAACCCATGATTGGTGATTTGATAGGATAATCAATCACATAGTTCCTGGAAGTCAGATGAACCAATTCTAAACTTGTTTGGAAGTGTGGCAAATCGTTCCAAGATTGTAAATATGAAAAAGGATTTACAAAGTAAATATGTCAACATACTTTGAACATGTGCAGTAACTCTTATCTTTTATTGTTCAGATATATTCCTTAATAGCTAATGGAGAATCCCGGATCGAAATAAATTGATAATCTTTTAATTAAGGTTTTTAGTTTTTATTTTATTTTAATTTACAGCAATTAAATGCATATCTTTAAAAAATAAAAATTAGTAATGTGCATTTACTAATTTGAGATTTTCTACTGAGATTTCGGTCAATATTTGGACAGAGCATTTCCAGGAATTATGAAAACCGATTTGGACTTTATTGCATATCTTTGGGAATATTCGGTTTTGGAAATTCCTTGGTCTATAAATATTAAAGTTTGCATTTTAATAAAACTAATCCTCAGAGCTAGCCAAACTACCTAGTTGTGTTGTTATTGGTGGAGCCATATATTCGGAGAGGAAAGTACCCTAATTAGGCAAAATCTCTTACGACCGCTTGTTTTAAAGACTTCTTTGGGATTGGGAAGCTCTACGAGTACCGTTGGTGGGAAACTAGATAATTGCAGTTTATTATTAGTTTTCGATTGATTTGATTGCACCTAGTTTGTTTATGCTTGAGAATCTTCTATTCTGATATATATTCACTCAAACTAGATCGAAGTATCGACGGGGATCTTTAGAACTATTTGTATATATAAAGAAGTCTTGTGATAATCCATTGTTAACAGACTCCGTTCTTTGTGTGATTGATCTCTAGAGATTCAAGTTGTTTGTATGCAGGTGTTCATTGAAGATATAAGAAGATTTGAAGACAAGGAAGATTTCTTATTTGAGTTCATAATCTTTGGTGTACACAAAAATTGATCGGCTGGGGATCCAACTATAATCTTTTTATCTTTGTGATAACCTTGATTGATTAGTTGAGTAGATCGGCATCAGTACAATTCTTTGTGATTAAGAGTATTTATTGCATAGTCTAGATAATTACTTTGGTAGTTGTTTAATAGATAGATCTAAGAACCTGACAAAGGAGTTTATTGGGATAAAAGGAAGAGCCTTTTGTCAAACTCATATCACTTTGTTTGAAAATAGTTATTACCGAACAAATTTGTTGTTCTTTTACTGTTTAGAATACGAACCAAAGGAATTGTTCCAAGTGCGTGACGTATTACAAGTTGGAGGCGCAGGGATACTGAGGGAACTAGGTGAACTATAGGTTTAGTTTCTTGGTCTCAACTATACGAAGTTGGTTTAGATTTTATATAGTGACTTAATTCTGAGAGTATTCAATTCTGGACAAGATCCCGGGGTTTTTCTATATTTGCGGTTTCCTCGTTAACAAAATCTTGTTGTGTCTTTTACTTTTCTATTTCCGATATTATAATTAGAAGTAAAATACACAAACGCTAATTCCCATTTACTTGATAGCAATCCTATTGTGTTTGGTTAAGTCCGAACCTATTATCAAGTAAACATACTTCGTTGTTGTATTGTCTCGATCTTGTATCCATAGTCAATCACGCAAGTTATCTTGTTGTCGTATTATCTCGATCTCGTATCCATAGACGATCACACAAAATGTGAACCGAGTAGTTGTATTGTCTCGACTCAGTCCATAGATAATCACTTTCGTATAAAGGACTTATAGGTAGAAAAGTTTTAGATTGAGGTATGTTTGGGTACCCTCATCTTTTCAGGTGTAATCGGTCACAAGCTTAATTTGGAAGCAAGGTGTAACCGATCACAATCTACTTTGGGAAGTAAGGTGTAACCGACCACAAGCTACATTGAGAAGCATTGTGTAACCAGTCACATCCTATCTTGGGGAGTATGGTATAACATGTCATAACTAATATTGTGAGTCATGGTATATCCGGTCCCAATAGCAAAACCGAGTTTACAAAGTGTACACATTTCTTCATGTTGTGTGTAAATTAGGAAATAGGGTTTTCTAATAGAAACTTCTAGATGTTGCATTATTTGAACATGTACATAACTCTTATCATTAATTATTTAAAGATATTCCTTGATGTTCAAGGTGATCCCAAACCAAAATATTGAATAACATTTAATTATGATTTTCATAATATATGTTTTAATTACTAGCAATTAAATCATATCCTCTAGAAAAGCTTTATTAGTTACTGACTTAATGTGCAAAACTAATAATACAAGTTTTCTAAAAGAGATTTCAGAAATATTGTTTGGTAAAATTGGGAATAGGAAAACCGAAATTAGGTACTTTATTGCATATCTTGAGAATATTTTCGGTTTTGGAATTTCCTTATTGTCCGAACAACCTTGGTTTATAAGTACTTGAGTTTGCATTTCTTGCAAACTATCCTAAGAGCCACGCAAACTTCATTTGTGTTTTTTCTGGTGGAGACGTCTATCTGGAGAGAAAAGTACCCTAATTAGGAAAAATCTCTTACGACTGCTCGTTTAAAGACTTTTATGTGATCAAGAAGCTCTACGAGTACCGTTGGTGGTAAACTAGATAATTTCATTGTTATATTAGTTTTTGATTATTGATTTGATTGACTAACGGTTGTTGAAACTTTGATTGCACCTAGTTAGATTATTTTTGAGAGCCTTCTCTTTTGACATAAGGGTCACTCAAACTAAATCAAAGTATCGACGATATCTTTAGAACCATTTGCGGATCTAAATATATCTTGTGGTAATCCATTGTTAACAGACTTCGTTATGTACGTGATTGATCACAAGAGGATTCAAGTTTGTGTTGTGCAGGTTATTGAGAAGGCAATTGAAGAATTGAAGATAAAGAAGATTTATTAGTTTTCCTATCTTGTGAATTTGTGCACACATCTTGATCGGATGGGATCCGACTTAGATTAGATTTATCTAATTAGAATGTCGTATTGATCGGCAACTATCTTTTGGTGGTATTTTTCAACATAACATATTTATCTAAGTTACTGATTCAGATTGATCTTATCCAACAAAAGAGTTTATTAGTTTAAACAGAAGAGTCTTTGTTGACAACTCAAGATATCTTTCACCAAAGATTGAATAGAGTGGTTACCAAATAGTTTTATTCTTTTACTCTTTGGAATACGATCTAAAGGAGTGGTGATTCACATGCGTGACTCTAGAAGTCGAAGACGCAAGGATACTGAGGAAACTAAGTAGTTAGGGGTGGTCTACTTGGTCTCAACTATACAAAGTTGGCATGATTTTGTATAACGGCTTAATTCTGAGAATATTCAAAACTGGACTAGGTCCTGGGGTTTTTATGCATTTGTTATTTCCTTGTTAACAAAATCTTGTTGTGTTATTTACTTTATTTTACGCAATTATAATTTGGTTATTATAATTTAAAGTAAATACACTTATACGTTAATTTTTTGTCATTTGATATTTATCCTATAGTGTTTCGGTTTTATACCGTATCTATTATCAAGTGAACACTTTATTATTGCATTGTCTCGATCTCGTATCCATAAACGATCACACAAAGTGTATACCATAGTTTTTGTATTGTCTCGACTTTGTCCATAGACGATCACACTTGGTATCGGACCTATAGGTTGATATTTAAAATATTATGGTGATTGTGGTGTATTTGGGTACCCTCGTCTTTTCCGTTATTATAATTAAGTAAATAATACTATTGTGGGTTAATCCGAATTACTTGACATTGATCTTCTAGTCAATCAATTTTATTACCGTAACTATTGTCAATTAAATATCTTGTTTTCGTATTGTCTCGACTTTGTCCATAGACAATCACAAATGCTATATGAGTTATAGGTTGGTATTTAAAAGATTGTGGTATATTTGGGTACCCTCGTCTTGTCAATATGTATGTAGAGTTTATATGTCTATATTTTCATAATCAGGAAATATAAACAATAGAGTCCGTGAAACTGATTGTTTAGAAGAACGATGATGTGTCAAACTAACAAAAGATATATTCCTTACTTTTCTTACACTAATATTTAAGTAGTACAATAATAAGTAGGTTCGTTCCTATGGGAAAGTTGAGTCAAAGTTGTCTATTAAATTTTTAAATAAGAATAATGCAAGACTATGAAACATGTATTAATGCAAATATGAGGATGAGAATGATCAAAGACTCTTTCTCAGCCACGAAGCGTGAATCTAATCGATATAGCTATGTTTCTGAAATATACGCAGTATTAATAACCCTAAAATATTTAGTACGCTCAAATATTCCGTAATCTCATAAATTCACCGGACATGGAAGCGCTCGACTACCAGATTCTACTTATTCGAGCTATCTAGAAGTACGCTCTATAGATATAACTCAATCAAATGCATTAAGCTCAGTGCGATATATTATTCCTAGTGATAAGTACATAAGCTCGACTCAATTACTAGTGTCATTCAATACATATGAATACTTAACAAAATCACATCATCAATATTCATATAGCACTTCTTTTTTTTAATGGAAACAAGGGCTTTAAAGAGCCCCTAAATTTTATATATTAGACTACCTCATTCGAATTGAGGTTTGAAGGATTACATTGATCATTTACATCAATAAATAAGACAGTACAGATAGTACAAGATTTATAATCGAAACTTAAAGAAACAAGATATGAAAATCCTATTAAACTTCTGCAGCCCGTTGAAGGATTGAAAATCCTAATAAAGGTTTTAAACCATTTTTTTTCTTGATTATCAAAGATAGCAGATGCTTTCATAAAAGGGAAGTAATATTCCCAAATTAATTTCTTTAGAAACGATCTCCATATCTGACGAAGTAGATCGTTTTCATCCAGAACATGCTTGATAACAATGCAAATCCAAATCCACCAAAAAAATCTAATTAGAGAATATGGAAACAAGTCCTGGTAGTATTGTGAAACCATCAAACCGATCAGAAAACCATAAAAATTGTTTAGAAATAATTTTTTATTGAAAAATAAGTATACACAAAGAAATAGACTCGATCCGTCCAGTAGATCTGAAAAATCAAACCAAAACCGGACGGATCAAGGATCTAGGTTTTGAAGAAAGTAATTTTTTTTCCTTATTTAGTTCAGAAAGAAAAGAGGAGAAAAGGGGAGAATATTCATATAACACTACTTGTACTGGGAACATCTAGATAGTTATGGGTTGAAGAGTTCTTAAATTAGCATGAGAAATATGAATTAACCATTCAATTTGCAACTTAAACGATTCATAAACAATTCACATACACAATATTCGCAAGGTAAAGAATGAACAATAACAAGACAACTGTGAAAAAGATGCTTTTTAAATGCCAACTTGAATTCATGTCCGGCGTCCAAATCGTCCACAAGCAAACCAATCAACGGGTGGAGTTAATGATGTTTTGGATGTGAAAGTGGACTATCGCGGCTCAAAGAAAAAATGGCAGTAGAAACGGGATGGTGGCGGAATGGTAGCAATGACGTGGAACTAGTGTTGATGTAGATGACAGCTAGTCTGCTGCCAATTGGTGTTGTGGACTAGTTGTAGTATATGCAGGTGGATATGGGATGTATGCAGTTGATGATGTTATGAATAGATGGTGGTGAAAGTGTAGTATATACTGGTGGTAATGAATGGTGTAGATTGCGAACTGGTTGCAGTAGTTGCGTAGCTTGATGCGAACCTGGACAAGACCTGGTGGTGGTGTTTCCTGTGATAATGGTATATGAAGGTCATATGGAATGGAATGATGGGATGCAAACAAGGTTTCGGAGAGGAGCGGAGCTCCTTTTTATAGATGGTGAAAACAATCACGTGAAGGGGGTATGGAGATATTCGTGTTGTAACCCTAGTTCTTCTTTTATAACTTCATTCTCCCCTGCAAAATCGAATCATATTGAAACCCAACTCCTAGTTCTTATCAACTTCCAAATAGACACCTAAATCTTCACTATTTACTACATCAATCAAACGGCAGCATCAACAATTATCACCATGTTTTTTGCTGGAAATTCATGTCTTAAACCTTAATGCAGACCCAGAAAAGTCACGGCAGCACATCAGTTTCTTTTGGGGTTTTATTGGCTTGCAACATTACCCAATACCTATCACAATTCGTACCCAACCTCTGTTTATTTATTGGCTTGAGTTCATATATCCCAACCCTTACCAAATACCCATCAGTACCATGGTATAACTGATGGAAAAGCTAGTTCAGTTGAGGTTGGCAAGAGTTGCGTGGTTCAGGCATTTCTTTAAACAATTGATATGCATTTTGCAGTTGGAAATGAAGAAGGCTCTGTTGGTTTCTTTTATAGCCTATTATTTCTCCTTCCCTGCAAATCAATGTTCCAAACAAACTAAGACTCCAATTATTCATCAAACACAAAAACCTATATTTCAGAAACTAATTAGCATTCATAAACCTTTACATTCAGACCTCGTTATCAATGGCAACAACATCATTCCTTAAAGGTAAATCCACGCTTATAGAATTCTCTTCCATGGTTTACTTTGTTAAGGATGAGCCTATGACCATCTTTACCCGGAGAACAGAGGAAGTCTATAACAGATGTTAACAAGTCTTCCTAATATATCTCCTGCAATATTTGCAGAGAGTTTTGAATTGTATAAACCCCGTACAATCTAAACTGCTATATATACAATATAATCTTCTGAAGTTTAATATATCAGAAAAATTATTCTATCAATAAAATTTTGATTTGGTATTAGAGCAGGCTATTTGTGTCGAGTCATTTGACCGTACCTTTACTCCACGTCACTCGATTTATTGTCCACGTGTTAGACCCAACGAGGCAGCACATGAGGGGGCGTGTCAAGATTATTTTTCCACATTTTACGGGTTATTCAAGATCTTATGGTTTATAATCCTTAGGGCCACTCCACTCATTACCAATTTGTTTTGAGTTAGATGCCTATATTCTAACTTGGTTTAAGATGGTATCACTAAACCTGTTCAGAGATTATGTTTAGCTGCGACTAAACATCCTTTACAGATATGTCATTTAATTGAGGTAACTTGCTATACCGAGGCAAGAAATGGCCCAAAATTACGTAAATCCATATAAACAGAGATAAATGCTTTAATTTGAAATGACACTTGCACTAAAGTACCATACAGGGAAGGAATGAACGTTGTAGGCTGTAAATGGGTGCATCGCATCAAGTAGAAACAATATGGGAGTGTTGATCACTACAAGTCTCAGTTGGTGGCCAAAGGAATTCACCAGCAGGAGGGAGTGGACTATGGAGAAACATTCAGCCCGATTGTTAAGCCATGTGAAAACGTGGGGGCACCAAAATACACTACCAACTTTTTCTTAGGCAACCTGTATGGACTAAACTCGAATACAATTCCGAGAGTTCAAATTAATGAATCTCAATCAAGGAATTATATGAAGAGCTTATATTTCTTTCTCTCACAATCAGAAAGTTAACAGAAGCAAGTCTGTGAACCTGATTATGTGTGAGAGTACATGGACGATTCAAAAGATCAATATCCAATAATCAATCTGAAAAGACGAGGGTACCCAAATATACCTCAATCTAAAACTTTTCCACCTATAAGTCCTCTTACCGAAAGTGATTGTCTATGGACAGAGTCGAGACAATACAACGAATTGGTATTCATACTTTGTGTGACCGTCTATGGATACGAGATCGAGATAATACAACAAGCAAAGTGTGATTACTTAATAATAGGTTCGGACTTAACCAAACTCTATAGGATCGCTATCAAGTAATACGAAATTAATGTTTATGTAATTTACTTTAAATTATAATAATAACAATTATAATTGCAGAAAACAAAAGTAAATGACACAACAATATTTTGTTAACGAGAAAACCGCATATGTAGAAAAACCCTGGGACCTAGTCCAGAATTAAATACTCTCATAATTAAGCCGCTATACAAAATCTAAACCAACTTCGCATAGTTGAGACAAAGTAACTAAACCTATAGTTCACCTAGTTTCTTCAGTCATCCTACGCTTCCGACATTCGATAATTGCACGCACTAGAACAATTCCTTTGGTTCGTATTCCAAACAGTAAAGGAACAACAAATATGTTCGGTAACAACTCTATTCAATCTCAATGATATGAGTTTGACAAAGGCTCTTCTGTTTACTCCAATAAACTCCTTTGTTGGGTTCTAGATCTATCTATTCAACAACTATCAAAGTAGTCGTGTTTAGACTAAACAATCAACTAATATAGAGTCCACCAAGATACTATATAGAGATGCCGATCTACGCAACTAATCAATCAAATATATCAAGGATAAACCGATTATAGTTGGATCCCATCCGATCAAGTTTTGTGCACACCAAAGATTATGAAACCAATAAGAAATCTCATTTGTCTTCAAATCTTCTTAGATCTTTAATAAACACCTGCACACCACAACTTGAATCTCTTGTGATCAATCACGCACAAAACGAAGTCTGTTAACAATGGATTATCACAAGATGTCTTAAGATCTACAAACAGTTCTAAAGATCCCGTCGACACTTCGATCTAGTTTGAGTGAATCTTATATCATAAGAGAAGATTCTCAAGAATAAACAAACTAGGTGCAATCAAAGTTCAACAACCGTTAGTCAATCAAATCAATCGAAAACTAATAACACTGCAATTATCTAGTTTCCCACCAACGGTACTTGTAGAGCTTCTTGATCCCAAAGAGTCTTTAAATGAGCGGTCGTAAGAGATTTCGCCTAATTAGGTTACTTTTCTCTCCGAATAGACGACTCCACCAGTAACAACACAACAAGGTAGTTTCGCTGGCTCTTAGGATTAGTTTGCTCGAAATGCAAACTTAGGTATTTATAGACCAAGGATGTTTGGACACCAAGGAATTTCCTGTGCAGTTCTCTTATTCTCAGTCATCGAAAATACATTCGAGATTTGCTGTGCAGAACCAAGTTTGATGGAATCGAACCAATTTTCACACCACTGGCAGTTCAAACTAAGATCCAAAAACATGGTACTTCAAAGTTTGCAGATACAACCTTATGTCACAGTATTATGGGAGCTTTAAAATATCTGCATCTTACGAGACGGAACATTTCAGTAACAGTCAATAAGGCATGCCAATATATGCATGCCACTTATGTAGAACACTGGGAACTAGTGAACCGCATACTGCGATACTCAAACACACTATAAATTATGTTTTTTTTTTCTTTTTCTTAAAACAGACCAAGGACATGTCTATCCATGCATATTCAGACTCGGGGGAAACCTAATCTCTTGGAGTGCATGGAACTAGAAGATGGTGTCTAAGTCGAGAACCGAGGAAGAATATCGTGGTATTTCCATTGCCACTTCCAAGCTCATTTGGATTTAATCCTTGCTAAAATAATTCAGAATTATTACTTCTCCTCATTCCTTGTGGTGTGACAATTTGGAAGCTACATATCTTACTATGAATCCAGTATTTCATGCATGTACAAAACATATAGAAATAGACTACCACTTTGTATAGGAAAGAGTTACAAGCAAGCAACTTCAAGTTATGTTCATCTCATCTAAATATCAGCTAGCCGACATATTTACGAAAGGCCTGGCATCCCCGTGTTATCATTTTATCCGAGACAATTTGAACATTCGTCAACTCGTGCTCAACTTGACGAGGAGTGTCAAGGATGAGCCTTTGAACAAGTCCATAACATGCTCAACCATCTCTACCTGACGAATAGAGGCAGTCTACAATAGATGTTAACAAGTCTTCCTTATATATCTCCTGTAATATTTGCGGAGAGTTTTGAATTGTGTAAACCAAGTACAATCTAAACTGCTATATATACACTATAATATTTTGAAGTTTAATGTATCATAAAAAATATTTTATCAATAAAGATTTGATTTACTCTCGGCTCCAAATTTGAACTAGAAACTAACCCCATCTTTCTAATTCCATCACAGATTCTTAATACTCATTCACTTTTACATCTCAGCCACATGAATCAGCGACATGCTCAAACCTTCCTCAGAAACTCATCACCAATTTCCCTTCTCTTTCTCCTTCTAGGTACCTCCTCAATACTTACAAACACCCACCATACCAATGGTTAGACGGCGTTGATCATGGTGCAGTCATCTCATGAACTGAACTTGAAAACTATGAACCTGAACTGAAATAGGAAGGAGAAACACGACCTAGTTCTGTAGTTTGAGTAGTAAATGAGAATAGGTGGCCCTTAACAACTTCTTGTCTGTCTTTAGCCTAGTTTTCAGCTGACATAAGTTGGCTTCCCTGAGTAGTAAGTGTCTGGTGCTTTAAAAATTCCATCCTCATATGTAATATAGCCGTGTGTTCTTCCCAGAGTCGCCAAGCAATGAATTAAGCTATGATTTATCTTTTTTATACCACATGACTCCAAAATACCTACAAAATGGAAACAAAGCATAATATACACAATTTACAAGAGAAATAACAAAGAAAGTATAAATAATAGATGTTAAATCAAGGTGTTTTAGACACCTACCAAAGAGTACTTGAACGGTCCCAAAAATCAATATCTAAGATCGATATAGTCGTATGTAATATGTAAGTTGTTATTTATATTTAAAAATACGAATTCTACAAGAACGAGTCTCGTAATCGATCACAATAAATAAGGACTTATCTACTACAATTGATTATGTATTACTCGTGTTATTCAAATTATAAAGATAAAAAAAATATAATGCGGAAAAGGAAAACACACAAGGCACCAGAAGTTTTGTTAATGAGGAAAATTGCACCGGCAGAAAATCTTGGGACCTCGTCCAGATTCGAACACCTAACTGTATTAAGCAGCTACATACACTAGCCTACAATCAGAATTCGGTCTGGAATATAGTTGAGACCGAATTCATCCTCCAAGCAATTCAGTTGCACTCGTGCTCCTTATGACTATTGAACCTCGCAAGGCTCTTCGTAATTGTTTCTCTTAGCTGACATCCTTTACAACCTAAGAGTTGCTTCAACCTAAGTGAATACATTTCATACCAAATTTCCTCCAATAGGTAAGCCTATGTGATTTCTCTTTACATCGAATAGATCAAGACTTGGAAATCTGTTTGCAATAGACAAAGCTAACAAACCTCACAAATTCGGAACACTTATACCCAGTTAGCTGAGAAGCCTGAATTATTAACCACCTCTCAAGAACAATCTTAAAACTAGTCACTTAAGAATAATTTTTCAGATATTTATCTTGAGGAATCATAAAGTCTGAGACGAAAAGAACTTTGCGATTTCTATCTATCTCATTCATGAAAGAGATTACTAAAACCTTGATAACAGAGTGAACAAGATCATGATACACGAACTATCAAGGTAAAGATAGTCGGAGTGTCGGACCTGGCTTCACGAATTCCTAAATAAAGTCGTTTAGTTGTAGACCTAATTATGTTTCTCAGAGGAAACCTATGTCGATAGAGAAAGACTGTGGCAAACAACTAGGACACAAAAGTGTCAGGGATTGAATATTCCAATTTTTCGAGTCTCTATATTTAAAGACTTTGAAGACTAAGGGTTGCTTAGAATTCAAGATAAAATAACTTAAAGATTCACGTAAACACTTTATCTGTTTAGATGAAACTCTTGTAAGGAGTTCATTTAAGCGTGTGAGAAATTAATCTTGAAATCACATAGAAGAACATACACGCGCATACTAGAACTATGTATAATGATAGTTCTTGGCAAATATGCCTTTCGAACTTATAAGCAAAGTTGTTTTCATTTAAAAACTAAAGATTTAAATCATGATACACGTACACGAAGTGTTTTAGTGATGAATGAGGTCTAGAGGTGTTTATCAGTCTTAGCATTTAGGAAATAATTTATAAGCATCTACATGATTCATACTGGTAGTGAAAAGGTGGGGGTCTAACAACCTCACCCAATATTTCGTTTAGGCAATCTGTATGGAAAAACTCCAATATAATTCCAAGAGAATCAACTAGACAGTCAGAATCAATCAATGGAAATATATCCAAGATTTATATCTCTGTTTCACAATGTAATCAGCAAATCAAACAGATAGCAATCCGCGAGCCTGATTATTATGTGAAACAACTTGAACAGTACCAAATACCAATGTTCAAGTGTCAATCAATTTATATCAACAACCAAAGGTTGGATTATCTAATTGATTGAACTATGCACAACCTGTGATATTTTAATTATATGGAAAATATAATATGGAAAAGAAGTAACACAGACACCAGAAATTTTGTTAACGAGGAAACCACAAATACAGAAAACCCCTGGGACATAGTCCATATTTGAACACCACACTGTATTAAGCCGCTACAGACAGTGGCCTACTCCAAGTTAACTTCGGACTGGAATGTAGTTGAGCCCTAACCAATCTCACACTGATCAAGGTACAATCATGTTCCTTACGCCTCCGAATCCCAGCATGACTCTACGCACTTGATTCCCTTAGCTGATCTCACCCACAACTAAGAGTTGCTACGACCCAAAGTCGAAGACTTGATAAACCAATATGTCCCGCATAGAAAAGTCTATTGAATAGATAAATCTGTCTCCCAAAGAAATACCTATGAGTTTTGTCCCGTCTTTTGATAATATCAATCACCCAACAATAATATTAATCATATGGTAGCAAAACAAGATATTGTGGAATCACAAACGATGAGATGAAGATGTTTATGACTACTTTTTATCTTGCCTATCAGAGATTAAATCTCGAGAAAATCTTAAAGAAGATAGTACTCATTCCGATAGAAAACAGCAAGATCAAAACACGTAACTACAAAGAAAATAGTTGGGTCTGGCTTCAGAATCCCAATGAAGTCTATAATGGTTTTGTTAAAGGATAATCGACTGTAGTCGCAGCTAGTATCACATAGGAGGTGTGAGGATTAAGTTCCCCAGTTGATAGAGTTATCCCTTATATAGTCTTCAAATAAGGGTTTGCAATCAATGTTACCTTGGTAAAAATGCATTCAATATTCACGGTTAGATGAAAACCTGATTACACTCAAGCTAATATCTTTCAACCGTTAGATCGAACTTAGCTTGTTACACATAAATGAAAAGTGACTTCATCTAGATATGGGTAACCGTACCTAAACGTGTACACCTTGTTGGCTCAACAATAGTTAACCGAAGTTAGCCATATGAAGACTTTCATATCAACCTTGTTCATCTTAATACAACTAGTTAAAATGACTCAAATGAAACTAGTTATAGAGGTATTCAATTGTTTATATTCTCATTGAAGTATACAATACACAGTTGAAGCAAAATCGATCTTGATTCATTCAAATGAATTCATGAACATTATAGCCACGGTTTTCAAAAGATTGCCTTCCTTATTATATAAATATATTAGTTCATAAACAAACCGATTTTAGAACATAACCTACTCAAGTATGCAAACGGGTACGCATACCTAAGTGGTCTGACTTAGTTTAGGTTCGCCAGTATGCGAACAGGTACGCATACCTTCCAAACTTAGTTGAATTTCCGGACATGAACTTATGCAAGTACGCATACGGGTATGCATACTAAGTTCACGGACTTTCATTAAACCAACCAGTACGCATACTGGTATGCATACTTTGGTTCCCGGACTTGGAATAACTTGCAATAGTTACCATAAAAGTATGCATACTGTGCTATATCTACTCATGGTTAATTGTTATAAACTCTCATTTCAATTATTGAAACATTATTGGAAGCCGACAATAGCTGTCTCACATAAAATATTAGCTTCAAAGCAATTTTCAAGTGGTCGATACATCAATACGCAATATTCCGAGTTAACATCAAAAGACTGTCTCACACAAATCATGTAAGATGTTACCAGGCGATTTTCACATGATCATCTTTTGACTTTCGTGAATAATATAAGATGAACTTGGTTAAAGCGAAAGCTTACCAACACATATTTCGAGAAACATGTAAGTGAGTTAAACTTAGATCGAAATATCAAATGTGTATAATCGAAGTCTATATAGCTATACGACTTTCCTCTCAAATAGGAGATAGAGTATATAGACTTTTGAGTGATAGATGAGTTCAAGTCTCCATATACCTTTTTTTAATAAGTTCCACAAGCTCCCCTTACTAGTTCTTCGTCTTCAATCAATGAACGTCATGAAGTCTAAAACTCAACTACACTTTCTATCCTAATCAGATACTTAGTTATAAGTAGACTAGAAATCAAGACTAATAGTTTTGGAAACTAAACTTGACAAACAAGCTTAAGATAGCAACGGTTGCGAGTTCGACCGAGAAGTGCTCTAACAGGTAGGTACGTGAAGTAGTGCGCGTACCTATGACCAGTTCGTGAATTCAAGGACTGACAGTTTGCTCACTAGGTATGAGTACCGCTTGGTTGTTCATGGACTCAGATCAATATAATACGCGTATTAGGTACGTGCGCAGTCCCCATTCTCGAATACAGATCCTTAAGGTACGCGTACTAGGTACGTGTATCTACATATGCTCTGGAACCTCAAATGTCTATGGTATGCATACTTGGTACGTGTACCTACCATGAGTCCAGATTTTAGTAAGTTCTTGAAACTCTCTTTTGATGTTTTAAAACATTCCCAAATGTCATGGATATAAAATTGTTGGAAATAATGACAACATTCATAATTAACAGAGAAAAAATACTTAGCTTAAACCGTCGATTGGTTGATGTCCCGGGAGATGCACTGATAATGGTAGCGGGAACTAGTAGAGGCGCGTATGAGATACGCTGACCTAAAGGTAATATTGCCTGCTACTCCTCTTGAGATGCTATAGCAGTTGGAAAGTCACCTCCGGGATATAACTACTGTAGTACTCCTCTATGTAGCATACAAAGAGAGCACTCTAAGAACTTGGCAGCAGAAATAAACGAAAAAACTTAAAACAAAGTTGAGAGTAAAACTATTTTCAGAAAACAGAGGAAGAGCAGAAGAAGAGATGTTTCTATGTTGTGTTTGAAATGAGCTGAAGACTCCTTCCTTATATAGTATTTTAGGACGTTAAAAACGAGAGGAAACAATGCATGCATAGAAACCATGCGTACTGGTAATGTTTTTGTTAAAAAAATAATGCAAGACAAGGGAAGGCTTAAAACAGAGTGAAGATGCTTTCTTCTTTTCAGTCCTAAAACAGAGTGTTGCCTTTGTCAGTCAGCAACTAAGCACGCGTGTCATACACATGAGCCAAACACGTACAAACAAGGGAGAAAAATACTTCATGTGTGTGACAAACACGTACAAACAAAGTCTAAGAGATTCTTCTACATGTGTGGAAAGCATGAATAAAAATTTCAGTAAAAAGATAGATCTTTGAACCCGCACCCGCCCGCCCGGAAGGATGGCGGCGGCGTGCGTGCTTCAGTGGGAAGCACCGCGTGTACGGGAAAGGAAACCTTGCCATAGTCTAGGTCTTCTCCCTCACACAAAAGTGTGTAAACCCAAAGGGGCATGCCCTTTAGGCAAAACCCATGGTATTTAAGTCTAAAACTCTTAAGATTTTAGTCTATGTGGGACTATTGTTTTATCTATTCAAAATGAAAAAAATAACTAGTGGGAAATAGGTCTAGGGATCAAGTCATGGTCCATGAATTTAAAACCCGTTTTTTCTAACAATCCCCCACATGAATGATAAAACATATCGAAAGAATACGAGAAAACATAAAGAAGAAAACATCAAAATTTGGCTAAGGTGTCCCAGAGATTGAACCTTAAATTAGTGAGAGGTTACTGGAACTTCTTGTTGTAACGGTGGACACAATGTCTTGAACTTCCAATAGTGAATGCAATTCAGAAATAACAACCACACTTGATGTCTCAAAGAAAAGCCACCAAGCTCTCGTCGTTGTGCCCGTTTTGGTCGTTGGCTAAATCCCGGACTTAATGAATGTCTCTAGAGAATCAGCTCAAATTCTCATAGGAAGCGGCCCCCACTTCCAACATCCACATAGGTGAGCCCATTAAGAGTGTCCTGCCATACCCCGCTTTAAACAAAGCCATGGAACCCATTAAGATCTCGAAAGATCATCCTAAATCATGCAGGCAGCACTATCACACGGTTACACCATAGGGAGGGACAAAGATAGTGCTTTCTCGATATCACCATAAATTAGTTATCTCATTGAACCATGATCTTGGAGCTCCATTCACAAGGTTGAGTATCCTTCATGTTTATTTATTCTATGAGCTTAATTCTCATCCCCCTCGATGTGGATCTAACTACCTCTCTAGATAAACCTTTCGTCAAAGGATCTGCAATGTTATCTTTGGACTTTACGGAGTCTATAAAGATAGTACCAGTAGAGAGTAGTTGTTTTACCGTCTTGTGTCTTCTTTGTAGATGTATAGACTTTCAGTTTTATACAATATTCCTTGCGTAACCAATAGCAACTTGACTGTTATAGTAGATTGCGATCGAAGACACAGGCTTTGGCCAGAGTGGAATTCCTTCCAGGAAACCTCGTATCCATTCAGCTTCCTCTCCAGCTTTCTCCAAGGCTATAAACTCAGACTCCATAGTGGATCGATCTATACATGTATATTTGGAATACTTCCATGACACAGACACACCTCCAAGTGTGAAGATGTACCCACTAGTGGATTTGCACTCATCTGAGTCTGATATCCAGTTGGCATCACAATACCCTTCCAGCACAGCAGGATACTTCCCAAAACTTAATCAATAGTTTGAAGTGCCTCTCAGGTAGCATAGAACTCTGTAGAGAGAATTCTAGTGATCCCGCCCAGGGTTGCAAGTGTACCTGCTCAATCTACTCACAGTGTAGGCAATATCAGGTCTTGTACAGTTCATCAAATACATAAGACTGGAAATAACGTGAGAATACTCAAGTTGAGAAATTCCCTCACCCTTGTTCTTTTTTAAGTTACAAGTGGGATTATAAGGAGTAGATACAGGTTTAGCATTTTCATGAATAAATCTCTTAAGTACAGTTTTAGCATAATGAGATTGACTAAGATTGTATCCATCAAGCGTCTTTCTGATTTTCATCCCTAAGATTACATCAGCAGGGCCTAAGTCTTTCATGTCTAAGTTTTCGTTAAGCATGCTTTTAGCGGCATTAATAATATCAAGGTTACTGCCTAATATGAGCATATCATCAACATGCATGCACACAATAACATGAGAATCATCCACAGAATTAATGTAAACACATTTATCGGATTCGTTAACCTTGAAGTCATTAGATATCATTACATGATTAAATTTTTCATGCCACTATTTAGGTGCTTGTTTTAAACCGTACAAAGATTTTTTCAGTTTGCATACTTTGTTTTCACAACCTTTCACAACAAAACCTTCAGGTTGGTCCATATAAATTTCTTCATTTAATTCACCATATAAAAATGCAGTTTTAACATCCATCAGATGTATATGCAAGTCATAAATAGAAGCAATAGCAATCAACATCCTAATCGAAGTGATTCTAGTGACCGGTGAATAGGTCTCAAAGAAATCTAATCCTTCCTTTTGTCTATAGCCTTTAGCTACTAATATAGCTTTGTGTTTCTCTATAGTTCCATCTATTCTAAGCTTCCTTTTGAAAACCCATTTGCAACCTATGGCTTTACTACTAGGAGGTAGGTATACAATCTCCCAAGTTTCGTTTTTCTGAATGGACTCCCACTTATTTATTGAAGATTCTTCCCAAAAAGGAGCTTCCGGAGAAGTCATAGCTTCCTTGTAGGTTTGAGGTACAGACTCTACCGTAAGAGTCACAAAATCTGGACCAAAACTTGTCTCGGTTTTAACCATCTTACTTCTTCTCGGTTCGGTCTCATATTCTAGAGATGGGGGTTGACTAGTCGAAGGAACATATGTGAGGTCATCATGGATCATTTTTCGAGGTCTAGACCCTAAAGGAAATATGTGTTCAAAAAACACAGTATCTCTAGATTCCATTATGGTGTTCAAACCAATGTTATTATGGTCAGAACTGATGACCATGAACCTATAAGCATTAGTATGCTCAGGATATCCTAGAAAAACATAGTCTATAATTTTAGGTCCTATTTTGGTTCTCTTGGAACGAGGAATGGCCACGTTGGCCAAACACCCCCACACTTTAAAGTATGCATATGAAGGTTGTACACCTTTCCAAAACTCGTAAGGAGTTTTATCAAACTTTTTAAATGGAACTCGGTTCAAGATAAAACATGCAGAGAGAATCGCCCGAACTGGTCAACATAGCGTTCACCATATCTATGAGTGTTCGATTTTTCCTTTCGGCTATTCCATTCAACTCAGGTGAAAAAGGTGCAGTAGTTTCATGAATGATCCCATTAATTTTACAAAATTCACCTATGGGTATCACATACTCACCGCCGCGGTCTGACCTAAGGGTTTTAATTGCAACACCTTTTTGGTTTTCTACTTCAAGTTTATATAGTTTTAAAGCCTCTAAAGACTCATCTTTACTTCTAAGAAGATAAACCTGACAATATCGTGAGTAATCATCTATAAAAGTGATGTACCATTTTTTACCACCTCTAGTTGGTGTTGATTTCAAATCTCCTAAATCCGAGTGTATTAGTTCTAAGGGAATTGTTCTACGTTCAACCTTTTTATTAAATGGTTTTCTTGCATATTTAGATTCAACACAAATTTTACATCTATGATTTTTATCAATGTTAATTTTAGGAATGCAAACTAATTTAGCAAGTCTTTCCAAGGATTTGAAATTAATATGTCCAAGTCTATCATGCCAAACATGTAAGGAGTCACAAACATAAGAAGAAGAAGATGCATTAACATTCATGTTCAAAGAAAGTACACTAAGCTTAATCATGTTAACAGTGACATAACCTTTTCCTACGAAGTCACCACTCTTAGAGATTACAACATTGTTAGACTCAACAACAATTTTAAAACCTTTCCCTAGTAAGATGGTCTCTGAGATAAGATTCTTGCATATGTTTGGGACGTGATACACGTCATTCAATGCGAGAGTTTTTCCTGAAGTGAGCTTCAATTCAACCTTGCCTTTCCCTACCACCTTCGCGGTGGAAGAGTGTCCCATAAACAGTTTCTCATCGTCTCCTACTATGGCATAGGAAGAGAAAGCATTTCTAAACTTGCATACATGCTTAGTAGCTCTAGAATCTAGCCACAAATCTCTCACATTGGTCACATTAGAGACAAGGTTGACTTCAGACACCATGCTAGTAAAATATCAGAACCATCTACTACGTTCGCCTTATTTTTCTGTTTTGGATCATTTTTGGTCTTTTTAGGCGCCCTACAGTCTTTGGCCATATGACCGGTCTTACCACAATTATAGCAATCACCTTTTATGGTGTTTTTAGAGACACCACCCTTTGGCTTAAGATGGTTACCTTTGGAGTTACAACGTTTGTTACCATTTTTGATGGATTCAGATTTTCCCTCATGTTCTTTCTTTGTTGCAGCATTGTCATTTAGGATATGAGCTTTGTTGGACATGTCTTTGCTCAACAGTAGGTTCTTGTCCTTGCAGCAGAGTAGCCCCTCGACTTGAATCTTTTCCCCCAGCTCTTTCATTGTGATTTCACGAGTCTTATGTCGCAGCCTCCTCTTGTACTCGGTCCATGAAGGTGGAAGTTTTCAATCACTACAGATACTTGGAAAGCTTCATTAATAACCATGCCTTCAGCAAGAATTTCGTTGATGAGGTTCTAAAGTTCCATGAACTGATCAAGCACAAGTTTTTCATCGTTCATTTTGTATTCAAGGAACCTAGCCACCAAGAACTTCTTGCTTCCAGCAGCCTCAACAAGATATTTTTCTTCCAAGGCTTCCCATAAATCAAAAGTAGTAAAAATTTTGCATTATAAAAATCATACAAGGCATCATCCAAGCAGTTAAGAATATGATTTTTACACATATAATTCTTCCTAGTCCATCTATCCAGTCTATTTTCATAACCACGGTCATGAAGCCTTCTTGAGGGTTTTTCCAAATCAACTTCATCTAAACTTTGGTCTTTGAGGAAAAATAACATTTTTGATTGCCATCGTTTAAAGTCTTTTCCACAAAACTTAGCAGGTTTGTCAACAATACTTTTTCCCATGTTGTCACAGAAAACTCTAGTAGTGCAGTATTACCTTTAGAATGTTGGAAATAATGACAACATTCGTAATTAACAGAGAAAAAAATACTTAGCTTAAACCGTCGCTTGGTTGATGTCCTAGGAGATGCACTGATAATGGTAGCGGGAACTAGTACAGGCGCGTATGAGATATGCTGACCTAAAGGTAATATTGCCTGCTACTCCTCTTGAGATGCTATAGCAGTTGGCAAGTCACCTCCGGGATACAACTACTGTAGTACTCCTCTATGTAGCATACAAAGAGAGCACTCTAAGAACTTGGCAACAAAGATAAACGAAAAAACTTAAAACAAAGTTAAGAGTAAAACTATTTTCAGAAAACAGAGGAAGAGCAGAAGAAGAGATGTTTCTCTGTTGTGTGTGAAATAAGTTGAAGACTCCTCTCTTATATTGTGTTTTAGGACGTTAAAAACGAGAGGAAACAAAGCATGCAAAGAAACCATGCGTACTGGTAATGTTTTTGTTAAAAAACAGTGCAAGACAAGGGCAGGCTTAAAATAGAGTGAAGATGCTTTCTTCTTTTCAGTCCTAAAACAGAGTGTTGCCTTTGTCACTCAACAACTAAGCACGCGTGTCAGACACATGAGCCAAACACGTATATACAAGATAGAAAGATACTTCATGTGTGTGACAAACACGTACAAACAAAGGCTAAGAGATTCTTCTACATGTGTGGAAAGCATGAACGAAAATTTCAGTAAAAATATAGGGCTTTGAACCCACACCCTGCCCGCCCGCCCGACCGGGCAGCGGCGTGCGTGCTTCGGTGCAAAGCACCACGCATATGGGAAAGACAACCTTGTCATAGTCTAGGTCTTCTCCCTCACACAAAAGTGTGTAGACCCAAAGGGCCATTCCCTTTAGGCAAAACCCATGGTATTTAAGTCTAAAACTCTTAAGATTTTAGTCTATGTGGGACTATTGTTTTATCTATTCAAAATGAAAAAACAACTAGTGGGAAATAGGTCTAGGGATCAAGTCATGGTCCATGAATTTAAAACCCGTTTTTTCTAACAAAAATATCATTGCTTGGGAAATTTTTAAACGATCCATATGACATAAACACAGTTCTTAGTACGAAACAATAAATTGTTTTGTCCTAAGATTGTTAAGGACCTATGAACGTCCATTCCTTGAATCATATTTCGAGATGTTTAACAAGACAAGCTTGACTCGAAATTTCTTATTTGCAATATTAAATCTACTAAAAGTAATACGACATAGTCACATATAGATAAAATGGTGATTCATGTGAGTAAATATAATAGTTCAGTCTTCACATACCTCTTGTTGATGAAGATATCCTAATGTCTTCGTTGATCTTCAGTCTTCGAGCTGCGAGGGTTATTCAGTGATGTCTGATACTTAACTACCAACTTCTAATCCTAGCTAGTCCGAGACTTGACTTTAGCAGACTAGATATAGTTTTGTGCATCTAACATTGACAACAATCTTGAGACAACAAAACTTGCGAGTTCGACCGAGCAATGCTCTAAGAATAACTACCGTAAAAATACACGTGGTGTGTTTTACAACTCACACGTAGACATGTTATTATATTAGTTATCGATCCAAGCACGTGTATATACTCCTGCTGATAACTGCAGCGAAATACACAAAGTCAATCCAAAACTTACCATATGATAATAATAAACTTATATTATGGGTTTTAGATATATAACTTCTTCGTAATGAGTTTCTTAAAGAGAAAGATATCATTCTTGGACTCTCCACCAATTTTCACAGTAATGAATAGATATGTACATGGATTTATTATTGACCATAAAAAAAGTTACATCATCCAAAACTTAGCTAATAATCTTGTAATAACAATATAATTTTACCTTTTAATCTCTAACATCGATAACACTGGGGAGTTATGCAGCTTACAACTCGGAAAAAAGTCACCGGCTACAAGCTCAGTTTGCAGAAAAGCGGTCAATCCCATTTAAAGCTAACACTAGCGTATATTTATTTTATTTTTGAAAAAAAAAAAGCTAAAATATATTGATAAGAAAGAAAATTACAACTTGCAAATAGGTATGTAAGTCTGCACCAAAGCAAAAAAAAAAGTTAAAAGATCAAAACAATGTGAAACTAGTACTTTTATTAATTTATTTGAAGCATAAGTTTTCTATTTGAAGTATTCTGAAACATAAATGATATATTAGCAAAAATTGTCATATCCACAGTTGATCAAGTAAAAAAGAGACCGAATGATCCCATAATGTTGTTAAAAAGTTTGTCATCCAACTGCTACTCACTTTGAAATTTCTTCCCTATAATTGTGATGAACAGCGCATTACAAAATTTGGTGTCATTGTGTGCATAACTGCGTATGCATCTGCTAGACTTTCTTTCTGTTCAAATCCACATTTGAAACAGTGATTCGCAGCAGTTTCGCTTTCCATTATTATTCCATTATAAGGAAGTGGTGATGAGGCACAACTGTAGTGCATTGATGGCGGGTAGGTACCTAATTCCAAAGTTTGGCACGTCATGTGAATTGCACACCAAAGAATATATCTAGCAAGCAAAAGATACCATCTGCCGTAATAATATCAACATGAAATAAATAAATACATTAAGGATTCAAGTAGTATAATGTAAGTTATGCCTTCACCGCATGGAACGAATACACGGCACCAGCATTATGACACGTTATGGATCAAGCAGAATGAATTCTTCCCAACTAAGCTAACCAAACTTATTATTCAATTGATAGGCATCCCCTCTTTCTGATTAAACTAACACCGATAACAATGTCTTCATTTTTTCGGTGAAAAGCCCTGTGACCTTTTTATCCAGAACACCTGTCATCGAAGATCCGCCGCATTTCTTACGCGTTTTATGACTACGGGCAGAAAAGTAACGTCTTCATTTTTCGGTGAAAGTACTGTACTTTTTTTTTCTCTGTCCAGAACACCGTCATAGAAAATCCGCCTATTTTAGACATGTTTTTCTTAAGAATACGGGCCCAAAAATGGTAGCTTAATGGGCAAGTGTTCACCTGCAAACCAACTTAGAAAGAGGGAAAATTAATCATCCATTATCGCCGAACAATTGAAATGAAAGAAAGTTAAGAAGTTAGTTGGATTTACTTCTTTTTTCTATACGAAAAAAGAGCAAGGCACCTAGGAAAAATGCCTACCCCCGGTTACATCCATTGTGATGCCTGTGCTAACTCTAGCAACATGATCATCTCTCAAAATATAGGTATTGTTATTACAGTAATTCATATCATAAGGATTTGGAGGAATTTGTAAAGCATGCCTGATAGTGGATAAGTTCGTTCCTCTCCATATAGAGTCAGTGAAAAGAGACGATTGTCTGGCCAGTCTGGCTAAGTTAATTGTTGCATAGTTTTGTTGAGTAGTCACTCTAAAGAGCTTCCCTAGAACAAAATCAATTGGGTGGCTTTTGGTGTTGCTGCCTTGTTGTTGTGTGCTTCGACCTTTGAATCTTTGTTGAACTTCCCATTGGTATTGAGCTTTTATGGCTTGTAGAGTATCCTCAGCCTCAGCAGCAAAGGTGATGTTAGCTTGCTGCATTGTTTTTCCCCAGGTCAGGGCTAGTTGAGCTCCTCTGCTTGACCGTTCTGCTCTGCTGATTCCAGTTGTAAAGTCCTTGTAGTTTCTGGTTCCCATACATTGACCTGAATAGGACATAACAACAAGAGAGTAGTTAGTATAAGATTGAGCATCACTAGTAGCCTGGTAGAGATCAGCTGGATCAACATGCATGCTAATAGTGATTCCAAATTTTTCAGATGTTTGTCTGTGTTGACTATAGTTCCCTTGAGAAGAGTTGGGATTGTTGGACTGATAATAAAGGTTATTTATAATATGCCCTGGTTTATGGTGGATCCTGGAATGACTACATATGTGTTGAGTAATATCTTGAGCAGTTGCATAGGCTGTTGGGGTGATCTTTCTGAAGACCCAATCACATCTTGCTTTCCATATGAACCAGCATATGGTAGCATAGGTTTCATTCCAGCTAGCATTTATGTTATATGTATGGAACCAGGTGTTTAGCCAGTCATGAAAAGAATTGAAGTTGGTGAAGAGGTTATGATGTTCTCCAAATAGCTTTCTCCAAACTTCAGAAGCGGCAGGGCAGGATAATAGAACATGTGTTATATCTTCGACTCCATTCTTGTAGTGAGAGCATATGGGATCAATGTAATTCAGGATGCTAGCTATCTTGGCATTGGTGGGAAGAATGCCATGGGCACATTTCCAGATGAATATATGGATTGCAGGATTGGTATCAAGACTCCAGATTTTACTCTAGGGAGCTATTTGAATATCCATATCATATTTCTCTTGTATCTGCTTGTCATATAGGGATTTGACAGAAAATTTTTTGTTGGGGGTGAGGGGCCATTCGACTTCATCCTGCTCAGTATGGTAATGGGGTGTTTGAAGAATGAGGATTTGGATTTCAGGTGTGAACCATTGGTTTAGAATGTTGATGTCCCAATCCCCATAGGTGTTGAAAAATTGTTTGACAGTTTTGAGGTTTTCTGGACATAGGGTAGGTTTTATGAGTCTTCCAGAGTAATTGAGAATCCATCTGTCATTCCAAATGTGAATTTACAATCCATTTCCCACCTTCCAAATGTAATGCTGCTGGATCAGAGCTATGCCTTCCAGAATTCCTTTCCAGATCCAAGTGTCAGTGTTTTTTGGTTTTGTTTCTAATCTTATGACTTCAGTATTGGGGTAATGAGAAGCCTTCATAGTGCTGCTCCATAGAGAGTCTGGTTCTGAGATTAGTCTCCAAGCAATCTTAGTAAGTATAGCCATGTTGAAAAGTTCCATATTCTTGAACCCCAGACCTCCCATATCTTTGGGTTTGTTTACAGCATCCCAAGAAAAATAATAGACTTATTTGGATTTGTCTTATTCTTTATTCCAGAAGAAATCTCTTTGAATGGCATTGATCTCCTTGCAAGTAGCCTTTGGGATTTTGAAGCAATTCATCTGGTAAATGCTATCTGTGGAGGTTACTGATTGTATCATTGCCATCTTCCCAGTAGTTGAGAGATTTGTCCTCCATCCAGCAAATCTGAATTTAAGTTTGTCAACACATGGATTGAAAGCTTGAACCTTACTCCTGGTAGTGAAGAGTGGAGGTCCCAGGTATTTATCTGTTGTGTTAATCCTTTGAACCTTCATAGTATTACTTATATTATCAGCAATAACTGGAGCAGTTTTCTTACTGAAGAAGATGCCGGATTTTGAGAAATTTATTAGCTGACCTGAATATTTTCCAAACTCCTTGAAGATTTGTATGAAATTGTTGCATTCTTGTATATTAGCTTTGCATAATATCATGCAGTCATCTGCAAAGAGGAGATGATTAATTGCTGGAGCATCCTTACAAATTTTGACTCCATGTATTTGTTGTTGGGTCTCAGCATGTGTCAGATATCTGGAGAGTGCTTCCATGCAAAAGAGAAATAGATATGGGGATAAAGGGTCCCCTTGCCTTAGGCCCCTAGAGGGTTTGAAGAATTTTCCTGGAGATCCATTGACTAGAACAACTATGCTTGTGGTGGAGATGCATTGATGAATTAGGTTGCACCAATGAGAGATGAATCCCATTTGAGATAAAACTTGAAGGAGAAATTCCCAGTTCACTCTGTCAAAGGCTTTTGCCATATCAATCTTTATACCCATTATACCATTACTTCCTTTTTTTTTCCCTTCTGGTATTCATGTGAATTTCATGGGCTATGGCTATATTATCAGAGATTTGCGTTCCATGAATAAAGGCAGATTGAAATGGGGATATTAGTTTGGGTAAAAGAGTTTTAATCTCTGAGCAATAAGTTTAGAGATGATTTTGTAGGTTGTGTTACAAAGGGAGATGGGTCTGAATTGAGCTGGTGTGGTAGGTTTTTTAGTTTTGGGAATGAGGGATATGAAAGTGGAGTTCATTTCCTTGAGGATATGTCCAGTTGTGAAAAAACTCTGAACCATGCGAATAATGTGTTCCCCCACAATGTCCCAGTTAGCTTGAAAGAAATTTTGGGGGAAAGCCATTGGGACCTGGGGCTTTATCTACAGCCATACTAAAGAGAATGTTTTTAATTTCCAAAGGTTCAGGAGTTCTGATAAGAGTATGATTCTCCTGGTCAGTAATTGTAGTGGGTATGAGCTGTATAATGAAAGGGTTAATGTGAATGGTTTCAGCAGTGGCCATATTGGCAAAGTGACTGGTGAAGGTCTTGGTGATTTCTGCATTGTGTTGTATCCATGAGCCATCATCCTTTTGAATGGAGTCAATCATGTTTCTTTTGTATCTTTTCTTAGCAGCAATGTGAAAGTAACCAGTATTTGTATCTCCCAGTTTGATGTGTTGATCTCTGCTTTTAGTCTTCCAGAAGGCTTCTTGAACATGATGCCAGTGGTCTACTTGAAATCTTGCTTCTTTAAGCTCAACACCTCTAGTTGGTTTAAACTGATTTTTAGTTATCCAATCCAGATGTTGTATACTTTTTTCTAGATTAGTCTTTATGTTGCCATAAACTTCTTTGTTCCATTTCTTCAGCCTGAGTTTTATGTCTCTTAGTTTCCTTGCTATTTTTATGGCTAAAGAACCTTTATGAGTTGTTTTCCAGCAATCAGTTATACTGTTCTTACAGTCTCCATGATTGATCCATGGGCCAAAGAATCTGAAAGGAATTTGGTCATGTTTCCAATTAGGGTTGGTATTGAGGATGATTGGGTTGTGATCAGAGCCAGTGGAAGTGAGGTTTGAGATGATGGTATTGGATTGGTTGTCTAGCCAAGCTTCATTTGGTAGACCTTTGTCCAGTCTTTGTTCAGTGAGTTGATGACCAATTCTTTTGTTTGTCCAGGTGAAAGGACATTCAGTGTAGCTCAGATCAGATAGATTTGCTTCTTCAATCTTGCTTAGGAAAATATTATCTTCAACTTGATTAATCGGGTGTTGACTAAATTTCTCATGTTCATGTAGAACAAAGTTACAATCCCCCATGATCAACCAAGGTAGAGTGTTAGTAGCATAAGTATTTTCAATCATGTTCCAGGAATGTAACTTATCATTAGTAGTAAAGGGGATGCCATAATAGCCAGTAAAAATCCAAGGTCTCCATGCAAAGGTTTAATGGTGGCATTAATGTGGTAGTCAGAGAAGTCCTCAATAGTGACATCTAAATTGGTTTTCCAAGCAAGAACAAGTCCTCCAGCAGTTTTGGCTTTGCCTTTTGGTTCAACAAACCAGAAATTTGTGACTCCTATGTTTCCTAGGATTTTCTTAAGATTTCTAGATTGTTGTTTGGTCTCAGAGAGGAAAAAGATCACATGGTTATGTTTATTTAGCATGATGTTTAGATATCTAATAGTGTCATCTTGTCCTAATCCTTGACAGTTCCAAGCTATGATCGAATAGAATTTCCAAAAGTATGATATAGTAGGATAAGAGAAAATAATGATTATGTATCCTAAACTTAAGCATATTTTCCTAGATTTGTAGTCCTCTGTGATCCAGAACTCAATCTTCATAACTAAAGTGATAAGAATATTAAATTCAACTTGGAGTTTGTTGTGTATTACCTGGTTGGTTGCAGATGTGTTAGCTCCTTCCAGATTACTAGTAGTATTGTTTGACAGTTGTTCCTCATCCATTGGGGAATGTTGAGTGTTGCTCCTCTTAGCTGATTGATGTCCATTCCAGATATGATACTCCGACTGGCTGGATAAGTTGTATATTTTCCGCTTGGGATCAACCAACTGAGGATGATGTTCAGCATCGACAGCTTTCAAGTTAATCTCACTTCTTCTCCTTTCCCATAAGAGTTTTTTCTGTTTGTTGTGTTCTTCCATCATCTGTTTTTGTATGTCATCCAGAGTAGTAATTTTTTGGATCTCATTATCAGTATTTTGATGTTGGAAAATAATATTGGTATTTGGGAAAATGGTTATGGGATCTAGATTTTCCTCTAATTCTGGGGAGATGGATACCGAAGTGAAGTTCTTTCTTGCTGCAGATTTGATGTTGTTTTTCTTTTTCCCCTGAGAATTTTTGCTTATGTGATTCTCTATTAGATTCTTGTGTTTCTTCTGACAAGCTATGGCATCAAGATTGGTAGTTGGAATGGTTCCCTTGATAGGTTTGTCTAAACCTGCTTGAAAAATCAGGTGTTGTGGTGGACCATCCAATTCTTCACAATAGTTTGTAAGAAGAGTCTGATGTTGAGCTTTCCTCATCTTAAAAGCAAATTCTTCCTCTCCAGCTTTATCAGTGTAGTAGTGGATGATGGGTGATTTTTTGGGGCTTGTGGGTGAAGTGATAGTTTTGTTGGATGGTGAGGGAGTGGTGGGAGTTGAAGGGAAAATGTTTCCAGAGATAGAAGTATATTGATTAGTTGGAGTTGTCTGAGTTTTTCCTTTTTCTTCAATGCACAATGGACCATGATGATCAAGAATTCTGCAAATTTTACAAAAAGCGATACCATTAAGAGCATAAGCTAATTCAAGCCAGTGGTATGTATTTTCATCTTCATATGCATCAATGTCATACTTTAGAGCCTTAGTAGCATTGATAGTGATCTGAACTTAAAGATTTTTCTCGTCATCATCTCTTCCATAAGCTTTCCTAGATCCCTGGTAGATTCCGGCTGGTCCAATCAAGTTTTTTATGTCAGGAACGATATGAGTTGGAATTATTTTGACCAAAGCCCAAATACAAACTTTGTAGAAATTTTCTTCATTAATGAAGTCTGGTCCTTCTTGTGGCACCTCAGTTATAACAATGAGCTTGTCAAAGATTCCTCTTGTTCCCCCTTTCCTGAAAACCTTATAATCTTCATTACTAGTCAACCTGATTTGATAGTAATTTCTTCATTTTTTCCAGAGGGAAATTTCAACATTTCTTTGTAATTCCCAGTTGTTATTGATGAATCTTGATATTTCTCTTGTTTCATAAGATATTTTGCTGCACAATCTCCCAATGAAAACCCATTTCCAGTCTATCTTCTTCTTTGGTAGAATATTAGCCTTGTTTACAAAGACTTTTGGGAATATATCTTCTGGTATGTTTAAGTATGAGTTCATTTGTTTAACAAGGTTTTCTATACTTTCAGAAATTTTTGTTCATGAAGAAGAGGCCATGAAAATTTAGAAACGGTTCTGGGTATGAGGGTGGTTGTGGAAGAGGCATATATGGAGTATGATTTTAAATTTTGGTAGAGGTTGTAAGCTGTTATGATCAGCTTTAATTTGAATTTTGAATTGAATATTGGCAGTTTTCAGATAGTACAATTTATTTTTTCGTTGAAACTGATTATAATGAGGAGGGATGAACCCAGCGGTATCAGTGCTATACGATGGAGACCAAGCATAAGTCCAAGGTTTACAGCTAAGAGAAACCCATCTAGTGCTGAGGTTGATGTTTCTTTAAACTACTAGCAATCTGAAGGAGATCAAATTCGTGCTTTATTGGTGTTTTAATGGTGAGTTTTGACCGATTTGATTGATTAATGCATTAAAAATTTACTACACCATGACTAATTCTATAATACATGTAAAAGTAAAGAACAAAATGATCAAATTCAATATCTAATTTCTGAAAGACTTTAACTTTGGTCAAATTTTTATCTTTACAGGTCTTGGGTAAGGTGAATGTGTATTCTAAGCCGGGATAGTGACCTATGCTTTGTATTCTAATCGAGTTCAACATAGTATTCCATTTGTTTTTTTTTTTGTAATTGAGTTTGGTGATGTGACGGTTGTGATGGGAGGTGTTCATCTTACGGTAGGTGGTAGGTCTAATAAAGAGTACCTACAATGATAATTGCAAGTGCACAGTGTCGGCAAGCAACACAGGGCAAGCACATGTCGATCCTCAGGGACAAGGTGAGTGTAGATTTGAAGCTATGGTCTTTACTACAACTGACTTCTAACAAAGAGTAACCAAAAAGGGGGGTTTTGTTTGCCGATACGGCCAGATGTTGGTTATGTAACACAAAATGTAAAGCAAGATGCAAATGTAAGCAATGCTAAAGAGGGTACTAGGGCAGTTGAGTCCACCACTAACTTACACTAGTTATTCTACTAATGATACTAACCTTGTCCTTATAACTGATAACAAGAGGGATGTCAATCCTCTATATATCTAAGGTCACTTTGATATGAATGATCCAATTACAACTAAGATATTTCTCCTAAGCATTAACTGTCTTTTCAGGGCACATCTAATCAAAAGATCAATATTTGGGATTAAGCATGAGTTGCAGTTCTTCAACACATGATTATTCTAACTACAATGGATACATGGCATACACTGTGAAAGTAAAGTATTGAAGCCCCTAAGATTGAATTTTATTCTAAGACAATTAAGTACAACAAGATTATTATCAAGAGTATGAATAACAAGCAATAAGCTAGGGTTTCATATCAACCCTAGCAAAGTAATTTAGAACATGATAATAATACTGAAAATAAACTATTACAGCTTGGTGAACCGTCTAATCCGGGCATGAGTTTTACATACAATTCTCATCCCTATTTATACACCAATTTCTTCTCAATATCATGGATTTGATAATTAGAAAATACCCACTCACTCATATTGCTATTTCTGATAGACCCCTACTCTGAATCATCTCTGCAACTTGATTTGAAAATGAAATGGAGGAGTGTTTGGTTTTCTGTTCGAGTTGGGGAAGAAAAGCAGGAGCTAGGGTGTTGGGCAGATGTAGCAGAATTTGATGTATTATGTAGATATGAAGTTGGATGATCAACAGCTGGATTGAATCCAACGACTCATTAGAAACGGGATTGGGTCTTGGTTCTTATCTCTTCTGGGCTCATATCTCAAGCCCACTTCTATTCTTTGAGATGTGAAAGCAACATTCTTCCCTTGGAGATCAGGTGCAAACTATATTCTGCACTCACGGATGAGGTGAAAAAGATATTCTTCACTGCATTCCAACGCAAGCTTTTGTTGTCTCTCTTCCGTTGTCACCAATTCTCCACTTCTTTTGATTCCTTAATTCTTCCGATCTTTATTTAGTACCTAAAAACACAAAATTAATTAGTACAAGTATTTATTCATAAAAACAATGAAAATACGGAATTTGGGATAATATATGATTTTAACGCGCAAAAGATGAGTTAAGTGCCAATAAAAAGGTGTAGAAATATGCACTATTTGGCACTCATCATTAGGTCAACCTAATAGACATACTGATGAAGTTTGTATGAAAAATGTACTTTAAGATTCTTGTAATTTTGGACTGCAGTGTGATAGTGACAAAGGTTATAAGGGTTATGTAGCTTACCTGGTTGAAGACAAAGATGGTATCATACCTGTTACATGTGCACTTACAATCCCTTTTCTCCAGCATGTTGTGTTCCCTTCCTTTGAGGTTGTTATCAGTACCGCATGAATGGATTTGAAGGTGCCAAACATGAGCAAAGTAGCTGTCAGGGATTTTGGTGATGTGGGAAATCATGTGAGGATGTAAGAGAAGGTCTTGTTTCAAATTTCTAGGGCTTCTGAATTCCATGAGAAACCCATTACAGAGATGATTTGAAGTGGGTATATGTGGGTCGGTAGATGGTTTCAGATCCGTGAGGCGGGTAATCCTAATTGGTATACCATTTTCCAACTTGTTGCCGCCACTGCATGGCCAATAGACTGGGTTTGCGTTCAATAGGTCTTTGCATGCGATGAGTAGGTATGTGTTTCCCCGAGATCTCCAAAATCTGATCTAGAAGAAAAGGGATGGTTGGGTAAGATGTGTTAACTGTTGGACTTCTCATCCTTAGCGCCTTAAGAGAGGTGAGCAGTTCGGTTTTCCTATTCAGCAACTCTGTAACTTCTCCTTTCCATTTTCGTAATTCCCATATCAATTTCCAGAAACTGCAACTATGTCGAAGCGAGATCAAGAATACTTGGATTATTTGAATCAGGTTGATCAACCAGCTATGTCTACCAATCAAGGTACCAGAGATGAGCCATGCTGCAAGAGGTCCAGGCTTGATGTACATTGGAAGCATGTAATGATTTTTTTTGGTAATCTTGTGATAGTTTTTGGTTTATGGGTATTGATAATAGAAATTATATCTAGAATTAGATAAATTGCTAGAAGCAAAGATGGTATTGATCTGAATTCTCTAATTATCTGATTTGATAGGTGGTAGAAATAGACAGTAATGGTGAGGCATTGCCTGGATTGCAAGCAGATTCTGAGAGTGTTAAGTATGTCAAGCAAGTAGGACCAGCAATGCATGACCGATCCAAGGCCAAAGTGTTTAGTTCGCAGATGCCTCAACTCCAAGCTGCTAAGGAGGGCTGGGTGGTGTATGACGTTCACACTGACAAAGGGCAATTCATCATTAAAGAGGGTGTTGTTCTTACAAGAGAGAAGCAAGTCGTGAGTGGGGGTGCCAATCAAGGATCTATTATGCACCCGTTCCTGCTGCTATTAAGGCCAAAATTATAGAGAATGATCAACTTAGCCATCCCAGTGACACTGTAGTCTTCCACAAGTGTCTCATGTTGGCACCAAAGATGCATCAATTGGCAAAAGTTGCTTATGATCTCTCCGTCTTTGACCCTAGTGAGATGACTGCTTCCAGTGATGTGCCAGCTGATGTGGTTTTTTTCCAGTGCTAAAGACTGTACCATAAATGGGTGGAGTTGGCAAGGAAAGTGTAGATAAACTTACATTTCCAGTTTAAGAAAGTGAATTTGTAGATAATGTGTTTTGGGGTTTGATACTTTGTGTGTTTTGGAGAACAAGTAGAAATAACATTGTTGTGGTTGTTTGGGTATGAGAGGAACTTGTTGGTATTTTGGGTCTTGATTATATGACTAATGGTGGTATGAATGGAGATGATGTTTATTTTGTTTGTTATGTAGCTAATGATATGTTGGCTTACTTTGTTGTGTATGATTGAGTGATCTGATTATTTAATTTTGGTTATGCTATTGATAAACTGAGAAGAAAAGTTCTCAGTGGAGATTTTGATGAAGTTGAATATATAGGGATATGTGAAATTCATGAGGTTTATGATAGTTTCAGGGTAGACATATGAGGTTTTCCACCTGGTAGTATGGGTTTGATTTGTGACATTGCAACGGAACAAAATGTTAATACTTGGGTGAAATAGAAAGCATAATGATTCCTTACCATAGCCATAAAGAGGTAAATGCATATCATAATTAGCAGCATACATGTTTCAGGGAGCATAAGTCCTTACAGGTGCAACTATTAAGAACCTCAAGAGCTCTAAGGCGTTCCATCTTCATTGATTACCAGAGTAAAGCTGAAAACTGAAGCTCATGGTATTCTTAGATGAAGAATTGGGAAACTCAGAACTTGAGAAGTGAACTGTCAGAACTTGAGAAGCCTGAAACATGGAAACCATCTCAGAATAATGAAGCAGTTTAGAGTTTAGGTTGGTGGATGATGAGTTCGTGATTGTTGTTTGTCTTAGGATTTCGGGACTACCAGATCTTCTTGTAATTTCAGTGATTTGAGTGGTTGGGTTGAGGCGTATAGGTGATTTTAGAGATTTGTGTGATTTCGATGATCCAAAACCATAAATATCCTTGGTGAATGTTAGATTGCAGCTCGAGTTGTGATGATTGTGTTCAATGCAGTTGCATTGACAAGATAGAGTGAGTGATTTGTGCTTCATTTGAACTTCCGGTTAGAACATCCAGCCACTTTCAGGCCAAAAGAGACTGTTGGGGGAAGAGGCCATGCAAAAACAGGGAGAAGATTAAACCGTTGGCAAGAAATCAGGCTAAGAGAGAGGAGAGAGGGTAGAGCACATTTATACACGCGGTTGAGGAGAGAGGGTAGAGCCCCTTTGTACAAACTTATTTGGATTCACATTGTTATACATCAAGAAAGTACTTGATACTTCAAAAAGGAAAAATAAAATAAAAAACGGTGTACTTGCTGCATCTCGTTGATAAAGATGAATTTTGGCAGCAATGTTTAGTGTCCCCAAAAACTCTCAAGTGTATTAAGGACTTAAATCTACAGTAAATTAGAGTAATGCTACACTTACCACTAACCACTGTCACGAAAAATCCCGAAAGGGGACCAGATCACCAGACGGTTTATGGTAGCTCTTTGCCGTCGAGATTATCAATAAGTAAAAATGGGCCGAGCATCTATTTGAGGGTGGGATTTTTATCACGATTACTAGTCGGAACCTAGTATATTTGAACAAATTATTGCAGGGGTTAGTTAGTGTGGTTAAGCGTTGTAATAGTAGTGTCTAATTCCATGTGGGAGGGAGGACCAAAACATCATGTTAGATTATCATGAAATCCTTAAAAGTATGAGACCTTGTTCTGTTTAATTTCAAAAAAGGTCTTGTAACGACATGGTTCATAAGCTCATAAAATTGGTTAAATATATCCCATTTATTTCAAAATAATAGGCTGATTTGTGTGCAAATTATTTTAAAATGGAGAAAATAGTATATTAGATATCCAATGTGGTCCTTCCTCCTCTTTCTTCTCTCCTTCCTTCTAAAAAAAAATCTTTAGAGTCTTTTCATCTTTCTTGCTCATATTTGGTCATTTTGGACCATATCTGAGCAAGGATTTCTTTTTCTTTTCCACTTTTAGTAATAGTTTATTGAATAAGATGTTTCTACATCATTTTTTGTGTCTTTTGACATGTTTCTTCACCGTTTCGGGGCGATTTTTTTTCGTTGTTGCGGGGCGAGTTCTTCAATCTTTGATGGCTGGTTCGTGGCTTGCTACTCTTGATTCAAAAACATCAACAAATCGATCTACAAGTTTATGGGAAAAATACTCCTTCCTTCTAGGAGCATCTCTTTTCAAGGATGAATATAATCAAATCAAATGGTCGGAATTATTTTCGGAATATACCATCATCTCTCCCTTATACATAATAAAAAATTGGGTATCTCTGAGATTTATTGCTCTTTCTCTTCGCGTTCTACTTGTAGTTGACATCCTTATTTGTATTAGGGTTTTGATTATTTTGATATTTTTGTATGTATTTTGATGTTTTTGTTATTCTTATAAGCGGACATGTAATTACTATTTTGATTTGAATGAATTGAAATTTGTTGGTTGACAAAAAAAAAAAATATATATATATATATATCCAATGTGGTGGCAAGGTTCTGCTTTTTGGTAACCTGAGCTAGCTCTGGTGCTGTTAGCGTCAGTTGTGCTGCTTTAAAAAAAATAAGTAAAAGTAATAATTTTTTTTTTTTTTTTTGCTACAAAAATAATAATAATTTCATATCACGAAAGATCATCTGTTGTGACAATGTCCCTTTCCTGTGGACGAGACGCTTGGTAGTAAATTAGTTAATCCCAATGTAACTACATAAGTGGTGCCAAAAATGCAAAATTTGCCTGCATGGCCCATTTTAATTAGGTAAGCAAACAAAGGAAACAAGTAGTTAGTCCCTTCCCATAAACAACCTTGAATAATTATCCCACTATGAAATATGGCGTGGACACCATAACTTTGGATAACGCCATGACAGTTGACGACTAAGACAGAGTCACTAAGATCAAATTTGTTGACATAATATCCCGAAGAGCATGAGCAGACATGTCTCTATCTTCGCCCTTTTTACCAGACTTCAACTAAAAACATCTAACAATTTGAGCCCATTTATTTTGTATGTCATATATGATTGGCTCTAAATTACGCTTGGGAAAACCGAACCAAATTGGTGGAAGGTATCCGGTATGATTTCATCAGTTGATATATTCTCTCCCTCCCAAATTAATTCAGCTAATTGGTTTTAAATTTTGTCCCACAAATAATTGAGTTATCTCACTAATCAAGGGGATATTTCTAAAACCATCTTTTTAGTTGATTATTATTACTATAAGAAATATATATAATTTGGTAACCATGTTTATATTCGTTACGTATGTGTTTTAAAATTCTTTTAAACGGTATAAAGTTTACGAAAAACAATGGTATAGTTTAAGAGATAAATCATTTTTAAGTTTTACCAATTATTATTCATAAGGGTATAAATGTAAAAAATACTTAAACATATTCTCCTTTTCTCATTGCCTTAATAATTGTGCAAACTACAAATAACTCTATTAATTTGGGATGGTGGGAGTAAATGATACTAAAAGGTGAGTTCTAAATCACCTGCTCGATTCCACCCTACGAGAACAAAGTAATGAGTTTTTTACTATCTTTGAAAACATATTTTCATTTTACTAATTTCAGGAAATTGCATATTTACACTTGGATTAGAAATCCACTATGCATCAAGAATATCGTAATATGCATGTTCATTTCTCCGAACACAGATGCAAGATATGGCCTAATTTTTACTGATTATGTAGAAATTGCAGTGGAGCAAGATGAGACTGAAGATGTAGCTTCAAAGTCTGTAAAGATGTCCCTGAGATGACTCACTTTTTATTTTCTGATGATTCTCTCTTGTTTTCTGAAGCTACTCCAAAAAAAAAATCATGTCATAAAAGACTATCTTCAAAAGTATTGTCTAGCCTCAGGGCAAGAAATCAACTTGAAAAATCTGGCATTCTTTTCAGCAGGAAGATCCCTAAACATATGAAATCTCTTCTGGCTAACATTTTAGATATCCAAAGCAGGGATCTGAGAGAAAAATATCTTGGCACTCCTACTGTTTTCCAAGCTTCTAAAATACATACCCATATGGGTATTCTCCAAGCCATTGATGCCAGAATCTCTATCTGGCTTCATAAGTTCTTGTCCCAAGCTGCTAGAACTACTCTAATCAAACATATTGGCCAAGATCTCACTCTCTTTCAAATGGTGCTTTTCTTATTCCTAAACATCTTTGCAAACAAATGGACTCCCATCTTTGCAGTTTTGGTGGGGTGAAACTTTAGATCCTAAGAATAGGAAATTGCACCTCCTTGGATGGGATATTCTATGTTCTCCCAAAGCTGAAGGTGGGATGGGATTCAGAAAGGCTGAATTAAACAATCTAGCTATGCTTGCCAGGAATGCCTGGAGAATCCTTGAAAATCCTAATTGTTTACTTGCCACTGTTCTTATGGTTAGATATTTTCCCAAAACTGATTTCTTGAATGCTAAGTGCACTGCCAAATGCTCTTGGACTTGATAGTGCCTACATGTCATTAAAGAACTTATAAAACCACTCATTTCTTGGATTGTCGAGGATGGTCAATTTATTGATCCATGGTGTGATAATTGGATCTCATCTCTGGTGCCCCCTGATCCTAATATTAACGTTGCTTATTTTATTGATGCCCAAACTAGAAGTTGGGATGAGTCTAGATTTAACACCCATTTTGATAATGCTTCTGTTCGGAAGATTATCACTATTCCCTTAAGCCAACTTTGCACTCCTGATAGAAGGGCTTTGGATTTTTCAAAGAATGGCAAATTTTCCTCAAATCTGCCTACTTGGGGCTCAGAGGCCTTAGGCCTCCCCCTTGTAAATTTTTTTGGAATTGTATTTGGAAAATTAGAATTCCTCACAGAATTCAGTTTTTTTTATGGAAAGCAGCTAGAAATTCTTTTCCCTCCAGAACCATTCTTCACTCTAGAATGCATATGCATAACGTGGATTGTCCTAGGTGTTTTGATCCTCAAGAAACTATTATGCATGTTTTAGTCAATTGTCCCTTTGCTAGTAGAGTCTGGTTCATCTCTGACTTCAACATAAACACTCAGTTTTTCCAAAACAAATCTTTTACTGAATAGCTTCTCTTCTGGTTAATTGCTCCTCAATATAAACTGTCTGAGGATGATCAATGTATCTTTGTGGCTATCTTATGGTCTCTCTGGACTAGTAGAAACAACCTCATTTTTTAAAATATTAAGGAAAATTTCACTGTTGTGCTAGTTAGAGCCAGAGCTATGCTCCTCACTAGGAAAAGTAGGAATTCTAGTTCAACTGTCCCTTATACCATGAATGTCAGTATTTGTGATAAATGGATGCCCCCCTCTTTTGGTTGGATTAAATGTAATACATATGGTGCCTTTGATGATATCTCTGGAGCAAATGGTGCATGGTATGTGATGCGGGATTTCTCAAGAAAAGAAACCTTTTGTGCTTCCTTAGTGTTTGATGTTTATTCTGCTGAAGAAGCTGAAGCTAGAGCCATCTGGGCGGTTTTGAAGAAAGCTGTGGAACAACACCTAACTCATATCATCATTGAGAGTGATGCGAAAGCTCTCATCGACCAATTTTTTGCTGGGAATTTTGATGGAGACTCACGAACGAATGCTATATTTAAAGACATTTATTTTTTTCTTCTAGCCTATCTGCTTGTATTTATAGTTTCCAACCTCGCTATTGTAACTCTGTGGCTCATGATCTTTCTCAGTGGGCAAAGCAGAACAATTCATCCATGTAATGGCCTACACCCCTTGTTTGGATCCTTTCAACAGTTGAGGAGGACCGTTAGCCTTTTTGAAGGCCTTTGCTTATTAAATTAAAAAAGAAAAAGAAAAAAAATATGGAGCATCAAAAAATTGATGCTAAAGAAGTATCTCAGCTGCTGATAGAAACACATGCAAAAACAATATTGACCTTATTTAAGAGATACTATTAAGGCTTCCATGAACCTGGTGTCAATCTATACGAGCACTAGTACTGATATAAATCAATCCCGATATGCATTAATCTTTAGATCTCTGATAGACTCCTTAAACAAAATTTTTTTTTTGATCGGCAAAGAATATTGATCGAAAAAAATGGTCAAAAAAGAACAAAAAAACAAAAAAATAATAATAGATGATATCTCAACCTATGCTTTGATTTTAAACAAAAAGAAAATGTTAATATACTTGATGATATCTCAACCTATGCTTTGATTGGTAAAGAGAATTTAGTGCTGGTGAGTTTCGAACTCGTTATCATCACCCACTGATTTTACCATTGTATTACGATGACATTAACTTCACTAGTACACTATAATATTTTAAGCATCGTCAAAGAACCCAGTACCTTGACTATATAGAAATAGAGATCCGAGGATCGGGCGACTGACTCGGACTCAACTCAGGAAATAAAAATTACAAATCCTCTGAAAATCTTCAAGTCCGGCTCGTGACGATGCTCTTATAGGGATAACTACAAGGTATGATCTGATCTGATCGTTTCCATTAATTTCTTCTCCTCCCATAGGAGTATTGGTTTTCTCTAGGCTACTCCGAGAGATTGGTTTAGATTTTTATGGATCTTCTCGATTTGTATCGTATTTTTCAAGATTTTTCCATCTTAATTTCTTAGTTGAGGCGTGTACGTAGTTCTAATTTGGGGGTTCATTTGTCGGAATCAATTAAGTTCAGGTGTGAATAGGGAATCATTTTGATTTTTACTTATATTTATTTGTAATCTCACCATCAAAGGTTTTTCTTTAGCAAGAACAGTTGATCAGTTTCTAAGTCTTCATTCGAGCTTTTCTTGATCGGTTCTAGCAGCATAGTTTGAAATTCTTAAGTTCATCAGTATTTATCTTCCTTTCTTATTGTATAATTTTTTAATAAAGCTTGGAAACAATCATTTGATAGTGGTCTGTCTGTTTCAATGGAGGAGAGTATACTCTGTGATCTTCTTAGTTGTTTGAACATATATGGCAATGATTATGGAGGAGTTCTTATACCAACAACGGATGTGGTAAATCTTTGCATCTCGTTTGATCAGCTCAAATTTCCGGTGAAGTTTTAAACATTGTTCCGGCAGCAGAGGTCTCATGCTTTGTTGACCAAACTTCTGAACAGTGAAACTCAGCGGAACGAAATCAAATTTCTATAAGCACAACGGAAGAGGATATTTTTTCGTTGCGGGCCTAGCCGGATTTTCAATGTACTTTGGAAGACTTATTTTCTGAAATACGATCTCTTTCTATGAGCATCTTTCCAAAAATAGTATTGTGTGTGGGCATAGAACTTCTCATCAGTACCACGTAAAGAAACAACATCTTTACAAACAAGATGCTTCTCTAGGTAGGAATTTGTACGAGAAATATACAGTGACCCATCAGTGTAATGTAAAGAAACGACATCATGCTTCTTTATGTGGGCATCTTTATGAAAATTATGGTGTGTCGAAGGGTAGGTCTTTGACGTGGAGTTTCCCTCAAACCCATCTGAGTATTCATCGATACTCTGCAGTGTTTTTGTTTTTGGGCCATCAAATTCGATGGGATTTCTATCTATTCACAACAGATAGAGGTAGCAACATTACCAAAGCTCGGGAGGAACACGATCGACTGATAGTTAGGATGTTTGAAATTTTCCTATCAACTACAAGATATCCGGAGACTATTTATAGTTATATGTTTTATACAAGGATTAGGTTTTTAATAATAAGCTTCATAGCAGTTGAAGTTCTAATAATCAACAGCTTCAAAGGGGGGAGTGATTTTATCTGGCAGGTACAAGGTATTCATCTTCGAAACATCTATTTTCGTAGAAAATTGAGAGGAATTAAAACCTATTTCCTTCCTACTTCACTGCCCTTCTTCTGGTATCAAAATTGTTTGAATTCAGCTCAATTACATTTTGAAACATACATGTCCTTTGTTGCTATCTTTGTTCAGTTCGGGTCTTTAGACCTTTACCAAAAAAACCTTATTATACAAGTTTGTGACTTTGAAAAGTTGCAAATTTACCTATCTTCTGTTGAGAAGACTGGTTCGATCCCCAACGGCTTAAACTCTCTGTCATGGAGGCTTCTTAGGAAGGCCATGGATCATCTTTGGGTTAATATGAATTCGTTGAAGTCTGTTAATCTTCTTATCTTGATAGATTTATCTCATGGGGTAGCACATATGGAAGTGGTTATTTCGATAGGTATTGGTAGGAGTTTGATTGGTGTGATTCCGGCCGCTGATTTTGATGATCTTCACTATTATCACTATTTATTGTACTTCCTTTGTAAAAATTTAGTTATGTACTTTGTTTATTGTAACGATGTGGAGCTTGCCACCACTTCTCGGACGGAACAATTTGGATGGCTGTCTAGCCTAAGAATTGAGAATTTCTTGTCTTAATTTATTTTGACAAAAAAAAATAAATAATAATTCTAAGCAAATCTTTTTAAGGGAAAGTAAATTTTTTGTTTTCTATTTAAGCTTCATCGAACCAACAAAAGTTAAATTTGTTTTTGTTTTGTTTTTTTTTTTTTTTTTTTTAGAATATGCTTAAACCGGAAAAGTAGGTTTGATCGTGAGTTTTATGACGGAATGAACAAAATTATTTTTTGGTTCCACTAATAAATGTTCTTCCATGCTTCAAAGAAAAAAAAACTAGTATAAATATTGTTACGCTCTGGAATCTTATCAACATGCAGCATGATCACGAAAGGTTAGCATGAGTCGATTGTTGTAACAGAGGTCGGCTATATCCTCACCACTCCTTGTCAAATTCCCAACATCACCTTTTCTCTTCAAATATCTAATCTTGCTTCAAATCGAAGTTAAAAAGACTAAAAGCACTAGTCTTTTTCTAATTTTGTTACACACTTGTTCGGAGATTTATAATTACATAATGACAACAAAATTATAGATGGGATGGAGAAAGATACTCCATTAAAGACGATAAGATCAAGAAGAAGATAAGCACATAAAATATATGTATGTGTCACTATTATAAGCCCCTAATAGAATAAGTGAAAAAGCCAGAACACATCCAAGAGCGTTCCAAACAGGTCCCACCTCTAGGAAAAAAGATTCAAAGGTAGAACAAAAGTATAAACAATTTTATTAAAAGAATAAGTTGAAAAGCCAAAATGAAACCATAATTGCTCAAAAAATAAGTGCTTATTTTTATACAAACCCACTCGAGTGTGGTCCACTTTATACCGACCTTGAGATATTCAGTTTAAATTTTGAAAATTTGAATTTCGTTAAAACACTTCAAGAATCGGTACCCTCCACATTTAAACTATTTACATTGAGATAGGGACAACAAGAAACTGGTCAAAATCAAAGCGGGTTCTACTGTTTTTGAACCAGTCTGGGTCGATATATACATGACAATTGGCAAAATCTCAATGTTGAAAGAAGTGCATCACAGATCTTTGTAGATGGCAAGTCATGTAATCCAATCGACATTTCAAGATTCCTATGCCAGTTTTCGTTTGGCTAGTGCAGCACAATTGGTGGTCGTAACAAATGGGTGGTGTTTGTCATGAATGTAACTTTTATGGAACAATCAATCACTTCAAGATTTCCTATGTTTCTTTCTTGGTGCAACACATTTGGCAGTTTTTATACTTCAATCAACTCCTTCAGATTTCTAAGTAATTTTTTGGCTCGCTGGTAGTAGTTATTCTCATTTGGTGACATCAATTTTTCAGTTTCCCAGTGCAAATGGTCTGTAACAAAAGGAATCAGTAAATTTTTAGTGTTTAGAATTTCTCAACAATCATACTGAATGTTTTTCTTTCTCTCATAAATGTCATTGATGAAGTCTCATAAGAGGAGGTCAAACGGTTCCGAGTCAAAGACGTAGCCTCACATTTGTTTCCGTCTCAAGGGTATATTTGTCATTAGAAAATATAAAGGGGTATTTTGGACAATATATGTCTTATGTTTGGTTCCTTTTAAGTCGAGAAAGGGAGAGACAAAAACAAAAGAAAGAAGAAATAATAGAAGAGAAGAAGAAGAAGAAGAAGAAGAAGAAAGAAGAAGGAGAAGAAGATTCATAATCAGCACAAGAAGAAGAAGAAGAATAAGACCAGAGAAGAAGAAGAAGAAGAAAAGAATGGAAGATAGAGAAACCGTGTTGTTAATTGAAAGTTTAATACAACCGTATTCAATACCACAGTGTAGAATTTGTCATGAAGAAGAAGAACTTGGCTGTTCTAAGAAATTAGAAGCTCCCTGTGCTTGTTCTGGTACTTGCAAGGTATTTCTCTATTCATTTTTACATAATTTCATTAAAAAATACAAAGAATTTGAAACACGGGTTTCCTGCCATGTTTTCAATGTTTGAAATTTCTGTTTTTTTTTTTTTTTTGGTGTTTCAGTATGCTCATAGGGAATGCATACAGAGATGGTGTGATGAGAAGGGTAATATCATCTGTGAAATTTGTCTCCAGGTTTGTAATTCTTATCCTTCAAACAATACTTTCATTAATTCCTAAACCCTTTCCGGGTGGGTTTTCTATTTTTGTCCTGCTTCAGGATTTTGGGTCTTTTGCTATTTAATTTCCTCATTTCTCTTAATTTCTTTTTTGTTTTTTTTCGTAGAAGAAAATTTCTTTTTTCTTGCAATTTGGTTCTAACCATAGTTGGCGATCATTTTCGTTTCCTGTGTGGGATTGATGTTATTATGTTGGCTTTTCCATGGTACAGAAATTTCATCCAGGATATACAGCACCACCACAACCAGCTAAACCAAATGATATAGCGGTGACAATAAGGTGTGTTGTACGAGTAGTGAACATGTTTAGATTTATAATGATTTTATTTCAATATATAATTCCAAATATTTGCTTAGTAATATCCACGTCGCAGTTTGATTATATTGAACTCGATAACTCTCTTTAAAGTAATGGAGACATCTATAATGTGTTGTTGGAGACTTTTAGTACAGCTTATTATTAGTAATATTTAAACTTGAAGAATTTGAATTCAAACAATTGTTTTTTTATTCATTGTAACAGAGATAGTTTGGAAGTACCAATTCAAAATCAACAGTTACATAACCCTGGATTAATGGCAATCGTGGCGGTTGATGATGAATTATCCGGGTGTTCGTCAATTGCTGAAAGAAGTGCTAGCTGTTTTCGGTTTATAGCTATAACTGTAAGTACTCTTGAAAAGGAATTGAATTTTAATACTTACTGCAAGAAATGTCTTTACTTGTTATGAACATTATGATCCTAAGGATTGGAGGGTTTCTATGTTCAAGGCCTTCTTACAATAGTACGTGAGTTGCATTTGGTGGAGCTGTATACTTTGCAGCTTCGCATTTGTTTCATGAAAAGGAAAATGATACCATCCGACTAATTGTTGGGAGGCCCACAAAGAATGGCACTCATAAGAAAGAGGGTTGTTTTTTGGCATACCAAAAAATTATCGGGTTGTGAGCCGAACCTTGAGTATGCCCTATAATTTTTTGGTATGCCCAAAAACATGTCTCATAAGAAATGATGTAAGAAGCTCTCATACATAGAGACCCTCATATCCTTTGTAGTTGTAACTAACCCCTAGCCCATGAAACTAAATTCACAAGAAGCCATATATTTTCTAGGATATTTAGGGTTTAATTTATAGAGGTTTATTTACAACATATAAGTTGCATTTTGTGAAAGCTGTATATTTTGCACTTCATTCATGAGTATACTTATAATCGTTACCGAGCAAAAACAAAAAAAATAAAGGTTTCCCATTTTGGGAGATAAGATACAAGGGCTTATCAGTTGTTTACTCATAAAGTATGGTAACCTTACATGTTGTCACTATGCCTAATGTTATGTAATGAAAATCTATTTGCTTAATTTTTGGGATCTCAATGAGTTAATATTGTCTTCCTAATACATTTTGCAGTTCACGTTTCTTTTGCTTGGGAGGCATCTTCTTGCTGTCCTCACCAGCGAAACAGATGATTACGCATTTACTCTTGTAACAGTAAGTATTAGCAACAAAATCTGATATTGAGCAACAATGCTAGTGTTAGTGGTGTGAGTTAATGCTGATCTTTTGCCTCTCTTTGGTGAATTTTTCAGGTACTAATTTTGAGAGCATGTGGAATTCTAATCCCACTTTATATAATGGTTCGTATAATTGAATCCGTCCAGAACAGATTGCAAGGACTGCACCAAGTAAGTTAAATAAGTTGTTAGTTGCTTTCCTTACCCTAAATTTAGGTTGTGATAGTTTTCAATCTGCATTCAATATTTCAATTCGGTTACCTTTCTCTTGTCTTGGTGTTGAATTTTGGCACGGCTTAATGTCACTATTTATAACAAGTAGTGAGCACGTGCGATGCACGTCGGTAACATTAATATTTCAATGTGGTATCTTCATTTTACTTTTCAATTTATCCAAATATTATAAAAATAGAAAGAGAAACAAATTAAAGTATGTTTTCTAATGAAACAAAGGTAATATTCCGAATCAAAGCTAAAATTTAGAGATTTTTCTAGGTAATTCTATAGTATATCAAGTGAAGTAGTTGCGAGATTGGGGTATACCCAGATTAATTGGGGTATACCCCTAAGACAAAATAGGGTCATTTTGAAGTAAAAAAAAGCCACCCCTTAGCAATATATTTTTCTAAATGGCCAATATACCCTTGTTTAATTAACACTAAAAAAATTGATTAGCTTAATTAATTGAGTTTAGATTGATTAATTGAGTGGATTAAAACTTTTGAAATGAAATTTTGTTTTTGATTGAACTTATTTGGGAAAAAATTTGAGGAAAAAAAAATTGTTTTGAGAAAATCTTTTGCAACGGAAATGAAAGCACACAACCCAAATACTTCTAAAAAGAGGATTGCAAAGGTGTTGTATGAAATCATACTCAAAATTCAACACTTTCAGTTCTGAAAGTATAAAAAGTCGGCAAGGTCGACATGAAGATCATGCCGGCCAAACTTTGGCCGGCATGATCTTCATGTGTTGACCTTGCCGACTTTATTTTTTTTGACACACAGGAGACAACAAATTTTTTTTTATTAGCCGGCAAGGTCTTAAAAAAAATACCCCACATTTGTTAAAAATACCTCCATTTTGTTGAAAATACCCCATTTACTGTTCGAAAAATGAATCCGCCTAAGCAAGGTTTTTAAAAAATACCGTTCCGGCTGTCTCTTAACCGACAAGGTTTTCAAAAAATACCCTTCCGACGGTGTATTGGCCGGCAAGGTCTTCATAAAATACCCTTCCGGCTGTTTAAAAATTTACAGTCGCCATGGCTATTATGAAAAGTCGGCAAGATATGCATGTTACGACCTTTGCCGGTCAGATGATTGGCAGCAGGTCTTCAAAAAATACCCCGCCGTATTGTTGATTTTTTTACAATGGCCATGGATGTTATGAAAAGCTCAAGCAAGATATGCATGTTACGACCTACTTGGCCAAAAAATACTGAGTAAATCATAATTTTCGATTTCTAACCTAATATAACAATCAAATCACACAATACAATGATGGGTTTGAGTTTAAACATCATTTATAGTCTTCTTTTCGCCGGTAGAGCCGACGATATTTTTGAAAAATCAAAGTTCAAGATTTTCGTTTGATGTAAGAAATGGAAGAAGATGAAGGGGAAGAGCAGAGAGATTAGGGAAGATTAAGAATTTTTTAGTTTTTAATTTTAGGGTTTAATTTTAAGTTAATTAGTTCAAGGGTATTGAAGTAAAATCACTCTATTTTGTCTTATTGGGTATACCCCAATTAATCTAGGTATACCCCAATCTCTCCAGGTATTATATATGCAACATATAAAAAGTACATAAACTCTTTCAATTTGCCTTTAAATTATAGCTATTTTTTCGGAGAACTATAAATATATTAAAAAGTAAAAATTTGATATGGTTATTTATACTCGTTGCGTTCGTGATTGAAAGAGCTTTCCAAATATATAAAATTCACAAAAATCCGACATACTATTTGGAAGATACGGAGTTTTAAAGTATTTTCTTTTATTTTTATAAAAATGGCATTTCTGTATATAAATGATATTATATATTATTTTTTTAAGTCCTTATTCCGTTAAGCATTTCAGTCCTTATTTATATTCCTTAACTAAACAGTCTCTTTTTGTTTAACATTTTAGTCCCTAATCCGTTTGGTGAACCAAAAAAAAATGTAAGGATTTCAATTAAGCTTGCTTGCATTAAAAGGGGGAGATGGTTACGGGTAATTCTAATTTCCCTAAAACCGCAAGCCCTGGTAGAGGGAATTAATTATCCTTTTTGGGAATTGTGGGTCATGTACAAAAATTACGGGACCACCGGAAGAGCATCTTGTACAAGGGATGGTTCTAGAGGAGTTTTACTTGGCAATTAGTTAAGATTTTTTGAAATTTTATCTCTTTTAACTGATTGTGGCTTATTATGGTTCATGTATAGGATGATGACGAGGAATGCAATGAAACCACCTCAAGCAGAGAAAGAGATATCGAAGAAAACGGAACTCAAAATCCGGTAGTCCAAATACAATCGTGATGTTTTTCAATTTTCTTTTACCCCCAAAAGCACTTCGCTTGTGCTTACCCTTTTTTTTCTTTTGCAATATAAAAAGTAAAAACCCATACCATAAAAGTATAGCCTCTTTCTTCCCTACCCACTTAAATGAGGTCACACATTTGACATTTCATTCCACACCGATGAAACACTGGTCATTATATCAATGTGATTTTCTCAAGTGTTCAGTTTGAGCGAGCCAGTTGTAATTAACACGAGCAAAAGGAGAAACAGCTCATCATTGAACTGCCATATTGGGGGGGGCGAACTTTGTTTCCATGAAGAATGGAATTCAAGGCTGTACAGTCATGATGTATATGAATACTGTCATATATTTTATAATACAAAGAAAGTGCTAATGAGGCCTGATGGTGTTACCATACTTTTTGTTTACTTTCTTTGTTTTGTTTAATGTTGAAGGAATTTTTATAACAAGTCCCCTGAAATTTCAATGTCATTCAATGATTCTTTCTTTTTTTCTTGTGATAGCTGTTTATCCAGCTACACAATAACATAAATCTGGACCGTAAGACCTAACCTTGAGATTCAAGACACCAAAATTATACTGAGACCAAGCACTATGGTGCAGGGCATCCCTTCCCTGTCCCTCAAATATAGGGAAGGGATATTGGTCACAAGGCAGCCTCACTATGGTGTCCTTTTATCCCTTCCCTATATGAAACGGAAACTCAGTGCGAAACGGAATTTGAGTTTATGTTTCAGTCAACTCGTTGACTTAACCAAACTATAGGTATAAGTTATCAGAAACTTGCTCGGATTTCCCATTACTTCTTCTTCTCTAATTTTTTCATCCCTTAAACCCTCTCCACCCCCATTTGATTATCATGTCGATTTACCGTGTTTCAGAAGATGAAATTAAAAGGGTTTGCTCCTAACTCCTAGGTGGACTAATTCCCTGCTTCAATTTCGAATTCCATCTACAATATAATCAAAGGTGAGTGATTTTAAATTTAGGGTTTAAAGTTAATTTTATTTTGATTTTGATGAAATTGTTGACATTTTAGGGTGATTTTGTTGTCTCTCCTCGTATGTTGATTGTTGATTGAACCAATATGTTAGAGAATCGAGGAATTGCATAGATATTTGAAGAATTGTATGGTTTAGGGTTGATTGTTGAAGAATTGTATTGATGGATATTTTAGGCTTCATTGTTGATTGAACCAATATGGGTCAGGTGATTATGATTGATTTGTGATGTTGTAGATGAAAATCAGTCATTGTATTGTGATAAGGATGATAATGTGATTAGGATGGAAATGTTATTAGGATTGTAAATTGGGACATTGTATTGTGATGGAAATGGATAATGTGCTTGAAGCAATATGTATTGTGATGATTTTGTAATTAATTAACCAATGTGTTGGAATGTAACTTTCTGTATATGTGTGATGTACATGTATTCCGAAAATTTGCAACGTGTTATGGATGGAACAATTTTGGTTTCTTCAATAGTCATCATCAAATTAAATGCCCAACTACGTCGGATGCTAGGAATAAAGCAAGGAGACATCGAAGCAGCGTAAGCAATGTTCACGAATTGTATACCGCAATTTCCAAATTTCTGCTTGCTAAACAAATTGTATACAACTGTGGGTTTGGTTCCATTTTCAAAATACATTTTCCAAAACTATAAGACAATTGCCTAAGTAGTTGTATATTTGAACGGTGGTCGCATACCACCAATACATTTCACTTCCCTAGTTTTGAAATAGGGTTTACCCCATTAGATTTCACACAACTTACTTGGGTACCTATTGGCCAAGGACTACCCATATCATTACAAAATATGTCTAATGATCAATTGAATGTGATTGCACCCTTAACCATAGATTGTTTGCTCCCATATATCAACGCGACCCCTACAACAAGAAGGAGAGGACAAGAATCAAGAGAAATAATAGGAGCAGAAGAAGTTAGACCCGAAGACATAGTCGACTTAAGAAAACAACTAGTGGCTAGATGCAAGGGGAACAAGATTGGTTTGATTAGAATGTTTCTTGACCATGGACTCAAACAAGACATCATCGTTGAATTTGAGGAACAAATTTCTAGGTGGTTTTTGATGTAGTTTTTTAGGAATGTCCTTTTCCCAAACAAGAACGATTTACGGGCGTATGTTATGGGGCTTGAGTACTGAAGTGTTTTGGGGTAAAAAATGATTCTGCTGGTTTGGGTAAATTTGGGTGTGCCGCCGAGAAACGAATTTAAACCCTAAACAAATGCACTGCACGGGAGTACTTTAGATTCGAGAGATCAATTTGTACAATCCTGGCCTAAACAAAGAAATGGTCGTTCTAGTCTTGCTTTAGTCACAAAGTGAAGGAGAAGGGTTGATCTTAGGGAGGGAATCGAAGAAGGTGTTGAGATCAGAATGGTCAACTTTGAAGGTGTGGCTATTTTATGGCTTGTATCAGAATATGGAACTGGCTTGCCGAACGTAAGCTATCAGTTCTTGGTGTTTTTCTGGATACTTGTGTTGATAACCAAAACTGTGTTATTAGTTGAAATAGGTTCAAAACCTATTTATATCAGTCATAGTTGCACGCACCCTGATCTCATAGGAACTGGGAATAATTAAGTGATGGAGGAGTGGGATCGTGCAGGATGGTGAAAACCACGTCTGCACTATGAGGGGAAGACTGGGGGTGGTTTCGTCCCACTACTTATCTATCATCACTAACTGCCCGTCTTTCCTGACACTTTCTTGTAATAGGCGTGTTGCACGCCGCACGCTGTAGACCGCTAGACCAATACCCTGATGAACATCCCCCAGTTTGTGACATGTTTGATGTCTCGAGTATTTTCGTGGAAAATATGCAGCAGGCTGTTGAATGGGTCTTTTTTGCAAGACCTAGTTATTCTGACCAATCACGCGCAAGCTAGGTGGCGGGTGGTCATGTGTGAGTAGCTGCCAGGAGCCATCTATGTACATTTTGACCTAGTTGTTCATGTGTGAGTTTTAAAGATGTGATGATCAGTCCCTATAGGAGAATGGTGGATGGTAGCCAATTTGACATCCTATTGGCTGGCCCAAATTAAATCTAAACCGGTTAAGTTGGCTAGCGAAGTTGGATGACTGAGATGATTTGCAGAAGTTTGTGCTAATTCATGAAATTTCGTAATCAGAAAATTCAGATGTGAGACCCTCATTAAAACTGTTGTAGAATTCTCATACGAACTCGAATTTTGACGATCCGCATCTCCATTCTTATCAGAAAAGAATTTCTTATCTTCATACGAGGGAATATTTAGGTTTTGAGCTCGTTTAGGAGGTGAAAACAGCCCGACAGTAAAAACTCAGGAAGAATTTAGGAGGAATTCTGTCAGTTTTCAGCCATGATCTAGCTCGTCTTTTAAGCTGTTTATTTTAGCTCGTTAATCCGATTGATGAGATTTTTTAGTATGTTATGCTAGAAATCCATACGAAACTTTTGGCATGTATCCACTACTTTAAGGGATTATCAACTCAAATTAGCAACATCACTAGCGTAGTTTCTAATTTTCTATTGATAATATCGGTTGCAAATTTTTCGCAACGGAGGATTGCCGTTGCTAATTTCGCAACCGCGAATGGTAGGTTGCGAATAGAAACAACGGTGTGTTCAAGCGTGTGAAGTACGCGTGTGGTCAGGAACACTAGGACTAGTAAATACACCTAAGTCAAATTGCGGTCAAGCCATCCTTTCTTTTTTTACACCCTTCGGCCGAAGTTAACCTATGTCATGGCTTATCGAGATGAACTCCGTCTCATTTTTCTCCGCCACACTCTTTCATCTCCTCACCACCTCTGCACTTTCATCTCCCTCCATCTCTAAAACCAAACCACCGAAATAAAAAACCATGTATAATCGTTCGCGTCATCCTTTCGTTTTAATTTATAAGGTTTAGAGATTTTGATTTCTAGGGTTTCTCTTGTAATTTTTTTTCTTCATTTGATGATTGAAGTTTAAGCTTATTGATTTCTAGGGTTTTATTTAAGTTTATCGATTTCTAGGGTTTCATTTAAGTTTATCGATTTATAGGGTTTCATATGTGAATCTGCAATTTTCGATTTTAGGGATTTTGATTTCAGTTTTTCGAGTTTATCGATTTTTGGGCTTCATATGTGAATCTACTATCTGTGAATCTGCTATTTAATCAATAGTGATGGTTTATAAGATAAGCACATTAACAATGGCTAAGTCATTGTTTACAATCAATACTAATAGAACTGATTGTTAGTCAATCTCTTGTTCATCTTCGTCTTCAGATCTTTCTTTTGATTATAGAAGTAGTATGTCTCGGAAAAGAAGTACTACTAAGGCGATCTTGTGTTCGTTGTCAATCCTAAAGGTTCTCTTTTTTTATGTCTCTCTATTTGATTCTCTGTCTACTATAAATGTATTTTGATGTATAAAGATTATATTTTTATTCTCAATTGATTGAATTTGGATTGTAGGTGCTAATGGAAGAACTGTTAAGGAATGGAAGAAATTGTTGCCTTATTTAAGGACTCATCGTGGTCAACATCGAAATGTAACCTTCTTCTCTAACTTTGTGGATCCAGAAATTTCATTTTTAATCAATGGGTTTCTGTTCAAATTCTAAAATTAGATTTTTGTTGTTTTGGTATACTGAATCTGGGTATTGGGTTTGAGAAATTAGAATTTAATTTAGTTTGAAATTCAAGATATGGGTTTTAATCAGAATGAATTTCATTTCACTGGTATAATTAGTGTGAAATTGGTGGTTATTTAGAGAGGTCATAATTAGGCTAGTTGAATTGAGTGATTATTTTGTTCTAACACTTTCAGTAATTTCTACTTGTTTGAAAAAATGTCCTCGGATCCTTCTCATGTCATTGACATTACAAGGGAGGTGAGAAATTTTCTATTTTTTATTTGACCTATAATTTGTGATACTAGGATTCGAATGAGCTTTCGAATTATTTCTTTTGTCTCATCTTTTTTACTTTTCTTCTTAAGGGGGTTTGTTGCCTCGCATTGTATGCAGGATATATGGGAAGGAGCTGATGTTGTGGTTGATGTTGGAGGGGATGGTAATGTTCTCTAGGTTCATTTCATTTTTCTTCTTCTTTTGTAGGTTATTACAGTGTGTTGTATGATACTAAATGAATTCGTAAGTTTTGTTGTGATGGCACACTCACCTATGACCCGGACTTGGTCATAGAAACAAGAAATATTTACAAATCTGTTTATAAATCTTAGACTTTTTAATTCTGATCATACTTTGGTTTGGATTCTGGCAGGTTGTAAATGGCTTTTTCTGGGCAGAAAAACCTGGTTCGGGTCATGATCTTTCTTTTGGTATGAATAATTAGAAATTAGCCCTTGTTCGTCGAGTGATAAGAATCTTTATGGTTTGTTTTTATCAGGAAAAATGACCCGCATGAAGCCGTACAACTAATATCTAGAGGTATTTCACCTTTGATCTTCTCTGTTATAATAGTATGAGAAATTAGTGCTTTCATTCTTGACCATGCAAAATGTTGTACAAGCTTTCATAAAGAATCGTTATGCGTATATTGTTTTTCGTTTTTAACATCTATAGTACCGTGTTTGCAGGTTTAAGGACTATAATAGATATTGGGGATGTTAGTGGTGGAAGTGGAGAACCTCATTACTTCCTAAATGTTGTTGATGTTCACCTGTAAGGCCATCTTCCTTCATCACGTTCAGGAAGCTATATTTGCTGAACATCTCACCCGTACTGTTTTGTGGAAGTCTGTAGGAGTGAAAAGGTTGGATATTATGCATTGAAGTAAAAGCAATTCGGGAACCTTTGCTATGTCATTGGTGCATTGAGGGGCTTCATAGGGCACAATAATCAGGATCTCGGGATTAAGGTCAGTGTATGGTGCTCTAAATTAGCTATTTACACATGGAACTTTCTGGTGGTATGATTCCATTTGACTAATATTTGAATAGTTTTTGTTATTCTAATTGATTGCATAGTTTTTGTGCTCATAGAATAGTATTTGTTTGATGATGATGCTGCAGTAGGAATAATTGAGAAACTTTTAAGGGAAGATTTGCTGAATGTATGGCCCGATAGAAGAATGTACGAGGACAAGATTAAATCAAAGGATTATTCGTCTTCTTCTCGTGGGAGGACAATGATCCTTCCTTACGAAGTCCCAACTGGTAAATTTTCCTTTATCAATTCAATTGGTTGCATATTTTTGGTTTTCTACATCTATGTATTTGGATGCCCAATTCTTGGTTGTATGCTAATAATTAGTGCTGAATTTTCATGTATGTGTACCACTTAAGACTATGTTGTTGTTTTCATAACTATCATATTCTTTTCTAAGCTTGTAATCACCTTTTCATGTGAGGGGAATGGATTAACGATAAGAGAAACACCCTTAAAACAAACCTAGCTCGAACCAGTTGGGACTTCGTAAGGAAACTGCGGATTAATGGATTTATAGATTACCTTCAGTAAATACTTTCAGTTTCCAATACTTGCAACTTCTTATTAGATTATGACATTATGCACTGCTTTTCAGATTCAGTTCACAAGAAAACTTTGTGAAATCATTTTGGAACAGGGCATCGTCATTTCTCATTCATAAGGTATGTATTTTTCTGCAATTTGAATCCTTATATTTAGTGTTGGACTATGAATCATCTGAAGCTGTTGGACGATTCTTTTATTTAGGTTTTAAAGTATCTTTTTGGTATATAAGCAAATCATTAGCAGTAGAATATATATACCCTGAATTCTGAAGTATCATTACTGTCTTTATTTGTTATCTCTAACTATATGTATCTGTGACATGTTCTTCATCATCTTGGTCGTATTTACTATACAAGAATTCTGCATCCTCGTGTGATCATCCTCTCAAAGCCACAATAATTTGCTGCATTTTGATTACTGATCACTGTAAGAGATTGTAATATTCTGTTTCTATATGCAATCCTTAGAAGCTAAAACAAACATAGTAGCACCAGCACAGTGTAAGAAACAAGAACATATTTGCATATGAAATCTTTCAGTTGTACAACTTGACACTTGATTTTCTTAATGCAACCTGTAACATTTCCTTTACGTCATGAGTTCCCTGCTTTTTATTGTAGAATGTCTTTGAGGTGTAAACATGTGTGAATGATATCTGTGTGAATGATATTTGTGTGAGAACTATCATATTCAATTGCAGGATATAAGATGAATCAGGGATTTGCAGGGAACTGGGGTATTGAAGGGAACTGGGGGTAATCAGTTTTGACTAGGTCAACAAAGACTTGACCTTTTTTTTGTTGCGAAAAATTAGCAATGGCTAGAATATATTACTAAATATGAACCAGAACAACTATATCTGGTTCCACTAAAAATATATCTCAGAACTAATCTAAAATTAGCAACAGAGTAGCAACAGTTTATTTCTATTTCTATATTTTAATTTCACAACAGCTGAATTCTTTTGCTACTGCCGTTGATGACCAAAATTAGCAACAGAGCTAGAGCTGTTGCTAAAAAATGCGACAGGGTGTTTAGCAACGGCAGAAATCTGTTGCAAGCCCGGTCAACAACAGATTTAAGCTGTTGCTAAACATTAAATTTGTTGTAGTGATCTCATACTAAAATTGTTTACCAAATGCTCCCAGTTGTTCATACAATCTTTGGGTGATCGTTTAGAAGCCATATGGGTAGGCCGCGGTGTGGCCGATTGTTCCTTATGGAAGAATGGCCACAGCTCGTTATGGAAAAGGGGTGGCCGTTGATCATGGCCATAGCTCGTTGTGGAAAAGGGTTTGGCCATTGATCATGGACACAGCTCGTTGGAATAGCATGGCTTGCCAATTAGCATGCCAGTGAGATTTGGAAAGTTGATTAGCTAATTGGCATGGAGGCCATGTTGGCACGACGACCACTATGTGTTAGCGCATTTTGGCTTTATTTAATGCATGCGGCGGGTTTAAAGCAACCTGATTGGTCGATAGGAAAGGGGGCCGGCAAGAAGCATGGTCCCGGCCACACTCCAAGTGCGTGCGACGCATTTAGAGCGACCTGATTTGTCGATGAGAAAGAGGGACGGCAAGAGTAGCATGGGGGCGTGTCCATCTGCAGGTGGCGCCTGCTAGGGTGAACTGGCCGGCCATGTGGCGTGGCCACGCCTCCTCTTATTGATGCTCCTATTTTTCGCGGCTCCTCTTTTATTTCTTGTTTTCTGATTTTTGGTAGGAATTTTCTCCTACTAGTCCATGGCGGATCAATTGCCTAGTTTCCCTAGGTTTAGTTTCGACCAGTAGGGTCCGAGATATTATGCAGGCGCAAAAAAAATAATTTTTGCAAATTAATTAGGTTAATATTTGAATCTTGTGAATTATCACAAAATTGATTAAATTCGGTGAGTTCTGTATGTTGACACAGAGTTCTTTAGATTTTATTTCCAGAGAGCAACATGCTTTATGATAAGTGCTTAATTCTTACATATTTATTAGTTCCTTATTTTTTTACATACTAATATTTTTATTTGATTTTGCAGAATTTAATAAATAAAGCTCGGCTGCACTAAAATACCGTACTTTGCCCGTAAAATGGATGAAAATCCAAATGCCTCGGGTGAGCAGTTGGAATTGGATTTAATTCTCAAAATAGCAGCATATCTTTTGGGGTCCACTAGTGTCGTCATCATATAATGGGAATAATTCGCATATTTGGAAAATATAATTTGTCTTGACTACAAGATTTGGATGATTAATATAATATCTCTCATCTATGGAAAGAAAAATGAGGCAATCATTTAATGGAGGAAGAAAATAAAATCATTAGTTGGAAACCAATATATTACCCATATTTTGTATTCTATTTATTTAGTAAATATAATACTAATTAAATGTGAAGATTGTGGAAAGATTTCAGAGACTTGGATATAAAAAGGGGTCAAAGACACATGAAGATGGGGTTGATTTTTCTAGTCTAGTGGAGAAAATAGTTTTAGTTTATTTCTTTATTTTTATTTTCCTTTGTAATGAAATAATCTCTTCACTAGGGATACAGATGAAGCCCTATGATGTGTATTAAGAGAGTTATAATTCATTTTCAATAATAATAATTCTTGGTCCTATTTTCTTGCTCGGTAATAATAATAATTCTTTTTCATATGTCCTTGTGCTTCAATCAAAGATTTTATGTTCTTATTTTAGATATCAACACCTTTAAGTGGAATGAATTATTAGTATTTTGAGAAATTTAATTGAGTCTAACGTTATACTATCTGAGGTGTACATATTGGTCCTAAATCGTCTCGAGCAATTTTTTGAAGAATTTTAAAGAGAATTGGTTGAATAATCTAGTATACATAATAGTGGTGAAATTCTAAGCCTTGGGTTTTTCTTATCTTCTTATTTTATCACCTTTTCTCATTATTGATCTCTTAATTATTCTTTTTAGCATTTTATATTTTAATTTGAAATCAAAAGTAACATCAGTTATTCCCAGTGGAACCACCCGTGCTTGCATACTATCCAATCGATAGCCGTGTACTTGCGGTACAATTAAAATCCCACAAGTTTTAGTTTTAGTTTTATATTACCCATAAAATCCCATCAATTATATTACCCATAAAATCATGAAGAGGGGGTTGATTTTTCTAGTCTAGTGGAGCAAATAGTTTTAGTTTATTTCTTTTATTTTTATTTTCCTTTGTAATGAAATAATCTCTTCACTAAGGTTGTGGATGAAGCCCTATGATGTGTATTAAGAGAGTTCCAATTCATTTTCAATAATAATTCTTCTTGGTCCTATTTTCTTGCTTGGTAATGATAATAATTCTTTCCATATGTCCTTATGCTTCAATCAAAAGTTTTATGTTCTTATTTTAGAGATCATCATCTTTAAGTGGAATGAATTATTAGTATTTTGAGAAATTTAATTGAGCCTAACGTTATATCATCCGAGGTGTACATATTGGTCCTAAATCGTCTCGAGAAATTTTGTGAAGAATTTTAAAGAGAATTGGTTGAATAATCTAGTATACATAATAGTGGTGAAATTCTAAGCCTTGGGTTTTTCTTATCTTCTAATTTTGTCACCTTTTCTCATTATTGATCTCTTAATTATTCTTTTTAGCATTTTATATTTTAATTAGAAATTAAAAGTAACAACAGTTAGTCCCAGTGGAACGACCCGTGCTTGCATATTATCCAATCGATAGTCGTGTACTTGCGGTACAATTAAAAACCTATCACTTTCCGACTGAATAATCTCTTAATTAGAATTGGTTGAATAATCTCTTAATTTTATATTTTAATTAGAATTTTAAAAAGAATTGGTTGAATAATCTAGTATACATAATAGTGGTGAAATTCTAAGCCTTGGGTTTTTCTTATCTTCTAATTTTATCACCTTTTCTCATTATTGATCTCTTAATTATTCTTTTTAGCATTTTATATTTTAATTAGAAATTAAAAGTAGCAACACTTAGTCCCAGTGGAACGACCTGTGCTTGCATATTATCCAATCGATAGCCGTGCACTTGCGGTACAATTAAAATCCCATCACTTTTCGACTGAATACTTTCATGCAGACCTTAATCTTGATACTTCGGGAAATTCATGCTACTCAGCTGCGAGTGAACACTAATTGTCATGTCATATTAATATTAAGGGTTCAGCCGAGGAACATAGCACAGGAAAGTATTCAATGAGCCTTGCATTAATGAATAATACAGGCGGGATGTTGAAATTTACAGAATATTTGGATTATTGCTACATGCACCATTCTGGATAAATTTCATGCAAATATACTGAATTGCTCAATATATGTGTAAGTAAAAAGGCTGGGCACTCATTACTTCAAATAGCTCCGTCTCTTTGCAGAATGACGGTACATTAAATACAGGGTTTTACAATCTTAGCCCTGAACTAAAAACCACCATCAACATGGAGTAACTAGCGCCTCGGCTAAGTTGCAGTTCTTTTCATATCTATTAATGGTAAAAATTCATACCCATGTTTATTAGTGTTAGTTGTTAATAATACCTAATGATTTTGCAGACTTGGTTTTGGTCATATTTCCGATGTTTATTTCCCTATATAAAATCGGATCATGAGTTGGATCAAGATCCATGGCCGGAGGGTAGGTTATATGATGAAGACCAAAGAGACTTGAGCAAAGGCAAGCAAAAAGATACTGGTTCCTATTCACTAGTTAATGTGCGTATCCAAATAGACAACTTCTCGTTTAATTCTGTGGTATGGATGTCGTGGGAGGAAAGTCAATGGATAACTAATCCCGAGGTTGTAGATGCAAAATAAATCTCAGAAACACGGAGGGTCTTTTATTATCCTTTTGGGAACAATGCCTTGTACCTAGGGGAACGTTGTCTCAAGCAAGTTCCTGGAATCACAGTAATACCGTGCAATACTCCTGATTCAACAATAGGCATCACCACCCACTACTTGTATGCCGATAATGCACGTGATTCCTTGCATTATGTGGAAGTACAAGATTTTGAGTATAAGTTGTGGTGGAACCAGAGGTCAGTTGGGAAGTACTCAGGTTTAATTATGGATGAAGGAAACATAGATGTGTATGGTACGCAAGATTTATATGCTTATGAACGTCGACCACCACAGTATAGGCAATCCATATATACAGAAAAGTTGGTGCCGGTAGACCGTCATCTCTTCCCATATCCACCAACAATTCCACAAGCTAAAATATGCGGCCCGGATTTTAAGGCGGTTGATATACCTATTGGAAGGGAGTATTTGGATCAATATCCTAAACCCAATTATAATGTCAATCAGCGTACAACTGTGTGTATCATATGTCCTTTAATTCTTATATTTTATATTTGTGACAAAAATTTAAACTCATGTTGGTGTTTACTATTTATAGGATATGTGGTGAGAGGCATATCAGGTTACGCAACAACAAAACAGGTCTCTACAACAATTATATTTCGACCATACAAAGGAACTGCAATACAAATACGGTTCATATTTCCATGAGAGGTATTTCAGAGGGTATCTACCACCACATATATGTGAGTCATCTACCCCAGGCCAGTCTCGTGATTCGGGACCGTCGTTGGATTCTTTTGTTCCTAACATTCAAGAAGATTATGTCTACTATCCTTATAATATGTATAAACAACTCAATCAAAGTACAACAACGTACCATGATCAGGGAAATGAACAAGATCCATGGTTACATATGCCAGATCCGTATAATCGAAATAATTGAACCGGTAATTTTTCAATTTTCTTAGCGACTTTTTGTAATCAAAACGTCTAGTTTTTTTTTTTTTTTTACTTTCTAACGGCTATTTTTATATTTTATATGTACTAGTCATTTTCACTGTATAACGACTAGTTTTTTTTGTTTTATATGTACTGGTCATTTTCACTGTATAACTGCTAGTTTTTTTTTTTTTTAATTCTATATGCTCTCATCATATCTCTATATATAGCAAATCACTTTCCCAAAGAAGCTATCCAAACATTCTATTCTATTTAGTTTTAATAAAATGCGATTCAGCAAAGATGAAGATGTTGATGTTGTGCAAGCATGGATTGAAGCAACAAACAATATTCTGAACACAGTTCAAGCCACTAACAACCAGTTCTGGAAGAATGTATTTGAATTTTTTGATAACATATCCGCAAATCCAAATGTATTTCTTAGAACTAGCTAGGTTCAATGTTATGAACAAGGAGGTCGTCACTTTTGTCACGATTCAAGCCGAAGTTAACATACGTAATTCTGGAATGTCCTGTGAACAAAGGGTAAGAATTTTATAACAAATTTCTATTATTTCCTAAATTTTAACTATTTTAAGTTATGTTTCTTTTTTCAAATTTCAGAAAAGTGTTGCTCGTTTAGACTATCTTAACTATACAGGCAACAATTTTCCTCATGATTAATGTTATCAGCTCTTGAAAGCAAGTTATGAGCCCTACGATCCCGATGGAATATAACTTTATCAATTGAGTCTTTTATCGCATGATGTTCTTGCTACAGATGTTGATCAAGTCTTCGGAATAACAATCTTGAAGAGTGATTAAATTTGAATATTTTATCTTATATTTATGTAATCTTCTGTCTTTATGTGTTCCTGCATCAGATGTTAATCAAGTCTTCGGATCTACAATCCCGAAGAATGATTATATTTGAATGTTTTATCTTATATTTATGTAATATATTCTGTCTTTAAATGTTCCTACATCAGATGTTAATCAAGTCTTCAAATCTACAATCCCGAAGAATGATTATATTTGAATGTTTTATCTTATATTTATGTAATCTTCTGTCTTAATGTGTTCCTGCATCAGATGTTAATCAAGTCTTCGGATCTACAATCCTGAAGAATGATTATATTTGAATGTTTTATCTTATATTAATAAATATTATATCTTTATGTGTTCTTGTAATCTAGATATGATATGATCTTCTATCTTTCATTTAATTAAAGTTTAACATAACTAAAATTAAAATTCAAAAAAATAGATAACAAGATTACAACTATTGAATAAAAATCCAAATCACTTGTCGTAGTAATCACGGATGCACTCAGCACTTGCAACAAGCCTTTAAACCCCTAGGTGAACCTAGTGGAAGAGTTATAGTCTCGTGAGGATTTACACAGAGACTTACCCACAAAATATACACAAACATTTATTATACTTTCAATATTCATTGGATGAACCAGAGGGATTATCCGGCGATTGATACTCTTGGATTTTGGATACCATGAAATTGTAGATTTCGTCAAATGTGAATGCTTCCCCCTTTTCCTCTAAATAACGCGCTTTAGCAACTTCGTGCTACAATAACACAACACAATATACTTATTGCTATAATTTAAAATCAATCAATTTAGCTTTCTTCGAAAACAACTCTAAAATACTTACAAATTATTGAGGGGGAAGGCTAATATGGCTGGCGTTGAAGATCTATTATTGAATATATATAAAATTGCATACGCCTTTTTAGATAATTGGGTACCTGTCATGAATTTGTTGAAGACCTCCTCTCCTTGGATTCCCATAATCTTGTCTATATTGGTTATATATCTTCGCCCAAAGGTTTTGGGCTCTGCCATTATAGTGGAGAGATCTACTACTCGACTTTCAGTGTACCATGCTTTGATGATTGCCAAACCTTTAATTGGATCAAATTATCCCATGCTTTTATTCGTATAAAGAGGTATGAGAGGTATAGAAAGAGATGATTAGGAGTTTTTCAAAGTGTATGAAAATAGGTGTTTGTTGTTTGGAGATAGATAACACAATTTATAATATCCGTTTGAAAGTAGATGTTATAAAGTAGTCGTTTGAAAGTAGTCGTTATAAAGTACATTACAATTATTGAATAAGAACCTAGGTTACTTATTGTAGTAATCACGGTCGCACTTAGCACGTGCAACAAGCCTTTAAACCCCTAGGTTACTTGTCGTAGTGGATGAGTTATAGTCTCGTGAGGGTTTACATAGAGATTTACCCACAAAATCTCAAATAACACCCGCATATACTAATCATCGGGTCCGTCTTCAGGAGGATCAACGACCCTGATTTCCGGATTATATTCAGGAATGTTAGCCTTAAAGATTAAGTAGCGCTCATAACATGTAGATTTTGTACGTGTATCTAGCCAACACACAAATTTGGTCATTTCCTCCTATGTAAAACAAACATAAACCAATAGGTTAGTGTTTATTTGGATACAACTTTTCAAATATCAAAACTATTTATAATGACCTACGGTAATCGCAATTGTCATGTGTTGTAGGGCGTAACCATGAATCCTTCTTTGAATGGCAATGTAATTGCATACCGCTATATCAATTTGAGAAATATGTTGTTGAACTTGTCGTGTGGTTCGGTTATTAACATTTCCGAACGCTTGTACAAAGATTTCGAACACCAGCGTCCATTTTTTAGGGGCGGAGAGCTCTTGAACATCTTCAATAGGCAGAGTAGAAGCATTTACACACGCTGTGGTGATTGCAACATCTTATTCTACGGTATACCCAACAATTACTATGTTATCTTCAAAAACAAAAATAATAGGAGATACAGAGGATACTAAGTGTTCTATTTTGGATTGTTTGTGTTGAGGAAGCTTATGACAATTTATAATAGGCATTGAAAGTAACCGTTAAAAAGTAGCCGATAAAGTAGTTGTTACAAAGTAGTCGTTGATAGAAGAAAATAAAATTCAAATTATCGTAAATAGAAATATAAAAATCAATATTACTGAGAAAAAGGAAACTACACTACCGGAACTAAAACATGACATTACTTAAATAAAAAAAAATGAAACTAAGCTATTAAAAATAAAAATCTAAACTCAATAACTTAAAACTAACAAACTTTTAATTAAAAATGGAACTGATTATGTTGTTGCCTCTCCAACTGCTTAGCCAATATGACATTCTGTTTTAATTCAAAGTACTTTTTAGTAGTTGGAGCCAGTGATTGGAAATCCATTTGCATTATTTCCCTTTCTTCTCTCTCTCGATTATGCTCAATTTTTTGTTGTGTTGTATCTAGAAACCTTTCCATAATTTGGTTTTGTTGTTGTTGTCGAGGTGCGACTGTCATTCGGGATTCTTTTAGATAATCAACAAGTTTACAGCCCACATCACTCATGAGAGTCTTGCGATGAATGTGTAACGGGTGTGGTTGGTCCAGAGACTTGGGATTTTTTCGAAGATCTCGACTTGCGTTATATTCTGTAAATCCACCTGACGATGTTCCAGGTATTGTACTTGGGTTCGTACTAGGGGTATATCCTAATGGAAAAGGGATACCGCAAGGGAGATTATAAGTGTTTGGAAATTGATTTGCAAATGGAGTTTTGACGAATTGGATTGTAAATGGATTCTGAGAAAATGGGGTTTGAGTACTAAACATATTTAAGAAATTTCCATGATATTGTGATGAAATAGGATTAGAATTTTGATCCATGTCTTCAGCTACACACCTACCTGTACATTTGGAACAACTTTAAGCATCTCATACTCAATATCTCGAGAAAAGGGTTTTTTGTGTATTTCAATATAATTGCTTCTCGCTATTATCATCTACATCAATGTAAACAAACTATAAATAAGATACACATAAATAAAACTATTTACAAACAACAAATACAACAACTATAATGAACATATTATGATAACATACCCGGTTATTAGATTCCAAGCCCGGATTACTTGCAACGGCTCTTGCAATGCATTCATAAAAGTTATCCACTTCATTCTTGATTACGCTAAACCTATTACGAACGCTTTTTATAGTACGCTCGTGTGGATTCTAACCTCAAGCTTCCACAAAATTTTGAAAAACAGTTTTATAAAACTTATTCTTATCTTCAAAACTACTTTCTTCTAGAGCACAGTACGCGGTAACAATGTAAGTATCTTCCAAATTACTAAATCTCGCTCTATGTTTCCTTTTTTCCCTTTGAGTCTCCGACGTTGATGAGCAAAAAAAAAAAACTCTTAAAGAAGATAATTTGAGAGATTTTAGTGAAGAAAACAAATTGTAAGAAGATGATTTGAGGTGATTTGAATAGAAAATTAGAGTTGTATTTATAGAGGATTTTTGAGAAGTTTTTGAAAAAATGACCGTTGCGATCTGACGGTGGAGAAGATAGAGCCTTTGTGAATGATGGATGGTTAGGATGGGTGTGAGAGAGGTGTAAAATAAAAAAGGTCAAACAATTTTTTTACGGTAACGAGTACTTAGTTACCGTGTAAAATGTCACATAAACTGAGTATCTGTTTTAACTGCCAAACATATACTTTCCGTAAAGCAGTTTTTCACACGGAAACTGAGTTTCCATGTGATTTCCCTTCCCTACAAGGCGGATCAGATCTGATCCAGTTTTCCAAGTAGGGATATGGGAGACCATAGTGGTTGGAAAATCAATTTTCCCCTACATTTGAGGGATAAGGAAGGGAAATGGGGCACCATAGTGCTTTCCATAAGACACCAAAATTATATTAAACTATTCAAGACACCAAAACTATACTAAGACACCAAAATTATACTAAACCATCGTAAATAAACATAAGAAAGTAAAGGAAGTCAAGAGTTATAATGGTTCGGTATTATTACCTTATGTCCACGTTGAATCTAAAAACTTCATTAATAGGAAAGAACTTGTTACTAAAAACAAAAGAGAAGACTTATAAACTCTCTTCAAACGCCAATCTAACACTTTTACTCTCAAAACTTAACTTGGTTTCTTCTGTGACGCACTTTGTATATACAGACAGAGCATTCATATATTAGACGTGGTTATTTCCTAAAATATATTACTTGATAGGCCTCACCACGTGGCAGTCTTATCTGAATTACACCCCTTCGCGGGATCATGCTACCATTCAGGTGGTTTTTTTTCGAGTTCGCTGGTTTTTTTGTTCAATTATGTTTCGTAGCTTTAGATGTTGGATTCGCGCAAGATAACTTGCCTGATCTTCGAGGTTCGCCTCCTGCTCTGTCTCTACTCTTCACTTGATTCTGAGAAACCTAACCTTGCATGCTTGTTTTTCATATTTAATGCAATGTCCCTTGATTCAAACTTATCCGTTGATTCAGTCGTGATGTTTTCCATGTGGTTTGCTCTGATGAGAGTTGTAGATATCTCAGAATTTGGGTGGTAACTTTTTTATTCCATGCTTCCCGACGATATATTCTCGATGCATTCATACTATGAGATTACTCCACGTGGTATCCAGATATTTTACTATCACAATTTTCCTCTTTTCTTTTCAGCTTCCCGAAGTGTAAGATGGGAAGAAAATTCCGCCCATCAACTCTATATTGTCACCACATCCTGAGGAATTTGCGTTTGTAATCGCCACGTAATAACTGCTCTTACATGTCTTTATAACCTTCTCACCTGCTGCAGCCGGTTAATATTCCTCCCCAAGATATTTTTTCTTTATAAAGAATCCTTCTTGGTCTTCAAAATAATTGCCTCTTTTCAACTCTTATTCTTCTCTAAGTATCATTATGAAACTCTTCTGCCTTCACGATCTCTCTCCATAAGCGTATTTTATTTTTCCATTTTTGTCTTCTACTACGAAACCTTCTCTGTTTTTCATCATAAACTTCTTGTAAGGGCTTATCACCCAAGGGATTCGTCTTCTATTCTTAGGTTAGAAGTTTTCTTATTGTTTTACTGATTTTGATTTTCTTCTTTTGCATGTTTCTTTTTTTTTTTCTTTTCTTTTCAGGAAGTCATCATCAAGGAAAATAACCGTTGTTGATTATGAGGCACAATACCTTCAAGGAATCATTGGTACTAACAGTCTTTAAAGGTTCGGAGTTTCTTATGCTCATCCCAAGGGGGATCTAAAGGAGTTATGACCCTTGATATTGCTAGGCAGAGTTGGCCTCCTAATATAATCGTCATATGTGAAGGTTAGTTAAAAGTTGGACTTAGGTTGCCCTTGTATAGTCCCGATGATCCTTTTCAGTTTGAGGTTTTGGCTCGGAATAATCTTTAGCGAGATGTTTTTAAATATTCAGGGAATTGATAGTATTAGAGCAATGCTCGGTTGAAACCACAAGTTCTGTTGTCTCAAGCTTGTTGTCAATGTTAAATGAACAAAACTATATCTTGATTTGAGCCTTTGGTTCTCCCCTAGAATCAACATTGCGGATAATTTTTTGTGTTGAATTGAATTGATTCCTTTGCTTGACCGTTTCAAAAGAAAAAGAATATTTGGGTTGTCTCTTACCTCTACGAAAAAGTTTCTTGGGATACAACTAGTCTTTATCCAGTTTCCAAAAGGTCCTTAAAATGATATTTTTACTTCCTTCATTGGTGTCTTCTACCACAAAAAGTTGAAGCCATCAAATCTTGATGGTATGGTAACTGAATAAATTACAGGTCTCGTCAAAACCATTATATGCTCCAGTCTTATAGGTTGGATCGCACCAAACACAGATTGTTAGATATTTTTGTGTTTGCCTCCTCTGATACCAATTGAAATGATGAGGGTAACAAGTACACCACAATCTTTTCGATATCAACCAATAAGTTCTATAACTTACGTAATCTAATATAGACAAAGACTGTCAAGAAGATAGCAACCATAAGGTATACACTTGGCATATAGTATAAGTTCGAAACCAAACCTTAAACTATAATGATAAACCCAAGTGTTTGGGTTTAACGTACAAGTGTAGTTACTTTAATTATAACTTAAATAAATTATAATACAAGAAAGTAAAGTAAAAGCACGCAACAAGATTTTTTTAACGAGGAAACTGCAAATGCAGAAAACACTCGGGACCTAGTCCAGTTTTGAATATTCTTATAATTAAACTGCTATACAAAGACACAACCAACTTCGTGTCTCCAAGTTGGTAGTTTGCATGTATTTTATTTTGGTTATAAGTATTTTTGATACATGTTGTTGCTATAATTGAGCAGAAGAATACTTCTTATTTGAAAAGTATTAAGACTTGCCCTTATTTGAAAAATTGTGTACCATTAGTCTACCATCTCAATATTTTGAGTGTATAGATCTTATAGTATTTTGATTCACTTGGTGTTTTGCACCAGTGGGATGGAATATGAGGCATTACTATCCCGTCAAAGATATATAAGCGCTTATCATGCTCCGGACTTACCGAAGTTTTTATACCATGTGGTGGCACAATATTGTGGTCTTATGCCTATTGCAGGGTCAAGCCTCTTAACTTCCCTAAGGTAACCATCTTAAGCGTGTTCTTATAGGAGATGGTACCCTTCATAGACAGTCTTACCGGTCTCTGTGGGCTGACAAATCCAGGTACCTCAATTGCAGGACATCATCCGGTCTTTATCTCACAGATGGCATGGGTCTTATGTGCGCATGTACTCATTCCTTGTAAGGATGAAATCATCTTATAAAATGCCATAGGTCTTATTTATGTGCTCTTACTCATCCTCGTGAGGACGGTAACATCTAATAAGATAGTTTAGGTCTTACGATTTGTGCGCAAACATCTTATTTATGTGCATGGTGTTATTGGAATGAAGAAAGCATAAAAATATTTTTTTATTTATGATTTTAAAATATACTAGCTTTTTTGAAAATGCAGGGGTACCAAAATACACCACCAACTTTTTCTTAGGCAACATGTATGGACTAAACTCAAATACAATTCCGAGAGTTACAACTTAATGAATCTCAATAAAGAATTATAAAAAGAGTTTATATATATTTCTCTCATAAGAAATATGTAAATGGAGACAAGTCCGTGAACCTGATTATACCGTGAGAGTACTTTGACGATTCCAAAGATATATATCCAAGATCAATCAAGTTGTATCCAACAATTACGATGGACGTATCTACTTTGATTGATTTACGTCCAACCTGTGATATTTCAATTATAAAGATAAACAATATAATGCAGGAAAAAAAAACAGACACCAAAAATTTTGTGAATGAGGAAACCGCAAATGAAGAAAAATCCCTGGACCTTGTCCAGATTTGAACACCAAACTGTATTAAGCCGCTAAAGACTCTAGCCTACTATTAAAACTTTTGACTAAAATGTAGTTGAGACCAAATGTCACATCGATTCAGTTATAGTCATTCTTCTTACGTCTCTTGAATCTCGCAAGACTCTGCGCAATTGATTCCCTTAGTTGATGTCCTTTACAACCTAAGAGTTTCTTCAACTCAATTGAATACTTTAAACTAATATTTCTCCCATAGATAAGCCTATATGTGATTTCCGTTTTGATCAAAGATCAAGGTGAGATAGGAAATCCTTTGCAATATACAAAGTCTAGCAAACCTCAAAATCCGATACGTACGACTCCCGAAGAGCAACCTAGATTACTATTGACCTCACAAGCCAAACCTACTCTGATTTCAATGAAGAGTCGTCATTGAGGAATATACCTATGGAATCACAAAGTCTGAGACGAAGAAACTTTGTGATTTTTATCTATCTTGTTGACCGAAGTAAGACTCAATAATCAGTATAAAGCTCAGGATATATGAATTATCACGATAAATAAATTCGGATCTGGCTTCACGAATCCCTAAGCGAAGTCTTTTTAGTCGCTAAACCTAAAAAGGTTTAAAGGAGAGGACGACTCTAGTATATAAGTAGGACAACACAAGAAAAGTGTCGGGGATTCAAAGATCCCAGTTGCTTGAGGTTCTCTTATGCAAACTTTCAAAACAAAGGTTATTTTAGATTTAAGCTAAGGTAACTTTGAAATCAAGCAATCAATATCCACCATAAGACGAATCTTTGATTTGATATTAACACAACAAAATATATACTCTGGTTAGGATGGACCATAACCGAACCATGTACAATGACTTGTTCATGAAAGGTTAGCCGAAACTATCCAGACGAACTAGAAGCTTGATCATTTTCATATAACACTTTAATACTTTAATCTTGAGTCACAACCCTAGGTTATAATGTGATCAAATATGTCTTGATGTGTTTTTATAGAGATTTATTCAAATGAAGATTATCTCATAGAAATAATTATGATGCATCTGAAAATATTCAACAGGGTAAGTACGGGTACTTACATCCAGTTCGTGAGTTATTTTGTCATGGTACGTGTATCGGGTTTGTATACCTTTAAGACAAAAAGAGTTATGAGTTCACATAAATTTTTCGGTATGCATACTAAGTATGTGTACTGTAGGGACACAGAATATCGCAAGATATAAGGTTACGAACATAGTAACAAATACAAGAGAAAAGTGTCGCAAGATATGCGATAATAGAAGAAACACGGGAGAAGTGTGAAGGGTTTACGAATATAGAATTAATATACGATCAAAGGTTACGATGCTTCGCAAGCTATATATAGCTATACAGATTTCACTATATATAGTAGTTCAAATGCAAAATTGAGGATGTTCTTTTAGTGAGTGTTAGAACAAGTCTTAGGAGAGAGAATAGAGAAAGTTGTAACTATTCTAATCTCCATTAACATATTTCTTTGTAATCAATTGAAAATATTAATCAAGATTGTCATTTTTCATCAAGAACTTCTTAAAGTTTTACAAATTCTACTAAGGGTGTAGTTGTAGGATTTCCAGCAACTACATAATTGGCGCTAGAAGGAGGGGATTGCAAACGTAACAGAGATAATTAAAGAATTTTGCATCATAGAAATGGCCAGAAGAAGAAATATATCAGAACCATTGACTGCAGTAAGAAGAAGTGTAAGACTCGCAGGTGGAGAAGCAAACATAATAGGAGAACCTAGTAGGGGAAGGAGTAATCGAAGAAATCAAACTCAACAAACAGTAGCACAAATAAGAGCAATAGATCAAGATCGAGTGAGTGTACACACTTGGAGAACTGATACACCAGTTGAAACATATAGAGAACCGCAAATCATAGAAAATGGGAGATTGATGGGAGGAATAATTCATGAGAGAGAAATGGAGGCATTATAAACATTGAGACAGGGAATTCAAGAAGAACGAAGGTTTGAAGCTGAAGAACGTGCGAATCTAACAAGACAGAATCAAGAATTGAGGAGGAAAAATGAGATGTTACAAAGAAGGAGATCTCAAAGTGCTACGAGATCAAATGTTAGACCAGAGAGAGAAGAACGAAATTCACCAACAATCAATAGTGAAAGTGTTATGCAAGGACAAACACAGATCTGGTTGAAAGAAATCGAGAGAATCGCTTCATTTTAGTACCGAACAATGAACAAAACGTGGAAAACTTATGAACAGAACCATTTCCAAGGGAAAATAACCAGAATGGCGAAGAAAATCAAGAGGAAGAGCAGAAACTTGCGGAAGAAATTGAGAGGCAACAAGCAATGCATCAAAACAATTACGAAGATGGGGTAAGAAGACATGAACAGGCTCGCAACAATCAAGATCTTGAGTATGGTAGAATTCTGAGGAGAGTTGGAAATCAACGAACAGAAATAACAAGGAATGAACCAAATCTTCAAAACGGAATTCAAGTAAATTAGAGAGAGGTAAATCGCAGAAGGAGGAGAAATGAAGAAGAATAAATTCCTGATATTCACATGAGAAGGATGAGGAGAATATGGAAGAACAAGAATTTCAAGATGCCCTACAACAAAACAATTGTGATAATATGGAAAGAAGATATTTGCAAAATTGTGCAAATGGAAACATTAATGAAGAATATGATAGAATGCGAAGGATCACAAGAGAAGAAATGCAAGAACGCAGAATAAGAGAGGCTGCGTTGAAGAGACCAATGAATGAGAATTCTGAGGCAAATGAACGGATCTTTCGAGAATTAGCGGAAATGAGAGGAATGATAAACAGTAGAGAAGGAGGAGATAGAAGGCAATTAGATGAAGCAATATAAGAAGATGCGAGGACTCCTTTCTCTAGAGAAGTACAATTGGGGGGGATTCCACCAAAATGCAATCTGCCTACATTAACCAGCATTTTTGACGGGACTTCATGTTCTATACAACATATTAAAGCATATGTAAGATGCATGTTACAATGGGAGAATCACGATGCTATATTATGCAAGTATTTCGCATCAAGCTTAACAGGAGAAGCTCTAAAATGGTTTGAAGGACTTCCAAAAAATACTATTACATCATTTAACCATCTACAAGTAACTTTCTTAGGAGCATATATCACGAATCATTCCTCGCGACTTGGTATTGAAGATGTGTTTGGTTTAAAACAAAGAATTGGTGAAAGTTTGAAGCATCTGGTAAGAAGATGGAAAACTATGTGTAGTGATATGGCAGGGCGTGTAGACGAAAGGTACCTGATTTTGTCTTTCGTAAATGCGATGTTCGTAACTGAGCAATTATATGTTCAAATCTTCAGAAGAAATAATTCCGTTATGATGACAGAGTTGCGAGAATTGCAAGAGGAGTACATTACATTAGAGGAAAAGCAAAACAATATGGAGTCATATCCAGTGACAAACACCAACACTCAAGATACATGAGCAAATTTACTTCCTAAAATAGTCAATATCGTAGCAGGTACCTCGCATACATCCTCGCAAACATCTTCGCAGATATCAGAAGAGAAGAAAATTGGCAATGGTCAACCAAAAATGGTAGCAATGAGTAGCAAGGATCAAAAAGAATATGATAGAGAAAGGAATTTCTATATCCGAGGAGGAAATAACCGGATCCCAAGATTAGATCAGCAACATGAAAATTATGGAGAACAAAGGCAGAACTATTTTGGACAATGGAATCATAGACAAAGCTATAACAATGGACAGGGAGGTCAAAGAATGATAAGATAAGAAATAAAGATGCCACCTTTGAATACAAGTGTAGAAAAGATAAGGCAAGCAATCATCTTGATGGAAAATATACCAACACCATGGAATATGGGCAAAGAACCACCAATAGGTCCAAGAAGTCATGAATTTTGCTCGTACCATCACTTTCATGGACATTCTACGAATAATTGCAATAATATCAAAAGGATTATCTTGCGAATGATCGAACAAGGTAAACTAAACCACTTTTTACTCAAGCAAGTACAGTCACAACAATTACCACAAGCTCCAGTGATAACTCACATGGTGAACACAATACAAGAAAAGGGAAAGGAAACCTTACACATAGAAGTGGGACAAAAAGCAAGGAATGTTTTCTGCAATTCTATTGTTCACTCGTATAAAACCATAGAAGATTTTCATGATAATGTATTAAGCAGGGTATATGCGAGAGATGGTGAAGGAAGGGAAATAATGAACATCACAAAAATCTCACGACTTGAAGATTGGCAGAAGCGTGAAATTTCTTTTGAAGCCACAGAAATTCCAGAAGGTTGTGAATTACATGATAATCCATTGGTAGTAAAATTAGAAATTTGTCTGAATATGGGAGAAAGCGAAGATGATACAGATGAAGAATCATTTGGTCTTAATAGAATCTTAATTGATACGGGAAGTTCTGTCAATATTCTCTTCTATCCTGCTTACAAAACCATGGGGGGAAAAGATACAGATCTAATACCTTCTACCTATAGGATTTATGGCTTTAATGGAATGGCTAATAAACCTAAAGGAGAAGTAAGCATGCGAATTCCCTTAAGTGGAATGCGAACTGAAATTTTATTCTGCGTTGTTGATATCGAATCACCATACAATGATTTGATAGGGAGACCTTGGCTTCATGGGATTCTAGGCGTAGCTTCAACTCTTCATCAATGCATAAAATTTCCTCATCCAAAGGGTATTGGAGTTATCAAGGGTGATTGGGCAGAAGGGAAGAAATGTTACGATACAGAAGTAGAAGTTTGCGAAGGAAAAGCTGTTGAAAAGGAAAGCTGGAGAAAACGAGCAAAGGCTGCGAAAAGAAGCGAAAATTTAATGGCTGAGGACTAAGGCATGAAGGATTAAAGTTATAATGTTTAGCATACAAGAAATTTACGATGATAGAAAAGAGATATGATTTGCGAAGAAAAGAGAATGCAGAAGAAAGGTAATGAAACAAAAAGGTAATCAGTATATTTTTTCGCAACGTATAACAAAATATATTTTGAAAAACAAGAAAATGAAATGAGGTATTTCGCAACATGAAATATTTGCAATGAGTTTTTACAAACGATTTATTGCGATTAGCTTTCATTAAAGAAAGACGCAAAAATTTATTTGCGATCATCTTTCATAAAAGAAAGACGCAAACTGTGATCAGATTTCAAAAAAGAAAGAAAGCCGCAGAAATTTTACAAAGGCAAACCTTTGTGGCGTACACCCTAGTTCGCGAAGCAACATTTAGCAAGAGGCAAAGTCCTAAAGTACGTCATTTAAGGGGGTACCTATAAGCATGACTCAGGGGAAACGGAACACCACCACGGAACCTGAGTACATGAACATTACGGGGTACATAACCCAAAAGCGGGGTACCTATCCGGGTAAGACACCTTGGATTCTCAACCTAATCTTGCGATGTAACATGATTTAGGTTGGGCGACTAAGGCATACTGTCTTTCCCAAGAAGTGCAAAAAACGATCAAGGCGCCGAGGTACACGGTTGAGTCAAGAGTGCCAGATGGGTTTGAAGCACATCTGCCATTCTTGAAAAGTCTTGGAAAATGATGCACTTGGCCCAAAGATACCCCATAGGGTGCAACCTCGTAACTATAAGCCCTATAGGCGAAAAGGATAAGAGGTTGCGAACAAAAGCTGGTTGTTGGAAAAACCGGATGGGAAGATCTAACCTTGTATGGTCGATGTACGCTTCCTTAAAGGGGCAACCAAGGGGAAAATAAAGGGCAGCACCCTCCATTAGGGAGCTGATACGTGCTATAAGACGCAAATGTCATGAGGCTTTTTGTTCGCAAGGACATAAAGGCTTGTCATATTTGTGCAACAATTGTATTTATGCGAAAAATAAATAAATATATATATATATACTCGCAGAATTAAATACAAAGAATTTAAGATGAGATCAATGGGTTATTACATGAAAGTGTGATAACGTCCTGCGATTTCATCGCAAGACGATAATGTCATAAGACTGTATATTCACAAGTATATTCAGACTTGTCATATTATCGCAAACACAAAAATATTGTTAAGATAAGGTCAAGGGGTTGAGGCATGCGAATGCACCAACGTCCTGCGACTTTATCGCAAAAGAGGTGGCAAAGTAAGACCTTTACTTATGAAGGCATGATAAGACCACAGAAACTAATGAAGTCAATTCCGTCAATATCATGGGAGATTCTTTATATTCTCAATAAGAATATATATCAAGAATTCCTACCAAAAGCGGCAATTTTAGTCGCAATCAAGGATGGGTATTTCATACTCATTAAAAAAATTCAAGGGTTGAATACTTCTCATATTTCTTCAAGGATTGAATATTTCTCATATTTCCTTAAGGATTGAATACTTCTTATACTTCTTCAAGGATGTTTCATAATTCTTCAAGGGGGATATTTCTTTTTACTTCGCAACAACCTGAAACTTCGTAACCTAAACTGAGGCAGATATTCTAATACTTATAACAACGATTGATCACCTGAAGAGCAATAATAAGGGGAAAAGGAATACTAAGCTAGGTCTTCAAAATATATTATTTCTCTTCATATGATCAAGTTATGCAAGAAAGGAAAACATTCAATTAAAGAAATATCAACTCGTCATTGCAAAATTAAGACATTGGTACTAATTAAGTTGCGAAAAGAAAATTGCTGGTAGATTAAAAGTGCAGGAAAGAAGAAAATATTGTACTCAAACAGACAAGACAAAAAATAACTGAAGCAAATATACAAGAAGGAATAAAGCTACTCTGTGGAAGATTTATTTTCATCAAAATGATCTTCTCTTTCTTCTTCAGAGATATCATCTTCAGTTTCACTATCAGAGATATCCAAATCTGGGGTATCATCAGGGATTTCTTCAGAAAGGAGCGTATGATACTTAGTAAGAGGAATTTGATTGTCTTCACAAATCTTGCGAGTCATCATAGCTCGGAAGCATTTGATGTTTAAGCTATGATTGTTTTGAGAAATTTGATGTTGAGACTTTAAATTGGAAATCTTCTGATTACGCGCAACAAGAGTAGCTTCCAAATCTTCAATCCTCTTCGTATAATTTTCTTCAGCATTTACAAAGAAAAGGGATAAGTAAGAGATAAGAGAATAAATTAAGGAATTGATTAGCGAATTGTAAATTTAAAGTGATCAAGATTTGCGAATTTACCTTCTAATTGCTTCTTATCATTACGAAGAGAAGTGACTTCAAGCTCCAGTTGATTATTCTTCTCAAAGAGAGAAGAATTTTCAGTTGCGATACTCGCGGATTGCGCATTATCTTCGCAACGGGATTTTAACTCTACACTATCAATATTCAAATCCTCTATCCTCTGAAGAAGTTTTGCATTCTCAACCTCCAGCTTGTTAAAACGACTTAAAGTTATCTTCTCAGCAATTGCGTGACGTCTTTCCCAATCTGAAGCAGCTGCATAGCTAACCCTTCCAACCTGAGCAAATAAAAAGGATTAGAAATCAATGAAGTATGGGAGATTAACAAGGAATAGAAGAGAAACTTACCATACTCCCCAAAGAGTATAATGTAATAGGAGAAATAAATCTTGAAATTCCATTAAGGGAATTATTGTTGATTACAGTGGGGACTTTGCAAGCCTTCGCAATATGCCTATGAGCATTCGCAGTAGGAGACTTTCCTAATCCACGAGAAGAGTTGAGAAAAGCCTCAGACAATCGAGTCATTGCAGACTCAAAAGTTTCCATATTGCTGTAATCTCCATCTTCTTCTTCATCATCATCATCATTCCTCCTATCGGATTCAGTATCAGAATTAGAACTAAGATCCTTCCCAAAGAATCTATCATATTTATCACTTTGTTCTTCATCAACATCATTGCTAGAGGAGATCACATTGTAGTAAGTACTGGGTGGAAGTCTCTTCCTCTTCCTCACAGAAACAATATCCTCAAGTTTCATTTTTCCTTTGCGAAGAGTATCTTCTTTATTACCAGAAATATGGGTGTTCTTCGCAGAGCGAAGTGTTTTTTGTCTTGAAGTTAGCGCTTCAGAAGAAGTTGAATTCTTATTCTCACTCACAACATTCCCAGGGAAGTCAGGAAGAACCTACAAATTCAAATAAGGATAAGAAACAGAGGCAACAATATATTGTTTAAAACACATATAAGGATGTTTCTTACCTCATTTGAAAACAATTGAAAGGCCTCGCGAGTACTGGATTTACCAGTTTTAAGGTAACTCTCCTTAAGTTCATTCACCTGACAAATATGGCAAAAGGATTAATAAAGAGGAAAAATAACAAGAAGATAAGAAAATGGAGATACATACATCTTTATCTCTATTAGGCCAAGAAAAGACCCAAGGTTGATAGTTACGATCATGAAGATTCGCAGGAAGATCTACTATCCCAGAGATGTAAGAACCCGATAGTGCTAGAGGATAATTGTACCAATCTTCATCATGAGAATGGCGAGGGGTTCGATTATTTCTAGAAGCATAATCAATATCATGCATAAGAAGATCCGCTTCTGCGACATCAGTTTTGCGATGAAGACGAACACCCCAACGCTTATCTTCTCTCTTCGCATGAATCAATGTGTAATTTTTAAAGAAATTCTCGACTGTATAATCTGCAGCGATAATCTCTACATCTCTAAAATTAGGTTTCCTAAGTTCAACTGGATATAAAGATTTTCCAGTAGCAGCACGGGTTGCGAACTCAACCAGAATGCGAATACAATCCCCCCTCAATTGATAAATGGCTCATGAGAAATTTGGGTGAGAAATAATCTCATAGAATAAAGGAAGATTGACATCATAAAGAGGAAGAGGAAGACCTGCGAGGATTTGGCCTCGTGATACCAAAATTATCTGATCATCCCAATGGAGATCAGTAAAGAGTTCCATATAGAGATGGGTTTTATTGGTATGACCATCAATATCAGAAAGAACGAGATCTCTATCAGCAAGCTCTGCATTAAGTTGTTCCACAATTTTCTTCTTTGGAGCCATTAGATGAAGGATAGAAAACAGAGAAGAAAAGAAATAAAAAAGGCGAGAAATAGTAGTATAAGAAAGAAGGAAAAAATTGCAGAAGAAGACGTAATGAGGAAGATGAAAAGATAAAAGAATAGAAAGAGGAATTAAATATAGTATTTATAAAAAAGAGAGTTTGATGAAGATGGAAATTCATCAATGTAATTAGACGTGAACGGTTGAGAAGGGCGGTTACGAAAAGACGTGTCGAAGATTTAATGGAAGAGAAAACACGTATTGCGAACATAACAGATGGTGATAACTATATTAAATTTGCGAGAATAATGATTCTCATGATATTTCTTCTTCGCATAAATGACATGAGAAGAGGCAAGATGTAGGGACAGAATATCGCAAGATATAAGGTTACGAACATAGTAACAAATACAAGAGAAAAGTGTCGCAAGATAATGCGATAATAGAAGAAACACGGGAGAAGTGTGAAGGGTTTACGAATATAGAATAAATATACGATCAAAGTTTACGATGCTTTGTAAGCTATATATAGCTGTATAGATTTCACTATATATAGTAGTTCAAATGCAAAATTGAGGAGGTTCTTTTAGTGAGTGTTAGAACAAGTCTTAGGAGAGAGAATAGATAAAGTTGTAACTATTCTAATCTCCATTAACATATTTCTTTGTAATCAATTGAAAATATTAATCAAGATTGTCATTTTTCATCAAGAACTTCTTAAAGTTTTACAAATTCTACTGAGGGTGTAGTTGTAGGATTTCCTGCAACTACATGTACCAACCTGGGTTCACGAGTCACATAACTTTTGGGGTTTTCATACTTGGTATGTGTACCCAAAATTCATTGCCGAACTATAGCTACGGAGGTACGTGTAGTGGGTACATGTACTGTGGCTCCATACCTATGACAGTTTGCTCCAGTATGTAAGCTGGTATGTGTATTGTCATGTATGCAGATTCATAGTAGTTCCATATATCTCTAACAATCAATTTGAAACATTCTAGAATAACATCAATGACACATATCACTGTTCCAGGCTATTTTTCAAATGATAATCTTGAATCATAATTTAGGTCATAAACAATAAATTGTTTTTAACCAAATTCATCAAGTATGAAAAAATGTTCTTAAGCTTAGTCAACATATTTCGAGAATAATTAATCAAGATAAACTTGACTCAAAAAATTTGTTGTGCATGTAAAGTCTTCTTTAGTTATGCAACTTAGTTTCATAGATAGAAAGTTGAAAACTTGTGTAATAGTTGGTTCAGCCTTCACTTAACTTTTGTTGATGAAGTTCTCCAAAATCTTCAGTTGATCTTCGTCTTCAAACGGTATAACGCAATGATGTCTGGTCCTTAACTACACACTTTTATCCTAATTCGAGACTTGACTAAATGTAGACTAGAAATCATGATATAGTTTTGATCAACTAAATTTGACAACAAGCTTGAGATAGAAACACTTGTGAGTTCGACTGAGCAATGCTTTAACATTTTTGACATTAGATTATTCATTACACACATCTACGGGTAATACGTTTTTAGGTGTGTTGCGTTCTAGGTGTGCTGTAATTCTCTTCTGTTTAGATCTGGAAATCGAAATCCCCCTTTTTCAGCTTTTCCGAGGATCGTGTATGGTCCGTCCTATTTTGGTGCATGCTTACCAGCTTTACCTCACTGAGAAAATGGTATTTCCCGAAGTACTAACTCGCCTGTTTGATAGTCACGCACACTGAATAGCTTTTCATATTCCTTGCCTAAGCTTTCACTGATAATTCTTCATATGTTGCAGGCCAATTTCTCCGTTTTCTTCGAGGTCATCGAGTTTGGCCAGTATGATATCCGATTTGAGTTTTTTTTCCATGCTTTAATTTTAGTTGTGGGGTCCATGATTTCAGTTGGCATAATTGCCTCTGTTCCATAAGTTAGAAGGAACAGGGATATTTCTGTCGATGTGCGCCTAGTGGTACGATAAGCTCATGGTACATTATGCAACTTTTCACACCAAGCTTCCATAGTATGCATCCAGGCTATCCTTTAGGTTTTCAGTTATTGTTTTGTTAGTGGCTTTGGCCTGGCCATTTCTTGCCGTATAGATAGGTGTCGACTTTGCTTTTCTTATTTTATACATATGTTGATGGTGGATTTTAGTTCAGGGATAAAGTTGTGAAATCAATTTTGTGCGACCATCTTATAAAGGGCAAGGCCATTTTACAAACGATGAGCACAAGGATCCTCTCATTTTATTTATTTGAAGCAATTCGATAAATACACAAAACTCATCCAGAATGGTGCATGTAGCAACAATCCCAATATTCTGTGAATTCACAACATTATTGATTAATGCATACTTAGCCTTGTATTTCTTATGTTGTTCTCAACAGGACTCTCATTATTGGTGCGGCATGATGACTGAGTATTGCTCTCAACAGAGTAACACGAATCTCCAAGTATCAATAGTGAGGCATGCATAAAGTACCCGTACAGGCTACATCTCTCGGTGTGTTATACCAGCCCGATTGAGTATATATATCTCGGTGTGTTATACAAGCCCGATTGAGCATATTTGAATCTGGAGAAACAATCACGACCACGCAAGTTGGCCGCATGATTTAACAAGCCTATACGATCCTCAACAGGGGAAGGCTATCACCACAATGACCACCAGCGGGCCCGTTTATGCCCTGACCGGTCGAATACATATCACGCCTCCAAAACAGTCACCAAACGCCAGCCTAAAAAAGGGTGGTCGAATTGGTATGGAGCGGCTTGTAGGAAGCTCATACGATCAAGACTGCCAACGGCGGTCTCAAAATCATCCACGGACGTCCAACTTCTCCAACGTGATTGGACGGCTGGTAGGCTCGGAAAGATACCTACTTCTATGTATAAACTGCAAGTGCACAGTGTCGACAAGCAACACAGGGCAAGCACAGGTCGATCCACAGAGACTTGGAGAGTGTAGAAGTTGATTCTAAATCTTGATTCAGAGAGTAACCAAAAGGGGTTTGATTTTGTCGATACGACGATATGATTTTCAAGTGATTGAAATAATAAAAGTAAAAGATGCAAATAACAAGATATGTAAACAATGATAATATGGATACTAGGGTATTCAAATCCACCAATAACCTATGATATGCATTCAACTTGTAATATTATTCTTGTCCTTATAGTAGATTCAAGTCTACCGTATAACTAAGGTGTTTCTCCAATGGATAATTTAATCACAACTAAAGTATTTCTCCAAAGCATTAATTGTCTAATTAAGCACAACTAATCTAAAGATAAATGTTTGGTTAAGCATGAGTTGTAGCATAATCAACATAGAGATATTCTAACTACAATGGATACATGGCATACATTGTGAGAGCAAGATGTTGAAAAACTTGGATTAAATTATATCTTTAAACAATTCTAAACTTTCAAGAACAAGATACAAGATATGAATACATACCAATGAGATTAGGGCTTCATCTAAACCCTAGTAAATGAAATTAGAACATGAAGAACATTACAACAAAATTGAAATTTGATAAACTAACATGAACAAGCTATTCTTGGATGAGTTTTCAACACAACAACCCTCTCTATTTATACACAAAAATTCTCTCACACTTGGGATTCGAAATTTATTGTAGCAACCACTCAACAATTAAACAAAACATGTTTTCTTAATTGATGGATAGAATGGAATACAATGGGGGTGAGGTGGATGTTTTGGAAAGAATCCAATGGGGGTGAGGTGGATGTTTTGGAAAGAATCCAATGGGGGTGAGGTGGAAATGGATTTGGGTCTTGGGTTTTGGATCATGGGTTGTTTAATCCCATGAATTTGTAAACAGGTTGCCACTGATGTGCGAGCGGGTTGCAATGCTTCCAACTTTCTTCTCTTTTGTCTTCTCAATTCTTCCAAGCTTTATTTAGTACTTAAAAACACAAAATTAATTAATACAAATATTTATTCTTGAAGATGGTAAGAATGCAGAATTTGGGATAATATATGACTTTGAAGCGCGAAAGATGAGTTAAGTGCCAATGAAAAGGTGTATGAATATGCAATATTTGGCACTCATCAAATACCCCCAAACCTGAATTTTACTTGTCCTCAAGTGAAACAGAAATCCAGAAATCCTAACTATACCACCTGTCGCATTGGTCTCTCGAATGCATTTAGCGTATGCACTAAGCCTTTAAACCCCTAGGTGTCCCTAGTGGACGAGTTGTAGTCTCGTGAGGGCCTACCAAAGATGTACCCACAAAACCTTCTCCAATTTCAGAGCATCCATAGAAATGTCTTCGTCTTCGGTCTTCAACTGTAGATGATGAACTTCGGAATTTCGTAGAACTATGAAAATTTGTAACCAATTTTTTTTTTTTTTTTTTTTAAGACCCGCTACACAGCTGATCATCATTTTTTTTAGTGACCCGTTACACAGCTGGTCATCAGATAACACACTACAAAAGACCCGCTCCACAGCTGGTCATAGAAGACAACAAAAAAAAATGCAAAAGACTACAAAATATCCTACAAAAGACCCGCTACACAGCTGGTCATAAAAAATGCAAAAGACTGCAAATGATCCTACAAAAGACCCGCTACACAGCTGGTCATAGAAAACACTCTACAAAAGACCCTACAAAAGACCCGCTCCACAGCTGGTCATAGAAGACGATATGCAAATACTCCCCCAAACCTAAATCTAACATTGTCCTCAATGTTTCAAAAGAACAGAAACAACAAAACATGAGAACAAAACAGATTCAAAGGAAAGAGATTACCAGATGCCAAAAAGGGTGGTGCTAACCATAATTGAATGAATGCTTTGAAAGCAAAAAATATGAGCGCAAGACAAAAAGTTTGGTTAGCACACAAATATATCAACAAGATTCAAAATTTTACCTACTAGATTATACAATGATGACTCACCATGTACCAATAATCTAAAAAGTTGAGGATCAACCCAAAGACGTAGTGCGGAAACATCAATGACCTTACACAATTATAATAGGACAGCAATGCAAGTGAGACTGCATATGTGAATGAGTTACCCCCAAACCTAGATTTTTCAATAGATATACTTTTGGGTACAAAATCTAACAATTTCAGGGGTGCAACATGCACAAGATCTAGTTCAAAGTGGATTTTGTCAGGGATGGATGGAGATACATGAGTGAACTCTAATTGTGGCTCATCAAAGGTATTATATTTAACTGCAAAATAGTCCAAGAGGACTTGAGAGGCACACAGTTCCAATCCTAGATTAGGTACTCTTAGAAAAGTAGGTTTAACAATAACTTTACAAACCAAATCTAGGTTGGGTGCAAGATTACTAATTTGTGACATGGGCAGGGAGGTAGGCACATCATTATTAGGCGCATCTATAACTCCTAAATCATTTGTCAGTGTCGCATCATGCTCACATTCATAGAACAATCCATCAAGACCCAAATAAGTATCATGCTCATCCAAAGTTTTATTCTCATGCATAGACAAATCCAAAGAGACATCACAATGTGACCCAGGCAGAGAATCAGACACGTCGATTATGTTTTCATGCATAAGATCATTAGTGTTGACAGGAGATTCAACACTACCTATGTCAGACACAAGTACAACATCATGATCATGCTCATAAAACAAATCAATAAGCCCCAGTTCACAATCATCCCCTAGAACTTCAGTTTCATGCATAGGAATATCACAAGAAACTTCACATTGTGACTTAGACAGAGAATCAGACACATCAAAGTTATTTTCATGTATAGTATCATTGGTGTCGACAGGAGATTCAATATTTTCTAAGTCATACACAAGAAATGTGTCATGCTCTTGTTCACGGGACAATTGCACAGGCTTAAGATCAGTATCAACATCACATGTATATGTAACACTAGAAGAAACATCATTCATTAAGGTCGAGGCAGAGAATCCTAATGTCTCTGAACTCAAAGGTTCGACAATATTTTCAGTAAAAACATATTCTTCTAACATAACATCATCATCATCACAGAAATGCATTTCCTTATTTAAAATCATATTATTTCTAGTCCCTTCATTTAAAACAGGTTCATATGCAATATCAACTACACAAGTAAGACTAGGCATACTATTTTCACATTTTATTTCATTAGGACAAACAAATATTTCATCCTGAAATTCCTCCTTTCCTACATTTTGTAAATGAATCAAATTCATTTTTAATAATGCATTAAGTTGTTCAATGGAATGAGAGTCTTCAACAGTAGGAAATTCATAATTAATGCTATATGGTTTATCATGCAATACACTCCTAGCATTATTTTGTTCGATGAGTCTGAGATTTTCCTCCACAGATTGAGAAGTACAAAATTGTTCAACTTCCCACTGTGGTAGATGATACATGTGTGCAGGGTCATTAGGGTCTATAAAATACTGATCGCAACCTTCGAAAGGTTGATTATGGTCCCAATGACTATCAGCTTTGTAATCTGTTGGCATTTCATATTTTGGATTTTCATGATATTCTCTAGATTGCCTAAAATCATGCAAAATATAGCAATTCTCAGCAGGATGGCCTAAGCCTCCACATAAGGTACAAGCATAGATTTCATATTGCCTAGAAGAATTATATGCGACAGATTCATGCATTTGCATTTCTAAAGCTGCAGTTCTAGCTTCTAACTGGTCCAAAAGTGATGATTGTGAGAGTTGGGCACTGTAAAGATGTTCATTTTCACCCTGTGGTGGATGATACATGTGTGAGTAGTTACTAGGGTTCATGTATTGATGCTCAGGACTGTGAAAATGTCCATAATAATCCCTATAACTAGTGACATCATGGTCTGTTGGAGTTTCATAATTTGAAGCATGCCCGTAAGCAAGCTCTCGGATGGATTTGTTTCCATCCCCACCTGCAGACCAGAATCCTGACATGATCTCTAACTAGCACTAGGCTTGTTGCAGAGATTGGGATGTACACTGAAAACAGACCAATATTTTTATTTTTTTCATTATTTTTTTTTTTTTTTTTTTTTTTTCAAGCCCGTTCTCTAATTAACTCGGGCATACATTAGAAAAACAAAATAAAAGAAGAAAAATCATAAACGGAAGGAAGTTCTATGCAATCGCAAACAAGGTGACTCTACCACAGAAAACCTCTGCGATTTCTAGCAAACAAAAAGGATGATGGTTCCACTTAGATTGTTTTCTAGACCAGCTTCTAATCCTTCGAAATGGAATTCGTTACAATCTGAGCAAACTCCTCTGGAATCAATCCGAGTTTAAGTAAATTGAATAGAGGCGAGGGAATCTGCAGGAGCTTTGATACCCAAGGCCTCACCGCATTCCAAGGTTGCGATCACGCATTCAATTTACAGAAACCGTCATGAACTTCGAAGTATGCTTAGAGAGTAACCAATATTTTTCGAACGACTCTCCTACTAAGCTCGTTACCTTATAGGTCTCGTTTTATTTCAAATTTTAATGCTTAGGTTCACGTTAGGTATTGTTTTCCTAAGGCGGGCAAGAAGAGAACGGTGATGAAATCCGAACCCTTATCTTGTATGGCCAGTCCTTGCCCTTTACTAGGAAAATAAAGCAGCCGTATTCAATTCCTCAACATATATGCAAACGAAGGAATACAATAACTCGCTAACAAGGGATTCGCGAGTGTTTCGACAAACTTACCTCCCGTTCCAGACGGGGGATGAACCATTGTTGTCGACTCGGGCCACGACTCCTATGTCATGAACGAACCCGAGGGGCCGAGGTGATATTGTAATCACCGTCCTTCTCTGCAAACAGTTGATATTTAATAATACCCTTCCGTAGGGTTTAAAAATAAAAATAAAAATAGAATGTCCAAGTCCAAAGTCCAAAATAAAGTGCAAAAGAAAAAGAAAATTACAAGAGTAGAGGAATCCTAATACAATCTAAAAATAAATAAAATAAACTTTTTTTTTTTAATTTAAAATAAAAACTTCTTTCGCTTCCTTTCCTTCGCCTTTACAACAGCTACTCCGACACCTGTTGAGCTCAAAAGAGGTAGTTAGGGTTTCGAAGTTTTAAAGCAAAAGCAAAAATTAAAAAAAAAATAACAAAAATAAGTGTAAAATTGATTGTGAATAGTTGCGCTGCTACAGTGATTATGTATGAACAGTTCCAGGAGATTAAAAATGAATAGTGACATGAGATGAAAAATGAACTACACCACTACCGAGTCCCCGGCAACGGCTCCAAAATCTTGGTAGGCTCGGAAAGATACCTACTTCTATGTATAAACTGCAAGTGCACAGTGTCGACAAGCAACACAGGGCAAGCACAGGTCGATCCACAGAGACTTGGAGAGTGTAGAAGTTGATTCTAAATCTTGATTCAGAGAGTAACCAAAAGGGGTTTGATTTTGTCGATACGACGATATGATTTTCAAGTGACTGAAATAATAAAAGTAAAAGATGCAAATAACAAGATATGTAAACAATGATAATATGGATACTAGGGTATTCAAATCCACCAATAACCTATGATATGCATTCAACTTGTAATATTATTCTTGTCCTTATAGTAGATTCAAGTCTACCGTATAACTAAGGTGTTTCTCCAATGGATAATTTAATCACAACTAAAGTATTTCTCCAAAGCATTAATTGTCTAATTAAGCACAACTAATCTAAAGATAAATGTTTGGTTAAGCATGAGTTGTAGCATAATCAACATAGAGATATTCTAACTACAATGGATACATGGCATACATTGTGAGAGCAAGATGTTGAAAAACTTGGATTAAATTATATCTTTAAACAATTCTAAACTTTCAAGAACAAGATACAAGATATGAATACATACCAATGAGATTAGGGCTTCATCTAAACCCTAGTAAATGAAATTAGAACATGAAGAACATTACAACAAAATTGAAATTTGATAAACTAACATGAAAAAGCTATTCTTGGATGAGTTTTCAACACAACAACCCTCTCTATTTATACACAAAAATTCTCTCACACTTGGGATTCGAAATTTACTGTAGCAACCACTCAACAATTAAACAAAACATGTTTTCTTAATTGATGGATAGAATGGAATACAATGGGGGTGAGGTGGATGTTTTGGAAAGAATCCAATGGGGGTGAGGTGGATGTTTTGGAAAGAATCCAATGGGGGTGAGGTGGAAATGGATTTGGGTCTTGGGTTTTGGATCATGGGTTGTTTAATCCCATGAATTTGTAAACAGGTTTCCACTGATGTGCGAGCGGGTTGCAATGCTTCCAACTTTCTTCTCTTTTGTCTTCTCAATTCTTCCAAGCTTTATTTAGTACTTAAAAACACAAAATTAATTAATACAAATATTTATTCTTGAAGATGGTAAGAATGCAGAATTTGGGATAATATATGACTTTGAAGCGCGAAAGATGAGTTAAGTGCCAATGAAAAGGTGTATGAATATGCAATATTTGGCACTCATCAACGGCGTGGATTATCCCATGACCAGTTGGACAAGCTTGTCCTGCATACCGGCGGTCCCTCGTCCTACCTACCTGACCGGCATTCTCACGAGTAAGCCTTGGAGCAATAAACGTTTGCCCAAAACAAGGTTGGAGTGATGCTTTAAAGGTCATGGAATCTCATATGTGTCGCAGTTTGATCACAACCATCCAACTTCACCAGCATGTTTTGATGGCTTAGATCAAACATGTGATCATGGAACATGTACCAGCATGTTCACCGCCTGCACAATGTGGGCCCCACATGATCGGCCTCCCAAAGGGAGGAGCACAACATGCAAATCCGATTGGGTGAAGTTGCATGGGCGTGAACCATACAAAACCATAATTAGGGTTTGTACCATATTACATGTGTCGCTAATCGATCACAAGTGTCCATCTTTGCAAGCTTGGATGGAAGGTATAGATGTAGACTTAATGGGTCCCGAGCATGTCAACATGATCATCGTGGGCCCGTCTACATGTATAATCGATCGACCAAGGAAAACCATGGCCGTACATCTTGAAACTTGTGCCCTAAGTAGGCATGACGCGCGGCTTCTAATTCCTTTGTGGCATGGGATTTCTGTTGCAAATCGATCTCAACCGCTCATTTTTGCCGGTCAAATTGAGTGGCCTAGATCGCACCTTCGTGGGGCAGTGAAGCACGGATGTTTACCTCTTCTGATAACCATTACTTAAAGAGCTCTAAGAAAGATGTATTCCTATCCAAATTGTTGTTTACAGGGCAGGGTTTCGTATTCCACACAGATGTTCCATACTTACAATGTAAGAATAAGTGTTCAATTGTTTCCGCTTCCTTGCATCCAAAGGTGCAATAAGTGGAATGATCCTTTTTTTAAGGTAATCAATTTTATTAAGCCAAAGAACTCAATTAAAGTTTACAAAAAAAATCCCAGTAGAAACAGGCCCAGGAAAAGACCAAAAATTTGGCCCAAAAAACTGAAAAACTGAAGGAATTTTACAGAGTAGTAAAATTTAGTTTATACAAAACGAAAATAGATCCCATCTTCCTCCTCCAACTGATTCAAGAAGCTTGGCTTGTCTTCATAATATACAATAGCCCCTCTTGTGAGGAGGACTCCTTTGTTTTCCATAGTATCAACGGAGAAATTAATTTCTCTATAGGAATGGATGAAAGATATTTCTGAAATGTACTTCTAAACATTCTGCCATCTATTTGCAACTATCCATGGGATCTTATTGAAACTAAAAGCGAGCAAAACTGCCTTAGAATCAAGTATAAAACATACCTTGTTGTAGTGTTTACTCACATCCCATTCACCAGCTACTATGAGTGCCATAACCTCAGCCAAATAGTTTGTAGCAATCCCCAATCCACCAGATGTTGCACCCAAGCATTTCCCATATTCATCTCTGGCAATAAAACCAAGGCCTGCAGTACCAGGGTTCCCTTTTGAGGCACCATCACAGCATATCATAATTTGATTTCCTTATGGCAACTTGAAGTGGCATTGTTTAACCTCTACCATTTTAGTGGCAATACATGTAATCTGAAATTGAAGCAAGACTTGTAGATCATATGTGGTACCCCATTTTGGACCTTTCATTCTAAACCTACAATATTTTGTGTATGCTAAAACCTGTTGCTTGAGCTTCTCCAGATTAGGCATTTCATCCTCATAAATTCTTCTGTTTCTTGCCTGACAAATGTCCACCATAACCTTAAATGCACTTTTGTACCATACCTCTTGAATAGCTTTACTTTTAGTTTTTGCATAACTCAGAATATTCTCAAAAGATCATGAAGGATTGGGAAAACCAAAGTATCCACATAGCCAATTCCAAATAGCTGAACTGAAGGAACATTCCCACAAAATGTGATTCATTGTGTCTTGTGCATTGGGACACAAGTAGCACTTGGACACAGTCTGAAAACCCTTTTTCCTCACTGCTTCTTCAGTTGCACAAGCACCTCTCAAGATCTTCCAAATATTAAATGAAGTGTAAGAGTGCACTATAGGACTCCATACATACTTAGTCCAAGGAATAACTTCAAACTTATTCTTGATTTGATGAGCTGCACTTGCCACAGAGAATTTGCCATTTAAATCCTTTTCCCAAATGATTTTGTCCTTCCCACCACCAATGGCTGGAACTTCACATTTATCAAAATATTTAAACATTTGAATTGGAATTTGCCATGCACCTTCCTTAATGAGTTCAGCAACAGTTAATTTCATATTCATCTGAATGAACTGATCATCTGCATATCTTTCAATGAGAGCATAATCTTTGACCCATTTGTCATTCCAGACCAGTATTGATTTTCCATCACCAACAATCCATCTTTTACTTTCATTTATTTCTGGAATGACCCATTTAAGTCCTGGCCAAATAGATGATTGTCTATAAGAAGTTATCCATTAATTGTCTTTATTTTTATACTTTGCTCTCATAAAATTTGTCCACTCAGCATCTTCTGTTTCAATCTTCCAGACAAGCTTCATTAACATTGCCTTATTCATAACTTCTAATCTTCTCAGACCCAGACCACCTTCAGTTATAGGCGAATTCACTTCATCCCATTTGACAGTAATCAACTTTCTAACAGTTGGATCTCCTGACCAAAGAAAATTCCTTATAATTTTCTCACACTCCTTGATAACTGACTTTGGCCACTTATATACAGCCATAGTGTATATTGGAATACTACAAAGTACATGCTTAACCAAAGTTAATCTTGATGCAAAAGCTAGTAGTTTTCCTATCCAACCAGCTATCATTTTTTGCATTAACTCCACCATACCACAAACTTGATATGATTTTACTCTTCCAGGGTTTAAGATTACACCCAAATAAGTATCTGGAAATTCTGACAGGTTCATTTGCAGATAATTGGCAATTTCAGCTCTCCTTGTGTCTGTAACACCACCAACAAAGCATTTGCTTTTGCTTTTATTGATAATTTGCCCTGAAGAATATTGATATTTTATAAGCAAGCTCATCAAGTTGTCAAGAGATCTTTTTTGACCATTGCATAAAATGAAGATGTCATCTGCAAACATCAAATGTGAAGGTTGGCAGTTGCCTCTGGTTACCATAGCCTGAATCTTGCCTTCATGTACTAACTTGGAAATATTCCTGGTAAGTACTTCCTCTGCCAGAATGAATAAAATTGGAGATAGAGGGCCTCCTTGTCTGAGACCCCTCCCAACACCAAAATACCCATGTGGACCACCATTGACAAGAACAGATATCATTGCAGATTCAAAAATTATTTTTATCCAACTTATGGTTACTTCGGAAAATCCAAATCTTCTAAGAACTTCAAATAAAAAGGTCCAGCTTAAGGAGTCAAAAGCTTGTGTTATGTCAAGTTTAAGTCCTACATTTCCTCCTCTTCTCTTGGAATTCATTTCATTAATCATTTCTAAAGCCAGAACTATTTTTTCTTGTATATTTCTTCCTTTTATGAATGCACTTTACTGAGATGACACTAATTTCCCAATGAAGGTACTTATTCTTGTTTTGAGAATCCTTGTAAAAATTTTGAAGTTGAAATTTGCTAGGCCAATTGGTCTGAATTGAGCAGCTTTTCTTGCACCTTGAGTTTTTGGCAGAAGAAAAAGAAAGTTGGAATTTAACCTTTAGGAATGAATCTGTGTAGCCAGCAATACTGAATATTTTCCACTAGCTCTGTACCAATGATTTCCCAAGAAAATTTATAAAAGCAACCAGGAAATCCATCTGGTCCAGGTGCAGAGTTTGCATTCATACCAAAAACAGCTTCCTTGATTTCATTGAAGAAGGAACATCCTCAAGAAGAGAGTTGTCTTCATCATTAACTAGTTTAGGAATGACTTCCATTATGTCTTCTTGAGAAGTAGTGCTTTGAAATTCAAATTTTTTCTTGAAGTGATTCACCAGAATGTCTGTAATTTTTAATTGGTCTGAAATTACATTACCATCAGCAATTTCTAGCTCAGAGATATTGTTCTGGGATTGCCTCAACTTGATTGAAGTATGAAAGAATTTAGTGTTAGCTCCACCTTCAGTAATCCATTTGATTCTGTCTTTGGCTCTCAATAGATCATTGTATTGCTGAGAAACCATTTCCTGTCTGCCTCTAGCTGTAACCAATTTTTTAAGCAGATTAATATTTTCTGGGTTTGCATCTGACAAGTTTGTAGCAGTAAGAACTTCATATTCTGTTTCCTTCAACTTAACTCTGAGATCTCCAAAAAAATTCCCAGTTCCACCTTTTTAAAATTTGTTTAAGATTTTTCAACTTACTCATGAAAATAAATGCTGGATTACCTGAAAAACTTATCTTCCATGCATTTTTAAGAACCTCAAGAAAATCAGGGTGTGTAGTCCATACATGCTGATATCTAAATGGAGTGTTTAGCGGTTTACTAATTGTGCAACTAGAACCAAAAAGTGGACTATGATCTGAAGTGCCTCTTACACCAACTTTGTATGACCAAATATCAAACTTATCTAGCCACTTGAGATTGTGAAAAGCTTTGGCTAAATCACAAAGAATTCTTCTCTTCCCTGCTCTTTTTTTACACCAAGAGTACTTAATTCCAGTTCTTGTAGCTTGAATGAGATTACAAGACTCTAATCATTCCCTGAATTCCTTCATTGAAATTTTTAGAGGTCTTCTGCCACCTACTTATTCATCAAAATTTAAAACAACATTAAAGTCTCCAATGATCAACCAAGGTAAGTCCATTTGATGTATATTGATTAAATCTTCCCATAATTCCCTCTTATCCACAGTGAGACAGGCAGCATGAATTCCAGTAATTAAGGCATCACTAACTTTGATTGTTATAGCTTGAGATGTTGAAGAGATTACTACTGGTTTATTTAAAGAAGAATTCCAGAAAATCCAAATATTCCCTTTTTTTTGTCACTTGAATTATGAATTATCCTCAACAGGGGCAGGCTATCACCATAATGACCACCAGCGGGCCCGTTTATGCCCTGACCGGTCGAATACATATCACGCCTCCAAAACATCCACCAAACGCCAGCCTGAAAAAGGGTGGTCGAATTGGTATGGAGCGTCTTGGAGGAAACTCATACGAGCAAGACTGCCAACGACGGTCTCAAAATCATCCACGGACGTCCAACTTCGCCAACGTGATTGGATGGCGTGGATTATCCCATGACCGGTCGGATAAGCTTTTCCTAAATACCGGCGGTCCCTCGTCCTACCTACCTGACCGGCATTCTCACGAGTAAGCCTTGGAGCAATAAACGTTTGCCCAAAACAAGGTTGGCGTGATGCTTTAAAGGTCATGGAATCTCATATGTGCCGCAGTTTGATCACAACCATCCAACTTCACCGGCATGTTTGGATGGCTTAGATCAAACCTGTGATCATGGAACATGTACCAGCATGTTCACCGCCTGCACAATATGGGCCCCACATGATTTGCCTCCCCAAGGGAGGAGCATAACATGAAAATCCGATTGGGTGAAGTTGCATGGGCGTGAACCATACAAAACCCTAATTAGGGTTTGTACCATATTACATATGTCGCTAATCGATCACAAGTGTCCATCTTCGCAAGCTTGGATGGAAGGTGTAGATGTAGACTTAATGGGTCCCGAGCATGTCAACATGATCATTGTGGGCCCGTCTACATGTATAATCGATCGAACAAGGCAAACCATGGTCGGACATCTCGAAACTTGCGCCCTAAGTAGGCATGACGCGCGGCTTCTAATTCCTTTGTGGCATGGGATTTCTGTTGCAAATCGATCTCAACCGCTCCTTTTTGCCGGTCAAATTGAGTGGCCTAGATCGCACCTTCGTGGGGCAGTGAGGCACGGATATGTACACCAGCATGTCGTCTACACACATGCTTGGTCAGTCCTGTCTTATACACTTCCCATGCTTGGTTTCGACCAAGCTGAAGAGTAATGCTTGCGCACTTCTTCAAAACCCTAATCAACGGTCGCAGATGCATCATGGATCATCTCGTACGTCCAACTCTACCAGCTTGGTTGGGCAGCCCATGCTAGGAGTTAAATGGCCAATAAGGTGTCGTGGTGATTACCATCCGTCACCCTACCACATGGAATGATCGTCCAAGGAAGAGCTTGCTTGTGCAGCCTCCAAACGGTCATTCGAAGATGGCTAGGCATGTACCTGTTTTAAGATGCTTAATCCGCGACCTACTCCGTTAAGCTTTAAAACAACGATGCTTCATCCATGCTGAGTATATTCGATGCATTACATGCATAGAATACACACGATATTTCATGAATATCGATTTCCCAAATAACTTAGTTATTTAACCTAGCATCATATGCTAATTCCCATGGGTCCCATGATCCACACTCGAGACATCAAACATGTCACAAACTTGGGGATACTTACTGGGGTATTGGTCTGGCGGTTTACAGCGTGCAACGCGCTATCACAAGAATGTGTCAGGAAGGCATGGACGGTTAGCGATGATGGGAGAAATGGGTTGAGACGTGATTTTGCAATCACCCACACAACCCCACTACTCCATCACTCAACTTCCTCCACTTCCTACGAGATGAAGGTTTGCGCTCTATGACTTGTATAAATAGGTCATTTGCCTATTTTCCAAACAGGAAAGACAAGCACAGAAAACCAAGTATTGTCATTCATATCAAGAAAATATTAGAGTTGATTGCTTACTTTATTGCAAGCCAGTTCGACATTCTGATACAAGTTATAAATAGCTAACACCTTCACAATCTCAACACCTTCTTCGCTTCCCTCCCTAAGATCAACCCCGTCTCCTTCACTTTGTGACAGAAGCAAGTCTGGAACGTCTATTTCTTGGTTTATGCCAGAATTATATAGATTGATCTCTCGAATCAAAAGCACTCCCTGCAGTGCATTTGTTTAGGGTTTAGATTCGTTTCTCATCCACACACCCAAATTACCAAAAATTGCAGAAACAGTTTTCACCCATAAACAACTGGCGACCACAGTGGGAGATTGATCTCTCGGTCATGGAGCCAATTTCTTCAATACCTAATTCAATTTCTCAATTTCAAAGGGATAGATCTTAGGTCCATATCAATCATTAACCTATTTATTTCTTTCAATCGCAAAGTCCAGTTTCCATCTTATGATGTATCCTTACCAGCCGGATTATCCGAAAACCATGAATAATCCGAACCTCATGGAGAGCGTGGCCAGAATGCTAGAAGATGTCCTAGCAAACCAAGTTGGTATCGCTAGAAGGCATAGTGAGATGTTCCGTCTTCTAAATGATATAGAAGTTCAATTGCAAGAAGGATCGGCAGGCGCTTACCCAAGGAGTATTGCGAATGACGACACAGTTGAATCTCTATCTAGAAGTCGTGTTTCTACCAACGAGGACGCAGAAAGAACGCATGGCCACACTAGGAGACCGGGGAGAGACGAACAGCATGATTCGGCTAATAAATGAGGCTCAAATCAATTCCATAGGGGAAGGGACTTGTCAGGAGTGCCGCAACCCCTATCAGATAAAGGAAAAGGGCAAACTTATGAAACCTTGCTGGGAGATTTATATCTCAAAACCCTTACTGAAGTATAGAAAGTTGTTCAATCTTCTATGACTTTTCATCCAAACGAAGAACTGCGTGAAGAAGGAGAAATCATCCAAGAGTCACATGGAAACAAAGGTTAGGAAGACTCGACTCATCTTCCTGATAGTAATACTGATGTCGGCACGAGTCCCTCGAGAGCAGTTGCGTCCCAGTAGAGACGACCAGCCAAGTGGACCGCATATATGTTGGCACACCCTTATGCTCCAACTCTGAAACGTTCTTTATATCAAGCTCAACAAAAGACGTTGCAGCAGTATTCGTCAATACAAGAAAAGCCCGGCTCAAGATACCCGCACTTACCATTCTCGATGGAGAAAGTCTTGGAATTGTTGGAGGTATGGGTACGAGACGGGGAGGTTCAACTACCTCAGATATGGCGACAACCGACTGATCAAGAGATGATAGATCCAAGATATTGTCATTACCACCGTTTTTTGCACCATCCAACCAGTGAATGCAATGCCCTGAAGCGCATTGTCCGGGAGAAGCTTAATTCGGAAGATTTGCCTCATGTCTCCGAAGATTAGCGCGTGCGATTTCTATAAATGCTAGGGAAATCCTGATTTCATGCAGATGGAATTCCAAGAAAGTAAGCAAGTTTTATCACGCAATTTTTACAAGAAAGATAATTTTATAATTTACTGGGGACTTAGCATCCTGCGCGAGAAAGAGATCTGACGGTCAAACGCCATGTTTCTCCCTTTTCATGCTTGCACGATATTTGCAATTTCATATGAACAATATCATTGTAATAACCACGTCATTCATAACCAGAATGGAAATTCCATTCAGAATAATCTCTTTCATAAAAAACTATCTCAAAATAAACCAATTCAAAATTCAATCGTCTATTAGTTCAAAACCTAAAATCAAGGAGTTCCTCACATCACTCAAAAACTCCTAAAAAGGAAAAAGCATAAATAGACGGCGTAAACCATTCAAGGGAAGTCTTTCAGCATCAACCCGTCCTTTTGTGAAAAAAACAGCTTTCATTTTCTGGAAAAAGGCATGTTCCAGCTTCAATTCATTAGACAGCCTTTCGATATCCTCTTCCTGGCGAGCGATGAAGTCTGCGGAAGGGACTTCACGCATTTCTCCTTGCAACTTCTGGATTTCAGCGAGCCCTTCATAGAACCAGGAGGCGTGAAACTCATACTTCACGAACACGTCCTTGTGGAACTCCTAGTTTTTGATTACCTCTTCAGAAACAGTGCGCCCAGTCACGATGCTCATGCCATAGATATAAGATAAAGATTTTTCGACGCATTTGACTAATGCGAAGCGACTTTTAAACTTATGAGAGGTAGCAATGTGACCATGCTTCTTCTATATTTCAGTATACAACTCCTTGAACCTAGCCGTCATGATGAATCCTCCAACAAGCATATTACATGTATAAGTAGTATCGAAAGGAGGCTCGAAGAAATCTCCAGGAACAACATGTTGCATCACCAACACTTTATCAGAAGCCTTCTCAGCTGCAAGAGATCCTATGATTGCTTTATTGAGTGCCGGAGTTTGTTCAGGAGATTCTTTGGAGGGAGTGACCTCAATAATCGTGGGTGTTGTCTCTCCTGCATTCCTCATGATGTTTGTTTCACTCTGAAGACTTATTTCTGCCATGGCCTCATCTACAAGATCACTGAAGTTGCTGCTTTGGGAATTATTTCTTTTAGTCGAGCTCGCATCATCTCTGTCGTTGTCTTGAAGAGGGTCAGTATCACCAGACTTCTCATCGTGAAGATCAGTATTGTCGGACTTCTCCAAAGCTGCGTCATGACCGCGTGCCAGCCTCGTAAAAGTATTTTCTTTCGGGAGCCCCTGATTTCGAATAAGGATCACCTTTAGTAAAATTGTTCAAGATAGACGGGGTTAGAGGATTGAAGGAAAGAAGCTATAAGTACCTGCATATGAAAAGAATTGAAGACCACGGGACCACATGCTTGCTTCTTGGACCTAGCTCCTGCATCCTGGGGACTGCAGTTATCAACAGTGTTAGCTTTGGTTCGTTTACCCGGAAGTGGCTTTAATCGTTTGTGCCGCTTCAGAATCTCAGGAGATTGCTTGTCATGAGGGGATATCTCAACTTCTTCTGAGAATGTCTGAAAGTTAACAGTTGTTCTCTCCAAAATTTCTTGTACCTATCAGTCACCACTGGTTTTATTCCGATTGGAAAAAATGGAAGGCTCTGCTCTGGTGTGAAGATGTCAGCATTGAGAATAGACGGGACAATATCTTTCGAAGGCATTTACGGGCGATGGAAGGGAACACCCTGGTCAAAACCCATTTGGCGGGTGGATCTGTCAATATTGTAAGAAACCACATAAAGGAGCTCATCGAGGAAAGTTGGAATATATCATGGCATACAACTTCGAAGGAAGGTGACTTCTCCATGACTCACGATTTTTCCCTCAGTGTGCAACACAATGTCAGAAGCAATGGTAGAGGTTTCCGGTTGAATCACGGAAGAATGGACAGGTCCCCACGGGCGGAAATCTATAGAATACACATTATCAATAAAATCAACAAGTCTTAACCCAGGTTTTGGACGTCTGTTCTGCCAATGGAGTATCCTTGAACCACCATACAAACCAGAGAGAAGTCGCATGGGAATGAGCATAAGCTTTGAAATGTTCCCACAAACACGCTTGGAGAAAATCAATGTGGATATGCGATTCCACTTTCTTATATCCATTGGAAGCATACATGTCTACCGCCAAAGCATCCAGATGAGAGTACAGTGATCCAAGGAATAAGGAACCCAAAGGGAGAACCACACCTTTCGCCAATTTTATAGCAAACATGACGAGGTTGTGTCTTATAGTCTTCTTCCTAGAACCATCATCAAAGATGTCCCTAGATTGCCACAAGGACGGAAACACAACTATGTTGAGTTCATCATCCAGTTTTTGACCCAGCTTCGGTTTTGCAGGAGACCACTCAGACACCCACCAAGTATAAAAACATTTCACATCACTTTTATGTTGGTCATACTCACCCGCATTTTGAAGTATATCAGCGAGGGTTACCTTTTCTTGTAGTGAAAATTTCCAGCAACATGAATATTCATCAACACGGCTACGCTTTCTAGGGTAGTGGTCATCTCTCCTCATCTGCAAATAGATATGTGCGTGGAGGGACGATATCGAGAAATAAAAGTGATCAAACATGCAGTGTATTTCTTAATATGAACAGTTGCAGACGCCATAACAGCCTCGATAATTTGCGCCTTGGTCAAGTTATCTTTGATACGCTTATTGCTCAACATGCGCCTCATCCATCCTTCGTAAGAGCTCAGTGAAGTATGACAAACCTTGAAGTCAATGGGAGAAGGCGAATACTCGTTCTTCCGAAGACAGAATCTCATCATGAATGCTGGAGAAGATGACTGAGTAACCTCTTCATTTTCCGAATTTGAAAGAAGTGGTATCTTATGGCTAGGATGTTTCCTAACGCTCGGAAAAGTCACGGTGAACAGTTCATCATCTATATTCGGCATGTCTTTGGAGTTGTCAACACCTCCCGATTTGCAAAAGCGTTATCCCCAGGTGACATCTTAACAAGAGCTTCTTTGTTCATTTTCAAACAACTACAATGAAGTGCAAAAGGAAAGAATCATTACTTCGTTCTAAGGGAGAAATCGGTACAATATGGGTGTTAATGGTCTGAGGCTGTTATAAAAAGAAAAAGAAATTTCTTTCATGGGTTATATACTGTCCGGAGAATCATATTCCCCAGCCGTGGAAGAACGCGAGCACAACGGAACCCATGTCCATGTTCAAGCAAAGTAGGCACACAACATATCTCATGAGAAAAATAGGCACGGGCGGGGCCCACATTTGGTCAAGCAGGTACGACGGGGCTGTGGTTTGGTCAAATCATACACTGACGGGTCCCACATTCGTTTAAGGTTGCATACACGGTTTTTATATATGGGCGGAAGAGCGAGCAAGTTCATCTGTGGGTTCATCAAATTTCAACCTAAAGCTAAAATTTTGCATACAATAATGGAAAAGGAGCAAAAACAGTATGTTCATATGGGATTCATGGCTTGTTTCACTAAGCAATACTAGCAATATCAACCACTTTGCTATTAACTTCATTAGTGGAATTAATCATGCTATGGCTTGCAAAGAAATTTCGTCTACAATGGGATGATTTCTCAAGAGCAAAGAAGTTTACCTAAGAATTAGGGTTCGTAAAAAAAAGAAACAACGAAGCAATGGGAAAATCGTGAAGTACTTACCTTGTCACGGGTGAACAAACGACGGCGGAATGGCGGCGAAGTCCGACGACGGCGTCAGCAACGTCCGGCAATGGAGGCAGTAGGACCTGGGCGAGCGAATAAAAATAATAATGAGGAGGAAAATGGTTCGGTCCCCTTTTATACACAAATAGTTGGAGAATCATGGTAGAAGAAGGATTCCTTTGTTAGCTCAAACGCCCAAGAAAGGAAGCCGATCTCACCAAAGCTCCATGCTCACGCCCGCACGCTCACATGGATAATTATTAGCGGTCATTTGAAGCTTCTACGGGTAAGCTTCTTTTATCTCATCCTCCTACGTTGTGTACATCACCATCTCATACCTACCCCCACAATAATGCAACCATTATGTGCTAGGTAGGGGACTTAATGTTGATGGTGGATTTTAGTTCAGGTCTAAAGTTGTAAAACCAATATTTGTGCTAACACCTTTCAAAGGGAAAGGCCATTTGATAAACGATGAGCGCAGAGATCCTCTCGTTTTATTTATTTGAAGCAATTCGATAAATACACAAAACTCATCCAGAATGGTGCATGTAGCAACAATCCCAATATTTTGTGAATTCACAGCATTATTGATTAATGCATACCTAGCCTTGTATTTCCTGTGTTGTTCTCAACAGGACTCTCATTATTGGTGCGGCATGATGACTGAATGTTTCTCTTAACAGAGTAACACGAATCTCCAAGTGTCAATAGTGAGGCACCCACGAAGTACCCGTACATGCTACATCTCTCGGTGTGTTATACCAGCCCGATTGAGTATATATCTCTCGGTGTGTTATACTAGCCCGATTGAGCATATTTGAATATGGACTATCCATATCAGTCTCAGAAACAATCACGACCACGCAAGTTAGCCGCATGATTTAACCATCCTAGACGATACTCAACGGGAGCAGGCTATCACTACAATGACCACCAGCGGACCCGTTTATGCCCTAAACAACCACCAAACGCCAGCCTAAAAAATGGTGGTCGAATTGGTATGGATCGGCTTAGAGGAAGCTCATACGAGCAAGACTTCCAACGACGGTCTTAAAATCATCCACAGACGTCCAACTTCTCCGACGTGATTGGACGGCGTGGATTATCCCATGATCGGTCGGACAAGCTTGTCATGCACACCAGCGGGCCCCCGTCCTACCTACTTGACCGACATTCTCACGAGTAATCCTTGGAGCAGTGAGGCATGGAAGTGTACACCAACATGTTGTCTACACACATGCTTGGTCGGTCCTGCCTTAAACACTTCTCATGCTTGGTTTCGACCAAGCTGAAGAGTGATGCTTGCGCACCTCTTCAAAACCCTAATCAACGGTCGCGGATGCGTCATGGATCATCTCGTCCGTTCAACTCTACCGGCTTGGTTGGGCATCCCAGGCTAGGAGTTAAATGGCTCATAAGGTGTCGTGGTGATTACCATCCATCACCCTACCACGTGGAATGATCTGCCAAGAAAGAGCTTGCTTGGTCAGCCTCTAAACGGTCATTCGAAGATGGCTATGCATGCACATGTTTTAAGATGCTTAATACGCGACCTACTCTGTTAAGCTTTAAAAAAATGATTCTTCATCCATGCTGAGTATATTCGATGCATTACATGCATAAAATACACACGATATTTCATGAATATCGATTTCCCAAATAACTTAGTTATTTAACCTAGCACCGTATGCTACTTCCCATGGGTCCCATGATCCACACTCGAGAGACATAAAACATGTCACAAACTGGGGGATACTTACTGGTGTATTGGTTTGGCGGTTTATAGCGTGCGGCGTGCAATGCGCCATCACAAGAACGTGTCAGGAAGGCATGGACGGTTAGCGATGATGGGAGAAGTGGGTTGAGACGTGATCGTGCAATCACCCACACAACCCCATTACTCCATCACTCAACTTCCTCCACTTCCTACGAGATAAAGGTTTGCGCTCTATGACTTGTATAAATAGGTCATTTGCCTATTTTCCAAACAGGACAGACAAGCACAGAAAACCAAGTGTTGTCATTCGTATCCATAAAAAAACAGAGCTGATTGCTTACATTATTGCAACCCAGTTCGACATTCTGATACAAGTCATAAACAGCCAACACCTTCACAATCTCAACACCTTCTTCGCTTCCCTCCCTAAGATCAACCTCATCTCCTTCACTTTGTGACCGAAGCAAGTCTGGAATGGCCATTTCTTGGTTTAGGCCAGAATTATATAGATTGATCTCTCAAATCAAAAGCACTCCCATGCAGTGCATTTGTTTAGGGTTTAGATTCATTTCTTATCCAAACACCCAAATTACCAAAAATCGCAGAAATAGTTTTCACCCATAAACAACATATTAAAAAGCAAATCTATGTTCCTTCCTTCAAACTGCTAGCCATTACCTGACACGATGACCGCTGGTATTCCGAATTGACAAATGATATTCTCAAATATTGAATATGTCACAATCCTTGATTCTCCTTGAGGGCTTGGCTTCAACCCCAGTTACGACTATCAAGAATCTTCTTTGTCCCGTGCAAACGATCCCACTATGTTTATTCCCCATTTTGTGAAAGGCCAAGGGCTCATAACTGAGTTTAAACTTGCGTCCGGTGCATGGGTTCCTTTCCCGAGCTTTTGACAATCTTCACATCGCCAGTAATACCTCTGTGTTCTTGATTTATCTGCTAACAACTTGTGGGCGCTGTGAGTTACACCATCGTCAAGGACGGAGCCCGAGGGTATATGTTATGGGGTAGAAAAATTTTGTTCCGACATTCACAAAAGAAAAAAATTTGATCAATATAAAATGTACATGGTATATTTGCTTACCACTTTGGTGATTATATCATAAATCCCATTCTAAATACATCAATTGGCGAAACAATTGTGCACGTTGAGGCCAATAGCCAGCAACAAGGACATTGCACACCAAGATAGCTAAATATAAGTGGTACGTTAACGTTTGGGCTGTTTTGCATTTCCTCCTCTCCCAAGATCGCTAATTAGCGTTTCCTCCACAAAAAGATTAAAATTAGTGTTTCCTCCCATCGTTAGATATTCCCTCCAAGCCTTATTTAGTTGACTCAGCACCTGTGCACACATGGCATAAACTCATCCCCTAGATTAAGAAGGTTTCTTCATAATTTATCAACCAAACACGGCATTCCTCAACCAACAGCACCAGTTCCCCATAATTCGAATTCTACCATTAATCACAATTTCCTTGTCTTGATTTCAAATAAACCCGTAGCAAATACAACCACCAGATCCATTCCCTCTAAGCAATCCATTCTTAATCTCACATCCATCAATCACCTCGGACTTATCCAATGGTTTTATAGATGAAATATAAACAGCCCCATGCAAATCAAATTCAACCCATCATTAGAAAAACCCATACAAAGAATAAATCTAATTGCGCAATTGACGGAATACCTCCCGACACGAGGAAACACTAATTTTAATCTTTTTGGAGAGGAAGCGCAAAATAGCCCTTAAAGTTCTAAACCTATGTGTTTGTACCCTATTTTAAATAGGTACATGCGTACTGCACAAGCTGTTTAAATTAACGGCTGACCGTTGGTTATCAAGGTAATCCACGGGGCTCAATAGAGCTAGACCGGGCACGCCCGGAGGTTTATTAAAACCTGACCGTGGGTTATCAAGGTAATCCACGGGGCTCAATAGAGATAGACCGGGCACGCTCGGAGGTTTATTAAAACCTGACCGTGGGTTATCAAGGTAATCCACGGGGCTCAATAGAGCTAGACCGGGCACCCCAGGAGGTTTATTAAAACCTGGCCGTGGGATATCAAGGTAATCCACGGGGCTCAATAGAGCTAGACCGGGCACCCCCGGAGGTTTATTAAAACCTGACCGTGGGTTATCAAGGTAATCCACGGGGCTCAATATAGCTAAAAGCCCAGATGATTAAGGTTACCTTTAAGATAGTCATAAATCTTGGAAGATAAACATGTATCTTCCAAGATAGATGCAAATCTTGGATAAGGATGATATGGATCACTCGGGATATATTCAAATCTTGGGGGATAAACCAGGATCTTCCAAGGTAAGCCCAAATCATAAGAAGATGTACAAAGATCTCTCAGGATAAACACAGATATTAGTAGATAGATATAAATCTATAGGGATATCTTGGATAACCACAAATCCAGGATTGTTGTGAAACAGGATTAGGGTTTAGCCCCTATAAATAGAGGCTAAAATCCAGCTAAAAAGGTACACAATTCTATTCCCTGAATCATATCTACTTGCATTGAATACCTCTGACTTTAGCATCGGAGTGTCCTTGTAGGTACCCCCCCTTACTTCATCATTTATCCTTGGAGGAATCAATCAAGCGGCGACGATTCGATCTTCTAGCACTCAATTCGAGGAGTGTTGGGGTATTTATTTTTCGCCCCAACACTATGGTTCCACGAATTTCAGTTATGTTACTATTATTTGCACCCACAACACATAAATTTACAAAATAACCAAGCATGTTACTATCATTAGTATAAAACAGAGTTTGTACAAGTTTGACTTTGTTAGTGGTGGTCAGGATTTGTCCACACAAAGATAAATCAAGGGATGTGGTTCTCCTGACCACCCCCTACAACTCGCACTTGTGGCGTTAATTCCAATATTATGAATGAAAATGAATACTCAAGTCAAGATATGGAATTTCAAAAATTATAATGGTGAGGTTTGAACTCATGACCTATTGTGTCATAAGAGTAACATCTAACCAGTGTTCCACCTTGGTTGGAATTGATAGAAAAGATAAATCAATAGTGGTGGTTTGTTCAACTTAAATACCATAATTGCTTTATTAATTAAGTGTTTCACTAATTGCACATAATAAATAATCTTTTTTTACAAAGTGTTTTATTAATTAGTGTTTCACTAATTGCACATAATAAATGACTAATCATTTTTTATTTATAAATGTTTTCTTAATTAATTATAATTTTTATTTCTATTAATAAGTAATTTTTATAAATAATATCATTAGACATTTTCTACGACAGTGAGTAGTAGAAGAGGTGGAGGCCGAAAGATTAGTGGTGGTTAAGGGCGGAGCCAAGCACAATTATATTTATTTTTGTTCTTTTATCGTAAAATGGGATACAAAGTCCATTTTTCACATGTATCCAACTTGCCAAGAATTTTTTCTCCCTCTCTCCTCAAAATCCTAGATCCGCCCCTGGTTTGTGGTGGAAGAAGTAGTGATGGTGAATGCTGGTGAGTAGTGATGGACAATATTAATTTTATGTTGTCGTTACAACATCGATGACATCGTAGTGTGGAAGGTGTGATTGGTTGTTTTTAACGCTTTTGATAAATGAAGGTACCATATATTTTTAATGTTATCTTTGGTACTATATCATATAAATCATGATTTTTTAATGTTAAAATAAAATTGATTGCACTACAAAAAAGAATATATATACACGGAAAAATAATAATGAAACTAATCAGTTGACGATATTTTGTTCAATCTAAACCTCATACATGGCATTTGTGATTGAAAATTAGAATTGCGTCCAACAACCTACATGGGATGGGCGCAGTGGTGGAGTCAAAAATTGATATTAAGGAGGCCTATTTTTTTATATAAAAAAAGAAACATGTAAACTTTGGTGGACTAAACCATAAATATATATGGACAAAGTACTATTTATAAAATAAACTAAAAAAATTATTTAGTTATTAAAAATTTAAGGGGTTAGAATTAGTCAACCCTTGGCTCCGCCACTAGGTGGTGGTGGATAAAAAAAGTGGATTCATATGGTTTTATGGTGGTGACGGGTATTGGTGAACAAAAACCTATTATGCTAATTTCGTAACGCCACAAAATGTGTAATGTTATATTATAAAGTATAAAACGTGGTTGATCATTCTAATGTTAAAATAAACTCGATAAAAAACATGTCCGTTATAAAAAATTAGTGATAGTCAATTGCCATGTTATGTAATAACTAAACGAACGACACGAATCAAGATTAGAACATATGAAATTATCTATTATCGATTTCTTTATGTAAAGAGTGGTCAGGATTTATCCTTGGCAAAGATAAATTTACCGCTGGGGTTTGTTCAGTTTAACCATTTTTAAACATTTTATTAATTAGTGTCTCATTGATTGTTCATAATGATTAATTAAATTCCTATTATAAATGTCCATTTAATAATCTAACATAAATACATAATTTTATTAATAAATAATTTTACTAAAAACTGTATTAATTCTAATGGTGGTAGTGGAAGTACGGTTAGTATAAGTGGTGGCGAGTGTTTGTGAATGGTGGAGGCGGTAACATTACTATTGGTGGAACAAATAGTGGCGGTGGGTGTTGGTAATAATAATATATAATAATAGTTTTTGCTTTTTAGTGTGTTTTATTGACCAAGTAAAAAAAAATATCTTCACAAAACATGCAACATTGTATTGTGAAAAATTATACGATATATTAAAAATGAACCAACATCATGGCACGTGCCGTTACGGCACGGGTTAAGGGCTAGTTATTTATAAAATTCCTCCATAACTTCATAGTTGGCGGACCTACTTACTTTGTGTGCCAATTTTGAGTGTGGGAAAGGTTTCTTTTTCTAAATTGAAAAATACTAGAACCCCCCTACTATATGGGTTCAACATTTACAAGCCCCACAAAATGGATCTTCCACCCTTTACTCCATACTTTCAAATTCTCATATTTCTAGGCCCAGAACTTTTATTTTTGGGGCCAGGATTTAAAATTTTCCGGATTTGCTGACGTCATCGAATCTTTTAATAAATCATAAAATTCCGAAATTAACCTTCAGTATTTATAGACATTTTATACCTACCGTAAACTCAAAATCAAATCAAATCAGCTCTTCTTCTCTCCGCTCTCGTTCGTAAACATAATTGGAGATTTTTTCGACGAATTCTTGTGTTTGATAGTTTCATCTTTGAAGTTCGTTAGGTTGATAGAAGAAAACGAGAAGAAGAACAATTTCGTTGAGCTGTATTCATCTTTTTCGTTGAGCTGAGAAGAAGAAAACGAATCTTTCTATCAATTTCGTTGAGTTGTATTCATCTGTTTTCAGATCTGACGAGATTTGTGAAGGTGCATTGATGAACAACAAATAGGTTTGTTCGATTTATATTTTCTGTTGCTTGATTCACTAGTTTTCTAATCGAATTTTTAATTTCGATGTTCTACTGATTTTGATTTTTTTTTCTGTTTCGAATTTGTTGAGTTTGAGAAGAGGAAGAAGACAGTTGGGAATACAATTTCGTAGGAAAATAACAATTGGAAAAATATTTCTAATCAACGTAGGTACGAATTGTTATTTCGTTTTAGTTTCAACTCAACTGATTTTTTGATTGTTACCATTTCGATCTAGTTTTTTAACTTTTTTTATTTGTTTTTGATACTGATTATGTTTTCGTTGATTCTTACACAGGTTTCAGAAGTAAGAAAACATCAAATCTAGGTAAGAATTTTATGTTGTTTTGATTTTAGATCTGTTTTCAAAAATTTTTTGAATTATTTGTTGTTCTTTCATGTCTGATCTGCTTAATTTGTTGTTTTACTTTTTGTTGATACTGAGAGGAGTATGAAGAAGCAATTTTGTTTCAGTAGAACAACTTCAATTTGATTTGTTGGACATGCTGTTTTTTTGTTACAAGATGTGTAACTTTAGGTTACACATATATATCATGTTCTATTTTTAAGCATGTTTAAGTAAGATGCAGATGTTTTTTAGTTGCAGCATGTGTAATTTTAGTTTACAAACATATATCTTGTTTGTATTTTTAATCATGTGTGAGGAAGATGCACATGTTTTTTTTGTTACAGGATGTGTAACTTTAGGTTACACATATGTATCCTGTTGTATTTTAAGCATGTGTAAGTTGAAGTTACATATATATGTCATGTAACATGTTTATGTGTAAATAGTTGTATCGTCTGTATATTTTACTCATATTTAGCTTGCCGCATAGAATATACTTCTCACGAGGGGGCAACGCTCCCGAGTGAATTGCGTTCGTTTTAAAATTTTGATATTGTTATTGTGTGTTTTGATATTTTTCAGGTTGTCATGGATTCATAGTTTGTTGCTGCTTTGTTAGTTGCATTGTTGTTGTTCGATACTTTTCAGATTTTATTACCCTGCGTGTTAACACTGAGATCAGACTTGAAGAGTTTAAGGAACAAGTTTGCCGGGAATGGAAGCAGTTTACTCCTCTTGGTATTACTTTCTTCTTTCGAGAAAGTGGGAAAGATTTCCCGCTTGACTGTGATTTTTCGTTGCAAGCTCTTATATCCATCACAAATAGTAAACAGAAGACCAGTGTTGATATTTTCTTGCAAAATGTTCCTCGTGTGGCCTCTTCTTTCCAGCTCTAGGGCAGATTCTTCTATTTCTAATGAGTCTAGTAGTATGTCTTCGTCCAGAAACAATGTTACTGTTGCAATGTATTTGGAAGATAGAAGCAAGCCTGCGAAACCTTTGTTATCGGATGGTTGGCCCAAGGTTCTTGGTGAGATTGGTCATGTGTTTGTTGAAGGAGTTAAGCAAGTCAGGGTTGCTTTCACCAAGTATCATCTTCGCACTGGTTTTCAAATGATTGTAACTCACAATGAGCGTTCTAGGTTCACGGCTAAGTGTGCATATGAAAAATGCGGCTGGAAATTCCATGCAGCTTCTATCGATGAAAGGAACGAAATGTTTCATGTAGGTTTTCCGTGTTTTGTCATCTAATGCTTAGCATATGTTATGTTTTGTTACAGTATGTGTAACTTTGGTTTACACATGATGGTTTTTGGACCATATATTGTTTTTTGGTTGAATTTTTCACTTTATATTTTGTATGAACCTCTTCAGGTCAGATCTTATAACCCTGAACACATTTGTGGTGCTGGTAGCCTCAACTTAAACCAAACTTACTCCACCAGCTTCTCGTCTACTTTGATTGAGGAAGAAGTTCGCAAAAATCCTCACAAGAAGCCCAAGCAAATTTCTGCTGATTTCCAGACCAACTACGGGATTAACATGGAGTACTATCAGGCCTATAATTCTAGGGAAAAGGTTTATGAGACGATTTACGGAGACGATGTCAAGTCCTACTCCCACTTGTTATGGTATATTGATGTTATAAGGGAGACCAACCCTGGTAGCGTGATAAAGTTTGAACGTGGAAATAAACAGTTCCAACGGATTTTCATCGCATTTGCTGCATGCATAAAAGGGTACCGGTTTTGTCGTCCAATGGTATACTTGGATACTACTTTCCTTACTGGTACATTCAAAGGTTGCTTGATGGCAGCTACTGGGATCAATGGTGGTAAAGGTATGTTTTTTTTAATGTTTTTTTTTCTTTTTTTTAACAACTTCAGTTGACAAATAACTGAGAGTTACACATTACTTTTACTCAGTGTGTAACTAAGAAAATAGCATATGTAACCTTAAGTTACACTTTTGTTTTAGCATGTGTAACTTGTATTTACACATTCTTTTCTGTTTGTGTTAAACTTATTATTCTTTCGATTTTTTTTGTAGGATTTTTCCCCCTTGCTTTTGCACTAGTAAATCCGATCATCGTTGACAGTGGGAGTGGTTTTTGAGGAATTTGACTGAAGTTGTTGGTGATGGGAGGCCAATCACCTTCCTTTTGGATCGCCATGAAGGACTCTTGCAGGGTGTTCCACTTGTCTATCCAGATGGGTTCCACAGCTTCTGCTACTATCATTTGACGAAAAATATACCCATCACTGCAACCGATCCTAGGTACTCTCTTGTTATGGACCATTTCCGAGAGGCGACATACGCACTCTCACCTGAAAACTATGCGAAAGCCATACAGAAGATTAGAGACTTGAACTGCGATTGGGTGGCTGATTACATCGAGACTATCCCACCTGAAGCATATGCGAATGCCTATTTCAAAGGTTGTTATGGACGAACATCTAGTACTCTAGCACAATCAGTCAATAGCTGGGTTCTTGTTCACAAGAAGATGCCTGAATCTGCTCTTCTTGATCAGGTTAATTGAGTGTGTGTGTTTTTAGTTGTTTTGTTGTCTTTTTTATTTCTTGTTTTGTCACTCTATGTATTCAAAAGGTTTTTTTCCTTTTAAGATTAGGAGGAAAATAATGTGTTTGATGGCAGAGCGTCGTGAAATTGGCGCTAATATGATGACTCCATTAACCCCTGAGTACGAGGAAAAGCTTGCGGCTCTTCAAGATGAAGGTTTGGCTTGGGAATTATTGGTTGCTAGTCCTACCGTGTTTGAAGTTATTAGCGAAAGGTCTCACATGGTGGACCTCGAACACGAGACTTGCACCTGTCAAAGGTTTGGTTTCTTATGCTTTTTCTTCTCTCTGTATGCTCTTTTTTCCTTTTCAGATTAGATATATGCATGTGTAAATACTAGTTACACATATATTTTGCAAGTGTAACTTAAAGATACACATCCTGTATATGCACCTGTAACTAGCTAATTTTGATTGTTTTATGATTTGTATGTGCAACTAACTGATTTTTTGCTTGTTTTTGTTTTTTTCAAGGTGGCGCGTATATGGTTTTCCTTGTGCTCATGCTCTTGCAGCCATACGGAAGATTAAACGTGAGGCTATTGATTTTATTTCACCGTATTTTACAAGCGACTATTTTAGGAAGACTTATATGCATGCCATCCAGCCGATTCCCAACTACAACAGGCCTGTTGAATATCATCCAGACGACATCGTCATCCCGCCTACCATGAAGAAGCAACCAGGTAGACCGCCAGGAAATAGGATTATAAGTAAACGTGAGAAAAAGGTGAAGAGAAAAGTTCGTTGCAGCAACTACAAGGAAACTGGTCACAACAAGGCAGGTTGCAGGAATCCTCGGAAGTTCACACCTCACTAGCTTGAGCCTACCAAAGTTCATTTCTGATAGTAATGATCTGATGTGTGGATTCTTATTTGTCTTTGATTATTTGTTTTTTAGTTTTCTTCATGTTGGTTTTCATGGACCAAACGCTTTTATTTTTCTGCAACGTTGATTATGTGCAGGGATCATTCATTCATATTTTAAAATATTGAGTTTTTATATTTTTGTGAGTTCACAAGTGAAATGTGTTTCTATTCAGAAGGGAAATGCATGTGTAACTTTGGTTTACACTTATAAAATATGGATGTGTAACTATTGCTTACACATTGTTATTTTCTCATGTGACACTGCGAATGCATGTGTAATATTAGGTTACACATGATAAGTGCATATGTAACTTTATTTTATTTTGATTTACTGGGCAAGTCCTATCAATGGCTTGTGTAACTTGAGTTTACACTCAAATATATGCATGTGTAACCAGAAGTTACACATGATAAATGCATGTGTAAACTTTGGTTACACATTCTGCATCAAGTTAAGATGTATAGTTCATGGTGCATACTTTCTGAAACCTGTACACACAGCAGTAAAAGTTCTAACAAGATAAAAGCTTTTAATTCAAAGAATTTCAATCCAAAAATATTTCCAAAACCAAGAACTGCTAAAATCTACTGAATGATGAAATTTAAAAGTTTCTAACAACATATTTTCCAAGTCTAACATCTGCTTATGGCTAACAACATATTTGCAAGTATAGATTTTTTTCTAATCATAATGAGTGCTTTACACATCTCTGGATGCATCCTCAAGAATCTTGTATAGCATGCTTCCTCTCATGCGGTTCAGCTTGTCAGTCCACCATAACATCATACTTGAGGATAATTTTTTGTCAAGTGGTTTTTTCTTCATCCTGATCTTCATGTAAGCGCATACACATGGAAGACAGTCAGGAATTGTACCTTGTGAGGGCGAACTGATATACTTGGCCTTATCATTCATCCCAAGAGCATAAGGACACATGAGTTGTAGTTATGTAGTAATTGCATACGCATATTTCTGGGCTTGAAAAAGGTGATCCCTCCTGAGTTCCTTGACATTTGATGAGTTCATGTAGGACCAATCATTAGAGCTCTTCAAGTCATTCTCCAGCAGTGTGTAGTGTGTGTCGTTGTTGCACATTGGGGCGAAGAGTCTGACTGCATTGTTCTTGTACTTGGTATACTCCTTAGCAAGCTTTGGAATCCAAAATCTCTTGAATTCAGGATAATCCCCCAAGTAAGCTTTCTGCAAAAACCATTTGGAATGTCAAACTCACATTTTTAATCAAAAGTTTACAAATGAACAGGTGATTATGTAAACATAAGTTACACATAGGGACTTGGGTTTTACACTGGAAAAATAAGAATGTGTAACTTAAGGTTACACATTATAAATGGTTGTGTAACTTCAGATTACACATTATAACTGTTTTCCGACAAATGTATCGAAGTACTTACGTATGCTTGTGGCGACAAGAATATCGCTTTGTCATACTTGCTGTTAGAATTCATCTTTCTCCTCAATCTGCTAATGTAGTAGTCGATGAATTCTGACTCCAAGAAGGATTCTTTCTTGGTAAGCTGTAGCATCAGTTCTCCAGATATATTAAACAGCTGCCTATCATTCTCGTCTTTTTCAATCCAAGTAATGTCTCTGCATTACAAAGAAGTAAACTATTATTAATAATCATAACAGAATCAAGTAGTAATGTACAACAATCAATAACACAATCAAGCCTACATGGATTCAAGCTACTTACGTTTTCTTATGGGTACTGAAATATTCAAGCACTTTCTCCTTTTTCTCGCCTTCTACCCTTTCGATAACTTCAGAGCCTTTTACATCCTTTCTCATTGTTCCATCATCTTCTTCAGCAACCTCATGCATTCTTTCTTCTTCTACTCCTGGAACTGCGTCCATTCTTTCTTTTTCCACTTCTGGAAGTGCGGCCATTCTTTCTTCGTTAACAGTCTTCTTAATCTTCTTTGACCTCTTTTCATACTGATTCAGATCTTGTGTTGGAATTTTTCTATTCCTCAGCACGCGTTGTTGTATTAATGCTGGTTGGTTTTCTCTTATTGTATTCGCAACTTCCTTCAGCAACTCTCCTGTAGGTTTTGGAGTTTTATCAATTCCAAGGCTAAAAAAGTTCTCCTGTGTTGTAGCTGCGCAAACAAATATAGGCAGAATCTCAGTAAAATTAGCACATGTATGTAACTTAAAGTTACACAAGCCAAAATAGTAATGTAATGTATGTAACCTCAAGCTACACATGCCTTTTTACAATGTGTAACTTGAAGTTACACTTGCATTCAAACAAAACAAGCCAAAATAATAATGTACTACATGTAACCTCAAGCTACACATGCCTTTTACAATGTGTAGCTTGAAGTTACACTTCCATTACAAACATAACATAAAGGAAAAATAAAACGCAAGAGTGGTTACCACTTGAGCTAGGTTCTACATTCTCCATCACTGCAGGTCCAGGTTCACTTTTGTTGATGTCACCCACAATCTCATCTAGCATTTCACTCACTGCTCCTAGTTTCACCAACCTGTAGGTCTGAGCATCGTCAGTCTGTGTTTGCGGTGTTGTAGAAGTTATCACCATGGAGTCCTCAAACTGTGTTGAAGCAAAACTGTCGTCAATAGTTTCTGATGTTTGCTGAGTTGGAGCAGTCAGAACCAAACCGTCACCAAAAGTTGCAGGTTTATCTTCAATGACATTTGCATCACCACCTGTGGCTTTCTAATGCTGCTCAACCACAACACCACCTTATGTATCTTTCTTTTGCGGCTCATCAACAACAACGTTTGCATCATCCAGATCAGCATGTGTCTCTTCACCAGCTTTCTTCTGGGCCTCATCAACAACATTTGCAGTAGTGTTGTGTTTCTTACCAGTGGGCTTCTTCTTTTTAGAAGCCTTGCATGTTATCACACTCTGCATACTTGAACTGTTTGTCCTGAGTGTTGTTTTGCGCCCCTCTTCAGCAGTTTGAACTTGCAGAACTGTTGGCGTATTTCCAGCTGCAAGGCTTACACATGGAACTGCACAAGTATTGATGAGAAATAAACATGAGAATTGTATCTCATGACTACACAAACTGACTGAAACATGCTATAATGTGTTCTGTGACATAATCTTATACAAGGTGTAACTTCAGATTACACATTATAAATGTTTTTTTTACACATACCAAGGCAAGTCAGTGGCATGGATACCTATCATGTGTAACTCCATGTTACACATGCATCTAAGTAGCGTAACAAGAAGATACACATGCATATAGAATGTGTACCTAGGTATTACACATCCATATAATTAGTGTACTCGACAATGACCAGGTATTAATTTAGTTTGGTACCTCTACACATGCCAAATAATATATCATTATCACTATCAACTTAAAGAATCATATTAAAAATGAACAACTACTTACATTCTTCATGGAAGGAAGTTTCCATGTCATCTTTCTCTTTCTCTTGCTCAGGTTCTTTCTCGGACTCTTTTTCTTCATGCTCAGTAGCTCCATGCTTAGTACCTCCATCTGTTAATTGCATAAACTCTTCCTGATGCTCAGCAACTCCATGTCCTTGGGCACCATCTCCTTGTTGCATATACTCTTCCTGGGTCACATCGTAAGGTTGAATTCCCATTGCTAGCATAATCTCGCACGCTAAAATGTGCTTGTCGGTGGCGTTCTCATCTTTTATCCCTGCTCTTGCAAGTTTATGTACTGCATCGAACATTTTTTGCTTCGCTTGTAATTGCTCTTTCAGTTTTCCATTTTCAATGGTTTGCTGTCGGAGCCACCCTTGCAATTCTTCTTTGCTGGGTTCCACTGCCGCTATACCGAGCTTCTTCTCAAGCTGTGAGAACTCTTCCACAAAGCTAGTTGTTGGCTGCATTTAACGGATATATAAGTGTATGCATGTGTAAGAAGAGATACAAAAATGCATGTGTAACTTAAATTTAGTAGAGTTCATCGGGTAATGTCTGCATGTGTAACTTCAAGTTACACAAGCACATATATAAGTCTATGATTAAGTTACACATGCCATATACACAGTATAACACAACTAACTTCTGGTGGTTTACTTTGAACTGGAAAATATACACATTTACACATGTTTGCACTATCTATGTAACTTCTGGTGATATTTACACTAGTTCTTTTGAATATTGTATTAAACAAGATATAAAACCCAAGTAATGGCAAAAACTTACGGTAAACTCTGTCATGTTTGCACCAGCTATGTAATCTGATATTACTTCCGTGTCCCACCTTCCAAGCCTCGGGAGCTTTTGTTCTCTGTTTTCAACTTTGGGGATTATTCATGTTGGTGTGTGCTCAGCAAACAAGATCTGCAACATATAAACAATCAATTTTTATTAGTCCATCTGCAAAAAATACTTACAACTCGGCAATAAAACTACTTGAAGTTCAATCAAGTAAAAAATATAATCTTTTACCAGTAGGTATTGCACAAAAGCCTTTACGTTTGAAGGACAGTCTGCATTTTTTAGTATTTCATCAAACAAATGCTCGTGGACCAAATCTGGCCAGGATACCTTGAGAACAATTTCATAAGTCTCGACAATGGCAAGATATTTAACATTCATCGAGCCACAAGCATTTTTGTCCCCAAAAAGAGCACACAACACAAATAAAACCCTATCAAACAAACTACATGCTCATCGTCAAGTGGTGTTCTTTTCTTTTTCTTATTCATAACTTCTTTTATTGCATCCACAATCTTCTTCTTGGTCACTGCCGTTGAATGTGCTGTTTCTCTGATATCAGAAAAGTACTTGTTGTATAATATGTTGTCATCCACTTCATTAAGGTCAAAATGTTTTATCAACTTCTGACCTTTTCTGCTTCCAGTCCTTTTCATTCCAGTTATACCAGCAAACTTTTCCGGTGTAGACTCTATAAGGTTTTCTCCAAATCTAAATGAACACGGTATTGCGCCATCTCTATCAAAGCATTTTAAAAGCTTCACAACCCCATTTTTGTTAGTAGATATTTGTTTCATGTTCTTTGGATTAGCAAGATTGTATTCATCGTAATACATCATAACAAGATCACCGTAAGCCGCTTTCCTAAGATACCTTTCAGCTCTCTTAGATAGTCCTATTGGTTTCATTTCTTTCACCAAATCCTGAACTCGCATTAAGTGAGTGTCTTAACTTTCACGAACACATCACACAACAAAACAACAAGAATCGATAAGTTGTGTACTTATCAAACACACTGTTTTTAATTGCAAATCAAAAGCATTGTACAAAGAATGTGTATCTGCCAGGTACATAAACTCACTGAATCAAGCTATAATGTGTTGTGTGACATAATCCTAGACATTCTACAAGGTGTAACTTTAACTTACACATGCATATGAATGAGTAACTTTAATTTACACAACCAAATTTTTATGTGTAACTAGTAGTTACACATCCTAAACACAACCAATTTTTATGTGCAACTACTAGTTACACATCCCAAGGCAAGTCACAGATTGGAGGCTCATTTGGTATGTGTAACTATAAGTTACACAATCAATATACAAACCACAACACAGTCAGTGGTGACATTTTTGAGTGTGTAACTTATAGTTACACATGTCCTTGTCTCTGTAGTTACATATTGACAAGTATTACATGAGAAATAAACATGAGACCATGACAACAATAGTTTTCACATCTTATTACATGTAAGTGTATCATCTTTTCCTGGGGGATTCATTTTTCCTTTCACCATTTTTATTTCAAAAGAAAATTAATACTGAATCTGCAGTTGATGTAGTAATAAAATCAAGTTAGTTGATTGCAATTCAACTTAGAGTTTCTAGGGTTTTCAAACAGTAACATATTAGAAATTAGTTGTTTGATCTGTTATCTGAATCAAAAAAAATTCTTTGAAAGAAAAAACGAAAACAGATGCAAAACCTACCTTCGTCTTCTTCTTCTTTCGTCTTCTTTCTTTGTCTTGTTCTTTGATAAAAAAACGACTGAATCAAACAACGAATAACAGATCAAATAACATATCAAATTAATCAAATAACATATCGAAAATAGATCAAATAACAGATTCAAATCAAAACATACCTCTGTTCGTCTTCTTCTTCTTTCTTCGTCTTCTTCTTTGTTCAAAAAAGGACTGAATCAAACAACAAATGAAGCAAAAAGTAGATCGAATTCACTTAGATTTAGTTTGAATCTAAAATCGATTAGTGTTTGGGTTTTGAAACAAGAACATCTCGAGTAAATGAAATACACGAAAGTAAATACAAAAGGAGAAGATCGAAGATAAAAACAAAGTAGATTGAAACCTCTCTTTCTTCTGTTTCTTCTTCGTTCTTCGTCTTCTTCTTCTTTGGATTTGAAATTTTTTGGATCTGAATTTTTTTTTTTCTCTCTGCAACTCTCTCTCTCTCTCTCTAAAACTGTCGAATGTGGTGGTTGTGAGGAAAATGGTAGGTCCTGTCATATAAATACCAAGGGTTAATCTGGTCATTTCGACATGTATTAAAATTTATTTTTAATTCGGGGCCTGATTTTAAAACTCTTTTAAGTAGGGGTCTTATATTATGGGTTGGGTGGGGCCTTAGCCTAATTTTCCCTTTTCTAAATAGGCGTGTATGGGTGTTCTCCAAACCTCCATAGGGTCGTCTAGCTCGCCATTCTCGGGCATGGTCCATGAATGGAAGAATGATTCACCCGATTTTACTTACGTGATCGTGGGATCATTCATCATTGAAATTCTGGTCTCTCTTTCTTCCACGGAGTATTCGGAATTTCTTTTTCTCTATCTGGCGCTCTAATTGATTCGAAATTCATTTCAGAGAAACAAAAGACAGATTTGAAGTAACAACAACAACAATCATTCATTTCCCCATGGTATATAATCAGTATCTCCTTCATTTTTATTGCTCTTGATCTTGGCAGTTTGGTTCTACGCCGATCCAACATTACACGCTGCACTAATTTAGACGGATCTACACTTCCTTTATATTCAAAGAACATGCCTACTACACTATGCAATAGCAGGTCACTTCATATGAACAAACTTGGTTCGAAGAGGACAACAAGCAAGTGAAAAGGCGCAAGGCAGTTTAACTTAATGAGACATTCAGAGCCGATGTTGAAGTTAAAAGAGATCTTTATATGTTATTCTTGCTTACATTCTCAGTTCAAGCGGTCTAAAAATCAAGCCCATACATTTTCTGTATTGTGCAGCCTTAAAACATCAACTCCCCTAAAAGGAGATTCCTACCTTAAAGAAAAAATCGAAGAAAAAATCAGGAAACTTTTTCTTGCAAGCCTAAACCCTCAAACTTCTATTCGAATCATCTGTTAAGCTGGGAAGTTTCTCTGCGCCTACAGCTCGTCCTGTTAACAAAATGAGAATATGAGAAACCTAGTAAGATGGGAAATAAGTAGGATAAATAAATATTTGACAAGCTATAGATTCAAAAGCACTTACATGTGGTTCATTGTCAGAATCTTCAGCATCTGCTTCTGCATCAGCCTTTTCATCCTTATCAGAATCTTCGGCATCAGCCTCATCATCTTCCTTTTCATCCTAGTAGAAAGAAACATGCATGTTAATTATAGATTGGAACCCAGGGTGGAGGGCCCAGAAGTTAATTATAGATTGGAACCCAGGGTGGAGGCCCAGAAGATTTAAATGAAAATGTGAGACAAGATTTGTTGCAGACTTGCAGGAGATACTTACTTCATCTGATTCACCTGCTTCATCCTTTTCCTGTAAGACATAATAGATAGCACAGTAAGATAACAGAATTAAGATAATCAAGCAAAGATGCATAAAAAATAAGCAAGTCAGGTTATTTTCAACAAAATGAAATGATTACTCAATTTACATTCTACAATACATGTAAGAGTGGTAGATACATTATTTATTTATCTAGGTATATAACATTTAGAAAAAAGAAATAACACAAATAAAACTCATTACCTCTTCCTCTTTCTTTTTCTCGGCCTCATCAAAGGCTGCCTTCTCGCCCTATAAATTTGAGTTTTGAACATGATTGAGAATCTTACTCAAAACCAGATATACAACCAACGAAAGAGAAAAAAGAAACGGAAAAAATTAATACCTCCTTTTGTTTTCCCCATGTTTCCTCTGCGAGCTTCTTTGCATAATCAGGATCATCGCAGACCAAGACGTTGTCGAACATAGTTCCTGATTTCACCTGGAAAATGTGTACATCTTGCTAAATTAGTACCTTTACATTCAAAGAACAACAATGTAAAGCATCAAACAGTAATTAAAACAAATACCTGCCACAATTCAATGCCCACATATTTCAACTTGGGGTAGACATAGATTTCAGGGTCATCCTTGAAATCTGTACAGCAACTTAATAAATCAATGAAGTATTTTGCAAGCAAAAGTTTGATAATGACATAAGCCATTTGAAAACTTCAATGAAATTTGGTTACTGCCACAAACCTGGGTTGTCAATCATAGGTGCCTTCCATTTTCCCTTGTAGTTGGGGTTCTTAATTTGCTGCCAGTTGCAAGTGAAAAGTCAGAGGCTGGTTATTTCTATTACTTCAAGTAAATATTTTATACATAATTGTGCAAACCTTTGATGTCCATGGTCCCTTGTATTCAGGGTTGGGAACTGTTGGAGCTGTCCACTCACCATCTTCTGACTCATCCCAGTCTTCAGGCTGCAATAGCAAATACAATGAAATTAATACCTAGGAAGCCATCACTTGCAAGTTGTAAAAAGTACAAATACACATGAAAAAATCATACAAAAAGCATACCTGTTTTGCTTCAGGGTCAACAATCTCTTGTGGAATGTCATCATATCCCTTTGAGAACATAAAAAAGGGCAATATGATTAGTAAATAAACATGAAGATAGAAGTTGGTGATTGAGAGGAGAACCTCATAAGGATCTCTTCAAAGAAGGTGAGTGAATACCTCTGGCTTCTTATCTTCAGGATCATCAATGTACTCCTTGTCATCCCAATCTTCAGGCTGTACATTGACAACTTTGTTGAAACAAAACTGTAAAGCTAAAAAGAAGCTAAATTAACTAAAAATACTTTACCTTCTTGGCTTCAGGATCCTTGATTTTCTTAGGTGGGAGAATATCCCAATCACTGTACAAACTTCCAGTCTGTTTCTCAGTGTTGTCGATAAGGATGCTGTATGTAGCATCTGGTCGAAGGATGAAAGTGTACACGTGAGTAAGCTGGTCAGTCTCGCAAGGAACATCCTTCTTGATCAAATGATTCTTGTCTCCCTTTGTAAGAATTGCATGGACCTTTTTGGTACTGTATCCACAAATGTCTGGGCCAAACATGATACTGCAATTTATCGAATAAAACCCACAACAATGTTAGAACCTTAATTTAACCAACACTTGTACACAAAGTCACAAACCAGTACTAGTTACCTGTATGGAGTGTCACCACCAAACTTCTTCTGGTCAACATCATCACTGAGCAACTTCATGTAGCCACCACCACAATCAAGCTTTTGCTCGTGTTTAACATTGAATTGGAAAACCAATGTCTTTCCTTTGTTACTGAACTCGGGAAATGCAGCAGAGATGGCATAAAACCTGTAGTCTTCACTGGTTTGGATACCTAATCAAACAAATCAGAGTCAACATGAGTAATTTGGAATCTAGCAGGTCTACCAAAGATCAACAATCAATTACAGATACTAATGTGATTCAAAATGATCAAGTACTATATCATTACCTTTGTCATTAGCATCACCGTTCCATTTACCAGAAGTAAAGTTCCACTCCCCAGCCATGTTCTCATCCTTCTTCCAGTCAGATTTAACCCATCGATTTTCCCATCCATCTATTACAATCCAAAAACAACAATTACTAGATACACCAATATCAATCGAACTAAATACACAAGTAACAAGATCTATCAGTACAAATTACTTTCACCCAAGAAAAAAACAACTAAACAGTAATTAGTAATAAAATACTAAAACCTCTAGGGTTTTAATGATGATCTAGTGATGGTGTATATCAATCAATTCCGAAACACGATTTCTTACGTAATCAATTCAAACATCAGTCCTTTTACTGATCGTATGATCTATTTAACTATATCAGTCTTTTCCTCGGATTCCAATTCAAATGTATACGACTATTCAGATTTTAAATTCAAATGTATTTGACTATTCAGATTTTATATTCAATTCTATATATATAGCAATTAAGATTTTTCAATTTTCTCAGATCTAAACACTAAATAACTAAAAAGGAAGACCAAGCATGAGATCACAGATACAATACCAATCTAGATATCAAAATCACAGATCTACGTCCAAAAACTCATCATAAAATCACACTGAATCAAAACGCATCGTATAAATTAACAGAAAAAACCAAAACAAATTCAGAAAAAAAAAACAAAGGGATTTAGATTTTCACCTTCGAATCGTTCTTCGAAGAAAACTTCAGCGGAGATAGTTAGAAAGAGTGAAAGAGAGAGTAGTGAGAGAAGAGCAAGATTTGCTCGTGGAGACGCCATTGTTACTTAGCAGCGAGAGACAAGAGAGCAAATGTTCACTTCTTTTCTTCTCCTTCAGACGAGTGAAGGGAGTAATATACGAATCTACATCGATAATATGGAAAGGTTAAATTAGGAAAGAAATTTATTTTCGTTCTAGAATTACGTTTCTGGGTATGTGATTTTTGGGGTAAAACTAGTCTTTTAATGCGAGTCAACTAAAATATATTGAGTACTCGCGTTTTGATTGGTTGTCATTTGCTGGTGAGGAAGTGGAGACCAATGGGATGCTGAGATTTGGCTGATTATGAGTGAGAATGAATCATCTGGATTTACTGAAATAGCCCTTGAGGTTTGTTAGAACCTAAACTTTTGACTTTTTCTGATAAGGATATATTCCACGTGTGGGTGAGTGGAATGGAAACGGGATCGCAAAGATCCTGGTCGTATTCCAAAAATTAAAATAGACTTGCCCGATTTATGATTAGGGAATAAAATTTAATGAATGTGATTTTAAGCCTACAATTGCATGGTAAATTAGTTTTGGAACAATAATATATCACTGGCAATTAGTTTCAAATTATTATCGTTTGAGTTTTTAAGAGCGGTGCTAAAATTTGATCCCATGAAAATAATTATATTAACTATTTATTTCTATACCAAAAAAAAAAAACTATTTATTTATTTCACAGATTAGGTGTTGCTATTCAAAAAGGGGTTGGTGCTCAGCTTGTTGTTCGGCTACCAACTAAAACTTTTTTTATAAATTAATTATAAATGTATTTTTGATCAATAAATCACATATTAAGATTTTTATTTATTTTATTTTTATTTTTTTCGAAGCATAACAGAATTATTTGTTAACTAATTATCCTCCATGACTTACATTTTTATTGGGTCGCATGTGCTTGGCATACAGTTGCACTTGCACATATGAAACTAACTTTCTTTTCTAGCTGTCATTTCTAATGATACCAGAGGGAACGTAAATTTGAAGTGTTCATTATTTTTCTTATGCATTTGAATAGATTAAGACTTAGGCTTTTTCATAACATCTTATCGATAATTTTCTTAAATGGGGTCTGGGCCTCTGGTGTTACTACAGACTTGAAGATTAAGAACGTTATTTTGGGGACCATGATTTTTTTGAGGGGACCATGGTCCCATTTTGAGTAGGGGTGCCCTTATCCTAATTTTTTTGTAATACCTAAACTACCCTTTTAATTATTTTTTGGTTTTGATTAGTGAAATCATTATTGAAATGATTAAGAAAAAAATAACATTAACCCACCACCGCCGATTACCACCACCACCTCCGATTACCACCACCACCACCGTCGATTACCACCACCGCCGATTAGCACCACCACCAACCATCTATTACCACCACCACCTCCGATTACCACCGCCACCACCTCTATATATGTAGCTTCATTTAAATCATTAACAAAGATATTCTCACAAACTCATTGCTTGTCATTCGTTTTTGGTTGAAAAAATGAGAAGTATCAAAATGAGTTGAAAATGGAAAAAAGTTGCAGAGAGGTTTAATGGAGGTTTTTTTTCTCCAGAGACATGTTCGGTTACATCGCAAAAACAATTCTTAGCCGAACTAAGAGTTCGGTTATCACGGATTAATTTTTTCTGAACCGAACTGAGAGTTCGGTTCATTCGCAAAAAATACTTTTAACCGAACTATGGGTTAATTCCATTTATGCATTTGCAAGTGCAGTTCGGTTGGATCGCAAAAATTATTAAGTTTTTACTTTAACCGAACGTTTGCCTAATTGCATATATGCATATACAAGCTCAGTTCGGTTGATTCGCAAAATATGTTGAAGTTTGCGAACCAACCGAACTTCTAACACTAGGTTACTTTTAACCTGCAGTTCGATTGGGAACTTGATTGCATTGAAGTTTGAGAACCAACCGAACATAGGTAAATGAGTTCGGTTAACTCGGAAAAATAATTTCAAAACCGAACTCTTCTCTATATAGACAAATGTTGAGTTCGGTTTAATCGCCAAAAACAAAATTCTGCGAACTTACCGAACTCTGTTGTTTAAAGTTCGGTTACAACGTGGTCTAGTCGACTGAACCGAACTAAACTCTGTAAACTCAAGCATAGTAGTTCGGTTACATTTGATTTTTCATCATCACTAGCCGAACAAACAAAAACTCCATTAAAGCTCTGGTTTGGTTGCCTGTGATTTTGGATTTATTAACCGAACTGCATTTGCAGAAAGTTCGGTTACATGTTCTTCATATAATATAACCGAACTTTGTTGACATGGTTGAAATTTTTTTGTTACAATTTTGATTTTCAAGATATTTTAGGCCGTTCATAGCAACATTCACTAAGTTACAAGCATCTTAGCACCCAGATGATGTTTTTTCTCCATATTCACCCATCTCAAAATAATTTTTTTCTTCGTCTTCATCTTCTTCTATCACTTTAGTCACTCAATAATCGGAGGTGGTGGTGGGCGGTGGTGATAATCGGAGGTGGCGGCTAGGTTAGATGCTTTTGTTTTTATATTAGATTAAGTTAATTACAATTATTAGGTTAGGGTTAATTTCAATTATTAGGTTAGGGTTAATTTCAATTATTAGGTTAGGGTTAATTAAATTGTTAAGGGAAAATTAGTAATCTCATGATTTTTAGGACAGCCGTTAACAATTTAGGTTAGGGTGCCTTAAAATCAATGGTCCCCCAAAAAACGGTGGTCCCTAAAATAATGTTCAAGATTAAGGAGTGTGTGTATACCGCAACATCTTATCTTGTTCGATTGCTTATACAGTTGTAGATAAGGGCCCCCGCATAATCATTGTACGAATATTTGGCATGACTTCGCTTCAAGAGTGGTGAATACAATACCAGGGAGCACCGCGCTTTGTTATTTGACGAACTTGCACAGAAACCACTACTATTAAGAAGCTGACAACGTACTGCGGTTAAAACAAATGCATAACACTTCAGAGTGATAGCCTACCGAGATAGCATATATAACTTGGTTCATCGTATTATATCGGATCAGTCCTCATTTCTAAGCATATAATGAGCCGGCACAACACACGAAAAAATGTGCACAATGTGTTGTGTGGTAGTGCCGTGGTGTGTCGTGATATCTTATATATTTAGGCAGTATTTATTGTACTGCATTGTTGTGCTTTTTTAGTCAAAAGCTTGGCATAACATAATACACGAGAACATCAAATAAATAATTGTGTTGTACTATTCCTGAATACTTATTTTATGTTTACCAAATTCGTATATTTATATAACGATTGATTTAATTAAATTTTCGATATAATTATAATAATTTTAGCAAAATTACTCAAAATTTAGCATATTATATCATACATTTCAAAATATTACAAAATTTTATCTTTAGAATTGAGTATCTTCCTAACAATTACAAAACTATGAACCTTTAAAACGATACACTTTTAACATCAAACTTTGGTGAACGGTTGTTTAACTGACAAATTTAAACCAACTAAAAGGTTAAGACGAGGAGATGCATTATCCCCTTTATTGTTCTTGTTGGTAATAAGGTTCTTTGTAAGTTGATGTATGATGCAAGTGTTAGAAATCAAATTCATGGTTTTCAGATGATGACACTTTAAATTTACAGTTTGTTGATGACACTTTGTTGTTCATAAATGCTAAAGGAGGAGGTGAGGAAACTGCTTTTGATTCTTGAAAGTTTTGAGATGATAATTGGCTTAAAATTGAACCTAGAGATAAGTCCAATGATTAGTATTGGTGCTGATCATATTATTGGAGAGCTAGATTTGGAGCCATAATTGAGCAACTACCAATCTGTGTTTGCTATTAGGTGCAACACTGAAATGCTTCAGTGTGGGATGTGATTCTTCAAAGGATGGAGGTGAAATTGGCAAAATGGAAGAAGAGATTTTGAATAAGGCTGGTAGGTTGGTTTTTATTAAGAGTTGTCTTCCCAGTTTACCAATATATGTTATGTCACTTATTGATTTACCAGCTAGTATGGAGTTGAAGATGACTATACTGATGAGAAACTTTTTGTAGGATTCTTCTGATGATAAAAAGAAAATTTGTTTGGTATCTTAGCTGAAAACATGTAAATCTAAGAAGAAGGGTGTCTTGGGCGTAAAAAACTTAATAAATACTAGTAAATCTTTGAAAGCAAAATAGATATGGAGGTATTCAAGGGAGAAGCAAGCTTTGTGGAGAAAGGTGGTGCAACGTAAATCTCAAAATACTGAAGATTCTTTGATTCCAAGTGATGATGCTAAACCACATGGAAGGAGTTTGTGAAAAACAGTTTTGAAGTCTATTCAATTTCTTCATGATCACTTTGTGTTCCAGCTAAAGAATGGAAAAGATATTAGGTTTTGGATTGATAAGTGGACAACAAATGGTCCTCTTAGAGTTAGATATCCAGTTATTTATAAAGCTTGTTGTTAGAAAAATGCTAGTATTGGCATATATGATTGAAGAATGAAGACTTTGTGTCAAATCAAGAAGAAATCTTTCAGCTAGTGTTGGAATGGAATTTACTCTGTAATGAGCTTGGTCCAGTTTCAGACTTGGTGAATGAAGATGATAATGTTTAATGTTGGAACCATTCTCTGTTTGCAAGTGTTATGAAGCTCAAAATGAACAGCAAGATGATTATCTCGTTCATAAATATATTTGGAGAAAGGAGATCCCTCTCCTAAAGTGATTTTTATGATTTGGGCTAATTTTCACAACTCACAGCCAAATCTGAGCATGTCGAGCCACAGAGGGATTACTGTTCAAAGTGTTTTGTATAATATCTGCAAGAAAGAGGAAAAGACTGTTGATCATGTATTGTTGCATTATGAGTAATGCTCATAAGGTGTGGGGGTATTTCCTGGATTCTTTTTATATAAAATAGAGTGTGTTTAATAATGTGTTGAATCACTTTGACACTTGGTTTAATGTGGTACTGAATGGAAGGAAGAAAGATATTTGGAACTTTTTGATTTATTCTATCTTATGGTATATATATTTAGAAAGAAAGGTGTTCTAGAGCTTTTGGTGGAAGATCTATGGATGTTAAAGAGCTTCGTTCGATCATTAAACAAACTATTATACTTTGCTTTTTTGAAAAACTGTTTTTAGAGGGATTACTATAAATCAAGTTGTTGATGGGTGAAAACGATTAGCTTGTTTTTGAGGAAAAGTGGAGGGTTGTGCAACATGAGGATAATCAATTGAGAAAATTGCATGAACCTTTAACAGATGCACTGCACGAGACTGCTTTGAGTTTGAGAGTTCAATTTTTAAGACTCCGGCCTAAACCAAGACAATAGTCGTTCCAGAATCAATTCGGTCACAAAGAGGGATGAGGGTCGATCTGTAGGAGGAAAGCTGAGAAGTGTATGAGATCAATGATGATTGAAGGATTGTGGATATGTTGGAGACTTCTGCAAGTTTAGTGAACTGTTGAGTTCAGATATAATGATTTTGATTGTGTGTTTAGTTTATAGATTGATGAACCTATTAATATTACAGAAGTAGTTAACACATTGATCTCCAGTAAGTGTGATGGTTGTAGAGGAGTGGAAGAATGTGGGAGTGTGAAATCATGGTTGAACCAGTTCAACATTGTGCAGGGGGCTTGGTTGATTGTCCATCCACTACTTTTCTAACTCCTTCAACTGCTTGCACGACTTACTCACATTTCTCATCGTTGATGTAAGCACGTGTTGTGGGCCGCCAGACCAAACCCCCAATAAATACTCCACCCCCCCATGTGACATGATTGATGTCTCATGAATATAGACGTGTTTGTAATTGGTCAATTATTGACTTGGCTAGACCATGAGTCTAGCCAAGCATAATGAACGAATGTGATATGCTCTGAGACTCATGGATTGAGCATAAGGTGTCTACGTACTGGGATAGTAATAATGCACAGACGTCGAGACTAATGAATTGTGATGTATCATTTTACCAGTTGAGGCAATAATGATGTTCTGATAATTTGGATCGACGAGCGTTGGTCTAATGAGATTTCTCGATGATTGACCCATTTTGATATGTCGAACATTTGACAAAAAATCAGATATCTCATTTTGATCTAATATATATGTCATGAATGGTCGAATTACAAAGTAGGAATTAGAGTATTAGTAAATATTGAATGATCGATGGTTGTCCAATTAAATATTGGATGATTGGCCGAGTGGATGGCCGTACAAATCATGTTGCTTTCTACATTCTAGCAACAAAAATGTTGTTAGCAGAACCGAACATTAAATAGTAATTAAGATATTTATAACTGGACCAATATGAAAATTATTGATGTTTATCAGAATTATCTAGAATCCTATTATCGTGGATGAAACCCAAAGAGTTTTGGGGTCTTCATTGGGTCATGAAATAGCAAATCTAATACCCCCCTATCCTATTATTTTATTAATGCCTAATATACCCTCAATTGAATTAGTGTTAATTAGGGTGATTAAGTAAACTAATTACGATTAGTGTAGAATCCTATTATTGGGGCTGTAGGGGAGAGAGATTTTGGGGCTTAAAATGCTAGTTAAGACCAAACCATGGATTAGTGGTGGTGGTGGGGGGGATGGTGGTGCTCATCCATTTGAAAAGTCCAATTTACCCTTATACATAAATAAATCAAAATCACATAATTCATTCACTAAAAAAAAAAAAATTTATCTTCTCATTCTTTTTGTTTACAAAATATGGTGAAGATGACAATCATGATATCACCATGATGATGATGATGATGATGATCACAAAACTATTATCTTCTCCTTCTTCACTTCTCATTCATAAATCCAGACGAAGATGATGATCATAATTTCATCATGATGAAAATGATGATCCTAAAAATAAAAAATAAAGGAAACCCGTTATTTATTCTTGCTTGTGAATAACTAAGAAATCTAATTCGAGTAAATTCGGGTAAAAAAAAATTAGTTTATGTAGCTGTTTACGGTTGGGAGTTCTTATTTTCCCAACCGTAAATCTCATATTACGGGTAGAAAAACAGAATTTCTAGCCGTCGAATTGGTATACGGTTGGGAAGGTTTTATTTCCCAGACGTAATTAGTTGTTCACGGTTAGGAATTCCTAGCCGTCATAAGTAATTCTGATAATCACAGAAAAAAAAAACAGAGGTCTGCTTTCGGCTAGGTTTTTCCAACCGTTGTAGTACAATCGTCCGGGTTTCCTAGCTGAAATTATCAATTACGGCGAGAAAAAACTAGTCGTAACTTGTTCTGATAATAAGAAAAAAAATCACATGTTGAGCACGCCCAGATATTCCAAGCCGTAACATGAGTTTCGGCTAGGAAAAATGCTAGGAAAACCTAGCCGTAATTTGAATCTAGCCGCAATACAGACACATTTGATCCTGGAAAAGCTTACGGCTAGAAGTTCTTTATTTCCCAGCCATAAACTGTTGTTTACGGTTTGGAATCCTTATATTCCTAACCGTAAATACTATTCACAGTTAGGTCGTATATTATATCCCAGCCGTAATTGTTGAAAAACCCATATTTTGATCTTGATTTCGGAGGATTTGAATCAACAAAATTGAGATTGGGAGAGGTATACAAAGCTTTTCTGACTATTTTCATGATGTTTTTCATCAGTTATTCCAAATTTTTCAAAAAAAGTACTTCAAAATCATCCATCTCCTTCTACTAAATCAAAAGAAAAAAAATTTGATTTTAAAAAATATTAGTCGGATGATTAGTTTAGTTAATCGTTCACTAAGACTGATTAGTTAGCTTAATCAATTTAATTAGCACTAATCAAATTAAGGGTAGATTAGACATTACAAAAAAATAATGGATAAGGGGTCATATGGGTTGTTATTTCATGACCCCATTAAGCCCCCCAAAACCCATCCTTTTTAATCCCCAAAAATAGTTCTTAGTGTATGAATTAGGATTAATCATTGCACTAGTTTTATGAAAAAAAAAAATCATCAATTTTTTTTATTTTGTTTGATTAAGTAGGAGGATTTTGAGGATTTTTTTACTTTTTTGAAAATTAACCATCTAATATGGTGAAGCATATCCTTAAATTACTTAGGATAACCTTATATATAGAGGATTTTGTTGATTCATATCGGAAAGCATCATTAAAAATATGGGTTTTTTGCTGTTTCGGCTGTGCAATGATGAACTTTAAGTCGAAAATATTGTATACAGTTGGGATAACATTGTATCCCAACCACAAATCGACACTTTACGGCTGGGAAAATCCTGCTGTAAGCACTCTTGGCTAGGAAAACCTTGTCGTAGACCTATGCGTCTAATTTTTATATTTTTTTTATCAGATCATTTACGGCTGGGAAAATCCAATCGCAAGTCTTAGATACGGCTGAGACGAACAAGTTGTAAGTTCAATTGCGACTGGGAAAACCTAGCCGTTTTTCAACCCTTTTTTTTTTTTTTTGTGATTATCAGAACAGCTTACGGATGGGATGTACTTACGGCTGGGAGACACTAGGCGTATTTTTTTTTTCGGTTGGGAAACAATCTGTAATCTAGATTCACGGTTGGGAATCTAAGAAATCTCGGTGGTAAACACCTCCGGAAACAAAATATTTTTTACCCGAAATTCATCGAATCAGATTTTTTAACCATTCGAAAGCAAAAATAAATGATGGGTTTTCTTGGTTTTTTATTTTTACGGTGATCATTTTCATCATGATGAAATTATGATCATCATCCTTATCATGATCTATGGATGAAAAGATAATAGTTTTGGGTTTTCTTATGATCATCATCTTCATCATGATTTATGAATGAGAAAAGAAGGATAAGGAAAAGATAATATATTTAGTTTTTTTTTATGATCTTCATCTTCATCATGATGAAATCGTGATCATCATCTTTATCATGATTTGTCAATGGGAAGAGAAAGAGAAGAGAAGATTGTAAATTTAGGATAATTTTTTTGATGAATAGTGAAATTTATGTAAGGGTATTTTTGACTTTTTCATATACCTTGGGTCCCCCTATCCACCTTATGGCTACACATATCATTTTAAGCCCCAAAATCCTATTGGGTTGAAGCCCCAATAGTAGGATTCTTATCATAAATTTGAAACCTTAATTATAGAGAACTCTGGATCCTGGAGATAAAAGGTTGTCCAATGTGGATGGAGAAATATCGACCAATCTATGGGCATGAGAGTCAGCCATTGTTGGTGTAAAGACGGCTGAGCGTGTATGGAAAATTGTCCAACTGGTGGAAAAGGATTCACCAAAATATGGAGAAATATCCAAGCTATGGAGGATTATCCAAAGTGAAGAATTATCCAAAAAATAATGAAGAAGTGTGGGACCAACCGGCCATGATTGCCAAGGGACCGGCCAGGTCCGGCCATGGTGGTGCACGGGCCACCATGTCCCTCGTGCGTCCATTCCTAAGAGTTTAAGGCATTTTGTTGGACACTTGTACAATATTTTGTATTTTCAAAAGAGTTTGATCTTGACAGAAACTCCTGATTTTTGCATGAATGAGCAATTAGGGTGTTTTGCTCACACGTCTAATATTTAGAATAATAAAGTAATGATATTTTAATAGTGAAAAATACTAGAATCCCCCTACTATATGGGTTCAACATTTACAAGCCCCAAAAAATGGATCTTCCACCCTCTACTCCATACTTTCACTTTTTAATATTTCTAGGACCAGAACTTTAGATTTCAGGGCTTGGTAATAAAGTTTAGGGTTTAGGTGAAATTCATAATACCAAAAATGCCCTTTACTATATATACATAATGAAATAGGCTATAGATTTCATTTCCAGATTCATTTTCATTTTCACTTTCTCTCACCTCTCTCTCGTCTCTGCTCCGGTGAAACTAATTTTTGATCTGATTCATTTTTTTTAGGTTTGTTTTTTTCTTTTTTCATAGATTTCATTCATCGTCTTCTCTTTTTAGATCTGAGAAAATGATGATAAATGTGCGCTTTGTAAAAAAAAGAAGAAGATCTATTTGAAGCGATGTTTAAATCTAAAATTTTCTCAGTACGTTTTGGATTTTTGTAGGAATTAATATTTTGAGTTTATCCTGGTTTTGATGTGGTTATTTAGAGCAGTTTTGATTTGCTGATAGATGCGGTCTTAATAATTTGTCATGATAGTGTTGATTTCTCTGATGTAACAAGATAGATCTGTGTTGTTTAATCGTATTCAGTTGTTTTTAGTATATTTTCAGTGAAACTTCGGTAGCGTTGCAATTTGATTTCAACGTGAAAGGAAGTTAATCAGATTCAAATGTAAAAATAGCTTGAATTGCATAAATCCATATAGATCTTCACCTACTCTGTATTTCTTTCATTGATTTTCAATTTTGTATCTAAGGTACACAATTTTCTTAATCTTTTATACAATGTCGCTCAAGGAATCAACGTTGTAGACATTAAGAAGCTTCAAGATGCGAGAAATCCACATCCGCAATGGATTGATGATGCATACCAAAAAGGTAAAATTCACTTTCGATTTTGAATCTTGAGTTCTTGAGAACGTCGTGGTATCATTATCAAAATTTTAATTGATTTTCTCTTTTTCCATATAGAATTTTTAAGGATTATCGAAAGCTAAAGTTGATAAATTCCGTGAAACAGCCGAGAAAATGGTTGTAAGTACTCAAAATATCTACCTAAACTACTCTGGATCTTAGATTTGTTGATAGTATAAATCTCCTTTCATTTTTTTCATTTTTGAGTATTGGATTGTTCATTGTTGTATACTCATACAGGATATTCAGTATGTGTAACTTGAGGTTACACATATATATCATGTTGTATTTTAGCATGGAATTTGTATTTTTCTGTTGTTTTTTGTGAATTTGTGAATTTGTTGTGAGTTTTTTTGTTTGATAGTGAGAAGAGGATGAAGAAAAAATGTTGTTTCAGAAGAACAACTTCAAATTGATGATGTAAACATGCTGTTTTTTGTTTTACAGTATGTGTGACTTGAGGTTACACATATATATCTTGTTGTATTTTTAGCATGGAATTTGTATTTTTTTGTTGTTTTTGGTGAATTTGTGAATTTGTTGTGAGTTTTTTTGTTTGATACTGAGAAGAGGAAGAAGAAATAATATTGTTTCAGAAGAACAACTTCAAATTGATGATGTAGACATGTTGTTTTTGGTTTTACAGTATGTGTAACTTGAGGTTACACATATATATCATGTTGTATTTTTAGCATGGAATTTGTATTTTTTCTGTTGTTTTTTGTGAATTTGTTGTGAGTTTTTTTGTTTGATACTGAGAATAGGATGAAGAAACAATGTTTTTTCAGAAGAACAACTTCAAATTGATGATGTAAACATGTTGTTTTTTGTTTTACAGTATATGTAACTTGAGGTTACACATATATATCCTGTTGTATTTTTAGCATGGAATTTGTATTTTTCTGTTGTTTTTCGTTTTTTTTTTTGTGAATTTGTTGTGAGTTTTTTTGTTTGATACTGAGAAGAGTATGAAGAAAAAATATTGTTTCAGAAGAACAACTTCAAATTGATGATGTAGACATGCTTTTTTTGGTTTTACAGTATGTGTAACTTTAGGTTACACATATATATCATGTTGTAATTTTAGCATGGAATTTGTATTTTTCTGTTGTTTTTTGTGAATTTGTGAATTTGTTGTGAGTTTTTTTGTTTGATACTGAGAAGAGGATGAAGAAACAATGTTTTTCAGAAGAACAACTTCAAATTGATGATGTAAACATGCTGTTTTTGGTTTTACAGTATGTGTAACTTGAGGTTACACATATATATCATGTTGTATTTTTAGCATGGAATTTGTATTTTTCTGTTTTTTTTCGTTTTTTTGAATTTGAATTTGTTGTGAGTTTTTTTGTTTAATACTGAGAAGAGTATGAAGAAAAAATATTGTTACAGAACAACAACTTCTAGACATGCTGAGTTTTGAGTTAATGATTGTATATGCTTCCTGTTACTTCTAGATGAAATTGAAAACCAACAACTCTTTCCTGACTAGTTCGTGTTTAACATTTGTACTTATCGATTGATACATTTGGATTGTTATCCATAATACCAAATTAACACCTATCTCATATCCAGGTGGGGTGAATTTTAATGCTATTGCAAGGCTCATGGAAGTTGATGCACTTGATATGGAGATCATTCCAAACCTTAAGGTAAATGTCTCGTTACCTGAATTTCATCTTTCGAAATGTTTTTGTCTATATTTTGTTGTGATCATTTATAAAACTCTTTTATTTGCATGATTGAAGTCTAAATTATCATATGAATTTGGAATTGTATGCTTTCATAATATCTAACAATCACATCTTTGTAGTTTGTATTTAATAACCTCGAGTCAAATGCTATTTTCATGTGTAATTTTATTAGATCTGTAACTTATAGATACACAAGCTAAATAGATGTGTAACTATAAGTTACACATGCTAATTTGATGTGTAACTTCTAGTTACACAAGTTAAGTGGATGTGTAGCTACTAGTTACACATGATGATTGTTTGCTAGAAAGTTGTGGATGCGGTCATCATAGGTAATTTTCCCTTAAGGACGACATATATAAGTATGATGCATGTGTAACTCCTAGTTACACAATTCATATGCATGTGTATCTGCAAGTTACACATGCTAATTGAATGTGTAGCTTATTGTTACACATGCTAACCGAATATGTTACTGCTAGTTGCACATGCTATGTGGATCTAGTGGTTTGTATCTACGTTATGATTATTTTTGGTTGAATTTACTGGTTTTGTGATGTCTTGAGAAACACATTAGGAAGTTGGTTGAAGATGGATTCATTAGCTGCAAACCAAACCACATTCACTCTTTATCTCATGCACGAAGAATGACAAAAGCCAGATTGAGGGGTTTTCACTCTGGATATGGTACGTTATACATAATAATTCACAGTTTTTTTGCTTTTCAGTATTCATAGTGTGTATTTGGATTCCAGCCTGCACTGAACCCTTAGCTAGACCTGTACTTATGGATTAACTCTGTCATCATTTCTCAGTAGTATGCAAAAGTATGTGTAATTTCTTAGTAGTATGCAAAAGTATGAGAATTTAGAGCAATTGTTCCTGAAATAAGAGAAACGATCGGCTTGTTTTCAATGATGATCGAGGTGATAAGTTAATGCTACTGCAAACAAATCCAGATGCCCCTATATATCTCTGCATATAGGTAAGTAATGGAAATGGTTTGTTTACGTAAATGTCGGACTAACTAGTGAAACTACGTTAACCATTTTAAGTCCATAGCAAGTCCATAGCAAAAGCAGTGTATGGACAACATAATGAAATATACATAATTGTATAATTTTGTAGGAACTGTTAGCTTTTGAATTTTGACCGCCTTCATACTTTACGGGTACGCAAGCTAATTGCATATAGTAGATTAGCTCCAAGACCATATTATGAATTCGTGTAGCTACTAGTTACACATGCCAATTAGATATGTAACCTATAGTTACACATGCTAATTGAATGTGTAACTGCTAGTTACATGTGCTAATTATATGTGTAGAAGTTTGAGTAAACCTGAAATGATACATAATTCAGTTTATTGGTGTTGGTTGCAGTTGCAGGACATGGGTTACGATGGAATTGATATGTGGTAAGTTATGGCCTGTGTCTGAGAACTCAATATTGCATGCTAGATGCATGTTAGGATAAACAGGTGTAGAGTTTCCAATGTATGTTGCTATTGCAGTGGATTTGTCAGGAATTGATGCTGGTAGAGAATGATGAAATGATCCATGGTAGTAGTTGTAGGATAAATGTTGTTGAAACTGTGCATAGTGTTGTGTAAATTTCAATTACACTAGATATATGCATATGTAACTCCCAGTTACACTAGACAGATGCGTGTGTAACTTTTAGTTACACATGCTAAGAAATTATTGTAAATAAATCTTAAAGTGTAATACATGTAATTTTTTTATGTTTACTTTTTTGTGTCTATTTTTTTTTATGTGTAACTTCTCATTACACATTCCATATGGATGTGTAACCTTTGGATACACATGTTATATGCATGTGTAACTTCTGCTTACACATGCATAACCCTTTCATGCCATACCCATGTGTAACTTCTGGATACACATGCTCGTTGCATGTGTAACTTCAGATTACACATTCATATATTATTGGTGGGAGGCGGTGGTGGCCGCCGCGATGGAGGTGGTGGTTTCTGGAGGTGGTGGTTTCTGCTGCTGATGGTGGTCACCGGCGGAGGTGGTTGGTGGTTGGTGGCCAGGTGGTTTAAGGTGCGTTGGTGGTCGCCGGCGGAGGTGTTTGTTGGTGGTGGCGGTCGCCGGCGGAGGTGGTTGGTGGCGGCGGCGGTCGTCGGAGGTGGTGGCTGGTGGCGGCGGTCGTCGGAGGTGGTGGTTGGTGGTGGCGGTCGTCGGAGGTGGTGGTTGGTGGTGGTGGCGGTCGTTAAAGATGGCCGTGACATTATGTTTGTTGTATTTTAATATTTTGGGCTTAAATTTAAATTTTTATTTTATTTGGGGCTTGAAAATATATAAAAGGGTATGGTTGTCTTTTAATAACTCGGGGCCTAGATTTAAACTTCTTTTGAATTATTTATCTTACCTTTTATTTTATTATTATTTATTTATTTTAATGAAATCGAATTTTAATTCCAAATGAGACTATATTATTATAACTAAACAATTTTTAAATTCATGTACTATTTAAAAATAATTTAATGGCATACCCATTAACCAAATATTACCATTATTATTTTATTTTTACATATTATTTACAATGTATCTATTTGTTTATTTCTCTATGTGACCTGATATAAATAAATAACCGTTAACAATTTTTTTTATAGTTGTTTGGGATTAATATTTTATCATTATAACATTTATTTCTTATTGCTTAGACCGATAAAAGTTTATCGTAGTTAATCATAATGCCAAGTCTTTATTAATACTAAATTGATTTGATTTAACTTTATTTCCTTAAATTTATTCTAGTGCCAAGTAATCCCTAAGTTGTATTATTAATAAAAATTACATTTTTCTAATACAGTACTAACATAAAATTATTATCCAAATGATATTTACAATAACTCTAAATTTTATATAATTAGCATTATATAATATTATTATTTGCTTATCTTATCAAAATTATTGTCTTAGTTATATTATCAATTTCATTATTGTTTTTACTCGCGTAAAGAAAACACGGCCAGAATAACTACTTAGTACTGATACTTAGTTTAATTTTATTAAGCCTGAATCTTGTAAATATAATTCTACTTTCACGAACGATGGTTAGAACAAATTTTATTTATTCAGATTGGATCGGTAATATAGTATATCTTGTTACATATTGGCGTTAGTAATTTAATATAATTTAAATTTTAAGTCTGCATAAAATTTCAATATGTCTCAATAGCCTTCAGATTATGGGTATTAATAATAAGTATTTTATTCATAGGCAAATTATTTTCCTTTTAGTCTAATTTTGTACTACGCATTCAAGTACTATAAATATCGCTTCATGTGTATAATTTAGTTAATCATTTATTGGACTAAAGATAATCTAGGTGTAAGATTGTTAACAAGTTTTAATCTTTATTTTATGCCTTATATGACCTAATTTTCTTAATCCTACAGAAAAAGTCTTATTTATCTATCTGGTTTAAACGCAAAGCACAAAATTCAAATTTGTTATTAGTTAACTTTGTAAAGCTTAATTGTGTATAAGCACTAATAATTTTCCACGGCTATTTAATCATAATCATTATTTTATCGTTATATATTTGTTAATGAGATTTTAATTTAAGTTATGTTCAATATAATATTAATTTAAATTCTAATAATTTAAGTTCGTCACAATTTCCATTTCAAAAGAGGATTGAATTTATTTACGAAGAAGGATCCTATCAATTTATGAATTTATTTTCTTTTAATCCTAATATTACAATAAACAACGAATACTATTATTACTATTTCACGTATACTTGTTTCATTTTAAAGATTTATTGGATCATTTGTTAGCCTAAACATAATTTTACCACAAGATTTCTAACAAATTAAGTCTTTTATTTTTATACATTATTATATTCTCGTTTTCTTAAGTCTAACGCCTAATAAGCATTACATTAGTTATCTAGTTTAGATGTAAAACATATATCTCTAATTTGTAATTAGTTTAATTTGCAAAACTTAACTATACACAAGTGTTGCTAATTTTTCCATAACTATTTAATTAATTATAATTATTATTTTTATCATTATATATCCTTGTTGAAATTTTAGTTAAACTAAGTGTAATATAATACTAATTCATAAATGCTAACATTACTTTATTAAAATTATTATTACTTTTATGAAAGAATGTCACCACGGCTTTTATTGAAAAACAACAAGTGAATTATTATTCTAACAACTATAGTGAATTATTATTCTAGTAACAAGTTACTTTTATTATCATCTATAATTACTATTATAATATTTTATTTTTAATGTTGATGTTGATGGTTGAACTATTATTCTAACTACTCTTACAAATATTATTTAGTCTCAAAAGTATTATTAACATTTATATAATTTTAAACAGTTGTTTCTTCATGTAAGTCAAGATACTGAATAAAGATCTATGTGATTTTCAAGATTTATCAATAATACTAATCTTACTAATTATTTATGTGTTAATACTTTTTAGATTAATTATTCTCAAAGCCTTATTAGTTAAAGTTATTGGTGTACCCTACAATTTTTATTTCATTACACAAACAAACAACCAAACAAGCAATTCAATCAATCAAATAATTCTTTTAATTATTGATAGCTTTTAGTTATCAAGATTTATCTCACAAACCCAACCCAGTTCTAAACTAATCTAGTTCACTAACTGGCACTGGCTAGTTCTAACTATTCCCATTTAAGATCTAGTAATGAGCTCTGATATGAACTTTTGTAGCGCCCCCTAAGCTAGCAGCTGACTAATCCAATAAATTAACTAAATAAAGAGGCACTAAAAATCCAATTTAAACACTTAACTTTCAATTAAGAAATCTGCTACAAAAACTTAGCCCAAAGCTAACCTCGCTCAGAAATATATATACAAGATCTTCTCTCAAATGATACATATATAATAATCATTTGGTTTTTAAATAAAATATACAACATAATAAATATAACTGAATTTAATCAACTAGCGAAGTCAACCCATGAAGCTTTCATTGCGCAACTCTGATCTGTCACAGAAACTGAAGTGGGAATAATTAACATTTAACCTTCTAAGTAATCATAGGCAAGATTTGGAAAACAATACTTGTTTTTCCGAAAACATTACACATTGACTAAGTCACTGAAATAATCATACATGTATATGGACAAACTCCTTCTTCAAACAATGTATAATATGGTTGTAAATCCCTACCCGGCAATTCACACCTAATAAATATGGACGCCACCAAGACCATGGTGACCAGTACTCTAAACAATAAAATCTGAATTAAAGTAGGTATAAATGTGAAGGAGCGTATCCTATATACCACAAGTGGAAATTCTCATTTCCCATAACAATTCATATTGACAACAAAACAATACAAGTCCTTTCCACATCGTGGAAAGATTCACAGAAATAACAGGATTATCATAATGCATTTTAAACAAAGCATGAAATGCACGGACAGACAATGCATGAGTTTGTTAAGCATAAACTTTTATAAAAGCAACAATAATGAATACAAAGAGTCAAATGCATTCCCACACCTTTTTGAAGACAGGCCACGCCTACCTCGAGATCCACGATCCACTGGTTCATCCTTTGAATTGATCGTTGTTAATAATTAACTGTTAATCACACAAGAATTCTAAGATTCTAGCCAAAATGGCTCACACAAGAATTATACAAATCTAACTAATAGACCTAAGCCCATTTACGTTTTTATACCCTTTTATTATATATCTTAAGTCCATCTAAGGTTCTTCATCTTCATAATACATCTATTGCGTATCTAAAGATTTACCAATTCATTGGGTTGGTTCTCTAGTCCAATAGCTAAGTCTTATGAGTATCTACAACTTTGTAGAAGAAACCAAAGTCTAATTCGGACCACAAGAGGTCCAAAACATCTAACTAAGATATCTAGTCTAAAGCCCAAGCCCACTTAAACAACCCCATTAATAAGGGCCTGGCCCAAATGGGTCAATCTAATGGTCACTAACGATTGAACTAACAGTCAAGAGTCAACTAACATTCAACGTCCAAGTTCAGGTCAATGTCCAGGGTCAATGGGTCAAGGCTAAATCGGTCAAGCGAGTTATGGTCTGGTCAACTGAGTCAACACCGAGTTAACTCAGTCCTAAGACTGATCCAAGTAATCAAATTCTCAAATAACTTAGTCAGATAGACTGAGTCAGAAGCGCTAAGGTCGAGTCAGCTAAACTGAAAAGAATTCAAATTAAGATTCTTGTACATAACATAAATCAAATACAACTTCATTTACACTACCAACCTGATTTCAGGCTTTAACTAACTTCAATTCCATCACCCTGCAATTGCAGTACCAATCCATATTTAAATTCAACAACTGCAGCTAAAGAGTGAACTGCATAACCCCCTTCCTACAACACCAACAACATCACCATTCCATTGCACTCGCAACTCAGTTTAACATCAAACTGCATCAACACTACAATCTTAACCCAATTCAGTTTTACTCTTTTTCTTCCCTTTAAGACAACTCTATAATTCACTTTAAATTATATAAACAGGTTACCTTAATCTGCAGATGCATGCTTTCTCTAAAACCATTGCTATAGCAGCATTCCAATCAACTTCAACTCATACATCTTATCAGCATATTTGAATTCCAACAATTAAAACATTACCAACTTCATTATCCTTATCCCAGTTAAACTACACCATAACCTTAAGACTCCATTTACACTTCAGTCGAGATCATAGCCATCCATAAATAACTTCAATCATTTCCTCCATCTCAACTACCACCACAGTCAACTCCAGTTCTATCTGAGAATCTCACATCCACCACCATTCTCAACATCATAACACAAACTGTATTTACCAATACAACTCCATCACCATCCCCAAATTTCTGAACTTTACCAACCCTTCACCACCCACATACACAAACAACCACCAACTCAACATCATACTCACACAAATGTTCAATCTTAATTTCAATATTACCTTCAATGTTTTCCCCAAGCTTTAACATCTACGGAATCGCCAATCTACCAGATCAATTTCAATCATACCCTAACTTCAATTTGGGGCAGAACATATGAACCCTAATTTCTCAAACCTTACCTTATCAGTAACCGAATCTTCAAATTAACATCATTAATTTCTTATTCACCTCATAATCTTCAAAACCCATCCTTCAATTTCTTCTTAACTATCAATAAATAGAATTCTAACCTCTATCATCAGAAACCCTAATTCCTGAATTCTCAAATCAAATCCTAAAATCAACACAATCATTTTCTTCTTCATAAAACGTACTTAAAACCCATCTTCAATCTATTACATCCACCCTTAATTTCACACGAACCCTCAATCAACTCAAGAACCCTCACTCTCCAGTTTACATCTACATCAATCTCTTCCTCTCTTGAAACTCAAACAACTTTAACAATATCATCTCCTCCACTGATACAACTACGAGCTTCCACAAACTCGATTCGTCAACTTGAGATCGACATAAATAAAGAGAAGAAGAAAACAGAAGAAATAGAAGAAGGTGAGGCCGACGAGAAGAAAGAGAAGAAGAATAAGAGAATGATTATTCTCTTCGATCGGTTTGAGGGGATAAGACCCAAAGGAACACTATAACACACACTTGTTTTGATAAGGGGAATCCACAATGTGTCTGAGTTAAATCACTAGCGGTTTTTCCATGAAATGACGATTTTACCCTTTATACTAAATCATTGATATCTTCTTCGACCGATATCCGATTGACACGTGCGAGTAGTCCAATTTGTATAACTTTTCGAGATCCATCCAACGGTACTAATTTCGTATCTAGGTCGTAGTTAGATTAATCTCTAATAATTAGCGTTCGTGTTAAACTAATCGGGTTATTATCGACTAAAACGTCTCTTGACTGGTCTAATAGCGTTGACGAGCTCGAGAGTCCTTACAGGAGGCATCTTTGGGTGCCATGTTTCGTCAAATCCCATTTTTTGGTGGGGATGTCAACTACTCAAAGAAGCGAAAGCATTAATGCTTTCTTCAAGGATTATGTTACTTCTAAAACCACTCTGAAGCAATTTGTTGCGCAATATGAACAAGCAACAAATGACAAAGTGGAAAAAGAATGTCAATCTGATTTTAAATCTCACAATGAAATGTTATCAATTGTTACTACTTATGAGTATGAGGTACAAGTTCGAAAGGTATATACCACTTCAAAGTTCAAAGAGTTTTAAGATGAACTAACAGGAATGATGTATTGCATATTCATGAGTTCACAAGAAAATGAAAATCTCTCAACTTATGGCATATGGGAGGATATCGTAGTTTTGGAGAGGGGAAAAAGAGAATGTTGTTTACAGTATCATACAAGAAAGCTGAATGTGAGGTAAAATGCAATTGTAGTTTGTATGAATCCAGGGGAATCCTTTGCAGGCACGCGTTAGATGTCGTTATTCGTAATGATGTTGATGAATTTCCTGAAAAATATATTTTAAGGCGATGGAGGAAAGATGTGACTCGGAGCCATACAAAGGTTAAAATGAATTCTAATGCTTAGCCAGCAACTCCTGAACGACAAAGGTATGATAAACTGTGTTCAGACTTTATGAAAATTGCAGATCTAGCATCCACGAGTGAAGAATGTTGTACTCATGTGATTGAGTGGATGAATACTCTGTCCACGAAATTAAATGATCCAAAACAACAATGGTCTAGTGCTAACGAGTGTTCCAAGAACGTACTTGATCCACATGTAGCTCAAACCAAAGGTCGACCAAAAAAATTGAGATTAAAAACAAAATTCTAGGGAAAGAGATACATAAGAAAAAAGAGACGAGACGAAAATGCACAGGTATAGTCTAATTTTACAATACTTAACATTCAATAATTTTCTCCCGTTACTAATCATACATATTAACTTATGGGGATGTTTTGCAGGAGGGTGAAGTAGATGTTCCTATCAAAAAAACAAGAAAAAGAAACAACTCGAATCAGTCCAAGCCTACAGCTAGTACTCTAAAGAAACCTAGAAAAAGGAATACGAAAGCTCCATTTAGTACTCCAAAGAAACCTAGAAAAAGGAACAGTACTAAAACTGATCAATCAGTTAACGATACTCCAAAGAAACCTAGAAGAAAAAAAAAACAGTACTAAAGCTGATCAATCGGGTAATGATACTCCAAAGAAGCCTGGAAAAAAATGCAAGCTAAATCAGTATGCTCAAGATGATGTGATGACCACTGCTCAGGATGTTGAGGTAATTACTTGCAGATTTCAGTCCTAACATGCTTTGCATTTCTGGTAATGGCTATTAAATTACAAGTTTAGATACTGTGTACTTTTGACATGTTGCAGTACACACATAGCAAAGCATGTTTTATGAAGACCCCAAGCTGATGTCAGAAAAATAAATTTCAAACTTGTTTAGCTTTGTAGAATAATGTATAATAACTTAGAAAGATTATGAAGTTCTGAGGTGGTTTTAATCACTTAATTATTATCATGGTCACAACCGTATGTTTATGACAAAAGGTTGATCTCTTTCGTACTGATTTTATTTTCTTGATTTTGTTTGTATGTAGGTTTATCAGCCTATACAATCATTTCCTCTTGAAGTGGTAGAGGATTTTCCCATCAATGAGAGCCTAGGAATGTCAATGGGATTAAACGGCGAAGGCATTGCAGCAGACCTAGGACAAACACATGAGAGTCTCACAATACACCCGACACAAGAGAGCATTATGATGAGCTCGGAAAGTTTCTTATATAACTTCAAGCAAATGCAACAAGAAAGCACTAGATGCACTGAACTCGACGATCAAACCAATGGATTATATTGGTTTTATGAATGAGGTTTCCAGCATCTTGCTAGAAAGTACTAAGCTCGTCTAGTAGTTTTTTTTTTAATAGCTAGAAAATAAGTGAGAATTCAATTGATTAGACATCAAACAATTATATTTCTTTGCTTTCTTTTTCTTGATGAATCGTGAAATATTTCATGTTATCTTATAACATTCTATAGCCTTTATGTAGGTCTTATGACATTATTGAAGACAATATTTTTTATCTACCTTTGATTTACTATGCTAAGTTCTTGTTTGAAGTCAATGACTCTGTAATCTTGGTACGACTGGTATCATTGCACTAAGATAATCATAGCCAGTCAAGACGTCGTACAAGAGGGCATGTTAGAGTTCTCTGTCTATAAAAAATCTTAAATTGTGAAAATTAATCTCACGAGATATTGTTTATATCTCGTGATATTTTGGCTATTAAATAAATGTTAAAATTAAAAACAAAAAAAGGAAAATCCGTTTAAATTTTTGTCCACATAGGCGCCACCTTGGTTGGGTTGTAGTGAACCCGATTAAGAGTTGGGACAAATAGCATTATTGATATAAGAAAAACAAATAATATTTCAATCGCTACCAATTCAGGAGTACATGGAATACTGAATAGGGTCTGACAATAGTCATGTGCCAAACACACACGAACATAAAAGGGTGCTTACAAGAGGTGCCCATAATCGAATAGCCAGACTAACATGGGACATGACAGTACCCACCCCTGAGATTTATCCTTGTCTTCAAGGATGAAGGATGGGAAATTAGATTTAATAAAAGTAGTATCTTGAAATCCGCATCATCAGCAGAACGCACGTCACCTGCTTGTAAAAATGCCCGAACCACCAGTCATTCGCAGATTCGAGTCAATTGCCATCATCAGTTATTTGGACCATGCGTCCTTGAAAAGTAAAGACGTGATTTTTAAGCCAAGAAAAAGCAGAGTCTGGGTTGTATTTGGACTCAACATAGCAACGAGAAATCATTATAGAAGATGGAGTTTTGTTGCCAGCAAATTCATGTTTATAGCTGTTGATTGAGATAATGATGTATGTAATTAGGATTTTGTTTTTGGGATTAGATATATGTAAAAGTGATTGAGACAAGATGGGTATGGTTAACGTTCTCATACCAATCAGATGAATGTAATAATCAATGCGAGTGACGCTTTGATCTTGGTGGAATCTCCACTAAGTTCATATTTCGTAAAAAGGAAGGGTACAATAGTAACTTCATTTAATTATTAGATTTTATATATAGTTTTAATAATCAAGAATACAAAACAAAGCTAGGCTAAGTTTTCTTTTGTTAGTGGTGGTCAGGATTTGTCCGTGGGAAAGATAAATCAAAGGCCGTGGTTCTCTCTGCCACACCCTACAAGTTGCACACGTGGTGTTAATTCCAATATTATGAATGAAAAATGAATACTCCAGTCAAGATATGGAATTTCAAAAATTATAACGGGGAGGTTCGAACTCATGACCTATTGTGTCATAAGAGTGGCCTCTAACCATTGTTCCACCTTGGTTGGAATTGATAGAAAAGATAAATCAAGAGTGGTGGTTTGTTCAACTTAAATACCATAATTGGTCTATTAATTAGTGTTTCACTAATTACACATAACATAAGTCAAGGTTTAACGTGGGTCAACGTCTGGTCCAAGTACCAAACGTAAAGTCTGGACAAATGTTAGACCAAACCCAGGTTTTGGTCAAAACCTGAGTACCAAAAACCAAATAACCCTTTCTTTTCTTTCTTTGATATTTTTTTTTTTTGCGAAAAAGATATTAACATTTTCGATGGCTTGGTAGGGCTACTAATTAAAAGGTACTAGGGAATTTTGAAAATGTTATTTTAACCATTTCTTCTTTGAACAAACAACTCACTTTTGTGTTGATACCATTCCCGCATTTAGGACATTAGATGATTATTGACCACATCTGTATATATATGATATGATCCTTCCCACAACCAATCTCGAGCATCTGAAAATCACGGAACCACATGGAATTTAAACAAAAGGTAATCTGAAATCATTGCAATTTCATTGGTGAATGATCCCTCATTTTCACCTGATAGGTTCTCAACATGGGTCTTTTTAGTTGCATTATCTCAAACTGTCTTCCATATATGCATGCATCAAGAAATACGATATGGAAGAACAAAAGCAGTTTGGAGCACAAAATTACTCGTTTGCTTCAACAAGAGTGCAATTGGAAGCAAGTTACTACTGGATATTTCGATTCATCAATCTTACATATAGTGCAAAGTATACATCACATGAAATATGTTTTGAGGTCCACTACGGTATTCTAATATGCTAGATTGTTTTTCAAATTGCTTTTAGCCAAAAGCAGGGGACAAAAACCCGATACTTACAATGAGTGGACCTCAAAAGTGGAGCATCAATATTGGCGTGTTACTGTGTTGACGAGCTGTTTATTGATGTTTACCATATTACAACGAATATACGTGGACTGAATGATTGAAAACATACAATTACTCCCAGATATTACTAATATGTTTTGCAGTGTATAACAGGAATATATGAAGTTGAGGAAACTCCAGAAAATCCAAATCCTCTACAAGTATAAGAGCAATATGAGAGTTAAAATTGTTGGACAAGGCTCATGACACTATGCTTGAGGATGTAACTGTAAATATACTACATGAAGATGAAACTGAGACCGTAGCAATTGTGGCACAAAATCATAATAACCTACAACTGGAAACTTGGATACTCATTAAGAGAGTTGAAGAATCAATTAAAGAATTAGATTGAGGATACGCCATATGAAGGATCGCATCATTAAAAATACTATTTGGATCTTTTTTGCTTCCATGTAAATATGTCTCTACATTGATATGTTTTTCCATATTTCTAAGTGACTATATATTTACATGTATTAAAATTAAATTACAACTGGAAACCTATAATTTTTTAGTTTTATATTCCTTTTATTTTTTAGGCGATGAAGTCGGATAACAATATAGGTAAGGGCATGAGGGGAGCTGTCGCTGGCATTTAGGGTTATTGACAACTAGATAAGTAAGAAAGATAAATTTAAACTCAAGAACTTAAGGTATTAATGTAATATTTTCTTATAGGATGACCTCTACATAAGCTTAATGCCATATTTCCATTTTTTGTGTATCAATCAACATTCTTATCTGCAGCAAACATCAAAAATAATTCTGTATTGTATGATTAATTTTATCCAACTATGAAGCAAACATGTTAGAAGTAAAGCAGTGCAAACATTTCGAGATATCAATCTGTTGGACTCCGGCCTAAACCAAGACAATGGTAGTTCCAGAGTCAATTCGGTCACAAAGAGGGATGATGGTCGATCTATAGGAGGGAAGCTGAGAAGTATGTGTGATATCAATGATGATCGAGGATTATGAATGAGTTGAAGGTTTTTGCAAGTTTTGTGAACTGTTGAGTTCGGATGAGATAAGTTCTGATTGATTGGGTGATAATTTCTTTGTTGGTCGAAATTGTTGTTCTTCAATTATGGATTCAGAAACTTATTTATATTGCAAGAATAGTAAGCACATTGATCCACAATAAGTGTGACGATTGCTGGAGTGAGAGACTGGGAAAGTTGGAAATCATAGTCAAACCAGTTCGATGTGCGTGGGATAATTGGTTGATTGTCCATCCACTACTTTGCTAACTCATTCAACTGCTTGCACGACTTACTCACATTTCTCATTGTGGGTGTACACACGTGCCGTAGGCCTCTAGACCAAAACCCTAGTGAATATCCCCGCATGTGACATGATTGATGTCCCACGAATGTGGAGTCTACAATGCAGACGTGTATTTAATTAGTCAATTATTGACTTGACTAGACGATGAGTCTTAGCCTTGATGAGTCGAGCATAATGAAAAAATGTGGTATACTTTGAGACTCATGGATTGAGCATGGAAAGACTTTGAGTCTTATTGAATTGTGATATATATCATTTTACCAGTTGAGGTAATAATGATGTTTTGATAACTTGAATCGACGGGCGTCCAATGAGCTTGCTCGATCATGGACTTGTTAATAGGAAATGTTGTTGAGTTTTCGAATGACGAAGAAAGATTATATTGGTCGACTGATGAACCAAATATTGGTTGATGAACCATGAAATATTAATAGTGGATCGGTGGAATTCTCGAATGTTGATAGTTGAATCAACATGAGGAATATTGCTCAGTCAAGCAATTAAATATTAATAGTTGAATCAATATTGCTATAAGTGAGTTATGAACCCAATTGATTGTGTATTTTGCTAACTTAAGCAATTCAGTGCTGATAGATGAGCAAAGCAGATATTGCTAGTTTAAACAAATATTGCTCGTTTGAGCAAATATTGCTCGATTAATGAATTATTGGTAGCGGGACCAAATTAAATATTAATTAAAATACTGGTAGCTGGCCCGAATATTGTATAATTAAGTAAAATATTGATTTCTGGTTCAACATAAAATTATTGGTGTTTGAACCCGTCCAGAATTATGCTTTGCAGAGCATTAGGTTCAAAACCCTGATTTCGATTGATTATTGATAAATGGATGATTTACTGAAAATCAACCATGAGTGAGATAAGTCACGATTACATAAGATGGTGAAACGACCATTTAGCGCCCAGATGCTTGAATGAGCATGCACCAAATTCTTTTGTAGACCCATTGGTGAAAGGATGATTAAATGCTCGTTTAATCATTATTAAAATAGTGCTCGTCTCAGAATATAATTAGGTGGTAAAACCTAATTATGGAGAGAGGAGGGACCAACCAAGGGGTATGAAAGCGACTCTTGGTGGTCGTGGGACCAGATGATGGTCGATGGATCAAATTCCAAGTTGTTTGAAAAAGTTTGAACCTAATATGAATTGTAGAAGACTAGAAATAACCCGTGCCGTAACGGCACGGCATAAATCTAAATAATTTTTGGTCGTAATAATTTAAATATATAAATACTACAAACTATGATAAGATTTATTTTAACCCATGATAACTTGTGGCTATGAAAATCTAAGATATTTATCATCCAAACAATTATGAATTTGGTACACTTGTAATTGATTAAAATAATAATTTCTGATAAAATGTCAAGTAAATTATTTTCTTTTGTCCTAAAATAATATTTTTTTTAGTTGATCCAAAAAGATTGGTGGTCTTTGATACTGTTTTGTGTTGTATTCGGACCATTATGCTGAATCTTCATCGACATTTGCAACCATTTCTGGTTGAAAATATAACATCACTCTATACTTTTTTTCTTTCATATTCGATATTTGCAACACCAAATCAGGAGTTGAGAAGATGGAGGTGAATCATGATAATATAGAAGGATTTGGTGATACTAATGGGTCGGTAATATGGAATGTTTAGATGACGATGCTCAATCATGTTTTTATGGAGGAAAAGACATTCGGGATCAAGAAGATAAAATAAATAAATTTAAAAGATGCATAGGAAAAAGGAAACCGCCCAAAAAGTCAGGAAGGTTTATGAAAAGATTGAGGTTTCATTACCAGTGTATATATCTTTGAAATGAATGCAATTCCAAGCTAGATTGTTGTCCCATTTGCAAGTCTGCAAAGAATGCAAACTTGCTAGTGTACATGTCCTAGCTAGGTCAATTATAAGTTTTCAAATAACATTTCTTTTTTCAATAAAATTAAAATTAGGCATATGATCGAAGTAAATAGTTTTGGTGATTCATTATTCGGATATATCCCAATTATATGTATCAATTTTTATTTTTCGATTGTTTCCCAAAAAAAAAAAAATTGAGTTAAATGAAAATGAATTTTTCGTATTTTTAACATAATGTTATTTTTTGTTTGCAAGTTGATTAAGGACGATTAGTTTATTTCAAGGCAGAAATAAGAGTTTTACATGTTGTCCGCAGATGTTTAAATGTTATTATTTTTTGTAGGTTGATGAAGGCGGGAAAATTCGATTTTAAAAAGATATGAGTCTAAAATTCTTTTTTTAATATAAAAATATGAATTTTACATAGTTGTAGCATTTAATTGGCAAGGATTTTTTTTGTTGGCACATTATTTTTTTTAATTAGTGAACAACTAATTAAAGGGTTACCAATGTATATGTTAATAATTGAAGGAGATTACAAATCTTATATCCGTTGGATGTCTTTGTCTAGGATGAGACTGGGATGGTCGGATGAAACGTTTGTCTCTCAAAATGTTATCTGATCATGCAGTAACAACACTGCCTTAATCTGACTGATGTACTTTTTTCTTTCATCTTTTTAATTGTTCAATTCCCAAGAGTTTTATATCTTGCTTTAATCTAAAATAATGTTCATAAATGCATAATAAAATTATCCATACATATATCAAAATATGACAACCAAATTATTTAAGTATATAGTCTATATATCTATATCACTTTCCATCAAATTTACCTTGCAACCACTAAATCTAGTTAATTTTTTCTTGAAGCATTAAATCTAGTTAATGCATGTATTTTTTTAATAAAATATCTTACACCTAATCCCGGTTAGGTATCCTAATGGCATAAGCAATTTTTGTTTGCTTCTACATTTAATATTTTAATTAATATCTTGAGTTATGTTATCCATTAATTAATATCTTGAGTTGGGTGATCCATTAATTAAAGATCAATAAATTAAGGTTCATAATGAAGGAGGTCACAAACACCATGATCATCGGATGTCTATTGCCGGGATGAGACTGGGATGGTCGGATCAGTTGTTTGTCTCCCAAAATGTTATATGTCCGTCGGTGCTCAAAAACCCATGTTGTTTTGTATTATAGATTAATTAGGTAAAAATTATCAAATATGTGGGACCAGATTTGGCAAGATAAAGAGGTGACCTTGGCCGACCAAGGTAGCATGCCCGTGTCACCGTGTTGTTTGTGGCTAAATTCTGAGAATTTTGATATTTTATGGTGAGCATTCGAGCAATATTTTGGATTTTCAGAAGAGTTTGATCTTGACCGAAACTCTCAATTTTGCTTGAATAAGAAAGTAGGACTTTGCTCGTGTGACCAATATTTTAAGAATATTAAAATATCATTATTTTAATATTTGTCGTGAGAAGCCTAGACGGTCGTGTGACCATTTGGATTTTTGGAAAAATATGGAAAAAATTAGGTTTTTGCTCAGATGAGGGAATTTCATGAAATGAGGGAAGAAATAATAATAACATAAGGAATTAAGGAGGCTTAGGACCGGCCACGGCCAAGACATGGCCGGACGGCTCGGTCCCATGACGCTTTTCCTTATTTTATATTATTATTTTTCATCTTTGTGTGAAGAATTATGGAGAAACTAAGAGTTTTGCTCAAATAAGGGAGTTTTCATGAGAAAAGGAAAATAATAAAATAAGATGAAAAATAAAAGGGAGAGAGGTGGGACCGGCCACGACGACATGACCTGCCGGTGGGCCTGTTCTGTGTGCCTCTTACTTATTTATTTATTTTCCTTCCCTATTTTGCATAGGTTTCCTCGTTCGTCCATATTTTTGAATGCTCGTTTATGCATTTGGGTGCTCGTTCATGCATTATTGTTGAGTACACTCGCACCATTTTCTCGGGGCTTACTCGGTGGCGGCCCAAATGCCCGAAAAGTGAATATCTATTACTAATCCATGGAATTCAGCCGAGAAAAGCCATGAAACGGAGTAATGAGATAAAATAGATTATTTTATGGGAATTTAATTGACGAATGTTGCGTCAGAATTAATCTATGAATGGCTTTATACTAGCATGCAATATGTTTAGGAGCGTTATGTTTTTTCGAGAATCGAGGTATGAGATGGTAGAGACATCATACTCGTTCTGAATATTATTTTTGTATTGTCAGGGAACACTGAGACACCCTGAAGACGTTAATACTCTATACTAGCATGCAATATGTCTAGGAGCCGTCCAATCACTATCGATTCATATACAGAAGTATTGATGAAATATGCGAAGTGTTGAAAGCTCGGTTGAGAGGCTTTGAGGATCACATATTCATGCATGTTCTGATAGGTTGTACACTCAGTCAGAGATTGTGAAATGAGCTTTCACGAATCAATATGAATTTCACATACGTGTCTAAAGCCGTGTCAGAAATATGCAAAGTCATGATTTTACGATTTTAGCCTTTGTTGAAAATCCACCATCAACAAACGGTTTCCCAAACCTTATAGGAATTTATTTCCTTATCTAGGAATAATTCATTTTTTAGGTATATTTCCTTATCTAGAAATATTACCTTGTCTAAGAATATTCTTTATCTACGAATAATTCCTTTTCTAAGTATATATTTCCTTATCTAGATATATTACATTGTCTATGAGTCTAGGAATAATTCCTTTTCTAAGTATCTATTTCCTTATCTAAGAAAATGCCTTGTTTAGGAATATTTCCTTATCTAAGAGTACTGCCTAAAAATCAGTATTCCTTCCCAAAGTAGAAGTATGTCCTCAATATAACTTGAGGATTGTTAAGTTCCCAAAAGAGGAAAGATACACCTGTATCATCTTCTCTGCAAATTTCCATAGTAATTCAGAGACACTTGAATTTATGGAGCAATAGTAGCAGGATCTTGAATCTTAACATTACTATTTGCACTATTTCAAACCTAAAACATAATGTCCCTTGGAAAACTCCAGATTTAAATTGTTTCAAACTGAACTATGATGCTTCTTGGGTTTCTAATACTTTGGACGCTGGGTTTGGACTAATATTAAGGGATGATGCAAGTAATGAAAGAGGAGCTAAGTCAGGTATTTGAAAGCTTCATGTGCAGAAAAAGTTGAAGCTCTAGCACTTTTTCAAGGAGCTAAATGGGCCAAAGATGAAAGAATGGAACACTTTTGGATTGAAGGAGACTGTGAAAGAATGGTGGGATTCATTAAGGGGAAGGAAATAATGATGGATCGGAGAAATAAAAAATTGGTTAAAGATGCTACGAAGATTATGGCAGAATGTAACAATTTTTTGGATTTCGAATTCATTCATAGAACTGGCAACTCTATGACTGATAAATTAACGATAAAAGCAAGAAAATCTTCAGTTTTTAACAACCGGAAGGGAAATTTACCCGCTGATAAGATTAATAATCAAATGGAAGGTAGCGACAGTACCAGTTTGTTGTCAAAATCTCACAACATGGCCTGTCCTATATGATAACATGACAATATCCATTTTTTTCCCTTTATGTTTATATACGTTTTCCTTTGGTAACGAATTTCTCTTTTACCTTCAAAATAAAAAATAAAAAACAAAAAATTCACATATCATATACCGAAGTAGGTCTAGTAAGTTGTCTAATCTAAAAAATTTGAGATATTTAGAGCAAGTCTTATGGTGGAAGAATTCCATCTTCAATGCCACCTCAGTACTTGAAATCGTTCATGGAAGCTCAAGTCTTATGGTGGAATCATGAAAACGCTAAATAGAATAGCGTTTGACTTGGTCAATGATATTTGACTACAAATTTTGTATGGTTGAAATTAATAGTGGCTTTTCCGTGTTTGACTTATGCTAAAAGAAAGAAAGAAAATGCTATTCTGAATAACGTTTTTTTAGTGCTATTCATAATAACGTTTTTTGTCTTTTAACACGCTATTAAAAATAGCGTTTATTTGGATTCCATCCACCATTCCATAAAATCATGCTTGAAAAAAGTGTGGCTGACACCAACTTGGAATCCATTAGAGAAACTCCAACGGGCACATCAAACTGGCAGATTTGATGATTATACACCTACAATGGGACTAGCAAACCATTAAAATGGATAAGCAAACCCTCAGATAAATGGTTTGTTCATCTCGTCTCAGATTGAGTCGACCGATTCCATCTGCAGTGATCGGCTCACATTGGACCGACAATCTCAAACACCAATGAGAAATAATAATAATAAAACTCTTGAATGTTAGTTGAGTTAGTCATTTGGATTAGTTTAATATATTTTTATACGTATTCGGTCCCATTAAACCAAAATAAATATATTTTTATACAAAAACGGGACCCATTAGTTAAAAAAATAAATTATTTATATATTAAAGTGGGTCCCCTAGTTAAGTTTGCCCACTGGCCACTGTGAGAAATCACGTTTGCCCGTCCACGTGGACAAGCAAATAAGTCCCATTGGACTTGCTCTTAGACTTGACATTCCACATTTTTCCAAGCTTGGGATAGGTTGGATTCCATCAAAAGACATGCTCTTACAGCATCTCCAATGCAAGAGGTAAAGGTCTTAAATTAGCATGACACCTAGGATTTAAGACCTTTTCCACCAAAGTTTCTTCTCCAATGCAAGGGTGAAGGTTATAGAAAAAGATGACATGGCTAAGTGAGAGTAAATGAGAAAGTCTAAATAAGACTTTCTTCATGACCTTGGGTCTTAGGTCCACATCATCACTTTGTCTCTAAATTTAAATAAAAAGGTGTAGGTAAGACCTTGAAGATTGGAGATGGACTTTAGGTCAAATTTTTTATCTTTATTTATTTTTGTCTTTTAGCAAATGACCCACAAAGAAAAGGTAATAACAAGAGAGCATCTCCAATGCTTAGGGTAGAGGTCTTAAAAAGATATGACACATAGGATTTGTTACTTTTTTACCAAAAAATTATCTCCAATGCTAGGGTGGATGTTAATAAGAGATGATGACATGGCTGCCATCTCATAACAAAAGGTAAATCAGAAAGTCAAATCTTCACCTTCTCTATGACCCCAAGTCAATTGACACATCATCAATTCTTTATTCCAAAATTAGTTTTTTAATTAGAAAACATTATTAATCGGTGATAATTTCAAAGTTATTTCTTCTTCTTCTCCGAGAAACAAATGAGAGTTCTAAAAGAGAAAAATATCTTCACGGTTATCTTTAATATAGATATTGAAGCTTCTGGCTAAGGTAACTGTCCATCACTTCAATATTTTTGCTCTTTTCTATGATTGATTAATTTGTTAACTGTCCATCACTTAAACCTAGTTTTTGTTTAATCTAATGTTTATTTGAATTACTCAAACCTTGATTTGTTAGTTTTTCTTGCATTGATTTAATCTAATGGCTTGAACAATTGGGTTTTAATAATTTAATTACTTAAATCTAGATTTGTTGTATGTATGAATCTGAAAAGTTATCCAATGTAATGGGAAAAGTACCCAATTTTAGTCTCTGATCCTTCAGCTGAGTTACAAGTTTTGTCTAACTTAAGATTTTCTTGCAGAGGTCATTTTACCCTTCCCGTGCAGAATCACATTTTCTACTTAAATTCTTAAAAGCTTAATTGATACTTGGCCCTTGCATGGAATTTTTGAAACTTCATATCCAAATTTGTCTTCACGTCGACACATTGGATTGAATTTTTCTTGTTAACATGTGCACTTTAAATTATGGGTTGGTTAAGTTCAATGTCCGACTCCAACAACTCAATCTTGGACTGCACTGATATTTGGAGGATGTAGAATAATACATTTCGTGTTCGAATGGAACAATTCAGTGCTTTATTAGGAAATGTAGACTGTCAGTAGACTGCGAGCAACTCAATCGAAAACATTTTCATAGGCCATTCGGGGTGTTGAAAGGTTTTCCTTTTAACCTTATTGAGTTACTTTTGATGGTCACATGACACTGAGAAGGTTAAGAATTTATGTGTAGCAGTATTTGACCTCAGCCATGAGTGTCAGTTTCCCAAAGAGCTCAAAGATGTGAAAGTTTTCACAGACTTCTGTAGATCCTTTTGGCCGTGAGCCAGTATACTTCCTAGATCATATGTTGGATTTTTTAAAGTTTGCCACGATGAGGTAAATTTCTTCCCCGTCTTTGCTTTTTATAATGCCAGTTTGACTTATGTTGTTTATTATATGGTTTTGTTTGGTGTAATTCTTTAAAAATTTTGGAAAATTTCAGGGAGGCTCTGAACCTCTAGCTATAACGGAAGGTCCGTGGAAGAGATATTGTGGGTCTTGTGCGTCGCCGCATATGCAGTTTGGATCTTGAAAGTGCAAAACTCTATTTTTGTCATTGTTCTTTCATAATCAAAATTTGGGCCATTGTGGAAGTGCTTGATACTTAATTAATCAGTGAACCAGACAGTTTTTATCTGTTGGAAACCATTTAGTTATTCAATTTATAAAGCTAGAAATAAAAACGGATATCATTTCATGCCGAACGAATTTTTGATCTTGTTTTTGTTCCTAGTGTGCTACCTCATTTTTTTACATTGGGTTATAAGTTGCAGTGTCTTTTTGGAGGGAATTTTCCCTCAAGTACAGTTCTTTGTCTAACCCAGATTTCAAGGGAAATTTCACTTTTTGATTATTTGGGATGTTATTGTTGGGATATATGTGTTAAAATAATTCTTTTGTACATTTATATGAACAATTCGAGCTTGGCCCAGTGGTTAAGCATTTTGGGCCTGAAGGGTTAGGTCTTAGGATCTAATCCCTCCCCCTACCGATGGGTGTATATATAAATAATATATATATATCATTAGTCTGGGAGCGGGAGCGGGGCCTTGGGGGTCTTGGGAGGTCTCTTGAATTTCGAAGTTATTTTTTGTTGGTTTTTGAAAAGATTTTCAAAACGTTTATTGCCTTTAAGTGAGTGATTAATTAGGCTTAATTTTGGTAACGTTTTTGTACGTTTTCTGACTGTTAAAATGCCTTTTATGGAGACAATTAAAACCAAAAATTTATTACCATTAATTTTGTCTTAATTGCAAAGTTTATAAAAAGCATGTTTTGAGAACCAGAAGGGTATGAGTTTCATACATACTGTTTTTGTGAATCAAGAGACTAAGTTTCCTTAGCAAGATTAGAAAGAGTGAAAGTGATCAATCTCTCATTGTGTGCGTGAGGGATTGAAGAGAGTTTTTTTTTTATCTCGGCTGTTTTATCCTGGGGCCATTGTGACGAAGAAAGAACTGCTTGCACAAAACTCAAGGCAGAGCCACGAAACGTCTTAAAGAGAGCGACCTGGTCGTGACTCAACCGACAACTTGTTTTTTGTGTTTAATCCTTGTTTTGCAGGTGTGAAATCGGCGACTGTTCCAACAATTTTAAGACGAATCGTTCTGCCATGGAATCTGAAAAGAAAATTGTTGCTGATATCAACAAGCCGTTCAAGTTTGAAGGACTTCACTTCAGAAGATGGAAGAAAAAGTTGTTCTTCTACCTCAAACTAATGAAGTTGCACATGATGGTGACCTCCATCAAACCAGCTGATCCAAAAAAAGCAGAAGCTGCGACAAAAGTAACTCCAGCTGCAACAAGTGCAACTCCTCAACAAACTACATAACCTGTTGTGACCCAAAGTGCTGAAGAAAAACAAAAGGCCTATGAAAAATGGGTTGATGATGATTTCGATTGCAAGAACTATATTCTCAATGCATTGTCTGACGATTTATATGAATATTACTCCACGTTTGATACTGATAAAGATGTTTGGGATGCCTTACAGAAAAAATACGATAATGAAGAAGCCGGATCGAAGAAATATGCTGTAAGCCGCTACTTGAAATATCAAATGGTGGATGATAAATCAGTTGTTGCACAGGCTCATGAACTTCAGAAAATTGCCCATGAAATTCTGACCGAAGGTATGAAAATTGATGAACAATTTTAAGTAGCTGTTTTGATTGACAAGTTACCACCTAACTGGAAAGATTTTCGTAATTCTTTGCGTCACAAATCTAAAGAATTTTCTCTTGAAAGTTTGATTGTTAAGCTCAGGGTTGAGGAAGAAGCTCGGAAACAAGATAATAAGGAAGAGATTCTCATTGTTTCTAACAATAAGACTCATCCTAATTTGAAACCTAAGAAAAAGGATATGAAACATAATCTGAACCATAAGAAAGGAGGAAGGCCTAATCAAAACAAGAACCAAAACCCATCAAGAAATGGACATAATTCAAATTATGAGTTTCTTTGTTATACATGTAATAAACCGAACCACATGGCTAGGAATTGCATGTTTAACAAGGAAAAGAATAACGCACAAGCTAATGTTGTAGATGGCGTTATAATAGCCATGGTCTCGGATCCTGAGTTTTACATGGTTGGTGGTTCTGATGGGTGGTGGATAGACAGTGGTGCATCGCGCCATTTTTGTTTTGATAGGTCTATATATAAGAGATACGCAGAAACAAAGGATAAGAAAGTGTTGTTGGGAGACTCCCACAACACTATTGTGAAAGGTTTTGGTACGGTAGAACTGAAGTTTACTTCTGGGAAGACAATTATGCTGAAAGATGTCCTCCACACTCCAGAAATGAGAAAGAACATTGTTTCCGGATATCTTCTCAACAAGGCTGGGTTGTATCAAACTATTGGATCTGATGTTTACACAATTACTAAAAACAGAGTGTTTGTAGGAAAGGGTTATGCTACTGATGGAATGTTTAAGCTTAATGTTGAAATGAATAAAATTGCATCTTCTTCTTATATGGTGTGTACTTTTAATGTTTGGCATGCTATACTTTGTCATGTGAACAGTAGATCAGTAGATACCATGAGCAAGCAAGATCTTATTCCAAAAATATCCATGCATGATTTTGAAAAATGTGAATCTTGTAGTCAAGCAAAAATAACCAAGAGTTCCCATAAATTTGTTGTTAGAGAATCTGAACCTTTAGAATTGGTGCATTCTGATTTGTGTGAATTTGAAGGTATATTAACTAGAAATGGAAAAAGATATGTCATGACTTTTATTGATGATTTTTCAAATTATACTTATGTTTACTTGCTAAGTCATAAGAATAAAGCTATTTAAAAATTTAAGGTTTTTATTGCTGAAGTTGAAAATCAATTTGGTAGAAAAATTAAGAGATTTCGTAGTGATAGAGGCACTGAATATGATTCTAAACCGTTCACTGAAATTTATGAATCTTGTGGAATTATACATGAAAAAACTGCTCCTTATAACCCTGAAATGAATGTAAAAGCTGAAAGAAAGAATCATACTTTTACTACTCTTGTGACTGCATGTTTGCTAAGTTCTGGTGCTGCCTCTCATTGGTGGGGAAAATTTTTGTTGACTGTTTGTTATGTTTTGAATCGTGTTACAAATTCAAAAACAAAAATATCACCTTATGAACTTTGGAAAAACAGAAAACCTAATGTTTCATATTTTAAAGTATGGTGTTGTTTGGCTTATGTTCGTATTCCTGATCCTAAAAGATCAAAGTTAGCTAGTAAAGCTTATGAATGTGTGTTTGTTGGGTATGCTCAAAACAGTAAAGCTTATAGATTTTTTGATCTTAATAATAAATTTATTATTGAATCTATTGATGCTGATTTCTTTGAAGATAGATTTCCTTTTAAATCTAGAAATAGTGGGGGTTCTCTACCTAATGATGTACCTAGTACAAGTTCTGAACTTAGAATAGAAGAAACTAGAAATAAAGAAACGAGAGATGATGAAATTGAACCTAGGCGTAGTAAAATGGCTAGGACTGCGATGAACTTTGGTTCTGATTTTGAAGTTTATACCCTAGAGGAAGACCCTTCCAGTCTTCAAGAAGCACTTAATTCTCCTGAATCAGGTTTTTGCCAAGAAGCCATAGATAATGAAATGGACTTCCATAATCTTAATGGAACTTGGCACCTAGCAAATTTACCCCTTGGTTGCAAAGCAACAAGTTGTAAATGGGTACTTAAAAGGAAATTGAACCCTGATGGTTCAGTAGACAAATACAAAGCTAGGTTGGCAGCTAAAGGTTATAGACAAAGAGAAGATGTAGATTTCTTTGATACTTATTCTCCTGTTACAAGATTGACTTCTATTCGTGTTTTGATTGTTGTTGTGCATAATCTTGTTGTTCATCAAATGGATGTTAAAACAACTTTTTTAAATGGTGAATTAGAAGAAGAAATTTACATGGAACAACCTGAAGGTTTTGTTGTTCCAGGTCAAGAACAAAAAATATGTAAGTTAGATAGGTCACTTTATGGTTTGAAACAAGCTCCTAAGCAATGGCATGAAAGGTTTGATAATCTGATGATTTCACATGGTTTCATAATTAATGAAAGTGACAAATGCATATACTATAAGTTTGAAAACAATGCATGCATGATGATTTGTTTGTATGTGGATGATTTGCTGATTTTTGGTTCAAACTTATCTGTGGTTGAAGAAACTAAGAATATGCTTAAGTCTAACTTTGAAATGAAAGATTTGGGTGAAGCTAGTGTAATTATGGGAATTAAGATTACTAGAACTAATGATGGTATTTCTTTGGATCAGTCTCATTATATTGAAAAGATTTTAAAAGAAGTACAACTATTTTGATTGTAAACATGTGAGTACTCCTTTTGATGCTAGTGTTAAATTGTTTAAGAATACTGGTGATAACATTAGACAAACTGAATATGCTAGTATAATTGGTAGTATTCGTTATGCAACTGATTGTACCAGACCAGACATTGCATATGCAGTGGGGTTTTTATGCAGGTTTACCAGTTGTCCTGGTTTGGAACACTGGAATGCAATTGAGAGGGTTATGCGGTATCTTAAAAAGACCGTTAACCTAGGATTACACTATAAAAGATTTCTAGCAGTCCTTGAATGATACTGCGATGCTGATTGGAACTCTCTCTCAGATGACTCCAAGGCCACTGGTGGATATTTGTTTAATATTGCTGGTGGCGCAGTGTCTTTGAAGTCAAAGAAATAAACAATTCTGGCTCAATCTACGATGGAGTCTGAATTGATAGCACTAGCTGCTGCTAGTGAAGAAGCATGATGGTTGAGAAACTTACTTTCTAAAATTCCTGTATGGGATAGACCGATACCAGCTGTTATGATCTATTGTGATAGTACCGCGGCTATTGCAAAAGTACAGAACTATTTTTATAATGGTAAGAATCGACAAATGCGTCGAAAGCACAGCAAAGTTAGAGAGTTTCTCACAACTAGTGATGTACGTGTGGATCATGTTAGGTCGGAAGAGAACTTAGCTGATCCTTTGACGAAAGGATTAGCTAGAGAAAATGTATTATATACCTCTAAAGGCATGGGACTTTTGCCCACTAGAAATTGAGTCATTTTGTGATGGATACCCACCTAGAAATAGGTTCAAAGGGAATAACGATTCACAAATGATATGGAGATAGAATCATGCATCTTTCCCATGGCATGATATCCTGAAGCGGGTTAAGGTTGAGTTCTTTAACTCTTAATGAAGTCTATAGCTCTATATAGAGTGGGGTACCAAGCTACATGAGTACCTTTGATAAACTCACCTATGTGAATGAGAAAGTGTGGCCGCTTTCTATGAGAACATGGGCAGTTCTCTAGAACATTCATTGAAACTGGGATAAGCACAAGGCCATAATGTGCTGGCATTTAGGACTTTACTCTTAGTATAGTTGTGTGTGTATTAAGTAATTCATTCTCTCCATAGAGTTCAAAGACATATGTTCACTCTGTATCAGAGTTCGGAAAATTTAATACTATGCAAAGGTTCAAAACCGAAAGGTACCTTTGCTTATGCACATAACTATACAGATCTTGCTCAATGATTTTAAAAATATAAGTGGGGGATTGTTGGGATATATGTGTTAAAATAATTCTTTTGTACATTTATATCAACAATTCGAGCTTGGCCCAGTGGTTAAGCATTTTGGGCCTGGAGGGTTAGGTCTCAGGATCGAATCCCCCCCCTACCGATGGGTGTATATATAAATAAATAATATATAAATATATATCATTAGTCCGGGAGCGGGGCCTTGGGGGTCTTGTGAGGTCTCTTGAATTTCGAAGTTATTTTTTGCTGGTTTTTGAAAAGATTTTCAAAACGTTTATTGCCTTTAAGTGAGTGATTAATTAGGCTTAATTTTGGTAACGTTTTTGTACGTTTTCTGACTTTTAAAATGCCTTTTATGGAGACAATTAAAACCAAAAATTTATTACCATTAATTTTGTCTTAATTGCAAAGTTTATAAAAAGCCTGTTTTGAGAACCAGAAGGGTATGAGTTTCATACATACTGTTTTTGTGAATCAAGAGACTAAGTTTTCTGAGCAAGATTAGAAAGAGTGAAAGTGATCAATCTCTCATTGTGTGCGTGAGGGATTGAAGAGAGTTTTTTTTTATATCTCGGCTGTTTTATCCTGGGGGCATTGTGACGAAGAAAGAACTGCTTGCACAAAACTCAAGGCAGAGCCACAAAACGTCTTAAAGAGAGCGACCTGGTCGTGACTCAGCCGACAACTTGTTTTTTGTGTTTAATCCTTGTTTTGCAGGTGTGAAATCGGCGACTGTTCCAACAGTTACACGTATGTAAATGAAAATTTTAGGGTAGTTAGATCTTGGCATTGGAGATGAAACTTAGGATAGAAAGTCTAATTTTTTTTTATTTGTTTTAGCCACTTAGGAATGATCCACAATAAAATTATATTAATAACATCTCCAGGTAAGATGACCTCCACCCCTAATATTGGAGATGCTCTTATAGTTGCTATCCACGTGACACCACGACCAAGTAGCTGACAAGTGGCAAAATGAAGGGCATTATAGGAAACATTATGCTTTGATATAAAAACGTCTGTATCATTTCGTTAGGTTGAGAGAGAGAGAAAAACAGTCGAGAGGAAGAAGAAGAAGGAATTCGTGAGCATCCTACTCTACAGCTCTACTCCATATGGCGGGTATTATTAGGGTTTCTCAGTAAACTCAAATTTTCCCGCCAAAATTCATACTACGAGAAAGCCCTAATTCTTTTATAATTCATAGTTTTTTTAGCAATTAAATTCAAGATTTTTTTATAGATTTTTCCCAATTTTGTTTTTCACTACAAGGATTAATGGGGGCACAAGGAGAACCTCCTGCAACAACTGCATCTCAGGTAAGAATAAACCCTAATATTTACAATTCTTGTTGTATTTGTTTATCGATCGATGCCCTAGTTTTGGTTTGGGTTTAATTGTGTGAAGTTATTGATTCTAATGTCGATTCTCACCTAAATGAGTAGATTTCATTAGTGGGTTTTGTTGAAATTGGTTTGGGTTTAATTGTGTGAAGTTATTGATTCTAATGTCGATTTTCACCTAAATGAGTAGATTTCATTAGTGGGTTTTGTTGAAATTGAGAACTTTTGAAGTAATTAAAGTTCAGCTTGTGTTGTAATTGTGTAATTGTCCATGGTTGGGATGAGCTTGTGTCCATGGTTGTAATTGTGTAAAGATTCAAAAACGGTTATTGAAGTTCAGCTTGTGTTGTAAACGTGTTTTCATTGAGTCCCTGAATAATGTCTGGGTTTAATGGTGCCAAGGAATAGATTTTCACTTAATACATTATATTCCTTGACCACAATTTCTTGTATATGGAAGTAGAAATTTTAGCTGTATTTGGAATGAGCTATTCAGTACGGTATCGCCACTGCCTTCTGTTATATTCGGGATGAGCTATTAACTAGGCCATCCTCTTTTATCCAACATGGAAATGGGTTAGGGAACAAAGTATATTTTTCGGGATTGGCTTATGGTTGAATTAAACTGTGAAGGTGTAACAGTTGGTCCATGGTGTGCTGAGCAATTTCCTTTTAGAAATTATTGTTCACCGATTATCAAACCATTTTATTATTGAAAATCGGAAACTTTGTCTATAGTATAAGCCAAAAAGATCCAAATGAAATGGTTTGCCCGAGCGCAATGTGCCCAAGTTGAACCATCTTGACAATATGCAAATGGTTTGCCGATACCAGACTGTGATGTAATTGTGTTTTCAAAATGATGCTCTAGTTTTTGTTTAGTTTATATGGTCTGAAGATGAAGAAAATGATTTTTATTTTGAATTCTTCCTACTTAGTGAATATTTATTTTACTTGGTGTCAATTGGTTTCAGATGTAATTTTTTTTTTTGAAGAATCTGTGTAGTGGGTTGTAATGGTGTAAAGATTTTATTTTCAGCGTGTTAAAGTATACCATTTGAATGAGGAGGGCAAATGGGATGATCGGGGTACTGGGCAAGTCAGTGTAGGTTACTTAGAGGTATGTTTTTAACCTAATTTTGATTTTTGTGGTGTTAATAAAGTTTCAGTCATATATCTTTTGAAGTATTGACTTTGTCGAATTCAAGTGATTTTTTTTTTTGTTTTTTTGTCTGGTTGTTATGGTCGTAGAGGTCTGAAGACCTTGCTTTGTTTGTGATCGATGAGGATGGTAGTGAGACGCTACTTGCACATCGTATTGGCTCAGATGAAAATTATCAAAGGCAAGAAGGTAATCTTGTATTATTCACATTTGTAAGCTTGACTTCTATTGTGTGTATTTGGCACTGAAGACATTACCAGTTGTTTCTCTCAATTTAGATACAATCATATCATGGCGTGATCCAGAATATTCTACAGAATTAGCGCTTAGCTTTCAAGAGATTGCAGGCTGCTCTTTTGTTTGGTGAGTTTTATGCGGGTTTTGTTGTTGCTTTTCAACTTTAGTTCAGTGGTCATCTCTCTGGAAAAAGGTTTTAAAGAACTTGTGGTCTTATCATGATTACAACGTCTTTTGTTATTTAGGGAACACATTCGTAATGCTGGGAAAAATCTGCATTTCAGTAACAATAGTGGTTAGTGAACTCTTTATTTGTGTGTGTTTTATGTATTGGACTATGAAACGAAGTCCTTGATTCATCAGTCTGATTCATGCTATTTCGACTATTTGGCACTAATTGTAGATCAAGAGAGTCCTCAATCTGTTACTGAAGTAACTGAACCACGGGAGACATCAGGAATGTCACAGGCCAATGGTAACCTTATTTCTGTTCATGGATTCTTTTATCAGCCTCATATTTTGTTTCATGTTGATAAGGATAAGAAATGATGCTTTGGATCATATACTGTACCTTACAGTATTATATTTTGCAGAGGAGGCTTTTAATTGTTTGAGCACTGAGCTGAGGGAGTTGCCTGCTGTTGAGCTATCCACACTTCCTGCGATAATCAAGGTTCCAGCCTATGGACTTGGTGTCTTTTTTTTATTCTTTTTCTGACTTCAAAGTGTAAAATTTTGTTTGAACAAGTCTTTGAAGAGTTCAAAACCAAAACTTTGGCTGGTGTCTGGCAGATTATTTTGATTTGGATAGGTAGAAGTCTGGCAGATTATATGTGTATGAGGCTTGTTGTCAGCAATTGCTGTTAGCATTTGAGTTGGAAATCATGTGTTAAAGTTCTTATGAACTGAAGCATAAAAGTTCACTCATATGCACTGTTTCCAGTCAAAAACTCATATGGTGTGTATAATACTTGATTTTGGTATTTTAATGGATTTACTGTTGGACGCTTAAAGTTGTGAAGTCCTGATCAATTTGGGTCAGCCATGCATAAATGTATATGCCTAGTGGGGACAATTTGTTCCGATTGACAGTGATTTCCATCTTGCGAGATTTCACTTTTGTACTCTGTCACCAGTTTTAGCCAGGATATACTTATTTTGTCTTCTCACTTCTGTATCTGGGGGTCAAAGATCAATTATTTCCAATTCGTGATTATGTTTTTATTTAGTTGGATTCTATTTCTTTGGTCAAAAATCTTGCGTGGATCTATGAACCGTTATTAAGTCCAATTCCTTAGGCATATAGAGAATTATGGTCAATCCTATGCATGTGGATTGCCTTTTCATTGAACTGGAGAGTTCCTTTGTTTACCTTCATCTTGAGGTTGATTACTCGAAGTTACTTAATTTCTTCTGTGTCAAATTAAAATTCTGTAGTATACTCTCTTGATATGCAAATGTCTTCATGACACTATCAAATTTTACCTGCAGATCGTAGCGGAGAGTGGCATAACTGACCAGATGCGTGTTGCGGAGCTTATAATACGTGATGTAAGCTTCTAATCAACTATGCACAATTCATAGATCCTAGAACTGCTATTTGAGAAGTTTTTCTTAGTCGTTTAGTATTTGGATATGTATATATGTGCATAGTACTTGAAGGACACTTGTATATCAGAAATATTTATTTCGAAATATGAGGATACTGTAACTGTTTGCAACACTGTTTCGAGTGCCAATACTCTTATCTGTTATAGTGGCACTTTTGCTTCTCTATAATATATAATTTCTCTTATTTTTGCAGCAAGATTTTTTCCCAAAGCTCTTGGATCTGTTTAGAATGTGCGAGGACTTGGAAGACATGGATGCTCTTCGCACAATATTCAGACTGGTGAAGGGAATAAGTCAGTATTGGTCTTTTTATGTACCTCCCTTTCCTTTTTCTCTCTTGATCGTCATTTCTTCTTCTATCTGTTTATGAGTACTGATGACTTCTTGTTTTTCTTCTGGTCCAGTTTTATTTAATAGTCCTCAGATCTTTGACAAAATATTTAGTGATAAATTTATCATGGATATTATTGGGACCCTTGAGTGTAAGTTATTTTTGCAGTTTCTTAAAAATCTGCATAACATTTATTTTCAATGATTAACCTTTGTTGCTATGTTAATGAACAACTGAAAGTGTTCTTCAGATGATCAGGAAATTTCTTGTGTGCATCATCGTGCTTTCTTGAAAGCGCATGTGGTCTTTAAGGAGGTTATACACGTTTTCTCCTTCTTAGATGTCAGGTGTAGGCAAGTCAATAGCTGGGCTAAGCAGCTGGTCAGCTTGCACTAACTTAAAAATGTTGCTCTTCTTCTTATCGTAGGCAATCCCAATCAAAGATCCCTCAGTCTTGTCAAAGATACATCAGACTTACAGAATTGGTTATATAAAGGTGTAGATAACTTTAAGACTTGTCACTTCATTGTGATTGGTGTAGTGATAGCATTTTTTAATTTTTGCTACAATTTGTAGGATGTCATTTTGCCAAGAATATTGGATGAGTCTACGACTGTAAATCTCAATTCCATCATTCAAGGAAATAATGTAGCAGTGAGTTCCCAACTCTGAACAATTTATTTTCAGTTTCTTTTTTTTTGTCATCATCTCTTTCCCCTAATTGTGAGTCGACCATTTAATATTTTATTGTTATCAGGTCATTTCTTTGTTGAAGGATGATAGTAACTTTATCAAGGAACTATTTGCAAGAATGAGATCATCCACTGCCTCCATTGAAACAAAGAAAAATTTGGTAGATTTCTCGACTTCTTTATATAATTTGAAATCTATTTAGGATAAAATATTTGTTGTGCGAAGGGATTCCTTGCCTATATTGATTATCTTTAACCTTGATTTGGAACAGGCAGTATTCTTGCACGAATTTTGTAGCTTAAGTAAGAGCTTGCCAGTAGTAAATCAGTTGCGACTGTTTAGGTATGTACTTGTGATTTTTTTTCTTTCGTATTTATACCGTTCTTTCTCACTGTATTTTCCTGAAGCATATTGGTTGCTATAGGGATCTTATGAATGAAGGCATCTTTGATATCGTAGCTGATGCATTGCAGTCAGAAGATAGAAGGCTTGTATTAATTGGGTAAGAGGTTGTTTTATACTAGTATTTGTAGGTTATTCTATTGTGTAGTACATAATGTTACTCTGGTAGGTCTGCTATATATAACCAGTAGTAGAGCTGTAGTCTTTTTTCCATGACAAGTATGCTAGCGTTGATAATTATGTGGTATTCTTCTCGCTATGCAGGACAGATATCCTTCTTCTTTTCCTTAACCAGGATGCTAACCTTCTCAGGTCGTATATTATCCGACAGGAAGGCCGTCCCCTTCTTGGACTTCTGGTATGCAAGTCATTTCATGATTATTTTTTTTATTGTGCTTATGCATGTATTATATTTATTTGGCAAAAGATCCCTTTTATTCTCTTACTACTTTGTTGCAGTGACTGAAATATTAAATTTGTTAACTCTTACGACTGTGAAATGCTCTTGCAGAATCGCCTAGTTTTATTTAGAAATCTATTCACGAGACCTTAATTTACTTAATTTTGTTGTCATTTTGTAGCTTCCTTCAAAGTTCTTTTAATAGAGTTTCCTCTCTTATGTGCATACCGCTTTTCTGGTATAATCCGTGTGTGTTAATACATTTTTGGACTACTTTCAGAGTAGCACGATTAGTTCTTTTTGCAGTTACTTCCATTTACATGATTAATGAAATAAAATTGTAATGGTTTATTTTCAGGTTAAAGGCATGCTAACAGATTTTGGTGAGGAGATGCATTGTCAGTTTCTTGAGATACTGCGCAACTTATTAGATTGGTTCTCGGCAGGATCCCAGGTGCAGTTTCCTTCATTTCTTTGCGCATATCTCTTTCTTTTAATGCTGCGGGACTTCTAATGATGTAAGAAAGATGCGTATATTTGACTATTTTGTTGAGTCTGTTTGGTTTTGGCACATAGGTTTCTTTTTCATTCTGTAGTTAATTCACTATTCACATAAGAGGATGCAGGTTAAAAAAAAAATTGTGTGGGTAAAGTAGAGTGACTCCACACTTATGTGTGTAGTATCTGCAACCTATTAAGATGCATTTGCGCAGGTAGAACTACAAATATTGAGTGCTGTTTGATATGTTGTTGGAAAATTTATGGATGATATTACTCCCTCCGTCCCACTATTAATTGACCTAGTAGTACAATTTAGAAATTATTTATCTCTCAAACTATACCATGGATATTCGTAAATTTTATATCATTGAAAAGCATTTTAAAACACCTACGTAACGAATATAAACATGAGTATCAAATGATATAAAATTAACTATTAATGGGACAAAATCTAAAAATAAATAGGTCAATTAATAGTGGGACGGAGGGAGATTATGTAAGAATGTATCCAACTTTTTTCTCTTAATCATGCTAGAAATCAATTTGTGACCTGCAGTATGTACTCCTTACTTAGTCATGCGATGGATTTTCTTTATTTGTTGCAGAGAGAGACAATAATAGAAATTTTCTACGAGAAGCACTTGGACCAATTGATAGAGGTCATAATGTTGTCATGCCCTCCAAAAGGTCTCACCACATCAACAACAGAAAAATCAGCGGCTGGTGATGGGCATGGAAGTCAGGTGGTCATAAAGCCAGAGATATTGACAAATATATGTGAATTGCTGTGTTTTTGCATTCTTCACCATCCTTACAGGATAAAGTACTCTCCTTAGTTGTGTGCTTGCCGCTTTGCTTGTTAAAATTTTGTATTTCAGCGGTATGAGTCAATTGTGGATTAACCATCTTGTTTTATCTCGGTTTCGTGCTTGTAGATGCAACTTTCTTCTAAATAATATGATAGGAAAAGTCTTATTTCTGGTTCATAGAAGGGAGAAGTACCTAGTTGTAGCTGCTGTTCGCTTCATGCGAATCATTATTTGTCGCAACGCTCGTGTGAGTATTATATCCCTGTTGTTTTCTGATACATACTACTGGCAGGATTCATGTGTTGAAATTTAGGCAATAATGCAATGGAACTCGCATTTGTTTGGCAGGATGAGCAATTACTCAGTCATATTGTTAAGAAAAACCATCTGAAGCCAATTGTGGATGCTTTTGTTGCTAATGGTGATCGATATAATCTTCTAAATTCTGCAGTTCTTGATCTTTTCGAGTATATCAGAAAGGTGCTTCTTTCTTTCATTTAGCTTCTGTTGCATAATTAGGTAGGGTTTAGGTATCTCAGAAGTCATATGAACGTCATTTGCTTTGTGCAGGAAAACATAAAAACCTTAATTATGTACATTGTTGATTCTTTCTGGAGTCAGTTGGTCAAATTTGAGCCATTTGCAACTGTTTCGCAACTTAAACTCAAATATGAGCAGGTAACTGGTCTACTCCTGGATCTTTGGTAACTTCCTTGTACCAGTTTCTTTTAAGAAACATGTACTACTTCAGGCTCTTTAGTAATTTTCTTGAATCAGTTTCAGAACAAGGAAAAAATTGACCCTGAAAAATGCATCAATGAGAACTCAAGAAAGCGATATGATGAGCGTGCTCTTGATAAAGAGGAAGAAGATTACTTCAATGAGGACAGGTCTGTATTCTTTTACTGAACATTCAATGTATTAACTTCTTGTCTGAAATTTATCAACTAATGAACCTTGTACTTGAGTGAATCAGCGAGGAAGAGGATACTGCTTCTGATAGTTCTTCAGATGTCCAACAAGAAAATCAAACTTCTTTGCCAGCCACTTCCTGCCATGCATCATTAAGGTAAAGTACTAATACTTGAAAGGCATCTCGAAATGTAATATTATCCAAGCAATGGATCAGGGTCATTCAACCCTTTCAGGGCAATAATAAGTCAGGGTTGATGGGTCATGGATCAAGGATCAAGAATGCTCAACCTTGACTTCAACTTTAGTAGGCATGTCGTGTGGGTAGTGTTGATGTTTCATCCCTTCAGGTTAAAATGGGTCACTGGTATGAAACCTGTTTTTCCCTAACAATGTCGAACGTTTCACATCTAGGAATAAGGTGGAAACTCTTGGTGGGGGTGAAAGAAGCACAGTCCCTCTGACACTAAAACTGAAATCAAATTACGATGAGGAGGTGCTCGAGCCAACAAAGAAGCAGAAGTTGGATGACGACTTGAGCAACCGTGACAATGTTTTAAACACTGCTCCACAGTCGGTATGTAATCCTGAAGCAGAATCTATTAAGCCACTTATCCGAACCCCAGGTGAGAAATTCTCCGAAGAAGAAGCTCAAACTAAAGAGCAAAGAAGTTCTGATAATTCACTGAGCACTTCAGAGACTTGTCAATTAACTGACGAAGGGTCTGCTGTGGCACCCCTGAATGGTAGCGACTCAACATCTAAGCTGATTGTAGATGAAGGGAGTACTACTGGTTCTTGTGTTCGATGACACATCCTTGTATTATCTGATCTGTAAGACTGCAGTGGGAATTTCTATATTCTCTCCTGGAAGGATGAAAATATTTTGATGATGAGGAAACAGGCCAAGACAGGAACAGCGGTCTGTGAGAAAGAAAAAATCTATTATTCGCGGAAGGGTCAAAGGAATTCAAACCTCACCTGGCCTAGCGTTTGGTCTCATCATGCTGCTGTTACTCGAGAAAGGAAAAGAAAACAGTTCTCTTTGGTGGTAAACAACAGTCACACCAGCCTTCGAAAATCTTCTTTTCTTCAATTTTTGCCGTTTTTTGTATTGATTGATTTTCAAATTTCTCTGTATAAATGTATGCCAGAGATGGAGGGTTAGGTTAATATTCCTCCTGATTTCCAATGATTAAGATAAGGCAAGCTGGTTGTCCATGGCATACCCAGCCAAAAGTAGTGCAACGTGTGATTGTACATTTTATAATCTGTACATGAAATTACAGATAGTGAATTAGTTATACAATTTCAATTGGTGTTTCGATTAGACTTCCAGCATTTTTTAATGGGTGTGTATGTCTAATAATATTCCAGATTAAGATTAGCTATGCGGTTCTTAAATTACACATCAGAAATTGGTGAACACAACAACAAAACATTTACCAATCCAAAAACCTAGTATGATATTATCAGGGAAAAAAAAACACGCGCCTAATGTGATACAATTTCCTCTTGCTGTAGTTCCTATTGTAATGCTCGGGTTGCCCACGAAGGCAGAGGAGCTCGAAACTCAACCGTGAGACCGGTTATCGGATGATCAAACGTTAAAGTCTCAGCATGAAGCTCATGGCCATTGTAAACTTTCCCTTTCCATTCGGAAACACCTTCATACTTGACGTCTCCTCTGATTGAAATTCCAAGGTACTGACTGTGTAATCTAATCTGATGAGTTCTTCCACTCTGTGGGTATGCTCTTACCAAAATCTCATCGTTCTTTTCGCCAGCTACTATTCCTGGTTCTTCAACTATTAAAACATCTTCTTCGTTTATACTCAATTTAATCGGTTCTTTAAATTTACCTTGCCCATTCACAGATAGAACTTCAAATGTGGTTGCCATATCTCTAACTGAAGATCCTCCTGGCAACGAACGACCAACATCTGATGCAGCGTAAACACGCCAAACACCAAATTTCGACCTCCCATGACCTGATTTTAAACTGATTCTATCCCATTTTGGAGCTACTCCAATGCACATAGAGATGTAGGTTTTTTTAACTATGTGATCAGTGAAGGCTTTAACTAACTTCGCTGCAACTTTGTGTGATTTTGTTACGACCATTAAACCACTTGTATCGCGATCTAGCCGATTAGCAAGATGAAGTTCTAGTGAGTTGGTTTCAGTCTCTGCAAATCATAATTTAAAAGAAAGTTAATACGAACAAAGACATTTACCAAGCAGAATTGCTTGTCTGAAACTCAATTATTTTCATTGAGATTTGAGACAAAAAACCAATCACTACATGTGCTACTAAGAAATAGAGATAAATAAAGTCTTACTTGAATCCGTTAAATCAGTTTTGTTATTAAGAAGTTGAGGAACTGAAGAAAGAACAGTTTCACAATAAATTCCTGGTGGTTTGTTAACAATAACCATCCATTCATCTTCAAAGATTACATCTTTTGGTGTCAGAGAGAATGAAGTCGATTTTGAAGTAGCGGATAAAGCTCTATTCAATTCAATTTCCTTAGAGATAGCTGGTAATTGTGGTGATAAAGGTTTTGGGTAATCCGAGAGATGAGCTTCTTCTGACATGATTGGTCGGCAAGATTTACTGTGAAAATGGGGGATTTTGTTGAAGGTATTTAAGTAAGGCAAGAAGAAAGAAAGATCCGGGAAGGATCGGAAGATATGTGATCGAAAAGGAGAAGAGAATGGCATTTTAGTCATTTATAGTGGTTATGGTAATCTTGGGCGATACCTTGAGTCGCTTGCTACCGAGATTTGCAGTTGCAACGAAAAATTCGCTCCTGTGCCACATTTAGGAAACTAGATTTATTATAGTACATTTTAGATATGCCAACTCGCAAGAGCAATGCTGCTAATAGGTACCGGATTTCACGGTAGGGTACCAAAATACATCTATCTTACAAAAACAAATTGTTTTTGCCCAACCCAACGGATGTGAATTTTTTCCTCCCATCAACGGCTGCCATTGGTTTAAAAACGAGGGAAAGTGGAAAAGATAAACCGTGGCTTAAAATGCACCCCTATTTTAAGCTCTCATCCGACGTCTGGGAATGTCTCACGTACGCAACCTGTTTCACTTTCAATGCGTCTAATTAATCCCTCATGAAAAATGAAAACAAAACGCACAGAACAGGAGAACTAAGTCCCATCCGTTTCAAATTCTTGAAATTAAGAGTGCAATAGAATGGAATCTTCTTTAAACCTCATTAATTCACCCACATACGCTTCTCTCATGAGCTCACGAACTTATAAATTCACATGCATTTAGAAATCTGTCTTGCAGATCGAAGAAGAACATGTATTACTCATTCGAGGTATTTCAAATTAGGGTTTTTATTTCTCTCTCTTATTGTTTTTTTTCCCTCTATTAAAAGGTAAACCCTAGATTTCTGATTAACAATTTTTTTTTAGTAGCTATTGATTCACTAATGGCGTAACTACAACACCCATACCTTGCATTCATTCTAGATTTCATTCAATAGTGATAAATCCATTCATTGACCTTCAAGTTGTTCTTTCATTGGGTACTTTTCAAGAAATTTATCTGATTGGTAATTTAATTGTAGTTTTTTGTTGGTGCACGACATATAAAATCTAAAAGCAACATCCATCCAAGGTAAATTTCAATTAAATTCTACTTGATTTGGATCGGTTTGTGATGTTTTAGGTTAGGATTTGAATTGTTTTATGTTGGAACTCTTATGATCAATTGTGATTTCTTACTTATAATATGTAATATAGATTTATGTTATTATTCTTAATGAAATGATCGCCACATGTTGTACCGATTCTTGCACATATTTACGTAGATTATTCAAACGAGTCCCCAGATTTCACCAACTCTTCCAAGACAGTCGTCTCTACCACATAAAGAACTTTCAGTTATACAATCCAATCTGAAGAAGGCAAACCCTGGATAACATATATTATGTAGTAGAATGAGTTAGATTTCATGGGGACAAATGATGTTACAAGCTTAAATGTCTTCATGATCAATGACAATGTAAGTATCAACCACCCTTCTAAAAAGAATCTAAAATATTTGGAGGGATAATCCAAAGATTCCCAGTGCATTTGTAAACCATAATACTCTGTCAAGATTCATGTAAACCAGATTATTCCGATTTTGGTATAATAACGATTGTTCATAATTTCATTCAATAGTAATCAATCCATTCATTGACCTTCCAAGTTGTTATTTTATACTCAATAATCTAAATCAATCTACATAGGTATGATTCAAAACAACATCCATCTTAAATAAATGTCAATTGATATTTACTTGATTTGGATCTGTTTTGTGATGTATTATGCTAGGATTTGAATTGTTTTGTGTTGGGACTCTTATGATAAACCCAGGTATCTAAATTAGAGTTACCTCGTTAAGACTCTTGTGTGTTTTTTTTTTTTAATAAATATTTGATTTAACTCTCCTATTTGGTGATTAGGCCTTTTCCGCTTTGGCAGCATGCAGTCAACTTAATTCGGGTACCCTCCTTTAGGAAGAATCTTTAATTGGGGGATATCAAAACTAATTGGGGGATATGAATTACTTCCCCCAACCCATGGTGTGTGGTAAGGGGTGACTTATGATTATGAAAATACTAAAATACCCTTCCTTCAAAATAAAAATTAAAAACTTAAAATCATAAAAAAAAATCATATCCCCCATTTCCATTTCCATCTCCACTTTTTATTATTCTCTTTTAGGGTTAGAGATTTGAAACCCAAATATACCCCATTCCCTTTCAAATTCTAAACTCTCCTCACTCCCTATAAAATTCTCTTCTCCTTCTCTGCCGGCTCCTCACTTTGGGAACGATTTTTTTTTTTTTTTGATTAATTCGGAAGTGATGAAGACCATGCCGGAATTGATGAAGGCCATGCCAGAATTGATGAAGACCATGCCGGTAGTCAAGTGCCGGCATGCTCGAGAACTTCCCATCAATACCGGTAGTCAAGTGAAAAAAATCATTTTTCTGGATACTTTTCATCCTGTACCGGCATAGAATTTCGGTTGAAAACCATGCCGGAAGTAAAGTGCCGGAATGCTCGAGAATTCACTTATTGTGCCGGTACTGGACTAATCAAAACCAGAAAATCGGAAGTGATGAAGACCATATGACGGAACATGATACCGGCATGCTCGAGAATTTCCTATCAATGCCGGTATTCAAGTGAAAAAAAATATGAACATTCTAGATACTTTTCATCCTGTTCCGGCATAGAAATGTAAGCAAAATACTATGCCGGAACAGGTACCGGCATGCTCGAAAACTAGATTACCATGCCGGTACCTGTTCAAACCCAGAAAAAAATCAACATTATGAAGATCAAAACCAGAAAATTTTTGAAAATTTTCGACACCCGAACCCCCCCTGGATAGTGGCAAACAATTTTTGAAAATTTCCGACAAATGCCGGCATGGTTTTTTGGTTGAATACCATGCCGGCACCGAGCTTTTTCAGCTGAAACAATGGTGGATTCAAAGGAAACAAATCAAATTTTCAACCTCTTAGCAGCAATTCTCTCATCACAATCATCTTCCATTTTCAAAAAAAAAAAATTCCACTTATTTTTTTTTCCTCTCCTTCTACTCCTCACTCACACAAATTAAAATCAAAACACACACTAAACTATCCCCCAAATACTTAAGAATATACTAATTATTATTAACTACTAAACATGATTAGTGAGGGCTAGATTAGGAATTAAAAAAAAAATTACATAGGGGGTCACCCAGAATTGCTATTGGGACACCGTTTTTGTCCTGTAGCTATATCCCCCAATTAGTTTTGATATCCCCCAATTAAAGATTCTTTAGAAACCATGATTATAAAATTCTCTACGCCTCTCTTAGAATTTGGTTTTTTCCCCTGTAAATTCATAATCATAATTATATTCATTTTTATACCTGTGTTCTTAAAAAATTGTTATGGTTTCCCCCGCCTTCTCATGCCTCCAATATTCGTACATTACGTACATCCAAGATTTATCTTTGATTGTTGTGTTTGTCATATTTAAATGACCTGTGTGATTGTCACTGGTAGCAATACTATTGATGAAATGTTATTTAACACTTTGATAATCACACTCATGTGCCTGCCATACTGGAACAAACTAAACGCCATCCATCTGCCATGATAGACCAAATATATTGTTTTTGCCCATCCAATGGACGTGAATAAAAAATTTCCTCCCATCAACGGCTGCCATTTCTTTAAAAACAGGGGAAATTGCAAAAGATAAATCGTGGCTTAAAATGTACCCCTATTTTAAGCTCTCATCCGACGTCTGGGAATGTCTCACGCATGCAGCCTATTTCACTTTCAGTGCGTCTAATTAATCCCTCATGAAAAATGAAAACGAAACGCACAGAACAGGAGAATTAAGTCCCATTCGTTTAAAATTCTTGAAATTAAGAGTGCAATAGATTGGAATCTTCTTTAAACCTCATTAATTCACCCACATATGTTTATCTCATTGGCTCACAAACTTATAAATTCACATGTATCTATAAATCTGTCCAACAGATCGAAGAAGAACATGTATTAGTCATTCGAGGTATTTCAAATTAGGGTTTTTATTTCTCTCTCTTATTGTTGATTTTTTTTACTTTATTAAAAGTTAAACCCTAGATTTCTGATGCAAAATTTTTTTTTAGCATCTATTGATTCACTAATGGCGTAACTACAACACCCATACCATGCATTCATTCTAGATTTCATTCAATAGTGATAAATCCATTCATTGACCTTCAAGTTGTTGTTTTATTAGGTACTTTTCAAAAAATATCTCTGATTGGTAATTTGATTGTAGTTTTTTGTTGGTGCACGACATATAAAATCTAAAAGCAACATCCATCCTTGGTAAAGTTCAATTAAATTTGACTTGATTTGGATCTGTTTGTGATGTTATAGGTTAGGATTTGAATTGTTTTTTGTTGGAACTCTTATGATCAGTTGTGATTTCTTAATCATAAGATGTAATATAGATTTATGTTATTATTCTTAATGAAATAATCGCCACCTGTTATAATGATTCTTGCATATACTTACGTAGATTATTCAAATGAGTCCCCATATTTCACCAACTCTTCCAAGACAGTCGGCCCTACCATATAAAGAACTTTCAGTTATACAATCCAAGCTGAAGAAGGCAAACACTGGATAACATACATTATGTAGTAGAATGAGTTAGATTTCATGGGGACAAATGATGTTACAAGTTTAAATGTCTTCATGATCAATGACATCGTAAATACCAACCACCCTTCTAACAAGAATCTAAAATATTTGGCAGGATAATCCAAAGATTCCCAGTGCATTTGTAAACCATAATACTTTGTCAAGATTCATGTAAACTAGATTATTCCGATTTTGGTATAATAACAATTGTTCATAATTTTATTCAATAGTAATCAATCCATTCATTGACCTTCCAAGTTGTTATTTTATACCCAATAATCTAAATCAATCTACATAGGCGTGATTCAAACCAACATCCATCCAAAGTAAATGTCAATTGATATCTGATTTTGTGTGCTATTAGGTGAATAATCCAAAAAGAAGTGAATTTGAGATGATTTGTGCAATAAAAGAGGCTAGCCATGAGTGTGGAAGGGGGAAAGACCAAATGTAACTCGTTCAAATACAATATTTCCAGGCGAGGCAGAAGTCGAGGCGAAATGCTTATTGGTCGTTTCTCAAACACACATTCTCTCATTATGGTGTGATTATTTCTCACTCAATATTTTTGAATGAGAATATGTTCTTTGGTATTTATAACTTCTTATTACTAGCATGCATAAACTCTATGTCCTCATAACTCTTTGAATGCTTGGGACGCTGGAACGCTTTGAAGCTGGAGTAGGTTTTGTGGGTAAACCTTCCCGAGACTATAACTCGGCCACTAGGGACACCTAGGGGTTTAAAGGCTTATTGCATACGCTAAATGCAATCGTGATGCCTGCGACAGTGAGTTACGATTTTTAGTTTGCTCGAGGACTAGCAAAAGCCAGTGTGGGGGAATTTGATAAATGCATATTTCACATATATTTGGTGTTAATTACATACTAGTATTTGATGGTTTTCTTGCAGATTATTGTGTGTTACGCGTGTTTTCTCTTATTTGTGTGCTATTAGGTGAATAATCCAAAAAGAAGTGAATTTGAGATGATTTGTGCAATAAAAGAGGCTAGCCATGAGTGTGGAAGGGGAAAGACCAAATGTAACTCGTTCAAATACAATATTTCCAAAGCGAGGCAGAAGTCGAGGCGAAATGCTAATTGGTCGTTTCTCAAACACGCATTCTCTCATTATGGTGTGATTATTTCTCACTCAATATTTTTGAATGAGAATATGTTCTTTGGTATTTCTAACTTCTTATTACTAGCATGCAGAAACTCTATGTCCTCATAACTCTTTGAATGCTTGGGACGCTGGAACGCTTTGAAGCTGGAGTAGGTTTTGTGGGTATACCTCTGGTAAACCTTCCCGAGACTATAACTCGGCCACTAGGGACACCTAGGGGTTTAAAGGCTTATTGCATACGCTAAATGCAATCGTGATGCCTGCGACAGTGAGTTACGATTTTTAGTTTGCTCGAGGACTAGCAAAAGCCAGTGTGGGGGAATTTGATAAATGCATATTTCACATATATTTGGTGTTAATTACATACTAGTATTTGATGGTTTTCTTGCAGATTATTGTGTGTTACGCGTGTTTTCTCTTATTTGTGTGCTATTAGGTGAATAATCCAAAAAGAAGTGAATTTGAGATGATTTGTGCAATAAAAGAGGCTAGCCATGAGTGTGGAAGGGGAAAGACCAAATGTAACTCGTTCAAATACAATATTTCCAGGCGAGGCAGAAGTCGAGGCGAAATGCTTATTGGTAGTTTCTCAAACACGCATTCTCTCATTATGGTGTGATTATTTCTCACTCAATATTTTTGAATGAGAATATGTTCTTTGGTATTTCTAACTTCTTATTACTAGCATGCAGAAACTCTATGTCCTCATAACTCTTTGAATGCTTGGGACGCTGGAACGCTTTGAAGCTGGAGTAGGTTTTGTGGGTATACCTCTGGTAAACCTTCCCGAGACTATAACTCGGCCACTAGGGACACCTAGGGGTTTAAAGGCTTATTGCATACGCTAAATGCAATCGTGATGCCAGCTGACAGTGAGTTAGGATTTTTAGTTTGCTCGAGGACTAGCAAAAGCCAGTGTGGGGGAATTTGATAAATGCATATTTCACATATATTTGGTGTTAATTACATACTAGTATTTGATGGTTTTCTTGCAGATTATTGTGTGTTACGCGTGTTTTCTCTTATTTGTGTGCTATTAGGTGAATAATCCAAAAAGAAGTGAATTTGAGATGATTTGTGCAATAAAAGAGGCTAGCCATGAGTGTGGAAGGGGAAAGACCAAATGTAACTCGTTCAAATACAATATTTCCAAAGCGAGGCAGAAGTCGAGGCGAAATGCTTATTGGTCGTTTCTCAAACACGCATTCCCTCATTATGGTGTGATTATTTCTCACTCAATATTTTTGAATGAGAATATGTTCTTTGGTATTTCTAACTTCTTATTACTAGCATGCAGAAACTCTATGTCCTCATAACTCTTTGAATGCTTGGGATTTGGAACTCTTTGAAGCTGGAGTAGGTTTTGTGGGTATACCTCTGGTAAACCTTCCCGAGACTATAACTCGGCCACTAGGGACACCTAGGGGTTTAAAGGCTTATTGCATACGCTAAATGCAATCGTGATGCTCATGACAGTGAGTTAGGATTTTTAGTTTGCTCGAGGACTAGCAAAAGCCAGTGTGGGGGAATTTGATAAATGCATATTTCACATATATTTGGTGTTAATTACATACTAGTATTTGATGGTTTTCTTGCAGATTATTGTGTGTTACGCGTGTTTTCTCTTATTTGTGTGCTATTAGGTGAATAATCCAAAAAGAAGTGAATTTGAGATGATTTGTGCAATAAAAGAGGCTAGCCATGAGTGTGGAAGGGGAAAGACCAAATGTAACTCGTTCAAATACAATATTTCCAGGCGAGGCAGAAGTCGAGGCGAAATGCTTATTGGTCGTTTCTCAAACACGCATTCTCTCATTATGGTGTGATTATTTCTCACTCAATATTTTTGAATGAGAATATGTTCTTTGGTATTTCTAACTTCTTATTACTAGCATGCAGAAACTCTATGTCCTCATAACTCTTTGAATGCTTGGGACGCTGGAACGCTTTGAAGCTGGAGTAGGTTTTGTGGGTATACCTCTGGTAAACCTTCCCGAGACTATAACTCGGCCACTAGGGACACCTAGGGGTTTAAAGGCTTATTGCATACGCTAAATGCAATCGTGATGCCTGCGACAGTGAGTTAGGATTTTTAGTTTGCTCGAGGACTAGCAAAAGCCGATAGTGGGGGAATTTGATAAATGCATATTTCACATATATTTGGTGTTAATTACATACTAGTATTTGATGGTTTTCTTGCAGATTATTGTGTGTTACGCGTGTTTTCTCTTATTTGTGTGCTATTAGGTGAATAATCCAAAAAGAAGTGAATTTGAGATGATTTGTGCAATAAAAGAGGCTAGCCATGAGTGTGGAAGGGGGAAAGACCAAATGTAACTCGTTCAAATACAATATTTCCAGGCGAGGCGAAATGCTTATTGGTCGTTTCTCAAACACGCATTCTCTCATTATGGTGTGATTATTTCTCACTCAATATTTTTGAATGAGAATATGTTCTTTGGTATTTCTAACTTCTTATTACTAGCATGCAGAAACTCTATGTCCTCATAACTCTTTGAATGCTTGGGACGCTGGAACGCTTTGAAGAAGGAGTAGGTTTTGTGGGTATACCTCTGGTAAACCCTCCCGAGACTATAACTCGGCCACTAGGGACACCTAGGGGTTTAAAGGCTTATTGCATACGCTAAATGCAATCGTGATGCCTGCGACAGTGAGTTAGGATTTTTAGTTTGCTCGAGGACTAGCAAAAGCCAGTGTGGGGGAATTTGATAAATGCATATTTCACATATATTTGGTGTTAATTACATACTAGTATTTGATGGTTTTCTTGCAGATTATTGTGTGTTACGCGTGTTTTCTCTTATTTGTGTGCTATTAGGTGAATAATCCAAAAAGAAGTGAATTTGAGATGATTTGTGCAATAAAAGAGGCTAGCCATGAGTGTGGAAGGGGAAAGACCAAATGTAACTCGTTCAAATACAATATTTCCAAGCGAGGCGAAGTCGAGGCGAAATGCTTATTGGTAGTTTCTCAAACACGCATTCTCTCATTATGGTGTGATTATTTCTCACTCAATATTTTTGAATGAGAATATGTTCTTTGGTATTTATAACTTCTTATTACTAGCATGCAGAAACTCTATGTCCTCATAACTCTTTGAATGCTTGGGACGCTGGAACGCTTTGAAGCTGGAGTAGGTTTTGTGGGTATACCTCTGGTAAACCCTCCCGAGACTATAAATCGGCCACTAGGGACACCTAGGGGTTTAAAGGCTTATTGCATACGCTAAATGCAATCGTGATGCCTGCGACAGTGAGTTAGGATTTTTAGTTTGCTCGAGGACTAGCAAAAGCCAGTGTGGGGGAATTTGATAAATGCATATTTCACATATATTTGGTGTTAATTACATACTAGTATTTGATGGTTTTCTTGCAGATTATTGTGTGTTACGCGTGTTTTCTCTTATTTGTGTGCTATTAGGTGAATAATCCAAAAAGAAGTGAATTTGAGATGATTTGTGCAATAAAAGAGGCTAGCCATGAGTGTGGAAGGGGAAAGACCAAATGTAACTCGTTCAAATACAATATTTCCAAAGCGAGGCAGAAGTCGAGGCGAAATGCTTATTGGTAGTTTCTCAAACACGCATTCTCTCATTATGGTGTGATTATTTCTCACTCAATATTTTTGAATGAGAATATGTTCTTTGGTATTTCTAACTTCTTATTACTAGCATGCAGAAACTCTATGTCCTCATAACTCTTTGAATGCTTGGGACGCTGGAACGCTTTGAAGCTGGAGTAGGTTTTGTGGGTATACCTCTGGTAAACCTTCCCGAGACTATAACTCGGCCACTAGGGACACCTAGGGGTTTAAAGGCTTATTGCATACGCTAAATGCAATCGTGATGCCTGCGACAGTGAGTTAGGATTTTTAGTTTGCTCGAGGACTAGCAAAAGCCAGTGTGGGGGAATTTGATAAATGCATATTTCACATATATTTGGTGTTAATTACATACTAGTATTTGATGGTTTTCTTGCAGATTATTGTGTGTTACGCGTGTTTTCTCTTATTTGTGTGCTATTAGGTGAATAATCCAAAAAGAAGTGAATTTGAGATGATTTGTGCAATAAAAGAGGCTAGCCATGAGTGTGGAAGGGGGAAAGACCAAATGTAACTCGTTCAAATACAATATTTCCAGGCGAGGCAGAAGTCGAGGCGAAATGCTTATTGGTAGTTTCTCAAACACGCATTCTCTCATTATGGTGTGATTATTTCTCACTCAATATTTTTGAATGAGAATATGTTCTTTGGTATTTCTAACTTCTTATTACTAGCATGCAGAAACTCTATGTCCTCATAACTCTTTGAATGCTTGGGACGCTGGAACGCTTTGAAGCTGGAGTAGGTTTTGTGGGTATACCTCTGGTAAACCTTCCCGAGACTATAACTCGGCCACTAGGGACACCTAGGGGTTTAAAGGCTTATTGCATACGCTAAATGCAATCGTGATGCCTGCGACAGTGAGTTAGGATTTTTAGTTTGCTCGAGGACTAGCAAAAGCCAGTGTGGGGGAATTTGATAAATGCATATTTCACATATATTTGGTGTTAATTACATACTAGTATTTGATGGTTTTCTTGCAGATTATTGTGTGTTACGCGTGTTTTCTCTTATTTGTGTGCTATTAGGTGAATAATCCAAAAAGAAGTGAATTTGAGATGATTTGTGCAATAAAAGAGGCTAGCCATGAGTGTGGAAGGGGAAAGACCAAATGTAACTCGTTCAAATACAATATTTCCAAGCGAGGCGAAGTCGAGGCGAAATGCTTATTGGTAGTTTCTCAAACACGCATTCTCTCATTATGGTGTGATTATTTCTCACTCAATATTTTTGAATGAGAATATGTTCTTTGGTATTTCTAACTTCTTATTACTAGCATGCAGAAACTCTATGTCCTCATAACTCTTTGAATGCTTGGGACGCTGGAACGCTTTGAAGCTGGAGTAGGTTTTGTGGGTATACCTCTGGTAAACCTTCCCGAGACTATAACTCGGCCACTAGGGACACCTAGGGGTTTAAAGGCTTATTGCATACGCTAAATGCAATCGTGATGCCTGCGACAGTGAGTTAGGATTTTTAGTTTGCTCGAGGACTAGCAAAAGCCAGTGTGGGGGAATTTGATAAATGCATATTTCACATATATTTGGTGTTAATTACATACTAGTATTTGATGGTTTTCTTGCAGATTATTGTGTGTTACGCGTGTTTTCTCTTATTTGTGTGCTATTAGGTGAATAATCCAAAAAGAAGTGAATTTGAGATGATTTGTGCAATAAAAGAGGCTAGCCATGAGTGTGGAAGGGGGAAAGACCAAATGTAACTCGTTCAAATACAATATTTCCAGGCGAGGCAGAAGTCGAGGCGAAATGCTTATTGGTCGTTTCTCAAACACGCATTCTCTCATTATGGTGTGATTATTTCTCACTCAATATTTTTGAATGAGAATATGTTCTTTGGTATTTCTAACTTCTTATTACTAGCATGCGAAACTCTATGTCCTCATAACTCTTTGAATGCTTGGGACGCTGGAACGCTTTGAAGTTTGGAGTAGGTTTTGTGGGTATACCTCTGGTAAACCTTCCCGAGACTATAACTCGGCCACTAGGGACACCTAGGGGTTTAAAGGCTTATTGCATACGCTAAATGCAATCGTGATGCCTGCGACAGTGAGTTAGGATTTTTAGTTTGCTCGAGGACTAGCAAAAGCCAGTGTGGGGGAATTTGATAAATGCATATTTCACATATATTTGGTGTTAATTACATACTAGTATTTGATGGTTTTCTTGCAGATTATTGTGTGTTACGCGTGTTTTCTCTTATTTGTGTGCTATTAGGTGAATAATCCAAAAAGAAGTGAATTTGAGATGATTTGTGCAATAAAAGAGGCTAGCCATGAGTGTGGAAGGGGAAAGACCAAATGTAACTCGTTCAAATACAATATTTCAAAGCGAGGCATGAAGTCGAGGCGAAATGCTTATTGGTAGTTTCTCAAACACGCATTCTCTCATTATGGTGTGATTATTTCTCACTCAATATTTTTGAATGAGAATATGTTCTTTGGTATTTCTAACTTCTTATTACTAGCATGCAGAAACTCTATGTCCTCATAACTCTTTGAATGCTTGGGGACGCCTGGAACGCTTTGAAGTTGGAGTAGGTTTTGTGGGTATACCTCCAGTAAACCTTCCCGAGACTATAACTCGGCCACTAGGGACACCTAGGGGTTTAAAGGCTTATTGCATACGCTAAATGCAATCGTGATGCCTGCGACAGTGAGTTAGGATTTTTAGTTTGCTCGAGGACTAGCAAAAGCCAGTGTGGGGGAATTTGATAAATGCATATTTCACATATATTTGGTGTTAATTACATACTAGTATTTGATGGTTTTCTTGCAGATTATTGTGTGTTACGCGTGTTTTCTCTTATTTGTGTGCTATTAGGTGAATAATCCAAAAAGAAGTGAATTTGAGATGATTTGTGCAATAAAAGAGGCTAGCCATGAGTGTGGAAGGGGAAAGACCAAATGTAACTCGTTCAAATACAATATTTCAGGCGAGGCGAGAAGTCGAGGCGAAATGCTTATTGGTAGTTTCTCAAACACGCATTCTCTCATTATGGTGTGATTATTTCTCACTCAATATTTTTGAATGAGAATATGTTCTTTGGTATTTCTAACTTCTTATTACTAGCATGCAGAAACTCTATGTCCTCATAACTCTTTGAATGCTTGGGACGCTGGAACGCTTTGAAGCTGGAGTAGGTTTTGTGGGTATACCTCGGTAAACCTTCCCGAGACTATAACTCGGCCACTAGGGACACCTAGGGGTTTAAAGGCTTATTGCATACGCTAAATGCAATCGTGATGCCTGCGACAGGTGAGTTAGGATTTTTAGTTTGCTCGAGGACTAGCAAAAGCCAGTGTGGGGGAATTTGATAAATGCATATTTCACATATATTTGGTGTTAATTACATACTAGTATTTGATGGTTTTCTTGCAGATTATTGTGTGTTACGCGTGTTTTCTCTTATTTGTGTGCTATTAGGTGAATAATCCAAAAAGAAGTGAATTTGAGATGATTTGTGCAATAAAAGAGGCTAGCCATGAGTGTGGAAGGGGAAAGACCAAATGTAACTCGTTCAAATACAATATTTCCAAAGCGAGGCGAAGTCGAGGCGAAATGCTTATTGGTCGTTTCTCAAACACGCATTCTCTCATTATGGTGTGATTATTTCTCACTCAATATTTTTGAATGAGAATATGTTCTTTGGTATTTCTAACTTCTTATTACTAGCATGCAGAAACTCTATGTCCTCATAACTCTTTGAATGCTTGGGACGCTGGAACGCTTTGAAGTTGGAGTAGGTTTTGTGGGTATACCTCTGGTAAACCTTCCCGAGACTATAAATCGGCCACTAGGGACACCTAGGGGTTTAAAGGCTTATTGCATACGCTAAATGCAATCGTGATGCTCGACAGTGAGTTAGGATTTTTAGTTTGCTCGAGGACTAGCAAAAGCCGGTGTGGGGGAATTTGATAAATGCATATTTCACATATATTTGGTGTTAATTACATACTAGTATTTGATGGTTTTCTTGCAGATTATTGTGTGTTACGCGTGTTTTCTCTTATTTGTGTGCTATTAGGTGAATAATCCAAAAAGAAGTGAATTTGAGATGATTTGTGCAATAAAAGAGGCTAGCCATGAGTGTGGAAGGGGGAAAGACCAAATGTAACTCGTTCAAATACAATATTTCCAGGCGAGGCAGAAGTCGAGGCGAAATGCTTATTGGTAGTTTCTCAAACACGCATTCTCTCATTATGGTGTGATTATTTCTCACTCAATATTTTTGAATGAGAATATGTTCTTTGGTATTTCTAACTTCTTATTACTAGCATGCAGAAACTCTATGTCCTCATAACTCTTTGAATGCTTGGGACGCTGGAACGCTTTGAAGCTGGAGTAGGTTTTGTGGGTATACCTCTGGTAAACCTTCCCGAGACTATAACTCGGCCACTAGGGACACCTAGGGGTTTAAAGGCTTATTGCATACGCTAAATGCAATCGTGATGCCTGCGACAGTGAGTTAGGATTTTTAGTTTGCTCGAGGACTAGCAAAAGCCAGTGTGGGGGAATTTGATAAATGCATATTTCACATATATTTGGTGTTAATTACATACTAGTATTTGATGGTTTTCTTGCAGATTATTGTGTGTTACGCGTGTTTTCTCTTATTTGTGTGCTATTAGGTGAATAATCCAAAAAGAAGTGAATTTGAGATGATTTGTGCAATAAAAGAGGCTAGCCATGAGTGTGGAAGGGGAAAGACCAAATGTAACTCGTTCAAATACAATATTTCAAAGATGGCGAAGTCGAGGCGAAATGCTTATTGGTAGTTTCTCAAACACGCATTCTCTCATTATGGTGTGATTATTTCTCACTCAATATTTTTGAATGAGAATATGTTCTTTGGTATTTCTAACTTCTTATTACTAGCATGCGAAACTCTATGTCCTCATAACTCTTTGAATGCTTGGGACGCTGGAACGCTTTGAAGCTGGAGTAGGTTTTGTGGGTATACCTCTGGTAAACCTTCCCGAGACTATAACTCGGCCACTAGGGACACCTAGGGGTTTAAAGGCTTATTGCATACGCTAAATGCAATCGTGATGCCTGCGACAGTGAGTTAGGATTTTTAGTTTGCTCGAGGACTAGCAAAAGCCAGTGTGGGGGAATTTGATAAATGCATATTTCACATATATTTGGTGTTAATTACATACTAGTATTTGATGGTTTTCTTGCAGATTATTGTGTGTTACGCGTGTTTTCTCTTATTTGTGTGCTATTAGGTGAATAATCCAAAAAGAAGTGAATTTGAGATGATTTGTGCAATAAAAGAGGCTAGCCATGAGTGTGGAAGGGGAAAGACCAAATGTAACTCGTTCAAATACAATATTTCCAAGCGAGGCGAAGTCGAGGCGAAATGCTTATTGGTCGTTTCTCAAACACGCATTCTCTCATTATGGTGTGATTATTTCTCACTCAATATTTTTGAATGAGAATATGTTCTTTGGTATTTCTAACTTCTTATTACTAGCATGCAGAAACTCTATGTCCTCATAACTCTTTGAATGCTTGGGACGCTGGAACGCTTTGAAGCTGGAGTAGGTTTTGTGGGTATACCTCGGTAAACCTTCCCGAGACTATAACTCGGCCACTAGGGACACCTAGGGGTTTAAAGGCTTATTGCATACGCTAAATGCAATCGTGATGCTGCGACAGTGAGTTAGGATTTTTAGTTTGCTCGAGGACTAGCAAAAGCCAGTGTGGGGGAATTTGATAAATGCATATTTCACATATATTTGGTGTTAATTACATACTAGTATTTGATGGTTTTCTTGCAGATTATTGTGTGTTACGCGTGTTTTCTCTTATTTGTGTGCTATTAGGTGAATAATCCAAAAAGAAGTGAATTTGAGATGATTTGTGCAATAAAAGAGGCTAGCCATGAGTGTGGAAGGGGGAAAGACCAAATGTAACTCGTTCAAATACAATATTTCCAGGCGAGGCGAAATGCTTATTGGTAGTTTCTCAAACACGCATTCTCTCATTATGGTGTGATTATTTCTCACTCAATATTTTTGAATGAGAATATGTTCTTTGGTATTTCTAACTTCTTATTACTAGCATGCGAAACTCTATGTCCTCATAACTCTTTGAATGCTTGGGACGCCTGGAACGCTTTGAAGTCGGAGTAGGTTTTGTGGGTATACCCTCTGGTAAACCTTCCCGAGACTATAACTCGGCCACTAGGGACACCTAGGGGTTTAAAGGCTTATTGCATACGCTAAATGCAATCGTGATGCTGCGACAGTGAGTTAGGATTTTTAGTTTGCTCGAGGACTAGCAAAAGCCGTGTGGGGGAATTTGATAAATGCATATTTCACATATATTTGGTGTTAATTACATACTAGTATTTGATGGTTTTCTTGCAGATTATTGTGTGTTACGCGTGTTTTCTCTTATTTGTGTGCTATTAGGTGAATAATCCAAAAAGAAGTGAATTTGAGATGATTTGTGCAATAAAAGAGGCTAGCCATGAGTGTGGAAGGGGGAAAGACCAAATGTAACTCGTTCAAATACAATATTTCCAGGCGAGGCAGAAGTCGAGGCGAAATGCTTATTGGTCGTTTCTCAAACACGCATTCTCTCATTATGGTGTGATTATTTCTCACTCAATATTTTTGAATGAGAATATGTTCTTTGGTATTTCTAACTTCTTATTACTAGCATGCATAAACTCTATGTCCTCATAACTCTTTGAATGCTTGGGACGCCGGAACGCTTTGAAGCTGGAGTAGGTTTTGTGGGTATACCTCTGGTAAACCTTCCCGAGACTATAACTCGGCCACTAGGGACACCTAGGGGTTTAAAGGCTTATTGCATACGCTAAATGCAATCGTGATGCTCATGACAGTGAGTTAGGATTTTTAGTTTGCTCGAGGACTAGCAAAAGCAAAGTGTGGGGGAATTTGATAAATGCATATTTCACATATATTTGGTGTTAATTACATACTAGTATTTGATGGTTTTCTTGCAGATTATTGTGTGTTACGCGTGTTTTCTCTTATTTGTGTGCTATTAGGTGAATAATCCAAAAAGAAGTGAATTTGAGATGATTTGTGCAATAAAAGAGGCTAGCCATGAGTGTGGAAGGGGAAAGACCAAATGTAACTCGTTCAAATACAATATTTCCAGGCGAGGCATAAGAAGTCGAGGCGAAATGCTTATTGGTCGTTTCTCAAACACGCATTCTCTCATTATGGTGTGATTATTTCTCACTCAATATTTTTGAATGAGAATATGTTCTTTGGTATTTCTAACTTCTTATTACTAGCATGCAGAAACTCTATGTCCTCATAACTCTTTGAATGCTTGGGACGCTGGAACGCTTTGAAGCTGGAGTAGGTTTTGTGGGTATACCTCGGTAAACCTTCCCGAGACTATAACTCGGCCACTAGGGACACCTAGGGGTTTAAAGGCTTATTGCATACGCTAAATGCAATCGTGATGCCTGCGACAGTGAGTTAGGATTTTTAGTTTGCTCGAGGACTAGCAAAAGCCAGTGTGGGGGAATTTGATAAATGCATATTTCACATATATTTGGTGTTAATTACATACTAGTATTTGATGGTTTTCTTGCAGATTATTGTGTGTTACGCGTGTTTTCTCTTATTTGTGTGCTATTAGGTGAATAATCCAAAAAGAAGTGAATTTGAGATGATTTGTGCAATAAAAGAGGCTAGCCATGAGTGTGGAAGGGGGAAAGACCAAATGTAACTCGTTCAAATACAATATTTCCAGGCGAGGCAGAAGTCGAGGCGAAATGCTTATTGGTAGTTTCTCAAACACGCATTCTCTCATTATGGTGTGATTATTTCTCACTCAATATTTTTGAATGAGAATATGTTCTTTGGTATTTCTAACTTCTTATTACTAGCATGCAGAAACTCTATGTCCTCATAACTCTTTGAATGCTTGGGACGCTGGAACGCTTTGAAGCTGGAGTAGGTTTTGTGGGTATACCTCTGGTAAACCTTCCCGAGACTATAACTCGGCCACTAGGGACACCTAGGGGTTTAAAGGCTTATTGCATACGCTAAATGCAATCGTGATGCTGCGACAGGTGAGTTAGGATTTTTAGTTTGCTCGAGGACTAGCAAAAGCCAGTGTGGGGGAATTTGATAAATGCATATTTCACATATATTTGGTGTTAATTACATACTAGTATTTGATGGTTTTCTTGCAGATTATTGTGTGTTACGCGTGTTTTCTCTTATTTGTGTGCTATTAGGTGAATAATCCAAAAAGAAGTGAATTTGAGATGATTTGTGCAATAAAAGAGGCTAGCCATGAGTGTGGAAGGGGAAAGACCAAATGTAACTCGTTCAAATACAATATTTCCAGGCGAGGCAGAAGTCGAGGCGAAATGCTTATTGGTAGTTTCTCAAACACGCATTCTCTCATTATGGTGTGATTATTTCTCACTCAATATTTTTGAATGAGAATATGTTCTTTGGTATTTCTAACTTCTTATTACTAGCATGCAGAAACTCTATGTCCTCATAACTCTTTGAATGCTTGGGAATTTGAACGCTTTGAAGTGGAGTAGGTTTTGTGGGTATACCTCGGTAAACCTTCCCGAGACTATAACTCGGCCACTAGGGACACCTAGGGGTTTAAAGGCTTATTGCATACGCTAAATGCAATCGTGATGCCTGCGACAGTGAGTTAGGATTTTTAGTTTGCTCGAGGACTAGCAAAAGCCGGTGTGGGGGAATTTGATAAATGCATATTTCACATATATTTGGTGTTAATTACATACTAGTATTTGATGGTTTTCTTGCAGATTATTGTGTGTTACGCGTGTTTTCTCTTATTTGTGTGCTATTAGGTGAATAATCCAAAAAGAAGTGAATTTGAGATGATTTGTGCAATAAAAGAGGCTAGCCATGAGTGTGGAAGGGGAAAGACCAAATGTAACTCGTTCAAATACAATATTTCAAAGTGAGGCGAAGTCGAGGCGAAATGCTTATTGGTCGTTTCTCAAACACGCATTCTCTCATTATGGTGTGATTATTTCTCACTCAATATTTTTGAATGAGAATATGTTCTTTGGTATTTCTAACTTCTTATTACTAGCATGCAGAAACTCTATGTCCTCATAACTCTTTGAATGCTTGGGACGCTGGAACGCTTTGAAGCTGGAGTAGGTTTTGTGGGTATACCTCTGGTAAACCTTCCCGAGACTATAACTCGGCCACTAGGGACACCTAGGGGTTTAAAGGCTTATTGCATACGCTAAATGCAATCGTGATGCCTGCTGACAGTGAGTTAGGATTTTTAGTTTGCTCGAGGACTAGCAAAAGCCAGTGTGGGGGAATTTGATAAATGCATATTTCACATATATTTGGTGTTAATTACATACTAGTATTTGATGGTTTTCTTGCAGATTATTGTGTGTTACGCGTGTTTTCTCTTATTTGTGTGCTATTAGGTGAATAATCCAAAAAGAAGTGAATTTGAGATGATTTGTGCAATAAAAGAGGCTAGCCATGAGTGTGGAAGGGGAAAGACCAAATGTAACTCGTTCAAATACAATATTTCAAAGCGAGGCGAAGTCGAGGCGAAATGCTTATTGGTAGTTTCTCAAACACGCATTCTCTCATTATGGTGTGATTATTTCTCACTCAATATTTTTGAATGAGAATATGTTCTTTGGTATTTATAACTTCTTATTACTAGCATGCAGAAACTCTATGTCCTCATAACTCTTTGAATGCTTGGGACGCTGGAACGCTTTGAAGCTGGAGTAGGTTTTGTGGGTATACCTCTGGTAAACCTTCCCGAGACTATAACTCGGCCACTAGGGACACCTAGGGGTTTAAAGGCTTATTGCATACGCTAAATGCAATCGTGATGCCTGCGACAGTGAGTTAGGATTTTTAGTTTGCTCGAGGACTAGCAAAAGCCAGTGTGGGGGAATTTGATAAATGCATATTTCACATATATTTGGTGTTAATTACATACTAGTATTTGATGGTTTTCTTGCAGATTATTGTGTGTTACGCGTGTTTTCTCTTATTTGTGTGCTATTAGGTGAATAATCCAAAAAGAAGTGAATTTGAGATGATTTGTGCAATAAAAGAGGCTAGCCATGAGTGTGGAAGGGGAAAGACCAAATGTAACTCGTTCAAATACAATATTTCCAGTCGAGGCGAAGTCGAGGCGAAATGCTTATTGGTAGTTTCTCAAACACGCATTCTCTCATTATGGTGTGATTATTTCTCACTCAATATTTTTGAATGAGAATATGTTCTTTGGTATTTCTAACTTCTTATTACTAGCATGCGAAACTCTATGTCCTCATAACTCTTTGAATGCTTGGGACGCTGGAACGCTTTGAAGCTGGAGTAGGTTTTGTGGGTATACCTCTGGTAAACCTTCCCGAGACTATAACTCGGCCACTAGGGACACCTAGGGGTTTAAAGGCTTATTGCATACGCTAAATGCAATCGTGATGCTCTGCGACAGTGAGTTAGGATTTTTAGTTTGCTCGAGGACTAGCAAAAGCCAGTGTGGGGGAATTTGATAAATGCATATTTCACATATATTTGGTGTTAATTACATACTAGTATTTGATGGTTTTCTTGCAGATTTATTGTGTGTTACGCGTGTTTTCTCTTATTTGTGTGCTATTAGGTGAATAATCCAAAAAGAAGTGAATTTGAGATGATTTGTGCAATAAAAGAGGCTAGCCATGAGTGTGGAAGGGGAAAGACCAAATGTAACTCGTTCAAATACAATATTTCCAAGCGAGGCAGAAGTCGAGGCGAAATGCTTATTGGTAGTTTCTCAAACACGCATTCTCTCATTATGGTGTGATTATTTCTCACTCAATATTTTTGAATGAGAATATGTTCTTTGGTATTTCTAACTTCTTATTACTAGCATGCAGAAACTCTATGTCCTCATAACTCTTTGAATGCTTGGGACGCTGCGGAACGCTTTGAAGCTGGAGTAGGTTTTGTGGGTATACCTCGGTAAACCCTCCCGAGACTATAACTCGGCCACTAGGGACACCTAGGGGTTTAAAGGCTTATTGCATACGCTAAATGCAATCGTGATGCCTGCGACAGTGAGTTAGGATTTTTAGTTTGCTCGAGGACTAGCAAAAGCCAAGTGTGGGGGAATTTGATAAATGCATATTTCACATATATTTGGTGTTAATTACATACTAGTATTTGATGGTTTTCTTGCAGATTATTGTGTGTTACGCGTGTTTTCTCTTATTTGTGTGCTATTAGGTGAATAATCCAAAAAGAAGTGAATTTGAGATGATTTGTGCAATAAAAGAGGCTAGCCATGAGTGTGGAAGGGGAAAGACCAAATGTAACTCGTTCAAATACAATATTTCCAGGCGAGGCGAAGTCGAGGCGAAATGCTTATTGGTAGTTTCTCAAACACGCATTCTCTCATTATGGTGTGATTATTTCTCACTCAATATTTTTGAATGAGAATATGTTCTTTGGTATTTCTAACTTCTTATTACTAGCATGCAGAAACTCTATGTCCTCATAACTCTTTGAATGCTTGGGACGCTGGAACGCTTTGAAGCTGGAGTAGGTTTTGTGGGTATACCAGAGGTATACCCTCCCGAGACTATAACTCGGCCACTAGGGACACCTAGGGGTTTAAAGGCTTATTGCATACGCTAAATGCAATCGTGATGCCTGCGACAGTGAGTTAGGATTTTTAGTTTGCTCGAGGACTAGCAAAAGCCAATTGTGGGGGAATTTGATAAATGCATATTTCACATATATTTGGTGTTAATTACATACTAGTATTTGATGGTTTTCTTGCAGATTATTGTGTGTTACGCGTGTTTTCTCTTATTTGTGTGCTATTAGGTGAATAATCCAAAAAGAAGTGAATTTGAGATGATTTGTGCAATAAAAGAGGCTAGCCATGAGTGTGGAAGGGGAAAGACCAAATGTAACTCGTTCAAATACAATATTTCAGGCGAGGCGAAGTCGAGGCGAAATGCTTATTGGTAGTTTCTCAAACACGCATTCTCTCATTATGGTGTGATTATTTCTCACTCAATATTTTTGAATGAGAATATGTTCTTTGGTATTTCTAACTTCTTATTACTAGCATGCGAAACTCTATGTCCTCATAACTCTTTGAATGCTTGGGACGCTGGAACGCTTTGAAGCTGGAGTAGGTTTTGTGGGTATACCTCTGGTAAACCTTCCCGAGACTATAACTCGGCCACTAGGGACACCTAGGGGTTTAAAGGCTTATTGCATACGCTAAATGCAATCGTGATGCCTGCGACAGTGAGTTAGGATTTTTAGTTTGCTCGAGGACTAGCAAAAGCCAGTGTGGGGGAATTTGATAAATGCATATTTCACATATATTTGGTGTTAATTACATACTAGTATTTGATGGTTTTCTTGCAGATTATTGTGTGTTACGCGTGTTTTCTCTTATTTGTGTGCTATTAGGTGAATAATCCAAAAAGAAGTGAATTTGAGATGATTTGTGCAATAAAAGAGGCTAGCCATGAGTGTGGAAGGGGGAAAGACCAAATGTAACTCGTTCAAATACAATATTTCCAGGCGAGGCGAAATGCTTATTGGTCGTTTCTCAAACACGCATTCTCTCATTATGGTGTGATTATTTCTCACTCAATATTTTTGAATGAGAATATGTTCTTTGGTATTTCTAACTTCTTATTACTAGCATGCAGAAACTCTATGTCCTCATAACTCTTTGAATGCTTGGGACGCTGGAACGCTTTGAAGCTGGAGTAGGTTTTGTGGGTATACCTCTGGTAAACCTTCCCGAGACTATAACTCGGCCACTAGGGACACCTAGGGGTTTAAAGGCTTATTGCATACGCTAAATGCAATCGTGATGCCTGCGACAGTGAGTTAGGATTTTTAGTTTGCTCGAGGACTAGCAAAAGCCAGTGTGGGGGAATTTGATAAATGCATATTTCACATATATTTGGTGTTAATTACATACTAGTATTTGATGGTTTTCTTGCAGATTATTGTGTGTTACGCGTGTTTTCTCTTATTTGTGTGCTATTAGGTGAATAATCCAAAAAGAAGTGAATTTGAGATGATTTGTGCAATAAAAGAGGCTAGCCATGAGTGTGGGAAGGGGAAAGACCAAATGTAACTCGTTCAAATACAATATTTCCAGGCGAGGCACAAGTCGAGGCGAAATGATTATTGGTCGTTTCTCAAACACGCATTCTCTCATTATGGTGTGATTATTTATCACTCAATATTTTTGAATGAGAATATGTTCTTTGGTATTTCTAACTTCTTATTACTAGCATGCAGAAACTCTATGTCCTCATAACTCTTTGAATGCTTGGGACGCTGGAACGCTTTGAAGCTGGAGTAGGTTTTGTGGGTATACCTCTGGTAAACCTTCCCGAGACTATAACTCGGCCACTAGGGACACCTAGGGGTTTAAAGGCTTATTGCATACGCTAAATGCAATCGTGATGCCTGCGACAGTGAGTTAGGATTTTTAGTTTGCTCGAGGACTAGCAAAAGCCAGTGTGGGGGAATTTGATAAATGCATATTTCACATATATTTGGTGTTAATTACATACTAGTATTTGATGGTTTTCTTGCAGATTATTGTGTGTTACGCGTGTTTTCTCTTATTTGTGTGCTATTAGGTGAATAATCCAAAAAGAAGTGAATTTGAGATGATTTGTGCAATAAAAGAGGCTAGCCATGAGTGTGGAAGGGGGAAAGACCAAATGTAACTCGTTCAAATACAATATTTCCAGGCGAGGCAGAAGTCGAGGCGAAATGCTTATTGGTCGTTTCTCAAACACGCATTCTCTCATTATGGTGTGATTATTTCTCACTCAATATTTTTGAATGAGAATATGTTCTTTGGTATTTCTAACTTCTTATTACTAGCATGCAGAAACTCTATGTCCTCATAACTCTTTGAATGCTTGGGACGCTGGGAACGCTTTGAAGTTTGGAGTAGGTTTTGTGGGTATACCTCTGGTAAACCTTCCCGAGACTATAACTCGGCCACTAGGGACACCTAGGGGTTTAAAGGCTTATTGCATACGCTAAATGCAATCGTGATGCCTGCGACAGTGAGTTAGGATTTTTAGTTTGCTCGAGGACTAGCAAAAGCCGAGTGTGGGGGAATTTGATAAATGCATATTTCACATATATTTGGTGTTAATTACATACTAGTATTTGATGGTTTTCTTGCAGATTATTGTGTGTTACGCGTGTTTTCTCTTATTTGTGTGCTATTAGGTGAATAATCCAAAAAGAAGTGAATTTGAGATGATTTGTGCAATAAAAGAGGCTAGCCATGAGTGTGGAAGGGGGAAAGACCAAATGTAACTCGTTCAAATACAATATTTCCAGGCGAGGCAGAAGTCGAGGCGAAATGCTTATTGGTAGTTTCTCAAACACGCATTCTCTCATTATGGTGTGATTATTTCTCACTCAATATTTTTGAATGAGAATATGTTCTTTGGTATTTCTAACTTCTTATTACTAGCATGCGAAACTCTATGTCCTCATAACTCTTTGAATGCTTGGGACGCTGAACGCTTTGAAGCTGGAGTAGGTTTTGTGGGTATACCTCTGGTAAACCTTCCCGAGACTATAACTCGGCCACTAGGGACACCTAGGGGTTTAAAGGCTTATTGCATACGCTAAATGCAATCGTGATGCCTGCGACAGTGAGTTAGGATTTTTAGTTTGCTCGAGGACTAGCAAAAATGTGTGGGGGAATTTGATAAATGCATATTTCACATATATTTGGTGTTAATTACATACTAGTATTTGATGGTTTTCTTGCAGATTATTGTGTGTTACGCGTGTTTTCTCTTATTTGTGTGCTATTAGGTGAATAATCCAAAAAGAAGTGAATTTGAGATGATTTGTGCAATAAAAGAGGCTAGCCATGAGTGTGGAAGGGGGAAAGACCAAATGTAACTCGTTCAAATACAATATTTCTAAAGTGAGGCGAAGTCGAGGCGAAATGCTTATTGGTAGTTTCTCAAACACGCATTCTCTCATTATGGTGTGATTATTTCTCACTCAATATTTTTGAATGAGAATATGTTCTTTGGTATTTCTAACTTCTTATTACAAGCATGCGAAACTCTATGTCCTCATAACTCTTTGAATGCTTGGGACGCTGGAACGCTTTGAAGCTGGAGTAGGTTTTATGGGTATACCTCTGGTAAACCTTCCCGAGACTATAACTCGGCCACTAGGGACACCTAGGGGTTTAAAGGCTTATTGCATACGCTAAATGCAATCGTGATGCCTGCGACAGTGAGTTAGGATTTTTAGTTTGCTCGAGGACTAGCAAAAGCCGGTGTGGGGGAATTTGATAAATGCATATTTCACATATATTTGGTGTTAATTACATACTAGTATTTGATGGTTTTCTTGCAGATTATTGTGTGTTACGCGTGTTTTCTCTTATTTGTGTGCTATTAGGTGAATAATCCAAAAGAAGTGAATTTGAGATGATTTGTGCAATAAAAGAGGCTAGCCATGAGTGTGGAAGGGGGAAAGACCAAATGTAACTCGTTCAAATACAATATTTCCAGGCGAGGCGAAATGCTTATTGGTCGTTTCTCAAACACGCATTCTCTCATTATGGTGTGATTATTTCTCACTCAATATTTTTGAATGAGAATATGTTCTTTGGTATTTCTAACTTCTTATTACTAGCATGCGAAACTCTATGTCCTCATAACTCTTTGAATGCTTGGGACGCTGGAACGCTTTGAAGCTGGAGTAGGTTTTATGGGTATACCTCTGGTAAACCTTCCCGAGACTATAACTCGGCCACTAGGGACACCTAGGGGTTTAAAGGCTTATTGCATACGCTAAATGCAATCGTGATGCCTACGACAGTGAGTTAGGATTTTTAGTCATTCGGAGTCCGTATGAAGAAGTTATGGCCGAAACGAGAATGAAGTTAAATCGATTGTGTAGATGACTGTAAAGTCTTTCGACAGTTCAAAGGGTAAAATGGTCATTTCAAAATCCAATACTATTGACATCCTATCGTTCGATAAGGGTAACCTCAGTAGACTTCTTCTATTCGCACTCCCGGTTTGGTTAGGGGGACACCGTCTTCAACATATCAAAACAAACCTGCGTGAATTTTTGGAAGATTTTGGACGTGATTTGTTGAGATTTAATGGTCGGGGTTGATTGATATCAACCTGTTTTGACTAAACAGGGATGGTAATGAGTTTGGTTTAATCAAACATGAGCTATATAACTCACGGGTGGAGCTTGAAATTGCCGGAAATGGTGATGTTTGATCTTGGCAGTAACCACGGGTAACTAATCCTGATGGCGCTGGTTTTATGGTGAGAATTCATGGTGTGTTGTTGGTAATGGTATGCTGTTGGAAATAAGAACGAGAGTTGATAGAGATTGAGCTTGTGCATGGCCGACGGAAGAGATGGTTAATGAGGTGATGGTTCTCGGGTTGTGGGAGACAGCATGGAGTTGTTAAGCTCGATGAAAAACAATGAGCTTGTGCATGGCCGGCGGAGGAGATGATGGTGATACTGCTGCCATCAAGGGAATGAATGAAATGAGTCGACGATGGAGTTCGAGCTCAGGTGATGTTCTAAGAAGAATGTTTGGCGATTCATGGGGCTTTGATCAGTTGGCTGCAGTACTCATAACGAGAAGATTTCTCATTCAAGGAGAGTTATGTCTCAGCAGCAGTGGTCGATGGAATAATGAAGTCTGTTTGATTGAGAAGAACATGGAAGACGCCATGGTGTTCGGGTTTGCTGTGGTTGATATCGGTGATGAGATAGTACGGCTTGCTCGAGTGGTGAAGCTAAAAAGAAGAAGCTCGAGAGAACACGGGACCGTGGCTGAGATGAATGGGAAGGAGATGCTGTTTAGATGGAGCTTGGAGCTCGAAGATCGATGGAAGAGATGGAGAAAAGCTCGAGCTGCTGGAGTTGTGAGAACAAGCTGAGAATGACGTTCATGGAGGCTTGGCAGAGAAAGAACATGGCAGTAATGCCGGTGTTTGGTTGGGACGACGAAATGGTTTATGCTGGAAAGAAACAGGAAAAGATGATGATGGCCGTTACTATGAGAACGTGAAGGAGAAGAGCTTATGATGGAGTTGCTGTGGTGAGGTTGAGCTGGAAAGAAAAGAAATGGCAGAGAACGTGGCGAAGTTGATGCACGACTTGTCGGGAGTTAACAGACTGCCATGACTGAAAAGTGAAGCACGTGAAAGAACATGAAGCAATCATGGAGAACAACATGTGAAGAGGATGATGAGATCGAGATGGTCATGACAGTGCCGCGCCAAGAACTGTCAGTGTAAGGTGGTAATGATGAAGATCGAAGTAGAGAACGTGATGGCAGTAAGATGATGGTCGTTGTTAACCTTTGGCAGTGACGTTACAATGAGCTGGAAGGTGTTGTTGCTCGGCTGGTGCGATGGAACTCGAGGTGGATATGATGATTGCTAGTGAAGACATCGAGGAGTTGTTGACAATGATGGCAGTGCACATGAAGAAGATCAATGGTTATTTGCTGCCATGGGATTCGAATGATGCAGCCTACATGGCCATGCACGTGAGTGCCAGGAAGAGAGGCATGGGTGAGATGGCCGTTCACGTGAAGAAACAAGAGGAAGCAAAGATTGTCTAACCACTCTACCTATAAATAGGGCTGTGGTGTTTTGTTGAAGGAGAATCCGATAACACACAATCTCTACACCTCTCTTCCCACATCTCTTCACCCCACACCCCTTCTACATACTCTTCTTAAATTCCTTCTTCTTTGTTTATTGGTTAGTATTTTTAATTATGAGTAGCTAAATTTCTATCTAGGATTAGGGAGGAAATCCTACTATGTGTGCTATAATGTTTTGATTATTTTCTATAATAATTCTCTTGGTCCTTATTCTTCACGGTAATAATTTTCTTCATGTGTCCTATGATGCTTGATAATTGATTTATATATTCTATGTTAGAGAATAGCATTTTATAGTGAAAAAAATTGTTAATTATTTGAGAAAAATAATTGTTTGAAAAGATTTATTTTCCGAGACGTATTATTTGTCCTAAATCGTCTTGAGTAATTTTGGGAGAATGTTATAGGGAATAGTTATAATCATTTAGTATGTGTAGTAGTGATGGAATCTTGACATCCTAGACTCTTTTAATTGAACACAAGAATCATTTTTAGCATTTCCATTATTTTATAAGTTTTATAAAAATCACCATCTTTTTGTCTAAAACCGAATCTTTTAAAAAAGTCCGAGAATCAAACCCTATACTTACCACTTGTAAAACTGCATCAATATCTACTTGATTTGGATCGGTTTGGGATGTATTATGTTAGGATTTGAATTGTTTTGTGTTGGGACTCTAATGATAAACCCAGGTATCTAAATTAGGGTTACGTAATTAGGACTCTCATGTGTTCTTCTCCTTTGAAATTCAATTATTTATCTTTTAATTTTGAATGTTTTTTTTTATAAATATTTTATTTAACTCTCCTTTTTGGTGATTAGGGCTTCTCCGTTTTGGCAACATGCAATCAACTTAATTAAGGTACCCTCCTTTAGGAACCATGATTATAAAATTCTCTACGCCTCTCATAGAATTTGTTTTTTTTTTCCCGTAAATTCAGAATCATGATTATATTCATTTTTATACATGTGTTCTTAAAAAATTGTTATGGTTTCCCCCCGCCTTATCATGCCTCCAATATTCATACATTACGCACATCCTAGATCTATCTTTGATTGTTGTGTTTGTCAGATTTAAATGACCCGTGTAATTGTCACTAGTAGCAATACTATTGATGAAATGTTGTTTAACACTTTGATAATGATCCTTTCACCAAAGTCATAGCTGTTTTATATCATTTTTTGGATTTTAGAATCACACACATGTGCCTGCCACACTGGAACAAACTAAATGCCATCCAGCTGCCATGATAGACCAAACATATTGTTTTTGCCCAATCCAACGGATGTGAATAAATTTTTTCCTCCTATCAACGACTGCCATTGGTTTAAAAACGGGGGAAGGTGCAAAAGATAAACCGTGGATCAAAATGCACCCTTATTTTAAGCATTCATCCGACGCCTGGGAATGTCTCACATACGCAGCCTGTTTCACTTTCAAAGCGTCTATTTAATCCCTCATGAAAAATAAAAACAAAACGCACAGAACAGGAGAACTAAGTCCCATCTGTTTCAAAATTCTTGAAATTAAGATTGCAATAAAATGGAATCTTCTTTAAACCTCATTAATTCACCCACATACGTTTCTCTCATGAGCTCACGAACTTATAAATTCACATGCATTTAGAAATCTGTCCAAAAGATCGACGAAGAACAGGTATTACTCATTCGAGGTATTTCAAATTAGGGTTTTTATTTCTCTCTATTATTGTTGTTTTTTTTTCCTTTATTAAAAGGTAAACCCTAGATTTCTGATTCACATTTTTTTTTTGAGCATCTATTGATTCACTAATGGCGTAACTACAACACCCATACCCTGCATTCATGTGATAAATCCATTCATTGACCTTCAAGTTGTTGTTTTATTAGGTATTTTTCAAGAAATTTCTCTGATTGGTTATTTGATTGTAGTTTTTTGTTGGTGCAAGACATATAAAATCTAAAAGAAACATCCATCCTAGGTAAAGTTTAATTAATTTCGACTTGATTTGGATCGGTTTGTGATGTTTTAGTTTAGGATTTGAATTGTTTTTTGTTGGAACTCTTATGATCAATTGTGATTTATTACTCATAAGATGTAATATAGATTTATGTTATTATTCGATCGCCACCTGTGGTACTGATTCTTGCACATACTTACGTAGATTATTTAAATGAGTCCCTAGATTTCACCAACTCTTCCAAAACAGTCGTCTATACCATATAAATAACTTTCGGTTATACAATCCAAGCTGAAGAAGGCAAACCCTGGATAACATACATTCTGTCGTAGAATGAGTTAGATTTCATGGGGACAATGATGTTACAAGCTTAAATGTCTTCATGATCAATGACAATGTAAGTATCAACCTGTAGCGCCCCATTTTCAACAATCCGTAGATATCTCACAAACCCAAAACTTATTACTAGGTTGCTTAAACCAAAGTAAAGAATAATTAGATAACAAAGAGAAAATCTAAAAGAAAAGTTAACAAGCGTTTTCCCTTGTTGAGTTACGAGACCATGCACTGATTTAATCCTTACAAATGAAGAACAACTTATAAAGTTTCAAAAAGAAGAAGGCGTTTTAAAACATGTTCAACTGAAGATTTTAAAAGGGATAATTTACATACATACTTTTACTGAACATATGGACACAGTGTGTTTGTGATAGATAAATATATATACACAATTTACAAAAGTTAGTCTAAGTTAAACACATCACCTTCAAAAACTACATACACAGGACTGCCACAAAAAGAATCCGGCAGTCACCTTCCTATACACAACCGAGGCCCTTCACTCGACCCAAATGTGAATCTTTCCTTCGCCCAAATCGACACCACTTGTATCAAAGTTTCCTGCCACTAAAAGTTAATTGAAAGAGTGAGCTAAACAAGCCCAATGGATACATACACTATTTTAATATAATCATCAAAGTTAAATTTAAAGGAATGCAAGCTTTCCTCAAACAACAACACAACATTCAATTCACTGAAAATGCACAATCATGTATATGGACAAACGCCTTCTTTGAATTATAATATTGATGCCAATTCCACACCGAATAGGTAATACCGCGGTGTATCGTGATAGGCTTCCGGAGATGCCTATATGATAAACCACAATCGCACGGTGTCTATAATGCAGACAACGACAAGTACGGGTCGTTCCCACGAGGAGCGGTGGAAATACTGTAATCAATAATTCTGATCGACTAACCAGAGATGTTGTTTTTGGACTTTTGAAAGGATTAGAATGAAATAATAAAATTAAACTTGTAAAATAAAATCAATGGGAAAGTTAGTAACCAGGGTTTATGGGTTCCACTACTATTTCTAATTGAGTATCGAAAAGCATTCGAATTCCAAATATGCATTTATATCTTCGTTCTATCGCAACACCTATTATTGATATAATTTCTGATCATAAACTCGCATCTCCTAAGTATAGCCCATCAAATTTCTAAGCATGACCTATCAAATTATAATGATGAGAGAATTATCGAAAACATAATTTATAGATTCACAATTATTATTTGCTTCGTCTAAGCATAACCCATCAAAAGAATCAACCTAAGCATGGATTATCAAATACTAACACATAAAATTGTGAACTACATGAATTAATGAACTTAGGCTATTGTGTCGTACAAAGCCGGTGAGACAACAACATGTATTCTTGGTAAAATCAATAAACCATAATTATTGGATTTCGAAATTCAATTTATATAGCCTAATACCAAATTATTCAAAATCGATTCAAATGGTCTTAATGCTAAGAGTAGTTTTCTCCATAAAACCCTAGCTACAAAATGTCTAGCAAGACATGGCTTTCTCAAAAGCCATAAACATATTATAGAGAATCGAATTAATCGCTAGCTAATCAAATGGAAATGGAAATGAGATCAAATACTCCAAACCCTTATTTTCCAGTTGCAGCACTGTCGCTTCTTTTCCCTACTGTGGTTTTGGCTCTGCAGCCGCAACACCCAGTTATCCCCCCTTCTCTTTCTTTTCAGTTTTCTCATATAATCCTGCGAGAGACAAAAACCAAGACCTAACATAATTCTGCCTCATGGCTAATGGGCCCAATGCATCGGTCCATTACTAGCTTTCTGTTCTTTGACCATCTGAATTCAGTTTCTTTTCAAGTCCGGCTTCTTAATTTCTGTCCGTCTAAACACTTTCATGCCTGCCCAAACCTCTTCTTGCACCGATACAACAACTCAACTGACCCCCACTGATTTCTGAATCCAAGCAACCATGGCAGCAGCAACAATTGACGCCCGTACGAATCCACAGCAATCCCAGTTCAAACCAAGAACCCCCATTGATGTCGCTGTAACTATTTCTCCGTCGAGAACTTTCATATAAACCCTTTGTTCCTCAACTGTTGTCTAACCAATCCTGCATTCTTACTGCCTGCCAAGCTCAAGACAGACAAACCAACTCCCTTTGTTCTCGTTCATCAACACAAATTTCTTCTTCTGCAGCCATCTGCCATTCGAGACTCAACTTCGCTGCTGCACTTGAATCCAACTGCAGCACCTTCTTGCTAACCGGCAGCAATGCAGTACCAACACCACCAGCTCTTCTTATTTCAGGCAGCGACAACACCTTTCACTAACATTATACTAGCACCACTGCATTAGTTTTCAGTTCAATGTAAACACCATCAACCACTAACCCTTGCAGCTGCCGGCTTCATTCCCAGTTCATACGTAACACTGAGAATCCATACCAAGCCATTCTTCTTAACTCGGTTCAGCCAACACAAGTATCTAACCATTTTTCATCTTCGCTGCTTACCGCTTGCCGGTTAGAACACGGCTTCGATCCAAGATTTGCTGCCATCTTCCATGCAAATCCAAGCCAAAACACCACAATTCGTAGCCCTAATTCAACATCCAGCAAACCACATCTCTGCCACCATCTACAGACCAGCCATCGTTCTCGTACGAGTACGGCAACATTTCATGGCATCTCTAACTCTTCTGTCCGTATACTGACACTTTCAGCAGCTCAGGCAATCATTAGCTCGTAGAAAATAGGCTTGCTGTTCTTCTTGATCGGCTACAGATTGCAGGAATTCTCCCATTCAACCAATCTCAGCTCCGTGCCACTCCATTCCATTCTTATCAACATATACCTTTCATCAATGTCAGCAGCTCATAATCATCACTGCACATAATGGAATTAAGCCATCGACTGTAAATTCACATAACACCACTAGTATAATACATGCAGTCTTCAAACAACCAACTTCACTGCTCAAGAGCCGGCGCATCTGACTGAGAGAAGAAAATGACTCCATCTGCTGCTTCTTAAGAAATGTGAATTTCTTCTTGGTAACGAATAGAAGATGCTATTATGCTTTCCAAGATATGTGGTTATGAGAAAGCCACGTCCCACTACTTTCTTAACCACTAGTGGCCTTGACGTGCTTACAAATGAAGGCTGCTCTTTATCCCCACTCCTGGACTGTATGTGAACTAAGCGGGGTGCAGCAACTTGATAGTTCACAAGGAGCTCTCACTGTTTTAGGTTCCGTGTAGTCGCAGAATCGCAAACGCCATTTTATCTTCCAATTTAACTATTTATTTTCAGATGATCGAATTCGCTGGTACTTTCTATAAAAGCACTAAAATAGTGTCATTAGCCAAAATATCGAGTCTTAGCTAATATAAATATGGGTATAAAATGTAGCACTTACGTGCTTATCATATCGCCCTAGACATAGTTCTTAAAAATTGATATAAGAAAACGTGAAGGAGTACATCATATATACCACATGGAAATTTTCATTTCCCATAACAGTCAAGCAAACAAACTTCAGATCCTTTCCAAACAATGGAAAGTTTAAAAGATTAAATGCATGAATTTGTTAAAACACATCAACACAGTTTTTGTAAAGAGTCATCAATGGTTACAAAAAAACAATGTGAAATTCCCACCTTTACCCACAGCTCAAACCTTAACCTCTGCAGTTCGCCTATCGAAGCCAAAGATACCTTAAGTACATAGAAGACAAGTTAGAAAAACAGAATAATTCAACCGAAACAGAACACTACAACTGATCTAACTCTTAATTACAGCCTACAAATATCGAACAGTAGCACTTAAAGCCGAACTGGAAACATTGAAGTAATCCTTGAATTATCAGTAGAGGCATAAGGTTATTTCATGATTTGTGTATGCCAAAATTCGTTGAAAATTCAACTGCCGTAGGTGCAGAACAACAATCTCTAAAACTGGTACATCTCAAAACATATACAACAGAGTGGAGCACTTAACACCACATTTCCATCGTCATTCGGAGTCCTACTTTTCAAATGAAGGAAACTTTATCTCAATCAAAACCTAGAGTGCCCTAAAAGCAGGCCAAAATGTCACCTGACATCGTGATTAAATTCTGAAGTGATGTTGTTCATTTCAATTCAATCAATTTCATAAGAAATCTAAAATTCATGGTGTCAAGTAAGATCACAATACATCTAACTCCAAACCTTAGCAAAGTTCTATCCTAATCAAGTTCCAGCACCACCCTAATTCAGTAATCATCAACACTAAAATTCAATTTCGATTGAAACCCTTAAATCTGTTCAGTCAGAGATTGATAACAATATAGAGTAATAGATTTGGTAAAATCATTCAGTAGGCTAATCAGGTAAGTTCAAACAGTTGAACAAGAAGAAATAGAGCTAATTCATACCTTGAATTTTCAGTCAACAACACCAAAATCCCCTTTTCAATTATTCTCAAGTTCCTACTGGGATTGCATAATCAAGAGTTTTCATTACCTTCACCTTTCTTTCTCTGAAGTTGATTTCGAAAATTTTAGATTAAGGTTCACGAGTTTGGTTTTCACCTGAATTCTTCTCGGGTTTTCAGTAGCACAGCCGTTGAAGTAAAATAAAGCTTAGCCGGTAGATATGTACGAGAGTTTTACAGGGGTTTACTCAATAAATATTTTTATTGATTTCAAAAGAGTTCAATGAATTTACAAAGTATTGTGTTATTGGTTGTATATTTTTAAAATCTCTTTCAAAGTTTATGTTACTCGTTGTAGATAAATATTATTACATGAAACTAGTTGGAAGCCTAACAAGCTAAGCTCCAACGACATACTACTACATTAATTGAACAGGTTGTAAGATTGTCAAAAGGCCTTCTAAAGTTTGTATTACTCGTTGTAAACTTGAAAATTCAAAGACTTTGCATACTTACCTATTTTCAAGACTTTGAGTGACTTTTGTGTATATATTTGCCTTGATAAAAAAGTCTTGCAAAATATGTAAGATTTTGGAAGACTTCCAAATTTCTTATAAAAATGTTTTTTATTCTCTCTTAATTTATTTCAAAAATACACAAGCTATAAAACTCCTATTATAGGTGAGCAAAAATTATATGATATGAACATTTTTTTAATTTTAATTATTACGTACAAACGTACAATAATAATTATTTTAATTTATTATTACACTTTATTGTATTTTATTGAACAAAATAATAAGTTACATATATAAAATAATAATAATTTAGTTGAAGTTACTATAATAAATAAGCTACGATAAATTTTGTATTTATGTCTATCATGCATATTTCCATATAAAATTTGTTTTTACAACTTTTCAAGACTCTACAAATGTCTGCAAGACATTAGACAACTCTGTATAACTCCGATAAAATTTTGCTCAATTCTGTATAATTCTCACAAAGTTATTAATCTTCACGACTCTTTTAAAATCTTTACAAATCTACAAATGTATTTATTGAGTAAACCCCCGTTACTCTTATCATATTCTTTCCTTGTTTCCAAACATACCCTCAACGTAAAGTAGACCTATGTGTCAAGACAGGAGTTTCCCCACGTGTCTAAAAGGTTGTATACTAAGCACATAAATTCCTAACTTGAAAGAAAAAAAACTTAAGACATGCATAACTTAATTTAGCATTCTAACAGTAAATTATCGATCCTATGCAAAGGTTATCCAAGCGCTGGTTGGCCTACAAGAAGATTGAAATATTAATGACACGATTATTACTAATTGTGCCTTGATAAATCAACAAACAAAAGATTAATTATAGGAGTGCTATAATCACCCTACCTAAAGAACTTTTCGTCCTCGAAAAGATTACTAACATACCTCAAGTGAACAAATCTGGATACTAAGCCCGCATATCTGATTCTTTCTCCCAAGTAGCTTATTCGGTGTTATGATGAATCCATCGCACTTTCACCAAAGGAATATCTTTGTTCCTTAAAATTTTCTCCTTATAGTCCAAAATTTCTACCTGTTCTTCCTTATAAGAATTACCTTCTAACGGTAGAGACTTCCAATCCAACACATGAGAAGGATCCGATTCGTACCCACGTAACATAGAAACATGAAAAACATCTGAAAAAGCGGGGGTCTAACAACACCACCCAATATTTCGATTAGCAATATGTATGGACAACTCCGAGTTGTTTTCTGGAGAATCAACTAGACAATTAGACTCAATCAATAGAAAATACTCAAGGAGTTATTATCTCAATCTCTCGATTTGATTTACTCAAGCAAATATGATTCGCGAGTCTGATCAAAGAGAGATAACTTGGATGGTACTAAAGACCAATATCCAAGTGTCAATCAATTTAAATCAACAACCAAAATGGTCGGATATTCTAATTGATTGAACAACGCACAACCTGTATTATTTCAATTATATAAAAATATAATGCTGAAAAGAAATAACACAGACACCAGAAATTTTGTTAACGAGGAAACCGCAAATGCAGAAAAACCCCGGGACCTAGTCCGAATTAAACATACAGTGTATTAAGCCGCTACAAACACTAGCCTACTCCAAATTAACTTCGGTCTGGACTGTAGTTGAACCCCAAACAATCTCACACTTATCCAAGGTACAGTTATGCTCCTACGCCTCTGATCCCAGCAGGATACTGCGCACTTGATTCCCTTAGCTGATCTCACCCACAACCAAGAGTTGCTACGACCCAAAGTTGAAGACTTTAATAAACAAATCTGTCTCACACAGAAAAGTCTACATGTAATAGATAAATTCGTCATCCACGAATAAACCTACAAGTTTTGTTCCGTATTTTGATAAATCAAGGTAAACAGGAACCAATCGATAAAACTAAACTTATATTCCCGAAGAACTGCTCAGTTTCATCAATCACCTCACAATAAACTTAATCGACGCAACGAAGAAGATTATTGAGGAATCACAAACAATGAGACGAAGATGTTTGTGACTACTTTTATCTTGCCTATCGGAGATAAAAATCTCAAGCCAATTATTACAATTGTACTCGTACGATAGAAACAACAAGATCAGATCACACAACTACAAGAAAAGTAGTATCGGTCTGTCTTCACAATCCCAATGAAGTCTTTAAGTCGTTAACCTGGTTTTAGAAGAAGAAAACCAAAGGTTAAAGGAGAATCGACTCTAGATTTAGCAAACTAGTATCACACAGAATGTGTGGGGATTAGGTTTCCCAGTTGCTAGAGTTCTCCCTTATATAGTATTTCAAATCAGGGTTTGCAATCAATGTTAGCTTGCTAACAAAGCATTCAATATTCACCGTTAGATGAAAACCTGATTAGATACAAGCTAATATCTCTCAACCGTTAGATCAAAAACTTAGCTTGCCATACACACATGTACTTGATGTTTTTGGGTTTATGTAACCGTACCCAAACGTGTACAATGGTTGGTTCAATAATAGTCAACCAAATGGTTAGCCAAATGATAACTTTCATATCAACCATATTCTTCTTCACCATAACTAGTCCAAATGACTCAAATGAACTAGTTAGAGAGTTGTTCAATTGCTATGAGATCTCATGTACTACACAAGACACAATTGAATCAAAAACTATGTGATTCACTCGAATCATTTCATGAACTATAAAGCCACGTTTTGCAAAAGCATTCCTTAGTAATTTAAGATAAGTTCACGAACAACGTTTTCAGACATAACCTCTTGAGTTCGCGGACTGAGTTCGCGAACTCAAGCTAACCGGTTGAAGTTAATAAACTCCAGCAGAATTTCTTGGGATGAGAACTTCCGTCAGTTCTTGGAATGGGTTCGCGGACTGCACCTAAGCTTCAACTTCAGCAGATATTCTCGGGTTCGAGAACTTACGCCAGTTCGCGAACTGAGTTGACTGCTCACGTTCCGGTTCCACTTGATCAACAAAGTTCGCAAACTTCGGTTCAAGCGCTAAGGACATATACATATATGTGTTTCCACAACAATGTTTATATCCCACAATGGTTATATAGTCTAAACTCTCATTTCAATCATTGAAACATTCTCAGAGGGAGTTATATAGTTGTTATTCACAAACTATTTTTCGTCAGAGCGATTTCCAAAGTGATTGAAACATAACATGACTTTCGTCACTTAGGCAAAGATTAACTTGGCTAAAGTGAAAGCTTTATCAACACCCATTTCGAGAAATAGATAAGCAAGATATACTCAGCTCGAAATGTCACATGTGCATATTCTTAGTATATATAGTAAAACGACTTTTGTCTCAAGATAGGAGATAGAGTAGATAGACTTTTGAGTGATAGATAAGTTCAAGTCTCCATATACCTTTTTGTCGATGAAGATCCACTGGTTCCTTGAGTAGTCCTTTGTCTTGTATGATGATCGCCATGGAGTTCTTGAGCTCAACTACACTTTTTATCCTAGTCCGAGACCTTAGCTATAATAGACTAGAAATCAAGACTTTATAGTTTTGATCACTAAGATTGAAAAACATGCTTGAGATAGCAACGCATGCGAGTTTGACCGTGCAGTGCTCTAACAACATCATGTACTTGACCCATACTTGCTGGTGATGCAAGTTTGTAAGTTACTTCGCCAATTTTCTCAACAATCTTAAATGGACCAATAAACCGTGGTACGAGCTTTCCCTTCAATCCAAACCTAGTAACACCATTTCTTGGCGATACTCGTAACAACAAATACTTCCCAACCTCAAACTGCAGAGGACGTCGACCATGGCCTGCATAACTTTTCTGCCTACTCTAAGCTGCCCGCAGACGTTCCTTAATGATTCTAATATTCTTTGTAGTCTCTGCAATTATTGTTGGCCCAGTAAACAAACTATCTCCAACATCTATCCAACGTATCGACGATCTACACAGTCGTCCATACAAAGCTTCAAATGGTGCCATACCAATACTTGCCTGATAACTATTGTTGTAAGCAAATTCCGCTAACGGCAAATGGCTCTTCCAACTACCTTGAAAATTCAGTACGCATGCCCTACGCATATCCTCCAGTATACAAATAGCCTGTTCTGACTGTCCATCTGACTGCGGGTGAAAAGCCGAACTAAGATTAACATTGGTACCAAATTCTTTTTGAAGAACCTTCCAAAAATCAGACGTAAACTGAGCACCCCTGTCTGATATGATTGATAACGGAACACCATGTAATCGAACAACTTCAGAAACATACACATGTGATAGCTTGTCAACTGAATATGTAGTTTTGACTGGTACAAAATGAGCCGTCTTCGTTAATCCATCCACTACAACCCATATGGAATCCATACCATCACTAGTTCTAGGCAACCCACTAACAAAATCTATTGTAACATGTTCCCATTTCCAATCTGGAACATGAATAGGTTAAAGAAGACCCCCTGGTAACTTGTTTTCAGCTTTTACTTGTTGACATGTTACACATTTTTTCACAAACTCAGCAATGGCTTTCTTCATTCCGGGCCACCAAAAGTTTCTCCTTAAATTCATGTACTAGCGCCCCCTGGATGAATAGTGTAATGAGATCGATGCGCCTCATATAATGTTTCATTCCTTAATTCCAATCCCATTTTCTTCGGGACCCATAAACGATCTCTGAAATGAAGAGTCTCATCAGAATGCATTTTCCAGTCTTTGTTGTTTTTGTCTTTATCCATGTCTAAGTATCTAACAAAGTCTTGACTTTCAACTTGAGCCGTGGCTATCCTCTGAATCAAAGTAGGTTGCACTGTCATTTGAGCTAAGTATCCTTCACAAGTACTACCATTTTCTGATTCTTGAAATGTATAATCCGCAACTTTATCTAATAACATCCATTCCTTAACCAACATGTGTGACAAAATCCCTTCTTTCTTATGACTAAGGGCGTCAGCCACCACATTTGCCTTACCCGGATGATACAACAAGGTAAACTCGTAGTCTTTCATGTACTTAGTCCAGCGTCTTTGTCTCATATTCAAATCTTTTTGTGGGAACAAGTACCGTAAACTCTTATGATCAGAATATAGCCCGAATTTCTCACCATATAAATAGTGCCTCCAAATATTCAAAGAAAAAACAACAGCCGCTAGCTCTAGATCATGTGTAGGATAATTCTTCTCATGAATCTTCAATTTCCTGGATGCATAAGCGATAACACGTATACTCTACATTAACACACACCCAAGCCCGATAGTAGAAGCTTCTGTGTGCACATCGTAAAATTCCCCTGAAGTTGGTACTGTTAACACCGGTGATGAAGTTAAACGGTTATTCAATTCTTGAAAAGAAGATTCACACTCAGCTGAACATTCGAATCTAACCCCTTTCAGTGTTAATCGACTCAATGGAGATGCAATCTTGGAGAATCCCTTCACAAACCGACGATAGTAACCTGCCAAACCTAAGAAACTTCGGATTTCTGAAACTTTCCTTGGTTGCTGCCAATTCAAAACACCATCGATCTTGGAAGGATCTACTGCAATCCCCTCACTTGAAACAACATGACCAAGAAACTTAACTTCATTCAACCAAAACTCACATTTACTAAACTTTGCATAAAGCTGATTTTCATGCAAAGTTTGAAGAACATTCCGCAAATGTAATTCATGGTCTTCACGAGTCTTCGAATGAATCAAAATATCATCAATAAACACAATCACACATTCATTCAAATATGACCAAAGTACCTTGTGCATTAAATCCATGAATGCCGCAGGAGCATTAGACAAACCAAAAGGCATAACATGATATTCATAGTGCCCTAACGCTTTCCTAAAAGCAGTTTTTGGAATGTCTCCTTCCTTGATTATCATCTGATGATAACCGTCCTAAGATCTATCGTAGCAAAAAAATTTGAATCTTTCAACTGATCAAACAAATCATCTATCCTTGGAAGTGGATACTTATTCTTAATAGTGACTTTATTCAACTCCCTGTAATCAACACATAACCTAAACGTATTATCCTTTTTTTTCACAAACAAAATAGGAGCACCCCATGGAGAAAAACTAGGTTGAATGAATCCTAAACTTAATAACTCTTATATCCATGACTTTAAGTCTTTCTTTTCACAAGGAGCCATACGGTAAGGATTCTTTGAAATTGGAGAAGTTCCCGGTAATAAATCAATACTATAATTTATCTCTCTCTTTGGTGGTAACCCTGGTAGAACATCTGGAAACACATCCTTAAAATCACGCACTATAGGTAGTGACTCTACTGTCACTGTATCCTCAGGTACACAAGCAAGCAAACCAAACCCATTTTCACCACCATCCTTTTTCAGTTTCTGAAACAAACTTTGTGGATTTATGGAACCCACAAACACAAATGGAGATTTACCAGGAAAGAAAAATGTAACTACTTTAACAAAACAATCTACACTAGAATGATATTTATCTAACCAATCCATACCTAGTATGACATCAAAAACCACATATTTCTAGCACTATCAAATCTGCAGTTAATTCTTGGTCATTAACCATCATCACACATTTCTTGCAAATTCGAAAAGGAAAGGTTTTTCTTCCTAATGGTGTAACCAAAGCTAACGTTTTGTTTTTACACATCATGTATAACTCCAGTTCAATTGCTATGTTCAGATTAATAAACGATTGCGTATAACCAGTGTCAATTAACACATGAAAAAGATGGTTGAATAATAGTATTTTACCTTCAACCACTTGATCGGTCGCTGAGCCATCACCTTCTACTATTGTGTAAATCACGTGACTCTCTTCTGATGTTTCCTGATTAGAAGTTACTACTGCCTCCATTGCATATACCGTTCCTTGTTGAGTTAACCCTGTTGATGGGTTCTTTAGGCAATCTTTTCTAAAATGACCCACTTCACCGCAGGTATAACATCTGTAAGAACTCAAACTAGAACTTGTTGTTGCAGTCGGACATACTTGATGGAAACGTACAAATCTCCCTTGAGGTCTAACTGCAGGTGGACGTGTTTTAGGTGGTACTGATGCTGATCTCATTGACCAAGGTCTAACTGATGGCCTGAAATTTGTCTGATTATGAGCTGATAACATTGGCCGATTTGATGGATCTTGTCTTGCTGAAAAATGTTGTGGCCTTTCTCTAATCCGTGTTGCAAGTTGATCCTCCATCTCTTTTTCTTAATCAAGAGACCGATTCAAAGCATCCTCATAAGTCCTGATTCGAAGACATGAAAGTTGTGTTCGCATCTCGGGATCCAATACCCTGATAAATTTCTTCGCTTTAGCCTCATCAGTGGCTATCAACTCTGCCCCATAACGTGACAATCTTGTAAATCTAACATTATAAGCGCTAACGGACATACCACCCTTCGTTAAGGCCATGAACTCATAAAATTTCCTATCTCTTGCTGCATCAGGTACATACTTGTTTAAGAACAAATCCTTAAACCTATTCCAGGTCATTGTTCCACCTTCCACTTTCATTACTGCATTCCACTAATCCCGTGATGATCCTCTAAATTTTAAGGTAACCAAATTAACCCAAGTACCTCTATCATTGGATACATGTTTCAAAACATGTTCTGCATTATGCAACCATTCTTCCGCCTTCTCGGGATATGGAGGACTGCCACTGAATACCTCTGGAGAAAGTTTTAAATACTGCTGAAGTAACTGTCCAAGTTGATTTTGGTTTCGTGCCTGCATGGTAATATCTCCTTGCATTGAAGTCTGACCTGCGTCCGCTAAGTTGTGTCTTGGAGACGAAATTCCCATCTTTTCTTCTAATAACTGTTGGTGTTGCCTCATATCTTCTATCGACTTCATTATAATTTCCATATTACCAATCTCCACTTCCTGACCAGAGCCACCCTCTGACCTCTGATTTTCTGTATTATCTACCATTCTCTGTCCAAGCAACAAGAACACGAATCTTAATATCTAAAGCTTTACAAGACTTATTATAAGCACACTACACACACACAACATCAATTAACCACTGCTATAACCAATATGATTTTTATTCTTGATGTATTTTAAATAAAAAACTTTTATTAACTGCCCATATAAGACCTACTAATGGGCTATGATACCAACTATGTAGCGCCCCATTTTCAGCAATCTGTAAATAGCGCACAAACCCAAAACTTAAAGTACTAATCTAACTAGATTGGGTATTACTAGGTTTCTTAAACCAAAGTAAATAATAAATAACAAAAATAAAATCTAAAAGAAAAGTTAACAAGAGTTTTCCCTTGCTGAGTTACGAGACCATGCAATGACTTAATCCTTACAAATGAAGAACAACTTATAAAGTTTCAAAAAGAAGCAGGCGTTTTAAAACATGTTCAACTGAAGATTTTAAAAGGGATAATTTACATACATACTTTTACTGAATATATGGACACAGTGTGTTTGTGATAGATAAGTATATATACACAATTTACAAAAGTTAGTCTAAGTTAAACACATCACCTTCAAAAACTACATACACAGGACTGCCACAAAAAGAAACCGACAGTCACCTCCCTATACACAATCGAGGCTCTTCACTCGATCCAAACGCGAATCTCTCCTTCGCCCAAATCTACACCACTTGTATCAAAGTTTCCTTCCACTAAAAGTTAATGGAAAGAGTGAGCTAAACAAGCCCAATGGATACTTACACTATTTTAATGTAATCATCAAAATTGAGTTTAAAGGAATGCAAGCTTTCCTCAAACAACAACACAACATTCAATTCACTAAAAATGCACAATCATGTATATGGACAAACACCTTCTTTGAATTATAATATTGATGCCAATTCCACACCGAATAGGTAATACTGCGGTGTATCTCCCTAGCCATAGTGCTTAAAAATAAATATAAGAAAATATGAAGGAGTACATCCTATATACCACAGATGGAAAATTTCATTTCCCATAACAGTCAAGCAAACACACTTCAGATCCTTTCCAAACAATGGAAAGTTTAAAAGATTAAATGCATGAATTTGTTAAAACACATCAACACAGTTTTTGTAAAGAGTCATCAATGGTTACAAAAAAACAATGTAAATTCCCACCTTTACCCACAACTCAAACCTTAACATCTGCAGTTCGCCTATCGAAGCCAAAGATACCTTAAGTACATAGAAGACAAGTTAGAAAAACAGAACAATTCAACCAAAACAGAACACTACAACTGATCTAACTCTTAATTACATCATACAAATATCGAACAGTAGCACCTAAATCCAAATTGGAAACATTGAAGTAATCCTTGAATTATCAGTAGATGCATAAGGTTATTTCATGATGTGTGTATGCCAAAATTCGTTGAATATTCCACTGCCGTTAGTGCAGAACAACAATCTCTAAAACTGATACATCTCAAAACGTATACAACAGAGTGGAGCACTTAATTAACACCTGTTTATGGGTAAAAACTATATCTGCTGGTTTTGGTAATTTGAGGTGTGTGGATGAGAAATGAGTTTAAACCTTAAACAAATGCACTGCACGGGAGTGCTTTTGATTCGAGAGATCAATCTATACAATTCTAGCCTAAACCAAGAAATGGTCGTTCCAGACTTGTTTCGGTCACAAAGTGAAGGAGATGGGGTTGATCTTAGGGAGGGAAGCGAAGAAGGTGTTGAGATTGTGAAGGTGTAGGCTTGTTTATGACTTGTAACATAAAGGTGAGAAGGCTCGGGGTGTTTGAATACGTTTCGTATTAACACTTGGTTTCTGTGTTGTGTTTTCGTTTTTGAAATAGGGAGGAGAACCTATTTATACAAGTCATTTGAGCCTTATTCACGTCTCTCATGGGAAGTGGAAAAATTGGAGTGATGGAGTAGTGGAGTTGTGTGTTAGTGTCACACGATCAGTCTTGGCCACTTATCCTATCATCACTAACAGTCCATGTCTTCCTGACACGTTTTTGTGATGGCGCATTGCACGCTGCACGTTGTAAACCACCAGACCAATACCCAGTATGTATCCCCTAGTTTGTGACATGATTGATGTCTCGAGTATGTGGATCTTGGGACCCACAGAAGGTAGCATGTAATGCTAGATTAAATAACTAAGTTATTCAGGAAATCGATACTTGTGAAGTATCGTATGTATTCTATGCAGGTATTGCATCGAATATATTCAACACGTATGAAGCACCGCTGTTAGAGCGTCTTAAAATAGCTTCATGTCCAGCCTACTTCATGTGATAGTTTGGAGAATGCGCAAGCAAGTCCTCCCTTGGCCGTCCACATGGTGTGGTAGGGTGGCGGATGGTAATCATCATGACGCCTCTTTGACCAATTAACTCTTGACTAGGGTCGTATAACCAAGCAGGTGAAGTTGAACGGACGAGATGATCTTTGAGACACTCATCTGCGACCGTTAGTGGAATTAGGGTTTTTTTTCGAAGAGGTGCGCATGCATCACTCTTCAGCTTGGTCGAATCCAAGCTTGGGATACAATTTTGGAAGGGCCGACCGCGCATGTGTGTAGACGGCATGACGGTGTAGGCGCTCGTACCTCATTGTCTTATGAAAGTGTGATCTGGGCCACTCAATTTGTCCGGCGAAGTTGAGTGGTCGAGATCAATTTGCGATAGGAATCTGGTGCCGTAACATCCGCGCGTCATGTCAACTTCGGGCACGCGTTTTAAGATAACCAAGCTTGGTCGGTCTTGGCCGATTGGTCCGGCGAGTAGGTGGTAGGCTGGTGTTCACGCATATACCTTACTATCTCATGGAAACGCGATCTAAGACACTCAATTTGTCCGGTGAAGTTGAGTGGTCGAGATTAGTTTGTAATTGGTATGTGTGACCATGCCTAGTTTGGGCGTGCGAATCGAGACAACCAAGCATGATATGCCTTAGCCGATTGGTTGTGGAGACAGATGGGCCCACTGTGGTCATGTTGATGCGCACCAGACCTGCTTAGTCTGATCCTAGACCCTTCATTCGTGCAGGAGAATATGAATGCTCATGATCGATACAAACCCTAATTAGGGTTTCACCGGCCGTGCGTCATGCCTTGTTTGGGCGAACGAATTTGGGATGACCAACCATAGTTGGTCCTGAACGATTAGTCATGTGTGTAGGCGAGCCCATGGTGTTTGTGTTGACATGCTCTGGGCCCTTTGAATCTACATCTACACATTCCATTTATTACTGCGAAGATGGATGGTTTAGACTGTTTTGCGACACATGTAATGTGCCGCAAACCCTAATTTAGGGTTTCATGTCCGCGTTGCTTTGGCTGGACGTATTAGCAAGATGTGCTATCCTTTTGGGGAAGCCGACCATGCGGGTCCCGTATTGGGTCGGTGGTGAATACTCCATACCTTCTTGGGGGATATAGATTCAATATAGGTCATCCAATCATGCCGGTGAAGTTGGATAGTCATGATCGTTTCTGAGTATGATATGGACATTCCGGATACTCAATCGGGCTAGTATAACACTTCGAGGGATGATTCTCTTTGTTAGAGAATGGTATAGCATGTACGGGTACTTTTTGCATGCCTCACTGTTGGTACTTGGATATTCATGCTACTCTGCTGAGAGTAACAATCAGTCATCATGCCGCACCAACAATGAGAGTTCTGCTGAGAACAGCACAGGAAATATAAGGCGTTTCATGCATTAATTGGTAATGCTAAAATTCAAAGAATACTTGGGGATTATTGCTACATGCTCCATTCTAGGTGAATTAATAAAGCGAAGAAGTATTCATCGCTTATCAAATGGCCTTATCCTTTGCAGGACGGCTATACAAAAATTTGGTTTTACAACTTTTAGCCCTGAACTAAAATCCACCATCAACAACACCACATTTCCATCATCATTCGGAGTCATACTTTTCAAATGAAGGAAACTTAATCTCAATCAAAACCTAGAGTGCCCTAAAAATAGGACAAAATGTCACTTGACATCGTGATTAAATTCTAAAGTGATGATGTTCATTTCAATTCAACAAATTTCAAAAGAATTCTAAAATTCATGGTGTCAAGTAAGATCACAATACATCTAACTCCAAACCTTATCAAAGTTCTATCCTAATCAAGTTCCAACACCACCCTAATTCAGTAATCATTAACACTAAAATTCAATTTCGATTGAAACCCTTAAATCTGTTCAGTCAATGATTGATAACAATATAGAGTAATAGATTTGGTAAAATCATTCAGTAGGCTAATCAGGTAAGTTCAAACAGTTGAACAAGAAGAAATAAAGCTAATTCATACCTTGAATTCTCAGTCAACAACACCAAAATCCCCTTTTCAATTATTCTCAAGTTCCTACTGGGATTGCATAATCAAGAGTTTTCATGACCTTCACCTTTCTTTCTCTGAAGTTGATTTCAAAAATTTCAGATTAAGGTTCACGAGTTTGGTTTTCACCTAAATTCTTCTCGGGTTTTCAGTAGCACATGCGTTGAAAAAAAATAAAGCTTAGCCGGTAGATATGTACGAGAGTTTTACTCTTATCCTATTCTTTCCTTGTTTCAAAACATACCCTCAACGTAAAGTAGACCTATGTGTCAAGACATGAGTTTCCCCACGTGTCTAAAAGGTTGTAGACTAAGCACAAAAATCCCTAACTTGAAAGGAAAAAAAAAACATAAGACATGCATAACTTAATTTAGCATTCTAACAGTAAATTATTGATCCTATGCAAAGGTTATCCAACCGCATGGTTGGCCTCCAAGAAGATTGAAATATTAATGACACAATTATTACTAATTGTGCCTTGATAAATCAACAAACAAAAGATTAATTATAGGAGTGCTACACAACCACCCTTCTAAAAAGAATCTATAATATTTGGAAGGATAATCCAAAGATTCCCGGTGCATTTGTAAACCATAATACTCTGACAAGATTCATGTAAACCATATTATTCCGATTTTGGTAAAATATCGATTGTTCATAATTTCATTCAATAGTAATCAATCCATTCATTGACCTTCCAAGTTGTTATTTTATACTCAATAATCTAAATCAATCTACATAGGTGTGATTCAAACCAACATTCATCCTAAGTAAATGTCAATTGATATCTACTTGATTTGGATCGGTTTGTGATGTATTATGTTAAGATTTGAATTGTTTTACGTGGGGAATCTTATGATAAACCCAGGTATCTAAATTAGAGTTACCTCATTAGGACTCTTATGTGTTCTTCTACTTTGAAATTAAATTATTTATCTTTTAATTTTGAATGTTTTTTTATTATAAATATTTGATTTAACTTTCCTTTTTGGTGATTAGGGATTCTCCGTTTTGGCAGCATGCAGTCAACTTAATTCAGATACCCTCCTTCAGTAACCATGATTATAAAATTCTCTACGCCTCTCCTAGAATTTGTTTTTTTTTTCCTGTAAATTCAGAATCATGATTATATTCATTTTCATACATGTGTTCTTAAAAAATTGTTATGGTTTCCCCCCGCCTTCTCATGCCTCCAATATTCATACGTTACACACATCCTAGATTTATCTTTGATTGTTGTGTTTGTCAGATTGAAATGACATGTGTGATTGTCACTGGTAGCAATATTATTGATGAAATGTTGTTTAACACTTTGACAATGATGCTTTCACCAAAGTCATAGCTGTTTTATATCATTTCTTTGATTGTTGTGTTTGTCAGATTTAAATGACCTGTGTGATTGTCACTGGTAGCAGTACTATTGATAAAATGTTGTTTAACACTTTCATAATCATACTAATGTGCCTGCAATACTAGAAAAAACTAAACGCCATCCATCTGCCATGATAGACCAAACATATTGTTTTTGCCCATCCAACGGATGTGAATAAAAAAAATTCCCCCGTCAACGGCTGCCATTGGTTTAAAAATGGGGGAAAGTGTAAAAGATAAATCGTGGCTTAAAATGCACCCTTATTTTAAGCTCTTATCTGAAGTTTGGGAATGTCTCACGTACGCAGCCTGTTTCACTTTCAAAGCGTCTAATTAATCCCTCATGAAAAATGAAAACAAAACGCAGAGAACAGGAGAACTAAGTCCCGTCCGTTTCAAATTCTTGAAATTAAGAGTGCAATAGGATGGAAACTTCTTTAAAACTCATCAATTCATCCGCATACATTTCTCTTATGAGCTCACGAAGTTATAAATTCACATGTATCTAGAAATCTGTCCAACAGATCGAACAAGAACATGTATTACTCTTTCGAGGTATTTCAAATTTGGGTTTTTATTTTTCTCTCTTATTGTTGGTTTTTTTTCCTTTATTAATAGGTAAACCCTAGATTTCTGATTCACATTTTTTTAGTAGCTATTGATTCACTAATGGCGTAACTACAACACCCATACCCTACATTCATTTTAGATTTCATTCAATAGTGATAAATCCATTCATTGACCTTCAAGTTGTTGTTCTATTAGGTACTTTTCAAGAAATTTCTCTGATTGGTAATTTGGTTGTAGTTTTTTGTTGGTGCACGCCATATAAAATCTAAAAGCAACATCCATCCTAGGTAAAGTTTAATTAATTTCGACTTGATTTGGATCTGTTTGTGATGTTTTAGGTTAGGATTTGAATTGTTTTCTGTTGGAACTCTTATGATCAATTGTGATTTCTTACTCATAAGATGTAATATAGATTTATGTTATTATTTGATCGCCACCTGTTGTATTGATTCTTGTACATACTTACGTAGATTATTCAAATGAGTCCCCAGATTTCACCAACTCTTCCAAGACAGTCGTCTTTACCACATAAAGAACTTTCAGTTATATAATCCAAGCTGAAGAAGGCAAACCCTAGATAACATACATTCTGCAGTAGAATGAGTTAGATTTCATGGGGACAAATGATGTTACAAGATTAAATATCTTCATGATCAATGAAAATGTAAGTATCAACCACCCTTCTACAAAAGAATCTGAAATATTTGGCAGGATAATCCAAAGATTCCCAGTGCATTTGTAAACCATAATACTCTGTCAAGATTCATGTAAACCAGATTATTCCAATTTTGGTATAATAACGTTTGTTCATGATTTTATTCAATAGTAATCAATCTATTCGCTGACCTTCCAAGTTGTTATTTTATACTCAATAATCTAAATCAATCTACATAGGTGTGATTCAAACCAACATACATCCTAAGTAACTGTCAATTGATATCTACTTGATTTGGATCGGTTTGTGATGTATTATGTTAGGATTTGAATTGTTTTGTGTTGGGACTCTTATGATAAACCCATGTATCTAAACTAGAGTTAACTCATTAGGACTCTTATGTGTTCTTCTCCTTTGAAATTCAATTATTTATCTTTTATAAATGTTTTTTTAAAACAACAAGTTTTATTATTAAAAAATAATTTACAAGAAACTAGTTGGAAGCCTAGCAACAAGTTGGGCTCCAACACCTTTTTGAATAGCTATACCTATTCTAACGAAAATAAAATTACCAACTTTTACATTTGCATCATGCCTAGCTATGAAGTTCTTCAACCTTTTCAAAAATTCGATAGTTTCAATACCAAGTTCACCCAAGGTAGTAAAGGCTAAGGTACCAAAACTATAACCATTAGCATTACATACTTCAAGATATTTAACCCGCTTGCGCTCAATAGCTATACCCAAGGCTAGGCATGGTGTAAAGGCTTGCACACCACCTCCAACAAAGGGAGAGACCCCAGTCACATCAAAACAAATATCACGAACCTCGTCCCAATTATAAACCAAGATATCTGCCGGCCTAGCATCACCACCATCACTAAAAAGGAACCCCAAAGCTGCTTCCACTTTAGAAGGTACACTAGCATGATAACAAATATCCCCAAAAGTATCTCTAACAAGATCATGACGAAACTTAATACCAACCTCACTATCACAATGAAGCGCGTGATCACCATAAACATCCATGTCTCTATTACAGCAGATACAAGAACTATTGGCAGCGAACAAGGGGATGCCAAGTCTGTAGCTAAGCACAACACTAAACTGACGCGACCCAATTTTATATCCTAAACCATCAGCAAGAATAACAATAAGAAAATCATGTGCATGTATAGTTGTGTTACACTGCCAAAGTGCTAAATATCTTCTTGACATACCAAAATGAGAGGGAATGTCCTTAGTCACAACTGCAAAATATTGAGCTGCCAAAGTATGCACAGGATGGGGGGCAGTAACAAGATTGTAAAGCTGAGACAAGGAAACACCACTAACCTGAAGGAAATTTTCAAAAGCATTTTGGTATGCTAAACCTTTAATTGGAATGCTCGCATCTTGTAGGATGGTCTCATGCAGTTGCAAAGTCTGAGAACAAGAAGCCAAGTAATAATCATGCATGGTATCATACATGGAATAGATGCCTAGACCACCATCCCTAATAGGTAAGGAAGCAACCCTATGTTGTAACAAACCATACCCTAGACCATCGCCAGTCACCAATTTTCTCATGAAATTTGAAAGATATTTACCAAAAATAGCCTGAGCATCTTTCACATAACAAGGTGCGGTAGTATGCAAAGTAAAATAGAGTTTAGAAATACCTACGCAATTGCGAAGTAGCAACAATTCACACTGTGGATCATTCAACCTATGGACTGCATCCATTAAATGCATAGACTTGTGCACTCTGTTAAGAACAAGCTGACTGCAAAAGGAAGCATCCGAACTCACAGGACCACCAAGAATTTTAACACCTACAGATGGTCTACTTATGTCAGCGGGAAAAACACCAACTTGATTACTCCTTACATCAAAATAAGGCCAAAAGAGTTCGGTTTTCTGAATGTTAAGATCAAGCCCAGTAGCAGCTCCTTCGGTCTTGCTGATATGAAAAGCTTTAGAAACCATCAGCGTATCTCCTATGATCAGTGGCGGAGCCAGATATTAAGAATGAGGGGGACTAAAAAAAATTTTATAAATTATTAATGGGCTAAATGTAAATATTATGTGGACTAAATGTAAAATATGGGGTAAAACTAAGGGTGTTTTTCTGGTTTTAAAGATTTTAGGGGGGGATAGAGCCAGGGTTAGTCAACCCTTGGCTCCGCCCCTGCCTATGATGGTACCATCATCTAAATACCAAGACTGCAAGTCAAGTTTGCACTGCTCATAAATTTTCAGTGCAATGGGATACAAAGTCAGAGAGAAAAGAAGAGGACCCAAAGGATCTCTTTGTTGTACACCTTGTGCCGAATACAAAGTGGAGGAGCTATAATACAATCTTGCAGGGGAAGCGTAACAGAACTCAAACCATCGAGAAATATTGGGGCATTTATTCCTTACAGCTTGTAACATGGCTGATCTATTAACTAAATTAAAGCATTTCTGAAATCAACTAAAAGCATGGACATGGTATTCATATTACGTTTCTCATCTAAAATGCGATTAACAGAGTGTAAAATAGCCTCCCCTCCACATGGCACTCCAACACCAAATTGAAAATCGCTTAGATAAAATGACATGTCTTTACTAACAACTGAAGCAACAACCTTAGATACTAACCACCTCCATATAGTACCCACAATAATTGGCCAAAAATCACCATAAGGTTTAAGCAGTGGTGTAAGAGGCGTACTAGCAAAAAACATACCAAGTTGAGGAGGACAATTACAAGACAATAAAAGATTTACAATTGACGTGATGGAATCCAGGAGGTCATCAGCAACAGCTGCAACAGACCCACTAAGGGCATCTAGAAAATACTGGGCATGAAGTCCATCTCTGCCACATGACGTGCCTTTGGGAAAACTTCGAATCCCGCTTAAAACCATATCTGAACTCGCAGTGGCTGCAACAACTTCATTAGGCGCAGTAGTCAAGGTAGGCGGTGGTGCATAAGGATGTTTGATCTTCAAATCTAACAAAGTATTATCAGATAAAGGATCTACTCCACTAGAAGTAAGAACCTTAATAGCAGCAATATAAGAACCTTCACTTAACTTCCTTCGACAAAGTCTAAGGTTGACATCTACTTGGTTGTCTTTATGAACTGAAACCTTATATTTTGTTGAAGTATCATGCTCTGCTAATAAATCCATGATCAAAGTTATACAACCATCAGTGTCACGCCATTTAGTTAATGCCTGATTTATATAAGCAACCTGTAATTTCTTACACATACCGTACCTCTCTTCAGCCTTACTCTTTCGAACATGATTCCTCAAATGCATATTGGAAAAATTAATAACTTAATCCAGCAATAAGTATCTAAAGGATTAAGTATAACTGTGCCCATAGTTTGTTTAAAAGACCTAAAGAAGCTAAGTATGCACTTGATAGGTATATGGCGAATAATATGGAACTGAGTCTGAAAAACCTTGTTTAGCTACTCCAAATCAAGACATGGCCTACTAACAACATCATTAATATCATCAACACAAGAAAAACTTACCTCATCAAGTGGTTTGGCAATGCCATGGATAAGAAAATCTACCTTCCTGCCATTTAAGGGAGAAGAAATGATGTCTCCATGAGCCTTGCAAGACTTACTCCAAGCATGAAGATGCATACACTTGGTACATAGCAACATCTTGAGTTGTAAGAGAATTGCTTCCCACGAAACATAAATTGCGCCATTGTGCATAATTTTGTCCCTGCACCTATCATGTTCTGCACCATTAACTAGATGTTTATCATTGATATACTTTAAAAGAGAACTCTTCACTAAACCCTTGCCCCTAACACCATTCAAACAACCATCAAAACCCTTAAAAGGGAACTGTAAAAGCCTATTAGCAGGCTGAGTATCAAAACCCTGAGAAATGGGACTCAAGCAATGGTCCTGACCAGACCTAGTAATCCTATGCATGCTGATGTAGGGAAAATAAGTAACAATAACTAGAGTTTAACGGATGGGACAATAAGCTTTCAAAACAGAATGAAAATTTAGAATACCATACATCAAAGCCACTAATTAAAAAAACAACCTAAGGATTATAACATGACACCTTCAAGTGAAAACAAATCCTTCTTCTCAGCACAATACAAAAAAAACTGAAATTGGAACTGTTAAAAAAAATAGCTCTTCTTGCAATCAACAAACATTGCTCTTCTTGCAAACAACAAACCCCAACTTCACAACAAACAAATCCTTTATTAAATCCATGAAAGGGTTAACTCAATACACACAAAAAAAACACATAAGATTGCCCAAAAGACCCTTAAACTGTACTCTGCACCTTCTTCACTGTATACAAGAAAGGCAAGGAAAACAAACATATATGAAAGCCCACAGACTCAAAACCACCAATCTTCAACCAGATAGTAGTTTTGATAATAAGAAATCAAATCTCTAAAATTAATCAGAGAAATCAATCACATACAACAAAAAGACCCCAAATCAACAACCTTAATTTCCAATTCCTTTTCCACAAAATACTATACTTCTCAACACATCCACGAAAACCCTTGTAACTGCAACTACAAAAAGTGAACTGGAGAAAAACAACACAGAAAACCCTAATTCATACCTGCAAATCAAAAAAACCCTTTCTAAAAAAAGATTGTTCTTCTACGATGAACAAAAACCCACTGCTAAAAGCTTTCTTCTACCTCTATCTGCTTTGAGAAAATAAAAAGAAAAGGAAAACCCAATTCCTCTAAGCCAGGTGAGAAAAAAACAAACCCTGAATGTTTGATTTAACTCTCCTTTTTGGTGATTAGGGCTTCTCCGTTTTGGCAGCATGCAGTCAACTTGATTCAGGTACCATCCTTTAGGAACCATGATTATAAAATTCTCTACACCTCTCTTAGATTTGTTTTTTCTATAAATTCATAATAATGATTATATTATTTTCATAAATGTGTTCTTAAGAAATTGTTATGGTTCTTCCCGCCTTCTCATGCCTCCAATATTCATACGTTACGCACATCCTTGATCTATCTTTGTTTGTTATGTTTGTCAGATTTAAATGACCCGTGTGATTGTCACTGGTAGCAATACTATTGATGAAATGTTGTTTAACACTTTTATAATGATGCTTTCACTAAACTTATAGTTGTTGCATATCATTTTTTGGATTTTAGAATCACACTCATGTGCCTACCACACTGGAACAAACTAAAATCCATCCATCTGCCATGATAGGCCAATTAGTTAGTTTGATTGTTAAGGTTGTAGGAAGACTAAATAGGTGAGAAACCAATATTTTGACATTTTTTTATTAGAAAACGAAAGCATAATCACTTGATAGTTTTTTCCTTTGGTGAGATTAGACAGATTAACCGTATTGTTTTGGACATTGTTACTTGATTTTTTTTCCTACATTCATAAGGATTAGTGTGATTCAAGTTAGTTGGTTAAGTATAATAAGATCAATTGGTTAGTTTTATTGTCAAGGGTGTAATAAGACTAAATAGGTGCATATATTAAACATGTACTGACTAAAAAATGCAAATGAATCAATACCAGATTTTTTTTAAGATCCAGTGCTAAAGCACTTTTTGAGTTCTTTTCTTTTTCATTCTTGATCGTCTTTTGTTTTACTGATGTGTATCCCATTTAATATAGGCTCTTCAAATGGGTTTGCAGGTTTGCACCAGCTCTTCCAAAAGTGGGAATGTTATATATGCTCCTACTATCCATGGGCTTTGCACGAACACCCTTCAGGGGCATATATGCAAGGGGCTGAATATCCATTAACAAGTTAAAGTCCATTTTTAACCTCCATAACATTTAGTATGTCCGAGATGAATAGGTTTAGTTTCTTATGTTTTTTTGATGGAAGAATTGAGAGAGTGAAATTGTAAAGCAGAAACGAGCAGAGCAGATTTGAATCTCCAATTCAACATGCAATTTGAAATTCGTTGAAGATTGTTTGTTCTTCTTTCACTAAAATCATTTTTTTTCCTGAATTTGTTGCTTTTTCTTCATCCGATTTATAAGCTGAATCTTATTATAAATTCATGATTTGAAACTGAATTTGTTCTTCATCGAATCAGAAAACGTTTGTTCAGAATAATTGTTCTTCAACCAGAACCTAAAGTTGGTAGTTGTTCGGCGTCTAAACTAGCAATCTATTTTGGTCAGAAAAATCCATTTTTTAATTAACTCAAATCAGAAGATGTTGATGAATCATTGAATCTGAAGATCCACCTCAGTTTTCTTTAGCGTTAGATTTCATTCCAGTGACCTTACGAAGCTCGATTCACTATTTGATTTGATTTCTTCTAATTATTTGATTTGTTCAAGTTCAATCTCGAAAACGGGTAAGATATACTTTCTTAATTTACCTTTTCCCGAATCATGTAATGTACAAATTCCTGTTGATATTGTATTTGATTAACCATGAATTTGGCATGTTTGTACATTTTTTTCTTCCATTTATGATTATGATTTTTGATATACAGTGAAATTGAATATGGTTTTTCAAGTAACCATTATTTATGATGACCAGGGTATAAGCCAGATTGTAATGGTGATACAACAATCTAGTAGTTGAACCTAGGGTTGGTCTTAGGGAGGGAAGCGAAGAAGGTGTTGAGACCAGAATGGTTAATTCTGAAGGTGTGGCTATTTTATGACTTGTATCAGAACTTGGAAATGGCTTGCAGAATGAAAGTTATCAGTTCTTTGGTATTTTTCTGGATACTGTGTTGTTATTCCAACCAAAACTTGTTATTTTGTGGAAAATAGGTGAAACCTATTTATACAAGTTATATTGAACGCACCATGGTCTCGTAGGAAGGGGATTGATTGAGTGATGGAAGAGTGGTGTAATGTGTAACCGCCAGAAACCACGTTTCCACGATGAAGGAAACGGGTTTGTTTACACCCATTACTTCTTGCCACCACTAACTGCCATGTTTCCAGACACTTTCTTATAATGGGTGTGTTGCACGTCGCACGCTGTAAACCTCCAAACCAATACCCTGATGAGTATCCCCAAGTTTACGACATGTTTGATGTCTAGAGTGTTTTCGTGGAAAACGTGTAGCAGATTTCCATGTGTGGCAAGTCAAAGTCAGGAGACTTGCCGCAGGAGAATAGCATGTGATGCTATTAGACTTGTCTTGGCCGATCCCCTAAGACTTTCCACAGGCGTGTCTGTGGCGAATTCATACGGCTGAGATTGTGGCCCATGAGAAAAGGTGGTCGTTGATTATGGCCACTTCCGTTAGCACCTAATAATAGCAAAGTGGCGCCTGGCATAGCCGTGGAAGATATTTTGGTATATTGGTGTTAGACCCAAATATGGCTCCGACAACATTGGTCTTGTTGCTATATCGAACTTAAGGCCTTAAGAGAAATACTTGGCTTGGATAGTGTGGAAATCCTAGCTGAATTAGGGTTTGGCATATCGAAACCCTAATTAGCGTGTGTGGCATGCGGCACGGTGGTGTTTCTGTGCAAACGGTGCCATAGTTATGCCAAATTAATTATAACAAGGCTACAATGTGGAAACGACCACATGAGCAAGGGTTTCTATGAGTGGCTATATTATGGCGCCATTCTTAGGGTTTCCTGGGTCCCACATGGCTCGTGGCCTGTTGTGGGTCCAAAGTGGCGTACTTTGGGCTACTGCTAGAAATTAGGGTTTTGGTTAATGCGCCTAAAGCAGAGTCGTGCTTCTGACTATAAAACCCTAACTTAAGCACATCATGGCATTGGACACGAATAAGAGGTAGGTTAGCACATAGGCGCGTTATTTACGGCACGTTGGCATTTTTGGCATGCTGCCACAAAGTGGCACGTTTGGCGTGGAATGGCATGTCGCTCAACTTATTGGCACAACATGGCACGTTTGGCATGTTGGCGCGGTTTTTGGAAATCCAATTGGCTTTGGGAAAATCTGACGCCATTTTGCCTCTTTTAATACTGTGGCAGGTTTTGAACGACCTGATTGGTCGATTAAAAGAGGGGGCCGGCCAAGCATTGGCGTGGCCACACTTCTAGTGTGCCTGTGGCGGATTTAAAATGACCTGATTGGTCGATGGGAAATAGGGCCAGCAAGTATGGCCCAACCAACGTGTGGAGGGTTTAAGGCGACCTGATTGGTCGATGGGAAATAGGTCATGTTAGGCAACATGGGGCGTGGCCAAGGGAAAATGTCACCGGTTGGCCTAAGGCATGGCAACGCCTCCCTTTGTTGCTGCTCCTATTCTGTGGCTACTTTATTTCTTGTTTTCTGATTCTGGGAAAAATTTTGCACCTACTAATCCACGGTGGATTAATTACCTAGTTTGCTTAGGCTTAATTTCGACATGCAATGTCTAATATATTGCGCAGGGCGCAAAACCCTAATTTTTGCAAATTAGTCAGAGTGATATCTGAATCTTGTGAATTATCACAAAATTGATTGAATTCTATGTGTTGACACAGAGTTCTTTAAATTCATTGCCAGAGAGCAGTATGTTTTCAGATTAAATACTTTATGCAAGGACCTTATCCTTGATACTTGGAAATTCATGCTACTCTGCTGCGAGTGAACACAAATTGTCATGCCATATCAACATTAAGGGTTCAACTTGGGAACATAGCACAGAAAGCATTCAAAAAAACTTATATTAACTGAATAATACAAGCAAGGTGCCAAAATTTACAGAATATCTGGGATTGTTGCTACATGCACCATTCTAGGTAAATTTCATGAGGAAATATTGAGTTGCTCAATAAATGTGCCAGTGGAGAGGTTGAACACTCACTGCTTTACATGGCTCCGTTTTTTTGCAGAGTGACGGCATATTAAATGCAAGGTTTACAATTTTAACCCTAGACTAAAAACCACCATCAACAGAGATAGATTTATCTATTCATGTAGACTTTTCTGTGTGATACATTTTTTTTTATTAAAGTCTTCGACTTTGGATCGTAGCAACTCTTAGTTGTGGGTGAGATCATCTAAGGGAATCAAGTGCATAGTATCCTTCTAGGATCAGAGACGTAAGGAGCGCAACTGTACCTTAGATCAGTCTGAGATTGATTGGGGTTCAACTACAGTCCAGACCGAAGTTAGTTTGTAGTAGGCTAGAGTCTGTAGCGGCTTAATACAGTGTGTGTTCAATCTGGACTAGGTCCCGGGGGTTTTCTGCATTTGCGGTTTCCTTGTTAACAAAACTTCTGGTGTCAGTTTTATTTCTTTTCCGCATTATATTTTGTTATATAATTGAAATATCACAGGTTGTGCGTTGAATCAATCAATTGGTAAATCCGACCTTTGGTTGTTGATTAAAATTGATTGATACTTGAACATTGGTCTTTGGTACCGTTCAAGTTAATTTCTCGTGTATTCAATTATACTCGCAGATATCTATTTGCTTGAGTAAGTATTGAATTGAGAAATTGAGATATAACTCTTTGATATACTTTTTATTAAGATTGAGTCTGACTGTCTAGTTGATTCTCTTAAAAGTATATTGGAGTTAGTCTATACAGATTTCAAAGCGAATTATTGGGTGAGGTTGTTGTACCCCCACCTTTTCAATTGGTATCAGAACAGGCAAACACGATTGAAGACCTTATAAGTCTGTGTTTGTAGCAATCTGACTCTATGGACATAAATTATATCTCCATAAACGTACCGCTAGTCTTCGATGGCTCAAACTACTTATTGGTGGAAATTTTTTATGCGTGATTTTCTTCAAGCTCGTGATTTTCAAACATGGGTACGTGTTGTTAATGGCTACACTCCTCCGGTTGATACAAAAGGCGATGTGTCTAGACCTAAGGATATTGGTAGATTTACTCCAGAAGAAATCCTTGCTGCAATGAAAAATTCTGACGGCTTAAATGCTATCATACATGTCGTTTCCCCAGATCTTCATCATCATGTGTTTACGTGCACAAAGTCTAAAGATGCCTGGGATATCTTAGAAACCGTATTTGAAGGGAATACCTATGAAAAATAAGCTAGGCTTCAAAGCTTAAATTCTGATTGGGAAAACCTTTGTATGGCAGATGAAGATTCAATTGATGAGTTTAATCACAAAGTGTCTGAAATTGTTAATACATTTGTTGCATTGGGTAAGACTATTCCTGAAAAGCAAATTGTGATGAAGATTCTCAGATCTCTGTCATCCAGATACGATTCTAAGAAGCATGCCATCGTTGAAGGAAATAACCTTGATGAGCTTTCCAAAAAAACCCTAATTGGAAAGTTAAAAATTCTTGATCTTAATCAAAACACAGTTAGGACATCTGCGTTCAATGCTGTGACCAACGCAAGTGAATCTTCTAACTTGTCTTGGGCTGATGAATGTTGTTCCAATCATGTTTATTTTGATAAATCACTGATAACAGAAAAGATCAAGGATTTTGTAAAAAAAAAGTAAAAGATGTGATAAACGTCTCTCTCTAGTTAATGCTTCAGATGATTCAATACATGAAAAATCTTTCCTAGGTGTCAACGTTTTGGATGCATCTGATGTGTGCAATGAACTTTCAGCTCTTGCAGCAAAAACCTCCACCTACTCAATTTCTGATTCAGAGCTAGAGTCTGACACAAAGATTTGTGAATTTTGAATAAAAGTAGAAAGTTTCACCAAGAAATTCTTCAACTAAAGGCTTCGGTGAAAAAACTTGAATCATCGCTCCAAGTGAAAAATCTTGTGATTGATTGTCTTAATGATGAATTCACCAGAACCTTGTCTCTAAAGGAAAAAGGGATTAATACTCTTAAGAATGACCTACAAAGGTAATCTTGAAGTTCTGACAAAATCTCATCAATGTTATTCGGGTAGAAGTCCTTTGGAAACACAAATGGTTTGGGGTTTAAAAGCAAAACTGTAAACACAAACAACTCTTCTACCCCGACTAATGCGGGAGAAGTGTACGTCGAGTGTTGTGATAAGCAGAAAGCAATTCAACAAAACAAAAACTCTTTATTGATTTGTTCGTTTTGTGGAAATGCAAATCATGTTCAAAGTATGTGTTGGAGATTCAGAAGGAACAACAAAAGAATTGCCAAACTTCAGGAGAACATGCTGAGGATGAATCTGGCGTTGGATGATCAACAAGGTTTTCATAAAAAGTCCAGAAATTCCATATTCAGATAAGGTAAGAAATCTGTTCATACACCAAACCTTGATAGGTCACTAGTTGGTAAAAGATGTGAGCATTCGGCTCACTCTGTCACTGTCTAAACTAGTGACATTCGCATCCTCATCTTTAGATTGAGAAAATGAGGCTTGCATCAAAAGTGGCCCAAGACCTTTTATTTGTGTATTCTTTTCTTATTTTTGTTAAGAAAATATTCTCCTAATAATTTAAATAATGGATAATAAACCATAAAAGACTTTTTCAAAGTCCTTCTAGGGTTTTTGTGGCCATAAGTCTATTTATAATCATTTGTGATCAAGTCCTTCATCCCTTTTTCCCTTGAAAGATACAATTTCATGGCTCCTGTAACTAGAGGTACCACCAAAAAGGATGCAATTGAAGCAGTTAATGTGTATCTGTGTGAAGGAATCACTTCCTCAAGGAAGAAGAAAGATAGATCTACAAATAATGGAGAAGGTTCTTCCTCTAACTGTCTCTTGTCAGTTTGTCATTGTGATAAGGACCTAAGAGGTATGGTGAAAAACTTCATCAGCAAAAGAAATGATTTAAAATCTCAAATTATTTCGTATTTAAAAAAGATAACTCACTATGAGCAAAAGTTTTCTCTAACAAATAACACCCTGCATGAGCTAAAAAGAGAACTTAGTGAGTTGACTGATATTTCTGAAAATTTAGAGGAATTGAATGACCCCATAATCAATGGGTTTTTCAATAATGAGAAGGAATTCTCGGTAGATGCTCTGAAAAGGATTTATTTTTCCTAGGAAACTTCTTATGAGAATTTTATTCTTGTGTTTTTAAGAAGAATAACTAGAGTTTGGAATAGCCATTATTGTGATTACACATAGTTATGTCCAATGATTTTCATCTTCAATGTTTTTAGATTTATTTATTTAAATTCTAAAGTTTGTTTGGAAGATGATTTTGCAGTATTAATCTTTATGGTTTTATATATTGTAATTTTTTATGGATATGTGTGTTTGCATCCGTGAACTATGATTGTCCCATACATTGTCAAAAGTTAAGTCCTTCGTATGTCGATATGCAAGTATTGATAAAAGATTGAATGGACTTTTGACAAACAAAAGTAAGCCTTTATGTCATTATGCAAATATTGACGGAAGAAATGATGAGATTTTGTTCACAAAGATTAAGTCTATTGTATGTCATTGTGCAAATAGTGATGAAAGATATAATGAGTCTTTGTTTATTCCGCAGTATTGATCTTCCCCGATCCATATTTTTTATGTATATACTGTGTGGCTCCGTAAGTTCTCTTATGTTGAGCATTTTCGATTAAGTTGATCATGGGTTCTCTTGTGGTTAATTTAATTGAGTATTTTGGATACAAATTCATATTCTTATATGATTTGTTGTTGTCCAAAGAAATCCTTCTTTCCTTGTGAAAGTAAGGTCGCTCTTGTTGTTCTTTCGGGAATGACATTTTATGGGGGAGAGTTCTTAATTTAACTTGTGCTTAATTTCCAAATATTTGTGGGGAATGCGGTTGTTGAATATTGTAGGGGTTGTCTTGTATCTTTATAAACTTCTTGATGAATGCATTTAGTTTCGGCTATATGATTGCACCTAAAAAGTTCATATGTGCTTTATTTTAATCATGAAATGTATCTATGGAAATTTCATTAAGATCCCTCTAGTTTTCGTATCTTTGCCAATTTTATTGACAAAAAGGGGGAGAATTAGTGTGTAGTTCATACTACAAACACATATGGTTTTAGGATCATTATGTAAGGGGGAGTGGTTTCCATGTGTGATAGAGTATTGACTAAGGGGGAGTGATACATATCACCATAGTATTGTTGCCGGAGTTATGATACAATTGAACTTTGATGCTTACTATGACACTGTGTAACAATGATTGGGAGCTTTTATTTTCTCATTGTTATGGCTAAGGAACTTCAACAACGATGATGCTGAACTTACAACCTTTGGAATCATTGGAGTACTTGGAAGTGACGAAGATTTCGAGTAATGTTGAAGAACCAAGGAGGTCATGTATGTGGGAGAGAAGCTGCAAAGTTTATTTTATTTTGTATTCCATATGTATTGATAGTTTTGTCACTAAAATTGACAAAGGGGGAGATTGTTATAGCATTGCTCGGTCAAACTTGCTAGCGTTGCTATCTCAAGCTTGTTTTCAAGTTTAGTTGCCAAAACTATAAGTCTTGATTTCTAGTCTATGTATAGCTAAGTCTCGGACTATGATAGAAAAGTGTAGTTGAGCTCTAGACTCCACGACGTTCATCATACAAAGACAAAGAACTACTCAAGGAACTGGTGGAACTTCATCGACTAAAAGGTATGTAGAGACTTGAACTTATCTATGACTCAAAAAGTCTATCTACACTACCTCCTATCTTGAGACAAAAGTCGTATTGCTATATAGACTTCAATTATACACATTTATTATTTCAATCTGAGTTTATCTCACTTATATATTTCTCTAAATATGTGTTGGTAAGCTTTCGCGGCCAAGTTCATCTTTACAAGTGACGAAATTCATGTTGATTGTTTCAACATCTTGAAAATTACTTTGATGAAAAATAGTGTGTGAATAACCTCTATTTAACATCCTCTAAGAATGTTTTAATGGTTGAAGTAAAGAGTTTAGAACATTTAACCATCTTTGGATATAAGCATTTAATGTATTTGCGTATTAGTGTATAAGTCCAAAACCAGGAACCAAATGTATGCATACTTGTGTGTGTACTAAATGGTTGATGGATACTGGGTAAGTATGCGTACCGGTACGCATACTGGCGGAAGTTCACGACCGTGAATTTCTGCTGAATTTGGAAACCAAAACAAACTCAATATGGTTACCTAATTACACGTACCCATATGGATACTGGAGGAAAGTTCACATCCGTGAATTTCTGCTGAGTTTGGAAACCAAAACAAACTCAAATCCGGTTACTTAAGTACGCATACCCGTACGCATACTTAAGTATGTTACTTTCTAAATTTGGTTTGTTCATGAAGTAAAATATTTATAAATTAAGGAAGGAAATTTGAAAACCGTGGATATAATGTTCATGAATCGATTCGAGTGAATCAAGACCGATTTTGCTTCGATTGTGGCTTGCATACTTCTATGAGATTTAAGCAATTGAACAACTCTCTAACTAGTTCTTTTGAGTCATTTGAACTAGTTATGGTGAAGATGAATATGGTTGATATGAAAGTGCTCATATGGATAACCATTTGGTTAACTACTTTTGAACCAACTAGGTGTACACATTTAGGTACGGTTACATAAACCTAAATGAATATGCACTTCATTTGTGTATAACAAGCTAAGTTCGATCTAACGGTTGAAAGATATTGGCTTGAATCTAATCAGGTTTTCATCTAACGGTGAATATTGAATGCTTTGTTACCAAGGTGACTTATATTGCAAACTCTGATTTGGAGACTATATAAAGGAGAACTCTAGCAACTGGTATTTTGGGGTAAAAATTGATTCTGCTGTTTTTGGTAAATTTGGGTGTGTTGCTGAGAAACGAATTCAAACCCTAAACAAATACACTGCACGGGGAATACTTTTAGATTCGAGAGATCAATCTGTAAGACTCTGAACTAAACCAAGAAATGGCCGTTCCATATTCAATTCGGTCACAAAGTGAATGAGAAGGGTTGATCTTAGGGAGGTAAGCGAAGAAGGTATTTGAGATCAGAATGTTGAATTTTGAAGGTGTGGTTATTTTATGACTTGCATCAGAATGTGGTTTTTGGCTACTTATGTTGATAACATAGGAATGGGCGCGTTGCACACCGCACGCTGTAAACTGCCAGAACAATACCCCAGTGAGCACCCCCCAGTTTGTGACATGTTTGATGTCCCGAGTAAATAATGGGTGAAGTCGTGAGACTCGCCACTAAAAGCAGCACATAGTGCTTTTAAGTCAAATAATAAATTATTTATGAGATCAATATTTATAAAACATAGCTTATGATCGATGTATATAAAGCATCACTTTTAAACAAGCAGCTGAAAATAATCGATGTGCAGGAAACATCGTTGTTTTAGTGCTCGTTCAAATTAGTCGCGAATTGAACGTCTTAAAAAAGTAGCATGACCAGTCACCTTTGGGGGATCGTTTGGGAACCCTATGGGTGAGCTGCCACTTGGTCGATCACTCCATGTGGAAGAGGGGTGGCCGATGATCACAGAGCTACCTTGTTGGACGTCTGAGAACAAATCAACACCATTCGACTAGGCTAGCAAAGTTGGATGGATGAGATGATTTGCGGAAGTTGCATATTGCCGTTGATGTAGTTTAGGGTTTAGGAGATGGGCGGTTAACCCTATTTTGGCTGATCGATTTAAAGCGTCGGGCGCTAATTTGAGCGGCGGGTCGTCAGTGAGCGCTGACATCTCTTGGGCCGCCTGAAATTGAATCTAAGCCACTCACTTTGGCCAGCAAAGATGGACAATTGTGATCGATTTGCGACAGTATCTCGTTGCCGCGAACGTAATTTAGGGTTTCTAAAGCAGCGTGTTCACCCTACTTTGGGCGAGCGATTCTATACACTCTTGGTTTGCCGTGGGCAAGTCGATCGACCATGGATGTAGCTAGGTCGCCGGTGAACACGTCAGCACTTCTTTGATCGTTCGAAGGAAAATCTAAGCCGTCCAACTAGGCTAGCTAAGTTGGACGGTCGGGATATTTTTGAGACCGTTCTTGTCGATTTTAGCTAGTTTGAGCTATTTTTAAAACAGCGCGATCACCCATGTTTTGGTGAGCGTTCAAGGGTATATCGGCTGAGCTAAAGGAATTTCGACCGGTCAGGATATTAGTGGGCCCGCCGATATTTATCATGATGATCGCCTAGTTCCGCTAGGAGTAGGCTAGGCCTGTTGAATTGTGTGGCCGTGATCATTTTTTAAGACTGATATGGACAGTCTCGATTTTCCTTAAGGAATTTAAACGCGTTCGATCGCGCTAACTTTTAATTAAAAAGTGTGTAAACACGCTGATCTCTTTGTCAGAGGGTGGTGTAGCCTATGTGAGTGTTTTAATGCAGGTCTCAATACTGACACTTCGAGAGATTTATGATACTCCGCTGCGAGTGGACATTAATCGTCATGTCATGCCAATATTGATAGTTCGGCTGGGAACATTGCGTAGGAAAATACTAGGCAGGTCAATACATTAGTGAATAGTGCAATGGGTTAAAATTTACAGAATATCTGGGATTGTTGCTTCGTGCACCATTCTGGATAAATATCATAAATATGTTGAATTGCACAATACATATGTAAGTAAAGAGGTTTGGACACTCATTACTTTTTGAATGGATCAGTCTCTTTGCAGAATGACGTCGCATTAAATACATGGTTTTAAACTTTTAGACTTGAACTAAAAAAACCACCATCAACAACTGGGAAACCTAATCCCCACACCTCCTATGTGATACTAGTTGTATAAGCTAGAGTCGATTCTCCGTTAACCTTAGGTTTCCACCGAGACCCTGTAGGTTAACGACTTAAAGACTTCATTGGGATTGTGAATCCAGACCCAACTATTTTCTCTGTAGTTGCGTGATCTGATCTTGTTGTTTCTATCGTGATTAAGTGCAATCATAAGATTAGCTTGAGATTAATTTCTCTGATAGGCAAGATAGAAAAGTAGTCACAAACATCTTCGTTTTATCGTTTGTGATTCCGCAATATCTTGTTTCGCTAGTCGATTATGATTATTGTGAGGTGATTGATAATTCTAGGTTGTTCTTCGGGAATATAAGTTCGGGCAATCGATTGGTTCATGTTCACCTTGATTTATCAAAAGACGGAACAAAACTAGTAGGTATTTATGTGGGAGACATATTTATCTATTCCTATAGACTTTTCTGTGTGATACAGATTTGTTAATTAAAGTCTTCGACTTTGGGTCGTAGCAACTCTTAGTTGTGGGTGATATCATCTAAGGGAATCAAGTGCGTAGTATCCTACTAGGATCAGATACGTAAGGAACGCAACTGTACCTTGGATCAATGTGAGATTGATTGGTGTTCAACTACAGTCCAGACCGAAGTTAGTTTATAGTAGGCTAGTATCTGTAGCGTCTTAATACAGTGTGTGTTCAATCTGGACTAGGTCCCGGGGTTTTTCTGCATTTGCGGTTTCCTCATTAACAAAACTTTTGGTGTCTGTGTTATTTCTTTTCCGCATTATATTTTGTTATATAATTGAAATATCACAGGCTGTGCGTTGAATCAATCAATTGATAAATCCGACCTTTGGTTGTTGATTAAATTTGATTGATACTTGAACATTGGTCTTTGGTACCGTTCAAGTTAATTTCTCTTGTATTCAATTATACTCACATATTTCTATTTGCTTAAGTAAGTATTGAATCGAGAAACTGAGATATAACTCTTTGATATACTTTTTATTAAGATTGAGTCTGACTGTCTAGTTGATTCTCTTAAAAGTGTATTGGAGTTGGTCCATACACTAAGCGAATTATTAGGTAAGGTTGTTGTACCCCCACTTTTTCAAGTAAATTTTCTTCTTCAATCGGTGAATGTCGTGAAGTCTAATGCTCAACTACACACTTCTATCCTAAATCGAGACATAGATATAAGTAGATAAAAAATCAAGATATAGTTTTGATCGACTAAACTTAAAAAACAAGCTTGAGATAGCAACACTTGCGAGTTCGACCGAACAGTGCTCTAACATAAGCTTTTGGATAAGTTCATCAACAAAAGGTAAGTGAAGGATAAACCACCTATCTCTCAAGTTATATTCATCTTTTTATCTTTGAGACGTTGTCGCGTAGCTAATTAGACTATCGTAAGCATATCAAGAATTTTGAGTCAAGTTTATCTTGTAATTAGTTCTCGAAATATATGACTAAGCTTAATGAACATTTCATACTTGATGAATTTCGTCTAAGAACAATTTATTGTTCGCAATCAAAATCATGATTCAAGAATTATAAAGTGAATAAGGTTAAGTGATTATCACCTTATTCACATATATAGTTTATGCTTCAATAATTATCAATGTCAAATCTCCAATGTAAAGCATCGTAAGTATCAAAACTATACATATTTACCACATCAAATTCAGGCCACCTTATATAATCTCATTCCTTTAGAAGTACCCTTTACTATGTTTTGTACCCAAAATTAATGAAATCAAATCCTCAATATACTTGATAACATCAAACTCTGTATCTTTGGAAGTTATAACATCAAATCTTAACATACTTACGGAACCAAATTATTCGTCTTTAATATTTTCTGCCAACCAGGAAACCAAAAACTTCTCTCTTCAAATCTTTTATTCATCTTAATGTGTCATTCGAAAATATCATGGAACAGTGATATGTGTCATTCGAAACTATACCTTATTTTCGAATTATCATTCGAAAATAGTCTGGAATAGTGATATGTGTCATTGATGTTATTTGGGAATGTTTCGAATCGATTTAGAGATAAATATAGAACTAATATAAATTCGGATATAAGACAGTATATATACCAGTCTTACAAACTGGAAAAACTGTTATAGGTCTGAAGTCATAATACATGTACATAGTACATGTAACAGAGTAGTTATATGCCAACAAAAGACTTTTGGTATGCATACCCGTATGCACACCTTAAAAAGTATGTGAACTCGTGAACCCGGATCGGTACGCAAACCAGTACGCGTACTAGAAAATAACTGTTAGTTACGGAACCGGTTTGTTATCCATACCGGTACACGTACCAGAAAAAAAATGTGAACTACAGAACTTATTATTGTATTAAGGTATCCATATCGGTACACGTACTGATGAAAACGTTATGTGAACTCCGGAACTCGGTCATATTATAAAGTATACATACCGGTACACGTACTTTGACTTAACTGTTCACGAACGGTTAACTATTTGTACCTTGTATATTTACTTACCATGTTGATTAAATTTATATGCACTTAAATTATTTCTCCGAGATAATTAGTATTGGAATAATTACTAGAAACACCATAGACATATTTGATCACATAATTGTGACTCGAGTCAAGTCTTGAGTGTTTTATGTAAATGCTCAAGTTTATAGTTCAGTTGGCTAGTTTCGACTAACCATTCATGGGCGTGGTATTTTGTACACGCTTCGGTTACGGTTCATCCTAACCATAGTGTATATCTTGTTATGTAAATCAGATTCAATGATTCATCTATCGGTGGATATTGTTTGCTTAGTTCCAAAGCTATCTTAGCTTAAACCTAAAGCAACATATGCTTTGAATGTCTATAAAAGTGGAACCTCAAACAACTGGGATCTTTGAATCCTGACACTACTTTTCTTGGTGTGTCCTAGTTGTAAAACTAGAGTCGTCCTTTTCCTAAAACCCTTTTAGGGTTTAGCAACTACAAAGACTTCATAAGGATTCATAAAGCCATGTCCAACTATTGTTTATCTGATAGCTTGAGTATCCTGATCTTGTTCGATTTCTGAGCTGCTCACTTGAACAAGATAGATAAAAATATTCAAAGTTCTTTTCGTCTCTGGCTTTGTTGATTCCACAAGTTTCATACTCGTGAGGTGAATAATAATCTATGATGCAATTCGGGTTGCATAAGTCCGAATTTTGAGGTTATATCGACTTTGTCTATTGATATCGATTTCCATCACCTTGATCTACGATCAAAAAGGAAATCACACATATAGGCTTATCTGCGGGAGGCTGATTGGTTTAAAATATTCAATTAAGTTGAATCAACTCTTAGTTGGCGTGACGTCAGCTAAGAAAATCAATTGTGCCGAGTCCTGATGGGATTCAAGAGGCGTAAGGAACGTGAATGTAACTAAATTATTGTGAGGGTTTAATTAGGTTTCAACTACATTCCAGACCGAACTTAATTGGTATTAGGCTAGTGGCTGTAGTGGATTAATACAATTTGGTGTTCAATCTGGACTAGGTCCCGAGGTTTTTCTGCATTTGTGGTTTCCTACTTAACAAAATTTCTGGTGTCTGTGTTATTTCTTTTCCGCATTATATTGTTTATCTTTATAATTGAAATATCACAGGTTGTGCATTAATCAATCGAAATAGATATATCCATCCTTGTTTTTGGATATGAGTTGATTGATTACTTGGGAAATTGATCTTTGGAATCACCCAAGTACTCTGACACGTAAATCAAGTTCACGGACTAGTACCACTGTAAACTTTCTGATTATGAGAGAAAGAGATATAACTCTGAATATTATTCCTCAATTGAGATTCATTATGTTGAACTCTTGGAATTGTGTTTAAGTTTGTTCATATAGATTGCCTACGAAAAAGTTGGTGGTGTATTTTGGTACCCTCTCATTTTCAATTGGTATCAGAGCAGGCAAACACGTTTAAGACCTAATAAGTCTATGTTTGAAGCAGTTTGATTATATGGCAAGAGTGCAATCTCGATAAACATACCGCCAGCAATTGATGGCACAAATTACTTATGGTGGAAAATTTCTATGCGATCCTTTTTACAATCCCGTGACTTTGAGACATGGAAACTTGTAGTTATTGGATGTGATGCGCCAACAGTTGTTAGAGACGGAACACTTATTGTGAAGCCATTAGGATAAATAATGAAACTTAGAAAAGTGTTGCAAAGCATAATTCTGACGGGTTAAACGTTATTATCCAGGCCATAAGCCCAGATCTTCAGCACCATGTGACTTTGTGCACTAAGTCTAAAGATGCTTTGGATATATTAGAAACCGTATTCGAATGAGATACCTCAGAGAAAGAAGCTAGATTTTAAAACCTAAATTCTTAATGGGAAAATCTTCGTATGACTGATGAAGATTCATTTGATGAGTTTAATCAAAAAATGGCTAGTATTGTTAATGCTTGTTTTGCATTAAGGAAGAACATTCCCCAAAAAGACATTCTGATGAAAATTCTTCGATCTTTACCAGCAATATACAAGTCTAAGAAACATGCCATCATGGAAGGAAAAAACCTTAAAACTCTTTCCAGAAATACTCTTGTTGGAAAGTTAAAAGATCTTTGATCATGAACTGCAATCCAAAGCCGGAAAGGATATTGCATTCAAGGCGCTGAAAAACACAAAAAACTCTTAAAAGTAAAAGTGTTGGCGACTCTGGGGATAATTTTATTGATCCTGAGTTTTTAGATGAAGATCTTGATAACTCAGTTTCATTGATTAAAAGACAGTTTAGAGAACTTCTTAGAAATAGAAATAAACGATTCACCATAGAAAAGCCGCCAACGTCATCTAAGGCACATAATAGTATTTATGTCAAAAACAGAGATTCTTAAGATACCGACGATGAGGATATGCCACAGTGCTTCAAGTGACAGGGATTTAGTCACTGTGTTAATGAGTGCCCAAATCGTAATAAATACACTGGCAACAAGAGTCTTGCTGCAACGCTTGATGAAACATCTGATCATTATGATTCCGAAAAGGATGATGGATCAAGTGTAGCACTCTTGGAAAAAATTATCAATTTTGATGAATGTAGCAATACTCATATCAATCTTGATAATTTAGTTGATGACTTTTCGTCAAAATCATTGGAGGATGTTATGGATTTTTCGTTTACTAATGAAATTTTTGTTAATGTTTTAGGTACCCTTTGTTTAGATACTAACATCGTTCCCGAATCAATCTCCAAAATTACATGTCCTTATTGTATCACTGAGGGTCATGGACTGACACAATGTTTATAGTACAAACATAAACTAAGGCATGTTAACAAACTGCAACGGGGGCTAGTCATTTGGAAAATGTGCTTAAACTTATTCGAAAGTCCAATCCTGAGGTACGCAAAGTTCACTCTTCTTCCTATAAAAGATTGATTGATTCTAAAGATAAGGTAAAATCTCAAAAGAAAAGAAAAGTCTGGGCTAAACGTTATGTATTGAAGGATATTACAAATTCCTTGCAGGAACCTAGTGGTGAGCAACCTAATGCTCATGAAAATACGAGGGTACCCAAATATACCTCAATCTAAAAATTTTCCACCTATAAGTCCTTTTGCGAAAGTGATTGTCTATGGACTGAGCGAAACAATACAACTAATCGGTTCACACTTCGTATGATCGTCTATGGATACAAGATCGATACAATACACCAATGAAGTATGTTTACTTGATAATAGGTTCGGACTTAACCAAACTCTAAGGATTGTCTATCAAGTAAAATAGGGAATTAACATTTGTGTATTTTACATTTATTTATAATAAAATAGTTATAATTACGAAAATAGAAAAGTAAAATACACAACAAGATTTTGTTAATGAGGAAACCGCAAATGCAGAAAAACCCCGGGACCTAGTCCAGAATTGAATACTCTCATAATTAAGCCGCTATACAAAATCAAACCAATTTCGTATAGTTGAGACCAAGCAACTAAACCTATAGTTCACCTAGTTCCCTCAGTATTCACGCGCATCCAACTTGTAATAAGTCACGTGCTTGGAACAATTCATTTGGTTTGTATTCCAAATAATAAAGGAACAACAAATCTGTTCGGTAACAACTCTTTTCAAACAACGTGATATGAGTTTGATAAAGAATCTTCCGTTTAACCAATAAACTCCTTTGTCGGGTCCTTAGATCAATCTTTCAACAACTACCGAAGTAATTGTTAGACTATGCAATCAATACTATTAATCACAAAGAAGTGTATTGATGCCGATCTACTCAACTAATCAATCCAATCTATCACAAAGATAAACCGATTATAGTTGGGTCCCATTCCAGCCGAACCAAGTATTGTGCACACTAAAGATTATGAACCCAAAAAGTTTTCTTATCTTCAAATCTTCTTTAAACTTCAATCAGCACTTGTACACAATCAAATTGAATCTCTTGTGATCAATCGCACAAAGAACGGAGTCTGTTAACGTTAGATTATCACAAGACGTCTTTAGATCTAAAAATAGTCTAAAGATCCTCATCGAAACTTCGATCTAGTTTGAGTGAATCTTATATCAGATGAGAAGATTCTCAAGCATAAACAATCTAAGTGCAATCAAAGTTCAACAACCGCTAGTCAATCAAATCAATCGAAAACTAATAATAAACCGCAATTATCTAGTTTCCAACCAACGGTACTAATAGAGCTTCTCAATCCCAAAGAAGTCTTTAAACTGAGCGGTCGTAAGAGATTTCGCTTAATTAGGTTACTTTCCTCTCCGAATAAGCGGCTCCACCAGTAACAACATAACTAGGTAGTTTTGCTGGCTCTGAAAATTAGTTTGTTCGAAATGCAATCTTCAATATTTATTGACAAGGAAGTTTGGGCACTAAGGAATTTCCAAAACCGAATATTCTCAAAGATATGCAATAAACACAAAATTGGTTTTCATAACTCCTGGAAATGCACTGTCCAAATATTGACTGAAATCCCAATAGATAAATCTATAATCAGTAAATGCACATTACTAATTATTATTTTCTTAAAGATATGCATTTATTTGCTGGAAAATAAATATCAAATAAAAACCAAGAAACCTTAAATAAAAGATTCTCAAATTATTTCAATCCTGGGATTCTCCTTTAGATATTAAGGAATATCTTTGAACAATTAATGCTAAGAGTTATTGCACATATTCAAAGTATGTCGACATCTTTACTTTGCAAGTCCTATTTTATACTTACAATCTTGGAAACGATTTGCCACACTTCCAAACAAGTTTGGAATTGGTTCATTTGTATTCCAAGAACTATGTGATTGATTATCCTATCAAGTTACCAATCATGGGTTTCACGGTTCTACCAAAACAAGTTCGGTTCTACCTCCATGTGAGTATTGTGCATAGTCACGCTAGTTACCAAAATTCGGTTGACTAGGTACTAGGATCGGTTCCCCACAACTTATGGTAACTACTTGTATTCGGTTGCACATGTCCATAGGATCGGTTCCCAAAAAACTAAAAACTTGTTGCACATGTTCATAGGATCGGTTCCCCCATCTACTAAAAACGTGTTGCACCTCTTACAAGGATCGATTCCCTCTTGTAAATTTGTTGCACCTTTTACTAGGATCGGTTCCCCAATGACTAGAAAAAAGTTGTTATTTACAAGGCATCGATCATACCATCTTGAGTGATTAGTTAAGATCGGTTTCACTAATAAAAGTCATACCAATACATAAGTCAGGCCTTATGAATAGTTTTACCAAGATACATAAATAATTTTATGAGTGGTTATACTAAACACACATATTGGTAATTCAAAATAGATTTGCAATAAATAACAATACCAATAAGCATAGCAATTTCCCTTTCGATTCACAAAACAAGTTTATGAACTTACTTCCTTTAAACGAATGCAAAACATTGTTTCCTAGGATGAAATCTTCACTCATACCCATACATAATCACAATAGCATTCATATGATCATGTCGATGTCTTATATACAAAGTTTAATGGTTAATCAATAAACCTCGTATTGTATTCCTTAATACTATGTATAACTAGAGTATCATACACAGCTTCGCAGTTATGTTTTCAATATGCACGACTTGAAAGATACGTTAGGGAATGAAACAGTTCAGGTCAAATATTACTAACCTTAAGAGGAAGGATGATGTTGTCATTGTAGCTCCATACTTCTACACATTCTTCAAGTCTTCATGTAATACTTGTAAGTCTCGTATCCTAACACGTTCAAGCTAACCTATATGAAGTTGACTCTTGTATATAATCAAGCGACTATTTAAATGAATTTTGATTCACTAAAATATGACAATCAAACTTGACATACCAACGCTTGGTGGGTTCAACCGAGCTATGCTCTAACAGCTCACCTTAACACAATTTAATTGTGTTAAAAAGTGCTTCTTGTCTCACGTGCCCTTAAAAGAGACAAGAAATATGCACATCAGGGCTTTGGATCAAATTTGAATATTATTACTTGGATATCCATCTTTTATCTGTTCATCTTAATCTATGTCTCAAGTAATGGTATTAATTTTTTTTGATATATGTAGAAACTTCAGGAAGGATAACTGCGACATTTCATTCTTCTTATGTTTTATGTATATTTTCTAGTACGTGAACTTTCTAGTTCCGAAACCCTGCAAGGTAAATATCGTCTACTTCAAGACTCATATCTCTTTCATAAGAAGTTTTACATGTTACGCAATATATTTGTGTTTCACAAATCCATTTTATTCTTACGAATCATGAAGGATCCAAGCATAACATCTTCTCGTGAAAACTATGCTCCAATGGTTGTTGATACCTATCCAACTAGAAAGGACCAAGAGATGTCCTATCATTTTGACTCATCTCTTAATAGGAAAAGGAAGAATAAGAAGAATCTGAAAAGATTTGAAACTCTTCTTGAAGAAATTAGAAAAACCAAGAAGGAGGTGCAGGGACTGAAGAAGCTTTTACAAAAATCTTTTAAACTACAAGAAGCACTTGTCAATCAACAACCTACCAAGTGTAATACCCCGTTAGTCAATTATTATGAATTACTAGCTAAAATCCATAATTTTTACTAGGTATCACCGGGGCTTACGGCCCCAGCTCAACCTCTGATTAGTGTCAAGCGTCACGTCGTTTTCGTTATTGGGCTTGTGATTTTTAGCTTGATAAGTCCCATAAAAATATTTCAAAATATTAATAATATGATGGTTATCCAGGTGATTCCATTGATATTTTATGGTTTATGTCATCTAGGTATCATTGTTGATGATTTCCTAAAAAATTTCATTCATATTTTCGGTTCACTGATTCTAGGATAACTAAATGGTGGTTATTGATTAAACGTGAACATCAACTATCTATGATGGAAGTCAAAGTATCAGGTGACTTGAAGTGGATGGTGCTGAGCAATGTAATCTTAAATATTAAGCTGAACCGTGGTTTGAACAAAAATTGAATTATTTACTTGAAACGAACAAACGAACAATTCCAGTATTTTCTTTAATAAATTGTTCAGAATAAATTTTTATTTTTAAGAATATTAAAGAAAAATTTATAAATAATGCATTCCAGAAGATCTATTCTAAAGAGAAAACAGTCTGATATGGATAAGAATTTAAATGACCACAACAATAATAAGGTAAATCATTAGGTGGATAATGCAAAAGTTGTTCAAGTAGTTGTTAATGTCTTTGACACGACCAAAAACCTAGTGACACATGAATATGATACAACGAAGAATATAAACTGGAGTAACACACATAGTCTAGAATGTAAATTGGCTAAAATAGTAAAAGAATTTAGATCCATTAAAAGCTACTCCAAAAGGTGAATGAATATGTTTTTGACCCGTCCATGAACTCCAAACTTCTCTCTTTGGGCATTTCATTATTCTTGTTCGAGTCCAAATTTTTCCGCTCCTGGAACCGTATATCCTTTCTAGACATTGTTTTGAATCGTTGTAACCTGTGTTTCTGTTTTGATTTTAACTTATCCATATTTTCATGGATCATGTATTTGTAAACTTTTTGTTCAAACCCACCTTGTATAAAAAGACCGATACATGCTAGTTGTTTAAACACCTTTTATGACCCGACCTCCTAAAAATGTAATCATTTTCTTTTCAAATTTCTTTGATTGTTAAATCGCGGTTATCTTCCCCATATTTAATGTGATCTTCATCCTTCAAATAAGCCTCGATTATCTTATTGTCATGTTATAATAAGATGGAAACGTTGCGATTATACTTCTCGTTGCTCTTAACCTGATCAAAATCATGCAACATCAAAAACATAAAAAATGTAATACCATACTAATTTTTTCCAATTTTTATATTGTTTAATTAAATATTATATCTCATACTCTTGTTTTATTGTAGCTCATAATCTTCCATTCACTTTTTCGTTTCAAATTCATGTTTGCACATTTCTTCTTTAGTTTCTAATGACTCAAAAGATTCAAATCAATAACGTTTTGTTGATGTTGATGCTCCAAGAAATTCTCCAGTTTGTCTTTGCTATCAGAAGATTTTGGCTCTTGATTAAGGACCCATAAGAATCCCTTATGTTTTGTTGATGTTGATACTCCAAGAAGTTCTCCAGTTTGTCTTCACTATCAGAATATTTTGTCTCTTATTAAGGACCCATAAGAATGCCTCAAAAATTGATTGTTCTTTCCTTTGTTGTCTAGTGCATTCTTGTTCTTTTCCATCATCACTGTCAGAGATCTTGATCCTTTACAAAGTTTAATTACCTTGTTTTCAAGCAATGATTGAATTTTCTTATGTCTCTAGGAATCACCCCGTGTATGTGGCTCAATCTTTCATCACTATATATTTTATTTTATCTATGATTATTCAATATAAGTTTTATTAATTAAATTATGAAAAATTCTAAGTTCACATTTACATTTTCAATCATAGTTTAGTCCACAATAAGCCTATTTGATTTGGAAGAGAAGATTAAACATGTTATTACTGTTACATTTTCAACCTCTGGTTTTTGGTATTTGGTTACATGTTTATGGTTACCCAATATAAGAGTTCTTAATTTAACATATTTCAGATGTTTACTTAATTTTAAAGTCTAGTTTCTTCACTCCTAGGTAAATACTCGGTACATAGGGCTAAGTAAAAAAAAAAAAAAGTGACCACGGTCAAGTAAACTGACAATCAAGATGTTCAACAACAATCAATGTGCAATATGTTTTTGGTTGTCAATGAGAATCATTTTCCATGCCTTGACCGATGCCTAACCAAGTTAGTTTGACTCGATTGGACAAACATGGTAATGCAAAAATGAGAGTTTCTATATATAAGAAATTAAATTAAATTTTTTAAAGACATGATTCTCCAAGATATAAAATTCAAATACGATGAAGTTGCAGTCCATAGTGCCTTATCTAGTCAACCACTACCCATAATTTAATGTTTAGATATTGCAAAGAACTCCATATTGAAAAACTCACAAATGAATGATTTTAAAGTTTTCTTAATTGTTTGATGCTCTTGCAGCTGTTTATTCGGCTGCAACATTGAAGGGAGACTGTTAAATGATGGAAACTGAACCTCAAACATTTACAACGGATTAATTCGTTGAAGTAAAAAAAAAAAATTATGCTCAGCAAAATTTTACAACTTTCTAAATCCTTTTGATATCTTAGATTATGGTAGAAATAGAATGTTAAGAATAAATCTAGACTTACACATGCTAATATGAAGATGACCTTGCAAGGATTTTCATGACTTTTTTGGTTGCTGACAATAAATAAAGCCAATAATAAGGGAACCCCGAGGATAAACTTCAAGAAGTACAACACTGAAATGTCTGGTGAGCTTGATATAATGTATTATAATAAACGAAATGGAATTATCAATTCAGACTACCACTGAAGTTAAACCTATGCATCTTACAACAACTAATCAAACCACTTTATGTCTAATATGCAAGTAAAAGTTAACTGATCAAGTTAGAAATCTCGAGGTTATAAGAATCCTTAGAGAATATTTTTGTTTCAGAGAAATCATAGTCAAAACTTATGCAATTGGCAACCTTAATAGCTTGCTACAATCCACACAACAAAACAAACCCAAATTAGAAAGAGAACTGAGTTGATTTTCACATCGAGAAATTTAGCACCAACAAATATTTCAACTTGTTTGGCTATTTGTAGTTTTTCTTTTATGATATTTTTTTTAAGCACTCAAATGTTAGACAAATGTACATGAAGTAATTAACCTTTTTGGAATTCAATCTATGTAAAACCTTTACTAAGTACATTTCATTCCTAGATTTATTTCATCGAATGATCTCCTCTCAACCTGAGAGAACAAATATTAAATCAAAACCCTCAAAAAAATATAGATAGCGTAGAAGTTTCTCTCTAATTTCTGACCAATTGGGTGGGATTTGCATTAGTCATCATAATGATACCTAGGTGATGACTAAATCATATAATTGCCATCGAATCTTTATATATCTCAAATTATACCTAGGGACATCAATGGATTAGGATTTGAAACAAAGCATTGACCTCGTTTGCTTCCATAGCCAAAACCTACATTTGAAAGGTAATGAAAACCGCAACAACAGAAATAAAATGAGCAACACAACGAACCACATAATATATCTTCAATTGCAAGTAATAGATTATCAATTGACCTTTAAAATAAAAATTCCAACTCCGGTTCACCGTTTATATTTTATACGAACGTATGGAATTATACGTTTGTAACATTTCTTGGTTATGCATGAGATATTATATGGGTGGTATTTCTAAGTTAATTCCCAACGTATACTAGAATTCTTGAAAAAAATCAATCCCGAAAACCATAGATTAAAATAGAATTTTTGGTTTTATTGTTAAGTAGAATACTCACTTAGGCATTGAAAAAAATGAAAAACTATACAATAATTCATGTTCGGTAATCATGATATGGTAAAATTTTCTACATCTTATTGATTCATCTCTGGTTCCCCACCTCACCCACCATAATGAAACTACAAAACATCATATAACGGTAAGTATGCAAGATGACACTCGACATGTGAGTGAACCTATTTCCTTCATTAAGTTGCAGTGAAAAATATTGATGGAGGCTTGATCTTGAGACTCCATGTAAGAATAAGTTGGTTTGTTTCTTGCATATGAGATGGTTTCCAACCTAACTCATCATAAGGGGACGGGATAACAAAATATCATATATGGGGAAGTACGCAAGATGGAACTTAGGAATATGAGTGAAACTCTTTTTTAAGAAAAATATATTTGAGTGAACCTATTTCCTTTATTAAGAAGGCACAATTGGGGGATACTGATCGTTGTCGTAGGCGTCAAAAATAAATTACACTTTCTTACTACTCAAAATATATAACGAAGCAAGGGAAAGAAAGGATCGTTCCCACAGAGAGGACTTAGGTTGTCAATATGTTTTGGTTTCCTATATAAAACAATGGGGGGGGGTTCTGATTTATGTAAAGTAAAACAATATAAAAGAAAAACAAAGAAATAAAGCATGCAAATCAAGGTAGTGAGAATATTGATTACAGATTTCATCTTCAATTGTAAACAAGTATTGAATGTATAATTAGAATTCATATTTAATCTCGCTATCATCAAAAGCCCTAGAATGCCTTATTGCAAGAATACTCCGTAAATTTCCAAGTTCATCAACACACACATTAGAGCTGCGTATGTGAATTCTACCTAAAGAATAACTTAACGCCCTGCGCTAATTAAGTTCAATTCCTAGGAGCATTAAGTTTGGGAAATGGGCTAATCAATAAAATTGTCATACATTGCGCATGACAATTCGGACAAAGGTCAATTTATACATATGATTACAAGAGTGTATCACTACAAACCGTAATCATATCATGTTACTCGTATTCAAGGTTATCGCTCGATGATGAACCCTAAAATAGATATAGATATGGATGTATGTTCAATCAATTCTAGACTCAACTAAACAAACATTCAATCATATTAAAATACATGCAATTATTATACGCAGTAGAAATCGAACGATAATATTTGAGAGAAAACTAATTCATAAAATCCATAACTTGTTTTCAAAATCCAACTACATCTTTAACTAATAAAAAAATCAACTACTTGTGTTTATGGAGTTCATCATAAAAGTTGGAGAATAAAACTATCATGCAAACCCTAGAAAACAAAGTAGAAGAAGATATTCTCCCTAATGGAGATATATAGGTTTAGAGAAAGATTTTTTATTTATATGCTTCTCTCCATCTCAAAAGGATACTCTTTCCTTAGTTAGGTCAAGTCTTCTCAAAACCCATCTCCAATTAGTCTACCAAGCCCATGTATGGAAATTACCCGTGAAAATCTCTGTCCAAAATTGTTCGCCGGAAATGCTGACGGCATCGCCGGAATTCGGTCACCGGAAAATTGTCTCCAGCCACCTGAGTTATCTGAAATTGTCACCAGAAAGTGCATACTTCCAGCAGCTCAACTCCACTTCTCTGCAGTTCAAACATTCACAAGAATAATCCAAACCAATTCCTTATCTCTTGCGAAAACGTGCATAAAAGGGCGAACCGTAGCTCATATATCCGGCGGCAAACTCTTGTATCCAACACATACCCCCTTCACGATTCACTGAAATATTATGATTCACACTTTAACTTCCGAAATCCGACAACCGGAACTAGTTCCACCGGCTCGCCATTCTTGCTCACTTTTCGCACTGTCACTTCCCTGCAAACAGACTCAACCATTGCACCACCGTCCTGGTCTGTAATTTCCAGTTTCTGCCGCAAACACTAGCTCATCTCAATCACCACAATTCCATGGTACAACTAACCATTGCCTTAGCCCTCGCAGCACCAGTGCATCACACTGTCAACAGCATAGCTTTTCTGCAAAATCACACCTTCACTGGACCATAGAAAATAACCCAGCCAGCTTCCCTATTGCGGAAACATCACTGCATTTCATTTTCCCGCACCACCATGACACTGCCATCTCCTTGCTCCCTGCAAACCCATTTCAATAGCAACATCATCATATTCCCTGTAATTCCTAGCATACATCTATACATTCACATAATTGCACTTAACTTGAGCCCTTATCTCAGACCCATGGCAATCACCAAAACCACCTGCTCAAAGTCCAACTTCACCATCAGTTCCATTACAATACCACCTGAACTCCTGTTGTTTCTCGATCTGAAATTCATCATCTTCTCTGGTTCAGGCAACTGATTTTTCTCAATCTCAGTTCATCATTGACTCAGTTCGAACCAGTTCAACAGCTGCAGCTTCATTAATCATCTGTTCTTCCTTCTCAGTACCACCAAACCCTTTATCACTGGCTCTTCCATGACCGTTGTCCTAGCCTCCATCTGTACAGCAAATCGTTACCACCTGAGATACACAACCAACTCTAAGTACCAGCAGTCAGCACCAGCTACCACCATTTGCTTCATCTCAAGAACCCTTGTAAACAATGCCGACCAACAAACCAGTATCAACCCATCTGATTAATTCAATTTCTTCAACAATTCCTCATTCTTGAGCCATAACTTACTCCGGTCTTCTATAGCTTCAAACACCACTATCCATTCACCGTCTCAGTCCATTTGAGCAGCATAACATCAATACTGCATTCTTCCTTATGACCTCAACTGCATCTCTCTTCTCTGGTTTCTTGAGTCAGCCTTGAACCCATTAGCTCACAGCAACAATCATCCATGTGGTTCCATTCCAGTAATTCCAATGCTTCCAGTTGTACCTCTACTTCATACAATCTTCACAACAAGACCCAACTCTGAGTCACTGGAACCCATTTGTTCTACGTCTGCAGCTCAATTCCTCCATTCTCATACAATTCTCAGCATTACCACCAGGTATACTCATTGTAAACACGCACCAAGATGCAGCTGCACTTCAACCTTACCTGTAATTCCATCCAGCTACAATTCATAAGAAATCATACATAACCCATGTCTCCATATGCCATCACAACTTCATTAACCTTCTCCATCGAACCCAATCTCAGTTTATACCAATAATACCCAAATTATGCTCAAGCCCTAGTTTCTGATGCTTCATGACAACAAATCTCATTCAAAAACCCTTACAAGAACTCATCCACTTTACTGCCAAACAAACCCATCTTTCCTTTTCATCGAATTCTTCTTCTAATCTTCCCAAATTCTTCATCTATTCACTGCCAACTGCTAATTCAAAGCAAGACCCCATCAATTTCTCTTCACCTCCAACAGATCTCTAATTCCTTCTTCCACTTTGTATTCTAACTGAGCAACGTCTCTTCTACTCATTCGCCAAAGAAAACCTGATTTCTTCATCATCTCATCCCACTGATTCTCTCTCTCTCTCTCTCTCTCTCAATTTCTGGTTCAGTTTCAAATGATTGAGAGGATATACCATTTAGGGTAAGTGTAGGAACTAATATGGATATAAGAACCCTCTAAAACGATAAGGGCCAACTAAGTGATATTTGGCCTGTTAGTTTCAAGGAACTGACTGCCAATTCTGTTTTTTCGCTCAGCTGTCAGTTCCGCGGAACTGACAGCTCATTCTTCACCTCTTTTGCTACATAACCTCAGCTGGATCCAAGTATCACTCGTCCGTGAATCGATCTTTTTGCGCTTTATGCTCCAAATGGATGTTTCCTCCTTATTTTGCTCGTAATGACTCCAAAGTACCTAAACACTCAAAAGTGAACATAAGATACATATTTTACAAGATAAATAGCAAAGAAAGCATAAATACTTGATATAAATTTAGGTGTTTTAGACACCTATCAGATACTCACAAAAAAAAAACAAAAAAAAAAAACAAAAAAAAAACATTATGAAGTAATTTAAGAATCCCTTATCCAAATAATTTTTGTAATGGCTAAATTACCCTTGAATATCCCCAAATGTGTTGACAGTCAACAATGTTTCAAATGGAATCATCAGTCAGCATTGAAATCGTGAAAACCGACTATGCCGACTCCTAACGTGCAAGAAAACCCATTTAACTTAATTTAAGTCGGTTTCATTCAACCTAAAAAAAAATACCGAATAACATAGTCGGTATTGGTTTCACCACCAAAACAATACCGACCAGAAATAAGGGAGTAAACAAACAATGACGGCCAATTTGTCGGTATACATTCAAATGCGGGAGGAAACAAACAATACCGACTAAACAGACGGTATTGCATTCAAATATGGGAGTAAACAACCTATAATTAAAGTTCTCATCTGAATGGTAGTACTAGACACAATCATTAATAATCACCACTCCTTTTGAATAGCAAAGAAAGGAAACCAACCGACGGGTTGACCTATCTAGAAAATTCTTCCTATAAGATTCGTTTTACATGGTACGATATAGTGTGATTCGCCCCAAGATTAATTATTTGAGGTATCGGATGTCTGGACCTCTCAAATTATGAATTTAGTTGGTCACATGTTGAGAAACAATAATTAACTCCTTGTACTTAAAATTGATTTAGGTTTTGAGGGATACCAAATTAAAGATATCCATTAGCAAAAAATTCAGCTACATATAACCATTTTTATCCCCCAATTTGTGATAGTATCCCCCAATTGTTCATTCTTTATTAAGTTTTAGTGAAAAATATTTGGGTTTATTGATTTTTGGTACTTTTTGTCCATGTTTTGTGCTTGGTCAATTTTTTTCCAACTTAGCGGTTGGTACTTCGAAATGACATTAACCCATTAAAGTTCTGACTTATGTTCAAAAAAAATATTTAATCACTTCATTGGTATTTGTTTGATTTTGATGCAAAAAAAAAATGTAAACAGACGAAAGGTTTTCTACATTTACAACTATGTTAGCACTATGTATTGGGATCTTAAGCATGAAAGGTTTTGGCTTACTTAATTTCGCATTATGTATTGGGATGTAAAGAATAAAAGGTTTTGGATTACTGAATGAACTATGCCATCTGTGGGAGTCGAACCCACAACCACATCGGTGAAAACCATGCGCTCTGCCATTTGAGCTAAGACAACAAGTGAAGGAGTTGAAAATATACACAGATGTGTTGTTTAATAGTTTCATTAATTTAATTTTTTGAAAATAGTTGTAGCATTATCATCATTCATAGTAGACATCCATATCAATGAACTACCTAGACCATGTATATTTGAGCACCCAAAACATCCCCTAAGGTGTACTAATAATATTTCTCTGATGTGGGCTAAAATCTACTTTTGAGCATCACCAATTGAGTGGGAAACAAAATGGAAGATCAACAGTTGCACAATATGTGTTAAGACTTGCAGAGTTTACTCAGATAAGATTACCGATGGAAAAACTTAGGGTTGAACAAAGTCAAACTTGACAAATATATCTCAGTGAATTATTCCTGCATCAAAATCTGCAAATTTAAATTTACCATGGCACTTCTTCTTTAAAATCTCTATTGCACTTGCTGCAGAAGGGCTCATCACCTTCATATACAACATTTCTAGTGCATTTCTTGCATGAGAACCACTCGCTACCCAACTAAGCCCAAGAATATTGCTTCACAGGTGAATATTTATCCTATTGCATGGATAAATTAGATTAAATACATGCTTACCTACATGGTTGATAACCATGTGCTCTTCCATTTGAGCTAAGACAACAGACACCATTTCTAGTGTAAGTAGTTTAGTAGATATAAAGTAGACTGAGCCTGTAGTCGTAGACATTACCCATCTTTAGAATGTACTTCAGATTTGCTAATGGCCATTTGCACACCTAGCAGCAATTGAATGGATAGTCATTTTTCAGGGATACTTCTACAAAGTGTCACCCGAAATTATTAAATAACTTCAACAACTTTGCATCTGGAAGTAAGATGTAAACACCGGCTATGCTAAGGATTCCGACACTTCTCCCTGATGGTTTCATTTGATACATCCCATTAAGGAAAATATTCTATTCACAAATCTAGTTGTTGCTTAACTTGATCTTCTTCTGAATATTTTCTAATAGCAATTCAAGAAGTGGAATCATTTTATGAAACCCAGTACCTTAATGCAACTAATATTAACAGCCTACTCATAAAGGGTACTACACAAACACATTGGGAGAGACCAAGAGATAATCGACCTGTAAAGTACCTCCCAGATCAAGAATAAGATTCGTAGAGTGGCTGCATGGCGTAGTGGTGGTGTTGATATAAATGGAAAAACCGTCCAACTCAAAAAATAAGTAGGGTTATGGTGTAAAGTACCTCTAGAATACATCTGAACCCCTACAAAATCCAAAAAAAAAAAATAATGAAGAAAGAAGATCATAAATAATCCATTTCAAACCGAAACAAAGATAATTGAAACTTAGAGATGCATATTTAACTACTGAACAACCAAATGCAGATCGAATGAATATATGTGATATAGAAGTGAAGTGTGTTTCTTATGCTCTTCTTGAATCTGAACCCTGTGATTTTCTCAAACATACAATATAAATCAACACGAACTTCCAATATAGGACCGAAAAATAAGTTTTATAATTACCGCAAACTAAGGAGCCTTACCTTTCCAAAACCTCCTTGTTAAAACCCCATAAGATTCAACCTGATCTTCCCTTTTTAACTCCGCAAATATTCACAATGACAACTCATAGACCCGTTAATCAAACCCATTCAGAACCTTTATCAAGGTGGTTGAATTTACTCATAATAATGCGGATACTGAATTCAACATCAAAAAATTTCCATCAACCTCTACGACAACGGAGGGTTGTTTGGTTATGACTGGAGCATGTTGTACTAAATTGTCACTGTCCTTGAGCCCTGGTAGATATTGGAATTTTCCAACTTGATGCAATGATCTATCAGACTATCCCACCCCCTTTATCACTGACTTATCATCAACAAACACCACCGACAGAAGAACACTTAAATTTGACCACATTAACAAAACCACTGATCTATTTAATTAGCATAATCCTCCTACTAAAAAAGTGCATTTTGCTTGAAGATGAATTAGTGTTTACTACCATTTCCTTTAGAACAGAAAAAAAAAAAACTATAGCTACCTTCCATGTTCATCTGGCTTAATGGGTAGCATTATATTCATGTCCGCAAGAACCACACTTACTAGTATCACTCCAGCGCCTAGTACTTTGCTTAGTATCTAAAAAATATGCCTATGTCATTTATACATCCTTTGTTGAACTTCATCATTCCAGTGCAGTACTTTCATGCTAACTGCTGTAGTCTTGATAGGATTTATCGATTGGTATAAAAGAGAGCAGCAACCTTGCGCATACAACCTAAAAAGTTAAAATAAAGCACATGTAACATAAGTTTCTCTGCATCAACTATTTCATATATAAAAACTAAAAAACAATCTCCTTCAAATCAAACATCATAGCTGTTTAGAACTCACAGCTATTTAGACGTAAAGTGTACATATCGGTGATGGATAAACACATATAAAAGCACCAATTACAATTTCATTATCGCATCTCAGTCAGTATTAACTGTTCATGTTCAAGCCAATCTTAAATTGCTGGATATTGAGTAAAACAACTCAAATGCAAGTATCGTATCGAGAATCCAGGCATCACGGCCTCTTTGAAAATTTCCTGCGAAATTGTGGATTGTCGAAGTGAGGTTAACATACATTGGTTGATACACATCTGGATGGTATTCAAAGGTAAGCATAAAACAAAAATAAAGTTGGGTTACCTCTGACGACAAAAGAAAAATATATCTCAAAACAAAATATATCTCAGCATTTGTTTCACATTTACTGCAAAAAGGTTGTTATCTCAGTGTGTCTCTCATGAGCTAGTAAGAAACTTCGTTGTAAAAAGGACCGAATGGAAACGTCATTAAAAGTATGAGTGCAGGAATTTACCTTGATATGGGCATCTCAACATTTGTTTCACATTTACTGCAACAAAGGCTAAAATTGTCACCAACAACTTTTTTGCTATAACGAAGGGCAGGAAAGACAGCTCCAACCATTGGTGATGGTATTACAATGCCACCTGATCACATTAGCGGCATGCATGTTCAATTTTAAAATTATTCGGTAAATCCTAAAAGAGTCTTTGTTTTTTAGGGATAAATGGGACACATGGGTATAATACTAACCTGGTTACCTGGATCCTATATAGCAGATAGAAGCCGGGAGATGGATTTCCAAATGTGATGGGGGTCATTCATATGAGTACCTGCAATCGATAAGAACATCAGTTGGGGAAAATTAAAGTTTTCAAACAGTACATTGGTGATGGTATTACAATGCCACCTGATCGCATTAGCGGCATGCATGTATGCAATTTTGTTAATGAGGTTTTGCAAATTTTGGGTATGAATTGGAAATTAAAGAAACAACATTCAAGCAATTGAAAGGTGATTGCCTGAACATCCAAACAAATCTCTCATAATAATCAGAACAACCCAATTAATACATCAGATATATAAATCACTATGTTCGGGCAATCGAAAGGCAAATACAAAAATATGCAGGAATTAGTGATTACAAAACAAATTGATTAGTCAAAACAGGATGAATACTAAATTAATAATTAGTTAAAAAAATAGTTATTACCTTATATAGTTCTATAGAACCCTAATTCTTTATTTTCCCTTAGGATGACTAAGGTAATGAAGATCAACCTAAATTAACATAGATGACTATTATTAATGTAAATCAGTAGTTGATACCTCAGAATAAAGAAGTACAATAATGCAATCTAACATCAAATCAAGCTAAAACAACCCACTTGAGAAAATCTGATAGTTAGAGGAAATCAGGTTCACATGGCTGAGAGTATACACTTTCCAATCAAAAAATATAGATGTTCAAATCAATCAAAAATCCTAATTTAAACGAAGAAAAATAAGCAGATTAATAACCCTTATCAAGTCTTACCCCAAAATCGAGATATATCACTTCACAATTGATACAGAAACACGGTGGATAATGGGGAAGAAATAATCGATTTCTTCAATCATTCCCTTGATTTTCCATTGATACCTGGTTGATATGATGAATAAGAAGATAACTTGCCATCAATCAAACCTTAATTCAAGGTGCTACCATGAACCGAAAAGAAGAACACAGACATAAAAGAAGTTGATAAGTAGATCGAAAGAAATTAGGTTATTTCCTTTTCAGCATCCCCTAAAAATCACCCACCCTATTCCCTTTCATCCACCCCCTCACGTAACATTACTGAAAATCCGTGGTCGTCCGCTCCAAAAACACGATCCGAACGTTCAGACCGCCGGATGACCAATGTATTGTTGTCGGTAATACTCATGAAGTGTTACCTTTTCTCTATTTTTTTGTTCTCATGAAAGGCTCATAACGTGTTGAAGGAGTGCCTCCTCCATTTAGGGCTATTACTTCAACAACTTCTTTGCCTATAGTGATAGTGTAACTGAGGTTCCCTATTTGATAAAGATAAGACCTTCTCAGCAAATCTCTCCATTAGGTGGGTCCAATGATAACATTTCCAATTCCTGTAAGCTTGACAAGCGTGCTTAAAATCTCCAACTATTGGCATCCCCAAGACCGAGACACACTGAGCGCGAAGCTGCATTAACAAAAAGTAGAATAAGACGTAACGAAATAGAGACGAATTTTCAAGATCATAACGTCCGGCTCTAAAAGGGCCTAACCAAGTGATTTCTAATGGGACAACAACAATAACGATAAAGAAACAGAGATGCATGTATGCAGTAAAAAAGAGCCATGCGTTGGACCACAGAGGCAATTAATGAGCACGAAAGTGCGACACATTTTCACCCATAAATACATTAGCTGAGACTCATTTTGTCACTAATAAACTTGTTTGTAGGTGTTTTTTGTGAAATAAGCTCTTATGGAGAAAGTTACTCGAAAAGTGGTTTTTGTACCCCGAGGACACATGTTATTCGGACTCTCAATGTTGGTTAAGGGATACCTCAACAGATAAGGGACACCTTCTTTACTATTTACACCCCATAAGGCAAGTGCTAAAGGGACACCCGTACAGGATAAGGGGGAGGTCATCTTTTTTCCTTTTGAATTTCAATTTTGGCTGGGAAAATGGGTTTTAATGCAACAGAAATAGGGTTGCAGATTTGAAGGTGCTGTACTGAGATTTAATTGCTGAAATTTTGTGGGTCTTCTCTATTGAGCTTAACAGGGCTGGTAAAGGTCTTGTATTCTCCTAGAATTGGCTGGAACGTCAAGACTTGAAGAAAACAATGTTCACTGTTTTTGGCGAGAAAAGCAACCTTCAAATATTCAGAAAATACGATATCTTCTGTGATGATTGTGGTTGAGTTTTGATGATATTTAATCGCGAGTTATGATTGGTATTAACCTGTCCGACTAAAACAGGGATGGTAATAGAGTTAAAATTGGAAAGAAGAGAAGATTTCCGGTGATTATCGATAAACCTGGAGAGAAGATATTCTCGGATGATGTTTGACTCTCATTGGCTAAATTCGGAAGATATATATGAATTAAAAGAAGATATTCTATCATGGGATTTTATTCTGGAAGATTTGGAGTGTGTAGAGCTTGAACAGATACGTGAACGAGGTGAATAATGAAATAATTACGTAACTTTGGTAAAAAATATCCCCGAGGATAAAAAGCACTAATGGAGATTTCTTGAAGTTATTATGAAGATTTGCAGACATTGAAGAGTATAAAAGGCGTACTGGGATGTTTTAGAATGGATCGAGAGTTTGGGGTGAAGAACAGAGAGTTGCAGAGCAACTTATCTGCTGCTGCAGAAAAGAAGAAGAAAAACATACTACATTTGTAGTCTGTCATTTAAAACTGTCACTGTTTCTTCCATGAATGACAGTTTTCTGCGACAGAACAAAACAATAGTTTTCTGTAATAGCATTGTAACGGTTTTGTAACGGCTCTGTAGCATTGCGAATTCATTATATTATTAGTTTTCTTCAATAAAAACACCATTTGAGCTATTAATTATATTTTTGAGAAGCTAAACCCCAACACTGGGTTGACGGAGGAAGCCGAACTTCACACATGGGTGAATTTATTTTATTTTTCTATATGAATTTTTCATTAATTAAAATAGAATTATGATTTGAAAAACTTGGTTATCATTTTATTAGATGGGTCATGCTTGCTTAGATGTTTGATGTCCCATGCTTACGATTTATAACTAATGTTTGGAGAATCTACTTTGGCAAAAATAAGAGTCCATGTTTTTATTTATTGAGCGATAATTGCTGAAGAATAAATAATTGAACCTATTGATATGAATGCGGTGGAATCCTAGGCCCAGTAACTCACTTTTGTTTATTATTTTCGTTGAACCTTTAAATTTAATCTCAACAACGTTCGAGTGAACGACAACCCTTTTACTACTATAACGACAATAAAAAAAAATCTTATCAGCATTTTAGATATATGTTGATCGACCATAGCAGTTGCACCTGCAGAAATAGAATGAGGGAGCGAAAAAAAATAGATAAATAATTAGTTAACGCACATATATAGGATATCTACAAGTTATGAAAAGTAATTTATTTCCATACAAATCATGAGACTAACATTAAGCAATTTAATTTTACATAATTGATTAACAAACTGATAACTTGATTGCCTAGATTACAGCCGAATCTCATTATCACATTGTACCCAGACTGATGTGATTACAAAAGGCATATGCACGATCACCTCCAGTACCTAGCTCATTCAATACACTAGCTAAAATCATACTAATTAACAACCTTTTTACACTTTAACTTGCCATTCAAATATCAATTTTGAAGTAGTAAGGCATTAGAAAGTCCAACATTAAAGGTAAGCTAACAGGACTTAGAAACATCTGATTAAGAGAAAATCACAAAGAGAACACATAGAAAACTTACAACGGAATGAAATTCCCTGATTTCACCAATCTTGTGGTTAGTGTAGATATTTGTCTATTTCTTATAAATTTGATAATGAGAGGAAAAAAAACTTCTCCATGAAACACACATGAATTCGCAATTATGATAACATTGATGGAAGTGATGCATCATAACAAAAAATGCATAATATGAAGAAGAGATTAGAGTAGGGCTGTTGGCTTAAGCAAGCATATGTACTGAAAACCACCAACATGAATTCGACCAATATATATATACTGTAAGTAATGTAAACAAACAAAAATTAAAAGCTACTCAAGAACTAAACCTCGTTAGAAAACCTAACCCATTTATAGTCTTACCTTCTCGACCAATCCGTATCGCCCAAAGATCCTTCTAGATCTTTTACCCTCGATATCTACTTGACTATCCTTTTACAATGTGCATTCGTCAACACTGGATATTTGTTATAAAGATCAAATTATGGTTATCTGCTAAGATAACAACATCGATCAACCAAATTGAGATACAAATTTCAGGACTTGAAATTTCGTTTGGAATTAAGACGAAAGATCGAAATTTGCTGAACACGGAGGATGATGAGGAAGGGTTTCACCGATTTCTTTCTAGTAAGGAACCTAAATAACTTACAGAAGTCTCCAATTAGTAGAAATTTTATGTGGTCATTGAGGGGAGACCCATCCAAGTATAAGAATACAATGGAGTCACATGGAGGCACACTTGATGGTGAATTGAGTTTTTCTTCTCCTTGTTTAACATGAAATCCTTATAGTTCTCTGTACTTAGTAATTAGGTTTCGGAGAGGCAAAGAGAGAACAGAGAAAGTGTTCGATAACTGTGCAAAGATAATTAGGGTTACGTTTAATAGGTTTGGCCGTGTTTTCGTAAGAGGCATTCATCGTAAGTTTGGGCCGTCCATTTGAAAACTTCATCCGGATGATTCCGACCGCCAGATCAGGGTCCCCGTTGAATCCTGACAATCTAATGACTCTCAAATCTCAGAGTCAAACACCACCTTTTTTTATGTAACTATGATGAAATAAGAATTTGAATGTTAGAACAATCAGTAAGATTTATATATCAATTATGGTTGATACAGGAATAAAAATATATATCGAGTCGATATAATCAAGCAAGTAATCATTTTTTAAACCATACATTTAGTTTATTTCTACTGAACTTAAAAATCATTTCTTCTATAGTTAATAAAGCAATTTCCGAAATCATGGTTGAAAGTAAAAACAAATACCTAGTTGCATTTAAGAATCCCATTAGTTGTACCGGTCAAAAATATCTGCCAAGTTGAAGCATACAGTAAACGAAGAACCGAAAAAATGAAAGACCATAGTAAACCTACAATATTACTCGAAGGTAGATTAATTAGGAATAAAATTTCCTCGTTTAGTGAAAAATTTACCAACCTCCTAGCATAGCTTTTTTATGTTACCCATTATCCCTAGAAGCAAAAATTGAGAGGTAAGAAATACTACTTTACGGGTGTTGTTAAACACCCATATAGTTAACGAAATACATAATTAATAATTGTAACCAAAAATAAAACACATAACTAATAATCGTATCCACAATTGATAATGGTGATGTTACATCAATGATAATAATATTGCTGAAATTTAGAACCATACCAATAATTAGCTCAGCAAATATTCTCCCAGTGACCTGAGTGCAAATGGAAAGCCAAAAACATAATGAAGCGAGAAAATAATTAAAAGCAAACAATTACGGAAAAAGGGAAATGAATACTCAATATTCAAAAGAATGTCAACTAAACAGTAAATTTAAAGAAATATATAAAGCTTAACCTAGAAATTTGAAGATAGCCAAACCCAACTCTCTTTGAGCTGCAAATCAATATCTAAAGATTAACAATTAGGGGAGTTTTTACATCAAATACGCTTATACATTTGCGTCTTGTACTATTGATTACATGCAACGGTCTTCCAACATCTAAAACTAACATAAAAGTTTTATTTGCTCCGTTTTTTTTGTACAACCCGATGCCATTCATCGCCCAGAGGATTGTTTGCTCAAATCTGAGTCGCATCGTGTATCGCATGATACAAAGATACTTATGTATGTCAACCAAATGAACAGAGACCAATTTATGTGACCAAATAGAGGTTTGTTATGCTTTCCTATGGTTGGTATTCACAATAATTTGACATGCTACAGATCACAAAGGTCATCAGCCAAATCTAAATCGAGTAAATGGTTGATTGACTCAAATTTAGTTTCATAACAAAGGATTCATTAAATAAGACCAATAAAATGAAAGGTGGAAAGTGATACAAAGTAAATGGTACCTGGCAGTCACTATCTATCAATCTCTATAAGATTCATAAAAATGAGACCCTACAGTTGGAAAATAGGAATCTGCTTCAAACTGTCTCTATAAGAACCACAACTATGACTGCAATTTAGAAAATTTGTTAGAGGGTAGCACTCACATTGTCATCAAGCATGAACACATCCAAGCTTGTGATAGCACTGGTCCCCATAAAATATAATGCGCCCCACTTTTAAGAGATACGAACGCAAGTCATCAGGACTTCCCTTCTTCAGTCATGCATATATGGGAGAAAGTTTTGTAAGTAGTTGTCATGATATATTTGGAAGATATAATGCGATTTGAAAAACACGCAAGAATATAGAGTGCACATAATTATAACAGACGATATGATAACAGGTAAGAGGCAAAGAATAACTACGAATTCAAAATGCGTGACTAAAAATGATACAATATGAATTACACAAAAAATTGACAACAGTTATGGATTGATTATTGGCAGATGTAGATATGGAAAATTTTCCCTTAAGGTAATTAATTCTTGAATCAAACAATTATATTGGCATATTGAAACAGATCATACCTAAGTTTTGATGGGGGCCTGTCTCCCAATCTGTCATGTAGCAAAAAAATCTGCAATAATGTGCACTTGAAATAATTAGCTTTTACATTTTACCATAAACTCTATTCAATCAGGAACTTGAACCAAAATAACACCAAAGATTTTAGAAAAACAACCCGAAATGAACAACAAAATAAGGAAATTATCGGAAAGACTACCAAATAAAATATGTTCAAGATGAAATCAATTCCTTACATGTATGCCCCCTGCAGGATCTTGTTAGGGTGTGGTAAGGAAACGTAATGATAAACTATGGAAGATAACCTGAGACCTACGCATTAGAACTACCGAGTTCCTACCCAGTTCCATCTCGTATGATGAAAATTGATACATATAAAAATCTGATCAAAGTGCTACAATAATGAAAGCTTAGAGAGAAAAAAAGGGTTATTTTGTTTTTGGTACTCAAGCTTTGACCAACTTTGCTGTTTGGTCTAACATTTGTCCAGCTTGGTGTTTGGTACTTGGAATTGACGTTTGACTGTGATAGACTTTATTTGACCTAGTTTTTTTTATTTTTCTCTTATTATTATTATTAATAATAATTGAGTCTTTTACTTATTTACCCTTTCTAAAGAAACCAGAATCCACCTTGATCCATATCCATCTACATCTACATGTGAAAGTTCATATCCAAAACCCCGTAACTCAACAGACCACTAAATCAATATTTCTTCAGTTACAACAGAAACCTAGACTCCATGGAAACTCATATTTATCTTATTCTCATCATGATACCTATCAGCATACAACACTAGAATTTTAGTTTCATTCAATATCTCCTAGCACAGCTAACAATCAACCCTCTCTGTAGCACAATCAACCACAACATCTCGAGTCACACAACAAGCAACCATCTCAATTGTCCGAAAATTAACATCAATTTCTTCTAGGCTTTTCAATTACCAGCACAGACTCCATCAATTAAATAAATCAACAACACCACCAGAAGCAGCACCACAATCTTTTGTGTAGTTTTTTGAAAACAAAAATCACCATAAACTTGCAACCGAACCCGTATTTCGACTTTAATTTATTTAAGATCCAAACCAACCCCAAGTTGTAATTTCATTTCTTGATTTCGAATCCATCTGCTACCAAATTCAAACCTCCCCTTACCAGAATCTTTTCTCCTGCCTCTATTTACACAGAATCCTCAAAACCAAACCCTATCTCACTGAGATTTCAATTCATTGCATGAGACTTAACTTCACATGAAATTTCAATCTGTATGTTCAATTAACTCAATACCCATCTTTAATCTCATCCCCGAGAACCCTGATTTCCAATTTCTGTAAATTCACCCCCAAGAACCCTAATTTCTATTTGGGTAAGAACATATAGATAAATTCTATAAACCCTATAGTTTCTTCTTGGGTTTACAATAAACATGCCAATTCAAAATCAAATCAGAGAAACCCTACCTCTATTCTCTCTGATTTACCTTTTTCCCAATTACCTGAGTTCAATCGATCTCATCGCCATCATCAGTTGTTCCATATTCATCAACATCAATATCTTCTCTCTCGATTTAATCAATCTCTTTCAGGCTTCCATGGAAAACTCTCAGCATAATTCGATCCAGAGAGAAAGAAAGAATAGAAACTTTATGAATCGCCAGAGATAAATAAAGACGAGAAAGGAAGATAAAGGAAAGAAGATGTCCGAGTTCTACTGCATTTTGTTTAAACCGAAGGGTGTAATAGTAAATTCGGACAATTATTAGATTTTATAATGATTTAAAAAAAATGCTAAACAGAAGTCAAGAGTCAACGTGGGTCAACGTCAATTCCAAGTACCAAACACCAAGCTGGACAAATGTTAGACCAAACAGCAAAATTGGTCAAAACTTGAGTACCAAAAACAAAATAACTCGAGAAAAAAATCGAAGTCATTGAACGACGACTTCTACATTTTCTAACAGAGAGATAAATGGTCTTTCATTCTAACTTGCTTAGATTACGCAACATGCAAAATACAGACGTTTGCGCATGTTTTTACAGCTGTGCTTGGGTTAGTATTCATATGTCTAATCAAGAATACTTAGAAAATAAATAAATATTAGGCATACAAACACTTACGTCGTTTTGTTTGAATTAGTTTCCCCTCTAGCAGAAATCTCATGAGGAAGTTCACGACGGTGAAATTAGGGGAGATGTTGAACAACCACGGAAAGAGAAATTCTTATCCGAATGGAGAATTTAGGGAGATTCTTACAAAACAAAACAAAAAGGACGATAAAAAAAACCTGCCAAAGTTTTGCAGTTCTAGAATGTACACCAACTTACATTGTGTATAACATATTGGATGTGAACATGGTATTTTTCTCCTAACCACATGAACTATTACGACCAAAGAAGTGAAATTTTGAGAACTTAGTTCCTGCCACTTGGTCCTATGAATACAAATATTACATGCCACTGCCGGTAATGCCATATCATAAACAATATCTACTGCATGTATCGAGAGATACCAATTTTCAATAGCTAAGAACAAAAACAAAAAAAGTGATAATAAGTAGAAATTGAACAGTTTTGTTGATCTAGAGAAGATGAGAAACACGGTAACAATGTTCAATGGCGCTGAAATTTGTTGTTGATCCCAGTATTAGACACTATTTCTAGATGTTGGAGGGTTTCCCACTTGCCCTGTCTAATAAACCTCGAAGTATAGTTTTGATCCCAGTATTTGACATCATTGTTTGTCTCCGGATCAGTCGAGAACTAAAATTAGAGAGGATGGTAATAAGATCTTTCCACTTTTGTTCTCTGAATTTGAAACAAAACACGATTAAGAAAACAAAATTCAAAGGAAATTCGGTATCAATTTATATAATTATTTATGTTACTAATCAAATCAATCATCAATGTAAATAATTATGGTGGTTTTATTACTACCAAGAGGTATCCAAGGAGTATACCACAAAAATTAGCTATCAAATAGACAGTAAAAATAAAAAATTGAGGACGCCGAATTCGTCTCCTAGGAAAATTGCAGGAAGAATATGTAATTATCCTGATCATCCATTACATAAGACTCAGAGGATTGGAATTCTAACCATTGCTCACTTACACATTCTAACTTACATGATGAAGGTGGGCAGTGAAATAATCATACCTCGTGCCTATGGATGGGTAACGCTGAAACATGCCAATAAATTGCATTATGATCTTTCTATAGATTGGCCAAGAGAAGAACTCAAGACATTTAAGCAATGTTAGAATGCCGCCTCCAATCCAGTGTAGTCCGCTGAAGAGGCTAAAATAGATTTCTATATCAAGCCTACAACGACAAACTTCTTTGGAAGTAGACAATTATGAACAAACACGGTGACAATATCAATGTACCGTTGCATATTAGTAAGTACCAATCACATGACACAAACTGCAAAATAAAAAGAAATAATGATTACGATTTCTTTATGGTTTTTAGTCTGAATAATGAGATAGAGATAGACAAGCAGAACAAAGAGGAAAAAAGATGGTTAGGGTTTACAAATAATGATTACGATTTTGTTATTTATGGTTTTTATTCTGAATTGTACCTGTAAAATAGAAAGAAAACAAACCATAATTAGAGAGAAATCACAAACGATAATTAGAGAGAAATCAAAAGGGTTTATTGCTCCATAAAATGAATATCGATGAAAATATTAGTAAAGTCGTACCTTCTCCGATTATTTGCCATGTACATCTGAAAATACGGACATAAAATATGGTGATAGATACTTTGTGATTGATCCATCTTCATAAACACTCGAATTCTTCGTGATCGAAGTAGAGGGATTTTAATTAGCACTTTCACGTTATTTCAGCTGTGTCACTTGACCTACTATTGTAACGATTCATTCCTTTCTTCTTCGATGATGTTATGGATGTTGTGAGTAACTGCTATATAAGATGACGAAGAATGATAAGATTGACATTTGATCACTAGCATAACTTGTTAACAGTTCTCAGAGAACCAAGAGGAATAGAAAGAACACCCAATTTAGGGTTAAAATTTTCCTATCAAATATTATGCGGTTGGGAAGGTAATAGTTGCCAAACCTTTGGAATTTTTTTAAAAGGAAAAACAATCAAACACAAACCAAAAAGAAGCAATGATGATTTTTGTAACAGAAGAAAAGGAATCACAGAGGTAGAAAGACAATCCGATCGAATAGATACTACAAAGAGAAATTAGGCCCTGTATGAAACTGAAGAAAAAAACAGATTTGCATTCGTCCCCGACCCCGAGCATTACCCGTTTTATATATTTGGTTCACCCACGCCGACCCACTTATCCATACCGTGATTCCTTATTAGCCGTCCAATGAAAAATACCAACCGTAGCTTCCCGACCGCCGGATAGGGGTCCCCATTGAACGATGTCCGTCTGATAGCTTTTGCTATCATGACACAAAGACCACCTTTTTTTATAACAATGATAGATGTGTTATAAAGTGTATGATATAATGTGTATTATTGGCTAGATAAGTGGCCCTTAACATAATAGATAGTCTGGGGTTATAATATCTCTAACTAGGTTTTTAAGAAAAGGGTATAAACCTAGTTTCACAAACATATCAGGAGATTAGAAATTAAGAAAAGGGAGCAGCCAGGTGAAAGGGACTAGGGTTGTAGCTGATTTGATTATGGAATGCTCGTTGATTGTTCTTCTCGGTTGGTTCCTGTTTTATCTTCATCAAGAGGCAAGTTTATTCTTCCTTTATCAATTTGATTATGACTGTTTTAGTTTTCAATTATCATGGTAGGTCAAAATCCTTAATTGAGTGAACCATAAAACTTCATATCTTTGAAACCCTAGAATGCAGAAAACGTATCAGATATATTTTGGTCTGTAAATATATTTCCAACCGTTGGTTATATATAAGTTTTGAATATGTTTTAGATTAACTTCTGTTAAATTTGGAAGACGATCGGACACTGGTAAGGCTCCAAATCGATTGGATTTTCTAACTGCGTTTCTGAAGATTTCAGAAATGGGTAGTACTGCTTGAACTCTTGCCTTGACTTATCTACCTGATGAATTTTTCTAATATTTTATCCACATATCCTACTTGTTATTTTTATACTTCTGTAGAAATTTCACAATGTTTGGACACCATTAGGTACCCTAAAGTCCCTACTTGTTATAGATGTATGCGCAGTAAACCATGTGAGAAACAGCTCCGAGGGATACCAGATTATGAAATTTATAGCCGTTAGAACCTTCTGAAATTTTAATATGTTCTATCCTAGATTCTTATGAGTTTCTAATTTAAATTTCATGAAAATCGGATAAGTGTATCATCACCGTTTACCATGAAGTGTTAGCTTTTGCAATTATGACTGCATGTGGGTTTGTTTGTTATATGCCTTGTGTTGTGTATTCTGATTTGCTAGGTTTTTCGACAATGGATTTTTTTGTATAACCGAGATCAAGGACACCTTTATGTATTGAGAAATAGAAGGTGTCGCGGTGGGTGGTGGTAGTAAGTATGTGTTGTTTATGTTGTATGTCGAAATCAGGGCCACATCTATATGCAAGATATTTTTTGAGTCGCGGTGGGCATCCGTTCAGTTTTGTTTCATTGTCGAGATCAGGGCTACATGTATGCAAGTTCGGTGGGCAGTGGTGACTTTTAATTATCTTTCGCCGAGATTAGGGCCTCAAGTTTAACGTGAATTACTTGTGTGTCACGGTGGGCAGTAATCTTATGGTGTGTGACGTTGTCTAATATGTGTGAGTTTAAGGAAGTTTCTTGGTAACAAAATGGTTTGTATTATTGAACTTTACATATGCCGATTTTCATTGTTAGTACGAGTTATCTTACATGGTACTTGCAAGGCTTTTACTTTCAATAGTCAAGTTGATGATTAAAGAGTGAACTTGCAATTTACAAGGCTCTGACATTGTGTTGATTTTCAGTTTCAGGTAGCTGAGTAAGTAAGTGATTAATCTTGGATTTTTATTGAGTTTCCGCTGCAATATCCGGGAAGAAGTGGGACCCCTTCCTTGATGAAGTTTTCTTCCGAATTTGTTTTCCCTTATTTTCAACAATATTATCACATTGTTAAATATTATTTTCTTAATAAGTTTGTTAATACTTAATTCTTTCGTTAGTGGAATGTGTTCGTCTATTTCATAACTTGTTAATGTGATAAAACTTATTTCTTTTCTATTTTATTTAAAATAAATATTTTTCTGAGCTAGTGTGGGCTATGTGAATCTACGTTCATGTAGTGAAAACCTTGAATTACTGATAATAGGGTCGGCCGGACTATTGTTATTGATTCGGGTTGTCACACCAAGTTTGCAGGAACTAACTCTTTCGTTCATGAAACGTATGTTCTTATGCCCGTCGTTGATAAGGAGTTTGGAGATGATAAAGAATTTTTAAAAGATTTAAATAATAGGAAACTTCTTGTGAGAATTTATTCTTGCTTTTTAGAAGGATAACTAGGGTTTGGTATAGTATAAATTGTGATTACACAAGCTGTTTCCAACGATTTTCATCTTGCATGTTTTTATATTTATTTATTTAAATTCTAGAGTTTTTGGAAGATGAACTTGCAGTATGTAATCATTACTGGTTTAATTATTGCAAAAGTCTTATGAAATATATGTGCCTTTATGTTTCGTAAATCGGGATGATATTTCATATATGCTTAGAAGTTAAATCTATTATGTTTTTATAAACTGAAAATAGAACAAACTCTTTGAGAATTTTCTCGCAGTATTGATCTACTTGTGCCACACTTTGTGTTACTACTGTACTACACACTCCGTAATATTTTCTTATGTTATGTCATACCGATTAAAATTATCGCTTTGTTCATAACTGCCATTGAGATTAATTTTAGTCGATATTCAGGATACAAATCCATGTGATTTTTTAATGTCCCAAAAAATCCTACTTTTTCATAAATTATGATCACTCATGTTGTTCTTTTGGGAATGCCATTAAATGAGGGAGAGTTCTTAAATAAACTGGTGCTTAATTGTATCTTTGTGGGGCGTGTGACTGTGGAATTTACAGGGGATGCTTGTATATTAAATCTCCTAGATGAGCGCTAAGTATTTTCTTACTATGCGATATTATCTAAACAAAGTTGATATGAGGAGTTACAATTTAATTATGTTATCATGTAGTTTCTCTAACTATCTTTAAATCTTGAAGTATCTTTTGGTTGAATTTATTACGATCCCATGATTTTTGTACCTTTGCCAATTTTTATTGACAAAAAGGGAGAGAATTAATTAGTAGTTTCGCACTACATACATATGGTTTACGGATTATTATGTAAGGGGGGGTAAATCAATAATCTATAGGTTTCACCTATTGTGCAAAAGATGTAAGTATTGATTAAGGGGGAAAAACATATCACCGTAGTATTACTTCAAAGTTGGGATACAATTGAGCTTTGAAGAAGATAATAATATTATGTTTTTGTGTAACGACGATTGAGAATGTTTGTTTTCAAAAGTTGTTATAGCTATGGATACAGATTTTTAACAACAACGATGTTGCGTTGAACACGTTCATATTCATTGCAACTTGAAGTAACGAAGAATTCAAGGAATTGAAGAAACCAAGGAAATCAAAACATGATAGATTCAAGGAGTTTTTGAACCTTTATTTTTGTTGATAGTTTTGTCACTAAAATTGACAAAGGGGGAGATTGTTAGATCATTGCTCGGTCGAACTCACAAGTGTTGTTATCTCAATATTGTTGTCAAAACTATATCTTGATTTATAGTCTACATTTAGTTAAGTCTCGGATTAGGATAGAAATGTAGTTGAAAAACGGACATCACGGCAGTCATCATTGCGTTCTGCTGTTTGAAGGCGAAGATCAACCGAAACTTTTGGAGAACTTCTTCAACAGAAGGTAAGTAAAGACTGAACCACCTATTTCTCATGTTATATTCACCTTTATATCTTTGAGACGTTGTCGGGTAACTAATTAGACTATCGTAAGCATATCAAGAATTTCGAGTCAAGTTTATCTTGTAATTAGTTCTCGAAATATATGACTAAGCTTAATGAACATTTCATACTTGATGAATTTCGGTTAAGGACAATTTATTGTTCGCAATCAAAATCATGATTCAAGAATTTTCATTTGAAAATATCCTAGAACAGTGATATGTGTCATTGATGTTATTTGGGAATGTTTCGAAACGATTTAGAGATAAATATAGAACTACTGTAAATTCAGATATAAGACAGTATACATACCATCCTTACAAACTGGAAAAAAAATTTTATGGGTTTGAAGTTGTAATATATTACTCGGTACATGTAACATAGTAGCTATATGTCAACAAAAGACTTTTGGTAAGCATATCCCTATGCACACCTTAAAAAGTTTGTGAACTCGTGAACCCGGATCGGTACGCAAACTAGTACGCATACTAAAAAAGAACTATTGGTCTCGGAACCGGTTTGGTATCCATACCGGTACACGTACCAGAAACGTTATGTGAACTCCGGAACATATACTGTCTTAAGGTATCCATATCGGTACATATACTAAAAAAATTATGTGAACTCCAGAACTCGGTCATGTTATAAAGTATACATACCGGTACACATACTTTGACTTAACTGTTCACGAACCTGTTAACTATTTGTACCTTGTATATTTACTTACCATGTCGATTAAATTCATATGCACTTAAATTATTTCTCTGAGATAATTAGTGTTGGAATAATCACTAGAAACACCATAGACATATTTTATCATATAATTGTGACTCGAGTTAAGTCTTGAGTGTTTTATGTAAATGCTCAAGCTTATAGTTCAGTTGTCTAGTTTCGACTAACCATTCATGGGCGTGGTCTTTTGTACACGTTTTGGTTATGGTTCAGCCTAAACAAAATATATATATTGTTATGTGAATCATATTTAATGATTCATCTAATGGTGGATATTGTTTGATTTGTTCCAAAGCTATCTTAGATTAAACCTAAAGCAACCTATGCTTTGAATGTCTATAAAAGGGGAACCTCAAACAACTGGGATCTTTGAATCCTCTTGGTGTGTCCTATTTGTAAAACTAGAGTCATCCTTTTCCTAAAACCCTTTAGGGTTTAGTGACTACAAAGACTTCATAGGGATTCGTGAAGCCAGGGCCGACTATTGTTTATCTGATAACTCGAGTATCATGATCTTGTTCGATTTTTGAGCTGCTCACTTGAATAAGATAGATATAAATCTTCAAAGTTCTCTTTGTCTCAGACTTTGTTGATTTCACAAGTTTAATACTTGTGAGGTGAATAATAATCTAGGATGCACTTGGGTTACATAATTATTGTGCACACCAAAGATTATGAACTCAAAAAGTCTTCTTGTCTTCAAATCTTCTTTAATCTTCAATCAGCACCTGCACACAATCAACTTTAATCTCTTGTGATCAATCACACACAGAACGAAGTCTGTTAATGTTGGATTATCGCATGACGTCTTTAGTTCTACAAAAAGTCTAAATATCCCCGTCGAAACTTCGATCTAGTTTGAGTGAATCTTATATCAGAAGAGAAGATTCTCAAGCATAAACAAACTAGGTGCAATCAAAGTTCAACAACCGTTAGTCAATCAAATCTATCAAAAACTAATAATAAACCGCAATTATCTAGTTTCCCACCAACGGTACTAATAGAGCTTCTCAATCCCAAAGAAGTCTTTAAACTGAGCGGCCGTAAGAGATTTCGCCTAATTAGGTTAATTTCCTCTCCGAATAGGCGGCTCCACCAGTAACAATACAACTAGGTACTTTTTCTGGCTCTGGCGATTAGTTTGCTCAAAATGCAAACTTCAATATTTATAGACAAGGAAGTTTGGACACCAAGGAATTCCCAAAACCGAATATTCTAAAGATATGCAATAAACACAAAATCGGTTTTCATAACTCCTGGAAATGCACTGTCCAAATATTGACCGAAATCCCAATAGAAAAATCTATAATCAGTAAATGCACACTAATAATAATTATTTTCTTAAACATATGCATTTATTTGCTGAAAAATAAATAACATATAAAAACTAAGAAACCTTAAATAAAAGATTCTCAATTTATTTCGATCCTGGGATTCTCCTTTAGCTATTAACGAATATCTTTGAACAATTAATGATAAGAGTTACTGCATGTTCAAAGTATATCGACATCTTTACTTTGCAAGTCCTTTTTCATACTTACAATCTTGGAAACGATTTGCCACACTTCCAAAAAAGTTTAGAATTGGTTTGTCTGTATTCCAAGAACTATGTGATTGATTATCCTATCAAATCACCAATCATGGGTTTCACGGTTCTACCAAAACAAGTTCGGTTCTACCTCCATGTGAGTACTATGCATAGTCATGCTAGTTACCAAAATTTGGTTAACTAGGTACTAGGATCGGTTCCCCACAACTTATGGTAACTACTTGTATTCGGTTTCACATGTCCATAGGATCGGTTCCCCCAAAAATACAAACTTGTTGCACATGTTCATAGCATCGGTTCCACCATCTACTTAAAACGTGTTGCACCTCTTACAAGGATCGATTACCTCTTGTCAATTTGTTGCACCTCTGTTGATGGTGGATTTTAGTTCAGGGCTAAAGTTGTAAAACCAATATTTTGTACAGCCGTCCTGCAGAGGATAAGGCCATTTGATAAGTGATGAATACTTCTTCGCTTTATTAATTCACCTAGAATGGAGCATGTAGCAACAATTCCCCGAATATTCTGTGAATTTTAGAATTATTGATTAATGCATAAAACGCCTTGTATTTCATGTGTTGTTCCTAGCAGAACTCTCATTGTTGGTGCGGCATGATGACTGATTGTTACTCGCAGCAGAGTAGCATGAATATCCAAGTACCAACAGTGAGGCATGCACGAAATGCCCGTACATGCTGAAACTCTCGGAGTGTTATATGGTAGGCTCGGAAAGATACCTACTTCTATGTATAAACTGCAAGTGCACAGTGTCGACAAGCAACACATGGCAAGCACAGGTCGAACCACAGATACTTGGAGAGTGTAGAAGTTGATTCTAAATCCTGATTCAGAGAGTAACCAAAAGGGGTTTGTTTTTGTCGATACGACGATATGATTTTCAAGTGACTGAAATAATAAAAGTAAAATATGCAAATAGCAAGATATGTAAACAATGATAATATGGATACTAGGGTATTCAAATCCACCAATAACCTATGATATGCATTCAACTTGTAATATTATTCTTGTCCTTATAGTAGATTCAAGTCTACCGTATAACTAAGGTGTTTCTCCAATGGATAATTTAATCACAACTAAAGTATTTCTCCAAAGCATTAATTGTCTAATTAAGCACAACTAATCTAAAGATCAATATTTGGTTAAGCATGAGTTGTAGCATAATCAACATAGAGATATTCTAACTACAATGGATACATGGCATACATTGTGAGAGCAAGATGTTGACAAACTTGGATTAAATTATATCTTTAAACAATTCTAAACTTTCAAGAACAAGATACAAGATATGAATACATACCAATGAGATTAGGGCTTCATCTAAACCCTAGTAAATGAAACTAGAACATGAAGAACATTACAACAAAACTTAAATTTGATAAACTAACATGAACAAGCTATTCTTGGATGAGTTTTCAACACAACAACCCTCTCTATTTATACACAAAAATTCTCTCACACTTGGGATCCGAATTTCACTGTAGCAACCACTCAACAATTAAACAAAACATGTTTTCTTAATTGATGGATAGAATGGAATACAATGGGGTGAGGTGGATGTTTTGGAAAGAATCCAATGGGGGTGAGGTGGATGTTTTGGAAAGAATCCAATGGATGGGTGAGGTGGAAATGGATTTGGGTCTTGGGTTTTGGATTGGGTTTTGGATCATGGGTTGTTTAATCCCATGAATTTGTAAACAAAGTTGCCACTGATCTTGAGCGGGTTGCAACGCTTCCAACTTTCTTCTCTTTTGTCTTCTCAATTCTTCCAAGCTTTAATTAGTACTTAAAAACACAAAATTAATTAATACAAATATTTATTCTTGAAGATGGTAAGAATGCAGAATTTGGGATAATATATGACTTTGAAGCACGAAAGATGAGTTAAGTGCCAATGAAAAGGTGTATGAATATGCAATATTTGGCACTCATCATTATACTAGCCCGATTGAGCATACATCTCTCGGTGTGTTATACTAGCCCGATTGAGCATATATCTCTCGGTGTGTTATACTAGCCCGATTGAGCATCTTGACTGTTCATAGCAGTCTCAGAAACAATCACGGCCACGCAAGTTGGCCACATGATTTAACCAGACTAGACGAACCCTAGCAAGAGTAGGAAACCACCGTAATGACCACCAGCGGGCCCGTTTATGCCCTGGTCGGTCGAATGCATATCTTGCCCACAAATAGCCGCCAAGCACTAGTCCTGAAGAGGGATGGTCGAGCAGGCATGGAGCGTCTAGCAAGCATAACACTGTAAAAAAACAGTCTCAAAAAGGTCGTAACCGTACAACTTCCCAGGCATGGTTGGATGGCTTAGATCGCCCCTCGATCAAGTGATGAAGTGTTGGTACACCCACTGGCGATCCCACTTTCCACCTGTTTGATCGTTTCCCTCATGACCAAGCTATGGAGCAACAAACAGTTTCCCAAACACGGTTGGTATGATGCCTTGAGAAACCGTGGAAGTCCAAACTGATCGTGACCATCCAACTTCGCAGGCATGGTTGGATGGCTTAGATCGTGCCCAGGACCATGAAGCAAGCATGCATGTGCTCACCGCCAGCCCAAGGTGGGGCCCGCATAATCGGGCTCCCCAAGGGAGGCGCGCAACCACCAAGTCCGATCAGTTGAAGTTGGTCGGTCCGAAACCCTAATTAGGGTTTGTGGCATCATCCATGTGTCGCAAATCGATCACGAGCGTCCATCTTCGCAGGCTCATACGGAGGGTGTAGATGTCAATTAAAAGGGTCCCGAGCATGTCATCGTGAATCACTGTGGGCCCGGCTTCATGCTTGACCGATCGGCCAAGGCCGGCCTTGGCCGGACGTCTCGGTTCATGCGCCCTGAAGGTGGCATGCCACGCCACTTTAGGAATACTTTGCGGCACAGGATTTCCTATCGCAAATCAATCTCAGCCACTCTTTTTTACAGGTAAATTTGAGTGGCCTAGATCAAACCATCGTGGGACAGCGAAGTATGGACATGGACATCAGCATGCCGTATACATGCATGCCTGATCGGTCCTCCATGAAATGTTTATCATGCTTGGATTCGACCACGCTGAAAGAAGGTACATGCGCACTTCTTAAACCCTAATCCGACGGTCTCAGATGTGGGTTGCAAGTCATCCCGTCCGTCCAACTTTTCCCGCTTGGACAGACAGCCTAAGGCAGGAGTTAGGCTATCAATGAGGCATCTGATGCGTGTCGTATGCGTCAAAAATAATTTCAATTCCTCACTTAACTAATATGAATATAGTAATCGATAAGAAAGAGTTCGTATCCACAGAGAGGCGATTGTTGTTATGCAATTTTCAGATTCTTAAGTAACCAAATAACCCAAGTTGTGTTTTTGTATTTATCAAAGTAATAATACTAAATAAAGCAAAGTAAATAGTTGGAATAATCAATAAGGAGAAGATATTGGTTAAGGGATAGTATCATTCACAAACATGTATTTTTCATCTATGATTAGAATTGGTATTTAATCTCTCAATTATCAAAAGTCCTAAGATATCTTGATCGCAAGAGTATCTCGTTTATTTCCTGATTTTATCATAAACAACATTAAAAGATGCTAATGTGAAATCTTCTTAAAAAGCAACCTAAAGTGTAAAAGCACAATTAGATTTAACTCCCTAAGAGCAATAATTTCTATGAAATAAGACTAATCGATGCAAACAAACGTGTAAAAGCACTAATTAGTTTTAACAAAGGTTATGATTCATATGCGATTAAAAAGATGTATCACTACAAGTATTAACCACAAGTTGCTACTAGAAATCAGGGACAAACAACTTTTACGTATTGAAAACCCTAATATAGCTATAGAGATGAAAACAAATCCAATTGATTCCGGACTCAACCAAACTAGCATTCAAATCATATGATAATAAAACGATGAATCATAAACGATAAAATTGAGACAAAACTAATTCATAGAATCAAATAATCATGCTTGAAGAAATCAACTTTTATCCCATAACCAATTAATGTATTTAGCTACACATATTCATGGAGTTCATCATCAAAATATTCAAGGGAATAAGATGAAACATAAAAGAAAGCAAACCCTAGAAGTAGTTCTCTGCAAAAGCTCCAAGAATAGAATAAAAAACCGTCCTTTTCCTTGTTGTAGAAACTCTCTTTTTATAGCCCTTTTCTTTCCAAAAATAGGTCAAAGTCTTTAAAATCTTCATGTCCACGTCCATCTACATGTCCACCAAGCCCATGTGTGAAAAATATATCTCTGGAATTTTCGGGTCCAAAACGGTCGCCGGAATGCTGACGTCATCACCGGAATCCGGTCGCCGGAAAACTTTCTCCGATCACTTTTTGCCATCTGAAACTATCACCAAGTAATTCTGCACTTCCAGTAGCTCAACTTTTCTTTCTTGTATTTCAAACATTTGCAAAACCCGTCTAAATCCAATTTTTATTCTTGCGAAAACGTACCCAAAAGCGTGACGCGTAGCTCATACTTCCAGCCATCAATTCTTGCATCCGACTCATACCCCCCTCGCGATTCACTGAAATATTGCGATCGACACTTTAACCTCTCAAAATCGACAACCCGAGCTACTACCACCGGCGCACCAATTATGCTCCGTTTTCGCACAGTTTCAGTCGGCACCAGCTTCACTTGCATCCATTCGAACCCATCATTACAACTCATGTCCTCTCTGACCATCCCTAGCCATTGCCACAGTTCCCATAACTCTTATTGCGCACCACCAGTTCACCCGAACATTCGAGCCATTTCTGCACCATTTATTTCCTCCCGCGACACATCACCTACAACATCACTGCAACTCTGCGACCTCAGCTGGAATTCAACACATTGCATTACCACCAGATCCAACACCTGCCAAATCCATTCCTTGTGCACTTCTTAAGTCCTAGCTGCTTCAAACACCACTGCAACTCCCATCACAGCAGCAGTACCACCTACTCAGCTGTAGTCTTTCACCATCTGCTACTTACTCCCTTACTCAACAGCAACAAAGCCACCGCTTTTGATCTCAGTTCAAACCCCACCGGAGCAGCAAAACCATTCTCTTATAGTTCATAATCCATTACCACATCAAATTCCAACCAGCTACAAGACCCACCTTAACCAGTCCATTACAGTACCTACAGTTCAATGCCACCTGTGAAACCCATTCCTTTCATCTATCTCGCTTAGGACTCCACCTGCACTCCCTGTAGATTCAAGTCAGACCCATAGGACAGCCAACACCACACATAAGTTCTTCATCGATAGCAACCATACATAGCAGCAGTTAGACTAATCACAGAAACATCTACTCAATCTATGTATCAGATCCAGTTTTGCAAAGCATCACATTGAACTTGGCTCTTAGTAGCAACACCAGCATCTCTAGAAACTTCAAGCACCAATACTCAACCCAGAAGCCTTAACATCCTCCACCAAGATCAACTGTTGCACACCCATTTCTTGTACATCTTCAATTTCACCTTCTTGTACAACAACGATTTCTCGATCTCCATTTGAGCTCAACTGAACCCATCACAATCAGCCTCTATATACCCTGAGCCAACAGTACACAGCTCCCGTCTCATTACAACTCGAGCTACTGACATCCCCATTCTAGCTTCTCATACACAAATTCCTTGCCCATAACTTCCATTGCAGCATTACTAAATATCACACACAGGCTATCTCAATCTGTTTAGCAGAAACCCTAACTTATGTAGCTCCCATCTTCTCAATTCCTCAATAATTTTGAACCAAGAGTGATGTATGATTCGTACCCAACTGTTAATTCTTAATCTATCTGATTCCTCCTTTCAAATCAACGCAACAACCTCCACTGACTCTTCAGATTTCTTAGCTTAACAGAACTTCCTCTTGACCAAAACCAATTCTAGTTCGATCTGGAATTCCGTTGCATAAACTCAAACATCCCTTACAGAACGAACCATTATTCTTTCATTGAACCCACTAACTCAAACATGAGATCCCCTTCAATTTCTGAATTTTCATTCAACAGAGGAGTAAAGCAAATGATTAGAGAATTGATTTTCTCTAACTTTTAGGTTTGTGTAGGAAAAGAATCTGGATTTAGACACCCCAGTTAAAGGCCACCACATGACAACCCCTTATCCTCCAATGTGCTCCCGATAGCGCTTGCCTGTGAAATGACTATTCTGCCCTCTTTGCTCAACTGTCAGTTGCAGGGAACTGACAGCTCATTCTTCGGCTGCGACTTGGTTTCTTTGCTCCTTTTCACTCCAAATGAACGTCTCCTTTCGCCTTCCACCAACAACAACCGTCTTTTACTCCTCATATTCACTCCTTCTCTTCAATGAGAGTCATCACTAAAGTTTTCGTGCTTTTCAGACAAAATTCGCATCACTAAAGCCGGCATACTTTTCATACAGAGATGAAGACATAAAAGCAAATAGTGAGAAATAATCCGCCTCCAAGAGAAGTTGCACGAGAGATGAGGCTTTTGCGTTGTTTCTTCTCCTTTTGTTCCAAATGACTCCAAAGTACCTAAATACTCAAAAAAAAAAAACATAAGATACATAATTTACAAGAAAACTAGCAGAGAAAGCATAAACAATAGATAAATAGAAAGGTGTTTTAGACACCTATCAAATTCCCCCACACTTAGACTTTGCTAGTCCTCGAGAAAATCAAACAAAACAATTCTAAAAACAAATACATACAACTCTGTCTCGTCGAGGCTACGGTTACTCTAAGCATAAATAACAAGCCTTTAAACCCCTAGGTGTCCCTAGTGGACGAGTTATAGTCTCGTGAAGGTTTACAAGAGGTCTGCCTACAAAACCTATTATTCAAACTCCGTCTATTTGTGACAAATCAGTGAACGAATCCAACATGATTACAGGAGGAGGTACCTTGCAAATTCAATTCATATTTTAGTAAGCTTTAATTAGATAGTCGAACAATCCACAATACTTGGAAACTAACAAACCACAATCACAATGAAAAGATAAAGAAGATGGATATAGATGTAGATGTTGGCGAATGTTCACAAGTGTTCGATGTTTCCCATATCTGTCTGAAGGTCACTGCTAAGATGAACCTATTCCTATTGGATTGAGCTACTTAGTTGAATTCTACATCAACTCACTAGCATATACAAGGGAACAATGAGTGACTTTATTCAACCAATAATAATACTTTCTTTTCTTTTTCTTTTTTTCTTTTTCAATTTTTTTTTCTTATTTTTTTTAGACAACATGATTGGATCAAACTGGATCCAAGCGCATGATTCTTGTCAGCAAGTACATGATAGTTGCCTTGGATCCTGCATTCCACGCTTGTTTAGGCGACGGAGACAGGGACTACGTTTCACACATACTGCTATTCCCAAGTGTCATTCTTTATTCCATTTTGGTCTAATTGGTCGGTCTCTTTTTTTCTTCTTTTCATATATTTTTTTTTATCATTTTTTTTTTATTTTCTTTTTTCTAGTAACTCAATCACTCTATTTCATCCTAGCAGTAATAACACGTCGATGTGTAGTGACCCACCAAAGCACTTAGAGAACAATAGATAAATATGGAAAATAAAAATAGAATGCGATATGGTGATATTCCGAGATATGGTAACAACTATCATGGTATTTATGATTATGAGCTATGTCCGTCCCGTTTAGTTAATCGGTTCCTCAACTCCTGCATTCAAAATGGTTTCATCCACTAATGGTGTCATCCTAAAGGCACAAGTTTCTAGATTTCGGAGTTCAAAAAGCACGAATCTTTTTCTTGGTTTTCTATTTTTCTGATTTTTTTTTCTTTTAAAACACACTAAAACAAACTATACAAACATATAAATGCTCCCCCACACTTAAACTTTACATTGTCCTCAATGTAAAATTGAATCATCCAAAGAAAGTTCAAGGTGGGAAATTCCGCAAATGATATGCAAAAACAAAGAAAATAAAGATAAAAGCAAATGCATAAAAATAAAAAGATAAGGGTAAAGATACAAAACCGGTGGGTTGCCTCCCACTTAGCGCTTGGTTTAAAGTCGTCATCCCGACGTGCTCCTCGTTTGTTACGCCTTAGCCGGCGTCCAACACATTATGAAAATCTGATTGTATGTTACTTGAGTGTTTCCTCGCCTCAAAGATGTTGAAGTGAATAACTTCTTCATCAAACTCCATAGTCAAGGTGCCATTGTAAACATCAATCTTCGTTCTAGCGGTACTCAAAAATGGTCTACCCAATAGTAACGGCGTAGACGAGGATGAATTCACATTACCCATGTCTAGAACATAGAAATCCACTGGAAATATTAGTCCTTTTACCTGCACCAAAACATCCTCAACAATCCCTTTTGGGTAAACGTTAGATCTATCGGCAAGTTGAATAACTATGCCGGTTTCCTTAAGAGGACCAAGATTTAAAGCATCATAAATGGAAGTAGGCATAACATTAATGGAAGCTCCTAAATCTAGCATAGCTTTTGTAAACCGTGTTTTACCAATTGTGCATGGAATAGTGAAACTACCGGGATCTTTCAATTTAGGTGGGAGTTTCTTTTTAAGATACGCCGAAGCGTTCTCCCCCACACTTATTACCTCATTATCGGTTAGCTTGCTCTTGTTAGTGCACAATTCCTTTACACATTTTGCATAGCGAGGAGATTTCCTAATTACTTCAATGAGTGGAATATTCACTTGGACCTTCTTAAAAACATCCCAAATATCCCTATCTTGTTCCACCTTCGCATTAGCTTTAGCGAACCTGCCAGGAAAAGGTAGAGGAGGAACATAAGTAGAAACAAGAGGTTTAGAGTTTGATTTAGTTACCTCGGGAGTTTGGGGAAAATCTGCGTTCTTTTCCTCCAAAATTGGTTCCTTTGGCGCTTCTTCTTCACCCGAATTTGTAACTTCGGGTTGCACAAATTGTGTAACACTTCCCAACTTAATAGCATTGACACCCTCACTTGTGTTAAGAGGTTGGGAAGGGAGTTTCTCACCATTTTGTGCATGCAACTGATTAATCTCCTTGGCCATTGAACCTACTTGTGTTTGCAAGTCCTGGACCACACCCTCTGTTCTTTGCATAAAAGATTTCAGCAACTCTTCCATATTGGACCCTTGATTTTCAAGTGGTTGTTGTTGTTGGAATTGTTGTTGTTGTAGTAAACAAACTTGTGATTGCAACTCCTTAATTGCATTATCCATTTTCTGCTGATTTAAGATCGCTAGTTGTTGATTTTGCTGTACCACGGACATTAGAGCCTCCACCAAAGTAACCATCTTCTCAAATTCTGGATTATGCCCTTGTTGTGGTTGTTTCACTTGTTGTTGGAACTCATTCGGATGGCTGGAAACAGAACTTGCACTTGCAACTTGCTCGTAAGTGTTGGAGTAAATACCATTACTTTGGGTTGAGAATATAGCATTTACATGCTCGACGTTCTCATAAGTTGGGCGTGATGGTTTTACAACCACTGCTGCAATTTGTTGCATCATTGCCATCATATTGTTCATTTGTTGACGTAATTCAATAATCTCGCCAACTTGATTAACTTCCTTGATAGATGGTTCTGACCCATGAATTGAAAATTGTTGAGAATTTGTTGTCATACTCTCAATTAACTCTCGAGCTTGTGTCACCGTCTTGTTCATAAGTGCACCACCACTTGCAGCGTCAATAAGATTCCTATCACTCGATTGTAGTCCTTCATAGAAGTATTGAATAATCGCGTCTTGAATTGGTGATGAGGACAGACTTGCCACCAATCTCTTGTATCGTTCCCAACAATCATATAAAGATTCTCCCATATGTTGTTTCATTTCGCAAATCTCCTTGCGAATTTGAGTAGCCTTTGATCTTTGGAAAATATCTCTCTAGAAAGAGTTTCTTCATCCCATTCCATGTTGTGACACTTTGGAGGCAAATAATATAACCAATCCTTAGCGCTATCCACCAAAGAGAATCGAAAAACTTTCAACATTGCACCATCCGCATTAGTACCCGCTGGAAGCACGGCCATGACAATGGTGTGGAAATCCATAAGATGCTTGTTTGGATCTTCATTCACCATTCCATGGAACTTTGGTAACTCTCTAAGCAATCCCGGCTTTATCTCAAAAGTAGAGTTGGTTTGAATGCAACCCTGCTGTGTATCCAGCTTATGAGAAGACAAGTCCTTGAGTGTACGATTTGCAACGTCACCCATTGCTTCTTCTCCTTCTCCTTCTTCTTCAAAAGGAATATCGTGTTCTACTTCCTCTCCTTCTTGCCGAAGAGCTTCGTGTTCTACTTCCAAGTCGTGTTCTTCCGTTGTGCCTTGCCTTGGTTGGAGTATTGTTCCTTTTCAAGTAGATATCCCGCACCTTGGATAACTCCAATCCAGGGATTAGGTACCTGAAACACAATTCTCACAAACAAGTAAGAAACAAAACAAGCAACGAACAGCAGTATGCGAACAGAACAGTATGCGAACAGAAACTAAAAACTAGATAACAAGTCGAATGCCTCCCCGTCAACGGCGCCAAAATTTGATGCGTGTCGTATGCGTCAAAAATAATTTCAATTCCTCACTTAACTAATATGAATATAGTAATCGATAAGAAAGAGTTTGTATCCACAGAGAGGCGATTGTTGTTATGCAATTTTCAGATTCTTAAGTAACCAAATAACCCAAGTTGTGTTTTTGTATTTATCAAAGTAATAATACTAAATAAAGCAAAGTAAATAGTTGGAATAATCAATAAGGAGAAGATATTGGTTAAGGGATAGTATCATTCACAAACATGTATTTTTCATCTATGATTAGAATTGGTATTTAATCTCTCAATTATCAAAAGTCCTAAGATATCTTGATCGCAAGAGTATCTCGTTTATTTCCTGATTTTATCACAAACAACATTAAAAGATGCTAATGTGAAATCTTCTTAAAAAGAAACCTAAAGTGTAAAAGCACAATTAGATTTAACTCCCTAAGAGCAATAAGTTCTATGAAATAAGACTAATCGATGCAAACAAACGTGTAAAAGCACTAATTAGTTTTAACAAAGGTTATGATTCATATGCGATTAAAAAGATGTATCACTACAAGTATTAACCACAAGTTGCTACTAGAAATCAGAGACAAACAACTTTTACGTATTGAAAACCCTAATATAGCTATAGAGATGAAAACAAATCCAATTGATTCCGGACTCAACCAAACTATCATTCAAATCATATGATAATAAAACGATGAATCATAAACGATAAAATTGAGACAAAACTAATTCATAGAATCAAATAATCATGCTTGAAAAAATCAACTTTTATCCCATAACCAATTAATGTATTTAGCTACACATATTCATGGAGTTCATCATCAAAATATTCAAGGGAATAAGATGAAACATAAAAGAAAGCAAACCCTAGAAGTAGTTCTCTGCAAAAGCTCCAAGAATAGAATAAAAAACCGTCCTTTTCCTTGTTGTAGAAACTCTCTTTTTATAGCCCTTTGCTTTCCAAAAATAGGTCAAAGTCTTTAAAATCTTCATGTCCACGTCCATCTACATGTCCACCAAGCCCATGTGTGAAAAATATATCTCTGGAATTTTCGGGTCCAAAATGGTCGCCGGAATGCTGACGTCATCACCGGAATCCGATCGCCGGAAAACTTTCTCCGATCACTTTTTGCCATCTGAAACTATCACCAAGTAATTCTGCACTTCCAGTATCTCAACTTTTCTTTCCTGTATTTCAAACATTTGCAAAACCCGTCTAAATCCAATTTTTATTCTTGCGAAAACGTACCCAAAAGCGTGACGCGTAGCTCATACTTCCAGCCATCAATTCTTGCATCCGACTCATACCCCCCTCGCGATTCACTGAAATATTGCGATCGACACTTTAACCTCTCAAAATCGACAACCCGAGATACTACCACCGACGCGCACCAATTATGCTCCGTTTTCAACGATTCGATCGGCACCAGCTTCACTTGCATCCATTCGAACCCAGCATTACAGCTCATGTCCTCTCTGACCATCCCTAGCCATTGCCACAGTTCCCATAACTCTTCTTGCGCACCACCAGTTCACCCGAACATTCGAGCCATTTCTGCACCATTTATTTCCTCCCCCGGCACATCACCTACAACATCACTGCAACTCTGCGACCTCAGCTGGAATTCAACACATTGCATTACCACCAGATCCAACACCTGCCAAATCCATTCCTTGTGCACTTCTTAAGTCCTAGCTGCTTAAAACACCACTGCAACTCCCATCACAGTAGCAGTACCACCTACTCAGATGTAGTCTTTCACCATCTGCTACTTACTCCCTTACTCAACAGCAACAAAGCCACCGCTTTTGATCTCAGTTCAAACCCCACCGGAGCAGAAAAACCATTCTTTTACAGTTCATAATCCATTACCACATCAAATTCCAACCAGCTACAAGATCCACCTTAACCAGTCCATTATAGTACCTGCAGTTCAATGCCACCTGTGAAACCCATTCCTTTCAGCTATCTCGCTTAGGACTCCACCTGCACTCCCTGTAGCTTCAAGTCAGACCCATAGGACAGCCAACATCACACATCAGTTCTTCATCGATAGCAACCATACACAACAGCAGTTAGACTCATCACAGCAACATCTACTCAATCTATGTATCAGATCCAGTTTTGCAAAGCATCACATTGAACTTGGATCTTAGTAGCAACACCAGCAGCTCTAGTAACTTCAAGCACCAATACTCAACCCAGAAGCCTTAACATCCTCCACCAAGATCAATTGTTGCACACCCATTTCTTGTACATCTTCAATTTCACCTTCTTGTACAACAGCGATTTCTCGATCTCCATTTGAGCTCAACTGAACCCATCACAGTCAGCCTCTATATACCCTAAGCCAACAGTACACAACTCCCGTCTCATTGAAACTCGAGCTACTGACAGCCCCATTCTAGCTTCTCATACACAAATTCCTTGCCCATAACTTCCATTGCAGCATTACTAAATATCACACACAGGCTATCTCAATCTGTTTAGCAGAAACCCTAACTTCTATAGCTCTCATCTTCTCAATTCCTCAATAATTTCGAACCAAGAGTGATGTCTGATTCGTACCCAACTGTTAATTCTTAATCTATCTGATTCCTCCTTTCAAATCAACGCAACAACCTCCACTGACTATTCAGATTTCTTAGCTTAACAGAACTTCCTCTTGACCAAAACCAATTCTAGTTCGATCTGGAATTCCGTTGCATAAACTCAAACATCCCTTACAGAACGAACCATTATTCTTTCATTGAACCCACTAACTCAAACATGAGATCCCCTTCAATTTCTGAATTTTCATTCAACAGAGGAGTAAAGCAAATGATTAGAGAATTGATTTTCTCTAACTTTTAGGTTTGTGTAGGAAAAGAATCTGGATTTAGACACCCCAGTTAAAGCACACCACATGACAACCCCTTATCCTCCAATGTGCTCCCGATAGCGCTTGCCTGTGAAATGACTATTCTGCCCTCTTTGCTCAACTGTCAGTTGCAGGGAACTGACAGCTCATTCTTCGGCTGTGACTTGGTTTCTTTGCTCCTTTTCACTCCAAATGAACGTCTCCTTTCGCCTTCCACCAACAACAACCGTCTTTTACTCCTCATATTCACTCCTTCTCTTCAATGAGAGTCATCACTAAAGTTGTCGTGCTTTTCATACAAAATTCGCATCACTAAAGCCGGCATACTTTTCAGACAGAGATGAAGACATAAAAGCAAATAGTGAGAAATAATCCGCCTCCAAGAGAAGTTGCACGAGAGATGAGGCTTTTGCGTTGTTTCTTCTCCTTTTGTTCCAAATGACTCCAAAGTACCTAAATACTCAAAAAAAAAACATAAGATACATAATTTACAAGAAAACTAGCAGAGAAAGCATAAACAATAGATAAATAAAAAGGTGTTTTAGACACCTATCAGCATCATCATGGTCACCGCCCACCACTCTTCCAAATGGAGTGATCGACAAAGTAAGGGGTTTCATGTATAGCCTCCAAACGATCACTCGAAGATGGCTGGACGTGATGCTATTTTAAGACGCATAAATTCGTGACTCACTCTGATTAAGCCGTAAAATAGCGATGCTTCATTCGTGCTGAATATATTTGATGCAGTACCTGCGTAGAATACACACGATACTTTACAAGTATCGACTTCCTAAATAACTTAGTTATTTAGTCTAGCGTTACATGCTACTTTCTGTGGGTCCCACGATCCACACACATTCGAGACATCAATCATGTCACAAACTGGGGTATACATACTGGGGTATTGGTCTGGCGGTTTACAGCGTGCAGCGTGCAACGCGCCATCACAAAAACGTGTCAGGAAGACATGGACGGTTAGTGATGATGGGAGAAGTGGGCAAGATTGATCGTGTGATGCTAACACACAACTCCACTACTCCATCACTCCACTTCCCACGAGAGATGTGAATAAGGCTCAAATGACTTGTATAAATAGGTTCTCCTCCCTATTTCCAACACAATAGAGAAGACAACACAGAAACCAAGTGTTAATACGAAGCGTATTCAAACACCCAGAGCCTGCTTGCATTAATCGTAAGCCTGCTCACCTTTCTGTTAAAAGTCATAAAACAACCTACACCTTCACAATCTCAAAACCTTCTTCGCTTCCCTCCCTAAGATCAACCCCATCTCCTTTATTTTGTCACCGAAACAAGTCTGGAACGGCCATTTCTTGGTTTAGGCCAGAATTGTATAGATTGATCTCTCGAATCAAAAGCGCTCCCGTGCAGTGCATTTGTTTAAGGTGCAGTGCATTTGTTTAAGGTTTAAACTCATTTCTCATCCACACACCCTAAAATTACCAAAACCGGCAACGATAGTTTTCACCCATAAATAATTGGCGACCACAGTGGGAGATTAATCTCTTGGTTGCAATATCAATTTCTAATTCTCAATTTCATCTTTTCAATACCCGGTTCGATTTCCGAAATTTCAAGGGGGTAGATCTTAGGATCAATTCAATCATAAATTCATTTCAAAATGGTAGAACTCAGGTCTGGAACAACATTCAATTCTGATGGAGCTAGTGTGGATAACACTCCCGGTGTCGATGTACCTGTCAGTGGAGATACCATGGCCAATACATCTCGTGGATCCATCACTTCTAACACCAGCAGAGCAGGAGGAGATATCCCATTAGGAGCGACGCCTCCTGTCACCAGAGCCAGAGAAGATGCAAACCTTAGCATTTCTTCGAGTGTAACGCCTCCGGCGGTTACCAGAGCAACAACTTCCACTCCTTCATTAGGACGAGTAGCTGGAGGAGCAAGAGGAGGACCATCTCCCATTACCATCGCATATTTTATGGAGAGGCATGGAGTCCTTGCTAAGACTCAAACGGATATGGCTGCAACTCAGAAAGAGGTACTCACTTTTCTTAAGACATTAACTGATCTATTTCCACAAGAGCCGCGACATCCCCTGGAGCCAACAAGGAACACATTCAATGTACCTGGAGAAGGTACTTCAGCGGCACGGACCTACATGGACCTGATCAAAGAAGTGACATCATAAATGAGCGGTCCTGTCATGGAAATTCCTATACTGGGGACTGATCCTCACAACGATCTTCCTTAAGTCAATAGTCTCACTATGAGCCAGAGGCCGGTGGATCAGGAAGCATTTTATCTAGTGGAAAGTTTATGCGAACTTTTACACCTCTCGAAGAATCAGCGGGCATAGACGTTTTGCTGCAATCAACCTGAAGAAGGTCACAACCGGGCGCTACATGTTACTGCACGCATCAAGGATTCAAAGTCCAAGGGGGACCTTATCGACACGGAAGCGTATTTGAATGTGATTACTCTCAAGACTCTCGGGACGGCCAAGGTTCACTTAGGAAAGATCGTACGGTAGCCTACCACAATGACAGACTTTGAAGGAAACTAAACTAGCACATACGGGATCGTCCCTTGAACGTATCTCCAGTGCCTGAAGACTATGTTGAATGAAGAAGTCGTTCGTATTCTTACATCATTGTCTCCATGCACACCAATATGCAGTGAGGAACTGTTCGAATCGAGGGAAACTCCACAAGAAGATTCAAAAAAAGTTCATTGCATCCCACTCCCCATATGGGCGTCAATCCAGGAAGAGGACCGACTCGCATCATTGAGGGATAATCCTCACGACGCATCATTTCTGACGAAATATTCTTTTTCATCCAATGAAGCCGAAGCCCATGTTCACACCAAGAAGGAACGAACTTTTGCGGCGAGTCGTGACCAGAAGGGGAAACCAGTATACCGACGTTGCTATTATCAATTAGCAGGGGAGCCTGTTACCCAGTCTCTCTACCCAATGAAATTCTACAACAGCAACGAACCACAAGAACAAGTGTTAGATGCTCCACAACAGCTGCAAGATGGCACCAACTCCACAACTGATGAGATTGAAATCGTTGAGGAATCTCATAGGCCTATCTCCATCAGATCAACCTTGTGTATGGATGAACGCACGAAGTTCGTGGAACTTCTCAAAGAGTACCAGGACATATTCTCTTGGAGTTGCAGTTCAGACACGAGGAAAATGGACATATCAGTAGATGCAACCAACAGACACGGCATGTTCTCCTTCATGGATGGATGTAGCGGCTACAACCAGATAAGGATGTACGAGAATGACGCAAGTAAGATAGCTTTTCGAACTCCTCTCGGAAATTTTTATTATACTGTACTGCCATTTGGTTTAAAGAATGCCGGTGCAACATATCAACGTTCTATGGTGGCAATCTTCCAATGGAGCCGATACCTCAAGGGAGCACCTCAAGAAGATAACAATATTCACGCGTCATGTTGAGTAAGATCTGGATGAGTCACTCTATCAGACAGTGGTGTACGTCTATCGTGATATGTTGGAGAATCTGTGCTTTTGGTCATCCTCTGGAGCTGTTGAACGCTCATCTACAACAACATCCGCCATGCTAGAAAGAACCAGTTTCGCTAAAGCAGTAAGAGGAAAACCACCGAGATACAACATCATGCGTGCCAACTCCAACTCTAGTACCGCATACACGACTACCACAATAATGAAACAATGTCCAAGATATTCCATATTTGTATCGACAGCAGAAACATTAAGAGACACTTTCAGAATTTCCTCTCCCATAGAAGAAGTAGTTGCGTTACCAAAGGAGTATGACTGGGGACTTCTTAGAGCGTTGTCCATCTCAATCATGGATGCAAGTACGCTATCATTATGATTCCAAGATGTTCAAATACTAGTATACACTCAAGAGAACAGACGTATTGTCAAAAATCGGTGATATTCCTGGATGTCTATGAAACGAAACGTAGTAAAGACGGCCTCATGAAACCAGCGTGACAACATCTATCAAGTCGAAGGCTCAGTGGATACTTGTGGGCAGGGTACTGTCTCCCTATTTTTCATTCCAGAGGCAACATCAAGAAATCCATCGGTTCCGGTTTATCCTTCTAACAATGAGACGAGCTCTACCATTATATGAAGACTGCCAAGTTCGTGACCGTAGCTATCACGCCTCTCCCTGCCAGTCTCTTCTGATCACAGATGCTCCCAGGAATTGTTGTTGATCTTCGATTAATGCCATCCGAAGCTTCACCATATCTACAACCATTACGTACAAAAGACCCATCGGGCATACAAGATAGAGCCACGTAGACCACGCTTGAGGATTGAGGCTCAGCATGAAGTTCCTTCACCGTCAACCAAGGACTTCTTCAACACGAGAGATATGGTCAGTCGAGAAGCATGGAATTCGCAAGGGTAAATCGAACTAAAGAGGAAGCCACTTCAACGCTCCCTCCAGCAGAAGAAGTTGCTTCGATGGTCTATTCAAGAGCCGCCTCAACGCTCTTTCAGGGACCCACGTTCGCTTCAGAATCCTGCTTCAATACTATCCCCAGGATCCACTTCAACATTCGCACCAGAAACCACTTTAACATCCTCTCGAGCCATTTCAACACACAAGCTATATCAATAATCTACGCTTTGGTCAAGTTATCTTTGATGTACTCATTGCTCAACATACATCTCATCCATCCTTCATAAGGGCCCAACGGAGCATGAAAAACCTTGAAGTCGATAGGAGAAGTGAAGCATGCTCCTAGGAGGACATGAACACAGCTAGAGCCACACCACGTTCGAACATACAAGGTTCACGTTTGGGCAAAGCAAGCACGCCTGGGTCATACGTTCGAGCAAGACCGATGTTGGTTAGCAAGGTCGGTGTTAGTTAACAAGACCGGTGTTGGTCACAACAGCAAGGCCGGTGTTGGAAGAAGTAACAAAGCTGGTGTATGGGACAAGGACGGTGTTCGAACGAAACAAGACAGCAAGGCGTCGAGGCAGCGATGTCCGTCATCAAGGTCGGGGTTCATCAAATCAGCAAGGCCGGTGTTGGTCAAGGGGAAAGTCTGGTGTTGGGTAAAGCAACAAGTTTTGATATATGGTCGAAGCAGACACATCCGGACCCAAAAAAAAAGCTGGCACGCGACGGGACCCACTTGATCAGGCACAACCAGCCCCATATTGGTCGAAGAAGACACAGCCGTCCCCAAAGCAAAGAAGGCACGCGGCGGGTCCCACTTGATCAAGCACAACTAGCCCCATATTGGTCGAAGCAGACACAGCCAACCCCAAAGAAAAGCAGGCACGCGACGGGTCCCACTTGATCAGGCACAACCAGCCTCATATTGGTCGAAGAAGACACAGCCGGCCCCAAGCAAAGCAGGCACGTGGCACGCAGTGGACCCATGTTTAACCGAAGCATGCGCATGATGAGTCCTACATTCAACCAAAGTAAGCATGCAGTGGACCCAAGTTCAACCAAAGTAGGCACGCGGTGGACCCACATTTAACCGAAGCAGGCACAACAAGCCCATGTTTGATCAAGCAGGCGCAATAGCCCCACGAACGAAGCAGACGCAACAGTCCATCAATTAATCAAGGCCAACATCATGCTAGGGGAACGCTCGCCTGGACATCTCTTGAACGTGACAAGATCGAAGGATATGACGACCCGTCTCTCCTGGTAACTTTGAACTTTGTCTCATAAGTTTTATCTTTAACTGTCACCATCTCATGCCTACCCCACAATAGTGTAACCATCATGTGCTAGGCAGGTGACTTAATGTTGATGGTGGATTTTAGTTCAAGGCTAAAGTTGTAAAACCAATATTTTGTACAGCCGTCCTACAGAGGATAAGGCCATTTGATAAGTGATGAATACTTCTTCGCTTTATTAATTCACCTAGAATGGAGCATGTATCAACAATCCCCCGAATATTCTTTGAATTTTAGCATTATTGATTAATGCATAAAACGCCTTGTATTTACTGTGTTGTTCCTAGAAAAACTCTCATTGTTGGTGCGGCATGATGACTGATTGTTACTCACAGTAGGGTAGCATGAATATCCAAGTACCAACAGTGAGGCATGCACGAAATGCCCATACAGGCTGTAACTCTCGGAGTGTTATACTATCCCGATTGATCATACATCTCTCGGTGTGTTATACTAGCCCGATGGAGCATACATCTCTCGGTGTGTTATACTAGCCCGATTGAGCATACATCTCTTGGTGTGTTATACTAGCCCGATTGAGCATCTGGACTGTCCATAGAATTCTCAGAAAAAATCACGGCCACGCAAGTTGGACGCATGATTTAACCAGCCTAGACGAACCCTAGTAGGAGCAAGCAACCACTGCAATGACCACCAGCGGGCTCGTTTATGCCCTGGTCGGTCGAATGCATACCTTACCCCCAAATAGCCTCCAAACAATAGTCCGGAAGAGGGATGGTCGAGCAGGCATGGAGCGGATAGCATGCATAAGACTGTCAAAAAACAGTCTCAAAAAGGTTGTGACCGTCCAACTTCGCATGCATGGTTGGACGACTTGGATCGCCCCTCGATCAAGTGATGAAGTGTTGGTAAACCCACTGGCGGGCCCACTTTTCACTTGTTTGATCATTTCCCTCACGACCAAGCTATGGAGCAACAAACGGTTGCCCAAACACGGTTGGTGTGATGCCTTGAGAAATTGTGGAAGTCCAAAATGATCGTGACCATCCAACTTCGCAGGCATGGTTGGATGGCTTAGATCGCGCCCAGGACCATGGAGAAAGCATGCATGTGCTCACCGCCAGCCCAAGGTGGTCCCCGCGTAATCGGCCTCCCCAAGGGAGGAGCGCAACCACCAAGTCCGATCAGTTGAAGTTGGTCGGTCTGAAACCCTAATTAGGGTTTGCGGCATCATCCATGTGTCACAAATCGATCACGAGTGTCCATCTTTGCAGGCTCAGACGGAGAGTGTAGATGTCAATTAAAAGGGTCCCGAGCATTTCAACGCGATCACTGTAGGCCCGGCTTCATGCTTGACCGATCAACCAAGGCCGGCCTTGGATGGACGTCTTGGTTCATGCGTCCTAAAGGTGGCATGCCACGCCCCCTTAGGAATCCTTTGCGGCACAGGATTCTTGTCGCAAATCAATCTCAGCCACTCTTTTTTACCGGTAAATTTGAGTGGCCTAGATCAAACCATCGTGGGATAGTGAAGTATGTACATGGACATTAGCATGCCGTCTACACGCATGCCTGATCGGTCCTCCATGAAACGTTTCCCATGCTTGGATTCGACCATGCTGAAAGAAGGTACATGCGCACTTCTTAAACCCTAATCTGAGGGTCGTAGATGTGGTTCGCAAGTCATGTCGGCCATCCAACTTCTCCATCTTGGACGGACAGCCTAAGGAAGGAGTTAGGCTATCAATGAGACATCATCATGGTCACCGCCCACCACTCTTCCACATGGAGTGATCGACCAAGTCATGGGTTGCCTGTATAGCCTCCAAACGATCACTCGAAGATGGTTGGACGTGATGCTATTTTAAGATGCATAAATTCGTGACTCACTCCGATTAAGCCGTAAAATAGCGATGCTTCATTCGTGCTGAATATATTCGATGCAGTACCTGCATAGAATACACAAGATACTTTACAAGTATCGACTTCCTAAATAACTTAGTTATTTAGCCTAGCATTACATGCTACTTTCTGTGGGTCCCACGATCCACAGACTGGGGGATACATACTGGGGTATTGATCTGGCAGTTTACAGCGTGCAGCATGCAACCCGCCATCACAAGAATGTGTCAGGAAGACATGGACGGTTAGTGATGATGGGAGAAGTGGGCAAGACTGATCGTGTGATGTTAACATACAACTCCACTACTCCATCACTCCACTTCCTCCACTTCCCACGAGAGACGTGAATAAGGCTCAAATGACTTGTATAAATAGGTTCTCCTCCCTATTTCTAACACAACAGAGAAGACAACACAGAAACCAAGTGTTAATACGAAGCGTATTCAAACACCCAGAGCCTGCTTGCATTAATCGTAAGCATGCTCACCTTTCTGTTACAAGTCATAAAACAACCTACACCTTCACAATCTCAACACCTTCTTCGCTTCCCTCCCTAAGATCAACCCCATCTCCTTCACTTTGTGAACGAAACAAGTCTGGAACGGCCGGCCATTTCTTGGTTTAGGACAGAATTGTATAGATTGATCTCTCGAATCAAAATCACTCCCGTGCAGTGCATTTGTTTAAGGTTTAAACTCATTTCTCATCCACACACCCCAAAATTACCAAAACCGGCAGAGATAGTTTTCACCCATAAACAACCTCTTACAAGGATCGGTTCCCCAATGACTAGATAAAAGTTGTTATTTACAAGGCATCGATCATACCATCTTGAGTGATTACTTAAGATCGGTTTCACTAATAAAATTCATACCAATACATAAGTTAGGCCTTGTGAATAGTTTTACCAAGATACATAAACAAGTTTATGAGCGGTTATACTAAACACACACATTGGTAATTCAAAATAGATTTGCAATGAATAACAATACCAATAAGCCTAGCGATTTCCCTTTCGATTCACAAAACAAGTTTATGAACTTACTTCCTTTAAACGAATGTAAAACATTATTTCATAGGATGAAATCTTCACTCATACCCATACATAATCACAATAGCATTCATATGATCATGTCGATGTCTTATATACAAAGTTTAATGGTTAAGCAATAAACCTCGTATTGTATTCCTTAATACTATGTCTAACTAGAGTATCATACACAGCTTCGCAGTTATGTTTTCAATATGCACCACTTGAAAGATACGTTAGGGAATGAAACAGTTCAAGTCAAATATTACTAACCTCAAGAGGAATGATGATGTTGTCGTTGTAGCTACATACTTCTTCATATTCTTCAAGTATTCATGTAATACTTGTAAGTCTCATATCCTAACACGTTCAATCTAACTTATATGAAGTTGACTCTAGTATATAATCAAGTGACTCTTTAAATGAGTTTGGTTCACTAAAATATGACAACCAAACTTGACATACCAACGCTTGGTGGGTTCGACCGAGCTATGCTCTAACAATCTCTCCCTTTGTCAATTTTAGTGACAAAACTCTTAGATCATATGGATAAACAAATTACAAAAATTCATTATACACATACGCTTGATTCCATGTTGAACAACACAAAACCTGCATCAAATTCAATCTTTAAATGCCGCTGCTGACATTATAATAACAAAGCTAATACTCCCCCTAAAGGTAATATAGGTATATTTTCAATTCGCACCTCTTTGTTATTTCCATGTAGTTTCTCATAACTACATATCATATGGTATGTGACTCCCCCTTAGTCTATGCTTTCACTCTTTTCGTTAGAATAAACATTTTAGCACACATGTCATTTCCCTTAGTGATACCAACTTACAACAAGTCAATATCACTTGTTTACTCCATATATTTCTCCCCCTTTTTGTCACAAAATGACAAACAAACGAAAAATAAAGGACAAACCGAAAGGATCTTACAAATCTCATAAAGAGAATTTGCGAACCTATAAGAGTTTGGCACGAGGGTTTTACACACCATTTTAGATAACCAATATCAAAACCGAAACTACAAGTAATTTGGTTTTAACATAGTATCTAGAAACAATTTCCCGAAGTAATTTTCCCTAATAGTTTAGCACATCAAAAATCGACTAATCACCTTAGTTATTTTGCTAAACCGATTGTACAAATACAATTTCTTGTTCAATAAGACCAAAATAAAAATCAGAATTAACTTTATTTTTCTCATCAGGTTTTAATTATTCTCAAAAATAACTTAGATCTTTCACTTTTAAACAAGACAAATACTAGGTTTTAACTAGTAATTCTTGTTAAGGCATTCAGTTTGACTTGAATAACCGAAACCTTCACATTTGATAAGTCTAACTAAGATTAGAAAAACTTAGTTTCTCTTATCTGGAAATCACTTTGACTAAACAAATGTTCCCGAAACACTTTTGTTAAGCCATAAACAAACCAAATAAATCAACTTGCATAATCATTTATCTTAACCGGAAGCAATTGAAACAAACATATACATTATAGCACTACAATTGCACTGAAATTTTGTAACCCTAAACAATTGATACCAAACAATAACGAAAGATAACAATAGTTTTTATTAACCGAAAACAATTGAATCACAATCAAACATCCATACACAAATAATGGAATAAACATCAATTGTACCGAAATTTTGTTAAGCAAAAGCAATAAGGATATGAAATAAAATCATGCTTTTCTTAAACATGAAAACAATTAACTAACAAGATTGTTACCTCAAATTCCGCATCCTTTTCTCCCCTTAAGATATGTCATTAAGCGCAAGTTCACTCAGAACTCCCCCCCCCCCCCCTTTGAAGTTGTCATCCTCCTTCCAAAACAAAAAAACAACAACAAAGAGAAACCTTTACCAGAGAAAGGTTGAAAACCGTTCTAACTATGCGATGCAAAAGTTGAAACCTCGAAACACATATGCTTTTATGCTAAACCAAAAGTTTCAACATATTGTGACTTTTTCACATATTGTTTCTACAGGAACCCCTCATGATCCTTTGATAAATCCTACCAACATAGGCTAGAACTTAATCCCGCTAAATCAAAAAGTCACCCAAACCATAAGGGTTCACACATTATGAGATCGAATATAAAGGTAATAAAACCTAAATCAAACATCCCATAAACATACATAGCAATAAAATAAAGCATTCAAGCACATGCTATGTAATCAAAAACTATCACAAGAAATATTACAAAATAATAACTTTATTCATAATAATAAGATAGTTTTATTCATAATAGACTTTACAATTATTGAAAGAAATCAAAAACTGAAGTCTATTTTTCCCTTGATTTAATCCTTCATCTCAACACCGGTGAAGGATAGGTTATTAATTTCTCACTTCCACTTGTGAAATTCTTCCAGTAGATAACCTTGTTGCTTGACCAGAATTTCTTGCAATTGGGATATTTTCGAGAAGGATTCTGCAAGAACATGTAATTCGGTCTTGGATTGAACACAGAAGTATGTCAATGCTTCAATACACTGATCTTTCTTCAGCATATTCTCTCTTTCCTTCTTGCTAAGCCAATCTCTCTTTTTGACCTTACTCCTTGATTTCTCATCCAAAGATGATGCAGATTTATTCTTCAAGAGATCTTTCTGATCTAGCATCTTATCAAGAGAATACATTGGATCCAGACCCATAGTTCAGACAAGGAATGACCAAAGAATAAAAGGATATTTTTATATTTTTTTGAAAATATAATATTCCCATAAATATGAATATCTTAAATATTTTTTAATTACTAGATTGTATTCCCGTAATCTACAAAAAAGTGTCTTGACCTTTCTTCTTCCTTACACAAAAATTGGAACACAGTAAGGAAGATGTTCTAATACCGTTTAAGTGGTATTAGTGTGAGATTTTCTCTCATTATGGAATCTAGAACAGCAAGAGTGTCCTTGATCTAGTATCATATGTGATAATCTCTTTTCGTTATTCCTGGTTAACGAAGCAACTTGAGATTGGATGAGATTGCATATGCAACTTTTAGCAATTCTGTTCTTGAGACAGTTTTTGCATTTTGTTTTATTTTTCCCTTTACCATTAGATGATTTACAAACATCGGAAGATATGTCTATTTTTAAAATGGGTAAATCACTAATGGAGGAGGAAGAAATAAGATAAACAACTAATGAAATATTAGATGTTTCCTCTTCTTCATAATCATATGAATCAGAGGTCTCATCAAGAGTTATAGCCAGTACGTTTCCTCCAGTGTATTTCTTAAGATTGGGATAGTCTTTAGCAATATGACCAAACCCTTTACACTTGAAGCATTGTGGATGATATTCATCGTCATCTTCCTGATATTTCTTGACTGGAACACGATCATGTGGACGAAATGATCGATGAGTATCTTTAATGAGTCTCTTACTCCTTTTCTTTAAGAGATCTCGAACCTGTCTAGTGATTAGTGATAATGATTTTTTAATTTCATCATCAGACAATTCTGTAATCTGTTCATTTGAATCATCCAAATGTCTATTTTTCTCCATTGGAGCTTTCAGAATCTTTGCAACTTTAAAAGCAATTCCCTTAGTTTGAATAGAATGTGATTCATGATCAAAGATCTTTAAATTTCCAACGAGTGTGCTTCATGAGAGTGTTGAAAGATCATTTGCTTCAATGATTGCATGTTTCTTAGAATCATATCTTGATGGAAACGATCTGAGAATTTTGCATACTATGTCTTTTTCAGAGATAGTCTTTCCAAGGGAGAAAGAAGCATTAATTATCTCAGAGAGTTTGAGGTAAAACTCTTCAAAAGTGTCGTCGTCATCTATTCGAAGGTTTTCCCAGTCGGATAATAGAGTTTGAAGTCTAGCTTGTTTTTCTGAAGTATTTCCTTCGAATACGATATGAAGATTATCCCAAGCTTCTTTCGAAGTTAGGCATGTTGATACATGATGTTGTAGATCACGACTTACAACATGTACAATTGCATTCAAACCATCTAAATTCTGCTTAGAAAAAGCCTTTTCTTCATTTGAGTAATCTACTAAGCGTTTAAACCCAGTTTCGAATTTAATACTTTCGGGCGATCATAACCATCAACGACTAATAACCATGTATTAAAGTTTCGTGATTGCAGAAAAGATCTCATAGCATATTTCCACCATAGATAGTTTGATCCATAAAATCTTGGAGGTACATTAATCGAAGTTGATTCATGAGAACTCAAATTCATTTCTTATAGGTTGGATCGCACCAAACAGAAATTGTTAGATCTTTAGTTTGATACCAATTGAAAAGACGATGGTACCCAAATATATCTCAATCTAAAACTTTTCCACCTATAAGTCCTTTTCCGAAAGTGATTGTCTATGGACTGAGCGAGAAAAATACAACTAATCAGTTCACACTTCGTGTGATCGTCTATGGTCGAGATAATACAACAACGAAGTATGTTTACTTGATAATAGGTTCGGACTTAACCAAACTCTAGGGATTATCTATCAAGTAAAATAGGGAATCAACGTTTGTGTATTTTACTTTTATTTATAAGAAAATAATTATAATTTTGGAAATAGAAAAGTAAAATACACAGCAATATTTTGTTAACGAGAAAACCGCAAATGCAGAAAAACCCCGGGACCTAGTCCAGAATTGAATACTCTCATAATTAAGCCGCTATACAAAATCAAACCAATTTCGTATAGTTGAGACCAAGCAACTAAACCTATAGTTCACCTAGTTCCCTCAGTATTCCCACGCCTCAAACTTGTAATAAGTCACGTGCTTGGAATAATTCCTTTGGTTTGTATTCCAAATAGTAAAGGAACAACAAATATGTTCGGTAACAACTCTTTTCAAACAACGTGATATAAGTTTGACAAAGGATCTTCCGTTTAACCAATAAACTCCTTTGTCGGGTCCTTAGATCAATCACTCAACAACTACCGAAATAATTATTAGACTATGCAATCAATACTATTAATCACAAAGAAGAGGTATTGATGTTGATATACTCAACTAATCAATCCAATCTATCACAAAGATAAACCGATTATAGTTGGATCCCATTCCAGCCGAACCAAGTATTGTGCACACCAAAGATTATGAACCCAAAAAGTTTTCTTGTCTTCAAATCTTCTTTAAACTTCAATCAGCACCTGCACACAATCAACTTGAATCTCTTGTGATCAATCACACAAAGAACGGAGTCTGTTAACGTTAGGTTATCACAAGATGTCTTTAGATCTACAAACAGTCTAAAGATCCCCGTTGAAACTTCGATCTAGTTTGAGTGAATCTTATATTAGATGAAAAGATTCTCAAGCATAAACAAACCAGGTACAATCAAAGTACAACAATCGCTAGTCAATCAAATCGATCGAAAACTAATAATAAACCGCAATTATCTAGTTTCCAACCAACGGTACTAATAGAGCTTCTCAATCCCAAAGATGTCTTTAAACTAAGTGGTCGTAAGAGATTTTGCCTAATTAGGTTACTTTCCTCTCCGAATAAGCGGCTCCACCAGTAACAACATAACTAGGTAGTTTTGCTGTCTCTGACGATTAGTTTGCTTGAAATGCAAACTTCAATATTTATAGACAAGGAAGTTTGTACACTAAGGAATTTCCAAGACCGAATATTCTCAAAGATATTCAATAAACACAAAATTGGTTTTCATAACTCCTGGAAATGCACTGTCCAAATATTGACCGAAATCCCAATAGATAAATCTATAATCAGTAAATGCATATTACTAATTATTGTTTTCTTAAAGATATGCATTTCTTTGCTGGAAAATAAATATCATATAAATACTAAGAAACCTTAAATAAAAGATTCTCAATTTATTTCAATCCTAGGATTCTCCTTTATCTATTAAGGAATATCTTTGAACAATTAATGCTAAGAGTTACTGCACATGTTCAAAGTATGTTGACATCTTTACTTTGCCAGTCCTATTTTATACTTACAATCTTGGAAACGATTTTCCACACTTCCAAACAAGTTTAAAATTGGTTCGTTTGTATTCCAAGAACTATGTGATTGATTATCCTATCAAATCACCAATCACGGGTTTCACGGTTCTATCAAAACAAGTTTGGTTCTACCTCCATGTGAGTATTGTGCATAGTCATGCTAGTTACCAAAATTCGGTTAACTAGGTACTAGGATCGGTTCCCCACAACTTATGGTAACTACTTGTATTTGGTTGCACATGTCCATAGGATCGGTTCCCCAAAAAATAAAAACTTGTTGCACATGTTCATAGGATCGATTCCTCATCTACTAAAACGTGTTGCACCTCTTACAAGGATCGATTCCCTCTTGTAAATTTGTTTCACCTCTTACTAGGATCGGTTCCCCAATGACTAGAAAAAAGTTGTTATTTACAAGGAATCGATCATACCATCTTGAGTGATTACTTAAGATCGGTTTCACTAATAAAAGTCATACCAATACATAAGTCAGGCCTTGCGAATAGTTTTACCAAGATACATAAATAATTTTATGAGCGGTTATACTAAACACACATATTGGTAATTCAAAATAGATTTGCAATGAATAACAATACCAATAAGCCTAGCGATTTCCCTTTCGATTCACAAAACAAGTTTATGAACTTACTTCCTTTAAACGAATGTAAAACATTATTTCATAATCTTCACTCATACCCATACATAATCACAATAGCATTCATATGATCATGTCGATGTATTATATACAAAGTTTAATGGTTAATCAATAAACCTCGTATTGTATTCCTTAATACTATGTCTAACTAGAGTATCATACACAACTTCGCAGTTATGTTTTCAATATGCACCACTTGAAAGATACGTTAGGGAATGAAACAGTTCAAGTCAAATATTACTAACCTCAAGAGGAATGATGATGTTGTCGTTGTAGCTACATACTTCTTCATATTCTTCAAGTATTCATGTAATACTTGTAAGTCTCATATCCTAACACGTTCAAGCTAACTTATATGAAGTTGACTCTAGTATATAATCAAGTGACTATTTAAATGAGTTTGGTTCACTAAAATATGACAACCAAACTTGACATACCAACGCTTGGTGGGTTCGACCGAGCTATGCTCTAACAGCTCACCTTAACACAATTTAATTATGTTAAAAAGTGCTTCTTGTCTCACGTGCCCTTAAAAGAGACAAGAAATATGCACATCAGGGCTTTGGATCAGATTTGAATATTATTACTTAGATATCCATCTTTTATCTGTTCATATGAATCTATGTCTCAAGTAATGGTATTAAATTTTTTTGATATATGTAGAAACTTCAGGAAGGATAAATGCGACATTTCATTCTTCTTATGTTTTATGTATCTTTTCTAGTACGTGAACTTTCTAGTTCCGAAACCATGCATGGTGAATATCGTCTACTTCAAGACTCATATCTCTTTCATAAGAAGTTTTACCTGTTGAACAATATATTTGTGTTTCACAAATCCATTTTATTCTTACGAATCATGAAGGCTCCAAGCATAACATCTTCTCATGAAAACTACGCTCCAATGGTTGTTGTTACCTATCCAACTAGAAAGGACCAATAGATGTCCTATCCTTTTGACTCATCTCTTAATAGGAAAAGGAAGAATAAGAACAAACCTAGAGCGGATCGCTCTAATCTGAAAAGATTTGAAACTCTTCTTGAAGAAATTAGAAAAACCTAGAAGGAGGTGCAGGGACTGAAGAAGCTTCTACAAAAATCTTTTAAACTACAAGAAGCACTTGTCAATCAACAACCTACCAAGTTTGCAGGAACTAACTCTTTCATTCATGAAACATATGTTCTTATGCCGGTCGTTGAAAAGGAGTTTGGAGATGATAATGAATTTTTTAAGATTTAAATAATAGGAAACTTCTTGTGAGAATTTATTCTTGCCTTTTATAAGGATAACTAGGGTTTGGTATAGCATAAATTGTGATTACACAAGCTATTTCCAACGATTTTCATCTTGCATGTTTTTAGATTTATTTATTTAAATTCTAGAGTTTTTGGAAGATGAACTTGCAGTATGTAATCATTACTGGTTTAATTATTGCAAAAGTCTTATGAAATATATGTGCCTTTATGTTTCATAAATCGGGATGATATTTCATATATGCTTAGAAGTTAAATCTATTATGTTTTTATAAACTGAAAATAGAAAAATCTCTTTGAGAATTTTCTCGCAGTATTGATCTACTTGTACCACACTTTTGTGTTACTACTGTACTACACACTCCGTAATATTTTCTTATGTTATGTCATACCGATTAAAATTATCTATTTGTTCATAACTATCATTGAGATTAATTTAAGTCGATATTCAGGATACAAATCCATGTGATTTGTTAATGTCAGAAAAAATCCTACTTTTTCATAAATTATGGTCACTCATGTTGTTCTTTTGGGAATGACATTAAATGAGGGAGAGTTCTTAAATGAACTAGTGCTTAATTGTATCTTTGTGGGGTGTGTGACTATGGAATTTACAGGGGATGCTTGTATCTTAAATCTCCTAGATGAGCGCTAAGTATTTTCTTACTATGCAATATTATCTAAACAAAGTTGATATGAGTTACAATTTAACAATTTTATCATGTAGTTTCTCTAACTCTCTTTAAATTTTGAAGTATCTTTTGGTTGAATTTATTACGATCCCATGATTTTTGTACCTTTGCCAATTTTTATTGACAAAAAGGAAGAGAATTAATTAGTAGTTTCACACTACATACATATGTTTTACGGATTATTATGTAAGGGGGAGTCAATCAATAATTAAGGGGGAGAAACATATCACCGTAGTATTACTTCAAAGTTGGGGATGCAAATGAGCTTTGAGGAAGATAATAATACTATGTTTTTGTGTAACGACGATTGAGAATGTTTGTTTTCAAAAGTTGTTATAGCTATGGATACAGATTTTTAACAACAACGATGCTGAGTTGAACACGTTTATATTCATTGCAACTTGAAGTAACGAAGAATTCAAGGAGTTGAAGAAACCAAGGAAATCAAGACATGATAGATTCAAGGATTTTTTGAACCTTTATTTTTGTTGATAGTTTTGTCACTAAAATTGACAAAGGGGAGATTGTTAGATCATTGCTCGGTCTAACTCACAAGTGTTTCTATCTCAAGATTGTTGTCAAACTATATCTTGATTTATAGTCTACATTTAGTTAAGTCTCGGATTAGGATAGAAATGTAGTTGAAAAACGGACATCACGGCAGTCATCATTGCATTCTACCGTTTGAAGGCGAAGATCAACCGAAGCTCTTGGAGAACTTCTTCAACAAAAGGTAAGTGAAGACTGAACCACCTATTTCTCAAGTTATATTCACTTTTCTATCTTTGAGACGTTGTCGGGTAACTAATTAGACTATCGTAAGCATATCAATAATTTCGAGTCAAGTTTATCTTGTAATTAGTTCTCGAAATATATGACTAAGCTTAATGAACATTTCATACTTGATAAATTTCGGTTAAGGACAATTTATTGTTTGCAATCAAAATCATGATTCAAGAATTTTCATTTGAAAATAGCCTGGAATAGTGATATGTGTCAGTGATGTTATTTGGGAATGTTTCGAATCGATTTAGAGATAAATATAGAACTACTGTAAATTCGGATATAAGATAGTATACATACCAGCCTTACAAACTGCAATTTTTTTTTATAGGTTTAAAGATGTAATACATTACTCATTACACGTAACAGAGTAGCTATATGTCAACAAAAGACTTTTGGTACGCATATCCCTATGCATACCTTAAAAATTTTGTGAACTCGTGAACCCGGATTGGTACACAAACTAGCACGCATACTAGAAAAGAACTGTTGGTCTCGGAACCGGTTTGGTATCCATACCGGTACACGTACCGGAAAAGTTATGTGAACTCCGGAACATATATTGTCTTAAGGTATCCATATCGGTACACATACTGAAAAAGTTATGTGAACTCCGGAACTCGGTCATGTTATAAAGTATACATACTGGTACACGTACTTTGACTTAACTGTTCACGGACATGTTAACTATTTGTACCTTGTATATTTACTTACCATGTCGATTAAATTCATATGTATTTAAATTATTTCTCTGAGATAATTAGTGTTGGAATAATCACTAGAAACACCATAGACATATTTGATCACATAATTGTGACTCGAGTTAAGTCTTGAGTGTTTTATGTAAATGCTCAAGCTTATAGTTCAGTTGTCTAGTTTCGACTAACCATTCATGTGGGTGGTCTTTTTTTACATGCTTCGGTTACGGTTCATCCTAACCAGAGTGTATATCTTGTTATGTAAATCAGATTTAATAATTTATCTAATGGTGGATATTGTTTGCTTTGTTCCAAAGCTATCTTAGCTTAAACCTAAAGCAACCTATGCTTTGAATGTCTATAAAAGGGGAACCTCAAACAACTGGGATCTTTGAATCCTTACACTACTTTTCTTGGTGTGTCCTATTTGAAAAACTAGAGTCGTCCTTTTCCTAAAACCCTTTTAGGGTTTAGTGACTACAAAGACTTCATAGGGATTCGTGAAGCCAAGGCCGAGTATTGTTTATTTGATAGCTCGAGTATCCTGATCTTGTTCGATTTTTGAGCTGCTCACTTGAACAAGATAGATATAAATCTTCAAAGTTCTCTTCGTCTCAGACTTTGTTGATTTCACAAGTTTAATACTTGTGAGGTGAATAATAATCTAGGCTTTACTTGGGTTGCATAAGTCCGGATTTTGAGGTTAGCTAGACTTTGTATATTGCTATCGATTTCGATTGAGATTCATTAAGTTCAACTCTCGGAATTGTGTTAAAGTTTGTCCATATAGATTGCCTATGAAAAAGTTGGTGGTGTATTTTGGTACCTCCCGTGTTTTTAATAGGTGAGTGTTCCAATCTAATGGAAAATGCACTTTATGGCTTAGAGTCATTTGATCTGAGCGAAAAATGCTATCAGACACTTTTATAAATATCTTTATCCCCTAATTCTTATAGAAATATGTAATAACCACATACAAATATTGCATTTAATGTCCTTTGAAAACCACCAAGCTAACTAAGTAGCATAGCACTATATGTTCATTACAAAAGAGTAAACAATTCTAGGACTTTGTGAGAAACCTCGTGCCATAAGGCGTGCTTGATACTTTAAGACTTCATTCTTCCCGCTGCTCCTTATAACAAATAATCATATATGTTCCACATGTTTTACACTTGGTTGGTTAGAACTGCCACACCAAATACATATATATTTGTGAAAGAACCAACGTATACTTGGATTGTGTAAGCCAAATATGCATTTTGTTGACATTAAACAATAAATAGCATGGTTCATCTCATTGTGTTATACTTTCTTGAGCATCATATGAAAATAATCATTAATATACTCGCACGATCTTTCCGTTGACTCGTGCATTTTTATAATCTATTAGGATTTCATTGTTCCCTGGAATCATCAAACTTCAGAGCGTCCTCCAATTTGATTCATAGATATACTTAGAGACAATTTAACAAGATGATTTAATTAATGATATGAATTAAGTTGTGCCTTACTCACCACTTCCTTTCGATGTGAGCATTGATCGAACCTAGTGGTCTCTCCATCTTCCTATTATGGAGCCACGACCTCAACCACACTTCCACCAAGTGTAGTTACAACACCTATGATGTACCCTTTACTGGGGATCTCTAACCTCATAGGCATATTTGTAGCTTGTGTGTGTGATTTTTTCACTCTAACGATATCAATGGACATTCTGAAAATCGATTATAATTTTTTTCACTTCACATTTACATTTGTGGAGTAAAAATATGAGACGGAGTGGGAACACGACACGACAATTCTTTCGTTTCTTTTAAAAAAATCTTTACCATTTCTTTTAAAAAAATCTTTTCCATTTCTTCCCTTAACGATGGGAGGACTGTCTCACCAAAGTGACGATCCGCAAATTTAGCGGTTACGAGATTGCCTGCCAAAGGTTTCAAAATATGTACAAATATTGTGAATTCATGTCCAACATAACTAATTAATTATTTTATGACCCACTATAGTACGGCGTGAAGTCGTAAAGGCACATATATAACACAACAAAAAATGTGTAAGAATACAAATGTTAGGCTTATATCCAGTTACCAACTGGTACGCATAAATGGTTGACTAATTGTAGGTTCTAAAATGAATAAGTGAAGATGCCTATAATATTACATATCCCACAAGCAGTTATACGATGGTTGATACATATAACCTATGTCGTAGACCCCATATATAACCTTTGATGGTTTTCTCAGCAGGACCATATGGTATATGATTCTTTACATAGATCATATTAGACATGCAATAATCATCAACTTATTTAGATGTAAACTCTTTAGCATTAACAAGAGAGGTGATCCCTTAGATTATATAATATGTGCTAGGATTGTGTTAAAATGGATCATTAATTTCTTGTGAACAATAACTAATTCAACACTTCAAAATCATCTAGCAGGGCCATAATTCACTTGAATGGTCGACATTCTGCATGGATATGTTCACAAATATCACCTTCACCTTGTTTCTTTTGAAAGAATGGGTTTGCATCTTAGGATGGTTTCTCATGTTTACTAAAGAAAGTCTTTCTAAAATGAGTGGAATGCTTTACTACTTTAAAAGCAAAATGGGAGGGGAAGTAGTTTTACTAGCACTTTAGAAACCGTTGATCGTGAGAGATGCCGTCATTTGTATTCTTTCACTTTTTGTAATTCCCATTTTCTTTCAAAATAGACGTCGTGCCACAACCAAAGTGTCTTAATGGTTATGTCAAAACCTGAATGAGTCAATTCCCGACATTACATTGTCTATGACGATATAAATTCAATTATCAAGGTATTAGTAGCGATTTATAGCTTACTAGAAAACAAGTGAGATCTATGCTATGTTGAGCACCACTCTTGATCCAGAAAACTTGACGGGATTGATCTTTAATAGCTAGGAACATCGGTAGTTTATGGCTGCAACTTAATTTCAATCTTTCTGATGTAATTGCTTTGTTTTCGTTAATGAAAATTATCTTAAAATTAATGTTCAAATCCAGACTGGGTTTATATTTCATTAAGTTTTAATTAAAAAACACAACCTCATGACGTAACACTTAATCAAAATTAAATCACTGAACATGAATCTTAAAAGTTCATAGCATTCATCATGCTTAAACCCTCTTCTGTTGGCTTCAGTAAATTTGGAATGAGTTAAAACATATAAATTTTAAGCTAATATGATTTTAATTAAATATAACTGTGTTGTTAAGAAAAATAAAAAAAGTTACCAAAGTACTCACTAATTCGTCGATGGACAATCCAGGATGATCCCCTTTATCATCCACAAAATTTCTGCTTACTTTGTCACATCCTTATAGATAAAGAAAAATCTAATTTGAAGACGCTCCTATTTGTTCTTCTTGAATTTTCATTATCGGCTAACACCATAAGCTTGTGAAACATTGCCCATAAATTAAAAGTGGTTAAATTGAAATCCCCATCGTTTGCAACTGATATCCTGGATCGAATAGGAAATATATCTTATTTTCGTGCGAAGCGAACACTAGTCAAGCATTAACAATTTTGGTGTGGAGATAGTATGATTTAAATTGTATGAGATTGAATATTTATAGAGGATCAGGTACTAGTCGTTGGATGATGAACCACTTAGTGTCGAACATAACATCGAGCGACAATCTTATCATCGCTGACATTATAACAACCGACAAGTGTTATTTTGACCATTGAGTGATAGAGACTCTATCGTCTTGTGGAGCCTATATTACACCTCGCTAAGTGGTATATTCGCCACTTAGCGGGATATTTGGGTTTGTGGCAAACCAACACAAATGCCCTTGTGCACAAGAACCGGCCTAGTAATTCCTCCCTTCATCAAAGAACCAAACACAGCTTAAACCCCCATTTTAACACCTTCGTCAAAGAATCAAACACAGTTAAACCCAATTTCGTTTTTCTTTTTTGAAGAAAATGGGATCTCATCTGCTGAAAAATCCAAAAATAAAAAGAACCCTTTTTACATCTACTTTCCTTTCTTCGATTTCGAAATCAATTCACCAAATTCCCCATTTAACAAATCACAATTCATCAGATTCGAGAGCTAGTACCAGTAGTCTTGGAACTTCACAGAACACAAGAAACCCTAGATGGATACATCAAAATTATCTAGTTTCATCATTGAAAATTCGATCTTTTAGTTCCCAAGTTGTTACTGATGAACTTCAAACCACTGATGGTTTAACAGTTGATCAAATCACTGCTAGTCAGTGGCCAATACTTGATGAAACAGAAGGTGATTGGAGAAGTCATGCTTCTGCTGTTGCTCAATCTATTCAGTTGATCAAAAAGCGTCTACAGGTAAAGTTTAACAAGAAACGAGAACCTCCCATGTTGATTAATACTATGAATTATTAAATTTATTGAAATTGTATATTGCTGCTAAGGTGTTTGATGACTGACACGATTGTGTCGGTATGGTTTCAGTGGAAGAAGTTAGTGATGAGGTTGCAAATGCTGACAATACAGTTGAATAAACCTGACCTTTGGGACGATCCTGTTCATGCTGGGAAGATTAGCCGTGAGCATGGTTCACTTATGGGTAAAATGAAAGAAGTGAACGGGTTTGAGAGAGAATTGCTTGAGCACATCGATATGGTGAAACTTGCCAAGGAAGAGAATGATGGAGAGTTGGAATTGGTGGGCACTCACTACTTCTAGGCATGTACTTCATCTGCTATATATTATGGTTTAATATATATTGTTTGATCCATTATATTTTATGGGACTGCACAAGTAACAGGAAGGCATTAGATATGGCCTACGGTTGTATTATAACAGTCACTTAGGTTTGCAGTCATTATTTATGGGATGTTAATCAACCTCCCGACTTTTAGTTCTTGATTCAGTTTGTTGTTTTCAAGCATTTGTTACCTGTCTCGAAAAAAATTTACTAGCAAAAGTGATAATGGCTTGTACAATATCTTTGAGCACTGAAAGGTTCCTTCTAATACTCATTGCAGGAATCCTTGAAAGCTTTACTTAAAATGAGAAGAAGTGCGAAGGAGAAAGAGCTCAGAGCTATGTTAGCTGGGGAGCATGATCCATGCTCATGTTTTATAGAGGTTACTCTCCTCATTTTTGCACGCTAGCTGGTTGATCATTACTCCAGTTCTTAGATTGTTGAAAAAAGAATTTGTTATGAATTTCTCATTTGTAATAGAAAAATGATGCATGTTGCAGGTTCAACCAGGAGCTGGCGGTACAGAAAGCATGGATTGGGCTTCAATGGTCATGAACATGTATAAAAGTTGGGGCCAGCGTCGTGGATATGGAGTCACAGTGGTAGATGAAATGGCTGGTGAGGTTGCAGGAATCAAGGTTCACTTCTGTCTTCGTCTTCTAGTATTTTTCACAAAATTGTTCATGCACATCAGCATTTCAAGACTGTCACAACAATGATAATATAAAGTAGTTTGCATAAGACCACTACAAAATAGGATCTCATAATTCTCGGATTAACCTAAATCCTGATCCATTCTCGGTTCATTATCTGAAGGTTTTCTTTTCTACTTCTCAATTTCTCCTTATACCGTCCTTAATATTCTTTTTACTTCATTGCTCCTTTCTTGACTACTTTCTTAATTAGTTCTTCCTTCTTCTTTTTTCACACTCAGAAATTTATGCTATGTGGGTTATAACTGAGGTGGATTGTATATTCTGGTTTTCAGCGGGCAACAATTAAAGTAGATGGTGAATATGCTTTTGGATACGCCAAAGCAGAAGTAGGTACACACAGATTGGTTCGCATTTCACCTTTTGATAGTGGGAAACGCCGGCACACTTCTTTTGCTGCTGTAGCTGTAACTCCAATCATGGGTGATGTATCGGCACAGGTTCAGATAAATGAGTCTGATCTCCGGATTGAGCGATTTCGTTCTGGGGGAGCTGGTGGTCAACATGCTAACACAACTGATAGTGCCGTCCGAATAGTTCACATTCCAACAGGAGTCACTGCCACTTGTCAAAACGAAAGGTATGTCAAACAAAATGCCTTTTACGAGGGAGATAGTAACTGTTGAGATGAAATCTGAGAACATGCCCGGGAAGCCTTGTTTATTAGGAGTATCGATACAAGTATGGAACTTAACAGATTAGATTTAATAAACAGGTCACAACATCAAAACAAGGCAATGGCGATGGCTGTACTTCAATCCCGATTAGACCAGCTTGAGATGGTTCGACAGGCTCAGATGAATGCGCAGCATACACAGTCCCTTACAGATAACAGTTGGGGCAACCAGATACGGAGTTATGTTCTACATGTAAGCCTTTTCGGCTAAAACGTGTTCTTTGCTTTCTGTTCTTCTCTTTCTTGTTTTGTCATCTGTTATTTATGACTTGTGCTCACGTCTCTGAGTATCCTCTTTTTACTGTGTGTTTATAGCCTTACCGCATGGTCAAGGACCTAAGAACAAACTATGAAGTTTCAGACCCTGACTCTGTTCTCGATGGGGATCTTGACGACTTCATATTAAGCTACTTATCTGCTTCCATGGATAAAGATGAAGATGATGTGTGTTAGAGCTATGAACTTCAGAAGGCCTTCATTTTTGACACCACGGTAGTACTCCATGAGTAGATGCAGTCACTGCTAAATTGCAGGAAACAAAATCATGCCTCAAGTGAAAGATGTATTTTCTCTTACTAAACTTCTTTTTACTAGTAACAAAGATAGCTGTGTAATTACAATGACTAGATGTGATTTTTTTACTTGTAGATGAACAATAAATTTTTTGCAAATGCCTATTCAACTCTATGATTTTGATATGTAGTCACCAAGTTCCGAAAGGGGTTATAACAAATAAGAAGCTTGATGATGGTTTGAGATGCTCTGGTAAGAAGTATTGGGACTGGTAGCATGGAACGAGTTTAAGATTTTGCAACAGTTAATAAATTATGAGTAAAAAGAGCTATTAGACTTGCTAAGATTTCAATTGGCTCTGCCGTAACTTATGGTAAGGTTGGACATTAGTCGGACCCAAAATTTATGCTTAAAAACCCAAAGTGATCATTTCAGGCTGGGTATTCGTAACTTAATGAGTACAAATCAATGTCTTGTAACACTCGTTTGGCCGCCATCTGATTCTAGATTGTCTTTGAGTCGCGTCTTCGAGTCTTGCGTTCTGTATATACTTTGAACCTTGGCTAAGCAATTTTTTTGTTTTTTGTTTTGTTTTTTTGGTTTCTGAAGATGATGATGGTCTTGCCCAGTGCAGGTTGTGGCGAGGCTGGCAGGCCAACGTAAAACTTGCTAAATATATATATACTCTAGCCTACCCGGGACTTGTTCCTGGCTTCGGTTTGTTGTGGGAGACAGCCAAACTAACCGCACCACTTGTTGGGAAAATCCAACAAGAACTAACCCACAAGAAACTAGATCTTTGGATCGATGTAGAATGAAAGACAAACGATGCAAATACACATTAGAAGCAATAAGTAAAGCACGCAAGACTTAGCGTGGTACGGCAATATGCCTACATCCATCAAAACTGTAGGAGCAGAATATCACAGCAAATGATAACTTACGAAATTGTGAAGAGAAAATACATTTTACGAGCAAAGAATATTTTGCGAGCAAGAAGGACATTTTGCGAGCAAAGGAAGCCACGAAGGTTCGCAAGATAATCTTCAAATCCGAAATGGCGGGACAACACAACTGTCATCTATTGTAAAATCATATAAATATCCATTTAGGCATGAGAAGTAGGGGAGGTATTTTTTAGAGGGAGAGATAATTTTAGGAGGAGAGAGAAATTTTTTAGAGAGATTTTATTTTCTTTATCATCTTCTTCCCCAAAAATTCTAGAGCTCCAAATATTCATTAATGGAGTCTCAATTGTAAAATCATGTAATCACATACAATCACTAGTGAAGCACCGTGGATGTAGATCACATTGATCGAACCACGTAAAAATCTTTGTGTCTCTTTATAATTTTAGTACCTTAATTCTTAGTTTCATATCAAATTAATTAGGTTTAGGAATCATTTTAATGGATTCTAATGAGGGTGTAGTTGTGAGATAATCCGCAACTACATAATTGGCGCTAGAAACAGGGAAAGATTAAATGGATTTATCCTTCCTGTAACTTGTTGGATCAACAATTTCATTTAATAATTGGTCCTCTTCTCTCTCTACTATTTTCTCCCCCAATTTCACTTTCTAGAAAATTCAATCTGAAACGGTAATGGTGTCTTCCAGAAGTAGATCCAATAATGGAGTAGAAAACGGATTTAAAGATTTAATATCATCTTCAGGGAGATGTTATGATTCAATCAACTAAGTCCGCGTCTCAGATAGTTTAAGAATTCGAAGAAAAATGAGGTTATGCGAAGTTATGGTTCAATCTAGAGGTAATTTATACTAAAATCAATGATTAGTATAAGTCAGCTAGTGGAAAACGAGAAGCTCGGATTGGTAAACTCAGATCTGTTGTCAAAATAAATCTGCGAAGTAGAGTCAGTGCAACTTCGTAGCATTTAAAATCCAAGTTCGCAAAGACATCGTTTGCATAATATCGTTCATATATAATATATATACTGGTTCGCAGTATATATACTATTATAGTATTTCATTTGTTATACTATAATCCAAGTTCGCAGCAGCTTATACTATTCAGTATTAGTTCGCATATCCTGGTTCGCGGTATATACGAAGCAATCTAAGGAATTAGATTGTGAAGAAGCTGCTGAATCATCAAATGAAATTATGGTTCAGTATATACTATAAGATGCTTGAATCATCAAATGAAATTATATATTATGGTTCACAGCAAACTAAGAAGGAAGCAAAAAGGAAAGTACAAACTAAGAAGGAACCATAATATATAATTTCTACAGTTCAAGGAAGCAAGAGACGGAATTAAGAAGGAATTGGCAGCAAACTTACGAAAGAGATTATCCAAAGAATTTTATCATCGTGGATTTGAATTTTACGAACCTTCGCAAATTTGCAGCAATAAAGAAATATCTTCGCAAATATTTACTTTGTGAATATTCGCAAGACCAACACTACTACTCTTTTACACTTCGCAAATGTTTACGTTGCGAACATTCGCAGCACTAATACTTCGCAAATGTTCGTTTACTTCGCAAAAGTTCGCAAAACAGCAGAATTCTATTTCGCAAGAGTGGGCTAGAATAACTGGTATGCTATGAGAACATGCAAGACGATGCTAGCTTCGTAAGAAAATCACATACTTCGCAAGAGACAACAACGACTCACATAAAAGCTAAGTACCTCTTTCCTTAAACATTTTATTTGCTTACGAAAAAATAAAAGATTTTTGATTTGATTTACAAAAAGCGATTCAATCACACAATTACAAAGATGATACAATTTCAAAGATCTCAAGATTTCACAATTACAAAAGAAACCGAGAAAAACATCTCGCACAAATCAATTTATATTTTTCTCTTGAAAAATTTACTTTATTTCCAATGATATGATATTCGACATGGAGAGTAGTAGCTGGCAAACCTTTATGGCATATACTCGTAAAAGGAAAAGCACCTCAGTGCGTCATATGAGGGGGTACCTATTAGGATCATTTCCATGGAAAAATATTTGTCAAGAGAGATGAAATAGATAATACAAAGGAAATCAAAACAAACAAAAAGATTTTGAAGTAGCATATAAATAAAAAATAAGAAATTTTGATAAAAGAAATGTTGAATACTAATCTAAATTTTTATTTGCATTACAGCATAGCATGAGGCAAAGAACATGTAGTGAGAGTTTCGCATGATAGGTTCGCAATACTTCTTACATTTAGAGGATTAAGTACTTCTTATACTTCTTAAGGATACTTCATACTTCTTATATATTTCGAGGATTAAGTACTTCTTATACTTCTTCAAGGATACTTCATACTTCTTATACTTCAATGGTTGATACTTCTTATTTACTTCGCAACATTCCGGGACTTCGCAAAAGAATAGAGGCAAGTATATACTTTTCAATACTAGTATTCTTTAGCTCGTTCCTTCATCAACAAAGATCAAAGACTACTCCAACAACCACAACAAGTGATTTTTTCTTAAAGATCGCTCTTCAAGCAATATTCAAGAAAAAAGAGGCAAGATGTAGGAGCAGAATATCACAGCAAATGATAACTTACGAAATTGTGAAGAGAAAATACATTTTACAAGCAAAGAATATTTTGCGAGCAAGAAGGACATTTTGCGAGCAAAGGAAGCCACGAAGGTTCGCAAGATAATCTTCAAATCCGAAATGGCGGGACAACACAACTGTCATCTATTGTAAAATCATATAAATAGCCATTTAGGCATGAGAAGTAGGGGAGGTCTTTTTTAGAGGGAGAGATAATTTTAGGAGGAGAGAGAAATTTTTTAGAGAGATTTTATTTTCTTTATCATCTTCTTCCCCAAAAATTCTAGAGCTCCAAATATTCATTAATGGAGTCTCAATTGTAAAATCATGTAATCACATACAATCACTAGTGAAGCACCGTGGATGTAGATCACATTGATCGAACCACGTAAAAATCTTTGTGTCTCTTTATAATTTTAGTACCTTAATTCTTAGTTTCATATCAAATTAATTAGGTTTAGGAATCATTTTAATGGATTCTAATGAGGGTGTAGTTGTGAGATAATCCGCAACTACAAAAACGGTTACGACTTCTTTATTATTTTGGAACTAGTAAATATAGAATCACACACTTAACGATTGACGAAACAATCAACAAAATACGATCCAACATTGTGTTGATCATAAACCTAAAAATAACTTTCTTGGACAAAAACGCTCTATAAACCCAAATAATGTCTAACCAAACAAGATAATACTTATCTCACATAACGAGATGATCTCCTTCTAAACTATGTCTTTTTCACCGTCAACGAATAAGGCGATCTTCTCTTCACTGAAAAAATGTCTTCCACATCTTCATAAAACCATAACGATGTATTCTTTCAACACCAACGGTGTATCTCACAACACCAGAGAATGGTCTCTCTCTTCTCTAAACTCCACCCCAAGGTGAGATGGAATCCCAAGAAACCTTAGAGAACTACATTGTGTATTCTCTAATTCTCTATAAAACTCTTGAATTCCATGTCTAAACACATAGCCTAGACCTTCTTATATAGGAGTCACAAACTTGATTCCCAAGTATTAGTCTCCTTGGAAAATGAAACTCTAACCAACTAGGAAACCTATTGTTATTTAGGCAATATATCTAAATATGGAAATCAACCTAAACTAGGAAACCTTGTGTTTCTCTACACTAAGGATTTCTAGTATGTTCCGGAACCTTCCAAAACACCGACAATTATCTAACAATCTCCATCTTGTCGATGTTTCAACAAATCTCCACCTCGGTAAAGATTTCACTAATCTGAGCCGATCTTCAAACCACGACAATCCGCCTCATCATCCAAAAGGACCTCAACGACGAGAAAACTGGATTAAGTACCAACTTAACCCCCCAAACGACTGAAGTCAACAAATCTCGTCCAAAATTTTGCCTAAGTGTGTTCTTAGCAGAATAAAACTCCTTCATATCAAAACTCCAAGCCTATTTGCTTTTTCAAACAACCAAACATTGAATTGCTTTTTTCCATGAGCATATCCCCGAAACGAGTAACGAGACAATAAGTTACCAAACATGTCAAGCTTCACAAAATTACTACATTAGTGAACAAACAAAACATAGGCTCCAAAAGCTGACATACCAAACTTCCAAACTAAACCAGCAACATCAAACCAAACGGGTTGTGACAAATTAATGTTCTCCACCAAATCTCCAGGAAAGAATGTAGTTTCGACTTCGTCGACTAAGTCAAACCACCACACTAAAACTAACAGGACTCAGATAGAAATGTGATTAATCACATAGGAATAACTCCATAACAATCACACTATGTTTTGTGCATATCCTTTAGTCAAACTTACCCCAAAAATGTGTACCACTACGTAACTGTTCCAAACAAGATCTGGCAGTCATCCTTCAAAAAATGTAAAGACCCAAACACACCCAACTGTCTTATTAACCTTAGGCAACTCCATCAGCTCCCAAACAACTATCCAAAATGTTGTTGTGCTTACGCATTGTCTTCTTACTCTTAAGCAACCGTAATAAGTTCTTACGTAACTATCCAAGACAATAATGCTAACTTCTCACGGTATGCTGAGAAGCAAAGGATGGTAAAACCAAATTGTTGCTGAATATACTTTTCAAGAGAAATCTCTGATCTCATCTTCTACCGATTCTGTTACTATTGAAATCACAATCTCAATATTTGTAGTAGATGAGCAAACGGAACACACTGCTCCACCAAAACCAAAACCTCTCAAATCATCATCACTTCTATAACATAAATCTCTCCACAAATATCTCCACCGAGAGTTCAAAATTGATCAAGAATTACAAACCCAACTTCTGAAATACCAAATAAAGAACACCTTCTTCAACTCTAACACCAAAACTATTTTCTCTTACAATAAATAAACTTCGCAATCCAAAACTTGATCACTTTCCAGAAGTACTTTGCCAAATAAAAGTAGATGATAAAAGGTTCACGAGATAGCACACTGAAACTTGAGCCTCAAACTTGTCCAAGAAACTTGAACAACATGCATTGTGCTTTCTCCAAGTAGTATGCGATAAAATCGCTTTCCACACAAAACAGTAGAATTGTACCTAAACTTATAAAGTGCCCAAACGATACCTTGTTCCTCTCAAACGGGTCTTCACCTCCAAATTGGAATGTATCGACACTAAAATACCAACTTGTTCCTCAAAACGGTCTTGCACTTCAACCCACTTCGATGATCCCTGATACACTTCCAAAATCCTCCGCCAAAACATCATCGAAACAAAGGTCACAAGTTACTTAGCATCTCTATCAGAAACAATAAGAATAAATGGATGTCACTAAATGTATCATGTATACGAAACATAATGACACCCAAACCTGCAACCACGTCGCTCTCCAAAGGTACACGCCCTTCGAAGCTACAACGTTCACAAAAACGTAACTAAATAACCCCTTCTTCAACCATATGCCTAAGATGCATATTCCATAACTTGTGTTAACAAAAAAAAAAATCTCATTAAATAATAAGAAATCATAGCTCCACCACAACTGAAATCCACGTAACGAAGTCCAAAACATACCACGTCTCATCAAACGATCATCACACTTGAACTTAATTGTAACCAACGTGCAACAAGTACTCCAAACGAAATTAAACTCTTCGAAACTGAAACATGTTGATCCTTGATAAGGGTCAACAATTCCCAAAATGAAATCTTCAAAAAGATTTCACCAAGTCTTCACTGCCTTATGCAATTGAAGCCACAAAAATATTTGAGTCTAACTTCTTCATAACATCCTTTGACTTTTGAGATCAAAAGATTAACAACAACATGATCTAACTGATGACGACCGATATCAAACTTGTACCCTTCGTATCGAAACAATAATAAGAATTTGACACACTAAAAATTATCGTCTTTACTTCAACAAACAAACAAGCCAAAACGTGTATCTCAACCACAATGCTCTTGCTTTCTCAAAACGTCATTTGTGAAGCAAATACACCCAAATGAAAACAACTTGGTCTTCCAAAATAGTCCACAAGAGCCTCATACGAAACGAAGTAAAAAAAAACACAATCAACTAACTAAATTATGCATAGGGTTATGTGCTTCAAGAAGTATAACGTCAAATCCTTCGATGTAGAGCACTACCAAAAACGAATGTGGAATATCAAAGTATCCCATTCTTCCGAAACACTTTAACTTGCTTCGTACCCAAAATTGATAACATCAAAATATGCATCTTCGAATATTTGATAACTTCAAATCCTTCGTACTTGAATACTTGAAAACATCAAATCCTTTGAAACCAAAATTTTTTGATATCCGCAGAAAACCGAAACATCCCCACTTCTAACTTCGATCCTCTCCACCTTCACCGCATCACTTGTTGTGGGAGATAGCCAAACTAACCGCACCACTTGTTGGGAAAATCCAACAAGAACTAACCCACAAGAAATTAGATCTTTGGATCGACGTAGAATGAAAGATAAACGATGCAAACACACATTAGAAGCAATAAGTAAAGCACACAAGACTTAACGTGGTTCGGCAATATGCCTACATCCACCAAAACGGTTACGACATCTTCATTATTATGGAACCACTAAATAGAGAATTACACACTTAACGATTGACGAATCAGTCAACAAAATACGATCCAACATTGTGTTGATCATAAACCTAAAACTAACTCTCTTGGACAAAAACGCTCCATAAACCCAAATAATGTCTAACCAAACAAGATAATACTTCTCACATAACGAGATGATCTCCTTCCAAACGATGTCTTTTTCAACATCAATGAATAAGGCGATCTTCTCTTCACTAAAAAAATGTCTTCCACATCTTCATAAAACCATAACGATGTACTCTTTCAACACCAACGGTGTATCATACAACACCCGAGAATGGTCTCTCTCTTCTCTAAACTCCACCCCAAGGTGGGATGGAATCCCAAGAAACTTTAGAGAACTACATTGTGTATTCTCTAATTCTCTAGAAAACTCTTGAACTCCTTATATAGAGTCACAAACTTGATTCCTAAGTATTAGTCTCCTTGGAAAAGGAAACTCTAACCAACTACGAAATCTATTGTTATTTAGGTAACCTATCTAAATATGGAAATCAACCTAAACTAGGAAACCTTTCTCTACACTAAGAATTTCTAGTATGTTCCGGAATTTTCTGGAACCTTCCAAAACACCGACAATTATCTAACATGGTTATCGGTCTTGTATTTATAGCGACAAAAAGAACCCAAAATAGATTTTATAAATAATCGATAACTTAGGATGCATCTCGTGACAGATGGTCAACTTTGAAAAATTGGTCATCTTCTTTGGCAAAAATCTCTCCATGGAATACTGTGATAGAATCTCCAACCAGTTAGTTAGTTAGGAGGAGAACCGATCCAAAAGGAATGTATAAAGAATTCCTCTTAGGCTGGTTGTATCAAAGACCTGAAGACAACCATCAATATGCTTGAGAGTCTATTGAGACAAAGCCTTGTTCACTTTTCACAATTCTGCATACCGAAGAAACCCTCAAGAGTATTTCTAATGTCACATTTGGTTACTTCTTATAATCCATCCATAGCTGCGATGGTAACGATGCTAAAGGTAAACACAAGGTAAATGAGTCCGTTTTGTATGTCGTATTTGCTAGTAATAAATACATTAATGATTTTTCTTTTTCTCTGGTTGAACCATCACCAGCTCTTCTTCCACTTTACTCAAAATTTTATGAGATGTTTTACAAAATCTTGAAGACAAGTGCAAAAAATATAAAGAATATCTACAATTGAAGAAGAAAAAAAAAAAAGGTATACGCAGATGAGAACTACAAAAAATTTATGTGCTGGGAGGGCCTACTGAAAATATGACAGTGTCTTGTCGAACCAGTCGGACAATCGATCCATCTTTTTCTGAATATCTCCACTTTTTGCAAAGTATGCTCGGACATTTGAAAGCATCACCTGGAAGTCATTCTCCACCGCGTCCACACTACGATAGTAGTCATTTACTAACCTCAATCGGATCACTTCGAGTGATAATGGAACAGGAAACCTGAAAAAATAGACAATAACATGCAGCTCCTTCGTCAGCCAAGGAACATGGTGCTTTCCATCCAACAACTAACCCCAAGTCACAAACTTATCCTGATTGTGACATATGAACCGGTCCTCCTATCTTATTCATTTATGAATTTGATCAATGAAAAGATCTATGTATTATTTACATCTCCATAGCCATCCAATGGCCGTCAATGTTATCCATCCAGTGACCAACAATTACAAGTATTAGCATTTAGTGTACGCTGAAAAAGGGGGGAAAGTTCTTGAGAAACTGAAGATAACGAATACCTGTTTAAATACTCCGACTTCTGTGAGAGTTGGTTTAATTTTGAAATCCCATAACTTTCCTGCAATATTTCAGAAATCAAATCAGTTACAAACCTAGGGTCTCTAATATTTACACAATTTGAACATCTAACTACTACTCAATAGGGTTGACTGTCATTACTTTAAAGATAATAGACAATTATTTTAAAAGAGGACAAATCAGCAGATGCACAAAGGAAAAACACAAAAATAGAATACCTGTGATCTGTTTGACTGTGTTATCTTATCTAAGGCATTTAATAAACTATTTCGTGTATCAAGATCAAGATGAGGGTGCTCCCAGAGGCTATCCAGTTCATGCAGTTCCCAAGCACTATGGTTGTGTTCACTTGCATCATCATCCTTGTATTTGATGGAATATTTCTCCCATGGGCTATCAGGAAACTCAGGGTTCTTTACCTTTACAGTCGTAATCCGACCATCCCACCATTTCCCACCATTAACATTTGGTTCAGTCCACCAGACCCGACATTTGTCCCTATTTGTCCAGTTTCTGCTAATAGCGGCATCATACCGTGTTCTTTCAACGATAAAATCCGCAAAATCAGTCAGCTCAGGCAGAGTCAGTTTGAGTGTTTTACCCAACGCAGCGGATCGAACATCAATGAACAGAAGGTTAATTTTACAAGAGCTATCTCCCGAACCAGGAAGTGTAGAATAATCAAGATCTATAACTTTACAGAACTCCACGGCTCTTAAACCTCCCTTCAATGATTTCCAAGCTCCAAGTTCTGTTGAACGCCGTGCTCCTATAAGATTTTCCGAACTCTCTATATAACCATCGTAACCCTGAGCAGCAAAACAAGTTCTAAGTGGAAATATAGCGGAAAAAAACTCCAATCTGTATTTTATGTAATATAATACCAGAAATATTGCCCAAAACATTTACCTGCCTCAAGAACGCAACTTCGTCGCCTTTCTGAGGGATATACCGGCACCAGTCCTCCTGCTTTAAAAGCATCAACCATGACAGCTTATTCATCTTATGGTGTGATTTCCTCTCTTCTAAAGAATAATCAAGATGATTGTCTTTGCGGTTTCTACACGATCTTTGTCCAACAGCCACTTTTGGACTGGATCTCGATTCTCTACCTAGATGTTGATCGTTTGTTTTCACTGTAAACTTCTGTGCTCTTCTTGATGATGTCTCAGCTGATCCATGACCACTTTCTGTCCTCTTAAGACTACAGTTTTCACCAGTCAGCTCCAACATACTTGCCTTCATGGATCCGTTACTATCTATCCCACCACGCGCACCTTCTGGACAGTCAGCTAGTTGGTTATGATTATAAATGCTGGCATTTGAAGTACTTTCTTCCAAGCCACCATCACCTTCAGAATTAGATCTGACCTTACTTGACTTTGTCCTTTTATAAACAGCGGTAAACATCTTACTGTCTCTATCTGAACACAACCTACTTGAATCGTGCAAACTGGTCTGAGACTCGCTAATACCGAAGCCAGTTTCATCTCCGTCATCCACACTACGCCTACAAGTACCTTCTTCCTCCAGACACAATCCTACGGTTAGACTCTGGTCCCTGACAGTTCGAACCCCGGAATCAAATCCTGCACTTACATTATCTTCTTCAACTGGAACTATGGAATTTATCTTCAACGAACTGTCCTGATCTTTCCACCTAGATCTAATTTTAAACTTCGTAGAGACTCTTGGGATATTTTCTTTCACATCTTGAAAGTGGTCAGCTCCGTTCATAAAAACCTCTTTACCATTAACTACTGAATTAAGCCCTTCCAGAGGCTCCTCATGATACCCCCTTCCACTGGGACCAGGTCGAGCTTCAGACTCAAGAATAAGATTTCCGTTACAGGGCACTAGAGATGAGCCCTTGCTCGTTCCGTTGTCATCTGCAGAAGACTGCTCTTTAGGTATTATAATATTCAAACTACCTGAAGTTGACGCCCTGTTATACACCTTTGTGTCTGTCTTACAGCCATTAGTCTGCATTTCTAACCCGGGGCATGAAGATTGCTCAAGATTTTCCTTGGATACATGGAGCCCACCCATTGGGAAGGGATCTCCTGACCTAAAACGCTTTGCTGACCGTGCCTTAACCTCTCCCCATCCCTTGTATCCTGCAGACAAGTCTAATTGGTCCTCCACTTTTGCAGGTTCTCCAAGCAATCTGACTCCAACATCGCCACAACTTCGCTGCAGGGAATCTATAATATTACCAGAAGAGGTCCACTGATCTTGGATATATTCCCCAGTGATTGCTTGAGGAGTTTTAGAAGAGGAACCTAATATGTTCACTGGCCTATCACATTCAAGCTTGGAGTTCTCCATCATAGATATTGGCCTTTTTGAATCACGAGCCGGCAACTTAAGGACCAATCTTCTCTTCGTTACTTGAGATTCAGCTGGTACAAAGGTTTTGGGTACATTTTCAGACTCATCAAACATTGTAGCTTTCCCTTTAGAATGTCTCTGGTTTAAAGATCCATCCGACTCATTGCTCTCAATGTTTGAATCTGGCGGAACAGATTCACTTTCCAACGAATCGCTCTCTGAGCCTAGATCTTCTTCGTCATCTGTAGATGTTGCGGCCCATTTAGGACCTTTATGAGTAGAAGACCGTGCAGAATGTCTCTGAGGCCGCAACGACTTTGATTTAGATGATTTCCTGCTTTTAACTTTCCACCCTGTTCTTGATTTCTTGCTTATGTTACTTCGGAGTAAAGTGCCATCACGTTCATCCAGATTTCTCCTTTTGATACGCCTCCCGGAAGAAGTCATCAACTCAACCTGAAACGAAGAGGATTAACTCTAGGTGTCCACAAACAATGCAGAGTAAATTTGAGTATAATAAAAATATATACATCTCCCTGGTGTTTTTTCCTTCTTGACATGCGACGCCCGTTTTCGCCATCACTATCTTCTACAGTGCATTCTGGATCACCAGAAGAACTGGCACTTAAACCGCCTTGCTCCCCTTCACTAGAATTTTCGTCAGTAACATTGTATTCTGAATCATTATCTTCACTTTGAACCTCAACCTCTGGTTCCCAATCCATGACATCTATGAACTCAGGTAATGGCTCGATCATTCTGTCCAAATCCACTAATGGCAGCAATGGGTATTCTTGAAGGCCACTGATGTCCAATGGGCCAACGGCAAATTTAACTGAAGAAGGGCGCCATTCAATTCCCAGAGCACCTAATCTTCTCTGCTGGTACATGCTCTGATAAGGTTCTGGATATGGAATCATGCCTGGAATTTCAGAATTAAGATAATCCAGTTAAAAGATGTCATTTCAAACATACCATATTCTACTCAAAGTTTAGTAGGTAAAATGACGATGCATACTTGCATCGCAAAGAGGATCTTGAATATTCCTCAGGTAAGGAACCAGCTGAGTCTCCTGCATCATGGTAAGCAAGGTTGGAAGTTAAAATAGAGGAAACATAGGATCGCGCATGTAACTACAAAAGAATCGTCCATCTTATGAGTGCTAGACATGAAAAGAAAGCTTCAGTTAGTAATGCAAACGAAATGGAGATCAATTAACCTGATCCAAAGCATTTCCTTGAGTATCTTGGATAAGGGGACGATAATCACCAAGGAAGAACTGTTTGAAAGGGCAAACAAAATCAATATCGAGTCATATAGATGAGGTAACTAGTCAAAGTAAGACCATATATTACCTGATCATACTTGGCATCCTTTTGGGACTCTCCTTGGCCGGTGGATAAGACATATATTTGACCAACATCATCAGACAGTACAATTGATGTACCATCACTATTATAACAAAGGGGACAAGTAAGCATAAAAACAAATTTGAATAACACATGGCAAGAAAAGATCATGAAGGCTTAAACGAAGAAAGGAAACAGCTAAATGACAAAACATCCAAATAAAGGTGCACAAAATAGCCAAACCCAACAACAAAGAGAAAGACTTTAACATGCAAGACAACGTAGAAAAGCGCTTCTACATGTAGAGATGCAGTAGCGAGCAGGAAACAGGACAAGACTATGATTTTCACTCAATATAAGCAAGCGGAACCAAATATATGGTGCCATGTGTAATAAACTTACGGAGAAAACTTCCCATCAACCAACTTAAAGCGTCCAATTTCATATATGCGAATAGGTGTGCCCTCCCAAATCTAAGAGAAAAGACAATTTGATGGATTAGTAAAATCAAAGCATGTGATGGACAAGGGTTGATGAACACAAGGGTTGATCAAAGCATTTTAACTTGAGTAAAATCAAAGCATATATAAACACAAGGGTTGATGAACCAGAAACTCACATCCCAGACTATAGTTTTCCCATCATATCCTGCACTCATAGCTATTCGTGGGTTGAAAGGGTGAACATCCAAAACATAAGTCTACCACAAACGAAAACAGAAGAAAACAACAGAATTCAGTATCTTCTCTGCTGAGACTTGGGGAAATAACTTCTCTCCAATCAAGTTTAGTTACAGATCACTTACAGATTCACTATGGCCAGTCAAAGAATGCACCAAGCTACCATCACGAGCATTCCAAACACATATTCTACAATCTGTGCCACACACACACAAAAAGTCAGGCAATACTGCAACCAAAAAATAATAATTCGCGTTTTATGAACATTTACTTTTTCTACCAAAAAAAATATAACATTATATGGATGATCAGCAGGAGGAAACTTCTTGGATTCTCTGTATTCTAATTCAACTATAAGTAGTTTCTGCATATACAATTTAAAGAAAGTACCCATGATTGCAGCAAGCACAAAACGGTCATCCAGGCTCCAAACTATCATATTAACACCACGGGGAGTTGTAAGGAGTCTCTGACGTGGGCCACCTCGAGGTGGTTGGGCAGGCATTGGTGGGGGTGGAACTTTGAGATGATACGACTGTACCCAGCGAACAATCTTTGACTGAAACAAGGAAGGAAATAATAAAGAAGGGACAACAACAGTTTGTTTTTCAAAATTTCCCAGTATGGACACATATCGGCACTAGTACTCGAGTCAGACACACACAGACATTGCAACTTAGTTGTATAGAGCTTGAAAACATAGAAGAAGCAAGACAAGAGGTGCAAGAGAATAAGAAAAAAAAGAAACATCGCTCCCTATTTCTTCAATACAACCCTGAAAATTGCCATTTCATTTTCTTAAGAACAATACAGAACAGTAACCAGACCCTAAACCACTTCCTAAATTTTGGCGGTGGTGTCAAGTACCATACTCAAACCCGACAACCACACTTGTATCCATATCGTTGTTACACAGAATATGGTAAAGTTGCATAAAGAAGGATGTTGTTTCCTCTCAAGACACATAGTAAAAACTATCGAACAGGAAATAACTCACATGAGATCTGCGTGATTTTGGAATCCATATAATTGCACTACCATCACGAGAACAGGTAACTATGGAGTCATGGGAAAACCTGACACAAATCGAAGGCAGCATTCAAGTTAAGTAAATTTCAGTGAGAAACTAATCAATAAATACATTCCCAGAAAAACCTTCTATGATTCATCAACACACCAGGAGTTTTTAAACTTTGGAATATTGTCTTCCTTCGAAGTGTCTGCGGTAGACAGTCTGGAGGCCACAGCACATCCGCTGATCAGTTCAAAACAAAGATCAGCATGGTAAAAAAAAAAAACCATTAATAATTAAATTGTTGATTAACCAGAAAAACTAACCTAAACTGCACGTAATTTACATCATTTTCGTGTCCGGATAATACATCCATCTCATGATTTGGCTGGTCAGAGTCCTCAGAGTTGAATTTACAAGCACTCCAAACCTGCAAATAAAGAAGCATAAACTTCCAAATTAAAAAATGGACATTTGAAACGTACTTCTAAAGAAGAAGAAATACTATATCATTATTGGAGAGTTAAACAGAATATGTTTGGCCCGTACCCTTGCGTAAGTATCTGAGCTACCAGTGACGAAAACAGTTCCGTTAGCATTGTATGCACAACATAGTATTTGATGGCTCTGTGGAACAGTACTTGATGAGGGGCCATTGTTCTTTCCTGCGGTGAGTTTGCATATTCCCCTAAGTTGTCAATTCCCAATGCCCAGTAAACAAATCAAGACCTCATAAAGAAGAAACAAACTCACCAGCTGTAGGGTCAATAGGTCTTGGAAGATAAATTCGTGGACTAAGCTGTGAGTTCCTAGCATCCCAGATACGACATGTTCCATCATCTGATGACCTGTGGGAAAAAGAGAAACAACGACATATGAATTGCAAAGCAATGTAGCATCAAATAGATAGTATATTTTATCATATGGTTGATAATATCACAACAGAAGTGCATGATACTTAACAACCAATTCAACAAATGTCGCTTACGATAAAAGATTGAATACAGAGCTAGGCCGCGGACTAAATGTAATAGCAGTCACAGCTCCAGTATGGCCCCTCAAAACAGAAATCGGCAGTCCATCAGGCAAACGCCACTGTTAAACACCAAAATGTATGTCTCATCCCAGAGAACACAAATCACAGAAGAAGAGAATAACAATAACTGAGGTCAACCAAATCTTACAACTCGAATTACGAAGTCATTTGAGGCAGATGCGACCACAGCATTGTTCGAGCTCACAGCCAAGTCAGTAATGTCACCCTTTCAAAAATGGAACTGTTAAAGTGATACACAAATACAACAAGTAAAATCTATTGGCGAATCGGAGATACAGTTCATGTCAACTCACTTCATGTCCACGGCAGCTGGCTAAGCAAAATCCTGTCTCCATTGACCAAATCTTTACAAGACGATCATCGGAACCAGTAATAACATATCTCCCTGAACGATCAAATATTGCTACGATAGATACAAAACAGACAGACAAATCAGATGCCAGTATATATGCCAGAATATTATGTGAGGTTTATTCGTGCAAAAACATATTGCAGATGAAGGGGAAGAGGAAATGTACCACAATAGACAGCATCACGATGTCCCCTAAGTTTCTTGATGTTTTCCATCTTTTGCACCATAGTTAACGGTTTTGCAATAGCATAACATGCTGCACGGACAGATGGAGCACGATGGTGTTTAGTAAAACCACCACCAATTTCCCTCAAACCAAGCCCACGCACCTGATCAGCCTGCATGTGAGGCCAACGCAAGTAACCAGGCAGATGGCCGACTCGCTGATCTTCATTTCTCTTGTCAGCTGCAAATAGAGAAAATTATTACACTTTGAAACTAACAACGAAAGAAAGAAAAAATACCACCTTTCTCTTCTCACAACAAGTCAGTTTGGGACAAAAATAAACTGGGAGAACTTATATACTAATTATTTGAGGGTAGATGACTCGTCAAACTTAGTGTTGCAGTAAAAAGTGTCTGGGAAATAACACTCAAAGAAAGCAGAAAAATTTAACATACATCCCAGTAGCGAAAAAGAACCAGATCCAAGGAGTGTAGGAACATCAGCAGCATTTGGAATATTTCCACCAAGCATGCCTAGAGATGGAGGGGCAGTAGTCAGGATCAATTGCTTCAGAAGCTTTACCAGGTGATCCTTTCCCACGTGCGGATACCTAAGACAATAGAACCATTTAATTATTACAAGAAAGTGTTCACATGCTTATTACTATATCCACAATATTACTATTTCCACAATTGGGAAAGGCATTTCCTTAGGGATGAGTGGCCAAATACCAGCTATCCTGATGATACCGGTTCATGTTAAGTGTAACTGGAGGCAAATGGAAACTGGGCCTAAAACCCAAGTACTAGCTTAATGGAATTAATTTTCACTTGGATTTCTCTGGATTACATAAAACACATAATCCAACAACAAGCTGAACCAACACGTGGACAACATAATGAATAGTAAGCATTGTTAAATAATTATAGTAACATCTGGGCTAAGCCACTAAGCTGCAGAAAACCAAAGAAACAAAGAAAGAACGCCAAACAGTAATTAAGAGAACAAAGGCAAAGAACAATACACACCTTTCGGCTAATTTATTGTAACTTAATGGGAGGGACAACCCGTTATCATCCTCATCGCCAGTTCGGGCTCCATTCCTTGAATACCAAGCATGATATCTTCTAGGTAGAAGTTGATGCTCCAGTAGTTCATTCCAAAATTGCCCATAAGTTCTGTGACATGGACCAGCTGATAGAAAATGCATAATCAAAAAATAAACTTCTGTAAGGTCAATATCTACATCAGAGTCAATCGATGGAGAGCCAGCTGTCTCTGCCTCTGCAAAATGAGCTTTCTCTGGCGCCTTGATGTCTGGTATCTTCAAAGGTGCCATACCAAGAGGAGGTGCTTCACCCGAAGGTAGGTACTTCCTAAGGGCCATATCTCATGTGAAACCTGGGAATATAAAGACAACAGAAAAACTTCAATTAGCACGGCAAATGCAACACATTTTCATACATTCATCAATGAAAACACATTTGCTGATCCACTGTCATGATATCAGTCCACGTCATTTCTTTCCGTTAGGAAGATCATTTGATTAATGAGAATTTCATTTCATACCAAGATAGTGCAACTGAACACTACTTAATTAGGTCACATAGAAAACACGAACAGTATCCATTGGGAGACTACATACTACATCTTGTTCATCACAAGCAGAGTCGTGTTCTTATCCAACATTTCAAGACCATCTAAATCAAATTCTCTTAATGTTTGAATAGTACCAGTGCCATATAGCAAAACACAACTACCATAGTTCATCTACGCATGGATATCTTACTTCCTAGAGTATGTCTGTTGCACATAGCCATATATCACCAAATTTTGGTTGTTTTAACTGTGCGGTTCCTTTTAGTTTCTCGTTAAGTTCAGATCCTTTTCCCTCATAACCTTATCTCATTCAAAAACTATGAAATACTAATATCATTCAATAACCATGATGAAATAAACTACACAGCCCTAAGCCAGAACCAACCCTAACCAATCATTACCCAAGGTTCCCAATCCCCAAGATCCTTCTACATACGTGATATGTACACCTTAATAATAGCGCAGCATAAATTACATAAAAAACAATCTTTACATAACCTTAACCAATTATAACCATATAATCACAGTAATTTTAGCAACATTTAAGTAAATTCAAAATACTTACTATTTAAATTGCGCCAAGAAAATCTTCAACAACATTCTGAATTCCAAAAAACCCTAAACCACCATATACACCTTTCGTCTGCAAAATTCACCAAAATCCCACATTCATGTATCCACACTCAGTCTTTCTAACAGGAAAATCCACACAAATAGAAACTAAAACAACCAATTCAAGATCTGTTCATAGACATGCAGAACAAACCCTAACTTGTCTAAAACTATACCAAGTTTCAAACTTTGTGATAATTTCTTAAATACAAAATGATATAAGTGGAGTGAAATACCTATTCAACACCAATTTAATGACAATGTTGTTGTTGATGAATGGAAAAAAAAAATCTGGACCAAAAAATAATCGGCGATTAATTGTTTCTGAAGAAACGCAAGGATTTCGAATATTCTTCTAGTTTGTTAATAACGTTTTTTTAATGTTCCAGTAAAGAGAAGATGATGAAGAAGAAGAGTCTGAAGCTACAACGTCCCCCACCACCACCAGCGACACCTCTCTTTCTCTCTCCCTTTAAACTCTCTCGCGGTGTTTCTTATTCTTACGGTGTTTTCGTGAATAGTATGGATTTTGTACTCCGGTAGTTGGGTGTTTATCCAACTCCGGGTTTTTACTGAAACGTGGCGGTGTTTGATTCGATGCGCTAACACAATTTTAAGGAATTGTGGTGCTTTCTAAGGAATACAGGGGTAGGGTGTAAAACTAGAAAGAGTGAATTTGGAAAGTTTGCCGAGTTCTGGAGCTGGAAACCATTTTTTGCGCATTCCATTAACAAGCTTGGTAAAGGGGCGTCACCTAATGGTAGAGGGGCGGCATCCTAATAAGATAAAAAGGTCATTACAAGTAATTTTCAAGTGTCCCTTATCAAATAAAATCTGGAAATGACTAATTAGCCCTTATTGTTGATAATCAAGATTAGTAATGATAATCAAGATTAATGTTGATAATTAATTTTCACTTATCATATGATTCATAACTCTAAAATAGGTTATAAAAAAAAATTAGAGAAGAAAAAAGAAACTTTTGTGATATTTGTGAAGGTCAACCTCAACCAATTGAAGAAATTAACCAACAAAGTGAAAAACCCAAAGATTGAAAATGACTAGGTATACTTCAAAAGTACGTAACAAATCAAATTTTTAAAATTTCGAAGAACATACGGTTGGAATTGAGCTCGTTACCAACCGTAACTATATATTACGATGCGTAATGTATCAATTACCAATCAGACTTGGTTCAATTTTGGGAAAACCCAAAATTTCAGAAGAACATACGGTTGGAATGGAGCTCGTTACCAACCGTAACTAACCTACGGTTGGTAACTAATGAATAGAAACCAACCGTAACTAACCTACGGTTGGTAACTAATGAATAAAAACCAACCGTAACTAACCTACGATTGGTAAGTCATCTTAACTTTTGAACCGTACATAACTATTTGATAAGTTGTTAACCTTCAGGATAATTTACGGTTGGTTAGTTTAATTGAGTTTCAAACCGTAACTGAACATATTCTCAAAACTAAGAACTTACGGTTGGTATTTGAGTTTAAACCAACCGTAACATCAACCCAATCAACAGTTACGGTTCGTATTTGAGTTATTACCAACCGTAACTAGCATAAACCCAGAAATTTCAATTTCAATTTTCATTCAAAACCCTAATTTTTGATACAAAATTAACTTAAATCCAACACGATAAACTAAACCCTAACTGGGTTTTTCCAAACATTTTTCAAATCGCCGATTAATCGAAGACGATGACATTTTCGGTTTTAATGGAGGTTAGTGTTGATGGAGGAGAAGAGAAGATGAAGAAGAAGATGAAAAAAAAAACTGATTTGATTTTGGTTAATTGATTTGATTTTGGTTAATTAAAAAAAATTGATTTGATTTTGGTTAATTTAAGGTGAAAGGGTAATCTAGTCAATCTACACCCCTATAGGACACCCCCTAACCAATAAGAGGGACATTGATATCACACTTGACGCCCCTCTACCATTTCATGAAGCCCCTTTACCAAGCTTGTTCCATTAAAGACTACGAATTGCAGATGTTCAGCTGGTTAAGTTATTTTATTTTATTTTTGTAATTGCGGGTTCAAACCCCTATATCAGCAGTGGGAGGGATCACGAAAATCATCAGACTGCTTGATGGTTAATTGTGGCTATCTTAGTACGTACGCGTTCTAAATATCTCGTTCCTCGTTAAATTTAGAAAAAGAAATGAGATTGAAATATTGCATGCTTACTATAGCGCGCACAAAATCGGACACAGTCCATTGAAAACCAGTTCTGAAGAATAAGTGAATTTGCTTATCAACTATCCTAATATATTTGTCGGTTTATAGAGGTGATAGCAAAGAAACCTATTATTTATAAGGCTCTAAGGTTTTGGTTTTGATGGCTCATGTGGATTCAACTATCCTAAATATGGATGAGGGGTGACCTAATTTATTATTAAAAATATAAAAATATTCTTTGATAACCAAAATAGTTACCAAACCTAAATCTAATTAAATCAAAAACTAAACCTAAACCCTAAGAAAGAAAAACCGCCTTCTTCTTCCTCTCTTCTTCTCCTTCATCGCCTCTTCTTCCTCATCTTCCACTTTTTTTTTCTTCAACGACGATTAATCGTCGATTCTCAAATAATAACTTTAATTGGGTAGGAATCGAAAACACGACCATTTTTTATTGCTTTTGATCCCATGAATAGGTTAGATTTGATTAAATTAGAGATTGAAAAATAAGTTCTAGAACTGAATACGGTTGGAAAAATATTTATTTCCTCACCGTATACATTTTCTACGGTTGGGAAAATATGAACTCCTAACCTTATACATGTTTACGGTTAGGAAACCTAACTGTAAGTTACACTGACTTCGTATACCGTTGGGAAAATATGAACTCCTAACCATATATAAAATATACGGTTAGGTAACTTCAATTTTCAAAAACAAAAAAATTATCCGAATTTTTATTTTTATTTTCAAATATTAACTATAAATCAAATGATTAGTCTAATCTTATGACCAATCTTATCACTAATTTTGCTTAATTTAGTTGACCTAATCATTAACATTAATTAATCATTGTGATAAGGGGCTTTGGATATTACTATTTGATGACCCGGGTTTTTGTCATCTGGTGAGCCCTCAAAACCAAAATCTTGGAGCCCTTATGTTATGCTATGGCCGATTAGCCAATTTTGAGATGATAGGGGCCTTAGAGCAACCACAGTGGCAGACTATAACTAAAATTTTGGACTAAAAACCAGACGCAGTGGAGAAGGAGTAAAGATCAAAGACCAGACTAAAACCAAATACCAGAGTATATTTGGTCTTTGGTTTGGTTTTAGTCGGGCGTAAATTGCAGTTGCGCCTGATGGGGCGTAGTTCGAAGTTGCGCCTGATGATGGGGCACAGAAAAAAAAAGTTTCGCTTAATGGTGGGGCGTAACTCAAAGTTACGCCCCAATTAAAAAAAATAAAAATGAAATGGGGCGTAACCAAACACTTGCGCCTGATGGGGCGTAGCCAAAGTGTTGCGCCTGATAAAAAAAAATTGGTTTTTAGTCGTTGCCCGTATCGTCGCAGCACGGAGTAAACCAAAAAAATTGGGTTTTTTTAAGCTTTTGGTCTTTGGGTTTAGTCGTATGATTGCAGTTGCTCTTAGAGCATCCACAGCGAGAGACCAAAAACCAGACGCAGTGGAGAAGGAGTAAATATCAAAGACCAGAGTAAAACCAAAAACCAAACCAAATATAGTCTTTAGTTTGGTTTTAGTCGGGCGTAATTTAAAGTTGCGCCTGATGGGGCGTAATTTATAGTTGCGCCTGATAGTGGGGCGTAATGGTGGGACTACGCCTAATGGTGGGGCGTAACTTAAAGTTACGCCCGAATTAAAAAATAATAATGGGGCGCAACTTTAAAGTTCGCCTTAAAGTTGCGCTTCACCAAATTTTAGGAACTCACCATTGCACCTGACCACGGACTAAACCAAATTTTTTAGTTTTTTTTTTGGTTTTTTACTCTTTGGTTTTAGTCCTACCACTGCAGATGCTCTTAGCTCGGTCGCTCTCGGGAATTACATGACCTTCATCAACTCTAATCAAACGGTTATTATAGTTGTAACACCGTGGTTACTGTCACATGCCCATTTAATCGCCTAAAATTTTCATGGGACATGACCGGCAATACTATGTGGTTCAGTGAATTAACTTCACCCACAAGTACTCAGCCTTGCACACTTGCATCAAAGTATGCATCTGCCTTCACTCATAAATCAATACACAACGGAAGTCTTTTCTTCTTTCTCTCTAACTCTTCATGCCCTCATAAGCATAAGAGGTTCTTCCATGCACTTCAACGATTCTCACACAAACCAGCAACACCATGAACACAAAGACATGACACAATTAACCCATTTTATTGTACCAAAGGAAGATTACAAAACTTGTCCATCACATGGACCAAAAACAGGCCATTCACCCTCTTGGTGAATGCCTAACTCTCCCAAACATGAGACTAACTCTCTCCTATGTAGCCTACTGATTTTCCTACTCCTTAGGACTATTTATACAGTGGTTACAATGGAAAAAACCGTGCACAACACTTGCACACGCATGGAACATCCATGTGTCCCATCATGTAGTTTCTATCACCGCCAGCTTGCTTTTCAACTGCCACCTTTTGTGTTGTCAAGCCAACAGATGCCACATCTGTTCTTGGTGGTTATGAACCTTCCACATGGTTATAAACTCACTTTATAACCGTTCTATCTTGTCTCACTTCATTGGCATGCTTGTGAAGCTCGTAACCAACTCGTAACCGTCACTTGAGCCGTATTTCACCACTTGTTGTGCCATACTGTATTCTTCCTTGCTCCAACATTTAGCTTTCTTGGCCCTACATGCTTATTACTCTAAACTCATGCATGGACAATTATTAAGCTTCCATCATCGAGGCCAACTCCTTAAGCTTACTCTAGTTACTTGTGCGTCATCTATGCTTCACTTCGCCAATTAGCTTGACAATAGCAATGCAACTCTTGCATTACCAACTTGTTTGCACTGTTCAGACTTTGGCTCTGCCATGAACCAATGCATAGACTAACTCTTAGTCTATTCCACTCTTCTTACATCATCCTTGAGTTTGGGCCAACTCAATTCCATGGATATGCATCGATGCCAACATCGCATGTTACATCTGTCAACTTTGGCCATGTCTTGCCTTTCCTCAATGAAGCCTCATTGTGTCGGCCAATAAGATTCATTCCTTATCCAAATGTATTTACAATGTAGCACCACTCTTTCGCTTCATTGGCCCTATAGGGTTATGCCATTCTTGACACTTGATAGTCTATACAGTATTACGCTATTATGGCTTCGCAATGCGCCATTACAGCTGAATACTGACTTGGCCTGCAACTCTGTAACGCATCATCATTATGCATCACTTGCAGCACCATAACTGACCTCCCCCACCTAATCCGTTCAACGCCCTTGTTGAACGCAACAATGTATACTCGTTATACTTGTTCTCTGGCCTTGTACGCTTCTAAGCCCTTTTTAGAAATCAGTAAACTTTGTTTGGCCTTCATTCTTGCCAAAAAATTTATTCCTAGTACCAAATGCCATCACTTAGATTACTGCCTTGCCATTTATCCTACTGACTTGTACTATTGTTGTCACGTTGGCCTACGCTTCAACTTCAACTACAATCGCATATCAACACCCAAATGCAACTTGGAAATTCTTCTTGCCAACTCCCTGAATTAGACTTGAATTTTACTTGAATCATTTGTGCCTAAGTGTACACAAGCAATGATTCCTCCAACTGATCACAATGATCATTACCATAGTCTTACGCCTTCATTCTCCGACTTTAGTTGCACCACGCAACTTGACAGGACTTATACAAGACTTGGCCTTAAGCTTCAATCATGTTGCGCCTTCGCCAAACATGCCATGCCTTAAGGTACGCACTTTATGATTTCATACCACTCTTGGTATGCGCCTCAACCTATGGCTTTTGCTGAAATTTGCAAACATCAGCACCTTCACTAGATTTGGCCTTCAAATCATGTTGCAAACTTTACCTTCTCGGGCTCGCATCATTTGTATTCCAAAGAACCAACACCTCGCTATTCTTGCATCATCACAACACCTTGATTGAAATGCATGACTTTGGTATAGTCATGACTTAGGATACCCCTAACATTAGACCGACCCTCCCTGGAGCCAAGGTATCCTCTTCACGCGCCTTTGAAACCAGCACTTTAAGCATCACTTGCTCTTTCAAACTGCTATGCTTTAATGTAACGGAAAAACAACATCATGTTCTTCCTAACAATGAGTTACTCTTAACTCATTTACTTGATGGACTTACATCTTCATTCTTGATGCGTTACTCCATGATATCGCTGCCATATGCCGTCGCACTTCCACATAACTCTCAACAGCAAACTCGACTATGCCACCAACTCTTCTATTTGCTTCTTTCACTTTCAGCGTCTTCTATTGCATATTTTGGCTTAATATGTTGTGTAGCATCTTCCACACGAATTAGCTTTACTTTGAACGAAAGAGGCAAGATCTTTCACTTCAAATACCCTAATTCACTACTACCTTACATAGACAGACTTCAATCCCACACCAAGGTCCACTCGACCCAAATTGAAAGTATACTCAAACTTGAGCAAATACTTGCGCCAACTGATTGCAACTTGTAAGACCTAACAAGCCTTGCAATACTGACTTCAACTTCGCTTCTAAGCAACAAAGGAAGTGAGACAGCACTTACTGCCCCCAATGTAGCAGTTCACTTTGCCACATGCACTCTTCCAACTATCAACGTTCGTATGCAACTCCCATAACGAAGCACACTATAATTGACAATTAGTCGAATACTCCTTTTAGAATGATGCTATCATTTTGATTTAGCTTTCATGAAGATTTCTTCAACAATGGCCACATGCCATCTTTATGCATCACCACTACTTTGTCCCTCTTCTCCCATGTATCTATGAGTCGCCTAATTTTGCATCTTCAACCGCATCATGCATCTTGGCCATGCCCAAATATCATTTGGCTCATGTTATCGTTGCATATATGCTTTGAAAATTAGCACTCAATTCTTGACACAAACTTGTGCACCTTTGCACAACTTGAACGGACTTAACTTGGTGATTCTGAGCATCACCATAGAGCTCAGCAAAGTCATATCACTCAATGACTTCCGTGGATAATTATCTTGGACAATATTAACAAGGCACAATCCTTGTAAATGAGGCGCCCCTGCCTACGTTCCATGAAGCAAGAATACCACATTCTTCTTCAAACTTGGAAATCATTTTTACTGCCCATGCACATCTGGCAACTCTTGTCTTTCCCCTCCGCCAAAATCAACTTGAGTAGCAACAATTGTTGATTTGCAGTCGACAAAAATATCCGCTTGTGGTTATGATCAATTGCAGGTCTTTGGACACCCTTGTCCAAGCATATTGATCCCACTAATAAACCAGGTGCAAGCACACTCCTTGTGCTCATCTAGCATCAACAAAGAACTCTTTGCAAACGCAATACCGTGGTGTATCGGTTTTCCCCTAACTTGCACTTCTGTCTTCAGCCTTTCAATAAGCTTTATGCTAGATAAGAATTGGCCATCCAATTCTTCTTTTATGGCATCACAATTGCCACAAAAATGATGATTCACAATCAGACTTTGCATTACCACCAAGGTACATGCAATTAAGAGAGATAACTTTAATCTTCCAACCAACGGGCTACGATGAAAACACCTCCAATCTATCGCATAGACATGTTCTTCATCTACTTTTCCTCTGCAAATGCCAACAACTTCTTTGCATTCAGGAATTTTCGCAAAATTCCCATTACCTCTTGTAATGTACTTGCTACTGATAACACCACAAAGATATGCATTCCAAATGCTTAATCTTTGTATACTTGTGAGAAACATGGACTTTAACACCTGACTTGCACCATAGAAGTCAGCATACTCCTTAGTTTTTTCATGCCATCACTTGAAAATCCAGTTTTCAATGATTCTTGCTCGTTCGTCTAACACTTTGGGATGGAATTTTGACACCTTTGTCATAAACTTTCATGGCCTGCTGCTACTTCAAGCTTCAAGTTCATTCCAATTGATCTTTCCACACAAGACCAACTTCTTCTAGTCTCCATACTAGTGAAACCCAAACAATTCACCTCTGAATTTGACAAACAAATGACACCAACTTGAGTAAAAAGAAAGAAAAATCAGCAATTGTGTCCCCTAACACAGCTCTGATACCAGCTTGTCACATGCCCATTTAATCGCCTAAAATTTTCACGGGACATGACCGGCAATACTATGTGGTTCAGTGAATTAAATTCACCCACAAGTACTCAGCCTTGCACACTTGCATCAAAGTATGCATCTGCCTTCACTCATAAAGCAATACGCAACGGAAGTCTTTTCTTCTTTCTCTCTAACCCTTCATGCCCCCATAAGCATAAGAGGTTATGCCATGCACTTCAACGATTCTCACACAAACCAGCAACACCATGAACACAAAGACATGACACAATTAACCCATTTTATTGTATTAAAGGAAGATTACAAAACTCGTCCATCACATGGACCAAAAACAAGCCATTCACCCTCTTGGTGAATGCCTAACTCTCCCAAACATGAGACTAACTCTCTCCTATGTAGCCTACTGATTTTCCTACTCCTTAGGACTATTTATGCAGTGGTTACAATGGCCAAAAACGTGCACAACACTTGCACACGCATGGAACAGCCATGTGTCCCATCATGTAGTTTCTATAACCGCCAGCTTGCTTTTCAACCGCCACATTTTGTGTTGTCAAGCCAACAGATGCCACATCTGTTCTTGGTGGTTATGAACCTTCCACATGGTTATAAACTCACTTTATAACCGTTCTATCTTGTCTCACTTCATTGGCATGCTTGTAAAGCTCGTAACCAACTCGTAACCGTCACTTGAGCCGTATTGCACCACTTGTTGCGCCATACTGGATTCTGCCTTGCTCCAAAATTTAGCTTTCTTGGACCTACATGCTTATTACTCTAAACTAATGCATGGACAATTATTAAGCTTCCATTATCGAGGCCAACTCCTTAAGCTTACTCTAGTTACTTGTGCGTCATCTATGCTTCACTTCGCCTATTAGCTTGACAATAGCAATGCAACTCTTGCATTACCAACTTGTTTGCACTGTTTAGACTTTGTCCCTGCCATGAACCAATGCATAGACTAACTCTTAGTCTATTCCACTCTTCTTTCATCATCCTTGAGTTTGGGCCAACTCAATTCCATGGATATGCATCGATGGCAACATCGCATGTTACATCTGTCAACTTTGGCCATGTCTTGACTTTCCTCAATGAAGCCTTATTGTGTCGGACAATAAGATTCATTCCTTAGCCAAATGTATTTACAATGTAGCGCCACTCTTGCACTTCATTGGCCCTATAGGGTTATGCCATTCTTGACACTTGACAGTCTATACAATATACCGCTATTATGGCTTCGCAATGCGCCATTACGGCTGAATACTGACTTGGCATGCAACTCTGTAACGCGTCATCATTATGCATCACTTGCAGCACCATAACAGTTACTATTAGTAGGACCTAAGAATGTGAATTTCACACGCCATAAAGTCTCACTCCTCATTATATAACTTTCAAATCATTTTAAAAAAAAAATTAAAAGTTATTAAAATGTCACCAGCTTATTTGAGTCTGCATAAAATCGGGCTCAGTCCATTTGGGAAACCAATTAAAAGAACGAGAACAAAAGATAAGTTGATGAACTCACTAAGATATCTATTTTAGAACAGGGAGAATAAAAACCCTAGAAATTTTTTGGTACCTTTTTTCGAAAATTTTATCTCAAAAGGAAGATCAAGATAAGATTAACGCAGACATCAACTCTTATCATGAATCAGAAAAGAGAGACAAGATGAAATCGAAGCTATTAGGTTACAAAATATAAAACTTTCTTTTTCTGAAATTTCAATTCAAGATGGGTATGTTAATCTTTTGAACTAGAACTATAAGGAGAGATTATACCCATTTTTCGATTCATTTTTTGTTGATGAATCTTCGTTTCATCAAATCTTCTCCATCAATTCAGAGCATATCTTAAAGAACTAAATAAGAGGAATAAAAACCTGATGAAGTTATGAGAGGGTGATTAAGTTGTGAGATTGTAAGAAGAACTGTATATATAATTTGAGTAGAAATTGCTGGCCTCACATTGAAAGTTAGGCCAAAAGCTTGAATTCTAGAGCTCATGGCCCCCGACCAATAAGAATTGAGGATTTTGAGCTCTTTTCGGTATACATGATCAATATGACAATATACATATATCAAACCTACTCGCAAAACCAAATTAACACCTTAATCTGTGAGCTAGAAAGTAAAACCCTAATCTCCAATTCTGCCGCCGATTTCCCTCTGCCTATTTTTCTTTGTTTTTACAGCACCAAAAAACGTCTGCTGCCGATTTCCCTCTATCTATTCTTCCTCATTTTTACAGCACAAAGAAACGCACACCTGTTTTGTATTCTTTTGGCTTTCTTCTTTGTTTTCTTTTCAGGAACATGCGTAGAGAACAGAGGAGCTTCCCGATGTTTATAAGGAGTATAATTACTTGATTCTAATACCGTTGGATGATTTGCTTCTTGCGGGGATTAAGTGGAATAATTAATTTATAGAAATAAGGAATCGATACAAATACAGATGGTAGAGTCTCTTAAGTTTTTAATTTCAGTATCTCCTAAAAATTATTGTCTAGCTTAGGTTGGTGCCTTATCTTTGTGCGTTTAGATGTTTCAGAGACTGATTATGAAACTGTTATATATCACTAGAATAACCTATCGCACATAAGGTTATGATTATGCAAAATTCCTCCGGCATATCTATGAGTATCCACGACTAAATAATTTTTTTCTCCAAAACCTAATTACTATTAATCTTATTGTTCTTCTTCTCCCTGTTTAATCCATCATCATCCACTACAAGAATTGTATATATAATTTGAGTAGAAATTGTTGGCCTCACATTGAAAGTTAGGCCAAAAGCTTGAATTCTAGAGCTCATGGCCCCCGACCAATAAGAATTGAGGATTTTGAGCTCTTTTCGGTATACATGATCAATATGACAATATACAGATATCAAACCTACTCGCAAAACCAAATTAATACCCTAATCTGTGAGCTAGAAAGTAAAACCCTAATCTCCAATTCTGCCGCCGATTTCCCTCTGCCTATTTTTCTTTGTTTTTACAGCACCAAAAAACGTTTGCTGCCGATTTCCCTCTGTCGATTCTTCCTCATTTTTACAGCACAAAGAAACGCACACCTGTTTTGTATTCTTTTGGCTTTCTTCTTTGTTTTCTTTTCAGGAACATGCGTAGAGAACATAGGAGCTTCCCGATGTTTATAAGGAGTATAATTTCTTGATTATAATACCTCTGGATGATTTTCTTCTTGCGGGGATTAAGTGGAATAATTAATTGATGAAATAAGGAATCAATACAAATACAAATGGTAGAGTCTCTTATGTTTTTAATTTCAGTATCTCCTACAAATTATTGTCTAGCTTAGGTTGGTGCCTTATCTTTGTGTGTTTAGATGTTTCAGAGACTGATTATGAAACTGTTATATATCACTAGAATAACCCATCGCACATAAGGTTATGATTATGCAAAATTCCTCCGGCATATCTATGAGTATCCACAACTAAATAATTTTTTTCTCCAAAACCTAATTACTATTAATCTCACTGTTCTTCTTCTCCCTGTTTAATCCATCATCATCCACTACAAGTTATTCCCATGATTATCTACTAATTGTTTCTTTTACTGAATTACATACGACTTGCCATTTTAGTTTATAAATATAGACTCTCAATAATTTTGTCTACATGTGTTTCATACGGCTTAATCAACGGGTATGATAAATCTCAAATACGGTATCTGATTATGCTTCCGATGTATGGTTTTTGACTGACACTGCCAAGATAACAATGAAAAATACGTATTGAGAAAGAAGCATGGATGAATTAGAGGCAGAAGAAATGGAAAAGATCTGCTGAGGTGATTTTGAGGTACTCTTTTACTTTTTCCCTAATTTTGTTTTTGTGGAATTTTTTATCAGAACCAATAAACTACTTATATTAGTAATCATACACTGAACATAAAGGAAATATTTAGAAACTAACAATCAAACGAATAGCAAACCCGCCCAGGAAATAATAATTTTGAGTTAAGACCTAGGTGTTTGTTATTTTCCTCATAGATAGCAAGACACACCTCTTCAATGGTTGTATTTACTTAAATGCGAGTGACTATCTATAAGCTCATGTTTCATGGTATCTGAATTTAAAATTTTACGGTTACAGAGATATGTAGGGTCACTAGCTTAGAGATAGACAAACCTAAGTCAACATCTTTGAGTTAGAACAACAACTATGGGTTTCATAATTAGCAGTTAGTTGGAATTACGGTTTTCTTGATACACACAAAATGTCAAAATAAATATCCAATAGTGTTTTTTTTCCTCCATATGTATGAGCATGATTGGGAGTCAGGTGCTCAGAAGCAAACATACATGATGTGTTCTATTTTCCCCTGATCGTCTCCAGGTCTGGGAACTAAAGTAGGAATAACTGAGTGTAGATGAGCAGATGTGTTGGTAAGTCAATCCTATTTACTTTTACAGTTATTAACAATATGTATGGTTTTCAGAAGCAACCCCCTAAAATTTATCATCCAACATCAAATATAATGGCCGAAAACTCAGCATATCATGTTGTTTTAACAAGTGATTGATTAGCTTAATCATGAGAAACTGCTACGGCCTGCTGGATAATGGTGTTAAGTCTGAAATGAAGAAAAAATTACAGTATTAAGATTTGTTATGACCAGCAAATTCGTGAATCTTTAAGAAACCAAGAAGATATCTAATGTTTATATAAATTTACAGTGTTTGATACATAACCACACTGTGAGAAGTATGATACACTGCTCAAGAATATTCACAGACTGAAGGAGCAAAATTATGTTGAGGTGTAATATACATGTTTGAGACTAGCAGCCGCACGAGATATAGCAGGTTGGACTTCTATCGGACCTCTCTGAGTAATTACCATGTATGTACTTTATGAGATCTCTCTTCTATTTAGTTTGATATTCTTAAATTTTTGTGGATTTTGTTCATTGGTTTTCTTAGCATCTTCGTTTATGTGTCTTTTTGCTTTGTAGAAACAACACGAGCTAGCATCGACAATAACCAGACATCAAGAGTTTGTCTTAACTATTTTGTCTTAAGAGATAAATGTCCTGATTAGAAATCAAAAACACAATAAATTGAAGTATTAGTGTTCAATATTATTTAGACGTCTTCAAAAATATGTGAGCATTTGGCCCCAACCAATAGTACAAAGGTATTATGAAGTTTAATTTTGAGCCTTAAAAATTATCCATTCAATTCTGAGACTTAGTTGATCATATTTGACACACTAACCACTGATCAAGGACTAATTGGTTTGCTCAAAGCAATACCTAATCTGAAGTCGTTCGAAATACCTTCAGAATATAAAGCTAATCTCCAAGACCTAATTCTCTTATGTAATTCTCACATATCAGAGAGAAAAGAATCGTGAAAAAGCGTCTAAACATAGCCGTCATTCATAGAGTTTATCTTCAATTCGTCTGTTTTTTATTAACCTAATCTATTTGACTTGACTTTTTTTATCTTATTGGTGGCAGAGATTAAAGGACTATGTGGTGATGATCAAGGGATGCAAACTTTTGGGGGTTAAAGTTTTTGCATTCATCGAAGAATTAGAAAACTTCTGCATTTTGGTATATGTTTGAATAATATCGATATATCTAATGCCAATTTATATTTCTGGCTCAAGCTCGGGATATGCACTTGAAAAATGAATACACACCAGATAAGACATAGCCATGTATTCATTTTGATTTATATCCTTAAATGTCTCTTTATTCACTACATTAGGATTTTAGCGTCTATTAACACTATATTGTGATGATGCTGACTTTATTAAGTATATATAAAGACAATCATCCCATTGCTAACTCAAGTTCATGGGTTATTTAATCATCATTAATCCCTTAATTTTGTCTATTGTTATCCAAGTATTTCCTTCTATAAGTTTTTTTTAATCGAGTATATAGCAAATAAGGACATCATCCCGTTGCTAACTCAAGTCCATGGGATATTTAATCATCCTTCCCTTAATTTTGTCTATTGATGTCTAAGTATTCCTTCGATAATTATTTTTTTTGCTGTTGGTGTTGCAGAAATTCATGCGAAAACTTTCTCAAATACATAATATTAAAGTTGATCTTGACATGGAATGATGAGGTTCGAAGATTGGAAATGATTGCTAAGGATGGAAAATTTCACAAAAGGTTGAGTAAGGATGGAATGTTTACAATCGAAGATTTTCTCCACCATGTTGGTAGTGATTCGGATATGTAGCGAAGTGTAACCATATCAACTTTTATAGTTTTATTTGGGGTATTACTTATTAGTAACTTGATCTATTGATGCGCATTTAATGAATAGGTTGTCATGTTTGCTAGAATACATTGCGTACACATTATACCCAAAGTTAAATTCTAGAACGAGAACAATACAGTCTACTTCCTCGATGATTCAGCGAGTGTATGGTGAGATATTTAGGATTCTATGCAGTCAGTTTTCATTAATATTCAAGGAATTGACACCACAAAATTTGGATTTGTAAAGTATTAATTTCTTCTTCTTAAGTTCCAAATTACCACTTTTTAGTTAGGATGAATGCGTTCTGAGAAATGGCTTTGTAAAACTTCTTACCAGGAACACTGAAGCCTGAAGCTGGTAAATGCTTCGATGAAGGAGTTGAAATAACACTTGGCTGATCAGAAGGAACATTTCGTACTCTTACTAGAAAATATAGAGACGTGTCTCTTCAATGAAGGAGGCACAAGAAAGTTTGTTACGATGTTTTAAGATCTTAATTTAACTTCGTTTAAGTCCTCTTCACTTGATGACATGAGTAATTAAATAAATGAACTACAACATGGCATCAATGAGCTCAGAAGATGGGAGCTGAAGGCATCATAAACTATAGTATCTCCCCATTTATCAAGTATATTTCTAAAATAAGCAATTAGAAACTCTCTTTATACGAAATGACTACTCACATCAATCTATTGACTATATTATTGTGAATTAATGTTGTTCTTATGATTGATACGCATGATATTTTAAAAATAGGGTGAAAAAAACTGAAATTTAATACTTCATGCAGATTTGAGTTTGCATATTTTCCGACCTTATGACCGAAATTTCGTCAAGCACCCTGTTTCTTTACTTGATTTCTTTTGATTGTCAAGCATCCGATCACACTTTGAATTCTTATGTATAGAAAACAAATACCAATTTTCTTAGTTGTACATATTCATGAAGAAACAGAGATAAACATTGACAAATGCAATGTCTTATAATTCCAGTTGAAAATTTAAAAGTCAAGATAAGAACATTGGCATCCAATGAAACAACTACGCAACTTCATGTTCTTTTCTTTGGTCAGCTTATCCAATAAAATATTTTTAATGGTAAACCCAATCAAAAATTATTATTTGGAGACCTTGGTATGCAAATAACACGGTGATTGTGCTTAAGTTTCGTATAAACATGCAACAAATATGGTATCGTGCAGCGCACAAGCGCAACAAATATGGTGTCTAATAGCTTTTGATAAAAGCATTACCTAATAAGGTAATTAAAGTTGAATACTAAGCAGTGAAAGAAGCTTGGAATATGGTTTAATACCAGAAATTTTATTCAAGATTTGCTATTATCGAAGGGGTGTAATAAGTAATGTTCATAGAAACCAGTTTCCAATATTTCGAGAAATCCCAAATACAAATGTGGACCAAGCTTTTCTACAATATTGCTAATGCCAAAACTTAAAAGTGCCAACTACAAAATTTGTTGAAGATTTCCAAATGATTAGTCATCCCAAAAACGCAGCCCGATATTCTTAATACTATATATTTTGGCACAATATGAGAAATCCGTCTCTACAGTTTAAGCACAAATAATAATACAAATAACTTAGCCCCGTGCAACGCACGGGCAAGACACTAGTAAGTAAAGAAATCTCAAAAGTACGAATTGTTTCTGGAATAGAAATGGGATAGAATGATAGCATCTAGGGATTTAAGGTGCTACCTTACACACGGGTTGTTCGCACACCTGCAATTCAGGTGTTACTTTGCACATGGTTGAGCAGCACATGTGGTGTGGTCGGCCACTGTGAATTGCAACAACGCTTAAAAATTCGCAACTGCTGGGTGAAGTTACAAATTTTGCAACTGCAGAAAACAATTGCTAATATTTAAGCCGTTGCAAAACCAGTTGCGAATTCGCAACTTCACAAGAGCTGTTGCAAAATTTAGTTGCTAATCAGGAAAAATGGTGTAGTGCAACAAGCGCTGGCATGTCAAGTTTGGTTGTCATATTTTAGTGTGTCAAAACTCATCTAAGAGTCGCTTGATTATGTACTAGAGACAACTTCGTTTAGGTTAGACTAGAAAATCTAGGAATGTTGAGACATACAAGTATTACTCGAAGAACATGAAGAAGTAACAAGATACAACGACGACATCATCCTTCCTATTGAGGTTAGTAATATTGACTTGAACTGTTTCATTCCTAACATATTTTTCAAGTCATTCTAATTGAAAACATAACTGCGAAGCTGTTTATTAGATATATTACTCTAGTAGTAAGACATGATCACAAGATCATAGAATTAGTGAATTAGACTATAGTTTGTAGGTGAAAATGGTTTCTGCTGATTTCGGTAACCTCGGGTGTGTGGGTGAGAAACAACTTAAACCCTAAACAATGTACTGCAAGGGAGTACTTTTAGATTCGAGAGATCAATCTGTATAAGTCCGGCCTAAACCAAGAAATGGCCATTCCAGACTTGCTTCGGTCACAAAGTGGAGGAGAATGGGTTGGTTTTGGGGAGGAAAGCAAGGAAAGTGGTGAGACCAGAATATTTGATTCTGGAAGAGTAGTTGGGTTACTACGACTTGTTATCAGAAAAGTAAGAGAGCTAACAAGGTTATCTAGCAAGTAAGTATTTCTGAGTGTTGTATCTCCCGTATAAACTTGTTGTTCAATGGAAATAGGTAAGACCTATTTATACAAGTCGGAGTAAAAACATACCCTAGTCTCATTAAGGAGTGGGGAAGTAAATGGGAGGAGGTGGTAACCGTATGCATGGAACTGATGTCCATTAAGTTGTTAACGCATGAAACTGCTAACGTTATGGAATTGATGTCCCATAAAGTTGTTAACGCATGTGCTTTATGTCACATGAACGTTTCACACATAACTTCCCATATTTACTAACCGCCTCACCCTTATGACACTTCCTTATGACTGGCGTAGTGTACGCCGCACGCTGTAAACCGCCAAACCAATACCCAAAGAGGATCCCCAGTTTGTGTTGATGTCTCGAATATTTTTGGAAACCATTTAGCATGTTGTTGTGGCTTGGAGAGTTAAGATCGGGAAAGTTGCTAGCGTGGTGACCTTCGACGGTCGAGATTTTGCATCTTGAGAGGAGGGACAACCGTTGATCGTTGTACGCCTTCGTTTTGGTAGCCGCGTAGTGAGGGCCAACGTGGTGGCGCAGATAGGTTGGCATTACATTGGGATGGAATGGTTTGGCGTATCCAAACTTAGGTTTTCGGGCCAAAGGTTACCATGTGTCATCTGGTAACCTTGGATGTCTAGGATTTGCTCCTAGGATTGAAGGGAAACCGTTGATCGTTGCATGCCTTCGTTTTGGTGGCCACGTAGGGAAGGCCAACAGGGTGGCGCGGCTAGGGTGTGACCAAGCTATGGTTTTGGGTCAAAGGTTACCATGCATTTTCTGGTAACCTTGGACGGCTAGGATTTGCTCCTAAGATGGAAGGGTGGCCGTTGATGGCCGCACGCCTTTGTTTTAGAAACCCTAATTAGAGCCCTTTACTAGAATCATTGTAGAATTCTAGTACGGACTCGGATTTTGATGGTCCACCCCTCAAATCGACCAGAAAAGAATTTCCTATCTCCTTACACGAGGATATTTAGGTTTTGAACTCGTTCGGGAGGTAAAAACATCCCAAAAGTAAAACTTAGGAAGAATTTAGGAGGGGTGGCGGCATGGCCAGGTATGCCTTGGCGCAATTAGGTTGGCATGGCATGCCTTGGTGTGGTTTGGCTTGGCATGTGGGTCCAAGGGTTTTCCATGGGTGCATGGCGTGGCTAGGGCCAAGGCAAGGGCGCTTGGCTTGGCATGGTGTGATTAGCATAGCTAGGGCCAAGGCAGAGTGTGTTTGGCATGGCGCGGCTAGCTTGGGCTAGGTTCGGTTTTGGCTTGGCATGTGGGTCCAAGGGGTTTCCCTAGGAGCATGGCGTGGCTAGCTTGGGCTAGGTGCGGTTTTGTCTTGGCATGTGGGGCCAAGGGTTTGCCATAGGTGCATTGCGGGACTAGCTTGGGCTAGGTGCGGTTTTGTCTTGGCATGTGGGGACAAGGGGTTGCCATAGACGCATGGCGTGGCTAGCTTGGGCTAGGTGAGGTTTTGGCTTGGCATGTGGGTCCAAGGGTTTGCCATAGGTGCATAATGAGACTAGCTTGGGCTAGGTGCGATTTTGGCTTGGCATGTGGGGCCAAGGGTTTTCCATAGGCGCATGGGTGACTAGCTTGGGCTAGGTGCGTGACCAAGCTAGGGTTTTGGGGCAAAGGTCGTTTGGTAACCTTAGACGACCAGGATTTGCTCATGGGATTGAAGGGCAACCGTTTATTGTTGCACGCCTTCATTTTGATAGCCGCGTAGTGAAGGACAGTATGGTGGCACGACATGGGGCCATGGCGAGGTACGTTTTGCATGGCACGGTAGGTGTGGCTGGCATGATTTGCCATTGGTACGGAAGTGCGTCTAGCATGGTTGGCATGCTTTGGCCCGGTTGGTGTGGGTGGCATGATTTTCCATTGGCACAGAGGTGCGACTGCATGGTTGGCATGCTTTGGCGCTGTCGGTATGACTGGCATGATTTGCCATTGGCACAGAGGTGCGGCTAGCATAGTTGGCATGCTTTGGCGCGGTCGGTGTGGCTGGCATGATTTGCCATTGGCACGGAGGTGCGGCTAGCATGGTTGGCATGCTTTGGCGCGGTTAGTGTGGCTGGCATGATTTACCATTGGCACAGAGTTGCGGCTAGCATGGTTGGCATGCTTTGGCGCGGTCGGTGTGGCTGACATGATTTTCCATTAGCACAGAGGTGCGGCTAGCATGGTTGGCATGCTTTGGCGCGGTTGGTGTATCTGGCATGATTTTCCATTGGCACACGTGGGAATTAGGGTATGTCTTGTCGTAACCCTAATTTGAAAAAGATACCCCGGTAATTATTAGAGACACATTAAAGGTTTCAGTAAATGTGCCTAGTAAATGCTTGTTACTTTAAATGTTGTGACATCACTGTCTGCTAGGGTTTAGTGTTTTACGATTTTAACCCTAAGCTAAAAACCACCATCAACATTAAGTCCCCTGCTTAGCTCGGAACAGGTGCCTTGTTGCGAGGTAAGCATATGATGGTGACAGACAAGGACGGAATCGAGGTGTAAATCATTGCAAAGATGGTCAGGAGAATCCGACTAACCTTTTTGAGTGGTAAAGAGAATTTTGGCTTCTCGTGTTGGCGGCCATGCGTAAGTTGTACTGGGAATGCAGACCGTGGAGTGGTGAGATGAAAGTTACCGGCTTGGTCTGGTCGTACATCACCGAGGCACAGCGGGCGCGGTCTTGGAAGGCAAAGAAAACGGACGGCTTGGCCCGTGGGGCCAAGGGGGTAGAAAATGGTGACAGAAGAGTATAAAACTGAGACAGTAAGTCATGAAAGAGGGCCGAGGAGATTTGTCTGACCTTTTTCGAGATGTAAGTAGAATCCGCAATCCTTGCATCCGGTAACTTTGCACAGATCCCAGTATGAATAGGTGTCTTTGGGGCCAGGATTTGGAACGCGAGGCGGAGCTTCTAGCATATACTTAGCATGAAAGGGATTTTTCAGCACCAATGGGCTTAGAACGGGCGTGGGCAGCTTGGCAAAGCATGGCGTCGGTAATGGAAGCGCGACAAGGGGAAACGCAAGTTGCTGGCAAGGCTCTGACATGGTCCACTGGAAAGGCGTTGGCATGGAAAACCCGGATTGTCCCGGCTGGCGTGGAGCGTTGGCGTTGGCTGGCATTAGCATGAAAGGCGCGGATTTTTGCAAAAACTGAACGTGGAGCGCTGGCAAGACTGGCACTGGCAAGGAAAGCGCGGATGTCTTGGGAGTGGCAAGGCTTGCTCTCGTGGGACCGATTGCCTTTCTTCATGCGCGACTTTAACATGAAATTCTTTCCTTATTCAAAAATATTTTTTGAGAGGTAGGTAGCATCAGCAATCCTTTTATCTGGTAGCTTTTCACAAATCCCGGTATGATTGGGTGTTCTTCAAGGCTAGGCTTTGGAACGCGAGGCGGAGCTGCTAGCATGGACTTGGTATGAAGGGGACCCATTAGCACTGACGGGCATGGAACGTGTGCGGGCTGCTTTGTAAAGCGCTTGGCAAGGCATGACGCTGGTAAGGGAAGTGATTTGGAAGTGAAGCGCTTGCGGTTTAGGGTTTGACACGCCGAAACCCTAATTAACGTCCTTTACTAGAATCGTTGTAGAATCCGCGTGGACCCGAATTTTGATGGTCCGCCCCTTTATCGGACACGGAACAGAATTCTGTATCTCCCTGCGCGGGAATATTGAGGTTTCGAGCTTGCTTAGGAGGTTAAAACGGCATGACAGTGAAAATCAGGAAGAAGTCAGGAGGGATGTTGCGGGCCCAGGGTGGCATAGTCGCGCGCCAGTCACCTATTCACGTCCATGGAGTAAGAAGGAATATTCATTCGGCTCAAGCTCTAAAAACTATGTGTGCATGAAAAGAGGTATCGACCCTCTTCTGTTCTTCTATCGTTCATCTGGATCCGTGTTTTCGTCCGTAGTATCTCTCCAGTGGATTCCAAAAATTTACCAAAACTCTGATGCATTCTTGGGGCGGATGGATGAACTATATGCTCGGAAACGATCACGTCAGGGGTAATCTTGGAGATTGTGGTTGCGTCGTCGGTCCATCCTCGACCTTAGGTTATTCAGTGGGCCTTATGATCATAATGATGATGTGTTATGAATGCTTGCATGGTCTAAAACTTCTGGCACCCCTGGATGAAATAGGGACACGTACCACTACCGATGTGATGCTATCAACTCTTCCGGGGCTTTTTTCCAGGTTACATCCTTCGAACCAGCTTTTGAATCTTGGACTATCGTACGGAATGGATGCGGTGGGAAGTCCCCGGTTATACTTCGGTTTGATATGATGGCATGGATGAATATGTGAACGTAACCTTCTGACGTGTTTTTGGGGTCTTCGGTGCGCATGTACGGCTTCATGTTGATAAATTCCCACGGCTCGTAAAACCTCGACAGTGATGATGTTGAAATCGGTAATAACTTGGTTGAGGGGAGTGAAAATGTCTCGTACTGGTAGTCCCCATGCGTAACCTACTTTCATTACATCGCCTTGAATCCCCGTCCACGAGATTTGATATAAGCCTATCGTACTCTTCCGGATGTGACACTGGGATGCTCATGATGAAATATTCTGGATAGTGCAGGCTTAGGATCCTCCGCGGCCTCGTAAATTATTGAAGGTGTCTTCTAAACAAAGAGGTAATGATATTCTTGCGCTGCACCCGTGAAGAGTAAATGATTTTGTTGTGGGTACAGCATTTTGGTTGACTGTGTCTTATGAGCTTTGATAGTGAAATGATTCCATGCATACCCTCAGTACCCAAGTATGGTTTACATGTTTCCATCTTGTATGGTTATTAGGTTGACCATGATAAAGACGTCACCATCGTGCGTTCGTACTTATGATTTTGTTACTTCTTACACGTGGAACTTAGAACATGGAGGAGTATGGGTTACCTTTGTAGTGATTGATGTTATGGTGAAGCTCTGACCGGTATCAACAAATGAGTAGAAAAATCTCTTGGTAGTGGATGTAATCAGAAGAGACTATATTATCGCGGTAACGAAGTAGGTTGGTTGGAATTGTATGGGAATCCATGAAAGTAAAAGGATTGGTTAGATGAGTAAGCGAGCAAGTTTTCCATGATCACATTGGCGGGATGGATCAGAGGGCGGCCATGACTACGAAGATTGGATGGATGCGATCATGATCCTTGACATGGGGAGCATGGTGGCATGATCCTTTGCAGGAAGGAGTGGTGTTGAAGCAAACGTTGAAGCGGAGCCGCTGCTGGAGAACGTTGAAGCGAAGCCACTTCTGGAGAGAATGTTGAAACGATGCCTTGCAACTCTCAGAGTGTTGACGGTTACCATGTTGAAGCCGGAGGCTACGTCACGTTCTGTCAAAATCGACATCCCTCAAGTGTACATAGGTTCAGAGTCCCCTGTTTCATTTATCGATTGTGCTTTCCAGAAGAGGTTGGGGTTTGGGAACGACTTCCCTGGATGGAAGCGCCTGCTTTCATGTTTCTTCATAGATTATACGACTTTGTGAGCAAGTTACCATCGTGCAGGTCCTGACGGGAAGAGGGTCTCTGTAAAATCAGGAGGGTTGCTGATTTCCTTTGCTTTCGATTTGGGAGAAGTCGTTCCTAATCTTTACATGTGATGCAATTGGATTGCTGACCCCCCCTTCTACTGGTCGTTCAAGAGCAATGTGAGCCTATTCATCTATAAATGCATGTCCTGCGTGTCTTTTGTCTTTTAATCGAATCAATAGTGGTAAAAGGAGGTAGGCTTCTTCCGGCTCTTCCAGTATCTTTCCCTGATGGTGGAGTAGCGCATCTGGTGACAGTTGGAGTTGTCATGTTTGAAGAAACATTGGGGAGGTGGAAGCGGCTCTGGTTCTGGTGATCGTAAGTGTATCGTGCAGAGACGGCACTGTTCTTCTCACGGAGTGCTGGAGCCATGGCGCTGCTTTGGATGGTTGGGGAGCGGAGAGGATGACACTGGAAGGGCGCAAGATGTTAGCGCTGGAAGGATGCAAGATGTTAGCGTGGGGTTTGGTATTGTAACTGGCATGCATGTGCGGCATGTGTGCCTAGCATGCACGTCTGGTAAGCGTGTCTGGTAAGCTCTTCTGGTAAGTGAGTCTGGTAGGCGCGTCTGGTAAGCACGTTTGGTAGGAGCATCTGGTAAGCTTGTCTGGCTTGTGCGTCTGACATTGGATTTGGTATGGCGCAGACTGTTGGCTTGTCACAACGCTGGTTTGGCATGGCGCGGACTTGTTCTTGCGGGCCTAGTTTCCTCTTTCCAGATGTAGCTCAAACAAGAAATCCTTTCGTTATTCAAATTCCAAAAAGTGTTATGCTTATGAAAGGGGTTGGCTCCCCTTTTTACCTCGTATCTTTGTTATCACGTCCTGGTGTTAGAGGTAGCGCAGTAGTGATAAAGTGGCAAGCATATTCCAGCTATGTACTCCAGCGTTTCTCTTTCAATTTGTTTTCTTGTTTTCTTGTGCTGGTGCAAACCATAGCCATAAGTATGCCTTCCATAAGTCTGTAGAAACATTTTTATTCTGAACTGGTGTAAACCCTAGCCATGGGTATGCCTTTCATAAACTTGTGGAAATACTTCATCATAAACAATTCTTCGAATGTCACCGTAGTAACGTCTGCTAATAGTGACAGGTAATCACTGTTGTGCAAAGTAGGCACGGGTAGGTGACTTTTTTTTTAAAGGCAAACTAAATGCCTGGTTTATGGTTTTTTGATTTCCTGGATTTCTTGGGATGATAGATAAATGTTACCTTGATGATTTTGGGTTATTCTTTTTGGAATGAATTGTTTAGGAATTGATTGTTTTGGTTATGATTGAAAGTGACACAGACATCCCAGGAAAAACCTTAGAACCGTGTGTTGGTAGATGACATGGGGTAAACTATGTATCTTGTCTTGAAAACTTGAAATAGCAAACCATGTATCTTGTCTATGTAAGACTTACTCGGTTTTTAGGTCTCCTGATGAAAAGTGAACCTTCCGGGCATAAGACCGAGTTTTATGGGAAACACCGCCATGGAAAGTCCCCAGTCTTTACTGAGCCGTCTAATACTTGGGAGGATCGTCTGCTTCTATCCTCCGAGAAGTCCCCAGTCATCCCTTGTCGTGTCATGACTGATAATCGAGGCGCCGGGTAACTGAGTCGGAGTGGATCATCTTCCTCTACCATCTTGACGTCTGGGTCAAAGAACGAGATTGACGGTAGAAAATTGACATTGTGATCGAAAGATCAAACCTCCCGCTGTAGTCGCCAAATGTTTGTAGGTGAAAATGGTTTCTGCTGATTTCGGTAACTTCGGGTGTGTGGGTGAGAAACAAGTTAAACCCTAAACAATGTACTGCAAGGGAATACTTTTAGATTCGAGAGATCAATCTGTACAAGTCCGGCCTAAACCAAGAAATGGCCACTCCAGACTTGCTTCGGTCACAAAGTGGAGGAGAATGGGTTGGTTTTGGGGAGGGAAGCAAGGAAAGTGGTGAGACCAGAATAGTTGATTCTGGAAGAGTAGTTGGGTTACTACGACTTGTTATCAGAAAAGTAAGAGAGCTAACAAGGTGAGCTAGCAAGTAAGTATTTCTGAGTGTTGTATCTCCCGTATGAACTTGTTGTTCAATGAAAATAGGTAAAACCTATTTATACAAGTCGGAGTAAAAACGTACCCTGGTATCATTAAGGAGTGGGGAAGTAAATGGTAGGAGGTGGTAACCGTATGCATGGAATTGATGTCCATAAAGTTGTTAACGCATGAAACTAGTTTTCATGAAACTGCTAACGTTATGGAATTGATGTCCCATAAAGTTGTTAACACGTGTGTTTTATGTCCCATGAACGTTTCACACATAACTTCCTGTATTTACTAACAGCCTCACCCTTATGACACTTCCTTATGACTGGCGTAGTGTACGCCGCACGTTGTAAACCCCCAAACCAATACCCAAAGAGGATCCCCCGGTTTGTGTTGATGTCTCGAATTTTTTTGGAAAATATGTAGCATGTTGACATGGCTTGGGAAGTCAAGCTCGGGAAACTTTCTAGCCTGGTAACCTTCGACTGTCGAGATTTTGCATCTTGAGAGGAGGGACAATCGTTGATCGTTGCACTCCTTCGTTTTGGTAGCCATGTAGTGAGGGCCAACGTGGTGGCGTGGCTAGGTTGGCATGCCGTTGGCATGGCATGGTTTGGCGTGGCCAAACTTAGGTTTTCGGGCCAAAGGTTACCATGTGTCGTCTGGTAACCTTGGATGGCTAGGATTTTCTCCTGGGATTGAAGGGCAACCGTTGATCGTTGCATGCATTCGTTTTGGTGGCCGCGTAGGGAAGGCCAACAGGGTGGCGAGGCTAGGGTGTGACCAAGCTATGGTTTTGGGTCAAAGGTTAACATGCATTGTCTGGTAACCTCGGACGACTAGGATTTTCTCCTAAGATGGAAGGGTGGCCGTTGATGGCCGCACGCCTTTGTTTTAGAAACCCTAATTAGCGCCCTTTACTAGAATCGTTGTATAATTCTAGTACGGAATCGTGTTTTGATGGTCCGCCCCTCAAATCGACCGTAAAAGAATTTCCTATCTCCTTACGCGAGGATATTTAGGTTTTGAACTCGTTCGGGAGGTAAAAACAGCCTGAAAGTAAAACTGAGGAAGAATTTAGGAGGGGTGGCGGCATGGCCAGGTATGCCTTGGCGCAATTAGGTTGGCATGGCATGCCTTGGCGTGGTTTGTCTTGGCATGTGGGTCCAAGGGTTTTCCATGGGTGCATGGCGTGGCTAGGGCCAAGGCAAGGGCGCTTGGCTTGGAATGGTGTGATTAGCATAGCTAGGGCCAAGGCAGAGTGCGTTTGTAATGGCACGGCTATCTTGGGCTAGGTGCGGTCTTGGCTTGGCATGTGGTGCCAAGGGGTTTCCATAGGCGCATGGCGTGGCTAGCTTAGGCTAGGTGCGGGTTTGGCTTGGCATGTGGGGCCAATGGTTTTCCATAGGTGCATGGCGGGACTAGCTTGGGCTAGGTGTGTTTTGTCTTGGCATGTGGGGCCAAGGGGTTTCCATAGGCGCATGGCGTGGCTAGCTTGGGCTAGGTGAGGTTTTGGCTTGGCATGTGGGGCCAAGGGTTTTCCATAGGTGCATGGCGGGACTAGCTTGGGCTAGGTGCGGTTTTGGCTTGGCATGTGGGGCCAAGGGTTTGCCATAGGCGCATGGCGTGACTAGCTTGGGCTAGGTGCGTGACCAAGCTAGGGTTTTGGGGCAAAGGTAGTTTGGTAACCTTAGACGTCCAGGATTTGCTCCTGGGATTGAAGGGCAACCATTGATTGTTGCACGCCTTCGTTTTGATAGCCGCGTAGTGAAGGCCAGCATGGTGGCGCGACATGGGGCCATGGCGAGGTGCATTTGGCATGGCGCGGTAGGTGTGGCTGACATGATTTTCCATTGGCACGGAGGTGCGGCTAGCATGGTTGGTATGCTTTGGCCCGGTTGGTGTGGCTGTCATGATTTTCCATTGGCACAGAGGTGCGTCTAGCATGGTTGGCATGCTTTGGCGCGGTCTGTGTGGCTGGCATGATTTTCCATTGGCACAGAGGTGCGGCTAGCATGGTTGGCATGCTTTGGCGCGGTCGGTGTGGCTGGCATGATTTTCCATTGGCACAGAGGTGCGGCTAGCATGGTTGGCATGCTTTGGCGCGGTCGGTGTGGCTGGCATGATTTGCCGTTGGCACATAGGTGCGGCTAGCATGGTTGGCATTGTAACACCCCGAGTTCCGTAATAGGGTCAAACCCATATGGAGGTCCGAACAACTTTAACACCCCGAGTTCCGGAACAAGGTCAAACCCAAATGGAGGTCCGAACTCGAAGCGTTATGGGTCGGAAAGAGACTTATGCATACATATTTTTGCTAAATTACTTTTGCACAAAACATAGTTGAAACTTTACATAACATAAAATGAAGCATATAAATCCTCTTATTATCTTAACAACGATTTCAACCAAACATATTTTTTCAAATTACATTTCAAGCAATACAATCAAGCAATTCAATCACTAAGCTACTCATTCCTAGCTTTTGCTGCGCCACTCTGATAAATCTGCAAGGGTGTCAATTGGGGTGAGATGACATCTCAATAGAATGCATTTCCAATCTCAAAACATGCATAACAATGTCAATGAGTCAAATATCATACAACATGAGCATACGACATAATTTCGAGAAAATCTCTAATATAGATGCTCACCCAATATGATCACCACACAAGTATATTTGTTTAATCATGAATTCACAATACAAATATTGTTTCTAACAAATCATCTTAATATTTCAAAACAAGTCTTCACAATATTAATATTATTTCAACAAATCACCCTTCAATCATGAGTTCATAATACCAGTAATACTTTAAATAATTCATCCAATTAGATTTCACAATTGAATTCAACAATTCACTGAAATAGATTTCGCACGTGAGTTCACAACAATATTAATGTTTCCTACAAATACTTCAATTCGTATTTCAATGCTTGAGTTCATAAAACCAATAAGGTTTCCACTAATCATTCAATAGAGATTCCAACACACGATTCACAACTTAATATTGTCACCAACATGCCATGAGTTCACAACATTTATATTAGGGCTGTCAATGGGTACCCGGAACCCGGAACCGGACCCGCTAAATCGGGTCCGGTTCTGGGTCCTAAAGTTGGACCCATTAGCGACTTAGGACCCGACGGGTAATTACCCGATTGGACCCGAATGTCAACGGGTCCAAACGGGTAATACCCGTCGGGTACCCGTTTATTTAACCTTTTGATCATTTTTGTAGCAAAATTATAGGTATTTTTGCTAGTTTCGGCTTTGAATTTTTTTGATTTTTGATTTTTTTTATTACATTTAATATTTATTTAGTACATTAATAAAGAAATAATAATAAATTTTTATAAAAATAATTTATATTCAAGTTAAAAAGAGAAAGAAATTAAGATTTTAATAGTTTTTAATAGTTTTTTTAATACCCGACGGGTACCCGGACCCGACGGGTATCCGGGACTTTAAACGGGTCCGGTTCTGGGCCAACACATTATGGAACCGGACCCGGAACCGATGTTGATATGCCGGGTCCGGTTCTGGGCCATGTACTACCCGGGAAGACCCGAACCCGTTGACAGCCCTATTTATATTATTATCAACAAACCATTTATCAAATCATCCATTTAGGACTCAACTCATCAATTCACAACAACAATATTGTTTTCAACAATTCATCCATTTGAATTTCACAAATGGGTTCATAACACCGATTATGTTTTCAATAACTCATTTAATTTAGATTTTGAACACATTATTCACATATTTATAAGTCACTACCTCAAACCATGAGTTCACGGTACGAAAACCTTGGTTCGTACACCCACCTATCGTTTATCGGCACGGACAACCTCCATCGATGGTCAGGAACAAAAGTTCCTATGGGGATCATACCCATTTGCTCTCTGGGATCATTACCCGCTTCATTCATAGTACGAAAACCTTGGTTCGTACACCACCTATCGTTTACCGGCAAGGACAGCCGCCATCGATGGTCGGGAAACACAAGTTCCCATGGGGATCATTACCCATTTAACTCTCGGGGATCATTACCCACCATTATCATGAAACGATATTCCATCTAACGGAAAAACATGAACTCATTTACTTTTACAAATTGTTTTTACACACAACACTAGCAACCCTGGCATAAGATCATAATTTTCTTTCAAGCATTTTTGCAAACAAGTTAACTTCAACGATACTACATTGTATGTTCCATGCTAATAACTTTATCCGATCATCATAAAATTTTACATGAACATTCTTAACACATTCATTTATAGAATATCAAAAATTCACACCAAACCAAAGGTTCAAGCAAAATATATTCGTTTTATATGATCATTCAAAAATCTGGGCAGATAACATCATATTAGCATATTATTCACAGAAAATTCATATTAATCTCAAATGAAGCAAATCCAAAGCAAAACGAAAGATAAGATATTCATCTACAACGTTTATTAAGAACTAAAATCATTTTAACATCATTAAGGCTGCCTACGAACATCAAAACCACATCAACACGAAACTGTCCATAAATTCAGAAACTATCTACTAAATTCAAACAACCTTTCAACGGTGAATATATGATGGAATACTCTCAAATTTTAACTAGTGATACCCAATCATGTTATATACCTATATTAGAAGTCTGATCATCAATAATATGCATAAAATTAAATAGACAAATTTTAGAACCCTAATGATATAAGAATAAACAAAATGGAAATCAAAGTATAACAAGGAAAACACAAAGAGAAAGAGATTAAACATTCTACCTCTCAATTGCCACAAACTCCTTTTGATTTTATTAATCCTTCATCTCTAAAATTCTCTAGCTCCATCTCTTTCTTCTTCTCCCTAGCCTTTTTTTCTCTCACTAGTCTAATTTCTCTTCTAAACTATTTTATTTATCTTTTCATTTTCTCTTAACTTTATTTTTTATTGATTATTTTATTTCACCCTAACTTGTAGCCATTCTAATTCAATCCACCCACCCATGCTAAGGCTAAGGAACAACAACCTAAGCTACAAGGTTAACTAATACGGGTATAACCCGACCCGAAACAGTAGCTAAAAAAATATGCTGGGTATTACAGGCATGCTTTGGCGCGGTCGGTATGGCTGGAATGATTTGTCATTGGCACAGAGGTGCGGCTAGCATGGTTGGCATGCTTTGGTGCGGTTGGTGTGGCTGGCATGATTTTCCATTGGCACAGAGGTGTGGCTAGCATGGTTGGCATGCTTTGGCGCGGTCGGTGTGGCTGGCATGATTTTCCATTGGCACAGAGGTGCGGCTAGCATGGTTGGCATGCTTTGGCGCGGTCGGTATGGCTGGCATGATTTTCCATTGGCACACGTGGGAATTAGGGTTTGTCTTGTCGTAACCCTAATTTGAAACAGATACCCCGGATATTATTATAGACACATTAAAGGTTTCAGTAAATGTGCCTAGTAAATGCTTGTTACTTTAAATGTTGTGACATCACTGTCGGATAGGGTTTAGTGTTTTACGATTTTAACCCTAAGCTAAAAACCACCATCAACAACTATGACTTTTGAACTTCGTAGATATGACATCGACATAATCTTATGAATGCTGTTATGATTATGTGAATGGGTAATGGTGAAGATTTCATCCTAGGAAACAATGTTTTACATTTGTTTAAAGGAAGTACATTCATGAACTTATTTTATAAATCGAAAGGGAAATCACTAGGCTTATTGGTATAGCTATTCATTGCAAATCTCTGGATTACCAATATGTGTGAGATGGTAGAACCGATCGTAAATTTGTTATATATCTTGGTACAACTAATCACAATGGCTGACTTATGATTTGGCATGACTAGTTTTGATTAATTAGTGTAACATATCCTAAGTAATCACCTGAGATGGTATGATCGATATTTGTAATTGGTGTGACCGTTGGTGTGACCGATCACAGAATGTTGTGTAATTGGTGTAACCGGTCCTAGTAATTAGTTTAACCGATCCTGGTAATTGGTGTAACCGAACCTAGTGACATCACAAGTAATACAATGAGTATATGGTAACCGGTCCTGGTAATTGATGTGATCGATCCTAGTAACTGATGTAACCGGTCCTGGTAACTTATGTTACCGATCACAAGTGTTTCCATATTAGGGTATAATTGATCCTAGTGATTGGTAGAACCGATTGAACCCATGTATATGATTTAATATTTGATCAATCACACAATTCTAAACTTGTTTGGAAGTGTGGTATAACGGATTCCAAGAATGTAAATATGAAAGATGATTTGCAAAGAAAATATGTCAACATACTCTGAACACGGACAATAACTCTTATTATTTATTATTCAAAGATTTTCCTTAGTACTCGAGGAGATCTTGTATCGAAATTAATTGAGAATCTTTTAATTAAGGTTTTTGGTTATATATGCTTTTAATGACCACCAATTAAATGCATATCTCTAGAAAATAAAACTTAGTAATGTGAATATACTAATTGGAGACTTTCTACAGAGAGAAAATATAGGATAAGCATTTACTGGAATTATGAAAACCGAATTTCGTCATTCATTGCATATCTTGAGAATATTTTCGGTGTGGAAATTCCTTGGTGTCCAAACATCCTTGATCTGTAAATAGCTAAGTTTTCATTTCTAACAAACTATCCTAAAATCCAGGCAAACTTCATCTATTTGTTGTTTTTGGTGGAGCTGTCTATTCGAAGAGGAAAGTATCTTAATTAGGTGAAATCTCTTACCACCGCTCGTTTAAAGAATTTTGTGGGATCAAGAATCTCTACGAGTACCGTTGGTGGGAAACTAGATAATTGCAGTGTTATTAGTTTTCGATTGATTAGATTGACTAACGGTTGTTTACAGACTCTGTTCTATGCATGATTGATCACAAGAGATTCAAGTGGTGTTGTGCAGGTTTAATTGAAGATTAAAGAATATTTGAAGATAAATAAGATTTCTTATTTGTTTCTCATATCTTTGTGTTGCACAAACCTTGATCGGCTGAGATCCAACTAGAATCAGATTTATTCGATTGATAGTTGCGTGAGATCGGCATTCACAATATATTTCTTTGAAAATTATTTGGATTGAGTGTGAATTTAAACTTGGCTACTTTTGTAGTTATTGGATAGACTGATCAAACCAGGCAAAGAAGTTTATTAGCTTAAACGAAAGAGCCTTTGCATATGACTTGAGATATCTTATCATAAAGAATCAATAGAGTTGTTACCAAACAGATTTGTTCTTCCTTTACTGTTTGGAATACGATCCAAAAGAATTGTTACAGTGCATGCACTCATCGAAGTCGGAAGCGCAGGGATACTGAGGAAACTAAGTGAACTAGGGGTAGTTGCTTGGTCTCAACTATACGAAGTTGGTTTAGATTATGTATAGTGGCTTAATTATGAGAGTATTCAATTCTGGACTTGGTCCTGGGTTTTTTTTACATTTGCAGTTTCCTCGTTAACAAAATCTTGCTGTATCTTTTACTTTTCTATTTCCGCAATTATAATTGTTTATTATAATTTTGTATATATCAAGCTACTGATATTGATTACACAAATACATATTCACATCTAATAAGAAATGTTTGATTACACTTAACTGAAGTTTCTTTGATTAAGTTGTCTTCCCCAAATAAACAATAATTAGTGATTAAGCCAAACGCGTAATATTACTAAAGTGTGTGACATCTCACCAAAGACAAGAACCATCAGATATAAAAGATCTAGGGGTTAGTAAATTTTGTTAAAATGTTTTGTTAATACCTTTTATCAATGGATCCCCTGCCTTTTAAAAATTAATCATTAGCATATAAAAAAAGGTCTTCTCTAAATATGAACCATCTGTTGCTGAAGATAGTTTTCAATTGAATCTTAAATTTTTTGGCGGCGGAGAAGGTGGTGAAAGTGACAGACGTGAAAAGAGAATGAAAAAAATTAGATGTGAAATTGAAATGAAAGAGAAAATAAGTGATAACTTGATTAATACATGGAGGGTATTTATGGGATTATGATTAAAATCAATTTCTTCTAAAAAGGGATAAAATTATAAGTGGTAAGGGTGTTTTGTGAATGCCCATGAAAAGCAAGGTTATTTATTCAATCCCCACAAGATGTTACTATTTGGAATTTATAAATCAAAGAATGTAGCCTATGTACGTATGGAAGTTACATAGGATGAGGACCATCAAAATGACATGTAATCCATTGACCTTATGAGAGTCTTCACAACCTTGTTTTTCTAATCAAACTTATGGAAATCTATTATAGAGCAATTATGACCACTGCACATATCGTGAATTTTATCGGATATTGCATAGTAGAATATTGTTCTATTTGTAAACAAAATCAAAATGAACACAAACTACTTCGCCATATCTAATTGATTTTCACTTTTCTATAAGAATTTCTTTGGAAGTAAATACTCGTTTTCATCCAACTCTTGCAATTGAAAATATGAAGATCACTTCTCAAAGCTCGCTCTTTTCGTGTTTCTTCATGTGATATTTATTTAATTTTTGATATTTTGTATAGATAGGTCTTGATAGTGTAGGATCACATATTCGAATACTGGAGTCTGATAAATAATAAGATAATGCTTCAAAAAATATAACCCTTTTTTATGATACTAAAAGTATACGATAAGTCTGAAAAGACGAGGGTACCCAAATACACCACAATATTTAATTTATCCACCTATAAGTCCTCTTACCGAAAGTGATTGTCTATGGAAAAAGTCAAGACAATACTACAAATCAGTATTCACACTTTGTGTGATTGTTTATGGATACGAGATCGAGACAATAAGACAACCAAAATGTGATTACTTGATAATAGGTTCGGACTTAACCACACTATATGATCACTATCAAGTAAAGTGGAGTTAACGTTTGTGTAATTTACTTCAAATTATATAAACAAATATAATTGCGGAAATAGAAAAGTAAATCACACAACAAGATTTTGTTAACGAGAAAAACTACAAATGCAGAAAAACCCCGGGACGGCGGGACCAAGTCCATAATTGAATACTCTCAAAATTAAGCCGATATACAAAATATACACTAACTTCGTATAGTTGAGACCAAGAAACTACACCTAGTTCACTTAGTTCCTTAGTATCCATGCGCTTCCGACTTTGATGAGTGCACGCACTGAAACAATTCATTTGGATCGCATTCCAAACAGTAAAGGAGCAACAAATCTGTTTGGTAACAACTCTATTGGTTCTTTATGATAAGATATCTCAAGTCATATGCAAAGGCTCTTCCGTTTAAGCTAATAAAATCCTTTGCCTGGTTAGATCAATCGATCTAATAACTACAAAAGTATCCAAGTTTAGATTCGCACTCAATCCAAATAAATCTCAAAGAGATATATTGTGAATGTTGATCTCACGCAACTATCAATCGAATAAATCCAATTCTAGTTGGATCCCAACTGTTCAAGGTTTGTGCAACACAAAGATATGAGAAACCAATAAGAAATCTTCTTTAATCTTAAATTAAACCTACGCAACACAACTTGAATCTCTTGTGATCAATCATGAACAGAACGAAGTCTGTTAACAATGGATTATCACAAGATTGATATTTGTAATTGGTGCGACTGATCACAGAAAGTTGTGTAATCGATCCTTGTAATTGGTGTAATCGATCCTAGTAATTGGTGTAACCGATCCTAGTGACTGGTGTGACCGATCACAAGCAATACCATGTGTATATGGTAACCAGTCCTGGTAATTGATGTAACCAATTCTAGTAAATGATGTAATCGATCCTGGTAATTTGTGTGACCGATCACAAGTACTTCCATATTAGGGTATAACCGATCTCAGTGATTGGTAGAACAAATCGAACCCATGGATGTGATTTGATATTTGATCAATCACATAGTTATCTTGGAATACAGATGGACCAATTATAAACTTGTTTAGAAGTATGATATAATCGATTCCAAGATTGTAAATATGAAAGAGGATTTACAAAGAAGAGATGTCAACATTCTTTGAATTAATACAGTAACTCTTATCTTTTATTGTTCAAAGATATTCCTTAGTACTCAAGGATATCATGTTCCGAAATAAATTAAGAATCTTTTAATTAAGGTTGTTAGTTTTATATGCTTTAATTACCAACAATTAAATGCATATCTTTAGAGAATAAAAATTAGTAATGTGCATTTACTAATTGGAGATTTTCTATTGAGATATTTCGGGAAATATTGGACAAATCCTTTACTTAAATTATGAAAACCGAATGGGCATTTATTGCATATCTTGAGAATAATTTTGGTTTTGGAAATTCCTTGGTGTCCAAACATCTTTGGTCTATAAATACCTAAGTTTGCATTTCTAGCAAACTATCCTAAGAGCCAGGAAAACTTCATCGTTTTTTTATTTCTGGTGGAGCCGTCTAATCATAGAGGAAAGTACCCTAATTAGCAAAATCTCTTACGACTGCTCGTTTAAAGACTTCCGTGGAATCAAAAAGCTCTACGAGTACTGTTGGTGGGAAACTAGATAATTGCAGTGCTAGTTTTCAATTGATTTGATTGACTAACGATTGTTGAAACTTTGATTGCACCTAGTTTGTTATTCTTGAGAATCTTTTCTTCTGATATAAGATTCACTCAAACTAGATCGAAGTATCGACGGTATATTTAAAACTGTTTGTAGATCTAAAGACATCTTGTGATAATCCATTGTTAACAGACTCCGTTCTGTGCGTGATTGATCACAAGAGATTCAAGTGGTGTTGTGCAGGTTTAATTGAAGATTAAATAAGATTTGAAGACGAAAAAGATTTCTTATTGGTAGCTCATATCTTTGTGTTGCACAAACCTTGATCGTCTGGGATCCAACTAGAATCAAATTTATTCGATTGATTAATTGCATGAGATCGGCATCACTTTATAGTTTCTTGTTGGAATCTATATCGATTGATTGCAAATCTAAACTTGACTACTTTTGCAGTTATTGGATAGATTGATCTAACCAGGAAAAGGAGTTTATTTGCTTAAACGGAAGTGTCTTTGCATATGACTTGAGATATCTTATCTTAAAGAATCAATAGAGTTATTACCAAACAAATTTGTTCTTCCTATACTGTTTGGAATACGATCCAAAGGAATTGTTTTAGTGCATGCACTCATCAAAGTCCGAATCACATGGATACTGAAGAAACTTAGTGAACTAGGGTTAGTTGCTTGGTCTCAACTATACGAAGTTGGTTTAGATTTTGTATAGCGGCTTAATTATGAGAGTATTCAATTCTGGACTTGGTCCTAGGGTTTTTCTGCATTTGTGTTTTCCTCGTTAACAAAATCTTGTTGTGTCTTTTACTTTTCTATTTCCGTAATTATAATTGTTTATTATAATTAGAAGTAAAATACACAAACTTTAACTCCGCTTTACTTGATATTGATCTTATAAAGTTTGGTTAAGTCCGAACTCATTATCAAGTAATCACACTTTGGTTGTCGTAATGTCTCGATCTCGTATCCATAGACAATCACACAAATTGTGAATACCGATTTGTAGTATTGTCTCGAATGTGTCCATAGACAATAACTTTTGGTAAGAGGACTTATAGGTTGATAAATTAAAGATTGTGGTGTATTTGGGTACCCTCATCTTTTCAATTGGTATCAGAGCAGGCAAACACGAAAAGATCTAACAATTTGTGTTTGGAGCAATCCAACCTATAAGAATTGAATCTAACGGCTGATTCAGTTAACGTAGCAGTAGGATTTGACATCTTCAAGGTTCCGTGGTGGAAGACACAAACGAAGAATATGATACTCTCATTTAAGGAATCGTTTAAAAGTTGGCCAGGAACTTGCGATTTCTCAAGAAAAACTCTCTTAGATCTAAAATACAACCCGCTGATTTCCTCATATGATGGATTTTTCAAACAAGGAAATCAATACATTTCAACAAGGTTTAATGTTTGATTTGGATGGGTTACGAAATATCTATTCAGTTGCTTCTGTCTCTCACTGTGAACATTTCACTAAGAGAAATTGTCATATCAAAATCTTAAGATTTGTGAATCTTACCTTTGATCCCGTATCATCAATATTCACAAACAATCCTGGTGGATTAGATTTTAGAAGCAACCATATGGAAAGGTATTTTCAAACGGAGAATCAAATAGCTCGATACGTTACTAACAAAGTAAGAATTCTTACTGTTTTTAAAAGAGGTATTATAATAAAATCCTATTACAATATGAGTCGAGCTAAGAAAATACTTCAATCCTATGAGATTGAGAAAAATAAGTATTCGTTCATCTTCTCTATGAAAAGTAACCATATGTACTCACCACACAATGGTTTCTGCGAAACCAGTGATAGGTTAAAAGGAATCAATAACCTTAGTAAGTCAAGTTATCTTATGTTTAAAAATCCCTTGAACATAACTTATAACTTGTGGGTTGTTATTCGATTCCATGGGCCATTTGGGTTACTAAAAGTCCATTACTACAAGAAATATGGCTATTGACAACGTTTTGTGAAACGTTATCTACAAATGACCATACAACAACATGTTAGTCCTAAAGTCGTTGTTGATATCATGTGTTGTCAATTTAAACTATAGGAGGTAAATGCCCATTAAGCCATACACGTGACACACATATTTAAAATCACGACCATTAGATCTAGTTGATTTTTCTTAGAGATTCTAGCTAACTCGCGTTTGCTTATCTATACTTGGGAAAAGAGAGAGACGAGCATTATTCTCTCCGCCTCTCGTTTCTCTTCATTGTGTTCACCCATTTTATCTTCTACTCTAACCCATATTTGGTGTTGATTTCAAACCCACTCCTTCTTATGTAGATATTTGTTTCATCACGTCTAACTCGCTCTTTCATCTCTATACTAACTCCCAACAAAACTATAGAAATCGATTTTTCCTTCTGATTTTGGTATTAGGGTTTAGATCTGATCCAGTTCGATGTAATTGAATCTGTTTTTCTTTGAGGATAAGCTTTTGGTAATTGATTTTCTGATTCTCATATTTGTATTTCTGGTGATATTGAGGTAACAAAAGAAATCTGAGTTTGGTTAGATCGGGTTTGATTTTAATCTGAATCATTATTTGTTCATATTTTCCTTTGCTTCTCCTTGTAGGAAAATATGATAACAAGGAGTTTTTAGAAAAACTTTGTTTCTGATTTTAGAAATTTTTCAAGTATGAAAATTTCAACTACAAACCCTAATTAAATCTTCTTTAAATTTAACTTTCAGTGGTAATCGTAACATTTTTCTTTTTGATTTTAATTTCAGGCACCTCCAATTTCAGATATGGCTTATATTTAAGATATCCAGGGACACTGATGACTGGTTGTTTGTGATTTTAATTTCAGTCAACTTTCAATTTCAATTCCAATCCTTCTCTCAATCTATCACCATTTTTTGATTTTGAGTCTGTATGTTTGTTAATCTAAAAAATGGTTGTATGTGATTTTGTTGCAGGTAAGGTTTACAGATTTTTAGCTTGTGCTGAAAAAGTTACAGGACAAATTCCAAAGGTAGATAAACATGACAAAAAGAAGAATCCAAGAGGTATAGATCACAAGATGATGCAATATAACAGAAGTTTCATTACTGCTGGTAACATTTCTTCCCACACCTTATTCAATCACTTAGATCTTTCTTTTGTTTCTTGGTATAAGAATCATATATTTCAGTAAGTGTTGATGTTTATGTATTAGATAAAATGGCTCATCAAATGCCGACTTATATTTCTTAACTTAATTGAAGGTGTTTTCTTTGCTTGGAGAGGGAACTGAAGGAGCTCGAGAAAGCGTCGGTGATGATGGTAACTATCTAGCTCGCTGCTAGTGGTGGAGTGTGAATGGTCTGAACTAGTGGTGGTAAATTATTGTTTGGAAAGGGAGCTGCTGCTGAAGTAATCTGTGTACTATTGAGCTAATATCAAACATGAGAATTCTAATGGTTTGTTTCTTCAACTCGTTATCCATATGAGTTAGATTTTGAATTTAGTTATACTCCTTTCTTGAAAAGTCACTCCAGTATTTACATAAATATTCATGTATCATAATTATTTTACTTGTTTGTTGGTTCCTGAAGTATGTTATATTACCTTGATGTTTGAGTAAATCCGTCACATGAGTTTAGTGGATACTTACTGAAGTTTCTATATTTTCAGTTCTTGGTCGCATTAATCGATTTTGAATGTGTTTGGTTTAAACTATTGCTTGGGAATTCGATGGTCGTATATTGAAGCTTGTTTATGCACATTAGTTCAGTATGTACTGACTGAACTAAGAAAGCCTAGTGGATATGGTTTTTTTTCTTCGGTATGCATACTGGTGAAGGAGTGTGCAACTATCATAATGCTTGTTCATTCTACTCGCGGCAGTGCACCTGAGTGGGTCGAATGAACTGGTGGTGAATGAATTGCAAGGTTGTAGAGGGGTACAAATGCTGACATTACGATGCTGAATATGGCAGTTTCAGATTTGCAAACCCTTTACCTAGCAAAGCATATCTTATTGAATTGCCTCCTTGTAGAATGTTATGAAATTGTTCGGGGTTTGGGATGGTTTTGAAGGGGGTTCTCTTCCAGAATTGTTGACACCTGCATATCCATGTGCAGGTTTTTTTTTTAACTTCTGGCCAGATAATATTTTATGAAAAATTGGTTGTTATGACTATTCAGAGTTAAGGTGGGGGAAAAAACGTGTTAGAAGAACATAAAAGTTAAAATGTTCTCACTGTTTTATGGACTCTGCAAGTACGTGTTCTGTAAGACAGAATTTCATGTTCTTATTCTTGGTATCAACAAAGCGAGAAAAACTGTAAGGTGTTCTTTATAAGTAAATCTATATTTTTTTATACTGGTATTATTCATTTCCATTTTCATCAATCATGTATATTTTTATTGATAATTTTAGATTAATGATATGTATTAGGGTGTGGGTTTTAGTACTATTAATCTTAAACCTTAATATAACAATGAATGGGTGGATACTTCTATTGTCGGAAGAATGCTTTATAACAATGATACATGTGGCTTGACATGTAGTGACTCTAGTCTCTCATAAGAGCTAGTTCAGACTTTACGCTTTTACTGGTTGTGTCACTTGTGTGTTATAGACAAGCACAATAGTGTCACAAAAAGCTCACTCTTGTCACGTGAAGATCATGTTGGTAACTTAGTTAGGATCATGGGGAGAATGATTATGATTATCTGGAAGAAAGTGCTTCTCAAACAACTATCTTTATTTTACCTCAGTACCACTAAGCATATCAAATGGTGGGACCTTTGTCTGCAAACTCATCCAAGCATATAATTCTAACTTAGTGTTCAAATATGTTAGTGGTTTAGATGGTTAAGTAAATGTGATTTATTTAATGTGAAACTTTTAATTTCTGTTGAGACTTTTAGATTTTATTATACTTTGGTTCTTGCTCTAGTTTTTCTCTTCCATTTAAAAATTATAAGCAAAAGTTAGAATTTTGACAGAAATTGCATGCAGATGATCAATGCAATACGGCTTATGTTGTATTGATACGTGTGTTTATATATTAATGGCAATCTGGAAAGATGTCTTTATTGTGATTTTTTTTTTAATCTATTTGTAGACTTTATTAGAGAAGTTGAAGTCGTTGTATTCAAACATGGAAGGACTCCCCCCTGATCGAATTGTTCCTACAGTTGGTCTCAATATTGGCCGGGTTGAAGCATCAAATACAAAGCTTATTTTTTGGGACCTGGGAGGTCAGGTAAGTCAGAGCCCCTGCACCTATTACCTTGTTCTCTCTTTTCCAAGAATTTTCATTAAATACATGGTAATATCTGTCACCTAACATGAATGATGGATGGCATTGTCTCCTGTATATCCCCTTGCATTTACGTTTTTAGAGTTTAGGCGCAGAAACTTGTTTACTTGGATGATGAATTGTAGTGTAAGATTGGAGAAGGGAAGAGTTAAAGTGGGTTAGTTCTGTCTCAAATCTCAACTGCTTCTATAATGAATTCTACTAGAGTTCATGTATTTTCGTAGGCGGTACAATGAGCATCTGTATCTTTCTTTAGTTCTCTTTCGTCAAGGGTAGGATTTCTTAGTAGATCCAGCTGCAGCATATCAGGTGTAAGTTGGAAGTTGGGTCTGCCTTTGAAACTCCATGATGTCTATTAGGGTGTGTTAATCATGGATAAAGACTAGAGTTCTCTCATTTTTTTAGTTCTTAGATATATGCGGTTATCAAGTTTTGAGTTCTGAAGTCTCTATTGCTAGACTCAAGCTGTAATTGTTTATTATGTAGTAGAATCTGCCAAATTTTTTTTTTTAGCAGAATTTCTGAATCTGCTAACACATAGTTTCCTTTTAAGGGTTTCACAAATCTCATGATGGTGAATTACCTTTATTTTGACAGAGTGGACTGCGACCAATTTGGTTGCTTCACTTTTTCGATTGTGAAGTTGTCCCTTGCCTCGTGATGGTGAATTACCTTTCAATAGTGAAGTTCTCCCTTGCCTCTGTTTTTGATTGCTTCACTTTCTTCACACAATATTATTCTCGTGAGCCGATGATCATTTTTTCCCTTGTTTTTGTATCTTTGCAAGCCTATGCATTTATACATTTTAACCGTAGTATTTGTTTTGCCTTGCAGAATTAATGGAAGATTGGTATGTAGGATTGCTCTTAGATTTTTCAAAGGATGTTTAAATGAACTTCATTTCCGGGGTACATACTTTCCATAGGATATCCATGGGATTGCAGGTTTCTTGCAAATGTATGCACCAATCAACAGAGGATGCTATTAATAGGCATATAAAGTAGGTCAGTCATTGACAAAGTAATGTGAGAGTTTCTGGGCACTAGTGCATTTTCTCAACATTAAGTCAGAGCCTTCTATTGTATGTTAGTAGCTTTTTGTTTCTAGAATCGTATCCTTAGTGGAATTAGCCTAATGAGGCTTTATTGTTTGTGATCTTTGTAATATATATTGATTTAATGTAAACAAGTGAATTATATTTTGAGGAAGACAATTTATATATAAATAAATAAATATAATATTTGATATAATTATTATTTTTAAATCTAAAAATATTTCGACAACGATTTTTTAATGTTGTTGAGACAACATCTCACAATACAAAAAAACTGTTGTTATTTGGTTACGTATGACAACGTTGCTTGCAATGGATAATAACCGTTGTCAAAGGGGTAAAAATTTTAACAACCCCCCCCCCCCCCCATTCAACAACGTATGGAAAATCGTTGTCATAACCTTTCGACAATGGTTTTTTCGTGTTGTCAAAGGCTGTTTTTCTTGTAGTGCATGTATGCACAAATATCATCTCTATCGAAAGAGCTTGTTTCTGAAAATATGTTTACTTAAAAATAAATGTATTTTCAATATCAGGAATAAAATCTTGGATGACTCTGCAAGTTTTTGTAATATTTTCGAATAAAATAAATATTTTGATTTCTCAAAATATTCATCTTGAGGTTCTCACAAGCGTACTTTCAAAGATGATGTTGAATGAAGATCTAAGGAGAAAACTGACAACGATGATTCTTTCCAAGAAACTTGCTCGCATGCTTGAAGGAAAGTGTTATCAAATTCTAGATGTGGAAAATGAAATAATTTGTGGGGAGATTGTCAGTGATTATTGTCTCCACAAGATTGAGATATATCTTGACTCCTTAGATTTTGACATGCTAAGTTTGTGCAACAATACATGCCACTATTCGATTCAACTCATACCCTCTTCAAAGATGCATGTATCCAGTTTACTCGATGGTGTGCTAGACCTAATATGTATAAGAGTTTTGCTTGATGAAAGAGTTGATGCTGAATGAAAACGAGTACTCTACTATAAATAGTTACTAAAAACAGCCCATGAGAACTCCTCAAGTAATGTTATGCATCTTACCAATACTCTTAATCATTATGAGGATGTTTTGTGGGAGTTTCAGTCTCTACTCGATGATATTTCCCTTTAAATGGAATTACAAGTGGGATTAAGAGAACTCTTGTATGGAAACAAGTAAATGACAATAAGAAATAAGTTGAAGATTCTTATTTCAAGGAAATAAACATCAATTATTGATTTATTTCGATTATTGTATAAGGTTTATTTTCAAATAAAAACTATCATTATTTATGAATAAAATTATTATTTTATAATTTTTCTTGTGATAATTTCTGATTACATAGCATGTGCATGAATGTCTATATTTTTCTATGTGTTTTCGGTTTATGGGATGTCTGATTTCGGTTTTCATTAACCTTAATATTCAATCTCATATGATGTGAGCCTTATGGTTTGTGTGGCTTTTTGATTTAGTGGGATTAAGTTCTAGCCCATGTTGGTAGGATTTATCAAAGGATCATAAGGTGTTCCGATTGAAACTCATATGTGAAAGGTCACAATATGTTGAATCAATTTGTGTTTACATGAATTGTGTTTAGCATAACATATGCGTTTCGGGGTTTTTAACTTTTGCTATTGGCACGCATTAGTTAAAACCAATTCAACCTTTCTCTGGTAAAGTTTGCTTTTGTTGTTGTTCTTTTATTCTTGCGAGAGGATGACAACATACTGGGGGAGAGTCTTTACTTGAACTTGTGCTTAATAATATATCTTTATGGGGAGAAGAGGATGTGGAATCTGAGGTAACGAATTTGTTAGTTAATAGTTATCCTGTTGTTTGAGGGTGAAAATGGTTTCTACTGATTTCGGTAATTTCGGGTGTGTGGGTGAGAAACGAATTTAAACCCTAAACAATGTACTGCAAGGGAGTACTTTAGATTCGAGAGATCAATCTGTACAAGTCCGTCCTAAACCAAGAAATGTCCGTTCCAGACTTGCCCCGGTCACAAAGTGAAGGAAAATGGGTTGGTTTTGTGGAGGGAAGCAAGGAAAGTGATGAGACCAGAATAGTTGATTTCTGGAAGAGTAGGTATTTTCTACGACTTGTATCAGAAAGTGGGAAGCTAACAAATGGAGATCTAGCAAATGTTTTCCGAGTGTTGTATGCTCCTGATTGAACTTGTTGTTTGACGGAAATAGGTGAGACCCATTTATACAAATCCAAGTGAAACGTACTCTGGTCTCATTAAGGAATGGAAAAATGGGTGAGTAAATGGGAGGAGGTGGTAACCGTTAACGCATGGAATTGATGTCCCATAAAAAAGAGTGTTTCACCATTAACTCCCTGCATTTACTAACCGCCTCACCCTTATGACACTTCCTTATGACGGGCGTAGTGTACGCCGCACGCTGTAAACCGCCAAACCAATACCCAAATTGGATCCCCCAGTTTTTGAATGTGTTGATGTCTCAAATGTTTTTGTGGAAAACATGTAGCATATTTTTGTTGCCTGGCAAGTCGAGATTGGGAGACTTGCTAGCTTGGTGACCTTCGACGGTCGAGATTTTACATCTTAAGAGTAAAGGTAGTCGTTGATCGTCGCACGCTTTTGTTTTTGGTGGCCGCATAGGGAAGGCCAGCAAGGTGGCGCGACAAGGTTGGCAAGCCATTGGCATGGCATGCCTTGGCGTGGCCAAATTAGGGTTTAGGTCAAAGGTTACCATGTATTGTATGGTAACCTTGGACTGCTAGGATTTGCTCCTAGGATTGAAGGGGAACCGTTGATTGTCGCACGCCTTCGTTTTGGCAGACGCATAAGGAAGGCCAGCATGGTGGCACGGCTAGGTTGGCATGCCTTGGCGCGGTTTGGCACGGTCAAATTCGGTGAAAGGTTACCATGTGTTGTCTGGTAACCTTGGATGGCTAGGATTTGCTCCTGGGATTGAAGGGGGACTGTTGATTGTCGCACGCCTTCGTTTTGGTAGCCGCATAGGGAAGGCCAGCATGGTGGCGCGGCTAGGTTGGCATGCCTTGGCGCGGTTTGGTGCGGCCAAATTAGGGTTTCAGGACAAAGGTTACCATGTGTTGTCTGGTACCCTTGGATGGCTATGATTTGCTCCTGGGATTGAAGGGGGACCGTTGATTGTCTCATGCCTTCGTTTTGGTAGCCGCATAGGGAAGGCCAGCATGGTAGCGCGGCTAAGTTGGCATGCCATTGGCATGGTGCGTTCATCATGGCTCAGTGGGGCCAAGAGCTTGGCATGGACGGTTTGGCTTGGCATGGTGGGGCCAAGGACTTGGCATGCCATTGGCACATGGTGCTGCTAGCATGGCTAGGGCCAAGGTAAGGTGCGTTTGGCTTGGCATGGTGGGGCAAAGGGCTTAGCATGGACGGTTTGTCTTGGCATGGCGGGGCCAAGGGTTTGGCATGCCATTGGCACATGGTGCGGCTAGCATGGCTAGGGCCAAGGTAAGGTGCGTTTGGCTTGGAATGGTAGGGCCAAGGGCTTGGCATGGACGGTTTGGCTTGGCATGGTGGGGCCAAGGGTTTGGCATGCCATTGGCACATGGTGCGGCTAGCATGGTTGGCATGCCTTGGCGTAGATGTGGCTGGCATGGTTTGCCATTGGCACAGTGGTGCAACTAGCATGGTTGGCATGCCTTGGCGCAGTATATGTGGTTGGCACGGTTTTCCATTGGCACGGTGGTGCAGCTAGCATGGTTGGCATGCCTTGGCGCGGTGGGTGTGGCTGGCACGGTTTGCCATTGGCACAGTGGTGCGGCTATCATGGTTGGCATGCCTTGGCGCGGTAGATGTGGCTGGCATGGTTCCCCATTGGCACGGTGGTGCGGCTAGCATGGTTGGCATGCCTTGGCGCGGTGGATGTGGCTAGCACGGTTTTCCACTGGCACAGGGGTGCGGCTAGCATGGTTGGCATGCCTTGGCGCGATGAATGTGGCTGACATGGCTTTCCATTGGCACATGTGGTGTGGGAATTAGGGTTTTGGCCTATCGAAACCCTAATTAGTAATCAATTAAAAAAAAAGTACCTTGGTAATTTTCTCGCAGACATATTAAAGGGTTTAATAAATGCGTTTAAGTCCTGTGACGTTACTGTCTGACTAGGGTTTTACGACTTTACCCTTAAGTTAAAAACCACCATCAACACCTGCTTAAGAAAGGCCTGTTTATATTGCATATATTTGGCTTTTGCTTAACAAAATTTTGGTACAATTGATATATTCCATTATGATGTGTATGGATGTGTGTGTGTGATTCAATTGTTTCCGGTTGTCAATTTATTTGGCTTATTGTTTGGTGTCTTCTTTATTGTTGGGTATCAAGTGTTTTTGCTTAACGAAATTCGGTGCAATTGCGGTGCTATAATGTCTATGTTTGTTTCAATTGCTTTCGGTTAAGAAAGTAATTGTGCAGGTCAATTTATTTTGGTTTGTATGTATTGTTTATGGCTTAACAAAATACGGGATCATTTGTTTAGTCCAAATCGATTCCGGATAAGAGAAACTAAGTTAATTCTGATCTTAGTTAGACTTATCAAATTGAAGGATTCAGTTATTCAAGTCTAACCGAATGCCTTGACAATAAAAACTAGTTAACTAACCTAGTGTTTGTCTTCTTATCTGATGGGAAAGGTCTAAGTTATTGTCTGAATAATTAGAGTCTGCTGAGAGAAATAAAGTTAATTCTGGTATTTATTTTTGTCTTATCAAAATAAGAGATTGTGTGTTTGCAATCGGTTTAACAAGGGAATTAAGTTTCCTAATCGATTTGTTAAACTATTAGGGAAAATTTCTTCAGCCAATTGTTTCCTTGATAACATATTAAAACTAAATTACTTATAGTTTCACGATTTTAATATTGGCTATCTAAAGTGGTATGTGAAACCTTCGTGCTTAACTCTTATATGATGTTTACAAGTCTTTTAGATTTGTAAGATCCTTTCGGTTTGACCTTTATTTGCTTAGACCTTTGTCATTTTATGACAAAAAGGGGGAGAAATATATGGAGTAAACAAGTGATTTGCAATCACTAAGAAAAGGACAATTGTGCTTAGATGTTATATCTAACGAAAAAGTAAAGCATTGACTGAGGGGGAGAAACATATCATATTGTTGTTGTAGTTATCTTGGCGACAAAAAGGGGAATAACAAAGATGTTCGGATTGAATATCTACCTATCTTACCTTTGACTATGGATACATGATCGAGACGATACGACAACAAAGTGTTATTTGATAATAAGTTCGGTAATAACCGAAACTCTATAGGATCACTATCAAGTATTACAGAGTTAACGTACTTGTGTATTTTACTTAATTATAATAACAATTATAATGCAGAAAACAAAGTAAAAGACACAACAAGATTTTGTTAACGAGGAAAATGCAAATATAGAAAAACCCCGGGACCTAGTCCAGTTTTGTAAACCAACTTTGTATAGTTGAGACCAAGCAGACTACCCCTAGCTACTTAGTTCCCTCAGTATCACTGCGCATTCGACTTCTAGAGTCACACACGTAAATAACAAGTCCTTTGGATTGTATTCCAAACAAAAAAATGAAGAATCTGTTTGGTAACCACTCTAATCAATCTTGCAACAAGATAAGATGAGTTGTTGACAAATGATCTTATGTTAATCTAATAAAATCCTTTGTCTGGATCTCAAAGAGAAACTATAAAGTGATGACGATCTCACACAACTAATCAATCAGATCTATCAAAGATAAAATTATTCTAGTTGGATCCCACCCGATCAAGGTTTGTGCACTAAATCCACAAGATACGAAAAATAATAAGAGTTCTTTTTCGTTTTCAAATCTTTTATTGCACCACTTGAATCTCTTGTGATCAATCACACGTAGAACGGAGTCTGTTAACAATGGATCATCACAAGATGCCTTTAGATCTAACAATAGTTCTAAAGATCTCGTCAATACATTGATCTAGTATGAGTGATTCTTATATCAGAAGAGAAGATACTCAAGAATAAACAAACTAGGTGCAATCAAAGTTTCAACAACCGTTAGTCAATCAAATCAAATCGAAAACTACTAACACTGCAATTATCAAGTTATCCACTCGTAGAGCTTCTTGATCCCACATAAGTCTTTAAACGAGCGGTCGTAAAAATATTCACCTAATTAGGATATTTTCCTCTCCGAATAGACAGCTCCACCAGAAACAACAAGAAATGAAGTTTGCCTGACTCTTAGGATAGTTTGCTAGAAATCCAAACTTAGGTATTTATAGACCAAGGATGTTTGGACACCAAAGAATTTCCAAAACTGAAAATATACTCAAGATATGTAATGAATTCCCAAATTCGGTTTTCCTAATTTCGATAAATGCTTGTCCAATATTTCTGAAATCTCTCATTGAAAATCTCCAATTAGTAAATGCACATTACTAATTTTTATTCTCTAGAGTTATGCATTAATTGATGGTAATTAAAGCATATAAAACCAAAAACCTTAATTAAAATATTCTTAATTTATTTCAGCACAGGATCACCTTGAGTACCAAGGAATATATTTGATCAATAAATGATAAGAGTTATTGTTCTTGTTCAAAGTATGTTGACATCTTTTCACTGCAAATCCTTATTTCGTATTTACATGGATTTGCTTCTTGGAATCGGTTCTACCACACTTCCAAAAAAGTTTAGAATTGGTTCTACCAGTATTCCAAGATTACTATGTGATCACTCATACCAAGTCACAATGGTTAGTTATGATCAGTCCTACCAAGTCACATACATGGGTTCAGATCGGTTATACCAATCACTAGGATCGGTTCTACCTAAACATGATACCTACTTGTGATCGATCACACTAGTCACTAGGATCGGTCACGCCAATTACAAGTATCGGTCACACAACCACTTATGATCGGTCACACCAATTACCCGAATCAGTCACAATAATTACAAGGATCGATCATACCATCTTATGGTGATTACTTAGGATCAGTTATACCAATTACCAGGACCGGTCATACCAAATCATAAGTCTAGGTATTATGATCGGTTGTACCAAGATACATAACCCGAGTTAAGCTCGGTTCTACCAACTCACACATATTGGTCATCAAAGAATATGCAATGAATATCTGGACCAATAAACCTATTGATTTACCTTTCGATTCATGAAACAAGTTCCAACAAATGTAAAACATTGTTTCCTAGGATGAAATCCTCACCGTACACCCATTCACATAATCATAAAACTATATACAAGATTATTCCTATGTCATATCTACGAAGTTCTAAAGATAAGTGTTATACTTCGTAATATAATTCCTTAATACTATGATCATACTATTATGATCATGTCTCTCTACTAGAGTATTATATACAATATGTACAATATATACAACTTCGCATGTTATGTTCTCAATATAGCACGACTTGAAAGATATGTTAGGAATGAAACAAGTTCAAGTCAATATTACTAACCTCAAGTGGAACGATGACGTCGTCGTTGTAGCTCGTTACTTCTTCTCATCTTCAGGTCTTCAGAGTAATACTTGTATGTCTCAACATTCTAGACTTTCTAGTCTAACCTAAATGAAATTTACTCTAATATTTAATCAAGCGACTCTAGATAAGTTTTGATACTAAAATATGACAACCAATCTTGACATACCAACGCCCGATGAGTTCAACCTATCTATGCTCTAACAATCTCCCCCTTTGTCAATTTTAGTGACAAAACTCTATTTACATATAAAGCTAAACTAATTACTAAATATAATGCATTCTTCATACGCTTGATTCCACGTTTCAACAGCACAATAACCTGCATATATTCAATCAATAAATTCCGTTGTCGAAATTTGAATAACAAAAGCTTTTACTCCCCCTAAAGGCAAGCTAGGTAAATATTCAATCCGAATATCTTTATTATTCCACTTACACAACAATATGATATGTTTATCCTCCTTAGTCAATGCTTTACTCTTTCGTTAGATATAATGTTTAAGCACAATTGTCATTTCTTAGCTAGTGATTAAAAATTACTTGTTTACTCCATATATTTCTCCCCCTTTTTGTAACAAAATGACAAAGGTTCGAGCAAATAAAGGACAAACCGAAAGGATCTTACAAATCTATAAGACTTGTATACAACTTATAAGAGTTAAGCACGAAGGTTTCACTTACCATTTTTGAAAACCAATATTAAAACCGAAACTACAAAAGTAATTTAGTTTCAATATGTTATCAAGGAAACAATTGCTCGAAGCAATTTTCCATCATAGTCCAACAAATCGACTAAGATACTTAATTCCCTTGTTGGACCGAGTGCGTATGTAGAATCGCTTGTTTCGATAAAACCAACATAGAGATCACAATTAACTTTATTTTTCTCACCAGGCTCTAATTATTCAAACAATAGCTTAAACCTTTTCCTTTAGACAAGACAAACACTAGGTTAGTTAACTGGTTTGTCTTGTCAAGGCATTCGATTAGACTTGAATAACAGAATCCTCCGATTGATAAGTATAACTAAGATCAGAATTAACTTAGTTTCTCTTATCCGGAATTAATTGGACTAAACAAATGATCTCTTTTTTTTTAAGCCAATAACAATAGATACAAACCAAAATAAATTGACTTGCACAATTATTTTCTTAATCGGAAGCAATTGAAACAAACATATACATTACAACATCGCAATTGCACCGAATTTCATTAAGCAAAAACACTTGATACCCAACAATAAAGAAGATACCAAACCATAAGCCAAATAAACTGACACAGTTTTTCTTAACCGGAAACAATTGAATCACATAAACAATCCATATACAATAATGAAATATATCAATTATACCGACATTTTGTTAAGCAAAAGAAAAATATATGCAATATAAATAGGCTTTTCTTAAACTGGAAAAACGGTTAACTAACAAATAAAATCGTTACCTCAATTTCCGCAGCCACATCTCCTTAGAAAGATATATCATTAAGCGCAAGTTCAAATAATAACTCTCCCCCAGTGTGTTGTCATCCTCTCGCAAGAACAAAAGAACAACAAAAAAAGCAACCTTTACCTGAGAAAGGTTGAATCGGTTTTAACTAATGCGTGCCAATAGCAAAAGTTGAAAACCCGAAACACATATGTTATGCTAAACACAACTTATGTAAACATAAATTGATTCAACATAGTGTGACTTCACATATGAGTTTCAATCGGAACATCTATGATCCTTTGATAAAGCCTACCAACATGGGCTAGAACTTAATCCCTCTAAATCAAAATGCCAAACAAACCATAAGGGTCACACCATATGAGATCGAATATTAAGGTTAATAAAACCGAAATCTGGCATCTCATAAACCGAAATCACATAGCAAAAATATAGACATTCATTCACAGGCTATGTAATCGAAAACTATTACATGAAACAAATATTATAAAATAATAATTTTATTCATAATAAATATTGAGAGTTATATTCAAAATAGGCCTTACACAAAAATATTGAAATAAATCAATACATTAATGTCTATTTTCGGGATCAAGTATTACATCATATAACTTAATCCCTAGAGGTGCTATAATTGTTCACTGAGGTTGCTTCAATGTTCAAGTTCTTGAGTTTCCTCTTTTCTTTCAGCTGATTAAGTCGCCTTCAAAAGATTCACCTCCACAATCAACTTCAAAAAATTTGACTCGAGCCATTCCCCATTCTTTACAGAAGCTTCCAGAAGTTCACAAGCAATTTCAAAATCTTGCATTAGCATAAACATGAGCTCAATAGATAATTGATTCCTCTTATGTTCCTTTGAGAAATTACACTTAATCTTAGAGGGGAGATAAGTTTCAAGCTTCTGTAATTGAGAATCAATATCAATAGTATTTTCACCCATCTTTTCCCGCAGTCTGATTGTAGAAAATAATTGGTTCCTAAGATGTTTTATATATCAAATAAAACTTAGTTTCCAAGTTTTGAAACACCTAACAAGGTATTTTTATTTGATTAAAACATGCGTGAATATACACAAGTTCAGAAATAAAATAAAGAAAGATTTTCCGGAATATTATTGTCAAGAGTGTCCTAATATATCTTGTACCAATTTATCATGAACTTTCTTGGTATGGACCGAAAGTATTCCTCTAAAAAGTGAAGGATTCTAATTTTAGAGAAAAATACTTAAGATGTTCATGATGCAGATAGATCAAGTATAGTTTTTATACATCTCACATGTTCCCTGGTGTTATTTTAAGAACTTCCTCATTTATTTAAGACGAGCACAAATTTGAGGAAGTTCCGATCAACAATCTTAGTTATTGAAATGAGCTCTCAATGGCTCAATATTACACAATGAACAAGATCTATCTTGATGTTTTCGGACATCATCTTTTCTGGAATAATTCCAAGAATAGGTTCCACACTTATGTAAATCACAGCTTGAAAAATCTGGTTTAACAAATAGATCCATTCGAGTAGGAATAGGATTGCAGGTGTGATTTGAAACCATTTAAGTCATGAATTGAGCAGAACTCTTAAATCGACCCAGAATTTCCTTGGAATACAACAACATCTTTTGATGAGATTGTTTCTTTGATCCTGATTTGGACAATCAATCAATAACAAAGATACATGATCTTAAATCATTAGTTTGTGTGCATTTAAGTTGATCTTTGTCACTTTCAGAGAGATAATCATTGTCACAATAAGAGATAATTTTTCTTGACCGGATATTAGTCAAAGGATTATATTTTGAAACACATTTATTTTGATTCTTGCAAGTAGTTAGACTATTAGAATCAAAAAGTTGTTTATTAGCTAAGAGATTCTGAGAGATAGAATCACATATCCTTGTCTTAACTAAAAAATATTTTATGACTTTAAAACAATTGTCAGAACTTTCAGATTCAGTTTTAAGAAGAAACATAATTGTATTTTCATCTTGACTTAGACTAGATGTGATTATCATCATGTTAGGAGGTTCATGGATTCCAAGATTTTCTTGAGACACAGTTTCTTCATGAGACCTGGTTTTTATCAAAGAGTCTTTGATAATCCTTTTGACAGATGGATAATATATTATATTTTTTTAGATTATATTTTTCATCAAGCTTTACGAAAAATTTAATCTCATCACTGTCATCTGGATCTGACTTATGCGTCACAAGTGTTTTTTTTCTTATTAACTCACAATGGTTAATATTCCTTGAACTGTGTTCAACTAGTGAACTAATAGTGTGGAGCTATTTATCGGGATTTGAAAACAAATTAACTTTCTGAAGTATATTATCATATTTCCCTACGTTAATTGAATCATCCATTAGATTCAAATCTTATAGGTTGGATCGCACCAAACACAGATTTTTAGATCTTTTCGTGTTTGCCTGCTCTGATACCAATGGAAAAGACGTAGGTACCCAAATACATAATAATATTTTATTTATCAACCTATAAGTCCTCTCCCGAAAGTGATCGTCTATGGAAAGATTCGAGACAATACGACAATTCGGTTCACACTCCATGTGATCGATTATGGATATGAGATCGAGGCAAGAATAAGATCAATTGTGTGATTGACTATGGATACAAGATCGAGACGATATGACAACAAAGTGTGTACTTGATAATGGGTTCGGTAATAACTGAAACCATATAAGATCACTATTAAGTATTACAGAGTTAACGTACTTGTGTATTTTACTTAATTAAAAAAATAATTATGATGTGGAAAACAAAGTAAAAGACACAGCAAGATTTTGTTAACGAGGAAACTTCAAATGCAGAAAAACCTCGGGACCTAGTCCAGTTTTGTAAACCAAATTTGTATAGTTGAGACCAAGAAGACTACCCCTAGCTACTTAGTTCCTTCAGTATCCCTACTCCTTCGACTTATAGAGTCACGCACGTGAATAACAAGTCATTTGGATCGTATTCCAAACAACAAAGGAAGAATCTGTTTGGTAACCACTCTAATCAATCTTGCTATAAGATAAGATGAGTTGTTGACAAATATTCTTATGTTTAATCTAATAAACTCCTTTGTCTAGTTAGATCAATCAAAATATTAAATACCGAAATAATTATATTTGCAATCAATCAATATAGATTTTAAAAAGAAACTATCAAGTGATGCCGGTCTCACGTAACTATTCAATTAGATCTATCAAGGAAAAACTAATTCTAATTGGATCCCGCCCGATCAAGGTTTGTGCACTAAATTCACAAGATACGAAAACTAATAAGAATTCTTCTTCATTTTTAAATTTTTTATTGCCTTCAAATACCTGCACAACACCACTTGAATCTCTTGTTATCAATCATACATAGAACGAAGTCTGTTAATAATGGATTATCACAAGATGTCTATAGATCTAACAACAGTTCTAAAGATCATGTCGATATTTTGATCCAGTCTGAGTGAATCTTATATCACAAGGAAGATTCTCAAGAATAAACAAACTAGGTGCAATCGAAATTTCAACAACCATTAGTCAATCAAATCAAATCGAAAACTAATAACACTGCAATTATCTAATTTCCCACCAATGGTACTCGTAGAGCTTCTTTATCGCACATAAGCCTATAAACGAGCGGTCGTAAAAGATTTAACCTAATTAAGATACTTTTATCTCCAAATAGACGGCTCCACCAGAAACAACAACAAATGAAATTTGCATGGCTCTTAGGATAGTTTGCTAGAAATGAAAACTTAGGTATTTACATACCAAGGATGTTTGGACACCAAGGAATTTCCAAAACCGAAAATATATTCAAGATATGTAATGAATTCCCAAATTCGGTTTTCCTAATTCCAATAAATGCTTGTCCAATATTTTCAAAATCTCTCATAGAAAATATCCAATTAGTAAATGCACATTACTAATTTTATTTTTTAGAGCTATGCATTAAAAGCTGATAATTAAAGCATATAAAACCAAAAAACCTTAATTAATAGATTCTTAATTTATTTCGGCACATGATCACCTTGAGTACCAAGGAATATCTTTCAATAATAAATGATAAGAGTTACTTCTCGTGATTGGTCCTACCAAGTCACATACATGGGTTCAGATCGGTTCTACCTGAACATGGTACCTACTTGTGATCGGTCACACCAGTCACTAGGATCAGTGACACCATGATATGCAATGAATAGCCAGACCAATAAACATATTGATTTCCCTTTCGATATATGAAACAATTTCATGAATGTACTTCCTTTAAACAAATGTAAAACATTGTTTCCTAGAATGAAATATTCACCATACACCCATTCACATAATCATAAAACTATATACAAGATTATGTCGATGTCATATCTATGAAGTTCAAAAGATAAGTGTTATACTTCGTAATATAATTCCTTAATACTATGACCATACGATCATGTCTCTTCACTGGAGCATTATATACAATATGTACAGTATATACAGCTTCGCATGTTATGTTTTTAATATAACACAACTTGAAATATACGTTAGGAATGAATCAAGTTCAAGTCAATATTACTAACCTCAAGTGGAAGGATGATGTTGTAGTTGTAGTTCGTTACTTCTTCTCATTCTTTAGGTCTTCAGAGTAATACTTGTATGTCTTAACATTCCTAGACTTTCTAGTCTAACCTAAACAAAGTTTACTCTAGTATTTAATCAAGCGACTCTATATAAGTTTTGATACTAAAATATGTCAACCAAACTTGACATACAAACGCTTGGTGAGTTCAACCGGGCTATGCTCTAACATCGTGATAATAATGGAGGTAACATCGTGATAATGATGGAGTTAGTGGTGAAGGAATATGATTTTTTTTTCATTGGTCACATGATTTCGATGGTGGAGGAGGAGTGAATGGCTTTGAAAAATCTTGTAAAGCCAGTATTGGTGTACAACACACATATCTGCTTCAACTTCTTAAATGTTATTTAAGCCTCCTCAAAAACAAAAGGCATTTTTCTTGAAAATATCTTTCAAAGGCTTACAAATAGTTTCATATCCCTTAACAAGATAATTTTAAAGTACCATGTTAAACCAAGAAAACCTCTCAACTCTTTTAGGCAGGTGGGTGTCGGCCAATAGACCATACTAGACACTTTAGGTTGATTTGCAACTACTCCTCTAGCTGTAATATATATGTGTCCAAGGTACTCAAAATCCTCTTGATAAAAATAATATTTGGATTCCTTTGCATACAATTTATGTTGCCTCAACAGGCTCGGAACCATTCTCAAATGTTGTATATGTTTTGAACCAGAATGACTATAGACCAGGATGGAATCAAAGAAGACTAACATAATGTCTAAGAAATGGCTTGAATACCTCATTCACAAGGGATTAAAAGGTGGTTGGGGCATTGTTTAAACAAGATGGCATCATTTTGAACTCATAGTGTCCCTCATTAGTTATAAAATTTCTTTTGTGTATAGCTGACTTATGCATTCATATTTGGTGGTACTCTGATCTGGAATATAGCTTAGTGAACACTATTGCACCATGTAGCTCAACCGAAAGTTTATCAATCGCTGGAATTGAGAACTTGTCCTTGATTGTAATGTCATTTATTTTCCTGAAATTTACACAAAATCCCAAAGAATTATGTTTTTTATTGACTAGCATAATTGGAGATGCAAATGGACTATGACTTGATTGAATGATCCCTGATTACATCATCTATTCGACCAAGGATTCATTAACATATTTTTGAACATTAGGGCACCAATACGGCCTTTGGTTAGTGAGTATTGAATTGGGTTTTATAAAAATTGTGTGGTTAAGTGATTCATTATGGTGGTAATGAATTTGGTTCCTTAAAGACATCAGAGAACTCTTGTAGTAGCTGATGTATGAGTGGTGGCATTTTATGGTTAGTGGTTGATGTGAAATTTGAAAAGAAACACCACACTATGCCATGCGTATTATTCTTGAAAAACCTCTTAACTTCACTTGTACTTATCATTTTCAGAGAGGTAATCTCTCTAGCTCCATAACGAGTAATTATTTTTCCATGATAAAGGAAGCTGACACAGAGAAAATTACATCACAAATGGGTTATAATTAAGTCAATCATCTCCAAGGACCATAATACATCCCCATGAGAAGCAACCTCAAGTCACCCGTGAATTTGTTTCCATGCCTTGTCCATTAAAGTTGTTTACACACTCCAGAGCTTATTGTATTATCTCAATTTTCCACCATGATAATGAGGTGATGAGTTGCTCCTATCAAGAAATCCAACTATTGTGCTGAATTGGTATTGATAAAGATAAGTATGCTTCTAATGTCAATCAATATAGAGATGAACTTCTTATTTAGATAACCTGGATGGTTACACTACTCTGAATGCCAGTAAAAGCGTGAAGAGAAATTTTCATGTCAAACTCAATTAGTGATACATCTACTTCCTCAACCTCATTGAATGTAACTTCTTGTTCAATTGCTTTTTTCAGGTTCATCTAGAGTAAGTGTGTTGTTGCTTGCATCTATGACCAAGCTTGAACTATTTATCATAATCATAACATAATCCTTTATTATTACTCTTTTGGATTTGTCCGTAAGTAAGTCTTTTGACTAGGGGTACATTGGGCCTTTAATTGTAATTTTTTGTTGGAAAAGGTGTTTATTAAAAGGGGATTTTGTTGGAACCACTTTGTTGTTTCTTGAAGATGATGGAAAGTGAGTAGTGGTGAGTTGATGTTTATAATTAGATTTGGATTTTCTTTGATGTCCATCAATGATGAGCTCTTGCATCTTTATAAATGAAATACCTCGAACAGTATAGAGGCTTGAACATTTGTGTGGTGTTTTTTATTTAATTTTCAGCCCACTTATTAAACTTAATACAAAGTAAGACTCAGTGAGGTATGAATTCTTACTTTTCATGATAGCCTTCAAGGTTTCAAACTTCTCATAATACTCCGCACGAGCAATTTGAATCAATTTTTAAAACATAACCACATAACCACATAGTTATCATTCTTTATATCTTTAAAATGAGAACACACTGTTAGAGCACTACTCGGTCGAACTCGCAAGTGTTGCTATCTCAAGCTTGTTTGTCAAGTTTAGTGATCAAAACTATAAGTCTTTATTTCTAGTATACTTATAGTAATGTCTCAGACTAGGATAAATTGTGTAGTTGAGCTTTAGACTTCACGACGTACACCAATTGAAGATGAAGAACCACTAAGAAGAGCTTGTGGAACTTCATCAACAAAAGGTATGTGGAGACTGAAACTCATTTATCACTCAAAAAGTCTATTTCTACTCTATCTCCTTCTTGAGACAAAAGTTGTATTACTATAGTATTCGATTATGCACATTTGATATTTCGAGCTGGGATTAACTCCCTTACATATTTCTCGAAACATGCATTGGTAAGCTTTTGCTTCAACCAAGTTCATCTTATATTCTTGAGGAAATTCAAAAGATGATCATGTGAAAATCTCCAAGTAACATCTTACATGATTTATGTGATACGGTCATTTGAAGTAAACACAAAATGTTTCGTATTGATTATTTCAATAATTTGAAAATATCTTTGATGCTAATAGTTAGTGAAAACAACTATTGTCATCCTCTAATAATGTTTCAATGATTGAAATAGAGTTTAGAACACTTAACCATAATTGGATTATAGACATAGTATGCGTACTTACATATATGTTGATCCAAGACTGGTATTGTATGCATACCCGTATGCGTACTGGGAAGGTTAGGTAAAGTCCGGGAGCCTTGGTATGCATACCCGTACGTGTACTGGCGAACTCAGTTGAAGTCCGGGAACTTATGTATGCGTACCCATACGCGTAGTAATGCAACCGTTGTTTTAGATGTGTGATAGTATGCGTACCCGTTCACATACTTTCGCACACAGTCCAAGTCCGGCTACTTAAGTATGCGTACCCGTTTGCATACTTGAGTGGGTTAAGTTCTAGAATCGGTTTGTTCATGAACTAATACATTTATATATTAAGGAATGAAATCTTTTGCAAATCGCGTCTATAATGTTCATGACTTGATTCGAGTGAATCAAGATCGATTTTGCTTCAATTGTGTCTTGTATACTTCTATGAGAATATAAACAATTGAACAACTCTATAACTAGTTTTATTTGAGTCATTTGAACTAGTTGTTGATAAGATGAATAAGGTTGATAAGAAAGTGTGCATATGTCTAACTTCGGTTAACTATTGTTGAGACAACAAGGTGTACACGTTTAGGTACGGTTACTCATATCTAAATGAAGGTATATTTCATTTATGTGTAATAAGTTAAGACCATCTAACGATTGAGAGATATTTATTTGGTTTCAAGCAAACTTAGCTTGGCTCTTAGATCAGGTTTCATCTAACAGTGAATATTGATTGCTTTGCTTCAAAGCTATCAAACCCTGATTTGAAAACTATATATAGGAGAACTCTAGCAATTGGGAAACCTAATCCCCACACCTCATGTATGATACTAGTTGCAACTAGAGTCGATTCTCCTTTAATCTTAGTTTTTTCACGAAACCCTGTAGGTTAACGACTTGAAGACTTCATTGGGATTGTGAAGCCAAACCCAACTATTTTCTCTGTAGTTGCGTGTTCTGATCTTGTTGTTTTCTATCGTGACTGAGTACTATCTTCTCTAATATTTGCTCGAGATTTAATCTTCGATAGGCAAGATAAAAAGTAGTCACAAACATCTTCGTCTCATCGTTTGTGATTCCACAATATCTTGTTTCGCTACCATACGATTAAGATTATTGTGAGGTGATTGATATTTCTTTGTTTTTCTTCGGGAATATAAGTCTGGTATATCAATTGGTTCCTGTTCACCTTGATTTATCAAAAGACGAAACAAAACTCATAGGTTTATCTGTGGGAGACAGATTTATCTATACAATAGACTTTTATGTGTGAGACAGATTGGTTTATCAAGTCTTCGACTTTGGGTCATAGCAACTCTTAGTTGTGGGTGAGATCAACTAAGGGAACCAAGTGCGCAGAGTCCGGCGTGGTTCTAGAGGCGTAAGGAACGCGATCGTTAACAACATTTCTAGTGTTTGTGTTATTTCTTTTCCGCGTTATATTTTGTTATATAATAGAAATATCACAGGTTGTGTGTTAAGTTCAATCAGTTCTTGAATACGGCCTTTGGGTTGTTGATTGAATTGATTGACACTTGGATATTGGTTTGTGATATCATCCAAGTTATTTCTCTTATTCAATCGGGATCACAAATTCATGTTTGTTTGATTGCGGATTGAATTGAGAAATTGAGATATAACTCTTTGATATACTTTTCTTAAGATTGAGTCTGACTGTCTAGTTGATTCTCTTGAAAGTATATTGGAGTTTGTCCATACAGATTTCTAAGCGAAATATTGGGTGTGGTTGTTAGACTTTGCTTTTTCACACACAATTAAAGAAAAATTAGACCAAAATATATTGTCTTTACATGTCTGATAATACCCTAACTAAGAATCTGGTTTACCCTCCAGCAAAAACAACCCTAGGCCAAAACACCCGAAGTATAACTTTGGGCAACAAAAATTGTGGGGCATAAAAAAACAAAAATGCTTGGTGAACCGAGCAAAAAAACAACATAAAAACAACACTCTCACAACCAAACCTTTTGACCGGGGCCTATGACATTCAGTCGGGACCCACTACTCCCCAATGGGTTCATCGCAGCCCTTCATAAGGTATATTGTTTTGGTGTAGTTTAAAATCTTGGTTCTCTAAGAACTACTGGAAAAAAAAGAAAAAAAGGTTTTCAGTACAAAAGTCAATACTAAACTTGGTATAGTTTGTAATATTTAATCGGCTGCAAGGGCAACAAAAGGAAAGTGAATATCTTATATAGAGAGATTTATAATGAGACCCTCTTATATAGAGGGATTTATAATGAAACCCTGTCGTGATTGGCCATTGAGTTAAATTCCTAGAATGGTAAGCGCTTTATTAGGTGGCGTGCTCACACGGTTACGAAAGGAATGAAAGACATGCAGTTTTGGAAACAATCAAAGATATGCAGTTTAAACACGTTACTTTCTCACCTTTTTTTATTTTGCGCATCTTTGCTTACCAAAATTAAAAAATGTGCTCTTCTTTCTCCTATTTAAACTATCAGAGCACTAAAAAAAAGGATAATTAGCCTTTGGTACTTAGGTTTTGTCCGGGTTTAATTTTTGGTCTAACATTTGGCCTACGTTAGGCCTTGGGACCTGAACTTACATTGACCAGAGTTGACGATTAACTTATGTATAGTTTTTATCAAAAATTTAGAGAAAATCAATATTAAACAGTTTTACTGTTGTACCCTTCACGTTAGACCTTAAGTAGAAAGACGTGATTTCTTTGTCCTTCGCAAGATAACCTCCATCTCCAGATCCCATCACCGCCGCCACCACCATCACTTTCTGGGTCTCTCTATCACCACCGATTACCAATTGAGAATCATTGATTGATGATCAATATCCTACCTTTAGTTAGATAGTTCCCTCATTAAAGTTAAAAGATTTCTTCCATCGTCTTCACTGGGTTACTCAAATCAATACCCAAAGGTCCCAAACTCAATTACAAAATCCTGTAAATTTACAATGAACTGTAAACCCCTAGGTGTCCCTAGTGGACGAGTTATAGTCTCGTGAGGACTTACGAGAGATATACCCACAAAACAAAATAAAAAGATATTTCCCACTAATTAAATATAATATAGCGGTAGTAAGAGATCGTTCCCACGAAGAGTAATGCAATTGTTATGTTATCTAAATCAGCAAAAATATAAAAGAAGGATAATAAGGAAAATATATTGAAGAAATCCTTCGCGGTTACTAACCGTTAACTCAACATTGTACCCGTTTATCTCTTGTTAGAAACAATTGTCACCAACCGTAGGAAAGCAGGTACGCTTAGCAATCCCCAAAAACTCCTTGTATCACCGGATACGGAAGCGCTCGACTACCGGATTTCATGTCGACTCCCCTGTATCCGTAGTGGAATTCTTCCATCATAAACCCGCTATTATCATCATCATTCAATCCCCAATTTCCCTATTAACACCGACCATAATTAACACCCATTTTAGCAAAAGAGAGATTAAAAACATGACTGTACGTTTAAAGAAGAAAGGCATTAATACAGGTATACATTGAGCTAGAATTGATAGAGCACGCATTGTAACAATAAAGACCAAATCTTAGGATCCAAATATTTCCAATCTAGTTTTAGATCTACACCAAATTAACATCAAAATCAAGCAATGAGAAATTAAGAATCACTCCCGTAATGAAATCTAGCAAACCCATATCAAAAGTTGCAAATTCTCAACAAATAATTAAATAAAAAAGCACCACCACCGTCAGTTAGGACTTAGAGCAAGTCTTATGGTGGAATCCATCCATCTTCCATCTTCCACGCCACCTCAGCACTTGGAACTGTGGATGGAAGCGCAAGTGTAATGGCGGAATAGTAGAAACGCTATTAAGAATGGCGTAAAACGCCAATCTTAATGGAGTTAAATCTACAGTAAAAAACGCCAATCTTAATGGAGATAAATCTACAGTAAAAACACCAATCTTAATGGAGATTTTTTCTCAGCCGTTAGATTCTCAACAACTCAGTTTAAATCTATGGATAAAAAAAACGCCATTCTTAATGGCATAAAACGCTATTCTTAATAGCGTTTTTTGTCTTTTTTACGCTATTCTTATTGGCGTTTTACGCCATTATTATTGGCGTTTTACGCTATTCTTATTCGCGTTTTACGCTATTCTTATTAGCGTTTTTGATGGATTCCACGCAACGTTCCACCAAACCATGGAACCTTGCTTGGATTTTGTGTGGAAAACACCAACTTGGAAGCCACTAGACTTGACATTTCATGAATTTTCCACACTTGGAATAGGATGGATTCCACCATAAGACTTGCTCTTAGGCGGAAGAAGAAGCTGGAAGAAGAGACAGAGATTGGATTTTTATAGTTGTAGATCAAGACCGTAGGCTATATGGGTTTATTAGGTTTATAATAGCCGTTAGACCTAATTTCAATATAGGAAAAATAAAGGGTATGATAGTAAAAGTCTTTCAACAGTTTCATTTTTTGTTTTTAATTTTTGTTTTTTTATTAATACTAAGCTGAAGTTGATAGTCAATGCTGGTCAACGTCCAGTCCAGGTACCAAGGCCTAACGTTGGAGTCTAGGACAAATATTAGACCAAAGGCTGAACCTGGACAAAACCCGAGTATCGAAGGCCAATTATCCCAAAAAATAATGGGAAAAACAAAGAGAATTAGGGCATCACTTCTTAAACAAATTAGGTAATCATTAGTTCTTTTAACCAATTATTAATTTGTTGATCATCCTATTTTGCCTAATCAATTTGTTTTCTTATTTGTTAAAACTAAATTTGGGACATAAATTGAATAATTTATTATGGGATATTCTGACTCCAGGTCACCGAAAAGTAACCAGATTTGGGTCACCATAAATTTTAAATTAGAATTTGGGTCATTGTACTGTCATTGACCGTTACTAAAATAAGTTTTATTTTAATTAACTTATTGGAGATTAGACAAATCACCACTTGGTATTTCTATATTTTTGCCTTTGGGTCACCAATATCTGATGTATAGATTGACGCATCGATTGACAAATTAAAAGAAGGGAATTCAGTTTACTTCTGTAAGGACCCTCAAGCTCGTCAATGCTATTTGAATGGTCTAGCGATAATCAAGAGAAGAATTAACCGTTAATGACTCGATTAGTTAATATAGATTTTAATTAACAAGAATTAATCTAACCATGATCTAGATATAAAACTAGTTTCGTTAGATAGATCTGGAAGCGGAGTTGACTACTCGAACGTGTCATCCGAATACCGGACAAAGCATATATCATCAGATTTGTACGAGGGGCAAAATAGTCATTTTGCATCTAAACCGACTGGCTGCCCTTATCCATTTTATGGGCACCTTAATAATTATTCTTGGTCATATCCCATCATCCCCTTCACCCATCGAGCATATAAGATCATTCTCTTTTCTTTTCTTGTTCATTCTTCTTCTTCTTCTTCTTCTGTTCATCGCCTCCGACGATTTTGTGAGATGATTTTGAGGTCGAAATCGAAGAGAAACTTATGAGAAACACTAGGAAGTGATTGCTAGTGGTGATGTTGATGTTAATTGAGCTCGAGAGAAGAGGGAGTGGATGTTGGTGTAAGATTTGAGTTAGGGTTATAGGATTAATTGATGTTCTGAATATTTAGAGGATGAATTATGGAGTTATTGTTGATAAAGAATCATGAGTAGTTGTTTAATGGAGGCTTTGAAGTTGTTCTGTTGATTGAATCAAGAATTAGGGTTTTCTGAGTTGGATTGGAATTCGATTTGGGTAAGGATTAAGAAGAGTTACGGAATTACAAGATAGGTTTGCTTAATTGAAGAGTTTGATTGACGTTTTGAGTTTGAATTCGAGATTGAAGATAATTATGGTTTCATGTTCTTCCCCAATTTAAGAATTAGGGTTTTGAAAATTGTACAGATGATTTAGGGGGGGATATGGTGCTGTGTTGAGTTGTTCGAATCAGAGGAAAGAAGGGATTGATTTCAATTTGGTTGAGACAAACTGTTTTGAGGTAACTTGTTCTTCTTAGTTAACTTAGTAATGTTTATTGGTTTTCATTACTGAGTTTATGGGTTTGTTAATTAAACCAAGAGTTGAGATGGATGTGTGTTTGTGGAATGGACCTGAGGCTTTGAGGATGTTTGGTGGTATTGCTTTGATTGTGTTTATGTAATTATATAATGAAACTGAAGTTGCAGTTGCAGTTAGTATTGGTTGTGAGATAATGTAATTGGCAGAGAAGAAGATTTAGTGATTGAAATGAAGAACATAAATGTGTTGTTAGAGTCATTACACTTAAGTGGAACTGTTAGTGCTGAGATTCACAGATGCAAGGGGGTCTTTGGAGTTGCAGTGGCAGTTTAGCCGTGCTGGTGGTTTGAGATGATGTTGTCTATGTAATTGAAGATGTAGGGTATTGTAATTTGGTATGGAGGTGAACTGTAGTGGGTGCAGAAGAGGAATGTGTTAAGTTGATGATGCTAAAACTGAACTCAGTGGTGGTGTTGTGATGATGTTAGGTTGGTTATGGTGTCTATGAAGCTGTATTTATGAGTGACTTAGTAGTCTTGGTATTGGGAGAGGCCGAGTCTAGTTGAGTTGATGAGGCATTGCTGGTTGAGTTATGATTGTTCAGTGGTACCGTTGTTAGTGTTTAAAGAGAGTTGCAATTGAGGATGTTTGAGATGTTGGTGTTGTTTAGGAATGGATTGCTAGTATTTATAAGGCTGTAGTTGATAGTTCAGTAAAAGCTGGCATCTACTGTTTAAGGTAAGCTGAGTTTAATGTTGTAATTGAGTTATGAGGTTTTGTTTTGAATGAATCGAATGTATAGTGTTTGGATGAATTTATGTTCTTGGAGACTTAAGGCTGTTAGTCATCCCAGTCAGATGTCTAACTAGTTTTGCTTAGATGACTCAATTAATATGATTGAGTCACATGTGAACCGACTTACCTGAATCAGTCTTATTGATTGAGTTGACCCAGATCGATTCATGTTTGACTCGTTGACCGAGTTAACCCTTTGACCGTTGACTGGACTTGGACGTTGACCCGTGACCGTCAGTTTAACATTAGTGACCGTTAGTTAACTCAGATGGACTGGACCTTAGTTTAGCGGGCCGGGTTGTTGGGCTTGGACTTAGAGCCAAATATCCTATTGAACATTGAATTGGACCTTAGTGGTCCGAATTAGCCTTCAACTTATTCTACAAAGTTGTAGATATTCATTAGACCTATCGAATGGACTATAAAACCAACCTAATTGAATTAGATGTGCTAAAGGTAGAGATTGAAAGAGATGTAGAACCATAAATGGGCTTAGAGCCATTATACAGTTATCTTAACTTATAATTGGAACTGGTATGAAATTATGTTATGAGCCTTGTATGAGCCATTTTGGTTAGATTCTTGGAGAGTTTGTGTGATTAACAGTTGATATTATTAACAACGCGGGATTCCAAGAATGTAGTAGTGGATTGTGGATTTCGAGGTAGACAGGTTTTTCCTACAAAACAGGTGGGAACTTTGTAACCTTCTTGTAATCATTAAGTTTTCTTTCTATCTTCGAGCACGGTGTGTACTTACTTTTTATGAGCGTATATCTGTGTGTACATTGATGGGTATGTTATGTAATATGCTTTTTTCAGATTCTCCAAATTTTATATCTAATCTATGCTGATTTAGGAGTTGGTTTAAACTACAAATATTTATTGTTATAGGGGGGTCGGGATCCCTAATATTAGCTTTTCACAATTTCTTGTGAGAATCCATTCGTTGCATATTATGTTTGATTGTAAAACCCTCGGGACTTAAATGGTAGTTCTTGAATCACGGCTGAGACAGGAAACCGTGAGGATGGTAGCTATTATTTGAGTCTGGAATTATTCTACTGTCATTCTTCTCATTGGAAGGGCGAAGTCAGAATGACACACTTTTCTTTCTTGAATGTTGTATTTCGATGTTTGCTGATTGCTGAGTGAATAATGTGATATGCGTTGAATGGTTACCCCACGAGGAGTGACTGCGTAACCTCACAGATCCTCGCTAAGCACTTAATATACGAGAGGTCGTTGCTTAAATACTTAATAGTACGGGAGGCCGTGCATTAATTATCTATAGATTATTAACGGTATTTGCAATGTTACTTAAATAGCACGGGAGGTCGTGTATTAATTAGATATACATATTGATACCTGGGAAAATGGTCGTATGCATATCATACTCGATTGATTTTACAATGAATGTGATATGGAATTGTCAATTGTTTTCCTTTACTGTTGTACTTAAATTATTTTATCATTTAGCAGTATGTTAGTGATTACGTGAGAGTTATATGTTTCCATTGGGCTCCATTTGTGATGATGTGCTCACTCGTTCCCACCTCAGTTTCGGGGATCATAAGAAATGGTGCGCGCGAAGATGTCCATTTTCGTAGCTTAAAGTTTTAGCGAAGTGAAGATGTTTGTTTATCTTTTATGTGTGTATTGTTTTGTTAATCTGTAAAACAACACATTGATATATCCATATAACTCGAGAGACAATCATTTACATAATATTAGAGAGTGGATTTTGTCTTTAGTACTTCATGTAATTATGATTCTTAAAATCGGTAATCTAGATTTAATGCTTAAATTAGGTTGTAATCACTAGTGGAAAAAGGCTGTTTTAAGATAGTTGGAAAGTGTCGTGTTAACGATATATACGACACTTTGTAGGTGTTGTTGAAAGTGTTGTAGATTCAGTGTCTTTTTCTAGAACGACACTTTCAAGTTGACTCGGAATAAATTTCAATTACGATACTTTCGAGTTGTCGCTAGGTACGGCACCTATTTTACGTCGTAGATTTAATTTTATAATATAAAAAAATAATACAAATTCAGCTGAATTTCATATCAGATTTGTCTGACTACAGTACTGGGATGAAATAAATCCGAAATTAAACTCAAATCACCGCGAAACAAAACTCAAATTTACAAATTCAAATGGCCATTTAAATAAAAATCATCGTATTTATTACACAGTTCAAACAGAAGTAATCAAATTTGAATTCATACAAGTCATATCTAAGTTCTCAAGTTCATAAAGACAACTACAAACCCGGAAAACAAGATGTTGCCAGACGATGAACTCAAACAAGTCGGCTCTCTTAGATAGTATGTTAGCGCTTCCGATCTTGGATTTCTCTTACAATTCTCTGTCAAAGCAAAAAGTGCACAAAATCATTACCAGGAACCTATGACAGTAGATACTAAAACAATACATACACGAACCTTTTAGCATAAATCTAACAAGCACATTTAAATGATATACACAATACAATATGAATGCTGTGGTAGGAAATTTCAAGCAATCTAAGTTCCACCTCGAATGAGACAACTCAACGTTCATACAGGTGCAGGAAGTTTTCACATTTACATTCAAATAATTGAGATTACTCTGCATCCAAAGCAATATTTTTGCAGCCAGAAGGAATTTTTTTCCTCAATAATTGGGATTACTCTACAGTCTACTCAATGGCCAGGAAACACAAAACAAAGTGTACATGGTTGACCAATTATCATGTTATACCTGAAGTTTAATATCCATCTATATACAACACTGAGTTAAGTACTTGTCATTATATATATATATATATAAGAGAGAGAGAGAGATGACCTTACAGTGGTGAATTGAATCACAAGCTTAAGGATACTTCCGCTCTGCTGTAACAGACTTCAATGTCTTTCTCAACCGGGTGTTGCCTCCATTCAACTACCTATCAGTTTGGAAGTTAGATAAGGCTCTTCAATGACATCATAATCATAATTTTAACCATAACGTACTAAGGCATGAGTTTAACACAATTCCACAAAAAAAAAAAAAGTACAAAGGAACTGCCATAAAAATATGAACTCAAAATCCAGGCATTCAGCTTTAATATATCTAGAGGTTATCAGAACCGTGTCATTACTGTGATGCGTGAAACTCCTAAGATTAAGGGCTACACTATCAACTATCAATTTCTTATGTTGGTTTGTTGACCACTCTTCGCAACACTTTGAAGGAAAATGGTGGTATGTGAAATAAGACGGTGAATTGAATTAAACATATCCCTTCTTACATTTTTGGTTTGACAGAAATAAGGCTGTGAATTGAACTAGGCAAACTAATTGAGTGCAAAAAGTGTCACAAATCCGAGCAGTCTCATCTTTCTCTTTTAGTGGCTAGTATCTACTTAATAATCATGACACCAAAATACAAAAAGCAAAACCATTAACTCATATAACCATAGATAGATTCAGAATATATGAAGCTATACCTCGTATACGCTAGAATTATCTCATCCAAATCACCAACTTCTTCCTTTGATTCATATAGATGAGCCTTGGGATCAATAGATTAATTGCATTATCAATCTGCAGTACACATACAAGTGGAGGTAAGAACCAATAAATGAAACATAGCCATGCAAGATAACTATCTGCTTGTTTAATCTCATTACACACCTTACCTAGAATAAGAAAGCTATGTTCTTGAAGTTACAAATCCAATACGATTTGATCAAATGGACTCAGCGATAACCTATGAAAGCATAAACCATCAGTTGGTTGAATAATATCAGAATAATATTCATTATCTAAAGAACACGTTGAATCAGTAAACATTCTACCATGTAGTTATCATATACCAAACATACGAAATCATCTATCAACCCACTTCTCAATCCCCACCTGTCATGCACAGACCCAACTACCACCACCAGTTACAATGCTAAACCCAAAAGCATAATAAATGAACCAAACACTCAAAAAAATTACTAAAAGATGCGACAGAGTGAAGGTAGATGACGGAATAAGTCTTATGTAACAAGTTCAAACATTGGAATATAAGCAGAATATTAGTTGTATCATCAATTCTCAAGTAGAGTTATATGCAAAAAGGCAGTAATAAGAGATGTTAGTAAGCCATACGGCTATAAGGATGAAATACATATTTTTAATCTTTACTACATAGAGCACAAAGTGTTTCAGATCGAGACACAGTAGAAATCGCGCTCTTACAACAACCGTTACAGGGTTTCCGTCACAGTTTACACCACCACGATAACTTGTGTACCAAAAATAAAAACATATGAGGAGCTAGTAGAGGTAATAAAATTGATATTTCCAACTGCTACAACTTAAGCAGATCCGATCAAAAGACGTCTAAATCCATGATGTTTTTTCTGACATACGAAAACATGACGCATGGATGATAAACTTACACAAATCTTATTTCTGCAATCCTAGAAAGATTGAGATAATTTTCTTTCGCTAGATATCCAGAATGAAGCGACTACTCCTCGACAACAGATAAATAGGGACCACGAAGCTTACAAATCCAAGCAACTTACCACAATTAAACCCACTCTTTACTTGAGCTGCATATTTTTCTCTTTGCTCTATGTCTCTCATCTGGATCTCTTCTTATGGACATGAATGCAAGATCCAACTAGGTATTCAGAAAGGACAAGCTCCTAATAACATAGTATCTTTAAGTAACAAATGTATGTAGGAAAAGGAAAGCAATACTCTATACCAATGAAGCAAAAATACTCACTAACCGTCTTATCTTCAACCCGTTATTGTTGACAGGAAGATCTCACTACCATCACCACCATGCATTAATTGTAACTTACTGAATCAGTTTTTCCATTGATTGTTGTTGGAGCTAGTTCGTTCCTACATACTTTAAAGCGAAGTAAAAGAATCAAAAACAGAACGTGAAACGATTGCTCGTTCATGAATTTAAAAAAAAAAACGATGATCAATATGTAATAGCTTATTAAGTTTTCATCGGTTTGTGTCGCTTCCTTCTGAACCTGAATTTTTAGCACCTTGAGTTAGCAGCAATGTACTTGGAAAACGTGTACTGCTCTGCGTAGAAAAAAAGGGAATACCAGAAGTCATAATCAGCAAGTTAAAATAGAAACCATGCTGGTAACTGATACTTGCTTATAATAAACCAGGTCACACGCGAACTTGGATAGGTTGCACCAAAAGTCTAACCTACTCCAATAGTTTCTAGACGAGGATTAAGAGTAGGTGGATAATTCACATTTATTGAATGACACAGTCTAACCTGCTCCGATAGTTTTTAGCTAAGCAGGTGATTAGGTTAGGGAGTCACAGCTTCAATGTTGATCTAGAATCAATGGCGGATGTGAACGCCAGTGCTGTCCCTTCCTTGTGTAGAGCCTGGAATGATGATTAACATCGACCACTCAAAAAATCTTTAGAACTCTTAAAAAACAATTCACATATCTTTATATATAACCACGATTTTGGATTCATCTTCGTATGCTATATAGAATCAGAACTCATGTTCAGAGCACATCAGAATGTGAAGTTAGATTCATATTAAGAACATCAAAATTTGAGGTTAGATTCGTATTGACAATTCAGAGTTATACTATCACCGTCCGATATTGACAAAAGCTTACAACTCATTCTTACCGATCAGTACACAAGTATTAGAAATTATGCAGTAAAATAAGCAGTAAGTATACACAAAATTATGTATATTTACTCTTCAGTCTTCTGTTGTTCAATTTTATAAGGCAATGGTAGTGAATGAAGCAACTGATTAGTGTTGGAGACTAGAGGGGAAATTTGAGCGGAAGCATTATAAGTGGTTCATCCCCACGAATTGGTGCATGATGTTGGATGAATTATTACTAAACTATCTCTCTCTAAGGATAGGTTAGGTTTGATTGAAGCGACCACTCTCCGTTCTCTTTATTTGAGAAGAGATAATGATGAATGATCCCCTGCACATCTAGTGTCCGATAAAAATCCTCAAAGAGGAGAAAAACTTAGAACCACCTCCACCACCATCCATGTCATCTAATGGCTTAGATTAATTGCACACAAATTAAATTAAATAAAAATCATTTTAGTAACGGTCAATGACGGTCTTGACCCAAACTCTAATTAAAATTTTACGGTGACCCAAACACAATTCTAGTCACTCTTGTGTGACCCAAAGTCAAAATATCCCTTTATTATTTTAATAAGTTATTATGTTTAAATTGTAATAAGCTATATTAATTTTATGTAATAGATCATGCGCTTCGTTCATTTCAAGAGAAATTTTCCCAATTTCACGAATACGAGAGAATATATGGTTTCCTGTTTGATTTAGAAAAACTAAAATCTATGAGTGATGTAGCATTATTGCATCATGCAACACACTTGAAGAATATTTGAGTTGTGGTACAATTTTTGATATCGACGAGGAAAACTTGTACACAAAAATAAAGATATAAGAAGGATGATTTCAACAAAATAAAGAAGCCAATAAAAGTGTTACACTTTTTGTAAGAGATTGAAGGTTGTTATCCCAATACCTGGATTGCTTACAGATCGTGTTTACAGTACCGGTTACAGTTGCCTCTGCTGAAATAAGCTTTTCCAAATTTAAATTAATCAAAACATATCTCCGACCTACAACGCTACAAGAGAGGTTAAATGGATTGGCTATTCTAGACATTGCAAGAGAAATGGTTGAATTACTTGATTATAAGCCTATTATTAGAGATCTACTGAAAATGCTCGACGAGGAGTTTTTACACCTAATCAGTATATTTAATATATCTTTCTAGTTCATCTTTTTATTCTATAACAAATATAATCATAATCTAATAAAATAAGTAGTCGCTCAGTTTACTTACAAATTTAAGAAAATTATCAAACAATATCTTCTTATATATATATAGCCTTGTATAGAGGCATCATTTCCTATACAAACATCGGAGCACCAACATCTGAGGGCCGACCCTGCCCTCCAGATAAAGAGAGGATGTATCTACCTTCTCCGACTCATCAATGTTCATTATAGCGAAAAATCTATCACACTTCCTGATCCACCCTCTTGGGTTGTCACCATCAAATTTTGGAAAATTTAACTTAGATGGTATGTGGGTGTTGATGGTGGATTTTCGACAAAGGTCAAAATCATAAAATCATGATACTGCATGTTTCTGACCCGGCTTCAGGAATGTATGTGACGATTCATATTTTATGATCCGTGAACCATTTCACGATCTCTAACTGAGCGAACATTCCTCTTAGAGCTATGATGATTATGTTTCTCGAAAGGCCTCTCAGCTGAGCGTTCGATGCTTCACACATTTGATCATCACCTCTACATAAAATCTTAATGATTGGGCAGTTCCTTAGACATAATGTTTGTTAGAGAGCTTAACGCCTTCAGGACGTCACACTGCACGTTGTTCCCTGACTATGTAGAGAGACCGTGTATAAAATCTTGATGATTGGAAGGTTCCCTAACATAATGTTTGTTAGAGAGCTTAACACCTTCAGGACGTCACACTGCACGTTTTTCTCTGACTATACACCCCTCAGAACGAGTATGATGCTTCAATTATCTCATATCTCGATTTTACAATAGATTAATTTTAGCGTGTCATTCATTAACTGAATTCCTAGAAAGTAATTTATTTTATCTCATTACTCCGTTCCATGACTGATCCTCAGCTGGATTTTATGGATTAGTAATAGATAACCATTATATCCCATTACTATGTTCCATGACTGATCCTCAACTGGATTTCATGGATTATTAATAAATAACCATTATATCTCATTACTCCGTTCCATGGCTGATCTTCAGCTGGATTCCATGGATTAGTAATAGATAATCATTTTATTACTCCGTTTCATGAATTATTCTCAGCTGAATTTCATGAATTAGTGATAAAAATCCACTGATCGGGAATATGGGCCATCACCGAGTAAGCCCCAAGAAAATGGTGAAAGTGTACTTGAAAATAATGCACGAACGAGCACCCAAACGCACAAACGAACATTCAAAAATATGGATGAACAAGGAACTTATGAAAGAAAATAATATTAATAAAATAAGAAAGAGGCGTGGGACCGGGCCCACCAGCCGTCCGGTCCCCTCTTCCGCTATTTTATTTTATTTTAATTTATTTCCCTCATCTCATGGAGAATCCTTCATTTGAGCAAACTCCCTCGTTTGAGCGAATATTTAGTTTTTCTATACTTTCCATCAAACGATGAAGAATAGTGAAAAAATAGGGAAAGGTGTCACGAGACCGAACGCTCGCAAGAGCACTATTTAATAAATGATTAAACCAGCATTTGATCATTCGTTCACCAAATGTTCAACAAAGGACTTTGGTGCATTCTCACTCGAGCACTTGGGCGCTACATGGTCGGCCATCATCCCATGTAGGTGTAGTCGGTACCTCCTTCACTTAGTGACCTATTTTCAGTAAATCATCAATTGATCAAAATTAGGGTTTCAAAAAAATGCTCTGTAAATCATAATTCTGAGTGAGTTAAAAGAATAATAATTTTATGTTGATCCAGCAATCAACATCTGGGTTAAATATATAATATTCGGTCCAACTACCAATATTTTAATTAATATTTTATTTGGTCATGTTACTAATAATAAATCAGCAATACTTGCTCAGATGCTCGAATATTGATTCAACTATCAATATTCAGTAATTTATCGAATGAGCAATACTTACTCATATGCTCGAATATTGATTCAACTATCAATATTTAGTAATTTATCGAATGAGCAATACCTGCTTAGATGCTCGAATATTGATTCAACTATCAATATTCAGTAACTTATCGAATGAGCAATACTTGCTCAGATGATCGAATATTGATTCAACCATCAATATTCAATAATTTATCATATGAGAAATACTTGCTCAGATGCTCGAATATTGATTCAACCATCAATATTTAGTAATTTATCATATGAGCAATATTTGCTCAGACTATCAATATCCATTATGTCGATTCAACTATCAACATCATTTATTCGAGAACTATATATCCCAGCAGATATGTTCTATTCATGAATCCTAGAGCATTCAACAATCATGCTCGACTGAACAATACTTAGACCCATTGTCTAATCAAGTCAACGACTGACTAATCAAATACATGTCTGCTTTGCAGACTCCACGTTTGTGAGACATCAATCACGTCACATGGGGGAATATTAATTAGGGTTTTGGTATGGCGGCCTACGGCACATGTGTCCATCCATGATGAAAAATGTGAGTAAGTCGTGCAAGCAGTTGAGGGACTTAGCAAAGTAGTGGGTGGACAATCAACCAACGTACGAGAAACTGGTGCAACCACGATTTCCCATTTAGCCACTCTTTCACTCGAGCAACCGTCACACTTACTGGAGATCAATGTGTCTATTATTCTGTCAATATAAATAAGTATTTGAATCCACGATTGAAAAAATAGAAGGATTCTGATCCGAGCAATCACTCTCTATCAATCGACCAGAACTTATTCGAACTTAATAGTTCACATAAAACTTGCAGAAACCTTAAACACATTCACAATCCTTGATCATCATTGATCTCAGAGATCGACTTCTCAGCTTCCCTCCTACAGATCAACCCTCTTTCCTCTTTGTGACGGAATTGACTCTGGAATGGCCATTATCTTGGTTTAGGCCGGAGTCTTACAAATTGATCTCTCGAATTCAAAGCACTCACGTGCAGTGCATCTGTTTGAGGTTAGGAAGTTTGCTCGGTTGAGGATCCTCCGTCTGCACGGTCGTCTCTCCACTTCTTAGAAAACCATCAAATCATTTTTCCCCATCAACATATTGGCGGCCACAGTGGGAGATCATTTTCTCGGTTGCAAAATTTTCACAAAGATGGCTGATTTTAGGTCAGGTTCAGATATAAATTCTAACCCAAATAATGTTAGCACTAGCAATAGTGGTGGTACTCCATAAACTACTCCCGCTTATAACAACGGTGTTGGTAATAACACACCTCCTCAAACCAACATCGGAAGCAATCCTCTCTTCGGCCGGTCTCCCGAAGAAATCATAGAAAATCCGCCTACCATAGATGATCTCATGAAGGTGAAAGAGACTCTCGCCAAAAATCAGATTGACATGGCTAGCACTCGGAAGGAGTTATGCAATTATCTCAAAACTCTCACAGACAAGATGTCAGAGAAAACTAAGAAGAAAGGAAAATCCAAAGACACATCTCCGGCTGCTGATCCCGAAATCTTTCCAATCCACGTGGTAGATGATGATGAAGTCTGCAAAGTTGAAGATGACCCACCAGCAAAATAATTTACAGGTTTCATCACTCGTGAAGACCTGAAACGTTTTCTGGAGGCTCGAGGAAAAGACAAGGAATCATTCGTTCACCGTCATCAACCTCCATATCCTGCTGCTACGCAAAGAATTCCTCTCCCGAAGGGATACACTTATCCAACGTTCACACATACAATAGAATAGGGAATGCTCTAGAGCATGCATCTCTATTCCTGGAAGCACTAGGCGAGCACGAACACAACCATGTCTTCCATCTGAAAGAATTATCAAAATCTCTGATAGGTCGAGCATATACATGGTACAATAACATCACACCAGGGAATATCACTAGTTGGGGAGAAATGGTTAATGCTTTCTATCGGAAATACTTCTTCATCTCAGAGCAGATTACTCTCTCTGATTTAGGAAGAATGTCTCAGAAGAACAATGAACATCTGAACGCCTATGTGAAAAGGTTCAAAGTCCAAGCTCTGGATTGTCATGACCCGAATGTCACTGAACAACAACTGGTGGACTTGTGCATCAACGGAATGATCCCGATCTATAGAGCCTTACTGGAAAATCTCTGGTTCTATACTTTCTCGGAACTTCATGAAGCGGCCAAATGATCAACAACTACTTCTTCGGCCTTACTAGAAAGAACAAGAGCTACAAAAGTCTATGAACCACGAAAAACTCAAGGAAGTGCCAGACGCCTCTTCAACAAAAAATACAACCTCCAATCTTCCATGAACATTGTTGTTCAATGAAGTAAAAGGAAAACCACCTATGATCAAACATGCGACATCCAAGGATCCCCCAGAGGCGCAAAGAAAGGATAACCACTCCTGAAATGCACAAACCTCAAGCCAGCATCAACAAGCGAGAAATGATCAGACGGACTCATGAGTTCCCTCTTCCAATTGAAGAAGTAATCGAGTAACTGGAAGTATGGGTTCAAGATGGTGCAATCAAATTGTTGTTCATCAGGAGAGATCCAACTGAAGAAGAAATGGGGAATCTTAGGTATTGTCGCCTTCATAGGTTCTTCAATCATTCAACAAAGTGACTGAAATATTTTGAAGCACATCTTTAAAGAGAAGGTTGAACCACAATATCTTCAATGAGGGACTAAAGGAATGAACAGGGACCCTCTCCTAATTATTTAATCAATCTCTCCGAGAAACCTACGATAAAGCAGTTCAATCCTTGGTAGAACATATATGAGAATTTCTCCATCTGTCGAAAGCACAAAAGAAACACATGTTTACAGCATTAAATCACATCATGTCATCAAGTCCATTCTGGAAATACTTCATGAGCCTTCAGCCATAGACAAAGAGATGTATGACTGGGGACTGCTTACCACAGTCAATCTCAAAAGAAACGAATTTGGGAGAACGTTGATCGATGACACCTCATCAACATTTTTCCCTAAAAACCCTCAGAGCAGTAGGCATCACTCGACAAGAAGCTACTTATGCTCCTATGTCAATCGGAGACCGTGAAGGAACGCTCAGAGATGCTTATGGCTACATCACTCTCAAGGAGAAACTAGGTTCGACCTGGACAGAGACCAAGTGAGCGTGGATCCACGCTGAAAAGATGGCTAATGACAAAGCATCTTTGGTTGCACATCTCTCCAATGAAGAAAGTTATGATCCAGAAGATTTGGTGGACATTCCATCATCAGAGCACTTGGAGGAATTTTGAACTCTGACGAGGTTAAAACAAGAACCTTTAAAAGATGCATAGACATTCATCAAGAGGTTCCACACTCAGGCAAGTTTAATTTCTCCCATGTCTATGTCACTTATTTCCTCACATGCTATCCTAGCATGGGGACTCAATTCTGCTAGCAACTCTGTTATTGCAAGACGTATTGAATAGGTAGCTTCACCACATTAATATTTTACCAAGTGGTTAAATATGACGCCTCTATGAATCGAGCATATCACTGAGACATTCATTACTGAGATGATGTCCAAGCATGGCAAAGAACACTTTGGGCATTTATCCATAGCCTTGTAGGAGTGTCCATATCTGCCACAAAATCAGAAAGATTTGATGTATGCACAAGTGTGGAATCCCACCGCAAAAGGAATGTTGAATCAACTGAAGATATTCGGGGCCGAGTCGATCAATCGAAAGACATTCGATGCTTAAGGGATGTGATGCTCCAACGCACAAGCATCTAAGAAGCCTTGAAATTGTACTCCCAATCAAAGAGTACACCTTCTATAATATCGCCTCTAGATTTAGCACAAATATCTCGACGATGACACGCTGATTCAATACCAAGACGGTCAAAGTGTAACTCTTCAGTGTCTCCATGACAAGACTTCTGAAGAATATGCAACTTCATTCTTCCATGAATGACACAAATATCTTCAACATATATCTTTTTCATGAACAGATGAATACCCCTGGGATGCACTTGGGGACTTGATCTTGTTGAAAATATCAATTCGTATTAATTTCAATAAATGTGTTCCATATAACAAGTTATTGCAACTTGATGTGATTCCATGAAAGATCATAAACGGATCTCTACATCACAAGCCCCTTCACGACTGAGGAACTTCCTCTCTTCACCAATCACATCCAGAATGAAGACTGATGGTGCTATCTATTGCAATAACGTCGACTCATGGATGAAACCAAGTCATAATAAAGTTCAAGAGAATTCGGGTTGAAATCCCAGTACACCTTCATCTTAGGGATGCTCAACCCACCAACTAGTTCGTGAATGTAAAGAATCATTGGATGAAGGAGCAAAGACTATGTCGATAATCATGGTTCTAGCCTTTTAGGTATGTGGAGAAACTCCGACCATAGTATCGGCATCAACAAGGATATCTGGAGGAACTCCATCCATGGTCTTAGCATCAACAACGGTCTCAGGAGCAACATCCTCATGACAGGGCTTCATCAATTAACCATTCTCTGAAGTGTTACTTGATGAAGCGGACTTCTCCAAACACTAATGATTCATATCAATATGTGTAGACATGATAATATGTTCACATGAAAGTCTTCGCAAATCTTGCACGAGTGGTGGGCACAAGCCAAAGTCTTCTACAAGATGTTCTCATCACCTCTACAAATGAGTAACTAGACACTTCATGCCACGAGTTTACAAAAACGTACCAATGGGTGAGGAATGGGACAATAATTCCTCAATAAAATATGTTGTTCTTCTATGTATCTTCTACAAAATAACAAAAGGTCACATCAATCGTACATACGAGCAGAAAGATATGGCTTCCATACTCATGTTTATGGAATCTAAAAATTTACACGAGATTACAAGTTATGAATGTTCATACGTCATTGACTGCCCTAGGTATCTCCAAACTGAAGGATTCTTTTTGGATATGATTCCTCAGTCTCTTAGCTTCAAAAGTGTGGGTCAAGCACCTAATTCTGACGTCGTATGAGGTCCCTACAACGTCCAGAGCATACAACATGCATGCAGCAATTCTTAGACGGGATTCATTACCTTCACAGTCGATCGATGTCCACCAGGTATTTCCACTAAGTCCTTCATTAAGGTACCTCCAACTTAGACCACCTAGGTCTTTGCATCATGTTTTTTTTACCCGATTCCTCCATCTAGGTCTTGCCAGAAGAAGGAAAAATGAAAAGGAGATTTAACAAAATATTGGGGACTGATGATCCACTGATTATAACGATCGGTTTCACAACCTAAGACTCGTGATTGACATCAAGATCGCATATGCTAATCATTCATCATGAAACTAATGCTATAACCGGGACATATAACCATGGTTATTACATCATCCCCTCTTGAGAGCAACCCAGTTATGGTCCCGTGACCAGGGTTTCAGAAGTGATGTTTCTACGACTGACAGAAACAAAAAATGGTACTGCAAGCACCAGGCTTATGTGTCAACCAAGGGGTTCAGGTTGAAAATTAATCAGTGGAATTTAAATCCTTCATCAAGCATTCAAGACACGAGCAAATAGTCTAAACATATAAAAGAGACGTTTTACAACAAGCCTATCTGAAGTGGATTTTACGCTTCCCTGTACAAAGCGATGATCTGGGAACAATTGGTAAGGAATCTAAGGTTGATTCATATGTCATTATCTTCGTATGGATGTCCTCTACAACATATCCAAATTCACAACAATTGGATAAACAATAAAAAAGATGTGGCCAAAACTTTGAACTACATGACAGTTGAAAATTTTCTGAAAACCTCCTGGAAGTTTACTATTTCGTCAATTTCGGCCCTTAAACGTGCTCGAAAGTCGAAAATATTCTTGGAAATTTTCTGAGGATGAAGAAACATGGGTAGATCACAAAAATCCGACATCAGACGAAGATTCTACAACATTTTCAATGAAGACCTAACTTCTAAATTTTCTGATGACGAATTATGACGAAATTCTTCATTTATCCGCATCTGAATCAGGAGATACACCATCAACGCAAGTCCGAACTTCATCTTTAGCTGGTAGTCTCACTTGCAAGTCGGCGGTGCTTCTGCTGATGAGATATGAGATTTTCATCTTAACTATTTTCTTCTGTGATATTTCATCACGTCTCTGTTTTCCCTCCGCATCTGCTAAGACCAAAAAAGAATATATCTTAGCAAGAACCACTCTCATATGATCAAGAGACATACCATGTATCAGCTTTCCAGCATCTTTGAAAGGTTGATTCACCTTGGCTTGAACATCTGTAAAAGTCTTCATCTTTGACTTGATATTTCTGGAGCGTTCCCCGGAAGAGACAGAAGGGTGGTTGTAACTGGAAGTCACCATTATCTGAGGCGAAAAACATGGAGTCATGGATATACTAATAACAAACACGCAACAAAAATGGTAACACTCCAACTCTTACATGTTTACAATTTCACTAACAGTAGTGAACTTAGAACAAAAGTTTTAAGAATTTGCCCATTTCTTTAAACCTGCAAAGATGGGCAAATTCCATTATTTATAAATCATAAATTGACTTTCATAAAACCGTGAACAAACCACGTAAATTTTTAGTGTGTTAACATCCACTCTTTTTCAAAAATTGGACAGACGTCCATTCTACAATTGTGAAAACTCACATACAAACATTATTTCACCATGTATAATTGTTTACTTTCAACAGTTATTCAAAATCAAAACATTGATTTTACAAATATATATATATATATATTAACGTGAAACTCACGTAAATTTGAATTTTTTTTTTACTCCCTCGCGCGAGCATCTGTCGTTTAAACGAGAGTATTTTTTATTCTATTTTATGAAATCTCACATATTTAAAAAATATAATTTTGGTTTTCATGAAAACTCATAGACAAAGCAGGTCTTTTTTTTTAATCTCCCTTAGGATCATTGTTTGTTTCTTAAACTAACGAACAAACGAACATCTGTTCCTAAAACCAGTTTTTTTTTTGGCCCGGGCCCGTGAATGCTAAACCGACCAAAACTGGACGTCTAATTGTACAAATCAGCAGTACTTCATCTTTTCATGCTCACGATATGACACTCTATCACAGGGTCTTTACCTGGCCATTTGCTCGTACATGACATCATTGGAGCAAATCGGGGATTCTGAAAATACCTTTGTACGACTAAATTCAACTACTTATCTCGTCTACTGGAAAATCACCATCCAGTGCTTACTGCGGAACATGACTGTCCCTCACTAAGCAGGGGACTTAATGTTGATGGTGGATTTTCGACAAAGGTCAAAATCGTAAAATCAAGATACTGCATGTTTCTGACCTGGCTTCAGGAATGTATGTGACGATTCATATTTTATGATACGTGAACCATTTCACGATCTCTGACTGAGCGAACATTCCTCTCAGAGCTATGATGAATATGTTTCTCGAAAGGTCTCTCAGCAGAGCTTTCTATGCTTCACACATTTCATCATCACCTCTACATAGAATCTTAATGATTGGGCGGTTCCCTATAAATAATGTTTGTTAGAGAACTTAACACCTTCAGGACGTCACGCTGCACATTGTCCCTGACTACATATAGAGACCGTGTATAAAATCTTGATGATTGGGCGGTTCCCTAGAAATAATGTTTGTTAGAGAGCTTAACGCCTTCAGGACGTCACGCTGCACGTTATTCCCTGACTATACACCCCTCATAACGAGTATGATGCTTCAATTATCTCATATCTCGATTATGCAATAGATTAACTCTAGCGTGTCATTCATCAACTGAATTCCTAGAAAATAATCTATTTTATCTCATTACTCCGTTCCATGACTGATCCTCAGCTGGATTTCATGGATTAGTAATAGATAACCATTGTATCTCATTACTCCGTTCCATGACTGATCCTCAATTAGATTTCATGGATTAGTAATAGATAACCATTATATCTCATTAGTTCGTTCCATGGATAATCCTCAGCTGGATTCCATGGATTAGTAATAGATAATCATTTTATTACTCTCTTTCATGAATTATTCTAAGCTGAATTTCATGGATTAGTGATAAAAATCCACTGACCGGCATCTGGGCCATCTGATGCGTGTTGTATGCGTCAAAAATAATTCACTTCCTCACTTTACTAATTATGAATATAGTATTCGATAAGAAAGAGTTCGTATCCACGGAGAGGCGATTGTTGTTATGCAATTTTCAGATTCTTATGTAACCAAATAACCCAAGGTGTGTTTTTGTTTTTATCTAAGTAATAATACTAAATAAAGCAAAGTAAATAGTTGGAATAATCAATAAGGAGAAGATATTGGTTAAGGGATAGTATCATTCACAAACATGTATTTTTCATCTATGATTAGAATTGGTATTTAATCTCTCAATTATCAAAAGTCCTAGGATATCTTGATCGCAAGAGTATCCCGTTTATTTCCTGATTTTATCACAAACAACATTAAAAGATGCTATCGTGAAATCTTCTTAAAAAGCAACCTAAAGCGTAAAAGTACAATTAGATTTAACTCCCTAAGAGAAATAAGTCCTATGAAATAAGACTAATCGATGCAAACAAACGTGTAAAAGCAAAAATTCGTTTTAACAAAGGTTATGATTCATATGCGATTAAAAAGATGTATCACTACAAGTATTAACCACAAGATGCTACTAGAAATCAGAGATAACAACTTTTACGTATTGAAAACCCTAATATAGCTATAGAGATGAAAACAAATCCAATTGATTTCGGACTCAACCAAACTAGCATTCAAATCATATGATAATATAAACGATGAATCATAAACGATAAAATTGAGACAAAACTAATTCATAGAATCAAATAACATGCTTGAAGAAATCAACTTTTTTATCCCATAACCAATTATTGTATTTATCTACTCCTATTCATGGAGTTCATCATCATAATATTCAAAGAAATAAGATGAAACATAAAAGAAAGCAAACCCTAGAAGTTGTTCTCTGCAAAAGCTCCAAGAATAGAATAAAACGTTATATATAAAGTTGTGTAGAAAACTTCCTTTTTATAGCTTTTTCTCCTTCCAAAAATAGGTTTTGCCTTCAAAGTCCATTAGTTGAAAATCCACCAAGCCCACGAGCAAGAGAACCCCGTGTAGAGAATCTGTCCCAAAAGTGGTCGCCGGAAAACTGAGTTTTTGGCCGGAATCCGGCCACCGTCACCGGAAAACTTTCTCCGATCACTTGAACTATTGGAAACTGTCACTATGTAATTCTACACTTCCAGTAGCTCAACTTTGCTTTTCTTCATTTCAAACATTTGCATAATCCATCTAACCCAACTTCTTATTTCTTGCGAAAACGCGCCCAAAAGCGTGACCCGTAGCTCATATGTCCGGCCATCAATTCTTGCATCCAACTCATACCCCCCTTGCGATTCACTGAAATATTGCGATCGACACTTTAACCTCTGAAATCCGGCATCCCGGGCTAGTACCACCGGTGCACCAATTCTGCTCCGTTTTCGCACTGCGGCTGCAACTTCAAAACCGCGAGACTGTGAGTGCCAATCCATTCCATGCTCGGTTTATAACACACCAGATTCTCTAGTCCCAGCTACAATTTGAACATCATCTCAGTCATACCACCTACCCATAGCAATACCAGCACCACTTCCGACTTCATTCTATTCACCTGCAGCTGCTGCTTACAATGACCAATAACAACACCATCTCTGCTTCTTACCAGCATCACCACAAATCCCTTCTCATGCTTTATACACCATCTCCATTTCTTGCAACATAACCAGAGCTGTTCCCTGACTGAACTTCTCTACCTTTCAAGCAAAGTCAATAAAACTGCAGCTATCTCATTGCCACCAGATTCATTCATATACCACCATTGAACCACCAGGCCTTCCCTGAATCAACTCAAGATCCAACCATTTTACAGCTAACTTCAGTAGCAGACCAACTGCAACAACAGCTCTCTTCTCGGCAGAATCACGTCACCAACAGAGCCACAGAAAACTCTTTCTACCGAGAAGTACCATAGCCATATCCTGCCTTCTCTCTTGACCACAACCACCTGCAATGCTTCATATCACAGTATTGCAGTTCATTCACAAGATCACCTGCCCTTTCTAGCAACCAAATTTCTCCCCTGCTCGCAACCAATTCCAACCATCTTCCCTTGGCTCTGCCATTAGCATCACAGCTGACCTGCGAAACCAACACCAGTTGCATAAATCCTTCTCTCCCTGTATAACAGCACCCATTGCTACCTGGCACCATCAATTCCTTTCCTTCAGATTCACTATAACTGCATATACACAACTACAGCACCCATTACAGCACCACCATGAATTCACAGAACCACAACTCCTTGTATTTCAGCTGCATACACTCTTAGCTCAGCTATTGCAACCCTGCCATGATGCAGTCCAACAGTAACCTAATCTCGACCCACTCTTCAATTCTTCTTCCCTGTTCAATCCATCACCATACTCCACAGAACCCAACTTCGTGCTCAGAGAAAGAACCCTAATTGCAGTAAACTCATCTTCAAGGAAACTTCAATTCCACAAAAACCAGGGGCCTCAATACCAAGATCTTGTCTCACTAGCACAACTAACTTCTAAATCTCAGAACTCAAGACCCATTCAATCACAGACTTGCACTGCCTCCACCAGCTGCAGTTTCTCATTAACTGCAAACCATCTTCTACCCATATCCAGTTCACCACCAACACCACTGACTCAGCCTTAGACCTCCAGCAACTTTGTAATCAAACGGACACCAATTTGAACCTCAAACACCTCCAACAACAACATTCATTGGTCACTTCTCCAACAACTCAACCGCAACAGAATCCTCCACTTCTTCCAATTTCTGACAACAGCTACAGCTTCTGTTCTATAAATCACCAACACCACTGCAGCTGTAACTTCCCTACAAGTACCATTCAGTCAATAACACAGTTCTGTATAATTCTAAGATCCATGTTCTGACCCTTAGAACATAACCAGCGAACCCATGGCTCGAACGATGGCAAGACTCTTAGTATAGGTGCTGGTTGAGTGATAATATATGCAGCAGACTGGTTCAGGCCTTCTATCGAACACATTATGTGTCTGGAACTTGAAAAGCAGAGATACTCAATTTTCTGTTGTACTGAGTTCTCTTTATCCTGCAACTTCGAATTATAAACAAACCCATTCATTCATTCTTGTCACTGAACTCAAAGACAGCCTCTAATCTTCTCTATTCAGAGTCAAACCCACTCTGTTCTTCACGGGTTCATCTGAGTCTCAATTTCAAATATCATCAGCATAAGGAAATGAAACAGAAACCATATATTCCCTTCTAATCTTCTCTCAAGCCTGAACTCAGTAGTTCCTTCCATCCCCTCTCAAAGCAGACCATTTTTGGTTTCAGGTGAAGAAATAAAAACCAATGATTTTGTATTTCTGAAATTTAGGTTTTCTGTAGTGAAATGAGACTGGATATAGCCACCCAAGTGAAATAGATAAGGGTCAACCTTGAATGCCTCTAGACACCCACTCATTAGATAAAGGCTACCAAGGTATGCCCTTTGCTTCTCTAGACTAAGCTACCGTGGTTATCTCCTATCATCGGCTTGGTTCAGCTCCACCTCCAGTAGCAGTTGCACGTGAAATGACACTTTTTCCCTTTATGCTCCAAATGGATGCTTTCTTCTTCTTTTGCTCTAAATGACTCCACAGTACCTTTAACACTCAAAAGCACACATAAGATACATAATTCATACGAAAACTCGCAAAGAAAGCATAAATACTAGATATAAAATTAGGTGTTTTAGACACCTATCAAATTACCCCACACTTAGACTTTGCTAGTCCTCGAGCAAATCAAACAAAACAATAATACAACAACTCCATGTCGTCGAGGCTACGGTCACTTTTAGCATAAATAACAAGCCTTTAAACCCCTAGGTGTACCTAGTGGACGAGTTATAGTCTCGTGAAGGTTTACAAGAGGTCTGCCTACAAAACCTATATTTCCAACTCCGTCTATTTGTGACAAATCAATGAACGAATCCAAAATGACTACAGGAGGAGGTACCTTGCACAAATTCAATTCATATATTAGTAAATAAAGATTTAATTAGATAGTCAAACAATCCACAATACTCGGAAACTAACAAACCACAATCACAATGAAAAGATAAAGAAGATGGATATAGATGTAGATATTGGCGAATGTTCACAAGTGATCGATGTTTCCCATATCTGTCTGAAGGTCACTGACAAGATGAACCTATACCTATTGGATTGAGCTACTTGGTTTGAATTCTACATCAACTCACTGGCATATACAAGGGAACCAGAAGTGACTTTATTCAACCAATATAATACTTTCCTTTCTTTTTCTTTTCTTTTTCACTTTTTTTTTAATTTTTTTTTAGACAACATGATTGGATCAAACTGGATCCAAGCGCATGATTCTTGTCAGCAAGTACATGATAGTTGCCTTGGATCCTGCATTCCACGCTTGTTTAGGCGACGGAGACATGGACTACGTTTCACACATACTGCTATTCCCAAGTGTCTTTTATTCCGTTTTGGTCTAATTGGTCGGTCTTTTTTTTTTTTTTAGTAACTCCTAGCAGTAATAACACGTCGATGTTTAGTGACCCACCAAAGCACTTAGAGAACAATAGATAAATATAGAAAAATAAAAATAGAACGCGATATGGTGATATTCCGAGATATGGTAACAACTATCATGGTATTTATGATTTCTGAGCTATGTTCGTCCCTTTTAGTTAATCGGTTCCTCAACTCCTGCATTCAAAATGGTTCCATCCACTAATGGTGTCATCCTAAAGGCACAAGTTTCTAGATTTCGGAGTTCAAAAAGCACAGATTTTTTCTTGGTTTTTTCTATTTTTCTGATTTTTTTTTTTAAAACAAACTAAAACAAACTATACAAACATATAAATGCTCCCCCACACTTAAACTTTACATTGTCCTTAATGTAAAATTGAATCCCAAATAAAGTTCAAGGTGGGAAATTCCGCAAATGATATGCAAAAACAAAGAAAATAAAGCGAAAAGTAAATGCGTAAAGAATAAAAAGATAAGGATAAAGATACAAAACCGGTGGGTTGCCTCCCACTTAGCGCTTGGTTTAAAGTCGTCAGCCCGACGTTCTCCTTGTTTGCTAAGACTCCTCCAGCGAGAATGCATCCATAAAGTTCACACCTTCCACAACTTCGGAAGTAAAGTTCTCATAATATGGTTTCAGCCGGTGTCCATTCACTTTAAACTCCTTTCATGTAGCTATGCTACGAATCTCTACTGCACCATGAGAAAACATATTAGTAACAATAAAAGGTCCGATCCAACATGACCTCAATTTACCCGGAAATAATTGCAAGCGAGAATTAAACAAAAGCACTTTCTGCTCAACACAAAATTGTATTCTAGAAATCATAGAATCATGAAATGCCTTAGTTTTCTCCTTGTAAATGCGAGAGCTTTCAAATGCATCATTGCGTAACTCTTATAGCTCTTGGAGTTGCAACTTCCTTTGTTTTCCAGCACCATCTAACTCCAAATTGCATTGCTTAATAGCCCAAAACGCCTTATGTTCAATCTCAACGGGTAGGTGACAAGGTTTACCATACACAAGCCTAAAGGGAGACATCCCAATAGGTGTTTTGTATGCGGTTCTATAAGCCCACAACGCATCATTAAGTCGCATGCTCCAATCTTTCCTTGTTGGATTTACCGTCTTCTCTAGTATGGATTTCACCTCTCGGTTCGACACCTCGGCTTGTCCATTGGTTTGGGGATGATAAGGTGTTGCAATCTTGTGCGACACATTGTACTTCTTCAACAATCCTTGTAAGAACTTGTTTTTTGAAGTGAGAACCCCCATCGCTAATTATGGCTCTTGGAATTCCAAACCTTGCAAAAATGTTAGCTTGCACAAAATCTGAAACCACTTTAGAATCATTAGTTGGGGTGGCCTTAGCTTCCACCCATTTCGAGACATAATCAACAGCAAGTAAGATATAAAAATTCCCATGAGAGTTGACAAAAGGACCCATAAAATCAATACCCCATACATCAAAAACTTCAATAAATTGAATAAACGTTTGTGGCATTTGATTTCGAGCACCTAGATTGCCTGTCCTTTGGCACCTATCACAAGTTGTGCAAAATATATGTGCATCCTTAAATAGAGTTGGCCAATAAAAACCGCTTTCAAGTACCTTGTGAGCTGTTCTTTTATTCCCAAAATGTCCTCCGCAAGCATAGGAGTGACAAAAAGACAAGATAGAGTTAAATTCAGATTCGGGAACGCACCTTCGTATGACTTGGTCGCTGCCATGTTTCCACAAGTATGGATCATCCCATATATATTGGTTCCCTAACCTCTTAAGTTTGTCCCTCTCATCACGAGACAAGTTCTTTGGGATTTGTTTAGTTACCAAGTAGTTCACAATATCCGCATACCATGGTTCCGCAAATGCAATTGAGAATAGTTTCTCATCCGGGAAACTTTCACGCAACGGGATAGCTTCCTTGTCCACAGCAAGACGACTCAAATGATCCGCAACGGTGTTCTCAATTCCTTTCTTGTCCTTGATTTCTATATCAAACTCTTGCAAGAGTAAAATCCATCGTATGAGCCTCGGTTTCACCTCTTTCTTTGTAAGCAAGTACCTAAGTGCTGCATGATCTGAAAAGACAAAAACTTTGGTACCAATTAAATAAGAGCAAAACTTTTCCAAAGCAAAAACAATAGCTAATAACTCTTTTTCAGTGGTAGTGTAGTTTTGTTGGGCTTCATTTAACGTTCTAGAAGCATCATAAATGGCATGAGGTATCTTCCCCACACGCTGCCCAAGCACCGCACCAACCGCATAATCACTTGCATCACACATGAGCTCAAAAGGCTTGCTCCAATCCGGTGGTTTAATGATAGGGGCTGAAATCAAAATTTCTTTCAAACGATTGAATGCCGCCACACACTTTTCGTCAAAGTTAAAAACCACATCTTTTTGCAATAAGGTACAAAGTGGTGATGCTATCTTGGAAAAATCCTTGATGAATCTATGCTAAAAACCTGCATGACCAAGGAAAGAACGAATCTCCCTCACCGTAGTGGGAGGGGTTAGAGTACGAATAAGGTCTATCTTAGATTTATCAACTTCCAAGCCTTTAGAAGATACTATATGGCCTAAAACTATGCCATGAGTTACCATGAAATGGAACTTCTCCCAATTAAGCACAAGATTTGTTTCGACACATCGTTCAAGGATTAGTGACAAATTGTTCAAACAAAGGTCAAATGAATCACCAAAGACACTAAAGTCGTCCATGAACACTTCGATTATGTTTTCAACATATTCTAAAAATATACTTACCATACACCTTTGAAAAGTAGCTGGAGCATTGCATAAGACAAAAGGCATCCTTCGATAAGAAAAAGTACCGAAAGGACAAGTGAAAGTGGTTTTCTCTTGATCCTCCGGCGCTATCACAATTTGATTATAACCTGAATAGCCATCAAGGAAGCAATAATAAGAGTGTCCAGCTAAACGTTCAAGCATTTGATCAATAAAAGGTAATGGAAAGTGATCTTTTCTAGTAGTGGCATTCAGTTTCCTATAATCAATACAAACCCTCCAACCGGTTTGCACACGAGTTGGGACAAGTTCATTCTCATCATTCTCCACCACGGTCACCCCTGATTTCTTTGGTACAACTTGTACCGGGCTCACCCACTTGCTATCGGATATGGGGTAGATAACACCCACTTCCAAAAGCTTGAGTATTTCCTTTTTCACAACTTCCATCATAGGGAGGTTCAAACGACGATGCGCTTCCCTCGTAGGCTTTGCATCGTCCTCCAAACGAATCTTATGCATGCAAACGACAGGGCTTATACCCTTGATATCGGCAATTGTCCATCCTATGGCCGTCTTGTGCTTCCTTAGAACCCTTAGAAGTTTTTGCTCATGTAATTCACTAAGCTCGTTAGAAACAATCACAGGTAACTCTTCATTGTCACCCAAGTACAAGTACTTTAAGTGACTAGGAAGAGGTTTCAATTCTAACTTTGGAGATTTAACAATAGAAGGTAAAAGTTTCTCATCACTGCATGGTAAAGAAATAAAAGAGATATTATGAGTTTCCGGACATCCTTTTAGTGAGTTGAGATCACCAAGGGCTTCTTTAACCTCATTACCACACTCTACACCATTATCAATGGATGTAGTTAAAACGGTTTCCAAAGCATCTTCACCATTCAATTCAAACATTTGTTGTGCCAACGTATCCATAACATCAACGGAAAAGCAAGAGTGGACATCACTAGGATATCTCATCGTCTCAAAAATGTTGAAACGTATTACTTCCCCATCAAACTCCATAGTTAGCGTTCCCTTATCCACATTAATAATGGTCTTCGCCGTTTTCATGAAGGGACGCCCAAGTAGCAATGGAAGAGACGAGTCCGGTGAACCTTCATCCATCTCTAAGACACAAAAATCTGTTGGAAATACTAGTTGATTAACCTGCACAAGAACATCCTCAACAATACCCATTGGGTAGACATTAGAGCGATCGGCTAATTGCAACACAATTTCAGCCTTTTTGAGAGGACCTAAATCAAGCGACTTATACATAGATGCAGGTATAACATTAACGGATGCACCTAAGTCTAACATTGCTTTGTTAAATGTAGTGGTACCAATTGTGACGGGGATGTCAAAGCTACCCGGGTCTTTGCATTTTAGTGGGAGTTTGCGTTGTAAGATCGCTGAAGCATTCTCCCCCACACTAAGCACTTCATTACCTTTGAGCCTTTGCTTATTGGTACACAAGTCCTTCAACACTTTGGCATACTTTGGAACTTGCTTAATAGCATCAATGAGTGGTATGTTCACATGAATCTTCTTAAGAACGTCTAAAATCTCCTTTTCTAGTGCCTCCTTCTTAGAATTTGCAAATCTGCGAGGAAAAGGTAAAGGAGGAACATAAGTAGGAATAGGAGTTTTAGAGTTAGGAATAGGTACCTCAGAAGTTTGGGGAGAATCCTCATTCTTCTCCTCCAAAACAGGTTCCTTTGGTGTTTCCACCTTGCCCGAATCAGCAACTTCGGGTTTCACAAGTTGTGTACCACTTCTCAACGTAATCGCATTGACACCCTCTTTTGGGTTAATAGGTTGAGAAGGGAGTTTCCCACTATTTTGTGCCTTCATTTGGTTCATCTCAAGAGCCATAGAACCAACTTGGGTTTGCAACTCTTTCATTGTGCTCTCCGTTCTTTGCATAAAAGATTTCATCCATTCCTCCATACTTGACCCCTGATTTTGAGGTTGTTGTTGTTGAAATTGTTGAAGCGTCTGGAATTGTTGTTGTTGAGGTTAAAATCCACCCGAATTGTTGAAATTAGGTTATTGAACCGCTCCTTGCTTGTTCGCATAGCTAAAATTGGGGTGATCTCTCCATCCCGGATTGTAAGTATTGGAATAAGGATCATACCGTCTTGGCTGATTTGGAAAGACCGCATTAGCTTGATCATTGATGTCTTCATACCCATGAGAATTTGGTATCACCGCGGCTGAAACTTGTTGTAGCATTGCTGTGATATTTCCCATTTGTTTACGAAGTTCCTCCACCTCGCTCACTTCATTGACTCGCCGAAGAAGCACATCCGAACCACGACTCAAGAATTGTTGAGAGTTTGCTGCCATGTTTTCAATCAACTCTCTAGCTTGTGCCACCGTCTTGCTCACTAGTGCACCACCACCCGCTGGGTCGATAAGATTCCTATCACTTGATTGGAGTCCTTCATAGAAGTATTGGATGATCATGGCGTCACTAAATTGGTGATGAGGACAGCTTGCCACCAACCTCTTGTATCATTCCCAACAATCATATAACGATTCTCCGACATTTTGCTTCATTCCGCAAATCTCCTTACGAATTTGAGTAGCATTAGATGCAGGAAAATATCTCTCTAGAAAGAGTTTCTTGAGCCCATTCCAAGTTGTAACACTCCCGGAAGGCAAGTAGTATAACCAATCCTTAGTATTACCTTCCAATGAGAATCGAAAAACCTTCAACATAACACCATCCGCCTCCATATTTGCTGGGAGCATAGCCATGAAAATGGTGTGGAAATCCATAAGATGCTTGTTTGGATCTTCATTCACCAAACCATGAAACTTTGGTAATTCTCTAAGAAGTCCCGGCTTGATTTCAAAAGTGGAGTCGGTTTGAATGCAACCCTACTGTATATCCAGCTTGTGAGAAGCTAAGTCTTTAAGTGAACGATTTGCAGGGTCACCCATTGCTTCTTCTCCTTCTCCTTCTTCTTCAAAAGGAATATCGTGTTCTACTTCCTCTCCTTCTTGCCGAAGAGCTTCGTGTTCTACTTCCAAGTTGTGTTCTTCCGTTGTGCCTTGCCTTGGTTGGAGTATTGTTCCTTTTCGAGTAGCTATCCCGCACCTTGGATAATTCCAATCTTTAGAAGCCATAGATTAGGTACCTGAAAAACAATTCTCGCAAACAAGTGATAAACAAGACAAGAAACGAAACACAAGTATCCAAGCAGAAAAATAATAAAAAGAAACTAAAAACTAGATAACAAGCTGAATGCCTCCCCGGCAACGGCGCCAAAATTTGATGCGTGTCGTATGAGTCAAAAATAATTCACTTCCTCACTTTACTAATTATGAATATAGTATTCGATAAGAAAGAGTTCGTATCCATAGAGAGGCGATTGTTGTTATGCAATTTTCAGATTCTTATGTAACCAAATAACCCAAGGTGTGTTTTTGTTTTTATCTAAGTAATAATACTAAATAAAGCAAAGTAAATAGTTGGAATAATCAATAAGGAGAAGATATTGGTTAAGGGATAGTATCATTCACAAACATGTATTTTTCATCTATGATTAGAATTGGTATTTAATCTCTCAATTATCAAAAGTCCTAGGATATCTTGATCGCAAGAGTATCCCATTTATTTCCTGATTTTATCACAAACAACATTAAAAGATGCTATCGTGAAATCTTCTTAAAAAGCAACCTAAAGTGTAAAAGCACAATTAGATTTAACTCCCTAAGAGCAATAAGTCCTATGAAATAAGACTAATCGATGCAAACAAACGTGTAAAAGCACTAATTCATTTTAACAAAGGTTATGATTCATATGCGATTAAAAAGATGTATCACTACAAGTATTAACCACAAGATGCTACTAGAAATCAGAGATAACAAATTTTACGTATTGAAAACCCTAATATAGCTATAGAGATAAAAACAAATCCAATTGATTCCGGACTCAACCAAACTAGCATTCAAATCATATGATAATATAAACGATGAATCATAAACGATAAAATTGAGACAAAACTAATTCATAGAATCAAATAACATGCTTGAAGAAATCAACTTTTTATCCCATAACCAATTATTGTATTTATCTACTCCTATTCATGGAGTTCATCATCATAATATTCAAAGAAATAAGATGAAACATAAAAGAAACCAAACCCTAGAAGTTGTTCTCTGCAAAAGCTCCAAGAATATAATAAAACGTTATATATAAAATTGTGTAGAAAACTTCCTTTTTATAGCTTTTTCTCCTTCCAAAAATAGGTTTTTCCTTCAAAATCCATTAGTTGGAAATCCACCAAGCCCACGAGCAAGAGAACCCTGTGTAGAGAATCTGTCCCAAAAGTGGTCGCCGGAAAACTGGGTTTTTGGCCGGAAATTGGCCGGAATCCGGTCACCGGAAAACTTTCTCCGATCACTTGAACCATTGGAAACTGTCACCAGGTAATTCTACACTTCCAGTAGCTCAACTTTGCTTTTCTGCATTTCAAACATTTGCATAATCCATCTAACCCAACTTCATATTTCTTGCGAAAACGCGCCCAAAAGCGTGACCCGTAGCTCATATGTCCGGCCATCAATTCTTGCATCCAACTCATACCCCCCTTGCGATTCAATGAAATATTACGATCGACACTTTAACCTATGAAATCCGGCATCTCGGGCTAGTACCACCGGTGCACCAATTCTGCTCCGTTTTCGCACTGCGGCTACAACTTCAAAACCGCGAGACTGTGAGTGCCAATCCATTCCATGCTCGGTTTATAACACACCAGCTTCTCTAGTCCCAGCTACAATTTGCACATCATCTCAGTCATACCACCTACTCATAGCAATACCAGCACCACTTCAGACTTCATTCTATTCACCTGCAGCTGCTGCTTACAATGACCAATAACAGCACCAGCTCTGCTTCTTACCAGCATCATCACAAATCCCTTCTCATGCTTTATACACCATCTCCATTTCTCTCAACATAACCAGAGTTGTTCCCTGACTGAACTTCTCTACCTTTCAAGCAAATTCAATAAAACTACAGCTATCTCATTGCCACCAGATTCATTCATATACCACCATTGAACCACCAGGCCTTCCCTGAATTAACTCAAGATCCAACCATTTTACATCTAACTTCAGTAGCAGACCAACTGCAACAACAACTCTCTTCTCGGCAGAATCACGTCACCAACAGAGCCACAGAAAACTCCTTCTACCGAGCAGCACCATAGCCATATCCTGCCTTCTCTCTTGACCACAACCACCTGCAATGCTTCATATCACAGTATTGAAGTTCATTCACAAGATCACCTGCCCTTGCTATCAACCAAATTGCTCCCCTGCTCGCAACCAATTCCAGCCATCTTCCCTTGGCTCTGCCATTAGCATCACAGCTGACCTGCGAAACCAACACCAGTTGCATAAATCCTTCTCTCCCTGTATAACAACACCCATTGATACCTGACACCATCAATTCCTTTCCTTCAGATTCACTATAACTGCATATACACAACTACAACACCCATTACAGCACCACCATGAATTCACCAGAACCACAACTCCTTGTATTTCAGCTGCATACACTCTTAGCTCAGCTATTGCAACCCTTCCATGATGCAATCCAATAGTAACCTAATCTCGACCCACTCTTCAATTCTTCTTCCCTGTTCAATCCATCACCATACTCCACAGAACCCAACTTCGTGCTCAGAGAAAGAACCCTAATTGCAGTAAACCCATCTTCAAGGAAACTTCAATTCCACAAAAACCAGGGGCCTCAATACCAGTACTGTCTCACTAGCACAACTAACTTATAAATCTTAGAACTCAAGACCCATTCAATCACAGACTTGCACTGCCTCCACCAGCTGCAGTTTCTCATTATCTGCAAACCATCTTCTACCCATATCCAGTTCACCACCAACACCACTGACTCAGCCTTATACCTCCAGCAACTTTGTAATCAAACAGCACCAGCTGAACCTCAAACACCTCCAACAACAACATTCATTGGTCACTTCTCCAACAGCTCAACCGCAACAGAATCCTCCACTTATTCCCATTTCTGACAACAACTACAGCTTCTGTTCTATAAATCACCAACACCACTGCAGCTGTAACTTCCCTACAAGTACCATTCAGTCAATAAAACAGTTCTGTGTAATTCTAAGATCCATGTTCCGACCCTTAGAACATAACCAGCGAACCCATGGCTCGAACGACGGCAAGACTCTTAGTATAGGTGCTGGTTGAGTGATAAGATATGCAGCAGACTGGTTCAGGCCTTCTATCGAACACATTATGTGTCTGGAACTTGAAAAGCAGAGATACTCAATTTTCTGTTGTACTGAGTTATCTTTATCCTGCAACTTCAAATTATAAACAAACCCATTCATTCACTCTTGTCACTGAACTCAAAGACAGCCTATAATCTTCTCTATTTAGAGTCAAACCCACTCTGTTCTTCACGGGTTCATCTGAGTCTCAATTTCAAATATCATCAGCATAATGAAATGAAACAGCAACCATATATTCCCTTCTAATCTTCTCTCAATCCTGAACTCAGTAGTTCCTTCCATCCCCTCTCAAGCCGCAGCCATTTTTGGTTTCAGGTGAAGAAATAAAAACCAATGATTTTGTATCTCTGAAATTTAGGTTTTCTGTAGTGAAATGAGACTGGATATAGCCACCCAAGTGAAATAGATAAGTGTCAACCTTGAATGCCTCTAGACACCCACTCATTAGATAAAGGCTACCAAGGTATTCCCTTTGCTTCTCTAGACTAAGCTGCCGTGGTTATCTCCTATCATCGGCTTGGTTCAGATCCACCTCCAGTAGCAGTTGCACGTGAAATGACGTTTTTTCCCTTTACGCTCCAAATGGACCGTTTCTTCTTTTTTTGCTCCGAATGACTCCACAGTACCTTTAACACTCAAAAGCACACATAAGATACATAATTCATAAGAAAACTCGCAAAGAAAGCATAAATACTAGATATAAAATTAGGTGTTTTAGACACCTATCACCATCACCGAGTAAGCCCCGAAAATGGTGCAAGTGTACTTGACAATAATGCACGAACGAGCACCCGAACGCACGAACGAGCATTCAAAAATATGGACGAACGAGGAACTTATGAAGGAAAATAATATTAATAAAATAAGCAGGAGGCATGGGGCTGGGCCCACCGGCTGGCCGGTCCCCTCTTCCACTATTTTATTTTAATATATTTCCCTCATCTCATGGAGACTCCTTCATTAGAGAAAACTCTCTCGTTTGAGCGAAACTCTTAGTTTTTCCATACTTTCCATCAAACGATGAAGAATAGGGAAAGGTGTCACGGGACCGGGCCACCTAGCCAGCCGGCCATGCCCTAGATGTGGCCGGTCCCACACCTTGCAATCCCTTATTTTCTCATATAATTATTTCCTTCATCTCATGGAACTCCATCGTTTGAACGAAAACCCTAGTTTATCAATATTTTCCCAACTATTGCTCAAACCATGAAAAAGCCAAAAATTCAAATGGTCACATGACCGACTAGATTTCTCACGTAAAAAATTAAAATATTATTATTTTAATATTCTCAAAATATCGGTCGCATGAGAAAAGTTCTACTTGCTCATTCGAGCAAAATTGAGAGTTTCAGTCAAGATCAAACTCTTCTGAAAATCCAAAATATTACTCAAAGGCGCACCAGAAAATACCAAAACTCTTAAGACTAAGACACGAGCAGTATGGTGACATGGGCATGCCACCTTGACCGACCCCCTTAGGCTTTCAAAGAGTCGATCCCACACTCTTTCATAATTTTGACATAATTATCTCTCAACTGTTCATATTGGGTCCAAACTCTCTCCAACCAACTTAGGATTTTCTCAATCGACCATCAGCTGGTCCCACGAACACCAAGGGCTGGTCCCATGATCCCTTGGTCGGTCCCTCATCTCTCCATAACTTGGTTTTGGTACCTAACGCTCGCACGAGCACTATTTAATAAATGATTAAACCAGCATTTGATCATTCGTTCACCAACTGGTCAACAAAGGACTTTGGTGCATGCACACTCGAGCACTTGGGCGCTACATGGTCTGCCATCATCCCATGTAGGCTATAGCCGGTCCCTCCTTCACTCAGTGACCTAATTTCAGTAAATCATAAATTGATCAGCAATTGATCAAAATTAGGGTTTCGAAAAAATGCTCTGTAAATCATAATTCTGAATGAGTTCAAACACTAATAATTTTATGTTGATCCAACAATCAACATATGGGTTAATATATAATATTCTGTCCAGCTACCAATATTTTAATTAATATTTTATTTGGTCACGTTACCAATAATTCATTAGCAATACTTGCTCAGATGCTCGAATATTGATTCAACTATCAATATTCAGTAATTTATCGAATGAGCAATACTTGCTCAGATGCTCGAATATTGATTCAACTATCAATATTCAGTAATTTATCGAACGAGCAATACTTGCTCAGATACTTTAATATTGATTCAACTATCAATATTCGGTAATTTATCGAATGAGCAATACTTGCTCAGATACTTTAATATTGATTCAACTATCAATATTCGGTAATTTATCGAATGAGCAATACTTGCTCAGATGATCGAATATTGATTCAATCATCAATATTCAGTAATTTACAATATGAGCAATATTTGCTCAGACTATCAATATCCATTACGTGATTCAACTACCAACATCATTTATTCAAGAACTATACGTCCCAGTAGACATGTTCAATTCGTGAGTCCGAGAGCATTCATATATCATGCTCGACTTAACAATACTTAGACCTATCGTTTAATTAATTCAACGACTGACTAATCAAATACACGTCTGCTTTGCAGACTCCACATTTGTGAGACATCAATCACGTCATGTGGGGGGATATTAATTAGGGTTTTGGTATGGCGGCCTACGGCATATGTGTCCATCCACAATGAGAAATGTGAGTAAGTTGTGCAAGCAGTTGAGGGAGTTAGAAAAATAGTGTGTGGACAATCAACCAACCCTCCCACATACGAAGAACTGGTGCAACCACGATTTCCCACTTTCCCACTCTTTCACTCGAGCAACCATCACACTTATTGGAGATCAATGTATCTACTATTCTGTCAATATAAATAAGTTTCTGAATCCACGATTAAAAAAACAGAAGAATTCTGATCCGAGCAATTACTCTCAAGAATTCAATCAGTCAACCAGAACTTATTCGAACTCAACAGTTCACAGAAAACTTGCAAAAACCTTAAACACATTCACAATCCTTGATCATCATTGATCTCACAGACTTCTCAGCTTCCCTCCTACATGTCAAACCTCTTTCCTCTTTGTGACCAAATTGACTCTAGAATGGCCATTGTCTTGGTTTAGGCTGGAGTCTTACATATTGATCTCTCAAACTCAAAGTACTCATGTGCAGTGCATCTGTTTGAGGTTAGGAAGTTTGCTCGGTTGAGGAGCCTCCGTCCGCATGGTCGTCTCTCCACTTCCTAGAAAACCAGCAAATCGTTTTCCCCATCAACAGTGGGTATAAAAGTGAGAGTGATGTTTGTTTTGGAAACCTGTCTCTCCTTAAGGCTATGCAGAAAAATCATTAACCTCCTGACTTTTCCTCTATTTCTTTATGTATATTCTCGGCCAACACCTTAACTAACGCAACTTTGGAAAAATAAGTTTTGTATGCAACTCATCACATCTTATGCACTTTTAATAGATGTTGTACGTTCTTCATCTTCTCACGAAGCATGTGTTGATAAATATTCTGCTAGTTTTGTAAAAAAAAAAAACTTCATCTCCTTAGAGCGACTGTAAAAAAATTATATAATTACTCTTTGATATTAGGTCATAGCATGATGGATCCAACCTGCTTTTGATATCAATTGCTCTGTTATGAAAATGTTGATAAGAAAATCCTAAGGTATGAACAAACAAGATCTGCCTCCTTGCTAAGAGAATAATCACAGCTTTATCTGATTCATTCATGAATCAAAACACTCTTCTTAAAGCTCCTTTTATACGACAAACAAGAGTAATACCTACCTCGAGATACTCAACAACAATAACAGTCGCTCACTACTAATAACCCATAATTGCCTTATAACGGCTTCTTAACTCAATTGATACTACTTAACTACCTTATGCCAAACACACCCATAACTATTTCTAAGGGCCCCCCAATGTTATGACAATTGCCTATTTATAATCGTAAGAGTTTCATAATTGCGGTAGTCGATCGTCGGTCCAAATATGCTCATTTTTTTCCAACTTTGCATTATTATAATCCCACTATTGTAGCAAATGTCTTTGTTTGTGATGTGGTACATCTACGCGTCATGTCGATTATTGAAAATGATTATTGATCCTATATATATTCCTTAATAATTTTTGGAAAGCATTATTTTCTCAACAATATACTGATTATCATCAACAAGCTAATAATCAAACATAGGAGACGAATTGCACTATAGATCGTTACCTACGTGTTTTTTTGTTGTTGTGAGAAATCTCATAAGTGGGATCGTTGGTTTTCATGGGCGGAGTAGTGGTATAACACCACTCATCATTCAACCACTAAAGTGACTTCTTTTGAAGCAGTTATAGTCATTCGTCTCCAACTGTTTCGACTTATCGACAAAGCTATACTGTTGTCCATGTTGTGGATATATTCTTACGGGATCGAGGTTGCACCTTACATTTTCTGAATACAAGGCAGATGATTTGTTTTAATCCATCTACAACCATACCACCTAGCTACATCATCAAATCATGCTTACTCAAAAATCTTCCGACTATTTTCATGGATCCTTTTACATTGTTACAAGAATTGAATTTGTTTCATGTCAGCTAGACATGCCTCATATGTATCGTATAAATGTTGCCTTCCATGTTTCAACTTTGAATTGAAATTAAGAGTGCATGATAAGACTGAAACTATCTTACATATATCACTAGATATGTCTAAGTGGGAACCAGCACCACTCAGGTTGAAGTTATGATAAATTGTTCTCCTTCAAAAGTTTTCAAACCCACAAGAGGCATCGGGAAAGGGGACCCTATTTTCCCTTGCATATTCATTATTTCCATGGAGGCTTTCTCTAGACAATTTAGTGTTCATGAAAAAAAGAATAAGCTAATAGGTATGAAACTTTTTAGATCAACTCCAAAAATCAATGATTTGTTGTTTGCTGATGATTGTGTTCTCTTTTGTAATGAAAAACAAGTTCAAACTAATAATCTACTTCATATCATAAAAGAGTTCAGTGCTTGCTCTGGTAAGCTCATCAATTTTCACAAGTTAGTTGTGTACTCCAGTAACAACATGAATCCGTCTAGCTATCAACTTATTAGTGGTATTTTGCAAGTCAGGGAACTGGATATATTTGATGAAAAATATCTTGGATTTCCATTTTTTGTGGGGAGAAATAAGAAATTTCATTCTCAACTCTCATTCAAAAGATGAAAGTTAGACTTTCAAAATGGGATGGTATTAATCTCTCTGAAGCTGGAAGATCATTAATGGTAAGGAATGTTACCAATGCTATTCATGTGCATCACATGATAAACTTCAAACTACCTGACAGTACTATAAAGAAAATAAACTCAAACCAACAAATGTTCTGGAGAAACAAGAATTCTAATAAAGGAAAGCATTACATTATTTTTAGACATGTGAACAAGCCTAAAGAAAAGAGAGGTATGGGCTTCAGAGATTTTGAAGTCTTTAATAGAACTCTATTAGCAAAATCAGCCTGGAAACCATGTGTTGATGATACTTCCATATGTGCATAATCACTGAAAGAAAAATACTTCCAAGATGGTCAGATTTTTAATATGCAGGATAATTCATGCTCCACATGGTCCTGGAGAAGCATTAGTTTTGAGCTTCACTTCATTAGAAGATTTAGTTGATGGTCAGTTGGTGATGGTCAAAAAATCAGAATCTGGTATGACAAATGGATAGAAGAACTTGATACACCTCGAACACCAAGATATGAAGCAACAAATTATCAGGAATTCACTTTTGTTCACCAACTTTTTGATGCTGATACTGGAGGTTGGAATCTCAATCTCATCAATCATCTCTTTGAAGCTCCCACTATCAATCTCATTCTGAAGATTATTATATATCATAATCTTAAAGATATATTGGTTTGGATCCTTGAGAAAAATGGAAGCTTCTCAGTAAAATCAACATACAAGAAAATGATGGAGGAAAATATTGTCAATGATTCAGTTGGATAAAGAATACAGGGAGTTTTTAAGAAATTATGGAAACTCCCAGTACTTCCTAGGATAAAACAGTTCTCTTGGAAATGTGTCAGAAATATTCTCCCTACTAGAGACATGTTGTTGATCATTATTCAAGATGGAGATTCTACTTGCCCATTCTGTGCATAAGTAACTTTAACCCCTACCCACTGTATTCTAAACTTCTCTTACTCTAAGTTGATTTGGTTTGCCATACTGGGTATTCACACTAAAAATGTCTCATCATTAGAAGAATGGTTTTGTGGCTGGTTTGACAAGCTTATTGCTCACAAGACAAAAGAGAAATTAATATGCACAATAGCAATCATTGCTTGGTGCATATGTACTGCTAGGTGTGACAAAGCATTTAATAATTCCAACCTTTCTCCAGAGTTGCTTATTCAGAAATGCAGGAAAGAGATTGCAGAACAAGAAACTGAGTCTACAATGCCTAACAGTTTAGCTCCTGCTTAGTCCACTAAAGTTCTACATTGGACTTTTCCTAATAGAGATTTCTTTAAAATAAGCATTGATGGTTCTTATTTACATTCTGATAAAACAGGCGGAGTTGGTATAATCATTCATGATTTTGCAGGTGCACACTGGGGATCAAAATTCATCTACATGAGGAGGATGTCAAGTGCAGAACGTGCAGAGAGTAAAGCTTTATGGGAAGCAACAAGATGGGTGGAAAAAAAAATCTTCATCGAGTTGTTTTTGATATGGACTCAAAGATAGTGGTGGATGCAATAAATAATAACAACTTCAACATTGATTGGAGGCTTCGAAATTTAATCCTAGACATAAAAGTACTTTTTAGTTTATTTAAAATTTGGCAATGTGTTCATGTGCCAAAAGTTAAAAACCAAGTAGCAGATATTCTTTCTAAGCTTGCAAGAGTAGAACGCTTAAGTAGCGTTTGGTTATTAAATCCTCCTATTGAGATATATACCAAGGTGAAGGAAGAGGAAAATTATGTAAACACTCATTCTCAATAAATTTATCTTTTAGTTTCAAAAAAAAAAAAGTGGGAACCAGATAAAGTTTTAGCTTATAAAATGTTTAAGCAGCACAACATTACAATTACTCATTGGTTGATCGGGTAGAAAGATCACTCCACAAAGAGGCTACATAAGAAAATGTGACAGATATCATTAGTCGTTTTCCTACCTTTACAGGTCGAGGACAAGTCTTACTTGAAGAAAGGTGTGATATTACTAACACCAGTTACAATTCTAATTATTTCAGTAATATTTATAATTCTAGTTACGTTTCAGAGTTTTAATTTAAGTAGGAACTAGTTTTTTATATTTCAATATTTGTTTAAAATTAAATTTAGACTCTATGTGGTGTCCTATGTATACTTTGTGCTTTTATTCATTTCGTTTACAATCATTTAAACTTGCTTATTAATCCTCAATTCCCTCGGGGTCTTCTCTCTGTCTGTGAATCGGGCGAAAAACTGAGTTAACTCAGTTTTCAAATTTCTCAATTCCCTCATTCCTGATGCATTAGTGAAATCCTCCTAACTCCTTTCTACTCAATTCCTATGATTTTTACTCTTTAAATTGATATTTGTACATGTTGTTCTTAGAGTCTTGAATTGATTTGAAATATGAATCTGATTTTAAAAATTTATTTATCAAACTGTTTTAATGGCTAACTGAGTTCATTTTCTCCTCTTGTGTGTACAGATTGCTTGGTCCAAAAATGGCGTTTGTCGGGTATCCAGTGTTGATTATGGTGTTTACAGTTGTTGTTTTATTGCTTGTGAAAGCAAAATTTCTACTGTGATTCTTATTATCGTTGTTTTCTCCGTTGGAAGAGTTTGTTTCTTCACCGATTCATTCAGGGATAGATCTACACGGTATCATTGTGATAGGTGTCTAAAACATCTAATTTTTTATCTAGTATTTATGCTTTCTTTGCGAGTTTTCATGTAAATTATGTATCTTATGTGTGAGTTTGAGTGTATTAGGTGCTTTGGAGTCATATGGATCAAAAGAAGGAGAAATTATCCATTTGGAGCGAAAAAGGCAAAAAGGTCAACTCGCAGACGATATTTGGAGCATGCTAGGTTGCATAAGAGAAATTAGGTTGTCGGTTTTCTGAAACCGACAAGCCATGTTTGAACTGGTCATCCCTTATCCTACTGCAGTGGGTGCCGATATTCGTTCCAGGGTATTAGGCTTCACCTAGGTCAAGCCACATTCATAACAACACAATTTTGTTCTTCTCTTACAACACAGACCAAAACCAGGGCAAAGGGGTTCACGCCAGCAGGTTGATGATAGAATCAAATTGAAACAGAGAGATTCAGATGAAATTGGTGGTGATGGTGATGGCATGGCTAAGGAGCTCACTGAAGAACTACTGTTGCTGTTGATTCGAATTATTGAAAAAATGGAGTTAGGGTTCTGAATTAGGAGTTTGGTTTGATTTTGGTTGAACGAGAAGAATTCAGACATAGTTGAGAGTCTTTTGTGAAATTGAAGATGGGTTCAAGGTAAATCTGTTGATTTTCATGGGTTTTGTGGTCAGAAATGGAGGAGCTACTGATGAAGAAGAACGAAAGTTTGAGATGGGATTTGAGAGATTTTTGAAGGGTTTGGCTATGAATTGAAGTCAAGAAAGAAACACATATGAGAGGTGATTCTGAAATGGAAGAAATCTATGGGGGTTCGCTGAGCTGCAGACAAAGAACAAATGGGTTTCTGTCGATGTAGAAGATGGGTTTGCTTGAGATGAAATTGGATCGAAATGGCTCTATCTTGATGCTGTGTGAACAGGGAATGAAGATGCAGTTATATCGGCAGTTGTTGCCATTGAATAGGCAATGAACGAAGACATTAAGGAAGAGATTTGAGTACTGAAATGAATAACGAAAGTTGGGTTCGATTTGAGTTCGATTTTGGTAGCAGAAGTGAACTGATTTGTGGAAAGATGGAATTGGAGATGTTGTGTTATCTATGAAGCTGGATGGGTTAGTTTGGCAGAGAACAAGATGGGTTTATTGGTTTTGATGGTGCTGTTGAGTCTAGGAAAGAAGTTTGAATGAATGGTTCACTGGATCTTGTTCTTGGCATCCAGAAGCACGGAGTTAGAAGTGATCGTGTGCAGTTTAAGCTGGTGGTGGTTTCATTAAGATATACATGGCATGATGGCTAGTGATGATGTGTCTGGAAGTGGAGAGTGGGTTTCTGTCAAGAGTTCAAGAAGGAGCTGGAATTGCAGAACTTGGATTTGAACTGCAGGTGATGATGCAATGGCGCAGTGGGTATTATAAAATAAATGTAATGGCCTGAGATTGCAGACAAGGGTTAGATGGTGCCAAAAACATGGTGGTATTGTTTGTTGAATGTGCTGGGAAGATGCAGGTGTTGTTGATGGGTGAGATCGAGAGATTAGTTCTGAGATTCATATTACAGGGTTTGGCAAGAGCTCTTGAAGGCACCGGTTATGAGTTGGTGAAGCTGCAGTTAAACCGTATCTTGGAGTTTTAGAATTCATGAATTTGTTGTGTTGAATTGGTTGTTGTGCAGATGGAATTGGAGTTTGATAAGCTTCTGGTGGCATATTGAAGCAGTGATGTGGCTAGGCAGAGTGGACGGAAACGGATGTTGCAGCTGGAGTTATGTTGTCTTAAGATGAGATGGTGCTGTTTTGAGTTTGCAGAGAAGCTAAGCTGTTGCCACTGATGTGTGGTGCTAGTGGATGAGCAAAGTGGGGGTAGAAGAGCTGAATTACATGAGTTATTGGTTCAAGATTGAAGCTCGAGATGGAACTGATGTCGTGGTGGTATATGTTGATAGCAAATGCTGATGCTAAGTGCAAATGAGGAAGAGTTGATGTTATGCTAGCCATGATTGAATGGTCAGAATGCTAGATGAATGTTAGGCTTCAGTTGTGCAGGGAAGGATAAGTGTAAAAGGCCTGAAACTAGCCTGGATCAGACAGAAACAGGGGAAACTATACCGGAATCGGAGTATGGCGAGTTGACTCAACGATCCAGGTACCTGACTCACCGATCCAGTGGTTTACTCATATGGATTTGGGCTCTTATATATGGGCTTGATTTTGACGGTTAGCCTATGCGATTGACTGAGGTTTTAGAAATCTGGAAAATGGAGGATGGTATAAAAGGAAAACTTGTATCTCTTTGGAGGATTATCTTATCTTCTACTTTTGTTTTCTAGGGTTTAGAAACATGATAGGTTTTTTCTTCCTTCTTGTGATGAACTTCTTTAACGTGAGTACTTAATTTTCTATTGGTTATGGAATAATTGGATTTCACATAATATGCTTTTGGATATGATAAATTAGTTTTGTCTCCATATTATCGATTATGATTCACTTTTTATATTGTTACATGATTTGAATGCTTGTTTGATCAAGTCGCGAATCGGTTGAGTTTGTTTTCATCTCTATTGCTAGATTAGGGTTTGTTATATGCAAAAGTGATAGATTCTTGATTACAAGTAGCATGAATATGGTTATAGCTTGTAGTGATGCATCCTTATGATCATATGTGAACCATAACCTTTGTTAAATCGGATTAGTGCGTTTTCCACGTTTGATTGCTTTGATTGGCCTGATTTCATAAAATTTAATGCATCTAGGGAATTAAACTTGATTAGTGCTTTTACACGTCAGGTTGTTCTCTTAGATAGAACTCATACTCTCATCTTTTAATGTGTTTATTGATGACAAGAAGAGATTTGCGGGATAAACTTGCGATCAAGGTATCCTAGGGCTTTTGATAAAAGTTGAGATTAAAATATCAATTCTAATTATTATGACAAGAATATGTTAGTGAATGAAGATGAATCCTTAACCAATATTTTTCCTTGCTTGATTTGTTTACTTTTCTTTGTTTGCTTTTATTTTACTTTTACTTTATTAAAAATCATAAAATCCCCCGTGTTACTTATAGGAAATCAAAACATCTTGACAACCTAGTCCTCTCTGTGGGAACGATCCTTTCTTTCCCTTGCTTCATTATATATTTTGAGTAGTAAGAAAGTGTAATTTATTTTTGACGCATACGACAGCGATCACATTGCACGTGCAAAATAAAATTCAAATTGTTAGTAGCCCTCTCTTTTTTATGGTCAACTACAACTCAAATTCTTGCCTTTTCTGTTACAGCAAATCCCAAAAAAAAATCGATGATTAATTTTAAAAATTCTCATCTCTATCCTAGTTCTAGTAACCCTAATTCATTCAATACTTATACAATCTGTAATCCCTAAACACCCTCAAACCTTGATATTATTTTAAACTAAAGAAAACCAATGGCTGAAAACCAAGAATCAGAAAAGCTACTTTAGAGCTCCTATCTGGTGATGGGTCTGTCTCTTTTGATCAAGATGAGACTGAAACTAATGAATACAATGATGCAGATGAATGGGATTTCTGTTTGATTGGAAAGATTATAAATGAAGGGAAAGTGCACTTTGGGATATTAGAAAAAATATATATAGCTTACCTGGCCATTCATCCCTCCGGAAGAGGTGAAGATCATAGAAGTGGATATAAATCTTGATTGGAACAATCAGGTTTACTGGATTGAGCTCAAATACCTACAACCAGAACACATGAATGTGAAATCAGTTGACGAAATAGGGAAATTATTGGGTGAAGTTCTTGCAGTTGAACCAGCTAATGTTATTCCAGTGAAGATATGTGTTATAATTGAGCCCACAACTCCTCTAAGAAGAGGTGTCCTAGCAATCACTGCAACAGGGGATACTAAATGGGTCAGAATTTTCTATCATAAGCAATGAAACAAAATATGTAGGGAATGCTTTATTATTAACCATTCCAAGGATGCTTGTAAAGATACAACTGTGTGCTTGAAGGAAGCACATGAAAATCCCTTACCATTTGGAGGAGTGGGTAGAATTAAAAAGAACATTATTGTGCGTTCAACAACTAGTGTCACGCCTAAGCTAATGACTAGGAAATCTGTCAAACCTGCTCATTTTGTTCCTCTAGTAGATGGTAAAATAGTAAATATTCAACCAATTCAGGAATCAGAGGAGGTGAAGGCTAGATTAAGTAAGAGGCAAAGGTATGTTAAAGAAGGAGAACTCTCTGACAACAATAATGAGAAGACATAGAAACCAACAACAACTAGAATCACACTAAAGGATAAGCAATCCGGAGGCACTGTTTGGGAGAATGAGGTATCTTTTGGACTTAAAACTTTTTCTTTCTACTATCTATATCAGCATCATAATTTGTTTTGCAACCTTTGATCTTATTTTTTTATTTGGTCTAAATTTAAAAACATGAAGATTTTATCATGTAATGTTTGTGGCTATGGAAATAAAGATACCAGATATCATCTAAAAGATTTGATTAGATCTCATGATATTATTTTCTTGATAGAAACCAAGAACACAACTAGGAAAATGACTCAATATATAAATCCTCCATGTTTTCCTAACTTTTCTTTCATTGATCCTACTGGAATTTCTGGTGGACTATGTTTATTATGGAAGGATGGAATTGATATAAGCATCAATGAGGAAAAAACTAAACACTTTTCAATGCAAGATAAAAATGGATTCTAGAACTGACTATTCTTTAGTTAGTTTTGTTTATGGTGCTCTAGATGATCTTGTCAGGAAAAATCAATGGGATTTTATGCAAAGTGTTGCTAATCAGGTTAACTTATCCTGGATTGTTATTGGTGACCTTAATTTTGTCTTGTCACAAGATTAAAAACAAGGAGGTAATCCTGTTACTCAAACCTATTTAGATAAGTTTAATGACGTCATTGATAGTAATGGTTTGCATTCTATAAACTATATAGGCAATCCTTTCACTTGGACAAATAGGAGACAAAGCAAGGAGCTCATTCTTTAAAGGCTTGATAGGGTTGTTGCTAACTTAGATTGGCAAAATAATTTTCCTTCTGCCATAACCTATCATTTAGTTCCCTTAGCTAGTGATCATTTCCCTATTTTGTGAGCTACTGCTAGAATGGATACTAAAACCCATAAGCCTTTTAGAGTAAACAAAATATGGATCATAGATCCTTCTTGTAAGGAAACTATAACCCAAAATTGGAATGTTAATATTCAAGGTTCTGCAGCTTTCAAGTTAACTAAAGTTGTTTTTCATGCAAAACAGATTCTTAGAGACTGGAATTATAATCATTTTGGTGTTATCAATACTGAAATAAATAAGGTTAAGGCCCAAATTGATATTATGAATGCTCATAATACTAATCCTTTGGATGCTGATTTTGTTAGACTGCAGGAATCTTTGAATTATTGGTATGATGTGGAAGCAGATTATTGGAAACAAAAAGGTAAGGATGATGATCTTAAACTAGGTGATAAAAATACTGCTTATTTTCACAATAAGGCCAATTTTAGAAGAAAAAAAACCCAAATAGATTCCTTACAAAATTAAATGGGGATTTGGCTTACTGAAAGAGCAGATATTGCTAACAACCTTAAAGATCATTTCTTTAAAATTTCTAGAACTTCTAGTCCTCCTTCTCCTGTCAACTATCATGGTTTCATAAATCCCTGCATTACTCATGAAGATAACAATATCCTTACTGCTTTACCAACAATAAATGAGGTTAAGAAAATCTTGTTTGAAATGAAACCATGGACCACTCCTGGTCCGGATGGGTTTACTCCTGGATTTTATCAAACAATGCGGGAAATTGTTGGGGGTTATATAGTTAGAATGGTACAATCCTTTTTTCAATCTAAACATCTGTTAAAACAAATGAATCATAATTTTGTATCTCTTATTCCTAAGAGTAATTGTCCTAAGCGTCCTGCTGATTTCAGGCCTATTTTTTGTGCAATACTTCTTACAAAGTGATTTCCAAATTATTGGCCTCTAGGAACAAAGTTGTTTTAGAAAAAACCATAACACATTTCCAAACTGCTTTTGTTTCTGGAAGATGTATCACTGATAACATTATTATTGCTCATGAACTAGTTGACTCAATGAAAAAAATTAGAGCTAAAAAAGGTTGGATGGACAATAAACTAGACATGTCTAAGGCCTTTGATATAATAAAATGGCCTTTTTTATTGAGAACTTCAAGAAATATAGGCTTCTCTGAGGAATTTTGCATGCTGATTGAACAATGTATCAGCACTGTCTCTACTTCTATTCTCTTGAATGGGTCTCCATGTGAAAATTTTCACCCTCAAAGAGGTCTCAGACAAGGAGATCCTCTATCTACTTATCTGTTTATCCTGTGTATGGAATCCTTTTCCAGGGCTTTACTTGAAGCTGAACATAAACACTTAATCCATGGTATAAAAATTAATGAATATTGTCCTGCAGTTTCTCACCTGTTTTTTTTATTTTCCAGATGACTGTTTGATTTTTGCAAAAGCAAATACTAAGGAAGCAAGAAATCTTGAGAGTATCATTGAGCAATTTAGCATGTTCTCAGGTCAGTTTATTAATTATCAAAAATATGGTATTGCTTTTAGCAAAGTTGTCCCAAATAATGTTAAAAATGAATTTTCCAATATCCTTAATATTAAGAAATTAGCTTTGAATGATAAATATTTGGATGTGCCTTTGCTTTTTGCAGAAAAATAAAACTCAGTCCTTCACTCCTCTTATGGTTAGATATGATGATAGTCTAGCTTGTTGGCAGGCTAAGTTTTTGAATTATCCTGGTAGAATTGTCTTAATTCAATCTGTTTCTAAGTAGTCTTCCCTCTCATCACATGTCTGTTTTTCCCATACCTAAAACTGTCACTGATAAGATGGACTCTATTCAGATGAGGTTTTGGTGGAATAAACAAAAAGGTAAAAAAGGCTGTTATTTCAAGAAATGGACTGAAATTGGTCAACTTAGAGAATTAGGTGGATTAAATATAAAACAGATTGATATAATGAACTTGGCTTTACTTTCTAAGCTTGCTTGGAGATTGCTTAATGCTCAGGATGCTTTATGGTATAAAATTATGAAAGGTAAGTAATTTTCTCATTTGGACCCTTTAAATGATGCTCTTACTGTTAATGGTTCTTGGATTTGGAATGGGATTTGCAGAGGTCTTGAGATTATAGCTATTTGGGAAGTTGGTGATGGATCTTCAATCTTGATATGGAAAAATAGATGTGTACCATCTATCTAAACTAATGTAAGCAACCAATTTCAGTCTAGTAACATGAACATTGTGTCACAGCTTATAGATACAAACACTAAGTCTTGGAATCTCCAAACCTTGAATGCTCTTTTTGACCATCACACTGTGAATGCTATTATTAATATTAGGCTTCCTTTTGTTGGAAAAGATTGTCTGAGATGGCAACCTAATCCTAATGGTGCTTTCACTGTGAAATCAGCTTATAGAGCTATTCTAGATAGTAGAAATCAAGAAACTGGGTTTAGAAATACAATACATATATCTTGGAAGCATTTATCGAAAACTATGCTTCCTAGTAAGATTCTTCACTTCCTTTGGAAGTGTCTTCAAGACTGCCTTCCCCTAAGAGATAAGTTGTCTAGACATTGTCCCAATATAAATTCTTTGTGTCCTTTCTGTGGCTCTCATACTGAAAACATGCAACATATTTTCCTTGATTGTACTTTCTCAAAAACTGTTTGGAATGCAATTGATCTTGTCATGTCTAATGCTATCTCTAATGTTAATATCCAAAACTGGTTATGTTTTTTGTTTCATACTAATAATCAACAGGTGCAAAATGCAGCAGTTCTCAAATGGTTTGCTTTTATCTTGTGGCATATATGAAAGTGTTTGAACACCAACATGAAATCTTAACCAACTTTTGCTTATGATCAAAACTGATTATTCTGATGCCAGAAACACAAACCTTACTGATGTGCAGGTCACTAGAGTTTGGCAGAAACCTGACAATCCTTATATGAAAATAAATTGTGATGCTGCTTTTGATGAATTTACAAAATTAGTGAGCATTGGTTTGATAAGCATAAATTTTTCAGGTAACTCAGATGGAGCTAGATGCAAACTAAAGCATTAGATCCTATGCTGGAAGCTGCTTTATGGGCAAAGAGAAGAGGATACAAAAATGTGCATCTGGAGGGAGATTGTTTGAATGTTATTAATGTTTTAAATGGAAGTCTAGAGTCAATAAAATGGACCACGAGAAACTTAGTTATTCATTGTAGCAATGTTTTGAATTTTTTTGATAGTTGGAAATGCACACATGTGCATAGAGATGTGAATCATGTTGCCTATAATTTGACAAAACATGGTAAAGACATATTATCTAAGTAGAATTGTTAAGTCCTATCCCTGCTTAGGTGATACAATGTACCCAAAGGGATGAACTCCTGTAATTTTTCACATCAATAAATTCAAATTTTCGTATTAAAAAAAATTGCTTATTAATCTCCAATCTGCTGGTCATTGTTGTCCTATGAATGGTGCGCAATTACCTGCAGTTGCGGTGTGCCCAGCGCAATGTAGTCAATTTCGGCCGTATCGGCCGATATTTCGGGGATATTTCGGATATCGGCCTTGGAGCGGTAGGATAAGCATTGTATCGGGGATACGATATCTTGGCGATAATATCGTCCAATATAGTCAAATGTCGGCCGTATCGGCCGATATATCGGGGATATTTCAAGATATATTCTTGATGGAACTTTGGATGATTTGCAAGATATTCTTGGTGAAGAAAGTAGGCAAGTTGGTAGTAGAGGTGCATGTATCTCTCGAAGTAAGTCTACTTACCCAACGCACTCTGAGATTGATGGATAGGATACTGATCAATTGATGTTAGACACTGATTATGGACTACTTAATGGAGTTGATGGAGTTACTAAAGATGATGATATCTACAATGACTCGTATGATTTTGAATAAGGTTGTAATATCCTTGTTCAATTACCATTTTAGGTAGTAAACTTTAAAGTTGTTGAAGTTGCTCTCTTCTTTCTAGTTTGAAGTTGAACTTGTTTAATTTGAACTTATGTTTAAACTTTAAACTTGTTTAAACTTTAAAGTTGTTGAAGTTACTCTCCTGTTTCTAGTTTGAACTTGTTTATTTATCATTTTAGGAAGTGAACTTTAAAGTTATTGAAATTACTCTTGTGTTTTTGATAAAATTGATGGTAGCTATAAAATTATAGTCTCTAAATTTGGAACCGATATTTGAACGATAATATCCCAGATATAAAGTCGTACTAGTGTATCCTTCCTGGCCGATATAAACCGATATCCGATATTAACTACATTGGCGGACCCTTAGCGCTTATCCAAATTAAAACTGACTCGGCTACTTACTGCATATAGGATATAGCAAATAACTTAACACGAGTGAATATTACACTCTATTCGAAATTGGTCGTTTCGTTTTTCGAAATAGGGCTCTACGAAATATGTTCTCCCGAATTCCTTTCAAGATTGTCGAATTAAGGGTCTAGGTAACTCATCGTTTGTGTCAGCCCGAGGTTTGAAGTTTGGGAGAAGAAATCAGTATGGAATCTTCAGTGATTAGTCCTGAAGATGTTATGGAATCATTGATGAATGATGGTACCATTGATGCTATGAGAATGAAGATAATAACTCAATTAAAAGCTAATGTAGGTGAATTAAGAACCCCTTTTTTTCTTACTCTAAACTTTTGATTTATATGATCGTTTTATAACTAAATTATGTTCGTAGATGAACCGTTTCTTACCCTAATTTCTTACTCTGCAAAGAAATTAGGGTTTTCTTTGTAGATGAACCGTTTAATTGGTCATTTAGTGTTTTGTGTGTTATGACTCGCTTGACTCGGGTGAACCTGATTCTTCCGAGTCCGTCTCATCACCATTTTATGCTAATCAGAGACGATTGAGTTTCCGAGTCAGGTGTGTTGGATGAGACCAATGTAGTCAATATCGGAAATATCGGCATACCGGTCTAGCAGCGAGACACGATATTTCGGCCAATACCGGTGAAATATCGGCCAATATCGGCGGAATACCGGTAATATCGGCATCTCGGTGAAACACCGGTACCCGAAATATCGCCGATATTTCGGCCGGTACAAACGAAATTGACTACACTGGATGAGACGACAATCCTGACATCTGACTCGGTCAGAATTGACTCTGAATCTGATGTGTAAGTGAGTTGATAGTCAGTCATCTGATCCGGGCCGAGTTGACTCTAAATCAGATGATGTTTGAATGCGGTGGGTAGCTATCATTTTGTCATGTTGAAAACCCAGCAGAGTAAAGCATGCTATATGTGTAAATGGATGTCATATTATTTATCAAATAAATAGTTTTGGATGTCATATTCAATGCTTATGCCTTATGGTGAAGTTGAATGTGATCAATCTAGTGAATATGGTTACAGGAGGAACTGAAGAATAACACGCTCGAAATGGTGGGAAAGAGCGAGGTTCTCAATACACCTGGTGCTGAAAAGAAAACAAAGAGAGAGCTGTTTGATGCGCTTCGGCAGGAACTTGAGTAAGTGGTGGTTTACAAGAGATTTTTAACTGTTGCATCATGCATGTGTACTTCAAATTGCTTACAAAGTAAACTTGATTAATAATTCAATGCAGAGCTCCTGTGCTTGAGGAAGCTTCTAAATCTGTGTGGGAGTTGATTATGGACGATAATTGGTTAGGAAAAGAAATAACTGAAACTGTTGAGAAAGTTTTCTGCCGATTAAGTGGGCGTGAACCTCCGTTGTATCCTCCACCCGAGAACGAGAAAGAGGACTTGGAGAAAGAAGACGAGAATGTGACCTCGTCGAAGACAAAGAAAAAGAAGAAGAGGAGCTTCAATGATATGAAAGGGAAAGGAGGACTTATCAATGGAGGTGGTGGTTCTCCAGCCATACCCGGGGCTTCTGGTATGTTGCTTTCTTACAATGTGAAGACATGATTCACTGCTTGACATGAACTTGATTATCATAGCCTAGTAATCAATCTGAAAACAGAAAATGATCTATATTCTTATCATATATTTTTGTATAATAATACGAATACTCAGGCAAAAAACAACTAAAATAGTAAATTATAGCTAAGGTTACCTGCTTTTCATGTGCTTTAGTAGCAGGATATATATTTTTAGATAGATCGCCCTTTTACCTAATAGTCCTGTACCGCTGGACATAGAAGTGAATCAAATGTTTAAGTCTTGGAAACTGTAGGTTTTGAACACCCTCTATGTACTGAATTATTTTCGTGATTTGTTTATTTGATGAGTACTTAATATGTTCCGTTGAGGCTTACTCATTTCATCTTCTCAGCTAAGATTATTGCCTCTGGACACCTTGATCTTCTGATAAGTTGCTTCAGTATAAAACTTATTCATTAAATAGGTAGAAAATATGAGCAGACTGAACATTCTCAATTGGAGTAAAAGTAAATATTGGATCTTGTAAGGGGAGCTTTTGGATTGGATTGGGGAATGAAATAGCATAATTATCTTTTCCTTTCACTTGGTAGGGAGGTGAGAAATTTTACTTTTATCTTAAGCTTTTGAAAAATAAATTACATTATGGAACAACGAGAAATGCTTCTCTCAGAACAAATTGATTCAGAGGTCTCCTTCCACGGCACGAAGAGAACTTGTTCTCTTTCCAGTAAGCATATCAACCAGAACAGGCTGATCTTAGCTTCAATGGCTCTGTAGCACGAAGCTTTTGTATGCTTTTGCTAATTACTATTTATTTTTTATTTTGTCTTAACTATTTGACTCTTTCTTCTCTCTTTCAGCATTGAATTAGGGGTTCCTTTCAATTTCATTTAGTGTTGGTTGCTTCATTTGTACTTATCACATTGTTCTTTATACATCTAGATTGATATGTTAAATTTCTTACCGTTAAATTAGATTATGTTGCGTGTCATCTTTCTTTGCATTTATTAAAATGGTTATGAGTTGAGTCAGTTTTCTTGTTTATCTTTGTTCCAGTGCTGCAAAGTCGGAAAAAATTTAATGAGCGTGAGAACTACTTGGAATCTGGAACCAGGAGGTGTAGCAGAACAGATGGAAAGAGCTGGCAATGTTTCAAGATGGCTGTTCCAGATCAGAAGTATTGTGAGAATCACATGAGCAGAAGAAATAAGCAATTAAAAAAGAATGCAGAAACCACAACCACCGCAACTAAAAAATCAATGAAATCAAAAAAGCGTGTGAAAGCCACACCCGTAGCAATTAGTAAATCATCTGCCGATATTAAGGAATCAAATGCCGGCACAGCCTCTATGCTCCCCAGCGAAGGTAATGATGATGTTTCTCCGATGTTAAATTTTCTCCCCTAATACTTACTACTCACCTAAGTACTGCACATGTAATAGCAGAATCCAAAGTGATGATAATCTGATAAGGCATATATTTATGTGTTTTTAAATACTAGTAAATTATAGATATGGTTACTTGTTTTTTTGTTGCGTGATATATCAGCAGCTGAAAGTTTCCTTTTTACCTTGAAGTGCTAAGCATAGAAGCGAGTCTTAAAAAGTCTTTATAACTATAGATTTTGGTCACTCTTTATGATTGAATTATATGCTGCAATTTGTTTAACTATGTTCTGTCGAGGTTTTACCCATTTCGTCTTCTAAGCTTAGACTATTGTTTCGGGGCATCTTAATTGTCTGGTAAGTCGCTGCACTACAAATTGTATTCTCTGAAACAAAGGAGGCAGCCTGAATATTTTTATTTGGTTGCATTTGTTGAGTAACCTTTATTTATATGGTGTTGGTAGGTAGGTGAAAAAAATAAATGCATGCCGGAACAATGACAAGTGTTTCTCTCAAACAAGTTGAATGTCAGAAATTTCTTTCAAAAGCACAAAATAATGATACTTATCCTCTTTCCAGTAATCATGTATGTCGGAAAGTGCTGGTGTTAATGTTAATATATTTATAAAATCAAGCTTTCACATGCTTTTGCTAATTTTATTGTTTTAGGCATCCAAGTTCTTCTCAGCTTTTCCTTTTCATCAGCCTTTCATAGTTTAGTTTAGGGGTTGAATGGGATTTCCTTGCAATTTCAATAGTCGCATCTGCTTTATTTGTTTTGACCACAATTTGTAATGTATCGAGTTTCGACTTCCAGTGCTTTTACTGAAATGTTTAATGTGGTTTGAGTTGGTTTTCTGGGTTTTGTTTTCAGTACCGCGAACCCAGAAAAAATCTGAGGAGAATGAGAACGGCTTGGAACCTGTAACCAGGAGGTGTAAAATAACAGATGGAAAGAACTGGCAGTGTTACGAGACGGCTGCTCCAGATCGGAAGTATTGCCAGAAACACCTGAGCAGAGGAACCCGTGTAAAAAAACAAGCAGAAACTACGCCATCTGCAACTAAAAAATCAATCAAATCAAAGAAGCGTGCGAAAGCCGCACCCTTAGCAACTGCTAAATCATCAGTCGATATTGAGCAATTAAATACCGACGCAATCTCGATTTACCCCAATGACGGTAATGATGATGTTTCTCCAGTGCTAAATTCTTCTCCTAAAATTACTTGCCTTAGCACTACCCCTGTAGAGCAGAATCCAGAATATGGCAATGTAGAATTATGATGAAGTGGCCAAAGCTTACAAAGTGACCAACTTCATTAGGAGTCCTTGTAACCTGACTGTTTTCATTTTTCCTCTTGTAACCTGTCATATGCAGCACATGTACTTTGGTTGAATGAAAACCTTACCAGTTATCATTCTCTCTTGGCGTGTATTGCTGTTTTTTTTTTCAAGCTTTAGCCTGGTAATTTCCTCAACTGAAGGGTCCAATGCCCAGGGGGAGCAAAAACATTGTACGCCGACTTAAAATGGAAACCCAATAATACAAATCCTAATGGTAACCATCATCTAGGCCTTTTACAAGCAGAAAATTGAACAAATTATGAAAGTTCCTATGGAGAACTAGGAAGAGATCAACATACAAGTTTTTTTTTAGCCAACTACGGTCTAGAAGATGCAGACAGACAGCAATATTTGTCCGCAATTTGGTACAGTTCGGGTAATACTACTTTTGGATCCGTAAATTCTAATGCCGACAAGTTTCGTCTTCGAAGGTGTGGATATCACCTATCACCTTCAGTCCTTGCTAATACACAGAATAATACATCTTTGGCAGATTTTGCTAGGCGCTAGAAACGCATGGTAGTTTTGTTTCCTTCATAGAAACTAGTAAGGCCACATGTGCGATGCACATGCTTGAATTGGATTCTTTTAACAACACCAAATTTGATAATAATGGAAAAAAAAAATCTTAAAATAAAAATTTAATATCCTTGTTTATACTCATTACGTAGATAATTTAAAGAGCTTTCCAAATATGTTAATTTTGCAAAAATCCGATGTGTATTTTTAATGATATCTAAGTTTTAATTTTTTTGATCTATTAAAACAATGACATTCCTGTAAATATACAAATATTAACTAAAAAATTAGTTAATGGAGGTATTATTGTCATGTGAAAAAGCTTCACCAAACAATTACATTTTTTCTTTATATTAGTAAGATAAGATAAGATAAGATATGTAGAGTGAAACCCGCAATGCTTTCCCCTTCGATAGAAGAAGAAAAAAGAATGGAGAGAAAAGTTCTCCACTGCGTTTTCCCTAAACCTGCTTGGGAAACAAATTATCGTATACGTTTTACTTTGAATTTCAAAGTTCATTTCGGCAGAACCAACTTAAGAATTTTTAATTTTTTGGCTTTGTAATCCATAGACTGAGGAGGGATGTATACCATGGTTTTTGGCATTACACCACATTCTTCTTCAAGACTTCAGCATCAATCAGTTTGATAGTTGAAATATGATTCATGCAGGGGCCAAGAAGAATGGCCGATCCAATCTCTCTCTCTCATCCATTGCTACAGTGGAATGGAAGTTCTTCTTCCTTGATTGTGCTGTGATTCTCTTAACAGGATTCTGATACTGTGATTCTGTGATACCTTGATTCTGCTACTGTGATTCGAAGAATACCGTGATTCGACTACTGGGATTCGATTACCATTAGTGATTCAGCTGCTGTGATTCTATTATGTTACCATAGTTCAAATAACATGATTTCAATCCTTGGGTGTGATACTATTTATGGTTTATTCTTCTGTGATTCTCTATCCGATTCGTACTGCGACTAAGTGTAATACTACAGGTGTTCATCAACAACCACGTTTGTTTTAAGTTTCAATTGGAACTGTTGTAGCAGGCACTGGTCCTTAGTTTGATAACCAACGAAGTGTTTGAAGAAAGGCCTCAACCATCTGGAGACACTTTGTTAGGGCCTATAGAGCACAAAAACTTCTGCTTCTTCCTTGACAAGGAAGCTAACCCAGTCTTCTTCATTCCTAGATTCATCTTCTACTCCAGCTGCAGTTCAAACAGGTGCTCATATCTTCTCTCAGTAACTCTGAAACCAAAGTGATCATAACTGTGCAGGTGTTGCCAAATAACTGCACTCGCAAGAGGAATGAATTACATAGCCTGGAACTGTCAAGGGGCTCATAACCAACTGACAGTATCAAAACTACGTGAGTTCACGAGAAATTTCAAACCATCCTTGCTCTTTTATCAGAAACTATATCCATTGTGGCATACATGTCTTTTCTTCAACATTCTTTAGGTTATGCTGGAAGTTTTTCAATTCCTTGTATTGGACATAGTGGAGGCCTCTGCTTGATGTGGACTTCACAACTCAATGTCAATGTACTGGTGTCTAATCAAAGTTTAATTCATGCGTATATAACTCCATAACATCCTCATCAACCATGGTTTTTTACTGGAATTTATGGACCTCCACAACCTGCTGCTAGATGGGATCTATGGCAATATTTCAACAACATCATCAAATCTCCTACTAGCCCCTGGCTGCTTATGGGAGACTTCAACGAAGTCACCTCACAACAATAAAAGAAAGGTGGAAGAGCGGTCTCAAATGTAGGGAAACCGAGGTTACGTTCATCTCGAACCGGCATGTTTCCATAAAAGTAAATTCCACGAAACATCCTACTTTAGATAACTTAGCTCGAATCCGTCTCTTACATCTTTAGATTAGCATGACCGGATAATGCTAGCACGAATATATAATCAATGCGATATGGACAATCACACGACACAAAGATTACGTGGTTCACCTATGTAGGCTACATCCACGGACAAAACCACCCCGAGAAGCTTCATTATCATAACAAGTTATTACATCCCACACATCATATAATCAACTAGTTATATAACCCACTAACGCTAAACGTTAGAAACAACAAGACATATTACGAAGAGTTTACCTCTTCCTTTGTTCTTCTTCTTCCATAAACTTCTACCGCCATGGTTGCTTCGACTTTAGACAAGAACACGAAGAACATCATGAATTCTAGCTTCTCCCACATGAACCCTAGAAACCCTAGATTTCTCCCATACCCGTTCTCACTACAAGTCTCTCTTCTCACATAGTTTTTACCACATCACCAACCATTGTAGGACACAATGGTTGTGATCCTATCACTCTCATAAAGAGAGGATTCTCCAAGAGAATTAACCAAGAGAATGGATTTCTACTCACAATATAAGCCCTCTTATATAGTAGACAAATCCTTGCTCCCCAAGTCTTAGAACTCCTAAAAATAGACTCACACCTTAATTAGGAAACCCTAAACTTGGAAAATACTCTTCCAAACCGTCATGCAAGTTTTCTAATCCAAGTAAACCTTGTAGACATTCCAAACCCGAAACTGCCCTTTAGCCACGGTTTTGACATCATTAGATCACTATTTCAGCTTCAAAAACTGTCACCTAAAGTCTAATTTCAGCCATATAGTTTTGTATTCGGAACAAAACCTCAACAATCACCACCTTTTGTGACGTGAACAAAACCTTCATCTTCACTCCAACAAAGCATGAATGTTTACCACCTTATACAAGTCCATCCTCGCGGACATCATCACTAGCACGAATCGAAATTGTCTTGTACTTTGAGCTTGAACCACCACCTAAGCCAAATTCCTTCTTTGCACTTGCACCACCGGAATCGCTATTTGTCGATCTTCTAGCCTCACCACAAACAACTTCTTCATATAATTTATACAAGTTTCTGCATGACTTGTATCAAACTACTTCGTCGCCATGACCACTCATTATTCCACCTTCTGTAGAATACTTCTTCTTCGACACATGTCTAACACTTGACATTGTTTAAACTGAGCCATTAAACAATTCCAGACGGACTTCACCAACTCCAAGAACCAACAATCTTGAGTCATCCTCCATGTAGAAAAAAACATGCTACAATCTTCATATGTTGTGTATAAACGATTGTCACCTAGCACCACCATGATTCAAAACATTCTCCTGAAAATATTTTGCAGACGCCAGTTGAACCCACGAACGATCTTCTCTTGTAAAGAAAACACCTTCAAAACGAATCATAGTTACATCAAGCAAAGTTGTCGAATTTTTCTTGATGTCATACTATTCTTTGTTCGGTCTTGATTTACTCATCATCTTCATGATCTATATCATTCTGCTACGAACCAAGACTTTCCTTTCTTTGAAATCTCTTGTTCAAATTACCAAATCACTGTCATCTTTATCCACGCTCACCGCACCACTTGTCGGGAAACCGAGGTTATGTTCATCTCGAACCGGAATGTTTCCATAAAAGTAAATTCCACGAAACATCCTACTTTAGATAACTTAGCTCGAATCCGTCTCTTACATCTTTAGATTAGCATGACCGGATAATGCTATCACGAATATATAATCAATACGATATGGACAATCACACGACACAAAGATTACGTGGTTCACCTATGTAGGCTACATCCACGGACAAAATCACCCCGAGAAGCTTCATTATCATAACAAGTTATTACATCCCAAACATCATATAATCAACTAGTTATATAACCCACTAGCGCTAAACGTTAGAAACAACAAGACATATTACGAAGAGTTTACCTCTTCCTTTGTTATTCTTCTTCCATAAACTTCTACCGCCATGGTTGCTTCGACTTTAGACAAGAACACGAAGAGCATCATGAATTCTAGCTTCTCCCACATGAACCCTAGATTTCTCCCCGTTCTCACTACAAGTCTCTCTTCTCACATAGTTTTTACCCCATCACCAACCATTGTAGGACACAATGGTTGTGACCCTATCACTCTCATAAAGAGAGGATTCTCCAAGAGAATTAACCAAGAGAATGGATTTCTACTCACAATATAAGCCCTCTTATATAGTAGACAAATCCTTGCTCCCCAAGTCTTAGAACTCCTAAAAATAGACTCACACCTTAATTAGGAAACCCTAAACTTGGAAAATACTCTTCCAAACCGTCATGCAAGTTTTCTAATCCAAGTAAACCTTGTAGACATTCCAAACCCGAAACTGCCCTTTAGCCACGGTTTTGACAGCATTAGATCACTATTTCAGCTTCAAAAACTGTCACCTAAAGTCTAATTTCAGCCATATAGTTTTGTATTCGGAACAAAACCTAAACATCAAATGCCCGGACAAAACACTTAAACAATCTCATCAATGCGAACGCTTTAATTGATCTGGGTTTCCAAGGTGATCAATTTACGTGGACTAACAAACAAACTGATGGGAACTTCATCATGGAACGGCTGGACAAAGGCCTCGCAAACCATGAATGGCTACATTCTCATCCTCATGCTCTGATGAAACACCTGCCTCGAATTGGATCTGACCATTTGTTAATCAAAGAAAAAGCAATACCGAGAAACAACAGAAACAATTTCAGAATTGAACATTTCTGGTTTCTCCATCCAGAGATGTACTCGGTGGTTCAATTAGCCTGGCAACAATCAAATGTAAATGATGTGGCTCTAAATCTTCACACAAAAATGACGGACACAGCTACTTCTCTACAGAAGTGGCATAAAGGAACGTTTGGACAACTGCCATCAATGATAAAAGAAGCAGAAGCTCAAATTCAGTTAGCACAATCAAAATGTGCAACAACTACGGGAAATGAGCTACTATACTGGCTGAAACATGAACAAGAAACAAGATATTCACACATGTTGCTGCAACAATGTCTGGACGCATACTGGAAACAAAGATCATGGGTGGATTGGCTACAAAATGGAGACCTAAACATAACTTTTTTCCATACAAAAGCTACAATCCACAGGAGTATAAACCACATTCACCAACTACAGGATGTCCATGAACAATGGATTGACAACCCAAATGCAATTGTTAACATCATGGTACAACATTTTGAACAACAATACAAGGCGGCACCCACAGTGATTGATATGGACCTCTTCAGCAATATAGCACCGAGGTTGACTGCGAACCAATGCAACAGACTACTCCTAAAACCATCGGCGGAAGAAATTAAAAAAGCATTATTTAACATTGGATCTGAGAAAGCACCAGGATCGAACGGCTACACAAGTAAGTTCTTTAAGGTCTTTTGGGAAACTACTAATGATCAAATTATTGCCATTGTCAACAAATTTTTTGACAACCTTCAACTCAGTGCTACCCTAAACCACACCAACTTCACCCTGCTACCAAAAGTTGAAAACCCGTCTAAACCAAACCAATTTCGACCAATTGGCATGTGCAATGTTATATACAAAATTATATCCAAATTGTTAGTGGATCGACTAAGGCCAATACTCCAATTCATTATCAGCCCCTACCAAAGTGCCTTTGTTCCAAACAGGGCCATTCATGACAATATTTCAGTTGCAGCTGAGATTTTTCATCATATCAGAACCTCACCCCCAACCTCAACACCTAAAATTGCACTCAAACTAGATATACAGAAGGCATTTGATAGCCTGGATTGGGGTTTCATCAAACAAGCACTTACATCCCTAGGATTTCCACAAAGGTTCATTGAATACATAATGCTCTGTATAACTTCTGTTACCTATTCTGTCAATATTAATGGATCACCTCATAGCACAATTCATCCTTTAAGGGGTCTCAGACAGGGAGACCCTTTATCGCCATACATATTCATCTTGTGTGCAGAAATTCTATCTACCAACATGGCTCTGCTGGAATCACAAGGAAAAATCAAGGGGCTAAAGATTGCAAGGAATGCTCCACCAATCATCCATTTGCTTTATGCTGATGACCTTCTTATAACTTTCACGGCAGACCAACAAACATCCACATACCTCAACACATTATTGCACTCCTACTCCACCTCAGCGGGGCAATCCATCAACAAGCATAAATCAACCATCATCCACCACCCAAACACTACAGACACAGTCAAAACATGGTTAACAAACACCTTCAATATACCAACCACTGACAACCCACCCATGTACCTGGGAGTGCAATTCAAACAGGGGAGAATCTCATCTCATATTTCTGCACAACTGCTGCAAAGATTAGAGAGAAAAGACAAAGGCTGGATGTCCAAATGTATCAATCAAGCAGGCATAGAACTTATGATAAATACATCACTAATTCCAACAGAAAACCACATAATGATGACACAACTGCTGCCTGCTCATGTACACAAGAAAATGGATAAAATTGCAAGGAATTTTTTTTGGGGTCATGATAAGAACACAAGGAAAATGCACCCGATAGCCTGGGAAACAATAAACAAACTGAAAAGTGAAGGTGGTCTAGGAATTCGAGCAAGCAAACAACATAACATGGCGCTGCTGGGAAAAAGAGTTTGGCACATGCATTCTCAATCTGACAGCATTTGGGGATCTATGGCAGCTGGAAAATACCTCGACAACCAACACATCCTCCATGCATTCCCGAAACCGAGATCACATGATAGTGCAATCTGGAAAAATATATACAAGGTGGCTTCCTTTGTGCAGGAACATTGTACCATGCAGATTGGAGACGTCAAATCTACAAGAATCTCGTCAAAATGGATACCTGGCCAGCACACAATCAATCCTACCGGAAACATTGGAGACAATATGGTAAGTTACTTGATTCAGCCTAACTCTTTTTCTTGGAACATGGATCTCCTACAGCAACACTACAGCACTCCAATAACACAAGCTATCAAGTGCATCAACCTACCGAATCCACCGATTGCAGATACCCCAATCTGGAAACATACAAAATCGGGCCACTACACGGCAAAAACAGGATATGCTATTCTGCTTCAAAACAAACCAACAACCAACCGTCATCAACCACCAACAACACCAAATAACAATCAACATCCCACCCATAACACTTCAAACACACAACCAACACCGTCACCACCCACAACCACTTCTACCACATCCACAACCACTGCTACCAACTCAACCATCAACACCGATAAACAACAACTCAACAAAATCTGGAAAGCAGATTGCCCCCCAAAAATTCGACTTTTCTTGTGGAAAGTCAAACAAGAAGGACTCCCAACCTTCGAACTACTTCACCATCGAAACATCATCAGTCAAGACACCTGCCCAACCTGCAACTCATGCACTGAATCAGCAAAACATATTCTGTTTGAATGCAGTCATGCACAACAAACTTGGAACCTGGTTATTTCGCACATTTCAAGAGACGGAAAAAACAACAAAAACCTGAACCCATATCAAGACCATCATCTACCACCCCACCCAATCCCACTACCTATCTGTACACATAACCAAACACCTCACACTCTGATGCGACATCAGGGACAATCTCAGCAAACAACACAGCAACAAAGAAAATTCAAACAGGTGAGACATCAGCAACAACCAACACGGCAACAAAGACAATTCCAACTGGCAAAACAGAGGCAGAAACAAACCAAGAAACACCCATTTCCAATCCCAAAAAATTTCAAGGAATTCATCGAATTACCAATCGCAAAAAAACATTTCACCTTGTGTTGTTATACCATCTGGAATATCTGGCTTGGGAGGAATGCCAGGGTATATGAAAAAACAATACGAACACCGCAAGAAATATACAAGATTGCTCTCCGGCTTGCACAAGAATTTCAATGGGCTCAACAACAAAAATCAGTGTAATTGTAACAATGGTTGGTTTGTACTTGTTTTACTTTACTTCAAAAAAAAAAAAGAAGAATGGCCGTATTACCGTATACTATGCAAGTGAACTAATTCAGCTAATTGAAGGGTTTACAAATAACCAGAATTCAGCTGGGCTATGTGTATTATCCTACCTATACTGCTCAAGTAAAAGTAACAATTTCCTACCTAGCTAAAACAAAAGGTAAAATTTTCCTACACAAAAAAAAACAAAAAACAAAAAAATTTCTCTTGTCAATGCATATAACTATAGTAACCTGCCTATTTCATGCACCAGAACTTTTTTTGTAATTGTTTTCACCTTGCCATAGTTTAGGATTAAATATGAAACCTTAGTTTCCCCGGATATTTTTTACTAATTAGTTCCCTCGCTTAAATTGAAATGCATTTCATATAAACATACAATCATCACCATCATGGATCCTGCTCCTACAAGCAGGAAATTAACAAACATTAACAGCAAAACATGGAGACCTAAACCGTTGAGTAGAAAAGATTTGCATACTAATAAAACCTTGGCCAACTATGGTGGAAATTATAGAAGATGCGAGCCTGGTTACACTTCAACTCCATACAGCTGAGGTTCAACATGTCACAAAAAACTAATGTTACCGTCCTAATGAAATCCTTAATGATAAAGAGATTTAGTAATTCACCAGTAATGTAAAATTTCAGGCGAGCACAGCCTATTGAATATAATATGACAAGACATGTTAATGCATATAATTTACAGCAACAGAAATAAATCATCAAGCATCAATAAAGCGGATATCAAATGTGTTGGGATGGATCTGCCACACATTCAGAGCTGCATATTCCTCCAGACACTCCTTCAGCTGAGCTTCAGTGTATCCCTGTTCAAACACATACAGAGAGCACCAGTTAGAATTCACACAGTGGTAGCATCCCTTAAACCAAACCTTCTCAAACATTTTAGAAAACATCAAACTAACCTTTCTAGATATCCAGTTGAGTGCATGAGAATAGCTCACATCCATCTTCTTCATCCTCGCAGCTTCATCCCGCAGAACTGAATATATGTCAGAAATAGCATCCAGACCAGATTTCTGGCGGTCCTCAGAATATAGAGAAAATTTAGACATCTGCATCAACCTCAGTGCCTCGTCTACATCGCTCTGAGCCAGGACTTCAGAGAATCTAAGCCTTGCTAGTGCCTATAATCCAATAATCATTTTTAAGTTTAACTCAGTAATGAAGTAAACCAAAACCAACGGAAAGTAAAAGAAGAAAAACACAAGACTTACAGTGGAAAGCCTTATAATGCTTAGTAGAGTTCTAATAGTTGTGTAGGAATGAGGAGCATTTGATTTAGCCTCATCTTGTCTGATACTAGAGTAGACAGTCGCAATGTACTCCTCCAGCTCTTTTGGAACGTGAGGGCAAATTTTTCTAGCAGCAGAGATATATGCTCTGGTAACCAAGAATAAAAAGACAAACACACATGAACATCCTACAAAGCATATGGGCAATCTGGTAAGAAACATATGCTTGTGTATTTGGTTTAATGATGAAGAACTACCTAAGAACAGATGCATCGAGTGGAGCGAACCCCAGAGCAGGAGATTTACTATGCTGGTGCACATAGACAACGTGCCTAGCCATTTCAAGGTCACTATCCATATCAGCTCGATCAAGAATTAGCCATAGGAGATCAAAACGAGATAGCAAGGCAGGAGGAAGATTGATATTCTCTGCTGGCGTTCTTCGTAGATCATATCTTCCCCTTCAAACAGAAAAACCAAATATGGTCATCAAAGCTGATAAGCTTTGCTCTTAAAAAACAGCATTCTATTTAGACGATAGTAACTAGTCTTAAACTGTAGGAATAACTCCATCTCAGTAGTAAGTAAAATCCTTGAGTATCAAATTAGGGTTGTACCAGGCAGGATTTGCCGCAGCAAGGACTGCAGTTCTTGCATTGAGAGAAGTAGTGATACCAGCCTTTGCAATGCTCACAGTCTGCTGTTCCATTACTTCATGAATCGCAGTCCTGTCTGAGTCATCCATTTTGTCAAACTCATCAATAGCACATATACCCATATCAGCAAGGACCTGCAACAGAAATGATACCTAGTTAAATCACATATCCACAGGACAAACAGGTTAACTCAAGATGAAACCTTCATACCAATTGATTGACTACCCTACTTCCTCCTAAAAAATAATCAGCGGTTATAATAGCAGCATCAGGTGCACCTTTAGCAAGCTAATAAAAAGTTTAACAAGTTTAACAGAATCCAAATGATAAAGGGTTCACCAATGAACATGGCATGCAAAGTGTTGTGTATGTCATGAAGAGTCTGGTAATGAATGAGCAAGTACGTAAACCATTAGCATCATCATAGGTGGCAATGGTAACACTTTCCAGAGTTGTTGTAGATATGCCATTACAGATTTACTCAATAGTATATATGGTGATTTTATGTTCGGTTTCTCACCAGGGCTCCTCCTTCAAGAACCATCTCATTTGTGACGGGATCTTTCATAACAGCAGCAGTTAGACCAACACCACTGCTTCCTTTACCCGTTGTGTACACTCCTCTCGGTGCTACACTTATTATATGCTTCAGAAGTTGACTTTTCGCAACACCAGGATCTCCCATTAAACAAATATGTAGGTCACCTCTTATCTGCAGTTCCATTAAGATATTAAACAAAACAATCAAATCTAATAAGAGCAAGATATATTTTGCTTTTTGACAGATAATTAATGTTTAAGTGATGACTAGTGAAAGCATGAGATTGGGAATAATAGAAGAACAAAGAAAGACCATAGCACTTATGGCTATTTAAAGGCTGCTGAGCCTTACTGGGGAGTGAGAACTGAAAAGGCAAAGCAGTTTAACTCGACTCTTAGCCGATCGCAGCTCCAAACACGAGCAATTCATTAACTCGTAGCACTAAGAATTGCCTAATGGCGTTAATGTGCATTTTAAGCTTTACCTTCATTCCGTCCTTCAATTGCCTGTGAGGAGCACCAACAAGGAGAAGAAGAAGAGCCTTCTTTACATCCTCATGGCCAAAAATCTCAGGAGCTAGCGACCTAGCTAACTTGTTATAGATGTCGCCATCCTCAGCTAAGTTTGCAATTTGCTCCTCCTCATCTCCTTCTAATTTATACCTGAAGATTAACGAACTCGTTAATACAAGAATTTTCTGAATTTCTTTCTAGTGGTCTCTTGAGAGCTATCCTCCCAACAAGACTAAGATGGTTACTTATCAAGAAGCTGACGAGAATATGGAATGCAGGACAACAATGCAGAACCAATTTTACTAACTTGCTGCTAGACACGTTTATTTATGCATGAATATAAAAATTCCATATAACTTACTCTTCATATTTTTTCTTGTAATGTGAAACAGACATAGCCTCCAAGTACGTATCTGCAACCAAACCCGCTCTCATTGCTCTGAAGCCTGTATAAGGAATGGGGAGGAAAATCCCTGATAACTCAATGACATCTCCTGGAGCCACCTGGTCAAGTACGAGTAACGACAACCCGAAAACAAAAATGATACATTAGCATCCCCAACTAGAAGTGAACAAGCGCATTTATCCACTTCAAAAGTTTCAAATACATTTTAAAAGATTAGTTTAGGAAGCCGGATATAGACAACCAAAAAATAACAGATATCAAATGTCTCAAATGCTCGAGAAAATTTTCCATGTAGGAGATTCAATCCACTACAATTATCAAAACTTTAACTCACCTTCCTTGTAAGCTCTCCTCTAAAATGAACCGTCATTGTCCTTGGTATATGACCCTTTGGGACATGCTCAGATAACTCTTGAATTTTTGCCTGCAATAGCATCAGTAGTACACTTGAGTTGTAAGGAAAAACAACTAATAAAGCCTTATAGAAAGGATATTATACAAATTTAAAAGGAAGGAGAAGTACTAGTACATTCTCTTCAGAATCCTTCACAAACCAACAGAAAATTTAAAATCTCAATAGCAATTGTTAAATGAAATTACCTCTTGAAACCTTAAGAATTTAGAAGCTCTGAGCTGAAGGATGAGGTTCCCTTTTGCATTGTTTATTTTACAACGCTCAGATGGGCACTCAAATAGGGGCATGAATATTCGAGCGGTTACTTCCTAAGTTTGTACATCACAAAAATAAGTTAAATATAAGCTAAACCTCTCATTATTGGATGAAAAGTTTCTAGAATTTCTATGAAAGCAAACGGATTTGTTACCTGGTAGATTTCAAAACCACATTCTTCACATGTATAAACAGCTACCTGCATCAAAGGCTTAACATCCGAACATCGAGTTACAATGCCAGAAATCCTTACAAGCTGGCCGATATTTGAAGCTTTAACCTCTCTTATAGTAAATGGCCTTGCCTGACCCTTACAAGATGCTTTTATATAAACTTCACTGCATTTCATGAGAAAACACATAAAGGAAGATACCAGAGTCAATTACCAGAGCAAGAAACAATAAGGTAGTATTAAAAAATGAAAACAATAAGGTTCCAAAATGACCAATTGAAATTTCCTAACAAAACCAGCTTAATGTTTAAACAGTTTAACAAGAGCCGTAGCTGATTTGAGATTCATAGATACTACAGAACTTGTGTCCATATAGCTCCCACACAAGCCACTACCACCACTACACATGCCACTTACACCACCACCAAGCAACAACACCACAACGCAACTCACCACCCACCACTGCAACACCAAACATGCAACCACACACACACCACTACCATCAGCACAGTGCTGGTGGTGTGTACGGTGGGTGATAGTGGTGCTGTATGTGGTAGGCAGTAGCACGTGTGTTGTTGGTGGTGGTGGGAAACATGAGCAGTGGTGGTAGAGTGTTATGGTGTCGGTTAACATAAGCAATTTCAATGTGCATGAAAAGCTTCAAATGGGCACGTAGAAGGAGAGTTTCTCTATCAACTCACAAGAAACGTTTAATCTCCTTTGGCATCCTTTGGTGAGGATCAGCAGAATCAGCATTTTCATTTCCATCAGCAGCTCTTTGAGTCATCAAGATATCATTATCATCCTCTGTAAATGCTTCTGTAGCTTCTGGAATAAGCTCATCAATCGCATCGGCGAAAACACCAAGATATCGTCGAGTATTCTCGGTAACCCTTCCAAAAAACTCCTCATCTAAATCCTTGTACTAGAAAAATAACACAAAATCAAAACTTCCTCATAAATCCAAAACTAGGGGTTTTCAACTTTGAGAATGGAAGTGAAAATTAAAGAGAAGCATACATCGAGGAGATCTTCAAGTTCAATTTGTACTGCTCGTATCTTCCTGTTAGCTACCTCTTGCTGAAAATTTCATAAGAAATTAGGGTTTAAGGTTAAAAAAAAAAAAAATCAATAGGGCAAAACTGAAACAAAGAAGTTAAGATTTTGATAATAAGTGTTTTCTTATACTTACAAGAATGCTCATGTATTTGGCTTCTCCATTGATATCAGCAAAGTTTGTTAGAAAATCCTTTGCTAGGTCTGAAAATGAGAAAATCTTTTTAGAAATCAAAACCCTAACTCGGCCGAGCCAACTCGTGAGAAGAAAAGGAAAGAGTTACCTTTGTCTGTTTGTAAATCAAAACCCTTCGACATGATTTCGTCGAGTGTGGAGAGATCGGTAGAGTGAGAGAGAGAGGGAGAGACACAGAGATGTGGAAGAGAAAATATGGCGAAGGAGGGAGGAGAGAAGAATGTTAGAAAGAATTTGGCGGGAAATAGAAGGGGAAATGGCGGGAAACTGGAGATTGGATTGTAAAAGTAAAAAGTGAAGTGTGGCTGCTGGGATTCGAGCCCAGGTCTCCACGGCCACAACGTGGAATTCTTACCACTAAACTACAGCCACTTTGTTGTTTGGAAATCAAATTACAGCTTTTAGTCTGATACCTAGTTTGAGGTCTACAATTTATTAGAGGCCCACATTTTCTTCGACCATCCTAAAAAAGGGACATGGGTGTCTAAAATACGTTATAAAATACAATTATCTAAAACAAATACAAAACCTTAATCATTTCTCCCCCATGTTTCCCCATTTTTTAAGAGACGAGATACCCTGAATATAAAATTATCTATTAACAATCCAATCTTTAATCAAAACATAATTTATTTATTTTCGACAAAACCAAAAAATAAAACTTAATCACACGTAACAACTGAATTTTCAATTTTATTCGGTTTTGAAACAATATTTCGGCGACAAAAAATTCAAGTGATTGAGTTAACTATTTCTTTTAACAAAGACTCGACAATGTTTTGGCTATGAATCTTTGGAATTTCCTCATCAAATTTTCTGAAAATCAACCAGTATCGGTCTATGTGTGCATTAGCGTAAACCGATTATGGTTGATGTTACAAGGAATCGGTATTTATTATACACCTATATTAACATATTCTAGGTTGATGTGATGAACATCAACCACAATCGGTTTACGCTAATGCACACATAAACCGATTCCGGGTTCAAGTTTGGATTTGTAGAGAAATCAATAATATAGGCTTTTATGTGCCTCATATATAAACTGATTATGGAAATGTGGTTATTTCCCATAATTCCAAATTCACAATCGGATTATATGTGCCTATATATAATCTGATTTTTACCGGATATTGTTTCTTTTTTTGCTCGAACGGTTACTCTTTTTTTTTTTTAATTTTAGCCGTTGGTCCCTTGTGTATATAAAGAGGATAGCCTATTATCTATCATAAACAAAGAAATATCTCGCCACTGGTCATTATTTCATCCAAAGATGTCAAATCCGTCATCATCAACTACCAATTCATTTGAACACATACTTAGAAGATGCAAACGAGCTACTTCATCATCATCAACTACCAATTCATTTGAAGACATGCTTAAAAGAAGCAAACGAACAACCACATCATCGTCAATTGCTGCGATGGAAGAAGAAGACGTACTCAAGGCAAAGAAACGAGGTCAATACCAATTCCAACTAATGCACGGATTAAAGGATGTTGAGGAAGAGACCGAATGGGTTAAAAATTGTTATACTCTAAAAGAACATTAACATGAGAGTATATTTTGGATTCAAGTTGCATCAGGTCCTTTCGTTCCAAAGATGAACGGTAAGTACAAGAAACTACGCCATCATTATCGGCCCGATTACATTTGTTCATGGACAATTCACGTTAAGAAATTGTAATACAAGTATAATGATTTTCTCGCTAGGCACAAAGGAGACAGGCTTGCGGCACAAGATGTTTACACCAAATGGAAATGAGAGCCATTTTATCATTTCGAAGTTGCATTGATAGTTGAACCATGCACTAAGAAATAAAGAAATTTCATTTTATGCAGTTACAAGATCAATGTGGTAATCTGGTACCGTGCTAGTTTATCATTGTAATGTACTAGGTTTGAATTTTAAAAATTTATGCAAAGTGAAAATGGACCACAATCGGGGCATGTTAGATTAGATGTAGTCCGATTCCAGAATAAAAAATTGTATTTTTTCCTGTAACCTAATTCATCCAAAATTGGATTACATTTCCAACTACGTAAACCGATTCTGAAAAGCCTTTTCCACCCTCAACAACATATATCTGATTAATTTCCTGATATAGGAGAGTGGTTACCAAACAGATTAGTCATTTACTGTTTGAAAGACGATCGAAAAGGTTGAGTGCTTAAATTCTTCAGAGAGGCTGAAGCAACTTAAGATAGTGGACTATGTCTTAAGATTCACGTATGTTGGCCAGGTTGGTTGTAGGCGCAGGGATACTGAGGAAACTAGGTATCTAGGGGTAGTTTATTTGGTCTCAACTATACAAAGTTGGTAGTATCTTTGTATTGCGGCTTAATTCTGAGAGTATTCAAAGCTAGACTAGGTCTCGGGTTTTTTATGCATTTTCGATTTCCTTGTTAATATAATCTTGTTGTGTCTTTACTTTTACTTTCAATAATTATAATTATTGTTTTATTTATAATTAAAATTAAATACATTGTATGTTAATCCCAAACACTTGGGTTAATCACTATAGCTAAGCTTCGGTTTTGAACTAATAATTATATACCAAGTGTATACTTTGTGGTTGATATCTTCCTGAAAATCTCCGTCTATATTAGATAACACAAGGCATCGGACTTATAGGTTGATATCGAAAAGATTATGGTGTACTTGTTACCCTCGTCATTTCAATTGGTATCAGGGAAGGCAAGTACGAAAATATCTAACAATCTGTTTTTGGTGCGATCCAACCTATAAGACATGAGTCAAAGAAAAAAAGTTAAGGGAAACCCTAAAAATGGCTCAGTTAGCGTAAATCAATATTATGAGAAAAATCTCTCAGATTAGTTTATTGATAATCAGTCTCATACCTCACCAAAGTCAAATCAAGTATAGAGTTCCTCTCTGATAAATTCTTGAATGAGTCTTGTTTTCATGAAAAATAAAGGGTATGTATGAAACAAGAGAGCAAATGCAATTTTCAAAATCTTTTTTGGGACCGATTCCAATCATGGATTTGGAGATTCCTCAACACCTATTACTCTACTATATGTGGAATATAGGGATTATAATTCATGTTCTTATACAAAAGAATTGTCTAGTCTACAAGACTTCTTATATAAAGTCAATTTGTGTTCGGAACCAGGAAAATCAATCAAGTGTCTGGAAAATGCTTTAGAACTTTTTGTGTTACAACAAATCAGGATTTGTGAATTAAGGCGAGAAACACTCCGTTCTAAAATTGTCTAACTGAATTCTATCAATAGTTATCTTTTAATAAATAACTAAGAAAGCATCTTGAATAGACACATGGAAGAAATTGAATCAAAGATATTTTATTGTCATAAGATTTCAGGTCATAAACCATAGGAGTCAATCAAAAATATTCCACGATGGGCTTAGAAATGCATCTCTGATTTAGCTTATCATAACCATCTTTGTCTGAATGATGAATTTGTTGTTCAAACAAGATGTATAAGGATTCAAGTTCAAATCCAAGATGATAAAAATACTACTCCAGTAGTGCTTGGTGAGAAGGATTCATCTCACCCCAATACTAACTAAAAGTGTTGGAATGTGCATCCTTACAGTGCCCAATCTTTTTGACATAAGGAAGCACAAGCATATGGGGCATCTGGAATCTTGTTAGTTTCTCTTATTCAACATAAAAAAAAGTACACAATCTACTTAGGGATATATCATGATTCTTAAAGTGTAAAAAAGTTATCTTACGATCAATTGTGTAAACATGATGATTTTTCTTGTCAAAGATATTCATATTCTGTTAATTCTTTTTGAAGTCGATTCTTCTTCAAAAGAATTCTTTTTTCCTTATGTCCTCATATTTATCTGCTTGAGCATCTTTTAATTTGGCTAATTAAAAGTAGTAAAATATTTTATTATTTTTGTTGAGGATATGTACACATAAAAGACGAATTTATTTCGGATCAAGTCAAGCTTATTTATATAAGGCTTGTACCTATTTTGGTATATGTTGAAATGTGTCAGTATTTGTATTCGTCTTTTGTTTGAGAACTCATATTAAGGATTCATCCTCAAACCAGATCTCAAGCTAAACTCCTAAAATCCTTGAGTAAAAATGTTTCTAACGAAACCGTCAATCTTGATGATACCATCAAGAAATCTGGTTTGGAGAATAAGGGAAAAGAAAACATAAGTATAAATGAAGGTGTGTCATCTCATGCAAGAGTTACTAATCTACTTGTCCAAAACAGTTTGGATACTAAGATTAATATCTTCAATCTTCGTCAAGTCCTCCTCAATACCGTTAAACCTCATCATAAACAGGTAGTGTTAGAGCATTGCTCGGTCGAACTCACAAGTATTTATATCTCAAGCTTGTTGTTAAATTTAGTTGTCAAAACTATATATTGATTTCTAGTCTACAATTAGTTAAGTCTCGGTCTAGGATAGAAATAGTTGAGAAACGAACCAGACATCATTGTGTTCTACCTTTTGAAGGCGAAGATTAACCGAAGCTTTTGGAGAACTTCATCAACAAAAGGTAAACGAAGACTGAACCACCTATTTCTCAAGTTATATTCATTTTTCTATACTTGAGACGTTGTCACGTGACTAATTAGACTATTATGCACAAACAAGAATTTCGAGTCAAGTTTATCTTGATAATTAGTTCTTGAAATATAATGACTAAGCTTAATGAACATTTACTCATACTTGATGAATTTCCATTAAGGACAATTTATTGTTCGGAATAAAAATCATGATTCAAGTTTTATCATTCTAAAATAGCCTGGAACAGTGATATGTGTCATTGATGTTATTCAGGAATGTTTGGAATCGATTTAGAGAAAAATATAGAACTACTATAGATTCAGATATAAGATAGTGGTATCAGTCTTACAAACTGGAAAAACTGTTATAAGTCTGAACCCATATTACATGCACTCGTACACATAGCAGAGTAGATACATATCGGCTTACATATTTGTGGTACGCATATTCTTATGCGCATCATATGAAAATCTGTTTAACTCATGAACCGGATCGGTATGCATACTCGTATGCAAACCATTTTTGAACTGTGGTTACGGAACCGAGATTAGTTTCCAAACCGGTACGCAAAGTAAAACAGTTTTGTGTTCCTGAAATCGGTTGTGTATCTAAACCGGTACGCAAACCAAATTTAGTTTTGTGAACTCCGGAACCGGTGACAGTCTTAAGGTTTCCAAACTGATACGTCGGAACTTGGTTTGGTTAAATGTTTACAAACCAGTACACATAATATGACTAAACCAACTCAAGAACGACAATGATATTTGTACCTTGTACACCTACTAACCATGTCGATTATATTTCCAAGTGCGATTAAATTATTTCTACGAGATAATTAGCATTTGATTATATTCTATAAAAAACACTAGACTTATTTGATTACATGTTTGTGACTCGAGGTTAATTTCTTATGTATTATTCATGAAAATGAATATTAAGCTTTCAAGTTCAAATCGGCTGGTTTCGGCTAACCATGTTGAACAATAGTCTTTGTACGCGGTTCGATTACGGTTTTACCTAACCAGAGTGTATATCTTGTTTATGTAAATCATATTCAAAGATTCATCTAACGGTGGATATTATTTGCTTGGTTCTAAAGCTATCTTAGCTTAAACCTAAAGCAACTTATGGTTTGAATGTCTATAAAAGGGGAACTCCAAACAACTGGGATCTTTGAAACCCAACACTAATTTTAGGTTTGTCCTAGTTACGTCTAGAGTTGTCCTCTTCAGAAACCCTTTTAGGGTTTAGCGACTACAAATACTTCACAGGGATTCGTGGAGCGAGGTCCAGTTATATTTTATCTTGATAACTCGAGTATCCTGATCTTTTTCGATTGTTGATTTATCACTTGAACAAGATAGATAGAAATCACAAAGTTCTCTTCATCTCAAACTTTGTGATTCTGCAAGTTTTATACTTGTGAGGTGAATAATAATCTAGACTGCACTTCGGGTTGCATAAGTCCGGATTTTGAGGTTAGCTAGACTTTATCTATTGCTATCGATTTCTAAACCACCTTGATCGAAATATGTTTTGATCATAAAGGAAATGAATTATATAGAATTAATCTGTGGGAGGCAAATTGGTTCAAAGTCTTCAATTGAGTTGAAGCAACTCTTAGTTGGTGTGACGTTATCTAAGAGAATCAATTGCGCGGAGTCCTGATGGGATTCAAGAGGCATAAGGAGCGCGATTGTACCTTCATCGGTGGGGTACCTTTTAGCGCTCAACAATATTCCAGAACGAAGTTAATTAGTAGTAGGCTAGTGTTTGTAGCGGCTTAATACAGTTTGGTGTTCAATCTTGACTAGGTCCCGGGGTTTTTCTATATTTGCTATTTCCTCGTTAACAAAACTTTTGGTGTATGTGTTATTTATTATTCCGCGTTATATTATTTATTTTTATAATTGAAATATCACAGATTTGTACGTTAATCAATCATAGTAGATACATCCGACCTTGTTTTATTGGATATGAGTTGATTGATTCTTGGATATTGGTCTTTGGTACTATCCAAGTTATCTCTTTATAATTAGGTTCACGGATTTGGTTCTGTAAATGTTCTAATTTCGGGAGAGAGAGAGAGAGAGAGAGAGAGAGAAAAAAAAACTCTAGACAATATTCCTTGATTGAGCTTAGCTCTCGGATTTGTGTTGAGTTGTCCATACAGATTGCCTACGAAAAAGTTGGTGGTGTATTTTGGTACCCCCAGTGTTTTCAGGCAGCACTACTAAGAATTGTTATATGTAACCAAATGAAGCTTATTAAACTCGAAATCGGTAATAGGGAGTATGCTTGCAATATTAGTCGAAAGGTTAACGCTTTATCCTGTGAACACAATCAAGGTACTGTTTATCGAATTCAGGAAATCAATCGTGATGTTGTAGATGAGGATCCCGAAAAATTCGATGATATTGAAGATGATCTTTAAATGAGATGATTCAAAGATCCAAATTATGAATAAACTAATCAATTCTTGATTTATTTCAATGTTTGTGTAAAGTTTATTCAGCTATCAATAATATGAACGATTAATTTTTTATTTCTAAATCTTTTGTATCATTATTTTGATAGTTACAATTGGATTCTTTGATTTGAATGATTATCTCTTTTTCCTTGCTTTCGGTTTATGATATATTGTTTCGGTTTTCACAAACCCTAACATTTACAATCTCATATTATGAATATCTCTTATGATTTTGTGACTCTTTCATATAAGCAGATTTTCAGATCTAACCATGTGAGATGCTTTATCAAATGTTCATAAGTAGATATTGATTAAACTCATGCGTGAAGTCACGATTATACTATTATCAATTTATGATTCATAAATTGTGTATGTAGTACGATTTTAGCTTGTAACATTGGAAACATAAAAGCTAAGACTTTGTCGACCTTTCTCTGGTAAAGGTTGTCTTGTTTGCTATTCTTTTGTCTTGCAGGAAAATAACAACTCACATGAGGAGAGTTATATATTGAACTGGTGCTAAAATGTCATATCATTGTGGGGAGAGTGGTTGTGGAAACCGAGAAAATAATTATTTTTATAATCCTTCCTGATATATGAAAACTTGGTCGGTTCGGATCTTAGTTTGTCATATCGAATAGTAAGGTAACGATTTATTTATGTTTGTTAATCATTCTTCTATTAAGAAAAACAAATTTAAATGCTTATTCTTGCTTTTGCTTAATGAAATAGGAGGTTCAATTGTTTTAATCCAATTGATTCCTGATAAGAAAAACTAATTTAATTATGATCTTAGTTTAGGATTATCAAAAATAGGTACAATTATTCAAGTCTAATCGGATCCTTAATAAGAAAACTAGTTAACCTAGTTTTGTCTTGTCTAAATGAGGTACAATTATTTATGAATAATTGAATCCTGATAAGCAACCGAGTTAATTCTTATATTTTTCTGACTTATCAAAATCAAAGGAAAAATTGATTCGGGTAATTGTTTCCTTGATAAGGTGCTAAAACAAACTACTTAGGTAGTTTCGATTTTAGTATTACGTATCTAAACCGGTATGTTAAACATTTGTGCTTAACTCTTATAGGTTGTATGAGTTCTTATGAACTTATTAGATCCTTTCGGTTTGCTCTTGTATTTTTTTTATGTCTTTGTCATTTTTGTGACAAAAAGGGGGAGAAATATATGGAGTATACTAGTGATTTACAATCACTAAGAAAGGATATATGTGCTGGAAAGTATATCATATTGCTGCGTAGTATTTCATACTACAAAAGAGGAATAACAAACAAGTTTGGATTTAATATCTATTAGCTTTCCTTTAGGGGGAGTAAATATTTTTTTTATTCAAATGCGTCAACAAAAACATTTATTTTTGAATATGGGCAGGTTATTGTGTTGTTGAAACTTGGAATCAAGCGCATGAAGAATGAGTTAAGAGAATGTAATGTAATATATGTATCTTTTAATTTGTGTATTCTCCATGTGTAATAGAGTTTTATCACAAAATTTCATAAAGGGGGAGATTTTTAGAACATTGCTCGGTTGAACCCACCAAGCGTTGGTATGTCAAGGTTGGTTGGTGATAGGTGTCTAAAACACCTAATTTTATATATAGTATTTATGATTTCTTTGCTATTATCCTCGTGAATTGCATCTCTTATGTTTAGTTTTGAGTTATTAGGTGCAATGGAGTCCTTGAGAGCATAAGAAGGAAAAATTAGCCATTTGGAGTGAAAAGAGCAGAGAGGTCAATCCACCGCCGACATTTGGAGCAAGCTAGGTTGTGCAAGGGGAGTTATGCCAGAATTAAACTGTCAGTCCTGTAGAACTGACGATTGAATTGAAAATTAGGTTGTCGGCTTCCTAAAACCGACAAGCCATGTATGAAATGGTTAACCCTTAACCACCACAACTGCTGGGTGGCCATATCCATTTTCGGGTGCTAATATAAATCCCACTTCACAGGGCCTTATCTAGATCGAAATTGAGAAATTAGGATCGTTTTCCCCTTTCTCTATTGTTATTTGCTGCTGCCAATTCAGAGTTGTTGATGTTCATGGGGATGAGGTTGAATTCAGAAGACAAATTCCAGACTAATAGGAGATGGAAGATGGTGAAGAAAGTTAAAGAGAATTGGTGACAAATTAAAGAGGGGTTTGATGTTTGCTGCTAAGGTTGAAGAAAAATGAGATCCAAAGAAGAAATGGGTTTTGATGATTTCAAATTGGAGTTGCGACTGTTATCGATTTAGAGAAGGAAACATGTTAAATTGGTAGAGGGCTGAAATGCTGAATTTGTGTAGATGAATGTTAGGATTGAATACACAGAAGGAGCTGAAGTAGAAAGCCTAAGATATGGCTGGAAATGAGCCAGAAAACAAGTTGAACTCGTCTGGAATCGGTTGTCACCTAGTTGACTCAGTGGATTAACTCAGACGGACTTGGACCTGTTCTAACTGGGCTTCACTTATGGGCTGTTTCAGCTAATGAGTTTTGGCAGATGGGGGCCGTGAGTCCGTGACCTAAACACAGGATTTGGAGAGGAAAAAGATATATAAGCAACACCTCACCTAACTTTTGCAAGAGATCTTTTTGCTTATACTTTGGTTCTAGGGTTTAGAAAAGATGAAAACTTTTCTTTTTCTTCTTGTTATGAAACCCATTAACATGAGTAGTTAAATCTTATTATTGGTTATAGATTGATTTGATTTCACAAAGCATGCTTCTTTTGTTGATAAATTAGTTTTGTCTCATAATTATCGATCTTGGTTCACTATCTATATCGCCATGTATGATTTGAATATTTGTTTAGTTGAGTGGCCAATTGATTGAACTCATATTCACATCTAATGCTAGTTTAGGGTGTTTCATACGTAAAAGTGATGCATCTTGAGTACAAGTAGCACAAATATGGTTATTGCTTGTAGTGATATATCCTAATAATCATATGTGAACCATGACCTTTGTTAAATTGAATTAGTGCGCTTTCCACGTTCGATTGATTTGATTGGCCTGATTTCATAGAACTTAATGCATCTAGGGAATTAAACTTGATTAGTGCTTTTACACGTTAGGTTGTTCTCTTAGATAGAACTCATAATCGCATCTTTTAATGTGTTTGTTGATGACAAAAGGAGATTTGCGGGATACTCTTGCGATCAAGGTATCCTAGGGCTTTTCATAAAAGTTGAGATTAAAAATCAATTCTAGTTATTGTTAAAAAAACATGTTAGTGAATGAAAACAAAATCCTTAACCAATATCTCTTTTATTTGATTTGTTTGCTTATTTCTTTCTTTGCTTTTATTTTACTATTACTTGCATAAAAATCAGAAAACTACCGGTATTTTATATAGGAAACCGAAAATATATTGACAACCTAGTCCTCTCTGTGGGATCGATCCTTTCTTGCCCTTGCTAAATTTATATTTTGAGTAGTAATAAAGTGTAATTTATTTTTGACGCATACGACAGCAATCAGTTGGCATATTTTAGTATCAAACTCATAAGTTGTTAATCAGATTACTAGAGTTAACTTCATTAGATTAGACTAGGAAGTCTATAAATATTGAGACATACAAGTATTACTTTGAAGACCTGAATATTCCGAAGACATATCGACATCAACGATGACATCATCCTTCCAGTTGAGGTTAGTAATACATGACTTGACTGGTTTCCATTTCCATATCGTAAGCTTTCAAGTCGTTTATAATTGAAAACACAACATACAAAATTATATACATGAAGCTCTAGTATAAGAGACTTGATCATCATATTGTGATCTAAGTGTCAAGGAACAATATATCAATAGTGACGAATACTTTATATTGGTATATTGAATTACAAAGTATAATGCTTATCTTTTGAACTTCGTAATTGCTATATCAACATAATCTTTGTAACTCGTTACTAGATTGTGTAGTGAACGTAGGTTTGATTTCATGCCTAGAAAACTATGTTCAATTACACGAGTTTAAGTAAGTAGACTTATGAAAAACAGGGGGTCTAACAACCTCTCCCAATATTTCGATTAGCAATATGTATGGACTAACTCTATAAAAATTTTAAGAGAATTAACTAGACAGTCAGACTCAATCTTAATAAAAAGGTATATCAAGGAGTTGATATCCCTATCTCTCGATTTGATCTTGTTGATAGTGGTTTTCAGTTTAGGGTCAAAATTGTCAAACCCTACATTCAATGCCCTTTCATCCTACAAAGGAACAAAAGCCATTTGAAATATATGAGTATTCTTTTCTTATATGTGTATCGAGTTATTCGATGTATTTATGAAATTTATCAGAATGGTGCATCAATCCCAGATATTATATAAAATTCAACCTATTGCATTAGTAATTAGTGCATTGACCTGCCTGGTATTTTCCTATGCTATGTTCTCAGCCGAACTCTCATTATTGACATGACATGACGATGAAGTGTTCACTCTCAGCATAGTAAGATGAATCTCCCGAAGTGACAGTATTGAGGTCCGCATAAAAATACCCACACGGTCTATATCACTCTATGACAAAGACAATCTCATATCAACGCGCTTTTAAGTCAGCTCGATCGTGCTTGAATTCCTTAAGTAAAATCTAGATTGTCCATATCAGTCTCAGAAACGATCACGGCCACACAATTTGGCCGCACAAATTAACAAACTTAGCCGAACCCTAGCAGGAATGGTAAACCATCATGATAGCCATCGGTGGGCCCACAAATGTTCCGACCATTCGGACTTTGCCCATTCAACTCCCGGCGCCGTCAAACGCCAACCCTAAGTAGGGTGGTCGCGCTGGTTGAAAAAGCTTGATCAAGCTAGACTGTCCAAAACAGTCTTAAACACATCGCAACCGTCCAACTTTTCCAGCCTTGTTGGACAGCTTAGATTGCTCCACGAATGATTAGGGAAGTTCTAGCATGCACATTCGCAGCCTAACTTCTCCCTTGGTCGATCGACCTCTCAATGGAAAAACCAAAGCATACCAAATCATTTGCCCAAAGTAGCTTAAACGCGGCCTTTAAAACCCTGAATTCAATAAGCGGCGTTACACAACTGCCGCTAATTAATCGTATACGTCCAACTTCGCCAGCCTAGTTGGACGGCTTAGATCGTGTTTCGAATGATCAAGGAGATGCCAATGCGTTCACCATCGAACCAACTCCACACGTAGTCGATCGACTTTCTATTAGCAAGACCAAAGCACATCAAAACGCCGGCCCAAAGGAGCGTGAACACGCTGTTTCAAAACCCTAAAATTGCTTTGCGGCAATACATTATTGCCGACAAATCGATCTCGACCACTCATCTTTGCCAGCTGATTTGAGTGGCTTAGATTTAATTTTAAATGACCCTGAAGATGTCAACGTGATCACTGTGGACCCACCTTTATCCGTGATCGACCGGCCTATGCAAACTGGGGCTCAATGGCGCGAAACGCTCGCTCAAATGGGAGTTGGTCGGTCGGCCCCTAAACCCTTAAGTTGCGTCAAACGACGTTGAAAAACTGCCGCAAATCGATCATAACCCTTAAGTTACATGAGTATGATGAAACTAGTGTTTTCCAGAACTTTGGAACAAGGTTTGAGTCTTATGAAGAGGAGTATGTTGAGAATGTGACCGTTATGACAAATATTGTGGAAGACCCAATTGAGCTTGCATATGATTGTAATGATGATGTTTATGTCGAGACTTTGGTTAAGGCAGAAACGGATAAAGAATGGTTGCAAGGTTTGATAAAGGACCATGATATACAAGAGGTGAATGATTCACTTGAGTTTTTCAAGGATGAAGAGGATTCCGTGCTACAAGAGATTGTGCGAGGTTTGTCTAACCCTTTGCATATTGATTCTTCTCCTTTACCTCTTATTGGTTTGAATGTATGTGCTTCGAGAACATTGTTGAATGATTTTGTTTCTCGATATCCGCCATTAGAAACAGTAGATTCTCATACTATGCAGGTTTGTGAACAAGAAACCATGGAAGTACCCGACTCCTATATTCTTTATGCACTTTCAAGTGTGGACAAGAATAAGTGTGGGGAAAACTTTTATCGGTTCATAGCTTCATTTCTGTTTTATATTACTAATATTTGTGTGAAGCTAGTGTTTACAAAACAGGTGCTATGGGTGGATCCCCAACTTTTCCGATTATTGGTATATGGGGAATTCAACTTGCATGTCGGGCTGACGACTTTAAACCAAGCGCTAAATGGGAGGCAACCCACCGGTTTTGTGTATCTATCTCTATCTTTTTATTTTATTTTAAGTCTTTTATCTTTATTTTCTTATTTTGTATATTTGCATATCAAAACTCCAACTTTTAGAGATATTTGAACAATCTAGAATAAGCACTAGCCTTTCTAAGTAGATGAAATTTTTTCTTGCCGGTGAGGTGTGTATATTGGCTGAGTTGGGATTAGATACCAACTAAATAGCTTGTTTAGTGTTTATCCTCTATTGTTCCGAAATAGCTATGAGTTGGAGTAATGAGTTTTTATCATGCATTTTATTTTCATATTGTGTATATATATCATGTTATGAATTTCCCATCTTGAACTTTACTTTGAATGACTAAATTTTACATTGAGGACAATATAAAGTTTAAGTGTGGGGGAGTGTTCTCATATAGAGTTTTTAGCCTTGTTATTTTTCCCTTTTGTTCATTAAAAAAAAAAAAAAATTAGAAAAATATAGCCGATTTCATGGCGGATGGAATTTTGGGAGGGAATTTGAGTTTCGATTGATCACTCTGTTCCTCTTTAATCTTCGATCCATCCTTTATTTTCTCTAACTTCTCTTCTCCATGCACCTATCCAACAGACGGTGTTTTGGTTCTCAACTGTGATGGTTGGAACTCGTTCTAGGGTTTTTGCGGCTTCGAGTTTTCGATCTTCTGCACCTCTCGTTGCTGTAGCCAAACCTTACTTATCTGCTTCTAGGTCTACGGCTCCTTCTTCTGTTGGTAATCAATCGTCTGCAATGCCTTCAGTCATACCCAGACCCCCATCTTGCGCATACATCACAACTCCACTGCATGCTTCCAACGCTGCTAGTCTTGCTGATAGGACTCCTGATACTGTTGGTAATCAATCATCTGCAATGCCTTCAGTCATACCCAGACCCCCACCTTGCGCAGACATCACAATTCCACTGCATGCTTCCAACACTGCTAGTCTTGCTGTTAAAGCTCTGATGATTCAATCTTCTGCAATCCCATCAGCGTACACCCCCATCAATGCTTTTAGCTCTGATGCTGCAGTTTCAGCGAGCATACGTGGTTGTACCAGTTCATCATCTAATGCTGACGACTCCTATTTTCACCAATGCCCCTTTGCTGGGTTAGATGGCTGCAGAAATGGCGTGGGAGGGAGGGGATATATCAAAGGTTACCTTCTCACGCATCTTAGGGACAAGCATTACCCAACGGAGGAGGCTAAAGAGAAGTGTCGTCTGAGGATAAGCAATGACTTGGCTATTTATCAATCTTGGGAGAATTCTCTGCAAAGTATTCAAATGTGGCTTTGCTACCGTTGCATGCTTATACACAGTTGGAAGAAGAAGTGCGCCATGCACAAAGGGGATGAAACCCAATGCCCGTTGAGAGGAAGGACTGTTGACTTCCTAATCCATGGTATTGCACGGCCTGTTGTCCCAACTGTTGAAAGTGTTGTTCCAGACTTGGCTGGAGTCCCGGTGGCTTCTGTTCTCCCTCATGTTAATATTGCTTTGCTCGAAAAGGTTTTACGTTGCCAAATCTCTATGGTCAGTAGCATTCCAACTAAATGCAGGCTTATTTTTTCTAGAGTTTTCTCCGCAGAAATTCAGAGAGTGGTTCGTAGTTCTGCGGATATCTCCTGCTGTATTAAGCTCCTCTTGTTTCATGTGTGTACGTTGTGGCGCTTCACACCCACTTGCAGCAAAGAAGAACGTTCAGGCACTAGGAATAGGTTACAAGTGTCTGCAATCCTCTCGGCTTTGAAGCAGTGGGAAGAAATGGATGGATGTGCGTCTCTGGTTCAAACTGTACTGGTATAACAGGAGGTTATACATAAGTTGAGGGCTAAAGACAAGAAAATGACACCCCGTGCTATGACAGAGGAAGATATGGAAAAGGCTAATCTTCAGGTATGTCGTAGGAAATTGGGTAACGGTTTATATACGTCCGCGATTGGCACTTTGACTTCAAGTGGTGTTGCTTCTCCCAACGAAGCCACTTTTCTTGAGTTGCAGGCTATGCATCCTTATGCGCCACCCTCTTTGATACCTTATGCACCTGTCGCCCATGAGCCCTTCGCCGCATCTAAAGATTTTGTCTTGGATAAGCTGAAAATCTTTCCTAGAGGGACATCGTGCGGAAGATATGGTCTTCGGGCCTAACACCTTATTGATGCATTGGGAGGGGCTGCTGCAGCGGTTTCAGGTGATCTTATTGCTTCTATTACGGACCTTGTAAACATTTGGCTCGTCCGCAAGTACTGGGTGAGTTTATAGCTTCGGCCCCTCTCACACCTCTTGTCAAACCTAATGGGGGCATCCGTCTGATTGCCGTGGGCACTATCTGGAGACGTATGGTTTCCAAAGTAGCCGCTTCTCACGTCAGTAAGGAAATGAACAACTATCTTGGTGACTATCAGTTTGGCGTAAGGATACCCTGCGGCGGTGAATCCATACTTCATGCAGTTAACCGGCTCTTGGAGGTCAAAGGTGACTTTACTTCCATGTTTATGCTTCTGGTGGACTTCTCTAACGCCTTCAACCTGGTAAGTAGGTATGCTATGATTAGAGAGGTTAGAAAGCATTGTCCTTCGATCTCGAGGTGGGTGGAGTTTTGTTATGCGTCTCCTTCTAGGCTATATTATATGGATAAAACTCTCTCATCAGCTCAGGAAGTTCAACAGGGGGATCCCCTTGGTCCCATGTTATTTGCTTTGACACTACACCCCCTCATACATATGATCGCTGAAAGGTGCACCTTAGATCTCCAGGCTTAGTATTTGGATGATGGCACCATAGTCGGAGATACTTTGATGGTGGCTAAGGCCTTAGACATTATCCAGCGGGAGGGTTTTCACCTGGGGTTGCGTCTCAATGTTTTTAAGTCGGAGCTCTTCTGGCCTTATGTTGATAGTAGAGGGTTAGTTGATGGTGTTTTTCCACCTAACTTAAATCGTCCCCTTGATGGTGTTAAGTTATTAGGTGGGCCAGTTAGCCGGGATCCCCAATTTTGCAGAAACATGGTTGTCAAGAGGGTTTAGAAGACTATTTCTTTGATGGATGCGGTGATGAAGTTGAAGGACCCACAAGGGGAGTTGCTTTTGCTAAGGAATTGTTCTGGTGCCTCTAGGTTATATTTTGCCTTGCGTACTACTAAACCTAAGTTTTTGGACGAGGCGCAGGTGGTTTTTGATGACCATCTTAGACAGTTCCTTAGACACTTGGTTACGGGAGACGGGCCAGGTTTTGGTTTGCTGCAGCAAAGACTAGTTACGCTTCCTATTAAGGATGGTAGTTTGGGGGTGTACACTATATAGGACACGAAGCAATATTGTTATGTGGCTTCTTGTTTTCAAACGAGATCTCAGCAGGGGACCATCCTGAGACACTCTAGTGTTTCGGGCCTAAGCTCCAGTTTTGAGTACGCTTTGACACGCTTCAATCAGGTATGTGGTATTGGTGATTCTTTGTTACGCATTGATGATACTGCCCCCCACTATATGAGCTCTTTGGTAGTAAAATACTTTGATGTGGTGAAGAAGAACATACCCATTCAGTTCAACATGTCGAAGCGTGATTCAGCCCTCTGGCAGAGTAATAGAGTTAGCCATGCTCAATATTTCTTGTTGGCTATGCCTATTGACGGGCTTAATCAGACAATTGGTGCTAGGCAGTTTCGTGTTGTTTTGAAGTATAGGCTCGGTATTCCCCTCTTTGAGAATGGAGACTCGTGCTCTGTTTGTGGTGCTGGGATAGATATATTTGGGTATCATTCCTTTCACTGCAAGCAAGGGGTCGGGATCAAATATAGGCATGACCTAATGTGTGATACCTTTGAGGATATTTGTTATCATGGGAGTGTTCCAGCCAGGAAGGAAGTAGACTTGGGGCTCCTTTCGGATGAAGGTTCGACTTTACTACCAGCGGATATCCTTGTGTATGGTTGGGACAATGGCAACGATATGTGCTTGTATGTGACGGTGGTTTCCCCCTTCACTGGCACTTGGGAGCGTAATTTTGATCTTAGTCGAGATTTGGATAATGCGGTGGCGAAAAATAAGGCCAAGTATCTGGAGAAATGTAAGTGTCAGAATCTGGGGTTTGGGGTTCTTGCTGTCACGACCTTAGGTGGTTTAGGGAGTGATACCGAGGAGTTCCTGAAAAGGTTGCGTAACTATATGTCTAGTCATGATGAAAATGTTTCTATTGGATATTTTCCTTTTCATAGGATAGGTGTGGTTCTTAATAAAGGGATTGGAGCACAGCTTGTCGCTAGGCTTCCATCCAATAGTTGTAAACTCCTTGTTGTTGATGATGATTAATAAACTTGGCTTATTGAAAGAAAAAAAGAAAAAAATAATAAAAAAAAAAAATTTGCTTTATAAACTCCGAAATATAGAAACATGTGCCTTTAGGATGACACTATCAATCTAAATGGATGGAACCATCTTGGCTGGAGGAGTTGAGGAACCCATTAACTAAAAGGGACAAAATTATTCAAGTGTTAGAAATAATATGATAGTTGTTACCATATCTCTGAATATCACCATATCACGTTCTATTTTTATTTTTCCATATTTATCTATTGTTCTCTAAGTGATTTGGTGGGTCACTAAACATCGACTTGTTATTACTGCTAGGATGAAATAGAGTGATTGAGTTGCTAAGAAAGAAAGAAAAAAAAAAGACCGACCAATTAGACCAAACGGAATAAAAAAGACACTTGGATAGCAGTACATGTGAAACGTTGTCCCTGTCTTCGTCGCCTAAACAAGCGTGGAATGCAGGATCCAAGGAAATTATCACATTCTTGCTAACAAGATGCATGCGCTTGGATCCAAAAGTTCTAATCATGCTGTCTAAAAAAAAAAAAAAAGGTGAAGAAAAGAAATATTATTATTGTGTTGAATAAAGTCGATTCCTGGTTCCCTTGTATATGCCAGTTGAGTTGATGTAGAATTAAGATTGTTGACCGCTGGTTCCCTTGTATATGCCGGTGTGTTGACACTAGAATTCGACCAGTAGCTCAATCCAATAGGATTTTTAGGTTTGTTTTGGCAGTGACCTTCAGACTGATATGGGAAACATCAATCACTTGTAAACATTCGCAACATCTACCTCTATATCCATCTTCTTAATCTTTTCATTGTGATTGTGGTTAGTCAGATTCCGAGTATTGTGGTTTGTTCAACTTTCTAAGAAGAACTTAATTTACATATATATGAATTGAATGTGCATCAAGGTACCTCCTCCAATATCCATTTTGAATTCGTTCATAGATTTGTCACAGGTAGCTGGAGTTGTAAATATAAGTTTTATAGGTAGATCTCTTGTAAACCTTCACGAGACTATAACTCGTCCACTAGGGACACCTAGGGGTTCAAAGGCTTGTTATTTATGCTAAAATTGACCGTAGCCTCGACGTCACGGAGTTGTATATTTTATAATTATTTTGTTTTTCTCGAGGACTAGCAAAGTATAAGTGTGGGGGAATTTGATAGGTGTCTAAAACACCTAATTTTATATATAGTATTTATGCTTTCTTTGCTATTATCCTCGTGAATTGCATCTCTTATGTTTAGTTTTGAGTTATTAGGTGCAATGGAGTCCTTGGGAGCATAAGAAGGAAAAATTAGCCATTTGGAGCGAAAAGAGCAGAGAGGTCAATCCACCGGCGACATTTGGAGCAAGCTAGGTTGAGCAAGGGGAGTTATGCCAGAATTAAACTGTCAGTCCCGTAGAACTAACGATTGAATTGAAAATTAGGTTGTCGGATTCCTAAAACCGACAAGCCATGTATGAAATGGTTAACCCTTAACCACCACAACTGCTGGGTGGCCATATCCATTTTCTGGTGCTAATAGCAATCCCACTTCACAGGGACTTATCTAGATCGAAATTGAGAAATTAGGATCATTTTCCCCTTTCTCTATTGTTATCTGCTGCTGCCAATTCAGAGTTGTTGATGTTCATGGGGATGAGGTCGAATTCAGAAGACGAATTCCAGACTAAGAGGAGATGGAAGATGGTGAAGAAAGTTAAAGAGAATTGGTGACAAATTAAAGAGGGGTTTGATGTTTGCTGCTAAGGTTGAAGAAAAATGAGATCCAAAGAAGAAATGGGTTTTAATGATTTCAAATTGGAGTTGCGACTGTTATCGATTTAGAGAAGGAAACAGGTTAAATTGGTGGAGGGCTGAAATGCTGAATTTGTGTAGATGAATGTTAGGATTGAATACACAGAAGGAGCTGAAGTAGAAAGCCTAAGATATGGCTGGAAATGAGCCAGAAAACAAGTTGAACTCGTCTGGAATCGGTTGTCACCTAGTTGACTCAGACGGACTTGGACCTGTTCTAACTGGGCTTCACTTATGGGCTGTTTCAGCTAATGAGTTTTGGCAGATGGGGGCCGTGAGTTCTTGACCTAAACACAGGATTTGGAGAGGAAAAATATATATAAGCAACACCTCACCTAACTTTGGCAAGAGATCTTTTTGCTTCTACTTTGGTTCTAGGGTTTAGAAAAGATGAAAACTTTTCTTTTTCTTCTTGTTATGAAACCCATTAACATGAGTAGTTAAATCTTATTATTGGTTATGGATTGATTTGATTTCACAAAGCATGCTTATTTTGTTGATAAATTAGTTTTTTCTCATAATTATCGATCTTGGTTCACTATCTATATCGCCATGTATGATTTGAATATTTGTTTAGTTGAGTGGCCAATTGATTGAACTCATATTCACATCTAATGCTAGTTTAGGGTGTTTCATACGTAAAAGTGATGCATCTTGAGTACAAGTAGCACAAATATGGTTATTGCTTGTAGTGATATATCCTAATAATCATATGTGAACCATGACCTTTTTTAAATTGAATTAGTGCGCTTTCCACGTTCGATTGCTTTGATTGGCCTGATTTCATAGAACTTAATGCATCTAGGGAATTAAACTTGATTAGTGCTTTTACACGTTAAGTTGTTCTCTTAGATAGAACTCATACTCGCATCTTTTAATGTGTTTGTTGATGACAAAAGGAGATTTGCGGGATACTCTTGCGATCAAGGTATCCTAGGGCTTTTGATAAAAGTTGAGATTAAAAATCAATTCTAGTTATTGTTAAAAAAGCATGTTAGTGAATGAAAACAAAATCCTTAACCAATATCTCTTTTATTTGATTTGTTTGCTTATTTCTTTCTTTGCTTTTATTTTATTTTACTTGCATAAAAATCAGAAAACTCCCGGTATTTTATATAGGAAACCGAAAATATATTGACAACCTATTCCTCTCCGTGGGATCGATCCTTTCTTTCCCTTGCTAAATTTATATTTTTAGTAGTAAGAAAGTGTAATTTATTTTTGACGCATACGACAGCGATCAGTTGGCATATTTTAGTATCAAACTCATAAGTTGTTGATCAGATTACTAGAGTTAACTTCATTAGATTAGACTAGGAAGTCTATAAATATTGAGACATACAAGTATTACTTTGAAGACCTGAAGATTCCGAAGACATATCGACATCAACGATGACATCATCCTTCCAGTTGAGGTTAGTAATACATGACTTGACTGGTTTCCATTTCCATATCGTAAGCTTTCAAGTCGTTTCTAATTGAAAACACAACATACAAAATTATATACATGAAGCTCTAGTATAAGAGACTTGTTCATCATATTGTGATCTAAGTGTCAAGGAACAATATATCAATAGTGACGAATACTTTATATTGGTATATTGAATTACAAAGTATAATGCTTATCTTTTGAACTTCGTAATTGCTATATCAACATAATCTTTGTAACTCGTTACTAGATTGTGTAGTGAACGTAGGTTTGATTTCATGCCTAGAAAACTATGTTCAATTACATGATTTTAAGTAAGTAGACTTATGAAAAAGAGGGGGTCTAACAACCTCTCCCAATATTTCGATTAGCAATCTGTATGGACTAACTCTATAATTTTTTTAAGAGAATCAACTAGACAGTCAGACTCAATCTTAATAAAAAGGTATATCAAGGAGTTGATATCTCTATCTCTCTATTTGATCTTGTTGATAGTAGTTTTCAGTTTAGGGTCAAAATTGTCAAACCCTGCATTCAATGCCCTTTCATCCTACAAAGGAACAAAAGCCATTTGAAATATATGAGTATTCTTTTCTTATATGTGTATCGAGTAATTCGATGTGTTTATGAAATTTATCAGAATGGTGCATCAATCCCAGATATTATATAAAATTCAACCTATTGCATTAGTAATTAGTGCATTGACCTGCCTGGTATTTTCCTATGCTATGTTCTCAGCCGAACTCTCATTATTGACATGACATGACGATGAAGTGTTCACTCTCAGCAGAGTAACATGAATCTCCCGAAGTGACAGTATTGAGGTCCGCAATAAAAATACCCACACGGGTTATATCACTCTCTGGCAAAGAGAATCTCATATCAACGCGCTTTTAAGTCAGCTCGATCATGCTTGAATTCCTTAAGTAAAATCTAGATTTTCCATATCAGTCTCAGAAACGATCACGGCCACACAATTTGGCTGCACAAATTAACAAACTTATCCGAACCCTGGCAGGAATGGTAAACCATCATGATAGCCATATGTGGACCCAAAAATGTTCCGACCATTCGGACTTTGCCCATTCACCTCTCTGCGCCGTCAAACGCCAACCCTAAGTAGGGTGGTCGCGCTGGTTGAAAAAGCCTGATCAAGCTAGACTGTCCAAAACAGTCTTAAACACATCGCAACCGTCCAACTTTGCCAGCCTTGTTGGACAGCTTAGATTGCTCCACGAATGATTAGGGAAGTTCTAGCATGCACATTCGCAGCCTAACTTCTCCCTTGGTCGATCGACCTCTCAATGGAAAAACCAAAGCATACCAAATCATTTGCCCAAAGTAGCTTAAACGCGCGGCCTTTAAAACCCTGAATTCAATAAGCGGCGTTACACAGCTGCCGCTAATTAATCATATTTGTCCAACTTCGCCAGCCTAGTTGGACGGCTTAGATCGTGTTTCGAATGATCAAGGAGATGCCAATGCGTTCACCATCGAACCAACTCCACACTTAGTCGATCGACTTTCTATTAGCAAGACCAAAGCACATCAAAACGCTGGCCAAAAGGAGCGTGAACACGCTGTTTCAAAACCCTAAAATTGCTTTGCGGCAATACATTATTGCCGAAAAATCAATCTCGACCACTCATCTTCGCTAGCTGATTTGAGTGACTTAGATTTAATCTTAAACGACCCTGAAGATGTCAACGTGATCAATGTGGACCCACCTACGCAAACTGGGGCTCAATGGCGCGAAACGCTCGCTAAACCCTTAAGTTGCGTCAAACGGCGTTGAAAAACTGCCGCAAATCGATCACAACCATCCAACTTCGCCAGACTAGTTAGATGGTATAGATCTATTTTTAGAATACAATTAAAGAAACATTGTGAAGACCGGCCATCCTTCTTCCATATGAGGCGATCGACCAAACAATGGCGTGTCCCTAGAGCCACCAAACGACCACCCAAAGGTGGTCGATCATGTTTCCACTTTTAAGACGCTTATCCGCGACTTATTCAATCAAGCTAAAAAACAATGATGTTTCATACACATTGATTAATTTGATCTTCTTTACATGCGCGAATACATATATGTTTTATTTTGGTCTTATAAACAACTTAATTGTTTCACCTAATAGTACCATGCTATTCTCAATGGTGGGTCCCATGACTTGACCCACTTATTAGAGATATCAAACATGTCATAAACTGGGGGATGCTTACTAGGGTATTGGTCTGGCGGTTTATAGCGTGCGGCGTGCAACGCGTCAATTAAGAGAACGTGTCAGGAAAGATGTGCGGTTAATAGTAATGAGAGTGGTGGAAGAACGTGTGATCAGTTTTCCCCTAAAGGAAACATGATGATCACTACCTTCCCGACAAACCCACTTCTCCATTCCTAAGATATCAGGGTGTGCTAAATGACTGGTATAAAATAGATTTTCAATCTATTTCGGAAGGACGAAGGCAAGTGTTATCAACACAAGTAACCAAAAACTATTTTCTGATACACAAGACATAAACAACCATACCTCCAACACTCTGATATCAAACACCTTCTCCGCTTCCCTCCCTAAGATCAACCTTTCTCCTTCACCTTGTGACCGAATTGAATATGGAACGACTATCTCTAGGTTTAGGCCAGAGTCTTACAGATTGATCTCTCGAACCTAAAAGCATTCCCGTGCAATGCATTTTTTTAGGGTTTGAATTTGTTTCTCACCAATACACCCCAAATTACCAAAAACAACTGGCGACCACAGTGGGAGATTAATCTCTCGGTTGCAAGATCGAATTTCAATTTCATTTCAATTTTCTGAAAATTTAAAATGGTTGGTCTTAGGGTCAATTCAATTCCAAACTCCGAGCGGGACCCCTCAAGTGTTGATATTTCTCCTTTCGACGATGTATCTGATCGCACGGCCAATAGAGGAATCCCGACCTTGGAAGAACTGTCTCAAGTACAGGAAATTCACACGAGAAACATGAAAGTGATGAGAGAGGCGATATAAAACATACTCAATTTCCTCGTCAAGCTCACATAGGATTTAAGCGGCTTCCCCGCTCCAAAAATTCCAACGATGGGGACTAACTCTTCACCCAATGACCGTCCTCAAATCAATAGCTTCACCACTAACCAACGGCTAGTAGACCAGGAGGCTGCGTCTTTAGTATAAATTTTGTGTGAACTTCTACACCTCTCAAAGGACTAACGAGTGGAAACGTTTGCTGCAATCAACCAAATAGCTCTGAATGCACGTCTGACCCCTTCGCGCAATCGAGCCTTGGAAACATCAAAGGTGTCCATAAATAATGTCACGTTTACCAAAGATGACATGGTGGCAGAGGAGAGTCAAAATAGAGCATTGCATGTTACTACGCGCATCAAGGGTTCATAATTCAAAAGAGCTCTTATCGACACCGGAGCATCCTCGAATATCATTACTCTTAAAACTCTCAGGACGGCCAGCGTTCTACATGGCAAAATCATACGACAGTCTACCACGATGACGGACTTTGAGGGAAACCAAACCAACACATATAGTTATGTTAATATGAATATATCGGTAGGACCTGTTCATTCGAGAGTAAAATTCGAAGTAATAAAAAAGGATCCAGATTACCATATGATACTAGGGAGACCATGGCTCCACGATAATAAGATCGTTCCTTCGATGTATCACCAATGTCTGAAAACCATGTTGAATGAAGAAGTTGTTCGCATCCCTGCATCGTTATCTCCTTACGCACCGATTTGCGGCGTGGAGCTGTTTGAGTCGAAGGAGAATCCACAAAATCCATCAAATAAAGTCTATTGCACGCCGCTCCCTATATGTACGTCAATCCAAGAGGAGGACCATCTCACATCACTAAGCAGAGAGACCCGGGGGGCTCCACTAGTAAGGCATGCCAACTCTTCTTCAAACGAAGGATCATCATGTCTCCATGCTAAGAGGGAACGGACATTTATGGCAAGTCGCGACCAGAAGGGGAAAACCGTATACCGTCGCCGATGTTAGTAATTAGCAGGGGAGACTCTTACCCAGTCTCTCCGCCCAATGGAATGTAACAACAATGACAAACTGCAAGAAGAAATAACGGATGCTCCACGAAAATTACAGGATGGCACTGACTCCACGACGGACGAGCTCGAAGTGATCAACATCGGGGATGAAGAATCTCCGAGACCTGTGTCCATCAGTTCGACTTTACATGAAGACAAACGCGCAAAGCTTGTGAATCTTCTCAAGGAGTATCAAGACATATTTGCATGGACGTATGAGGAAATGCCCGGCTTGGATGAAAAGATGGTCACTCATCATCTACATATAAAGTCTGGATCTAAACCAATCCAGCAATCTCCAAGGAAATTCAGGCATGACGTGGAGGAGAAGATCAAGACCAAGATTCAAAAGTTGCTGACTGCTGGATTCATCAAGCCCATTCATCATCCTACCTGGTTAGCCAACGTGGTTCCCGTAAAAAAGAAAAGTGGCCAAATTAGATGTTATGTCGATTTCAGAGATCTGAACAAATGATGCGCCAAAGACGATTTTCCTCTTCCCAACATTGACATGCTAGTAGATGCTACCATCGGACATGGCATGTTCTCTTTCATGGATGGATACAATGGTTATAACTAGATAAAATTATATGAACACGACGTAAGTAAGACATCTTTTCGAACTCCTCTCACAAACTTTTACTATATTGTGATGCCTTTCTGTTTGAAGAATGCTAGTGCTACCTATAAATGCGCCATGACTACAATTTTTTACGATGTGATGCACAAGCAAGTCGAAGATTATGTAGATGACATAGTGGTCAAGTTGAAGACTCGTGCAGCCCATACAGATGTTCTACGACAAGTGTTTGAAATGTGTCGCGAGTACAAATTAAAGATGAACCCTCTGAAATGCGCTTTCGGAATTTCTTCAGGAAATTTTTTGGGATTCCAAGTCGCATCTGAAGGAATCAAGGTCGATCCAACCAAAACCCAAGCTATCCTCACGATGCCTCCTCCGCAAACCTTGAAATAACTCCAAAGTTTCATGTGAAAGGTAAACTATATCCGACGATTCATACCTGGTTTAGCCCAACTTATCGCTGCATTCACCCCTCTGTTGAATAAGGGAGCAAGCTTCATTTGGAGTACAAAGCAATAAGAAGCATTACGGAAGATCCATCACATATTTTCGCCGCCCGCAGTTATAAAATCTCCCATACAAGGAAGAGCGTTATACCTCTACACTGCTTCTAGTAACACTGCTGCCGGGGCCCTCCTTGCTCAGGAAGATGATGAAGGGATTGAACATCCTATATACTACTTCAGCTGTATGTTGAGAGATGCTGAACTCAGATACCCCAAAGCAGAGAAGGCATGCTTACCCTAGTTCACTCTATGCAAAAATTCAGAATTATTTACTGTCGAACAAGGTGGTGTTAATATCCAGAGCTGACCCTATCAAGTTATTACTCTCAAAAATAGCCTTGATAGGAAGACTGGCCAAATGGCTGCTTCAAACGTCAGAGTTTGATATAACATGCGCTCCTCCAAAAGCTATTGGACAAGCGGTGGAAGATCTTCTAGCATCATTCCCAGGAGATGGGACCAACACGCTGCATGAAGACCTTCCTATAGAATTTCCTGAAATCTCTTTTATCAAAGAAGAGGCGTGGCTATTGTATTTCGATGGTTCCACTACGCCCAGCAATAATACTGAAGGAGCGGGAATAGTTCTAGTGTTTCCAACGGGTGAAGTCTTTTCAAATTCTTTCAAATTGGACTTTCAATGCACCAATAATTCGGTAGAATACAAAGCTTTCCTCATAGGATTGTCACTAGCCAAGCAAGCAGGCGCCACATACCTGGAAGTAAGAGGTGACTCTAAGTTACTGGTCAATCAGATGAACGGGATCTACTCACTCAAGGAGGCAACGCTGGCCCCTTACAAATTCGAGGCGCAAAAGCTTTTGAACTATTTTGCCGATATAACCATAACCCATATTGGTCGCAATAACAACAAACATGATGATTGCCTAGCAACGTTGGCCTCGAAGCTGCAATTCGAAGGTTCGGAAGAAACTTTAATTGTGAAGAGACGGACTGTAGTGTCGACATGGCTTGCACAATCTAAAGATTTTGAAATAGACAACTGGAGGACTCCTATCGTTCAAGAGATAAATAGTTCACTCACCCAAGGAAAGGTCAGTCTCAAAACCTTGCAAAGCTTTTTCATGCTTCATGGAGTGTTGTATCACCGGAATCCAGATGGGTCTCTATCAAGATTCCTTGGATACGAGGAAGCACATCTATAACTTAACCGCATTCACAATGAAGTTTGCAGACAAACATTGGTAGTGACTCTTTATCGACGTCTCCAGTGCCTTGGATTCTACTATCTAGATATGGAGACTCAATCTCGATCACTCCAAGGGTCTTTCTCCAATTCTCAAACACCGCCACACCAATTGGAGGTTTTCAACATGAGTCATACTGGGGACTGGCGAGATCTATATGTCAATTACCTTCGTGACGGAGTACTCCCTGCAAGCAAGAAGGACGCAGTCAAAATGAAGCAACGAGCCAAAATATTCGTATTTCATGAAGGAATCCTGTACCGCAAAAGCTTTGGATGCGATCTATTACGGTGCCTGGCCGAGGTGGAGATCCCAACTCTGATGAAAGAAATGCACGAAGGCGAACATCAAGGAAAAAATAATCTATTTCTCCAGATACACGAGAAATGCTACTGGCCAACCATGGAAGACGATGCCGCTGCGTTTGTTCAAAGATGCAACGAATGTCAAATTCACGGAAATCTTATTCATGCGCCTTCTACTCATTTACACTCGATGAGTAGTCTGTGGCCTTTTTACATCTAGGAACTTGATATCATTGGGAAGATCAACCCGCAATCGTCAAAACAACATGAGTATATCATAACCGCAACAGAGTATTTTACCAAGTGGGTTGAAGCCATTCCTCTACGAGGGACTACTGGAGCCACAATCGCAGCGTTCATTAAGGAACACATCATTTGTCGGTTTGGCGTGCCTAAACATATCGTTACTAATAATGGCACTCCTTTCGCCAACAAACAGGTGCGAGAGTTGCTCGAAGAATATGAAATTAAACAGGTCTTCTCAGTCAAACAGTGCATGATCATCCCAGGACATGGCATGAACAGCTACCAATGACATTGTGGGCATATCGAACGGCACCTAGGAGTTCTACCAGCATTTTCCCTTACTCACTCGTTTACAGTGCGGACGCGATTCTCCCAGCAGAGATTAAAATTCCGTCATCCAGGATTGCAGCAGCAAGTGGGGTCCACTGGAATGAAACCGAGGCATCGAGCTCCATGATCGCAGAGTTGGACATCTTATACTCCAGGAGAGATAAAGCAGAGGAACGTACTTAAACGTACAGAAGCATGATCTCCAGAGCATATGACAAAGTTGTAAAACCACGAATTTCTAAAGTGGGAGATTTAGTTTTAAAGACCTCCAAGCACATTCAACAAGACATATCCGCATCAACATTCTCCCCAAAATGGGAAGGTCCCTATGTGATTACCAAAGCTTACAATACTGGATATTACAAGATTATTAAAGAAGATTGAGGTGAATTGGAAGCAGCCATCAAAAGAAAATGGCTCAAGGCATACTATGCCTGATCATCATTTCATTTCTTGCCGCCTCGGAACGCAACAATCATGCATTATCATTCTTCTCACGTCTCAGTTATTAAATTCTCCATTAGTGAAAACATGTTGATGTAAACTCCATTCATTTAACAAAATCCAATGCAATTTATTTTGTAAGACAAGGTTCAAAACCCAAAAAAGAAACGATTAAAACATCATTGTGCCTACTTATTCAAAACAAAAGGTACGACTTAGAAAAGGCCATCCAACAAGCTACAGTTCCTTGAAAGCATAATCTTCAGCCTCTCCTGATACCTTTCAGTCCTACTCTTCAAGTCTCGGATTGCCTGCTCCACCTTCTCAGATTCTGCATCCAAGGCCTTCTCCTCTTCCAAGATGGATTTCGTAGCAGGGACAGCGTTAGCGATGATGCCAGCTCGATCAACTTTGATAACATCAAGGCGCTGCCGCAATCATCTCATGTTGAACTCCATGGATTCATAGGTAGATATCATTTCTTCCCACTTCTCGATAATTGATTCAGTGACATCATGTATGAATGTACCTTCCATCTCGGCGATCATGGGAAGGAGACAGTTCACCGTGGTAACTAAAGAAGACGAGCAATGTCGCACCATATTCCTAGTTGCAATATGGCCGTACTTTCTCCAAATTTTTGTATACAAGGGTATGAAATCCTTCCTTACTAGAAAACCGCCAACATCCCGGTAACTAGAAGATAAACATCTCATATGTATGTCGAAGTGCAAGCCTGCATTGGGGTACTCATAGGAAGAGATACCCAAATCAGCGTCTTCCAGATTAGCGGCGTACATGCTTGATATTGAAGGGGGATAAGTGGTTAAATCATCGTCATCAACCACTATTACATATGTCCCGGAAGGATACTTCTACAAAGAAAAACATCAGAAGGTTGTATCGCATGATGATCATGGTAGATGAACGTGTATTCATCAATAAAGAATATACCGATATGATCTTATTAATTCGGAGGATTCGGACAGGAGAATCATCACAGGGCTCAAGAATTCGACCGCTCTGAAAGAAAAAGGATGATTATACGTAAAGGAAAAGGAAGAATTGACACTTCAAAATTGCAAAGAATTTTTTACCATACCCTAGATACAACTCATTTGTGTTTAACAGAAGAATCTGGTATCGAAGAAGATGACCCATCTCTATCTGACATGATGAAAGCAGGGAGTTTCAGTAGGAAAATCTTTATCTCATCACGATAAGGATGTTCAATCTCTCCAGTATATATATATATATATATGGCAGAAACCCTAAAATGATATCGAATGGCTGTAACTAGGTTCATCCGATAAATGAGGATTCAAATCCAACCAAGTCATGTTCTTTTTGAAAGCCTAATTAAGAACCAGGAAGAGATCGTTGAATGGTCAAAGAAAGTTCTAAGCCCTAGTCAACGAGGATGTTGTTTCAAATTCAAGCGGTGTCCACTTCCCTGCTACAACGATGGGAGATCAACACAGGGCACCAACTGCCTCAGATGAGCGAATAATAAATAGGAAGGACGACCCCCTCTTTTATACATAAGAACATGAAGCCCTTTGTACCATACACGGAGAAAGGGTAGCTACCCGTGAGACGTTGCATCAATGTTTTCTGGTAATCCTTCCATACCTTGTCTTTTGATTTTTTCTTGTCTATCACCATCTATTGCTTACCCAGCAACAATGTCACTGTTACGTACTAAGCAGGGGACTTAATGTTGATGGTGGTTTTCAGTTCAGGGTCAAAATTGTCAAACCCTACATTCAATACCCTTTCTTCCTACAAAGGAACAAAAGCCATTTGAAAGAGATAAGTATTCTTTACTTATATGTGTATCAAGTAGTTCGATGTATTTATAAAATTTATCAGAATGGTGCATCAATCCCATATATTCTATAAAATTCAACCTATTGCATTAGTAATTAATGCATTGACCTGCCTGGTATTTTCCTATGCTATGTTCTTAGCCAAACTCTCATTATTGACATGACATGACGATGAAGTGTTCACTCTCAGCAGAGTAACATGAATCTCCCAGAGTGCCAGTATTGAGATCCGCATAAAAATACCCACATGGGCTATATCACTCTCTGACAAAGAGAATCTCATATCAACACGCTTTTAAGTCAACTCGATCGTGCTTGAATTCCTTAAGTAAAATCTATATTGTCCATAACAATATCAGAAACGATCACGGCCACACAATTTGGCCGCACAAATTAACAAGCTTAGCTTAACCCTGGCAGGAACGGTAAACCATTATGATAGCCATCGGCTGGCCCAAAAATGTTCCGACCATTCGGACTTTGCCCATTCACCTCTCGACGCCGTCAAACTCCAACCCTAAGTAGGGTGGCCGCGCTGGTTGAAAAATCTCGATTAAGCTAGATTGTCCAAAATAATCTTAAACACATCGCAACCGTCCAACTTTTCCAGCCTTGTTGGACGGCTTAGATTGCTTCATGAATGATTAAGGAAGTTATAACATGCACATTCGTGGCCTAACTTCTCCCTTGGTCGATTGACCTCTCCATGGAAAAACCAAAGCATACCAAATCGTTTGCCCAAAGTAGCTTAAGTACGCGGCCTTTAAAAACCTGAATTCAATAAGCGACGTTACACAACTTCCGCTAATCAATCGTATCCGTCCTACTTCGCCAGCCTAGTTGGACAACTTAGATCGTGTTTCGAATGATCAAGGAGATTCCAATGCGTTCACCATCGAACCAACTCCACACGTAGTCGATCAACTTGCTCATAGCGAGACCAAAGCGCATCAAAACGCCGACCCAAAGGAGCGTGAACACGCTGTTTAAAAAACCTAAAATTACTTTGCATCAATACTTTACTGCCACAAATAAATCTCGACCACTCATCTTCTCCAGCTAATTTGAGTGGCATAGATTTAATCTTAAACGACCCTGAAGATGTCAACGTGATCATTATGGACCCACCTTTACCCGTGATCGACCGGCCTATGCAAACTGGGGCTCAATGCCTCGAAACGCTCACTCAAAGGGGAGTTGGCCGATCGGACCCTAAACCCTAAATTTGCGTCAAACGGCGTTGAACAACTGCCGCAAATCGATCACAACCATCCAACTTCTCCAGCCTAGTTGGATGATATATATTTACTTTTACAAAATAATCAAATCAACATTGTGAAACCGGCCATCCTTCTTCCACATGAGGCGGTCGGCCAAACAATGGTGTGTCCCTAGAACCCAAAGGTGGTCGATCATGCTTCCACTTTTAAGACGCTTATCCGCGACTTATTCAATCAAGCTCAAAAATAATGATGCTTCATACACATCGATTAATTTGAGCTGCTTTATATGCGTCAGATACATATATGTTTTATTTTGGTCTTATAAACAACTTAGTTGTTTCACCTAATAGCATCATGTTATTCTCAGCGGCGGGTACCACGACTTGACCCACTTATTCCAGACATCAAACATGTCACAAACTGGGGGGGGGTGCTTACTGGGATATTGGTCTGGCGGTTTATAGCGTGCAACGCGTCCATTAAGAGAGCGTGTCAGGAAAGACGTGCGGTTAATAGTAATGAGAGTGGTGGAAGAACGTGTGATCAGTCTCCCCCCTAAAGGAAACACGATGATCACTACCTTCCCGACAAACCCACTTCTCCACTAATTCACTTCATCCATTTCCTAAGAGATCAGGGTATGCTCAATGACTGGTATAAAATAGATTTTCAATCTATTTCGGAAGGACGAACGCAAGTGTTATCAACACAAGTAACAAGAAACTATTTTCTAATACACAAGTCATAAACATCCATACCCCCAACACTCTGATCTCGAACACCTTCTCCACTTCCCTCCCTAAGATCAACCATTCTCCTTCACCTTGTGACCGAATTGAATCTTGAATGACCATTTCTTGGTTGAGGCCACAGTCTTACAGATTGATCTCTCGAACTTAAAAGCATTCCCGTGCAATGCATTTGTTTAGGGTTTGAATTTGTTTCTCACCAATACACCCCAAATTACCAAACACATCAGAATCAGTTTTTACCCATAAACAGATCAATACTCAAGCAAATAGAAATCTACGAGTCTTTATCAAATACAATAGATATGAACTTGGATGGTACCAAAGACCGATATCCAAGGATCAATCAATTTCCAATCAACAACCAAAGGTTGGATTTCACAATTGATCGATATAATGCATAACCTGTGATATTTCAATAAATTATATAACAAAATATAATGCAGAATATAAATAACACAGACACCAGAAATTTTATTAACGAGGAAACCGCAAATGTAGAAAAACCCTGGGACCTAGTCCAGATTGAACACCACACTGTATTAAGCTGCTACATACACTAGACTACTACAAAGTAACTTCGGTTTGGAATGTAATTGAACCCTAATCAATATCACACTGATTCAAGGTACAATTGTGCTCCTTACATCTCTGATCCCAGCAGGATACTACGAACTTAATTCCCTTAGATGATCACACCCACAACCAAGAGTTGCTACGACCCAAAGTCGAAGACTTTAATAAACAAATCTGTATCACACAGAAAAGTCTACGATAATAGATAAATATGTCTTCCATATATAAATCTACGAGTTTTGTTTTGTCTTTTGATAAAATCAAGGTGAACAGGAACTAATCAATAACCTGGACTTATATTCCCAAAGAATAGCCTAGAATTATTGATCACCTCACAATAATCTAAATCATATTGTAGCGAAACTAGATATGTGGAATCACAAACGATGAGACGAAGATATTTGTGATTTATTTTTATCTTGCCCTATCGGAGATATAATCTCAAGCCGATTATTCAATTGAACTCGTATGATAGAAGATGTCAAGATCATGTCTCTTAACTACAAGAGAAGTAGTTTTGTATGGATTCACAATCCCAATAAAGTCTTTAAGTTGTTAACCGACAGGGTCTCGAGAAGAAACCTACGGTTAAAGGAGAATCGACTCTAACAAACCAACTAGTATCACACAGGAGGTGTAGGGATTAGTTTTTTCAATTGCTAGACGTCTCCTTTATATAGTTTTCAAATCAGGGTTTGTAATCTAAGTTACCTTGGTAACAAAGCATTCAATATTCACGGTTAGATGAAAAACCTGATTTATCCAAGCTAATATCTTTCAACCGTTAGATCAAAACTTAGCTTGTCACACACAAATGGAATGTATTTCATTTAGGTTTGAGTAACCGTACCTAAACGTGTACATTTGGTTGGTTCACAAATAGTTAACCAATGGTTAGCCATATGAGCAATTTCATATTAACCGTTTTCATATTTCTCATAACTAGTTCAAATGACTCATAAGAACGAGTTGAAGAGTTGTTCAATTGCTTAGATCTTTATACATAGACACAATTGAAAAAAAATCGGTTTGATTCACTCGAATTAATTCATAAACAATATAGCCACGGTTTGCAAAGATTGCATTCCTAATTGATTTATTATTTAAGTTCATGAGCTAACCGATTTGAGAAATATAACCAGCTTGGGTACGCGTACCTTAGCTACCAGATTTGAGTTTACAAACTCAGCAGAAATTTTCGGTTCAAAAAATTCCATGGGTACACGTACCTAAGGTGACTGGTTTACTAGTTTGCAAACTATAAACTCAGCAAAAATTCTCACTTCAAGAACTTCTGTCAGTACGCGTACCCAACCTGTCTCCTTCACCAATACCGCATGCACACATATGCACGCACTTGGTTTCCGGTACATGGATTTATACACTAATGTGTGAACACACTATATATGCTTATATCCATAGGTGGTTATGTAATCTCAACTCTACATTTCCATCATTGAAACATTCTTCTATAATGTTATAATAGTCGTTAGACATAAGAATCGACTATCGTCATCAAAGCTATTTTCAAGATTGAAACGTCATCAGGAATTTCATCATGGGTAAAGATGAAAAGTGGTTAAAGTGAAAGCTTACCAACACATATTTTAATAAAAATATAGGCGAGTAAACTCGGCTCAAAATAACAAATGTGTATGTATGAAAACTATCATAGTTGTACAACTGTTGTCTCAAGAGTAGGAGATAGATAGACTTTTGAGTGCTAGATAAGTTTAAGTCTCCACATACCTTTTTGGTCGGATGAAGTTCCACTGGTTCCTTGAGTAGTTCTTCGTACTTAACTATCCTAGACCGAGACTTAGTCATAAGTAAACTAGAAATCAAGACGTATAGTTTTGATCACTAATATTTACAAACATGCTTGAGATACCAACGCATGCGAGTTTTACCAAGCAATGCTCTAACAATCTCCCCCCTTGTCAATTTTAGTGACAAAACTATCAATACAAATGGATTACAAAATAGATAAAACTTTGTAGCTTCTCGTCCACGTGCTTGATCTCCTTGGTGCTTCAACATTACTCGAAAACTTCATCTTTTCCAAGTACTTCCATGATTCCATAGATGTACAGTTCAGCATCATAGTTGTTGAAGTTCCGTAGCCATAACAATGAGAAAACAAAAGCTATCGATCATTGTTATACACTGTCATAGTATTATTACACGTCATCAAAGTTCTTATATCACAACTTCGACAATAATACTATGGTGATATGTATCACCCCCCCTAGTCAATACTTTCGTCTCAATACGAAAACCACTCCCCCTCATATAATGATCCGAAAATTATATGTATTTGTAGTGTGAACTACGTATTAATTCCCCCCTTTTTGTCAATAAAATTGGCGAAGGTACGAAAACGGGATCCTAATGAAATTTTCACGGAGACACTTCAAGACCAAAAAAAAGAACATATTAACTTTGTTTAGATGAAATCATAAAGCCTAAGCTAAATGCATTCATCAAGGAATTTATAAAGATACAAGATAACCCCCTAAAAATTCCACAGCCGCACTCCCCACAAAGATATGGAAATTAAGCGCAAGTTCAAAAGAACTCTCCCCCATTTGATGTCATTCCCGAAAGAACAACAAGAGCGACCTTACTTTTACAAGAAAATAAGGATTTCTTTTGACACAAAAAACCACAAAAATGATTTTGTATCCAAAATTCTCAATTAAACTAACCACAAGAAAACCCATGATTAATTCAACCGGAATACACAACCAAAATAACCATAAATGAATCTATGATTACTCTAGTTGGGAATGCTCAGTATATACATAAAATATGGATCAGGGAAGATCAATACTGCGACATAAACAAGGATTTATCATATTTTCCATCACTGTTTGCACAATGACATACAATAGACATAATCCTCGTAAACAAAAATTCATCCTATCTTCCATCAATTATTTGCATAACGACATAATAGGTTCAATTTTTGTTTGTCAAAAGTTCATCGATCTTGTATCAATACTTACATATCGACATATAAAAGAGATAACTTTTGACATCGTATGGGACAATAATAGTTCACAGACGCAAACACACATATCCCATAACATATTGCAATATATAAAACCATAAAGATTAATAATGCAAAAATCATCTTCCAAACAATTGTAGAGTTTAAATAAATAAATCTAAAAATATTGCAATATGAAAACGTTGGACATAGCTATGTGAAATCACAATATGCTATTCCAAACTCTAGTAATCCTTCTCAAAAACAAGAATAAATTCTCATAAGATGTTTCCTAGGCATCAAGACAAACTCGTAATGCACATATAAGATGATTTGTCCTTAGAGGGTAAAATCAATCTTTTCCCCCCAGATTTATACCAAGAAAAGCTACCAAAGGCGTATAAAAATATTTTCTTAACAAAGAAGAACATACAAACTAACTAACGACCATGCACTATAGTTCACATAAAATGATTGTGAACATTCAAGAATCCCATAGTAATGCGTACTACTGCCCATTCTTGAACTTCCTTCTTTGTGATTCACCAATAATATTCTTATAAAATCTACAATGATCTTAGAATAGTAGTACTCCAAGAATACAAGTGCCCAAGTCCAAGAGAGTGGAACAAGTGCGAGGAAACGGAGCAAAACACTCAAAAACAAGAAACAAGACAAGTACCAATCTTAAATCGTCCAAAATCAGGAATTAAAATCTCTAATTTGAAGAGAATTTAAATAGGAATATAATTCAAAAAGAATGAGGTCATTCCGAGTTCGGATAAAGAAGTTACGACCAAAACATGTTTACCGAATATCGACGTCTACATGCAAGTATGCATGCGGGTATGCGTACTTAAACCCCTGGATTTTGATTTTAAATGATGGTATGCACACATGGTATGTGTACCATGAAGTCCAAACATCCCAAATCACTATTTTCAAACCTAAACATTTAAGAACCTTAAACATAGATCAAGTTAGGTATAAATGAACGATATACAAGGTACATAGATCATCATAAAACTTGCTCAAGCTTAGAGACATACCTTTTTAGGAGAATCCGATCGAATTCTATAATGTTATCAAACATTCAAAATCATACCCAACATAATATGTGTGCCCCAGTTCTTATGCTTCCCTCACCGTTTACATAACATGTCATTTCTTGGTGAGGATGCACTTCCAACACAATCAAGTTGTGTTGAGGTGAACAACGTCTTGCTCACCATGGAACCAAGAGAGAGTTTCTTTCTTGAAACTCTTACATCTTGTAGTATTGAGAAACACCCAAGGAACTGTTTTTATAAGTCTATCAAAGAACTTCAAGAGAACCCAAAAAGATTTGTGTTTCTGATTTCTTGTTTTCCAACTTATAAAAAACAGTTTCTGCAGATAGTTTTTAGTACTGCGAAGGGAAACTCTTTTGATAAAAAGAGACGTCCTAGCTTCTTCATAAAAGAAGAAAATACTACTATATTGATGGGAAGTATCAGGAATTGAGAAATGAATCGATTCATGCTTTGAGGTGATGCAGTCTAAAGACTGAGATTTAAACTCCTTTTGTAATTCATTCAGTATGTTACAACCAATTGGATTAAACAGAGGAGGAGCATGGCTCTGACTGATTATTAAATCAATATCAACCTCAACATGAAAATTATTCACCATAACTAGATTTTGCCTATCAAGAGATTCTTATTCTTTCTGAAGGTATACCTCAACATCAAGAGATAAGCTTTCTAGTTTCTTTTCAAGCCTTGAGAAGACTTCAAGGGATTTTAAACCTGGAGGAGGTTTAAGCAGAATTTCTTCTACAGATTTTATTAAATCAGTCATAGAACAGAATTCTAAAATCCTTGGATCTGGTGGTGCATTTATCGAGATAACACTATTGTTCATAGAGTCAGATCACTACAAACACAGACTTATAAGGTCTTTAAACGTGTTTGCCTGCTCTGATACCAATTGAAAAAGCGGGGGTCTAACAACCTCACCCAATATTTCGATTAGCAATCTGTATGGACTAACTCTAATATACTTTTAAGAAAATCAACTAGACAGTCAGACTCAATCTTAATAAAAAAGTATATCAAGGAGTTAATATCTTTATCTCTCGATTTGATCTATACTCAAGCAAATAGAAATCTGCGAGTCTTTATCAAATACAACAGATATAAACTTGGATGGTACTAAAGACCGATATCCAAGGATCAATCAATTTCCGATCAACAACCAAAGGTTGGATTTCACAATTGATCGATACAATGCACAACCTGTGATATTTCAATTATATAACAAAATATAATGCGGAATAAAAATAACACAGACACCGGAAATTTTATTAACGAGGAAACCGCAAATGCAAAAAAGCCCCAGGACCTAGTCCAAATTGAAGACCATACTGTATTAAGCCGCTACAGACACTAGCCTACTAAAAACTAACTTCGGTCTAGACTGTAGTTGAACCCTAATCAATATCACACTGATTTAAGGTACAATTGCGCTCCTTATATCTCTGATCCCAGTAGGATACTACGTACTTAATTCCCTTAGATGATCTCACCCACAACCAAGAGTTGCTACGACCCAAAATCGAAGACTTTAATAAACAAATCTGTATCACACAGAAAAGTCTACGATAATAGATAAACCTACGAGTTTTGTTTCATCTTTTGATAAAATCAAGGTGAAGAGAAACTAATCAATAACCTGGACTTATATTCCTGAAGAATAGCCTAGAATTATTGATCACTTCACAATAATCTAAACCGTATAGTAGCGAAACTAGATATTGCGGAATCACAAACGATAAGACGAAGATGTTTGTGATTTCTTTTTATCTTGCCCTATCGGAGATATAATCTTAAACCAATTATTCAATTGAACTCGTATGATAGAATATGGCAAGATCAGATCTCTCAACTACAAGAGAAGTAGTTTCTTCTGGCTTTACAATCCCAATGAAGTCTTTAAGTTGTTAACCAACAAGGTCTCGAGAAGAAACCTACGTGTAGATGGGGAAAAATGGTTTGCTATTTTTTTAGAAAATTGAAGAGACGTACGTGTTGTCAAGACTCTTCAACCAGGAAAACTGCTCAACCTCACACAGATGCACTGCACGGGAGTTCTTTGAGTTTGAGAGATCAATCTGTAAGACTCCGGCCTAAACCAATTCAATGGCCGTTCTAGAGTCAATTCGGTCACAAAGAGGGAGATGTGTTGATATGTAGGAGGGAAGCTGAGAATTATGTGGGATCAATGATGATCGGGGATTGTGAATGTGTTGAAGGTTTCTGCAAGTGATGAATAAGTTCGAATGTTTGAGAATGTATTGCTCACACTATGATTCTTGGTTAGACGATGGATTATTTGTTCAATATCTCGTGGATTTTTTGTGTGTTTTTCCTATATCTCAATCATGGATTTGAGAACTTATTTATATTGTCAGAGAGTAGCGAACACATTAATCCCTGTAAGTGTGACGGTTTCTTGAGTGGGAGAGTGGGAAAGTGGGAGATCGTGATAATGTCAGTTCCGTGTAGTGTGGAGAATTGACTGATCATACACCCACTACTTTGCTAACTCATTCAACTATTTGCATGACTTACACACATTTCTCGTTGTGGATGAACACACGTGCCGTAGGCCGCCAGACAAAAACCATAAGTGATATCCCCCCATATGTGACGTTATTGATGTCTCACGGACCGTGGAGTCTGCAAGGCAGACATGTATTTAGTTAGTCATTTGTTTACTGATTAGATAATGAGTCTAGATTTTTTTGAATTGAACATTATTGATGAATGCTCAGTGATTCACGAATGTTAATATTGCTCGTCCGAGCAAATATTGTAAATTCGATGAATTGTTGAATATTGAGTTGTGATAAATATTCGAGTGCCCAATTCGGCGAGTTACTGAATATTGATAAATTACTGAATGTTGATAAGTTACTGAATATTGATAGTTGGATAAATATTCGAGCGACTGAGCAAGTATAGCTCGATTCGACGGATTACTGATAAATTACTGAATATTGATAGCTGGATGAATATTCGAGCAACTGAGCAAGTATTACTCAATTCGACGAATTGTTTACCGGTGATGTGACCCAATAAAATATTAATTATTTAAAATATTGGTAGATTACCGAATATTGTATAATTAATCCAAACGTTGATTGCTCAGAATGATGATTTCGTGGAGCGTTTGTTCGAAACCCTAATTTTGACCGATTGTTGATCAGTTGATGAATTGCTGAAAATAAGTCATGAGTGAGGGAAGGACCGACCACATGGGATGATGAATGACCATGTGAATCCCGAGTGCTCGAGTGAGCGTGTACCAGGGTTCCGAGTTGAACAATTGGTGAAAGAATGATGATTAAATGTCGGTTTCATCATTTGTTGAAATAGTGCTCGACTGAGCATTAGGTAATAAAACCTAATTTATGGAGAAGTGAGGCACTGGCCAAGAAGGCATGAAACCGGCCCTTGGGAGTGTGGGAGCGGCTGATGGTCGATTGAGCAAATTACAAGTTGGTTGGAAAATGTTTGGACCCAATATGAGCAATTGAGCAAATTAGGTCAAAATTATAAGAATGTGTGGGACCGGCTTAGTGTAAGCCTTAGGGTCATCCTTGGTCGGTCAAGGGGGCATGCCCATGTCACCATAATGTCCGAATCTCAATCCTGAGAATTTTGGTATTTTCTAATGTGCGTTCGGGTAATATTTTGAACTTTCACAAGAGTTCGATCCTTGACTGAAATTCTTGATTTTGCTCGAATGAGAAAGTAGAACTTTGCTCATTTGATCGAAAATTTGGGAAATATTAAAATAATAATGATATTTTAATGCTTGGCACGAGAAGTCTAGTCGGCTGTGTGACCATGTTGACTTTTTGGCTTTTTCATGGTTTGAGCAATATTTGAGAAAATATGAAGAAACCATGATTTTTGCTCAAACGGAAGAGTTTCATGAGATGTGGAAATAATAATAATAAAACTAGGGTTTGGAAAGTGTGGGACCGTCCACGACCAAGGCATGACCGGCTGGGTAGGAGCCCGGTCCCGTGACACTTTTCCTAATTTTATCTTATTTTTCATGATACAGAGGAAATTCCATGAAACCTAGGAGTTTTGTTGAAACTATGAAATTTCCATGAGATGAGGGAAATAATAATTATGAAAGACTAGGGATTGTAAGGTGTGGGACCAGCCACAGCTAGGGCATGGACGGATGGCTAGGTTGCCCGGTCCCATGACACCTTTCCCTATTTTATGTTATTATTTCTCATGAAACCGTGAAAATATGGAGAAACCGTGAGTTTTGCTCAAACAAGGAAAGTTGAAGGAGTTTTCATGAGTTCATGAAAATAATTAAATAATTAAAATAAAGGAAAAAGGGCGTGGGGGACCGGCCACAACGGCATGACCGGCCGGCGGGCCCGGTCCCTTAGGCGCCAGGCGCCATTTTTATTATTTTCTCTTTCCTATTTTGTGTAGGATTCCTCGTTTGTCCATATTTCGGATGCTCGTTCATGCATCATTGTCGAGTACACTTGCACCATTTTATGGGGCTTACTCAGTGATAGTCCAGATGCCCGATTGTTGAGTAATTTATTACTAATTCATGAAATTCAGTGGAGAATGATTCATGAAACCGAATAATAAAAGTGGGTAGTTGTTTATTATCAACCCATAGGATCAACCGTGGATTCGACCATGGATTCGGAATAATAAAGCGAGTGTTACCATTCTGTGGGATCGTGGATTCGACCACATAATCAGAGTAATTAATTATTACCATTTCATGAGACCATCCGTGGATTCGATCATGAAATCGGAGCAATGAAAGTAGCCATTACCATTCCATGAGATCAGCCATGGATTCGATCATGAAATCGGACTAATGAAAGTAGCCATTACCATTCCATGAGATCAGCCGTGGATTCGATCATGAAATCGGATTAATGAGATTATCTATTACCATTCCATGAGATCATCCGTGGATTCGATCATGAAATCGAAATAATTAGATAAAATATATTATCTTTTAGGAATTCAGTGGTGAATGTCACGGTAGAATTTATATTTTGCAGAAGGGATATTAGCCAGTTAAAGCGTCATACCTTTTCCAAAAGGTGCATAGTCAGGAGACGGCTGATATCCTGAAGGCGTTTTTGCTCTCAATCTTACTGAGAACCGCCTGGATCTATACACTGTCTTTCTACATAGTCAGGGAACAATGAGTGTTACCGACGTCCTGAAGGCGTTATTGCTCTCAATCTTACGGAGAACCCCCCAATCGTTCTTCTATGTAGAGGTGGGTCTCTCTCATGTAGTTATGGAATAGTGAGTATCACCGACGTCCTGAAGGCGTTATTGATCTCAATCTTACGGAGAACCGCCCAATTATGTTATTCTACATAGAGGTCATGATGAAATGCGTGGCACCGAACGCTCAGCTAGTGGAGGCCTTCCAGGAAACATATTTATCATGGCTTCGTAAAATATGAATCGTCACATGCTTGAAGTCGTATTAGAAACATGCAGTATCATAATTTTACGGTTTTGACCTTTGTTGAAAATCCACCATCAACACTATGGTTAAAGGAGAATCGACTCTAGCAAACCAACTAGTATCACACATGAGGTGTGGGGATTAGTTTTTTCCAATTGCTAGGCATCTCCTTTATATAGTTTTCAAATCATGGTTTGCAATCTAAGTTACCTTGGTAACAAAGCATTCAATATTCACCGTTAGATGAAAAACCTGATTTATCCAAGCTAATATGTTTTAACCGTTAGATCGAAACTTAGATTGTCACACACAAATGAAATGTATTTCATTTAGGTTTGAGTAACCGTACCTAAACGTGTACATTTGGGTGGTTCACAAATAGTTAACCAATAGTTATCCATATGAGCACTTTCATATCAACCATATTCATCTTCTTCACAACTAGTTCAAATGACTCAAAATAACTAGTTGAAGAGTTGTTCAATTGCTTAGATCTTTATATATAGACACAATTGAAACAAAATCGGTTTGATTCACTCGAATCAATTCATGAACAATATAGCCACGGTTTGCAAAAATTGCATTCCTTATTGATTTATTGTTTAAGTTCATGAGCTAACCGATTTGAGAATATAACCATCTTGGGTACGCGTACGGGTATGCATACCTTAGCTACCAGATTTGAGTTTACAAACTCAGCATGAATTTTAGGTTCGAAAACTTCCGTGGGTACACGTACGGGTACGCGTACCTAAGGTGACTGGTTTACTAGTTTGCAAACTACAAACTCTGCAAGGTATCGCGTTCTCTACTTGTGCAAGGAATTATTCAACAATTACGGATTTCCTAACCCTTACTAGCAATAGATTAGACTAACAAATATATTTTGTTGGCCACCTAAACAATCTATCAATCAATCATAAGTATTTTAATAGTAAACTATAATCATATGAAGAAATCAAAATAGATTCATATATAAAATCAAATTAAGTTTACAACTTAGAATTCATCCTCAATCAATAGGTGTTTAGCTACTCATGGATGTAGAAACATCCATGATATACATATGAGAAAAGTAAAGAGATAGAGTTACGATTGATAATCGCCCCGTATGATGTTTCTTCTCTCCAAACCCTAACAATTTCGTGACCTAATGATGTGATATGATTTTACATAACCTAATACCTTTTTATAGGTTTACATTGTTTGGTCTTCACGTATGTAGTTTGGTTCAAACACCCGACACGAAAGTAACGAAACAACGTTCCCAAACGTGCCCTTAAGCCTTCCAAGGAGTTTATACACGTTTCCCATTTGCTAAGTTCGCGAACCCAGTCCGAAAACTTCAAATTCCAGCAGAAATTTTCGGAATTAAGTCTACGAACCCAGTATGTGAACCTAGTTCGCGGACTTCATTGTCTTCGGTATTCAATAAAAATTGTTTTGACCACAACTTCTTCATCCGAACTCGGAATGACCTCATTATTTTTATCTTTAAATTATATTCAAGATGGTGATGAGAAATCCTTGATTTGAATGAGTTAAGATCGGTCTTTGGCATGTGTCTTGATTTTGAGCATTTTGCTCCTTTTCGTCGCTTTTCTTCCACTTCTCTTGGAATTTGGCACTTAGATTCTTGGAATACTTCTCTTCATAGCTCTTTTCAGTACTTTGTAGCTACTTTTTGGATGATTCACCTAATAGAGGAAAATAAGAGAAAACAAGAGTAATAATACGAAAATATGCAAGAATAGTAGCTTAAACAAGTATGGAATGAACACTAAAATCATATGAATTATGCACTTATCAAATTCCCCCACACTTAGATTTTGCTAGTCCTAGAGAAAACTAAATAAAACTAATCCTAAATACAACAACTCCATGTCGTTGAGAAAACGGTTACACTTAGCATGTATAACAAGCCTTTAAACCCCTAGTGTCCCTAGTGGACGAGTTATAGTCTCGTGAAGGTTTACAAGAGGTATACCCACAAAACCTACTCCAATCTCTTGCCTTGGAAGAACCACTAAGGATAGACACAAAGTAGAAAGACAAATAATTATCTTGCATGAGTTCTTTAGCTGCAAACATCCCACATACATTCCAATCATCACACACAAGCAATTACTCAAGTGTGACATTCAACCTGATTGCTAAACTCTACTAAGATAGTCATCGTACTTGTTGCAACGTTTTCCACAACACTCGCATACTGAAATCACATGGATAGATAAGAAAATGAAAATAAAAAAGTGAAGTGTGCAAATGTTGACTTAAGTGAAAGATGTTACCCACAATACTTGTATGAATGTCGTCAAAGGATATGTATTTATAGCGCATAGTTGAGAGAAGCACCCTTTTAACTTGACCACATGATTAGATACTCTAAGTGCATGTTTTATTTTCAACAAGTATGTGATAGTTTCCTTGGATCCTACATTCCACTCTTGTTTAGGCGACGGAGACAGGGACAACGTTTCACGCATACTGCCACCCAAGTGTCAAGAACCTCATCAATAGTCTTTTTGACTTGCTATATAATGATGATATGTTTTTATTTTCATCGATCACATGATTAGATATTCTAAGAGCATGTTCCTTTTTAGAAAACACGTGGTAGTTTCCTTAGATCCTGCATTCCACGCTTGTTTAGTCGACGGAGACAAGAACAACATTTCACACGTATTGCTATCCAAGTGTCGAGAAATGAAGAGGAGCCTCATATATTTGTTTTTTTTTTCCGTCTCACACTTTATGAGTGTAAGACAATTGTCTTATGGGACTTTCAAATACTCAACCAATGATTACCATGCTATAACATCCACGAAAGTATTAGGATCCCACCAAATCACTTTAGAGAAACATAAAACTGCAAAAATAAAAAGAAAGTGATTCAGTAATGTTTAATTACGAGGATAACTTTTTCAAACGACTACCTTAGCTGAGTTTCACATTCAATTATGAACATATATATTTAAGGATTGTAGAATGATAAAATGGAACTCAATCTATAGCTATAAGAACTATTTCAACCTTAAAAAGGTTTAAAGTGTCATCCTGAATAGCTCATAATTAACTCCAAAATATGAAGTCTCAAGAATGCAAGAAATCAAAGAGTATTTATATATATATATATATATATGCTAGCCAAATATGCTTAACTACTCCCCCACACTTAAAATCAACATTGTCCTCAATGTTCAAAACCGAAAATTCTGATTTCTGACATAACAACCCTGCAAAAACTCGACAATTGTAAAAATGGGTAGGGAACTAGGAAAAACATCCTAAACGAAAGTTGTTCGCCTGCATATTTTATACAACATATCAAAAGGGCACAGTATTTCAATAAATGGTATGACTTTTATGGTCTCCGGACTGACTAACATGCAATCTTAAAAATTTCTAGAAAAATACCGAAACTCAAATGTCCAGGCCTATCGCTCCATCTTAACATACTCCAAATTCAGATTTTCTTTTGGAAAAGAAAGGTATGTAAGTTGGGGTCAACCACTCAAATCGGACTTCGTATGAATTCTTGGGAGTTGTTTTTGTGACAACTGCACAGTCAGAATTTTCTGACGAAAATTCGTCAAAACGTTCGTTATAGATATATGACTTGTAAAATCTAAGATGGGAATGCAAAATATGATATGCAAAACTAAGAAGATTACAAACAAAAGAGATAGGGATACAAAACCAGTGGGTTGCCTCCCATGAAGCGCTTGGTTTAACGTCGTCATCCCGATTTGGCATCCCAATTATGCTACTCCTCCAGAGGAAGCAAATCTTCAAATCTCATTACTTCTACGTTCTCCTTAGAGAAGTTTTCATAATAAGACTTCAATCTATGGTCGTTGACTTTGAAAATTGTTCCAGTTTTTGTACTAGTAATCTCAACTGCAGCATAAGGAAAAACATTAGTAACAACATACGGTCCTATCCATCTGGACCTTAGCTTCCCAGGAAATAATCGAAGACGAGTATTAAATAAAAGAACTTTTTGTCCCACAACAAAATTCTTTCGAGAAATCATTTTGTCATGGAAAAGTTTTGTCTTTTCCTTGTATATACTAGAACTCTCGTAAGCATCATTACGTATCTCCTCTAGCTCGCTGAGTTGTAACTTCCTTTGTTTCCCCGCATTGTCATAATCCATGTTGCACATCTTTATCGCCCAATATGCCTTGTGTTCAAGTTCAACCGGAAGATGACAAGCTTTGCCATAAACCAACCGATATGGATACATACCAATCGGTATTTTATATGCAGTTCTATACGTCCAAAGTGCATCATTAAGCCTATAACTCCAATCTATCCGTGTAGTGTTTACGGTTTTCTCAAGAATGGATTTAATCTCACGATTTGAGATTTCGGCTTGCCCACTAGTTTGTGGGTGATACGGTGTACCAACCTTGTGTGTTATGTTGTACTTCTTGAGTAAAGGATGGAAGGATTTCTGAAAATGTGAGCCTCCGTCACTGATAACCACTCTCGTTGTACTATGTATAAAGAAAATACATTCCTTCACAAACTCACAAACAACTTGAGAATCATTAGTAGGGGTGGCTTTAGCTTCCACCCATTTCGAAACATAATCCACATCAAGAAGTATATAAAATTTTCCGTTAGAATTGATAAAAGGCCCCATAAAATCAATTCCCCACACATCAAATACTTCAACATCAAAAATTGGTGTGAGTGGCATTTGATTTTGAGCACCTAGATTGCCCGTTCTTTGACATCTATCACAAGATTTACAAAAAATATATGCATCCTCAAATAGGGTAAGCTAATAAAATCCACTTTCAAGTACTTTGAAAGCGGTACGTTTAGAACCAAAGTGACCACCACATGCATAAGTATGACAAAAAGTAAGAATAATTTGAAATTCAAAATTAGGTACGCACATGCAGATGATTTGATCAGAACCGTATTTCCACAAGTAGGGCTCATCCCACACATACTGCTTGGCTATTTTCTTAAGCTTAAGCTTTTGAAAATTATACATTGTACTAGGTACTTGTCTTGCAACCAAGTAGTTCACTATATCCACGTACCAAGGTGTTGAGTCTTCAATTGAGAAGAGTTGTTCGTCTGGAAAACGATCTTGTAAAGAAAGTTCTTCTTTGGAAACAACAAGTCTACTAAGATGATCCGGAACAGTGTTTTCAACACCTCTTTTATCCTTAATTTCATAATCAAATTCTTGCAACAACATAATCCATCTATAAGTATTGGCTTAGCTTCTATCTTCTTTAGTAGGTACCGAAGTGATGCATGATCAGAATATACAATCACTTTTTACCCACCAAGTAGGATCTAAATTTTTCTAGTGCAAACACTATAGCCAGAAATTCTTTCTCGGTGGTAGAATAGTTGACTCGTGCCTCGTTTAGGGTCCTAAATTCATAATAAATCACATAATCCAACTTGTCTATTCTTTGACCCAAAACGGCTCCAACTGCATAGTCACTCGCATCACACATTAATTCAAATGGCAAACTCCAATCCGGCGACTTGATAATTGGTGCAGTTGTCAACAATTCTTTCAATTTATTAAAAGCATCCTTGCACTCCTTGTTTAAGTAAAAAATAACCTCCTTTTGCAATAATTTTCACATCGTCATTGAGATTTTGGAGAAATCCTTGATAAACCGCCTGTAAAAACCTGCATGACCAAGAAACGAGCGAATTTCCCTCACCGAAGTGGGATATTGTAAGTTTCTTATTAAATCTATATTTGCTTTCAAGCCCTCGAGAGGACACAATATGACCAAGCACTATGCCATGGTTTACCATAAAGTGACATTCTTCCCAATTTAGAACAAGGTTAGTGTCTATGCATCTTTTAAGCACAAGTTCAAGATTTTGTAAACAAAAAATCAAATGAATCACCATAAATACTGAAATCATCCATAAATACCTCGATAATACGTTCCACATAGTCAGAAAATATACTGACCATACACCTTTGAAAAGTGGCAGGCGCATTGCAAAGACCAAACGAAATCCGTCTATAGGAAAACGTACCAAAAGGACAAGTAAAAGTAGTCTTCTCTTGATCTTCTGGTGCAATAACAATTTGATTGTACCCCGAATAATCGTCCAAAAAGCAATAATGTGAGTGTCCCGCTAACCTCTCTAACATCTGATCAATGAAAGGCAAAGGAAAGTGATCCTTCCGGGTTGTTGCATTAAGATTTTTGTAGTCTATGCACACTCTCCATCCTGTTTGAAATCTTGTAGGAACAAGTTCATCATCTTGATTTCTAACAACAATGACACCTGATTTCTTAGGCACCACCTGAACCTGGCTAACCTATTTGCTATCAGAAATTGGGTAAATCACCCCCACACTTAATATATAATTTAAGGATCTCTTTCTTCACAACCTCCATCATTGGGGGGTTAAGCCTACGTTGAGCATCACGTACAGGATTAAAATCATATTTCATTAGGATTCTATGCATGCACATGGATGGACTAATGCCTTCGATATCAGCAATTTTCCAACCAATAGCCGTTTTGTGCTCTTTCAGAACCCTAAGGAGACGTTCTTCTTGTATTGGGGTGAGGTTCTTTGGAGTAATCACCGGAAGTTCTTCTTTATCACCCAAGTATACGTACTTTAAGTGGTCTGGAAGCGGTTTCAATTATAGTTTCGGTGCCTGCATAATAGAAGGTAACGGAACCTCATTAGTTACGGGTAAAGAAATATAAGAAATATTACCTGGTTTAGCTTCTTGTAATGATGTTAAAGCACCACACATCTCCAATAGATCTTTGGATAAGTAAATGTCCAGGTTCGGCTTTCCATGAACGTCCAAATCAATGTTATTTCGTGACACAACTCCAAGTTCATATTCACTATTCAAATCAAACATTTGTTGCGCTAACGAACCAAATCAACGGAGAAAGCTGAGTGAACATCACAAGGATAACGCATGGTTTCAAAAATATTGAACCGTATGATATCCTTATCAAATTCCATAGTGAGTGCTTCACTATCAACATCAATCTTCGTCTTTGCAGTTTTCATGAACGGTCTCCCAAGAAGTAACGAAGTAGATGAACAATTATCTCCATTGTGCATATCCATAATATAGAAATCAGTCAGAAAGATTAACTAATTTACTTGAACTAACACGTCCTCCATGACTCCCTTAGGATATATATTGGACTTGTTAGCCAATTGAATAGTGATCTTTGCATCTTTTAAAGGTCCAAGATTCGAAGAATCATAAACATCGGCTGACATAACACTTATGGATGCTCCCAAATCAAGCAAAGCATGCTCAAATCGTCGGTTACCAATGGTAACGGGAACTGTGAAGCCACCAGGATCTTCACACTTTGTAGGCATCTTATTAAGTAACATAGCTGTAGCACTTTCCCCCACCTGAGTGATATCATTAGCAATCAACCTATCCTTTCTTGTACACAAATCCTTCAAAACCTTAGCATACCTGGGTACGGTTCTGATGGCCTCAATAAATGGAATGTTGATGTGTATCTTGTTGAAAATATCCATGATCTCCTTGTATTGATCTTGTTTTTTTGACTTGGCAAAACGACTAGGGAAAGGAGGTGGTATGGTAAAAGTGGAAACATGAGATGCTGTGTTGACCGTGGTTGATAGAGCTCGAGGCAATGACGATGGAGGAGTATGTGGTGATCATGATTCATGGCACTGAGAAGTCAGGGAATCGAGTTTAAAGTAAGGTGGAGAAAATATATCTATAACTAAACACAGGGAATGAAGAGAAGAATTCATCGAGGGGAAAGATGTAACAAATAGGCTGTCAGTTCCACATAACTGACAATAAAAACGAGAAATGGGCTTCTGCCATACGCAAGCAGCCTTGGACCTGACTTCTTTGTTGGGGACTTTGGTGACCAAGCCTTGGCCGTGAGTTATGCTATGGATTTTTGGCGATATTAGGAAATCCTTTGGCACGGGACACAATTCTTAAGGAGGTGCACTCTCCTATTTTAGCTAGGTTTCCTAGTTTTCTTTAAGAAGAGATTATAAAACTCTATATATAGGGAAGCTTAGACACAATTTGAGATATCTTCTACATACCGTTTTTCTCCCCCTTAGGGGGAAGAACTATCTTTTTTCTTTGTTCTTTTTATTGTTATGGATGAATTCAAAGTTCTAATTGTGAAGCTCAATTATTTACAAGTTTATTTTAAGTTTTAAAGTTAATCATTGTGGATTGTTTTTACTATATCGAAGGTTTATGATTGATTCTTAGATTGGTTTGGGTGGCTAACTAGATTAGTCTATTAATGATTCTAATGCTAGTAGAGAGTTGAGTCGATCCATAATTGTCACTTACCTCATACACAAGTAGAAATCGCAAGACTTTGCCGAGGGATTCTGTGGAGCAATTGCGAGTAGATACAACACCAGTAAGTGGACCGAGCGTACCGAGTTTAACTGCTGGGATCAAACCTAAATTCATAAATCTTAATGCGTTCGGGGAATTACATATTGTAAGCGAACCTCAAGGTGGTTCTTTTGAATAGAATCTGGTAGTCGAGCGCTTCCGTATCCGGTGATACAAGGAGTTTTAGGGATAGCTAAGCGTACCTACTTTCCTACGGTTGGTGATAATTGATTCTAACAAGAGATGAACGGGTACATGTTGAGTTAACGGTTAGTAACGGCGAAGGATTCCTCAATTATCTTCATTATATTTATCTTATTATCCCCTTTCTCATTATCCTTATTTTATATTCTCGCTGATTTAGATAACATATCAATTGCATTACTCCTCATGGGAACGATCCTTACTACCGCTTTATTACTTTTTAATTAGCGGGAAACATCTTATTATTTTGTTGAGTAAAACGACGTTCATCAAAATTAATAAATATAGCGAACAAATTAATAATCTTAGTTGACGCTCATCAAAATTTTCCGCTCTCATTATAAATTCCCCGGCAACGGCGCCAAAATTTGTATGGGCTGTCGTAGGCTCAACAAATTAATAATATATTTCCCACTAATTAACTAGTAATATAGCGGTAGTAAGAGATCATTCCCACAGAGAGCTGTGTAATTGATAGGTTATTTGAAATAGCAAGATAAAGTAAATAACAAAGGGGGGTTTTGGTTTATAAGATGAATAGAAAGACAAGAATAAAGAAAAGAGATGATTAAGGAATCCTTCGCCGTTACCAAGCGATAACTGGATTAATATACTTATCTATATTCTATTAGAACCATTCATCACCAACCACAAAATAGCATATACGCTTAGCTATCCCTGAAAATCCTTGAATCACCGGATAACAGGTATGCTTAGTCACCGGATTCTATCCAACTGAGCCGCCTTGAGGTACGCTTACAAGGTGTAACTCAATCGAACGCTTTAGGGTTTGTGAATTTAGGTTTGATTTCAATAGTTAAACTCAGTATGCTCGGTTCACTTACTGGTGTTGTTTCCATACACGATTGCTTTACAGAATCCCTCTGCAATATCTCATGTTTTATACTTATGTAGGAGATGCACAACAGTTATGGATCGTTCAACTCACTACTAGCAATAGAATGATTAATAGACTAATCTAGTTGCACACCCAAACCAATATAAGAATCAATCATAAACCCTAGATATAATGAAAACAAACTATGATGATTAAAACCTCAAATAGACTTGTATTATTAATAAAGCTTAGAACATTGAATTCATCATTAATCAACAAAGTATTTAGCTACTCATATTACAAAGAAGATGAATAATGGTGGTTTCCCCCTAAAGGGGTAAACCCTAGGTTTTGATATAGAACTTGTGATATGAGATTCTTGATGATTTTACATAACCTAATAACTTTTTATCGGTTTACATTGCTTGGTCTTCAAGTATTTAGTTCGGTTTAAGAACCTGGCCCAAAATAATGGAATAACGTTCCCAAACATGCCCTTAAGCCTTCCAAGGAGTTTATACATGTTTTCCACTTGCTAAGTTCGCAAACCCAGTCCGCGAAATTCAAATTCTAGTAGAAATTTTCGGAATTAAAGTATGAACCCGTCCGCGAACTTTTCTGTCTTCGGTATTCAATAAAAACTTGTTTTGGACACAACTTCTTCGTCCGGACTCGGAATGACCTTATTCTTTTTGCATTATTTTTATCTTTCAATTATCTTCAAGATGTTGATGATAAATCCTTAATTTGAATGATTTAATCACGGTCTTTGGCCCGTATCTTGATTTTGAGCGTTTTGCTCCTTTTCGTCGCACTTCTTCAACTTCTCTTGGACTTGGGCGCTTGGATACTTGGAATACTTCTCTTCATAGATATTTTCAGAACTTTGTAGCTCCTTTTTGGATGATTCACCTATTAGAGACAAATAAGAGAAAACAGGAGTAATAATACAAAAATATGCAAGAATAATAACTAACACAAGTATGGAATGGACACTAAAATCATATGAATTATGCACTTATCAAATTCCCCCATACTTAGCCTTTTCTACACTAGAAAGTGGATATATAACATAGAATCTGGGAACTTCAAAAGGCTCCCCAACTTGGTGAACCTGTACGGTACTCGAATCAAACACATCAAGTGGTGGATACTTAGAAGCAAAAGAATCCGTTAAAACTTTAGAAGCACAAAACTCCAATCCTAAGTGAGGTATTTTCTTAAAAGTTGGGTAAAAAACTCTTTTAGAATCTACTTTGATTAAAGATAAGGGATCAATAGATATAGAATTATGCAAAGGATTAGACAAACCTTGTACGTGATCCTCATCGTTCTTAATTAACAATGAATTATTTACCTCAAGTATATCGTGGTCCTCTATCGAACTATTATTATCTAGCTCAATTGGGTCTTCCACGACTTCAATCAATTTGGTTTCATTCTCAATCTCCATATCTTCGACACTCTCGTCATCCGAATCAATTCCGCTCTCATGAACTCTTCTTTAGTATAAACTTTGGGGTATTCTGTATGAGTCTCAGTCGAGGGAATAATCGGGTCTACTTCTTGCGAATCAACCGGCCTGAAAGTATTATAATCCGGATATTCATTGTACATTGATATGCATTTGAGTATGTCACACCATTCATAACAATGGTTTGTTCATACCAAGGCTCCTACTTTTAAATAGGCGAGTGATCATTATTAAGATCCAGAGCTGGAATAATTTCATCATTGATACAAAGAATCTCAAAAGGTTGCCCATCTTCAAAATATTTGTTGACTTCCGTAGGAATTTCAAAATTGTTTTGGTTTTGAGGCCAAACTTATTCTTCATTCCTTGTCTCATTCAGTTGAGACATCTGTGTTTGAAAATTCTCCGTACTCCTTTGAATTTCTTAGTGTGATTCTTCAGTCTTTTTGATGTGCTCATCTAACTGTTGATTTTGATATTTCAACATATCCATAAGTTGGTGCATTAAATTTGTAAGACTAGAATAATCATGATTAGACACATATCTATGCTCTCATCCTTGTGGTTGATCACTTACACACCCGTCATAAGGTTCTTGATATGTATAAGAATAATCAAAAGGTTCCGTAGGATATTGATCGTAACCAAAAGATTGGTTTTGATTGTACCCATAGGATGGTTGGTAGTTGTCATATGAATGAGATTGAAAAACATATTAATTACCACAATTATATTGTCTGATCTTGTGCTCCGTACATGTTATTTCCGTAAGGAAACATGACGACTCACAAGAAAAAAAACAAAAAAATCAAAACAAAAATCTAAAAAAAATCGAAAACAAGCTAAACAAATAACAAATCAATTAGCAACTGCTCCCCGGCAACGGCGCCAAAATTTGATGCGTGTCGTGAGTGCAATCAAATTAATAATATTTGTTCCACATAATTAACTGGTAATATAATGGAAGTAAGGATCGTTCCCACGAAGAGCATTGAGTTTTAGTTGTCAAAGTGTCACAAGGGGGGATTTTGTTTTAGATTTTAATAAAGTAAATAATCAAAGCAAATAAAATTGTATTGTAATCAATAGAGAGAGATATGATCGAGGAATCCTTCTTCGTATATAAACCCGAGCTGTTTTTTTTAGTGCTGAAATTTTGAGAATAGACGTTTAAATGACCTGCAAAAGTAAGTAAATACATCAGACAGCCAATCAGAAATGTCACAAAATCTCCCGCCCTTCGGGGATGTCCTCAGCGTCGAGGAACATGTACTAGGGTGTATGTGCGACTCGTTCAGATCATGAACCGGGTGGGTATTATATTGAATTCCATGGATCAGAACCAATAGAAAAAGTAAAACTTGTGAGGTATCTCTTGAAATCCTGAATAGGACCCTACCACCAATTATACCAATCTAGCTCTCCCCACGAATCAGTACTAGTCGAGAATTAATTTAAATTCTTGTATTTCTTCGATGATTTCAATGAGTTAATATATTCATCTATTCGTCATTAATCATAGATTATAACCAACCGTAGAATAACAGGTACGCTTAGCTATTCCCAAAATTCCTTATATCACTGAATAATAGGTACACTTAGTTACCGGATTCTATTCGTCTGAACCACCTTGAGGTACGCTTACAAGATGTAATTCAATCGAATGCCTTAGGGTTTGTGAATTTAGGTTTGATCCTAGTAGTTAGACTCAGTACGCTCGGTCTACTTGCTAGGGTTGTGTTTACACGCGATTGCTTTACAGAATCCCTCCGCAAGGTCTCGCGTTCTCTACTTGTGTAAGGAATTATTCAATAATTACGGATTTCCTAACCCTTACTAGCAATAGATTAGACTAACAAATATATTTAGTTGGCCACCTAAACAATCTATCAATCAATCATAAGTATTTTAACAGTAAACACAAACGATAATCATATGAAGAAATCAAATCAAGTTTACAACTTAGAATTCATCCTTAATCAATAGGTGTTTAGCTACTCATGGATGTAGAAACATCCATGATATACATATGAGAAAAGTAAAGAGATAATGTTATGATTGATAATCGCTCCGTATGATGTTTCTTCTCTCCAAACCCTAACAATTTCGTGACCTAATGATGTGATATGATTTTACATAACCTAATACCTTTTTATAGGTTTACATTGCTTGGTCTTCATGTATTTAGTTTGGTTGACGAACCCGACCCGAAAGTAACGAAATAACGTTCTCAAACGTGCCCTTAAGCCTTCCGAGGAGTTTATACACGTTTCTCATTTGCTAAGTTCGCGAACCCAGTCCGCAAACTTCAAATTCCAGCAAAAATTTTCAGAATTAAGTCTGCGAACCCGGTATGTGAACCTAGTTCGCGGACTTCATTGTCTTCGGTATTCAATAAAAATTATTTTGACCACAACTTCTTCATCCGAACTCGGATTGACCTCATTCTTTTTGAATTCAATATGGTGATGATAAATCCTTGATTTGAATGAGTTAAGATCGGTATTTGGCATGTGTCTTGATTTTGAGCGTTTTGCTCCTTTTCGTCGCTTTTATTTCACTTCTCTTTGACTTTGGCACTTGGATTCTTGGAATACTTCTCTTCCTAGCTCTTTTCAGCACTTTATAGCTCCTTTTTGGATGATTCACCTAATAGAGGCAAATAAGAGAAAACAAGAGTAATAATACGAAAATATGCAAGGATAATAGCTTAAACAAGTATGGAATGGACACTAAAATCATATGAATTATGCATTTATCAACCGGCCAGCTCCGGATCATAATTATGATCATTCGCTTATTCAAAAGGAGGAGCCTTGGTATGACCGAATCATTGTTAATCATTGCAAGAAGTAGACCCGATTATTCCCTCAATGGAGACTCATATAGAATACCCCAAAATTTATACTGAAGAAGAGTTCATGAGAGCGTAATTTGATTCAGATGATGAGAGTGACAAAGAGATTGAGATTGAGAATGAAACCAATTTGATTGAAGTCATGGAAGACCCAATTGAGCTAGATAATAATAGTTCGATAGAGGACCACGATATACTTGAAGTAAACACTTGAGCTAAATCAGTGCTCTGCGAACCGGGAGGAATGACTCGGGTGAAAAATCGGCGCGACTCGTTCATTAAATTCGTGGAATTCTGAATTGTTTTCGAAATTAATTCAGGTGATTCAACTTTAATACCAGATGATCGGTGTTATATTTCAATTCTTATACTTCGTTTACTATGTTTGATCAATTAAAAAGTGGATCTGGTTATCGATCTGCTATTTCGAATTTTGTTTCTGAATCAACATCTTCAACAATGAATACTGAGGATCTTCCTTCATTGTTCATTCTGGATGACGTTATCGATGATTGTTTGAATGAATAGAAATTTAGTTTAATTGGTAGAATCGATTTTGTCAAACTTAGGATGAACACAACAGCTACTATATTGAAAAGTCAATGGGTATTAAAAGGTTCATTACAGTTTATTCCTCTGGGCAAAGGGTTTTTCATCATCAAGCTAGATAATGAAGAAGATAGAAAACATATTTGGCATAAATCTTGGATGGTGGAAGAACAAACTCTGAAACTCAGACCATGGGAGCCTAATTTCAACCCTGAAAAACAAAGAACTTCTTTAGCTTATGTTTGGGTCACCTTCCCTGGTCCAAGCATAGAGTACTGGAGAGAAAGTATTCTTTTACAGATGGGCAACAAATTGGGGAGAGCAATTAAGGTTGATGAGATTACATTAAAAAAGGAAATTGGATACTATGCTAATGTTCTAGTAGAAGTTGATTTTGCAAAGTTTATACCAAGTAAAGTGGTGGTGGAATACAAGTATGGCAAATTTGAACAAGCTGTTCAAATATTGAAGAAACCAAAATTCTGTAGACACTGTCAAATTGTGGGACACTTAGCATCTGAATGTAGAAGTAAAAAAGATGAAGGAGCAGAAAAAGTACCTAAAGTTGTAAAGGAAAATGCAAAGAAGAAATGGAGACAAAAGAATGCACAATCTAAAATTGGTTTTGATATATGGGTCTCTCAAGATGAAAAAGAACAAGAGCATATAGTAAATCATATACATGAGCAACTCTTAAGTGACAATGAAGAAGTAGATGCAATAATACCTCCTTTTAAAAGTGAGCAGTCTTCTGGCAGATTTCATAAATTACAGAACCAATCTGAAGAATTCAGGGGATCCACTGCATTATTGAGAGAATTTCCTCCCCTTTCAGTTGAAAAAATCATCACAATGGCAGCAAGTGTTCCTTCACTAGTTAATATGGTTAATGTTCAACCTCCTATTGGAACTCCAATCTCTCATCTACAAGCTAATACTTCAATAACTCCATCTAAAAGAAGCTGAAGATTGTGTGCAAGATAAACAAATTACTTCAGATCCTGTCCAACATGAACCTAGTACTTCCAGAACAAAGAATGAAGAAGAATTTATTCAGATCAAGACAAAAGTTGGGGAAAAACCAAATGTAACAACTAGAACTCAGGCAGCCAACTTAAATGCAAACTTTAGCAAAAATGCTCAAGGTAAGAGAATCACCTTAAATTCTCGCCCTCCTAAATGAAAGTTATCTACTGGAACTAAAGGGGCCTAAGGAGAATCAAGGCCATAGACAAATTAAGAGAAATAATTTAATTTTTTTGTCCTACTTTAGTTATTTTAGCTGAACCAAAAGTTTGGTTTTCTTCCGATTTCATTAAAAAATTAAGGCTTCAAGGTATTCATTACCAAATTATTCATAATTCTTGTGATGGCAATAAGGGAAACATTTGAGTTCTGTGGAGCTCTTCAATAAATACTCCAATTTTTTTATCAAGTACTTCTCAAGCAATAACAGTGGAAGTGGGGGAACAATAATTACTGGTGTGCATGCTGCCAACCTTACAGTGGACATAAGGGAATTATGGCAGGAAATGGAATTCATAAGTACTTCAAATAAGCCATGGCTGGTAATTGGTGACTTTAATACAATAACAACAACAGATGAAAAGAAAGGTGGGCTCGAACCTCTAAATATCTCTATGAAAGAATTCAATGATTGTATAAATAATTGTGGTTTAATTCAATCTCCAAAATCTAGTTTGGAATTCTCATGGTGTAACAACAGAGCAGGAAAAAACAGAATACTATGTAATCTTGATAGAGCTATGTTTAATGATAAATGGCTTGAAGAATATCCCAGCTGGGCATATAAAGTTGGAATAAGAAGTATTTCAGATCATGGGATTCTTTATGGAGCAAATGTTGAAGTACCAAAACCAAAAAATACTCCATTTAGAGCTCTTAAAGTGTGGAGAACACATCCTGACTTCTTCAAGCAAATTCATCTTTCATGGTCTGCAATGATCAGAGGGAATCCTATTTTCATCTATTTGAGTAAACTCAAAATTTTAAAGAAGGATTTACAAGTTTGGAATTGGAATACTTTTGGAGATGTAACAAAAGAACTGAAAATAGAGGAGGACAATGTCTTGCAAGCCTCTTTGTTGTCAGATTAAAATCCAGAGAATACAGTTCTACTGAATAACTTGATCACAGCTAGGGGTAAGCAATTGGTTCTGGAGGATCAACAAAAAGAAATCAACCATCAGAAACCAAGAGTTAAGTGGTTGAAAGATGGAGCATCAAATTCTAAATTTTTTCTTATAAATATGAAATTGAGACAAGTCCAAAACTTAATCACAGAGCTTGAAGATGACAATGGAAATATAGTGACTAAACAATTAAAGATTTCAGAGCTGCTTATAAATCACTTTGAAGAGAAATTCAAGTATTAAGAAGTAAGATCTAATCAAGATTTCTTTCAAGATATTCCTCAATTAGTCAGTTCTGAGGAAAATGAGTATCTGGATACAATTCCTTCTGATGAAGAGGTGAAGAGTGCAGTGTTTGCTCTAGATCCTGATAGCTCACTAGGACCTGATGGATTTGCAGGATGGTTTTACAAATATTCATGGGAAATTATTGGCAAAGATATGACAAAAGCAATACAATATTACTGGAGAGTTGGATTCATTCCTCAAGGTTTTAACTCTAACTTTTTATTACTTCTTCCAAAAGTCAAGAATGCAAAGAAATCTAAGCAATTCAGACCTATTGTTCTAATGAATTTTAGCTTTAAAGTTTTAACAAAGATCATAACAACAATATTTGGAAGTTTAATTAAAAGAATAGTGCCCCCTCAACAAGGAGCATTCATTAAAGGGAGAAATATTCAAGAACAAATAGTTCTAACATCTGAACTAGTAAATGAATTGGACATTAAGAGAAGAAGAGGGAATTTGGTCATAAAGCTGGACATATCTCAAGCCCATGACTCTCTCAGTTGGGACTTTCTGTTTCAGGTAATAAAGAAATTTGGTTTTTCAGAAAAAGGAGTTAATTGGATGTACTCCTGGATGTACTCCTGTTCCGTATTCAGGAATGTCCATCGCCGAATTATGGAAAAGTACTGACGCCTATACGAGCATGAAATCTCAGAGGACTAATGAAGGAAAATTCGAATAGAAGATATTCAAGGCCAAGACGATCATGCCTAAGAAGTTCTCTTAAGGGATCTGATGCTTTGACCCTAAAGCATCTGAAGTTTGAAGCAGGATTTTCTTAATTTATTCGTGTTTTGATCAATCCCTTCAAAGCATATGCAATACTTACATTCAGTAATTGAATCTCTTTCAGCAATCAACATCAGTTTATTTAAATGAAAATCTTTATCAAACCAAAAGAAAATCCCTACAACTGTCAATCGCCTACTTTTCCAAGGCCAACTGAAAATCAAAACCTCTCATCTCTGAGTGTTATATTCTTCAGAAGCCTTAAGATTGTACTCCAAATCAAAGAGTACACCTTCTATAATGGCGCCTCTAGCTTCAGCACAAATATCTCGATGATGACACACTGATTTACCATCAACACGATCAAAGTAAAACTGAACAACAATCGTTGAGTCTTCACTGCCTCCATGACAAGACTTCTGAAGCAGATGCAGCATTATTCATCCATCGATGGCACGAATTCCTTCAACATGCACTGGGGAGTTGATCTTATTGGACAAGATTCAAGACATAGCAAGTCATTACAACCTGATGCGATTCCATGAAAACTTTATCAACGGAATCTCTCTACATCACAAGCCCCTACATGACTGAGGAACTTCTTATCTTCACCAATCACACCCAGTATGGATACCGCTGCTGATATCTGCTGCAATAATGTCGATTCACTGACGAAGCCAGTTCACAGTAAAGTCATATTGATCAAGAAAATTTGGGTTGTACTCCCAGTACACCTACATCTTAGGGATGCGCAAACCTCCAACTAGTTTGTGAATATAACGGCTCACTGGATGGAGGAGTAATGGCTATGTCGATAAATTATGGTTTTAACCTTTTCAGTCTGTGAAGCAACTCCGACCATAGTATCAGCATCAACAAGGATATGTGGAGGAAATCCTTTCATGGTCTCAGCATCAACAAGAATTTCTGGAGAGAATTCAATCGTGATCTCAGCATCAACAACAGTCTCAGGTGCAACATCCGGCTTCATCAACTAACTATTCTCTGAAATGTTACACATGAAGTGGACTTCTCCAAGAACTAATGATTCATATCAAGATGTGTAGACCTGATATCATGCTCACATGAAAGTCTTCCCAAAGATTGCACGACTGGTGGGCATAATCCAAAGTCTTCTACAAGATGTTCTCATCACCTCCACAAATGAGATGCAACACACTTCAGGCCATGGATTTACAAAAACGTACCAATGGGTGAGGAATAAGACAATTATTCCTCAAATATATATGTTCGTATATGTCTTTGCTACAACATAACAAAATATCACATCAATCGGACATACGAGCTGAAAGATACGGCCTTTACCGTCAGGTCTACGAAATCTGAAAAGTTTTTACGGGATTACAAATTACAAATGTGCATGATTCGTTGGATGACATTTATAGATCCAAATTGAGTGATTCTTCTCTCATGTGATAACTCAGTCTCTTAACTTCAAAAGTTGGGGTCAAGCATCAAATTCCGACGTCGTATGAGGTTCCTGCAGCTTCCAGAGCATACAATATGCAAGCGGAAATTCTTAGACGAGATTCATAACTTCCACAGTCGATCGGTGTCCACCAGGTGTTTCCACTAAGTCCTTAATCAAGGTACCTTAAACTTCGACCACCTAGGTCTTTACATAAATTTTTCTACTTGTGTCCTCTATCCAAGTTTTTCCAGAAGAAGAGAAAACGAAAGGAGAGATTTAAAAAATACCGGGGACTGACAGTCCGCTGATCAGGACGATCAATTTCACAGTCCAAGATCCATGGAACCTGTCTCTCATATGACTCATCATTTATCATAAAAGGAATTCTACTACCGGGTCATGAAACCATGGTCATTACACCACCCCCTCTTGAGAGAAACCTCAGTTATGGACCCGTGACCAGGGTTTCAGAAGTGATATTTCTATGACTGACAGAAACAAGATGGCTGCAAGCACCATGCTCATGTATCAATCAAGGGTTCCTTATTAAAATGAATCAATGGCATTGAAATTATTCACCAACCCTTCAAAACATAAGCGAATGGTCCTATGACACAACAAGGGTGTTTTACAACGAGCTCGTCTGAGACAATTTTACACTGTCCTGCACGAAGAAGCGATCTGGGAGAAATTTCTGAAGAATATAGGGATGCGCCATATACCATTCTCTTCATACGTATTTCCTCTACAACATACTCAAAATTCACAACAATTGGAGAAACGAGCGAAGAGTTGTGGCCAAAACATTGGACCACATGGCAGCTGAAAATTTTCTGAAGGGCTCCTGGAAGTTCACTGTTTCATCGATTTCGACACCTAAACATGCTCAAAACTCAAAAATCTTATTTGAAACTGCTTGGAAATTCCCGGGCATGAAAAAACATGGGTCGATCGCGAAAATCCGACATCATACGAAGAATCTACAACATTTTTACTGAAAGGATGAAGTCTGAATTTTCTGGTGACATATTTGGGAAAAAATTTCATTCATTTCATATGGGTACTCGTTCATTCATTCACAAATCAACAATTTCATACTTATATGAAGAAAATATACAATGGGTACATACTGGAGTGGTCCCTAAAGTGCTCAAAGGACCGGAATTGCCAACATCATCATTGGAAACATCATTGCTTTCACTCGGTTTCGAAATCCGGGGTTTTCTTCTTCACCATCCTCCGAAGACGAATGGACATCATCAGTACTCCCTCGTTCCATGGAAATATCCTCCTGGATACATCAAAAACAATTAGTGATATTTTATTCAAGGAATGCTATGAACGATTATGTGAAGAAGTACTTACGTCGACTTCTTCCTCAACACTCGATTCAGAAACCGTTTGTTCACTAGCAGAGAATTGAAGACTGTCAAGGCTTGGCGGAGCAAAATTCTGAAAAGAAATAACAAATCTTGGTCTCGTGATCCTAATTGCATGGACAAGAAAAATTCATGATGTAAGGAGCGCTAACAACTCACCAAAGAGATAGGGGACTTTACAGTGCTTGAACCTGGATGACGTTTTTCGGGTTTATATTGGACCAAGAAGAATTCGTCATTCGCATTTGGAGAACTCTTAGTCACCGCTTCTTCCTCTTCATCAACTAAAGGAGTCTCATAACTGACATCTTTGCAAAGTAGCTGCGGTATCCATGTGATATTTCTACTTCAGAATGTCATTCAGAGGTGCAAATATCATCAAAGTAGTGAAATTAAAGCATAACAAAGGTGCTCACATCAGCGTATACAAAAATGGTAACAATCCAACTCTTACCTATTTATAATTTTACTAGCTATAGTGATTATAATGTCAGAATTCCGAAAACTTGCTCGTTCCTTCAAACCTGCAATATTCAAAATCATGACTTGATGTTCATAAAACCGTGAACGACTCACGTGAATTTTAACATCCACTGGTTTTTCAAAAAATTGGACAGACATCCATTCTACAATTGTAAAAACTCACATACAGACATTATTTCACCATGTATAATTGTCTACTTTCAATAGTTGTTCAAAATCAAAACATGATTTTACAAAGTATGTAAATATTTAACGCGAAACTCACGTAAATTTGAAAAATATATCTTTTTTTTTTTGCTCCCTCGCATGAGCATTTGTCTTTGAAGCGAGAGTATATTGTCAAAGATTTCCGAAAGCTCGAAGATAAAAAATTTCATCAAAGCTCATAAACAAAATTTTATAACTAACAGACGCATGTCTATTCAAAAGAAAAAAAAAAACTTTTCTCTCGTACGAGCATCCACCTTTGAAACGAGAGTTTATTCCACTTTGTGAAATCTCACATATTTAAAAAAATAAAATTTCGGTTTTCGTGAAAGCTCATAGACAAAATTTTATATCATTAGACTCATGTCTATTTGTTTGTTCCTTAAACTAACGAACGAACGAGCGTCTATTCCTAAAACAAGGATTTCTTTTCATGGGCGGGGACCCGTGAATCCAAAATCTACCAAGGTTCCGTCATCAAATCAGCAGAGGTTCTACACCAATTTATGCTCATCAGATGATACTCTATCATTCCACTGGGATCTTCGTTCAAGCTGTGGTTCGCTTGCGCAATCGAAAATCCTGTAACATCTTATCTTACGACTAAGTTCAATTACTTATTTCGTTCTGGAAAATCACCATCCAGTGCTGACTGAGGAACGTGACTGTCCCTCACTAAGAAGGGGACTTAATGTAGATGGTGGATTTTTGATAAGGGCTAAATTCGTAAAACCATAATTGTACATACTCCTGATCCAGCAATCATATGAGTATTGAGGCTCATGTCTCTCAATGAAGCATGAAAGTTCATGCCGCAAAAACCTCTGACTGAGAATACTATCTCTCAAAGAATATGTAGATGTGTAGTCTCTCAAATGAGGCAACGACATATCTCATGAATACTGAGAAATTTCAGTAATCACTTTTATATAGAATCGAACGATTGGACGACTCCTAAACAGCTTGCCTGCTAGTATAGAGCAATAACGTCTTCAGGATGTAACAATGTTTTCCCTAACTATATGAAAGACATGTGTATAGAATCACTATGATTGGACGGCTCCTAGAAAACTTGCATGCTAGTATAGAGCGATAACGTCTTTAGGATGCAACAACGTGTTTTCCCTGACTATACTATACGTAATAAATATGACGCTTCGACTAGCTCATCTCTCGATTCTCGAATAATTAATGCTCCTAGACGATCGTGCTAGTATAGAGCCATCAATTAATTATTTCTAAATCACTAGATTCATTAACTGAATCCCTAAAAAATATTCTACATTCTTCATAATATTTCATTACTTCAATTCATGGTCTTCCCAGCAGAATTCCATGGGTTAGTAATAAATATTCAACGTACGGGCATCTGAGTTACCTTCGAGTAAGCCCCAACCAAAATGGTGTAAATGTATTAGACAAATAATGCATTAACAAACACCTGAATGAACAAACAAGTATTTCAAAATACGACTAGACGATGAACCTATGCAAATAGGAAAGAAAATAATAAAATATTCACCAAGATGCTGAAGGACTGGACCCACCGGCCGTCCAGCTATGCCGTGGCCAGTCCCACGCCCAATTCTATATTTTATCATATTTTATCTATTTTATTTGATCTCATGAAAATCCTTTCAGTTGAACAAATATCCTTTGTTTTATGGAAACTCCTCAGTTTCATGGTGTTTCCTTCGCATCAAAGAAATAATATAAAATTGGGAAAGGTGTCATGGGACCGTGTCTACTAGCCGGCCGGCTATGCCCTAGTTGTGGCAGGTCCCATACCTCATGATTCCCCATTATTTTATTATTATTTACCTAATTTCATGAAAACTCTTTAATGTCATGATATTTCCTTGATCCCATGAAAAATAATATAAAATTAGGGAAACCCGTGTGACCGGCCCTAGCCGTCCGGTCATGACCTAGCTGGCCCACACGTACCATTATATTATTATTATATTTTTCAGGTTTCCATAATCCCTTGAAATTCCTTGATTTCATGATGTTTCCTTAAAATTATGAAAATTCCTTCAAATCATGAAATAATACATAAAATTAGGGAAAAATCACGGGACCGGGCCCTAGCCGGCCAACCATGCCCAAGCCGGTCCCACACGTCCCTTATTTTTTTTTTATTATTATTATTTATGTTTTCCTCATCTCATGGAAACTCCTTGATTTCAACAAAACTCCTTGGTTTCAACAAACTCATTGGTTTTATGATTTTCCCTAAAATCATGAAAAAATATTATAAAAATAAGAAAAAGAACGTGGGACCGGTCTCCTTGTACATAGACGGTCCCACACTTCATGATTCTTTCATTTTTATTATTTTCCTTCATCTCATAAATGTTTTTGACGGTTTCAGCAAAAATCCCTGATTTCTTCATATTTTCTTATAATTTTGCTCAAACGCACACTAGAAAATATCAAAATTCTCAGAACTGAGACACGAACACTTTGGTGACGTGAGCATGTTACCTTGACCGAACAAGGTTGGCTCTTTGGCTTGCAAGGATCCGGTCTCGCGTATTTTCATAATTTGACCTAATTTGCGCAATTGCACGTATTAGGTCCAAAACTCTTCCAAACAATTTGGAACTTCATGGAATGATCATTATTTAATCCCGTGACCACCCAGGGCCAATTTCATGACCCCTTGGTAGGTCCTCACATCTTAATAATTAATTAGGTTTTATTACCTTAGGTTCATACGAGCATTATTTTAATAAATGATTAAACCAACATTTAATAATCCTTTCACCAACTGGTCTTCAGGAGACTTTGATATATTTTGGCTCACGCGAGCATATGGGCGCTACATGGTTGATCCATAATCCCATGTATCTAGTCCCTCCTTCACTCCGTGGTTAATTTTCAATAAACCATCAGTTAATCATCAATTGATCAAATTAGGGTTTTGAGTCCAAGGTTTATAATTCCAGATTCAAATGTTAATAATTTTACGTTGATCTCATGACCAACATTTTATTAATTATACTCGGTCCAGTTGCCAGTATTCTGATTAAATACTTTATTTGTTCATGCTACCAATAATTCATCAAACAAGAAATATTTTCTCTGATGAGCAATACTTGCTCAAACCAAGGAATATTGGTTCAACTATCAATATTCAACAATTCATCGAATGAGCAATATTTTCTCACGTTAATTATCAAAGTTTATTCATGCATCATATCTCTGTCTCAACAGGCATGTTTAATTCATGAGTCTCAAAACATTTTCAAATCACATTCAACTCAACAATATAAGGACTCGTCGTCCCATGAAGCCATGAAGTCAACAACTGACTAACTAAATACACGTATGCCTTGCAGACTCCACAATCACACGAGACATCAATCGTGTCACATGGGGGGATATTAACTAGGGTTTTGGTCTGGAGGTCTACGACACGTATGTTCATACACACGATGAGAATGTGAGCAAGTCGTGCAATCAGTTGGAGGAATTAACAAAGTAGTGGATGGAAAATCAACCAAGTCTCCGCACGTTGAGCAACTGGTTTTACACGATTTCCACTTCCCCATTCTTTGATATCAAACTGTCACACTTCATGGGATCATAGTGTTTACAATTCCAGCAATATAAATAAGTCTCTGAATAATGATTGAAACAAGGGGAATCTCACGTCAAACAGACAACACGAGATTAACAACTCAACATCTGAGAAATTACTCTCAACAGAGCAAATTCAATCATTCAGAACTTATCTTATTTCAGAATACACAACACGCCTACAATTTTCGATCACCATTGATCTCACACATTTCTCAGCTTCCCTTCTACAGATCGACCCATCCTCTCTTGTGACCGAATTTACTCTGGAACGGCCATTTTCTTGGTTTAGGCCGGAGTAATACAGATTAATCTCTCGAATTCAAAGAACTCCCTTCTTGCAGTGCATCTGTGTGAGGTTTGACATTTTGCTCGGTTCAAGGAGTTCCCTCCACACGGTCATCTCCTCAATTCCGTAAAAACCAGCAACTCGTTTTGCCCCATCTACAGCTAGTCCTCGAGCAAATCAAACAAAATAATTCTAAAACATACATACAACTCCGCGTCATCTAGTCTACGGTCACACTTAGCACGTATAACAAGCCTTTAAACCCCTATGTGTCCCTAGTGGACGAGTTATAGTCTTGTGAAGGTTTACAAGAGGGTCTACCTACAAAACCTATATTTCCAACTCCAGCTACCTGTGACAAATCTATGAACGAATCCAAAATGGCTATTAGATAACGTACCCTGATACGAATCCAAAATTAATATATATGTAAATTAAGCTCTACTCAGAAAGTTGAACAAACCACAATACTCGGAATCTGACTAACCACAATCACACATGAATAGATTAGAATATGGATATAAAGGTAGATGCTTGCGAATGTTGACTAAGTGAATGGTGTTTCCCATATCTTTCTGAAGGTCACCGCCAAGATGATCCTATGAATCCCATTGGATTAAGATACTGGTCTAAATTGTAGTGTCAACACAACTGGCATATACAAGGGAACCAACGGTCAATAATCTTAATTCAAGATCAACTCAACTGTCATATACAAGGGAACCAGGAGTCGATTTTATTGAACAATAATAACATTTTTTTTTTTTTGATTTGACAACATGATTGGATCCTTTGGTTCCAAGCGCATGCTTCTTGTCAGCATATTACAAGATAGTTCCCATGGATCATGCGTTCCACGCTTGTTTAGGCGACGGAGACAGGGAGAACACACACATATTGCTATCCAAGTGTCATATTTTTATTCCGGTTGGTCTAATTGGTCAGGTCTTTTTTTCTTTTTTCTTTTTAGTAACTCAATCACTCTATTTCATCCCAGCCCGTAATAACAATTCGATGTTAGTGACCCACCAAATCACTCGAGAGAAACAAAAAGTTTGCAAAAATAAAAACAGAAGGTGATATGGTGACATTCCGAGATATGGTATAATATTATTTCTAACACTTGAATAATTCTGTCCTTTTAGTTAATGGGTTCCACAACTCCCGCAGCCAAGATGGTTCCATCCATTTAGATTGATAGTGTCATCCTAAAGGCATAAGTTTCTAGATTTCAAAGTTTATAACGCAATTTTTTTTTCCTAAAGGCATAAAACAAACTATACAAACATATAAATGCTTCTCCACACTTAAACTTTACATTGTCCTCAATGTAAAATGTAGTCATTCAAAGTAAAGTTCAAGATGGGAAATTCATAACATGATATATATACACAATAAGAAAATAAAATGCATAAAAAAAAAACTGATATTCCAACTCATAGCTATTTCTGAACAATAGAGGATAAACACCAAACAAGCTATTTAGTTGGCATCTAATCCCAACTCAGCCAAAATATACCTCATCGTCAAGAAAAAATTCCATCTACTTAGAAAGGCTAGTGTTTATTCTAAATTGTTCAAAAATCTCTAAAAGTTGGAGTTTTGATACGCAAATATCCAAAATAATAAAATAAACATAAAAAACTTAAAAAATAAAAAGATAGAGATAAATATACAAAACCAGTGGGTTGCCTCCCATTTAGCGCTTGGTTTAAATTCGTCAGCCCGACTTGCAAGACGAATTCCCCATACACCAATAATCTGCAAAATTGGGGATCCACCCATAGCACCTGTTTTGCAAACACTAGCTTCACACAAATATTAGTACAAGAAAACAGAATTGAAGTTATTAACTGATAAGAGTTTCCCCCACACTTATTCTTGTCCACACTTGGAAGTGCATAAAGAATATATGAGTCAGGTACCTCCACGGTTTCTTGTTCACAAACCCGCATTGTATGAGAATCAAGCATCTCTAATGTAAGATATCGAGAAACAAAGTCATTCAACAATATTCTCGAAACATATACATTTAAACCAATAAGAGGTAAAGGAGAAGAGTTAATATACAAAGGGTTAAACAAACCTATCAAAATCTCTTGTATTACGTAATCTTCTCCATCCTTGAAAAACTCAAGTGAATTATTCACCTCTTGTGTATCATGGTCATCTATCAAACCTTGCAACCATTCTTCGTCCGTTTCCACCTTAACTAAAGTCGTGACATCAAAATTTTCATTACAATCCTTTGCAAGCTCAATTGGGTCTTCCACAATATTGGTCATAACGGTCACATTCCCAACACATTCATCATCATTAGACTCGAACCTTGTTGCAAGGAAGTTCTATAAAATACTAGTTTCATCATACTCATGTACCTTTTGAATATGTGTTTGGTCATTATAAAGATCAAGAGTTGAGTCAACTACACTAATGTCATCAAATATCTCCAAAGGTTGGTCCTTTTCAACACCATCATCTTCATTTTCAGACTCACCATAATAAGAATCTTCATCGGTTTCATAACCTTTATCCCGATGTCGTTTAAGTTCCATATGAATGATCCAACTAATTTCTGTAACAAGCTCTTCTGAGTCTCCATCATCTTCCAACTTGTATAATTTCTGTGCAAGTTTCCTGACGTTCATACGCTTATCGCTGTTGGCTACAATGGGTTCTATTTCCCATGACTCTTCCCTTTGAATGGGTAAATGATCATAACTACGATCTGGAGTCGGGTAAGAAAAAGTGTTGCAGAAATTGGTTTGTGCGACGTTCTTTCTATCATGGTCAAGTTGGTCTAGTCTTTGTTGCATGTCTTGCAATCCATACAAAATCTACATACAATTCGAATGAAGCCAATTAGAAGTATAATTATCCCACCTTGGTGCTTGTCTTACATACCCACTACAAGGTTGTTGTTGGTATGTATGAAAATCACCGTAAGGTTGTCTAGGATATGCATCATAGCCAATAAATTGGTTTTGATTGTATCCCAAATTTGGTGGGAAATTGTCATAATGTTGAGGTTGTTGAAAACCGTATCTATTGCTCCAATATGCTCCGTCCATAGAAATTGGTACCTGAAACGAGAGTTCTCAAAACTATGTTAAGAACCAGAAAAATAAAAAAAAAGAAACCAAAAACAAGTGACAACCGCTGCCTCCCAGGCAACGGCGCCACAATTTGATCGTTGTCGTGGGCATCAAAAATAAATTACACTTTCTCACTACTTAAAATATATAATATAGAAAGGGAAAGAAATGATCGTTCCCACAGAGAGGACTAGGTTGCCAATATATTTCGGTTTCCTATGTAAAACTAGGGGAGATTTCTGATTTTTATGAAACTAAAAATAAAATAAAATCAAACAAAACAAAACAATAAAGAACGCAAATCAAGGATATAAAGATATTGGTCAAGGTTTCATCTTCAATTGTAAACAAGTATTGAATGCATGATTAGAATTCATATTTAATCTCGCTTTCATCAAAATCCCTAGAATACCTTATTGCAAGAGTACTCCAAAAATTTCCTAAGTCATCACACTTCCATGTAAAACGATGCAAGTATGAATACTACCCAGAGAATAACTCGACGCCTTGCACTAATCAAGTTCAATTACCAAAGATGCATTAAGATTTGTAAAATAGGCTAATCAATGCAATTGTCATACATTGCGCATGACGATTCAAACAAAGGTTAATTTCTACATATGATTACAAGTGTGTATCACTATAAACCGTAATCATATCATGCTACTCGTATTCAAGGTTATCGCTCGATGATGAACCCTAAATTAGCTATAGATATGGATGTGAGTTCAATTAATTCTAGACTTAACTAAACAAACATTCAATCATATTGCAATACATCAATCATGCAATTATCATACGCAGTAGAAATCAAACGATAATATTGAGAGAAAATTAATTCATAAAATCAATAACTTGGTTGCAAAATACAACTACATCTTGAAACAATAATAAAAACTTAGTTACTTGTGTTTTTGAAAATCATCATAGAAAGCAAAGAATAAAACTATCATGTAAACCCTAGAACCAAGTAGAAGTCTTCCTAATGGAGATATATCTAGGTTTAGAGAAATACTTTTCTATTTATATGCGTCTCCAATTCCAAAAGGATACCCTCTTCTCAAAACCCATCTCCAATTCGTCCACCAAGCCCATGTGTTAAAACATCCCTTCTCTGGAAATTCTGGGTCCAAAGTTGGTCGCCGGATTACTGACATCATCACCGGAATCCTGTCATTGATATCAGAATTTGGTCATCGAAAAACTGACTCTGGCCACCTGAGTTATCTAAAATTGTCACTAGGGATTCTTACACTTCCAGCACCTCATCTCTCCTTCTCTATAGTTCATACATTCACAAAAACCATCTACCCCAATTAATTTGTTGCGAAAACGTACCCAAAAGTCTCCAAACTCATACAAGCCGTGGCCGACTCTTGCATACGACACGTACCCATTTCATGATTCACAGAAACTTTACAATCCCCACTTTCGGTTCCAAAATTCGGCAACCGGAACTAGTACCATCAGTGCACCAATTCTACTCACTTTTCACACTGTTTCTGCAGCTGGTTGCGACATTCTATTTCTATTTCACAGCTCAGGCCATAAATTCCATTCATTCGAGTCTCCATATTGTCAGCAACAAACCAAACCACACTCTCCAGATTTCAAACTCATTTCAGCTCATTCTTGACCCTTTCATAGCCATCTGGCCAAACTCCAACTCATCTCGGCTTCTAAAATCAGCCCCAACATGTAATGTCATTCATGCATTCAACACTCTTCCTAGCACTCATCTACTTTCTGTTTCAGTTCAAGCCACAAACTGCAATTCAATCAACTCTTTTCAGAAACAACACCAAATCCTAACTTCAGCTACAGTTCCACTTCCTGTGACTTCATAGCCTGCAACTTTGACGCATTCATAGCAGCAGCAACAAACCATCTGGCACTGCAGCCACGACTCCACCTGCAACTAAATTCACCACTGCCTCAGTATTGATAGCAACAACTCCCGTGACTCTATCTCTATCTCAATTCCAAGTCACATTTCAGCTGCCAGTTCAACAGCTGCAATATCATCTCATTCTCCCCTTGTTTTGACCTTAAAGCACCTGCAACTCACGTAATACTTCACTGCACCAGTTGTATCCTTCAAAAGCTCCATTCCCTAACTACATCTACACCTGAACTGCAACTCAATCACTTGACCTAGACATTCATCTATAATTCATTCATTGCAACTGCATTATATCTCTACTTCAAAACCCTTGCACCATTTGCACACTTCTCCACCTAAATCAGTAACCACAGACTCAACTCCTCCAGTTTCATTGTGCTTCTCTGCACCATCACTTTATGTAGATTCAAAACAAACCTTGCCAAGTGTAATCAATCTCATCTCAATTTCACAACAACAACATTTCCTCACACAACTTCCATAACCCATTCTAGCCATCTCCACCAGGAATCAAACATTCTAACACCAACAACTCCATCCTTCCATTTCAGCAGCAACGCTGCATTCCGGCCTTACACAATTCCACCTACAATCATTAGTTCTCCTGCTGTAAATTCTGAACCTCAGTACTTGCTCATTTTAACCTCAATTCACACCAGCACTATTATTCCTTTTAGCCATGGCTAGCCGCTACAGTCAGTGGCAATAAA